>OY728164.1:87805713-90508971 GCA_963277665.1 Viscum album
ACCACTTAAGTTATAACCACTCACATGGTTAGTCACATGGTCGACTCTACACAGCATGCAATAATCAGAACATGGCGTGTTAAACCTCCATTTCATCCACCCATGTCATTCATCACATTCCCAAATACATGGTTCATTAAAACACAATGTGTATGTCTGGTACACAACGTGTGCTATGAAAATTTTCCCAATCTCATTTCTATTTTCACGCAGTCAGTCACATGGTTAAAGACTACATGGCGTGTATATACAGAACACGACATGTACTTAAGAAAATTTATTCCTTCTAGAATAGAATAACACATGGAATGTGTTCATAAAACCAAACGTCATGTTGTAAGGGTTTCTGGATAGTAGACCTCTAAAACATATCTGAAACCCTTGAAAAACATAGAATTTTGGTCAAGTAATAACAAATTGTGACCCGTGATAGCCCATAATCCCAAGAATCAATGTTTGGTATCCTTATTCAGATCATGACTTGAAATAATTCAACAAATGTTCAATATGATCCACCAAATTCTGATTCAAGAGGGCCCATAACACTTCAAGGAAAAAAGTTTAACGTCCAACCAAATCAAACATTACAAATTCCAATACCCTATCAATATATCAGGAATTATATCATGGTATCTATCACAACAACATGCATATCTAGCACAATATCATTCACAATAGCATGAAATCAGTAATGCACCAAAAATGGCATGACAAGAGTGCCTAACATGTGATCTCTATCAAGTGCCTATATGAAGCTTGAGATGTAATACCCTCATATCATTAGGTTGAAAGAGATATAGAACCAAAATGGTATAAATCATAATGGAACAAAACATGTGTATCACCTGATGGGGAAATCAATTCCACTGTATCCATTACAATACATGAAAAAATGTTTTATTCGTGGTAACATGGATATTCCCAGTACATGAGTTAGCTACTCCCCAAAAAAGATTATTAACAACTACATATTCCATCTTATCCCAGGATATAGGCTCCAAATTGTAAGACAATGAAGTAAATAACATCCTTTGATACAACTTTGTAACATCTCAGTTCATGGTCCACCGAAAGGTGCCCCACGCCTGGTTGGTCACATGGCCTAAAGAGAATTTCCTTAAATTCTAGAGGCTTCCAACGAGCAATGAGGGCCTTTAGTGGGATGGTGGGGAAACTATGACCTCATTACCAGATTATACATAGTTGAATAATAAATAACAACCAATAAGTGATGAAATAATATCGTACAACATGTAATCAAAAGAATACTGATAATAAATAAACAACTGAAGAACATATATAAATGATGCATGTCACATATGTCAATGAAATCTATGAAACAAGTCACAATTCTGGAAATATAGTACTAAACCAATATAAAAATTATAATGAGTCAACTCCAGCATCATTTCAAGCCTCATCTTGGTCACATTCTTTCCATCTCCACAACAATCAAGTACCTAATGATGAAGAGAACTTGACCTTATCTATACCTACAACCATATAATATATTTGGGAGTAAAAGCATGAACCAAATAGGGTGTGTGATAAATCCAGTAGGCAAACACCAAATTAATTTTGCCTATCCTTAAGTGAATATATATAGCTTTTAATATGCATAAATAATGAAATAAACAAGGAAGTAATCAAAAGTAAAAATTCTTACAGTTTCAATATCATTTTTTAAAATTTATAATTTATTCATAATGTTGAATAATGTAACCTCGGGATCTAGACTATGATATGTATCCCCTTTTATAACAATAACAAATAGACGACTCAAAAGACCATATAATGATCAAGAAAGACTAAGTCCAAGAATGTGCTTAAGCTTGGAAGACTCGTCAATGAAAAACAATAAATAATACATGACAACCCTCTAGGAAGCTCTTATATTCTAACCCCTTTGGTTTCACATATCACTAATCAATTTCCAATGACCACCTGGGCAGCTATCACGGTAAATTATCTTGGTCTGCATTGCCTCATTAATTTATACCGTACCTTTTGGTAGCTCTCATGGTCAATACCCCCTAGGTCAACATAGAATCAAGAATAAAACGTAATGACCCCCTAGCAGCACACATGTTTAATGCCCTATGGTCCAATATTTATTTAAAAATTACCCTTGGGGTAGCTCTCATAGTCTAAAACCTCTGGTCAATGACCCATGACAGCTCTCATAGTTAATGCCTTTGGCCAATCAAAATTGTGACATCCTAGGAAAATAAAGGATATGATATTTTTATATTTATTAATATTTGAGAATTAAATATTAATTTTTTTAAATGGGATGCTATGTTTGATGGCATACCTGACACACATCAATTAATTTCTCCGAAGTCTTATGTTGCATACAATGTAGAGTCATACTAAAAAATAAAAATAATATTATGTTATTATTAAAAATGGTAATTAACACCTATCTATTGTATTAGATGGAATGAACAAAACTGACTGTATTAGAGATAAAAAAGTTTGATAAATTTTTTTAATTTATCTAATTAATATAGAGGCTTAAAATGATAATGAATCCAATTTTAAGTATAAATACTCTAATATTTTTAAAATGTGGGTTTACGGCCTTTTGATGGTGATGCCTTTTAAATCTAGTTTCGTTCACTTTTATATTTTTCATTTTACAAAATAAACATCTTATTTAGAATTGGTATCTCAAAATTTAATTTGGGTAAATTTTTGGTATTTATCTGATAAAGTTCATTTTTAATGAAATGTGAAAAATACTGCATTTTAAGTCAAAACTGTCTTTCCATCTAATTTATTTACATAGTTATATTATCTTTATAAATGGGTTTAAGGTGTAATAATATTATATTTTTACAATTTAATACAATTATGGTCATTGGAAGTATTTTCACTTTGAAATTGGATACAAACACATATCAACCATTTTGTTATTTCTACTTCAAAACAAATATGCTTTCTAGTTTTGAAAATGGAAATTAATTTTAAACTAATTAATTACACTCTTGTGTTTTGAATTTTAAAAAATAGACATTATTTATGAATTCAGAATATCAAAATTTTCTTTGGGTGAATTTGTGGTATTTTTTTGAAAACATTCAATTTTTTGATGAATTGTGAAAAGCACTGCCTAGTAGTTAAAAAACAGACAGTTTCATTTAAATTAAATTTTACCTCTTTTTTTAATTGAATTTCAGAAACCGAAAGTAAATTTTTGTAATGTGTAAGTAAAATGTGATTCAATGGGATGAAAATAATTTTTGGTGAATAGTAACATTTTATTTTTATTTACTGCGGTTAAAGGTAAATAGGGTAATTCAAGGAAAAAATAATAGTATAATAATACAAAATTACCTTAACACTTGTTCTAAACATATTGGATGAGAAATGGACGACCAATAAAATCCTTGGGTGAGAATACTTGTCCCTTTAATGCTACTTTGGTGAGATAATTCCATTAATAAATTTTTATTTAAAGTAAAAATAAAAATGTCACATACATGAATATTTTTACTAAAAGAATTTTTTATGGGGTTATATAATTGATCTCTTAGACTATATATATTCATTGTAAATATAAAATTATTTCCTACATCGTGGTAATTTATTTAAATTTTTTTGAAATCCAATAAATAATTTTATTAATGACACAATGACGATGTAATAATAACCTATTTAATGAATGTTTTAAATAAATGAGGATATAAATATTAAAATAAATTTATGTTGAATCTTTTTATTCCATAAAAAAAATTAGATATTAGTATGAAATTTTGTCTTTGAATTAATGAATTTTATTTCAAATAATCACATTGGTTTGTATTTTTTAAAAATTCATGATATGAATAGTATGGAAATTGAAATAATTGAGTTTTTAAATCAATCAATATTTAATTAAATGATAAAATAGCCCTAAAATTTTAATATTTGTCCAAATGAAATATATGATGTTAAAATTTTCATTAATGATCATTTTTTGGGTCGCTTATCATTTTATTATAACTATATTAACCATATATTATGAATATACAAGAAAACATGGTAAAAGTTAAATTAGTTATCTAATGGTTAATGCTAAATGATAAGGTTAACAATGAAACCAAAAAAATTTTAAAACCAATTGGATGAGATGATTTAGAAAAATAGTAATCTTAGCTTCGAATTTAATGAGTTTGGGATCATTTGAAATAGAAATTCAGTTTATAATAAAATAATATTTTCAAACTTTTCAAAAGATTTCATCCTCCCCCTTATTAAAGGCCATCACCTCTAACCCATTAATCATAACTCTCGAGCCACTTGGATCTTCTAAAATCTACCCAAATAAAGTCCCAAAAAATCAATATTACTTCTAGGAGCTATTCCCCAGTCATAAGGAATTCAAAGAGAGCCCTTTGGCTCATATCAGGAGAACATACCTGATTTCAGGTGATGTCTTCTCTCAAGATTATTTCCATTATTTTTCCTTCTCCACTCCCTATGTTGTGATTATTCTTTGTTTATTTAAAAAAACCACTATAAAAAATATAAAAGGTTGTTTTATTCTAATGATACTAACTACACTTACACACACCTCCACTTAATGGATACAAACATATAGTTTCTGTGTACGGCGAACTGCTGCCTCACGAAATGATGAATGTTTGATTTTTCCCTACCACCTCTCATGGTGGCCATTATGATGAAAATTTTATTATATTTGATATTTATGATATTTATTTTATCCTAATGATTATATAATTATAATTTATAATATACCTTTATGTTTTTCGTGTTATATAAATAGAATAATTTCATTTGAGGAAGTGCGCACTATCGCGACCTCAAAGTGATATGAATCATTTATACCAATCATGGAACATATAAAAGATGGTGTTAATGAAATTATGTAATGTATATAGATATGAAATTATAATTTAATAATAATATACCTAAGTATAATTTCTTTTTCATTCCTTAAAAATGATAAAATTAAATGAAAGTATTGTTCATGTGTATGTACGGCTTACCATCTCCATGAATAGTGCATTTGATTTTCATATATCCAAATGATATGGACTATTATAAATACATATATATTGAATATATATGATATATATGATATCTAAATCATGAATATCATTCCGTGGGTAATGGGAATTTGACCAGATTGACAACTTGTAATTATAAGATGTTCATTTTTGACTCAAGTACCAAATATCAAAAAAACGACCGGTATTAACTTAAATTTTTATGTATTGTTTTGACATTGTAATAATTGATATAAAATTAATAATAAACAGAATAAGTAAGATGAACCCATAAAGGGCTCTGAATATTTAGGGTTTCCCCTCATCACTGTCGCCTCCTTCCTTTGCTTCAGCATGGATCAGCTCCTCTCATTATTCTCGGTGAGCTCGTGACGGCGGCTTCTTGCAATGTTTCTGTCATGCATCTTCATGGACTTGGCTGTCTTATAATGTTACATTGCTACTAGTTGGCTTCTCTCTCGACTTATTTTCATTGGATATGGCCTCGAAGGCAGTGCAATGAGGGTCCAATGGTCGAGTTCCATCTTTCGCGGCCTGAGGGTTCTATTTCATCTCAGGAGGTGCATTGGGAGGTGTCGGGTTCTTCACAGGTGACCTGGTTGGTGGTGATGGGGTTTGGGTTTGGATCGTGATGGGGTTTTTCTTCAGGTGTGTTGGTGATGGTTTCATCTTCTTCCTTTTTTGCTTTCGATTTTGGTTTTAGTCTGCTTTGTGACCAGTCTTTAGGTTTTTTTGGATGATTTTTTGTCTTGATTCGAGGCCGATTGTTGTTGGAGTTATGTTTTGTTCATGGTGGTGTTTGGTTTTCTAGCGGTGTTTGATGTGCATCTTCGGGTGAAGGGGAAGGTGTGATGAATTTGTGGATGGTGCTCTTGTTTTGTGGATGCGGCAGAGGTTTCAGCAGCTTTTGTTCACCAATAAGGCATCGTTATGTTGTTTTTTGGGCTCGTTGGAGGCAGTTCTGGGCAATGGTATTCACAGTCTTGGCAATGGAAGGTTGAGGTGTGTTGTGTAGATTATTCTCAAATTTTTCTTCGACCTGGTTCCTATTGGATTCAACATCTGGATGATGGAATTGGATTTTTTTGTTTTTCTGGAGTTTGATAAAGGGTATGAGAGTTGCAGGCAGTGGATATTTTTCTTGGAGATCGACGTTCTCTGGTTATCTATTTTTCTTTGGAGTAATGTCAGAACAGTTGGCGAAGTTGAAAAATGGTTGTATTTGATGGTTTGTATTTTGGGTGATGGCTTTTTCTAGGCATTCTACAAGTTTATATCTCAGATGAGGACTCAACGTAGGTAGCTTCCACTATGCATGGCTATTCGGATTTGGATGTTTGAGAGGCTATGGCCTAGCCGTCGGTTCCAGGCTCGTTTATCATTGCGTGGGATTGTTTGGTGAGTAGAAATGCATTGGTGGAGGCTTTCCATAATGATGTTGATGCTGGGGAGGGGCATTTGTAGTAGTCTTTTTTTGGTACTAGTTTATGTTATGTATCCATTTAGTTGAAGTCATGTGAGGTTTCCCTCTTTCTCATTAAAAGGGGGTTTATCCAAAAATAAATAAAAATTGAGGCCTTCGGGCCATTCAGTCATAAAATGAATAATAAACATTAAAAATATTTAGATAAAATCAGAAATTAAATTTATTTTATTATTCATGAGATTAAAGATTGAACCAGTCAACTTAAAAAGGAGATAAGGGAACTCCATTACAAAATTTACACTCTTTGGGTTAAAATTATACTTCTTGATTATGTCATGTTATGATTATTAGAGATATAAATTTTGATATACTATATTGTATTTATACTTGATTTGTGTTCACTTGTAGTGAATACACATAATAAATCTATTTTATTTACAAAATGATCTATGTATGGTGTTTTCATCTCAATTTTTATTCTAATGATATTTATGCAATATTTCTAACTATTTCCTTTTATGTGGTGTATGTACTACCCATGATTGTATTCTTCATGTAATATACTATAATTTATGGGTATTTATATCTTTATTATATTATCCTTATTCTATATGGTGTGTGTTTCATATGTTACCAAATCAGTAAGGGATCCTTTCACCCTTTCTATTTTAGTCCAAGACCTCTTTTATGTTATGTCTTAAAATTTCAATTTTAAAATTTTGGGATATGTTCTTATAAATACTTATTTCTGTAAATTTTATTTCCATTTTATGAGAGACCCTTTTCTCCCCCATTAACTTATTTTTTGAATATTTATATAACATTGTTAGGCTTTCGAATATTTAGAAGGGAACTTATTAACCCAATTTCAATTCATTAGGTAAAACTTCTACTTATTGATTAGGTCATGATAAAAATATGTGATAATGACCTCTGATTTTTTTACACTTAATATCCACTTCTATTGAGTTTATTTATATTTTTTATACATAATTATTTCATCGATTTATCCCTAATATGATGGTACAATATTTATAAAGGACTATTTCTCAATCTCCTTACATTGAGGTATATATTGATATTGGGAACCTTTATTAACAAATAAGGTGAATATACAACCATTTTGACATTTTATATCATGAATTTTCATATTATCATGATATTTATAGATTCTTTTTATGTTATTATTTAATGATTTTTATTCAATAGTTTCTCAAGTGGGAAAATATTCATTAACTAAAATATCATTTTAAATGTTTTATTAATTTAATATTCTAAATCCTTCTCTTTCATGTCCATGTTTTAGAAATTATTTTGAGATTTATTTATATGGACATGAGTGTTTTAAAATGTATATTTCATTCAAATGTTTTAGAGTGCTGTGGGACACTTTGATTCAAAAATCTAATAATTTAATGATTTAAATGAATTTATTTTTTCAATATCTTAAAATGATATATTGTGATTGAAATGTGGAAATGTTATCTTTCTTTTATGCGAGGTTTATTTGTTATCAATATGTTATAGATCTTGGGAATTGTTTACTTATACGGATGGTTCTATGATTAACCTAGGGTGAGTGAGCCTGATATAGCCCTCAAATTAATTGGTTAATGTGATAGTGGTAAACATGAATTTTTGTCTTAAGATATTATGGGAATATACTGTGATAGGTATTCCAAACATAACTCTATATGTAGCTGTGAAAGCTATAATATATGTATGATATAGATGCCACATGTTACCTTTAGGATTTATTATTTCTATGTGTTATTCATAAATCTTATTATTTCATGAGGTATGATAAAGAGTATATGATTTATGATTGAAATGAATGATATCTTTGATTTGTATGTTTTGATGGGCTAATGTTTTCTTTCATTATTTAGTAACCCTTACAGAGCTTTTTATATTGATCCCATGTTTTTGAATTGTTTTTCATAGGGTATATGGTACATGGTATAAGGAAGGGTAAGATAAAGTAAGTATTCAAGAATATTTATATCAAGAAAATAAATCGTGTTTTCTTTTATGATTTTTTATTTTATTAAAAAAATACATACTGATTAGATGTGTCTACTTGTAATATTTTAAATGTAATTTATAAGATATGGACTAACTCTCTAAATCTCTAAACATAAAAATATTTTCAAAGTGAATTATTTAATTCATTCAAAATTATGTAATATTTATGATTAGGGCCTTATAGTTGGTATCAAATGTCGGTTTAGATAACATTAGAGTTTAGGGTGTTATTTAAGTATATGTGACATAACCATAATGGTTATCATATTAGAAAGACTCATAGTTATTTTAGATAAATCGTATAAGTTTAAGATAACATGAATAAGTATTTCTTAGTGATTACCCTCATATGATAATATATGACAATTTTACGGATATACTCACACTGACCTTTTTGGTTTTTTTAAATAGATGGATCTATCATGAAACAATGTAACAATAGATGTGAAGGGAACTGTGGTGGTTTTCTTAATGAGATGCCGAATGAAATGGGGGATTCAATGAGAACTCTTATGGATAAAATATGTTATGGTTATTTTTTAGAAATTTAACTCATTTGATGGAATTTTATAAATTTATATGGTTTTAGAAAAAGGAGACCTCGTTGGAAGGGTGGAAACCCATCACGTCTGGCAATGTCGTGGGAATTGAACCCATAACCAAAGTGCGATTGGGATTTATCACTATCCACTGGACTAAGTGAGTCCCTGGTTAATATGAATTATTATTTTTAGTTAAATGACATTATTGGTCAAGAATATGTTGATTTGGGATATTATGTTTTATCAAATGAATATCCTTATTATAGGAAAATGATTTTGTGATTTAGTGATAAAGGTTATTTTGGATTATGTTATCTCTTTTGCGTACACTATATACAAATGGAAAATATAATTCTATGGGATTTTATTTGAGGATTAATGGTGGAATTTTATTTTTGATGAATATTTGTATTTATTGTGGACATATAGTGATTCAGGTTATTAATGTAAATGATTAAACTATCTTGGAGAATATGTGATTAGGTTAAATACTTTTCAATATGTGACTTTAAGAGTAGATGATGTTATATGGTGATAAATTTTATGATTTATTTTGGAATACTAGGTGATGATATCCTTTTGAATTTTTTTGTTCCATTATAAGTTTAAATTATTTTGAATAACATTAAGGAAAATTGTGTATTGAATGGTCTTTGCTAAACATTGGGTTTTTTGGACTTTTGTAGATTAAGATTAGTATTTCTTTTTATAAATGATTATAATTTATTGGGATCACTTGGTACTATACTAACCTTTTTGGTTTTGGTTAATGTCTACTGAGAAAGGAAATAAATAGTTCATCTTTTGTGGATTATGTGATTTTCTAAAATTTTATTCAATAACATCATGTGTGACCATATCATCTTTAATACTCATTGTTTGGAGAAAATATGAGTTTTTATTGAATATTATTAAAGTATTAAAATATGTATGAGATGTTTATATATTTCCTTATGTTCTTAGTTAATCTCAAAAATAAATTCTCAAACTTTATGAAAGGAAACATAAAACAAAAAAACATTGACCTTTTACTTTTCCTAACGGGGAATCAAATATCGTTTAACCCATCACAAGTTTATGATTTCATATTATTAACTTTATAATTATCATGTCATCTATCACTCTCTATCAGAACATGAAAATTGATTTCTCCTCCATATCTAGGTTTTCATATAATAATATTATGTGTTATCTCGATTGACTCTTGTACTTCTCTTTCTTTCTTTTAAAATGAATGTTTTATTAACTCTTTTTTATGTGGGTAATTCAATGAAGTTTCCATGCCTAATTTTAAAAATTATGAAGATGTAATATCAAAAAAGGGGGGAAGGATGTAACATCATAGGTAGATAAAGGATAAGATATCTTCATATTTATTAATATTTGTGAATTAAATATTAATTTTACTTTAATAGGGATGCTATGTTCGATGACATACCTGACACGCAGCAATGGGTTTCTTTGAAGTCTTATGTTGCACACAATGTTCAGTCGTACTGAAAAAAATATTATTATTATTTTATTATATTAAATTGTAGTTAACACCTTCCCATTTTATTGGCAGGAATGAATAGAACTAAACATATTTTTATTAATTTTGTTTTAATGTATTTACATTTATCCAAAAAAATATAGAGTCCTAAAATGGGATTTAATTCAATTTTAAACATAAATACTCTAATATTTCGAAAAGGTAGTTTTAATACCTTTTGATGGAGAACCCATTTTAAATATATTTTTTATCACATTAATATGTTTCAGTTGAAAAAAATAAAAATCTTATTTAGAATAGAGATTTATAATTTTACTTTGGTTTAATTTTTGGTATTTCTTGATAAAGTTCATTTTTTAATGAATAGTGAAAAATACTGCATTTTAAGTCAAAACATCCTTTTCATATGATTTATTTATATGGATATATTATATTTTTAATTATTTTTAAACTGTAAATGGATTATATTTTTTCAATTGAATCCAATTTCGGTCATTGGAAGTAATTTTACCTTGAAATTAGACATAAACACATGTCAATATTTTTTGTAGTTTTATCTTCTTAAAAACATGCATTCAAGATTCGACAATGGAAATTAATATTAAATTAATTATTGAAACTTCTATGTATTGAATTTGGTAAAATAGACCTCATTTTTTAATTTGAAATATCAAAATAATATTTGGATGATTTTTTGGTATTTTTCTGAACACGTTCAATTTTTGATGAATTGAGAAAACAATACCTGGCATTTAAAAACCAACCCCTTCATTTAAATGAAATTTTATCACTTCTATGAATTAAATTTCAAAAATATTACATACATGGTTGTCATCAGTAAGTGAAATTTGGTTGAATATTATGGAAATAATTTTTGGTGAATTGTAACTTCTGATTTTTATTTTCCACGGATAAAGTTAAATAAAGTAATTCAAGGAAAGAATAATATTATAATAATATAAAATCACCGTAAAACATTTACTAACCTTATTGGATTAGTAATGAAATAGCAATAAAATCCTTGGGTGAGAATTTTGGCCTTTCAAATCCACATGGTTAAGATAATGACATTAATAACTTTTTATTTAATGTAAAAATAAAAATATCATAAACATGAATCGTTTTACTAAAAAAATTATATGGGGTTATATATGCGATCACTTCTAATATAAATATTCATTGTAAATATAAAAGTATTTCCTACATTATAAATGTTAATTTTTAATTTTCAGACATCAACTAAATAATTTTATTTTTAAAACAATGATGATTTAATAATTACCTAATTAATGAATGTTTTAAATAAATTTGATTAAAAATATTAAAATAAATTTATTTTGAAACTTTTTATTACATCCATGAATTTTTAATATAGTGATGACATATTTTCTTTTAATTAGTGATGTTTTTTTCTAAATAATCAAGTGGCATTAGATTTTTTAAAAATCCATGATATGAATAATATAAAAATTAAAATAAATGAGTTTTTAAATCAATAAATATTTTATTAATTGATAAAATAGTCCTAAAATATAATATTAGTCCAAATAATATATATCATGATAAAAATTTCATTGAGGATCAATTTTGGATCTCTTATAATTTTATAGTAACAATATTAACCATATTGTATGAATATTCAAGAAGACATGGTAAAAGTTAAATTAGTTAAATAATAGTTAAATCTGAATAGTAAGGTTAAAAATGAAACCAAAAACATATATAAAACCTGTTAGATGAGATTATTTTTAATAATTGTCATCTTATCTTAAATTTAATTATTTTGGGGCCTTTTGAAATCAAAATATATTTTATAATAAAATAATATTTTCAAACATTTCTAAAGAGGCCCACCTCCCACTTATAAAAGGCCATCACCTCTAACCCATTACTCACACCTATTGAGCTCCTTGTTTAACACCCCAATATCTTATAGTGTGTTATCTCAACAATTTAATTAAATAAATTTTTCTACACACAACACCGAGTTCAAGCGCACCATGACTTAACAATCTAACCGTTAAAAAAAGTGATTATGAATAGTATTAATTGAATTTTGAATTTTATATACTCATTATAATTTTAGAATCCAAATTATGTGTTTATTTGACATAATATAAGAAGAAATTCATTTTATTAGATAAAAGAAGTATTTTTTAAATAATGCAATTTTACCACCTTTTACTGGAGAACCCTTTTTAAAACTAATATCTGACACTTTTATATATTCAATTTTTTGAAATTAAATCATTCTATAGAATTGGAACATAAAAATTTATTTTAGATAAATTTTTGGTAATTTTTTGATAACATTCATATTTTTATGAATAGTGAATTTTACTAAATTTAAATTCAAAAAAAGTTATTCAAAATAATTTATAGATTTAAACTTTTCATTAAAATGATTTTTAAGTATAATTAGATTATATAGTTATCATTTAATACAATTTAGTTCATTATAAGTAATTTCACTTTTAAATTCGATAAAACACATGTCAATCTTTTGATAGTTTTTCATTTTTAAAAAACCACTTTTTGGTTTTGACAACGAGAATTAATTTTAAAATAAGTAATGCAACTTGTATTTTTTTAATTTGTTAATATAGACATCATTTTTTAATTAAGAAGATTCAAATTATCTTAAGGTGATTTTTTGGTATTCTTATGAAAACTTTTAATTTTTGATGAATAGTGAAAAACGCTACATTATTGTTTAAAAACGACTTTTTATTTAAATAATTATTTATTTTATTTAAATTTATTTTAAGTAAAAATAGATATATAATACCTATATAAGTTCAATATAATTCTTTGGTGTCATTTGATAATAAAATTATATGTATAAAATTGTGTTGAAATTTTTAACCTCTTTTACACACCTTCTAAGAACATTTGAAAATTTGTATAAAAAGTACTTTCACCGGCTATGTGAATTGAATTACGAGATATGGATGAAATCAGTATGTAAAATGAGGTTCAATAAGATAAAAATAATTTTTTGGTGAATAATAACTTTTGACCTTTATTTTCCATAATTAAAATAAAATAAGGTACTTAAAGGTAAAAATGATATTATAATTACCTTAACACATGTCCTAATTCTATTGGATAAGTCTATTTCAACCATAAAGAACCTTAGGAATAAAATATGATCCATTTGACCTGTTTGAAGTAGATTTAGACTTATATTAGTATTTTATTTAAAGAAGGGTTAAAATTTTAAAATTAAAATTTTAATAACTAAAACATTTTTAATTTAGAGTTATACATAATATAAAATTGACTCTAAATATTAATTAGATATCTAAAAATATTTCTACCTAAAATATTTTTTTATAATTTTTAGACATTAAATAATTAAATTTATTTATGACATAATGTTGATATAGTGATTACTTTATTAATGAAAGAATCTAATAAATGGTATTATAAATATTAAAATAAATATAATATCAAAGATTTGATAACATTAAAAAAATTTATAGGTTAATATGACATGTTAGGTTTGATTAAATATATAATTATTGAAGTAATCAGGTTCTGATAACTTTCACATAAATAAAATACTAAATAGTGTCAAAATTGACATAAAGGAGTTTTTTTTAAATAATATATTATTAACTGATATAATATTCTTAAAAAAATAATGTTCATCCAAAGGAATCATATAATTATAGTTATGATATTAATGAACAACTTGGATATCTCTGGGAATTTTATAGTAAGTTTATTAACCATTGATTACTATAATAAAAGAATATATGGTAAAAGTGATACTATTTAACTAAGGGTTAAATAAAAAATATAAGGTTAATATGGTGATATAAACTTTTCAAAAACCGATTGGTTGAGAGTATTACGACCCATCCCCACCTTAGCCTCTAAATAAATCCATTTTGAATTATTAGATACTAGAAATGATTTTATAATAATATAATATTTCAATCTTTCCCAAAAGTGACCCTAACCTCTCTTATAAAAGGGTACATCCCTTTCTCTCAAAATCACACATCCGAAACAATTTGGCTCGGCCAAAACATGCCCAAATATCCTCCCAACTATCCTAACATCTACCTAGAGGCATTAATTTGATCACAATACCAACCGATGGAGCCCTTTTGATCAACTCAAAAAGAAACACTCGAGGAAGAGGTAATAATTTCACAACCTCTTTAAATGTTCTTTTCTTCTTCCACTTTCACTTTCTTTATTGTTTACATAACTAAATAAAAACTCCATTACATTTTATATATATTAATGTCATTATAAATATGGTAAAACCATATTCATTATTCTGTCCATCCTATAAATGACAAAGTCATCATAAGTGTGTACGTACATCTTACCATCTCCAAGTCATGGTGTAGTTTGTTATTCAGACACTTAATTATTTGGACGGTTAAAATAATGAGTATAACTGGTGTATATAATAAATATAACAAGATAATGATTTTGTATATATGATATACCATCCAATTACATATGATTTCACCATCAATATAATGATATTGTCGCTCGTGCGTATGTACGGATTACCATCTCCAAGAATGCGATAAGATTCATTCCCCATTATAATAATTTAAGAATAATTTAGATTTTATTATTAGAAATAATGTTTAAGAACTTAATATAATTCTAGATATGAATCTAATACATCCTATCCATTATAGTCATGGCTTACATAACCAATCATATAACAGAAAATGAATCAACTAACACCTGAAATGATGATACTACTGAAATATTATTGACAAAGAAATATTACAGGATCATGTATGATATAGTATTTATGTATATAGTTCTTGTATAATTTAATAATAATGTTTTAACTATTATACATGAGGTTAACATACCATCTACTATGGAAAATTACAAGGTAAGGGTTAATTCCTCATTCTCATTATTATTCGATATTGTTTATGTGTAAGTATTTTCTAGGGAATATTTGTTATCAATTTCCATGATTCATAAATGCATTTTCAAATGTATTCTTTTTAGGTACTCTTTAACGAAAACACCATTTTAAAAGTTTTAAATATTTATTCTTCTAAAAAATTTTCATTAATGACTATGTTTTAAAAATTGTTTTAATGATATATTTATATGGACATGATTGTTTTAAAAAGTAAATTATATTCAAAAGATTCAAAGTTGTGCAGAACACTTTGATTCAAAAATCAATTTTAAATGACTTCTTTTAAAAATGTGAGACTTTTAAATGGTTTCACACAAAGATATATTTCTCTCAAAAAGACTTTCTGGTCATTTTTAATTTAGTCAACATCCTTTACTAGATATTATTCTTGATTATGGTTTACATATTTTAATACAATATTCCATATTGTATTGAATGAGTTATGATATTCTTGAGTGTGGATGTGCTATTTTTATTCCCTTCATTGTTTATGGTTGAAGTATTTACATTTTGTATGCTAGTTTTAATAAAAAATATTTCTGTTTTGTTTCAACATTTTCATATGAGGAATGCATTGGACTTATTAACTGAGAGGTGGGGCCACCTATAGCCCCTCGATGCATCGATAGATTTCTTGATACAATTAGACATGGAATTGACTGGGGCCTTTTCCAATTTGATATATGGTATTGGTCGAGGCCAGAATCATTTTTAGACAACCTGGCCAAGGCCTAGACATAATGTTTCATAATGTCCCGCATTATACATTACCTCATTATGAAAATAATATTTATGGTTCATGTGGTTATTCAACTAGTATAATGACCATGACTTTGTTTTATTATGGAATTAATTACACAACTCATATTCCTACCATAAAGTGGTAATGCTTATTATTTTTAAAGGCATGTGTTTTCAATTATTCACCTTGCATAATGTTTATGTTATCTTCCGATGTATTGCTTACTCTTACTGAGAATTTGAACTCACCCCTTTCTTATGTTTCATTTTGCTAGGATATCAAAAAGTGTATTAAGATTGATACGTAGTGTTAAGATAAAGGAAATAATGGAATTCTCAAAGAACATTCTATATTGTATTTTATCTTTGAAATTTTAAATGTAATGTTAATGTATGAAATCTTTTTTCCAAGACTGCTAAACTAATTGGTCCTTTGGGACTAGATTCCTTGTAATCATGCCTATTTATTATAATAATGCACCAGATCTAGGCTTCTGGGGTCGGGACATAATAGTTGGTATTAGAGGAAGTTTAGCAACCACTTTGGAAATAGATTTAAATAAACTCTAGTTAGAGAAAATTTCACTAAGATAAATGTTGAGGATAAATATAGAATAAATTCCTAGAATTTTGTTAATTTTGAGATTTTGTGTATTTTCCATGCAATATATCCTTGTCTGGATATGAGTAGGCAGAGGAGGCTCTGGAATAGATGTACCTATGAGTGAAACTCTGATAAGGATTTTTGGGCTTGACCTGGGGTATCCTGGTACACAAAAATGGGTGTTGATACACTCTTGGTTACGAAACTCATGAGGGATATGATTAGGATAATTCACATTTTCTATACAATCCATTATAAATGATTTATATGTAAATAATTCTTTAAAGAAAAATATTTTATTATTATGAATTATACGTATAAACTCTTCAATTTACATTAGGTGTTGTACAAGTTTGGAATTATGCATTGTGATTCATAAACTAACACAGTGTATGACATTTTCTAGATATTGAACCCAGTAGATGGAATGATAACTCCCGAAATATGTATGATCCAATGAGTAACAAGGAACCTATCTTTCATGATATTAAACCGCCTTTTAGATGGTAAATTGTCTCCTGTATAATCTAATCATATGAAGAAATAGTATAATGGGGTATTAAGATGAGTAAATAATTCTATGAGTCTAATGGATTTGAATGGAAGCCAGAGAAGAAAAATATTATAAAAAGAAATATGGATAAAGGGAAGAAGGGGAAGAAGAAGTATCACATATATGATAACTATGGAAAGAATCACCTTGGTAAATGCTTGAAGGGAATGAAAATTTGTTACAAGTGTGGAGGAAAAGGATACTAGGCACATGAAACCAAGGGTAAGAAAAAGGTTTCAAATGTATAATGATTTATCTACATAGAGTTGGAAAACTATGCGAATCAATGTCCCAATCATCAGAGTATCCCAAATGATCTTATTGGTTAACAATCAAGTTATGAGACTACCGCAGTTAAAGAGGACTGACAAGTGTTCTTATGTTGTTATTAAATAATTAAGTCATGTGAGTGTTGTATAGATAATGTATTGGTTATTTGAATATTGGAAATAAATAAGGATTGTACTACAGTATTATTTTATTTAGCATTTGAGATTGTAAAATGATGAAAAGTTACTCAATATCAAGTTATTCTTTTTTGGATAATACATGACTGAGGAAATATAAACCTTAATATAGTTTTGATACCGAGGTAGTGATTTTGGAATAAGATATGATTATTTTGGATAAATTATATTGGATATTTTTGACTAAATTGAAAATAATTAATGATTTTTATATTCTATCATTGTTTGAGTTTAAACCATTTTTTGGATATAAGGGTTGTATCCAGTATTCTATAAAGAATAAGGGAGAGTGAATGTATTCCATAAGGATTTATGTTAATTCAGGGTTTTTCCATGTTTTAAGAGAATACATGATGAAGGTATTCACATGTTATAATGTTGTAAAAAGATATTTTCATTATATTTACCTTCCTTATAAATTTCGGACTGTGAGTTTGGACAGAAGTATTTTGGATAAGTCTAATGGTTGGAATGGATTATGTTGGAAATTGGATAAAATTGTTTAAGGTTAAATCATTTCTTAAGATTATTTTTTGATTGTTATAAAAAGGACAACCCGGAGGTTGGGCGACAACCTGTCGCATCCGACAAGGCCGCAAGACTTGAACCCACAACTAAATAACTACAAGGGTGAATCACCTACCACTCTCCCAAGTGATTTCCTAGTTTTTATAATGTAGTTTTTTTAAATAGTCTGATAGTTAAATTTTAAATTCAATTTTTTGGAACCCTATATGATTTGGATAAATATAATATTTATTAGGTCTATTATATTTTTCGGTGAAAGATGACTTTGTGGTCGAAATTATTTAACGGATTGAAATCTACTTGTCGAATATTATTTTTTATTATTATTATATGACGAAATTAACTCTTATCTTTTAAGGAATAGATCTTAAAACCGAATATGTGTTATCCTAATAAATTATGTTTTGTTGAACCGTTGATATATTAAATCATCATAGATTGATGGATTTTAGGCCCTCACTTTTACAATTTTTTGTGATTCATGACTTAAATAACTCCCTATAAAAATTTACATATTTACACCAATTATATTTTTATAATTCCCTCCAATGTTCTTCTAATCAATATCATAATTTGGTGGTGACTTTTTCATTTCATTTTCCCTCTTATTAGGATGAAATTTTATTATCCCAATTTCTGATTTGGGTATTTCCACAAAGGTATTTTTCTATTTTAACCTTTTATATTAAAAGATCAATTTCAAATTGAAATGATGCAATTTATTGGATTAGGGGAGAATGTAACACCCCAATATTTCAGAGTACGTTATCTCTTAAATGTAATTCAATAACTTGTGCAACTCGCAACATCGAATTCGAGCGCACCACGACATACCAAGCAAGAAGTTCAAAAAGTGGTTAGGAATAGTATTCCCTGAATTTTGAATATTATATACTTATTATAATTTTTCAATCCATTTTATGTGTTTCGTGGACATAATATAAGAACAAATTCATTTTTTATATAAAATAAGTATATTTCAAAAAAAATCCATTTTATAACCTTTTATTGGAAAAACCTTTTTAAAACTAATATTTAAAACTTTTATATATTCAATTTTATTAAATTAAATTATTCTTTAGATGTTAGTCATACAATTTTAGTTTGTATAAATTTTTGGAACTTTTTCTATAACTTTCAAATTTTGAAGAATACTGAAAAATAGTAAATTTTAATTAAAAACAACTTTTTCAATCGAATTAATTTATATTGTTAAATTATGAATTTTAATATTTTTGAAGTATAACTATATTATATTTTTATTATTTAATACAATTTAGGTCATTATAAGTAATTTTACATTTTAATTTGGCATAAACCCATGTCAATCTTTTGATAGTTTTTAGTTTTTAAAAAATTTCTTTTCATTTTGACAACATGGATTAATTTTATGTTAATTAATGAAAATTTTATGTTTTGAATTTGATAAAATAGAATTAATTTTTGAATTATGAATATAAAAATTATATTGGGGTTAATTTTTGTATTTTTCTGAAAACTATTAATTTTTAATGAATAGTAAAAAAACTCTGTTATTGTTTAAAACTAACTTTTTATTTTAATAATTATTTATTTTATTTAAATTAATTTTACGTAAAAATAGATATATAGTACCTATATAATTTCAATGTTATTAATTGCAGTCATTTGATTATAAAATTAGATGTATAAAATTTTATTGAGCTTTTTAATGTCTTTTACCCACCTTTTAGGCACATTTACAAATTTTCGTAAAAAGTACTTTTATCACATCTATGAATTGAATTTCAAAAATCCAAGAGACATTATTGACATCAGTAACTAAAATGTTTTTCAAAAAGTCAAAATTAATTTTTGGAGAATTGTAAGTTTTGACTTTTTTACCACAGTTAAAAGTAAATTGTGTAATTAAAGGTAAAAATGATATTATAATAACCCTAACACATGTCCTAATTCTATTAGATTATGACATTTATTATTATTTCATTTAAATAAAACTTTAAAGTGCAAGATTCAAATTTTAATAACTATTTTTTTTAATATTGGGTTATAAATAATATAAATTTTTCTATAAATATTCATTATAAAGATAAAAAGATTTAATACATCATGGTATTTTATTTATATTTTTTAGACATTAAATAATTAAATTTATTTATGACACAATTATGATTCAGTAATTACCTTATTAAAGAAAAAAATCAAATAAATGGAATTTTAAATTTAAAAAAAATATAATTTAATTGTTTTGGTGATATCCACAAATTTTCTACAGGAATATACCATGTTATGGTTGATTAAAAGTATTTTTTTATGTAATAATGTAGTGATGACTTTAAAAAATCCAAATTCTAAATAATGTCAAAATTCACATAAATGGGTTTTTAAAACAAATACTATATTATTAAATGATATAATATTCATAAAAACATATTTTTTAGCCCAAGGACTCATTAAATGATATATATGTCATCAATTAACCACTTGGGGATCTCTAGGCATTTTATTGTATGTTTATTAACCATTTATTATAATAATACAAGAAGACATTGTAAAAGTAAAACTATTTAACTAAGGATTAAATCTAGAAGATAAGGTTAATATGGTGACGTAAACTTTTCTAAAACCTATTGGTTGAAATTATTTAAACCCATATCCACCATTTCCTCAAACTAAATCTATCCATAACTATTATAAACCAAAACTTATTTTATAATAAAATAATATTTCAATCTTTTCCAAAAGTGACCCTAACATCTCTTATTAGAGAGTACTTTTCATTCTCTCACAATAACACCTCCAATGCCATTTGGATCATCCACACCTTGACCAAATACCCTACCAATTATCCTAATTTCTACCTAGAGGACATACATTTATCATAAAGCCAACCTAATGAGCCATTTTGATCAACTCAAAATGAAACACCCGAAGAAGAGGTAATAATTTAACCACCTCTTTCAAAGTTCTTTTTCTTCTTCCACTTCCTCTTTCTTTGTTGTTTACATACCAAAATAATAACTTAAATACCTTAAACATAATATAATGTTATTATAAATATGTTACAACCATATTCCTTATTCTATCTGTCCTATAAATGACAAATTCACCATATGTGCGCACGTACAGCTTACTGTCTCCACGTTATGGTGTAGTTTGTTGTTCAAACACTTCATTATTTTGATGAGTATAATAATGATTATAACTGGTGTACATAATTAGTATAAAATGTTAAGGATTCTATATATATGATATACCATCCAATTACATATAATTTTCACCATCAATATAATTATATTGTCACTTGAGAGTATGTGTGGATTATTGTCTCCACAAACGCGATGATATTCATTCCCCATATTAATTATTCAAAAATAATTTTCATTTTATTATTAAAAATAATTTTTAGGAATATAATATCAATTGGGATATGAATAAAATACATGCTATCCATAAAAAACATGGCTCACATAACCAATCATATAATGGAAAATGAATCAGTTAACACCTAAAACGATGATACTACTGAAATATTATTAACAAAACAATATTATAGGATCATATATGATATCAGATGTATGTATATATTTCATAGATAAATTAATAACAATGTTTTAACTATTATACAGAAGCTTAACATACCATCAACTAAGTAAAAGAACAATGTAAGGGTTATTTCCTCAATCTCATCATTATATGAGATTGTTTATGTGTAATTATTTTCAATGACATATTTATTATCCATGTCAATGTTTCCTAAATGACTTTTCAAAATTATTATTTTAAGGTACTCTTTAACTAAAACATCAATTTAAATGTTCTAAATATTTATTCTTCTAAATTATTCTCTTTAATATCCATGTTTTTAAATGGTTTTAAGGATTTATTTATATGGACATGATTATTTTAAAAATTGAATTCATTTAAAAAGTTTCAAAGTTGTACCAACCACTTTGATTCAAAAGTCTTTTTTAAATGACTTCCTTTATAAATGTGTAACTTTTATATGGTTTCACAAAAATGGATAATTCTTTCAAAAAGTTTTTTTGATCATGTTTAACTATGTTAACATCATTTACATGATGTTATTATTGATTAAGGTTGATTTATTATAATAAAATCTTCCATATTGTGTTTAATGAGTTATGATATGTTTGACTATGGATGTTCTATTTTTAAACCATTAATGGTTTATGGTTAATGTATTTACATTTTATATTCTAGTTTTAATAGGAATATTTATGTTTAGTTTCATCATTTTTTTATGAGGAATGCAGTGGACTTAGTAAGTGATGGGTGGGTCCCACTATAGCCCCTTGATGCATCAGTACGTCTCATTAGAAAATTAGACATGGAATTGCCTGAGGCATTTCCCAATTTTATATATGGTTGTGGTCGAGGCCTTAATCATTTTCATATGTCTTGTACGATTGCATTTGAAAATATTTCAATGTGTTCTTCATTATACATTCCCTCATTATGAATATAATATTGATGGTTCATGTGGTTATTCGACTTGTAGAATACCTATGAAAATGTTTTATTATTCCATTATTTACTCAACTCATGTTCCTTCCATAAATTGTTTATTTTTATTATTTGTAAAGGCATGGGTTTTAAATTATTCACTATGCCTAATGTTTATGTTATCTTCTATTGTACTACTTACACTTATTGAGCGTTTGAGCTCACCCCTTTCTTATGTTTCATTTTCCAGGATTCTGAGAAGTGTATTTTGATTGATATATAGGGTTAAGATAAAGGTAATAATGTAGTTCTCATAGAACTATCTATGATGTATTTTATCTTTAAAATTTTAATGTAATATTAATGTCTATAATCTATTTTCCAAGACTGGTAAACTGATCAGTCCTTTGGGACATTATTCCTTGTAATCATGCTAATGTATTAAAATAATGCACTGGATCCAGGCTTCTAGGGTCAGGGAATTACAGCTTGTCTCATCCAACCTCTACCCAAATAATCTCCCAACATCCCTCTATTCTTATTAGAAGCCTTACTCTTAGAATAAGGCAAATCAAGGGATCCTTTGGGCTCAAATCAAAAGACGTGACCCGATTTGAGGTAACGTCTTCTCTCAAGTTTAATTACATTATTTATTCATCTCCACTCCCAATGATCTTATTATTCTTTTCTTATATAACAAAATTTGTATCCTAAATATACTAGGTTATTATTATGATATGGATTCTAACTACACTTACACACACCTCCATCTAATGGATATGAACATATTGTTTCTGTGTACAGTGAACTGCTGCCTCACAAAATGATGATTGTTTGATTTTTCCCTACCACCTCTCATGGGGAACATTATGATGCCAATTTATTATATATGATATTTTTTTATTTTTTTTATCTCAATGATTCTATAATTATCATTTATGGCATACCTTTAGGCTTTTAATGTTTTATAAATATGATAATTTCATTTGAGAAAGTGCAGACTACCGCCCATTCAAAGTGATATGACTCACTCATACCATACCAGGAATGTATAAAGGATGGTGTTAATATGGTTATTTAACATATATATAATATGATATTATAACGGAATAATAATATACCTATGTATCATTTCATTTTGATTCCTCTAAAAATGAACAAAATGAAATGGATGTAGCGTTCATGCGTACGTATGACTTACCGTCTCCATGAATGGTACATTTCATTTTCATATATAGAAATGATATAAACTATTATAAATATATATATACTAAATATATTTGATATATATGATATCTAAATCATGTATATCATTCTGAAGATAATGAAAATTTTACCACATGGACAACTTTTAATTATAATAAGTTCATTTTTTATTCAACTACTAAATATCAAAAAAAAATTACCGGTGTTAACATAAATGATTACGTAATGTTTATAATATAGAAATAATTGATATAAAATTAATAATAAACATGAAAATGTTTTTTAATAATGTTTAAATTAACTTTATTATATTATTAAGTAAAGTAAATAACGAATGAGTCATGTCAAACACGAGGTAAGGGGAGTCCTTTACCCAGTTTCCATTCTTATGGTTAAAATTATACTTCTTGATTATATCATGTCATGATTATGTGAGAAATCACTTTTTCTGTCATATATTGTATTTATAATTTATTTATGTGTCGGTATAGTGAATACACATAATTGATCTATTCTATTTACAAAATGATCTTTGTAAGGGGTTTTTATCTCACTTTTTATTCTCGTTATATTCATATTATATTTGCAACTATTTCCTTTTGTATAGTGTATTTATTGTTCATGATTGTATTTTTTTTGTAAATAATATAATTTATGGCTACTTACATCTTCATTTTATGATCTTTCTTTCATGTGGTGTATGTTTAATAAGTTACCAAATCAGTATGGGAACCTTTCACCCTTTCTCTTTTAGTTAAGGACCCCTTTTATGTTATATCTCTAAACTTCAATTTTCAAATTTTGGGATATGTTACTATATATCATTATTGATGTTGGTTTTATGTCAATGTGATGAGAGACCATTTTATCTCTTATCAACACATTTTCTGAATTTTTAATTGACGTCATTATGCTGCCGAATTTTTGGAAGGTAACTTCTTAACCTAATTTCAATTCTTTGGGTTAAACTTATACATCTTGATTATATCATTATATGAATATCTGTGAATGGCCTATGATTTTATTTACACTTAATATCCACTTATATTCTATGTATTTATATTTTTCACACATAATGATGTCTTTGATTTATCCTTAATCTTATGTTACAATATTTGTAAGGGACTACATCTCAATCTTCTTTCATTGAAGGAATATCTTGATATTTTACAACTTTATTATACTATAAGGTGTCTATACAACAATTTTGAAATTTTATATCATGAATTTATTTACTATCATGATATTTATAGTTTCCTTTAATGTTATTCTTTATTTATTTTTATTCATGAGTTTCTCTAGTGGTAAAAAATTCTATAACGAAAACATCATTTTAAATGTTTTAATGATTTAATCTTCGAAATCATTACCTTTCAAGTATATGGTTTAGAAATTATTTTGACAATTTGTTTATATGGACAGAAGTATTTTTATGTTTAAATTTCATTCAAATGTTTCAGAGTTTTTGGGGGAACTTTGATTCAAAAATTTTAGTTTTGAATTATTTAAATGAATTGATTATTTCAATATCTTGATATGATATATTGTGATTGCAATTTGGAAATGTTATCTTTCCTTTATGCTGGTTTTATATATAAGATCCCAGTTTTTGGAAAGGTATGTTTTTGTTGTGTTTTGGGTTGACCACATTGTTTTTGGGGCTTTAAAATGTTTCCTAAAAATGTGAGAGGCATTAGGGGTGTTCCGGGGGCTCGTGTCATGGAAGAAAGGAAATTTGGTCAAGACATGCCAGGATGCACGACCTGCGCATGGCCAGGAAAACCGTGCGGCCTGCCCTGGCTAAATCATGCTACCCCTCCACTTCCGGATAGAAGCATGCGAACGGTTTACGTATGATTTTCTGAACCGTGCGGCTAAATCGTGCTACCCCTCCTCCTCCGTAAAGTGTCATGTGCACGGTTTGCGCACAGTTTTCCAAACCGTGCGGTCAAGTCATGCAGTAACATAAAGTTTGGAAAAATTAAAAAATTTCCACTATGGGCTTTAAAACCCCACATGGGATTTCCTATAATCTTCTCCCTCTCCACCCTAGGCACGAACCAAATTTTCCAAAGGCTCTAAGAGACGGATCTCATTTTATTCTAAGGAGCTTTTGGTGTCGTTGGTTGCGGATCAAAGCTCCGGGTAAGGCTAATCCCACCCTTTCTTCTCTTTTTGGTTTAGGGTTTGTATCCTCTCTCCCTCTCATTCCGAAGCTCTAAACCCCTAACATTTGTGTGTGTTTTATTTTGAAGCCCCAATGGTTGTTTGTATCGAGGCCTAAGGACTCGATTTAGAGTGCGTTCAACCACGGTTTCGAGGTAGGTGGTCTACAAGTGATATCACATAGCTATTTGAGTATTTGTGCATGGTTAGTTGTGTTCTTGATTTGCTCTAGTTATGTTATAGATAACCTTGTAATGTTTGGTAATAATGGTGTTTAAAATGGAAAAGGGGAACCCTCACGATCCCTGTGGGATGTGTTGGGATAGACTTGACCTAATTGTGTTAATCCATGGGATGTGCTGGCTTTTCCTGGATTTAGGGATTTATATAAAACAAGTTACCATGTTGTAATGTATTATAGAGCCCTCGATAAGTATGTTGGCATTATTGGTTAAACTTGGAATTGAAGTTAAGTGATGCACATAGACTTGGAAATAACCTAAGGGTTAAAGTGGAATGGGTTAAATGGGTGATTCTTAGGAATGATGAACGAGTTAAATGGGTTAATTTGTAAACTAATTAAAAACCATAAAGGAATAGGTTTTGGGTTCAATTTTGAATTCTTAGTGAGATAGGAATAACACATGGGAATTGGGTGAATGGTTAAATGATGTGAAATGGTAATGCGTTAATGGGTTAAGGCACGAGGTGGTTTCCCATGTCGGTTGTTGTGAATAGTGTTTGCCGAAGGGAAATGGTTTGGATGGTTGATGGTTACTTATATATAAGCATGTTCACATGGCTTCGTAGAGTGGGGTATGACTTGAGTATCTATGCCCATGGGTCGAGTGAAGGCCGAGGTTCTAAACTCCACCTGAATGCACGTGTTAGGAATGTGGACTGAGGATCTATTCTCATAACAGTTTCATCCACCCGGACTGAGGTTTCGAGGTGAGTTTATGGTTGCTATAAAGGGTTATTCCCAGTGAGATAGGATAACGATGTGTTTACCCTCTTGAATGTGATTGTTGGTCTTATACCCATGTAACATAATGTATGTGATTAACCCATGGAAATGTGATGAAATGGTGATAGTGGGTGTGTAATTAATGGTAATGGAAGTGAAAATGGCATGGATCTAAACTGGTTAATGGTACCTTAAATAATTACGTGGAAATTATAATTCATATTTCTCTTGCATGCACTACTTGTTTATACTCAATGTTTTGTAGACACTGTTGGTGGTGGCCTACTGAGTTGTACTCACACTCGGCTTGGGCCACTGTTGGGTACCCGAGCAGACTTCATGTTTGCAGGTCAGGAGAAGGGAAAAAGTCCTTTCTAGATAGTGAGTGGACATGGGTAGCACTTGATGGAGGATCTGGACGTGGAGTCGGGACCATTTTGGGGATTTTGGTCATTGTCTTTATTTTGGGGTTTTGTCAAATTTTTTACTTGTATTATGACATTGCATAATTATTATTGAAAATGGATGTTATACATGTTACATGATTATTGGTTATTGTTTCCACTATTTGGTTTATTTCTATTGTGTCTTACTCAGATAAAAAGGGGGTATAGTCTCCCCACTTGACTCCGTAGACCCCTGCTGCAAGTCGACATTCTTTGGCGTATGAGGAGGCGTGCTTAAGGTCATATAACCACCCGACTTGGAGAACCGGTTAAGTGGATTCCGGATTAGGGACGTTACAAAGTGGTATCAGAGGAGGTATTTCTTCTCCTTCTCTAAGGTCTTGTTATTTGGGATTGGTATCCAAGGGTTAAGATGTGTTAGAACATGGTAATGAGCTCGTTCTTAGGAGTAGCTAACCCATGTATGAGGGAAAACCCAAGTCACCCTGGGTGGGAAATGTTGTTCTTGGTTGTGTGTTGTTATAGTTGATGATATTTCACTGTTGGGTGATGCACAAGTGGTTTGATGTGTGTGTTTTATGATATTTGGCTCATGGCCTTAACAACGTGAGGATTGGAATTCATGTATCATTATAGGCACCTACGATGATGGGTGACATGCATTTTATTATACACACGCACGAGGTGGGGTGTGTGAGGCCGGAAAGTTGGGTGCATCATGCATTTCATGAAACCAAGAATTAACGAGGAGAATAAAATAAAACAAGTGGGTAAATGATGTTTAATAGAGTAATAGGGTTTGAAAAAAGTTGGAAAATGTTGATTGGATTAGTGTATGAAAAGTTGGTTGTTGTAGCTTGTAATGAGCTTTTGATAATGTTTTCAATGTTATGTGGTATGTGTGCTAAATCATGTGCTTGGAATTGTAGAGAAATTACACCACAACATCGGTTACCAAATGGACAATGGGAGGGTGTTGCTGAGAACACTCCTCTAGTAGAGGAGCACAAAAATGTGGTGATAAATGAAGTTAGAGAGGACCTGTTCTGAGAGAACATGGCTCACCTTATGCAGATGATGGATCAGGACCCAGGGTGGGTAGCACCGAGTATGTTTGAGCTGACCAGGGAGTTCCAACTGCAGCACCCTCCGACTTTCACTAGGGAGGGTTGGAAAGAGGCAGCGAAGTTCATGTTAGAGTCTGTCCAGATGATATTGGATCATCTAGATACCCTAGTCAAAAAGTGGGTGAAGCTGGCTGCTTATATGTTGCGAGGCTAGGCGAGGTGTTGGTGGGATATTCAATCTCAAATTGAGCAGGTTGAGGGAATGTCGTGGAAGGTTTTTTAGGAAAAGTTTATAGAGCACTTCTACACAGAGACTTTGTGGTAGGAGTGGGCTACAGAGTTTATGAGCCTGACTTAGGGATCGCTATCAGTGATGGACTGTGAAATTCGGTTCACTGACCTGAGACGCTTTGTCCCAGTGTTAGCAAGGGATGAGGCAGCAGTAGAAAGGCGTTTCCAGGATGGGCTGAGACATGAGATCAGGTCTGAAGTAAATATCTTCTGGATGAAGAGGTTTTTATAGGTATTAGATCGGGCACTGATCTTGGAAGGAAACCTGAAGTTAGTTTCAGGTAGTGGGATTGTGGTGCAAGGAGGACAGATGAGCGGTGCAGCTACCGAAGGTCGAAAGCGACGCCATGAGAACTCACAGCATGGTGGAAATGTGAAAAGTGGTTGGAAGAGAGGGTCAGCCTCTCAGAGTGGAAATCGGGTGTTCTGCTATCAGTGCGGTAGGCCTGGGCACATGCGTGGTCAGTGTCCTCGACCTCCAGTTGAGTGTCGTTCGTGTTGCTGGATGGGACATGCGCAGATGTTCTGCAGGAATCCTCAGCAGGTGGGTGAGTATGATGGTGGAAGGCAGTAACTGGATATGGTAATGGGATCGGTTTCCCCATATCAGGCAGGCAGTTGGAGCTCCACAGGATGTAAATGTAGGGGTGGTGGACATGGAACTATAGGGCAAGATCACTCATGCCAGCAGGGCAGTGCTGCGTAGGGCATTCGGGCTGGAGCCCAGGGTAGAGGGGAAAGTCAGCTTCAGGCAGTTCCTTTTGTGCCTGGTAATGGCAAGGATGGACCATCGACTATTCGAGGTATGATCTTTGTATCTTCTACTTTTTCCAGCGCGTTGTTTGACACATGTTCCACACACTCTTTTATCTCTTTTCAACTTGTGGTAGCACCGGTTTTACCTATGGAGGGGGTGTGTGGGGTGATGTAAATTGAATCTCCGTTGGGGGTGCAGGTTGAGGATATCATGAAGTTGAAGGGATGTGCCTTGGAAGATGGTGTGTATCATTTTCTGTGGGACTTGTTCATTCTCGAGATGTCATGGTTTTACCTAATCTTGGTAATGGATTGGTTGGTGTTGTATCGGGCGCACATAGACTGTTACCATCACAGAGTATCGTTTAGGTCACTTGAGGGTGACACTTACGTTCACTGTTGCGAATGGGATGTTCGAGCAGGGTGGGTGGGTCTGTTTTGTCAACAGATGAGTGGACTCACGGATCGAGTGGTATGTCTCATGCTTGATGACAATGCAAGAGGGGAGTAGTCTGTTTTTCCTCCTTTGGTAGATCGGTTTTAGGATGTGTTTCCTGAGGATTTCTTGAGGTTACCACCCGAGAGGGATGTCTAGTTCATGATCCAGTTGATGCCGGGACCGGAGCCAGTTTCTATTCCGCCATACCGAATGGCACCGGCAGAACTCCAGGAACTGAAGGTTCCGCTTGAGGAGTTGGAGCGTAAGGTGTTTATCTGTCCTAGTACGTCTCCTTGGTGATCTCTTGTTCTTTTTTCAAAGAAGGCCGATGGGTCGTTAAGGTTATGTGTCGACTAACAAAAGTTGAATCAGATAACGGTGAAAATTTGGTACCCTCTTCCTAGAATTGATGACATGTTTGATCAGTTGAGGGGTGCATCGGTGTTTCCTAAGATTTATCTGAGGTCGGGTTATCACTAGTTGAGGGTGATGTCTTCCGACATAACGCGGACATCTTTCCAGAGTCGGTACGGTTTGTTTGAGTTTTTGGTAATGCCTTTCATCTTGACAAATTCACTGGTGGTTTTTATGGATTTGATGAACTAGATATTTCATCCCTATATAGATTGGTTTGTGGTTGTCTTTGTTGACGATATCTTAGTGTACTCGAAAACTCACGACGATCATGCCCAATATCTTGACATCATATTGGGTACGCAAAGAGATCATCGGCTATATGCCAAGATATCTAAGTGTCAATTTTGGATAGTTGAGGTACATTTTCTGGGTCACATCATCTCAGAGGCAGTTGTGTCAGTGGGTCTAGAAAATTGCAGGCAGCTATATCTTGGGAGCTGCCCAAGAGTGTTTCTGATGTTCAGACTTTTCTGGGTTTGGTCGGGTACTACCTATGGTTCAATCAAGATTTCTCTCATGTGGAAGCACAACATTCGGTCTTGATGAAGAAGGGAATCAGCTTTGAATGGTCTGAATCTTGTGAGAATTCCTTCCAAGTGTTGAAAAATAGGCCGACGACCTCACATATCTTGATCTTACCTGATCCGGGTAAGAATTACATTGGGTTGTGTGATGCGTCCGGAATCGGACTGGGGGCTGTGTTGATGCAATATGAGCCGGTGGTGGCATACAGGTAAAGGTAGTTGAGTCCCCATGAGTGGAATTATCCCACTCATGACCTTGATTTGGCTGCAGTAGTGTATGCCTTGATGTTTTGGAGCCACTATCTGTTGGGAGAACGGTTTACCATGTTTACTGAACATAAGAGATTAAAGTACATCTTCTCATGGTGGGATCTAAATCTTCAGTAGTGAAGATGGGTTGAATATCTCTAGTCTTTTTACTTTTTAGTTGGTGTACATGCCGGTAAAGGGAAACAGTGTTGCTGATGCTTTAAGATGGAAGGTTTAGAATGAGATGGTTCAGGAGTCTAGCACCGAGTGTAAGGTGATGGATTTGTTTTCAGAAATTCACCTGGAGGTGAAGGAAGAGAGTGGTCAGGTCACTCTTTCTTCCTTAGAAATGGATTCGATGCTTTTAAGTCGAGTTAAGGAAGGTCATCTTGATGATCCTGAGTGTTTGATCATGAAGGAAAATCTTAAAGCTGGGGAGCTACCTTCTTGCTGGGCAATTGGTGTGGATGGTGTTGTTTGGGTTCAGGATCAGGTGGTTGTGACAAAGTGTGTGTTGGAAGAATTTATGCATGAGTTCCATGCATCAAAGTGGGAAGTGCATCTTGTTTTGGCCAAAATGTATTGTGATCTCCAAATATAGTTTTGGTGGCCTGGAATGAAGAAGGAAGTTGTGGGGTTTGTGGCACGGTGACGTAGCTGTCAGCAGGTGATGGCTGAGCATCAATTTTTAGGCAGTTTGTTGCATCCATTTACCATTCTGGAATAGAAGTGGGATGATGTAACAATGGATTTTTTCATGATAATTCCAAGGATTCCATGGAAGAATGATGCAATATGGGTGATTGTGGATCGGTTAACAAAAGTGGCTCATTTCTTACCGAATCAGGAGACCCATACCGTCGACCAGTTGGGTGAGATGTATGTTAGAGAAATAGTGTGGCTTCATGGTGTGCTACGGACCATAGTTTCGGACAGAGATATGTGATTCACATCGTGTTTTTGGCTAGGGTTGCATAAGGTGCTTAGTACGCATGTGTTTTTGAGTACCGCTTACCACCCGCAAAAGGATGGGTAGTCAGAGCGTATGATCCAAGTGTTGGAAGACTTGTTAAGATCATGTGTCTAGGACTTTGGTGGTTCTTGGGAAAGACACCTGTCGTTGGTTGAGTTTTCCTACAACAATAGTTTTCAAGCTGCGATTCAGATGGCACCGTTTGAGGCACTTTACGGGAGGCCATGTAGATCCCTGTTGCGTTGGCTAGAGGCGGGTGAATCTAAGTTGTTGGTCCAAGTCTCGTGCAGGAGACTTCAGAGAGAGTTATGTTAATCACAAAGAAGATAGATACAACTCAATGTATATAGAAGTCGTATGCGGATTGGAGGCGTAGACCTCCTGAGTTTGGGGTGGGTGATAAAGTGTTCCTTCGGGTGCCACCAAGGTTGGGTCACCGTCGGATAAGGAAGCAAGGTAAGTTGGTACCCAGTTATGTGGAACCTTTTGAGATTGTGGGGAGGATCAGACTAGTGGCTTATCGATTGGCTCTTCCACAGTGGTATGGTGGGATGCATGATGTGTTTCATGTGTCGCAGCTTCGACGGTATGACCCTGACCCATCTAACGTGGTTGATGTTGAGGATGTGGAGCTTGAGGCTGATGCATCCTTTGAGGAGCATTCGGTTCGTGTGGTGGATCTTAGTGAAAAGGTCTTGCGAAGCAAGGTTGTGCCATTAGTGTGAGTACTATGGAAGCATGGGAAAGTTCAAGAAGAAACATGGGAGTGGGAATCGGACATGCGGGCTCATTAGAATGAACTCTTCTATTCAGTAGAGCAATGATGCTTGGGGACTCGGCTTAAGGATGGGCCATTATAATGTGGGGAGATTATAGGATACCGGTTTTTGGAAAGGTATGTTTTTATTGTGTTTTGGGTTGAACCCTTTGTTTTTTGGGGCATTAAAATGTTTCCTGAAAATATGAGAGTCTTTGGGTGTGTTTTGGGGGCTCAGGACATGGATGAAAGGAAATCTGGGCAAGACAAGCCAGGGTGCACGGCCTGCGCATGGCCAGGCAAACCGTGCGGCCTGCCCAGGCTAAATCGTGCAACCCCTCCTCTTCCTAACAGAAGCATGCGCACGATTTACGCACAGTTTTCCGAACCATGTGGATAAATCATGTGACCCCTCCTCCTCCGGATAGTGTCATGCACACAGTTTGTGTACGGTTTTCCAAACTGTGTGGCCACTTAATGTTGGGAAAAATTACAAGTTTTCCACTCCGGGCTTTAAAACACCACTCGCGATTTCCTCTAATCTTCTCCCTATCCACCCTAGACACGAACCATACCACCCAAAGACTCCAAGAGACCAATATCCTTCAATTCTAAGGCGTTTTTGGTGCCGTTGGTTGCAGATCGATGTTCCGGGTAATGCTAATCCCTTCCTTGCTTCTATTTTTGGTTTAGGGTTTGTATCTTCTCTCCCTATCATTATGAATCTCTAAAACCCTAACTTTTTGTTGAGTTTTAGGTTGAATCCCCAATGGTTGGTTGGATTGAGTCCTAAGGACTCGATTGAGAGTGTGTTCAACCGTGGTTTCAGAGTATGTGGTCTACAAGTGATATCCCATATTTATTTGGGTATTTGTGCATGGTTAGTTGTGTTTTTGCTTTCCTTTGGTTATGTTATGGATAAACATTGCATTTTTGGTAATAATGGTGTTTAAAATGGAAAAGGGTAACCCTCACGATCTCTATGGGATGTGTTGGGATATACATGACCTAAATGGGCCCGTCCATGGGATGTGATGACTTTTCCCAGATTTAGGGATTGATATTAAACAAGTGACCTTGTTGTAATGAATTGTAGAGCCCTTGATAAGTCTGTTGGAATGATTGGTTGAACATGGAATAAAAGTTAGGTGATGCACCTAGTCATGGAAATAACCCAACGGTTAATGTGGAATGGGTTAAATGGTTAATTATTAGGAATGATGAACAAGTTAAATGGGTTAACGTGTAAAATGATTAAATACCATAACGGAATAGGTTATGGGATTAATGTTGAATGCCTAATGAGATAGGAATAACACATGGTACTTGGTTTAATGGTTAAATGATGTGAACTGTTAATGTGTTAATGGTTTAAGGCACGGGGTGGTTTCCCATGTGGGTTGTTGTGAATAGTGTTTGCCGAAGGGAAATGGTTTGGATGGTTGATGGTTAATTATATATAATCATGTGCACATGGTTTCGTAGAGTGGGGTACGACTTGAGGATCTACGCCCATGGGTTGAGTGAAGACTAAGGTTCTAGACTCCACCCTAATGCACTGGTCAGGAAAGGGGACTGAGGGTCTATTCTCCTAACGGTTGCATCCACCCAGACTGAGCCTTCGAGGTGAAGTTATGGTTACTATGAAGGGTTAGTCCTAGTGAGATAGGATAACTATGTGTTTACTCTCTTGTATGTGATTGTTGTCCTTAGACCCATGTAATATAATGTTTTTGATTAACCCATGGAAATGGGATGAAATGGTGATAATGTGTGTGTAACTGATGGTAATGGAAGTGGAAATGGCTTAGGTCTAAACTGCTTAATGGTACCTTAAATAATTGCTTGGAAATTATCATTCATATTTCTCTTGCATGCACTACTTTTTTATTTTGGATGTTTTGTAGACACTGTTGGTGGTGGCCTACTGAGTTGTACTCACAGCCTACTCGGGCCGCCATTGGGTACACGAGAAGAATTCATGTTTGCAGGTCAGGGGAAAGGAAAAGTTACTTTCTAGATAGTGAGTGGACATGGGTAGCACTTGGTGGAGGATCTAGAAATAGAGTCGGGACCATTTTGGGGATTTTGGCCATTGCCTTTATTTTGGGGTTTTGTCCACTTTTTCACTTATTGTATGACATGGAATATTTATTATTGGAAATGGATGTTATACATGTTCCATGCTTATTAGTTATTGTTTCTGCTATTTGGTTTCTTTCTGTTGTGTCTTACTTTGATAAAAAGGGGGTATAGTCTCCCCACTTGACTCTGTAGACCCCCGCTGCTAGTCGGAAGCCTTTGGCGTATGGGGAGGCGCGCTTAATGTCATGTAACCACCTGGCTCCGAGCACCAGTTTAGTGGCTTCCGGGTTGGGGATGTTACATTATATGTTATTAATATATTATAGATCTTGGGTATTGTTTATTTATATGTGTGGTACCATGATAATCCTAGTGTGGGGGAGCCCGAGATAGCTCTTCAATGCATTGAGTAACGTGAGGGAGGTTAACGTGAATTTTTATCCTAATAGATTTAGGGAATATACAGTGATGGGTGTTCCAAATGTTACTGCCTATTTTGTTGTGAATGATACAATTTAAGTATGATATAGATTCCACAATTTACCTTTTAGATTTATGATTTCTATGTGTTATTCATATGTCTTATGATTTCAAGAGGTATGTTAAAGAGCATATGTTTTATGATTCAAAAGTATGATCTCATTGATTTTTATTTTTTGATGGGATAATTATTTTTATCACTATTTTATAAATATTACTGAGCTTTTCATGCTCATCCCATCTTTTTGAAATGTTTTTTGCATGGTAAAAGGTATTGGGTAAAATTAAGGGTCAGAGATAGGAAGTATTCAAGAAGAATTATATAAAGAAATGAATTATTATTTTCTTCTATGAGTTTTTATTTTATTAAAAAATGGATTCTGATTAGAAGTGTATAGATGTAATATTTTAGATGTAATGGATAAGTTATGGCCTAATTCTCTGAATATTTAAACCTAAAAATATCTTCAAGTTGAATTATTAACATAATACAAGATTATGTAATGTTTAAGGATGGGGCCTTCTAATAACAAAAATTCATAATTGAAGACCCCAATTAAGGAATCTATCATAGTCAATTCACATTTTTCAAACATTCATAATGTGAAACAAAAACATCATAATTTAATAACAACACCATTCTAACAACACTATGCATGGAAAAAAAGAAACCTAACATGATTTCTAGAACCAATGTCTATATCCAAAAAAAACATGGGTAACACCTCCATAATCAAGGTAACAAGCCTTATTCATAATAAATAACCCTTTCACAATCAAAAAAATCATATCAGGCATTAGATAGGGCTAAATTCCAAAATACACAATACCCTAAATTAGGGTATTCGACACTTCTACATATATAACATAAATGCCACTAAATAAAGGCCCGACCCACCTACCTGGATGTTTTACAATGATCAATCTTGGAAGTGGGACCTTGAATCGGCCTATAATGTCGTAGATCTACAAAAAGGTCAAAAACAATCAACCTTGGATAACATACAAGAGAGGGGAAATCAAGAAGAGAGGCCCTAGGGAAAGAGAGAACTCACCGGTGGGAATACAATGCACATGTCATCACCTCAATCAGAGAATGGGTGGAGGAATGATATGGTTTTTATGTTTTCGGTCGTCTTGTCACTCTCTTGTAAAAACACGGGGAGAAGAAACGAGTTTTGGAAATGAGATGCAACCCCGATCTGATTAATCTATTAAAAAGAAAAGTACAAGGCATATTAATTTATTGTACATGCCATTTACATGCCCCAGCTAGCCCACACATTAGGCAGTCGACACAGCCATGTTCTCGGATGTTAATGGCTAGTATAGATCAACAAGCGGAAACGGATTTCATGGAATGTACTCAAGAATACATGGTGTGTACTTAGAAAATTTTGAAATTCATCCTTTTTTTATAAAAACACCTGAAATAAAGAACCAGGTACTTAAATGAACCTTTATACTCAAATGGATTGTGATGTTGGGAATGGAATTACACATCTTTGATTGGGATTTATAGACATGGTGCATGGTATCCATTGTTTAAATAATTTAAATGAAACTCAATGTCTAAAATGTGTGACCCCTATTTTTTCTTGTTCCGAAAAAATCATGGGTGGTGTATGCTTTTTTTCATAGGATATCACTTTGTAAGATGTAGGGCGAAGAGGATAACTAATTATTGATTGTTTATTGAAACTGTATTACTTTTTTTCATTGCATATTATTCATTTTAAATCCTAACAAAATATTTTAGAAACTATATTTTTCTTTAAACAATAATTTCTATGTGTTATATTATGTTTTACACACCCCCAATTTGGGCCTCCGTAGAACTAGTGTACTAAAGAAGATTCTACTTTTTTTATGAATAATTTTATAGTAGGGACCTGGATCACAGTTTCTATTTAGGATCATAAGATATGTCATGTGGTTTTAGGGCTGGTACTTTACTTGGGATCATGTTTAGTGTTATTCCATGTTTCAACATTTGGGGTATTTTTTATATCACAACCTGACATATAGTGTAGACATATTTCTTGCTATCACATGTTTCACTAAAAAATTGTATTGGAGCATTCCCTATGTAGATTCATTTAAACATATACTGGTTATTGTATCCCTTGGGTTTTATTTTCACTATTTTTATACTTTTATAAAGAGAGTACATTCTACCCACAGTCCTCACTATACCCATATTTCTTGTTGGTACCCTCAGGAATATAGGTGGATTTCTTGGGGTCCTTCTGTGAATTATCATTGGGAACCAGTTTAATGAATCTAGGGATATGGTATTATAGTATGAAATCTGAATAGAACATTTTAATATTTTTTTACAATATTCATAATTCTTCTAATTTTCTTAATAATATTTCACCCTTTTTTCTAATAATGTATTAATGTTTTCAAGAATTTAAAGAATATTCTATGGTATTATTATTTTTTTGTTTCCTATGATATAAGATATTTCACATTTTATTTGTTTAAAGAAAATATGCACACATAATTCTCATGGTATTGCACATTAAAATCAATAATATAGGATAAGATCTTATAGGTTTACATATTCAGTGTGACTTCATCACTCAATGTATTGGAGTAGAAGATTATATGATTTTACATATGGTAAATGATATAACTAGTTTAAATGATAATAGAGATATATTTCTTTAATAGAGATAATTCTGAATCCTTTTTTAGATTTTGTGACATTATTTTATTTCAACAGGCATGTCTTCACATAAATTTATAGATTAAATAATTTAATTTTTTTCAATGTTTTAATGGATTTTGTATTAAAATATTATGATTTTATAAATAATTATAATTTTATATTAAAATTTTCATATTGAAATCATTGATAGTTATTAAAAACAATTAAAATTAATGACAAAACACAATAATTTATTATTATTTTAAAAAAATTCTGTAATAATTCATAAGTACTGATAAGGAATGAGATATTTTTAAAAATAAATTTAGAGGATTCTATAATTATTATTTCATCATGGATTCATATGTTTCTAAAAATAACATAGCATAAGTAGAATGTGAAGTAATCTTAAATGGTTTTAGTTCATGTTGAATATTTTTAGATTCATTTAAAAATGTTAATCATAGATTGGTTATATAAGCCACAATATAGAAATTATTATTCTAAAAAATTATGATGTTATGGTCATGACAATGTAGTTTATTCATCAACATTCATGGGTCAAATGGGAACACATGATTTAACAACATTCTTAAACATATTTTATCAGGATCAGTATAGAATATCATATGATGGACTTTAGAATATTCTAATTTTATATTATTGATTATTTATATTTTCAAAGATAAAAGTTTACATTAAACACTATGTTATATTGAGATAAAACATTAAAAAATAAACATTTAATTTTTGGCGACATGGTTGCTAATCATTTGTATTTAGAAAATATCATTAGATATCCATAAAAGGTGTTTTAATAATTTGGTGAAATGTGGTATTCAAAAATGTGATTATTCTTGTATAAATTCATGAGAAAAATCTCTATTTATCTCTCACAAAAATATCTCTTTTACCATGGTTACCAAAGACTATGAGTAACACTGATCCTTTTTATAAAATGGTAGATTCTCTAGATCCTATGGACAATTATTGGAGGAAGAATTCTTTTTCTTTTGGGGAATATCAATCAAGATAGAGAAATAATATCTAAATAAAACAATTTAATTATGACAAATGGTTTCTTTTACATTTATATTTATTAAAATAATGATTAATTGATTAGAAAAAGTGGTTCTATAACTTGAATCATCCATAAATTTGATTATAATAACATAAAAATCAATTAAAATAAAAAAAATTATAAGAAACTATAAAGTTTTCCAAAACAAACATAATAATTATAAAAAGAACTATTAATTACAATATTAAAATTTCTATATCAAAAAAATTAATTCATATTCCTTTTTATTATTGTTAATCATTTTAACCAAATCCAATCATTAATAAAATGCTCCATAATAAAAAATTAATATTTTATTTTCAAAAAATAAATAGAAAAATAATCCATTAGTAGCTAATATCTCAAGGTATAATCATTTTATACCTCAGTTAATTTTCCACTATCCCACAATGATTTATTCAACAAAAAATAATTTTTTTATATAATATTCAAAAAAATAAATACAGAAGAATAAATAAATTTTTCAGTAGAGAAATGATCCATTTTTTTCTTCATTATTTATAAATTATAACATATCTCGTAAAATAAATCCCCATGTATCACTACCATCGAAACATTTATATCCCATATATCAATGAATCAAAAATATATCCCCACACTCATGAATCATTATTATTTTATTTGATGAATAATCTTTCCCTTTCTCCAATATTTAATAACTCAATAATAAATAAATAAATAAATCTAGTAAAATTCCTTTAAACATTATTATGTTATATTTTTCCATTAATTAATCATTTTATAATCCATCATATTTATTTTTAATTAATATTATAATTTACCAATATGATACCTATAAAAATAATGTAGATAAAATTAAACATCCTCCCAGACTATATTCATAATTATATGAGTGAAAAAAATAAACACCTATTACTCTAATTTAATCATCCATATTATATAAGTAATATTATTTTTATTATCATTATATTCAAAATATTATTCCCACTATATAAGATAATGAAAAAAATAATATTCAATAATAATTACAAAATATTTTAACATTCAAATATAATTAATTCACACAAAAAAACATGTCATAGGGTAAATATCATTCTTTTAAATCTATTGTGAACTCTAAATTTTATTCCAATATAATCAAAAAATAATATTTTAGACATATATATTTCAAAAAATAAAATCCATTTATAATTTCAAAAACTCCAGGGATACCATTTTAATTGTCCCTGTATAATATTTAATTCCACCTTAAAAACTCAAATTATTATTGAATCAAAATGTAGATATAATTATTAAAATATATAACATATAAAACCATTATTCCAATAAATAATACAATATGAAAAATTATCTTGGTACATTAATGATTGTAATATAACTAATGCATCATAAATCAATATTATAGAGAACAAATAATCCTCCATAGAAGATATATACGTTATAAAGAATTTTTTAGTTAATTAATAATGGTTTACTATTTAAATGACCCATATTTGTAATATCCAATAATTAAATAAATTCTTATAAATAATTTAATACCCTAGGGTCTCTCAAAACTATTATAATTCATATAGGTTTAATGATTCTGACCATTTATGTTTGGTAAACCCCTTTAATTTAATTGTTTCAACTCCTCATTATGTGCATGTTTATGTATCATTTGATGTTGAGGTTAAAGAAGATAATTTTATAGGGAGGAGGAATTCGAACAAGGTAGGACCCATGTGTTCTTAAAAAGTTGATTTCCCAACGGAGTGGAATTCGGTACCCAGTAACTCCCCAATAGATAAAAATCCATTAGTGCACTATGAACCAAGTTATACTAGTGGTGGTTTTTAGGTTATATTATCATATATTCATTTAATTGTAAACATTTACATCCCAAATAATAGTTCCTCTTGATTTCAAAATAATATAATTATTCTTTGCCTCATTGAGTCCTCAACCTTCTCATTCTTCTCCCGTATGATCCCCTTACACATGTATGATATAATATAATCTAATTGGTCAAAAAAAACATCGAATAGGTAATTAAATGAAATGAATTTCTTTTAATATAGTCTTCTTTATATTATATTTGGTATTTGAGCATAAAAAATAATTCTTGAATCATCATACAGTGAAATATATAGCGAATTAGGCTTCTCATGCATGTATATTACATCATTCTAGATTAATATTCATTACATTAGACAAACATACCCCTAATGAAAATAATAGTTTTGTTCCATTGGATATTTGGTAAACATTCATCTAATGTAGTGACTCATATATGACATATCCTATAAATATGTACCATTTAGTACTCTTCAAAAAAACCCACCTAACATAAAACCATTATTCATATCCTTGGGAATGGAATCATAAGAAAGGGTGAGCTCAGATGATCAGTAAGGGTAAACAAGGGAGATATGTAAGCATAATATGAAAATAAGGGTATGATAAAATGATAATAAGAAGTGATAATATTTCCCTACATATAAAATACCATAATCATTTGCCACAAAATTAATGATTGACAGTTTGTAATACATGAATCATAATAAAATAAAAGCACATATTCCATGAGAGAATAAATTTAAAATAATACATGGAATTGTTTCCTATAAATAATCTTAGAAAATCATTTCCTTTGTAGTCAATTATTATTTTTTAAATCATATCACGAAACTACATTTGTATCTTCAGCATCTTAATGTGACACACCACATTCCCAAGTGGAATACCATTCCCCATAGTGGAATCCATTCACTCCCCAAACCATCATGGTAGTCATGGTCCCCTCCCAAGACCCTAATTACATATAAATTCTCCTTCTAAACTGAGTTCACTCCCCATTCCAATCATTTCTATTTTTTGATATACATAAATTTTTACCTAATGCATGTCGGGGGTATATCGGTCCCACCCATCTTTGGTTTTAATGTAACCACTTTCATTAGTTATAACAAAACCACCATCAATGGTCATAAAATAAATTTGATCACATAATGAAGAAAATGTAAATGTGTGCCCCAAGTTCATAAGACACTTAACATATCAACACCCATGAAATAAAACGGGATTTATTAATATTTCTCCATAACATAACATATAGAAAAGTTACACAATACATAATCCCTTTATTATTTCATCAATTCGTAACATATAGAATAGAAATGGTTATTTTATCATTTTATTACTATTAGAATAGAAATAGGTTTCCTAATAATATTTTCATAAAAATCATAAAATATTAATGGAATGAATTATAATGGTATCCTTGGTTCATACCCCTAGTAAAGCACATGTAACATCGTATGATTTCATCATATATGGAAAATTATTTTGAAAAATAAATCACTTGGGAAAGTAGATACAGAAAGAAACTGTTCATTGGAAATAAAATTTTTAAAAAATAATTTTATAATACATTTATGAAATTATAATCAATGAAATTTACCTTTAGAACTTATACATGAATCTGTAAAATAATTTTAAAAGAATCATTAGGTAAATATCCTTTCCACTTTGAAAAACAATTTTTGAAACATTAAAATTTCAAACAATTTTTTTTGATAATATCCTAGGAAACTAATAATGGATACTTTAAAAATAAATAAAAACTATTTATGAGGAAAATATTCTTTCTTCTTTGAAACAAACATTAAAAACCTTTTTGAAAATCATTTTCTTTTAAAATAATATTTATAATATTTAAAGGAGGATATAAAAATAATTTAATCATTTAGTGAGGAAAACATCGTTTCCTCTTTGAAAAAAAACTTTTAAAAAAATTATACATTTTTGAAATACTTATCTTTAAAAATAACCTTAAAATATATATAATGGTAGTTTATAAAATCATTTAAAACATTTCATGAGTAGAATATACATTCTAGGTTGAAAAAATATATAAAACATAGAATATTTTGAAAAATTGTTTCATTAAAAATAACATTGAAAAAATATATAATAAACATCAATGAAAATAATGTTCATGTTGGTGGGAAAATTTTTTTCATGTCATCCACATTAAAACAATTACTACTTTAACATTTTCAGTAAAAACTATGTAGTCATTATTTTTGAAGAAGGCATGATAATTATTTTTTAATAATTTTTTAAATATTAATAAATGTTTAAAATTTTTGTGAAAAAATATTTTAATAATATTAATAACTTTTTTTAGAAAACATGTTTTGGGAATAAAATGGATTTTTGATTGGAAAAAACTTTTTCATAAAAACATTTCTTTTCAACTCTTGAGTAGACAATGAGATGAAAATTAAAAGAAAACACATATATAAATGACATAAATAGAGTAAAATAAAAATTATGAGTTTCATAAGTTATGGATTACGATTTTCAATCATTGAAATCATGATCATAAAAAATATCAATTAATTATGAGATTAAAACATAAATTCACTACCACTTTGGTAACATTGGAACTTAATCCCCATAAAGAAATATAATTAAACGATTAATCAAATTTCCTAATGATAAATAATTTCATTATATTGAATGTAAATTGTGATTTATATACACATCTAAAATAATTTATTGTTATAGCATAAACATATATCTCGAATAATGGAAATTGAGAAAAAATGCCTTGGTGATTTGGTAACATTTTAAGAATCAAACACCTGAAGAAGAAATACTAATATGGATATGTAAATAAAACGATATGCCTAAGAATCAAAAAATAAATTCAAGATAATTATATGCACCACATTAAATAAACATGTGTTTAATATGGTATTTGTCTCACAAAAAATAAAAGGGGGATAAAAATCCCTTATCGTAAGTCACAAATTCCTTCACACTCATTTGAACTTATAGTATAATTAATAAATGTAATGCCCCAAGCCTAGTTACCATGAGTTAGTGCATTATTACATAACATTAGAATGATCACAAAAGATCATTTTTTGAAAGACCTATTAGTTTTATAGCCTTGTAAGTACTAGATACATTAATAAGTTTTACATCACATTATGAAATGAAAAACTACAACATCATAGTCTCCAAAGGATGCACTCATATCCCTTATACTATCCCTATAGGTCAGTCATAATATACTTCTTCACATCCTGGGAAAAATAAAACATAGAAAGGAGTGAGGTCAGATGCTCAGTATGGATAACAATATAGCGGAAGCATTCATAAATAAGAATAAACATTTAAGGCGTTGTAAGAATAAAACAAAAACCTTTTAAACATGATCTTCAGAAAAATATGGAAAAGAAAAAATCACATCATTCAATTTACTTATTTACATGGATATTCTACTATTCAAATAATCAAATGCAATATCAATAGCTAATTTCATAATTATAGAATGAATAATTCCATACTTCATAACCATTTAGTCAAGGCCTTGTTCCAAGACTACAAATAATATTTTTTCAAAACCTTATGGCAAGACACTGGTTTCTCTCATGAGACCAACCGATGCATTAAGGAGCTATAGCGGGCTCCACCCATCACATACTAAGTCCAATGCTTTCCCAATATGAAAAGGTTTAAACATAACATAAACATTCATATTAAAACTAGCATAAAAAATGTCAATACATTATCTATAAACCATGAATAATGTAAAAATAATGCATCCAAAGTCAAACATATATTGAAAAATTCAACATAATATGGATTTTTTTATAATAAATCAAATTTATACAATCTTAAAATCCATAAAAGGATATGGATATAGATGAAATTAAAATTTTTTGGGAAAATGTATCTTTATATTTTGAAATCATTTAAAAGTCATATAATTATAAAAGAAAAAATTAACTTTTAAAATATTTTTATAATCTTGTATGGGAAGCATTGATGATGTTATAAGGGCTGAAAATAGATGCACCTGCTTTATAAGTTAAAAAACATTTTTACCTTAATTTTGTTGAAAAAGTTATAAAGTAACTTTTTTGGAAAACGATGGAAAGATTCCTTTGAAACCATTTTATAAAAAGTAAAACAAGGGTATAAATGAAATTAACCCATATTCTAGTGAATATTAAAGATTTTTTGAAATACATTTTTAAGAAAACACTATTGTGGATGATAAAGGGGTCTCATTAGATACTTACATAAAAATAACATCGGATAATAAAGAGATTGTGAAATTAACCCTTAACTTGTACATTTCATTGGTTGATAGTAGATTAAACTCATGTATAATGGTTATATCATTGTTATTAAGTTATTAAAAAAATATTTAAATTAATATGATATCATAAATGATCTTCTAATATTACTTTGTTAATGATATTTCAGTAGTATCATTGTTTTGGGTGTTAACTGGTTCGTTTCCCATTATATGATTTATTACGTAAGTCATGTCTATTATGGATAGGATGTATCTTATTCATATTCCAAACGATATTAAGTCTTTAAACATTATTTTTAATCATAAAATGAAAATTATTCTTGAATGGGTACGATGGGGAATAAATCTCATCGTGTTCGTGGAGATGGTAATCTGTATGTATGTACGAGCAACAATATCATTATTATTATATTAAAATAATATATAATTGGATGGTATATAATATATAAATAATCATTATCATTTTATATTTATTATTTACATCTTTTGTACTCATTATTATACCCATCCAAATGATGAAGTTTTTGAATTACAAATTACACCACGACTTGGTGATTGTAATCTGTACGCACGCACGCATGGTGTCTTTTTCATTTATAGGATGGATAGAATAATGAATATGGTTATACCATTTGTATAATAACATAAAATTATATAGAAGATACATGAGTTATTATTTTAGAATACAAACAATTAGAAAGACAAGTGGAATTAGAAAAGAACTTGAAAGGGGTGATGAAATATTTACCTCTTCTTCGGGTTCTTCCTTTTGATTTGATCAAAAGGTCTCCATAGGTTGGATTTTTGACTAATGGAATCTATTTAATATAATGGTAGGAAAGTTGGGGGGATATTTGGGTAGGGTTTCACCGTTCTAAAAGGCTTTAATGGTGTGAATTTGAGAGAAGGGGAAGTTCCCTTTTATAAGAGGCTCGAGGGTCACTTTAGGAAAAGCTTGAAATATTATTTTATAATAAAATAATTTTCGGTTTCTAATGGATCTAAAATAAATTATTTAAAGCATATAGTTAGTATCGGTCGACAAACTCTCAAAATAATGGTTTTATACAGGTTTAGGCCATCATATTAACCTTATCTTTTAGATTTAACTCTTAGTTTAATTGTTTGACATTTACCATGTCTCCTTGTATTTTTTTATTATATGGTTAATAAAAATACTATAAACGTCCAAGATAACCACAAGTGGTTCATTAATGAAATATATAATATTATTTAATCCATTTTCTCTATCCTTGTATTATTATGAATAGAATGCCAATTAATAATATAATATTTGTTTTAAAAACTCTTTTATGTCAAATTTGACACAATTTTGTATTTTGTTTTTGTTAAATTCATAACTAAATTTTTACTTTGAAAAAAATTCATTTAATCAACCCTAAAAAGTCATATTAACGAATAAAATTAGTGTAATTAATTAAAAGTCTCCAATTAGACTTATTTATATATTTATAATATCAATTATTTTATTCTTTCATAAATAAATTAATTATTGCATCGTCATTGTGTCATAAATAAATTTAATTATTTAGTTTCATAAAATTATAAATAAAAAACCATTATGTAGGAAATATTTTTTTCATTCTAATTAATATCTATAGATGAATTTCTCTTATGTATATCTATATATTAAAAATGGTTTAGTTATTAAACATTGATTTTAACTCTTTTAACACTTCATTAAATAAAATAATAATAAATTTCATAATCTATTCCAAGTGGACCTAAAGGGTAGTATTTTATTCCTAAGGTTGTTTTTGGTCGAATTACACTTATCCAATAGAATTAGGACATGTTTTAGGGTAATAATAATATCATTTTTACCCTTAATTACCCTATTTACTTTTAACCATGGTAAATAAAAGTAAAGAGTTAATATTCACCAAAAATATTTTCGTCTTATTGAGCCATATTTAACTTATTGATATCAGCCGTATCTCTCAGATATTTTAAATTCAACTCACAGAAGCAGTAAAATTATGTTTTATACAAATTTGCAAATTCTCTTAGGAGGTGGGTAAAAGATTGTAAAAAGTTCAATAAAATTTTAATATATCTAAACTCATTATAAAATGACTCTAATGAATTATATTGAACTTATATAGATATTATATATCTATTTTTACCTAAAATATATTTAATGAAATTAAAAAATTATTTAAATAAAAAGTCAGTTTTTAAACAATAACTCGGTGTTTTTCACTATTCATCAAAAATTGAATGTTTTCAGAAAAATATCAAAAACTCACCCAAAGATCATTTTGAAATTCTAAATCCAAAAATTAAGTCCATTTAGAATGATAAAATTTATAAAATTTCAAAATGTGGGTATTACTATTCATAACGAATCGTTTCATTGGTCGCGGTGTGTTAAAATCTCAATGTTGCGTATAATGCAAGATATTACATTAATCAAAGGGAAACATACCGTGGAAGCTTGGGGTGTTACATTCTTACCTCCTTCAAATAATTTCATCCTTGAAATTTTAAGAATATTACTGCATAAAACATTCTGGGTGGTTCTTCATCATAAGTTCCTTGGAATCCCACGTTTCCCCTTCTATCTTATGATTTCTCCATAGAACTTTTTCCAGATGAGCCATTCGGTTTCTCAACACTTGTTCTCTGGTATCAGGAACTTTGAAAATATCTTCACAATAACAAAGATCAGGTTCCAGTTCAATTTCTCCATAGGTGAGTACATGCGTTGGGTCCGGTATGTATTTTTTTAATAGTGATACATGGAACACATCGTGAAATTTGAAGAGACTTGGAGGCATTTCCAACCGGTAAGCTACAACCCCAATTCATTCTAGAATTTTGAACGATCTGATGTACCTGGGACATAGTTTACCATTCTTACCGAATTGTATAACTCCCTTCCATGTATATACCTTTAAAAAAACATGATCTCCTACCTGAAATTCCAAATCCATCCATTGGTTATCGACATAGCTTTTCTGCCTACTTTTTGATACTTTGATGTGGGATTTGATAACCTTCACCTTTTCCATCATTTTATCAACATTTTCTTGGACTATAAGTTTTCTTTCACCATCATCATCCCAAAAAGTTGGTGTGTGACATCTCCTTCCATATAACGCTTCATATGGTGTGATTTGAATACTTGAATTGAAGCTACTGTTATAAGAACATTCTAACATAGGTAAATATTGATCCCACATACTATAAATGTCAAGTGAGAAATATCTCAACATGTCTTATAAGGTTTGAGTAGTCCATTCTGATTGTCCATCAGTTTGAGGGTGGTAGGTATTGCTCAAATGAATTTTAGTATCCAGAGCTTTGTGAATACTTTTTCAGAATCTTGATGTAAAATGTGGATCACGATCAGAAACAATCAATATGGCTACTCTATGAAGTCTTAAAACTTCAGTAATATTTACTCTTTCTATACGTTCAAGTGGTAAATCTTCTCTTATATAAAGAAAATTTGCTGACTTGGTAAGACGATCAACAATGACCCATATGGAATCATTCTTTCAAGGAGTCTTTGGTAGCCCCATAACAAAGTCCATAGTAATATTATCCCATTTCCACTCAGGTATGGGAAGTGGTTGCATGACTCCTCCTGGCTATTGCCTTCCAGTTTTCAATTTTTGACAAAACATACATATTAAAAAAAAATCAGCAATCTATTGTTTCATGTTCCCAGCCAAAAATCTTCCTTAAAATCTCTATAAATATTAGTGCTACTAGGTTGTATAGTGAAATTGGATCTCTGAGCATGATCCAACAATTCCCTATTTAAATCAGGTAAAACAGTAACACAAAGTCTCTTCCCAAATTGAAAAATCCCATCTTCATTTATGTAGTCACTCAATCGCCAATCATTTATAGCTTTAATTTTTTTTTTTTGAAACTCCTCATCATAAGTCTGATTATTTTTTAGCCTATATTGTAAAGATGGTTTGGAAGCCATTTGAAAAATAATTGATGTTTGACCTTCCATGGTTATTCCCATATCCATCTTTATTAGATCCATGAAAATAGGATCCCTTTCAATTCTCATATTGTTCAAAACTCCATGATCCTTTATGCTCAAATAATTTTCCACCTTATTTTAATTCCCTAGGTGTTAGTGTATAGTGAAATCATAATCCTTAAGTAGTTCAAGCAATCTCATTTTCCTCATTTTGAGTTATTTCTGTGAGAAAATATACTTTAAACTCTTGTGATAGGTATATATCTCACATTTTTACTATAGAGATAATGTCTTCATATCTTCAATGCAAAGATTATAGCTACTAACTCAATATTTTTATTATGATAGTTGTTCTCAAGAATTTTTATCTGTCGTGATGCATAGGAAATAAGTCTATCATTATGCATAAGGAAAAAACTATTTCCTTTCCTTAAAGCATCACTATAAATAACTAACTCGTCATTCCCTGATGGTAGAGTCAAGATATGAACATTGACTAATATTCTACATAGTTATTCAAAATATTCTTCACACTCTTTTGTCCAAACAAATTTAACCACTTTAAGTGTGATATTTGTTAATGGGTTATCCAACTGAGAAAATTTTTGGATGAAACGTCAATAATAACCTGCTAAACCAATAAAACTGCCTACCTCAATTATACTCGTCAGTGCTGGCCATTCTTGTATTTCCTTGGTCTTTGAAGGATCAATAGAGATTCCATCCTTTTGAGACAATATGGACATGAAAGGAAATCACCTGAAGCCATAATTCACACTTGCTAAATTTCCCATATAATTCATTTCTTCTAAGAGTCTTTCGAATAATGCGCATGTGATTTTCCTGATCTTCATAGATTTTGGAGTATACCATGATATCACCAATAAATACCTCTAAAAAGTCATCAAGATATTCCTTGAAAACTCTATTAATTAGATCCATAAAGAAAAAGGGAAATTAGTCAACACAAAAGGAATTACTATAAACTCGTTATGCTCATACCTGGTTCAAAATGCTGTTTTTTGAATGTCTACATTCTTCACACAGAACAGATGATATCCAAATCGAATGTAACTATTTGAAAACAATATTGAGCTCTGTGAAGTTGGTTGAATAAATCACCAATGCGAGGTAGGGGATACTTTTTCGTTATTATTATTGCATTAATATCCTTGTAGTTAATATAGAACCTCATAGATACATCTTTCTAGTTAACAAAATAGAAAGGATCTCCCCATGGGGAAACACTAGGGAAAACAAATCCCTTATTGCTCAATTCCTCTAGTTGTCTCTTCAGTTCCACTAATTCCACAGTGGCCATTCTATATGGGGTCTTTAATATGGTCCTTGAAACAGGAATTAAATCAATGGAAAACTAAATATCTAGTTCTGGAGGATTTCCAGCTAAATCCTCTAGAAACAGGTCAACATATTCTTGTACAATAAGTACGTCCTCTATTAAAACATTCATTTCTTCACCCATAGTTATTTCATTCTCTTCTTCCCCAATAATTGAATTTAGTAGAGCTATTGGGGTGGATTTAGATAAGAATCATTTGGTGACATTTCTGCTCTAAAGATAAGGTACTCCTTATTATCCTCAAAAATTGGAACCTCCTTCTTATTACAATAATTTTTTTATCATGGTCGGAAATCCAATCCATACCAAGTATTATATCAAATTCAATCATGGGTGTGATGATGAGATCAGTAGATAAAGAACATTTATATGCCCTAATGGGAACTGATTCACAAAAAATTATTGCAATGATACTTCCCTTAGGTATTTTGACTAAAAACTCCCTTGTTAAGTCAAATTGAAAATATCTAATTTTTTAAGAAAACTAGGAAGATATGAAACAATGTGATGATCTAGAATAAAATAAATAATTTTCTAAACTTGAGGAAACAGTTAAAGTACCTGCTACCACATCTTTCAGGGCTTAAACTTTAGCAGTAGTGATAGCATAAGTTTTCCTTGATCCCTTGGACTTTTCTAAGGTAATGTTCCTTGGTGATTAGGAAATTCATTTCCATAATGCCCCCATTCTCTATAATTTTAGCATTCATCATTGACAGCCTCTTTCATCCCCTTGCAATCATGAGCTTAGGGCCTTTTTTACCACAGTTGTAACATACTCCCATTCTCTTTAGGAAAGTACTATGGTGTTTTTTCCCACATTTACCGTAGGATGGATATTCAACTTTTCTGTTATTTCCATTATTTCAATTTCTAGAATGTTCAGTAAATCACTTCTTCTGTTGATTTTTTTAAAGTCATATGACTTGGAGAATTCCTTTTCAATGTTGATAGCACATGAGACAATATCCTCGTATGACAAGAAGGATTGTGAGACTAATGCTCTCTTAAGAAATGGTTTTAACCCATCAAAGAAATGATTAATCTTACTTCTTGGGTTATGTATATAATCTGCACCATGTCTTTATAAACTTGTAAATTTAGCCTTATACATTTCGACATTCTCATACTATTTTTTCCTTAGACTTAGAAATTGTATTTCCATATCCACTAGATGGTCATGAGGAAATTATTTTTCTAAGAAAATATCTTTAAACTCCCTCTATTCCATATTTTATACTTCATCATCTTCCTTTGTGTTTTGAATTAATGACAACCATTGATTTTCATCTCTCGTGAGGCGATAAATAGCCATGAAAACTTTTTCCCTTTCGCTTCTCCCCATAACATGAAATATTTTCTCTAAAGAATTTATCCATTTCTCAGTTACGAAAATTTTTTTAATCCCATTGATTGTTGGTGGTTTTTGCCTCATGAATCGGGCTAACATTGATTCTCCATGTTATGGATCATGGTGCTCCATACGTGTAAGGTTATTATTCATAACCTGAGTGATTTGTCCTAGTATGGTGATAAGTTGATCATCACTAATTGCATCACCATCTCAAATATAATTATTTTTAGTAGGAGATAAATTCTACATGGATTATGTGCATTGATATAGTTTCTATTCCTTCCACTAGGAACCATTTCTAAACAATGGAATACACTAGATTAGTTTATGAATCCCAATACATAATTCCAAACTTGTAAAATATATGACATAAATTGAACAATTTATGGATATAATCCATAATCATATATATGTTTTCTTTGAGAAAGTATATACTCACAAACACTTCATAATGGTCTGTTATAAAAATGAGAATTATCTTATGAATATCCCTAGGGATTTTTGTAAACAAGAGTACTATAAGGCCTCTTATCGTGCACCAGTTCCCATTCAAGTCTAGCTAAAAGCAGTGTTTTCAGGTTTTACCCCAAGGTACATCTGTGCCAAAGCTTCCTCTACCCACTCATATCCAGATAGGGATGACTTTCTTGGAAAACACACAAAATCTCTACAGTACCAAAATTATAGGAAGTTATTTTATACAAATCCTCAAATTCTATCCAAGGTTAATGTGATCTAATCCATGTTTTTCTAAATCTATCTTCCAAGGTTTGTACTAAACTTCCTCTGATACCAACTATAACACCCTAACACTATTTACCCAGAATCGGTACATTATTACATAACATTGGCAAGATCACAAAAGATCAAGTCTCTGAATACCAATTAGTTTAGTAGCCTTGGAAATACTAGATACATTCATAAGTTTTACATTACATTAAAAAATTGAAAAACTAAAACAACCTAGTATTCAAATGAAACACTCATATACCTTAGACTATCCCTATTGGTCAGTCATAATATATTTCTTCGCATCTTGGAAAAAATAAAACATAGAAAGGGGTGAGATCAGATACTCAGTAAGGATAACAATATAGTAGAAACTTTAATAAATAAGTATAAAAATTTAAGGCAATGGAAGAAGAAAAAAAAGCCTTTTAAATTTGAATATCAGTATAATATGGAAAAGATAAAATCAAATAATTCTATTTAATTATTCCCATGGATATTCTACTAGTTGAATAATCACATTCAATATCAATATCCACATTCATAATGATAGAATGCATAATTCTAGGCTTCATAACCATATAGTCATAGCCTTGTTCCAAGACCACAAATAAGATTCTATCAAGTCCTTGTTCCAAGACACTAGTTTCTCTCATGAGACCTACCGATGCATCGAAGAGCTATAGCGAGCTCCACTTGTTACATACTAAGTCCAATGCATTTCCTCATATGAAAAGGATTAAACATAACATAAACATTCGTATTAACACTAGTATATGAAATTTCAATATGTTATCCATAAACTGTTAATGGTGTAACAATAACACATCCATAGTCAAACATATCACAAAACCATCAATAAAATATGGAAGTTTTGTATAATAAATCATCTTCAAACAAGCTTAAAATCCATCAAAGTATGTTGACATAGATGAAATAAAACTTTTTTAGAGAAATATCTCTTTCTATTATGAAATCATTTAAAAGTCATATAATTATAAAAGAAAACATTTATTTTTAAAATATTCTTATATTCTTGTGTGGGAAGCTTTGACGATGTTATAACGGAGGAAAATCGCATCACCCACCGTATAAGTTAAAAAAACATTCTTACCGTCATTTTTTCAAAAAGGTTATAAAGTACCATGTTTGGAAAACAACAGAAAGATTCCATTCAAACCATTTTATAAAAATTAAAACAATGTTATAAATTACTTTAACCCGTAGTATATTAAATAGTAAAAAAAATTCGAAATACATTTTTAAGAAAACACAGATTTGGATGATAAGGGGGTCCCAGTATATACTTACGTAAAAACAACCTCAGATCATAAAGTGATTGTGAAATTAAAAATTAAATTATAATTTTACTTGGTCGAGGGTAGGTTAACCTCCTGTATAATGGAGAATTATTTGTTATTAAATTATTCAAAAACCATATAAATTAATATGATATCATCTATATCTTTTAATATTTCTTTGTTAATGGTATTTGAGTAGTATCATCGTTTTGCGTGTTAACTGATTGTTTTCCATTATATGATTTGTTAATTAAGTAATGTTTGTTATGGATAGGATGTATATTATTCATATTAATAATAATATTAAGTCTTTAAACATTATTTTTAATCAAAAATGAAAATTAATCTTGAATGGATACGATGGGGAATGAATCTCGTCACGTTTGTGGAGACAGTAATCTGTACATACGCACGAGTGACAATATCATTCTTTTGATATTAAAATAATATATAATTGGATGGTATATCATATATACATAATCATTATCATGTTATATTTATTATTTACATATTTTATATTCATTATTATACCCATCCAAATGAGGAAGTATTTGAATAACAAATTACACCACGACGTGGAGACGGAAATCCTTACGTACGCACGTTTGGTGACGTTGTCATTTATAATATGGATAGAATAATGAATATGGTTGTAAAATTATAGAATAAAATTAAATTATATATAAGATACTTGATTTATAATTTTTGAATATAAACAATAAAGGAAGAATAAGTGGATGAAGAAAAGAACTTGAAAGAGTTGATGAAATATTTACCTCCTCTTTGGGTTTTTCCCTTTGATTTGATCAAAAGGGCTCTTTAGGTTGGATTTATGACTAAATTAAGACCACTATAATTAAGGGAATATAGTTCAAAGGATAATTGTGTAGGTTTTTACCAAACAAAATGGGTTTGAAGGTGTGAATGTGAGAGAAGGGGAAGTGAACTTTTATAAGAGGGGTGATGGTCACTTTAAGAAAAGTTTTAAATATTATTTTATAAATAAATAATTATCGGTTTAAGATGGCCCAAAAATTTATTATTTAATGTATAAGGTGGTGATGGGTCGAAAACATCTCAACCAATAGGTTTTATACTGGTTTTGGTCGTCATATTAACCTTATCTTATAAATTTAACTCTTAGTTCAATAGTTTGAAAACTACCATGTCTCATTGCATTTTTATATTATATGGTTAATAAACATACTATAAACTTCCAAGAGAACCCCTGGTGGTTCATTAATGAAATATATTGTATTATTTATTCTATTTGGCCAAACCTTATATTTTTCAGAATAGAATACGAATTAATAATATAATATTTGTTTTAAAAACACTTTTATGTCAATTTTGACACTATTTGGTATTTTGTTTTTGTTAAATTCATAACTACATTATTTCATCTAAGAAAATTAATTTAATAAACCCCAACATGACATATTAACCTATACAATTAGTTTAAGTAATTAAAAGTCTTAAGTTAAATTTATTTGGATATTTATAATATCAATTATTTTAATCTTTCGTTAATAAAGTAATTACAGCATCATCATTGTGTCATAAAAAAATTTAATTATTTAATGTAAAAAAATTATATATTAAATTCAATAATGTATGAAATAATTTTATATTTATAATGAATATTTATAGTCTAATTTATCTTATATATAACCCTATATTAATAACGGTTAAGTTATTAAACTTTGATTTCAACTCTTTTAACACCTCTTTAAATAAAATAATAATAAATGACCTAATCTAATAAAAGTGAATATAAATGATAATATTTTATTCCTATGGTTATTTTTGTCCAAATTACACTTATCTAATAGAATTAGTTCATGTTTTAGGGTAATAATAATTTCATTTTTACACTTAATTACCCAATTTACTTTTAAACATGGTAAATAAAAGTAAAACGTTACCATTCACCAAAAATTATTTTCATCTTATTGAACCATATTTTACATATTAATATTGACCATGTCCCTAGGATTTTAAAAATTCAACTCACCAATGTGGTAAAATTACGTTTTATACAAAATTGTAAATGCTCCTAGGAGGTGGGTAAATAACGGTAAAAAGTTCGATAAAATTTTTATATATCTAAACTCATTATAAAATGACTCCAATAAATTAAGTTGAAATTATATATATGTTATGTAACTATTTTTACCAAAAATAAATTAAAATAAAATATCTAATTATTTAAATAAAAAGTCCGGTTTTAAACAATAACTCAGTGTTTTTCTCTATTCGTCAAAATTTTAATGTTTTCAAGAAAATACATAAACTTCCCCCTAAGATTATTTCAATATTATGAATCCAAAAATGATTTCCATTTCTAAAGATAAAATTTATAAAATTTTATAAATTGGGTATTACTATTCATAATCGAAAGTTGGATTGGTCGTGGTGTGTTAGAATCTCAAAGTTGCGTATAATACAAGCTATTGCATTATTCAAAAGGAAACGTACCATGGAAGCTTGGGGTGTTATAATAAAATTAAATTATATATACATTTAATAACTATTAATACATCTATCATACCATATATTATTTAATACTTTCCTTTTTCAAATGTTTACTAATAATTCCATGTTAAAGTTATGTTTGGCATAATAACAACATTGTTTTTTGTATGTGTCTTAAATTTTTTGTTTTCTATAAAATTAAATTGATATTTTTTACATATCTTATAGAATAATAATATTTATATAATTATAATATTTATAAAAAATTATTATTTTAATATCTACCATGGAAGTTGATTTTATGAATTGAAGTGTATTACGATAATTGACATAGTAGAATGCATGTATGCATGAGTAATATTTATATATTTAAAATATAATTATGTAAAAGAGTTATGTAATATATTATATTTATATAATGATCATAATATAATTATTAAAATATTATTTCTTTAAATATACTTATATATCATCCATCAGATGTGGTGATGAAAATTCAGTCACATTACATCATGAAGGCGGTAATCCACACGTACACGAACAACGTTATCATATTTAAGTGAGTGAAAACTAAAGAAAAAAAATGATCTATTATAATTTCAGAATGATAATTATATCATTAATATCATATTTAATTCATGTATATAAAAAATATTTATCCTTATTATATTCCATGTAAGGCATTAGTGAAAAATGAGTCACAGTACTTCGTGAGACGGTAGTCTTCTGTACACACGAGATATTTTATCATGTCACTTATGGAATGGAATTTAAAAAAATACATATATTATATAATGAAAATATAAGTATATTTATTTTATAAATATCATATATTTAATTTATATCCACCATCATCACCAACCACGACAGTTTGTATTGAAAAAAAGATTGACGTTGGTACGTAAGGTATTAGTCTACCAATCACCGGAATGATGAATTTATAACCCATTTGAAAAAAGTGGGAATTGTTTTAGGACATGACTATAAAATGAAACAAATATATTTATATTTTATATACTTATATTATTATATCATAATTTTGTAAAAACAATTGATGGATGCAGAGAAAGGAATAATATAAAAACACTTGTTGATGAATACTACCTCTTCTTTGGGTATCCTCCACAAATTTCAACCGATACCATTCCTAGGTAGGCTTTATATCCAAAAATATCCTTCTAGTATGAGAGGTCCAATTTTTGGAAGTATTTTTTTAAGTTATTTCTTTATCCATAATTATGTTATGTTATGAAGAATATAAGAGAGTGGTGGGATTTTTAAATTGAGGGGGAGGGGACTTTTAGTAAATAGACCAAGGTATTCAATAATATGATGTCACTACCACCTCATGTTCTAAAAAAATAAATAACTATTGTATGGGATGGATTATAATGTCAGTAAATACCTCCACAAAAAAATCACATGTTTTAAAAATTTCATTCCTCTGCATTTTTTTTACTCACTATTACTATTTTAACTCGCACTATAGTAACTATTTCTTTTAACTAGGGTATTTTATAAATTGGGACTAAAATAAATATATCTATATTATATTATTTATAAATAAAGATAAAAAAATTATATAATATTTATTAATAAAATATCCTTTTTATGTGGAATGACAATTTAAAAAGAAGCGTATGTAATGTGAAAATCACTGTTTTAACCATAATCGAGGTAAAAAAGTTTTAATAACTCATAATGGAAAAAATTAAGATTAAATTATTATATAATATAAATTATTCTAATTCAAATATGGATTCTCATTTTCCAAATTTCATTCACCAAAGTTGCATATTTTAATTAAAAATTAATCCCCCAAACATGACGAGAAAGCAGGTTATTAAAGTGAGAATGTTCAAATGTTTGCAATGATTTCTTATAAAACTTCAATATGAAATTGGATCCAATTTTTTATATAGGATTAGTGGATTCATAATGGAACTTAATTTTCTTTAAAACCATTATAAAATATAAATTAAATTAATAAATTAATTTAAAAAAGGAAATTTTCAATATAAATTCATTTTTTTCAATTTTTATCAAAAATGAATCATTTAGAAAAAATAAAAAAACTAACCAAAAACTCATTTTTATTCCAATTTAAAAAATTAAGTTTATTTTATCGAATTAATTTTCGAAAAGTGTGATAAATTAAGTTTATTAATGTTCAAAAAATTATATAAAAAATATTTTTTGAGAATATAGAATTTTCTAAACATATAAAGACAATACCAAATGTTAATTATTTTTTTATAAAAATGATTTCATTATAAAAAACCATTATAAATTATATTTTAAAATTATTTATTAAAATTATCATGAATATTATTTAATTCTAGGTTATAATGGTTTCATTTAAATTATGATATAAATAATTTATCACGGTTTTTTGAACTCAATGTGAGGTGTATCAAATGATAACATTGTTCTCTATGTAGTGAAACACTAACTTGGTGTTTTATGTCTGACAAGATATCCATGTGTTGCATATAGTTCAATCTTAACTTATTTTTTCATGTGACATAAGCTAAACATTGTGTTTTTTTAATGAAAAATATCTAGAAGATTAAATAAATAAAATATGTATTTCATAAAAAACTGATCATTTTAACTTCTACCACCCCCCCCCCAAATGAATTTTCCCTAAAATTCAGAAAATTGTTAACAGAAAAAATTGGTTAATTTTGTGTCCTTACATCCTTGATTTCCCTTGTATCTTCCCTAAGAAATTGGTTTCACCACAAAATATAGACAAGGTTAGTGTTATTTGACTCATAAAAAATTATATATTCTGTTCAGAATCTATACTGATTCTTACTTGTAAGGAATGTCGTGTTCTATTTCTATGACCTCTATATTCATCACATCTGATGTATATGGTATTTAACTTATTTGATAGATACATGGAACATGTTTTGATCCTGATAAAGGTTTAGTGGAAGTTCCAACTAATATGCTGCCATCCTAATATGATCAAGAATTTTATTTGGACTAATATACCTAAGGCATAGCTTTTCGTTGTATCATAAGAAAAAATTCATTATTTGGTTGTGCTTCGATAATTTTCACATCATTTATTAATCTAAGAGTTTAATTTTTCATGAATAATTCATATATACTATATATAAATGAATGATACGTCAATAATTATTTCTCTAAAAAATTAAAACTGGTTATAAAATATCGATAGATATTCATATGGTGAAGAAATACATAAATCTCTAAAACCTCATCCAATGATCATCTTCATCAACTCTATAAATGGTATTCCTTAAGAAAATTAAAAATATTTAAATAATTACAAATAATATCACAAAAATTATAATAATCAACTTAACATTAATCATCTAAATATCATTAATAATATCCTATTGGTAACATAACAAATATGTAAATACCTTAGGTATATATTCTCTAGAAGAAAATCAATAACTGAAATTAAAATAAAATCTCAATGAAAAAATGTATGCTTCCTCATTTCATTAATAAGAACATATATATTGAACATATTCTATTGATCCAAAAATGTTGTAGGCTCCACCAGGGATAACATAAACCACATTTTCCTACAATCATTAATCAGTTATGAGGTCATCAATATTATTAAATTTTATTTATCAATATCAATGATCTCATTATTAAAATTAAAACAAATTTTTCATCCTTAATAATATATTAAGGTTTATCTTCCCTTAATCAAAATACAACCTTTAAATTGAATCACATTTATATTCCATCGATGCCATTCTACATATGTTTTCAAATCCTTAATGAAAAACATATAATGAATAGTATTTCTATAGTTTATGATCCAATAACATAACTATTGAATTTGAACCCATAATTACTTTGAATAATCCAACTTCTTTCTCAAACCATTTACTAGGAATCTTAATATTTTTCCATAACACGTCATTCCTTTGATATGTAATTTTCAGTCTCATCATCATTAACAATATAACAGCTACACAAATAACCTTGCTGATTCTCTTAAAGATCATTTATTTTTAGAAATCAATTTTCCAAATGACTATAAAATCACTATTTAAAACATTAATCCCATAATAACACCATAGGGAGCCTGAAATTCTCATCAATTTCCTTAAATAAACATAAAATTTTTTCTTTGACAATTTCTTTCTTTGTTCCCATCTTCATTAGAATTAAAACATCTTCTTGTTCCTTTGAGATATTCCATTTTGTTCTTGTTCATGAAGTATGTACATATAAGAAGTTGAATCTAATTTCTTACATGGTCTCAACTACCCAAAATCTTAGTAAACAAGATCCATGTTTTTTTGGTTAGTTTGATAGTTGGTTAAGGTGCACACTATTAATCATTTCCCATGATAATTGATTCTGAATATTCACAATATCATTAACTCTATTAATCATCCCATTTGGCTGATCATCATAAAAATGTCCATCGCATTCAATGCTAACCCAGTTCCTTCTGTCTAACTCCATTGACTAAAACCGTAAAAAATTGTTTAAGAACACTCATCATATTGTAAAAGAACATTTTCATGAAAAAATAACTTATAATATGTCTAAATAATTTCACATTGTTTTTAATATATGACACCCTTGGTTTATCCTTGGAAATTTATAGTCATCATAAATTCAAATCGAACATAATGTTTCATAAATATGTTTTTAATTTCCAAATCATGTCCCCTAGTAGTGTCAAAATATGTTTTCACTAAGAATTGTAGTTGTGCACCAGGTAAGGATCGAGTCTATCTCAATCTCCCCACTTTAGTTGTTTCACCCATAAGTACCCATTTGTTAGATCCACACACACCTGTAGTATCTAGACATTGATTTAATTTCTTAGAAACATCTTTCCCTAACCTTTAAAAAAATTCAAGGACATATTCATATAAATTGAATCATTTATAGACTTATCCATAGAGAAATCCCTAAACAAATCCTTAGAAATATTCCTAAATATTGGCAAAAACAAATTCTTATCATAGGGTCTAATGGTTAACTAAAAATATCCTCTATGTTAAACTATAGAGAACCATACATATCATATATGGATACAATATATTTAGAGATGAATATTAATTATGTTACACAAATAGGTGCTTGATGACCATAATAGTTTTGTTCCACTAGATAATAGGTACACAATCTTATAATTTGGTGAAAGAAATTCAATATCTTCCATAAAGATATACCCCAATTATACACTTCACAAACGTACATTATATAAACCCATTCTTGTTAACTAGGATAAATGAAACCCAATAAATAGTGACATCATATGCGTAGAAAGGGAAAACAAATAATATATTCAATAACAACATGAACATAAGGGTTTGAGTACATGATCATAACATATAAAAACTATATCGTCCATAGTATGGATAAGAATCATGATTCAGGAAATAAATACTAGTTTCCCATAAGATATGATTAATAATAGAGTCAATTAACATGATCCATGAGAGAATAACATTGGAATAAGACATGGAATTATTGCAAAAACATCATCATAGAAAATCATTTCCTTATTAGTAAAATAATATTTATAATACTTTATAGGGAATATCATGGGTAGATACACCTCTGGGGAAGGGTATAACCCCATCCACATTTATATACCATTCTTTAGTGTATAATGGGTTCACTCCCAAAACCATCATGGTAGGTATGGTTCACCCCCAATACTATCACACTAGTCAATTCCCCTTAATGATCTAATTCCACTCCCCATTATAGTCATGTAAATATCATGATATATAAATCAATAAAATGTTAATTTGTGGGAGATATCGGTCCCAATATTCACTGGTTATAACATAACAACCATACTTTATTACAATGTAACCACAATAACATAATAAAATTCCTGCATATGTGTGTTATGTGACTATAAATGTGAAATCATTGTAAATGAGGAATTACATGGAACATTTCTTGAGGAAAGTGTCCTTTCATTCAAAACTAATTTTGAAAAACTAAACAATATAAAACATTTTTGAAATAAATGACTTCAAAACAACCTTTAAAATGTATAAAACATTCTTTATAACCTATTTAAATAATTTCTTGAGGAAACAATTTTTTCCTCTTTGAAAATAATTTTCTAAAAAAAATTATTTTTAAAATTCATTTCTCTGAATATAGACATTAAATTTTATAATAGAATATTTAAAAAATCTAATATTTTAGGTTGAAAATCTTCTCTATCGATTGAAAAACACTTTTAAATATTTATAGAATTTTATAAATAATTTTCTTGAAAAATTTCCAAGAAAACATAAATGGAATATTAAAATATATTATGAAACATATCATGATGAAAATAAAATTTACCCTTTGAAAAAAAAATCATGAAACATTTTGAAAATACTTTTCTCTCAAAATTACTTTGATAAGCACTAAAGGAAGAGTAAATAATAATTTACTATATATCAAGATGAAATATCCTTTCCACATTTAAAAAAATATTTAAAACAAAAATGTTTTTGAAAATAATTTTATTTTAGAATAAACTTGAAATCCTATAATGTATTCTTCAAAACATTATGGCTATGATGATGTGAAATTTTATTCATACAATTCAAGTTAAAAAAATTAAACCCTTTAGAAATTTTTGGTAAAATAAAATTGGGAATTTTTCTGAAAAAATCCTGAAGATTCCCATTAAAAATTAAAAAAAAGTAATAAATGGGTAACAATTTATTTAATAAATCATTTTTTCCAAATTTTTTATAAAAAATAGTTTTCGAAAAAATTGGTTTTCGACTGAAAGAATGATTTTTCATGAAAATCGAATTTTTAAACTGTTGAGTACATAATGAGAAGAAAATAATGGGATAAAATTTATTCTATTGACATTAAAAAGTATAATAAAATTAATGAGTTCTTTTATAAATGAATCATAATATTCTTTCATATACACAATGATGATAAACCATCTTAATAAATGATGAGATTGTAGCATAAAATCAAAACCACATTTGTGACATTGAAATATAAGCCCTATTTAGGAATATATTTAAATTTAACAATAAATAAATTAAGTATAAATAAATTGATAAAATTACATGTAAAAGGTTTTTAATATGCACCTTTTAAAATAACATAGGTTTATAACAAAAGAATTTGTCTCAAAGACGAAAAATTGAGACAAGGGGACATTTCTGATTTCAAAATTTTTGAACTATAAAACCTATTAATGAGATATCATAAATGGATATATAGAAACCAATATATTTTTTATATGATACAAAAATTACATTCATGGGTAGTATATACACCACATCAATGAAAAATATGTTCAATATATCACTTGTCAAGTAGAAAATAAAAGTTTGATTGAAATCCCTTACCGTATGTCTCCTCATCCATCATATTCAATAAAAACACCTATATAAGAAATATATATTTATTGAAAATCTACCAAAACACATAGCTATATAAATAAAACCATAGATAATTTACTTTGGTCCTTTTGTTACCCATACATTAACAATTCCATGTTAAAGTTTAGTTTCGAGAAATAACCACATTATTTTTTGTATATATCTTGATTTATTATTTCTGAACTTCTTAATTTGATCACGATTCCATCACCTAAATATTAATTATCAAAACATAATTATAATACATATAAATAAATTAAAATTTTAATACCAATCATGTATAACAGTTTTGAGAAATAAAGTATATTATGATCATAAAGAGAGTTGGTCATACATACGCATTGGTAACATTCTAATTTTTTAATGATCATTAATGAAAAGATGTATGTAATATCATAATTTTATATAATTAACATAATATCATAAATAAAATTTTTTAATGGAACTTACTTATACATATCATCAATGTGGTGTGGTGATTAAAAGTTAGTCACATCACATCATAAAGGTGCTAGTCCACATGTACACAAACAATGTTAACATCTTTCAGTGAGAAAAAAGGTAAAAAATAAAATTATATATTATATTTTAATAATGATAAATAAATTTTAAATTTAATTCTTATCTAATTTATATCACATATATTTATCCTAATAATATTACATTAAATTCATTATAGGAAATGAATCACATCACTTTGTGAGGCGGTAGTCTTCCATATACATGAGCGACATTATTGTATCAATCAGGGAATGGAAACTAAAAAATAATATATGATATAATGAATCAATAGGTATAGTTTTGTTTCAAATATCTTATATATACATTATATTTATCATAAAACCCAACCGTGATAGGTGGTAATGGAAACAATTAATGACCCCCATTCACGAGGTGGTAGTTCATCATACACAATAAATATTATTTTGTAAACCATTTGATAGAAGTGGACACGATTTTAGGTCATTACCTTAGCATAACAACATATTCGTGTATGGATGATACTAATGTCATTATATCTACAATGGTATAATATGAATTGATGGAGGTGGATGAAGATATGTACAAAAACTATCATTGGGGAATATAACCTCTCCATTGTGTATCAATATTAGTTTTACAAAAAAAATATTTTAGAGGTTTCATTCTATCCCAAATAATACTTCTATGATGAGAGTATTAAATTTAAAAAAATTGGTAAGTCATTAGTAATCCAATAGTTTTTTAAGCTGTGAATAAGTGATAATAGTTGTGTAATTTTATAATTGAGGAGGAGTATAATTTTTTTAAATACACTAAATTATTCAATAATTGGAAGTCACTATCACCTCATGTTGATTAAAATATGATAAGCAATTTATTGGATGTATGTTATGGTCAGTCTAAACATACAACCAAAATAATAACATGTTTGACAAATGCAATTAATTAAATATTATGATTTTCTTTAATTTACCATTTTAATATTTTTTTGAACCTTACCAATGGGGAATATACCAAAACTCTATTATAAAACCTCTAATAGCATATGGGATGGTGACTAGCATCGAGTAGGTATATAACTAAATTTTTAAGCCTTGGCCTAATGTACATGTACACATTAACAAATCATCAAGACTATAAAATAGTTAAATGTGAAAAAACATGAGGATACCATGCATTAATACATATACTCCCACAAAAAGAGTACAACAATAAGTAATGGAAAGAAAAGAGGTCCAAATACAAGACCACCATAAAGAATCTAGAAACATTAAAAAAATAAATTAATTTTAGTGACTGTTATCAAAATTCCATAGGAACACACCATGGTCTTTCCAGATCACTAATTGTCATTTATTTCTAGTCCCTATAGGACTCTATCAAAAGGTTGATCATCTACAGAAGACATGACATATGTAGGAAAAGCCTAAATAGTTGTGAGTGAAGTAATACCTTATAGAACAACCTAAATCCAAAATTAATATTAAAAAATAACATCTCTCTATATATAGATTGATAGATTAATCACATATCATAAGAATATATATATATATACACTCAATAAAGATTAAAAAATATCAAGGAAAGAAGACAACTGTAATTTTATTCCAAGATTCCTAAAGGAAAGTTTCAAAGAGAACTCGTATAAGAGAACACACTCTAGGATTTATATAGAACAGATGATGTTCTTCCAATAGGTAGTGATCATTGGGTCGCACCTTTATATGTCTAAATTGGACGTTTGAAGATATATGATACACTGATGAGAATAGCTCCCAATGTCATGGGGTATGCCTACAAATCAATCTGGATTAACCATCTATCTAGAGGATCAGCACCCAAAAAGTGTTGGTCATGATGATACCAATAACTCAACATGGGGAAAAATATTGATTATCTCAATCTGGGCCTCAGAGAAGGATTCCAACAACTCTAACAATGATGTTCTCCGTAAGGGATCACAATCCTATGTGTATAGCGTTATTACATACAAACCCTCTGGGAAACGATATACGTATTGCACCCTAATAAAACATTTCCATGATATAGAGTAAAAGGTATCCAAGATCTCTTTTAAGGATTACCCAGTGTGTATTAGGAGTTCACTGGGTTCCCTCTTTGTACAAGCTACACCCATGTAAATGGATTGGGATTGTGTCCATGTAGAAGTAAACAGCATACCCATCTATGTGTACTTCTTCTCATCTCTGAATATATATCTATTGCATTGTATATCATCCTTGGTAGTGTTCTTGTGGGAGTACATTGTGTGCTCATGATCGTATACTCTTATGAATGTCTATTTACCCTCTTAGTTGCATGTTTATTCAACCTAGAAGGTTCACAATATGTGTGACTGGGGCAACACACTGTGTGATCCTTAACATCGTCCTAAACCCCTAGTCATTATTGGGAGGGAACCAAATGTTATATAGCTCTATATTACACACTGTGTTGTTTGGGATTTTCCAAAAATTAATATCTAGTTTCTATGAATCTTTTTTATTCCCCTGGCCATTGATCTAGCCATGCTATATTTCGAAAACCAATGAATAGCATCAGATGGGCCTTTTATTGTCAAACACTGAAATACATTGATCAAATCCCCTTAGAAAATTACCTCATGCATATTTGATCATTTCACATGGAAGAACATGAACTATATATCCCAAATATATATAATACACTACTTATTCCATCATCAAATGATCCTCATGTTGTTTTGATCGTGAATATATGATATCGACATGTCGCATTGAGAAACATATTCTCAACATTTGATTTTGTGGTATATATAAAACTGTGGGGCTAAGGAAATTTCCCATGTGGAAGGAAAAAATGGAGAAGATAATAAAAATCATAAACATGAGTAATAAACATCATCCAATGTTTTTTTCGTCAATCCATTTCGGTTAGAATGAAAAATTAATTGATAAACAGATAATTCTAATGTATTTCCCCAAATCCCAGGCAATTCAAAATCATACACAAAATATGCATGATACGTGAATCTATATTCCATTTAATTGTTTTTATTATCATATGAATCATAAAATGTGAATAAATATAATAATAAAACTCACTACATATATTTGAATTAATCTCTGATAAAGAAGGAATTCGTTCCCTGGTTGTTTGTGAGATCCACTGATTCTATAACACAATGGTAATCGATCTTTTATTTGGTTATCATTCATCTAAGACAGTTACTCCAATTATCCATCAAAAAATTATCCAATGACTTCATGGTTATGTATATGACCTTTTTAAACTTTCCTAACCACATAATTATTGAAAAAATTATGTTTTTGCATCAATGAATGAAATAAAATAATTGTTTTAATTGTTTTCATCCTTTTATGCTCATGATGATTTTTTCAAAAATTCCCCATGATGACAAATGTTATATCACCCCAATTGTAAAATCCACACTCTAAAATAAAAAATTCCTTAATATTTATTATCCAAAACATCTTTTAGAAGAAATTCAATTTTATTATAAAAATGAAATTCATTTGTTATTTAATATATTTAATATTTTCTAAATATTTATTCTGAGAACACTGAGCATTTGAATCGCATTTCATCTCAATTCCAATTATATAAAATAATCCATAAAATGTTGAATAATTATACCTTAAGAAAATAATGTCATTTTATTCTCCCCACCTTGTGGCTTTACATCCCAAAGATACAAAAAAATAGTATATAAAAAATATGAGGTTACAAAGCAGAAATTTGAGCCTCTCAATCTTATGTTCTCTCCAGATGATTTCCATGCTACCATCAGGAATGAACGAAAGGAATCACTCGCCCATAAATTATCTTATACTTTGGATCCTTGATCTATATTGGGTACATAGTAATGGTTTCTCAGTATTTGGTGTCCATCTCAACGTTTCGATAATGTGTGTTGGGTCATACATGTGTCTCCTCAGCTACGACACATAGAAGACACCAGGTACCTAATTTACCTATAGTTTTAGAGCTAAGTGGTACTCCACCTCACAAACTCTACATTTTTTCCATAAAGGTCCTCTAAATCTCAATGATATCTTTCCACACTATCCAAATCATCATAATTCTCATTGTGGGGAAACCCATGTGAATACATGGTCTCCATTTTAGAACTCTAATTGAATATTTCACTTATAAACATAATAATTAGAATGAATTTTTTGAGTACTCATCCACGGTTAGATTACCTACACATTATTATTAGTGTCTCACACAAGCTCAGTACCCTTGGGTTTTGAATCTCATGTTCCCTTCCAACAAAGTGGTGAGCTATTGGGTAACCTGTACAAGTATTTGAAAGCTACCATACCGATGGAGAAATGGAATATGTTATTGTATACAAACTTTTATACTATTAGATGACCATAACAATAGCATAAAAATTACAATATGTATGATTGAATCACATCCTTCATTCCCTTAATGGTCCACTTAGTTTACCCGTCGGCTTGGGGGTTAAAATTCATGCTCAAACATAGGTGAGTCCCAAAAGCGTCATGCAATCCCTACCATTAGCAATATGTTAATAGATCATAATGTTATGAAATGGTCATTGAGTTAACTCCATAGAGTTTGTATTTATTTTACATGTATAGGGGTCCTAAGATCTCTACGGAACTATTCTCTTAAATTGGTAGGAATTTGGATGACAGAGTGAGTCAGTCCATGATCACTATGATGGTATCATGTCCCCTGGACATACATGGTAATATCTCCTCAAATTCCATGGTTTTCTCATCCCACTTCAAAATTGAAACCTCTTGGGGTTGAGCTAAACACCCCTGAACATGGTCCATTCCCTTCACATGTTCACAAGTAAGTCATCCAAAGAAAAACTCTAAAAATCCTTTATTCATCCTTTTCCACAAAAACTAATTTCAAAGGTCTTGGTACATCTTTTCCACACTCGTATCTTCCACCAAATGAGGTGTAGGAAAATCTATCTAAACCACCTCCCACAACATCACTAGTATAGTAATTCATTATCTAAATATAATGGAATCCTAACCACCTTCATAAATCCAATAAGGATCATGTACAATGGATATTTGAGTATTTAGGGTCTCATAGTCGGCATCCCAAATATGTTCCTCGAAAAATCACTATAAATTATAAGGTTAACAATGATTAAATATAGATAATATGCTTCATCTCTTTCAATAAAGGGTAACTATAATGAGGAAAATTTCTTGAATGCCTCATTTAGTAACTTTGAAAAAGATACACTATTGAGAACATCTTCTACCACATTCCCCCTCATGGGACTATAGAAAAACATGAAGTCAAAATCCTAGAAGAAATTAATAAATAGACTATATCTCAGGTTAGGATACTTATGAGAGAAGATATAATAGATATTATTTTGGTCAAAATATACAATAAACGACTCACCCATCAAGTAGTGTCTCTATATAATTTGTGAGAATTCTGACACCACAAACTCAGGATCATTGGTCTTGTAGTTAAATTCAAGTAGTCTCAACAGACATGAATTGTAGAAACTCACAACCTGCCTCTACATTAGAGAACAACAAATCCTGGTTCCTAATGGATTGCATAACACTACTTACTAAACACCCTCCCCGGAATATTTCACGATGGGAGAACCCATCAAACATTTACTCAAATCCTAAAAACCCTAATAGATCTTTTTCACCCACACCAAATTCAGACCCCTTCATGTTATAGTTTTCATAGGGACTGACACACTAGATAAATCGGGCATGAATCTCTTTTAATAGAATTCCTACCCAAGGAATCTCCACCGATTAGTAGTGATCATTGGTGTCTCACAAAAAAAACATTTTCATATCCATTTTCATGTATACCACCACTCTATTTTATGAGATGATATATCCCAGAAGGCAACACTTCTGAATTGATAACTAGCACTTCAAGAGATTCTTGTTATGCTGTTTCTCTCATAGTAAACCAAGAACCATCATCATGTGTCTCAAATTATCTTCCTTAGAATCCAATTTCAAAAGGATATCATCAATGAATACTACCATGAACTTTTCTAATCAGTTCTAACATCAAAGGTAATCACCAAGTACTGATAGTGATATTATCGACATCTGAATTTTATCTTCAGTATATCCTCATCTAATACTCACAACCGTTGATAGCATAATCTAACGTCATACATTGAGAATAACTGTTCTTCTCTCAACTGGTCAATGAGGTAATATATTCCTACTAGTTTATAAATGTTCTTAACTATCAGGTAGTTTGAGAAATGACAGTCCACCCATAACATCAATATCTCATCCTCTTTTTTGGTGGAAAAACTAGGGTTGGAGAGGGTGAAACCGTTGGTCTATCAAATATTTAACTCTTCAAGTCCTCCAACTACACCCTCATCATCCAATGATCTTTTGGGACCCACCTGATATAATGGTCCAGATATTGGTTTGGTACTACTGTGTATATCAATAGAGAAGTTAATCTCTCGGTGGGAAGGTAATCTTAGAACATCCATGGGAATGATTTTATCATACAGTTCCACCACTATAGGTATCTGATAAATCAAATAATATATTTCATTAAGGGTTATTCTGTCCTAATTAAGAGTAATATTTTGTACCCTCTTATGTATTAATCTATCATATGTTGCATGAGTTTCCTTTTCTCCCACAAAGAATAAAAAGTCCCATCACTGTGAACAAATGATATTCTCTACATGAAAAAATTGATCTGGGAAAGAACTATAGATAACCAGTCAACAAATAGGATTAACATGTAAAGCCTGGTCACTACTAAAATGATATCCCAACAAAAACACTCTCCACCAATATTTAGTTCACATTATCAGAATAATTGTGGAATCGTTGAGTGACCTCTAGTGGGAGTCTCCAAGTGCAACGGTTGAGTCAAGGGATAAACTGAAATATCTAATTATTAAACGATATATGGAGAAATAAATTAATGACTATAACCTATATCTATCTATACAACAACTATGGTATAAATATAATATATTATACCATAAATCATCTCTAAATCCTCTAGTTCTTACTCCTCAACATAATGTAGCTACCCTGGCCATATCCTCTAACTCCCTGAGATAGATTTGGACCATGTGGGAGAGGTGGTTGTAAAAAGGAAAAGCATATACCACCTCTATCTACCCTACAAGATATTATTTCACATTCTCTATCCTACGGACATATTTTTTTTACTAATGCCTCTTCCTCAAAGTCCATCCACTGTCTTTATATCTACTGTACAACGGGTTGGACAATCTCAATATAGATGTCCCATATCGTCAAATGAGTAGAACCACCTCTCAATGTGATTAATGAAACCATCTTGTGAGACTTGAATAATAGATCATCGACTCAGGGACCTCTTCTTAAAATTCCACAATCATTTAGGTCCCTGAGACTGATGTCTGCCCCTACTGTTGAAGTCTCGCCTCGTGTTTTCATACTGTCAGCAAACACTATATGTGTGTGGTCAACTAGAAAACTCTCCCCCAAAAATGATCTCTCTAGAACCTTGGAATTGGTAGGAGTTAATAGGTGTATAATTATGACAGATATGTCTCTACATAGTTCTCATTGGAAGGCCCAATCCTAGAATATATGATCACAAACAACATTAATCAAGTACCTTGAGTGGTTCTTAAACCTCAATTAACACTCACCAACATTTATGATTCCATAGAGAATATGAAGACTCTCCTGGATACATAAATTACTCATCATTTCTAGAGTGAAAAACTCAATGAGAATGACATCAAAATCTAACCATGCTAGAGTCTCATGGTTATAAAATTGGGTCACCAAACACCACCATCATCCTACTAGTCTATTGAGAAGGAACATCACTAAGACCACCATCTGATCTGATGGTGTCCTAACTATTCTGAAATATTATTTAACCATCTCATACTAGTCCCCATCCACCTATGGATTAGGTTGTCCTTAGAACCTAAGGCATTTCTTTCACGGTAACTCATGACGTGTGCTCAACCTGCACACCTCATCCACAAGTAATATGGGTATCATCTAAAAATCAGTATGTTGTGGTAATTCTGGAAAACTACAATGACATAACACATCAGTAACATGTCCCTATATTAATTCCTCATCACTAAGTGGATAATTATTAAGATCATGGCATATGTCGTGATGTAATTCTAGATTTAAAAATTATTTATCAAAGTCAATGACTATATCTTGAGATCTGACTCAATTTTGACATGGAAACTACAACTTATTATTATATAATTCATGTACCCTTGTTTTCCTAGAAACACATGTTCTAATGTACTGATTCAAAAGACAAGTGTCAGGGTCTAGGTGTCAGGATATGTCGGCCTCCACAACAACACTAGAGTCTCTATCCTAAAAGCTAAACTCTAAATATTTAACACTATTTCCCAAAACTAATATCAAAGAAAATGGTCCCAAGGTAGAACTGATTGGCTTTGATACCAATATGTCATGACCCATCCCAAAGGGGTCGATGCTGCTAACCCTGATCCCAAATCCAATAATCTAGGGGCTAGAAAATAATGTCGAGTAGGCATATCACTAACATGTGAGGCCATAGCCTAAAGAACCTATACACATACACGCATCTACAAGCCCACAAAATTCTTAAATATAAAATGATTGGAAGAAACCATGAATTCCTACATCTAATCCCATGAGAAGAGTGCAGAAAAAGTAATGGAATTTAAATATGTCAAAATACAAGCCAACCATATTGAGATAGAAAATAAGTCCAATGTGAACGTAATGATTGGGACTTCTTTTATGATACTTCAAGAACACACCCCAGTCTGTCTTGTTCACTATGAACTCTATGGTCTTAGTCCCTTTAGGACTATTTTAAAAGGTTGATAATCTACAAAAGGAAAAAATATTGTGGGAAAACACCTTTCAGGGGTGATTATAACAATATCCAGTCGTACTCCTTATAACCACAATGCATACAAATAATTAATAGCCAACTTTATATAGGTATATGTCTAATTAAAAAATAACATGAATATCTAGATATATTCCACAAATACACAAAGATTAATCGTTAATACCAAACCACAATACCGGCCTAGGATTATTGTTTGATGGTTCCACATAGCACTGATCTTGGAGAATACACTCCCCATGTCAGATAGCACTGATGATGTCTATCTGAGATGTTGTTCCCATTGGTTATATCCATTAGAAATATATCATGTATGTTTGAAGAGATGTAAAACATAGATGATGAAGACTAAAAGTCCATGGTTTAAACCAATAACTCAATTTGTATTATCCCACTATATATAAGATTAGTGTGCATGTAGCGCTGATCATGAATATACCAAGAACGTGACCTAAGGAATGAAGATAGTAGAAAATGTCACTTCAAGGCCCAAGAAAGGATTCCAAAAACTCTATCCAAGAAGTCTTACATAATGGATTAGTATCTTATGTGTGGTATGTGATTTCATACTAACCCACTAGAAAATGATATAATGAACACACCCATACACAATTTTTTCATGATATAGAGGATAGGGTCTCTAAGAAGTCATTTAATGAGTACATGATGTGTACTAGGAGTACATGGCATGTCCCATTAATAGCAGGTCTTGCCCGTGTAAATTGTCAATTCCCATGTCCATGTTGACATACATAGAATTCCCATTCACATTTACTCCTTAACATTTCTACGTACATGGTTTTGACCACATACATATGAAATGGCCTTATTTATGTGGTAATACAAGTCATGCATGTTCTTTTGTACTCCTACCTGTGTTGGTGTACCCTCTAACATACACACCAATCCAATAAGAAGGGTCACATTTCATGTGATAGGTATCACATGCCATGTGAAAAGGGAAACACATTATGTCTCCTTAACAAAATCCCAATCCCTATCCACCATTAATAGGGCCCCACTTTTCATGCACATCTGTACTACATGACGTGTTGTTTAGGGTTTTATTGAAATAAAAATAATGATTCTGTGTGTTTTCTCCACTCCTCCAACTATCAACCCTACTATACCCGATTGTTAATCATTATTATTAATTTATATTTCTTTTAATTTCATTATATACATGTCAAATATATATAAATGATTATTTTTTTAATGAAATATATAAATTATTGAAATTATTTTTGTGGGGATATTCATTTAATTAAATTTTTATTGATAAAAATTTATTTATTATCTTAGCTACTATCCATTTCATATGTATTATTAATTAATAAGTTGGCCACATTTGAAAAATTTAATCGTATATATTTCAATATTTATACATGTTTAGGTTCTCATGTGTTTAAAAACAAATGGATGGTATACAATGGGATCAAAAAAATTTAAGAATGCATACCACATTCTTCTATTTCAGAGGGATGGGCTATAAAATTACCCACACTGAGTATACATGAATCCAATTTTTATATTAAGAGTGATTGAGGGACGTTCATGGTGTATATGAATATGTATATATATATAAATATGTATAATTTCATGTAATATATTAATTTTTTTGAACTACCTTCATTTGGGGATGACATCATTAGGTCATATCCTGATCCAGTTTTTCCCAGAAGATGGTAATTTGTTTATGGACCCCCCAATTGTTAGGTTTTTCATGATAAAGATTATATTAAAATAAAAATAATTGATAAATAGTTATGTATGTTTATTTTTCTTAATTCACTATCCATTAATTTTTTCCAATAAAACATTACTTTATAGCATTTTTTTCATGATATGAGCTGCTGATAGGCTATTTGGTATTGTATTTTCATTCAACCATTGTGTCTTTAAAAGAAATGTTAATTTTTAATTTTATGTTATCATGGTAATGGAAAAAAATTTGTACTCATGATAAGTTCATGTGGAATCTGAAACAATAATGGCGTTTTACAGTCCATTGGGATAGATACACTAAGTGGATTTTATGTGTTAGTCCAAGGATGTTCTATTGGAGTTACCATGCATGAGACTTCTCTATTTTGGTTCCCCATTCCTCTTTTAGAAAGAGAATTAGGGAAAACATTTTTTAATATATTCTGACATTATTTAAATATTATTTATGTTTTAATCCCCTCATTGATTGGAATTATTATACATAGAGTTGTGGTGCCATCCCTTGTTCAAATATACCTAAAGATGGGTACTCTTTTGCTGAATTCTTATGTTATATTGACCAACGATTGACTACACAAGAAGTTATTGTAGAGTTTCAGGTTAGAACATAAAATTTTCAACTATATATTGATACTAACTAAAAGAGGAGACGAAATATATAATTTGTACATCAATCAACCCTATATTGTATTTCCAGAAACTGGTTGATCGAGGGTATAAATATATATTAGAGAAATTTGATTTCATTTCAAGAAAGTGATCACATGATAATTATTTAGAAAAAGTATGAATAATGATAGTGGGATCTTACATATGAGATTAAAATGTATTAATGGGATAATACTATTGATAATTTTGATGTTTTTGATAAATATGACTGAATAATATTTTTATGGTTGATGATTTAGTTAACACGTATAGTTTCAGATCTATTTATAATTAATCATTTAGGGATGTGCTCATTTTTCAATTATCATGCATCATGTTATGAATTGATAGGTGGGAATGTGTGACATGTCCAAAAGAAGTCCTAAATTCATTTGGGTGTGAGTCAAATTATAAACATAATGTCCCAAACCATACTAACTATAAAGTTGTAGTATAGTAGAAGTTTCAGGATGAACCCACAGAGAGCGTGAAATATAGTGATGAAAACTATCAACTAATGGTTAGGTCACTCCAATTATTGTCTTTTTTAATCAAAAAATGATGTAATTAATATAAATGAATTAAAATATAGACATATAAGAGAGGGAAATCAGTTTTCAATAGTAGTTTTTTATAAATTAATTTAACATCACTTGTAAAATAATTATATCTAATAGTTGCACAATCAAAAAAAAAATCATTGATAGAAAAACGGTCCTTTCTTATCAAACTACCCTAGAATCCCAATTAATTAGGGTCAGATAAATCAAAATAGTTGAAGTTAATTAATTTTATATTTTCGAAAGTATATTATTAATTCAATTCAATGATTAATAAAAATCATCTTTATGATGTTGGGGTTCCTTCATTATTGAATCATATGGTCAGCGATTCAGGGATGAATAAAATAAACATTCAAGATCATCATGATACTATCTAATACCATCATATTTATCACAAAGGTTAAATCAAACTATGTTGGTATGCACCCTCTATGACTGATTATTCTCCCCCCTATAGGTTTTAGCCAACCATCGTCGGGTGATCGTTGACGATGGTTAATCCCAGATCCATTGGGAAAAGAAAATATTAGAGTTATTAGGATGTAGAATCATTGAAAATAAATATTGGAATTAGAATATAAATAAATCAACCATTATATAAAATAATGGAATGAAAAACAAAAACAGAACCCATTTATGATGTAATCTGGGTAAGAAAACTACATCAGCCTCCCAGTGGTCCTGTGATGGTACCACAATTCACTGTTTTATTCCACCCTTACACCGCTGTTTTAAACTAGTTTGGTAATGAATATTATAAATAAAATAATAAATTGAACTTTATGTATGAATAAATTAATTAATTTTAATCAATATTATAATGGTCAATGTTACTTGTTTTTATTATTTCAATGTTGGTGGAGATGATTTGGAGGGCCCTTGATGAAGTGGAAGAAAAATGGGCTAAACATTTCATGGATCCATGGACATCTGCCCACAATTTTAAATATTACGCAAAATTAGTTCATCTAAATGGGATATTTTTTTGTGGGAAGATCCAAAATTTAATTTTATACATTTCATATCAAGGAACCCAATCCGGATTCGGCTTTTATGGGGCCCATACAAACTGATCTCTCCAAGCCACTGAATATGCACAAAGTCAAAAGTAGTGTTCTGTATTTTATCAATATCTCGAGTTTTAGTGGTCCAAATGGTGCCAAAAATTCGGTGGTGATAAACAATACGTGGGGATACAACTTTTATGTTTTTTCAACAGGGATATTAGACTGTATAATATCCAAAAACCTTTCTCCAAGTGGTTTATCAAAATCTGGGAGCCCAAAACCACTTCTCATTTAGGCAAAAAAAAGACACCTTGGGAACCCCATTTGGAAGTTCATCCAGGAGGCAAGGTTCTACCATTTTGGAGTCCCCAAGGAGTCTTCTCAACTTCCCTATAAATTCGGTAGGCTATGGGATGTGTTACTTCAAAATCATCTTCTTCTTCCTCTCCCATGGGTTTCTAAACCCCTTGTGATCACCAAGGGAGGAACGTGATGTAAATCCCAAGCTTCATGTGTGTAATATTTGAATGATCTAATGAATTTCAGGTTGTTTTGTTGTTTTTAATCATCCCCTATTTTAATTTTTTTGAGTTATGTACTGGTATTTCATGCTCAACTCATATGATCATGTTTGGGGGTACCCATTCATGTGAAGTTTCACACACCGTTCACCACTTTCTTTTCCCCCTTTAAATTGTTGTGTTTGTGTGGTTCATATTGGAAAATTGAACTCACATAAGCACTATCAAGGCCATTTACATTTATGTCATGGTATCACAAATAAATAACATACAAACCTGGACAGCGCATCGAGTTTTTCATGTGTTGCCTTGGTGAGTTTTGGTTATGAAGTCAAATACAATTCACCCAATCATCGGCGATGTCTGGTGAATCATTGTATGTTTTAGACTAAACCCTAAGAGTTATCCTAGTATAAACTCAGTAATATTCTAGTTCTAGGTGTTACACACTAGGTATTAAAAGATCATAACCCTATATCATGAAGTTATGAAGGATAAACATCATGTGAGTACCCCGGGTTGATCACCCTTAATTAATTTTGTTAATCTCTACATTGTTTTATCGATTTAATTTTCTATTTTCATCTTTAATCATAAAACCCCAAAGTTTTACAAAACCTCATTAAATTTATACTTTCATAATCAAAACCCTCTTTTAAAATTAAGATCTAAGGCTCCGTCAAGTGATGGCCTAGGGTTGCTGCAATACTGCAGAAATTCAAGTCAAAATTAAACAACTAATTTGACGCGCTCGACAACACGATCAAATTTTGGCGTCGTTGCCGAGGAGACAAGATTTTTTTTCTTTATTTCCGTTTATTTATTTATTTTACTTATTAATTAGTACTCTATTAAATACCCCACCCCCATTTGATAGTTTTTGTTTTTTGTTTTGTCTTTATTTTTTGTCGTTTTTGGTGCATTCTTTCTCTTTCTCTCTCTCGCTCTCTTATTCTCCATATCCCTCTCTATAATTCTATATTATAACATTATATACTATTTTCACCATTAATAAGTGATTTTATATATATTAAAAAAACAAACTTCACAAATTATTTTCCTGACCTGATCTGGTAAAGAAACACTACTTGAATTTGACCCTGAAATTGAAAAGGCACTTCACACAAAAATCAAGGCATCTAGAGAATGTAAATCAAGTAACATTGAAGCACCCCTATGGGAACCTCAAGTGGTTATAAACCAATCAAAAATTGAACCCAATAAAACCCAAGAAAACATGGCTGCAAATAATCGAACTTTAAAAGAACTGACCACCTCTGATGTGGAGTACCAACCTGTGTACATCCAATATCACGAGGAAGAAACCAACTTTGAGATGAGATCAGGTCTCATCCACCTTCTTCCTAAATTCCATGGTATTCCCTATGAGAACCCTCACAAACATATTAAAGATTTTCATATAGTCTACTCAACCATGAAACCCCAAAATGTGTCTGAGGACCTAATTCAGTTTAAGGCCTTCACATTCTCCCTTGATGGTGTTACCAAAGATTGGATATACTATTTTCCTAACATAATTGGGGGTTGGAATGATTTAAAAAGAATTTTTCTAGAGAAGTTCTCCCATGCCTCCCAAACTGCATCAAATTGGAAAGAAATCTATGGAATTAGGCAATCACAAGGAGAGACCCTTCATGAATACTTGGAGAGATTCAAGAGACATTTATCAAGCTTTCCCCACAACCATATTAGTGAAAACTATTAATCCAATACTTATATTAGGGACATATCCCCATGGATCATGGAATGATTGATGTTGCAGCTGGTGGTGCCCTGGTTGATAAAACTCCTTCCTCCGCTCGTGACTTAATAGCCATCATGGTTCAAATACACGAGCAATTTCACCAACTCGAGGAGTTCATGAGGTAAGTCATTAAGCCCTAGAAAAAAATGTAGATAATAAACATGATGATATGAATACCCTTCTAAAGAAATTATCTCATGAACAAGTAACTCATACTCTATTTCTATTCCATTACATTTTGGTATTTGTTCTGATAACTCTAATTTTTCTGACCAGTTCCCACAACTTCAAGATTCATCTGAGTCTTCTGCATCTGTGTTACCAAGGCTTCCATTCCAACAAGCACCTCCCTTCATGAAAGAAAAATTCAGGCCAAATCCAAACCCAGGGTGGCATGCACAACCCTAGTACCGACAAGGAGGAAACTCAAGCTACCCCAAGCAGAATTGGTATCAACAAGGCCAAGGTATGCAACCTTATTATCCATCGAAATCTCAAAACAATACTCCTCACACAAAATCTGAACCAAGCCTCGAGGATATGGTGAAGAAAATGGGAACCCAAAACCTTCAATTCCAATAGATTACACAATCAGAAATTCAAGACCTACGAAATCAAGTGGGATAATTGGCGAACACCATCGGTGAGCTTAAGATGTAAGGGTCTGGACAACTACCATCCCAACCCATTGCCAATCCGAAGGACAAAGGTAATGTATGTTAAATTACACTTCAGAGTGGTAAAGATGCTTCCCCTTCTACTGATTCTATGAAACAGGTAAGTCCCCCTCTTGAAAAAACTCATTCCCAACCCTCAAAAATATCATGTAATGAAAAAAAATAAAATGGGAAATCAATTTATCGTTGATAATTCAAATGAACAATCCATTCCACTTCCATTCCCACAAAGACTCTCTAAATATAAGAAAAATTTTGATAATGATATTCATAATGAGATAATGGATACATTTAAAAAATTTCAAGTTAATATTCCTTTATTGGATGCAGTCAAGAAAATTCCATGTTATGCCAAATTTCTTAAAGAACATTGCACCCATAGACGAAGACTGAAGGGGAATGAGAGATTTAACTTGGGTAGGAATTTCTCGGCCTTGATTCAACCAGTCATTCCAAAAAAATTCAATGATCCGGGAACATTCACGATACTATGTACCCTAGGGGAGACCTTCTTTTCTGATGATATACTAGATTTAAGTGATTCCATTAATGTAATTCCTCACTCTGTGTATACTTCTCTACAGGTTGGAGAGATTCAACAAATAGGCTTTTCCATGCAACTTACCAACCAGATTACAATGAATACAAAAGGAGTGATTGACGATGTCCTTGTTAGAGTGAAGAATCTCATCTTCCCTGTTGATTTTTACATTCTTGAGATGGAAGATACTCGAACCCAAGGACATGATCCTATCATACTTGGGAGGTCATTCCTAAAAAGATAAAAGAAGATCATCAACGTTTATAATGATATGTTTTCCATGGAATTTGGAAGATAAAAGTTAAGTTTTAACAGCCTTGAGGCTATGAAACGCCCTGTTGAAGAGCACTCCACTCGTCCTGTCTATTCGATGGAAGTTCTCTCAAATGATGCACACACACACAATTCTCTCCACAACCCAAACTCTGATTCTTTTTTGTTTTCTTCACCCTTGGATGATTTGATTTTTTATTTCATGTTTTGAGTGTTGTGTGGGTTCTGAAAAGTGTAAATTTTTTGCTTTAATTGATGATTGTGTTCATTCTGAGGTACCCGTGACTATCGATGATTCTGCAAATCTTATTTCAATAGATTCTCTATCTTTAGAGAATAAACATGAGCAGATAGACAGTTTAATGGACCTCACTCCCCCTAAATCCCCTCCCTCAATCCAGAAACCACCGGATTTGGAACTTAAACAACTTCCTTCTAATTTAAAATATGCATATCTTGAGGGTATTAACCAATTGCCCATCATTATTGCCAATAACCTCTCTGTACAACAGGAATCAAAACTGGTTAAACTTTTGAGAGAGTGTAAAAAGGCAATAGGATGGATATTAGCTGATATTCCGAGGATTAGCCCATCTATTTGTATGCATCATATACTTTTGGATGATGAGGCTAAGTCCGTAAGAAAATCTCAATGTCGGTTAAATCCCACTCTCCTTGAAGTGGTAAAATTGAAAGTCAGTAAATTACTTGCTGCGTGGATCATTTATCCTATATCTGATAGTAAATGGGTTAGCCCATTGAAAATTGTGCCTAAAAAATATGAATAACAATTATGTCAAATGAAAGGAATGAATTAGTTCCAACACATGTGCAAAATAGTTGGCAAGTCTGTATTGACTACCATCGACTGAATCAAGCCACACAGAAGGGCCACTTTCCCTTACCTTTCATTGACCAAATGTTAGAACGATTGTCCGGAAATTCCCATTATTGTTTCCTTTATAGCTATTTGGGTTATTTCCAAATCCATATATCCCCTAAGGACCAAGAAAAGACAACATTTACTTGTCTATTCGGCACATTTTCATACAGAAGGATGACATTCCGTCTATGTAATGATCCTGGTACTTTTTAGTGATGTATGTTGAGTATTTTTTCAGAGTACCGTAAAATTTGTATGGAAGTATTTATGGATGATTTCAAGGTATATGGATCTTCTTTTGATGATTGTTTGGAACACATAGGTTTTTCCCTTCGTCACTGCATTGAAAAAGATCTTGTTTTAAATTATTAGAAATTCCATTTTATAGTTGAGTGGGGGATAGTTCTTGGGCATGTCATTTCAAATAATGGAATTAAAGTTGATAAATCTAAAATTGAATTAATTTTAACCCTTCTATATCCAAAATGTGTTCGTGATGTGCGAACTTTCTTGGGCCATGCTGGTTTTTACCATTGATTCATTAAAGACTTTAGTAAGATTGCACTTCCATTGTCTCGTTTATTGCAAAATGTTTCTAAGTTTGTGTTTGATAAATATTGTGAGGATGCATTCAATTCACTAAAAATGAGTCTCACATCACCTCCCATAATCCAACCACCAAGGTGGGATCTCCCCTTCGAGCTTATGTGTGATGCCTCTAACTTTGCAGTTGGGGCAGTTTTATCACAAAGGGTTGAGAAGGCTCCTCATGTCATTTTGTATGTCTCACATATCCTTGACCCTGGCCAGGTAAACTACAAAACCATAGTAAAGTAACTCCTTTCTATTGTGTTTTCCTTGGAAAAATTTCGTTTTTATCTTCTGGGTTCAAAAGTGATTTTGTTTTCTGACCATGGTGCCCTCCGATTTCTCTTAAAGAAACCTAAAGCCAAACCCCGTCTCATACAACGGATGATCCTCCTCCAAGAGTTTGACCTAGATATTAGAGATAAGAGGGGGTGGAAAATGTTGTATCTAACCAAATTAGTAGGATTTCCCCACCATTGGACCATCATGTTTACTCACCCCTACCCATTGGAAAATTCTTCCCTCATGAGAACCTTTGTGATGTTGTAGACATTACCCCTTGGTATGCAGACATTGTGAATTTTCTAGCAACTTCTAGGGTCCCCACTGATTTCAGCATTTCACAATCCTAGAGACTTAAGCATGATTCTCATTGGTACATTTTTTATGACCCATACTTGTGGAGAATTTGTAGTGACCATGTAGTTCATCGGTGTATCCCTGACAATGAGTTCGCCTCTATTTTAACCTTCTGCCACACCTTGGCATGTGGGGGACACTTTGGATCTCAATGTACTGCTCGAATGGTCCTTGACTCAAGATTATATTGGCCAACATTTTATATTGATTCCCATAGGTTTTTTAAATCATGTACTCAATGTCAATTCACAGGGAATATCTCTAAGAGGAATGAAATGACCCGACAGCCCATGTTATTCTCTGAAATCATCGATGCATGGGGCATTGACTTCATGGGGCCTTTTCCAAATTCATTTGGCTTTATGTACATCTTACTAACTATTGACTATGTTTCTATATGGGTGGAAGCAAAGGCTACTAGGACCGATGACTCTTGAGTTGTTGTTGATTTTGTAAGGTCCTAGATTTTCAGTAGGTTTGGTTTACCAAGATTCATCATTAGTGATCAGGTTTCACATTTTTTCAATCGCAACATGAAAATTTTGCATCATAAGTATGGGGTTGATCCTAAAGTCTCCACTTCATATCACCCCCAAACTAATGCACAAGCAAAAATATCAAATCGGGAAGCTAAACGAATCCTGGAAAAAACAGTACAACCCAATAGCAAAGATTGTAGTTTGCGCTTGGATGATGCACTTTGGGCGTACCGTATAGATTTTAAAACCCCAATAGGAATTTCACAATACAGAATAGCCTTTTGAAAGGCTTTCACCCCCTAGTGGAGGTATAACACCATGCATATTGGGCTGTTAAACAATGTAATATGAACCTTTCAGATGCAGGTGAGCAAAGAAAGCTGCAGATTCGAGAGTTTGAAGAAATTTGACGTGATGCATATGAGAACTCCCAGATCTATAAATAGTAGACAAAGGATATTTATGATATCATGATTCTACAATGGATGTTTCATATTGGTGAGAAAGTACTCATGTACAATTCCAGGCTTAAGCTCCACCCAAGTAAGCTTCGTTCCCGATGGCTCGGTCCTTATACTGTTACTAATGTTTACCATTTTGGTGCAATATAGATGATGCATGATCAAAGTGGACGAAGTCTTACCATCAATGGGCAGTTACTTAAACACTTCTATGAGGATTTTCTGAATAATCTGGTAGAGTAAATCCACCTTCTCGACGCATAATACCAATAAAACACACCAGGTTTTATCCTTCTTTCTCACATTTTCAATTATTTCAATGAGGACACTACAGATTCTAGGTGTGGGGGTGGATACATTCCTGGGTTAGTTTTGAATTTTCATCGTTTTTTTCTCTTTTTGTCCTTCTTTATGTTATTTTCCTTTTTCCCCATCAAAAATTCCGATGTTCCATTATTTGGCGACCATAAAGGGGGGGAATTAAAAATTCCATAGTGAAGGCCAAAAAGAATATTTGTATGAATTTAACATCAGGTAGTTATTTTCATTAGTGAATTGGTTTTCTATCAATGATATAAATGGTCATATCTATGTGAAACCATCGAGATGATTGATGCCCTTTGTGTGAGTAGTTTTTGGGAAAATTTTGTCACTAATATCTCCAAAAAATATTTTTACACCAAACCGCAAAGTGTGATTATTTCTTACTTAATATAAGGTAAATATATGTTGGGTAAATATTTTTCAGCATTAAATGATATTTACATACGTTCGTTCCTTATTTGATCTGTTTCATTACTGTACCAGATTGACCTATTCGTGTGTACCTAATGTCCGACTGTTGTACAACTTTAAAAAAATATAAAAAAAATTGTTGTGTCTTGGTCAGGTCAAAAACCACTCCTCCTCAACCATTGATCTTGTTATAACTATTGTAATTAGTGTCGTGAGGAGATCAAACAAGGGTTGATATTTGAGTGTGAGATTTGTTCCAAATGAAACTTCTAAAAAATAAATAAATGAGGGGAGTGATGAAATGTGCAGAATATGGGGGTATCTAGGTCGGGATATTATGGTTTGACTTTTGGAAATGCTTAAGTTATTGGGTCTTGAAATATGATTGCAAAGGATGTGTGGTAGGTTCGGTGGAAAAAATCATTTAAGCTGAAAAATGTTAAAATAACATATATTTATTGGATAGCTAGTGGAAAGAATAGCATTGAATAGTTTTCACACACACACATGGAGAGTTATTTTCATGGTTTACTTATGAATTCCTTTCTCAATTTGGTATCATGAATCTTTTTTAGTTTCTCTATGATATGATTTATGAGACATCTTTTTCTATTTTCACTAGGAATAAATCCTTGGTGTGGTTCGTGCATTGATCACATTACTTTAAATAAAATTTCCTCAAATATTAAATCTTCATGATGTTGGAAATATATATATATGTATTATTTTATTTCGATATGTGTCTTTTCCCAGGAGTACAAATTTTTAGGTGTGGGGGTGTGATCGTACCACGATTCACTGTTTTATTCCACCCTTACACTACTGTTTTAAACTAGTTTGGTTATGATTATCCCAAAAAAAAAAAAAATCACTTTATGTTTGAATAAATTAATTAATTTTAATAAATATTATAATGGTCAATGTTACTTGTTTTTATTATTTCAATGTAGGTGGAGATGATTTGGAGGGACCTTGATGAAGTGGAAGAAAAATGGGCCCAAAATTGCATGGATCCATGGACATCTGTCCACTGTTTTAATATTACGTGAATTACGTGCATCCAAATGGGTTCATATTTTGTGGTCAGATCCAAAATTTAATATTCTACATTTCATATCATGGAATCCAATCATGATTCGGATTTTATGGGGCCCATCAGAGCTGATTTGTCCAAGCCTCTGTATATGCACAAAGTCAAAAGTGTAGTTCTGTATTTTATCAATATCTCGAGTTTTAGTGGTCCAAATGGTGCCAAAAATTTAGCGGAGATACAAATGATGTAGGGATACAACTTTCCAGTTTTTTCAAAAGGGAGATGCGACTGTCTAATATCCGAAAACCTTTCTCCAAGTGGTTTGTCAAAATCTGGGTGCCCAAAACCACTTCTCATTTTGGTTATAAAAAGACACCTTGGGCACCCCATTTGAATGTTCGGCCAGGAGGCAAGGTGCTGCCATTTTGGAGTCCCCAAAGAGTCTTTTCAAAATCCCTATAAGTTCTGGAGGTAATGGGAATTGATACTTCAACATCTTCTTCTTCTTCCTCTCCCCTGGGTTTCTAAACCCCTTGTGATCACCCGGGAAGGAACGTGATGTAAATCTCAAGCTTCATGTGTGTAATATTTGAATGATTATTTGAATTCCATGTTGTTGTGTTGTTTTTAATCATCCCCTATTATTATTTTCTTGAGTTATGTACTGTAATGTCATGCTAAACTCATATGATCATGTTTGGGGGTACCCATTCATGTGATGTTTCACACACCGTTCACCACTTTCTTTCCCCCTTTAAATTGTGGTGTATGTGTTGTTCATATTGGTACATTGATCGCACATATGAACTATCATGGCCATGTACATTTATGTCATGGTACCACAAAGAAATAACATACAAACCTGCACAATGCATCGAGTTTTTCATGTGTTTCCTTGGTGAGTTTCGGTTATTAATTCAAACACAATTCACCCAATCATCGGCGGTGTCCGGTGAATCATTGTGTGTTTTCAACTGAAACCTATGAGGTATCCTGGTATAAACATAGTAACATTCTGGTTATAGGTGTTAAAACCAGGTAAAAAAAGATCATAACCCTATATCACGAAGCGATGTAGGATAAACATCATGTGAGTACCCCGGGTAGATCATGCTTAATTAATTCTGTTAATCTCTACGTTGATTTAGCGCATTCATTTTCTATTTTCATCTTTAATCATAAAACCCCCAGGTTTTAGAAAACATCATTCACTTTATACTTTCATAATCAAAACCCTCTTTTAAAATTAATGATCTAAGGCTCTGTCAAGAGACGACCTGGGGTTGCTGCTATACTGCAGAATTTTTAGTCAAAATTAAACAACTAATTTGACGTGCTCGACAACGCGATCATCCCACCTCAAACATGGAATTAAATTCATTTAAATTGGTATGAATACTCATTTTACAAGCCTTATGGTAATCAATTAACTTTCCCCAAGTCAAATATATAAATTAATAGTGGGGATGGTGGTCAAAGATATGAAAATCATATCACAAAATCCGCTGAAAGCAGCGGTTTTTGTTGTATTGGGGCCTTACACAACATGAAATGGGCATTAACATAGTGTAATGTCGATCACAGATTTTCATTACGGCTATTTAATCATTGTGTATCTCTCTTGAAATTCAGGAATTTGACTTCGGTCATGATGTGTAACTAGAAGTCACATCATGTAATGATGATTCACGGCTTGCTTTAACTACTTTCATCACATTGTGAAATGAAACTAGAAGTCGCGTAATGATGTTACACGATGTGTAAAATTATTTTAGAAACTGAATAAATGTTTTTATACTTATTCAGTACTTTTCTTCTAGAAGTTATTTATGAAAATTCTCAAAATTCTTTGTCATATAGGTTCTCTTTTCATGTGGTGTAAATTTTCATTTTGTTCGTCTATTCCCATGTTTCCTTCAATTTGACCCAAATTTCAATATTGTATAAGATTTTTCAAAACATTAATATCATGCACATATATTATACTTAATCAATTAATATTCAATTAATTTTTATATAAAAACCTATCAATGTATGTATACAATAAGATATTATCAATGGGTATCATAGAATGTCATTTTCTATGAATGAGAGGTATTTGTTATTAATTACATTATTAGAACCAATTGAATATTCAAAATAGACTAACCATCGATCATAAGTATATATTTTTATTTATATAATAATTATTTCAAACAATATTAATATATATCAATAGTATATTTATTTAGTTGGTAAACCTCTTGCATATTGATAATAGATTGTTCCACCATGTTATAGAAAAAATATTCTATTTATAATAAAATATATCAGCAAACATTTAATTTGTTTAAAATGGGTTTTAAAATGAAATATGATTTTATAATTTAAAACTAATGTAAGTGAGATGGGAATGTTCCTAGAAGGTTAAATTATATTGTTGTATTAGATGTTTTATTTATTATTCTTTAAGGAGAAATTATGTATTATTCCTTATAGTAATGTAGATTATTCATCTCAATAGACCACTGCATATCATTAAAATAATGGAATGATTTAAATAGAACACTAATTTGACCTAGGGTTCATATATGGTTTATGATAGACTAGATTATTCACTTCAAACTATTGGTTATTGAGCCCCACATTGGTAACACATAACCTATGATTTTATGATAGATGCTCAATTCCATTATCCTAATATAATTCTATGTTACTTATCTCATCATTTTTTAATGGATTTGATTGACTATATTCATCATATAAATGAATGTATGGTGAACCTAGAGAAATTCCATGTTTGACTAGATACCATTATGATGTAGGGAGCATCATTTTGGTGGTTAGATATCATTTTAAATGTAATTAAGTTGAAATTACATAATTGGGAGACTAATTTACAAATATAATTTAGTTAGTTCCTACATAACATTGTATGTTGGTTAAAGGAACCAAAATTCATGAACCTAATATAGGGATCATTTTCATTCATGTAATACAATAAAATATTTTCCATTATTATTCATCATGATCTATATGTTAGTGTGTATGGAGAATTAGAATCATATAACTTATTTTAGATATGGGAGGGAAATTATAGAAAAATTTATTGTATTTTAATCTACTAACATTACCTAAGGTAGCAATGAAATCCATATTTATTTATATAGGAGAAAATTGAGTCTTATGAGCAGGTGTCTCTTCACCAAGATATAATATAAATGATGGATCATAAATTAGTAAAAATTGGAGATGAGAGGAAATGATTATTTTCTTTTCTCACATCTATTTCTTAGGTGGTGTTATGCATCCTTATCTTAATATATTAACACATCTATTCATTTATCATAATATCAGAAATCAAGCCATATTAAGAATAATTTTTCATTATAGTTGAAACGATATAATTATTATTATTATAATTATATTAATATTTAGAGACTTTATTGAAAACTTTTATTGAATATCCTCAAAAAACAACCTTATAAAACTAACCATTTGTCAGTATAGTTAGTTTTTTTGAGTATTGTAGGTATTTTACCACATTATGGTAGATTAGATTCTGATGGCTAGTGTTGTTAATATTGATTATTTATAATGACCCAGATCTCATACACATATTATTTTAACAATCATAATATATTTATCTATATTATACACCAACAAATCTTACTTTCAAATAAATATTGTAAATTTGTGACAATAAAAACATTTTTTGATAAATAAAATTTTATTTTTTTCATCTTCATCACACTCTTATAATTCTCAACATACTCTAATAACTCTATGTGATATCGTAGACACATAAATAGAGAAATGAGTGATCCATATAACTTACTAAAGGCATAACTAGAATAAACAATGGGTGTTCTTCCGTGATCATCAATAGAGAGATCCTGAAGCACTATTTTTGGGATCATACACAATGAAATAATAACTAGAAATAATATCCAAATAACATAGGATAATTGAATAAATGAGAATTAATAATATGTGGATCACATATAAAAGATTTCTTCATAGACATAGGTTATGGATTGCTTCTATGACATCAAAAAAATTATGGATTAGGCTAACTAAATGTCACCCATGAATACCATTATTGATGATAGTAATTATACTTGGCCCATACAGAATGATCTCATGACATATATATAATTAACCAACATTTTGGGGGGAATGTAATTTTTGTCAAACAAGTCATTATTATATAAAAAAAATTCATATATAAATGGAATTTAAATAAAACATAATCATGAACTATATCTGTGGTATTGAAATTGGACACATATTAAGATTTTAAATAATTAACCAATTAGGCCCATGTAGAATCAATAAAAAAGAGGAATTCATTAATCATCTACATTCATTTTTAATGCGTCAACCATCATGAGAATTTATATCATGGTGATGGATAAATCATAATAAATTATTTAGATTGTTTAATGTATTATAAATTTTTAAAAAAACTTATGAAAAAAGAATTATTTTTTTCAAAAGTGATATATGAATAGATTTTAAAAAAATTGAAAACACAAAAAAAATATTTATAGATAATATTTCAATCAATTTATAGGATAATAATATGTATAAATTTTATTTTATTAGAGTATAAAGAAGCTGACTTTTTAGAAAAAATTGTTCAATATTCCAAGACTTCTAATATAAGAGTTAAATGGTATGCTATAATGGAAATATAAAAAGGGAAATATATAATAATGTGTATACCCAAAAAAGAATGTATTTTGAAGTATGAAAGTCACTATATAAAAAAATTAAAATGTTATAAATAATAATTGATTGGCAAGGAGATAATGTTGGAGAAAATATCACCAAAAATGATAATGGATGAGAAAGAATGAGAATTTAACCAACACCATGACTCAAATAATTCATTATATAGTCCTATAAAATCATGAATAGTTATGTTTAATTTACTAAATGGATTATTTATAACTTTTTACATATTTATTTCATCAATAATATTACATTATTTTCATGTTTCATTGACTGAGGAAATTTACATCATTTGTGATATCTTTTTCGATGTTGTTTTGTTCTTGGTTCTAAAATTACGTTGATAATGATTTAATGATTAAAGGTATAGGTAAAATGGTAAAATATGGTTCATAATTTTCATCAATGATGACTCTCATCATTATATATGTTATTTTGTTCAATATTGAATTATATATTTTAAATTCGTTGATCCTTACTCGGTAATCATGTCTTTATAGTTATAAATATCTATGAATATTAACATTTAATTTTATGATTACCATATCTATTAAATAATTCTATAATTAAAAATTGTATATGATCATTATTTAATATTTAATAAAACTATATTTTTTATTATATCCATGAATTTTATATGTGAAAAATAATATATCATGATTTATATATATAGAAAAAAATATTTATTTTTCAAATAAAGGTTTCTAAAATGTTTGAAAAAGTAAAGTAAAAAATGTTGGTCATAAAGCCTTATAAAAACATTAATTTTTATTAAATACAATATTTTAATATTAATTTTATCGATTATGTAATGTAAAATAGTGGTAAATTGAATAATTTTAATTAAATCAATATATTTCAAACCCTTATCTTGATCCATGAGTCACCTATTTTTAATTGAACTTAAAGCCTTTAGGGGAGGTACTTTGTTGTGAACAATGGATTAGAGAGTTGACAAGGTGTGTGTCTATATGAATTTTGGTTCACTATTATAAATGAATGTAATTTTGGATGTGAGAGGAAATTTATGGTTGTGGGTTGTTTATATATCTAATGGGGGGGTATTTTTTAATTTAGTATTGATTATAATATCATTTTTTCAAATGTAAAGTTGTTTCATCCAAAATCCCAACAGAGCATAAGAGGATGGATGAACATTTATGTGATTTTTTTAATATTTGATCATAAAATAATTTTAGCATGAGAAGCCTAAATTCTGTGGTTCCCTTAATTATTATAGAAATATTTAGTTATATGAAAGTAACTAAATACACACAGTTTGACAATGTTCACAACTATTGACTCACCCTTGGAGAAAACAATGGTCGCACATCTATGTAAATAAATTCCACACTCTTTTCTATGTATGTTTCAAGGGTTTGAAAATAGAACGCTTTTGATCATTGGATAAATAACTCATAGTGAATAATTTCGCAATACATCTATTCAAGAAATTAATAGAAAATTTAATACCCATATTTTTTATAGTTTAGTCAATGAAATATAAAGAAAAATTATAGTAAGTATTTTTTTATATTTAACTTTATCCTCATTATTTTATTTTCATTTATTAATTTTAAATTTATCATATACTCTGAATTCTATTTTTCAATGTTCCCAATATTCAATAAAAAATTCACATTCCTCCTTTACACTAAAATGAATATTCCATATCTATCTCTAAAAATTATTCACCTAAATTCATATCATGATCAAAATACTTATTTTTTTGATACTTATTATATAATAATATTTCATTTTAATATGGGTAAATGATGACATTGATATATTTATAAACAAATACACATGTAGTTATTAGGGGAAGATGCAAATGGTATAGTTCATTTTAATTAAAAATCACCAAAACTCATACAACTCATGCATTTTCCCCAAGAATAGTGAATCATATTCAACAACATTTTCCTACATAAATAAATTAGTGTTTTCTAAATAACTATATACTTTCATAATTATTTTTTTCTAGGAAACCCTATCATACATAATTATAGATAATTATCATGTTAATCCACATTACTTATAGTATTCATATTGAATGTGTGAAAATGTTAAAATAATATATTTTATCCTTTAACACATATGGACCATAAAATTGTTTCATCAATCTTCCATATGATTGAAAATTTTTAAAAAGTAAATGGGATTTTTCAATCCAAAATATCAACCTTACAGAGCTCTCCATCTCAATAAAATGATACATATGACCATTGGGTAGGCAACATACCTTTTCAAGAAAATGATCTTTACCTTATTCTTAAATGATACATATCCAAAAAAATGTAGCATCCATTCCATTTTCATAAAATGTATCTTCTAGAATACTATTGATTCATATTGTATATCTACTAACTCTTATGTATCATTGATGATCCTACAAGGAATTTCCATTTCTGCAAAATTATCCATACTGAATTCCTCTATGGTCCTCGCTGAATATCTGTAAGTTCCTTAAGGTGTAGAAATGAATCTTGTATAAAATCTAAAATCATGAAATGATCATTATAAAATTTCTAGATGATAATTATATATATCATAAATAATACTTTCATAATCATAATACATATTCATTTGTCTGAATCATCACATAAAATGAATCTTACTAAATAAATAATTTGAAAATTTCACAAAGAACACTACACCATAGTTTCTTAATGAATTATTACAATACTAATTATTTTATACCAATATTTTACACTATAAATATCCATAAAATTATAAAACATTATTTACTACCTCTTCCCCATGGATTTTATTGACAATTTTTTTATTGATCATTCAATCTTCAAGTTTCCAATATTATATTATGATTCTATTATTGCTCCCATTATATTTGTACTATCCATTTACTATCTTAATAACCCAACAATAAAAATAATTATGAAGTATTAATGGTCCATATCAATAATTATACAAGCATATATAAGAACGTACAAGACTTTATGTTTTAAAAAATATCAGCATCGAGCCTTCAATAATATTCATATTCTTTTGTAAGTTAAAGATCATTTTATGAAACATGAGATAATATTTATAACATAAAATGGTGTATATATTATTTAGAACAATTATTCATAGTTCCTCAACCATTATAAAGGGATAGTATCTCCCCATTTATTTTTAACATAATTGAATATATAACTTTCCCTAAAACCTACAAACAAATAAAGACTTAAATTTGTGGAAGATATGAGATGACATAAAGCTTCTATGGGTAGTAGGATGTTGTTATATATTGTGTTTCAACATAAATCTCTTAAATTATCTTAAAGATAATTACATTATCATGAAATATACTACATGGAGATATATCTTAATAAACTATTTTAGATAACCCCTTCTTCTAAAATTTCTTTCATAAAATCATACATGATCACAATTTTCTTGGATTGAGGTTCATGAACATGATTCATTACAAACTTGATAAAATCATTATTGATACATTATACTAAAAAGTGTTTTCTCACTATTTTATAATGATAATATATCTATTATTCCATCCAAAAAAATTGTATGACTTATCGGGAAACTTTTGTATATTATTCCTCTCATGTTCAAAGAGATACCCATTCCAGCATCTTTATAAACCAATCTACACTATAATTTTAATTAAAAAAAGAATATTAACTCATTTTATATTTAATAAAAAAGTTTATCATAATATGAATTAGAGATGTCTAGTATCTCATTCTCAATTTACTAATAAATATAGATGAATGTAATTTATAGTTCCTCAGATGTACCCCATATATGTCTTCACTAATGATTACTTACTCATCATTGGATTTCATCAAAATAAAGTTCCACGTATTATAAAATTCAATGTATGGTTTTGTTTTTGTGAAATATATAATTATTCTAATACTATTTACATATAGAGTAAGATCTAGTATCTTTATTCATTCTTCATTCCCATGATTTGTTATAAATAAAATGGGAGTTAAAATATCCTTGGAATCATGAATGAAAAATTTCATGAGCTACAATTTTTTATACATTTATAGTCAGATGAAAGGGTATCTCTCCTTTTGATTAACTTTTAGTCCCATAAAGTATGTAAGATAATGACTTTTAGACATCTCAATTTATAAACTAATATAATTATTAAATTCATTCACTAATTTTTTTCACGTACATATATAATGGAATACAAATATTTAACATAAATTAACTATTCATATTAAGATACTTTTTCATAAAAATATTTATTGACGACTACTTTAATAAACACTAGTATTATTATATCTAAATCCACTGAATAATTAAAATAATGTGTTGTATGTTTTACACCATAAAATGACATCATTAATATACATAATTTTTCATCATCAATCATAATCCCAAAATCCAACGGTAATTTCATCTATACTTCCCATCATAACATTATTAAAAAAACTATTTTAACATCAATTTGAATGGAAATGAATTTTATTTTACACTCTATATCTAGTAAGATTCTAATTTAATCATCATTGGATAATTTCATCACAATTTTTTTAACATAAATCCATTCAATTTTTTAAATGACAATACACACCATCAAATTTTATTTCGAACCATGGTTCCTTTTTCATAAATTTTTTTGGAAGGCCAATTTTTTAAATATCCCAAAGTGTTTTTTTACCACCTTAAATGATCCGATTTATAATTTCATTAATCATTATTAGATAATAATATATATATCATTCACATGATTCATCCTTCATGTTTCATTAAATTCATTTATAAGCAATGTTTTACACTTGTAAGACTTAGAAATATTTCTAAATATATTTCTAGAGCTAGGGGATGAGATGGTGTGTGATTCTGATGCCTAATCATCTCAAAATTATTTTTATAACAATATTAAGTAATATAATATTTATTATTCATAGATTCTGAAACAAAAAATGGATAAAAACTAAAAAGGTGACCATGTAAGGAATTTGAGACCACAATTGAGTCTAGAATGTGGTGTTTCCCTTAGTCATGACATAAAATGAGTCAGAGTGGGATGCTAAGACCCCTCACTCATTGGTCTTAGTTTAAGTGGATTAATTAATTCATTCATTCATTCATTTTACCTAGTAAGATGTTTATAAATCTATCATTATATAGAATATTTTAGGTTTAGATAATAAATTTTCGAATCCCTTGTGATAGATATCTTTTCAATTAATTTGATGAATCACCTCAAATGACAGCTAAACTCTATATCAGGGAAGATCTGGATGCTGTAAATGCAACAGATTCCCCCAAATAATTTTCAAACATGTTCTTCATAGATGTTCGATATGTAATTGAGGTATGACTCATAAACTGATGTTTTTATTCATTTTTGATTAAATGGTTGAGAAGATCCATCCTCTATCTTCAATCTGTGAAAATTGTTGGTCTTTAATGCACTTGGGTATTGAAATATAAATTAATTTGACTTGTTTATATAACCCCATATGACTGTTCATCAATATTGGACAATAAATATTGGTCAACAATGTTTAAACATTTTTTTGTTCTTTTAAACCAATGTATATTCACTTTATTCACTAGTTGGAACCTCATGGTCCTAGTTTATCATTTCTGTGAGTTACCGAGATAAATTAGGCCCCATGATTCATAGAGGATCAATATAACAAGAATGGATCGAAGAGAAATGAATTGATCTAGGATCATGGAAAAGAAATGATGATTGATTTCATGTTTATTTATCATGAAGACTATTTTAGAATACATGGTTTCATATAGAAATATAGATGAAACCCTCTCAATGAACAGTGTCTTTTTTTGCAAATGATGGGTCAAAACAATGATTTATGGGTATATCCACATTTTAAGCCATAGATGGTGTTAGATTTGAAGTGTAAAGGATTGAATTAAGGAATAAAGAATGAATGTACGAAATCTATTATTTTTATCAAAATTGTGACTACATTTCAGGCTTAAGGATGAGCACACGACACATAGCCCCTTTCTGCACCATCAGTTAGGTCTTGATAACTGATAAGGAGGATATTGCGTGTAGTCCCCTCACATACTATGTATCCCATTTTTTGGATGGATAACTTGTGTGATGGGTCTAATAGATGGGAACATGAGTGGAAATACACTAGGTTATGTACATGCAAGTGTACTCCTATACATGGACATGATGGGAAACACATGACCTCGGTCCTAGTTAGCTAGGACACACTGTGTAGTCCACCTCTAAGGTGTGAACTACTACATTTAGTGGATCTGTGTTCCTTCTAGGGATGTGAACAAGTGGTGTACTGGGAACACACATTGTCTTGGTCCCCTCACATGTTCTGTTCCCCTTAAGCATTTATAAGAATCATTGAACATCCTTATTATTTTATTTTGAACTCAAATTTTGATCTGTGAGAAGATTATCTAAAGTTTCCATCCAATTAAAACATGATGGTTCCCTCAGTTGTATGTTTTTGGATATGATGTGCAATTCCCTAAAAAAGATACCTTTTGAGGTGACACCCAATGATGGTAGTGGTCAGGCTGGACCAATAGAGGTCAACCCCCAGATTATAACCCTCTATATGGGATGGGTATGGGTCCTTGATGAATATTAGAGTAGAACCCTCTTGCTGGGATGAGAATAGGTCCTCTACTACATTTTATAGTAGAACCCTCTAGTAGGTCTAGGCATGGGTACTCAATAGAAATCTAGCGTGGAACACTCTGGTCAGTTTGGGAATCAGTCCTTGACTTTCTAATTGGAACCCTCTTGTGGGGTATGGAATGGGTCCTTCATAACCTAGAGTGGAACACTCTAGTAGGGGTGGGCATTGGTCCTCGACCTTCAGAGTGGAACACTCTTGCGAGATTGGGCATGGGAACCCTATCTCGATATTTTCCCCCAAATGTGTTTCATGGTGATGAAATGTTGATTCATATAGCTTTGGAATCCCAAGGAAGTGGGAATAATTCCCCACAAAGATGAATTTTTGAGATGTGACGAAAATCGTGGAAGTGAGTCAGATCCACCCAAATTGAATAGGATCAAGGTATCCTGAATGAGTCTCATAGACTCGTATTTTCATGGATGATGTGTGGAATATTTGAAATCGTCATTGGGATTTTGTAATTGTTGTCTTCACTTCTACCAGGGCTGACCTATGAGATGGATATCCCCTCACTCTCTATTTTGGGGTTTTTTTTGATTGAGAATATATATATACACCATTTCTTTTATACCCAAATATTTTATTTGGGTACTCTCCTTCTAGGAGTGGTGATGATTCATAAGATACTCCATGTGATTTCTGATTTTATATTTTCATGGTTGGATGAGTCTACTTTCTTAATATATGTGTAAAATACTCAATGGGTATTTATTATAATCATCGTGCTTATCCCCATGTGTTTGGATGAAATTAATTTGGTCTCTAGTTCTAGGTTTCACTGTACCCCTTCACTTTACCTTGTTCTAACTACTGTTTTCCTCTTCTATTTTATCTCTTACTACCTCCCCCCCCCCCTCATCTTTTGAGGTGTTCTACTAGGTATTATTACACTTTCCACTAAATGGTAATTTACCACACATATTGTGTCATATGTAGATGGAAGACATGTCAAGATTGACTACAGAGGAGCTTAGGGATACTGGGAGCTTGGAAAACATATGGTGGTCCTAGTTTGGGATTCATGATATGGGCTCTCTTTTAGCCCTTTACGTTTCTAGTTTACTTTTAGGTTGGGACACATTTCAAGTTGGGTGTGTATTTTTCCCCTTTACATTTTATTTTACTCTATCATACGTTTATAATAAATGTTGGTTCATGTATATTTGGTTTACTTTATAGACTTTTTGCTTATTTTACTCATTCTCTGTCTTCTTTTTAATTAGGATGGAAGTCTATGTATATAGCTACATAGCCAAAGGCCTCTCTGAGTTAGTTATTCTATCACCAATTATTTTTATCCATTAGCCTATGGGGGAATGGTTTAGGTAGTTGTGGCTTGAGCCCCATCTTAATTAGTCTCATGATAGATTAGTAGTAGAGAATATTCATTCCTTGGGAAGTTGATTGGAAATTTCCAATTAAGATGATTTTGTTTGGATTTAGGGAAATAGTATCAATATTTATCATGTGTGGAACTTAGTCATAAATGTATAGTGGAGGTGTGGCATCCAACTTATCCATTCACCAACACCTTGACTACCTACTTGTCGACTCAACATGTCATGATATTTGTTGTAGGGATTAATGGTAGATGCATCGCAATGGATTGAGTCTCTTACTTCCCTTTATGGGTATGTTCCCCATTAGTGTAATATATATATATATATATATATATATGTATGTATGTATGCTTTTCTATCAATGATGGTCCTTGATGACTCTCAGCATACATCTTCCATGAAAGACTACAAGGACAGTAGCTATAGTTAATGATGACGATCATATGAGAAGTGGTGTCTCAGTTCAGGGTTCATCCAATGACCCCCTTCCTCAAAGTGGGATGGTTTTATCACCTCTAACTATTGAGAAGTTGATCATCCCATTAGAGCAGGATGAGGATGTGCATGTGTTTAGCATGCTCTGTGTGTTCCATCATTACAGACTATTGAGGTTCCATGGGGAACCTGACACTCCAGCAGTAGAGGATTGGCCGACGTTGGTGTCCCATATCATCAATCTTTTTTGAACCTCGATTGATTTGGCAGTTTCACTTGAATATAGAATTTTCCACTAAGTAGTTGGGAATTATTGGAGCATTGTTACATAGATTCACAATCAGTCGACAGTCTCATCGACCTATTTCTAACAGTTATTCTGTAAAGATTACTACCCCCATCATGTGATGAGTCCAGATCCGAGAGGTTATATAGCTGTTGTAGGGAGGGATGAAAGTCACTGAGTATGTATAAAGGTTCATATAACTCACTCTGTACTCTCATGACATGATCTAATATGGGACTTCTGAGCAAGAATTTTTTAGTGGGGACTCCACATAGAGTTCATTTCTAGCGTCATACCCTTGTGAATTCCCACCTATAAAAATGTGATTGAGATGGAACTTGTGATTGGGATATTTCAATCAGGGGGAACCAAATAGCAAGGTCTAGTAGTGGGTTCCATAGAGATGAGTTGTTTACAACTGCTATGATACACCATGTGTTGGTGTCTCAATGTAGAAGAAAATTATATGATCAAACTAAATAATGTTGTCAAAGGTAGAATAATAGACCAGAGTATCCAAGATAGTGGTAGTGAATTACTTGTGATTGGTGAGGTCACAAGGAATAAGATAGCCAAACTAAATGTCCTTATAACACCGATATATATGTGATGGACTTCCATAGAATAGTAATCGGTGTGGTCAGGGATCTCCCAAGTATGTACAGGGTGATCCCCATGGAGGTAGAGATGAAATAGGATAGGGAAGATCAATCAGTGGAGGTTGGCACTATGAGATCCTTCCACACCCACAATCGGGTGTCCCACATCAGGCATAGGGAGCTAGCGGTCAGAGCCACCAGTAGCTTCAAGCTTTGGATGTGTATTATCTTGCAACACAAGAGATTATTAGAGGGTTGATCTATTTTTATTCTACTCTTGGATCACTTTTTATTGAAATGTGATCTATTCATTCATTCATCTCTCAACTCCTTATGTGAGAGATGTATCTCTTAAACGATGTGTTGGCCCAATTTATTTTTATTTAGGTTCTTAGAGGGAATGCTTCTTCTATATATTTCATGTGTCGGTAGTGAGAGATATCACTTGGTGGATAGAGGTTAATATGGGACATCATGGTCATCTAGATAGAACCTCATGACATCATCTTGGGAATGGATTGGATGCCTATAGTCTGGTCCCAGGTTTACTGTCACCACAGACAAGTCAGGTTCTTGTGTATTGATGGGATGAGATTTTACTTTTATAGTGAGAGAGATGTCATAAAAGGGTGAATAAGTTCTATGAACATGTGGGTTCCACCCATCAACCATCAATTAGTTTGTATATCCCTTAGTGTAAGAATCTCTTCAAGAATATGGGTTCCATAATTTGTAAAGGATTAAATGTACATCTTCCATAAAGATATTTAGCGACATTCTAAGAGGAAGTAGATGAACTTTTACATCCATTTACAACCTTAGAAAACTTTGATTTTTCTTGTAGAATATTTTATGGTACCTACCGAGTTCTAGGAACTACGGTTGTTATTATAGGACCTTCTTGTAAAAGGTATCATTATACCCAATGGGTCCATATGGGCAGCCCCAATCTTATTTGTGAACATGGCGGATGGGAGCTTATAGATTTTTTTTAATTATAATCACCTGAGCCAATACATGATAATTAAAAAGTACCCATTTTCAAGGATTGACGACCTATTTATCCAATTTCAATGCATGAGATGGTTCTTGAAGATTGATCTTATGTTCTTCAGCCACCATTTGTGGGTTTTTGAGGTTAATATTCCAAATTTATAATTTCAATGTTTCTATAGACACATTCAATTTTAATGATGCCCATTGGTACAATGAATTCTTCCACCATATTTATGGATTTGATTAACTGAGATTTTCATCCATAGTTGGAACAATTTTTTGTTTTTTTCATCGATGGTATAATTTTCTACTATATAATAGAGTAGGAGTATCTAGATCATTTGAGGATTGTCCTGGATATTCTTCAGTAGCACTATATTAATGGAAATCTCTCAAAGTATTAATTTTCGATACATGAGGTTCAAATTATGGGGAATTTCATTTATGAGAATGGTTAATCCATTGATCCAGAAAATATGGAGTCATAGTTACTTGGGATCCAACCATGAATGTGTTTGAGTTGTAGAGATTTATTGGTATGGAAGGGTATAATAGGAGGTTTATTGATAATTTACTAGAATTTCTTCCCCATTGACCACTCTCACGCTAAAAGGGTAGTTATTTACATAGTATGAGTAGTACCAGAGGGCTATTGAGGTGTTGAGGAAGAGGCTCATGGGTGAACTTTTTCATTGACTACTAGAGGTGGTCATGGATTTCGTAGTGTTTTGAAATGCCTCGTGAGTGGGTGTCATTTTTGTATTGATACAGTAATAAGAATTTATCACATACATGTCAATGTAGTTTAGTCACCATGAAAAAAATAATGTTACTCATGAAATAGAGCTTGTATCGGTATACTTCACCCTAAAAATGTAGATACACTACCTTGTGGGAGTGTGCTTATTAGATTACTCAGGCCACTAGTGTCTTTGGTAGAACTTCACATAGATATACATGTAACTGATTCAGTGACATGGGTTGGAGTTTCAGCAGAACTATTACTTAGAGATAGCCTATACTCCCATTAAGGGAACATTAAAGTAGATTCTATTAGCCAGATGTCCCAGAATTTCTTAGTACAGAAGGATTCAAAGAAATTGGCATCCTTACAGCTGGAACTGGTGGAGTATGGGTGGGTACAACTTTTAAAAATTCAATAGTGTCATATCCTTTTATTATTGTTCATGTGATATAGTACCAACTGAGGGGAAATTGACTGGGAGGTCTTACATGATCATATTTCCACCTGTGACACACCATATTGATTTTTTTAAGGATGGCATTATGTAATCTTGTTAAAGTGGAGAACAATATTTCCATTCACATTATAGGAGGAGGTGATTCTAGGATTTCCACACATCTCCCCTAGAATTATATCTTAGTGTGGTGAAGATGTACAAAGACCATTTGTGGAAGTTTTGGTGGTCCAGAATGAGATGAAGTGTAGCTCAGCTCATCTCCTAGTTCCTCACCTATCAGTAGGTGAAGGCGGATGACCATGTTTCAGTAGAATTGTTGTAGCCCCTTGAGATCAAAGATTGTAAATGAGATGGTATATCCATGTAAATATTCATATGGCTACCACACATAGATAAGATACATGAATCCATCTAGGTGATAGTGGAATGTATCACAAATTCAACACACTTCCTTTCACTTATGGTTCATAGTTCAGTGGAGAGTTTGGGGAAACTATTTGTATAAGATATAATTCACATTCATGGGTGCCCTAGATTATTTTCATTGATCGTGATATGTAGTTTCATCACAATTATAGAGTAGAATGATTGATAAATTTTGGGCCCACATATGTATATAAGTATATCCTTTCACCCCGAGAATTATGGGTATACCAAGAGCACACTATATTTGTTAGTGGTTAGGCTGACGAAATGAATGTTAGACTTTGTCTATAGTTGGGAAAATACTTACCCCTAGTAGAGATTGCATGAAACAACCACTACCACTCTACATTCAGCAAGGAACCTTTTTAGGCCTTGTATGAGATACTATTCGGGTCACCATTTTTCTAGAAATATATTGGAGAGTCGAATTTTTTTGTCCCAAAGATGGTGTAGGAAAAAATGTATAAAGTCTAGGTCTTCCACGAGATGATGAGGATGGTTTGGAGCAGATTGAAATCATATGAACATCTCTATCGTAGGCCCTTAATGTCTGAGTAGCGAGACTAAGGTTTCTTCAGTGTCATCCCATAATCAGATTAAAAATATTTATCCTTGGAGGAAATAATTCCTTGAGGTTCATTGGGTCGTTAGAGTTCATGGAAAGGGTTGGATAGGATGGTTACAACCATTCCCTACTACTATAGCTTCTTTGGTTACACACCATCTTCCACATGTCGTAGCTGAGTATATACATGCATGACCTTTTTAAAATAATTTATTGCGATGATCCGGACATCAAGGAATGATTTACATTTATGAAGCACCCAGTGGGGATCAATGGTATGTGGGATAGGAACCTTCATGGATTGACCATCCCTTCGAATCGTGTACTATGGTAGCACAAAATCATGTAGGAGATTTCTTGGGAGTGGAAGATCCATGTTTGTGCTTCTTATTATGAGTTTTTTCCATAGTTTTGTTTTTTATGGATGAAAATATTGAAGGATGGAACAATATAGAGACCTAGTTTTTATGTAAAACTTTGACTTATTTCTATATTTTTTTTCAAATCATGGTGCCAATATGGAGTGTGATTCCAAGGCCCGGTGTTCCCAAAAATTAATTTTTAAAAAATATTAATTATATTTTCTTTTGATCATGCACAAATTCATAATAAAAATGGAATAACTATTAAATGGTTGATTTTATTAGAAATCCTAGACCATTTTTGAGTGTGGAATGTGGTTTTTTCTAAGGTGTGAAATAAAATGTTCATCACAGGGCACTCAGACCCCTCGCATGTTGGTGGTAAATTTAAGTGGATTAATTAAAAAATTCAACCATTCATTCATTTCCCCTATTGATATGCTTAAAAATATTTCATTATAGGGAATTTTCAATTATTATCTCATATGTATCGAAATCTCGGATGAATGTTGTGTTCCTCTTTCCTTGGTAGAACCACCTGTGGCGATGATGAAACTCTAATCAGGGTAGATCAGGACATTGTGAATGAAACAGATTCCACCAAATCATTGTAATAATCATTATTCATCAACGATCGATCTATAATCAAGGTAAGACTCATAAATTGGTGATTTGCTCCCTTTTGATTAAATGGTTGAGTGAATACATCCTCTTATATGGATCTACACTAATTTCAGACCGTGCATGTTCCACAGTATTGAAATTAAAATTAATTTAATTTACTAATATATCCTCGGATGCATTTTCATGAAAATTGGCCATGAAATCCTGGCCAATGATTTATAAATTATTGTTTTAATGCCTTTATCCTCATTTATCTCTATGTTGTTAACCAGATGGAGCCCTATAGTCCTGATTTGACATTGTAGAGAGGTACCAAAGTTGATCGGGCCCTTGTATTCATGCCAAATTGATGAAACAAGAACGTATTGATGATAAAAGAATGGATCTAGGATCTTTGTGAAGAAATTATGGTCATTTCATGATTAGATAATAAGAAACTAGTTCTAGAATCCATTGTGGCATGCAAAATGAGCTGTAAAATCCTCCTGATGAATGACTATCATTTTCTAGAGAAAGACGGTCAAGAACCATGATTTTGGGTATATCCACCTTTTTATGCCATAGATGTCTCTAGATATGAAGTGGAAAGGCTTGGATTGAGTGATGAAAACCAAATTTGTAAAATATGGGATTTTTTTTGAAATCTAGACTGCACGCTATGTTCAATAATGAATGCACGATATGTTGCACCTTTACACAGTAGATACTATGTATAGATAAATTATAAGGAGGACACAACATGTATTTACCTTACATGATGTGTATCCCCTTCCTTGTTGGATAACTCTTGTTATTGTTTAGATTGACAAAAACCCATTTGGAAGTACACAGGTTCATGTACATGCATGTGTACTCCCACACAAGGTCATGATGAGCAGCACACAACCCTAGATCTAGTAAGCTAGGATAAACTGTGTTGTCCAACAACATAGTGTTTACTACTAAATGGTATGGAACTCTGTTCTGGGTAGGGACACGACCGAGTAGTGGAGTGGGACCACATGCCCTATGGGTCCCCTCACATTCCTTGTTCCCCTTGATCACTTCTGAGAAAACATAAATTTTCTATATCTCCTTCTTTTGAACTCCGATTTTGGATTCTGAGTAACCTATCCTGAGTGTTTTTACACAAAAAACTCAATGATTCCCCCAGTTGTGACTTTCATGATATGATGTGGAAGGCCCCATGCACAGAACCTTTAGAGGCAATGTTTTAATATGAAACTGGATAGGAAGGATCACCAAAGGTCAAAACCCAATTGTAATCCTCCAGTTGAGCTTGGAATCATTCCTCAATGAAATTTATAGTAGAACCTCTATCTGGGATGTTCATTGATCCTTTACTGGTTTTTTGAGTGGAACTTTCATGTTTGGAAAGTCAGGGGTCCTCTATCGAAACCTAAAGTGGAACCCTTCTTCTGAGCTGGCCTTGGGTCCTCTAATTTCTGAGTGAAACCCTTTTATAGAGAACCACATGGTTTCATGATGACCTAGAGTGGAACCCTCTAGCTGATCTAGGAACGAATCCTCGACCATCCAAGTGGAAGCCTCTTATAGGTTATGAAATGGGTCCTCTATCAAGAATTTGTTTTCACTCGATTATGTGGAAAAATGACAAAAATAGTTTCATATATTATTTGACATTCAAGGTAAATGTATTCTTTCCCCACTGAGATTCATTTTACAGAAGTGACAATAACCATTCAAGAAAGTCATTTCTTCCCAATTCGAATTTTATGACAATGTGGTGAATGATCCCTTTAGTCTTGTGTGTTCTTGGAAGACATGTGTAATGTATGGTATCATTGTTGAACTTTTTGAATTATTTATGACTCATCTTCTTGATATGATATATAAGATGTATATCCCATTACTAACTTGTCTTTGTTTCTTTTGACTAGGAATATATATACACATTTTCTTCTATATCAACAAACTGTATTTAGAAACTTCATTTCCAGTAGAGATGAATACACATGGGGAATGAAACGTTCTTCCCATGTTTATCTTATCATTATTGGATGATTCTACTCTCTTCAAATAGGTGTTAAAGACCATATGGGTAGCTAATATAATCATTATGTTTATACACTTCTGTTTGGATGAGCTTACTTTCTCACTTGGTTTGGGTTGTGCTATAATCCTTCACTATAACTTGTTCTATCTACTTCTTCCCTCTTCTATGGTATCTTTTACTAATCCCCCTTAATATTTAGGATTTTTCTACTAGGTATGCTTATACTCACCACTTCATGGTATTTTCCCACATATGTTGTGTCTTATGTAGATGACATAGAGATTGATTGTGACTACATAAAAGCTTATGTATACTGGGTGCTTGGACCACGTATAGTGGTCATGGATTGGGATTCAAGAGTTGGGCTCTCTTTCAGATATTTGTGATTCTAATTTTCTATCCTGTTGGGATTTGTTTTTGTTTTTAGTGTATTTATTCCCATTAATTTTTAATTTAGAATATTGTATTATTCTACTATATATACTTTCATGAATTTTTTGATTACATAAAAGTAGTTTTTCATCTTATATTCATTCCCTCTTCACTTTTTAAACAAGATGGTTGTGTGTGTGTGTACAGGTACAAATGAAATTGCCTCTCCATGTTAGTTATTTTCACAAACCAACTTGGGTCAAACCTGAACCAATCACCCAAGCCAATGTGTGGCATGGTCCTAATGGTGTTCCTATCCCAACAGGCTGGCCACTAGTGTCAAGCATCAAAAATGGAGTTGGGAATGATTTAGCCCAGAAAATAAAAGATAGTTAAATAGAAATAAACTAAAAAAATAAAAACACTAATATCAGAAAATAAAATAAAGATAACCAACTAGACATACCTCAGAGTGACCCCATGGTTCACCACCGAACATAGAACCATGCTCTCTCTAAGAAAAACTCATGACTATAGACTAAAACTGAAAATTAAAGTAGGGGTGATAACTAAGATGCTTAGTAGGAATGAAAAAATATAACAATGTCATATGACCCATCCTTTAATAAGATATACACTCACTCTATTTTAAATATAATATATAATTAAATAATTTTTTTCATTATTTTCATGTTGATGTCACAAGATAACATTTCACAGGAAAACACTTCTATTTTACTACATTTTCAATATAGCTTCCAAGAATATATTGACATTTCATCTAAAGAAAATAAAATTTTATATTAAATTATGGGTTTTAACAAATGAGACATCAAGTAGGAAACAAATGAAATGAAAATTTCATCACAAGCATAATGTCACAAACAAGCCCCATGGAAAATCCCTATAGGTAACTAGCACATGTGGGACCTTAGAGACCTTGTACATCGATGAAAGGTGTCTTAGAAACAATGACCCTTAGTAAATATGTATTAAAAACCACAAACCATAGTAAATGTGGCTTAGAAACCACAACCCTCAGCCATTTGCGTGCACAAACCACTAGTATAAACTCACCCATAACCTAGTGGTCTCCAATCATATCACATGTTTAGTCAGTGTTGTAGCGTCAATACTGATAAATAAAATTGGGATGAACCCTTACCATGTCATATAGCATACGGGTCCTATTTCAACCACCTAGATACCTAGGTTTTTCATTGTTCTCTATCTCAAGTGGTGGTGAGTTTTTATGAAGCAAAAATATATGTACAAAACACTTTCTTTATACAAAACCCATTCAACCTACCACAACCGTTCTCCCTCCTTAAATGAATTCCCCCTATTTCACATCACACAATGCATAAGCCTCAACATTAGGAACATATAAACATATTCAACATGAAATTAATTTATTAAAACCAAGCAGTCTTCCATAATGGAGTTTCTTAATTTTGAAACTTTTTTCAAGGTTTCGAACGGGCTTTCTTGTTTAAAAAAAATAGATTTCATTTTATAAAACAAAATCACCCAAAATATATCCAAAATATTTAAAAATAACAATTAAAGAATCAATGTGTTACATATTTATAATCAATATTGATCCCTTTCATACAATGATGAAATTCATTTATGAAATTCAAACCACCATGTGACCACGAGTTCAAACCAAAACTCATCTTTGAAAATATTAATTACCAATTAAAACCCACATATGAAATAACTTTTAAAGAAAAATAATTGATGTCCAAATGGGAATTAGAAATGAATTATATTTTCCAAAAACAATGCATAACAATTACTGGAAATCGCGCACGGATTTCATAGCATGTTTATATAGCATATATATAAAACATTGTTTTAAAACAAGCAAGAAATTATTCAATCCAATCTAAAGGAATATGAATAGGGGACCTAACGTAGAGGGGAATCCGGTAGTCCACGTCATCTATTGGCTCTTTCTAACTCTTGTTCTGATCTCCCTCTAAGAATACAAACTTTCACCAACATGCAAGGACACCTAGCCCCTATGCACACACTGGCATAGCTATTGGCATGTGCAAGGGGATCCTTACATATATCCTAATAAGAATATACTAGTAGAAACTCTCCTACACATGAATTTTAATATATATATACAAAGTAACACCTAGACTCATACACATATATTCACTACCATGGATGATTATATGTGTAACGGGAGAACCAACATATATACATATACTCACCTACGCATATACAGGCGAGTCTCCCTTGGATAGATGACATAAAACCACACCAAATATCCCATCGCACTAAAAAAATTATAATGAACATTAAAACATCAAAAGAACACCATAAATCAAGTTTAAAACTAACTAACAACATAATAGTCCATACCTAAAAACACACATCTTTTGAAGATGGCAGCCTGAGACTGCTTCACCTTACATGCATATACATTTTCATATATATCTTTATATACCATTTCACCCAAGTACTTTTTCCCCATGACATGAGGGAATATGTGAAATGATGATATACATATATACATTTTTAACAATGTATATACATATATGCCTTTGTTGCATAAAACCAAAATCCACACCGCGAAGAAAAAAACATGCTACAATAATAAAAAAGACTCTAGAAATTACCATGGTCTAAAAACTAAATTAAAAAACATGTCAATATAAACCAAACATGAAACCTGTTTCTCACCCCCTCTACGATTTAATAAACCAATTAAAAATTTTATAAAACAAGTCCAAAGAAAAACACATCGTTTTATACACAAAGTCCCATTGAAAATACCCTTTTAAATTAAACACACACCAAAATCATAACAAAACAAAATAATAATCCCATTAATCATTTAATAAGCCAATTGAATTTATTATAAAATAACATCAAATAGCACAATAAGGGTTACACATGAAAGACACTCAATTTCAGGTAAAAAATTACTTTAAAATTATAATTCTTAATCAATACTATAAAAAATGGATTTCACACATCAAGATAATAAATAAAAAAATTAAAACACATAAATACCCTAATTAAGAATGTTTGAAACCAGTCTGTGGGTTTCAAAATGTATCCCAAACTACGATGGCGAGCGAAATCAAACCCATCTGCCTTGCCTGTGGTGTCAGATGCTGGAACACAATGAATCTGACATGAGGAACACAGTTTAATCCATAGAAATGAAATAAATCATCCAAAATTAATCACCATGGAACCCTAGGGTTCAGATGAACCTTGTAGGGGCAACGAGGAGAAGAAAATTAGACCAAAATGGAAGGAGAAGAGAATAGTGTAGCCTACCTCAACGAGCTGACCCCAAAATCGGAGGGGACCCGATGGTTTCAACAGATAAAACGAGGGTTGAGGTGGAGGGAGCCATGTGGGATACATGGGCTCAGCTGTGGGGTTCATGCTGTAGAGATGGGGCACGAGAGGTTGCTTCATCGGAATATAGTTCAGCCAGCACCAGGTTGTGGCGCGGAATAAGGAGAGGGAGGGGAGACGTTCCACCGTGTCGAAAGAGAATAGAGGAGGGGGAGGTGAGGCACAATGGGAGAGGGGTTTCAAAACCGCCACAAAAAGAAATGAAAATAACAATAATAATAAAAAAATAACTAAATAAAACTAAATTAAAATTAATAATAATAATATCAATAATAATATTATTCCTCAACAAAAATGTTATAATGAAAAAATAAATACAGTGCGCCAGGTCAGGGCCCAAAAATTATGCCTTCAGATCTTATTTCCACCCTTATCCAATGGAATAAGTATTAGGGTAGTTGTGCCTTAAACCCTGGCTTGGGCCGGTTCCTGAAAATAACAAACTTTCAATAGTGGATTGTGGAGCAGCTTTCTATGTCTATATAATCCTTTATATACATTTTTGTGTTGTAATGTATCCACTAATACTTGACATATTAACTTTAGTCCTCAAAAATTTCAATAAAATGTAGAATAATTTTCAATATAAGAAGTTTCCCACTCATATTTATCTTTTTGGTCTTTATAGTAAAATAAAAATTATATAATATCCTTATATATTTAGCTTCATTATCATCCCTAGACAATTCATAATTAAATGATAATATAATTTTCTTTTCTTTTATTTCCTATATAACCATTGCATATTCCATTAGATAAATTATTATATAATTTTTAACTAATTTTTATGATTTTCTCATTAATTAGTAGAATATAAACACACCTTCATCGACTATATCACCACATTTCCCTTAATTTCTATCATTGTTTTATTATATCATCTGCATCAGCAACTATATAAGTGTTTCACTAATAGATTAGTTTAATTACACATATAATAGGAAATTAAATACATATATTGAGTGTTTATAACAACCTAAACATTCTTCCTATACTACTAGTGTTACACAATCCTTTAAAATAGTAGTGTTTGGAAAATACTAGTCAATATCTAGCACTTATGTTGAACAATCCTAATTTCTTGTTGTGTTCTTACTAAATTCACATCCTTTTTATTATGTATTTTTCAGGATAATTTTAAAACTCAATATATTTCTCTTTTGTTCCATTATTTGATCATAGTGTATCAATGGTGAATCATTTCAAATTCTCTAATCTTCTCTTTCATCTCTTTATTCCATATATCACCCCTCACATAGTCTTCATAATCATCACACACATCATTATCCCATGATCACCAAAAATGTGAAAGAATATTTTTCTATATGTGTGGTATACAGATTCATCATCACATAAAAATTAGTATAGATCAGTTGTGTAACTATGATTCTAAATTCATATCTTATTCATATGGATTGTCTGATATTTTACACCACATCCAAGCATCGCATGTCCTTTCTCTGTCGTGTTCCATGTTAGAAATTTTTACTACTATTATCATATTGAATAGATCCACTATGATTTACTAATGATTATATCCTAGTTCTATATGAAACGAAACATTTTCATCCTCCATAATAGTAAAATATTTGTTCTATTTTTTTCAAATCATAAAATGATATTTTGGTTTCTCCATCTTTACATCAGTGAATTTATAATTTTTTTCCGGATCAAGATACTGTCATACTAAAAGTAAACATGATATTAAGGGCACATATATTCATCACTCATAAGAGTTTATGCCATATTCTATTCTCTAGGAATACTTCTATATAATTGATTTAATCTCCCCTAGACTTGTTTAGTTGCTTACCAATATATTTACTATTCTATACATACAAAAAAATTGTACAATTGGATCCCTCCTTGAAATTATATTAAATATACATGTTTAATGACAAATGAACAAACACTATGATAGACTATTTTTTTCATTGAATTTATGTATATCATAGACTTCATCCCCCTTATCTTCTTTTTATTCCCTGAGAGCTTACAAAATTAATGTAAAATTTTTATTCTCATTATTTTTATTATCATTGGAAGAAATTTCATATCACCCTTATAATTATAATATATAATCAATATTTTATAAATGAATCGTGTTGGATTTCTCTATATTCATATTCCACGTCTTTTTAGGATTATCATATCCACAGCTTCTATATATATAGTCAATGGATTTATTTCAAAAGTTAATATAAATATAATTGTAGTAATAAAAGGTGAATTTATTTTTTTGATGATGGATATGATCACATCCTTCTCGGTTAACAATGAGGTTCCTTATTGTTTTTATATATATATTCATGTAGATAGTAATTTTTAATATTTATGGTAAAGGATCAAATATGCAACTTCATTAATGGGAATATATTTAAACCCCCACCTCTACATTTATGGAAATCGTTTTATAACTAGCTATTCTTAAATTGATAACATTCTAAACTATCACTTTTTCATTATATGATTTTTTATATTATCTCTCGAATGATTTTTTCCCATAATAACCCCCTTTAAATGGAATAATCTCACTTAACTCGATACACAAATCAAATAATATAACTATTAACCATATTATGTTTTTATTTTGTTTTTAATTGGAATAAAACTTGTTCTTATAAGCAATTAAAAATAGTTGATTGATCATGTAGTTCCTTTTATAATTCATATATCTTAGTATCAATCACACACAATGATTTCATGGATTCATTTAATATTTCTCAATATTTCCAATTTTAATTTTTAAATATGAATATAATCAATAACTCTCACATGTTCACACATGATATAAATAACACCATCTATATCAGTGTTTAATTATTTGTGAGAATTGTCTTAGTCAATGATATCTATCATGTCAAATTTTATGTCTGATTTAAATTATGTTTCTTATAAATCATAAAATGATATGGGTACTATCCTAGGATGAAAATTACATTGGTTTTTTTTGGTATTGGTGGAACTTGGTGGAGATTCATATGTTTAAGTGTTATTGAGGAAAACAGGGTGCGACAACTATTTTTTCTAGCCATATGATGTGATGGATGGGATTTTGGTTCTCTGTTGGACACTAATACATGGAGCTCCCAAAGTAGGAAATGGGATTTCAGGGCTGAGATTAGTGATACATCTATTTTTGGGTGTAGTAGTATCATGGAGCCTTGGTTACAGACTAGCCCTTCAAGATAGTTAATAGTTATGGTGTGGTAAACCTTACTAGTGCATGATTCCCCAAGGGTATTTTTTGGATAATTAATTCAAATTTTCAATGATAAACTATGGATAAATGTATATAGAATATCTTTTTCAAGTTCTCGAGGTCTCGAAGCATAGCAAACCTTGCTACCACATGTTCTTCCTTCCATTTTAATAGATTTATGTCATGGGAGTAATCTTAAATTTCAGATATAGCTTTGACTCACATGGCTACAATGTGGTAAGGGATTCTACACCATAGTTCGTTAAAATTTTTAATAGGAAGAAACATGGTTTGGGTGGTTGTGTCATGGTCTAATGTTTTTTAGAAAGGATATAAATTTCAAGACTCCCTCATACTCGATCATTTTTGCAGTGTTTCTCATGTTCCATGGGTGACCCAATGTATCCGATTAGGTTCATTTAAAACCCATTCAGTGGAATTTTTCCTTGACCTATGTAGATTGATCCATGAGGGGTTCAGTGAGTTCCACTCTTGATTCACCCAATTTTTCTTCCATTTACATACCTGATAATGGTACTTCAAACGTAAATTGTTGTTTTTTATAAGAGATTGATGTTGTTGATGTGTTATAGGCTGGTAGAGTTGTTTTGATTTATTCTATTTCATTGATATAGATTTAATATCACCTCAACTTTTCATAGTAGAGCAGTAAACAATTTTTGAGGAATGGGATCCTGAAATCTCGCATAGTGTATTAGGATGGATGGGTAATTATTTTATTTCAAATAGGGAAGAAGGTTTTTATCTACCATATTAATGATAATTATCTATATTATTATAAATTGGAGGAGGTGGGGCTTAAATAATGTGTTTTTATAACCATTAAACTTTATTGACATTTATTTTTCTCATGCATGATGTCCCACTAAAGTTCATTGTTATTTTGTGATGAGTTGATATGTGTTATGGATCTCTGTTTTGGATGATTTTTGTGATACCAGCTAAATAAATGGTTATTAAATTGTATTAGGATAAATATTTGGTATCACATAGATATATGGTTTCTGTGACGAAGCCCCAAAAATAAATAACTATAATTAAAGACAATCACCCTTCCTAAATATAAAAAGTGATACATTATATGGTGTTATTGTGATATGGGTAATTATTTCTTGAATTTTTTGGTCATGTTATTCTATGGTTTTTGTTGGAATGTTTTTTTGATGTGAGTAGATATTTAATTTGTTTTGATATTTGGAATTTTTAGTTGAATGTGATGGAGGTGGGTGATGGTATCCATACAGGGCTTCAGTTCGTAAGAAGGGTGATGAGGATGATACTATTGTAGTTGGGATAGGTATTTTTGATGTGGTGTGTTGTTTTAAATCCATGTGAAGAATTGGAGTTATTAAATAGTGATTTAAAATGATATAAAATGGAATTTTTTATATATTATTGAAATAATATGGTTTTTATGATGAACCCAACTCAGAAACCCTCTTAAAACAGTACTAGACTCAAATAATCACATACTCAAAGGGAAATCCTAATCCATATAGATAGGTGAATAAAACCCATGGTTCATTAAACCCCATGGGGGATTATATCTCCAAACCTAAAGTATAAAAAATGACTTATATATAAACATTATAGGAATAAAAGAGGAAGAGTAAACTAGAAATATATGTCATATTAAATGGAAACAGTAGAAGAAATACATCAAAGTAGTCAAATCCCATGAAAGAATATATCACATATCATATCACATCAAATATAAACCAAATAAATACGTAACATCACTCCAATGATCACAATAGGTCATTCCAATTAGAACACCCATACAAAAACATAGACATTATGTATGGGAATACTCTATATGTATGCATAGAATCTAAAGAGTAGAGGAACACCTTTGAATGTGAATCTCCCAAAAATATGGTAACATATACAGAACCAAAGGAATATAGAGGTGACAAAAACCTATTTAATGTGCCCCCAATAGTATCAATAGAGGATTCACATTTATACACCTTTACCAAAGTACTTAAGGAATTCCATCAATATTTTTTTAATACAAGTTCATCAAAATTGTGCTTTGAAACCAAATTCATAAAACAATTTCACAATTCATTGAAAATTCATGTTGTATTACAAAAACATGGGGAAAAAATCTTTTTCAAAAAAAACCCTCTCCAAATAAACAATTTAATCCTTCCAATTCAACTATAAAACAATTTCTAAAACTCAAGATATATAGATAATACAATATATAATGAATATGGAAACACCTCCCTCAAACATTGGTCACACACACTCAAAAATGGATCCACCAACAATAAATAAAACAAGGACAAAAATATAGTCTCTAGAAACAATCCTCACATCTGATAATCATCTCAACATGAAAAACGGTCAGTTTATAAGGAAAACCACACCATACCTCAACAAACTCTCCAACCACACTACAAACAACATAAATGTCAAACTCTGAAGAAATATCATTCAACATATCTAGAATATATCATGAATATTTTTATTACATATAAACATATTCAAAATTTAGCACAATAGTGGTACATTCATCAAGGAAAATGAAGAATAATAAGTATCTCTTATCCAAAGTGACACACTAAAACTGAAATGAATATCAGTCACTAAACAAAATTGTTGGGAAGGTGTTGTGTTCCCTAGAACTTCCGTGAGTAGCTCAATTTTCTTGAGAGAGAAATACTAAAATAAATAAAAAATAAATCATATGTGTATCATGGTTAAAACCACACAATCTATAACATTCATGATGTGAAAATTCTTCATGATGTGAATTTATCAATTAAAAAAAGACGTTGAAAAAGTTGTTTCCATGGATTAGAAATGTTGACATAAATCATATTATGACATGAAACCAACTAATGGCATATGAACTACTCATCAGTTGTACTAATTGATAAAATCTTCTAGAAAATTTTTCATGTCATGCAAAAAAAAATTAACATGAATATTTCTATCATAAATCTTGTCATCCATATTCTACATGGTAGAATCTTAATCTATTTACATGTTTAGGACCACACTAAGTTAATTATAACAAATATAGAGTCCCGAAAATTAGGTAATTTTATCCAGGAAACTCTCACCATATGAAAATTTCTCAAAATGATCCCAAATAAAGATTTATGGGAAATAAAATATGGGCAATATTTGAGTGATGGTAATGGGGTGTTAAAAAGATCTCACAGTAATACATTCCATCTTTGGGAGTCCATGTTGAAAATGATTTCTACAAAGTGGTGAGACCACTAATCCATACTCAATGTATAATTTTCCAAAGTCTCTAGAGAAAATTATTAGTTTATATATAGTAATTTTACCCAGATAATCAAATTCCCATGAAACATCATTACCTAAGAGTTGATGATATCCACCAACTTGTCAATAATATAAATCTCTGTCTCTAACTCAATCTCTTCCAAACTCAAAATGTGAGTTGGATAATGATGGTACATCCTATGATGGGATATGAGGAAAACATATTTAATGACCATAAACTAATCTAGAAATTATAAATTACAAGAAACCCTCCAATGCCACTTAGTTTCCTAAAATTGTCCATCATATCTCATAGCCATCTTTTGTTTTTTTTAGTCAGAGGTAACCTATCTGAGGAGAAAAGGTTGTGAAATCATGGTCACTAGCATTAAAATGAAAAGGTCTATGTTTATGATATGATTATGATTTCCCCATACAAAAAAATGGCTTCTATCCCAAATCATCTCTAATTTCTACTAAAAAATACTCAGTCTAACTAAAGGGGCCTCTCCCACCTCTTCCCAATAAAGGGGTGACTTGCACGAGTATCCAATCAAGGCCTAAAGAGATATATTATAATCAAAGAATGGTAATTTTTTATATGAAATATCAAAATACTTGGATTTATATCTTTTGAAACATCTAAATCAAAGAAATAGGAAAATAGAATATCCTTCTAGATTTGAATTCTATTCATCATATGACCGTCTATATATTGATGGTTTGTGGTTCTCAAGCTGACATAATCCTCCATCATCTCAAGAAGACTCTTCCAATATCACGAGCTAAACCGTGGTAACCTATAAAAAATAATTACAGAGGTGAATACATTAAAACTCACAATATATTACATATACATATTTCAATGGTCTTCATCTTTAGAGGGGTCCCAGATCAGAATGAAAAGATCCCATTTTATCAACCGATCAATCCTTACTTAGATAGAATTCCACCATAAAAAAATCCATGGTAATCCAAAAAAACCATTTAAACCTTGTCACATTTTCAAAACAAAACCATATGTGGATAGAGGTTCCCTAATGGCCTATAATTCCCTTAATTTATATGTTGGCGGGTGTAATAGTGGGACACAATATCTGAAATGTCATGCTTTATTCCTGGCCATTAGAATCACTATCCCATAATAGAATAGAATCTATATATTATCTTGAATAATGGAACATGAATATATATGATAGTATAGAAAAATTGACCTCCTGAAAGATGTGGAGATTAAAAACCAATCACCAAAATGAATAATTCCTTCTTAAGAGAGAGACTAACATGAAATTTTATTCTTCTATATAGGTTCCCTCATATTTTTCTAAATTCATCATCATGCTAATAACCTTGATTAATAGGATAAGGGGTAGAATATGAAAACAAAACATTGGATATAATCATACATATAATATCAATCTAATCCATCATGTGTTGCTAAGAAAAGTGTCTATAAGGTTCTTCCTCTCCTTCAATTCTATAATATCATGTGATTGTCCTTTCTTATTCAGATCATTCTCATTCTCTTTCCCCTTCCAGGGGGTTTTAGATATGTTTTAGTCAAACATATTATGTTATTCAATCCACATTCTCTCTCTATGATTCATTTCTTTATTATAAATGATATATCTTAGGCCCATATGTTCATAAAATATTGTGAACTTCTCCCCCAACAGATATTGTTGTCAATATTTAAGATATTGTGTAACTATGGTGAGCTCTAAATCAAGAGTGGGGTAATTACTCTTATGTTGTTGAAGTTGGAGAGAGTTTTAAACAATAACGTGGTCATACTTTATATTCACACAACCCATACCAACATTGGAATCATTAAAAAACCCATATACCCCATACTGAGATTTGTTATGATGAGAATAACTGATAATTTCAGAAGTCATTTCATCTCTTCTAAAGATGACTAATGCCTTCCATACTATAATAATTTGACCCCTTTGTTAGTAAGAGTAGTCGATGGTGACACAGACATTGATAAATCATTTACTAATCATGGGTAGTATCCAGTAATGCCCTCGAATCTTTGAATTTCAAAGATGTTTAGTAGCTCATTCAATGAAAATACAACCTTCACATTTTCACGATAAACTAATAATACATGTTAAAAAATCACATCCACAAAGGGCATCACATAAGGGATCTTGACACTGCATTTTCACTTAATTATATACATACCAGAACTCCTAATATTTCTATATGAAAACAAAAATGGTGGTTGTTCTAATGCTTAGATCATGAATAAACCAAAATATCATCAAAGAAAACTACCAAAAAAGTGTCGAGATACCCATGGAATATCTGGTTTATCAAGAAAATAATAAATTATAGGAGGGGTATTCAAACAAAAAACATAACTTATTGAACATAATATCTACAAATGCTTCTAAAAGATGTTTTCAGAGTATCAGACTCTTAAAATTTGAGGTCATGATAATCCAATATAAGTTCGATATTTAAAAACCAATGTCCTGCATTAAATGGTTAATAATTTCTCCCAAATTGGGAAAATGATACTTATTCATAACTATTACAAAGTTCAAGTTACGATTGTAAATGAAAAATCAAAGTGAACCATATGCCTTCATGAAAAAGAGAATAGGGGTTTCTGAAGGGAAAACAATGTTGAGAAAAAACCCATTATCCATTGAATCATCCAACTGAATTTTGGCCTCTTTCATCTCTTTTGGGGATATATGATAAAAAGGTATTGAAATCATATTCATGCATTGAACTATAGAAATCATAAACTCTATATAACTCCCAAGAGTAATGCCATATATTCCATCTAAAAAATATCAATAATTTCTTTTACAATAGAGAGAACATCATCAGCAGAATAAACACTATTGGTTTCATCTACTATAGTAGTCAACAATCTCATGATATCTAGGTGAAAAGGTCATTCATGAGATAAACTTGGATCCAAATATCCTTACAATACCTGATACCTCCCATCGGTATCAAGGTAAAAAAACACTCTGGTGAAAACAAATCAACCTCTTCATGATTAGCGATAGTCTAACCCATACTAATGATGACGTCAAAAAATCATGTTCATGAAGAAATAAATCTAGGACTAAATCAACATCAGCAATATAAAATGAAAATAAGAATAATGAATCCCCATATCATTCCTATATTAATGAGATGTCACAAAAATCATATAAAAATACATGTGTTCTTATATGAATTTTAATCATATCTACCAAACTACATGATATAAAAAAGTAGAAAGAACCTCCTTCAAATAATGCAGTGTCTATGGATGATGTAATAAAAATTGAACCTCTCACCATCAATGTAACCATCACTACCTCTACTGAAAACTAATCCTTTCCCAGAAGTCACCTCATTCTTAATCCCTTTGGCTGGATCCATTCAGTATATGTATCATTTTACTACTTTGTATTATGATTTGGATTTGCTGATCCTTGATTGTAAATTGGCATATCCATAGCCTTCCAAAAAACTTTACAGATTAACATAGCACCCATAAATATTACACATCTTTATATGTATGGAATAGGAATTTTGGGTGTGCCCAATCCTTACACACTAATAGCAATTCAGATAAACACAAACAGCTTCAATTGAAGCTGTAGAATAGGACCACTACAATGAACCTACCCCACCACTCCTATGATAATCACTACACTTCCTCTTCCTCCCATGTGACAATTAATGAAAACACTAAGTGGATGTGAAGTTATATAATTACCAACCTTTCTTGCCATATCCATCCCTTCCATCATTACTCAACCTAAAATCATCGCATAAGTAAATAGCTTCATCATTAATAACTACAATCTGATACCCAGTGGAAAAAAATGTGGGTACATTTTAGCTATAATATGGTAACTCTATACTACATATGAAATAAAACAAACCACCTCTATGAACCAATTGGTGTATATCGATACTGAATCATCTACCTTATAGATGGATAAGAACTCTAGAGTATTCTCTCTCAACAATGACTCTAAATAAATTTTCTAAAAGAAGGTTGTCTCGAAACCCATGTAGTCTAACAAAACGTTTTTATCCTTCTATACCATGGAACCCCTCTAGTGATTATAGGGACCATAAGGTATAAATTTTTTTCACTTTAGCTTGATATTCTTAGGTTTATCTTGATAGTGAAGGATCTAATTGATCTTCTCTAACAATTCCTTCACCTCTTGTGGTTTTTTCATACCTCTAAAGGATAGTGCCTACTAATATATGAACTCCCATAATATATTATATTCCCCTCTAGCACTATATTATACCTCAAAAAATGAATTCTCGACATTAGATAATTTTTGATCAACAGCATGAACCACCTTCAAAATAGAGTCCATAATATTTTGATCTACATGTGGATTCCCTTAAAGAGTATGCACTGAACCCTCCCAAATTACCTTTGGAAGATGTCTCATAGGAATACCATTATTGAACTAAATAGAATAAATTATCTAACAATAGGACAATCATAGTTTAGGAAAAGACACATAAAAACACAAATTAATATCATGAACTCAAAATTGGAGACCCACATCCCAACATATTGTCGTAAATTAAGTCCAGTCATGGGGAGAACATGTTGGGAACACACCAAAATATACCGACCAATTCATGAAAATAAAATATTAATTCTACCAAAATCCCAATACTGATCACAACCTACACCTCTAATACCAAAAATTGATGAACCTAACTCGAATACCCTCTCTAACTATTATCTAACCCAAATCATAGCATACCCAAATAGATTTTATAATCCCCAAGGGATGGAAAAAAGTACCCTAGAATCCCAAAACATCTAGAATAAATGATTTCTCATAACTATAAGTACAAATCAAGACATATATATATGATATAAGAATCCCAAAACATCTAGAATAAATGATTTCTCATAACTATAAGTACAAATCAAGACATATATATATAATATAAGAATAGCATCGATCATCATACAATTCAAATAGTGAAGGAAAACTGAAAACTAAAAAAACTACTTAATATGATAGCTTCAGAAAACTCCATCCATATCACCACTAGTTACCCAAACCTAGCATATAGAAAAAACATCACCTCATTGTAAAATCAACCATTTCTATTCATCATAAGACCAAAAAAGGTCTATAAACTACCAAATGTATTCTCATGGGGTGAACTAAAAAGCATCAGTATAATCCCACCAATGTGTTCTATATAAATTCTTTAAAAAATTACATCAAAAATGCACAACTTTAAAGAAAACTAGGAATAACATTTATTTAAATAGATTATATACCAAATGTAATGGAATTTTTTTTCCATTTTTTCCATATTTACAAATAATCCAAGTAAAATAGTTTCTATAAATTTGTTGTAAATCAAAGTAGTCAAATCCAATTAAATAATGTATCACATGACATATCAAATCCAATGAAAATCATAGGTAACAACATTCCAAGGATCACAATATGTTAGGCTAGTTAGGATACTAATACCCAAACACCAAAAAATCATTTTCATCAAGACTCTAGACATATTCATCAAATCAAGAGAGTAGAGAAGAACCCCAGTAAGTGAAATTATAAAAAAGACCATTAGTTACCTATAATAGATGGACTAGAGAGCTGAAAACACCCTATAATAAACCCCCTGATTTTATCCAAGAATGAGGCATATTAATACACCTTCCACTGATGTACCTGAAGGCTTACCATGTTCTATGATTTCTAAACCATTTCATGAAAATAATTCATTGAAAACCACTTCCTAAATCCACTTATTTTTTTTTCAAATTTACAATTTTGTTTACCAAAAGAATGGAAACACATATTTTATCAAAAAAAATATTTCCACAAACCCAATTAATTCATATAAATTCATTTATATAAAATATTATAAATCTAGATCAATACAATTCATCTAAAATATGTTAGATATGTAACCCCTACATAAAACTCTTGTTTCAAAAACAAAAAATGTGATCCACTAACATGAAATAACACAAGGGAAAAAATAGAATCCCTATAATTATTTATCACATATCAGTATCAATTTATTATAAAAAAAATCTGTAAATAGGATAGATTACAATATACCTCAATGAATGCTCACACTGCACTAGAACCCATACAGGGGTCAGCCTCCAAATGAATATCAAATAACATATCTAGAAATTATGAAGAATATTATCATCAAAAATCATTATATCTATAAAAATATCATAACTGTTATACTTTGATAACTATAAATGATGATGTATAATGATTTGATACCCAGTGATATTCATTACAACATCAATGAAAAATAATCGCTGAGAAAAATGATCTGGAAGGAGATAAGAAACCAAAAGTATCCATGGATATATCCTTGGTTTCTATAAAGAATAATGAACTCAATTGAAAAAGGAATCATATGTATAGTGTGGTTGATATGAAAAAAATTAAACAATTATTATGTTAAAATGTTATATGATGTGAACTTCTCAACTACCTAATGATGTAGGAAAATACATCTCCTCGGAATAAAACTCTTAACTTTATCCCTTTGATTACATGAAAAATAACTGAAAACATGTACCTAATTGAAGTTAGGAACCAATTCATGAAAACTTCTTGAAAATGAATTCACTTCATGTAAAAAATTAACGATATAATCATTTTATACAAGAATCAAATAGTCCAGATTCGTAAGGAAACCCACATAATTATTTTAGAAATTAATACTAGAAATTCATTAATTCCCATAAATATAAATCCTTAAATAATTGGTCACATTCCTCAAAAAACACTCTCTATCCATGGGAGTCCCAAAACACACCCAACTAAATTTTAATTGAAAAATATAAATGAGTTATAGTTGAAATAATATAATGGGATGGTACAGTTTGTGTGGTTATGTTTGAATAAAGTTAAATATGATATAAAGGGATTAAATAATGGTTTGAATTATCTATTTAAATAAAATTGGTTGGTAAACTGAAATATGGACAATATATTAATTTTATGTAGTTTATGAAATGTTGATTGTGGATTTCTTTGTGTTTTCTAGAGTTTTGTGGGGGCAGATGAAGTAGTGATGGCTGTGAGGAGATGTGCTGATATTGTGAGTTGTGATTATGTTCTTGTTGTGATCCCACAGGTTAGTCATCTATGGTAAGAAATTTTATAAATAGTTTACTTTCTTGTGATTATCTACATGCATCCCATTCATGTCGAGAACCTAGTTATAACAACAAATATTTTTGGGGGTGTCTTTCCCAACATCCTGGTGGTGAGGATGGATGGACAGCTACCTTACCTTTCTCACTCCCTCTTCCACACTGCGATGAAATGCATGGGATGAGACATCCAAAACTCAAATGTGTATTATTAACATGTTTTATGAAACGATGATATGTATTATGGGGGAGGTAATTCAAGGTAGGAGGTGGGAATGAGGTTGATTTCATTCATATTCAAAATACCCTACTACTCTGGTTACAATATATGATGTGATGTGATAGCCCATGCATCTTAATGAGGGATGTGATATGGTGTGATATGATGCGATGTATTGGCCTAAGTGTCTTTTAATGTTATGTGATGTGATGTGATAACCTAGGTTTCTATATAATATTTTCATACTGAAGAGGTAATAGTTCCATGATATATGTTTTTGTGGAGTGAGAGATTAAATGTAATGGGTATGTGGTATAGGGTATTGTATCATTGTTATGAATCATATTATGTTATTACACATTGATGAATTATTTAATTATTTTTCCACTGTGAGGATGACGATTGTTTAGGTGGCCATGTTATGTATTTTTTATATATTTTTTCACACTATTTCATTAAATGCCCTTTTCTCATGTGCATGAGATACTTGGGTATTTGTTATGAGTGTACATGTATTTTGAGCCTATGTATCTACAATATTTTTCTTATTCCATGTGAAATTCATATAATATGATGTAAAATACTATATTCTACCTCAGTACAATTTTTACGTTGTTTCATCATCATTTCAATTTTTTTATTTGTAGGCATTTATATGTATTTATTTTACTTATACATGCATGGTGAGGTGGTTTGGGTCATTTCCTTTTATATCATGTCATGTAGTTTAATTCATCTTATTTACCAATAAAATAATATATAGTTTAAGGAATATCATTTTTGATATTCATACACCCTCAGTAATATTCACTAACATGAGGGCTACTAGTGGAGCAACTCTATGGGTCATTATCTTTGATTCTCCTTTGAATTCCTAGGAGTGGTACCTTTCAAGGGATGGGGTTGTGGAAGAGTTGTATCAGTGGTTCTTATTAGGGGATAAGATGTAGTTTAGTGTTAGGAACTGTGAGGATAAAATTTATTAGTATGGAAATGGTGTTATTTGATCTTATTGTGTGTTATAGGCTAGGGAATACTGGATAGTACATATGATTTTAGGGCCCTAATGATAAGAGGCATGTACTATGGGCCTACATAGAACCCCATTGAGGTAATACATGTTTTTTGGTAGATAAAATAGAGAGGTACATGAATTATGATTAACATATGTTGTTGTTTGAATTGGTATGTTTTGTGAAAGATGAATTGATATTTAGTTTATTTAATAAAGCATAATTTTTTTCTGCTGGAATAAGGAAATCATGGTTTCCCTTTTATCTATGTCTCAAGAACATCACCGTATATGGTTCCAGCTATGCAAATCCAGTGGGATGATCTATTTGTCCAATAGAGGGGTATTTCAATTGAGTATGTTGATGAGTGTCATAGGATATTGTGTGATTTTCAGTAGAATGCATTGGGGATGTATGTGTGTAGTTTGTTTTTCTACATGTAAATAAATGGTCATGGGATCCTAAGATCACATTTAGTTTGATCAAAGACTTAATGGAGTACTGGTTCTTATTAGTAGTGAGAAATATGTTACCACATGTGCATTCGGGGTGGAAATTGTATCTTGTCGATCAAATAGAGGTATATGTTCCATGTCTTGAAATTTTGAAAAAGTTTAGACCTGATTTTTTCTCACCGTTCCTAAATGTACTAAAGATCTGATATCTTTTATCTCTTCTAAAGGGGGGTAAGTCCATTCTAGTGTTAGTAATCATGTTCCTTGAACTTTTCTTTCCTGAAAATCATTCTTGATGGGGAGTCCCATATGATTTGTCTGGATCCTTCTATCAAATATTTAGTTACTCCCATTAATTTGTTAAAATATATAATGTTTTGGATGAAAGAGTGGGTGATCAATCAAATTTACCCATAAAGAGGTTTTCCATGAGAGGGGAACTAGCGAAGTTCCATTAGTTGAAAAGTTGTCAGTGTCATGTATCATTTTTTAGGTCCCTAGAGGTTTCTTCCATTATGCATTTCAACTAATTCTCTTTCTTCCATGCCTTATATGGAAGTGGTTTTCATTCTATTTCTAGGGGATTTGAAAAAGTGTTCTTTTTCTATGGGGTTTGACCCCATTGTCAGAATCAGTTCCTAGTTCTTCTTCAATCATTGTATGGAGGAGGTTTATATATTCAATGTATACCTTAGTAGTAGCTTCGGGTAAGACCATTTCAAAATAATTTTAGTAGACTTATTCTCTTCCAATATGGGATAGAGAAGTTATAGTGTTACCTCATGATGTTCCAAAATTTCAGGGACAAATTCTAGATCATGGCTATGGGGGTATCTATCAGCAGAGAGTTAGGGGATTTGTGCAGGGTAATTTCCTTGTAGTGGATTCATAATCACCAAATTTTATAGATATCATTTGAGATTTCATCAATTTTTCATGTACCATTTTTCATGTATGATTCGAGATCCTATCAATCCTTTGGAACACCCAATCTAGTATTTTCATTAGGACTAGATATTGAGTGTATTCATGTGCCCCTTGTGTTGACTACTCTAATCGGAGTATATTTCATATTTTTTAATGATTTTTAAGGTTAAAAACTAATTATGGGGTCACATCAATCATGTGAATATATTTTCCAACTAAAATGAAGTAATAAGATGTAATTCTATGTAGTGATTTATTGTATTCTTTTCAAGAAGTTATATATTTCTTATGAGGGATAATTTTTTTTAGATGTGGATGGCCAGTGTGGGATCCTCGCCAATAAGCATAGTTTTTAGGTGGGTAGTTGAAATATAAATCCCCAATATTTCTTGTTCGTTGAGATATCTATGGAATTAATAGGTGCTGACATGTTGGATGTTCCCATAGTTGTCAAGGGGTTTTTAATGTTTTTCCTACAGATGTTTGGAATATACCGTCTTAATGTGATGATCAGTTTCAGATATACCTACAACATGGTTCTTCTTCCATTTTTATGGATGATTATAAAATTAGGTCTTATAATTTCACAGATACATGGATTCATATAGGTAATTTGATGTATAAGGGTACCATCCATCCCAATGTGTCATCGTGGGATGCTATATTATTGTTATCCAATAATGATGATGATATTTTGAGCTTTTTTAGAGATTATAAGATGTTTAATTAGGCGGTGATCAAGAATCATTACCCTCTTTTGAGGATAGATGATCTTTTCAACCCATTGAAGGAGGGTAGTTGTTCTTTATGATTGATATACGGTCTAGAAATCACCAGTTAAGGGTAATGGTGGATGATGTTTTGATGAATTTTATTAGATGTAGGCATTGGAATAGTGATTTCATGGCCTACTCATTTAGTTTCATAAATACACTTAATGTGTTCATAGGGGTCATGAAATATATGATCGACGAATTATTATACCATTTTTTAGTTATGTTCATTGACGATATATTTATCTACATAAACATCGTAGAGAGTCATGTTGATGATCTCAAAACATTCATTAAGGTCTATAAACACCATTATATTTATTAAAAGTTTTCTACGTATAGTAACTGGAATGATATGTTCATTTCCTTGGTCAAGTTGTCTTTTATAAGGGGTTTTTCATCAATCGGTAAATGTTTGAGGCAATTGTTTCTTAGGAAACATGTAAAAATATGGTGGAGGTTTGTTGATTCCAAGGTCTTATGTGATATTACTAGAGGGTAATTCCTATTTTCTTAAGTATTAAGACCTCTTTGATAGATCTGATGAGGTTGTGTCGGGATGTTTTCTAGGAAAGGCAATATTTGGAACATTTTGACTATCAAAAGTGGTAATTAAGTGATCCAATTTCTAGAGGAATCAATGATGTTTGATGTGTTTTTTATTCTTTTTTTTTTGGGAAAAGGAAGTGTCTTGATGCATTAACAAGTGGCGGTATTTTTTTGTCTATGTATTTATGACCCCTAGAGTGTGGCTATGCCACCCATGATCTAGAGATAGTAGTGGTTGTGTTTTGTACTGAAAATTTGGTGATATATCTGAATTGGGAAGATTTTTATGGTCTTCATGGATTATATGATCTTAATTTAGGTATTTTCATATGGTGTCTTGAATCTTTGTTAGTGAAGATGTTTAGAGTCTCATTAGGAAAATAATATATATAACTCTTACACCTTTAAAAAATAAAATGTTGTGGCTTATGCTTTGATAATTTTGTTATGGATGGATTTGGTACAATCATCTGGAGATACTTGGAGGGTGATGGAGGACTTATCATCCTTACACTTATATACTAGGGTGGTTGATGGTGGAGGTTTATTATTTCAAATGATATTTCATTCTTATATAATGCTTAAAGTGAATTTGTCTCAGTGTGGAGACTCATATTCAGACCTGACATGATATCATGTTGTCCTCAGTGAAGCTCTAAAGGGATTGTTATTGGATAGTCATAATATGATTTTGATTCTGATGAGGCTTTTGTTCCAGTAGTGATGTGTGAAGAATTTATTCATGAGATTCAAAACCCACATTTGGTTTTAAACCTAGGAGTTTATAAGATGTAACATGGATTGATATTTCAGTTTTGGTGGCCCTATATGAAATGGAAGATTGAAGATTTTTTTTATTTGTGTTTGTTCTTCTAGTAGGTGAAGTCATTGTATAGTGTTTTTAGTGGTTTATTATAGCACATGAATGTTCCTGAGGTGAAATGGGTTAAAATCTTGGTGGAAGTCATCACAAGGTTACCATGTGAACTTGTAGGTTGTGATATTAAATTGGTGATCACTGATCAATTGAATAAAATGGTCCCCTGTCATATATATTAAGGACTCAGGCACCATGGATGTTTTTTAAAGGAGGTATATGGATGAGGTCATGTTGTTTCTTGTAGTTCATTGTTCTATTGTCTTAGTTCAAGATTCATGTTATAATTTTCAAAAAACCAAGGGATTTAAACATTCCATTTATACACATTTATGTCTAATTATTTCTTTTCATCCTTAGAAGGACATATAGATGGATCAAACTATCCAATCACCAGAGGATAGGATGCATGAATGCATCTTAGAATTAAGAGTATATTGGGTATAAAAATTTCCTTTTGTTGAATTTGGTTATAACAATATTAATAAATCCTCTATTCATGTGTACCTATTTTATTCTTTGTATGGGATTCCATTTCAATCATAATTATACTTTATTGAGGTATTATAGTCATTAGTTCTCTCTCTTAACGTGTTGCAAAGCATTCCATAGATGGTTTATATTTTTTATTGAGAGGAAGAAGGCCACACATGATCATTAGAATGATTATTCTGATTATTGGATGAAGAAAATGGAGTTTTTTGTTAGATATTATGTTTTCTATAAGTTATCTCTTAAATGTGGGTAGATTAATTTTTTTGGGGGAGTAATATCTCAACTATATTTGTGAAACCTTTTTAGTTATTATCACACATTTTAAAAGTGTCTTATCATTTTGAAATTCCTCCATGGATACGTCATATTCAAAACATCATACATGTATCCCAGCTCTATTAGTAAATTTATGTTGTCTACCATGTCATTGATTGGGGGGACATAGATATCCAGGACAATGCTTCATTTACAGAGGTGACAGTGAAGATTCATGATCATTGGGATAATGAGCTATGTGGAAAAACAATTAATTTGGTTCATGTATTATAGGAACATGAGGTCCTCTAGGAGATTAGATGAGAGCATGTGACATAGATTTGGGCCCAGTACCCAGTGTTTTTTGAGCATGCCTTATTTTTCCTTATTTTTTAATGATGGTGTGACATTTTGTTCTTAATGTTTTATGAGGTTTTTCCCCTTGATGAACTAATGTGAAAATAAATCATTAAGCATAAAAATAAGGGGAAACCATATCCCTAAAACATGTGAGTAATATTTTTATGTGTTTCAAAATATTGTGGGAGATTCAGTGATACCTATAGATTATTATATCATTATGTGGGAGATAAAATTAATTAATTTTGTTCTCGGGGCCATAGAGTATGATGGGTTTGGTGGCTGTTGGTTAGATTGTGCAGAGGTTGAGGTATTTAAATGAATCTTTATGTGTAAAGTAGATGGTTTTTGTCCGTTAGGTAAGAGGGTCAAGTGGTGTGATGATGTGGATGTTTGGTACACCTTGTGAGTGTTCTTGTTTGGTTGGTGGTGTGGTTATCCTTGGGATATCACAACATCCTTCATATATATCTCTAGGGATAGTTGTTTTGACCTATTCATTACATTATTTCAAGTTTGGTTTTGATTCTAATGGGAGAAAATATTTTGATAGGAATATAAAGTAAGGACGTAGACCTTGGAATCCCTTTACATTTTTTGATATGGGTATTAAAGGCACATAGAAGGGGTTCTAATGTGTTTGGTGGTTTTTAAGAAGAATAGGGGGTTCCACATACATTTTTTTGCAATTATATTCCATGGAGAAAAAAAAATTTGTGAACAGGTGGAAGTTGGAATATATATCACAATCTATGTAATTAGAGTATCTCAAGGTAGAGTTTATAACTACTATTACTATGTGGGGGATGCATTGTAGAGTCAAGGCTATAGTGTAGCACTTTTACAATGTGATGATTTTAGCACGTAGACCAAGGATATAGTGTTTATTCTTGATGGACATTTTCCAATAGTTATACCAATGTTTTCACCATTACACCTGAGGAGAATTATCTTTCCATATCATTTACTATTTGTTGAATTATTTTGTCTCAGAGGACCTGGATGCTTCATGGTATTTTTCCCAATTTTTCATATATTCAATGTGGGATTGGCCTTAAAACCTAGACACATATTTTACTAGTAGGGTTTTGGAATGTTGAGGGGTCTTACATCATAGTTCATTCGGTTTTTAAATATTTATCATCATGGTCTTGGTGGCAGGTACATGGTCCAGTGTTTATTAGGTTGGGTATTAAATTCTAGAATCTCTCAAGCCTAAAATTTCATTTAGTTATTCTCACAATTCTTAGGGATCCCAATTTCTTCCTTGGAGAGACTTTAAAACCCATTTGGTTAGATTTTGAAATTGTACTAATGGAATATTTCTGTGTAGGTTTAGGGGAGTTACCATCTTCTTTCACTTATTTTCTTTATATTTAATCACTTTGGAATGTTTTTTCCACTTTAAATCATTGGTTTTAAGTGTTTCTTTAATAATGATAATATTTGGTTGATGTTTTATATACTGTTAGAGGTTTTATACATCACTGTTATACTTGGTGGTGAAATTAATCTCTCATTAAATTTGTACAGAAGATCGGTAATATTAATTTTAGTATGGGGATCTTTTATTTCTCATCTAGTGTGTCATACGTTATGGGTTATTGTTTTAGTTAAATATGGAATTATTATATTCATCTAGAATAATAAAAATAATTAAATATACTATTTGATATTAAAAGTGAAAGTGTTTTTGTTTTTTGTTTTTTACATTCTCTTAATATTGGTGATGTTGAGTTTGTTCATGCTTGTTGTACCACTGAAAATCATTGGTGTTGGGAGCCTATATCTATTCAAGGTTTACATATTTTATGGATCCCGTTTTCTGTTATTTTTTGGATACAAAATTTGTTATGTGGATAATCACTTATATTCATAAAAATAATTAGATTCACATGGATATATGGTTTGTGTGATAATTCCCCAAAAATAAATAAGATAAATTTGAGAAATGGTCACTGCCTAAATATGAATAATATTAAGTGTTGTGGAATGTTCATGTTGTGGGGTGGTCATATGATAAATTTTGTGCCCATAAAATGAGGTGATTATGATGTAAAATTGGTATTGATGTGTCCATATGTGGTTTAAATTGTGATATTGTTATGGTATTATTTTAATGTGGTGCTGATGTGTATTGATATCCACGCAGGTCTTGTTGGCATAAAAAGGGGGACAAGGATTTTATTTTCATTATTGTTTTTATGGGTTTGTTTTATTATAATATGTTGTTTTAGTTTCCACTATTGTAAAAGAATTAGTTAATAATTATTTTAAAGGTAATGATATGTAATGGTTTAAATGGTCTAGATATAATAAGGGACATATGGATTGGTGTGGCTAATGTTACATGTGAAATAATGGGTTGATATAATTGGATTAATTATAGTTTTAAATGAAATTTTTTATTAATTTAAATTATATAAACTTTATCAATTTTGAGAAACAAGTTGAAATGTAAAATGTGGAATGTGTATATTTGTCGGGTGTCATGCATTTAGTGGTGGTAGAAGAAGTGGAAGAGGTCATGAGGTGATGTTGTGATGTTGTGAGTTAGGATGATTTTATTGATGTGAACCCATAGACTGGTCTTGTGTTTATTGATATTATATATAATTTTAATATCCTTGTTATTTTCTATATACAACCCACCATATAGGGAACCTAATGTTGAAAACAAACAATTTTAGGAATGTTTTTTCTAACAACCTGGTGGTGATGATGGACGGCCTCCCACCCACTCAACGGCTATCCATCTTCTATGAGAAGATTTCATAAATAAATACTGATTTCTAGGATAAAAAATAAAATATTATAATGAATTAGGAGATTATGAGATGTGTCATGGTGAGGTTCATGTATAGTAAGTGGATGTTAGGATATTGATGTCCTTTATGCTCACAATTCCCTTCAACGTTGATTATGATATGTGAATTCATCTACTAGACCAAGTGCATAAGGGAAGAATGATATATATTGAAATATACAAGGTTTCAGTGGGTGGGTTGTGATGTGATGTGATGTGACATGATGTGATATCCTAAGAATATATAGGAATGTTCTGATAAAATAGAGTTTGGTGTGCTAAGACATATGTCATTTGGTTGTGAGAGTGGATAATTAGAAAAACAAAATAGTATGAGGTAACCTATCATTAATATGCTCCATATTATGTCATTATACATGGGTGTGTAATTTGTTGAGTATTTCATTGTGAGGATAAGGATTGGTTATTTACCTAATTATAGAATATGGGTTCTATTGATTCCTTGTTTCTGAATTAGTATGGTCCTTTCACATGTACATGAGATACATTGGTTTTCAAATAGAGTATACATGTATACTCACCCTACATATTTAAAACTATCTTTGGGTTTTTAAGAGAAAATCATGAACCATTATATAAATTACTATCTAGGACCTCTATATTGGTGTTGTTTCAATTCCTAATCTTTCAAATTTTTTGTATTTTATTTGGACAATTTTATATGTCTCTATTTTAATTATATATGAATCGTGGGATAGTTTTGGCCATTTTCATTAATATAATTTCATTAGTCTATTTCCATTGATTTATCATAACTCCCAATACAATATTACATATTTTTTAATTCCTATGACATGTTATATTATTTCACCATAAGTGTTAGTAAACAAAATGGGGCCTACAGGCGGTGAGACTCAGGGGTCATTATCTCCCTTTCTCTATTTCTTGCCTATGAGGGATACCTATGGAATCAGGGTCATGACAAGTACTCTTCATAAAATTCTTCATTATTGATTTCATATAAATTTATGTGAATGTTATCCAAATAATAACACCCTTGTTTTATGTCCCTTTTTATGTGAAATTTTCTTATTTCATTTTATTAGGATTCTACCTCACTTTTATAATAATAATATTTCCAAGAATGCCTTACAGTAATATGTGTTGTATTTCCACATCAATAATACTACAAGGTTATCATTCCATAATATTTTATTAGTACATAAAAAAATTAACACAATATATACAAACTCATAATATTCATCTTCATCTATACTTATATACTAGTCATTTTAATATTTTTTATTATTTTGAAAACCAGTTCACTATTAACAAGATTTTAATTTATTTTCAGATTGACTCTCATTCCATATGACAAAAAACTCCAATTAATTCCCTCTAAATATGGATCTTCTATGATTCATTCCTTATATGTTAACTATTGGGTTATATAGGGGGAACCCTCCATAACATTATCTCCATAATGGTAACATTCTTCATTTATTTAGAAAGTATTTATATTGATAAAAAAATTAATGAAATTGTTGAACCCATTAATATTTTTTTTCTATATATTTGTTTAGATCATCAAATTTATTATTTAAAATATAATAAATTTATCTTTTAACCATTATATCATCTTTATAGAAATAATTAATATTGTCCTATATATATTTTATTGAAGCATTTCTCAACAATTTCATATAAATTTAATTCAACTATGCATCAGACAAATAATTTCATATATTATGAATTTTCATAGAGATATTTTGAATCTCCTTCAATCATAGTAAATTTAGGAGAATAACTAACATGTATTCTAGGAAAAATAGTAGAGAAATATTCATCTATATGGGACCATAACTGTATTCTCATTTTTTATTTCATGTTTGATAAATTCATCCTTAATGTATTAGAAATCTAGTTGTGTTCACTATATTCACAACAAAGATAAGGAAAGTAAGATATATTTAGAACCCAAATCTTATAACTCAGAAAAACATATTGTAGTAATATTCCAATCAAATCATTAATTGTTGGTGGATTGGGGTGAAACTTACTTTTTTATAATTTTCATCTTGATATCATAATAATAGGACTAGTGAAAAACTTTTGGTTCATTTATCATATATAAAATATTTTATTGTAAGAATATAAAATGATAATATGTGATTTATTTTATTTATAGTTAATGGATATTCCATGAAGTATATTTTGATTGTGTGTCGATGTACTGAGTTGTAAATATTTTCATAGTGTCAAACTATTTTTTTTTTGAGAAATGATCATTTAAAATCTCATGATGACATCTCATATTAACAAATTCCTAACCACATTGAGTAAAACAATGAGAAACTAATTCCATAATATAGTTTCATATAGCTTAGTCTGACAAATAAAAACACTCAAACAAGCATTGGTTTTGTTTTGTTTTTTCACCTCTTTCTTATTTTAATTAAATTTATTTAGATATAATGTAGTAGCAAGCTTACTTTTAATTATAATCTTGGTATAGGTATTTAATATAATTATACACATTCATTACTTTGTAAAGTTTCTGTAAATATTTTCCATAATAATAAATGTATTCTCTATAACACTCAAAGAATATTCTTTTATTAAATTTGACTTGGGTTTTTATAAATTATTTCTCATGTATTTTCATATTAAATTATATGAAATTTTACTTATGAGACAAGATGACTTTATTATCTCAATAAAAAATTCATGTATGGAATTCTTTCTATGTGACAGACAAGAAATTATTCTATTCTATTCAAGATCTTCAAAAACACATTCATATTATATAAATAAATCTTCCAAAATTGAGTATTAATTTATTCAATATTTTCAACCTTTTTTAATAAAAAATTTCCCTTGAAAACATGGTTGACCATAATTAGAAAATTTATTAACTTATGTTGAAATAATAATACATTGGTTTTATCATTGATTAATCTTAAAAATTATGCATAATTTAGCCTTATAATTTCTAAATTTTATGAATAAAATGAAACTTATATTACTTGGAAGTCATCCTTTAAAATTTTCTCCTTTATATAAAATCATCTTTCAGATAATGAAGTAACATTAATTCCATTACTAGAAAAATGATACATCCTTTAATTAAAATTAATCTTTATGATCTTATGGTTGATCTAATTATGTTGTCATTTAATGAGTCTAATGGAATTTGAATGATGCATAGTATATTTTAAAGGAAATATATATAGTCTTGAAGATCTATATTATAATTTTGTTTACCATAGAAAGATCATCATAGAATACATCAATGATCCTTAAATAATACACAAGTGATTCCTAAATAGAGTTAATTAATATTATAAAAATTATTTATTATATTTATTGAACCTTATAAAAATCCTGAATTATCCTTTTGGAGTCATAATACATAGAATTTTTCCCAATAGATGATATAAAATCAATCATATACAATTAAACCATGTAAAATTCCACAAAAACCATTAAACAATAGTCTCATCCAATATGATTTAAAAAAATTAATTCATTCCACTATAAAAAATCTTGTAATTGAGAAAAAATCCATCAACATATTCTTTAGTGACAACATTCTCCACCTTTGGCTGTTGCAGTAAAATCCACGAGACCTCATTCAATTTTCATGCCTCCCCTTCACATAATGTTTCTGTTCTACCCCCTATAATATATAATATAACACATATATCACACACCAGCACTAAAAAAATCAATTATGGATCCAAGTATCAAATCTACACTCAACCCTACTTCTAGAACTACTTCAACATTTAATATAGTTCCATAATCCTAGAACTGATCCACTAACCATATTTTTTATAAAATTTTATTCAATGATCAATATATGAAAAAACTTCTAGCAGTTAATTCCTATAATTTTTTTATATTATTTATATCAAGAATTCACACATCCCTAATCATTCCTCATATCGAATATATCTAATTTTTCTTAAACCAAACTAAATAAAACAATTTCCATAAAATATCCGAATAATGTATGAAATATACTAATGGTTTGGGATAATGATAAACATCATTACATATATGGGTCCTTTATGACACCATGGTTTATCTTTAGCCTCCTAAATATTTTTATGCCTAAGAGTATAGTAGTGTTATCTACTTCTTGGTTATCTGTATCAAAAAACCATCTTGATAAAAAAAAATTATAACATTTTCATCCTTATAATGATAGCTACACGTAATATGTTAGGTCCAAGGGTGATAAATTTAATTATTGTTTATCTTAATAACACTCTTCTATTAAAAACATATTACATAATTTTTCAATGTTTCAAAAAGTACATCCAACTATTTTTCCATCCTCTAAAGTTATCTCCATTACTCGATAATAGCTATATATTCTAACATAGATGCACTAATGGATTTTATTTCATTATAACTGTTCTAAGAAATCAAAGTCTTATTACCAATGAAAAATGGACCTCCACTTGTAATCTTTTTACCTACCACATAACTATAACCATTAGTCTAATTAAAGGTTGTTGACTCATTTCCAACGTATTAAATAGTTATTAGAGTATAATTTAGAGTAACTTATAAAGGCCATATTATACAATTCAATACTACTAATTTTTTTACTTTTTTTATTTCATAAAAAGAGGGATTTTATACTAGGCAAACAATCATTTCTAGGATGAGTTTATGTTAACTTTAGTAGTCATATAATAATTATTATATAAAATATAAAATCAACTATCTACAAATTTTTATTCATACCTTTCATGGTTATAAGTAAAATTTTGGTTATAATAGGCTTCCAATCATTCATTTCATATTTCATAAGAATCTTATTTCATACATTTACATTAAGATTAATGTGTATTTATCATTACAATTAACTTTCATACTTATAATGTAGGTAACCTCAACCAGAATAGACTTTTAAAATTCATAACACGTTTGATTAAAAAATAATTCTATTGATTTTTAGTATCACCATACAAAAATATTTTAATCCACATACATTCGTAACAACATATTTGTTTCAAAATGTCTCATATATAAATTACAATCAACACCTCCATATCTAAACTCTATCTTCTAATGTTTTGAAAAAAAATAATACACCATATGGAAAATTTTTATTTTAAACCATGAAATTCCTTCAATAATTTATATAATTTATCTTCACCAATACCATTCAAGACATAAATTGGTTATTCGATTCCTGTATCATATTTAAGAACCACATTATAGAAAGTTTTTTTAATTTGTTTTGAATTATCTTGTATCCTTATTGAATTATAATATCGAATAATATTATGAATGAATAAATTTAGGATGTTAAAGAAAATTTATTTCCAACATCAATCCCTTTAGTTCATTTATATCCTTTACACATGGAGATGATTTATTTTTAACCAACATTCACTGTTGATCTTTTTTATACTAAATACCAAATTTTTTAATAACATTTTGATACTTGGTTCTCACCAAATATTCTACTGTATTATTTTTATCAGTACAGTATACCCCTGCATATATTTATCTTAATCGTGATTCATATATCGTGTCTTTTTTTATTTATGTAGGTTCCACAATATATAGTAGAGAATTGTTCTTTACTGGTCTCATCAATCACTTTGTAGTTAGTTTTTATTTCCTTAAATAATAATGATAATTGAGTTAACATCCATAATATTTCTTCTTATCCAACTAGTATCTCATAATTAGTAGTTTCCTCGTACGATTTGGCTTCTGATTCCCATTTCATTATAAATTATTTAAATAATTCGTGATTATATTTACATTATCATCATCTCAACACATGTTATCCAAATATAATATTCTTATTTTGTTATCCCTTTCCATGAAAATGTTAACATAATTTCTTTTGATAATTTTTCAAACCATTTTTATATAATTTTTATGATTCTACCTTCATATTTTTAGTGGAAAACACACATTTATCCTAAGTATCGCAATTTTTTTTATGTTCTTATTTTATAAATAATATATAAATCCATTAATGCAGAAATGTTATAGTGATGGAATATTTTCATTCCATATCTCATATAGATTATGATACACTCTACAGTATAAAAACCCTTGATTTTAAGTATATACAAAAACTTGGATATATTACATATAGTATCAGTGTTTAACACTACATTTAAAAATTTGTTTCATATCTGTATCATTCAACATCTAGCTCTAATGTTAAAAAACACAAATTTTTGGTTATGTTAAAATGGAAGACACAAGATACTCAGTATAATATTATTCATGAAATATTTCATACAAAAGGGATTTTTATTTAGTTTTATTATCTAATGGTAGAATCTTGATGGTGCATCAAGTTCCACTCTCTACTCTACTCTTGTATCACTTCATTTCATCTATAACCTATATCTTTTCTTATATAAACATTGATATAAAAATTAAACATTGATCTCCAATAATGTGACTGATATATTTATATCCACATGTTCATAAAAGATATATAATCCAATAAATGTCTTTATTGTAACACCCCAGGCATCCACAATACGCTTCTCTTTGAATAATACAGTAGCGTGTGTTGTACGCAACTTCATGTTCTAACACTCACCACAACCAATCAAACTAGCAGTTATGAATAGTAATACCCACTTTTTGAAATTTTATAAATTTAATCTTTAAAAATGGACTTCATTTTTGGATTTGGAATATCGAAATTAACTTAGGGTGAACTTTTGGTATTTTTTTGAAAAGATTAAGTTTTTAATGAATAGTGAAGAAACGTTGAGTTATAGTTTAAAATCAAATTTTTATTTAAATAATTATTTATTTTATTTAAATTTATTTTAGGTCAAAATAGATACATAATACCTGTATAATTTCAATGTAATTCATTGGAGTTGGTTTATATTAATTTTAGATATATAAAAATTTAATTGAACTTGTCACCGTCTTTTACCCACCTCCTAAGAGAATTTGCAAATTCACAAAAAACTTAATTTTACCTCTTCTATTAGTGGAATTTACAAAATCTGAGAGACACGGTTAATATCAAGGAGTAAAATGTAGTTCAAGAAGACAAAAATATTTTTTGGTGAATAGTCACTTTTTACTTTTATTTACCACGGTTAAAAGTAAATAGGGTAATTAAGGGTAAAAATGATATTATTATTACCCTAACACATGTCCTAATTCTATTGGTTAAGTATAATTCGACCAAAAACAACCTTATTAATAAAATATGAACCTCTTTGGTCCACATGGATTAGATTAGGACATTTATTTTAATTTAATTCAAAGAAGAGTTAAAAGAGATAAAATCAAAGTTAAATAAATATATAATTTTTAATATAATGTTATACATAAGATAAATTAGATTATAAATATTAATTAGAAAGATAAAAAAAATTCCTATATAACTGTATTTTATTTATAATTTTTAGACATTAAATAATTTAATTTATTTATGACACAATGGTGCTGCAGTAATTACCTAAATAATGGAATATTGAAATAATTGATATTATGAATATCAAAATAAATGTAATCTGAGAAATTATATGAATTCCAGAAATTTTCTAGGTTAATATTACATGTTATATTTAATTAAATGAATTTATTTCTAATTAATAATTTTTTTATAACTTTAACAAAAAAACTTATTAAATAGTGTCAAAATTGACATAAAGGAGTATTTAAAACAAATATTATATTATTAATTGATATTATATTCCTAAAAATCTAAGATCATCAAAATGACTTATATAAGGTTATATATATTAATAATGAACCACTTTGGGTTCTCATGGCTTGTTGTAGTATGTTTTTAACCACAAAATATAAAAATAAAACGAGACATGGTAAATGTCAAACTATTTAACTAAGAGTTAAATATAAATGATAAGGTTAATATAGTTACCCAAACTTGTCTAAAATATATTGGTTGAAAATATTTAGAACCATAACCACATTATCCACGAAAAAGTCACTTTTGTGCCATTATAAACCAAATATGAATTTATTATAAAATAATATTTTAAGTTTTTCTTAAGGCTCCCCTCACCCCTCTTATAAAAGGGCACTCCACCTTCTCTCTAATTCACTCCTTCAAAGCCTTTTGGTTTGGAAAACCCCTACCCAAATATCCTCTCAACTTCTCTTACTTCAACCTAGAGTCCTTAGTTTGATCAGAAAGCCAACCTATGGAGCCCTTTTGATCAAATCAAAAGGAAGAACCGGAAGAAGAGGTAATGTTTTCACCACCCTCTTTCAAGTTCCTTTCTTCTTCCACTTCTTCTTTATTTGTTATTTCCATTATAAAACAATAACTCCAGTATCTTATATATACTGTTATGTTATTATAAATATGGTACAACCATATTCAGTATTCTATCCATCCTTTGAATGACATGTCATCATATGTCCGTACATACGTCTTACCGTCTCCATGTCGTGGTGTAATTGTTATTCAAAACATTATTATTTGGATGGGTATGATATTGATGTGTAGTTGATGTAAATAATAAATATATCATTATAATGATTATTTATATATGATATACCATCCAATTATATATTATTTTAATATCAAAAGAATTATATTTTCGCTCGTGTGTACATACGGACTACCGTCTCCACGAACTCGATGAGATTCATTTTCCATCATATCCATTCAAATCTAATTGTCATTTGATGGTTAAAAATAATTTTTAAAGACTTTATATAATTTGTGATATAATTAAGATAAAACCTATCCATAACAAACATGGATTATGTAACAAAACATATAAAAGAAAACGAGTAAGTGAGCACCCGAAACGATGATAATATTAAAATATTATTAACAAGGCAATATTAAATGATCATATATGATATCATATTTATGTAGATGATTCTTGTATAATTTAATAAAAATGATTTAACTATTATGTTGGAGGTTAACCTACCCTTTACCAAGGAAAAGTACAAGGTAAGGGTCAATTTCACAGTCTCTTCATTATCCGAGGTTGTTTATATGTAATTATCTTCTGGGACCTCTTTATCATACACATCCATGTATCTTAAAAATTTATTTTAAATCATTCTTACTATTTTAAAAAATATTTGTTAAATCAATTTATACCTTTTTTTTACTTTTTATAATATGTTTATAAAGGAATCTTTCGATCGTTTTCCAAAAAAAGGTCCCCCTTTTAACCTTTTCGACAAAATTAAGGTAAGATTGTCTTTTCTTAACTTATATGGTGGGTGCGGCTATTTTTCACCATTTTAAAATCAGAAAAACTTTCATTAAAAGATTATAATAATATTTTCAATGTAAATGTTTATTTTTATAATTATTTGATTTTTAAATGATTTAAAAAAAGAGATATTTCTCTCAAATAGTATTGTTTTCATCTATGTCGACATCCTTTGATGGATTTTAAGCTTATTTGAAGTTAATTTATTATGATACAAAACATCAATATTGTATTTAAGGTTTTGTGATAAGGTTGACTATGGATGTGTTATTTTTATACCATTCATGGTTTATGAAGAAAGTATTGACATTTTGTATGCTAGTTTTAACACGAATGTTTATGTTATGTTTAAACATGTTCATATGAGGAATGCATTAGACTTAGTATGTGACGGGTGGAGCCCGCTATAGCTCCTTGATGCATTGGTAGGTGTCATGAGACAAACTAGTGTCTTGTAATAAGGCCTTGAAAAAATATTATTTGTAGTCTTGGAATAAGGTCTTGGCTATGTGGTTATGATAGTCTGACATTATGCATTCCATCATTATGAAAGTTGTTATTGATATTGCATGTGATTATTTGACAAGTAGAATATCCATGTGAATAAGTAAATGGAATTATTTCAAATTTATTTTTTCCATATTATGCTGAAGATCAAGTTTAAATGGTTTTTTTTATGTTATACATTGCCTTAAATGTTTATGTTTGTTTATGAAAGTTTCCGCTATATTGTTATCCTTACTGAGAATCTGAGCTCACCCATTTCAATGTTTTATTTTTCCTAGGATGCAAAGAAGTATTTTATTACTAACCTATAGGTATAGAATATGGGATCTCAGTGTTTTCTATGGAATAAATGTTGTTGTATTTTTTCATATTATAATGTAATTCAAACTTTATGAATGTATGTAGTGATTCCAAGGCTACTAAACTAATCGGTCTTTTGAGACTTTATCTCTTGTGATCATTCCAATGTTATGTAATAATGCACCGACTCTGGGTAACTGGGGTCGGGGAATTATACTTGGTATCAGAGGAAGTTTATTACAAACCATGGAAGCTATATTTAGATAAACTCTGATTGGAGCACATAGACCTAAGATGGACTTTGAGGATTAGTATAGAAGAACATCCTAAAATTTCGGTATTGTAGAGATTTTGTGAGTTTTCCAAGAAATACATCTCTGTCTTGATACGAGTAGGTAGAGGCAGCTCTGGCACAGATATACCTAGGGATAATACCCGAAAACACTGCTTTGAGCAAGACTCGAATAGGAACTAGTGCACGACAATGGGCCTTGCTGCACTCTTGGTTACGACACTCCCAGGGGATATGCTTAGGATAATTATCATTTTCATTACAAACAATTATAAAGGGTCTATGAGTATATATTTTATCAAAGAAAACATTTTTATGATTATGGATTATATCCATAAACCATTCAATTTATGTTCAGTGTTTTACAAGTTTGGAATTATGTATTTTGATTCATAAACTGAACTAGTTTATTCCATTATTTAGAAATGGTGCCTAGTTGAAGGAATGGAAACTGTATCAATGCACACACTCCATGTAGGGATTTCCCTCCTGGTCAAGATAATTATAGTGGAGCTGGTGATACAACTGGTTCAGATTAGCATGTCACCATACTAGGACAACTCACTCAGGTTATGAATAATAACCTTACCCGTATGAAGCACCCTGGTCTACAACGTGGAGGGTCAATGTTAGATCACTTCATACAGAAAAAACCACCAACATTCAATCGGGGTACAAATCCACTAGTAGATAAGCAACGGATAAATTCCTTAGAGAAAATATTTCAGGCTCTGGGAAGTAGAGAAAGGGAAAATGGTGTCATGGCAGTTTACCGTCTCACTGGAGATGCTGACCAATGATGGTCATTGATATAAAACACGAAGGAAGACGATGAAGTATCAAGTATGGAATGGAGGTAGTTTAAGGATATTTTATTATAAAAATACTTTTCTCATGACCATCAAGCGGATATAGAAAGAAAATTTCTAAGTCTGAGGCAAAAGGAGGATGATAATGTCGCAAAGTATGAGGTTAACTTTTCAAGGTTTGCAAGGCATGCAGTAGATTATATACATAACCCAAGGAGTAAGATTGACCATTTATTTTATGGGTTAAAATTGTTTCTTCGTCGATCATTAGTCTCACAATCCTTCTCGTCATACGAAGATATTGTCTCATGTGCTATCAAGACAGAAAAACAATTCTCTAAGTCTTACAACTTTAAATCAAAGAAAGAGAAGAAAAGATCTGCTAATCACTCTGGAAATGGAAATAAAGGAAATAAGGGAAATTTTGAATATCCATCCTGTAGTAAATGTTGGAAGAAACACCCAGGTACTTGCTTGAAGGGAATGGGAGTCTATTACAAGTGTGAAGAAAAAGGCTACCAAGATCATGATTGCAAGGGGAAGAAATAATCTACCGATGTTCAATGCTACAATTGCAAAGAGATGGGACATTATGCAAATGAATTTTCTAAGCGTCAGGGGAACTTACCTTAGAAAAGGCCAAGGGATCAAGGCCAAGATTATGATATCACTACTGATGAGGTAGAAGCTCTGAAAGAGGTGGTGGCAGGTAATTTAATGTTTTCCTCATGTTTAGCCAATGCTTTATTTGATTCTAGATCATCTAATTGTTTCATATCTTCCCAGTTCTCTAAGAAAATTAGATATTTCCAATTTGATTTAACAAGGGAGTTGTCAGTCAAAACTCCTAAGGGAAGTATCATTGCTAAAAGTTCTGTGAATCAGTTCCCATTAGAGCATATAAATGTTCTTTATCTGATGATCTCATCGTCAAACCTATGATTGAGTTTTATATAATCCTCGGTATGTATTGGATTTCAGACCATGATGTAAATATTTATTGTAAGAAGAAAGAGGTTACGATTCATGATGATGATGATAAGGAACACCTTATATTTATATTAGAATCGTCACCCCCTAATTCTTATCTAGATCCACCCCTAGTAGCTCAACTAAATTCAGTTATTGGGGAGTAAGAGAATGAAATGACTGTGGGTGAGGAAAAGAATTTTCAAATATAGGATGTACCTATTGTGAAATAATATGTAGATTTGTTTTCGGATGATTTACCTGGACATTCTCCAGAACGAGAAATTGTGTTTTCCATTGATTTAATTCCTAGATCAAATCCCATATCAAAGACTCCTTATAGAATGGGTACTGTGGAATTAGTTGAACTAAAGAAACAACTAGAGGAATTGATTAATAAGAAATTTATTCACCCTAGTGTTTTTACATGGGGATCCCCTATTCTTTTTGTGAATAAGAAAGATGGATCTATAAGGTTGTGCATTGACTATAGGGAGATCAATGCTATAACAATAAAGAACAAGTATCCCCTACCTCACATTGATGATTTATTCGACCAACTACATGGAGCTCAATTATTTTCAAAGATTGAACTTCGATTTGGATACCATCAGTTGTGTGTGAAGAAGGATGACATTATGAAGATAGCATTTCGAACCAGGTATGGGAATTACGAGTTTACAATAATGCCTTTTGGATTGACTAATGCACCCTCTATGTTCATGGAACTAATGAATAGATTTTTCAAGGAATATCTTTATGATTTTGTAGTGGTATTTATTGATTATATATTGGTATTCTCCAAAAGCTACAAAGATCATAAAAATCACTTGCGCATTATCTTGAGGAATCTTACAAGTCATGAATTATATGGGAAGTTTAGTATGTGTGAATTATGGTTTCAATAGATTTCTTTTGATTCTCATATTGTCTCTAAGGATGGAATCTCCGTTGATCATTCTAAGACTAGAGAAATCCAAGAATTTCCAGCACCAACGAGTATAACTGAGTTACCCAATTTTATTGCTTTAGCAGGTTATTATCAACATTTTGTCCAAAATTTTGCCTGATTGGCTAACCCATTAACAAATCTCACACGTAAAGGGGTTAAATTTGTTTGTAAAAAAGATTGTGAAAAATGCTTTGAAGAATTGAAGAGATGATTAGTCAATGCTTCTATATTGACTCTACCATCGAGGAAAGACGGATTTTTTATTTATAGTTATCCCTCAAAGAAAGGACTTGGTTGTGTCCTTGTGCACAATGATAGGGTTATTGCCTATTAATCACGACAACTGAAAATTCATGAGAAAAACTATCATATACATGATCTTGAGTTAGCAGCTGTAGTCTTTTCTTTCAAGATATAGAGACATTATCTCAATGGTGAAAAATGTGAGATTTGTACAGATCACAAGAGTTTGAAGTATATTTTCTCACAATAAGAACTCAACATGAGGCAAATGAAGATGGCTTGAACTACTCAAAGATTATGATTTCACTATAAACTACCACCTGGGGAAGGAAAATAAGGTGGAATATGCTTTGAGCAGAAAGGATCATGGAGTTTTGAACAAGATGAGAGTTGAAAAGGATCCTATATACATGGATCTAGTAAAGATGGATATGGGAATCACCATGGAAGGTGAAACATTGATAGTTTTTCAAATGGTTTCCAAACCATCCTTGCAAGAAAGGATAAAGAGTTCTCAGACCAGTGATGAAGATTTTTAAAAGAAGATTAAATATGTGAATGATGGGAGATTGAGTGACTTTTTTATGAAGATAGAATTTTGAAATTTGGGAAGAGACTTTGTGTTCCCGATATACCTGATCTTAAAAGGGAATTTTTGGATGAGGATCATAGTTCCAATTTCTCTATACACCCTGGGAGCACAAAATGTATCGATACTTGAAGGAACATTTTTGGTGGGACAACATGAAGACGGAGATTGATGATTTTGTTTCAAGATGTATGGTTTGTCAACAAGTGAAAGCTGAAAGGCAATACCCTGGAGGAATCATGCAAACTCTTCCAATACCAGATTGTAAATGTGATAATATTACAATGGATTTCATCATGGGGCTACCAAAGACTCCCAGAAGGAATGATTCAATATAGTTCATTGTTGATCGTCTTACCAAGTCAGCACATTTTCCTGCTATAAGAGAATATCTACCACTTGAACATCTAGCAAGACTATATATTAATAACGTTTTGAGAATTCATGGAGTACCCCTATCGATTGTTTCTGATCGTTATCCCCATTTTACTTCCTGATTCTGGAAAATTCTTCAGAAATCCTTGGATAATGAACTTTGTTTGAGCACTGCCTACCACCCCCAAACTGATGGACAATCAGAACGGACTATTCAAACCTTAGAAGACATGTTGAGATCATCCTCACTTGAATTTAAAGATATTTGGGATCAATATTTACCTCTGGTAGAATTTTCCTATAATAATATCTTCCATTAAAGTATTCAAATGACACCATATGAAGTGTTATACAGAAAGAGATGTCGCACACCAACCTATTGGGATGATGTTGGTGAACGAAAACTCGTAGGCCCAAAACTTGTAGAGGAAATGATGGAAAAGGTGAAGGTAATCCAAACCTACATCAAAGTATCTCAAAGTAGACAGAAGAGTTATGATGATAATCGAAGAAAGGATTTGGAATTTCAGGTTGGAGATCATGTTTTCTTGAAGGTATCTCCATGGAAGGGAGTTATATGTTTCAGTAAGAAAGGTAAATTGAGTCCCAGGTAAATCGGACCTTTTGAAATTCTAGAATGAATTGGGGTTGTAGCTTACCATTTGGAAATGTCGCCTAGTCTCTCCAAAGTTCACAATGTGTCCCACATATCACTATTGAGAAAATACATGCCTGACCCAACACATGTACTCACTTATGAGGAAGTAGAATTGGAACCTGATCTGTCTTGTTGTGAAGAGCCCATGAGGATACTTGATACAAGAGGACAAGTGCTGAGAAACCAGATGACTCGTATGGTAAAAGTTCTATGGAGAAACCGTAAAATGGAAGAGGCAACGTGGGAACCTGAGGAACTTATGATAAAGAACTACCCGAGTCTTTTAATGAGGTAGTATTTTGAAAATTTTGAGGATGAAATTATTTTAAGGAGGGTAGAATGTAACACCCCAAGCTTCCACGGTACGCTTCTCATTGAATAATACAGTAGTGTGTGTTGTACGCAACTTCGAGTTCTAACACACTCTAAAACCAATCAAACTAGACGTTATGAATATTAATACCCACTTTTTGAAATTTTGAAAATTTTATCTATAAAAATGGAATTCATTTTTGGATTCAGAATCTCTAAATTAGCTTAGGATTAATTTTTCGTATTTTTCTGAAAACATAAAATTTTTTATGAATACTGAAAAAACACTAAGTTATAGTTTAAAACCAAATTTTTTATAAATAATTATTTATTTTATTTAAATTTATTATATGTCAAAATAGATACATAATACCTATATAATTTCAATGTAATTCATTGGAATCAGTTTATATAAATTTTAGATATATAAAAATTTTATTGAACTTTTCACCGCCTTTTACCCACCTCCTAAGAGAATTTGAAAATTCACATAAAACAAAATTTTACTACTTTTGTGAGTGGAATTTTGAAAATCTGAGAGACACGATTAATATCAAGGCGTAATATGTCGTTCAATAAGATAAAAATAAATTTTTATGAATAGTAAATTTTTACTTTTATTGACCACGGTTAAAAGTAAATAGGGTAATTAAGGGTAAAAATGATATTATTATTACCCTAACACATGTCCTAATTCTATTGACGAAGTATAATTTGACCAAAAACAACCTTAGGAATAAAATATTAACCTCTTTGGTCCACTTGGATTAGATTAGGACATTTATTATTATTTAATTCAAAAAAGAGTTAAAGGAGATAAATTCAATGTTAAATAAGTAAAACATTTTTAATATAGGGTTATACATAAGATAAATTATATTATAAATATTCACTATAAACATAAAAATATTTCCTACCTAATGATATTTTATTTATAATTTTTAGACATTAAATAATTTAATTAATTTATAAAACAATGGTGATACAGTAATTACCTAATTAATGAAATATTAAAATAATTGATATTTAAAATATCAAAATAAATATAATTTGAGACTTTTTATGAATAAACCTAATTTTCATGGTTAATATTACATTTTAGGATTTATTAAATGAATTTATTTTGAATTGATAATGTTTTTAGAACTTTAACAAAAATCAATTATTTAGTAGTGTCAAAATTGACAAAAAGGAGTATTTAAAACAAATATTGTATTATTAATTGATATTATATTCCTAAAAATCTACAATTCGTAAAAATGACTTATATATGGTTATATATATTAATAATTAACTATTTGGGGTTCTCTTGGCTTGTTATAGTTAATTTTTAACCATATAATATAAAAATACAAAGAGACATGGTAAATGTCAAACTATTTAACTAATAGTTAAATATAAATGATAAGGTTAATATAGTAACCCAAACCTGTATAAAATCTATTGGTTGAATAGATTTCGACCCATCACCAAATTATCCTCAAAATAAGTTACTTTTCAGCCATTATAAACTGAATATGAATTTTTTATAAAATAATATTTTATGTTTTTTCTAAGGTGCCCCTCGCCCCTCTTATAAAAGGGAACTCCCCCTTCTCTCTAATTCAAACATTAAAAGCCTTTTGGTTCGGCCAAACCCTGCCCAAATATCCTTTCATCTTTCCTCAATTCAACCTAGAGGCCTTAGTTTCATTATTAAGCCATCCTAAGGAGCCATTTTGATCAAATCAAAAGGAAGAACCTGAAGAAGGGGTAATGTTTTCACCACCCTCGTTCAAGTTCCTTTCTTCTTCCACTTCTTATTTCTTTTTTATTTCCATTAAAAACAATAAATCTAGTATCTTCTATATACTGTCATATTATTATAAATATGGTACTACCGTATTTAGTATTCTATCTGTCCTTTGAATGACATGTCACCATACGTGCGTACGTACGGCTTACCGTCTCCACGTCGTGGTGTAATTGTTATTCAAAACATTATTATTTGGATGTGTCTGATATTGATAGGTAATTGTAGTAAATAATAAATATAACATTATAATGATTCATTATATATGATATACCATCCAATTATATATTATTTTAATATCAAAAAAATGATATTGTCGCTCGTGTGTACGTACGGACTACCGTCTCCACGAACGCGATGAGATTCATTCCCCATCGTATCCATTCATTTCTAATTATCATTTTATGATTAAAAATAATGTCTAAGGACTTTATATAATTCTGTATATGAATAAGTTACAACCTATCAATAACAAACACATCTTATGTAACTAAACATATAAAAGTAAATGAGTAAGTGAACACCCGAAACGACGATAATATTAAAATATTATTAAACAATAAATAATAAAAGATCATATATGATATCATATTAATGTATATGATTCTTTTATTATTTAATTACAATGATTTAACTATTATAAAGAAGGTTAACCTACCCTCAACCAAGGAAAATTACAAGGTAAGGGTTAATTACACAATCTCATCATTATCTGAGATTGTTTATTTGTAATTATCTACTGAGACCTCTTAATCATCCACATCCATGTTTCTGAAAAATGTATTTTAAATCATTCTGAATATTTTAAAAACAATTAGTTAAAGTCATTTATACTCTTGTTTGACTTTTTATAAGAAGTTTATAAATGAATCTTTCTGTCATTTTCCAGACAAGGTCCTTTTTAACCTTTTCAACAGAATTAATGTAAGAATGTGTTTTTTTAACTTATACGGTAGGTGAGGATATTTTCCGCCGTTATAAAATCATCAAAGATTCCCTTATAGGATTATAATAATATTTTCAAATTAAATGTTTCCTTTTATAATTATGTGACTCTTAAATGATTTAAAGAAAAGAGATATTTCTCTCAAATAGTATTGTTTTCATCTATGTCGACATCCCTTGATGGATTTTAAGCTTATTTGAAGTGGATTTATTATGATACAAAACTTCCATATTGTATTGAAGGTTTTTTTATATGTTTGATTGTGGATTTTTTATTTTTATACCATTCATGGTTTGTGGAGAATGTATTGACATTTCGTATGCTAGTTTTAATACGAATGTTTATGTGATGTTTAAACCTGTTCATATGAGGAATGCATTGGACTTAGTAAGTGAAGGGTGGAGCCTGTTATTGCACCCTGATGCATTGGTAGGTCTCATGAGAAAAACTAGTGTCTTGGCACAAGGCCTTGACAAAATCTTATTTGTATTCTTGGCACGAGGCCTTGGCTATGTGGTTATGATAGTCTTGCATTTTGTATTCCATCATTATGAAAGTGGTTATTAATATTGAATGTGGTTATTTGACTAGAAGAATATCCATGTGAATATTTAAATGGAATTATTTCAATTTATTTTTTCCATATTATTCTGAAGTTAAAGTTTAATAGAATTTTGTTTTTGTTATACATTGCCTTAAATGTTTATGTTTATTTTTCAAAGTTTCTCCTATATTGTTATCCATTTTGAGCATCTGAGCTCACCCCAGTCAATGTTTTTTTCCAAGTATGTAAATAAGTATTTTATTATTGACCTACAGGGATAGACTATGGGATCTCATTGTTGTCTATGGAATCAATGTTGTTGTAGTTTTTTACTTTATAATGTAATGTAAACTTTATTAATGTATCTAGTGATTCCAAGGCTACTAAACTAATCGATCTTTTGAGACATTATCTTTTGTGATCATGCCAATGTTATGTAATAATTCACCTACTCCGGGTAACTAGGGTCGAGGAGTTACACTTATCAAAAATAACATGTATGTGGGATGCTCTCTTCTTCTTTTTCCTATTGGTAATACATATAATTTTTCAATTCCTTTATTCTTAAAAATCATTTCTTGGTTATAGAAAAAAATTCATTATCAATTTCTAACCTATTTTAGAAAATATTCATTATAATTTTTATGTTAATATGTCCCTTTCAACTATTATATGTAAAAGTTTGATTACCTATAGTTAAAAACACATTATGTCTTCATTGTAATGTTGGGAAATTCAATCCTCAGTTCTATAGCCTTTCATAAATTGATTCTCATTTTTCTCCTGATCATGGAACCCTTCAGAGAAAATTTAATCATGATAATATATTAATATAGATAAATAAATCATGTATATTTGTGCCTAAATCCATTCTCTATGATAACTCAATGATATTAATCTTATCTCCTACTAGATATATCATACCTCTTCCTTGTATTTTTAAAGTTCTATTGTTGAAAAAAATTAATGAATCCATTTGATCTCTCCTTCACATTCATAAAAATATTCAAGGATGTGGTAATGTGTGATAAAAAAACTAGTTTTGATGATTCAAGTACTGTTATTCATTATAACATTTACTATAACATCATTTATGTTTTCCTTCTCCCTTAGTCCATTTTATTTTATTAAATGATACATTAAATAAAGGTAAATTGTGGAAAGTTATTATTTTATTTTTAATTGTTAGCATTATCAAATTGAAAGTATTATTCTAATAGAAATAATTATAATATATGGAAACTATGTTTAATTCTTTTTTATTTCATCTATTTTTTTATTTCATGACACCCATATAGACATTTTATTTTCATATAATCAATTCCTTTTCCTTAATATATAACTCTAAAAATAATATCTATAAAATTAACATATTTTTTATGATGATATATATAGTCTCATCCAACATAATTTAATCATGTTTTCCTCTACCTTTATATATAATTAATCATATAGAAATTAATTCATAGTGTGAATGAGAATACTATAAAATATATACTCCATTATTGGGAATATTCTATGACCTTCACCTCTCCATATGATTCATGATTTTATGAAACATATTATTAGTTTATTATTAATTAACATTAAAGATATTTATTCCATATTTTTCATAAAATTATTCTAATCATCTTATGACCCAATTTTTAATGTCTCTACATCACTAAAAACAATATTTTTTTTTGTGTATCTTAGTATATGACCAATAATTATATTTTTAGCACATCTGGTGTATTATATATCCTCCTATAAAAATTTTCCATATAGAAACAATCCAGTTGGCATCATATTATTTAGATCAGTAATAATTATCTTACATTCATGTTGAATTCTTAATATAAAAACTCTTTATCAACATAGTCTTATTTTTAGTTTTTTACTCCAAATAAGAATTAATGTCATCAATTATAATACATTGTTCCCAAATATTAATTTTTAATAATAAAATTAATTGTAAGCACATATAACTTATTGATTTATCATTAAATTCTATATATAATCTACCCATTTCTACCATGTATTGATGCTTATATTCCTATTATTATTTTAACAATGTATGATTTTTTTTCAATAAATAAATATCATTCTCTTCATGGGAGCCCCTGTGTTTCATAGTAATACCGAAAGCAACCAAGTTTTGAGTCTCATTTTATATGTTTCATTCATATTTGTTAATAGTGAACATACATGAAACATCTATGTTGGATTAAAATTAATTTTCATCTTCCAAAATTTTGTCTTCATCAACTTCATCATCCTTGATTATAAGGTTCTATCTCAGGAAATTCTTCCAAGTTGAAAATACTGGTTTGTATATTGTTTTTCATATAAATATTTTTAAATTATTTTCTTTATAATCTATTAAGTGAAAAAATCCTTTCATACATAAATATTACATCATTTTATATGAATATTCATTGTATATACTTATGATCTACACCAAACTTATAGAGGATTATATTCTTTAGAAACATTGATTCATAAGAAACTATTTCACATAAATATATATCATATACCACTATATTATTTACATCTAGTCCATTATTAATCATTGCATATGTAAAACATTTATCAATATCATGAGGAATGGAAAATGTGACAAAGGGTGGGGTTAGATTCTCAAGAAGGGTGTACAAGATAGATATCATTCAATGATATTTTTTATGTATTATATAAAAATAATGGAATAATAACTTGAAAATAATAAAAATAATACCTGTTACTTTTTATATCATAATCATGAGTCATTGTGTAAATAATTTTAGTTTAAAAGACAATAAACATAAGAGAATAAAAATTTATGAACTATGTGAAAAGATAATAAGCACGTGATCATGCCGTGAAAGTTTATCATTATGTGTTTCATAAAAATAGTTATTTATATCCTATATAACTTTTCAATATCAATATCATTGTATAATATTGGACACAAACTCATTATTCCAAAACCAACCCAGTGAATTCCAAAATTAACTTTAGAGTAACATTTACCCAGTTAACTATGTTTTCATTGACCAACACATTGAGGGGATATAAAATTCAGGTTCCCCATATCATATAATAATTATCAATTTATATGTATTACATAGGTTGATAATACGTTCATCATTTCATTATAGAGTAATGTGTGTAAAATAAAAGGGTTAATTAAAAATCTTGTCATCATGATCATACAAGCATTATTTATGGTTTAATCGAAATGTTGAAAAGAAATGGGTTTCAAGTGACCTCCCACATCATTATAACCCATCATTAGAAAGAATATAGATGTTATTAGATTTGATATCACTATTGATGTATAAGAAACATTAAAGGTTATTGAAAAATTTGAAAAGTAACTTTAAATAACATTGAAAACATTTCCATGAAATAATAGAAAATAATTTTTGTCTTCAAGGTCCTAAAAAAATCCTTCAATATAGTTAAATTTATTTCATTTAAAATATCCCTTGAAATATTTAAATTAATCCTCAATAAAAATAAATGTCATAAATGGGGAAAAACTTCTCAAGTTATGTATACTAAATAATAATTCTTAACAAACATCGATAAAATGTCAAAAAAACACCCATTCAAAAAAAGAAATACATTCGATTTAAATAATTTTTCAAAACAAAAGAAAATGTAAATAAATTAATTTAAATAATCATAATATCATAGAAATGAAAAATTTTCATTAAATTGTAGATATCTTTTACATGTAAAAAATATTACCAACCCCCCATGATAAGTAAGATTTGACATCCATATAATTTGTTTTTGGTTCCATATGAGTAACAAAGAGTTGTAAAAAAACAAAAACATGATATATCTACAATTTTTTAATGTATAAATAAAATAAATTAGATTTTAAATATTTAAATCATTTAAATCCCCTAATGAAATTTTAAAAATGAATAATCTCAATAAAAAGTGATATTGAAGAATCAACCCTTTCCGCTTGGGTAACATTTGAATCAAAATCCCTGTGATAGAATAACATAAAATGAGAATTTAAATATCTGAAATGAAAGTTAATTCATTATATAACATATCAATGGGGCCTTATTTTCATGTTTTAAATAAAGACTTATGTAAAAGATATGTCCCAAAGATGACTACTTGAATCTATAAATCTTGACCACTTCTGTAGCATCCAAATCAAAACTCATTGGACAAAATAATATAATTTATAAAATAATATTCCATTAATTAAGAAGGATATAATATATAACTTTATATAGTAGTATTATATACCCTTTATAACTTAAAAAAGGTTCATAACATCAAATATGTCTCAAATAAACAATATTTAAGTGAAGAAAATTAACCTATTGAATGATTTTATTTTTAAGAACTATAATATCATGCATACTAAATTTAAATTTGTTATAATTATAAACCCAAATAATATAAATACTTGTAATATAAAATATTTTTTTATTTTATGATATCAATACCCATTCATCAACAAATCTTTTTTATAACCATTGTTACACTGTGTTATCAAAAAAAATTCATAGAAATTTTTGTTCAACAATTCTAGTCTATGAATATTGATTATGGATTTCTAATGCTAAGAATGATAATAATAATATATATTTCTTATATATTTATAATATTCATATTTAGATCCATCTATAAAAGTAACAGATAAATAATGAATTATTTTTTCATGGAGATGGTAGTCAGTATGTATGAATGAACACATTTTTCATTTTATATTGAAAATACAAAAAAATAAAAATAAAAAAATCATTATATATAAATATATGTATTATAATTAATTATTATATTTAGTACGCTTATAATTTTAAGAAGCCATGAGATATGATGATGGGAAAGGAAATGTACAACTTGGTTGATCTTGTATTCCACACATACATATGAGTGATACAATCATTTCACACGTAAACAAAAAATTCGATGAATGAGGATAATAAATTAAAATAATTACATATCAGTACGTGGGAGATACTAACTTTCATATAGTGTAATTTTTTTGTAACAATATAATGAGGTGGATGGAGAAATAAAATTAAAATTCTCAGTTAATATGATTACCTTCTTTATGAAGAACCTCCTTAGGGTATCTCATTAAGGACCATTGTGATGGTGTTTTAAGAAGAAAAAAACCTCTATAATGAGGATAATGTTGTTAAGAGTATGTTTTCATTATGGTTTTTTTAGAGATAAGTGGATCATTAATTGTGATTAATAGTTTATAGTTTGTGTCCAATAAAATAAATTGAATGATCTCCATTATAATTACTTAATGTAGTAAATTCATAAAAAATATTTTCAATACTCATGTGGATAGAAATTCATATTTATCGATACTATTATGAATTTATAATAATATTATCACATAATATAAAATTTATAGAAGTTTATGTGATGGTATATCCCCAATATCATATTTTTTACCGATTGTTACATTTTTTATGATTTACATGATATTAGAATATTTTTTTCGTTATGTGTCACAAATAATTCTATAAAAGGAAAAGTGATAAAAAAGTAAAAAATGGATAAATTACTAGAACATATTCTATTAATGTGTAAAATTTTATTTTTTATTATTTTTTGACCGTTTAGTAATATATATTTTTACAATAAATACCATTGTCATCATTTTCATGACTACTCACATCATTTACAATATCAAAATAAAAATATAGTAATGAAATTTTAATATAATTATTAAAAACATAAATAATATAATATATTTATTAAAGAAACATTATAACACCATAACGCAGCACAAAAATTATATTATATGTTTTTTGAATTTTCTACATTACTTTTCTATTACTTCATAAAACAACCCATTAACATTGGGTGAGAACTTAAGGTAATTATTACACCACTAAAAAGTAAAATTAATTTATCATTAAAAAGATATTTTTTATTGCAAAAAACATTTATAATCTAACAAAACCCTTTTCTACAACTATTAAAAAGTATTAAATTTATTAAAACAAACAGACTGAAATTTTGGATTTATTTTTCACATGAAAAATTATTATGGTCATTATAAATGAAAAAGGCCATAAATTTGCAATATAATCAAATATTATATGAGGATGGGTGAACTAAAATCATTAAATATAAATTATTTAGGTTTCATAATGAGTTTTAATGCATTATTATATTATTATTAAACATAATTACCCAATTTTCTCTTACCATAGTGGAAAATATTTTCAATGACTACTGTTCATAGTGAAAAAATAATAATATTGACCTATTTACTGAATTAATAATTCTTGATTAAAATAATGGAATTCATATTATAAAGTTCAATCCCTCTATGATGTATATATTATTTTTAAAATAAACGAACAAAACAAGATGAAAACATATTTTCCAAAAAAGTGAACTTTAATATATATTCAAATTTTATACCAAAATTGAGCATATTGATTATTCTGATGAAATTATTTATAATATGTTTAACATAAATTAAATAAATTTATTATGATTAAAATTAAAAATTTTGAAATTTTAAATACAAGAATATAAAAGACATCATACTATTAAATAACAAATAATAATTATTCAGACAAAAAATAATAATTTCCAAAAATTATCAACATTTCACATTAACATAATTTTTATATGATGATTTCAATAATGATAACTTTTATTTGGAAATATAATTTCATAAAAAATTTATATATTAATTATAATATTTTCCTATAATTAGAAATTGAAATCATTTTTTAAAAAAATATTATTTTTTACGATTAAAATTAATTTAATAAAAAATTTGAGTTCATTTCCTAATATATAAACAATAAATATATATTCTGTATGGAAAATATACATATAATTCAAAATATAGTTTCACACAATCATATTATAAAATTCAAAATCTAGGTTATAATGATCATAGTTAAATAATTATATTACAATATTATATTATAATTTTAGTAAATCACATTGTTTCCCCTAAAGTAAGTTATCATTCAAATTATTCATTTAAAATATATTTTTAGTGTTTTATATTATTCCCCATAAATAAGTTACATCTGAGAATGTTTTTCTCTATTATTAATGGTTCAATATTTGAAAATAAAATTTATGAAACCCCACATCATATGAGAGGATACAATATATTCTTATAAAATGGGGACTGGGAAACATAAATGCTATGTAAATAAACCCATAATCAGATTTCTATATAAGGAGATCATTACCAAAAATTTAAAGTAATGGAATAGAGAAGAATAATAATTTTCACAGACTAATAGATACAGATAGAGAAGATTTTTATAAGAAGGTTAATGACCACAAAAAAATAAGTGAGGGTATGAAATACAAACAATTTATAAAAATGAAGGTAAAATAATAACAATATTCTTATTATCCATCTTTGAATGTTGATGGACTCATTTAATATCAATATAGAGAACTTGAAAACATATACCTACTTTCTTATTTCCATTTCATAATAACAACATAATCATTTGGTTGTTCATCGACAAATTTTTACTTTACATATAATCTGAAAAATAAATATTCAAGATTAATTTTTCATTCCTGAAGCCCAAAAATTAGCATTTAACATATCATGCGATCCATAAAAGATTGAAGTTTTCTTCATTTTTTCTATTTTCTATTTACCAAATAATTATTATAAATTTTTATCCAATATAGATATATATTCATATAATAAATAAAACATCAATATGGAAATCCTTAATAATAACACCAAAAGATTAACGTGAACCATTCTATATGTATTTAAACTTATGACTCCTCTATAATAAGTCAAAGCAACATTAAATAAAACAAATTATTGAAAAGAAAGTCAATAAATTTCAAAAAAATAACCTTTATCCTTGAATGACATAATATGGATTATAATGTCACAAACTAAACACATAAGTACCAGGTTAATAAATTCTATTAAAATAAGTTATTATTTTCCCTAAATAAAATCAATTACCATAGAACTTATTTGGAAACCGAAATATATCAAAAAAATTAAACTTATCTTAAATCCATAAAGCAATTCAATGGTTATCGAATAAATACCATAATTCCAGAATTTTATTAAACATAATCAAATACAATGTAAATCACATTGAAATCATAACATAAATAACTTCCAAGGGCCTAAATACAATCAAATTTGAATTACCAATATGAATAATCTCCTTAACACAACCAAACATTAATATAGGATCATCAAAAATAAATTAATGCATGACAATTTAAAAATAAAGTATTTTCTGTAAAATATCTTTTTTCCACTAAATCACTTTTAAAAGGTTGCTGATACCAAAACAATTATGCTTGAGAATCATTAAAGAACAAAATATTACAAAAAATAATTAGATTTTTTTATTCTTTTGACAATAATATCATTGTTAAAATACTTCTAAAATAGATTTCTTATATGTCAATAATTAAACACGTTAATCATTCAACTTCAATTATAGGCATAGTCTAGTCCCTTTCCTTGTATAGGATTTAAAATTTTATTATTGAATTATCTCATGTAATTTTTAAGTTTCCCACACATAGGTTTTTGACCTATAAATATTACCATAAAATATACTTTATTTTTCTCCATTTGAATATTCGTTTTTTATTGGATATTTATTCATTAGCCACTTATTTCACACACAGAAAACATATTCTCATTACATTAAGAAATTTTCCAAGGTTATTCTCCCCACTTACATAACATGTAGAATGCAAAATATTTTTTCATCCATGTTCGTCACATAACTCATTTCTTCACATATTTTTTAAATTCATAAACACAATATTTTGGATTTTACTCTTATATTGGGATATTTTGATAGGCCTAATAAAATATTTTTTCACTCTAGCTTTCATTTTGTTTCGTTTCTTAAAAGTAATTTCATTATTTTATCTATAGCACTTAGTGTTATATTGATTCATTCATATTCCATCCATTTTATACATAAAATTTAAAATTTCCAAAGCAATAATTCTATTGAGAAACCACGTAATCATGAAAATAATTTATATGATGTCTATTTCCTGGAAAATTCATTTAATAATTTGAAACCTTTGGTTTATCCTTGGTCTTAAATAGTAATAATCTCCTCAAATCATTCATAATAGTTTATAATGAAAATATGTATTTCACCAAATAAATTCCTTGGAAATTTTTAGAAAAGTGTGAAGTCATAGGAATAATAAACAAGTAGTGGAGAGGATTGAGATAATACTTAATCTACTCATTTCACTATTATTAATTGTATGTTCATATGTGCCAAAGCTACATCAATATTATAGTATCTAGACAAGAATTTATTTACTACGAAATTAAAACTCATTTCATTACAATAACATATCATGCAATATGATATTTAGGCTTATCATAAAGATTATCACACAATTTTCACAACCAACTTTCTAAAAATTGCTAATCCTTTATATGATACCAACATAGGTGACATAATTGTTTTATAATTTTTTTCATTTTGGATTAATTTATATTATGTATAATTTTTATACATAATAAAACAATAGAGTGTAGAGTCTTCTAAAAAATATATCAATAATCAACTGGTTCATAAAAGTCTTTATAAACTCCTACTAAGATCATAACATCTTTTTCCCTTCCTTGTTATAACATAAAATAAAACCTTTTATCATTTGTTGGGAAATATAAAATGTTTTAGAGGGTGAGTTTTCTTATAATTAACGGTATTCATGGAAAGTATCAATCAGTAAAAATTTATATGCATAACCTGAGGATATGTTTTTGATAACATGATCATAAAAATATAAAATCGTAGCCATCAAAACCTATATCATAATCATCAATCAGGGTGTACATCTAGGTAGTTCCTATAAAATGAGTCATAACAAAATCAATATTAATGATATATTAGAATATATCATAACAATATGATCATTTCAAAAATGTGTGTCATAATAATAGTCATTGAAATCATATTTTCAGGTTAAATTAAAATATCATAATTTCTTAATATATATATAATTATAATGGGAAAAAATACCGATCAATTACACCATTATGTTAAGAGATACATCCACCATTGTAAACACAATCATCGTTAACCAATATATTATATATATATTATTTTAGTCCCCATAAGTCATATAATCATAATCAATTCATATGTATACATCTTGATCATATAACATTTATCTTATCATCTATTAATATCCCATTGAAAATGATTGGTTTATGTAAACATTTAATGATTATAGTCATAAATATAGTCATCATAGATTAATTGACCCACAAAAAGAAAAAGAGATTCATTTCATTTATCAAATCATCATAAAACAACCAAGAAAATAACTTATATAGTACTACAATATGAAATCTCCAATGGATTATATGAATCAACAAAGGATGTTAACTTATGCGAAGAAATCCACTAAAATAACATTTAATACATCTCTTTGAAATAATATAAAATACTCTTTTCACTTGATATTTATTAAATTAAAAAATAACATAATATTGAGAAAATTATTTTATTTAAAAACAATAATGGAAACTTATATCATTAATTTCAACGAATATAATTCTCTTAATGGGGGAAAACATCCAATGTCGCGTATCGTAAAAAAAATTACACTTTTGTAAAAATAAAAAATGTGCCTCATTAATAAAATGGAAAGAATACTCATTTAAAAATATACATTTCTGGTATTCCACCCTTTAGGGGGAAAAAGAAAAATAGCTACTAAGTTCCATAATAATAAATAAACCATATAAAATGATCATGAATATAAATAAAGGGAATGTATTACCCTTAATAGGAAATGTTCTTGTATGTATAATATATTTATTCTATATAGAGGGTCTAGATTTTTCATTCATATAAAAGAGTATAGTACAACTTATAATACTGTAATGAAAAAGTTTTGGGAATCTTATTTAGGGAATTGAAAGCTAAAATCATAGATAAAGAATATAGAAGTAGGTATGATGAAAATTTTATGATATTATTGAATTAGTACAAGAAGAATAAATAAATCATTCAATAATATCATAACATTTTCATCATACCAACTTATATATTCTTTATCTATGATTTTTAGAACCAATGCCCAAAAAAATATTCCCAAAACTCATTCATTACAGTATTATTAGATTTGCTATTCTATTTTCTATGAATGATAAATATATCCCATTTTTATAGAATATATATATTATATGTACAAGAACCTTACCTTATTAAGGGTAAGATATTCCCATTATTTATTTTCATGATCATTTTATAAGGTTTGTTTATTATTAGGGTACTTAACAGCTATTTTTTCCCCTAAATGGTGGAATAACACATATGTGTTAGTAAACCAAAAATAGTCATAATTAATTGAAAAAATCATAGGATCATAGATAAAATCATTATTTAAAGCATTTTACAAAATATTTATGTGGGAGAGAAAGATACCCAACCATCATGAGAAATACAGTAGGGAATCATTAAACATATTCATTCAGATCTATTTTAGTATCATGTATTATAATATGAGAAGAAAAAATAAATTGTATAAAATTATTTAGATGAAAATGAAAAATTAAAGGGAATTTAGAAGAGTGTAATTAAACAATTAAAAAGATGAAAATTTAATAAAAATTTATCCAAAATAAAAGTTTGTTCAGAGAATCAACTCTTATCTCTTTTTACACATTTTATCTATAATCCCAATGATAGAATAAATCATGTGAAAACTTATAATTGTTTACTATTATTATATTCCAAATATAACATTTAAAATAAGAATTATTTAAAACTCATTAAAGAAGAAATGGGTACAATATGTGTCTACATGAATTTTATATATAATGATAAATTCTTACCATGTTAGAACCTCTAAATCAAAATCACTCTAATGAAATAAGATTAATTTTAATGTTAAATACCATTATATAAGAATAATAAATTCTATATTTCAAATGGTATTTATGAAAAACATTTTGACATGAATAGGTGTATAACATTAATTATGTCTCAATGAATAAATATTGAGGTGAATAACCATTACCTCACATATGACTTGTTACGTAATTTCCCTATAATAATTTATAAAATATATAAATTTATTATATATCTATTCTATGACATTATTAGTATTTATAATATCTTATAACATCCAATAATAACATTTCAACCCACATAAATCAATAATTATTTATTAAAATATATGATTTCAAGTTTTAACTATTTTTTTGTTATCTGTTTTAATTAGATAGTTATTCTCCCTACATCATGATCATCGTAACATAGTCTCTATAAATTTAATAATTATATAAATATCATATATATTCATTATATACATATTTATATCATTCCATAAATTGTAGTGATATAATGTTGAATTACATTGTCCATACATCATAATCTTGATTCCATAGTCTATAACTTTAATAATGATATAAATATCATATATTTTCATTATATTCATATTTATAAACTTCCATTAATGGTAGTGATAGAATGTTGAATTACATTATTCAGGTAAATTTTAGTATATATGTATACATGAATTATGTTTTTATTTTTCCAATCAAAAAAAGTAATGAAGGATAAATAATAGTTTATCATTTAGGAATATTAATTCCATAAAAAATTTTCTACATAATAATTAAATACATTATAATAAGTATCCATGTGAGGTGGTGAAGGAAAATAAATAATATATTACCATAGAGGTCGTAGTCTACATGTATGCAAGAGTGATAAATTGATTTAATATTTGATTGGAAAATCAATGAATAATGTTATTATATTTACATAATAACACACAGATATATATATATTGGAGATACTAATGTTATAATATTGGATTGGTTATGAGAGAATTTTTGGATGTAGAAGTATAAGTAAAATTAAAATTTTGGTTAAGTTGATTATATCCTCTTTATAGAGCCTAAATGGATCTCTCTATAATTAACCATTCGATGGTATTTTGTGAAGGAAAAACCATTTTAATGCAGATAATGATGTTTAAAAGATGTTTTGGGATTTTTTTATATATCTGGATCTTGATGTGTGATGAATATAGGATAGGTGGTATCATTATATAAGGGTGGAGATGTGCAGCCTTGGAATTAATGAATTATTAAGTTTATATAAATTAATTTTTATTTTAATGTGGATAAAAACTATTATATTTAAATATAATATGATGATATTATGAATTAATATTATCCATAAAATATTATACATGTTTGGGTGATTTTTTAAATCATATCTCATATATTTTACCCCACCCTCACCCTACCCCTCGCTAACACATTTAATGATTATAGAAATATCAAACTCATATACAATATAGGGGTCATGAAATTAATTATAAATAGATGTTTCTTTCTATAAATTGATACTAGGATAATTTTGAGACCATATCTAGTTAATATAGCCAATGATATTTTTTTAGGAATTTTAAATCATTTATTATAGAATAAGATTAAATAAAACATAATCAATTTGATTTTCGTTACAATATAAATAATTGAAAGAAATATTTATAGTATTTGAGATTGAATATAAACCTTTATCATGACCCTATAACATTATATTTTAAAACCAAATTTCTGTAACACCATAAATCACCAAATAAAATATTTCCTTGTAAAACATTATAATAATTAACTTTATTTTTCCACTACTTGAACAAATATTGTTTCATTATTTAAAAAAACATCAAGGAAACTATTACATCACTAGAATTTAATAAAAAATATTTTATTATTAAAAATAACTTTTATATTTCATATAATTATTTATAACTGAACACAACCACCTATAATCCCTATGAAAATATATTCGAATCTCTAAAAAAAGAGTGAAATTTTTTGTTTATTTCCCAACATAAAATAATATTATGATTATTATAAAATAAAAATTACTTCATATTTCCTTATATTAAAATAAATTATTATTATGTATGAAATAAACTCATCCAGTATAAATAATTTAGTTGTTATGTAGATTTACAAAATATTGTCACATTATTTTTAACCTTAATTTTTTAATTTACCCTTACCATGGTGATAAATATTTAATAAGTAAATTATACATAATGAAAAAAATAAAGTCCATATTATTACTGAATAATTAAATTTTGATTCCAAATATTAATTATAATTTATCAAATTCAGTCCTTATGAGTGAAAGAGATTATGTTTAAAAGAAATCTTTAAAATGCAGTGAAACAATGTTTTCCAAAAAATAGAATTTTTATGTATGATATATATTTTATATAAAAATTAATCTAATTAAAATAAAAAAACAATAGTTGAATTATTATTAATAAATATTAGAATAATCAAATTTAAAAAAAAATTAATAAATTGATATTATTAATTCATTAACGGAAAGACAGTTTTCTATAAAATTGATATTATGTCAGTATTCACTGAAAAAATATTCTTTACAGAAAATTATAAAACTCCCATCATAATAATTTTTTCGTATCTTAATTTACACAATTATATAATTTTTATAAAAACATATTTCAAAAATATTTTATAAATTTATTATAAAATTTTCTTACAAAATGAAATAAAATCGTTTTCTATGAAAAGGTATTTTTGGAGAAAGAAATGACATTACAAAATATTAAGTGACTATTTTCTTATAAATAAACAATAAAATTTTATTGAGTAGTTCCATTATACATACACTTCTTAGTTTACTTACTCATATCCATATACACCATTTCAATAGTTAGGATATAACTTTAACACTTAAATAATATTATTTATATAGTATTTCTTAGTTCTCTTGAAGAACTATGTTGAATCCTATGAAATCTACCAAGATTAATAATATTTAACACTATTTTTTTGAGGATTTTCAATCCACCTAAATTTTACCACTATTTAATTTCCTTGAATACCATGTTGTAACGTGTTACTCTACACCATATATAGATTAATCCAAGTGTAGCTTTTCATTAAATCATATGATTCCCCATTTTGACTTCCTTCCCAATAAAGTTAGAAAAATATATATATGATCCCCAACCCTTCATAATTATCTATATTAATATTATCAATGGAAATGAATATTATTTATTTATTGAAATTATTTTATGTTTTTTCTGGATCAAACCTCGTTCTATAGGCCACTTCACTCCTCTGTAAGTCAACTAGTGATAGCTTAGCCATGTTTATTTCGGAAAGGATGTAATTTTGTTTTATAAATTGGTTGTTATCTCCTCATTATTTTCTTCAACACAATCATGTTCTTTATTTCATCATGAAGCACATTATGGGCTAAAAATATTTATGAATCTAGTTTTAGAACTTATTAGGGTTTATATTTGGTTAATTTTCTAGATCATAAATTTTTCTACATGAAACATGAAAATATATTTTATTAAACTTGATATATCTTTAATTAATATTAGAAAAATAATCCCAAATAGATAATACGTAAGTATATCTAATCACATTCATTTAATTCAATTTTATAGTGTAGTAGAGAAAATTATAGGATTCATCACTAACTTGGAAATTTTTTCAATTTCCTTAGTTCATTGATAATTATAATGAATTACTAACTTGTATTTGATGAAAAAATAGTGGAGAAATTTTCTAAAATACTAGAACTTTTACGTGATATCATTATTTTATTTCTAATTTGATAATTTGACCCATCGTAAAAATGTATACCATTTATCTCACTATATTATCCATTCTTATGAACCTAGGAAGAAACATTAATCACTAAAAACATGTGGTTGTCATACCAATTGTTTCTATATGATCCCTAACACAAATAATGTTAGTGTTAAATTAGGGTGTAAATTATTTTTTAAATATTTAATCTTTTTGTATTAATTTAAATAGAAACAGTTTTTTTGGTTTTTCAACCATAAAAATTAATATTCAAAATAAATTAAAAAATAGTGTAACAATATTTTACTTTTATCACCATTAAAATTTAGTCTATGGTGAATACTTTGGTAGTGTGAAAGTGATCTAGGATATAAGACTCATCCCTAGTTATATTAAAATGTTTTGATAATAATGAACCACTAATATTAGGATTACATCTGACTCTTCATGACTTTAAAACCAATTTGTCTCAAGGAATAAGAAAAGAAATATAATATTAGTTTTTATGCACATCACTTAAAGATATAAAAATAGAAAAACCAAAAGGGTATTTTCTCTTTACTACTTATTCTTCTCTTAATTATAATTCTATGGTAATAATGTTTTATCATACTCCCTCTATAATTCATTCATGTTCTAGGTATTTAATGGAATTTTATAGGATCTTATCATAGATAAATCACTTTGAATGTTTATTATATTCTCTTAGGGAAAATATAAACCTATGAGAATAGATTCTTAATATTCATTAAATTCCTCATTTTGTCTTTATTTATATGATTTTTCATTCCTAGAAAATGTGATATTTTAATTTCAAGATAAACATCCATGTAACTCTCTATATACAAACATCCATGTAGTTATAATATTTCTATACATGTAATATTGTTTATATCATTTTTTTTATCTTCAAAATCGTCAAAAAAACCCTTTTATTTAAATCTTAGAGACCATTACACCATTTACTAATAATTTCTCCCTATTCTTTTCAGTATTATCCCCTATTTAATATCAGGTTTCCATAACATATCTAACAAGTAGTATAGGTCTTATGTAATGATTTATAATTATAGTCAGATAGAAATGGATTATAGGGTTTAGATTGAATATTGATAGATGTTTTAGTTCCTCTACATATTAAAATCAAAGTTTCTATTTTTGGGATTAAAAAGGAATCTCTCTAGGACCACATGGCTTCACCAAACATTTTTTCAATATTACTTGGATGTCATTCACAAGGATGACTACAAGATTGTTAGGCATTATTTCATTGATGGATCTCATACCCAAGGCTTTAATGATCAGTTTATTTCCTTAATCCCTAAGGTAGATAATGCGAGTGATATTGGACAATACTGATGGGTGTATCTTGTCAATAATTTACCGAAGATCATCAAAAAAATTATTGCAAATGGTATTGCTAATATTTATGAGAAGATCATCTCTTTGAATCAGTTTGGCTATGTTAAAGAAGGAAGGATTCAATAATTTTTATCACAGCATCTGAATGCATTAATCTTATTTTGAAAACTACAATATGATTAAATATTTCCCTTAAAATTGATATCAAGAAGGCCATTGACACCATTGAATTATGATGTTTTGGTTGTGTTCTATAAGAGTTTGTATTTAGTATAAGATTCATCCATAGTATTAAGAAGATGATTATTCCTGTCCATATTTCCATTCTGGTTAATGGATCTCCATAAGGATACTTCAAGTGGACAAGAGTAGTAAGACAAGGGGATCCCCTCTCCGCCATCATTTTTGCAATTGTTGAAGATTATCTCAGCCGATAGATTCTTCATAAGTCCCACATGGGTGAGATCCAAACTATCAAGGTTTCTCGAGGTATCTCTATACACTCTCACCTTTTTTATGATGATGATATTATTCTATTTACTCATGGTGATAGAAGAAATAACCAACATATTAAGAGTACCCTTTTCCAATATGAAAGTGTCTAAGTATAAGAGGATAACAAGAGAAAATCATTAATCTACATTGGAAAAAATATCTCAACCTACAAGAAATACATAATGTTACATGACTTTGGAATAAATGAGTGTTATCTCCCCTTTACATATATTGGTGTCCCCATGTTCTTTAAAAAACCTCCTGCATCTCACTTTGTGGAGGTGGTGAGTCAAGTTAGATGAACTATATCCTCTTGGAAAGGAAAGTCTCTTTCAAGAACAGGAATAATTTTCTTACCCAAACATGTGATCATTTCAAAACATTTATACTCATTTATGTTGTACTCATGAGCATCCTATATCATTAAAACCATCTAATATTTTATGAGAAACTTTTTCAGGAGTGATGGAATCCTGAAAAGAAAAATTATCACTTCTTATTTGAGAAAGTGTTGCAAGACAACAAGCATGGGAGGTATTGGAATAAAAAATATTAAGATCTTTAATCATTCTATTCATTCAAAATTTATCTGGAGAATCATAAAAAACAAGGACCCGTCCTTGGAATTTCTCAAATTCAAATTTCTCTATAGATTAATTTAAGGTAAGATGAACTATGTGCGATTATTGATTTGGTCATGCCTAAAAAATATTTTCTAGAAGATCATCATGCACTCCCACTGGTTGGCTTGTACTCACTCATCCATAAAATTTTGGAAGTAAAAATTGATTAGTGCCCATATATAGATAGTGTTAACATATAATACCTTAAAACTGGCTATAATGCCACTATCAAGGAGCATCATGATCTGTGTCATCTACAGCCTTCTGAAATTTCCCTCATAGTCACCTCATATGATTTTTTGAGCATGGAGGATATGTTCATCTGGGAAATTAGGGAAAAATGATTCTTGATTATACAATCATATATGATCACCAAATCTAAGGCATTCACACATGGTTTTCAAACATAACCAATAAATGGTTGCAACCATATCGAATCACACTACTTTGGTATCTTCATCTCAACAATCTTCTGGTCAAAATAAATTTTCAACATGTAGTAATTTCAATGTGCTCAAGGTGTGTAATGTTCCATAAGAATATAAATGATGTCAATCACTTATTCCTAGCCTTATATTCTACTACTTTTCTTTGAAATTCATTTTTTTATTTATTTTTTCTCCATCCTTTACAAGTGTTAAACAATTCAAATTTTCTGTTTGATAATCTGAAGATAAATTTTTCAAAGAAAGTATGCATCTTTTTCTTAGTGTAATGTGAGGATATCATCTATATTACATGGAGAATAAGAAACAAGTGTCTACATGAGAATTAAAATTTTAATTATAGGGCTGCTATCTCTAACATTATGTTCATGATTCAACAAGTGAAAACAGCACATGAGGAATGATGTGATAACTCAATCAGATACTACACTATTTTGAGAAACCTGCACAAACGTTGTAACTATCTCAAACCCCATGGCACAATTAATGTCTTCTTGTAACTACCATTTCTAGGATGGATTAAATTTAACATGGATGGTTCCTCGATGGGGAACCTCAAGACTTCTAGTTACGTATTTTATTCAAAGATCAAAATGGTGATTTGGTAGAAGGACTTCATAGTTAATGTAGACATTCCACTACTCTGGAAGAAAATATGATGGCCTTTATCAAAGAGGATGAAGTCACTCATCACTAAAATTTATGAAATATCTTGTTTGAAAGTGACTCAACCACCATTTTCCTAGAAGTTTGAATGGGTCAGATTCACCTTGCATGGAAACTCACCTCAAAATGGAGAAATTATCTTAATACTCTTGCCTCAATGAATTGCATCATCAGACATATGTATAGTGAATCAAATCAAAATTCTGGTTGTCTCACAAAAAAAGGAGCCATGGATGAATGGAACTGAACCTAATGATGATATGGAAGGATTTTTTATAAGTTCCATTATTCCATTAAATGAACATTATTTCCACAAGGTCGTTTCCATTCCATTGCTTCAAAATTATAAATATGTTATTCTAGAATGTTCCATATGATCACATAGTGAATTGAAATCCATTTTCAAAATACAATTATTCATAATTTGAATGGTCTTTAAAATATTTAAAATTAACTATATGGGTCCATGATGATCATTATATGATTTTCCATTTCAACTGAAAGATGCCTATTGAATACCTCAATGAACATTATAAAATAACTGTGTGATCATTAAATAGAGCTAATAAATCTTTTTTAAATTCTACTACTTTCAAATTATCATTGTGAGATACTAGAATTTTCCAAATGGTTATCCTGAATCACCCATATAGGGTCTTAATATACATTCATTTTTACTAATTTTTATTGAAAATATTCTTTATGTAAATAATACTTTTCCACATTCACAAAAATCCATACAAAAGTGATTCGTCAAAATTTATTCCAAGAAATACTGAATAAATTTAAACATATAGCAACACCTAGAAGAAAGAAAACAATACAATCATTTATTCCAACAATACAGTTGATTAAAATTCTCACTAACCAAGCCGAGGTGACATCGAAACCAACACCCGACCTAGCCCGTGGCATGGCCCAAAGGGTGTTTCCAATCCCCATGGGTACAAAACTAGTTCCTATGTATCAAAAATACACATGGGGAATATTTTCACACTCGAATATAAAAATAAAAATCTCCAGAGAAAAAAACATCACATAACTAATAATCATAACCAAATGTTGTACAAAAATATTTTAGTTCAATGTTTTACAACATTAACCACTACCAAAATACCATAAAAATGGGAACATCTAAAACAAACTTAAAACCTCCATGTAATAAGAGGATCATAACCCTAAATACATGACCACCAACACATGAATGAATTTGAAAACTGGCAACCAGATCAAGCATCACCACCATGATATATCTTGCCATTACCTGGATCATACATAACATTGTCTATATACACCCAAAGGTGTATGTGGGGTGTGATCAAAATATTATTAGGTTGCCACCCAAATTAAGTATTCCATTATATAGAATTAGAAGATAAATCAACATGCACATTTTAGTAAAATAAATTGAAAATTTTCTAAGAAAAAACATTAAGGAAACATATTTTTAGGAAAACTCTTCTATAGAAATCCGTTTGTCACATTATATCTTATTAAAAGAAAAAAAATTACACAAGGTCCGACATATACCAATGACTATAACCAAATCACACAAGACTCATATCACAAGTGAGAACCATGGGAAATCACTACAGGTAACTAGAACTAATGGTCCCCTGGAAACCTCTCTCCTCAATGATCAAAATCCCCCAACCAAAACCCAGAGTGTCCCCATGTATGAGCCACTAGAGAATAACACATCCCAAGTTCTAGTGGTATCCATATCCTAAGGCTAAACCTACGACATTATCATGCATGAGCCACTAAAGGGGATCCCATCCTCATTCCTAGTGGTCATTTATCTTATCCCATGTTTAGTGAGTGTTGTAGTATCAATCCTATTATAAAAATATGGACATCAGCCCTTCCAAATCAGCTAGAATACTATTTCTAGTCTTCCCACATGGATACCTAGGATTCCCTTTGTGATAATGTTCCATTTTACAAATCACATAAATCACCACATTCACATACGAATGAAAATCGTCATGAACACACACAAAAATCACTATTTTCACAATTCACAATGATTTGATGATCGAAGCTCACATGGAACCCACCATTTCCCATAAACAAACCCTATTAAAAATTCACATGCACAAAAAATCTATTTAGAGACACATTTCACACCACTATCCCTATTCAATAAACCTATTTTGAAACACAAAAAGAATAAAACAAATGAAATCTAACTATTTCAAAGGAAAAATCCACTTTCAAATCCACACACACACCAAATTCATTTAATAAAATGCATCACATTTCTTTTACAATTCATAGTAAAATCTGAGATACAAAATAAGGGAATTAACTTGCTACAAGACCCATTTATTTTGGAAAACCAACATTCAATGCATATAAACCTCAATCCATTTGGAATCTCATTTCACACTTTCACATAAATCATAAATCATATTAAAAAGAACCACAATGTAGAACACTACCAATATAACCATTTTTTTTAAGACAACTTATATCAATATGAATCCCAAATATTTTTAAAACATATTTTGAACCCAAAAAATAATTCATTGAATACATCTGTGTAACCAAGAAAGCATACTAAAGTCATCTGTTAAGATAAAATCATGGAACTACATTCTTAAAGCTTGTAAACTTTCAGAATCTAGTGAACAACGACAAATACACCTTATCAAGACCCTATAAAGGCAATATCAAACAACAACCATCATTATTTCACCTAAAAACAAAATATTGACCCCTCATTAGATTAAAAATCCCATAAAAAGTGAATAACACAAAGAGGGAGGGAGAAAAATGATAGAATAAATATAAAATTATTATTAATGAGACTAATTTGATGTTACCTTGAAGATACAATGCCAAAACACCGAAGGATTGATGCTAATGTTTTCAAATAAGGTATAGAGGGATATACTTTGGCTGAAAATCCTGTTATTATTGGATTTGGTGTGATTTAGGGTTAAATCTAAAGAGTTATAAAGAGTAAATTTCTTGTTCTTAATGTTATGGACAGCTCGCTTGATTATCCCACATGATTTTACAAACTATTTGGTAAATATTTTTTCCCAAATATACAAGAGTGGAAAGCTACATAGTTACCCTACATGATTTTCCAAACCATGGAGAATCTATGAAAACTCCTCCATCCAAGAGGAAACTAGCTGTACATTTTCCTAGGTGCAGTTTCATTCCCATGTAGCTAGTTGTGAAACAGGCACTGTTCCACTATCCAAGGTGATTGTTTTTTCTTTGGGATGGAAAAAAATTTCCTCTGGAAATTCACCAATTTTTAGCACATACTTTGGAGACCAAAAGCTCTATTACTATCTTAAAACTCCATGGAAACATAGAAATAAACAGAAGACCAAAAATGAATAAAATAATACTTCAAAATAAAATCAAGGATTTGATAATTTCCCCCAATATGAAAACATTCCTCTTATAGAAAATAACTCCAGTGATTTATTAAAAACCATTAATGAATACTCATCCTAGACCCAATTCTTATTACCCCATGTCCCATGTTCATAACTACCATGCATTCATAGAACTGATCCAACATAGTAGACTTCCCCTGAAAATATTTCACATGATAATCTACAATCCATATAGGCTTCTCAAAAACATAGATATTGGGCTCCAAATCTAACTCTTCTCAATTCATTACATGGGATGGATCAGAAATATACTTTTTCCACTGAGATACATGGAATGCATTGTAAATTGATGTCACCTAAGAAAAAAAATAAAACAGTTATTCCAACTTACTGACTCTCTCAGTAATATTAAAATGTCTAACATACCTTGGCATAATCATCCCTTGCATACCCAAATTACGGTGACCCAAGATAGTTTCTACTTTCAAGAACACCGAGTAACCCAATAAAAACACCAAATATCATCTCCTATGATCTAAATAAGTCTTTCAATGACTATTTACTACCATGAAGTATTTCCTAGTCAAATTTTATTTATCAAAAGTTTCTTGCACAAGGTTTGGTCTTAGCAACAAGGTCTCTCCTACCTCAACCCTACACAAAGGAGACTGACATGACCGACCATAAATCCACTAAGAGGAAGCCATCAAGATAAATGATTAATAACTATTTTTATACTAAAAAGCATACATTCCCAAATTTATATCCCATGATCCTACAAAATCAAAAACACATTCCCAGAACATGTCTTCCAAAATAAAATTCACCCACTTTGTCGGTTGTCGATTTGAGGGCGGTATGTCATACTCAAGTTGACTTGTGACCCCATCACATTCTGATGGCCTTATTGAAACCATGAGGTAATTAAAATGGTCTATATTTTAAATAATTGTGGATAGAACACCTTAAATCCTTATTATCTCTTGAATATACATCTGACCCAACTCATCCACATTGGCTTAATCCAATCATGGAATGAAATTGGTCAATTTGGTAAGATGGTTAATCACACAAAAAAATATAATTACTCCCCTATGTGTATGAGTTAAGAAAAAAGATAAAATACAGGGTTATCTCATCCCACATCTATGTAGAAATTGGTAGTAACTAAAAAAACTAGAGCGCATTTGGTTCTCTTATTTAACCCATAGAAATTTCTACATTGTGATACAATGTTAGTTATGTCATGCCTCATACATGGACACAACAACTACTAACACAAATCATAAGACATCATGTTGTTACCAAGATGAATGGACCATTGAAACTAGTGCATGTCTTGAAACACCACCTTCCACAATGACAACGACACAATGAAGCAACCTCTATAGAACAAATATCCCTCAGGAGACAATGAACTATATCAAATGTTGGAACAACACATCACTCGGGTACTCTTAATGAATTGACTCTAGAAGGGAAGGTGTCAATTGTACACTGGACATGAAAAAACCTCTGCTATGCTTCTTTTTCTCAAGATGCTCTAGGAAAAAAGACCCCTCAAAGTCCACACATCACTGACTCTTTTAATGGTTGAAACAAAACTCTCCTTGTTAAAAAAATATGTAAATACATTTCCATTTTCTAGTGTCTATATTATATCAAAATCATATCCCAAAAGATAATCAATATAATGATTCTGACTTTGATTCAGACCCTTCTTATTGAATATGTAGTCCAAACACTTATAATCTGAATAAACCAGAAATTTCTCCATAAAAATATAATGACACAATGTCTTCAAGACATGCATCATGACTTCTAAATCCATATCATGTGTTGGGTAATTCATTTCAGGTGGTTGGAGTTTGTGAAAAACATATTCCACCAAATGGGAATCTTATAATTGAACACACCCAGTACGCATAGTTGAAGAATCATAGTATACCACATTACCCTTTTCAGATTCCAGAAAGATCACAACATGGGCTATGGTCAACCGCTACTTAAGCTCCTCAAAAGATTCTTGACACTCCAGGATCCATTAAAGTTTTACCACATTTCGAGTAAGTTCTTTTAGGGATAGAATATGTTGATACAAGTCCGTAAAACCAACATGCAATATCCTTCTAAGTCCAATATTATTCTAATTTCATAGAAATTAAATCATATATTCCCATGAAATAACTCCGCTGGTCTTATTAGAGTCCATTGAAACACCTCATTCATAGATCACATGACCCAAAAACATCACTTTTCTAATCCTTAATCTTCACTTGGATAACTTCTTATAGAGATAGTGATCTGAAAGGATTCCCAACACACTCCTTAAGTGATGCTCATGCTCCTCCTTAGTCCAAAAAATAGACTAGGATTTCATCCAAAAATACCATGACAAACCATTTGAGATATTGAGGGAACACACTATTCATAAGTGACATAAATACAAATAGAAAATTCATCATCTCTAAAGGAATAACCAAAGGCTGAAAACGGTTATACATACTTTGGGGTCTTTTTTTAGAATTTCCACCTCTTTAACTCTAACTTGGTGATACCAAGAAAACAAATCTATCATGGAGAACCAGCTTTCCCCCTTATGCTGATCAAAACATTCATTGATATGGGGACAAAGGTACTCATTCTTAATCATTACATTATTTAGATTCTAGTAATCAATACATAACTAAATAGATCTGTCGACCTTTTTCTCAAACAGCAATTGGTCAAACCAAGGGGAGATTCTCTTGGAACAAATACTTTGGATTTCAAATCTTCCAATTGTATCATTAATTCCCTCAACATGGTGGGGTCCATATAGTATGAAAGAAGATATACCAACTTTTTTTCAGAGATAAATCAATAGTGAACTCTAAATCTCTCTCCAGGGGGAAACCCCATGAATTCCTCAGGAAAAACCTTTCGAAACGCATCCATCGTTAGAGGTAATACAGCATCCAAACTACTATCATTGTCCTCCAACATGAGAAACAAGATATGACAAAAAAAATATTTCCATATTCTAGATTTGGATGTTCATCACATCCTAAACAAGGGTCCCATTATTTTTAAAAATGAAGGGTACATCCATTAGAGGCCACAGAACTCACTTTCTGATAATAGAAATCGATGTTCCCATGAAAGTAAACCATATAATTCATATCAAAGATCATATAAATGAGTTCCATTTCAAAAACTAAGGATTCCCATTCTAGCTCAACCACAAACTCAGTGACTGAAGAAGGTAGATTCTTGAAACATATCTCTCACTTCTTACTAAGCGGTGTCACAACCTCCATTTGATACAGTATAAGATCGGTTGGAATGTTTAACACATCCATAAGATGAGAATAAATAAACTAAACTTAGTCACCAATATCAAATAGAACAATAGCTGATGGTGATGTAATAAGAACAGTACCAAAAACTATCATAAGTATAGTATCTGATTCCATTGGCTCTCAATCAACAATATTAAAATGCCTCATCTTAGCATGGCCCTGAGAATGACCATTGACCAGTGGCTCTATCCTAAATTTACTTTACATATAAGAATATCAAGTCCTTCATCCATGACCTCTGAACCAAGAACCCTTTGTTGTATATAGTTTCGACTGGACTGGCATCCCATTTAAATCTTCAGATCCTTCACCGCTCTGATATAGTTGTGCCACCATGAAAAATTACTTCATGTGCCCCATAGTTCCACACCAATGGAATGGTATGGGTGAGGGTGGAAAATTTAATTTCATGTTACCTTACTTTCCACATTAATGGAACATGACTATCCCATCACTTGAATCCTAAGATGAAGATGGTCAGGGAGACTAGTTTGAACTACCACCAACACTCTTCTCCTACTCGTCACACTTCCTCTTATTATCAAATGAACTGCCACTGCCCACATCTAACATTAATACCGAGAAACCAGCCTTTCCTCAAGGATCAAATTCTAAAATCGTGGAATTTTTAACTACCTCACCATAGGTGTTCATCTTAAACAAGAAGACCATAGATCTACTTTTCAATAAAAATACTATATCAATATTTTGAGCCTTCATATTCTCATTAGAAATTATCTCGGTTGTGAACAGAGCCAAATTTTAAGGCATTTATCATGTTACATCTTAGTCTATTATCCCTAGTGTAAATCCAATAACACTCTATACATGTTGAATTCCAACATCTCTAGATAATACTCATCATTAAAGGAGACCTTAAAATCATTCCAAACCATCTACTAATGATTTTCATCTTACACCACTAAGTATCACAATTTATGACAAGGAACTTCCAACATTAATGAACCACACATTACCATGACTTCATCAAGAGTGTCAGGAAACTAAAAAAGCCTCTCAATAATCACATTTAAATCATCATCTTCTCGGGGTTCTGTGCAACCATGTAAATAAGGAGTCCTATTCCATAGGAACACCCATGATTTGTCTTTTTTGGAACCTGTTTAGGCTTCCCAAACATGTGTAGGATGAGATCCTACTCCCTATACTAATGATTATACAAACCACACCATATCTTCCACTAGCCTCATATCAAATGGTGAGGTAGAACACTCTACATCCTCTTCACATTGTTTCATTGGAAGTCTCTTGGAAGGAATTATTCTCTAATAAGAAACAATCACAAAGAAAAACCATTAACACAAATTCAGAAAAAAAAAATTAGCTATAAAAAAATCTAAATAACTTCCATAGTTCAAAACAGAACCATATCTAACACAATAACTATCCAAACCAAACCACTCCACAATATCCTAGTATCCATACACTATCTATAGTCTTTGCATCTCACATGGAGGAGAAGTGAACCCAAAATTCCTCGAATCCAATCACAACTCAAGATCTATCAGGAGGTGCGTTAGTCTAACACCCCACTTGTTACCCAACATCAGGTCCCAACAATCCTATCTTCATTATATTTAAACTCTTCCCAAATAAAATGACCCAAAAATTGTGTTTCTAGGCTCTGATATCATTTTTCCATGAACCAAGCTGGGGTCCCATCTAAACCGACACCCAAACCGGTAGGTTGAATAACCAAAAGGGCATTCCTACTCCCCATGGGCTGGTAACTTGTGTTTGGGTATACACAATAAACATTGGGAATTATTCTACCCATTATAGTAACAATAAACAACCCACAAGAATAAAACATCACATAACAAATAATCATAACCAAATGATATATAACAATTTCTAGATTCAATGTTTTACAACTTCAACTAAAAAAATACTACAAAAAATAAGTAATTAGTAAAATATCCTAAAACCCCCATGTAACATGAGGGACATCATTCTCAAGCAACCACCACCACCAACACCAGTAAAAAGTACAACACTAAAAACTTGATCCACCTGTAGCGTCATGATAAATCATTCCTTTACATGGGTAATACATAAAAAATTTCAAAAAACCAAATGTGTAGAGAGGGTGTGAGTAAAACCAGATAATATTCCCTCCCAAATAAGGATCCCATGCTATAACATTAGAAGATAAATCAAAAACCGAATTTTAATTTAAAAAATTAAACATTTCTTATACAACACTTTAAGGAAACATATTTTAAGGAAAAAAATTTCTCAGATAAGCATTATTTGAATTGAAAAATATAAACAAGGTTCACGATAAACCAATGGGAAGCACCACATCACACAATCGTGATATCATAAGAAAAAACCATAGGAAATACCAATAGGTTCTTATAACTAGTGGTACCCTAGAAACCTCATACCTCAGTGATCAAAATCCTCCTACCAAAACCAACATCATGCTCATGTAAAGTCCATTAGAGGGGAACACATACTAATGTCTAGTGGTCTCTATATCATATGTGAAAACCAATAGTGTTCCCCTGAATGATCCACTTGAGAGGATCCCATCACAAGGTATATTGTTCTCAGATCATAACACATTTGTAATTAGTGTTGTAGTGTCAACAGTGCTATAATTATTTGGGCCTTATCCCTTCTAAATCAACATGCATACTTGTTCTTGTCCCCCCCCCCACCAAGATGCCAAGGATTCCCTTAATTATCAAGATCCATTTTATAGATCAGATAAACTTCCACTTTCAAATACACATGTCGAAAATCATGAATAACATGGGAAATCAACATCTTTACAATTCACGTTGATCCAATGATCAAAGATCAAATAAAAACCACCATTTACCATAAAAACACACTTTTAAATTCACATGCACAATAAATCCATTTGGAAACAAATTTCAAACCACTATCTAAATTCAATAAACCCATTTGGAAACATAAAAATTATATAAAAAAATAAATCCACCCATTTCAATGGGGATTTCCCCTTTCAAATAAATAGACACACCAAATCCATTTTATAATATTCTTCACAATACCTTCACAATTCATACCACACATTTGTGAAACAAAAGGGAAATTCACATTATACAAAACCCATTTACATTGAAAACCTATATATTAATTCACAATCTCCTCAAATCTCTATAGAAACATCTTTTTCACCTTTCACAATTATCATAAAACAAATTAAAAAAACACCATAATGAAGCACACAATATATATGACCAATTTATTTTCAAAAGTCAACTTTCATCACATATTCACCTCAAACATATTTAAATAATTTTTTGAACCTAAAAAACAATCCATTGAACACATATAAAAAACCAACAAAGCATAAAAAAATCATCTACTAATGTAAAATAATCAAACCACTTGCCTCATGCTTGGAAACATTCATAATTGGGTGAAAAACACAACCTCACCTCACAAAGACCCTTTAAAGGCAGGATCAAATGATATCCTTCATGATTTCTCCCAACAACACAATATTAATTCCTCATTTAGTCAACAAACAAGCATAAAGAGAATAACCCCATGTGGGAAGGATTTAAACTCTAGAAGAAGGAAAAAATCATGAGAAAAGATACGTAGTTGATGTTTTCTTCATGATTCAAGGAAAAAACCACACAAGTAATGGTGATAAATGGTTTTAAGAAGTTATTGTTGAATATACTAGGGCTATTAATCCCCTCGGTACTGGATTTAGGGTGATTTAGGGTTAAATACAAAGAGGTAAAAAGAGTAATTTTCCATTTTTTAATGACTCGGACATGTCACATAGTCAGCCCACACGGTTTTCCAAACTGTATGGAAATTTTGTGTCCATAACTATCCAAGAGGGGAAATCTACACAATTATCCCACATGGTTCTACAAATCATGGGTAAATTGTGTGGTCCCCCCCCCCATCCAACTGGAACTAAGACATACTATTTCTTAGGGTAGGGTGCTTGCCCATGTGGCTGGTCGTGTGACCAGGATTTTTCCATTGTCCAAGGAACACATTTTTTCATAGGATAGAACATTGTTTCCTAAAAAAAATTACCTTTTGATGCCAATTTCAATGACCAACAACTCCATTTTTCACCCAAAACACTCGAAAAACAATGGGATAAATACAAAACCAAAAATAAATAATTGAATATCTCAAAATTAAATCACAAATGTGACAAAAATGTATTTTGTTAGTCACTAATTGCAAAAGAAGGTTTCTTTAACATTAAAACCTACTCAATACCAACTTGAATATTTTATACACTTAATAAAATGCAAACAATCAAAAAATCATTTTTTTAATAAAATATAAATTAGGATTTAAAATATGAAGTATATATCTGAAAAATTATAAATATTATTTCTAAATACACTTTCTAAATACATATCAAAATTAATTTTGAAGGGTGTTAATTTTTTTGCGTCATATTTAAAACATTCTGATGATAAAAAATTAAGGTATTTTTAAAAATTATTTTTTACTAATAACTAAAAATTAAAACCTTTTAGAAAATTAAATATAATTTATAATATGATATTTTAAATTTGATGAGTACAAGAATTTTTTATATTAAACGAAACTATAAATATTAATTTATAATTACTTTTTAGTAAATTGATATTATAAATGGTGGAAAAAATTATATTGAATAAATTCTATTTTTTCTATTAAGTGTGATTTCATTTTTTTAACTCTTTCTATTATATGATTTATATTTAATAAATATATCTATTTTAGAGAAACAAATTAAATATAAGTAAATGAAATTTAAATTAAAAGATAAATATTTTTATAAATATGTTACTGCATAATTTTTTAAAATTAAATCATATTTTAATTTTAGTCATATGATTTTTGAAATTATTTTTATATATTTATAGTATTTACATTTTCATTTTTTATAAGTATAGTAATTAATTTTCTAGTATTTATCTCTTTGTATAACTCTAGTAACTATTTAGAAAACATGTTTCTTTTTCCAATATTTATAAATGAATGGAAAATATAATAATAACATTACCTTATATAATTACTTCTCATCTCCACCATTAATCATTCACACAATTTCCCCTCGATGTAATTTATATTTCTTTTAAAATTGACTTTATTTTTTTAATAGTTTTTTTTTATTTTTATAGTGGCATTTGGGGGTGCTAATATTAAAGGACCATTACATACCAAAATATGAAGTTCAAATTTTAATATGTTCTTATTTTTATCACCCCATTATACATTTTTCAATTATTTGTTGTTCATTTATACAACAAACTAAATTCATATTAAATATTGAATAAATAGTGTTTTAAATGCGCATGATCTATTATATAATTTATACAACATATATACTTGGGTGGAATATTGTGTATATCTTTGAAATATGGGCCAATTCATGATTATCTAAATCAAAATCATCTAAACTAGAATTTCCACCTTTGGGTTAGTATGAGAAGTCTTGAATGGTATGTGTCTCAAAACATATTATCACCCAAACTACACATTATATGTCTACAGTGAGAGGAACTATTCCAATGTCCAATATATTAGTTTCTGCATTATCTACCAGGATTTCTTTATAGTCATTTATTTATAAATAATTTTAGTCCCATTATACACTCAATATTGAAGTACATATTTCTTCTATAAGTATTGATACCCTTCTAGATAATAAAATTGTCTAAGTTAATAAGTTCTTATCTTGTTCCAAAACACTAGTTTTTTTTTTGGAATTATTTGTATTCAATAGTTCTTATGATGTAATTATTTTATATTTTTCATAAAATGGATAGGTTAACCTACTTAGGACTATACATTTTCTTATATCACCCAAGGATATATTTTACATCACTAAATTATATTAAGTATTACCTCTATAGAGAGTGAGAGTTTTATTCTTGTTGACAGAGTCTAAAATAAGGAAAATCATGAGAATTTATTAAAAAGATGGATATTATTCTCCAAATGTTAGTAAAAGTATTAGATTTATCAGAATTTACACCAATGGAAAGGTAAATCATGATAAATTCAATAAATATTTCTATTTGTTTCATCAGAAATAATAGTTGGAATTTATAATTGATCTATTACCTAGAAATGAACATATCTTTATTCCTCATCTTCATATTAAAAATTGAATTATGGAAGATTAATATTATATTAGATGATCTCAAACATAATGGATTAATTAGAATTATAATGACTCCCTATATTTCTCATTTCCTTTCGAATAATTTGAGAGATATTTTATGACTAAGTGTAGGCCATCGAAAACCAAAAAAGGTAATGGTTAAGAATTATGATTAATTCAGAATAATTAAGGATCCAATTGATAAATAATATGTTTAATGGTTCTTATATATGTTTAATGTATGTTTTTATATCATTAACTTGGATGAATACCATACTACATTCTGAATAATGATTTTTGGTGTAGTTGTGGTCATTTGAAATGTTTATTACAATCTTTATGAAAGAATTATAATCAAAATATTATTAATGGAAATGAGGGACATGATAGTCCCTATATTAATAAATTCCATTGCAATGGCCTTCTAGGAGGATATTTTTTTCTATACTTAATCTCCAAATAATAATGATCTGCATTATTATATTATCATAGATAATCTATATGAACATAATATTTATTCAAAGCAATAAAAAGTTATCACTCTTGATATGAGAATTTGTGTTTAATAAAAATTATATTTTAAAGTAATAATTTTTTGATAATTAATAAATGTAGTCATATATCTCTTTAATTTTTTCATTAAATATTTTTTAGTTGAGGATTTTTATTAGACTCACAATTTATTACGATGATTTCATTCATGATTTATCCAATATCGCTACTCCAATAATAGCTTTGATGAATCATGGAGGCATTTTTTTATGTTGTATTATTTGAGTTATCCTTCTATGATGTGGCTAATAGGAATTCAATAGTAGTATTTCTTACTATTCATCATCTAGTTAATTGCTCTGAGGTAAACTATGAATCAGATTTAGTTACTCATAGTTATATTATAATAATAATTTATCATGTAATGTAAAATGGTAAATCAAAAATGTATCCTTTTATATGGAATTATAATAACTAATATTTTAATTTTAATTTTCCATTCCTTCCCTAATGTGATGGGGGAATAATTTATTTTTCGAGCACTTCATGGAATTCAATGACTACACAATACATAAATATAACTTTTTTGTATTGATGCATGAATTTATGGAAATTTCATAGGGTATAGTGTCGTTTACAATATTATATTAACATTTAGAATGATCTTGGTATTATAAATGTCTATACCCATTCATTTATAATTATATTTTGAAATCCGAGGTTATAAGTGAAATAGTGGAAAGTAGAATGATGTCATTATTGACTAAAATACACGTGGATGTAGTAGAATGTTTTTTTGGATAAATTTATAAATACTTAGCCTCACATTATCAATTATATACTATATCATTGATTCTATGATTTCTAATCTTTATTTTTCTATTATTTTATTTATACTCAATGATGGGTATGTCCTCAATTTTGACTCTGATGATCTGTTGATTATCCTATAGTTACCTAGAATACTAGTTTTCCTACGTAGTATAATAAAGAATGTAGTGATAGAATATGATTCATCTAGTTGGACTGTGCATCTTATTATTACAAATATGTATCATGACATCTCTACAATTTATTTTTGTCTATAATGATATAAGAGGTTATATGGTTTTTTGATATTCCATACTTGTCACTAATTGAATACAGGTAATCAATTCCATGTAGGATAAAATCCACCTCCTCTTTTACCAGTTTGAAATTAGCTCATAAGTTTTATAGATTTTTATTCTGATTTCATAGATCATTGAGGTATAATCATAAAATATTGTATATTCTAGATCATCATAGAAATATAAATAACTTCTTACCTATTATGCATACCATCTCTACTATTTACTTTAGTATGTTTTATGCTACTGTAATCCTTAATCATAATAGAGTGCTAGAAATTATTATACTTTGATGGTATATAATGTTATCATATTTTTTCTAGCATTGGATTTATCATTCATTATGTTCTCATGTTAAATTGAAAAATTATTTTTTCATAAAAGCTTTATTAAATCCTAATTAAATCATATGTATTTATAAGTGATTGATTTTATCTTATATAGTTAAATTTTGCGTCCCATGGAAGTATCATGTTCCTTTTTTGGAATTCACCTACTTAAATAGATTTCATGAATTAGTTAAAATTAAATCATTCAAATATAATTATTGACAACATTGTCTATCTCAATATTATTGAATTTAAATATATCTCTCTATTGTGATCGATCAAAGTTTCTTCCATAAGATTATAAAATATCAGAAAATATTTATGATGTATATTATTACTTCTCGTAAATGAAAAATATAGACATTATAATATTTAAATATGTCCATTTGAAGTTATAGTTTGTGATAATTCCCATCTACATGTTTCTTTGAGAATATATCACCAATGCATGTCTTAAAAAGGAAAGTGTACTCCATGATTTTATTCCATTTGGGGTGTTGGTTTTTGAAGGGGAGAAAAATTGGTTACTATGCTTACATATTAAAATAATCTATATTTATAATACATTACATGTTTTATAACTAGGTAAGTATGTACCAAACCCTTCTTAGGTGACCTAGTATAATGATATTGAGGGAAAGGATGATGTATCCTATTTTAATTATTCATTTTCAAATATAGATTTGTGTTAAAAAGTGTTATGGTGTAATTAAATTCTTTTTTTGGTTTATTTTAAATTAAATAATAAAAATTTTGTGTTATAAAATGATATGAATATTCAATGTCCTGATTTATTCCTTTAGAAAAAAAATATTCTTCTTTGGGATTATAATACTAACGGTGGGGAGGATTTAAAGATACATGCCAATCTAGGTTGGTTATTACCTCTAATTTAGTCATTTAAAGTCATTATTGAATGTATTTTATGTTTTCATTTTCATTTTAGGATGAAGTATAATATTATGGAGGTTATATTAAAATGAAATTAATGGTACCCATTATAAGTTATAGCATAGCATGCCTGATAGAATTTCATTGGGTACCTAGTGGCACCCCATGCTATATGGCCAATGTCAACATCTTTGGAAAACTAGTAGGCTAGTTTGGGTACTCAGTTGTGATATAAGTCGGTTTTTATATATTATGTTGGTTTGTTTATTTCACCATAATAATTTACCTCTCAAATACCATTGTTGTAGGATCTCCCTCACATTTTTATTATTCCCATCATTTATAAAACATTCATCTTAGGATTCCATATCATTATGTCCCCATGATCAATTATAGGCTAAAAATAACCTCTCTGTTTTTTAAATATTGGTATAAAAGAGGTAACTCATTAGTACTCCTCTAATATCCAACTTCATTTTGTTTATTTGTGTATGTGTGTGTAAACGCAATGATTATTATATTTATGTCTTGTGGATATTATCTAATCAGTTGGTATTTCATCCATATAGGTGACCTAATAGATTTTCATTCGAGAATTAGCGTATTAGATCGGTTATGTTGTTAGTTTCCATTTCATGAAATATCATTGAATATGTCTCAATTTTTTCTTTTTTTCTTTAGATTGATAGTATTTCATTTAAATTTCTCTTCTTATAGACATAAAAATATTTAATTTTATTTATTTTTTAATGTTGAACTCTTTTTTTTCAATGAATAATTGAATGGTTACCTATAAGTGTCATGGGGTGATGTTTACATATCTTAACAAAATATATTTTTTCTAACAAATATTTTTATATAATTCTTCAATGAAATGAAATGGATTATTTTTGGAAAAATTTTACTATAATTTTCATGTTTTCAATCGTGTCCAATAATTTATGTATTTATTTTTCTAATATATTATAATCATGTTCCTAATGTATTGTTATTTTTTATTTCAATATGAAAGGAATATATGTTTTTTTAATGTTTCATTCTACTTAATTTAATGTTTAGTCACTTGACATTTACCATGTCTTGCCTATTAAGTGTGTAATATAGGTCATTATTGAATCATATGTCCAGGTTCATAATATCCCACATTTTTATTCTTCAAAAAATGTTTAATATGTTTTCCACACAAAAGATGAAATAAAATGGAAAATGATACATTTTATTAAAATAATATTTCATAAAAAATGATAAATAATTACATATAATGATAATGATATATGAAAAATCATTAATAAAATATTATATTGAATAAAAAACATATAAAGGTTAATGGTAAATCTAACTCCTCAATCATTACCTTAAAGATCAATCTGTGAATTATTACTATTTATAGTTAAAATAAAATTATAAATATAATAGAATATTTTATTTTGAAATGAATATTTTTAATGAAATATTTTATGATAGGTATTAATTTTATATATAGGATTAAAAATAGATAAAATTATCATTAAGTGACCATTAATTACAAATTAATATGTATGAAATATATATGAACATTAGGACAGATTATAACAAATAGAATTATTAAAAATGTAATCATGGGTATCCAATCAATTTTTTAAATTGAATAACATATTATAAAAAATACATTAAACATGTAAAAAAATAGTTAGAATCAATTATTTATATGAGGAGTGATAAAAATTAAAATATTATCAAACATTACATAATAAATTTTATGTAAATTATTTTCCTAATTTATTATTCATTTTTTCGGAACTTTTTTTTACATATTTTTATAAATTTTATATAATTAAATGGATTTTATATTTTTGGAATAAATATAATAAAATTATTTATGAGAAATAATTTTATATTTAAAAAAATAAGTTATTAGTGTGAATAGTGAATAACATTATAGAACTATAAAAACATTAAAATAATTAACGTGGAAGATAAAAATGGGTAAAATGGTGTTTAATATGAATCTTGAAATGTGAAAATTTTTACCCTTGATAACCAAGAATTCGATGAGGGGTGGTTTAGGGTAGTAATAAGACCTTAGTTTTGGCTATGTGATGAGGAATAAGAGATGACTTTTCATGGATAATGTGAATCTTACATGTTTTAATTTTCTATTATGTGTATTAATAAGTGTGTTTGGAATTATATAGTTATTCCTCTATGATAATTGTGTTTGATAGGATCGTAAGAGTAAATGGATGGAAATGTGGCTCTGTTAGTGGAACCTAAAGAACCAATAGTTCCTAGTGAGGGAGATGTACTGAACTTCCATGAGAAATTTTCTCACATCTTTTAGTTTATTGATGGATACCCAGGGTGGGTTGCGAAGAGTATGTCAGACTTGACATGGGTGTTTTAGTTTCATCACCCTTTAATGTTTAACAGATTTGGGGTCCTAAGGTATATGAGTTCTAGATTTATTTTATCCATATGATTCTTGACCATATGGATAATCATTCTGATAAGAGATTCAAATTGGATTCTTAAAATTTACTTGGTCAAGAAAATTGTTGGTGGGACATTCAGACATGATATGGCCTGCTTTAGGATAAGGAGTGGAAGGATTTTTAGAGAAAATTCATGGAGTACGTTTACCCTATGATGCTCGGGTGGGAGAGAGAGTGTATGTTTCAGAGGTTGACTCAGGGGAGTATGCCTTTTATAGACTACGATGGACTCTTTATAGATGTGAATAACTTTTTTCTAGTGTTTTCAGGAGATGAGTCTATGGCTATAAAACCATTTTCGGATGGAATTAAATGTGAGATTATATCCCATGTGAATATTATTTATCTAAAAATGTTTTTTGAAGTGGTGAATTCTGCTCACATTTCTTAGGGGAACCTAACAGAGGATTCAGGTGAAAGATTGGTGGTTTATGCTGGATGATTTGGAGGTATAATATTCGAGGATATGATGTGTCTTGAAGGGAATGTCATATAATTAAATTGTAGGTAGAGTGGCTATGGGGAAAGATCAATAACTCAAGACCTTACTCTGGTTCTTTTCCACTAGTTTGGTTGGACATATCACTTTAATAGAAATTTTTACCCACCATCGACAGTGTACAGATCTTGTAGAAGCATAGGACATCTACAACAGTTCTATAAGAAACCATGATATATGGGTAGTGATGGAGTAGCTTGGAAGAAACGAGTGTGAGAAGGGGATCTTCTACAATATATATGTCTTGAAGCTATAGTCTTACTATCCATTGAGGTAAAGGAAGTGGATGTGGTAATTATAGGTATGATTTCATGTATAACTAGGGTCATTCAGCTCATTAAACATAAAATACATCTAAGGGAATATGGAAGGATAATTGGATGAAGTTCAGCCTAAAATTGTGGATTGTGAGGCTGGAACATCAACAGTTAGAGGTTCTATTCTTGTATAATTGATAAAATGGTGGTATTATGTCAAGGAACATCTATTAATTCTAGGATAGTTCACTCTTGGTTCTATAGTATCATTATTTATGGGATTTATACATCCTTGACATGTCAATATTTGACCTAATTATGGCTATGCACTTGTTAGTGGCTTACCGATCCCACATTGATTGTTACCATATGAAAGTAACTTTTACATCTCTAGAGGGGGTAATTATATTCATCCTGGAGAGATAGATATTCAGGTAGGCTATACAGAGGCAATTCATCAGCAACTAGGGGATCTCACCACCCATGTTGCTATTGTGTTATTATAGGATGGTTGTGAAGGACATGATGTCTGTCCACTCATAGTGAAAAGGTTATAAGATGTTTTTCTTGAGGACTTATAATAGATGAAAGTTGAGAAAAATGTGGAATTTAAAATTTCTATAATGTTAGTGGCTAATCCAATTTCTATTACACCATATAGAATGGAACTAATAGAGATTTATGATCCTAAGAATCAATTGGGATAGTTGATTTATAAGGAGTTTATCCATCCAAGTACTTTTCCTTAACATTCTCTAGTTTTGTTTGAAATGAAGGATAACGGGAGTTTTCACATATGTGTTGACTACCTTAATTTGAACAGAATGATAGTAAATAATCGGTATCCAATTCTATGTATCAAAGACTTATTTGAATAGTTGGGTGATCCTTTATTTTCTCTTTGATTGATATGAGATCTGGGTTTCATCAGGTGATAGTAATATATTTAGACAAACCTCAGGCTACTTTCAGAAGGAGGTATGAAATTTTTGAGTTCATCATGATGTTGTTTGGGATGATGATTGTTATAGCTGTGTTTATGGAATTGATGAATATAATCTTCCACCCATACCTATATTTGTATGTGGTAGTATTTTTGGATGAAATATCTCTATACTTCAAGACTCCTAACAATCATTCCCAACATTGAGACATCGTCCTATGTACAGTGAGAGATCTTCTAAAATACAGCAAGCTATATAAGTGAAAATTATGGATTGATTACGTACATTTGATGGGTCACATCACTATAGAATAAGGTGTGTTATTGGACTCAGAGAAGGTGAAAGTAGTTACTTCTTGTGAGCATTCGTATAATTTTTTTCAATAACCATAGCTTTTTATATTTAGCATAATATTATTAAAGGTTCATATAGGAATTTTCAAGCATATAAGCACCACTTTTGGGATTCAACAAGAAGGAGGTAATGATTTAATGGTATGGATCATGTGATAATTATTTCTAGGAGTTGAAAATAATTTGATAACTATGCCAAAGTTTATCCAGCCTAAGCTGGGTGAGGAGTATACATTGTATTGTTGCATTTCTATGATTGGTCTCACAGTAGTGTTAATGCTGGGGGTCGAGTTGTCGAATATTGATCATGATAGTTGAGGCCACATGAATTAAATTTCCATATGCATGACCTCGATCTAGATAAAGTGGTTTTGTTCCTTGAATGCTTGGAGGAATTATCTATTGGCTAAAAAATTTACTATGTACATTGAACACAAGAGCATACAATACATATTTTCCCACCAACATTCAAATATTCGATAGTGTAGGTTGGTTGATTATATATTTTCATTTTGTAGGGATAGAATATGGGTCCCATAATGGAAACAGTGCTTCATTTTATTTGAGAAGGAAAACAAATACTCATGTAGTTCCGGAGCTCAAATCTAAGTGGAAGATGATGACTATTCAGTATGAGATGCATATTGTTATTGATGAGATATATGAATATATAAATCACGTATCAGTTTCATTGAAGTGTATAATTTTGACATGGATCTTGTAAAGGACGTAAGAGGATCCCTAATGTTTTTCCTTGAGTGAATGCCTTCAATGTGGAGAGTCACCATCAAAATGGGCCATATGTGAGGATAAAATCATTTATGTCAAGAATCGGGTTGTTGTGCTTATGAGTATTATCGATGAGATGAAGCGTGAATTTCATTCCTATGAGTGGGAGGTGCATCCAGGAATGAACAAAATGTATCATGACCAACATCGACGGTATTTGTAGTTAGGCGTGAAAAAGTACATTGTAGGGTTCTTAACAGGATGTATCACTTATCAACAGGTGGGGGAAAATCATCAACGACCTGGTGGTTTACTACAGTTGTTTCCCATTCTAGAATTTAAATGGGATAAAGTTACCATGTATTCCATAGTGGGTCTCCCAAGGATACCTCATAAGAATGTAGGACATTTCATTCTTATATGAGAGACTATCCTAGGGGATCAGTTGGGGGATATGTTTGTTTAAAATATATTCCATCTATAGAGGGTTACATGGAGTATACTTTCACATTATGATCCATGATTCACTTTGTGATTCTGGAAAGGCATGAATAAGGCACATGGTGCATTGGTATTACTGAGTACCACATTCCACCCATAGGTATATGGTAACATAGAATATACAATATATGTTTTAGAGGATATGCTACAAGTGTGTGTTCTTGACTTTGGTGGATCTTGGGAGAAGCACATTGTGCTCATTTAGTTCTTTTATTTCAATATTAATCAATAAACAATACATATGTCACCATATGTGGCCCTTTTTAGTAGGCTATATAGATCACCTCTGTGCTATATAGATATCTGTGAGTTAGAGCTATTGGGACTGAATCATGTACATGAGACGTCAGAAAATATTCATTTTATTTTTAATTTATATAGATATGTCTTAGTGTATACATAATTCATATTATAATGACGTCTATAGCCATTAGATTTTACAGTGGGTGGTCATGTGTTTATTTGGGTGTCACCTAGATTGGGTCGCCTTAGGATTCTGAGGCAGTGAACATTAGCCCCTATGATTGTTAGAATATTTGAGGTTGTGGATTGAATTTAGAAAGTGTTATACATATAGGCTCTTTCAAAGAGGTATCGTTCTATGCAAGATGTTTTTCCAGTATCACAACTTCAGCGGTATCACCCTGACCCTTCCCATGTAATATATTATAATGATGTTAAACTTGAGACTAATGTTTCCTTTATCGAAAAATATAATATATGTGTGGATCATAGATATAAATTATTGTGAGAAAATACCACGATAATAGTTTGAGTATTTTGACATCACATATTTGTTTATAAGGATACACAGGAGAGATAATAGAATATGTGATCCTAGTGGCCCGGTCATTTTACTTTGGAGTCTTAGTGATGACTGGGAGTACATCTCAAGGATGATTTGTTATAAGGTGGGGTAATTGTAAGATCCTAGACATTTCTGGTGATATCCCAGTATCATTTATAGAAACTCTATTTTCATTTAATGGTTATAATATTGTTAGGTGTGTCTTGGTATAATTTGTGTGAAATTTGGATGTTTTTTGGAGTGTTTTTTCTCTAGTGTAGGGTTAGAAAATGGTTTTCTCAAAACATTTTCCTTTCCCTAAAAAACCGTGAAACCCCAAACAGAGTTGGATTTCATACTTGGAACATTGATTTTCCAACCATTCCCCCTCTTCAGAGTATATGTGAACATGTATAGGAGAGACGCATGGTCAGGCAGTACGTTTTAGAAAATGGAGGGTCTGAGCCTAGAAAATCATGTCTGTAGGGTTTAATCCTTTAAAAATTGATTATAAAATTCCCGAACCACCAAGACTACAACCTCATTCAACCCAACTGAACATTATTTTCCATGACCTATCCCTCGGGGTCCGTGCCATGACTAACCCAAGCCCACCTTCCATAGGCTAGGGGTTGGCCACTAGTACCAAAAGGCATATCCATATATCAGGAGGGCATTGACATTAATCTGGTACAAGCACACAATCTAAGAACACAACAAGAAGCAACAATGATGTAAACTGCTGTAGTAAAATGTGTACTTAAGTAAAGGGGGTCGGAATACAAGCCCAACTGAAAAGTGAAAGTACAATTAAAAATATAAAACATCTCGTTGATCATCCACTAAGGATCTTACCTTAAGGGTAGGTAGAGATCATCTCCACAACCATCTATGTCAGCTCATCTCCTCCGCGTACTTCCTTGTCCTGGCTCCCTTAAGTCTCAACCCAGCTTCTCATCATCTACACAAGACACAACACGGAGTGGTTGAAGCCCGTGTAGGCCTGACTGTAACAATACTTAGTAGGGTCCCCCAGACCCCCAAAGGTCTCCCAAAATTCCACAAAGGAAACCCCACAAATAAATACCTCAATCAAAAAGCACAAAGAAATAGTCATCTCACACGAGGTCTATAACTCCAAGATCAAGAATATATAAGATTTTTCTTAGGCTATATCATCTTATTCCATTTCTAAGTCCCAAAATAGATCCACAAAAGAGTAGTTCTATTATAGATCCACTCTTGGAAGTATGTCATTATTCCGTGATGGTCCACTGTAAGGAGGGTCCTCGTCGGGTCATGCTACTATTGATCCACACATGGTCACTATGATGATAATCTACACAGGATAATTATGATGTTGATCCACACAGGGTATTTATGAGGTTGATCCATACAGGGTCACCATGAACCTGATCTACATAGGGTTTCCAGGATTCTAATCCACACATGGTCTCTATGAGGTTTATCCACACAGGGCATCCATTTTGCTGATCCACATAGGGTCTCCATGATGATGATCCACATAGGGTCGCCATGAGGCTGATCCACATAGGGTATTCATGAGGCTGATCCACACAGGGTCTCCAAGAGGCTAATCCACATAGGGTCTCTATGAGGTTGGTCCAAATAGGGTCACCATGATGCTGATCCACATAGAGTTGCAATGATATTGATACACACAGGTTCGCTATAAGGTTGATCCACACAGAGTCTCTATGTGGTTGATCCACACAGTGTTTCCATGATGCTGATCAATACAGGGTTGCGATTAGGCTGATCCACACAAGGTCTCCATGAGTCCGATCCACACAGGGTTTACGTGATTTTGATCTACAAAGGGTCATTAGTATATAGTTAGGGATGCTTATTCATGTAGCAAGATCATCCCACTTTGGGTTTTATGATTCTAACCCGCATTGGTCACTCTTCTTTTTCATGTCACAACCAGCCACATGATTCCCACTAAAAATTCTTGATTCTGGGAGAACCGCTCCTCAATCCATTGGACATATTTCAAACTGATAATATGTTCATAAAAGGAGTACCAAAAGAACCACCCTATCATAAGGGTTTCAATGTGACAGACGACGCATCTATCGGCTGCTCGGCCTATGAGATATGGGCACTTTTGTAAAAAGGGTCTGGTTGGATTCAAGACTGATCCAACCTAGGTCATAAGAAAAACATCGTCAAAACTCAATTAGAGTGAATCCAATAGACCAAAATTTCACTAGGGTCCTTATTCAACAGACGATGCATCTATCGGACACATGGTCCATTAGTTACATCCCTTTCTGTGAAACGGAGGTGTTTACACCTTAGTCTGGCATGGGTCAGTTGGGCCGGCTGGAATATGCCAAAGGGACCACTTTCCAAAAGGTATCCCAACACCACTGATGGCATGTCAAATAGACACTCGGATCTTCAGTTACAAGTGTTTCTTTATTCAGGGACCGGTTGGGTCTTAGCCCGGTCCCACTCAGTCAGACCGGCCCGACGCAAAGGGTCTTGGGGTTTACCTGACCACACCCGAGCCCAGACCATAAAGGGTCGACCCGGTTCATTGGGTTTGGCCCTTCAGGGTCGGCCCGGACCATCGGGTGGGACTCTCCCCACCCACGATGGCATGTTGGGCCACGGTTCTGGCCTGGCCTGTAGGTGAGTTTGGTCGGGTCGGCAGGTCTAGCCCACTAGGCCATGGGTCCATCCCGCATCTGACTCGGTCTTTTTGAAGGTGGATCGTTGTATTCCACTGGCCCCACGGTTGGGGGGCAATTTCTACCAACCGGTGGGGCGCTGTCCCACCACATCAAAAGGTCGTCTGTTTGGTCGATAGGGTTTCACCAATGCAGTGCGGTGTGGGACGCGATGCATGCTCCTACTGCGGCCTACTAGGTATGGCCTATTCAGTTAGGGCGCCTACGGGCACTGCCCTTGTCCTGCACGATTGTCTTCGGCCAGTCACCCTTGGCTGTCGTGGCGCACGATGGTGTGCCACTTTTCACAGCCCATGGGTTGTCACCGCGGGTCTCCACCGGCCGCCGCCGACATGGCACACTGTCGGTTTCTTCTAAATCCCACAAAATATGCTCCGATAGTCTGTTTTTTTATGTTGTCAGTGCCTAAGAGGCTCTCGGGTCACCGTCACCGCTGTGTGACACGCTATTTCGCATTACCGTCAAGTAGGAAAATGGTCCCCCGAATTTCACATCAAGAACAAAGCGGAATAGGGTTTCGGCCTTATTTGTTTGGTATGTGCCCACCATGTTACATACTAACAAGTTGAAGAGAATAGAATTCATCAAATACAACTTCAAAATAAACCCCTATCTGGAAGAGACATTCATTCGAATCGATTAGTGGAAATCCTTCTTCATTGTTGTCGGTTCGTGATTCTGTGGCATTCATCCCCACTTGCTAAAACTGGTCTCTTCCACCAAGTGGTTACCTTCATGGTACTTCTCCAAAGCTTCATTCCTCAGTGGTGTTGTGCCAACATTCCACCCTGAGCTCAATATAAATTGAAGAGGAGAAGGGTGAGTAAAGCACATGGAGTTAATCAGGTTCATTTAATAATGAACCTTCCCAATTCCAACGGTGCTGTTACAAAAATAAAGAGGACTCAAGCCATTTTATGGCTTCACAAGTTCTTGGTCCCACCATCACCGCCGATCCATGGGAGGAAAATAAAAATAGAAATAAAATAACATTGTTATTTTTTTTATTCTTTTTAATGTCCAAAAATGATCTTAATCTACCGAGCTACTATGGTTGAAGTGAAGCCTCCCTTAAGTGAATATCGACACTGTGGATTCGACAGTTCCATCAAGTTTTTAATCTGAGCACCGGGTCAAAAGCTATAAAACACCGCTCGCACGTTTACTGAACATACCATAAACAATGTTCAAAAAATTATTAGCAGTCACCCTCGACTCGCGCCTATCGAGATTAGGCTCTTCCTAGGTGGAAAATTCCCTCACGAGTTGAATGGTACCTTCATATTTTAAATCCGATTTTCCATTTAGAAGTTATATATTTTAAAATAGAATAGTTGTCACTTAATTATTTTATTTACAGCCAAAAACTAAAATTTACTGGTGGCCCGCACCGGCCAATGTTTATATCTACCTAATGAAAGCATACCCTCATGAGTTTAGCGGTGGCCTCAGATTTTTTATCCGAGTCACCGTTCTTGAGTTATAAGCGTTTGAAAGATAAAATAATTTTATTTAATTTTGTTATTTACAGTTATTCCATTTTTGGGTTTTCTCACTAGAGGCATGCGTCGACTAAACATAAGTCTCGGCTAGGGTAAAACCATCATCCTGAACACAATGGTTCCCTCAGATTTCGGATTCGGGCACCCATTTAAGAGTTATTCCACATTTTTCATGAAAACCACTAATGCACGTTATTTTAAACTTAATAGCTTTCAACAGATCATTTTGGGAACTTCAGACCTCAGAATTACGCACCGTCAGATTTCACGGTCTTGAAATAATTCCATATCAATAAAAAATATTATATAGAAAATCAGAGACATTAAATTCTCCCTAATTTTGGGATTTACATCCCTGAAATTCAAAATAAGTAAAACCAAACAAAATAGGGTACTGATCAGGAATCCGCACCTCCCACTCCCTTGTGCTCTCCTGGAGGTTCCCGTGTTGCCACCGAACTCACACCAGAGGGATCCACTGTCCATGAAAGACTCACTCCTATTGATCCTATATCTCCATGGTGAACTCTGTAAAAGTATCCCTGTTGTCAAATTCCATCTCTCCGTAGTCGATAATGTGCGATGGGTCATGCACTTATCTCCTCAGCTGCGGCACATAGGAAACATTTTGCACTCGGTGCTTATGTGGGGGAAGAGTTAGGTTGGATGCCACCTCACCAACTCTACTAGAAATATGGAAAGGACTAATGAACCTAGGAGAAAGTTTTCCGCCCTGGCCAAACCGTCATAATACTCATCGGGGTGATACTCGTATGAAGACATGGTCTCCCTCCTCATGCTCTAAGGGTCTTCGTCTCCTATCAGAATAAGTCTTCTATCACCTCTATGCGGTCTTCATCCCTAGCCACCAGTACGGATGTCGGAGGTCCTAATACATCTTCATCACACCTGGATGTACTACAAAGGGGGATATACAAAACATTCTCAACACCTTCTCTTGTAGCACCACTTGTACCAATGTTCTTCCTTTATAAAGAATACTGTTCTCCCAACCTTCAAAATATTTATCAGGTGGATGGCATGAGGATATCTGAGCATGTGTAGTCTCGTAGATACTGTCTCCGAGTTGCACCCCGGACTCACTAAAGTAGTGGAGGGTCACCTACCATCAACTAGTGGTAGAATATCTCATCTCTATCCGCATAAGATATTTGAAGTGAGTCTAACTGCTTTGAAGCATTGTTCAGTAGTTGTGAACTCGATCCCTAGATATGCTCATCTACCATTAATTTCCCCTTCCCAAGAGTATATACTATCTAAAATTCATAGTCTTGGAGGAACTCTAGCCAATGTCTCTATCTCAAACATAGATCTTTCTAGATCCATATCGCTCCTTTTAACTAATCTAACCAATTATCAATCCTTGGAATAGGATAATTGTTCTTCACAGTCACTAGAGTTAGACACCGGATGTCTACGCATAGCCTGAAACTTCTCTATGTGTTCTTGGCAAACCAAATTGGGGATGCCCATGGAGAAACTCTATGCCTTTTGAATTCCTACCTCTGTAAGCCCTCTAACTATACCCTCATCTCCCGAAGCTCCGTAGGGGCCATCCAATATGTTGGTGTAGATATCGGTGTTGTTCTTGGGTACAATTCAATGTGGAAGTCTACCACTCTATAAGGAGTTAGTCATGGGACTTCATCTGGAATGAAGTCCTTATACTCATCCACCACTGCTGGGAACTGTGGACTCACCTCATCCCCTATGTCAAAATTCATGCAAGCCAGCTGATATGTAATCAGTTTCACCCTCCCCAACGCAATTCAAACTCATGTTGCTTTGTTTTACTTCTCACCAACAAAAGAAAATTGGCCTCCATCTTTGTGCATACATCGCACTATACGTCTCAAGCAGTCAATCTATGAGTGAATTGATGATATCTAGTTCAGGCCTAGAATGGAGTTGTTGGGCTTCAACACAGCTACTAGAATATCCCATATGAAACTCTCCCCTCTGAGAGTAATATCACACTTTCGGAACCTGTGTGTGACCACTGAATATTCTCTCACAAAAGTATCCAAATGAAAAGGTTGAGCTAAAATCTTAGTCGGAATCTCAGAGTCCCAAATTAAGTCTGCAGCAAGGAATGAATGGCCGGCACCTGTGTCAATAAGCACTGTTGCTAAAGTGGAGAATATATAGATCGTACATCGTATCAACCTAGGGACATTAAGACCGTGAGCCTCTATTTCTTTTAGGTGGTCCTATACTCATCCACCTGCTTCATGAGATCATGGTGGACCACCTGGGGTGGTGGTGGTAGTGCCTAGTGACCATGACCACCTCCCACATCACGGCCTGCTCCCCAGACTCATCTGCCACCTAGCTAAAGCTCATTCTCCTGCTATTGCAGCTACCGCTGCCTCAGTGGCCCCTCCATTGTCTGTCGATCATCTGTGCAGGGAGTTGGATAGTCATGAGCTCTATGACCCTATTTCCCACATGAAAAACATATCATGCCTCACAGGTGGCTCTTTCGGCCTCTCGATCCTTGCACCTCTAAACCTGCATCCTAGGGTCACCTTATGAAAGGTATATCCCACTTGGGATTATGCATTGTCTGTCTACTACCATCCACGTATGACTCAACTACGTGTCACCCGATGGTGGGACTTTTTCTCGGTGCCTTCTCATCATGGAATTTATCCACCAAGAGTTCTCTCTCAAGCACTCCAGCATATGTTGGGATACTAAGAGATACCATTGAAGCTCTAATCTCCCATCAGATTCCTATCTCTAGAGTTAGGGCCCTGAAGAAAGGGTCTCACACCTTGTCTGTGGAGTATTGTAAGTGGTCGGTGAACCTCACCGAGTACTGGGCCACAGTCAGGCTACCCTACTGAAAGTGTAGAATCTCCTGTATATGCACAGAGCATACAGTCGCTTAACAAACTCTACCCTGAAGAGGTCCTCAAAATCTTCCCTAGTGAGGGTTTCCACATCATGTATCTGGACCGTCAGGATCCAACATATCCCTGCTGCACCCTGAAAATGGCATAAATCTAGGATCACCATCTTCTTGACTGGTTCCCCAACCAGGTGAAAAACATTGGCCACATCCTCCAGCTAGTTCTCAGCCACATGTGGATTCATCTCAACTCGGAACCTCGTAGGCCTCTACCACTGGAACTAGTGCACCATGCTCAGTCATCATGCATGGTCCGCTTATGGGGATGGTGTCAAAAACTTCACAATGGGTAGTGATTCTACTGGTACACCACTCGATGGTACTATCTCTATAAGAGGGCCCTACACCGAAGCCTCGTCGCTTAGTGGGCTGTCATCATACACTCTCATAGGAATTCGGGATGGCTATCTTTGTGGTGGCATCCTAAAGGAAAACATAGGTGCACCATGGTCAATAAGTTATATCTGGTGATCTGACTCAAAGAGATCAAATGTAAAACACTTACAAAACAAACACAATTAGTTTTTTTATACATTGACTCGGAAATCAGAATTAAGGGTCCTGTTGTATGGATACGTTGGTCGCCACACCAATACTGGACTCCCAGAACTTAAAAACACACTCAAAAAATTTAACCCTATTACTCTATTAAAATTTCATAGTCCTAGTTCTTCGGTAGAATCAACTCTTTGATACCACTTTGTCAGGACCCGTCCCCTGGGGCCTATGTCGTGACTACCACAAGCATGCCTTCTAATGGCTAGGGTTTGGGGAATAACACCAAAAAGGTGTATCCCTATATTGGGAAGTCATTGCCTTTAAACCTATACAAAAACACATTATAATAACACAACAAGAAGCAACCATGAAGTAAACTACTGTAGTAAAAATTGTACAGAAGTAAAGGGTGTTGGAATACCAGCCCAACTAAAAAGTGACAGTACAACTGAAAATAGAAAACTACTCCTGAATCGTCCAGCGAGGATCCTACCTAATGTTTATGTATAGATCATCTCCACAGCACTCCAGAACAGCATGTCTAATACACATACCGCTTGGTCCTGCCTCCCTCAAGTCTCAACCCAGCTACTCGCAGTCTGCACAAGACACAACAAGGTGCGGGAAAAGCCCAGGTACGGGTGAGTATAATAATACTCAGTAGGGACCCTGAGACACCCAAAGGTCTCCCAGAGTTCCACAAAAGAAAAACCACAAATAAAGACCTCAATTACAAATCATGAAGCAATAGTCATCTCACACCAGGTATACAACTCATTGATCAAAAATATAGATGATTAGTCTTAGGCTACATCATTTTATTCGATTTAGAAGTCCAAAAAATGATCCAAAATGGAGTATTTATATTATAAATCCACTCTTGGATGTATGTCTTTGTTCCAAAATGGGACACTATAAAAAAAGACCTTGTGAGGTCACACTACTGCTGACCCACATAGGTTCACTATGATACTGATCCACAGAGGGTCGCTAAGAAGCTGATCCACAGAGGGTCACTATGATGCTGATACACATTGGGTCGCTATGAGGATGATCTACATATGGGATCCATGAGGGTGATCCACATAATTCCACCAATATAATGATCAATATAGGGTCACAATGAGTTTTATCCACACAGGGTCCCCATGAGGCTGATCCAAACATGGTCACCATGATGTTGATCCACACATGGTCGCTATGAGGCCGATCCACACATGGTCTCCATGAGACTGATCCACATAGTGTATCCATGAGACTGATCCATATATGGTCTCCATGATGCTGATCCACACAGGTTCATGATGAGTCTGATCCACACAGGGTCGCTATGAGGTCGATCCACAGACGGTTTCCTTGATGTTCATCCACATATGGTCTCAATGAGGCTAATCCACACAGGGTCTCCATGAGTCTATTCCAAACAGGGTTTCTATGATGTTGATCTACATAGGGTCTCCAGTACAAAGGTAGGTACTATTAGTCTTACAGCTAGATCATCCCACTCTAGACTTTTTTATACTGACCCGCATTAGTCACTCTTCTTCTTCATGTTAGATCCAACCACAGGATTCCCACTCAACATACATGATTCTAGTAGAACCGCTTATTATGGAATAAGTCATATTTAAACCAGTATAATGTATGAAAAAGGCATACCAAAGGATCCACCCCGTTATAGAGGACCCAACGTGACCGACGGGGTGTCAATCAGACACACAGCCTGTAAGATATAGGAATATTTTTAAAAAGGGCCTGGTTGGATTCATGTATGATTCATCTCTAGTCTTAAGAAAATATTCATCCAAACTCACATAGAGTAACTCCAATGGTCTGCCTTATTATAAGGGTATTTATTCCACGGATGGGAAGTTGATCGGATGCCCGGACCATTAGTTACATTCTTTTCCATGAAAATGGGGGTGTTCAGACCTCAGTTCGGCCCAGGTCGGTCGGGCCTACCAGAGTATGCCAAAAGGACTGATTCCCAATATGGTTCCAAACACCACTGACGGCATGTCGAACGGACACCCGGTTCGTCAGTTATGAGCATTTCTTTACTTGGGGATCTGTTGGGTCTGGGACTTATCCGACTCGATCAGACAGGCCCGATGTAACAGGTCACAGGGTCTACCTGACCCTGCCTGAGTCCATACTGTTTAGGGATGGCCCGGTTCACTAGGTATGGCCCATCAGGGTCAGCTCAATTCAGTTTTTGGGCCCAGGCAATGGTTGGCTCAACACACCAGGTAGCGGGTTCGGCCCGCTTGCGGGTCTGGTACACATCCAGCTCAGTCCGCACAAAGGAAACCCATTGTGTTCTGATAGCCATGTAGCTGCAGGTCCATTTCACCCAGAGGGTGGGGCGCTGCCCCATATCATCATACAGTCATCCGTTTGGACAACTGGGTTTTGCCAATGCGGCATGGCATAGGCTGCACCGTACCCTACTTCCACGGCTTGTTAGTCGTGGATGCTTCTGTAAGTGGCGCCTATGGGCTTTTCCCTTGTCCCACGTGGCCGGATCGGGCCAACCGCCCTTAGTAACTACTGCGCACGACGGCATGCTTCTTTCCACCACCTGTGGAAAGTCTCCATGGGTCTCCTAGGGCCACCACCAACATGGTGCGTCAACGGTTTCTTTCCCTGACCACCAGACGTACTCTGGTGGTCCATTTTTTATACTGTTGGTGCTTAAAAGCCTCTCGGGTCACCATCTCCACTATGTGACCTGCTATTTCTCATTTTCATCGAGTTGGAAAAATTTCCCTTGAATTTCACATCAATAATGAAGCAGCGGAGGTTTCGGGCCTTGTTTGTTTGGCCCACGCCCTCCACATTGTAGGCTAAAAAGTGGGAGAGAATATAATTTATCAATTAAAACATCAAAATATACCCCCTGCCTAGAAAAGACTTTTGATGACATCGATCAATGGAAATCCTTCATTGTTGTCGTTGATTCATGATTCATTGGCGCTCATCACTGCTCGGTGAAGCTAGTCTCATCCACCAAGTGGTTAGTATCCTGGTACTCGACCCCAAGATCCACATAAATAAGAGAGGTGATGGATGAGTAATGCAAATGATATTAATTAGGTTCATTTAACAATGAAACTTCCCAATTCCAACAATTCAATTACAAAAAATAAAGATGTGACAATCCATTTAATGGCATGACATGTTGTGGTCCCGCCACCGCGGATTGTCTATTGAGGGAAAAGAAAAATAAAAATAAAATAACATTGTCATTTTATTATTCATTTTAATGCCTACAATATATATTTTTCTCCCGACCTACTATGGTCGAAGTGAATCCTCGATCAAGTGAATCATGTCATCGTGGATTCAATGGTGCCCTCAGATTTTTAATCCAACCAATGGTTTAAATGTTAGAAAATTCTGCTCACGCGTTTACTGGACGTACCTTAAAAAAGGTTAAAAAAAATATTAACAGTCACCCTCAACTCATGCTGGTCAAGGTTAGGCACCTCCTAAAGGGAACATTCCCTCATGATATCAATGATACTCTTGGATTTTTAATCCGAGTTACCATATAGAAGTTATATATTTAACATTAAAATAATTATCAATTAATTATTTTATTTATGGCCAAAAACTAACTTCTACTGGTGGCCCGCACTAGACAATGTTAGGATCTTCCTAAGGAAATAATTCCCTCATGAGTTTAGTGGTGGTCTCAGATTATTAATCTGAGTCACCATTCATGAGTTATAAGCATTTGAAAAATAAAATAAATTTATTTACGGTTATTCCATTTTTTGGTTTTCCCACTAGAGGATTGCACTGAATAAACTTAATTCGCGCCTAGGATAAACCCACCATTTGAACGCAAATATGCCCTTAGTATTATAAATCGGGCACTTGTTTAAGAGTTATTCAACTTTTTTCCGGAAAACCACTCACACATGCTATTTTAAACATAACATTTTTCAACTGATCATTTCAGGCACTCTGGGCCTTGGAATTACGCACTGTGAAAATTCAAAGTCTTGAAATAATTCCATATAATTAAAAAAATTATATGGAAAATATGGGACATTACACTAATGGGTTTATCTCATTTATGGAGGATCCCTGATAGATTCTTGGGGAATCAAATCATTAATCTTGGAAAATTGATGATCTATTTGATAGATATTATCCTCTCCTATAAAGTGATCTTATAGTCATTAGTTTCCTCCCTATCTCCAGTTTTCTATTAAAATTTTAAGGGATGTTTTCATCAGTTGGTAATGAATCTAAGTCTATGTTTTTATATATCACAATCCATTAATTTTTGGATCTAGGTTTTGGATATAGATCTCACTCTTTATTGTGAATTTGAGTGTTCTTCTTCAATTTGTGGATTTTTGTTGGTGAGAATCCATTAATGATATTAAGTTAATTGTTATTATTTAAAAATATCATATTCTTGATTTAATTACTTGTGTGTAATTTTGAACTATTAATTTCCTTAAATGGAAAATTTCAACAGATCCTGATTTGATTAAATTAAATTTCCATGTGACAGATTAAACTGGTTGATAATGTTAATTGAGGGATGTTCTGAATAACCATGAAACATTAATTGGTTTTTATTAACTGTTGATAGATTTTTTAATGGTGAATTTTTTCTACTATTCCATGTTATTAATGTTATTAATTATGAATGATTTTATAGTTTAAATGGTATATTATGAAATCAAATATTGGTGGGAAGGTTATTGTTGTTTAACCGTGTTGAATGTGATATATATGGTAAATGTGAATAATTCATAAATTGGCTATGTGGAAAGGACTAATGCCCCAAATACCAATGGGGTATTATCAATGAAATTCTAGACCATAATTAATGCATTTTATTATTATTGTGTGGGACATAGACGGATGCTCCAAATACCCATGGGGTACTAGCAATAAAATTCTAGACCCAAATGAATGCATGTGATTATTATTGTATGAGAGAGGGACTCATGATTCAAATAACTATGGGGTGTGGGACAAGGAATGATAATATAAATAACCATGGGGTACTAGACATGGTATTGGATTATGGTTAAAAATGGTTGTGGTATGAATTGAAATGAAATGATAAATAATAACCATGGTAATAGGATATGTTATATCCCTTAAGGATGGTTTATACTCTACCATAGGCCAAAGTAGTTATAGATAGTTTGGTTCTCTTCATGTACTTGGGAATTTATGTGATTAATTAATGAATAATGAAATGAGATGTCTATTTAATTTATTCATTATACAAATTCATACAGCGTTATTGAATATATATATATATATATATAGATTCCATTGGTGGTGGCCTATTAATTTGTACTCACACCATACTCAAGTTACCAAACTAGTACTTGAATAGACATCATATTTCTAGAATGTGATAAGGGAAAGATCCCTATGTTAGATGGATGAGTCGAGATGGAGCATGGATGAGGGAATTGGTCTTGGTGATGGGACTTGTTGGGGGATTTTTGTGTGTATTTATTTTGGTTTTTCATTAGAGACTTAACACTTATTATGGCACAAAATATCTACTATTTGTTGGATATTGTATTTCTGTTTTGGTTCCGCGTGTGATAATGGTCTATTTTAGATTTGAAATTTTGTTTGGTTATCCAGTTAACTATTGTATGTTTATTTCCACTATCATTCTACTTTGATAAATAGGTTATAATCTCCCTAAGATCGATATTAATCCCTTGATTCTTGTCAGAAACCACTAGTGTAAATGGTGGCAGGCCTAACATCATGTATCCTACAAGCTTTGGGAACTAGTCTTTGGAATTTAGGTTGGGATATTTAAAGCTTGAATATTATTGCAACATAGCGGGTCTTAGAGGTGGGATTCATTCGATATAGTAGAATAAATTTTATAATACATGTTAAGGGATATATATTTTTACATCTCTATTGATTTATAGGTTATTGTTACATATTTTATGGGTTACCTATATCCTTACATGGTTAAATGTTATATGTAAGTTGACTATGACATGATTCTTGTATAGGAGTCGGGCATCATGCCACTTTGGTATATAAACTTATTTGAAGTCAGGGTTTGGGGTAAAACTATATTCACTATGGCATTGTTGGGGGTTTGATATTGTGGTACCATTAAAATATACTAGCTAAAATTTTATCACCCCATTGGAACACATCATACCCATGAAATTTCTCTCAATTTATGGATTTCATTGGTGCATTCATGGGATTTCATTCAACCCCATTTTGGTATCCTTGATTTCCATATTCAATAGATTTTTCTTTATCAATATATGTTCAGTTAAATTATATTCCCTTATCTTTTACTTCTAGTTATTATTTTGAAAGAGAATGTGATAGGAGAACATAATATTGTGGTATGGTTATTGCAATGAAATTGATGAGGGATTATATGATTAGGTTTCTGAGGGATTCTTGTGAGAACTCAATCTAATGATCATCATATTATTTTATAAACCATATCAGATGACCTATAAAAGAATTTTTGAGGTTCTAATAATTATCTATCTACATAATATTTTGCATTAGTGAATTTATAGCACATTATTATTTTTTTTTGGAATATAGTTAGAACTGAATAAACAACATACGAAAACTAAATTGAATGATATTTATGGGGAAGGTTCGTTTAACATATATTTCCCATTTTTATATTATTTTAATTATTTTTTGGACATTAACTTGAATAACTATTGTGATGTGTTAATTATGGTTTCTATGATTGATGATCCATAGTAATAACAATTTTTCTAAATAAACCATTCAATAAAATTATGAACATAAATAATGATATGAATATCTTATGGGTAATAATTAAAATTCATTAAAAATTACCTTTCAATACATATTGTATTGATATAAAAACACTCTTTAAAATGAAATTTTGGAAATAGTTGTTGTGATAATATATAAATTTTTATTACTATTCTTCATGTTTTCATAGTGTTGTTTGTGTGGATCTTGAGAGTATTTTTCAGTAAGTCTTATAAAACATTCTTTTATTGAATATAATAAAATAATGGGGGTGTGGTTCCTTTGTAAAGGGAAATTTTTATGGCTATAATAATGTGAATGGTTAACTATTTATTTTCAGATGGTTGGGTAATTCTGAAATTTCTTAGTGATAGATTATAGATAGTTATATAAAATGATTTTTATTACGATAATGGTAATTTCTTATACTGTAATTAAATAAGATTGTGTTTCATTTCAATAATTGAAAATTGATTAATGAATTGAATGTTGATAATATGATTATAACCAAATGAGTTGGGGATGAAAATAACTATGAGGTGCTCTTGGGAATTATATATCATTAAATGGGGAAGTAAATTTCTGATAAAAAATCATGGTTAGTAATTGATAAAAAAATTGGTAAATTCATGAATAATAAACATGTTTGTGGGTTATATGTGGCTATTCATATATATTTAGTTGAATTTGTTTTTTTATAAGTATTTGGTGTATTTTGGGGAAATTTTGGTAGTATTGTGGGATATTATAGTGTTGTTTCAGGGGTTCTTTTAGGCTGGGTATTTTGTGAGACTGTTCTCAAAGTATTTTTATTTGATTTCTTTATTCACCTAACCTTGGTTAGATAACCTTAAAAATTCCTAAATTATTTGTAATTTTGGTTTCTCTAAAACATCGAGGTTGGAAAGGGGGGATATTTAAAACCTTCATCTTAATTTCTCTTCCTTTTAATATTGTAATGATGTCTCATTTGGTGGATATTATTTTTCATTAAGGATCATCTAGTGTTAATCCCTTATTATGATGGTTCTGTTGGTGGTGATACATCATGATGATGGGTCAGTTGGTGGTTACTCCTAGTAATGTTGATTCAATATTTGGTAATTCACATTGGTGATGGAATATATGGTTATGATTTCTTAATGATGATGGCTTAGTTTTTGTGTTTCCTAATTTTAGAGGATTTATTGGTTGATTTGGGTATTTTAGGTGATTCATAGCAGGGTTCATGCATGGTATGTATATCTTCTATTTTTTCCCTTTTGATATATTTCATTGAAATAAAATGGATTTAAGACAAAATTTAATAGGGTTTGAGACCTATTCCAAGTCCATAAATTATATATTTAATTTACAAGTGAGGTGGTACCACTTATATGGTAGAAACCTTGGAGACGTACATCCATTATGAATACTTCTATTCTTATTTGAATTTGGTGAACATAGATAATTAAATTCGATTAAATGAATCATGAAATATTATATGTGTTTCAATGACTTTTCCCGTTATTTTATTATAATTAAATTGTTATTTTTTTCTAATGTATTCATGTAACCAATATAAAAGAGTAATGTGAAGGTAAAAAAGCTTGAATTGTATGTTTTGAATACTTCTTGAGGGTTTAATGTGTTGTTTCCTCCCTCTTATAGCCAGATTCTTAATAAATTGGATTTTTATTCCTTTGTTATAAATTTACAACATGCCATCTAATTTTTATAATGTTTAAAATTGTTAAATAATAATTCTTAGTGAATCTCATTATGATAAATCATTTAATTCTAAAAACCCACATAAATCATTCAAAATAGAATTTTATTTTACACAGTGGTGATAAAATAATTTATTTTGAAACCATTTCTAGAAGTATTATATTTTCCATGTGATTTAATATGTCATTAATTACATTATAATTATAATTTATTAAGAATCTTTTTACCCTGAAGTAGATTCCACACTATAATGAAATAGTAAACTATTTTTTAACCACAATTAAATGTATTTTGGTTCTCATGTGAGTTAATATTCCTTGTATTGCTTTACATTTGTAATTTACCATAATTGTGTATTGTTGAATTGTTGTAAAATGTGGATTTAGATATTTAAATTCTGAAATTTCTCGTGGTCTCTATCTTAATTATTTGTAATTCCATATAATTTGGAAACATTGATAATAATTAGTTTCTCTTTATGCTCAAATGAAATCATTTCTACAGTATTGATATAACTATATTTTGAAAGCATGTGTTAAGGAATAAATTCTTGTGACATTTATTTTTAGACTAGGGAAAATGAAAAATATTCATTGTGGTAACCTATTGAGACTTAAAACTATTTATATGATTAAATATATTTTTTCCAAACTAATAATAATTTTAGAATTGAAATAAATTTTCCTCACGTACTATATAATGATTAGTTTTTTATGTAAAGCAAGCCTAATGTTGTAACAATTGTGTTGCAACTAGGGTAATTCTAGTATATTGACCATGGGAATGTATCATGTATGATATGTCCTATTTAAATATTGATGTAGAATCATGTTATCAATATTTTATTATAGAATATGTTTATATGGTCAATGAAGTGATTAAAAAATGTTTATCTTGAACCTGATAAAGCGTAAAATATAGTAATAAAACTTTTATATTTTTATGTTTGTTGTTGGAAATCAAGTTTTTATGAGACATGAAATTATTAAAAAAATGTTTAGTTATAGAATGATAAAACATGAAACTTTGTAATAAAATATGTGTTGTTATAATTTATCTATCAGAAAGAATATTTTAGTTTTATGATTATGACTTAATGTTGTTTATGTAGTGTGTTATTTGATTTGAACACAAGAACATAGAATATAGAATTTTCAAAATGAAGATGGAAGTGTATTTCCTTGATAATAATATGAACCTAGAATGTCTTGTTTAACAATATTGACCATGGTGTTTGATATAACATTTTTTCAGTTTTATCTTTAACATGGACGCATGTTAGATCTATTTAACTATAAGACATAATGTTTCACTAGAAATAACTGATAGATTTTCAGTTTTGTTATTTGTTGGATTGTTACAATTACATTGATGTTTTGATATACCTTGTTGAATTTAGTGGTTGATCGAAACCATGTTTGTGCTATGATTATTATATATTATGAGACCCTTGAAATTACATCTTGTTTAAGCTCACTTTTTACTACAATTCTAACCACAATGATGTCTATAAGGAACTGATTCCCCATATAAAATTTAAAACATTTTGATTGTACCCATACAAAATGATGAGATGAAATAATGCATGCCCTAAATAAATATGAAAGATGTTATTATGGATGTTATGTGTGATTGTTATTGTTTTGATTCCTTATATGGTGTGTAATTTAAATCATCAAGCATATGAAAATGGCGAAAATGATCCTTAATTGAGATGCATTGTAATTTTACATGATTGAAACAATGTGGGAGAGACAACAGCACCCAAATTGGATAATAGCTCAACATGGTAATTGGAATTCAATGATTTTTATGTTTGGGGATTTGTGTGTGATGGTAATTGTGATTGTTGGTTGGGTTAGTGTGTATCATGAGATGTTAAAATTGGTTATGTGAAAAATGTGGTTTCTTATGGATGGTAAGGTGGTGTGGTGATGTGTTTGTGATGAATGTCTGGTGAACTTTTTTATTGGATAGTATGTTTGGCCAGTGGTTGTGTTTTGTAGTGGTAATGATCTGTGGTGGCTGAAACATATGGTTGTTCTGGTGTGATGACATTTGATTTATTGTCGTTTTATTATTTTGAAGTAATACCTCACCACCCATAAAAAGGCTAATAACTCTAATTTTCTAATAATATAAACTATCCAATTAGGAAATTAGGAAATCAATAAAATTGGCCTTCCTCCCATGACTAAATATTTATACAAAGTTAGTGTTGTGAATTACTAAATACCACCATGTTGTTTGGGATTGTTGTGTTTTATATTATATTGATGGAATGTGTAATGACTTCAAACATAAAAAGAGAGGTAAAAATTTTCCCTACATCAAGATTCTTTATATTACAACTGATTCTTAAACGATGCAAGTGAGTGAGTGCCTCCTATGGTGGACAATATTTTGGTATGGTGGATAACCTCCTTTGATTTGTGTGTGCATGACAGATCTATCTATATTAACATAAGTTTTCATTTTTTCTGAGTAATTTTATTATAAACATATTCATGTAATTACATGACCATTTGAAAATTTGATGTTTGAGATGTTGGACACTTTTTTCTGCAAAAGTATGTTTCTGGTAATTATTGTTTTGAGGAAAACCATAGAATAATTTTAAAAATGGATAAATTTTTTAAAAAAAATCATTCAATACTTTTGATGCTTACCATAAGTTAATTTTAGTTTTCTAAATTTTATATTAACTTATCTTAATATTAAATTTATAAAAGGAATGTTAGATTTCTAATAGTAGAACTCATGAAATTTTGAGAAACCTTGCAACCATAAAAATTATGTAATTTGTCTTGCGAAACATGTTAAAGACATGGATTTTTATTAAATTTGTCAGAATTATTTTTACATAGAGTATCTTTATAAATACCATGATATAAGAAGTATTCAAAATTTGTTTTTGACTCAAATTGGTTTTCTTATCCTATTTATTTTCTTAATACATTATTTTTCATGCAAATGATTTAACTGAAATGTTTTCAAACATAAACTTCAAAAAATAACATATTGAGATAGATGTTTCGAAGGTAATAGATCATTTAAAAAGTCATACTTAGATTTTAAAATCCTTTACTAATATGAATTAATGAAAATTTTACTCATGCATTCTAATATTTTTTCTTCATGATATGTTTTATATGGATTGAATTTAGCTTTTATATATTAGAAAATGAGAATAATTCATGTTTAGATATTCATATAATGACATGTGTTACTGAAGTCATTGAAGTAAATATTATAGAAATTCATTCTCTTGTCAAAAAAATATTCCTTCTATTAAAAAAATGTGAAGAAGTTGTTTTTGAATGTGATACCTTCCAAGGTATTATTATTGTTATTGGATGGTTATACATTAAATACTAGACTTGTTATACATATCTACACGATTGTGTCCTTGTTTAAGAGGTATCTGCACTGGGATATTGTTTTAAGGTACAATTTATATTTACACTTCTTTTCTCAAGTGATGTATTTATTCTAAAAATATCAAGAAACATGAAAGATATATCAAGGGTCTGTTGTTCAGACCCTTCCAATATTTCTTTTATGTTGGTTTTAGAATCATGAGTATGATAATAGTTTTAGAGGTATATAATGTAATAACTCGAACCCTTTTAGTCAATTATATTGTTGTAAATACGGTGTTTGAGGATTCCTAAAAATTAAAGGTGTCTTTTTTCAGCAATTTTAAATATTCATAGCTTTCCTTATTTTCTAGTTGTTCCTCATCCCAACTACACCTCATCCTAGTAGTGCCTCACACCAACAGTGCCTCATTCTAATAGTGCCTCACATTATCGGTTCCTTACTGAAGGTGTATCCCCCTGAAGATAGTTCATTGGTGGTGTTTCACCCAAATGGTGGCTTGCTAGAAATGTCTCACCCTGGATGTAGCTCACTGGGGGTGTCTAAACCTGGGTGTGGCTCATTGGTAGTGTCTCCCCATGGTGGTGGCTCATTGGCAGTGACTCACCCTGGTGGTGGCTCCCTAATGGTGTCTTACCCTGGTGGTGGATCACTATTGGTCACTCGTGGGTGGTGCCTCATATGGTGGTGTCTCACTGGCAGTTCCCCATCTAGTGGTTTCTCGTCTAATAGTTTCTCATTGGTAGTTCCATAAGAGTAGTGTTACTAGTTCTTCCAGTTTTTCCCCTTTGGCATATCTTCTTGATGTAAAATGGATTTAAGGCCAAAAGTTAAAATGGTTTTGAGACCAATTCAAAGGCCCCAATTTATATATTTAATTTCAATAGGGTCCAGAATATTTTAAATTGAAAAATTGTGTTGTTTATTACGATCTACCATTAATGAAAATTATATGTCATTTCAAATCTCATGAGTTCCGGATCTAATACTTCTAAGTTGGAGACCTTACATTCATTCATTACTTATCTTTTATCATAAAATGTGAGGTTATGAATCATTATTACCATACATATCATGTAACTTGGTTTATGAGGTTGGTTTTTGTTTTCCTAGAATGTCCATTGATATACAAAGGACCATATTTTGTTGCAGTAAGTCTAGGAAGAATATGGTGTCGATCATTATTCTCCCAGTTATGTTTTTATTTCATTTCATCTTATGTGTATCATGTGGGATTGGTTTATTATTCTTAAATCCTGTGAACATGGTCCAAACTATATGAAGAAAGATAATTAATTGTTTTGTATCGAATTTAGATGGGTAGGGAGTAGTTTAGTATGATTTTACAACTTTTATTTATTTTCATTCATCTATTTTGATATTGTGTTATTATTGATGTACTTCCATGATGAAAATAATCTCTATGGGTGACTTGATTATGCTACAACAACATTTTTTTGAGTTCCTATATTTTTTGGTTTAATGTTATCATCATAAATAAATAAATGAATAACCATATATATATTCGGTTAATTAAATTTTTTCCCTAGGATATTATGGTTTCTACGATAACACCCTTAAATAAATAAGTGACTTTGATAAAGATCCCCCTTTGATAAACATGAATGTGTTTTTTTGTGACAAATTATGTGATGTGTTTTATTTTTTTGGTTTTTGTCTGTGGGACTAATGTAATGTGAAATATCCATATTGTTATGTGTGTGTGTGAAGTGGATGACATGTGGTTATATAGTGGGGTTGTGATGGGTGTGGTATGGTTATGTCGCAGGGCTATGAAACGTGATGTAGCTATAAAGTGATGTTGATGTGGAATTTGGTTATAGTGTTATGCTTATGATGTGTGGTCGGTTCTATTATATCTACTAAAGTATTTATGGAATTAATTCTTCATTTTAATAATTTATAATTGGCATATTTATTGTGGAAATTGATGATGGTATATGTTGGTTAACTGGTTAATGTTTATATAAAAACTAATGTTTTGGAAATATGTAATAAATTGACATTCTATGTGAATTTTTTTTCTAATCAATGTTGATAACACAAATAAAAGATGCTGATGAAGTATAATTTATTGATAAAAAAGAAACTCTTTAAAATGGATTAAAAACTAAAATATGAATTGTGGTTTGTGTTTTTGTATACATTTAGAGTTGGTAGTGATTTTCTGGATTCTGTGAGATGGTTATTTCTTATTTTAAACCCATAATATGATATTATGATTTTTGGATCTATATGTATATACACAATATGTATTTTTAATTTCTATACAAACCCCTCCCTCATTGAGCCCTATGTACTGAATGCCCGTATAGTCACATGGGGGTGTCTTTCCTAACATCCCAGTGGGAGGATAGATGGCTAGACCCCAACTCTTCCTTGATCCCTCATTCTGGCGAGGTAGGTATTGAATAGTATGTAATGGTTGGAGGTCTATTAGTGTACTATATGGTTGTTCTAATGGCCCAGGTTTCCTTGGGATGAGATGTGATGTGGTGTCCTATGTAAATTCGAGATTGAATGTGTTGTTCTTTCCTAGGTGTCATTAGGATGAGATGTGATGTGATTCCCCAGATGTCTTCAGGATGACATGAGATGTAATGTAATGTGTTCTGGTGTGTGGTCGAGGTGTATGTAAGAATAATGAGTTGTGAGGAACACGTATTTACAGGAGGGATGTGTTGTGAGGCCCATGTGTTTGCGGGCGGGATGTGTTGTGAGGCCCAAGTGTGTGTGGGTATGATTTCATGTTGTTTTCTCAGAAGTGGTGGGATCGCCATGACATGTTCCATTTTGGTGATAGAGGCATATTAGTGGTAGTTTGGTGTGGGGTACCCTATCATTTATTTTATTTATAATATATTATATTAGGTGGATGGGTTATTTTTTGATTGATCCTTGGTGAGGTTTTTGTTTTGTAAAGAATGAATATTTAGGTGTTGTTTGGTTCTATTTCTTTCACACTGGGGTATTAATATGCTATTTTCTCATGTGCATGAGAGACGTTTTTTCCCCACTGAGTATACCAATATTCTCACCCTATATATATCAAAACTATTGTTTGGATTCCAAGAGTAATTTGTGGACCCTATTATACATTTCAAGTTTGAACCTTCAGAGGTTTTGTTGTGATGTTTCCTTAGATTTTGTTTCTCTTGGGATTTTAATTTGAAGAATTTTATATGTATCAGTTTTGGTTTTTACATGCATTATTGGATGGTTTAGATATATTTTATATATATCAGGGTGTTTATTATGGTTTATTCATCATATCTATAGATATATTTTTTTATTAATGTTAATGCCTCCCATATTGTGAGAATTGTTTACCATTAGTCTTAGTCACCAACCCAAGTCCTACTAAAGGCAGGATTCGGGGGTTATTATATATCTTTATTAATTTTCAATATTGGATGGGTATCTATGTAGGGAGGGGTTTAAATAGTAGGGATCCTTGAGGAGGAACCTGTTCCAGTTAACTGGTATATAGTCACCTGATTTAGTATTTTTTATATACATTGATATGGAATATAATATATAAATAATTTAGTGGATGGGTGAAAAATATGGAGTTCCATAAGAGAGATTTTGATAATTTTTTTCATCGAGTATAGCATTTGATGGGGGTTTTAGAAGTTAAGGATGTTGAGGCTATGACCTTTAGGGAGATGAAATTACTCATCTGTTTCATTCCATTTCGATGATAGATGATCCCTAGAGCCTAACATGGTTTTCTTCATTGACTGTTAAACTTGGGGGATTCATGATCACCATCTGTCTCAGTTCTCAACCATTTATAGTTGTCTATATAGATAGAGTTTTCATAAAATTTTTCTTCTAGAACAATAGGTGTTTTCCCAAGGCTATATTAGCATAAAGGATCAAAAGTGAATGATCTGTTAATATAGAAACATCTTAATAATAATCAGAGAGGTGATAATGATGGCAGAGGTCTACCCTATAATGATCCCAATCCTTAGTGACCCATATTAGAGCATAGTATTGGAGGATTTTTGAATCAAGGCAATAGAGCTAACCATGGATTTATTCATGCTATAGAGTCTCCAATTCTCATGGTATACAATTTTCATTTGAAGATCAAATTTTGTTATGGGTATCATCATATGAGAATAAAGGGAAGATGTTCTAATGAATTCCATTTTCTATAGATATATACACATTGATTTAATTGATAAGTATTTAATGATAGAAAAAAAACATTTTTCCTGATACCCATAAACATTGTGTTTTGTGTGCACCTTGACCAGTTTATAGTCGAGTTCATTGACAACATTCTCATATAATCTATTTCATTAGAGGACTATTTCAAGAACCTTAAAGATGAACTGTAGGTTCTTCGACACACTCAACTCTATAAAAATACATAAATGTAAATATTATATATTTATAAGGTGTACTTACCAAGAAATTTGGATTGTTAGTAGGGTTTTTAGATGGATATGTTAAATATTGAGTAATTTTTTTCATGGGTGGAAACCATGATTGTGTCAGTTAGTCACCAATTACCTCAACTTGTAGGTTATTATTAGTGGTTCATTTATCACTATTTTAGGTTTTAAGCCCAAAAAACATATTAATATTGGATAGAGAAACCCTTAATATGCATTTACCACATTCATTTATCTTGTGACTACATGAAGGAGGGGTTCATTAGTGCCCCAATGTTGTAGTTATCGAGGAGGGGAGATGTTTGAAGTATTTAGAGATTTATTTAATATTTTTTAGGGAAAAATATTGATGTTTTTTTTGTTTATAAATATCTTAAATGTCTATGAAGTTATGTTCTTGGTAGTTAACCTAAACCACCCATGACAAGGTTGTTGGTAGTAGTGATTTCCTTAAATATATAGGGATATTACCTCATTAATGAGCACTTTTTGGTTATTAAATTCCACAAGAGTTTAACATTTTTTCATTCAATTGGATTTGATTTTTTATCAATTTCAGTTGATATATTTGTTATAGAATTAATAATTTAGGATCATTTCATACCCCTAACTACTTGGATTGGATTTTTTTTCTATAAATGGTGTTTGACTTATGGAAAATATAATGGGAAGATTAATTCAATGTGGGAGATATAATGATGAACAAACAAAATTTCATAGTTTAAAATATAATATATATATATATATGTGGTTGGATTTATTATTTGATGATTGTTGAAAAATATAGTTAATTTTTATTGATGATGGATTTTTAAAAAAATTATCTATGAATTGATCATGGAATAAATCCATATTACACATAGTTATTTTCATTACCATTTTACAGAACATGAAAGAGAAAATAGAATGAAACATGATCATTAAAGGTGATTTAATTTAATTTAGTAGTGAAAGAAAGAAGATTTACATAATTATTTTCATGATTTATTAGAGGTTTGAATAGATTTAATGATGTTTCATGCTGAAGGATGTTAATGAAATATTTACCATGTTTTATTAAAATTTATTCTTTGAAATATTATAAATTTAAATGTGATTTTAATTAAAATTCAATCTATATATGGATAGAAGTAAGATATTGGAGTAGATCATCACAATGTATAGTTCAATATCATAGTTTCCTTGGAAATAGAACATTAAATTTGTATATGGATAGAATTATGTTTTTATGAAACTTTTTGCCTATTTATTTTTTAAATCAACAAGTTTTAATGTGTAATATACATTTCTAAGGTTTCTTCTATCAAATAAAATTTTTATTGATTTTAAAGTAGACCGCTTTAGGTTGATTGTGACTAAAATCATGATCAGATTGTGTTAGGTATAATAATGAAAAACTGATTATATGAACGGGTCTGTTTTCTATATGTGTAAAGGTAATGGTCCAATGTAAATGTATTGGCTCATGTAATGATATACGTATTGGATCATGAAAGATTATATTTTATCTTTCATAATAGTTTATCCTAGCACATATTATAGTTCATAAACGGGGATAATATGGAGTGTATGCTATTGAGCTTAACATTTTCCCGTGGAATATTATCTATGAAATATTTGGAGCCCAAAAAGGATATAATGATGGCCATGGTGGAATTGTATAATTAAAATATTTAATGGACCACCGACCCCATATCATGGTATGCTGTTAAAATTTAAATTAATTTAATAGACATTTTAGTTTTTTATTCAAATTGAAATCCTAAATGGGAAGTAGGTTCACTCTATTTCATGAAGATCTTGGTTTCATTATGGAAATTTTCCTATAAAAATGGGACTGGGAAATGGTCATTTTCGTGATTGTGAGTGAAATTGATTCAATAATTATGTTCATTGTAAAAGAGGACCAAAATTGAATGGGGAAATTTTATTTGCTTCTTTTAAGGTTTTTTTTCACTGGAGATGGGCATTATCAGTAGTTAACCATGTGTTGGTGCATCTATTTCATCAAAGAAGTGATAGTTCTACATATAATGGCCAAAATGTGTTCCAAATCGTAATATTTCATATATTTTGATTCATAGGATAATAATTATGGATAATTAGATGAAATAGACTTCTAGATTTTTCTTTCAAATTTAAAATTCAAATATAGATCAATATAAATAATGGTATATAGAGAAAAATTAAACATTGATATAGATAGGAGATCTAAAATAAATATCTAAATCCCTAATTATGAAGATGTTTTCAAGAAAATTTATTCCATGAAATTTGATGATGTTTGAAATACATTGAATATTCTATAATATTATATTATAATGGTGGAATGAATTTTGTGCATAAAATAGTAGAATTATTGATCATTTCAAGATAAGGTTGACTCTATTATTATTTTTTCACTATATATTGCAAATATAAAATCCTTGTAATAAAGTGAAATAACCAACACTCAGTCTGAAACCAATTATTTATGATTTATTTTTTAATTTTTATATAAACACACTGTAGTTTTTTCCTAATACCATTGGTAGAATGATTGAACAATTAAGGAGGTGATACAATGGTGACAGTGAATATACTAAAATCATTATAATGCAAATCATCTTAGGAAAGTTTGATAAAGCATGAATAGTTAGTGATCATGGTGAATAATCAAATTTCAATGTGTGATTCTAAGATCATCCAAAAGTAATCATCCAAATAAAAAATAATGTGTCCCTTATGATCTCTTAATTTTATTGTGAATATCACTTAACAAGTTATGTTCATAGAAATGTATCATTATTAATATTTAGTAATGGATGGTTAAGTAATCAGATGTATTTAAAAATAACAATATCAAGTATATAAACACTTATTTTAAGAGATAATGGTCCATTAAGAGTTATGGGAGGATTGTGGAAAAGTGAATAAATTTTAAAAAAATTCATATACCTTGATTCACCCCCCCCCAGACAGACATAAACAATTTAAAACCTTGAATACATTAGATATTTATTAATTTTAATCATGGAAAATGATTATTTTATATTGGAAATATTTTTTCTCTAACATCATCTAATTACATTACAATGTATAGAAAATAATCCAAGTCTATGGATCCAAAAATGTTGGTTCTATTATTTTCTAGAAATCTATTCAAAAATTAGAAGAAGTAATTCACTACATACTTAGAGGAACTAGGGTTTATTATTTTAGATGTTTTGATGGATGATATTATTTATGTTCATGGATAATAATCATTAAAATTAATAGGTAAATTTGAAGATTAATTTTATTAAAGGATGTAATTATTGGATGTACTAAATGAAAAATTTTCATTAAAGTATCCTCATGTAATGTTATCCAATTATATGTGTATGGAAGTGTAATACACTAATAATATTGAATGTATGATTTAAATAGTTGTAGATAATACATCAAATGAGAGTTTCCTTATGTCTAATAAAAAAATGAATAAAAAATTTCAAGAATAATTCTATAATGTGGGTCAATTTATATAAAGGTTATGATTCATATGCTGGAATCTAGAAACCTACAAAAGGAAGGTATAAAAAATTCATATTGTAAATCTATTTATCTATTAAGTGATTCTTCTACAATAAATGTAGATACTGATAGGACAAAAATAAGTGGAAATATATATGATTAGAAAGTTCCACATAGTCTAAACGGTAATGTCACTTACATGTCATAATAAATGGATCATATATTTATGGAACAAAATATGATGTGAAATGAAGGAAATATGTTCCTTTACACACCTGTTCATATTTTGAAAATTGAGATTGATAAAATAAAAAATACTCAATAGATAACTTTTTGATGTGGATATTAATTTAATAAAGATGAGTTCCTCTCATTTCAGGGAGCTAGAAGAGCTGTCTTAAAAGGTGAAGAATCTCAAAATTAATCGAGGAAGAAAAATATCAACTCAAAAGACATACATAATTTAAGATAAAGGATTATAAACTTTCTAAAAAAATATAATAATTGCTTCAGGAAATGAAATTTTTTCAAAAATATATTCCTTATATTAAGGATTATATTTCTCAAATGAATTCTATTATTAAAGAAAAAATTTATTTGATTAAAAAAATCTATAAAAATTATATGATGATATTTTTAGTTCTAATATATTCAACTAAAAAATGATCATCTTGAATTAATGAGAAAAAAGTTCAGAAATTAAAGGATAATTATTTTCAAACTAGAAGAAAATGAAGCAATGTAATTCCATTTTTAATCCAAAAAATAAGGATTATTAAAAAATTTATGTTGAATATCCTTCCATTGGTTATAACAAAATAGAGGATATGTATTATATCTCTTAATATAATATCAAACAAATCATAATTTCACATATACCATTTTCAATGGATCAAACTAGAATTCAGAATATTATAACCCCTATAAAAAATAACAATAAGATAGGAATAGACATTCCCATAAAAATATAAAATAATAATAGTGTTGGAAAAGGGTTAAACATTTCATTAAAGGATATAATGATATTTAATTGAGTTCCAATTGAATGTATGAATACATGTGAATCTATATTGAAATAAATTGATATATTTATAGGTTTATCTATGAATAATTATAACAAATTACATGTTGTCAATATTGTGGAATAATTGAAAGAATATTTCATAAACCAGAACAGAAAATTAATGTGATTTGTTTTAAATTCTGATCATACTTTTCATGAAATAAGTATATATTCTGAAGATATTCAGTAATGATTCATGGAATAATTCTTCACTAATCCCATGAAATTTAATTTTAATTGATAAAAATATTTTATGAACTATTTAAATATGATTATTATGTCACAAATATTGTGAATAGGTTATCCAAAAATGTTTTTTTATGTTCAAATCCCTCAAATTTCAGGAAATGATCTTTGAACAAAATAGGAATTTACAAGTTAATACAAAAATGGACAGTGATACCCACAATGTTAGTAGTGTATTATTATTATTATTTTATTATATTTTTATTTTTTGGTGGATTTTCAAGATTTTTTGGGTGAACATGCCATTTTTATTGTAAACAATCCCTAGTACATTGTTAGTGCATGGTTTCCCTAAATACGAATCTTACTATGTGAGGGTATTATTTGGTGGACTATGGTATTTTTATAGCATGATGATAGATTTTAAAATAAAATATATTTATTCTAAAACTATAATTATTGTGCTTGGGGAGACATTTTCTGCAACATTGTTTTCATATTTTTTGGGTCGTGCACCAAAATGTTATCGTGTATCCATGTCACTAAAAATGTGAGTTTTATCCATTTTTCAGATATTATTTTACTCCCCTTTTCATCATTTATTCTATCATTCAGGTGAATCCCTCTCTTTATATCCTATAGAATCTCTGCTATACATTTTTGTGGAATATTATAGCATCCTAAGGGTTGTAATCTTATGTAATCTTGTTTTTTTCATGAAATTCCCATCATTCCCCCATATTATATTTTTGTTATTCAATTTCCACATAGTATGAAAACCCTAGAATTGGTATTGGAGAATTATAATGTTTTTAACGGGGTTTTTGAATATTTCTTTATTTATTAGTTTTTTAACAACAATTTATGCTCAATTCTTCTGATTTTCAACAAAGGTGAAAAGTTATGGGTTAGTTTCTCTTATGTGTATCTATTTAGGGGTGGGTTTCAATGGCATTCCATTATATATTTATTTACCTATGTTTTTTTTGTTAAATTTCACTTAATTTTCATTATTATGGATTCCTAATCTAGTCTTATTGTGAGTATTGATATAGATTTTATTTTTTATCTTTTTATATAGGTTTTAACCAGAGTTGAATTTGATGCCCTCCATGTTATTGAAAAAAGGGATCAAAATTTTTTTATGGTTTTAAATGGGTTTTAAATGGGGGGTTTGAAAAAATAATACCCTAATAAATGTGTTTTATATATATTGGATTTTCGGTTCAATAAATTAGATATTGAAATGACTTATGTGATTAGCACTTCTTGTGTTTTTAGTATCATTGTAATTGAGTAGGACATCGAAGACCTTGTATTTGTGTGTACAAAATTCAAACAAGAAGAGAGTGGTATCAGAGGGGTTGAATGAGGGTTTTTAAGGAACACCATGGAAGATTCCTAAATTTGGCATTGTGGGCCGAGAGTACCCATATAGTTATAGTTGGGACCAAGGAAGACCAAAGATCATATAAATTGTTGATATTTGTTACTCATCTAGTGAATTCAAATTGTATATTAAGCCACACTAGATTCTATTACTTATTCCCCATGTTGCCTATTATGTTTTATCAAATAATTTATATTTTTTGTTTCTGATTATAGTTCCCTATTTGATTTTGGTAATTTATTCCTTTGCCTATTTATTTTGCAATTATATTATTATATAGTGATGTTTAGGATTGTATTCTTGTTCAGACTGTGTTAGGGTGTGTTTATCTTGAGAATTTAGGTGGATTATCTTCATTATTTAAGGATTTTTTTTCAATGTTAGAGAAAATGGTTTATTTTAGTAAATATAAAAGGATTTATAATGAATTATTTTTAAAGTGACATTTTTTTAAAGGAGAACATGATTTTGGAAAATGAATTATCAAAAAAAGTATCATTTTTAATGGGTAATTTCATTAAATAAATTTATGGTGGTATTTTACTCATCATTGTTTCACACACCTTGTATAATCCTATGGGTATATATATACCTTTTTTATAGGACACTTTTATGGGAAAGGTGTAACAACCTATAATTTTATGGTATGTTTCTTTTTAAATAAATGATATATATTAAATAGCTTGTATTTAATGAAAACATAATATTTTTAAATAATATAATGTTTAATAATAAATACGACATGCAGCTGAGAGCCTTATCAAATGGTGAAATATTATTTGAATATGATAGTTATAACATACTCATTAAATTATGGGGGTTTGAATACTGTTAACAAAATTATGATATATATATATATATTCATTTATAAGATAGGTAACTAATCAATAAAATTTTTTTGATTCTTATGAAATAAGTACTTGGTTTTGAGTAAATTTAGTTTATACTTAATATAAAAGTTTTTTGAAAAAACACATGTTCTTAATTTTTTTGTGATACAAATTTATTATTAGTTTCTAGAACATATTTTTATTTTATTTTAAAAAAATAATATAATTTTTTAAATGTCCATATAAAAATTATCTTAGGGTGAATTTTTTGTATTTTTATGGAATGATTGATTTTCCAGTGAATAGTTTAAAACACACATTTCCATTGAAAACAAAATTGTTATTCAAAATATTTTTAAATACCCATATTAATTCAAAATGGATTCAAAGTAAAATTATCTCACTAATATCACTGGTAAACTAATTATGATTAATAAGATCATTTTTATGATTTAATTTATTCTAAAAAAATTATACCAGGAAATAAGTTTTTATGAAAAACATATTTTTCTGTATTTTTATTGTTAAATTTTAATTAAATAATTACACATCTACATCCTGAAACTCATTTCTTTTCCATTGGTTAATTAATATATGATAAAGTGTTGACAATACATGAATTCTTGTGAGTGTATAAAATATTTATTATTATAGTATAGTTAGTTGGGCCTAAATTTACATATAATTAATGATTAAAATATTATTTCTCATTAAATAATGATAAATCATGTACATGAATATGATTTTTCACAATTTTGTAGGGAGTGTTGATTTTTTTTTATCACAATATATTTCATGAAAATTATACGATTTGATAATAATTTAATCTATAGGTTTTATTGGGATTCTAAATATTGATATGATCACTAACAAATTTTTCATATTTTTATATTCCATGTTATTCCATGTGATAATATTATGATTACATTGATTATAAATATCTCCACTATAAATACCCCAACCCTAGTATCTTTGAGTGTGGGGTTTAATTGTTAAATTTTTACTAGAAACAATCAATCACATTTGAAGGGATGAAATATTTTTTAAATATTATAAAACCATATTCAAACAATAATTTCACATAACATTTGAAAATATAAAATACACCATAATATTTTATTCAATGAAAAAATCATTTCCTATCAAATAACCCTAAATATAGATAATTATAAAAAATTTGGTATCTTGTGGAATACAACACAAGAAAGGGTTGAGCTTAAATTCTTATTAAGAGTATTCATGCATCGAAATTTAAATAAGGAATGATCACTATGGTTAGAAATAAATGACAATAAAATAGTTACATATAAATAATCACATGATCTAGAAGAATCTGTTTTTAATCTATTAAACAAATATCATAGAAATAAATAACTAATTTCATAATGACAGAATGTGTAACGCAGGACATCAGAAATATTTTTTCAATGCCACCTTCCAATATATTTATATCGATAAGGCCTCATGCTAAGACATCTTACAAAAATGTGTATTCACTCATCCAGATACCTATGTTTTTATCCCTCATGAGACCTACCAACTAAATGAGGGAATAATTTTTCCCCAAAAAACACTTAAAAAGTCCAATTAATTCCTTATATGAATAAATAACACAACTTAATAAATATGCCTTAAAAATCAATAAAAGTGAGTATTGGAAGAACTAGAATATTATATATGATAATTTAGCCTATAAAAATGATCATAAACCATTCATATTAATAATATGGATTATATCATAATATAATAACATAAATTAGGAATATGATTTACCAATGTATTTTACATATATAAAAAAATTTTAAATATCATTCGAAAATTTTTGAGCAAAATACCCATTTAACATGGACTTTTCTTATTTAAAAACATATATAATATAAAATAATTAGTTTCATTTTAATATAACATTATAATCATTAAAATTAAGCTTTAAATAAAACACTTTTCAAATTATTATTAAAATTAATTATTATCATAAATGTTAAAAAAATTCCTTTCACATAGTTGTAAAAGGTAAAAAATACATTATTCATAAAATGATTTAAAGAATACTTTAAAACAAATATATAAATAAATCATACATGGGTAAATATTTCATTAATAAATCATTATAAGGTAATGAAATTATTCTATCAAATAATTTAAAAAATATAGATATGGACGAAAAATATTTCCCCCATAAGGATAATATTGAATAGTGATGAAATTATTAAATAAACCATGGCCACTTGGGTGAGTTTTGAATCATAATACCCATGAAAAAAATTAAATCAAATGAAATTTAAAATAAAATGAATATATATGGAATCATGGTATATCATATCAATGTGGAATTATATACACCACATTAAAGAAATAAGTGTTAAATATGGCATATGTCTCATGTAATAAATAGTGATACGAGAAATCCTTACCTCAGGATTGAATTCATTCATATTCATATGAAACAAATAATAATCAACATATATTTTATATAATTATATTATATAACCATAGTTAAATATATAATAACTTATATGAATTACTTTTATCCTTTTATCTCCCTTTTATTAATATTTATTTATTTAAACTGTTGTTCTATGTGGAAACTGATTCATTTTTCATGTATTTTTTGTTTAGTAGTCTAGATCCTTGTTAATTTAAAATACTTATACCTTATAAATAATAATAAACATGGAATAAATATCATATATATTAGTTATATACATATTTATATTCATCATTAATACTAATAGACAGAATAATGAATTTCACTATTCATGGAGACAATAGGCCGTATGTAGGAACCAACACTATTTTCATTTTTCAACAGATGGAATAAAAGAAATATAAATAATAATTAAAATATTCAGAATAATAATTAAATATTAAAATTAATATATTTTTATCAAACCAATCCTTATTACCATCGAGTTAAAATGAAAATGAAAAACAAATCAGGTCGCCTCATGTATATGGTTGTCCGCACATATACACAATCGATGTTATCATACCCCATTGCTGTGGAAGTTGAGAATGTAGATATGATATTATGAATATAAATTTATTATTGTTTTATAAATATATAATATAAACATTATAACCATCATAATTACCATTCATAAAAGATGGTAACAAAAAAATGAATTGTATCGCTACATAGACATGGTAATTCATACATACAGTCAGATGATAGGTCAACTTCGCAATTGATGGGAATGAGGGTGGATAATTTTGGTTTCATAATCCTATTAAAATTACAGAATAATTAAAACACTTTTGTTAAAAAATTATTAAAAATAAAAAATATTTATGGGAGGTAAGAGAAGTGGTAAAAAATAATGTTACGGGTTGAAGTTATTACATATTCTTTGACAAAACTACTTTGGATCTCCCCTTAATGATACCAAGGTTTGTCTTTTTGGAGGATTATTGTAACACCCCAAGTATCCACGGTACATTTCCATTTGAATAATTCAATAGCTTGCTTTGTATGAACCTTCGAGATTATAACACACTGCGACCAATCAAACAAGTAGTTATGAATAGTACTAACCATTTGAAATTTTATAAATTTTATTTTTTAAAATGGACTTCATTTTTGAATTCAGAATATCGAAATTAGCTTAGGTGAATATTTGGTATTTTCTGAAAACATTCAATTTTTGATGAATAGTGAATAACACTACGTTATTTATAAAAAACGACATTATATTTAAATAATTATTAATTTTGTTTAAATTAATTTTAGGTCAAAATAGATACATAATACCTATATAAGTTCAATTTAATTCAATGGAGTTGTTTTATAATAATTTTAGATATATAAAAATTTTATTGAACTTTTACCATCTTTTACCCACCTCTTAGGAGCATTTGAAATATTGCATAAAACGTAATGTTTCCTCTTATGTGAGTTGATTTTCAAAAATCCAAGAGACACAGTCAATATTAGTAAGTAAAATGTGTTTCAATAAGAAGAAAATAATTTTTGGTGCATAGTAACTTTTAACTTATATTTACCACGGTTAAAAGTAAATGGGTAATTAAGGGAAAAATGATATCATAATTACCCTAAAAAGTGTCCTAATTCTATTTTATAAGTATAATTCGACCAAAAAAATCATAGGAATAATATATGACCCCCTTTGGTTCACTTGGAATAGATTGGGATGTTTATTTTTGTTTTATTTTAAGAAGAGTTGAAAGAGGTAAATTCAGAGTATAATAACTAAACCATTTTTAATATAAGGTTACAGATAATATAAATTAAACTATAAATATTAATTATATTGATAAAAATATTTCCTACATAATGGTACTTTATTTATAATTTTTAGAAATTAAACAATTTAATTTATTTATAACACAATAATGATGCAGTAGTTACCTTACTAATGAAATATTAAAATAATTGATATTATAAATATCCAAATAAATGTAAATTGAGACTTATGATGAATTAAAATAATTTTATAGGTTAATATTACATGTTAGGGTTGGTTAAATAAATTTATTCTAAGTGATAATGTTTTAATGGATTTCAAAAAAAATCAGATACTAAATAGTGTCAAAATTGACATAATTGAATTTTGAAAACAAATACTATATTAATAATTGATATAAAATTCATAAAAATCGTAGTTTCGTCAAAAAGACATTGGTAAGATTATAAATATTAATAATTAACTACTTCGGGTTCTATTGGAAATTTATAGTAATTTTATTAACCATATAATATAAAAATACAAAGAGACATGGTAAATGTCAAACTATTTTACTAAGAGTTAAATCTAAACGATATTGTTAATATAGTGACCTAAAACTATATAAAACTTATTTATTGATAGTTTTTAGACCCATCCATACCATAGATTCTAAATAAATCATTTTTGAGCTATTAGAAACCAAAAAATATTTTATTATAAAATAATATTTCAATTTTGTTTATTAGGTGCCCCTCACCTCTCTTATAAAAGGGCACTTATCCTTCTCTCAAAATCACATATCCAAAGCCATTTGTCTTGGACAAACCCTGCCAAATATCCACCCAAATCTTCCTCACTTAAAAATAGAGGCCTTATTTTGATCAAAAAGGAATCCTAAGGATCCCTTTTGATCAACTCAAAAGGAAACACCCGAATAAGAGGTAATAATTTCACCACCGTCTTTCAAGTTATTTTCTTCTTCCACTTACTCTTTCTTTGTTATTTCCATTCTAAAATAATAAATCCAATATATTATATATAATTTGATTTTATTATAAAAATTTTACAGCCATATTCATTATTCTATCCATCATATGAATGAAAAAGTCACCATACGTGCATATATACGACTTACCGTCTCCACGTCGTGGTGTAGTTTGTTATTCGAAAACATCGTTTTTTTGATGGGTATAATAATGATTATAACTAATTTAAATAATAAATATAACATTTATGGACTATTTATATATGATATACCATCAAATTAGATATTATTTCACCATCAATATAATGATATTGTCGCTCGTGCGTAGATACGGATTACCGTCTCCACGAACGTGATGAGATTCATTCCATATCGTAATAATTCATGAATAATTTTAATTTTATGATTAAAAATGATGTCTAAGAACTTAATATCGGTTTAAATATGAATAAAATATATCATATCCATAACAAACATGGCTTAAATAACAAATCATATAAAGGAAAACGGATTAGTTAACACCCAAAAGGATGATACTACTGAAATATTATTATGCAATATTATAGGATCATATATGATATCATATTTATGTATATAGTTATTGTATAATTTAATAACAATGTTTTAACTATTATAATGGAGGTTAACATACCATATACAATGGAAAAGTGCAAGGTAAGGGTTAATTTCACAATATATTTATTATCTGAGGTTGTTTTTAGGTAAGTATCGACTGGGACCTCTTTATCATCAACATCTGTGTTTTATTAAAAATATAATTCAAGACATTTTTACTATTTACTATATTATGGTTTAATGTCATTTATACCATAATTTTAACATATATTTTTTCAAAGGAATCTTTTCGTCGTTTTCCAAACATGGTACTTTATAACCTTTTCGACAAAATTAAGGTAAGAATGTCTTTTTAAACTTATACGGTGGGTGTGGCTATTTTCCTCCATTATATCATCGTCGAAGCATTTCATACAAGATTATAAAAATATTTTCAAAATGTATGTTTTATTTTATAATTATATGACATTTAAATGATTTCAAAATAGAAATAGATATTTCTTTAAAAAGTTTTGATTTCATCTATGTCAAATTACTTTGATGGATTTTAAGCTTGTTAAAAGTTGATTTATTATGATACAAAAATTCAATATTGTATTGAAGGTTTTGTGATATGTCTGACAATGTATGTGTTATTTTTACACCATTCATGGTTTATGGATAAAGTATTGAAATTTCCTATACTAGTTTTAATATGAATGTTTATGTTAGGTTTAAAACTTTTCATACGAGGAATGCATTGGACATATTATGTGAAAGGTGGAGACTGTTATAGCTCCTTGATGCATCGGTAGGTCTCATGAGACAAACTAGTTTTTGGCACAAGGCCTTGAAAAAATATAATTAGTAGTCTTGGAACAAGGCCTTGACTATGTGGTTATGAAGTCTGGCATTATGCATTCCATCATTATAAAAGTGGCTATTGACATTGAACGTGATTATTGGACTCGTAGAATATCCATGTGATTAAGTAAATAGAATTATTTGATTTTATTTTTTTCGTATTATCCTGATGTTTAAGTTTAAAAAGGTTTTGTTTTAGTCTTATACATTTCCTTAAATGTTTATTCTTATTTATGAAAGTTTTTTCTATATTGTTATCCTTACTATGCATCTGAGCTCACCCCTTTGTATTTTTTATTTTTTCCAAGATATGAAAAAGTATTTTATGGTTGACCTATAAGGATGTTATAATGATATAAGTGTTTTCACAAGGGGATATAATGTTTTTGTTGTTTTTTTATCATGATTTAATCTAAAACTTATGAATGTATCTAGTACATCCATGGCTACTAAACCGATCGGTCTTTAGGGACATGATTCCTTATATCATGCCAATGTTATTTAATAATGCATGGACTCTGGGTAATTGGGGTCGCGGTGTTATAATAAGTACCTATATAATGTGTTTATGGAATAATATAAGGTATTTTTAATGTTTTGGTTGAGAAAAAAGTCTCTCTCTTGTGTAAATAAGTGAGTGAGGATGTGCCTTTTTATATTTGAGGGGAGCGTAATTTTTTGAATTTATTAAATGATAAAATTAATATAATTTTATTCTCAAGGAAAATTTATACAGATAGTTAGGTATACTATTTTTGGGTATTATATGGTTGAAATAACTTTAAAAAATTAAATTTGTATAGGTTTGTGTGGTTTTTTAAACTTTATCATTATGTTTAATTCCTTATTTGACATATTTTAACATTAAATGTGGTAACATTTTTTCATACGTAAAATATATATAATTTCACATATAGGATGAAAATTTGATCACAAATAGGATAGGGATAAATTTTTAGATAATTTACTATCCAAATTTTAAACTTTCATTATTTTAATTATATTATAGTAATTTAACAATATATTATTTTGGTCAATTATCTTTAATTCTGATTTTTACAATACACTTTTAATTTTACTTAATATACATCATTAAAATTTTCTATTTTGAATAGAATTTATCAATAATTCATTGATATTCCATATATAACTAAAATATTCATATAACACTACACATTACTAAAATTATATCACTCGTAGTACTTTGAATATAATTTATTTCATTTTTCTATTAATTTAATTTATACTATATTGGTGTTGCGCAAGAATTTTATGTAATTTTATAATCACTAAAAAATAAATATAAAATATCATCATGAATATAATTTCAATATGAATTAATTTTACATTTATATTCAATCATAACACGCTTCTGTCAAAATTTTGACACATGGTAGTTATTTATAACTAAGAGAGTGACATTTATAACATTATATGATTTAAATATTCTATTTTCAAATTTTCATGTACACATTTCCATTAAACATATCAATTTTGAGCCTAAGGTGATAAGGGTAAAATTAAATTCTTTAAATAATAATTATGATGAAATATTATGATTTTATAAAATATATTTAACCTAGATTAGCTAAATATACCCTTTACCAAGGTGATAAATTTTACTAAAGTATCTATTAAAATTTAAAAATATTAGGTATCTAGTTTTCAAATTTGAACATCCTAATTCAAAATACAGAAACAAGTTTTCAAGATTCAATGTCTATAAGCTTCTAAAATTATTTTTTAAAATTTTTTACAAATTAGGATGAGAAATAGATATACAAAAAAATTAATTTTATTAATAAAAATATTTTTAAACTGAATACAGTCCTGAAATTGATTGTGATGAACATAATTAAAATATTAATAATACAAGAGAATTTTTTTTATAAAAAAATATATATTTTTAATAAATATATATTTTTAAATCATTGAAATGAATTTGATTTTTCATTAAAAATAATTATTTTTCATTATTGACTAAAAAGTCAATTTTTTCACTAAAAGTAAATTTTCCTATGATGATTTCAAAAATGATATTATTTTTATTTAAAAAATTATTTTAATGAAAATAATTATAATAATATCTATCAAAATGAAATAAAACTCATTTTTGAATAAATCATATTTTTGAACAATAAAGTAACCTTACAGAAAATTGTGCTCTTATTTGCTATGAATTAATAAATATATTTATATTGAGTAGTTTCTTTATATATATCTCATTATATAGTTAATAATATTCATCACATACAATTATATGACCAGTTTATAACATTGACATTTAAATAATTATATTTTTCTGTTCATTTTATTATGGTTGTGTGTGTCGTGTATGTCATTGAATATATTTTAATCTATTAAGATATTATGGTGTTAAATTATAACCATTTCAATAAATTTTCCCCTTGATATTTGTACATTTTCTATGTAATCATTGTTTTTTCATTTGAAAATTCAATTATGAAAACCCAACATTGGAAAAAGGGTTAATAAAAGGTCCTCTTATAAAGAGGGAAAATGAAGTTTGAAGGTCACCCCAAAACATGGGTTCTAGCTAAGAGAATATAACAAGGATGTGAAAATATGAACAATGAAGAGAAAAATAACTCCAATGAATTGATAGAGAGTGGTAGAGAACCTTTTTATGATAAAGTTAACCATCAAAAAACCATAAGTCATTGATGGGTGAAAATAAAATTGATTTATTAATAGGAAAATTAATGAAATAACATTTTAATTTCAAAAACCATTTCAGAAATTTTAGGGATTGTTTTAGTATCCTATTAATAAACTAGAGAAAATGAAAATTATTTTTTTATTTCTATGTCATAAGACCAATAACATTCTGGGGTTGTGCTTCAATCAATTTCCACATAAACTCTTATTATAGGAAATGGATATTTGAGATGAATTTTTTTCATGCCTTTAGTAATATTAACAAATCATAAGATCCATAAGTCATTACATCAACCTCTAAACATTTTCAAAAACAAAAATGATCCTCACATGATATCCAAAATGAAAAATCATACATTAATCTCAAATAATAATATCCAATGTTCAGCATAATCCATTCCCTAATAATTTTATCTTAAGACTACTCCAAAATATTTCCAACCATATAAAAAACCCAAAATTTTGATTAAACATTTATCACTAGAAAACATAAATTATTTAATAATATCACATTCCAAATATATGAATATGTTGATCTCATATAATAATAACTTGAATCAGCATTATCTTTATCCTTATTCTATATATCCCAAAAATCGAAAAAATGTAGTTTAATCCATCGAAAATTACATCGACATAATATCACTAACCATTTTCAAGGATACCAACAATACGCCATTAAAATTCTCAATTTAAATATTTTTTTATACTATATAAAAAGTACTAATTTAACATCAGGAATGAATTAATAGTAATATTTTTCTTATGCATGAATTCTCCAAAAATATCACCTTACCAATAATCATTTTTCTTGGTTTTCGAAACCATTAAACATATACCTTAATATCATTAAAGAAAAGTTACTATATTAAAATCCTTATATGTTTCAGTATTATTAAAAATATAATATCATAAATCAAATTCTTCTACAACATAATTTTTTAATACAAATACACATAAACATTAATCATTTCACTTCTACAGTAATAATAGAATAATATTGACATTTATCCATTAGCTTCGTCTGAGGTATATTCCATTGATTCTTAGGGAATCTATTTGCATAGTTCCATATCTCATTACATTTAAAACACTAAAAATTATAGGCATTTTTCTAATTATTCCATTCACATTAATGATGTAATTTATCTCTAAACAAGAAGAAAACTATCCTTTCATTCAAGAATGTACAATGGTGTTTTTTACAATTTTAACATGTTGGAAAATCCTTCATTATCTTCATCACTTATCATTTTTTTATCATTCATCATATTATTCTATTTAATTCATTCAAAACTATAATACTTGGATAATTAATTATCTCCCTTGATAATATCTGAATCTATATATTAATATGGTGATAATTCTAGGGATACTAGTTCCTTGTGATAGATTGGAATTAACCAATCAATGAAAGTTTCAATATTTTCATTTGGATTATGTACATATTTTTCTAGATGCCTTGAAAACCTTGTATGGTTCAAATCATACATAAAAACATTTTACTATTCCTTTTTTGATAGATTCAACAATTTCCTTTCCTAATATGCATATTGTTTTGGAGGAAAATATATTCCCTTGAATAGTTCCTTAAAATCCTTCCATTTCATTACCCACATTTACTCCTCATTCATAGTATTTTAAATAAATTTGCGCTATTAATATATATCCTCTATGACTGATAACCATCCATTAATGCATTATCCATTTAATTAAATACCAATGTGAAAAATATCTTCTCTAAGGAACATATGAATTTCGCAGCTATTATTGGATTCATAGTTTTATTGAATGATAGAGGTTTCTGATGCATTGAAAAATCCAATATTTGAGAATCACGCTATGGAATAATAGGAAGTAGAATACTTGAAATTTTGTTTTCCATAACATGATTCAACTTCACCAATATATCCATCAACTAATTAGTTCTAACACAAATTGTATTGGTTTGAAAAGTTATTCAATCCCTAAATAGTTTACTGGTATTAATTCCCTTTATCAATATAGGATGAAAAAAATAAATAATGGCACACACTAAGTTAACTCATAATCATTTTTAATATTGACCGATAAAATAAAATACCCATATTTGTAATAGTTCTCAAATAATATAAGTGATTATCATAATTCTCATGTTAGTTATGATTACATAAAATATAGTTCACATGATTTCTATTAAACAGGATATAATACTAACTTTAAATACCTTAACCCTTTTAGCTAAAAGCATGGGATTTACTTATTACATTGGAAGTAGATACATGAAATCTCTCCCTAAGGGTCTAAATAGTATAGTAGTCTTTCAAAACCATATACATTTTTGAATTCGACATTACATTTGAAAGCATTAAATAAATATAGTGATTTCTTCATTACATAATTATTTCATCTATCATAACCCTATATATCAATCATAATACACATCAGGGTATCCAGGGGAATTAAACATAAGATAGGGGTTATCTGATATACATAGCAAGGGTAAGCCTATACTATTAGAAAAATAAGTCATGAATAATATGGAATAAAATAAATGATTAAAAAATAATTCCATATAAAAAATCAGATAAGATAAAAACATATCCATGTAAAAACTATTCAAATCATAAAATAGACATCAATAAATGATTTCATAATTATTGAATCCATAATAATAGAGATCAGAAACTTATCTTTGAGGCCTAATTCCAAGACATCTATATCATTGAGGCCTCATCCAAATACCCAATCTAGTTTTTTTCATGATACCTACCAATGTTTTGAGGGGATATATAATTTCATGACCCACTAATCACTTAAAAAATCCAATGATTTCCCCATATAGAGAAATCACACTATTTAATAAAAATTCCTTAGAAATTTATAAGATATTATATTGGAAAAAAATTTATACATGATATTAATATTTTCCCTAGTCAAACTAATCAAAAAAATGCATAAATGTTAATATGGATGATATAATAAGATAGTTATGTTAGTAAATCATATGATTTATCAGTGGATGTTTACAAATATGAAAATAACTTTAAAATATCATTCAAAACTTCTTGAGGAAAATACACTTTTTACCTTGAAATCATATATTTATAAAAAATAAAATATGAAGGAAAATATTTTATTAGGGAATAACCCAATAAAAATTTAATGGATGATTCCATGAAACGTGTATTCATGGTTTCTATAAAATCCTTTCATGTTTATAGGATAAAAATCATTTCTTTGATAATGTTGTTAAAGGGTTAACAATCACCTGTATCAGGAAACAAAAGGAAAATTATTTTCAACATATTTTGTAAAAACGAAAAAATGGGTAATAAATAAATTAATATTTCATTATAGAAAAATTTAAATATTCTTTTAGTAATTTTATAGAAAATATGGATATGAAATATAAAAATACCCCCTATGGGAACATTCCCGAATAGTGATGAGATTGTAAAGTAAACCATTACCGCAAGGATACATTTTGAATCATAATCCACTTCAAATAAATAACATCAAAGGAAACATTAAATTACATGAATACATAATGTATAAGTATTTATCATATCAGTGGTGATTTATTTATACCATATTAATGAAATAAGTTTTTAATATGACAAATGTATCAAATAAGTAAAAGCACTATGAGAAGACCTTACATCAAGTTTAACATCCTTTTTATAATTCTAAACCACCTATATAATAAATATTGATTTATTATACATATATAATAGATAGATAATTATATATATCATAACTTATAAGATTTATTTATAACATTTATTAACCAGTTTATTAACAATTTTTTATTAAAATCAATGTTTAGGGCTGTAACTACATCATTTTTTAAATATGTTTTGGTTTAGTAGTTTCACTCATTTTATATTGATCATGAATACATAATATATAGAATTTTAATCAGGATATTATTATCGTTAATATTCATTATATAAATATTTAGATTCATCTATAAAATTTATAGATAGATGAATGAATTACACCATTCATAGAGACGATAGGTCATACCTATGCATGAATTTTTTTCCATATTTCAACAGATGGAATGAAATAATTGTGAAATAAAATTCACCTATATATTTTAATAATTAAATAATATTTATAATATTTATCTATAAAACCCATAATTAATACCATCCTAGTACAATATAAATGAAAAATTAATCACATTGTTTCATGGATGTGATAGTCCACAAGTCTACATGAGCTGTGATTTCTTTTCCAAATAATGTTGAAGGTAAGAATCTAGATATAATATTATCCTTCAATAAGTACAATTTTATTATATTAAATGATTTGAATGTTTATAAATAAAATTTCACTTGTGATTTAATTAAATGTCTTATTATGTAAAATGGTTATCTAAAACACATAAACTTCATTGATTTTATTATATCTTATTGGATTTAAATTAATAGTAAAAATATTTTGCATTGATAAAATAAAAAATTTAAAACTAATCATGTGATTAGTATTAATAATTGGTTTTAACAAAACCAATTCACAGGAATAAAGTAAGTGATGCCCCAGCCCGTAGGAGCATAGCCTATAAATCCAATTTATCAATGATTTCGAGAGGGATATCATAACTAGGATTTTCCATTGACTAATCCAAAGAAGAGTTCCAAAAACTTAATCTTGATTAAAACCATTTACCAATGATTTTCATGTTCATTGAGATCATGGAGTGAACCATGTATACCAAACCACCCAATGAATGTCTTATCGTCTCACACCATACTCTAATGGTGTTTTCTAGGGTATTAATGAAATATGTATTAAAACCATATTAATAGGAGATTTTACATTATTTTTTATAGAATAATAACTATAATTTCATCCTATTGTTTTTTCTTTATAAATGATTATTATTTCAATACAACAAAACACAAATAGTATTTTTAGGTGATATTAAATTTCAATTATGAAATTTATTTTGATAAATTAATTAATTATAAAATTAAATAATATTTTAATAAAATATTATTATTGAATAATTATTATTTTATATAAATGATCATATAATTTTTATGAACTCAAATATATTTTTTATAAGGGTTTAGAAACTATTATTGTAAAAAATCCCGCCATTTTTAATAAAAGTTGGTTATTATTTTAAATGTTAAAATTCACATATATAGAAATTTATTTATAAAAAGTGAATATTATATTTGGAATTAAAATATTGAAGTTATTTAATGGTGAATTTTTCATTATATTCAGAGATAATAGAATTCTTAGGTAAAAATTAATAATCGCATAAATATACTGTGTTTTATGACATCATAGTGAACAAAAAGTGAGGTAATAAAAAAATATAAATTGTATCCATAGCCCAATAAAACTTTTCCATTAAAAAATTTAATTATTTTATTTTTATTTGTTCAATTTTATAAATCATTTATGAATCCTCCAAAATAATTAATATATTTTTAGGTTTTAAAATCATTTCTTTAAGCGTATGACTCACTTCAACATAAAAAAAATGTATCATTTTATTATTATTGATATTAGAATTAAAAACTAATTAAAACCACTACAATTTTTTAGAAACCATGTAAAAAATGAATGTTTTTTGGTGTTGGTTATTTTATTATGTAGATTCCAAAACCTATGTTCGAGAAACAAAAAAGTAATTCACACTCAATTCATATATAAAATGAAAAAAGATCCAATTTATCTTCTGTAAAAAAAACTTTTAAAACGTTATATATATTCTATCCTATCTCTATATTCCTACCATGGTTCTCCAAATCTCTTAATAATCTCCTCCTATGTATTTGGGGTCACATGCTCAAGTATGAGATCCTCACCTAATCTTATTTATTCATGTTTTTTTATTATCTTATGCCTTATATTTACAAATCTTATTCTTGGGATATGCCTTTACATGTCCTTATTACATAGAATTATATATCAAAATTATTAGATATCCATTTCTCTATCATCAACCCATTTTATGAATTTAATGTGTCATCTTTATGCTATCAAACTTTCACATAAATTTTTCATTCTAAAACAATTTTTTAGTAAATTCTATACCAATTTCGAATAAAGGGTGTTCACATTAATAAATATATACTTATTTTAAATGGTAATTACATGTACTTATTACACACTCCATTATATTGTAATAAAAAATGATGATGCATGGATCCATAATCTACGATCTTTGTGGCACATATAAGCATGACCATGAAATGAATGTGACTGGTGCATCCGGAATTATATAAAGCTCTAATGATTTGAGTAATGTTTAGTCTCCTGAGATGTTATATTGGTATATGGATTTAAACCAATTACTTTATGGTAATTTTTCAATCATTAATTCTTGGAAGTTATCCTTTACCTATGTTGATGATGTTGTGTATTAAGTTGTTTCCACATTTATGAGGTTATGATTATCATGTTATATCTTGCCTTATTATTCAGGTTTATGACTCACACAATTCATTCCCCATTGATATGAATATTTTCTTAAATGTATCAATGTATTCTATGTTTATTTTCTTAGGGTGATTTATATATCTCCCATTCATTATGTATGTCCTTAGGTTATCCCATGCAGTTTTAAATTCCATATAATTATCAAAGAATATTAAGGGAGTTTTCAATAAGGTTATTGTATCCCATGTTCAATATGTTATGATATGTACCTAATTCCCAAATAAACCTGGATTCACAATCTTATGGTTTTTATTATGTGTACTATTATGTAATAAATCATTAACTAATGTATAATAAAGATGATGTTTCTTATATTTGGTATCAAAGGAAAATTTCAATTATTTTTCAATAAGGATTAGAAAAATGTAGAGAAATCCATAGGAATAAAACTAAGAATATGAAAATATTATTAAATTTTGGTAAGTATATTGTTAGTGAAGTATTACTAAAATACATTCATGTATGGATAATACAAGTGGATGTGGATCCAGTGCATATGTACATAGGGGTAAACCCTAAAAACATCGTGTTGAGATAGACTCGGCCAAGAACTGGTGTATGAAAAAATACTTGCTAAACACCTATTTTGAAACTCCTGGTGGATGTTCTTAGGCAATTTCATAGTATCATTACCAACCATTTTTTTATAATAATGAAATACCAATAATAATCTGTTTTAGAAAATGGATCATGGATAACATTGATTGAAGACTATAATTTATTAAGTTAAGGAAATAAATTTAATTTATATGTTATATTTTAAAAGTATTTGGATTCCATTTTATGTGTTCTATAGTTTAAAAATAATTATCCTTAATTTCCCCTTTTTTATTGCCAATGCCCAGAAATATGAGGAATATGCTGAACAACCAATGTGACAAGAAATGTGATGATTTTCCCTAATGAGATGCCCAACTAAATGGGAGAGGGAATCACATAAAAGGTGATGATACACTCTCATATTAATTAGGTTTTTAATAGAAATATAGATCAGTAGGATCTCCCAAATCCCCCTATGAAATAAAAAGATAAAATTTAGTCTTTTATGTGACAAATTCCTCTAACATTCAATGGATAATTTAAAACAATTATTGTAGAACAATAGATCATATCCATTGAGAATATATTCTTCATTCCTCAGTATTCTAAATAAGAGATGGATCTAATGTTTGTTTATCATATAGTGGGATAAGATTATAAGTAGTGTACATTGATCAATAATATGAATCCTGAGTAATAAATCGAAGTGATTGGGTAAATGGAATTCTTGAAAAAATATCACTAAATATTTTCCTCGCACTCTCTAACATAAAATGGAAATGAATTTCTTTAACCTTAGAAAAAGATGAAGAATCTATTGGGGTGTACGAAGAAAATTTCATAATACATGTATGATACCCCTCTAGATTTTTCATTACCCGTGAATTCAGGGTTTATCACTTCTTTAGTGGGATAAAACCTAGTCTATGAAAATCCTTGGAGATCTGTGGAAATGATAGTTATGAGGAAATGTTCTGATGTGACATCAATGTCAAAATAGAGATCGGAAAATCTCTAGAGTTTCATAGGGATAATAAACCGAAAGACGATTTTAATCCTAGAAGTCTGATGGAGAAATCTAAGGGTGCTAAGAAATTTCAACATCCCAAATGTCAATGGTGCAGAAAAAAAGATCACCATAAATTTCCTAAGGTGGATAAAGAAATTCTTTAGGTGTGGGAAGGAAGGGAACCAAGCTAGTGATTTTCAATAGCAGAACTCCACTAATATGATATAGAAATGGAATTACCTAGTCAACCCATAGTGTATTTTTTATTACTAAAATTATAAGGAACCAGGGAACATTGAAAATAACTTCACTAAGACAAGGGTTTTTAGAAAAAAACTGAACATAAATGGCACCAAGGGTGAACTATTTCCATCATAACCATTGAGGTGGATCCTAAAAATGAAGTAGGTATGGGTATGCTAGTTATTCTTTCAATGATAGTGAATTTACATTTTTTTATTTTATACATTCCATTGTATCATAAATGTTTAGTAGAACTATGTGTAAACCACCATAAATAATTGGAGTGGAGTTATAAGTGAAACTATGAAATGGGGAAATTATTTTATCCCTTGTATATAACACCTCCCCGGTAAATATTTGTGGTATAAACCCCAAAAAAAAATTTATACACTTTTTAGTGGAATTTGATGTAATTCTAGGAATGGATTGTATTTCCCTATATAGATCCAACATAAATTTCTATGAGAAGGAAATCCCTCTATGTAATATGAATCGACCCTCGATTATGTACAAGTTCATAGAGAAATATGAATCTTCTTTAGAACCAACATCACAACCATAGATATTATTTCTATATGAGAATGTGTATCTTCCTCAAATAATTGAGTCTAATTCAAGAATCATCTCCGAAAACATTTCTATTGGAAAGGAATACGTTGATGTGTTTCCCAAAGAATTTAATGGTCTTACTCATATCCAAGTGGTTTAATTTTTAATTGACCATATACCTGGGGAGTTTACATTATCTAATACTCCATATATAATGGTTATTATCTAACTCAATGATCTAAAGAAAAACTACAAGAGAATTTTGATAATGGTTTCATATTCCCAATTCCATCCCCATGGGGTGCACTGGCACTCTTCGTTGTGAAGAAGTATGTGTCAAAAAGAATTTTCATTTATTATTAAAGCACAAAAAGATTACGATAAAGAAAAAATATCCTCACCCTTGGATTTATGACTTGTTTTATCAACTATATAAAGAAAAATAATTTTCCAAGGTGAATCTATATACAAGATGTTTCCATGTTAGGGTAATAAAATAGGATATTCCCAATACTACATTTCATGTGAGTAATGGGAACTATGATATCATAGTGATGAATTTTGTGCTCACTAATTCTCATGTGAATTTCATGGGCTTGATGAATATTGTCTTTAAGGATTACCTAGAATTTTTTTGGGATGTTTATATAGATAATATTTTCATATAATACCAACCCAAGGAGGACCGTGAGGAGAATCTGAGAACTATGCTAAAGACCTTGTGAAAGGAGAACCTTTATGAAATGTATAGAATATGATAGTCCTTGTTAAAGGATGTATCAATATTATTACATATTTTAACAAAAAATGGGATATATGTTGACTCTTCAAAAAAAATAAATTTATTGATGGTCGTAAGAAATTCATATGAAATATATCTATAATTTCCTTGTATGAGATGGGTACTATCATTGATTTGTGATATATATTTCATGTGATTGTCAAACCCTCTAACCAAGCTAACACGGAATGGAGTTAAGTTTTTGTAGAATGATTAATGTGAATAGATATTCAATGAGATTAAAATAGGATTATAACTTCTCTTATTCTCAAACTAACTATAAGTGCTGGATTTTTCATGATATTTAGTAATTCTTCAAAGATGGTATTGGGATGTGTGTAAATGAAAAATTGGAAATCCATAGCCTATGCTTCAAGGTAGTTGAATGTTCATGAAAAAAACTACCCAACAAATGATATTGAGTTCGATGTAGTAATATTATCTTTGAAAATATAATGTCATTATCTCTCTAGGGAGAAGTGTGAAATATTTATGGATCACGAAAGGATCAAATATATATTCATACAGGAAGATAACAATATACACCAAAGAAGATAGTTAGATCTGATCAATGACTATGACTTCTCAAACAATTACCATCCTAGAAAAGAGAATAAAGTGGAAGATTCTCTATATATAATGGATCAAGAAATTCTATCATTGATGAGAATTTATAGGGATCAAATCATCATATATTTGAAAAGTATGGTCATCGAAATCATAAAGGAAGGAAAATCATTAATCCTTTTATAAATTATTTCTTTATTGTCACTTATAGAAAATATAAATAATTCTCATAGAAATAATGGGAGAATTCATAAGAATGTGGAAAATATAATAAAATTGAAATCATTAGGGTTCAATGTTAATGAAAAAGGAGTTTTGAGATTTGGGTCAACAATATGTGTACCAACAAATCCTGAGTTACCGAAGGTTTTTTTGGATGATTCATAGAGATTGACCATATCCATCCACTTAGGAAGCATAAAGATGTATCGAGAACTATGATTACACTATTAGTGAGAAACTATGATGTAGTTCATGGAATATACATCCATATATATTTTATTTCATCATGTGAAAGAGGAAAGTTAAAAAACAATGGGAATATGCAACAATTACATGTACCTACATTTGAATTTGAAAACATCACCATGCACAGTATCACTAGTCTTACAAATACATCAAGATGGAATAATTTTATATAGGTTGTGGTGGATCATCTTATAAATATTGTGAACATAATTTTGATTCAATATTTTTTATCAATCAATCAATTTTCAAGGATATAAATTAGAGATCTGGTGAGGCTGAATGGAACACTGTTATCCATTATATTTGATTGGGATCTAATATTCATCTCTACATTCTAGAAGATTCTCCCACATGATCTGAATACTATGTTGAACTTCACCACATCTTCTCACCCTCAAACTAATATACAATCTAAGAGGATTGTCCAGACACTTGAGGAACTATTGAGATATTTTTCAATTGGCTTCAATGGAGGATAAGACCAACATCTTCCTATAGTTGAGTTCTCATATAACAATGACTTTAACTTGAGAATCCAAATGGATCCCTATGAATACCTTTATTAGAAGGGGTTCCGAACACCTGTATATTGGGATGAAGTTGCCGAACCAAAACTAATAGGTCCTAAAATGGTAGAATAAGTGGTGGAAAAGGTTAAGACCATCAGCAGAGCATCAGGGGTTCTCATATTTGACAAAAGATCTATGATGATAATAATTGATGATACCAAGAGTTTGATGTTGAAGACATGGTAATATTTCTTAAATCTCCATGGAATAAAGAGGTGATATTTTGAAATAAGGGAATTCTTAGTCCAAGATACAACATCCCCTTTGAGATCCTTGATCATTTTGAAGTAGTGGCCTCTAACTAGAACTTCCACATAACATATCTCAAGAACATTATGTATTTCATGTATACCTCTTGAGAAATACATACAAGAACCCGAACACATATTTAATCCATAGGTGGTATAGTTGTAGAATGATCTCTCATACAAAGAGCAGGTAGTGAAGATATGAGATCATAGAGACAAAGTTATATAAAATAATACAATGCATCTAGTCAGTGTGATGCAAAGAAACCAAAAGTTTGAAGAAGCGATATGGTAATTATAGGAAGTGATGAAATAGAGTTACCATCAAAGGTTTTGGTGTGGTAAAAGAAAATCTAGAGGTATACATTTTTTAAGGGAGAATTATTGTAATGACATGAATAATTATAAATAAAATATTTATTATTATTTAATTAAATGTATTATTATGAAAAATAATTATAGAAAACACATTCACTTATTTGGTTTTATTATATACTATCATATTTAAATGTACATTAATAATACTTACCATAGATATAAGTTTCTTTGAACAATGATTACTTGATTAGTATAAATATAGATTATTAACAAATCCAACTTACACTGAAAAAGGAAGTGATGGTCTCAACTTATAGAATCAACCCATATAAAATCTCATTTATCGGAGATTCTAAGAGAGATAGCATCAATGAAATTTTCCCTTGACCAAGCCCAAGCTGAGATCCAATAACATATTCATGATCGCAATTTTTTAGGGTAGATGTTCAATCTCATCGAGATCACAACCCAACCCATGTACAACAAACCACCTAATGAAAGTGTCACTATTATACACCTTACTCTTAGGGTATTTGATAGGGTATTAAATGGATATGTATCATCCCCCTAGAAATATGCCTATCAATATTATTTTTTAAATAATAATGAATATATTCTTGTCCTATTATTTTTACTTTATAAATGATTTTTTTTTCAATACAATAAAACAAAAAAAGTATTTTGGGGTAACATTAAAATTCAATAAATGAATATATTTTTCTGAATTATTAAATTTTTAAAATAAAATTTTTTTTAATTAAATATTATTATTAAATATAAATGATCAAATAATTTTTATAAAGTAAAATTTAATTTTTATAATGGTTCAAAAACTATTATTCTCAAAAGACACAACATTTTCAATAAAGGCTGGTTATTATTTTAAAATTGAAAATTCTATTATTTGGAAAATTATTTAGAAAATATGAATAATATTTTTAGAATTAGAATGTTGAAATTATCCAATGGTGAAATTTTCATAATTTTTTATGACTCTCAAATTTTTAGGTAATAATTAAATACAGTATAAATATGCATTTTGAATTATGACATAATAATGACCAACATGTTATATAATTTATACTATAAATTTGATAACCTACTAAATAAATGTGTTATCTTAAAAAATTATTTTATATTTATTTGGATAATTTTATAAATCCATTATGTATCCTCCAAACCATTAATATATTTGAAGGTTTTAAAATCATTTTTTACAAGTATGCCTCATTTCCACATAAGAGAGGGTATTATTTTATTATTAGTTTTCTTTTATGTAATAAAATAATGAAAACCACTCAAGTTTTTCTAAATCCATGGTCAAAATATATGGGTTGTTTTTTTTTCTTATTTTATTATATAGAGTCAAAAACCCTATGTTTGAGAAATAATAATGAATTCCCCACTCATTTCCAATATAAACCAACCAAAGATCCAATTTAAATTCACTCAAAATACTTGTATCACATATTAATCATCCCTAACCTCTCTAGAGTCCTCCCAAAGTTCCCCTACACTCTTAATAATCTCCCTCCAATCATTTGGAGTCACACACTCATGTAAGGGATCCCCACATTCTCTTCTTAATTCAAGTTTCTCTATTATCTTATGTCTTCTGTTTCCAAATCCTAATGTTGGGATATATCTTTACATGTAGCTATTACTTCCAGTTTTATGGTCATATTAACTGATATATCTTCTCTCTCATTAACCCATTTTATGAATTTTTATGTGAAGTTGTTATTCTGCTAAAATTTCACCTCGATTTTCCATGCCAAAACAATGGTATAGTGAATACCATATGAATTTCCTATAAAGTATTTTCACCTTTATACACTTATACTTATTTTACCTAGGACATGAATTCATGTATTACATAATCCATGAACATAGAATATAATATGATTATGAATGAATCAATGTTGCAAGATCTATGTGGAAAATTTTGCATAGCAATCAAATGAAACTGGAGGATTCGCCCATAATTATATAATACTTTAATGAATTGGGTAATGTTTAGTTTCATTGGACATCATGTTGGAAGAGGGAGTGAACCTGATTACATAATGGTAATTTTTATATCATTATATCTTGGTAGTTACCCTTTACCTATATTTATGATTTAGGGTTTTAAGCGGTTTCCAGATTTCCAAAGTTATGGTTATCATGTTATATCATGACTTATTATTCATGTTTATGATTCTAACACCGTTTATTCTCCATTGATATACCTATTCTTCAACATTTATGGCCTTATGACATGTTAATTCTCTTACTTGGATTTATATCTCAACCATTTTTTATGTATGTCCCCAGGATATCCTATAAAGTTTTAAAATACATAGAATTATTGAATTATGTTAAGGAATTTTTTAATAATGTTGTTTTATCCCATGTTCAAGATGTTATTCTATGTACCGAATTCCAAAATACACTAGACTTATCAATCATAAAAGTTTTATTATGTGTAACATTATTTTCTAAATAATGAATAAATATATAATATTGTGACATTTGTTATATTATAAATAGTATATATAATCATTAGAACCATAACAATTCCCATTTCATCAAATATGTTAATGAAAAATTATCTATATTGTTACATGGAGATGTTAAGCCATATGTATACACGAGCAACACTTATACATCCCATTTAATTGTTAAGAGGTTCTGTAATAGTGGTTCAATAAACATGATAACATTTCAACATAATTAGGATAGTTATTTTAACATTAAATATTAAATAACATATATTTAGAGTTGGTATGAGAATAATTAAAAATGAAAGTGACCACTTAAGGTGATTACCTCATATTTGGAATAACTCCTTTGGATTGGCTCTTACAGATCATCCGGTTTGTCAATGGAATGACCAAAACACATACAATATAGATAAAGAAGTTTGGAATCATTGTTTTGGAAGTTTTGGTCAATCTAAAATGATTAATGTGGTGTAAATATGTGTTGGAGGAGGTTCCCCTTTGTAATTGAGGTGAGGAGCACATTTTGAATTACATAACATATTAAGTTATAATGATGTCATTCAAAAGCAAAATGTGTCCAAATGTATTGGGATTGAAACCATACATATGATTCTATTAAAATATCCTCAAGAAATGAAATTTCAATAGTTTTTTTGGTGTATTAAACCATATATTTTTTCTTAACCCCTTAGTTAACCTATTTTATAATTAATCAGGGTAACGTTGTTTTTAGTCTAAAAAGTCTATAATTATACATGTTATATGAAAAATCACTCATAAATGGAAAAGGGTTAACATTTTAGAAATTATAATATCCACGATGTTCTGTTACAATATTTTTAAATATTTTTTAATAATTTAAAAAGATATTATTTTGGAAAATTATCATTAATTTCAATATGGACACTATTTATTTAATTTAACTTCATCTAAATCAATACAATGTTGGATTTCAAATATAATCATTCTAAAACCAATAATATGTAATAATAATCTAACAAATTAGTGTTTCACTATAAATGCCTCAATTTATATCACTTTTAATATTTTTAATATCATTTACTTTATTTTGTATTCACTCAATAAATAATCTATTGGTGTTGAGAAAAACATTTAGGAAATTATGTTACCCAAAAATTGAAATAAAGTATCACCATTAATATAATTACACATTATAAATATTTACATTTATATTCTTTCATAGAATTATTTTTTCCCAATGTGGACACATAATAAATATTTAAAAGTAAGAGAGTGAAATATTGTGACTTTTATTGTTTTGAATAATATATTTTTAATTTAAATGGACCCATGTTAATAAGACAATGAAATTATTATCCTGAGGTTATAAGGGTATAATTACATAAATAAACTAATAATTAATTTGAGATATTGTGACCATAACACAGATATTTATCTTTGATTTACTTGGTTTACCATTTACCGAGGTGATAAATTTTACTATAATGACTATGAATTTTTAAAAAATATAGGGGACCTATTTTCCAAATTTTAATCTTGCAATTCCCATTAGGTAATAAATTTTTTTGGATTTAATATCTCTAAATAGAATAAATTATTTATAAAACATGTGTAAAAAATGTTTTTAAAATAGTTTTTTAGAAAAGTTTATTTCATATATAAAAATGTTTTTATACGTAATTAATTTATCTGATTGATTCAAATTAAAATAATTAAACTTTTCTTAATATAATATAACCATTTGTAATTTTAAATCATTTTATAAAAAAAGTTCAACATTTTACATCCAGGAAGGAAATATTGTTTTCAATAAAAATTGGTATTTTTGACCATTCAAAAAAATCAATCTTTTTAGAAAAAAATCAAAATTTTAAAGTAAGAGTTAATGGCCATATACTGATTTAAAAAAATTATTAATTTTATAAAAAAATTAAGTTAAAAAAATTTATAATATTTTCTCTGAAAAAGAAATAAAATTCCTTTTTTAGGAAAACATATTTCTAAAACCTAAAATAACCTTTCTAAAAATTCAGTACTTATTTCATAATTATTAATCAATGAATTTTTATTGAGTATGTTCTCTATATATTTTTCATACTTTTGTTAATACTATTGATACCTTCCAATTTATTAGCTAGGTTATACGAGTAATATTTAAACAAAAATATTTCTTGGTAATCTTGTTGTTGTGTGTTATACACACTTTCAAACATAATATACTTATTTTAAAATATTGAGGTATAATATTAGTTGTTCCTACCGGTGCTACCCGTAGAGATGGCCCCATCTGGAGGTGCACCATCATTTCCACAACCCATTGATTATTTGTTCCTACTAGTACTACCAGTAGAGGATGCACGTAGGATCATTGCCCTATATGAATTCTAGTGGCAAAAACCTCATAAGATCAAGTGTGAGAGAGACCCCCATGTGGATGAGGATTGTCTCAAGGTTGTTACACAAGTCTTCCTCCTAGTGAGGATGCCTCTCGACTAGATGGAAATTATATCCATGAGCCATCTTTTGTGATCGGAGGGGAGATGTTGGAGCTAGATGATACATACACACAATAAGGTGACCCTCACCTAGAAATACATTGAGAACATATTCAAGGGAGAGTTCTTTCCAGAGATTTTGTGCTAAGTGTGACTACATGAGCTTCTACACCTACAGTTGGGTAAAATAACAGTGGTAGTGTACTTAGCAAGATTCACCAAGCTTTCCTGCTACTCTACAAACAATGTGTGAGACCCGTTACTCCAGTATCAGGCATTGAGTAGCGACCATGCTGAGAGATGAGGACATACACTGTATTTCTTAGAATCCCTACTTAGGATGGGGTGATATAGTGATCTCTACACGTAGAGAGCTTCCTGGAAGAGAAGGCGCCATTAGAAGGACCAACCAGTAAACACCAGGAGGCGGAGAATCCAGTAATGGGTAGTAGGAAGCTAAGGAAAACCACCAATTGGGAAATTCATTTTAGGGGATGACCCTTAGAAATAGGATTGGTTGTGCGAGGTCCTCATGGAAGAGAGAGCCGACAGAGGAACAGGGCGTGCTACTTGTGCGGTGGTCATGGACACATGGCTCATGATTGACTGAATCACTGTGCAGACGATCAGTGGATAGTTAAGGGACCACTGAGGAATATGTAGAGGTTCGAGAAGGTTGGTTTATAGGGGGCCAGATTTGGCATGGGAGAAGGTGGAGCAGCAGGCGATGGATAGAGGTTCGAGGTGCTACCTCCCCCCGGGTGGTCTACTATGGGCTCTAGGAGCATGTGGATTGGGACGAGGCCAGCTTTAGGTGATAGAGGCTTATGACCCTAGTTCTATAGAGATTATTAGAGGTATGTTCAGTTTCTACTCCACCTTAGTTGTAGTTCTTATAGACACAAGTTATAGCCTCTCTTTCCTTGCGACAAACCTTGTTAAGAGCTCCAAGATTCTAGTGGTATTGTTGGATCAACCTTTACAATTATGGGAGGGGATTAAAACATTACACACTGGTTCCAGTAGAGTGAGATTACTCTTGGAGGTGAGATCTTCATCTAGAATCTCCTAGTATTGGATTTGAGGCCTTATGACATCATTCTAGGTATGGAATGGTTATAAATAGTTCATTCTCAAATTGAATGTTTTAGAAGTAGAGTTTGGTGTGTCTGCGAAATGGGACCAAGTTTTCCTTTACCATCGAAAGGGTAATGTTTGTAGCATAGGACATAAATTTTTGGAGAGGTTGCAGCCAATCACTCACCAGTTGGCTAGCCTCACCCTTGGTGCGGTAGATGAGAAGATTCCTCACATTCCTTTAGTGGTGGATGAGTATAAAGGCATATTTCCTAAGGATATTCCATGATTATTCCCTCACATGGTGGTTGACTAGTAATGTGAAACTGGTGGGTCAGGGTGGGGTGGGCCAAGCCTGCACGGGTTTGAGCCCGCGCAGGTTTATCTGCAAAAACCTGTATAAAATGCGAAAAAAAAATTCAAGCTCACCTTTCCCCACATAAATCTATGGTTTTCCGATGGGATTGATCACATTTTCAAAAAAATAAACTATTTATAATCATTTAAATACTGTATATTTTTTATCATTCTTACTGGTATTTGAGAGGAAAATTATGAATTATCAATAACTATATTTTTAAGGGATGCAATGGAACATTTTTCAATGGGTTAATGGTGGCATGTGGAGATGGTGATGTGGTGGTGAAAATTTTCAATAGATTGTAGGTGAGTGATCGGTGAGGGAAGATGAATGATAATGTTGGTTGTGTGGTGATGTGAACAACTAAACCTATGAATGAACAAAGTCTCTCTAGGTAATGATTTTTTTTATATAAATCTATTAGGGTTTCCATGAGGTTCTATCCTATTCTCTTAATAACAAAATAAAATTAAATAATAACAAAATCAAGTTGACTTAAGGAATATTATGATTATAATAACTCTTATAGAATTGAAACCATGTTAAGGGGCGATGAGTTCCATTTTTCAAGAGATGGGTTGAAACACCATGTGAATGTGGTTAATAATTACTATTTAAATAATAAAATAACATATTAAAACAATAGATATATTTCTATTTAAAATTCACGTGTGAATAAAAGGTGAATTAGTATGATCATTACGGTGAGAAATCATATGTCATCAGTTAACCGTGATTTTTTATTAAAAAAACTAAAATGTCTAAAAATATATATTGTAAAAATAAAAAAAATTTAAATCAGGCATGCGGGCATGCCCACACCCACTCGGGCTCAACCTGCATTGGCCTGCACTCTAAACAATCAAAAAATTTGGGCCCACCTGCCTCACTTCCTTACCATTCCCACAAAGCCCGTAGGCCACGAGCCCACATTACATCACTATGGTTGACTTCTAAATTGACTTGTACCCTAGGATGGCACTAATATCCTCCCCATCATATTAGATGGATTTCATGGAGCTTTTTGATTTGAGATTACAGTTGGAGTATCTGTAGATGAATGGATTCGTGAGGCCCAGTGTTTTACAGTGGGTATCCCAAATATTGTTTTCCAAGAAGGTAGATGTTAGTTTTTGGTTGTGTGTGGAATTATAGTGCCTAAATGGGGTGACCGTGAAGAACAAGTATCCATTGCCAAGGATTGATGACCTCTTTGACAAGTTGAAGAGAGAGATGTTTCTCAAAGATATCCCTCGGATCAGGATATCATCAGCTTCATTTATGGGATGAGGATGTATCGAAGACATCCTTCATGTGTCTATATGGACACAATGACTTCTTGGTGATGCCTTTTGGAATCAAAAATTCCCAATCAGTGTTCATGGGACTCAAGAACAAAATATTCTAGTATTATCTTGACCGGTTTATCTTGGTATTCATTGATTACATCCTGGTGTACTCGGCGTGTGAGGAGGAACACGTGACACACTTGCAGATAATCTTGGGTAAACTCTAAGAGCACCAAATTTTTGGGAAGCTCTAAAAGTGTCAAATAATGATTCGGTAGGTCAACTTTCTAGGACACGTCATTTCAAAGGCTGGAGTTATAGCGGATCCAGGAAAGAAAGAGACTGTGCTTGCTTGGGAACCAACTAGAATGGTGAGTGAGGTTCCAAGTTTCTTTGGTTTGGAAGGATACTACCATAGGTTCATGCCTAACTTTTAAAGAACCCTTATCATATTTGGAATGGAGGGGATAGCCCTTCGTGTGGATGGAGAAGTTCTTGTAGAGTTTTCAAGGTCTAATTCAATGATTTATGAGTGCCCCTATCATGAGACTACCATATGAGGGCTTTGGGTATGTAGTATTCTATGATGCATCAGGGACCAGACTAAGTTGTTTCCAAATGCCGAAGAAGGAATTTATCACGTAAGGTTCACGGTAATTGAGGAAGCATGAGAAAAATTACATGACCCCTGACCATGAGCTATCAATGTGGTCTTTTCATTGAATATGTTGTGGCACTAATTGATGGGAGAGCAGTTTACCATCTACTACGGCCACAAAAGTCTCAAGTATATATTCTCCCAAAATGACATAAAATTTAGGCATATTTGGTGGCTATAGTTCTTCCAGGACAATGAATTCTAGATATTCTATAATCATGGGAAGGTAAATGTGGTGGAGAACACGCTCAATGGGAGATCTGATTTGCAGTTTCTAAGTGAAGCATTAGAATACATAGCCGCATTGCTGATTTTCTTCATAGGTGGATATGGAGCAGGTTATCATCAGTTGACAGATGTCACTCCTTCACTCTTATAACGAGTTAGAGAGGTACATATTGTGGATGTTGAACTGAGACCTGATGTACTAATTTATCCTCAAGACAAGCTCCTGACAGATATTCAATAAGTGGGAAGTACATAGTCCCTTTCAAAAGGCACATTCATGTACCAGTGGAACTATGAGAAGAGATTATGAGGGAGTTCCACACACCCCCTTTTGCGGTAAATCCATGAGTGAAAATGATGTACCGGGATCTTCAATGTCAGTACTGGTGGTCAGTTATGAAGAAGGTAGTGGTGGAGTTCGTTTCACAGTGTCTCACTTGTCAATAAGTGAAGGCATATCATCCGGTTTCTGAATTCTTGAGTCATCCACTCAAGGTACCGAAGTGGAAGTGGGATGGTATCGTGATGGTCTTCATGAAGGTTTTACCCCGTACATCTAAAGAGAAAAATGCCATCTGGGTAATTTTTTATCGACTCATGAATTCATCCCACATTCTAGTCATCTGGGAGAAGGGTTCAGTAGAGAGCTTGAGATGCCTCTACGTTCAAGAGGAATTGTGGATTCATGGGGTGCCTTTGATGATTATGTTAGACGGTGATGCTCTCCTCACATCCCAACTTCAGAAGGGATTTTAGGAGGAATTTGGGAATCATCTAGGTTCAAGCATACCATTTCATCCCAATATGGATTGTCAGATAGAGAGATCTATTTAGGTTTTAGAGTACATGCTTTCTGTTTATATCTTGGACTTCAGTTGAATTTGAGAGGATCACTTACTGCTGGTATAGTTTTTGTACAATAATAGCTACCACTCCACCCTTGTTATGGAACCATTCGAGTCACAATATGGTCGACCTTATAGATCACTATTATGATAGACATACCTAGGGGAGTCATCACTATTGGGTCCTGACATAGTACAAGCTACCGCCGAGAAGGTGTTGATCACCTAGGAGCAGATGAGGACTACACAGAGCAAGCAGAAGTCTTATGCTGACAGGAGATGGAGGCCCTTGGAGTTTGAGTATGGAGACCATGTCTTTCTTTAGGACTCAACTCAATGGGGATTATAGAGATTATGTTGGGGTGGAAAGTTGTCTTTGAGATTCATCATCCCTTTTCAGGTTATTAGCAGAATTGGAGAGGTGGCATACTGCCTGGATCTTCCCCATAGATGCATCGGGTCTCAAATATCTTAAACATATCATAGTTGTGGATGTATGTACATGATCCATTACACATCATCAACTGGCGCGAGTTCCAAATTGATGACGGGGTGACATTTGTGGAGTTCTTGGTATAGATTGATGATTGACAAGAAAGGGTCCTTAGTGGACTTTTGATTCCTCTCTTGCATTTTTGGCGGCATCAAGGAATTCTCTAGGAGAGCACTTGGGGGCATGAGGATTAGACTCTTTCTCAGTACCCCCATTTTTTTGTTTAACACTTTTTTTCTTACAAGGATGGAGAGCCTTATGTAGGAGACAATATAATGTCCCCAAAAAACCATTTAATTTTTTTTAAAATTTAATGGGATTATTTCAAGACCATGTGCTAAGATGACCCTTGATTTCGAGGCCAGGTGTACTCGGAATAAGTGTTTGAACTTTTTTTAGGTTTATTTACAATAGCATACATATGATGTTTTTTAAACTTCTAAAAGGGTTCCCTCATTAAAAATATGAGGGTATTGTGGCATATGAAATGATGAATTTACCTAAGGAAATAGTTAACCTCGACCGGCATAGATTGAGGGAGAAAGTTTTTTCTGAACTTTTTCAGAAAAATATATTAAAAATTCCTTAAGGAAAAATAAAAAAAATTATTTTATTTTATTCAAATTTCTAATTTCATTTTAATGTAATGAAATTGCAACCCAAGCATAACAGAAATGATGTTTCATAAATGAAATAATGTAACGACGCTGCGACTCAACCTAACAGAAATGCTGAAACACATTTTCTCCATTTAATTGATTAATCAGATATGGGATCATTGGAACAATCTAATATTTCTCATAACCCTTAAATATTTTTCATTGGTGAGCATTGATCTATGAACCTCCATCGATAACAAATTGAGGAATGAGGAATGGCATCGATGCGATCCTCACCAATGAACGATCCAACCTCAATGTAGGTGTTTGATTCTAAATGAATTTCTTTTTCCCATTCATGGATTTGAGTAGTGAACATGGGTCTACCTATAAATAGGTGACCCACAGATCTATCACTTATGCAGGAGGGTTTCTATCCTGGGGTTTTTAATCGGTGTTATCCATGTTAAACTCTTAAATATCCACCTAATTTGATTTTAAATTCTAATGTAGAGGGATCATGTCGACAAGAACAAGGATCAGACCCCTCTAATCGTGGAATTACTGTATTCTTCATGACAAAACCCTCGGATCAATGGGAAGAAAATATTAGATCACGTGGCAGGGATGGTGATGACCTAAGGATCCCGAAGGACCTTGTGGAACGGAGAACGGACCCCCGGAGCAAGTTAGGAAGCCCAGAAAAGAAACCACATGTGCACTGGCACCAGTGTTGGGGCACCATGGAAGTTAATATATATTGGAGGAAGCTCGTACTAGTAGTTCACTGTGGTGGTGGAGGTCCCTGCAGCATCATTCATGGAGTGCCGACAGGGACCGTTGGTGGTGGGTCCTTAGCAGATGCGAAAACGAGCCGCATCACACAGACGAAGGGCCATGGTCCAACGAGACCGCAGTAGGTGGTCCCCGTGGTGACCAATGGTCTGGTCATGTAGTAAAATCATCATTTTGATTTAGAGAGAGCATGGTGACTTCCACCACATATGGGCGTGGCAAGCCGGCCCGTTCACAGCGGGCTAGGCTAGAGAAGGCGGGTGGCCCCTGGCGGCCCAGCTGGTTAGACTGGGCCCAACAGATCTGTGTTGGGCCCAATGGTCTAAGTCAGATCATGATCAGTTGAGATCCAATTTGGGTTATTGGACCCCATGCTAGGTCGGGTCGAGTCTTTATGGCTGGTTCAGACCATACTCATATCCAACCAACACATTTTCAGTAAAATGGGAATAACTTCCAAATTGTGTGTCTAGTTGACAAGTTGTTTATAGTATTAGGACCCTCCTGATTAAAAGGTCCATTTTTCATAATCCATGTGACTTTTTCGGATGTTTAAATAAGACCAATGTCTTGAAGAGTAGATTCACCCTTAATCAATCATTCTACGAGCAGAGATTAGTGGCCTAGTAGACTAGTGGACCTCAGTGGTCGAGTAGGTGAGAGGTCCTTAGTGGCCTAGCAGACGAGAAAGCCTTAGTTCCCTAGTAGTTGAGTATACCATAGTAACCCAAAATATGAGGAGATATCAGTGGTTTAGAAGATGTGTGGACATTAGTTTCCCAACAGACATGCAGAACATCGTGACTCATTCGGTTTTATTTTCTCAGTAGTACAAGATGTTCATCATTACGACTTATAGTCTTACATTATTTATATTAGGTTATACCTATTTGAGATGACACTAGTGACTCTGTCTCTCTCTCTACTATACTTATTAGAGGATATAACTTGTTTACCTCTTTGGTAGTCTACTTTTTGGATAATTTCCTTTGTGGAATTACCTTTTTGTTTTGGGGTCCTTACTGAGTATAGTGTTACTCACCCCTACACGGGCTATGCCCACCCAAGTCATGTCTTTTTTATATGATAGATGCTCCGATAGAGACCTTGGTGGTCTAGCACTATGAAGTACCCAGTGATATCAGATAGATGATGCATACTTCTACGACTTCAGGTGGTTCCCCCTTCACCAACCCTTCAGGTAGGGTTTACCATAGATGGTCTTTAGGATCTTGTACTTGTCTTTTTCTTGGGCATATATTATATACCCTTTACTTCTATTATTGTAATTTTACTCTTAGTGGTTGTCTTAGAGGCATGTTTGTTTACTTTTCAACATTTTTGGTTTGTATGTCTGTGTGTGTTTGCATACAGGTAAATAGGAAAATGCCTCCCACTTATGGGATAATGACTTTGGTGATTGGCACTAGCCTCTAACCATCGGGAGGAAGGCTTGGTGTACTCATGAAACAGGCCCCGAGAGATGGATCATGATAGTTTCTAATTTCAATACTAGTAACCCCTACTAACCATGTACCCAACAGCAGCCACAGAGTAAAACTAGGACCCCATCTGTAAAATGATCGACACGGAGGCACCGAATCATCATGGAATCCCAAAGGAGGTGTCAAAGGGGCTACGCAAGCTGATGTGAGCATAGAAGTCATCACCTCTAGGGGAATAAAACCCTATACTGAGATCACATGATAGAGAAACACCCCTTATAAGCTCATCCAGCTCAGTATCCTTATCTAATAGTGAACTTATTCATAAATAACATTAATAACTTAATATCCAAATAATTTTCTTATCCCTAGGTTACATATTTGATAGATCACGTGTTCACAAAATAAAATTATTCTTCTTCCAACAAATATTTTATCTAAAAAAATTCATACCAATCGAGACTTCATAGAGTCCAGTGGTAGGTGATGCACCCTTGTCGCCCCTTCGATTATGGGTTATACTCCCATTTCCTTTCCGAATATAATGGGTTTTCACCCATCTTGTGGGTTTTCCTTTTTCTAATACTATATATTTCTTATAACCTTCTCATAATAGGATAATTTTTCTAAAATAACCATAACATGTTTTAACCATAAAGGTTATTTCATGCATTTAATTTTGTTTCCAAAAAAGTAATATCCCATATTTACCTCAAAATCAAAGATTAGAAAGAACATAATGGTTATCTATAACTTTATAACTATGTCCACCAAACAAAATATAATTATTCCTCAAATAATATTTTCATATAAAAAACCAAAAGATTGTAAATAAGATAAAATAAAAAACCGTCCAAAGTACTCTCGTCATCAAAATGGTATTAATTCTTTTCAACATGTCATTATCCGTAGATCTAACATGAATATTTAATTTTTTATATTTATAAATTGTAATCATTCTTTATCCTTAAACATGTTTTACAACATTATTTTATAGTACTTATTTTCTAGAAAAATAATAATAATTATATCCTAAGATAATACTAATACATGAACCAAGAAATAAAACATACATTTAATATTTCATTTGAAGTTTCCTTATCTTCAATTTTAATGGAATTAGGTATTCCTAAATAGATATAAGTTGATCCTACTGATGTAACTCATGATCCTTATTCCTAAGACATTGATTTTTATAATTAATAAAATCTCATCATAAAAAATATACAACTCATATCTCGGGAAGAACTTCTTTCCCTTCTATTGAGTCACCTGAATGATTCCTTTTTTCTTGAGAGATTTTTTATTTATGACATCCTTTACCAAATTTAAAACATCTTCAGATCCCTTTATGATATTTTACTAGGTGTTTATTTCCACATCCTTGAAACATTTATCGATGAATATATTTAAATTTATGATCATTGTTACATAAACTTACACAAGGATTTATTTCTTTCATATATGATGCATTATTAAACCCACCAAGGTTCAATTGGTTAATCATTACTCCTAATAGATGATTCATAATAACCACAAGAGATCTCATTATAGCTCCCAATTAAATTAGTTAGTTATTTAGAGAGACACCACATTTTCTTTCACATAAGTTCTTACATTGGTTCATGCTCAATCCATCCATTTACTAAACCTATATAGGTTAGTTTGGGAACCAAAATCATAATATACCACCTTATGAGTATAAAAACACTAAAATATACTTATTAATGTTTTTTAAAACACATATAATTTATCTAAAGTTATTATCACCCTTCCTACCATGCTAACCATTTTGGTTATATATGACTTGTGGCTTATGATTAAATAACATCCTAACCTCTAAAGTTATCTAAACTGGCCTTTCATACCAACTCTAAGGCCCTGACAATAAACTTTATGTGATATTGAGTTTTAGTCAATAATTTATGTTCTTCCACATTTACAATATTTTTAGGTCTATTGTTTTAGTGTATTAGTTCATAATTCATACCTAACATTTCACATTCAGACAATGTGGATAAAACTAAAACAGTGTCCATTTCATGGTAAATATAAAAAAATAAAAGAAAACATGATTTTTTTGTCATAATAAATATCTTCATAAAATTCATATTGATTTCATCCTTTCTCTAACCCATCCTTATACATTATAAAAAATTTAAAACATAGGATTAAAATAAAAAAACTCAATAAGGGACATAATATAAAGAAATAAACCATTATTCTTCAAATACTTTAAACCCATGAAAACATTTTCACAAAGTTATAATTTTCATCTATAAAACATAATCTCTTTAGCTTACCTCATGAAATCATAATTTTCATCTAAAACTCCATAGAAACCCTAAATCATAAAGGTAAATTATGGAATCAATTCCATATCACTCTTACATTTATTATAGGTATCACAAAAACCTAGGGAGTAACCTTTATGGTTACAACTTTAATACCCACCACAGTATATTCCCATATCATCTTAGGAGAAATACTACCGATTAAATTCGTCTCATTACCCAATGTATTAGAGTGTTATAACAGGCCCCCAACCCCCAGTTTATCACAAAACCAAATATATTCATAAAAAAATTCTCAATAACCCAAACATATTCACAATACATAATTCATTAATAAATGTATAAAAACATTCCCACTTTGAAATCAATTTTTATTTTTACAAGGCCGTACACTCAAATATAAAAACACATTATTTGAAAATATAATTTTATAATTTTAATGAAAACAAAAAAAATAAAAGATACATGAAAGGGGGGAATTAATTTTATTCCATATATGTTAAAAAAATTCATTTTTGTTTTTTAAAAATAATTGAACGAAAAACTTTTATAATGGATTTTAAAATAAATTATTGTACCTTGAGTATAACTCTTCACGTAAAATATTAACTTTCATGAATATTTAACTTAGTTTAATTATTAACCTTTTTAGAACTTGTTTAATGTTTATTTTTTCTTTTATATAACTTATTATCAAGTTACAGCAGTTATATAATAATTGAAGTTTATGTCAGACATTTTTTTCACATTCATTACTTAAGTCCATAATGAATTTGGTATAATGTGAATAGTAAATATTGTCATAATTCCATCAACAACAGAATTATATTCAAGAAACGATTATCATTTTTATACAAAAATTATACTTTTAAATCAATCCTTTATGAATGGTAATGAAAAATGTACTACGTTATAATCATGGAGGTGGTGGGCCATACGTACGTATGAGTAATGTTTTCACTTTTCAATGATAATTTTGGAAAGAATGTGAGTTTTATTTATTATTTAAATAATAATAATATTATCATTAATATAATATTAATAATTTTATTATAATTATATATATCATTAATGTGATTTTCTAATGAAAAATGAATCACATCCCTTCATAGAGGTGATAGTTCACACATCCCACGAATGACATTATCAGTTTTTTGTATACAGTAATGTAATAACATAAATGATATATTTTTCTATAATAATGATTTATATATTTTTAATATAATATTGAAACATTAATTCTATAATTATATCATGTCCTGAGATATGGTGATGGTAAATGAATTATATCGGTTCACGAGTTGGTAGTCCGTTGTACGCAGAAAAGATTAATTATTTTCTAATTTGATGGATATTGATATGGATTTAAGTGTTGAAATTAACATAATAAAATCTCAGTATATCTACTATAATTTAGTTATTATTTCATCATGGTGGAATAATATTTGAGGGAAGTGTAAGAATAAATAAAATAGAAATACTTAATGGAAAAGATACATCTTCTTCAAATAACCTCCTTTGATTAACACCTTAACAACACTAAGGATGGTGTTCTGAATAAAACAATGCAACTAGACTATGTAGAGTTATTCTATAAAGGGATTTGGGTAGATATTGGCTGAAAAATTATGATTTTTAAGTGTGATAAAAATAGAATAATGGGTTCCCTTGTATAATAGAGGGGAGGGATACTCTTTGAAATATTTAAAATATTAAATTAATATAAATTAATATTACAATATAAATGGATCAAAAAATATTAATATCAATAATATGATAATTTAGTATGTAAATAACTTCATAAGTTAAAGATTATATCATTTTGACAAATTCTCTAATCCCTATCTATTATCTTTATCTATTATTTATCATTTTAATTCTTACCATGATATCATGTAATTCATACATTGAGAGTTAATGTAATTAGTATAAAATTTAAAAAGACCAATAAATGTATAATAAGTGAAATTTCAAGATATATCCTTAACATTTGTCAAAAATTTATATATTTAGAAATTTTGTATCATTTAATAATATATTATTTATTTTAAAATATTATTAATGTCAATTTTGACATAGTTCATTATAAGAGATTTTAAAAATATCATAACGAAAAGATAAATTAGAACCAATACTTATAAAACCAAATTAACATGTCAATGTAATCTAAAAAAATTTTTATGATATTAATCATCTCAAATTATATTTATTGTAGTATTTTCAATATTGTTTTTTTAATTCTTTCTTTAATCAAATAATTACTTCATCATCATTGTGGTAGACATTAATTTAATTATTTATTTTATAAAAATTTAAAAGAGTATCATGATAAATATAACTTTTTTATATATAAAAAGGATATTTATAGTCTATAAATCCTCATATTAAAATATTTTACTTGTTAAAAAACAAAATTGTGAAAAAAAATTGACTTTTCTTTTACTATAATATTATAAATGGCATACTCTCATCCAAGTGGCTTCTAAAGGTTATAATTTCTTCCCAAGTATGGTTTTTGTTGGAAGAAACTCATTAAATTAAATCAAGAAAATCTTTAGGGTAATTTTATAATATTTATATTATTATTTTTACCATTAATTAACTGAATTACATTTAACCATGTTAATAAAAAAAATTATTAATGTTATTATTCATAATGTACAAAAATAAAAGGGGCCTATTTAAAAAATATGGAACATTGGATTCCAAAATATGGAATTAATTTTTAAAGATTTAATATAATTAAATTGGAAAAAAGTAATTAAAAATTAATTCCATTGACATAACCAGAAAACATGTTTTTAAAATTAAAACCTTCTAAAGATTGAAATATTGTTATATCCAAATTAAATGTGAAATTATTTACAGTGAAATAAATTGGATTAAATGATAATAAAATAATCTCATTATACTTTAAAATCATTCCCAAATTTAATTTAACACTTTAAATAATTTTTATGAAAGTGTAGTTTTCAACTAAGATGTAGTAATTTTCATTATTAATCAAAAAATGATACTTATGAGAAAAATACCAAAAAGTAAAAAAAAATATATATTATGATATTATAAATTCAAATAAGAAGTTTATTTTTTCAAATATATTTTATAAAAGTGTTAAAACAAGATTTGAAATAAGTTTCCCATTAAAAGGTGGAAAATATGTGTTTTTAGAAAACATACTTATTTATTTGTCAAACTGGATTTGTTCTTATATCATGTCTAGAAAAAACACAATATTAATATTAAAAATTAGATTAAATTTATTATATATATATATATATCATTAATATAATCCAATAAGGGTTATTTTATTATTTATTGGTATAAAAAACACAAGTTCATTTTTAAATTGATTTCAGAAAATCATTTCATTTTATTTTAAAATGGGGTTTAGGTTCATTTATAATTAATTGACCACTGAATATTTAACTATATATACATTTGTAAAAAATATTTTCATAATTTAATTAATCATTTCCATTCTATCATTTATAACATCTTGGTTATAATGATATCATTTAAATAATAATATTCAGTTGTTAATGTTTTCTCAATGTGGCATATCATGTATGCTATTAAACATAGTGTTTTATTTAAGAATATGTGGATGTTAGATTGACCTTATAGTTTCTATAAAGGGGTTTAATTATTATAAAATCTAAATAATCTTTATATAACCAAAACATCGTGAATTTATCCAATTCTTAGACTTATTCTTAAGATTTTCACTAAATTTATCTCATTAAAGTGCCCAAATAAAATGTGAATTTTTACCTTAGCATTAAATCATATATTATTCTATAGGGTTATCTATACCTATTAATTTATAATCTACCTTTACTAACTGACCCTTAAATCGTCCTCAATATATATTGTAATCACGAAATATATTTGAACATTTCTTTTGATACCAATTGTGACACATCAGTCCCACACTATATGATATGATTCTCATTAACACATACATTTCATTCCCACATAGATACTAGTTGAAAACGACATTATATAAAAATACCAAATTAAAAACTAAATACTAATTATTTTATCTCTTAAATATGTTTGATCTATTTTTGTTTAGATATTTATGAATTATTATGCATAATAATCTAATAATGCCATAGTTTTTTATATCATGGATATTTTTTTACACTATATATAAGAAAATACTTATCCATAATGATAATTTAATGTGTCCAATAGATTTTTAAACATGTATTATCCTTCTAAACATATCAAATGTACCACATTTTATTATAAAATTTGGAAATGGAAACATAACAAGAGTTTTTCTCAAATATTCCTTAAGGTAAATCCTATAATTAATGTTATAATGTCATTAACATGGATTTAATATTATGAAAATAATAGGTAAAAAAACAAATCCATAATATAATTAAATCCAGGAGAATTCTATATCCATGAATAAAAATAGAAATTGTGATATCAAAAAGATTGTTCTCGTACTGAAGGAATGTATTATATCAAACTCAAAATCATGATAGCAATGCCTTATGCCAAGACACTTAATGTTTCTATGAGACCATAGTCATGATTTCATGATGAATGGGGAAGTAATAAACCAAATACCTAAAACTATCGTATATCCTAAGACCTATCAAGTTATCGAGGGGTTATATAACTTCAGGACGCACCCATTACATGATTACATATAAAGAATTCACTATAATAGTTAACAAGACTTTCTATATAATTTACTATGTCACCTCTTACTAACTAATAACATACAAAAATATATATTAAAAAATATATATTTTCAATATATGAACAACATGTTTTAGTATTCACTAATATCCCAAAATTACAACACTTCGAAAAATTTAAATAAATCTTTACTACTAAGAAACAATTAAATCAATAACCACTTTAGTAATACAACATGATTTATATAGTAAATCCCCTGAAATAAAAAATGTATGATAAAAAATATCCATGGGCAGTGAAAATACAATAAATAGAAAACATGGTCCATAAATTGTATTATGTCTCAAAAAATAACAATTGATAGGAATAAAATATGTGCTTCTAGAGAAGCCCATTAATTTAAAACTATTGAATGGTAAATAATTTCATTTAATTTTAATATAAATAATTAAAAAATAATTCATGATATGATATATAAAATCAACATTTTATACACCACCAAAATGAAATTAGTCTTATAGTACCAAACATATATCAAAGAGTGGAATTTGTGATGAAAACTTTTACCTCTTGTCCTGACATCCAAAAAAATACATTATCCTATTTTATCACATAAATTATTTCTTACGAACATAATTTTAAACCTTACTCATATCTATTTTCATTCATAAAATTTGTAAATATTCACTCTCAAAATGAGTTTTTGGGTTTTCCACATTGGGTGTTTATAGTGCAAATCATTTATACAAGATTCACACTAGTAGTGTCTGTATTTATTCTACATAAATTTTTAATCCTTGATTGGTTTTTAAGGATAGTACTATATATGTTTTATTATTTTTTACAATTATTCAGTGTTAATATATTTTTTCTTGGAGATGAAATTGATATCAATCATTTTTCCATGATTCTTAAGAATAAAATTATATTTTATTAATTGATTATTTATATAATAATATAAAATCATAATAGACACAAATAAGTCATTATTTACACATTTATATTAAATTGTACCAGTATATAAATTCATAGTATTTTCTAAATAGGTGGTTAAACGGACCCAGACACAAACATACGCTAATTTAATGGAATAAAATGAGGCAGTTTTGTTGTAATATTATTATACTAGGATCATAATGATAATATTTATCATTTATTACTATTATATTAATAAATTTTAAGGATTTATTAGAAGAATTAATTGATATATAAATATTACATAATTTGAATATAAGGTTATCCACTTATTATGATTATTTTAAATGATTAATTTAATGATAATATTTTAAAACCCATTAAGAGTAGGTACTGTAGCAGTAATGTAGTGGAAGTGGTATTGTAGCAATGACGGGTACTGTAGTGGCGGCAGGTCACTGTAGCGGCGGCAGGGGTACAGTGTTGTACTGTAGCAGTGTGGGTACTATAGCATTACTATTCACAGAATGGGCTTTGGGAAAAAAAGATGGGCCTACTAGCCATGTAATGGGATAAATTCCCATTGGGCCTTCGAGCAATGTAATGGGTCTCCCACTATATAGATAAAAGATTTCATTGCTTTGATTTAATAATAAATGAGGCTTCAACCCCAACATTTAAAAAAAAATTTATTGATCATATCATTTATATGTCAAATCATTTTTTATACTAGAACCTTACTGATATCAAAATGGAAATAGTTTTCTATAAATACTATCCATAGATCCATTATTATAAGGTGGTAATAGAAAACAAAACATGTTTCATTGAGGAGGTGGTGGTCCTCAAATCACACAAACATCAGTTTTTTTATTAATAGATGATAATGATAAAGGGAAAATAATAATACCATTAATATAGTGATAATAATTTATATATATGATACTAATATAACTATCTTAGTTAATAAATAAAATAAATTTGAATGAAGAAAATTAATCGAACAATATAATTAGTAGATAATACTCATTTCAACGACATAAATCTTCCATGGAACTCTCTTAAAAAATGAAGGCCTTATGATATCTAATGGTGATCAGAAGTGTCTGAACGTTTTAACGGGTAATTAGAGGGGATATGTGGCATTATTTCAATAGTAAATTTGAAAGAATATGAGTTTTGAATTTTTAGATATAGTACTCTTTTAAAATTGTGCAGAAGGAATCTTTTGGGGGTGACCATTTCTTTTTTAATAATATAAGGTAATTATTCAAGTTTCCAATGACATAAAATTTAATTAAGAGGAATGTAAAATGTGTATGTGTAGAAAATAATCTCAAAAACTACTTTTTCAAACAATCATTCATTATTTTTGGGAGTTCTGTTTTATCATTTTAACTACCCACTAATATACTATTATTGTACTAATTAATTTCTAAATGTTGTAATTGTTTTAATGAGAAATAGTGTGATTTAACATTTTACTAAATATGATACCTATAATTTTAAATTTAAATATAATTTTATCCCATATAATTTCTAATGGTCTAAAATTTAAATTTTGAAATAAAAACATTTCATCTTGTAAAAACATATTTAAGGGAAATAACATTCTTGAGCTTTAAATTAATATTTAAGATATAATTATTATTTTTACTAATTGTAATTTCATAATTTTTTTATAATAATATATATATATATATATTATTTTTAAAATAAGATCAAGAACTAAACATCACATTATAATAGTTGAATCATAGAAAATATCAAAAGTATTTTTATTAGTAACATATTAACTAGATGTATAAATTTTAAACAAAAACTTATAACCCTAAAAATTATATTAAAATGCATAGTTTTATTTCATATATTCATATTGGATCACATAAAAGGTTTTTTTAAATTTTATTTATCATTATTATTCCATTATAAATTCATATTAAAGAAATATTTCATGAAACCCATCATGTTCTACTGAAAACCATCCATTCAAAAAACAACACTATAATTTATAGTATGTTACTTTCAATATGAAAATTTAAAACATAGAATATATTTTTAAAAATAGTAAATTCTCAAATTTATAAAATAATTTTTTTTGAAACGAGATATTGGGAAAAGAGATATTAATTTTTGGAAGGAGAATTGGGCTGGCGAGAGGATAACCTTTCAAGGTTGTCCCACCCCATACATATACTTTGAGAAGGTAAGCATCCACCCTTCTTTGATTTACTTAGTTTTCAATCCGAAATAAATAGAGGTGTTTCAATGTATTATCAAGAATAATGATACTGATAGGTGATTATTAAAGAAATAGATCTCAATAAAGTTATACATTCTGGATTTCAAGAGGTTACACCATGCAAAGATTTTTATTTATGAGTGGTCAACTAATATTTGGTGCAATGAAATTCCCATGAAAATGAATTTTCTTGTCTAGATAATTAGAAACAAGCCTTTACCAATTCTTGATAATATCCAAAGAAAATTCATTCCCTTGGATTCACAATGTTTCTACTATGAGAGTTCGCAGAACGGATCAACTTATCATCTCTTTTTTCACAGTGATTAGGTGGAAATTCTGTAGTCCTTATTTTGGATTCATCCTTATATCAATAATACCCAGTTATCCTTCCAAGGTTTCATTGAATCCTAGTTTCATGATTTTGAGAATAGGGAAATGGAATCCAAGATGTAGTCTGTTATTCTCTCATCCATTTTCTAGAACCTTTGAGAGGATAGGAATCAGTTAATATTGGGTTCCCACCACTCAGTTATGTATCTTTAGATGTGGAAGAAGCATTTAATATTTGAGTAGGGATTTGTGTTAAAATAAGGTGCATATTTTCTTATATTGTTGAACTTTTTTTACAGGCCTTACATTAATGGAAGACCATGTGGTTGATGGATCATATGGAGACCTCCTATTAACAAGTTAAAGCTTAATGTGGATGGATCCTTTATGAATGGGATTATTGGAGGAGTGGAATATTCTATGTATCGAGGAGTTTATTATTCATGGAATTTAGAGCTTTTTATTGCCTCAAAAACTCCTTGGGTGCAGATGTGAGAGTTAATCATACCAGTATCATGATTTGCAATAGGATTGGCTTTCAAGTGTCCAAGATTGTGTCGGACTTCGAAGTACTAGTGAGAATGATTCAGGGGAAATATGAATTGTCATGTGATTTGATTCACCTAATAATAATATTCTCAATGGATTCCAACAATTGATATATTACTCAAAATACTTGTAGAGAGTCTAACTTCACAAAAAATGTGTTTCCCCTCATTGTAATGTCAGATGTGGCTCATTCTATTTATTATATTTTGGGTTTACTCCCATTGGAATGAATGGTTTTTACACAAGGGGATGCCCTTGGCCTTCATCATTTTCATCCCCTTTGAGGATTCTCTGTGTTTCTATTAGTTGCCTCTCTACTCACCTAATTTTTAATAAAAAATGTAACTTTTAGATGAACAATTTTTATTAATGTTATGTGGAAAAATATATTGAACTTGATGATATATTTAATGGTAATCATATATTTAGGTCATCGAGTTTTACAAGATTGATATATTGGTTAGAATGGGCCATATGGCCAGCTATATTTATACTGTTTTTAATGCCACCTAGTTCATTATAAAATAAAACATCGGGTAGGGTACCTAGACCACAATGAGTCTCTTGATCATGAAATTCCATTGAATTTTGAGGTTTATAAATGAAATTACTGAAGATTTTTTCATCTTCTTACCCTCTAAAAAACAGACATTCCAAGTGTGTGGTATCTATACATGTATGCCAAGTCATACATCCCTTCTAATTGAACCTATAAATGGGATCAATTTATTATTGATATCATAGATTGAGAGAGTTAATATTCCAACTTTATTGTAGATTTCTAGATGGAAATTTTTGGTAGGCTGCTACTAATGAATTTTCTTTATGGAATTCCATATTTGATCCCAACCATATTATATCACTTTTTGGAAGATCAAATATAAAAATATATATTTAAAACACTATTATATGTGGGGATGAAAACTGGTATAAAACTGATATTAATCTCCCCACAAAAAACCCACCTAATTTTTGAACTCATAATAATTCATCATGTAAAATTTACTTGGAGTCACTCATTAGGTTTGTATACATAATCATATACCCTTCAATAAACACGATTCCTTGTGAAAGTTATAAAAACATAGATTACATACCCTCATCTACATCACATGATATTACTACACATTGAACACATTCTCAAACTCTAACCATAGTCGAGTGGCCTTATCATGAGTATGTTCTCCATTCCAACAGACATTTTTTCCATAAAGAAGACATAATGTTTGAATAAAAATCTGTTTATTATGTGTATTAACTTTAAAAAATATGTATATAACTAAATATATTAAATATTCTACTACCTACGGATTAGGAACTACTAGAAAATAAGGAGTCCCCTTATATTTGATGTTATATATCATGCTCAAATAGCTAGTTTTCTCATCTCACACCACAAAGGATATTATATTTCGAAGGTGAAGGGTATGCTTTGTACATAACAAGTAAAACATATTAATTATTCTCATGGTTCATGATACATCTCAACTGAGCCTTTAGAATGAGAAATCATCACATATGTTATCATATATTAGAGGTTTTATAGCCTATGTTGGAACATCATGTCTATTCCACAAAATTTGAGACGGTTATATATATGGTGTAACCAATCATTCTATATGACTTGTATATATATTATAAGATATAAAATGTTAAGATAACATATGAATTATATTGTAAATATCATACCTAACATGAAATATAATGTGCGCACCATCCAATTGTACACTAAAAAAAATCCCTCGTAGTAATGAGTCATCTTGATTTTTAGAGTCTCAAAAAGGGATATATCATTTATCTACTCATATGATTGGGTTGATATTATATAAACTAATATCATGATCAGTTTAAAACATTTATTTATTTTCCCAAACCTATCCTCACAATAATACTAACACAAAATACAATCCCTAAGATAGAACAAATTTTATAAAACTTTCATATTACATGTCCCATATGATCCCCACATGGGCCTACAGTATGTTGAGTGTGAATCCCCTAAAAAATATTATAGGACAAGTGTTGGTGACCAAAAATATATTTCACATCACACACATGGAATACCTTGTTATATTAAATCGTATTTAAATTAACATATGTTTTGAATTGTAATATAATAATAAAAAACCAAACATAATTTACAACATAAATATAATATTCATTTGACCCATATTAAAGATATGAATTAATATGAAATTCACATCCAATGAATATATGGTAAAATATAATTTCCTAACATATCAAAATTATGTTAAACCTCGTTAAACTTAAGTGGGACAAACTAAATCATATAATCCACTGATAGATGAGTGAAAATGATAATTATCACTACCACACACCAATAATCTCTTGGTTAATCAAATCCATATCTACAAATTTTTCCTCAAACATTATGTTTCATTTTCACAATCATAATGTTTGTGAGTATAAGGCCAATTTGGGGTCATATATAATATCACCTTATAGGGTTCTTATAATCCAAATTAATGGTTGAAATAATAATCGATCAAACAAATTAATAATGAATGAGAAAAAATAGAATCGATGATAATACTGATATATATAAAAGTTAGGAAACTAAGGAGTTAAGGATTTAAATAGTCATCATAAATTAGCTTGAATAATGTGATGCCTATATAAATATAAGGATACCATTAAGTCATCATATAATAAACACTGAAACCACCTTGGCCTCATATCATATACACCATTTCATTATAATCATTGTGGGGTCCAAAACAAAACAAAGATGTTTATGAAAGTATAGGGGGTATTAAAGCCTATATAGGATATATGCCTTATCAAGTGAATGGGTTATTAGTAAAGTTATAATATTAACCTATTGATAAAATTCTTTTAAACAATAATGTTAGGTAGATACCTACGTCATCATTCAAATTTTTTACTTGTGCATTGTTGAATTCAATGGGTACTAACACCTTTTAAAAAGTACTTAATTTAGAGAACTAATGCCTCGAATCAATGAGTGGGTACCTATTAAATATAAAATATAGAGGACACACTACTAGGTATCCATATACCTTCAATAGATTACCATTACTCAAAACTAAATTCATATAAATATATAATTTCTTTTATAGTGATGAGATCCCCATATTACCAAAAATGTCTCATGAATAGTATCTATAGATAATGAGAGTCATTTCATCCCTATATACATAGTAAAACAAAATAAATAGACTATTTCATTATTCTATTTGAACATCTTTGTGAGATGATATATATGGTACTAAACAATTCACAGTACATGGAAAGTATTCTGTTACACATGAAATGTATGGCTCATGCAATGGTCAGGTCATGTGTCACCAAAATCTACCTAGTAGTGTTATCCTACACAATGTTCTCATTGTGGAATGATATATGTGAAATAACTAATCATAATAGCGAATTTATACCAATAACATTTATCATTTGTTTCATATATTTGGGGTGTTTCCCATGTTTAATATAGATTTTATGGTCAATGGAACAACCGAGCATATACTCTAGTATAACATAGTTCATGTGTCAAATCTAAATACATTGGGTGTTTCGAAACTACACACAATGTGATATTTATCATCATAGTGTAACCCTACTCAATAATGATATATTAGACACTACATTTTCTATATTGAAATATATTATTATATATTTAACTTATCTATGGAAACTATTTACAAACAACACAGCTAAACACATTTTTATCTCTAGAACTCTACATCATTTTATTTTGACTTATAAAAATCTAAATTCTTCAAATAATTATATATCTCTACTAAATTTGACACTGTTATTTACACTCAATGTTTTTCTATAGAAGTCTTTTCTTGAAAATTTAACATATAATAATCATCCACACCTTGTGTACTCTACAATTTCACGATATGGATGAGTCACTATACATAACACCTCTTTCCAAAACAAGACAAAGGAGAGTTGTTGGGTTTTCCACCAAACATTGATATCATATCATAGATCATTGTCTCACTGAATTGGTTACATTATCACCTATATCTGACAACCCCACATTTATGGGGGTTTTTTATTAAATTGTTAACCATTTAAATAGTTTGTGAAGAATTATTATCCCTTATTGGAGAAAGAATATTGATTTAAAGTATATAGTAGTTTTACATCTTCCGAACACTAAATTTTATGTTCAATAAATATTCATCAACAGACAAATAATGCCATGATTTCATAATGCTTATCTTTGGAGATGATAACTGTTTTATCAAATTGATATATCAATGGGAAAATATATAATAAAAATTAATCAATTACCAAATAAAATTTTACGTTTAGAAATATAGTTGAAATTTTTTTTTTAAGATCTGTGAAATGTTGAATAATTTTAGTTATAGAAATTATGAAAATTTTAGCACAAATAATTAGCTGAATAAGTTTAATATATTCTTATATAAATGGGGAACCATCATCCGTTTAATGTTTTTTCAATATCCATTATAAAAAATAAATATCATTCTTAATAATGAACTTATTTTACCCTATTACCCTATGTTTCCCATTTGTTATAATGAGGAATTATCAAATAATTATTGCTATTAGATCTTATTTATTGAATAATAATAAAATTTTCAATGTTAATTTAATATAATTCATAGAAAATGATAAATTTAGGTCTTAGACCTCTATAAAAAGAATGTATCACCTAAGCTAGACCCTCCAATTTGAAAATAAAAGTGCTGTAAAATTTTTTGTAAGGACTCCAGTTATGATATATTATATTTCTTGTTTCTTAAATCTAAAAAATTATATTAAATATATTAAATAATTTACTTAGGGATTCAATGTACTGAGAAATGAACCATTCATGAAACATCCTTCATAAAAATATTAAAAAAATTTAATGGTTTTGAAAAAAACCTCATGAATATTTATTAATATATAAAATTTTAGGATTTAAAAATATAAAATATATAAACTACTTTTTTATTACAAAGTTATATTTATAACCTATATGATTTAAGAAATGAAATAATTGAAGCTCTTCTCTATCTCAATTATTTTATTATAATATTTATTTATTCTCTATATTTTAATATAATTATCATTCATTTAATGCATAAAATAATATTTTACATATGTTATTTTGTATTCATACATCTTATTTTTGTTATATAATATTTTTAGTAATATTATATATCTGATTATTTTGATATGTTTTTTTCATAAAAAATTTATCATGATTACCTCCTTACTTTATTTCTTCAGTATCTATATTTATTTTATAAATTATTTTATTATATCAATCCTTGAATATCTATAATTTTCTATATCCTTTTGCTTTTATAGGACAAACCTAATTTTTCATTCACTAATGAATTGATTATATTCTATGTTTATGATGTTTAGACCATTACATTTCGTGGTGTAATCAATTATTATCCTTATATTACGTAATGTATCACATTACATTCATTATTTCTTGATGATAAAATGAAAAATAACCTGAAACCAACCTTTTGGAACACCCTCTCTTAGTGGACATAAAATAAACACAAATGTTGACTAATAAAAATTGATTATTATCTCTATCATAATATATATATCGGTATAACACTTATCCTAGACAACAAACCATATACCCATGTTCCTCTAAACATACAAAAAAATATTGTTCATTTAATTTTTAGCACCATGTAGAAATAATAATAGGTAAAATACTTTGTGAATGAGAAAAAAGTAATAAAACCACTCCAAAACAAGGATAAATTAAATCCAATAGAATACATAAATTCATAATTACTTCAATGATTAATTAAATATAAAATCATCAATTATAAATTAAAAAATTGAAAATAACCCATCCATTGATATATATATGCCTCCCAATAAATCACTTAATTATATGATACTAAGATAAAATAAACATAGTTGATATGAGGTCTAAACATGATCCACTCTCAAAGAAACAAGAATTTAGAAATTAATCATTGAATAGTTCATATTGATAAAACATAATCTTTGATAATTGATCATCATTGTATTTCAATTAATATTTATCAAGGTAACATTTCATACAAAGAATCATTTACAAAATTGACGTTCCAAGGAGTTTTTATGTATTTATTATTTTCCTCTATTATCCATAACCATTCCCTCACCTAAAGTGAACCAAATCACCACAAGTAATAAAAGGGTGATAATATAATAAGTCTAAGAGAAATGAATGTTTTGGTCCTACACACATAGATATTTTATTTGATGAGTCAAATAACAGATGTATTACAAAAAATGACATTATGAATCCCTCTCAGGATCATCATAAGAATACCCAATTCATATACCATAGAGAATTTCCATGGAAGAGTATCATAATAACAAGAAACATGAAACCAAGTCATTCGTAATTCATAAATAAAATCACACAATCATTACATACAAATGGGATAAAACAAAATAACTAATCCACCAAAATACATCACACTATAAAAAAATTCATTGATATCCATAACTTATGATAAGACGTTTAAAAACACACATCATAGAGACACTCATGGTATGAAAAAAATTTATCATTTAAAACATTTTACTTTCTTATTAAAACCAATAAAAATACCTTTTATATCTATATCAAGAGATAAAATACCAACTATAATAGTATAAAATTCAGAATCATTACAATAATATTCATTCATTTAAATAAATGTCCAAATTTCATAAAGAGCTTAACCATTATTGAATATTTTATAATTTTTTAAGAAATTATTTTAAAATAAACTACGAATTTAAAAAAATTACCTTCTTTTAGTTTATTTCTTCCATTTACAAGAGAATCCAATTATTTTTTCTCTTCCCATGTATTTTTCGGCATTTTCATGACTTTTTTTAAACGTTTCTAGGAATGTACATGGTTTCCACATGATTATTCCTTGGTTAGACAATCCATGAAAGCTAGAAAAAAGGTTATCATACAATTTTCACATTTTTAAACTAATCAAGAAGCCTAATAATTTAGCTCTTCTAGTTTCATTATTTTGGGTGCACAGTTAGGTTCACATTGAGTATTAACTGCGAGACCTTACCCAAAAAACCATGTGATTGAATTTTAATGCTTTGAAAATTTGAATTAAGAATAAAAAACCACACTAATTAACCCCAAACAACTACCACAAAATTTTAATTTGATTTGTTGTTTTTTAATCCATCTAGAGGAATTTTGGCTCTCACAACCTCATTTATTAGTAGATAATGTTTCTATCAAATCGATGACCCAATTTCAGTGAGTTCTTTTCTTATTAGTATTTGATATCTCTTATTCTATTGATTACATATTTCACAAGTTTATGATGGCATTTTTTGGATCATGGAGTATAGATGTGTAGTTTTTGATCTAGGATCATCTATATCTTCTCTTGATATCTATCTTCCTAGAATTTGGCGATCTCGGTCAGAGGTGAAAAATCATATATCCCTTGATGTTGGTTCAATAATTTTCCATGTAGGAATTTATATATTTTTCATTCATTTTTAAATTCATCATTTCACGATAATTTATAGTTATGTTCATCCTTGCAATACATGTTATATAATTTTTGTAATTTAATTCTGATGTGAAATACTCTTGTATCAACTTTAAATGAAATTTAATATTTAATTAATTGTATTTATATAATATTTATATCTATAACCAATTTTTTAATTGATTATTTACTTGTTTTCTGACTTTTTTAAATAACATTTAATGGGGTTTTAATGAAATTGGGGTCTTTGACATTGGTTTTTATTCATAAAAATAAATTCCATGAATAAAATGAAATGATTAAAACTAATTTATGTTTTCTAAATAGTTTCAAATCCCTAAACTTTTGAAATTGTTGAGATCCATATTTGAATGATATTCCCCTTGTTTTTGAAATTGGTGTTCTTTGGTGATTTGTAATGGGTAATTTATTCACAAAAAAAGATGGTGTAAACCCATGATTTGAAATGTATTCAAACCTATTAAAACTTTAATAGATATATTGAATTATTTAGGGATTCATTGTAATAATTGATTCTTTTAAAATCCCTTTTAGAATTATTATGATTATCTGTGAAAGGAAATGGGTATTATTATCCTTTTAATGTGGAATTGTATAAAAGGTTTTGAATTGAAATTGATGGTTCATGAAGGCATGATATGAAATTTATTATTGTTATCTTATGTAATAAACCCTTATTGTTACATTATTTATTATTGTATGTAAAGACCCAGAGATTTCTAGTAAAAAAGATTTCTTACATTCTTTGGAATTCTACAAGTTCGTAGTTACTAACGGCGCCTGATTCCGAGGCCCGGTGTGCTCAGAATCAATTTCTGAAGTTTTGTTCATGTATGTGCAGTAAACGTACGTGCGGGTTTTTCAATATTTGGAACTGGTGCTCAGAATTGAAATCTGAGGACACCGATGAAACCACATCGCCGGTATTCGCTTAAGAGGACCTTTACCGCAGTTGCATTTTATACAGAGCAGATGTTAATTTTGGGGTTTTATAATAAAATTACATAAAATTGATGTGATAAAAAAATTTATTTAGTTGGTATTTTTTATCTCCAAAGAGAGGTTGCTGGTGGGGCCCACTCCCACATAACCTCTCATGAGAGGATAATGTGTGGTGGGGCCCACAAAAACTCAAACTTTTCACCTCCCCTCAACTCCCTTTAAACTCCCCATTAATACCCCTTAATTAATTTGACACCTCCCCTCATTAATTGGTACTCTCCACATTCTCTAAGATTTGAATTTGAACCAATCCTAAGAATTAATTAAATGAGTTGCCTCATTTAATTAAACACAACAATGTGTTGTTGTGTGATAGGATTAATAGAGATCACCTATATTTTCTTTGGGGGTTGGAATAATCCTTTGGAAAGGCTGGAGAGAGTAGAGCTTCATTCTTCCAACAATGAACCGCTTAATAATGACGAACTTCTCCTCCGAACTTCGGTGAAGCAAAAAGAGAAGGATCTGCCCGCATGGAACGCTGACGACACGCCTTCCCTGGTTCCTTCTTACCCGACATCAATGAATTGACGCCGCAACCCTGCGACTTCATCTATGAACGACAAACGAGGTAGGATGTTATTATCAATTTTAATTGAATAAAATTGTGCCAATTTATTCAATGAATATCTTGGATTGTCTTCAGCCTTTTGATATCGCTTAACACAGAGGGCGTAGTCCGAACGAACATGGCCCGACACCCCTCCGTTGGTTCGTGATTATTTGGCAATGACGATTGGAGGTGGTGGCATCCGGAAGTGATAGCAACCGGAAGTGGCGACTACACACCGGATGCATGGAGGAAATCGCGGCCCACTTCCATGGTCCGGTCTGACGAACCGAACTGACCGGCCAGAGGAGGGCGAGCTGGTGAACCGCGACACCCAAAGTTGTCACACAGAGGAGGTGTGGCCCACATCCGTGGGCCGCTTTCTGAACGAACCGGCCAGATGTGGCCGGCCGGGCAGAACACCACAGCGACTCATGGCACCACACTACGGAGGAACACAGCGGCCCGCTGTGTGGGCTGCTTGCACTGGAGAAAATCGGCCGGCTTCAGACGGCCAGGCAGGAGAGGCGGCGCCGCTCGACGCTACCATTACAAGAGCCCCCCCCCCCCCCCCCCCACTCAACTCGTCCAGCTGGCCAAGCCACGGCCTGCCGCACGGGCCAAGCCATGGCATACCGCACGGGCCAGGCCGCCTGCCGCGCGGGCCGAGCCATGACATGCCACGCGGGTCGGGCCGCCCTCATGCAGGCTGGGTCATTCGTACGGGAAGGGCCACAGCCGTCGGGCTGGGTCGTGCCCCACTGGGTCGGGCTGACACCCAGCTGGGTTGGACATTCCAAACTGTGTCAGACCACCCCGCCAGCCCACTGGGCTTGACAGGTCGGGCCCATTTCACTTAAACATGAATAACTTCTAGACCACACGTTTGATCGATGTGCCATCAAGCGCACTGGGATCCTCTCAATGAGGCGGTCCTTTTGCAATACTCTATGTGGGTTTTGGAAAACTTTGGAAAATGGCTGGGTTTGGAATGAGCGTAAATCCAACCGGGCCCCTAGAACAGAAAAGCCAATAACTGTTAGACCGGGCGTCCGAATGACGCACCATCTGTCGTGTCGGGTTCCTTTTGATGAGACGGAACATTGGGATACATAAACTCTAGACTTCGTGATAATTTATGTATCGACCCCCCTTTGCTCAAGGAGCGGACCCTCTCGGAATCAAGCGTGCTGTGTGCGGGAACCCTAGAACTGGTTGTGACTGCGACGACTATTGTACTAGGATCCTTCTTGGGTTCGACAGCGACAACTATTGTACTGGGATCATATGTCAGTTCATAAATGAATACAACTGTACTGGGATCCTTCATGGGTTCGGCAGTGACGACTACTATACTGGGATCCTCCGTGGGTTCAGCAGTGACGACTACTATACTGGGATCCTCCATGGTTTCGACAGCTTAGAATAATCAGTGACTACATCTAATCATCTCTATCGCTATATGAAAGATATATACATGTGTGAGTTGAGTCTTGACATTCAATCATTATCATCAATGTGATTTACTTTACGTCATGTGTAGACTGGGTTGTGTTTGGTCTTGAGAGTTGGAGTCAAACTGAGATTGATAACTTAGATATATGTATGTTCATATACCTAAGTAGGGTTGGTTGATTCTTCTTGATAGTATCTTTCCTTTTTTGGTTTATCCTTTGTGGATTCTGGGATACCTTCGGGGGTCTCGGGTTCCCTACTGAATATCGTTATACTCACCCATGCACGGGAAATGCCTGAACTTCGTTGTGTTGGTTTCAGATGACGGACAGCACTAATCGAGGCAACGTGTTGTGGAGTTGGACGGTACCCGGAGGTGGAACACTTGGAGAGACATACACAGAGCAGACGGACAGACCTGAGGTGCTGAGGACGCCATCTATACCCACCCTTCAGGTGGGATCCTCAGAGGATGACTCAATAGTTACTATTTACTTTTCTATAGTTGAACTTTATTGTTGGGCTTGTATTTCCATCCCCCTTTCCTTTCAGCACTTACATTCGTATTGGGTTTACTTAGTGATTATTTTCAGTTGTTTCCTCTACTACTTGTGTTCGGTCTGTGAGTGTGTCATAGGTTAAAATGTGATACCTTCCTTTTTATTGGGATTATGCCATTGGTGCTAGTCGCCAGCCCCTGGCCTATGGAAGGCGGGCTTGGGGTAGTCACGACATGGGCCCAGATGACGGGTCATGACAAATTGGTATCAGAGGAGTCGGTTATACCATAGAAATCAGGACTCTGATCATTCTTTTCTTTGAAGCAATAGTGTTAAGAGTATTGAGTGTGGTTTTCATTCTAGGGAGTCCAGTGTTGGTGCGGTGACCGACATATCAATACACCAGGACCCTGACCTCTGATTTATGACTCAGTGCACAAAAACACTGATTGCATGTGTGTTTCCTTTGAAAAAGTTTTCTTCATGATTACATTGTGTCAGCTCACCATGTATATTGTTCTAACCAAGGTGCACCTATTTCTTTTCATTATGTCTCCACGAAGGCACCCTGCTAGGGTTCCATGTTTCGTATGAGATGGTAGCCCACCGATCGACGAGGCCTTGTTGCAGGGCCCCATCACAGTGGAGGTACCAGCGGTACCACTAACCGCTGGACCACCGATACCACTAGCCCTAGTAGTAGAGAGTGCATGCCGCCAGAGTGCATTGCACGAGTTCCAGTTACAGAGGTCACCCAGGTTCTGGGGAGAGAGACCCACAGGAAGCTGAGGATTGGCGGGAGGCTGTCTTGAGAGTTTTCATATTGGTAGGGACACCATCCGACCTTATGGTGATCCTTGCCACGAGTCTCCTGCATGCAGCAGCAGGTAGATGGTGGAGCCTGATTCTCCTGGTGCATGACAAGGAATATTTACTCTGGATAGACTTCGGGAGTCTCTTCCACTCAGAGTTTGTTACTTCCACCCTTCATGCGGTGCGGATTCAGGAGTTACTACATCTACAGCATGGCAGAATGACAGTAGCTCAGTACTCAATGAGGTTCACTGACCTCTCATGCTACTCCATGGATATGGTACATGAACCATTCTTCAGGGCCCAGACCTTTGAGTAGGGACTCGATCATGAGATCAGGGCTTTGATGATTCTCCTCAGTATTACGTTGTAGGCGGGGGTGCTGGAGCGAGCCCTTCTAGTGGAGAGTTTCCTCGTTGAGCAGTCACCAGTGGCGAGACCCTCTGCCGGACGACACGTAGCCGAGTCTTCTACAGCCGGTAGTAGACAGTTGACGCAGAAGTTCAAGTGGACCAGGCCATCTGGTGGGAGGCCTCGAGATACAGGTTTGTTTGTGTGGGTCACATGAAATAGAGCAAACCATACGATGGTCAGGTATTTCTATGCATGCGGCAGGCAAGGTAACATGGCTTGAAAATGCCCAACCCGCCATGTGGATGAGTAGTAGACAGTAGAGGGACCTTCCAGTCAGAGGTAGAGGTTTGATCTTCATGGTCTTTTGAGATCAGGAGGACGTGGTAGAGGAGTTGGACGAGCAGCGGGTGGTGGATGACGTTTCTAGGCTCTACCACCACCACCACCTGGAGGTCCACCCCGACCACAGGAAGCTGGCAGACAGAGATGGTCTTAGCTCTAGGCAATCGAGGCCTACGACCATGACACACCTGAGATGATTCTGGGTACATTCTTTGTCTATTCCACCCTTGCTGTAGTACGTATAGACACAGGTGCAAGTCATTCTTTTATGGTCGCTGCCCTTGTTCAGAGCTCGAAGATTCCGACAGAGCCGTTGGCTCGATCTTTACGTCTAGAGACTCTTGTGGGAGAAGACTCGATGATTACACATTAGTTCCGGCAGTGTGAGCTTACTATTGGAGGTGACAGCATCGGTTGTAATATTCTTATAGCGTCGTTGATGCCTTACGACATCATCTTGGGTATGGACTAGTTATCCACAATTCATACTCAGATTGACTGTATTAGGCGCAAGGTGTGGTGTATCTGCACGGATGGGTCCAGGTTCACCGTTACCAATGAGAAAGGATCCTTTGTAGCACAGGATGGACTTAAGAAGAGGAGGGGTAGCCAATCACACATCAGTTGTCTAGTCTCATCCTCGGAGCGGTTGATGTGCAGAGTCCGAGTTTTCCTATTCTGGTGGAGTAGTACACTGATGTTTTCCCCGATGACATTCCAGGACTACATCCTCTCAGAGAGGAAGACTTATAAATTGAATTGTACCCTGGGACAGCACAGATATCAACTCCAGCATAGCGGATGGTTCCGCTGAGCTTCATGAGCTGCGGGTACAACTAGAGGACTTATAAGGGAAGGGATTTATCGGACCTAGTGTTTCACCCTGGGCATCTCCGATTTTATTCGCCAAGAAGGAGGATGAGAGCTTGCGAATGTGTGTCGACTACCGTCGCCTGAATGAGGTGACTATGAAGAACAAGTACCCACTCCCAAGGATTGATGATATCTTTGATCAGATCAAGGGATCACGATTGTTCTCGAAGATAGACCTCAGGTCAGGCTATCACCAGCTCAGAGTTTGAGACGAGGATGTGTAGAAGACGGACTTTAGGTGTCGATATGGCCATTATGAGGTCTTGGTTATGCCCTTCGGCGTAACCAACACACCAGCAGTGTTCATGATTCTCAGGAATAGGATATTCCAGCCTTACCTTGATCATTTTGTTGTATTCTTCATCGACAACATATTGATTTACTCGACTATTGAGGAGGAGCACACCTACCATTTGCGGGTGGTACTGGATACACTCTGAGAGCACCAGATTTATGGTAAACTCTCTAAGTGACAGTTATGGAATCGAGAGGTTCACTTTCTGGGACACGTCATCTCGGAAGATGGAGTTGTTGTGGATACAGTGAAGATCGAGGTAGTAATTTCTTGGGAGACACCCAGGAGTGTGACAGAGGTGGTGAGTTTCCTGGTTCTGGCTGGGTACTATTATAGATTTGGTCCAGACTTCTCTAGAGTTGCATCATCGCTTTCAGCATTGGCGAAGAAGGGGAAACCTTTCCTGTGGTCAGATAGATACCAGCAGAGATTTCAGGAGTTGAGGAATAGATTTACCAATGTGCCCATCTTGAAGCTACCGGAGGAGGGTGTTGGGTACGTAGTTTAATACAATGCATCAGGGACTGGACTCGGGTGTATCCTGATGTAGGAGCGAGTAGTGATCGCGTATGGTTCATGGTAGTTGAGAGAGAATGAGTAGAACTACACTACCAATGACCTGGAGTTAGCAGCAGTGGTCTTCTCATTGAATATTTGGCGGCACTATCTTATGGGCGTGCGTTTTACAGTCTATTATGACCACCAGAGTCTCATGTACATGTTCTCGCAGAAGGACCTGAACTTTAGATAGCGACGATGGCTCGATTTCCTCCAGGACTATGACTTCGAGATAGTCTATACTCCTGGGAAGGGAAACGTTGTGGTTGATGCTCTCAGAAGGATATCAGACATTCAGCTGCTAGGAGAGGCGACAGAGCAGCTTTCCGCGTTACAGATATCCTTTATGGATAGAGATGGAGCAGCCTTTCTTTAGCCTCTCACAGTCACTCCGCCACTTCATCAGCATGTGAGCGAGGCACAGTGAAGAGACATTGACTATGAGATGCGACGTGCTCAGATATCCTCAGGGCAGGAACCTGACGGGTTTTTTGAAGGTGGGGAGCACATCATCCTCTTTAGAGGACGTACCATGGTACCAGTTTCACTACAAGAGGAGCTGTTGAGGGAGTTTCACACTTCTCCCCTAGCGGTACATCCAGAAGTGGCGAAGATGTATCAGGACCTCAGATGACACCACTGGTGGCCAGGTATAAAGAAAGTAGTAGCAGTGTTTGTATCTCAGTGCCTCACTTGTCAGCATGTGAAGGCAGAGCACTAGGTACCAATAGGCTTGGTATAGCCCTTAGAGGTCCCAGAGTGGGAGTGTGACAGAATATCCATGGATTTCATGATGGGTCTTCCACGTACATCTAGAGGACATGACTCTATCTGGTTGATCGTAGACAGACTCACCCAGTCAGCCAACTTCCTACCGATCAGAGAGCAGGAGTCAGTAGAGAGCTTTGGACACATCTACATTCAAGAGATTTTCTGGCTTCATGGTGTTCCATCAACTATCGTCTCTGATTGAGATTCTCGCTTCACTTCCCGACTATGGAAAGGGTTACCAGAGGCTTTTCGGACGCAGCTTTTCTTGAGCACTGCCTTCCACCCTCAGACGGATGGCCAGACTGAGAGAACCATTCGGACTATCGAGGACATGTTCCGTGTATGTTTTCTCGACTTTGGTCACAACTGGGAGGATCACTTACCCTTGGTGGAGTTTGAGTACGAAAACAGCTACCACCCCACCATTGGGATGGCCCCTTATGAGAAACTGTACGGCCGACCTTGCAGATCACCACTGTGATGGACTGACCCAGGGGAGTCAGCACTTGTTGGACCAGAAATGGTTCAGGCTACGACGGAGAAGGTGCAAATTGTCCAGGAGCGGATGAAGACTGCACAAAGTGGACAGAAGTCCTATACTGATAGATGATAGAGACCAGTGTAGTTCAAGGATGGTGACCACGTCTTCTTACGAGTCTCACCTCGACGAGGTCTACGGAGATTTGGCCGAGATGACAAGTTATCTCCATGATTTACCGGGCCATTCCAGGTACTCAGTAGAGTAGGTGAGGTGGATTACTGCCTAGCCCTTCTACCTCAGTTGCACCAGGTGCACGACATTTTCCACGTATCTCATCTGAGGATATATGTGCACGACCCATATGGCATAATCGACCACGGGGAGCTAGACATCGATGAAGGGGTTACATTCACAGAGGTCCAGGTGGAGATCGAGGATCAACAGGAGCGGGTCCTATGAGGATGGTCAATTCCTCTGGTGCACGTTTTCTGGCAGCATGGGAACCTCCTGAAGAGCACATGGGAGCGGTAGGCTCAGATGTGTGCTTAGTACCATCTTTTGTTTTCCTAGTGTGTGTTGTAGCTTTACAGGGAGGTAAATCCCTGAGGTGGGGAGTAATGTAAAGATCCGTAAATTTCAAGTAATTTTTTTCATAAATTCTTTGGAATTTTACAAGTCCGTTGTTTCTGACGGCGCCTGATTACGAGGCCTGGTGTTCCCGAAATCAATTTCTGAAGTTTTGTTCAGGTATGTTTAGCAAACGTACGTGCGGGTTTTTCTACCTTTTCAACCGGTGCTCAGAATTGAAATCTGAGGACACCAATTAAACCACAACGTCGGTATTCACTTAATATTACCTTTACCGCAATTGTGTTTTATACAGAGCCGAAGTTAATTTTGGGGTTTCATAATAAAATTAAATAAAATTGATGTGATACACAATTTTATTTAGTTGGTAGTTTTTATCTACAAAGGGAGGTTAGTGGTGGGGCCCACTCCCACCTAACCTCTCATGAGAGGATAATGTGTGTACGGGCCCACATGAACTCAAACTTTTCACCTCCCCTCAACTCCCATTAAACTCCCCATTAACACCCCTTAATTAATTTGACAAATCCCCCCATTAATTGGGACTCTCCACCTTCTCTAAGAAAATAATTTGAACCAATACTAAGAATAAATTAAATGAGTCACCTCATTTAATTAAACACAACCATTTTTCTTTTTGTGAATGGATTAATATATATCACCTCTATTTTCTTTAGGGGTTGGAATAATCCTTTGGAAAGGCTGGAGAGAGGAGAGCTTCATTCTTCCAATGAAGAACCACCGAAGAATGACAAACTTCTCCTACGAAATTCGGCCAAGCCAAAAGAGAATGAGCCACCCGCAAAGAATGCCAACGACGCACCATCCTCAGTTCCTTCTTCCCCGACGTCAACGAATTGATGTCGCCACCCCGTGACTTCGTCTACAAATGACAAACGAGATTGGGGGTTATGATCAATTTTAATTGAATAAAATGGAGCCTTGTTCTTCGTTGAAAATATTGGATTTTCTTCGGCCTTCTAATATCACCTAACACAGAGGGAACATGCCAAACGAACATTGCTCGATGACCCTCCATTGGTTCATGATTATTTGGCAATGACGACCGGAGGCGGCGTCGACCAGAGGCAACGACGACCAGATGCGGCGACTGCGCACCGGCTGCGTGGAGGAAACCACAGCCCACTTCTGCGGGCCGCTCAGATGAACCGAACCGGCCAGCCATAGCCAACTTTGCTGGTGAACTGCGGCACATGCAGGTTCCGCATAAAGGAGGTGTGGCCTGCATCCGTGGGCCAATTGCTGAATATACCTACCGGCTATAGCCGGTCGGGCAGAAAACTGCGGTACCTCATGGCGTCGCGCTGCAGAGGAACCGCAGCCCGCACTGGGTAGGCTACTTCGGTGGGAAACTCGGCCGGCCACCTATTGGTCGGGTTGAAGAAAGTCACGGCACCCAATGTTTCCATGTGGGAGGACAGCGACCCGATGTGCGGGCCACTCAGGCCGGAGAAAACTGGCTGGCTTCGTCCAGCCGGGCTGGAGAGGCATCACCGATCAACACTGCCATTACAGGAACCCCCCCCCCCCACCCCGCTCGGCTCACTGGCGGAGCCGTGCGGGCGAGGCCACAGGCTGTGCAGGCTAGGCCGCCTGCTACGCATGCCGGGCTGCCTGCCGTGCGGGCTGGGCAGCCTGCCGCGCGGGCTGGGCCGCCCTTGCGCGGGTCGGGTTGTTCGCGTGGGTCGGGCCACAGCCATCGGGCTAGGCTTTTCCCCACTGAGGCGGGCCGACTCCCATCCGGGTCGAACTCACCAAATCACGTCAGGCTGACCCGCCAGCCCACTGGGATTGATGGGCTAGACCCGTTTTACTTAAACGTGAATAACTTCTAGACCGCACGTCTGATCGATGTGCCATCTGCGGCACTGGGATCCTCTCGAAGAGGAGGTCCTTTGGAGATACTCTAAATGAGTTTTGGATAAATTTGGAAAATGGACATGTTTGGAATGAGCGTAAATCCAACCGGGCCCCGGGAACAGAAAAGCCAATAACTCTCAGACCGGGCGTCTGATTGATTTGTCTTTTGTTGCAGTGGGTTCTTTTTTATGAGACTGAACTTCTGGATACATAAACTCTAGACTTTGTCATAGTTGATGTATCAACACCCCTTTTCTTGAGGAGCGGACCCTCCAAGAATCAAGTGTGTTGTGTGCGGGAACCTTAGAGATGGTTGCGACTGCGACGACTACTATACTGGGATCCTTCGCGGTTTCATCAATGAAGAATAATGTACTATGATTCTACATGGGTTCGACAGTGACCACTATAGTATTGGGATCCTCCATGGGTTCGGCAATGAGGACTATTGTACTGGGATCCTCCATGGGTTCGGCAGCGATGACTACTGTACTGGGATCCTCCATGGGTTCAACAGCTTAGATGAATCAGTGACTACATCTAATCATCTCTATTGCTATAAGAAATATGTATACCTATGTGAGATTAGTCTTTACATTCAATCATTATCATCGATGTGATTGAGTTTACTTCCTGTGTGGGCTGGGTTGTGTTTGGGCTCAAGAGTTGGACCCGAACTGAGATTGATAACTTAGGTATATATATGGGCAGATACCAAAGTAGGGTTGGTTGATACATTGTGATTGTATCTTTCATTTTTGTTTTATCATTTGTGGATTCAGGGAGACCTTTGGGGGTCTCGGGGTCCCTACTGAGTATCATTATACTCACCCCTACACGGGCAAAGTCCAAACTTTGTTGTGTTGGTTGCAGACGACGGACATCACTGATCGAGACAGAGTGTTGTGGAGCTAGACGGTACCCGAAGGTGGAACACTTGGCAAGATGTACACGGAGCGGACGGATGGACATGATGTGCTGAGGAGGCCATCTTTACCCACCCTTCATGTGGGATCCCCGAAGGATGACTCAGAAGTTGCTGATTACTTTTCTGCAGTTGTAATTTACAATTTGGATTGTATTTCCGGCCCCCTTTTCTTTCAGAACTTACTTTTGTATTGGTTTTACTTAGTGATTATTTTCAGTTATTGGCTCTACATCTTGTGTTCATTTTTTGAGTTTGTTATAGGTTAAAAGTAAATGTCTTCCCTTTTATCAGGATTAATCCTTTGGTGCTAGTCGCCATCCCCTGTCCTATGGAAGGTGGGCTTGGGGTAGTCATGGCACTGGCCACGAGAACGGGTCATAACATTATGCCTCTAATTTATGGGTGTTGAAACATGGATTATTTACTTTGAGGGAGTTTTGGGGTGATTGTGAGATGTTATTTTAGGGCATGAGCCCATCATTTTTATGGATAAGAATCCCCATGTGATCCTCATAACATGATTATCTCACTAACCTATTTGAATAGTCATGGTAACCAGGATAGTTATATAGGATGAATGAGATATATGACTCATTTTGGGAATCATACCTTGCCTAGTGGACCTATATAGAACATGAATGGTTCTTTCTATAGATGTGTGGAAAGAAAATAAGGTGTGTGTGGAACTAGTTTTCATGATATTCCATGAGACTAGGTGTAATACAAATGATTAATCTTGATTATTTTTTATTAGCTATTCATTGGTGGACTCACTATCATACCTAGGTTGAACTGATGACATTCATATACTTGTAAATAAATACATTTAAACATTCTTTGTCACTACTTGGCAATAGAGTTACCATGCTTGATTAGTCTATTTATTAATTTCATGCACCTTGACTCTTTTAAATTAACTATTTTGTACATGTTAATATCAGGTTCATATTACCATTATTTCCTAATTATTTTACTTAAGCTTGTGAAATGTTTTTCAAATACATTCAAGAAAATGATTTTTTTAACGATAAAATGGAATGTTTTATAGGTTTGGTTTGATAAATGATTTTCAAATGTTTAAAACTATTTTATTAAAACTATGAATAATACTCTAATTATTATAAATATCTTTTAAAATATTTGTGTTACTATATTAATTATATATATATAATTTTTGTTTGAATCCTACAGGGATTTGTAGCTTACACCCTGCTTGTACTATTTCTTGATTGCAGCCTTTACTATAATATAGCTTGTATGCATAACATCATCTTCCTTTGGGGGTTCGAGTTAGGGAGACCAAGGGTGGGCGACTTTGGACATGGTGGGTGATAATTGACCACTAGGAGACTAGTATTTAGAATCTTTGTTTTATTTACTATTTTTTTAACATCTCCATGTAAATGAAATGTTAAGACTTATGTGTGTCTTAAATAATTTTTGTACAGTTTACTCTATTTATTATAATATTTTTCATGAAAAATAATTCACAATTTGTGTTTCATGATTCTCATGTGCTTATCTTCATCCCATGGATATCAAAAATACTCTTCAAGTTAGTGGAGAATCGACTCAGATATCGGTTTATAGGATATTATGGGATGTTTTTTCATAAATTGTATCAAAGTAGGTATTTCCACAAAAGGAAACAATTCTTCAAGAAAACCTTAATATTATATTGGGTGGGTCATGGTAGAAAAGAGATTAATAATTTTTGAGGACTCAAGAGGTAGTATGTGAGCAGGTACCTGATCACCACGGCCTCACGAAGAGACATGAGTTACTAGGGATGTGGGGATTGATTTTTTTCTAATGAGATATTGGTTTCATAATGATTAATTATATTTTGACTCCAAATGAGATTATGAGTCATTTTTAGAATCTCTTTTGAGTTTCTGGATGGAATGGAAGATGATTAAAGTTTCACTATTCCTAGATTGTCTGGTAAACTATGACGAATAAGTATGAATAATATGGAATTCAATCTAATAATTATTCTTTGGTGGGTGTGTGGTTTACCATCCCATAAAAATATTCCATGCATTGTTATAATGTAACCCAAACATGGAGCCTAATTCCATTGTTTCCAAAATGACTTAACTTGTGTGGGGCTGGTTAGAAAATTTATGGATATGGTTTGTTTCATGTGCTTGTGAGTTTGATTCAAATTTAATCCCTACTTTGTGATTTTAAATCACATTATAAACCCAAATTGATTGTGTATTAAAACTTTTTTGATTGAGTTCATAGATAACTTATTTCATTTACCCAATGGTTTGTTCTTAGGAAATAATTGGTTCTAGAAAAATGATTTTCAAATACTCTTGTGTGATATACTGTAAATTTTTAATGAATATTTTTTGTCGGTAATGTGTTTGAAATAGAAATTATTATGATAATTTTAAAATGGGAATAATATCATTGAAACCATAGATTAATTTACATGAGATGGTAAAGGATTTATAAAAACTTATGATGGATTTTTAATTGGATTTTTCATTTTGAAAGGAAGGATTAATTTTTATTAATTGGTGAATATTGTGCCTTTTGAAATCAATGATGATGGAAGTATGATGTGACTTTGTTCAAAATGTTTTTTTTGTTTTCTCTGATACATGAGTTATTATTCTTGTGTTTTGTAATATCAATAAATTCACCCCATGATTTTTTCCCTGAATGATACGATGTTCACCCATCGGCCTAGTTTCTGTTGTGGTCTATGACTTTATCTAGAAGAGGAATCTATTTTCGATGACTATATCCACACTTCAAATAGAGTGGTAGAGCAAGAGAACTTCTATAATTTTAACCATAAGCATGACTTGTTAGATAGTTATCCACCTTTTTATAATGGTTAAAACGTTTTTGTTGAGGTAGGAAAGTGTCTTGAATATGGTAATGGGATCATTTATTCTCTCAAGACTATTAATTCTATAAAAGTCAAGCCTATCTAATCATTATTTTAGGTACCAAGAAGTGACTGGTGGAATGTTGTGATTCCCTTTTGTCGACAAGAAATAATGTCTTTGGGATTATTTAATTTAGTATTTATTTGGTGAAAGTATCTGGAGTACGTGATGAATGATAATGTTTCTAAGTTATTGTGTTTTGGCCCAGATGAGATAACTGTTACCGAGTATTCTAATAAATTCTCATGTTTGGTATGTTTCATAAATGGGCATATTGGTGGTGACATCATTAGGGATATAAGTTTTAGGAAAGGTATTCATCCATACCTATTAATAACCATACATATGGTTGGGTTCATATCTTATCAAGAGATGTTCAATAGAGTTTATTCAACTGAAGTGAATCTAGTGGAATGACATGAAGGAAATAATTCCTCATTCATGTTTGATAAAGGATTGTTATATCATGGAAATAAGAGACATGTTGTGTTATTCCTGTCTGGATCATCTGGTCATACTAAGAGGTTGTGTTTAAAAGATTTGAGATTTTGTAAACGGTGTGGATTTTTGGGTCACCATAATAGGTTTAGTAAGGTGGGAGCCCAGAAAAAAAAATTGGTTAGGATCGTCATATCCTAACTACAGGGAGTCATATGATTCATGATATTAGGGCTCTAACTATAAGCCTTGATTTGAATATTTTCATGTTGTGGAGTATCTTTCGGCTTTTGAGTTCCCATTTTGGTTGATGTTGAACCGGTATATCATTTATGTCATCTCAGTGGAAACTACTTGAGATTTTAATTACATGGGATTGTTTCTTTAAACAATCTATTTGTGATCTTGGTATCATTTTTTCAGATCTTTTTGGATGGTCACTTTAGGCATTGTTTGTAATCGTGTGGGTGGTTTTGTTCTCATGTGACCTCTGTGGTTGTACCATTAGTATGTGCACTCTTGAATGCTTAACATTTCTTTTGGAATTACTGTAATTCAATCATGTTTTTTCTCATGGGGATGGAGTGTAATGTTTTTATGATTATACTCGATAGGTTTTGGAGTTACCTTTTTCGAAACCCTTTTATTTTTTTCTTGATTTTTATAGCACATTTTTTATGTAATAAATGATCTCAATTATGAAAGTGTGATTCCATATTGAGCTCTGAACTTGATTTTTAATATACATCCAGTTGGACTTGGATAGGACACTGAAATGTAATCAGTGAAATTAGATGATTTGAATTAAATAAAGAGAAGGAACTAAGAGGTTATAGCATTTGATTTGATGAGATCATCAAGGGATGAGGCATTGTTTTGTAAAATTCTATATTACCATTGAGTACATTCCTATTATAGAAATAATTTTTAGTTATTTTCCTTTATTTTTTATGTTTGATCTAAGTTTTTTCTCCATGGTGAGTGGTTTAAATATATTATTTAGATAATGGGGACATGATTTTATTATGTAACACCAGTTTAATGAATCTTTAAATGGTTGGGAGACATATTATAGGTCTCCAGTATTTATCTTATTTTCATATGATTGGTGATATTGGTTTTTAGATCATTGATTCATGTATGTGTTTTTCACCTTTGGGTGAGTCTCTCTTCTGGACTTCGAATTGTCCACCTCTCAACATGATCAAGGGAGTTATTCATATCTCATCAAGTTCTATCTTTTAGACTACATGTTTTTTGTGGATGTAAAGTCTTGTCTTGGGGAGGTTTTAACATCTCGCTACTCGATTTTTGGTGTTCTGACAAATTAATTTTAATATTCAATTATAAGATCACTTCGTGGGTTGTTTCTTGTGTTTTATCAGACTTTTTTTTGAAGATTTTAGGTTATGTGCATAGTTTTCATATGGTTTCACACAGTTAGACAAACAATGAATCCTATATTGAATGGGGTTTCATGGTTAAACTAATAGTGTAACCTAACCATGCATCTCTTCCAATGGATTTGTATTAGATACAAATTTAGGGATATGGTTAGTACTATCTATTCGAGTTCATCATAGAAACCATGTGATAAGATTTTAATGATACAAAAATTATATTAAAATCCTAAAACCCCCAAATTAACCTCAAAATTATCCAAATTGAAGCTAATTCGGTCCATTGTCTTTTGGAAGCCATCAAAAATCATTTTGGCTCTCCCAACCTCATTTCTGTTTGATTGAAGTATTGATCAACGTAGTGATCCTCTTCTAGTGAGTTATTTACTTCTTGGTCTTAAATATATCTTCTTTATGGTATTACTTATTATTGTAGGTTATTATGGACTTTTGATTCATTATATCTTGGATAATTGATATGTAATTGTGGATATATGTTTTTTCTATCTTATCTCTAGATCCCTCTACCCAGATTCAGTGATCACTATCAGAGATAACATAACATGGGTCTAATGTAGTCTGATCTTGTATATTCCATATAGGTGTTTCTGTACATTTACTTTATTTCTTAATTCATTATTTCTTGATAATTTATTGATATGTTACTCCTTATAATACATATTCTATAATTATTGATCATGAATGTGAAATACTCTTTGATATAATTTTTAATATATTAACCATGGAATTAATTGAATGGATATAATATTGATCTTCATAACAGTTTAATTAATTTTTTAATTCAATGTTTGTTTGGAATTATTTTTGAATAAATTTTAAATGATTTTTTGGTTAAATTGAGGGATTTTTCCCAAGTATTCATGCCTAAAATTAAATTCCAAATAATCAAATGAAATTAGTTTAACTATTTTATGTTTTCTAAATAGTTTCAAATTATTGAAATTTTGAAATTTCTATGATCCCCCTTTGAATTTTTTTCCACTTGTTGTTAAAATTGGTTCCCTTGGGATATTTTAAATGGGTAATTTGGTTACATGGAAAGATGTTTTATAGACATGTTTTGAAATGTATTAAAAACATTTAAAATTGAGGTGTATTAAAAACATTTAAAATTGAGGTAATTCCTATGAATGATTTAGGGTTTTTTTGAACTAAATAATTGTTCTAAAGGCCCATTTGAAATTATTATGGTTGTTTGTGAAAGGATGCAAGTATGATTAATCTTTTTCATGTTGAATTGTATAAAATATTTTAAATTCAAATTGATGATGCATGACATCACAATTGGAACGTTATGATAATTATATCAGGTAATAATCTTATATTGTAACATTTTTTATTCTTATACTTTCCATTTTTAGGTATTTAAAAATGAATAATTTACATTGATGGATTTTAGCGGTGATATTGGGATGTGATTTGAGGGAATCATCTGATGATAGATAATAATAAGGATCCCTATGTTATCCTCAAAACATGATAATCTCACTGGCATATTTTGACTAGTCATGGGATTATTTATAGTTATAGTGTATTAAATAGATATATTATTCTTTAACATGCTCACACCCCATCGAGAGGGTCTGTAGAGAACATGAATGGTTGAGGCAATGGATGGGAAATCGAAAATGCATGTGGTTGTGGAACTAATTTGATTGAGACATGGTGAGGCAAGATGTAAGCCCAAATATTGGTCATGATGATAATTTGTTAGCTACTCTATGGTGGATTCACTATCATTCCAAGGTTTTACCCATGAAATTCATATACTTAATACTGAGAAAATGAATTTTTTATTGTCACCATGTGTCATTGGAGATTCTTGTCTTGATTTGTTTATTAATTGTTATGATGATCTTTAAACTGTTGAATTTAATCATTTACATATTATTATATCAGATTCATGTTCTTCTAATTTCATAATGATTTGAATTTATCTTGTGAAATTTTTTCAAATCATTTCAAGAAAATATTTTTTTAAAATATTTATATGGAATGTTTTATATGTTTGGTCTGATAAATGATTTTTTAAATATTTTAAATTCTCTTTTCTAAATAAGGCTCATAATAACTTTATTGTACTCTTATTTTAGAATATTTGAACTACCATATGATGTAGTTATATAGAATCCATAGTGTAATCCTACTGAGCTAGTTAGCTCACACCATGCTTACATCATTTGGTGTTTGTAGCGATTATGATCTTATAGAAGGTGTTTTGCTCATGTCTTCATATGAGTGTTCAAGATATGGGACCAATGTTGGATGACATGGGACATAATGGGGGTCATAGACCAATAAGAGATTTGTTTTGAAGTTTCGCATCACTCCTGATTTTTTTAGCATCACCTTTTAAATTATATGATTATACTTATGTGTTTATATTATGATGTTTCTAAAGTGTAATATTTTTATTATAATCTTTCTTAAGAGAAATCATTCCCAATAGATATTTCTTAATTCCTATGTACTTTTTACAAGCCCAAGAAGATCTGAAAATCACTTTAGTTTAGTGGTGAATCGGCTCAGATATCAGTTTGGATGACATTTCAGGTTGGCCCATTACAAATTGTATCAAATTAGGTCTTTCCATAAAATGAAACTCTTCACCCTATAATCCCTTATGTTATTTGGGTTGATTAATTATATAAAAGATATTATGAATGTGTTAGGACTCAAGATGCAGTTTGTTAGAGGGTGATTGAACACCACATTTTTACAATGAGAATTGAGTTACCAAAGATGTGGAGACTTTAGACTTTATTTTGAGTTATTGGATTCTTGATGGTGAATTATATTTAGATTCATTATGAGATTATCTTTGATTTTGGGAATATCTTATGGTTCTCATGTTGGAATGGAAAATAACTTCATTTTCACGGTTCTTATATGGTATAGTAAATTTGAGGAATCGGTGTGACTGATCTAGAAGTCAATTTGTTTTTTATTAGGTGTTTGGTTTACCAGGCCATGGAAAAAATTCATAAATAATTCAAATATAAACAAAACTTGGAACTCTATTCTATTGTCTTCAGTATGGATTCACTTCTGTAGGATAGTTGGAAAGGTTATTGATGTGGTTTTTTTCATGCTCTTTTGATGTTTTTTTATCTTCAATCCCCTTTTAATGATTTCAAATCACTTTACAAAACAAAATTATGGATAAAAATATGTTTTTACTATGTTCATTGAGAAATGGTTTCATTTACCAAATGTTGTTTTCCTATGAAATTTTTTGTTCAGTAAAATTGATTTTCAATGATCATTGAGTGATTCACAACTGAATGTTTTAAGAAAATTTTTATTTTTTAATGGGTTTTAAATAAAAATGGTTTTGATAATTAGAGAATGGGGTTAAATTTATTGAAACCATGGAATAATTTTCAGGTGTTGGTGAATTATTTATAAATGTTTTTGATGGATTTATAATATGATTTCTCATTTAAAATGGAAAGAGTAATGTCTATAAAATGGTTAAATCGTGTGTGTTTTAAAATCCATCAGTCATTAATAAATGTGGGTTGGGACTTTGTTTAAAAGGTTTTGTTGTTTGATAGTTCTTTTATTTATAACTTGATATTCTTGTGTTTTTTGATGTCCATAAATGCACCCCTAGAATGTTTTCACAAATTATAGAATATTAATCCATCTATCATTTTTCTGAGTTTTCCATCACATTTTACAAAAGTATCATTTCTTTTTTTATGACACTACCTAGAATCCATATGGATTGAAGGAGCCCGAGACAATCTAGAATTTGAACACTATCTTTGAACTCTTGAATTTTCATCCAACTTCGTATATGGGATAGAAAAATGTTTTCTTGTACTGGTAAATTGTCTTGATGAAGGTAGTGGGATCATGGATTATCTAAACAGTCCTAATTCAAGGAAGGTTGAGTCTATCAAATCAATATTTGAGGGTCATGGAAAATAATGATGGGAAGTTTTGATTCTCTCTGATTTTCATGAAATATTTTTTTGTTAATTATTCAAACTAGTCATCATTGCATATAAGTATTCGTAGGAATTGATAATGGAGAGAATTTTTGAGTTCTTGTATTTTGGTCAAGTTGATCTGTCGGTTCCAAAGTATGCTAATAATTTCTCAAGTATTTTATGTCTCATATCTAGGCTTGTGGGAGACAGTTTCAGTAAGGCTATCTATTTCTAGAACCGTATTCATTTATACCTCTTAACAAACATACCTTCAACTGGGTTGATCTCTTATAAAGAGATGCTCGATATTGATTATTTAGCTAAAGTGGAACTAGTGAAACAAAATGATGGTATGAATCTCTAATTCATGGTTGAGAATGTAAAGTAATATTATGGAAAGAATAATCATTTTTTATGATTCCAATTCAGAGAACCTACTCATTCTAAGAGGTTGTTTTTGAAATCTCTGAGATTTTGTAAATGTTGTGGCTATTTGGATCACCTTATAATGTTTTGTATGTTGGGTGAATAGAAAGTAATACTTTGGCTGAGATCGCCTGCTTATAAATGGGTGTAAGTAGATGATTCAAGATAATAAGGTTCTAGATATAGGCCCCAGAGTGAATTTTTTCATTTAGTAGAGTATCTATCAGATATTGGTTTCCATATGTGGTTGATATTGAACCGGCTTTAGTTTCTAATGCCGAAGTTGAAACTTCTTGAGTTTTTCCTTATTTGTCTTGTCAATTTTTTGAAGGCATTTTTTAGATATCTTGGGGTCTTTTCGTAGTTTATTTTTGGATGATATCTTTTTATATTATTTTTATCATGTCGATGTTTTTTCTCACCTAACATGTGTGGTTTTTCTTCATAGGTGTGAACTTTTGAATTATTTACCCTTCATTTAGAATGATAGTTGGTAATTGATGTCAATTTTGATCCTTGTGATGGAGTGAGATTTTGTGCTAACAATCCTCAAGAGGTTTCAATATATTTGTTCTTTAGAACTCTCTTGTTATTTCCTTAATGGTTAGAGATAAAATTTTATGTAATGAATGATGTACCTTGTGAGAGTATGGTCCCTATTGTTCACTAATCTATATATTTGAGCTCTTTCTATTTTGACTTGTATAGAGAATCCAAATGTACTTAGGTGACTTGTAAAATTTGTAATTTTATTATGCTTCACCATTTTGATGAATCTTTAAATGGTTTTGAGGCCTATTCTAAGTCTCTTATCATTCTCTATTTTGGAGATTTCTGATCATCCTGTTGAGTTGATCATGGATCGGGGGGAGTGTTTTAAACCATTGGTTGATTCTCACTTTTGTACTGTAGACTATCCACCTCAAAAAAGGAGTGAGGGAGTTATTCTTGTGTCATTATGTTTTATCATTTGGACTGGAATCTTTCTGGGGATAGAAAGTCCAATGCTGGGGTAGTTGTAACATCATGTTACCTATTTTTATGCATTTTGACCCATTGATTCAGTATCCAATGATTCAATCTCATTGAAGGTTATTTTTAGAGTTATTTTTAATTTTTAATGTATTATGGTCATGTTCATGTTTTCACATGGATTTTGAATGGTTAGATGAACCATGAAACCTAGGAAGAATGAGGTCACATACTTGGATTTTAGTAAAATAAATTAGGTAGTCTAGCCATTCGGCTATACTAGTGGCTCTAATTTGGTACGCGGTTAGGCATGTGGTATGTGCTAACCATGAAAACTAACCTATAATACTATGTGACAAAAATTTTATTCTATGATCATTTTAATTAAAATACAAATACCCCCCTAATTAATCCAAAAATTCTCCCAATAGAATATAAATCAATCCAATATCCTTCAGAATCCATCTAGAGTCTTTCTTGACTCCCAACTTCATTTCATGGAGGATTGATGTTCTAATTGAATCAGTGATCATCTTTCAGTGAGATATTTTCTTCTTGTTATTTTATCTCTCTTATTATTATGATTTTTTTCTTTCTAGATGTTATGATGACCTTTTTTCATTGGATCATGGATGATCAATGCAGAATTTTAGATCTAAGGTCTTATCTATCTTTTCTATAGGTCTTCCTTTCACGATTTGGTGATTGAATTTGGAAGAAACACATCTCTGATCCATTGTAGTTGGATCTCGTATTTTCCATCTATGTGTTTCTATGATTTTCATTCATTTTTTAATTCATTTTTTCTTGATAAATTATATTTAAGTGCCTCATACTAACCCATGTTCTATAATTAATCATCTTAAATTTGAGTGTCAAATCCTCTTCAATCCTATTTTAAATATATTTAACATGGAATTAATTTAATTGATATAATATTTATCTCCATAACCATTTTTTTAATTTTTTTAATTCCGTATTTGTTTGGATTTCTTTTAAAATAACTTGTAAATGATTTTTTTGTGAAATTGAGGGATTTTACCTAGGTTATTATTCCTAAAATGAAATTCCTTGATATAAGTGAAATTATTTGATCTATTTGATGTCTTATAAATAATTGAAAATTCTTGAATTTTGAAAATTAAAAAGATCCCCCTTTTAATAATTTTTCACATGTTTTTAAAATTGGTTCTATTGGGTGATTTGGAATCCGTTATTTATTCACAAGGGAAGAGGGTGTGATTAAATGTTTTGAAATGTATTAAAACCTTAAAAAAGTTTAATACTTCCTTTGAATGATTTAGGATTTCTTTGAAATAAATTATTTCTTTAATGGAATTCTTGTAATTTTTATGATGATTTTTGAAAGGAAGCGGGTATGATTACACTTTTTAATGTTTAATTGTGTAAAATGGTTTTGAAATGAAATTGATTATGCTTGACATCCTGGTTGGAACATTATAATAATTCAATATTTTTTTAATCCTTTATTATAACTTATTTTATCCTTATACATCCCAATTTTCAATGTTGAAAAGGGAATTAATTTCTTTGAAGGAGTCTAAGGCTGAGAGTGAGATTTGATTTGAGAGAATGATCCCATGAAGGATATTGTTAAGAATCCTAGTGTGCTCATTGTATCTTGATTATATCACTCACCTATTTTGACTAGTCATGGTAACCTAGATAGTCATATGGGATGACAAATAATTAAACATCACTAGTGGAATAATACTACATCTAATGGATCCATAGAGATCATGAATGATTCAGGGTGTGGACACGCATCCAGAAAATTGGGTGTGTGTGAAACTGGTTTTATTGACACCCCATGATACTAGATGTAATCCCAACATTTAGCCATGATTCTTTTTTATTAGATGTTATATAGTGAATCCACTATCATACCTAGGGGGTACCCATGCCATCCATATTTTTAATACTCGATACATGATAGTGTTTATTGTCACCACTTGGCACCAGAGTAGACTTTCTTGATTAGTTTGTTTACAGAAATATGTAACCTTGACTCTATTGAATTACTATTATATATATTTTGATATCAGTTGAATATTATAATATTTTCATTATTATTTGACACTATCTTGTGAAATTTGTTTCAAAAAATTTCATGAAAATGTTTAGTTTCTAAAATGCCAAATGGCATGTTTTGTGGGTGTTGTTTGATGATTTTTTTAAATGTATAAAAATTTATTTTTAAAATTTTCCTCATGATATATTTATTATAATAATTTTTATAATATTTGTCTTAGTTTATATGGTATCTACATAAAATCATTTATTTAATCCTACTAGGATCTTTAGAGCATGACATGAATTTAATGTTTGGTGTTTATGGCCTTTATCATCTTATAGAAGGTGTTCATTATCTTATACTTATTTGTGTGTTAGAGTTAGGGTAACTAAGTGAAACTAACCTGAGACATGTTGGGTTGTCATGTACCACTAACAAAATAGTTTTTTGAAGATTTTTTATATTTCCAATATTTTTTATTGTCTCCTTCTGCATGCCAATATTATAATTATTTATTTATCTATTTTTTTCCAAATTTTACTCTATTAATTTTAATATTTTGTTGGAGAAAACATTCCCACAAGTTATTTCATGATACTAAAATACTTTAAAAAACTTTTGGAGATCTAGAACACTCTTCGAGTCAGTGGAGAATCGGTTCAGATATCATTTTAGAAGGTATTTTGAGTTGGTTTATTAGAATGAAACCTTATTATAAAATAAATCTATTTATAGAATCCATTTTTTAAATAAACCACTCAAAAATTATATCAATAAATATCCCAAAACTCAATTTATGAAGACACAAAACAATATTCTAAAACACAAATCTAAATAAGATACACAATTCACAAAACCCACATTTATCTCTGTCCAAAATAATGAAATAACAATAAGTAAAATTAAAAAATATTTTTGGTTCAATAATAATTCATAGAGGGATATAGATAGTTGAACTGTTTGGCCACAATTTTTTTGATGATGTATTGACCATAAAAATACTCTAGGTAGATTCCATGAATATGTGCATGGGATCTCTATAGACCTCAATACCATGTGAGATAATTATTAAGCTATAGTTCCTTTATATTCTCCCAAAAAAAACTCACATAACACCCTATGTGTCTAATGTATGTCAATGGGAATCAAAATACCATAAAAATAAAAATAGAGTTCAAATATAAATAATGAAATCATAATTACACATTGAATCTCATACATAACCACGAAAGGTGGTGATCATACAACTACTATTGAGTTATCTTCTATGTTTTGATATTCCTACCTCTATACTACCTAGACACACCCGATTAATTAGAGGGATATTTGATACCATTTTTGAGGAAATAATAAGTGATATCCTTAACTGATACCTAATAAGTCATATCTTAAGGCTAAAAGAGTGTTCCTAATACCAATGATATTGTAAATAGTGAATCAGAATCACGAATACAATCTTGGGAATTATGTAATCCTTGAATGATAATAAATGATGTGGTTGAATCCATCAATAATATAGCTTCATGAATCTATACATTGTATGTCAACACATATAAAATAAAAGTATTATATAATGACTAAGCTAAACATGAAATAAACATTTTAAATGGAAAATGATACATAATCATCAAATGTGTTTACTCACATTATTTAAGCATAATGATGGTTTTAAACTAATACACTTAAATAATACACATTGGAATAAAAACAAAAAATTAAATGAAAATTATGAAGGATAATGATAAAGAAATTAGTGGCCATGTTGGATAATACATTGATGTTTAAAAAAAAGTCATGAAACTATAAAATCACTTTCATGTGACCAATTATCACTTCTTCATCCGTGCACATATTTCAACATATCATATATTTGACATCCAATCATTGATCCCAAATGAGAGAATGTAAAGACCCAAAAATTCCATGTATTTTTTTTTAATTTATGGGAATTTTATGAGTCCATGAGAATTGAAGGTGCATGATTCTGAGACCCAGAGTGACCGAAATGAATTTATGAACTTTTTTTAGGTACATTCAGTAAACGTGCGAGCGGGTTTTTGTATCCATTGAATTGGTGTTTGGAATTGAAATCTGAGGACACTGATGAACTCGCAGCGCTGGTATTCGCTTAAGGAGACCTTCTCCTCGACTGTTGTGGGTCGAGAGTGAAAGATATTTTTTTGTGATTTTTATGAAATAATTAAATAAAATAAAAATATCTAAATTTTATATTCTTAGAAACCCCTCAATATGGGTTATGATGGTGGGGACCACCCGAGCCTAAACATCCCATGTGAGTGTTAAGAGGTGGGGACCACCTGAACTATCCTCCCAATTTAAAATTAATAGCGGGGACCACCCGAACCCTCTTAATGGTGGAGAAAACACTCAAATCCCCATTAATTATTTTCCTCCATAAATTTGAGTCAATTAAATTGATACAATTTAATATTCCAATACCCCATATAATTGTTGCATCCAACCAACAATTAAGGAAATGTGTCATGATTTTAATTATGAAAACCTTATTTATCTTCTTAATTTAAATTAATAAGTTGGTTATTCATCACTTTGGTGGAATTGGGGAAACTGTTGGCAAAAGGGATAAGATTTGGAGAATCGTGGAGAAACTCATCCTCCAACGAAGAACACTCTCGCCAATAAGGAATGTCTTCAACTATGACGAAATGACGTGTGAGCCCGTTATCAGAGGCATGTGGCGGGCGTGACGAACGTTGAAATCATCAAATTCTCACTTGTGCCAACATCAATAAACCTTTGAGGTAGGGTTTATTTCATTTGAGGGTTTTTTATTTCCTCTTCCCCAATATTAAATTTATATGAAGAACACGGGTCAACCGACTAATGGGTTGTCCCGCGATTCTTCCATATTTGCGGGAGGTTGTTGTGGAGTATCTTTTAGGGTGTTTGTTTAAATTTCTTCCCATTACTCATTCTTGATAATTCATCGTCAAAATCAAGATGATATTATAGTCTCTTTCTACCACTCTAACGCGGAGAGTGCGGTCCAAACAAACATGGCTCGGCCTCTCTGCAAATCTTATGTTTAATTCTTGTGTTTTTCGTGATGAAGTAGGACGGAAACCAACCTTGGTGGGGCACGAGAACGGTGGCCGGCACTACCATCAGGCGTGATGAAGGTCACGCACAATGGCACCGCCCCGCAACCCTCGTGCTACCCATGGCCACCGCCAACCCACGGCCTCCACTGCTCGCGGCAACTGCCGCCTCACGGCCACTCCCCCCCCCCCCCTCTGCCCCTTGTCCGCTGCCACCCGCGGCCTTCGCCACCTCGCAGCCTTGCCACACCGCGGCCCCACGCTGCCCTCAGGCCGCCTCGCACTACCTCGTGGCCTCCCGCGGCCTTCGTCGCCCCGCGTCCCCGCGACGCCCGCGGCACTCACGGCCTCTGCCATCCAGCGGCCCTCCGCGGACCCACGTTCTCACTGCCCCGTGGCCCCCCGCATCCCCCGCGGACTCTATTATCCCGTGGCCTCATGACCCCCATGTCATTGCAGCCCAGTGGCCCTATGCGACCTCTGTGCCGCCTCTGCGACGTCTGCACCACCTCTGCGGCCCTCACGGCCTGCCGGGCCACCCAGCACGGGCTGGGCCGAATGCTGCAGGCCAGGCCGGACCAGACCTAGTGTGTCGAGTTAACCCAAATCAGTTCGGTTCGGCCCAGGCCGGGTCGGGTTGGGTCGGTCCGACCGGGACGGACCAGACCTGGGCCAACTTCAAACATTTCGGTTTATCGACCATAACATTGGAACCAGGCATATGTTTGACGAACCGTCAGTGGAGCAAGAATACATGGAGCAAGATGGTCCATTTGAGTACAACCCACTAGATATTTGGATAATTTTGGATATGGATGGGTTGGATTGAGCAAGAATCCAACCAGGCCCTCAAGACTTAAAGGCTAATAACTTACCAATCAGGTGTCCTATTGACGCACCGTCTGTTGCGTTGAGACCCATATGATATGAGGTCCTTTGGGATACTTCTTCATAGAAATTTTTGGCAGTTGGAGTATCGACCAGTGGCATGAGGAGTGGAACCTCCCAGAGATGAGCAAGCTCAGTGTGGGAACCCAGTAGCTGGCCGTGATGTGAAGAATGAATAGAAATCCTGTGTGGGTCAGCACCTAGCAATCCTATGTGGGTCTGCATCGAGTGATCCTGGGTGGGTCAGCACTGAGTGATCATGTGTGGGTCATCAACTACCGATCCTCTGTTGGTCAGCACCAAGAGATCTTGTGTGGGTTAGAAGAAGAGACTCTTAATAGAGTAAGATGAATTATTAGTTACATCTAATCATCTCTACTACTATACATATATTATAACTAGTGTGAGAGAAGTTCATACATTTATGGTACTTTCATTCATGGTAATACCTTGTTGGAATTATTCTGTGTGGAGTGCCTGTGTGGTACTAACCTTCATGATTTTCCTTACTTTATGGAAGAGATGAGCTTTGGGAACTTGGGTTGGACCCTGTTTTTCCTCTTGTTTGAGATGGGTATACTTGATATCTTAGATAGATGTATTAGAATATATCTATGTAGGGTTGTCATTTGACTTCATGTTTTGTGGTTTATCATTTGTTGATTTTGTGAGACCTTTATGGTATCGGGGTCCCTACCGAGTATTGTGATACTCACCCATACACGGGCTATGCCCACACCTTGTTGTTTTTGGTGCAGAAGAAGGACAATGCTAATCAAGGCTAAGGGTACCAGGACTAGAAGGGGCCTGAAGGTGGACCATACGGTGTATCAGTACGCAGAGTAGACGGTCGAACGTGGAGTGCGGAGGAGGATATCTGTACCTACCCTTCAAGTATGAACCTTAGTAGATGACCCAATAGCTGATTTCTTTTTTCATCAGTTGTATTGTTTTTTAGTTTTACTTATACCTCTACTTTTGGGCTTGAATTACGGTCAATTTTTACTTTCTGCACTCTTTGTTCTATAGATTTGACTTGTGTTCATATCTTTCTGTGTGCTTGATTAGGTGTGTTTTCAAGTTATAAAGGTAATGCCTTCCTGGTTTTAGGGAATACACATTTCGGTTCTAGTCACCAGCCCCTGGCCTATGGAAGGCGGGCTTGGGGTAGTCACGGCATGGGCCCCGGGGGACAGGTTGTGAAAACTTTTTATAGGAGGAATCAGTTATACCGTAGAAAATAGGACTCTGATTTTTTTAACAGCAATAATATTAAGCATAGAGAGTGTGGTTATAAATTTCGGGACTCCAGTGTTGGTACGGAGGCCAAAATATCCATACAATTGGACTTTGACTTTTTATTTCCGGCTCAGTTCAAGAAAACACTAATTGTGTGTGTTTTTTTTGGAGAGTTTTCTTTGTCATCTCTTTGAGTTATCTCACCACATATAACTTTTTGTCTATGGAACACATTCTTTTTTCAAGTTGCCTCTATGCAGATAGCCAGCTAGGTTTCCATATATAGTACGCACTGATAGCCCAATGAGCGATGAGGCCTCGGTGTACTGCCCTCTTCCAGTAGAGGCACCAGTAGAGGCACCAGTGGTACCATTACCCATTGGGCCACCGATTCCACTAGCCCCAACAGCATAGGGTGCACGTTGCTTGAGTGCGTTGCACGAGTTCCAGCACAAGAGGCCACCCTGGTTCAGGGGAGAGATGGACCAACAGGTAGTTGAGGATTGGCTAGAGGCTGTGGTGAGGGTATTCCAACCAGTAGGGACACTAGCTTATCTAATGGTGATCCTTGTCACCAGCCTTCTACGGGCAGCAGTAGGTAGATGGTGGAGCTTGATGCTCCAGGTTCGCGATGAGGTGATGCTTCTCTGGGCAGACATTGAGAGCCTATTTAGAACAGTGTTTGTCCCAGTGACCCTTCATGCAGTGCACATACAAGAGCTTCTTCATCTGCAGTAGGGCGGCATGACTGTGGCTCATTACTCAGTGAGGTTTACTAACCTCTCATGCCACTAACCCAATATGGTGTGGGACCCATTCTTCAGGGCCCGAACCTTTGAACAGAGACTTAGGTGGGAGATCAGGACTTTTATGATCTCTCTCAGCATATCTACACTGGAAGGGGTGTTAGAGCGAGCCCTTTTAGTGGAAAGTTTTCTTGATGAGCAGTCACCAGCAGTGAGACCCACCACCGAATGTCACGTAGCAGAGTCTTCTGCTACTGGAATCATACAGATTTCACAGAGCTCTAAGTGGACCAGACCTAGAGGTGGAAGACCGCATGATTTAGGGTCGGTTGTGCAGGGTACCCAAGATGGAGTCAGTCATGCGAGGAACATGCAGTGTTTCACATGTGGTAGGTAGGTTCACATACCTCGTGATTGTCTGACCCACCATACGAATGATCAGAATATAGTCGAGGGACCTCTCAGGCAGGGACAGTGGTTCGATCGAGGTGGTCTCCAGGGAGCAAGCAGACGTGGCAGAGGAGCTAGTCGTGCAGCTGAAGGTGGGCGACGATTCGAGATGTTACCGCCACCACCACTAGGTGCTCCACCCTGACTACAGGGAGCAGGATGATAGGGGAAATCTCTGCTCCAGGTAGCTGAGGCCTACGATCATTTTGCTTTAGAGATGATAATAGGTATGATCTGTGTCTACTCTACTTTAGATGCAGTACTTATAGACACAGGTTCCATTCACTCTTTTATTTCCACTGCCCTCGTTCAGAGCTCGGAGATTCTGATGGAGTCGTTGGCTCAATTCTTATGGCTAGAGAATCCTATCAGATCATATTAGACAATTACTTACTAGTGCCGGCAGTGCAAGATTACTCTAGGAGGCACGAGCTTTTGCTGGGATCTCCTAGTAGCGGTGTCGAGGCCTCATGATATCATCTTGGGTATGGACTGGTTATCTACATTCCATGCTCATATTGACTATATTAGGGGAAAAGTGTGGTGTGTCCGCACAGATGGGACCAGGTTTACCTTCGCTGGTGAGAAGGGATCCTTTTCAGCACATGATAGACTTACCCAGAGGAGGGTGCATCCGATCACACATCAGTTGCCTAGCCTTACCCTTGGAGGAGTTGATGTGGACATTCTGAGTTATCCTATAGTGGTGGACCAGTATGTGGATGTCTTCCCGTATGATGTTTCGGGTCTACCTCCTTGTAGAGAAGTGGAATTTTACATTGACTTGTACCCCGGGATGGAACTGATATCTACACCAGCATATCGGATGGTTCCCAAGGAGCTTTTTGAGCTGTGGGTATAGATTGAGGACTTATAGGTGAAAGGGTTCATTTAGCCCAGTGTTTATCCTTGGGCAACCCCGATTTTGTTCTCCAAGGAGGTGGATGGGAGCTTGAGACTTTGTGTTGACTATCGATGCCTAAACCATGTGATCGTTAAGAACAAGTACCCACTTCCTAGGATTGAAGACCTCTTTCATTAGCTGAAGGAAGCACGGCGGTTCTTGAAGATATACATCAGATCAAGCTATCACCAGCTCAGAGTATGAGATGAGGATGTGTAGAAAATGACTTTTAGATATCGGTTTGTCCACTACGAGTTCTTGGTTATTCCATTCGGCATAACCAATGCTCCAGTAGTTTTCATAGGAACGATGAACATGATGTTTCACCCATACCTTGACCGCTTTTTAGTCATCTTCATCGATGACATTCTGATCTACTCGAATACTAAGGAGGAGAATTCCTATCATTTGCTGGAATTACTAGACACACTCTGAGAGCACCAGATTTATGTTAAGCTCTCGAAGTTCTAGTTCTGGATCCGAGAGTTTTACATTCTGGGACATGTCATATCAGAGGCTAGAGTTTTAATGGATCCAGCATAGATTGGGGCGGTAATTTCTTGGGATCCACCCAGGAGTGTGACAGAGGTATGGGGTTTCCTAGGATTGGATGGATACTATCAGAGGTTTGTGCAAAATTTCTCCAAGTTTGCATCACCTTTATCAGCATTTATGAAAAAGGGGCATCCATTACAGTGGTTGGAGAGATGTTAGCAGAGTTTTCAGGAGATGAGGTAGAGGCTGACTAGTGCCCCCATTTTGAGGGTTCTAGAGGAGGGCATAGGATACGTAGTCTACTACGACACATCAGGGACTGGGCTCTAATGTGTCATGATGCAAGAGCTAGCAATTATCGCATATGGTTCTCAACAGGTGAGACATCATGAGAAAAACTAAGCTACCCATGACCAGGATTTAACAGTAGTGGTATTTTCCTTGAAGATATTGTGACACTATCTGGTGGGATAACGTTTTACAGTCTACTATGATCACAAGAGTCTCAGGTATATCTTCTCTCAGAATGATTTGAACATGAGACAACAATGTTGGCTGTAGTTCCTCTTGGACTATGACATTGAGATAGTCTATACTCTTAAGAAAGGGGAACATTGTAGAGATACACTCATCAGGAGGTCTGGTATATAGCTTCTAGGTGAGGCAACAGAGCAGTTGGCCACATTGCATATATCATTTCTGGAACGAGATGTAGCAGCTTTCCTTAAGTCTCTTACAGTCACTCTCCCACTTCTTCAACAAGTCAAGGAGACACAGTGTGGGGATGCTGACTGCAAGACTCGACGTGCTCAGATATCCACAGGACAGGCACCTGATGTATTTTCTGATGGTGGGGAGCACGTCATTCTCTTCAGAGGATGTACCATGGTACCAAGAGTCACTTCTAGAGGAATTGTTGAGGGAGTTCTACACATCCCCTTTAGCGGTACATACAGGCTTGGTGAAGGTGTATCAGGACCTCGGAAAACAGCACTGGTGGCTAGGAATGAAGAAATCAGTAGTATAGTTTGTCTCTGGGGGACTCACTTGTCAGCAAGTGAAGGCAGAGCATCAAGTACTAGCTGGCTTGGTTCTTCCTTTAGAGGTCCCAGAGTGGAAGTGGGTTGGGATATACATGGACTTCATGACAGAATTCCACATACATCTCGAGGCCATGATTCTATTTGGGTGATCATCGACCGACTCACCAAGTCGTCCCACTTCCGACCTGTAACTCCCCGACCCCAAAATCCTAGAGTCGGTGCTTTATTACGTATCATTGGCATGATCAAAAATCATCATGTATCAAAAGACCGATAAGTTTAGTAGCTTTATAAGTACTAAATACATTCATAAGGTTTACATTACATCATAAAATGGAAAACTACAACAACATTTTATCCATAGAAAACACTGAGATCCCATAGACTATCCCTATAGGTCAGTCATAATATATTTCTCCACATCCTGGGAAAAATAAAACATAGAAAGGGGTGAGGTCAAATGATCAATAAGGATAACAATAAATCATAAACATTCATAATTAAGCATAAACATTTAAGGCAATGTATAAGACTAAAACAAAAGTCTTTTAAACTTAAACATCTATATAATATGGAAAAGATAAAATCAAATAATGACATTTACTTATTCACATGGATATTATACTATTCGAATAATCACATTCTATATCAATAGACACTTTCATAATGATGGAATTCATAATGTCAGACATCATAACCACATAGTCAAGGCCTTGTGCCAAGAATAAAAATAAGATTTTTTCAAGGCCTTTTGCCAAGACACTAGTTTGTCTCATGAGACCTACCTATGCATCGAGGAGCTATAGTAGGCTCCACCCATCACTTACTAAGTCCAATGCATTCCTCCTAGGAAAATTTTGAAACATAACATATACATTCATATTAAAACTAGAATAAGAAATGTCGATACTTTATCCACAAACCATGAATGGTACAATAATAGCACATCCACAGTCAAACATAATCATTCAATACAATATGGAAGATTTTATTATAACAGATTAAACTCAATCGAGAATAATGAAGGATATTGACATAGATGAAAATAATCATCAAAACTATTTGATAGAAATATCCCCATTTTCCTTGAAAACATTTAAAAGTCACACTATTTGTCAAGAAGCCGTTTAAAATAAATTTTTGAATCAAAGTGTCTCTTACCACATTGAAACTTTTAAAAGGAATTTTAATTTTAAAACGTTAATTTACATATAAATAAAACATTAAAACAATTTGTAAAACGTGGACATTAATGAGAAAGATTTAGAAGAATAAAATTTTAAATCATTTAAAACAGTATTTTAGTTAGAGTTACTATCCAAATGATAGACGCTTGAATACAAACAATTGAGGTATTAAACACTTTATAATACCATGTGAATAAAGTGTTTCGTTATATACTATGTCAAAGGACAGTATATACACCATATAAAATTCAATTGGTGCATAACAACAAAAAAGTCTCAGAGGAATGTAAATTGAGATGAATCCATTACAAAGACAGTATCCATAGGTAAAAGATAAATAAATGACCCAATTATGTGTGAAAAAATAAATACACTCAATATTATTTGATATTTAGTGTAAATCAATCAGAGGAAACTAACACATATTCTTGTAAAAAACACCAATGACTTGTATGTTTAACTCAATGAATAGAAATTGAGTTAAGATCAAGTTTATATCAATGACTTGAGAAATTATCAATGGAGTGATTATGTGTATCAAACATATATCCATAAAAAGGGGAGTGGAAATTGCTACATAAATAATAAATAGTTATTCCACACATAATCTTGGAGTAAAATAATCAATGAAGTATACATAAAGCCCACTGAGTGAAAATTGAAAATTGAAATTACCTTTCCGATTTAGTAACTTATGAAACATACAACCCTTGAAAGAAGATTCAAAAAATGAAGTGGTAAATACTCATAAATTAAATTATATTACACCAATAATAAAATCATGGACATTACATACGCCACACAAATGGAAATATTGGCCAATATAGCATGAATCTCACAAGAATAAAAACTGAGATGAAAAACCCTTAATTCATTGTAATCAAATGAGTCGTATAAAAAAAGTTAATAACCACCAAATTAATCATAGAATACCATGAATATAAAGATAATCAGGATAATATATATCAAATGGCAATACACAGTACACCACATGCAATAAATAAGTGGAAAACAATGGAAATCTCACGGAATTAAATGTGAGATAAGAAACCCCTTACCTTTTGCTTTTCCTTGGTAGAGGGTACGTTAATCTCTTGTATAATGGTTAAATAATTGTTATTAAATTATTAAATAACAATATACATTAATATGATATCATATATGATCTTCTAATATTGATATTTTAGTGTTATCATCATTTCAGGTGTTAACTGATTCTTTCTTATTTATATGATTGGTTATGAAATCCATGTTTATTATGGATGGGTGGTATCTTATTAATATTAATAATGATATTAAATCTATAAAAAATATTTTTAATAATCAAATGAAAATTATTCTTGAATGGATATGATGGGGAATGAATCTCATCGCGTTCGTGGAGACGGTAATCCGTACGTATGCACGAGCGCCAATATCATTCTTTTGATATTAAAATCATATATAATTGAATGGTATATCATATATAAAGAATAATTATCATGTTATATTTATTATTTAAACCAACTATACATCATTATTATACCCATCCAAATAATAATGTATTGAATAAATACTACACCACGACGTGGAGACTGTAAGTCGTACGTATGCACGTATGGTGACACATCATTCAAAGGATGGATATAATAATGAATATGGTTGTACCATATTTATAATAAAATTAAAATATATAAATTACATTGGAGTTATTATTTTATAATGGAAATAACAAATAAAGATTAAGTGGAAGAAGAAAGGAACATGAAAGATGTGAAGAAATATTTACCTCTTCTTCGGGTTCTTCCTTTTGATTTGATCAAAAGGGCTCCTTGAGCTGGATTCCTGACTAAAGTAAGGCCTCTAGGATGAATGGAGGAGAGTTGGGAGGATATTCGTGTAGGGTTTGGTCGAGCGTAATTGATTTGGAGGTGTGAATTAGAGAGAAGGGGGAGTGCCCTTTTATAAGAGGGGTGAAGGGCACCTTAGGAAAAGCTATTAATATTATTTTATAATAAACTTATTTCGGGTTTAAAATGGCTCCAAAATGTATTATTTAAAGGATAAGCTGGGTATGGGTCTAAAACCACTCAACCAATAGGTTTTAGGGAGGTTTGGGTCACTATATTAACTTAATATTTTAGATTTAACTCTTAGTTAAATAGTTTGACATTTACCATGTCTCTTTGTATTTTTATATTATATGGTTAATAAACATACTATAAACTTCCAAGAGAACCCCAAGTGGTTCAATAATGATACAACTATCATTATATAAGTCTTTTCAGAACCATATATTTCTAGGATTATTATATCATCCAATAATATTGTATTTGTTTTAAAAACTCATTTATGTCAATTTTGATATTATTTAATAATTGATTTTTTTAAGTCCTAACAACTTTATTACTTCGAAATAAATACTTTTAATCAACCCTATCATGTCATATTAACCTAGAAAATTACTGTAAATTATTAAAACTCTAAAATTACATTTATTTGGATATTTATAATATCAACTATTAAAATATTTCATTATTAAGTTAATTATTACATCATCATTATGTCGTAAATAAATTAAATTATTTAATGTCTAAAAATTATAAATAAAATATCATTATGGAGGAAATATTTTTATCTTTCAAATTAATATTTATAGTATAATTTATCTTATATGTAACCCAATATTAATCATGGTTTAGTTATTAAACTTTGATTTTAACTCTTCTTTAAATGAAAAAATAATAAATGTAATCATAATTACACTTAATTTTGATATAAAATCAGGATATGTAGGACACCTACCAGAAGGCCTGAGCTCAAAAGGGTTCCCAAACATAAAGGGTCCACCCAATCATCTTTTCTCAAATGGGAAGCTTCCATGCATATGCCCCACATTTTCTGAACTATGAGAAATTTGATTCCTGATCAAATCAGGATATGTAGGACTCTTACCATAAGGCCCGATCTTAAAAGGGTTCCCATACATAAAGGGCCCACCCAATCATTTTTTCTCAAATGGGAAGCTTCCACACGTATGCCCCACATTTTTTGAACTACGAGAACTCTGATTTTGGACCAAGTCAAGATACGTAGGATGCCTTCCATAAGGCCCGAGCTCAAAAGGGTGCCCACTATAAAAGGGTACACCCAATTCTATTCCTGTTGGATGGGAAGCTTCTAGGCGTAAGCCCCACACCAACGGACTACGTGGATTCTGGTTCCTCTCACGAGGATACGTAGGAAGCCCATATTACGGGTTTGATCTAGACGCTCAAGTCACTCTCTGTACCCCCTGTATGACAATAAACTCCAGAGTGTCTAATTATAAGGCTTGATACAAGTGTTATCTGAACAAACTCAAACATCCCCAGAATCTCTAATTTAATGAGGGATGGTAAACCTCAAATGTAGATGGTTCTGGTTCCTTGCGTATACTTGTGACTTGCAACCCAGGGGTAATCTGTGGATATTATTCTTGTAAAAAAATTATTATTTTACTAAATATAATACAATAAAATCCATTGTAATCATAATTACACTTAATTTTGATATAAAATCATTTTATGTCTTAACAAAGAATATTTTGAAGTTTTGTTTTCATTAAAGATTTCATATTTATATTAAACTTCATTTTAACCACTTCCTTAAATTTAATATGACATATAGGAGTTCATAATTAGAACTAAGTGTTACAAATTTGGAAATAATTTTAATTTCTTTTTTTCATTATGAATATTGACCATGGAAAAAAAATAATCATTGTGGTAATGGTTAGAAGAGTTAATGATGTGGTTAAAACTGAGATCTATGTTTTAAAATATCAAAAAAACATATGTAAATTTGGTTGGATGGGTTACCTTTTTCACATAATCATCCTAGATTATAAATAGTTTAATTGTTTTCCATATTCATTTAAAAATATATATAATATATTTAAATGTTTTTGGTATTAACAAGTGTTACATCCTCTCATTTAAAAATGGACACATCTCCCCCCCCCATCTATTCATAACACAAACTGAGATATTTATCTCATCTAATATATAAACAAATACCTTCCCATCATCCCTCCTTGAAACATAGGGGATTTGGTCTCACGAAAAAGAACAATCTCATATTGATTAATGTGTAAGTAAGGGGATGTTTTCCAAAGAATAGCTATAATTATTAACTGATTCATTTATCCTTATTGTTTTCCTACCCCATTCAAATATTCATTAAATATATTTTCATAGTTATATCAATATAATAAAAATGTTTATTTTTAATCCATTTTAGTAATAACCATTTGTTTTCTATTTATCCATCCTATGGGATAGAAATATTTCTCTCGAGCATACTTGTAGACTACCACCATTATGAATCAATGTGTTTGGTTTTTCATTGTAATATCTTATGGATGGATAAATTTATAGATAAAAAAGTATGATATTTATTAAATATTTTTGATTTATTAATATTAATATGTTTTATTCCTTCATACCCACCCATCTATTTTAAAATGATGATGTCGTTCATGAATTGGTATGGACTACACCATCCATAAAGCGATATGATTCAATTTTCATTTCCAACATAAACTCTAGTCATAATCATATAACTAATTAATAAATATAAAATTAATAACTTATCTATGAATCTAGAAAATAAAAATAATATCTACTTTTTTCTTTTCAAAAAATAATAAAAATTAAAACATCGTGCATGCTTACATATAGACTACCGTCTCTAAGAAACAATGTGATTCATTTTTTAATGACTTCCTTACATGTATAGTCTTGAAAGTGAATTTAATGTATAAAAAATTATAATTATAATAATTTAAGGACTCTTTGGATAGTATAATCATATCCCATTTTAGTTTTAGGTAATGCACTGATGTTTTTTTGAGGATATACCCCCGACTTCCCCAAAACATCCATTGTGAACTTAACCATTTTAGTAACAAAAAAACTTGGAAGTAAATTTCATAAAGAGAATAATTAATTTGACCCAATAACATCACATATAAATATTGCATCATTTTAGAATAAAATTAAATAATTTTCACATTAATACATGTTAGAGTACTATAAAGTATGAGTTTCATTGGAGACTAGATAAATAATCTTTTTATTTAGTGATGGATATTCAATATATCCCATAAAGATCTACACACATATTACTCTTCATATACATAACCTACTTATAAACTTTATTCATAGATAATTGAAATGAAACATAAGAAATCATGATCTCTTATGTTTAGTAAGCATTAACATGGGATATATCGGTCATTAGAGGATAAGATAATCAAAATGTTATGATAACATATTCGATTGAATCTTCTCAATATAAAATATTATTACCCATGAAATATAACACATAATATTTTGAGTCAATTTAAATTAATATATATGATCAGTAATGTTGTCAAAGAAAAAATCAATATCCAAGAGTCAAAATATTGGCATGTAGCATAATAAGTATAGTAAATCATATTATTTTCAATATAACTAAATTGAATCATGTCATTAATAATATTGTGAGGATTTCTAGAAAGTGATCCTAAACACAGATTAAAAATATAAAAATGTTTATTCAAAATAATTTCAATGCATTTTCATATTAGTGTAGCTAGAATGAATTCAAAATCATGAATCAATATCTGAAAAAAATCTACTCACAATCATTCCCACATTTATCATTATTATTTAATTATATATCAATACCATATTACATAATGAATTAGAAGTAAATAATAAACCCAATAATCACATAATCAAAATACATTATATAACTGTAAAAATATTGTATAACATTACTCAAATCATCATATCGAGACATGTTTAAAACAAAAGGACTTTATAAACATATCATCAACATATTCAAGTAACATATAGAGAAGTAATAAGGATGGTATCATTGGATCAAAAAAATATTGAATCATAATTAACCTCAATGGATTTTATCATAGATAAATAATATATTAATATAATCACAATAATATTTCTTGAGGGAAATAAACTTTTAAATAAGAGTTCACTTTTTAAAAATATAAATATTTCCCAAATATTGAGTAAAAAAATTTCTTTGAATATAAAAATGATAACATTTAAATGAATAATTAATTCATTTTTATTTCATGAAATAATTAAATTATGTTTATACCATATAAGTTAAACGTAAACATTCCTTTCAATTTTTTGAAAAAGTGATAAGTACCTTGTTGGTAAAATTATAGGAATATTCTATTGAATCGTATTTATAGAATTTAAAACATGGGTAAAATTAACTTTAAATAATAATTCTAGACTATACAAACATTTTTTTGAAAATATTGTTGAGGAAACTTGGACATAGAAGAAAAATTATTTCAAATGGAGAGAGGAATAATGATAGTTTTCCTTAAAAATGTTCATGTAGTCTTTTGAGCAATTAAAATGAGGAAAATAAAATTAAAACATCTAATATTTATAAATAAATTTAGGAAATGAAAATTCATTAGTTTTATGATTGCTAGATCATAACATTTTATCATATAAACATCACCATAAATAATCCCACTAAATAATGATATTTTAACATAAATCTCTTACCTCTTGTATCATCTCTGTTCATACACATTAGAAACACCTCTTCATTGACAACCCTCTTTTGACATGCACCAAGATAATTAAAGGATTATACTTTTGGAAAATACATAATCACGATGATTTTTTTATTGGAGATAATAAGTAAATATGGTAGCGGTTCTCTAAGTTATAAGGATCAAAATGTGTGAGCAATAGAGGATAATATGTGAACTTTTTTATTTGATGAGAGGGGAACCCTTTTAATTACTTAAGAGATAAAAATATATTAAATTAATTCTCAAGAAAAATTTTCCCAAATAGATATATATTCCCAGATAAGGTTTGATGTGGTTTAAATCTCATCATCCATTAAAACTTGGATAGTTTTAAGTGAAGATTGAAACCATATCTTTTGGTTTAATGCATTTGTTAACCTTTTTTTACCTTAACCATAGTAATCTAATTTACACACTTAATGGATTATAATTTTACTTATAAGGAAACAATTAGATTATAAAAGGTAACATGATGATAATTTATACCATATCTTATCCCCTATTTCGTATTTCAATATTTTTATGAGTTTTAAATAATTTAATGAAATATTATTGTCATAATATATATTTATTGTCCTTTTTGAAAGTATTATTTTAATTTTACTTTAATGTTATAAATACGAATTTTAAATTTGAATATAACCCTTTGAAAATCATTAATTTTTTATATTAATTTTTAATATTCATTGATCATAGTAACTAACAGAAATTTTAGTATTTTAAAATTTTCAAAATCTATTATTTTATTTATCTATTAATTGAAAAAATACATTTTCAATGTTGTGTTGGAATTTAAAGAAATTATATAATCACAAAAAATTATAAACAAATAACCATCATGAAAATAATATTATTATTCACAATATAACCATTATGATAAATTCACAACATTATTTTATCCCTATGTGAACACATAAGATATATTTTAATGTTAGAATGTAATATTTTTTATTTTTATTTGTTATAAATATTATATAATCATTTTAATATGTATCTTTCCCATAAAAATTATACTTTGAACCTAAGTTCATTTGTGTTGATTTTCCTCATTGCCATAAGAATTAAGATACAAAATTATGATCTTATACATAGTTTTGTCCAAGGTTAACATGATTTACCCTTTACCAAGGTGATAAATTTTACCACGATTACTATTTATAATACATAAAATTAAAAGAAAAATATTTTCCATGTTTGGACCTCATGATTCGAAATATGGAATCCATTTTAAAAAATTCATTATCTATATATTAAAGAAATTTGTATAAAAATAATTAAAAAACCAAATGAAAACCATTTTAAAAAACATATATTTTTAACCATAAAAATGGATATATATATATATATATATATATTCTATTCTCATTCCTAGAAAAACATAATATGAATATTAAAATATTTGATTTAATATATAATATATACATATTATTAAAATCATTAACAAATTATGATTAATTTAATTTATTCCCATAAACAAAAATAATGCACATAATAACATTTTTTACAAAAAAACAACTCCTTTATTATTAAATATTTTTTATTTTCATTTTTACTTAATTTTTTACCAATATTTTCATATAATCTATGTGTAAACCAAAAAATATATATTTTTGTTAGTCCTATCAAAACCCTCCAGTCCAATGGCTATGGGATAACTGCCAAATTAAATTATAGTATTAATTTTATATCATAATTCATTTAAAATCAGTGTTTCATGTAATTCAAGATATCAAAAAATAAAATTTCTTTATAAAATTATATCATAAAATATTGGGGTGTTACATCCTACCCGCCTTAAAAATAACTTCTCCATAAAAATTAAATTAATATAATACAAAAAAAGTGAGTATATCTCTATTTTATCACATCCTTTGGTTCCCATGTAACTTCATCAAATTTATGATTCATCTTGAAAATATTAACCATGTGGGTAGTATTATTCCATATCACCTTATCTCTATGATCCATGATTTTTACAAGTTTTTCTTCATAGAAAAGATCATTCTCTAATGGTAAAAACCTTATAATATAGGATATGTAAAGTATTGGTTATTTACATAATCAGAAGAGACACATGGAACATATTATTAAGTCATGAGACGGTCATTAGAAGTGCCAAGATATAAGATTTTTATCACCACTTGAAAAACAGTCTTGAAGGGCACAATATAACCTGGTCTTGGAATTCCTTTTATTCTAAATCTCATAAACATAATCGATAGAGAAATTTATACAAACACTTTTTTAGTAAGTTGAAACTCCAAATCTCATCGAATATTATCATAATAACAATTTTTATTTTACGCTTCTTTGAGCTTCCATTGAATGGGTCTTATTTTCTATGTCATTTCCTCTACAATATCAAGTTCCAATATCATTCTTTCTATAAATTCATCCCAATACATCTCAGTTATAAAAAAATTTCTATATAGGTATTTAAAAGGAGGCATGTGAATACTTAATTGGATGATATTTTTATAATAAAACTATAAAAGTGAAAGGTGTTTGTAACATCCCATTACCATTTTATTAGGTATACCCTTATCCTCATTGTGGTTTCCCCCTCCATTGAGATTGGGAGGATACCTATAATGGTGAATTAAGATATTTTTTGGACTTTCACTAATAACTGTTCATTTTTGTAGGTTGTAGAGAAGTTACATGTCATATAATGGTTGTTATATGTATGTCATGAAAGACCACTTAATTATGATAAAGGATACACCACATGACCATTTCTTACACAATATGAGTTGTTAAAAGGTTAGTTTTTTATCTGAGGTGATGTGTTTTTGGCATATGTGGATTTTGGGGGTTACATGTCATGTGACTGGGTTACACACCATGTAAAAGCTAGCATAAAATTATTAAAAACATCATGTGGTTGTTTGATTTTAGTTCCTTCGGCGGTTCTTTATGGCTCTCTACCTAAAGCAGTTCCATAGAGTTTTTATGAGACTCAACCCCACTATATCGATCAGTTCGACACTCAATCTCTGTTTCTGTTGTGGTATGTCTCTCCGGGTGAGTAACCATTCCATTCCTTTATTTCCATTGATCATGGTATTGATGTTGGGTTCCACGATTGGATCTTTTGGTCCAAGGTTGGTGATTTTTCGCAGTTTCTTCCAAGATCTATTGTGTGATCTCATTCTAGAGTCCTTATCTTCTATTGGTCATTGTGTGGTGGGTGTTCATCTTTATGGTATGTAGGTTTCCTATTTTCTGCCGAACCCTGGTCTTCTAAATTGAATAAATCTTGATGTGGATTCGATTAAATGGACTTCATTGACATTGTTGGGTTTTGTTGATTTTGTATTTCATTGCAGGTGTGTGCGACCTAAGTTTTTATGTAACTGGTTCCATATCAGGCCTATGATAATGGATCTTTTTTTTCTTTACAAACTAATTCTTATTGAAATTTTCATGATTGTATTATGTGTGTTGAAAAGGTTTTTTAATGAATTCAAATCATTGAAATGAAAATTTTAAAATGGATTTGAAATGGTTTTCAAAGAATCATACTGAATTGTGAAAAAGAGTACATGTGTTACCTTGGGTACGTAGGTGGAAGGTTTATCTTTGGAATATAATCCATTGTTTTTTGATTATCAAGGAGGTTTTCTAGGGCCTTTCCTCATGTTTCCTAGGATTGTTATTCTAGAGGACCGATATTGACATTTTGGGGGTTTACTCATGGGGCATTCCTCTACTTCATAAGCATGTTCTCTAGGATCAGATTTGTGCACATGATTTATTGTGTTATGAGTAGTATGCATTATGAAGCTATAGTAATCATTGGTGTTATGATACTTGTTCTTATAGTTTTTATTGATTGGGTTTTAGATTTATCCTTGATATTCATGTTTATTCTTGTGAAAAAGGAAATTGAAAATGTTCTTTGAAATTGATATACCTTCTTTTGTTTAGAACTATGGGAAAAATAAAATGTTTACCACATTTTCTATAAAATTTATTTTTTACTTTTTAGGCTATGTTTTTACTTAAAATTATTATTCAGTAATTGTTACATAGAGGATTGTTATGTAACATCTAGGTGGGATCCAACTAATCCTATTAGCTCAAACCCTAATCACCTCTTTGGCGGTTCATAGACCATATTTTGTCTTTTAGAGTAGGGAAAGTCAAGGCATCACAGTGAGGTGGTAACGTTTGTGTCAGCTAGTTATGTATCTAGTGGGGAGAAGGTCGAGTCCATTTGTACCTTCATTTGAAGTAGATGTTTGGTTTTTAGTCCTATACTTTTGGAATTCTCTTTGAGTTTTTTTCTACCTTAATAGTTGATTGTTTTTATTGTTTTCTTATAGTTATGGTGTATCAATCTTGTTCATATTCGTCTCTCACTTCTTGTGTTGTGTGTGTGTCTATATATATATGCCATGTTTTTGTTTAGGTTGGGTAAAATCATTCCCTCTATTATGTTGTTCAATTCCAAGGTTCTTTTCTCCAGCCCATGGTGATCAAGAACGCCCATCGGGTAAGTGATGGATTGGGTTAGGTGCCATTTTAAGGGTCACCCGGGTCAGTTCGTTACAATTTTGTATCAAATTGAGGTTTTTCCTCAAGATTCCATCTCTTTGTACCTTTGTTAGACTATTGATAGTATTTTTGGGAATTGAGAGGTATGTTGTGATATGTTTCTGGAGAGCTCTTATCATAATGAGACTCTTTTTTTCATGGGAAGTTGTGATATGTTTCTCTAGTGTTGGGTTTGGTTTTAAACCTCATTTTCTACTTATGGGTTTTCTATTTTGAACTGAGATTTGTTTTGTTTTCTGGCCATTATTATTTTTTGGTGTGAATCAGTACGCCTTTGAGATTCCTTACATATGTTCCTAAAGAAGGTGTTGCAGATTCTCCTCAAGGAAACCCACCTATAAATCATTATCTCATTGAGATGATCATACAGGAAGTTCGTGCTATTGATCTAGATTTTACATACGTTTAGAATTCAATTTTTTAGGTTCAACTATGAGATGGAGGAGAGAGAGAGATTGCAGGAATTTATGTGTGAGAACGTGTCGTTATTTAATGGGATGACTAAACCTCAAGAGGTTGAGGATTGACTAGATAGGATTGATGAAATATTCAAAACAATTGAGACACATAAGAAAATCATGTTAAATTGCATAGCACATAGACTGAAGGGTTCCTTCAAGTGATGGTGGGACTCTATGGTGTAGGAAGATAGGCATGTGGACTTGGATTTTATGGTCTTTAAAACCCTGTTCTTTCAAAAAATTTGTCCAAAGTTGCTGATACTGGTGAATTATATAGATTTCATGTATTAATAATAAGAAGAGCGTTCGGTGTTGGTATACACCAATTATTTTTTTGAATTTTTCTATTTTTCACTAGACATGGTGAAGAATGATCAGGTGAAGGAAGAGGGGTGTCTATTGGGTGTGTGACTGAATATCAGATCATAGATGTTTCTAATGAATCTTTATACATATGTGGATATGGTAGATAGAGTTATGATGGTAGAAATTAATATTAAAGGAAATGTTTGATTTTCCACCTTTTCTCTTCCATCGGTTGATATCTTTAGGGGCACACATAGGAAGAATTGGAAGTGGCAAGATCATCGCATGAGTATTAGAGGTGGGTCTTATCAGAGAGCCTCCTCTACACTGTCAGTTATAGTTGGTATTGTTCCTTTGACTTTCTATTAGTGTGGAAAGGAAATGCACACCAGAAATTATTTTCTTATGCCTGTGAAGGACTGAAACAGGTATGGATGTGTTATCCACTTACATTGATTCTGTCAGGCTGTGACAGTGCCTCATTATGATCAGGTATCGTCATCTCTAAATGTAAATGTGGTGTAGTCAGAATCTTCAAGTACTATAGGGTTACATCCATAGGACTCATTAGTGAATCATTTTAAAAAATTATTTGAGTTTCTAGAGAAGGCTGACGCAGTTCTGGAAATAGTGATAGTTACTATCTTAATTAATCTTCAGTAGGAATTACTTTATTTGATACTTGTTCCTCCCACTCATTAATATCATTAAAAATTTAATGCTCTTAAACATACAATGTAACTTATATCCTTTAAATTGGAGTTATAAACACCTCTTAGTATGTGGAAAGAGTAGGGGTTTCTGTTTCTTTCATGTTCTTTAATGATGGCTGATACGGAGTTGATCTGGGATTTTCTTATTCTTGATCTGGATCCATTTTTCATCATCATCTGTATGGATTGGCTTTTCGCACATCAAGATGAGGTTTATTTTTATCATTGGCATGTTTTTTTTCTATCTATCTATGGCAGATCTCATGTGTTTCTAGGGGAGTAGTACCCGAGGCTAGGTCGTACATGACATTCTTGCCCAGATCTCATAATTGTTTTGGTTGATATTGTGTTTTAGACCAATGGAGTTTCTATTATTTTTTATCCTTCCAATATTGTTTGATACTTTCCAAACATTTTTTCATATGATTTCTCTGGTCTTCCTTCAGAGAGATAGGTGGAGTTTATGATTGAATTGATGTTCGATACGTAGCCAGTATTGATACCTTTATATTTTATGGTTCCAGCAGAGCTGAAAGTGATCAAGATTCATTTGGATGAACTATTATAAAAAGGTTTTGTTCTCCCTATAATGTTTCATTGGGTAGCCCTTATGCTCTTCACCAATAAAGCAGATACTTCACTTAATTCATGTGTGGACTATCATAATTTAAACTAAGTAAGAGTTAAAAAATATCCTTTACATCATGTAGACGATCTATTTGATCAGTTAATGAGGGGAAAGAGGTTTTCAAAGTTCGATCTTCAGTCAGTTTATCATCATCTCAGAGTTTCAGAGTCTAATATACTAAAGATGGCTTTTAAGAGAAATTATCGCCATTATGAATATCTTGTGATTCCTTTTAGACTGACTAATGCTCTTAAATTTTTTTATGGAATTGATAAATAGGTTATTCTACCAATATCTAGAAACATTATTGGTAGTGTCCATGGATGATCTTCTAGTCTATTCAAAATCCAAGCATAATAATGAGAACCATCTAATTTTGGTTCTAGAAATTTTGAGGAGTCACTATCTTTATGGAATGATTTTGAAAAATAGTTTTTGGATTCAATAAGTGATGTTCTTGGGGAACATAATTTATGATCATTTCTTTTTAGTTGTTCTAGAAAATGTAAATGTTGTTTTTTCATGGAAATAACCACGAGATGTATTGGAGATACAAATCTTCCTTGGTATTGTGGGATACTACCGATAGTCTATCAACGACTTCTCTAAGTGGGAATCAAAATTTGTCTACTCGTACCAAGAAAGTGGTGAAATTCACATTGTATGTAAAGTGTCAGACTTCATTCGATGAAATGAAAAGGATTATGACAACGGCTCCTATTCTAATCGTACCTAATCTCAGTAAGGTATACGAGGTGATTTTTTATGCTTTTAGTGCTGGTTTCAGATTTTTGCTCAGGTATAATGACCATGTGGTAGCTTATGGATCTCATCATATTTGATCACATGAAAAACTTTACCCCCAATTAGGATTTAGATATTTTCACAGTCGTGGATGCACTCAAATGTTGGTGGAACTATATTTTGGGGGGTAATTTTTTTGTCTTCTCTGATCATAAGAGTCTGATTTCAATATTTTCTCAGAAATACTTAAATCTAAGACAAATAAGATGGGTATAATATGCTCATATGTTTGACATTGATATCGCCTATACCATAGGGAAAGTAAATGTCATTGCATATGATCTTAGATAGAAAGTACCATCACAAGTTATTTTGGAATCAAAGAAAGAGGGAAAACTTATGGGTATTTTTTCTCAATTGTATCTGGATGTTCTGAAGGATGTTTTGGGATTGGTTTTAACTAGTTTTCAATAATCATCATCTCTCATGGAGTCTATTTTACTGGGTCGGTTATAGGATGATGAGTTGTAGAAGACTCTAGAATGACTTTATGGTGGGGAGACCATTTCGGGTTTGTCTCTATCTTCAGATGGTATGCTTTACTTTGGAAAAGGTATTATCATCTCAGCATATGTGAATAGTTTATTCTTGTGCTATTGTCATAGATCTTCATGGGTTGTTCATCTCGGCACCACAAAGATGTATTATGACATGGGGAGGCACCTCTAGTGGCCGAGTATGAATTGTGACATAATGGAGTTTGTGTCACACTATTATAGCTTCTAATAGATAAAGAAAGATTACTTCAATCCTTTTCGGTTGCTTCAGCCTCTTCCAGTTCAAATTTGAAAATGGGAGGAGATATCCATGGATTTTATTGTTAGATTACCATGAACTCTATGAGGGAATAATTCTATCTGGGTGGTTGTTTATTAGTTGACAAAGTCTACTCATTTCATTCTGATCAAAGACACCACTAATGTTGAAGATTTGGGTAAGATGTATGTGTAAAAGACTGTTAGGTCAGAAGGGAGTCCTTCTACCATTATATTGGACAGGGATCCTCAATTTACTTTGAGGATTTGGAGGAGTCTTCAAAAGGAAATGGGAACTCATGTTATGTTGAGCACAACCAACCATCCATAGAGAGATGTTCAAATGAAGAGAGTAATTTAGATTCTAGAGGATATACTCTACGCCTATGTCTTGGATTTCAGAGGATCATGGGATAGCCATTTGGGAATAGTTGAGTTTTTTTTCAATAATAATTATCAATCATCAATAAGAATGGTTCCATTAAAGGCTTTGTATGGTTTCCCATGCATATCACCTAATTTTAGGTCTATGGTGGCTGAAGTATCTTTTGTTGGACCATGTTTGATTCAGAAAATGTCTATGAATATTCAAGATGTACATCAATATCTGGTTATAGACCAGAGTTGTCAGAAATAATATGCATATTAGCGACATCAACCTTTGGATTTTTTCTTAGGTCAAAGGTTTTTCTTGAATGTTTCTCCTTAAATGGGTCACCATCAACTTGGAAAAAAAGGAAATTTGACTTTGAGATATGTTGGATAGTTTAAGGTCACTGAGCGGCTCAGAAAAGTTGCTTATTAGTTAGAATTTTGGTTTTAGTTGATATGTATTCACGATTTTACCCATATATACCTGCTTATGAAATATCACCCTAATTCCTCTCAAATTCTAAGTAGGGAAAATTTGAGTTTGAGCCAAATTTTCTGTTTTGGAGAAACTAGTGGAGATCGTTGACTCTCAAGATAAATTCTTTCATGGGAAGTAAATTCTATTGGTCAAATTTATATGTAAATAAGGATCAAATTCACCTAAGACTTGGGAACGCAAATAGTTTATGAGGGAGTAGTGGCATCATCTTTTTATAAAGATTACATCTCCTACATGAATTCCTGAGGATAGAGAGTCTTTATAGTGGGGAGTTTGTAACATCTCATTGCCATTTTATCACGTATTCCCTTAACCTCATTGTGGTTTTCCCGTCCTTTGAGCCTGGGAGGATACCCATTAAGATGAACTCATGGATTTTTGGACTTCAACTAATGAACATTCGTTTTTTTAGGCTACATAGTAGTTACACACCATTTAACTATCTTACACTCCAAGTAATGTTTGATGGATATAAGTCATGTAAGATGACGTCACACTGTGAAATGTTAAACTTCATGACCATGACATACACGACGTGAGTTGTTAAAAGTTCAGCTTTTAATCTGAGGCGATGTTTTTTTAGAAGATGTGGATCGTGGAGGTTACAGGTCATGTAACTAGGTAACACGTCGTGTAATGGCCAGCGTACGGTTTTTAAAAATAGTGTGTGGCTGTTTTGTTTCAATTCCTTCACTAGTTCCTCATGGCTCTTGTTGAAATTTAGTTCTAGGGTGTTTTGAGAGACTCAACCCCACATAGATCAATCCCATCAACACTCAATATCAATTGAGGTTGTAGAGCATCTCTCCTAGTGAGTAAAATTTATGTTCCTTCATTTCCTTTTATCATAGTATCTATGTTTAGTGGAATCATTGGATCTATTGGTCCAAGGCTGGTGATTCTTCATGGTTTCTTCCCAATATATTGTGTGATCTCATTCTAGAGGCCTTCTCTTCCATTGGCCGTAGTGAGTTGGGAGTTCATATTTAAGGTATGTAGGATTCCTCTATTTTACTAACACCTTGTCTTCTAAATTGAATCAATCTTGATGTGGATTGGATTCTAGGGCCTTCTTTGATGTTGTTGAGTTTCATGGATTTTGGATTCTATTGCGGTCATTTCTAACCCATGTTTTGAGGTAGTTAGTTCTATATCTAACCTATGATAACAGATCTTTTTGTTTTTTACAAACTGAATCATATAAAAAATGGAATGATTTTTTTTTTGTGTGTTGAAAAAGGTTTTTAATGAAAAAATAGTTTTCTTCTGGTTATTGATAAATGGACGGAAAATGGGTATATTCAAATAATTGAAATGGAATTTATGAAATATGTTTGAAAAGGCATCCAATGTATTGGCATGAATTTTTTAAAAGAGCACATGGGTTTCCTTGGTTTCTTAGGTGGATGTTTTAGCTTAGGGATATAGTACATTTTTTTGTGATTATTAAGGAGGTTTTTCTAGTGGATTTCCTCTATCTCATAGGCCCGTTTTTCTAGGGGACCAATATTGACGTTTTGGGGGGTTTACTCTTGGGTTATTCCCCTACTATTTTTTTCAGGTGTTATTGGATGAAATGTTTTCCCTTGATTTATTATGGTATGAGTAGAATGTGGCCTATACCTATAGTATTCCTTGGTGTTGTGATACATGGGATTCTTTTATGCATTTCTTGTCTTTCTGAGTAATCCTTGAATTCTTGTTTATGCTTTTTATGCATGTAAAAAATGCTATAAAAAATTTCATTGAAATTGTTATACCTTATTTTGTCTAAAACAGTGGAAAAGGGAAATGTTTATCATGTTTTCTATAAAAAAAATTACTGATTATCATTCCATGTTGTTATATAAAATGATCATACATGAATTGTTACACAGAGGCTTGTTTTGGAGAACTTGGGTGGGATCCAACTGAGCTTGTTAGCTCACATCCTGGACACCTCCTTTGTGATGCATAGACCTTTTTTGTCTTCCAATGTAGATAAAGGAAAGGAGTTGTAGTGAGGCAATGTGGTTTTTATCAGTTGGTTGGGTAGCTGGTGGTGAGATGGTGGGATTTTGTCCCTGTCATCATTTGAAGTAGCTATTTTTTTAGTCCCCTACTTTTGTATTTGTCTTGGAGTTTTTAGCTCCTTTTATAGTTGTATATTTCCATTGTTTCCTTATAGTTATGGAATATATATCTTGTTCACCTTCCACTATTTTATATCCATCATCTTTGACTTACTTTCATATCAAAAACCAAGATACATACTCTTCATTATCTCTTGATGTTTTTTCCCACAAAAATATTCATTTAAATCTCTATAAATATTCTTCTATCCATGATGGATAGAGAAAATTGAACTATGAGCTTTATTACACATCTCCATCTTCAAATTTTTTATACAAGTAACATATATAAGGTTCAATAATCATTCCATTCCATCAAAATCATGGTTTAAATCAAAAATATTTCTAACCTTTATTTACAGTTTATCATCTTCCTTATCATCATTTTTATTCCTCACATAGATAGATGGTTGAATAATAATTTGATCGAGATAATATTTCTCCATCTACATCAATATTTCTAGATCTATTCATTTCAAATCCTAATATAATGGATCTTTTTTTCCTCATTATATATAATCTAGCATGATCCTTTCAGCTAAGAGAATCTTCCATCTTATTTTCCTTCTAAGGTTTGTAATATATTGAGTAGTCATAATCGTTAATCAGTTATAACTATATTCTCTAGTAAATATTCTACAATTTTTTTATTATATATATTAAAATTTTATGATTTGTATATATATATCACCATTATAAATAACGATAATGTATCTATATTTTTAATGAAAAAAATACTATATCTAACTTCAAATCATGAGTTATATATCTTTTCTCAGGAACAATAAATTATCCTAAGGAATAACCACTAACCATATCATTTTTCATGAGGAATAACCATAGTCCCTTCTTTAATGCATCTCTATAGATCATGAAACCCTCTCCAGATATAGTTAATGTAAGAATGTGTGCGATGACAAACCTTTTATTCTATTCCGTGATAATTTCTTGACATTAATGTATCCAAATGAGCTTGACTCTCATTCGCGTTAACGTAGTTAGTGGATTAGATAGTACTATGAAGTTCTTCATAATGAATCAAAAATATCCTTCCAAAAAAAGAAAAATATACATCTCAGTAAGAGTGTTTGGTTAAGACCAAAATACAACAACATCAATCATTGATTGATCTAACGATAACACTTTTCTTGAGATTATATGACCCAAAAATGAAACTTTTTATTTCCAAAATTAATAGTTGGTAAATTTTCCATATATCTTATCCTTCAACATGGACATCAACATAATTCTAAATTGATCATCATGATCTTACGTTCAATTTGAATGTATAATAATATCATCAATAAAGAATGCCACAAACTGATAAAAGTAATACCTAAACATGTTATTCATTTAAACAAAAAATATATTGGGGAGATATTAAGATCCAATTGAATGAATACAAATTCATTGTTTTGATACATTGTATGGAATGGTTTCTTGGGTATATCCTCCTTGACCAACAATTAATGATATGTTGAATGAATTTTAATCTTGAAAATGTATTGATCTTTTTGAATTTGATCAAATAATTCATCAATATGTGGAATAGGATACTTATTCATGATAATAGTCTTATTATGTACTTGACAATCAATAAAAATTCATGATGAACTATCTTTATTCTTTGTAAAATGAACAGATGCACCCCCAAGGTGATACACTTGGAAAAATAAATCCCTTCACATTATTTTATTTGTGTTTTTTCTTCCATCTGTATAACTCAATCAAGGATATTATATATGGAGTCTTTGAAATTGGTGTAGCACCATGTAAAAGTTATATTGAAAACTAAAATTCATTATTTGTAGTAACACCATGAAATTATTCTGTAATGAAATCAATAATATATCATACAATAGGCATATCTTCAATGTTGTGTTTTTCTCTAATCATCTGAAATAAAAACCCTTTTGAATTGGAGTCAATACTCATACAATGGATTCAATTTTGGTTTTATGTTCACATTCATCTACACACTATTATATGATCATTGGTTGGTTCGGAATATCAAATTTCACTTCCCTTGGTATTTGATGTGTGGTTTATTTTAGGAATCTAAATCCATGCACAAAATAACATAAAATTTAACTGAAGGGAGAATAATTTTATTAGCATGAATATCATTAAATTAAACATTAATTGGAGAACAATAATAGACTTAAGATTTGATCATTATACCATTAGGTGTTTTTACTTTTAATTCAATATATAATCATTTATTTTGAATTGTGATACCCATATAAATTTTTCAAATATAAAAATATGGGTATATTGGTAATCAAATAAGACATTAGTAGTTATAGAGTGGATAGTAAGTATAATTTCTCCATTTTATTATCCAAACCATATTTAGTTATCATAGAAAAGGTCTTTCCTTTATGATTTTTCTTTGGTGATTGTGGAGTCCCACTAACCTCATTATCTCTTGTATTTGGGCATTAATTCACATAATTTTCAATCTCATTACATATAAATAAATTAATTTCATGGGTTGAATCCTTATTCTCCTTTATTTAATTTTCTGACAACTTCATCTCACATCCGCAGTCACTAAAGGTGATAGTCATCCGTTCTTAACTGAATAATTTCCTAGTTCCTTTCAAATAATTTTATGAATTATTTCCCACTCATTTTAGTTATTTAAGTGGTTGGATGTTTTTCACACCTTTATATTTACCATTTGATTTTCCATAAATCTATATTTTACTCTACCTAGCACTAAATCCAGAAGAATAATTATAGTTCCCACCATAAATATATACCCTTAGCGAAAATTAAATGATTTCGTCATAATTTATAGTGTCTTTTATAGCTAACGCAATCCAATAACTTGGTTTCAGGGAAATAATAAATCAATAAATATTTATTGTAGGGGAGATTAAAAAACTAGTGTCATACCTTTATAGTCCTATAAAATTTTCTTCATAGATACTAATTTATTTTTATTCCCTCTTTTTTGACTCAAGAAAGTCCATTTCTAACCTAGTATAAGGGTTTGAGAAAAGTATTTATTAAGAATTATCTGGTTAAAATTATCACATTCGGTAGAATTTATTTATTCCTCTTATCTTTTTTTTAGATAATAGTATACCATTTATTATCTTCTCCATCCAATATATAGACTATTAAGATAAATATTTCATGCTCTAGGAACCAAAGAATAGGAAATAAATTTTCCAGCATGTTGATCTATTTCTCAGAAACTAGTGTTGATGAATAGCCATTGAAGGAAGGTTCACAATGTCATATAAAATATTAAATGGCAGGTTTATATCTTCTTTGTAGTTTTAGAAGCTCCAAAATATCCATGATATCATTCATATCTTGAGTAAGTTTAATGATATTAGTCCCAAGTTATTTCATCCAATCCCCAAATCCATTTTGTTTCTCTTTATGATGGTCCTTACATTGACCATCATATTCTCTGTGTATATAATTTTATCTTGATCCAACCATTAGATAACACCAAAAAATATTATAAGTGTAAATCAACAATAATCAGAGTGAGTTTTCATATAATCATGAAATATCATTCAAATTATTTCTATATCATGAAACCATATTTTCTATATATAGAACTATAGGTTTAACATAGGTTATGCATGGTCATTACCAAACCTCTATGATGTTATCCTATACAAATTCTTATACCTAGGATTCTCTCCAATGTTTTCCTACCCCAATATCCAAATATTAACTAACCTTTCCTCTGATACCAACTAAATAATCCCAAGAACCTCACATATGAATATTTTATCATATTAAAAGAGAATGCAAAACATTTCATAATAATATGGGCCTAAGGATAGAAATGGATTATTTTATATAGATACTAGATAATTCATCATCTTGTTTCATGAAATATCTTCAACATATCCTAAAATGATCTTACCACATTGTACTATCCTTAGACATACCCGACATAGAACCTCTCATTATAACCTTAGGAAAGGAAACATCATAATGGGTTAGCAAAGATGCACCCTAAGGGTAAACATGGGGATACTAATTAATAGAGGATAATATGATTATAAAAGTATGATATTATATTCCCCGAAATGTACTCATTATAAAATATTCATACACCAAAAACATAACTCATAGGATTTGGAATCAATTCATATCTCAATGTATAATCAATAAGGGTGTTAAAAGGAGTAATCAATATCAAAGAGTTACAATATGTGAACATGTAATCATAAGAATAAGAAATAATAATATCGTAATCCTGTAAAATGTAACCATTTCCAAGCATAATCATTTAAGAATAGCATTAAAAATATCATACACATGTATCAAAACCCTCTAAAAGTTGTTCAAAATCTTGACCATACTTTTTTCTATGAGAATAGCTATAATGAAATCAAACTCAAACATCAAATATGAATAATTTTATTCACAATATGTTCCACTATTTTCATCATCTCATTAGATATTAATTTCATGTTACCAAATGCATGGAAAACTATAATAAACCCATTAATCTTATAATTATAATCAATTCATAATAATTTTTGAAAGATCATAATACATTATTCATATCATCATTTAATTACCCTTTTAAAATAAATATATTTCATAAAAATATCATCACCATATTCACAGACCAATAAGAGAGAGAATAAGGATGATACCATATGATCATAAACCCGATAAACCAAAATTAACAACAAAAGATGTTATAATAGATGAAAATTCCATTAAAATAATCAGGGGAATATTTCATGATGAAAATCCTCATATCACTTTGATGTAACTAATTTAAAATAAGAAAAATTTATAAATATTAAGGAAATAACTTTATTTTAAAAGAACCTTGAAATCATATAATGGATGATTCAAATAGTTGAGTAGTCATAATAGTGGAAATTTTCATTCATGATATATAAGTTAAAATAAAACATTCAATTTACACTTTTGTTAAAAGTCAAAAATTACCTCATTCAAAAAATAATAAAAATATTTCTTTTGAATTTTTTATTGAAAGTAAAACTTGTGTAAAATTGACTATAAATAATCATAGGAGAATATTGAAACATTTTTTTGAAAACAATTTTGAGAAAATATAGACATGGAAGAAAAGTTATTTTCACTAAATAGATAAATAAACTCATTTTTTCTTATAATAGTTCTTTTGGTCTATTTAAAGTTTAAATAACGGAAAATTATAGGAAAACAAGTAATCTACATATGTAACATGAAGAGAATAAAATTCATGATTTTCTTGAAAGGTAAAAAATAATATTTTTCTCATTATAACATACTCATAAATTGTCCTGATAAATAATGAGATTATAACATATATCCTTTTTCCTAAAATATAATTTTTATTTATACTTGTTTGAGAATCCTCTTCATGGGGAGACATATTTTTTCTTGCACCTTATGACAAAAAGGGATTGTTTTTCTTTTTTTCAAGAACAGAATCACATGGATGTGGTGATGCATTTTCAGAAGGTAATATGGTAGTTCTTGGATGATCTATAAGGATTAAAATGTGCGAGGATGGTAGGAAAATAGGTTCTCATTCATATGTGAGGGAAGGGACACTCATGAAATTACCAAAAATTATAAAATATAATAATTTCATTTTCAGGAAAATGTTTAAAAATGTTAATAGAGTTGAATCTAAGGTAGGGTCTGGTCAAAATAGAATAAACTAATAAAATTTTGATAGGTTTAAGTGTTTTTTTAAATATTCTCTTTTAGTTTGACCCTTCTTTATTCTTTTATAATTATAGATTTTGTAACATCTTTCTCCCTGTTAATGGTTTATAATTTTACTTTTAATGTATAAATTTGTTTATAAATGGATAATGGATTATAATTCAGACCATATCTTATCACCATTATCTAATTTTCATATCTTTTATTTTTAAATTATTTAGAAACATATTATTTTCATAAAATATCATTAATGTAATTTTTGAAACTATTCATTTAATTATACTTGAATGACATCAAGACTAATATTTAACTCTAATATAATCCATTAACAATTAAATAATATGATATATTCTTCTATAAAATATGTGGAAAACTATAACTCACTCAAATTATATTACTTTTAATATTTTCTATATCATTTTTTTATTAATTAAGGAAATAATATATCAGTGTTTTGTACAAATTTAATGTATATGTATAATCACCAAAAATTATAATTAAAATATTATCATGAAAACAATATGATTATTTTTATAAGAACCATTAATATTTATTCATAACATTAATTTTTTCCTATTTTAACACATAAGATATATTTAAAAGTATGAGAGTGATATTTAATATTTTCCTTTACTTTATATATTATATAGGTAACCTTCATGAATATGTTCCCTTTAAAAATTATATTTTCAGCCTATATAAATAATGGTAGAATTAAAATCATTTTAAAAATAATTAATATGAAAAATGGTAACATTAACACTTGGTTCTAACCTAGGATAACCCGATTTACCCTTTACTGTGGTGTTACATTTTACCATTTTTACTATTCATATTGCTTAAAAATAAATGGGACCTATTTACCTAATTTGGAAAACTTTATTTGAAACATGAAATCTATTTTTCAAAACTCCATTTTTATATATGGAATAAATTCATTTTGAAAAAAATAAGTAAAACAAGATGAAAATTCTTTTTTATAAAAAAATATATATTTTTAAGAATATAATAAGATATATATTCTATATATCATGACTAAATGACATCATATGAATGGTAAAATATCTTATTGAATATATAATAAAAACATGTGATTATAATAATTAAATAATAGTGATAAAATTATTCTATTAAGATTATAATTCATTGATGTAACACCTCAAAATTCTTAAAAAAGAACATTGAATTTGATAGAATACGCAACACCCAACACTGAGCATAAAAAACCCAGTAAATATACTTCTTCACATTTATTCTCTTAGATATATTGCAAAAGACACAACCCTAAGTCTAAATAAACCATAATGGAGTATAACATTAAAACATAGCCACTGAATTAGAGGTTATGAATTGTTTTAAATAAATTATAGAATTTATGGTTATAAATTAATTATAAATAAAATATAAATAATTTCATACAAAAAGAAATTTTATCTATAAAATAATATTTTTTCTGAAGGATGGTTTAGTCACACTTTATTCACATTATTTAGAATTAATTTTTTTAAAATTTATCAATTTTATTTGGAAAAATAACCTTCATTTTTTAAAACTGAATATCAAAATTAGATTAAAGTGATATTTTTGTATTCTTCTCAAATATTATATTTTTCAATGGTTATGTAAAAATATTTATTTTTAATTGAAAAATATCTTTTCATTTAAATAATTTATAATGTAAAATTTTATTTCAATTTTTTTTTAAATTAAAATTAGTTCAATTTCATATCAATTATTTCAATTTAGTTCATTGTAATTATTTTAGTATTGAATTTTTAAAAAAAATCCTTATAAAATATTGAATATTTTCTCTTTAAAAACAGGATTTTTCATCACATCTACGGGATTAATTTTAAATCAACATTTTCCACTTATGTGAATTGAATTTGGGAAAAAAATATTTCTTATTATTAGTAAACATAATTTATAATGGCTAGTAGGTTCAAATTAATTATTTACAAAAATAAATAGTGAATGCATTAAAAATTAATTATTATGGTTAAGGGAAAAATGGGTTTAAAATGGGGTTAAACTAAGATGATAATGGTAAAAATGACTTACCAAATTGTCCAAAATCCATTTGGTGGAAATTATTCCACTTTATCTCCTCTAGGTTTAATTATGGTTTATTTTTTATCCTTTTTTCATGAAGAAAATGTTGGTGTAATTTAATCTTCTCAAACATTAAAAGTGTGTCACTCACCTCACTTATAAAAGGTCATACCCTCTCTTCTCTTATTGACACCTTCAAACACTTTTCAATCAGCCATGACCTATCCAAATTTCATTCCAACATACCCCCTCTCATACAAAAATTATTATTAATACATGATGATATAATAATAAAAATATTCCATATAATGATATATTTTTATATTTTTTTCATGACCTACAACCACCTCTACTTAAATCATATGGTTTATGAAATCACATATCATGTGTACGGTGTACTATCTCCTCACGAATCGATGTCATTAATTTTTCAATTAACACCTCTCACGTTTGAATATGATGATGCATATAAAGTTTATATATGATATATATAACATACTTATACCTATGGAGTCATTATATCATATATACTTTTTCTACTTTAAATTAAATAGGTTATATGATAACATCCTTCATGCTTACGGTGGACTACCGCCTCGCGAAGTGATGTGATATGTTTTTGACTAAAACTTTACATGAATGGGGGTAAGGATAGATTTATTTAATATATGTGATATAAATTAAATAATTATATTGAGTATATATTTATCATTCTTAAATATATCATCTTATTTCACCCACTGAAATATGATAATGTGGCTCATGTACGTGTGGACTACAACCTTCATGAATCGATGTGACACTATTTTCATCACCACACCACATTTCTAATATATATAACTATATTTCAAAAAATAATATTATATTTATGATATTATTATCATTATTTAATTGGAAAATATTAAATAACTCTTTTCTATGATGGTCATTTATAATTGTAAACGTTACTCAAGTGTATGTATAGCCAACAATCTCCATGATCTTAACGTACTACATTTTTCAAGGAAATATTTATTGATTGGTTTTAAAACAATAATTGATTTAAAATTATGATAATTATATAATTATTATTATTCTTGATATTTTGGAATTATATAATATGCAAAAGAATCAGAACATTCATGAAAAAACATGAATGAGAAAACAGTTCAATTAATACCTGAAATAATGAAAAAATTGAAATATTATTACCTAATAGATGATAAAATGTTATAAATGGATCATATATGATATTATAAATATTAATTTCATTCTATAATAATTTTATAACCTTTATAAAACCATTTTACGTGAGGATAAAGCACTCTCAATCAAAAGAAAGCATGATGTAAGGGATTTCATCTCAATTTCATTTCATTGAGGAATACTATAATGTTATGAAGCTAATTTATTTTATTTGGTGTATATAATGGTAATTTATCATATAATAAAAATAATATATAATAATTCATGATATTTTAAGATTCATTTTGAATTATTTTATATTAGGTAATTTTAATTGAAAGCTACTGAATGATAAATAATTTCATAACTAAGTTTATGTAAGATCTCGGAATTCATGAATGTACATCCTTATATAAAATTTTGGTTTTACTTTCTTATTTCTAGTTAATTAAAGTATTTTTGAAAGTATGAGGGGCCTATGAGGTTTTTTGAGTGTTCAAAATATAAAAAAGGGTAAAAAATGGAAAATGTGTGGGAGGCGCACGATTGGCGCACAGTTGGCACACGATTAAGAAAACTATTCAGCCTTTTGAGGAAAACCATCCAATATTGGAAAGAGGTTTAACACATAGTTGGTGCATGATTATTCAAACCATCTAGAACTCTCCATGTAACCATGCAACCCAACTCCACTTGGATATAGGCTTGTTCATGGTTTGCACATGGTTTTTTTAACCATGCGGGTAAACTATGTAGCCTAGTAAAGTTATGAAAATTACAGTTTTTCCATTACAAGGTTTTAATATATCCATTAAATTACTCCCCCATTTCATCTTCCTCCATCCCTAGGGATGCCCCATTTTTACTCAAGCTCCAAAAGGTTGATATACTTAATTTTTATGTTGTATGGAGCATCGTTGGTTGCATATTGAAGCTCCAAGTAAGTCTATCACATCCCATGCTTCCCTTTTCTAGATTACGGTTATTAGTTTATTACATGTTCTTCAAAATTCATAAAACCCTATTTTTCTTGTGAAACCATGTTTTGGGATTCAAATGTTGATTGAATCCAGATTTAAGGCTATTATTAAGAGTTTTTTCATTATCAAAATCAAGGTAGGTGGTCTGCAAGTTATATCCCATAGTTTTGTTATATATTTATGCATGTGTGTTGAGATACTTCTTCCCTCTTATTCTATACTTGTCACCTTTAGTAGTATTCAATAAAATAGTCAGATAAATAATTATTTAGACACATAATGAACCCCATGGGATGCATTGAGGATGGCTGGAATGATTTCGGGCCACCCATGGGGTGTGTTGACATTCCTGAACCTATAAATTGTTAAGGCTAAGGGTATAGTTGATGTGTGATAATGTAGATCCCATGAAGAGAATTTTAATATGATTGGTTTAGTTAAAATGGAATAATTACTATTTTTCCTAGGGTTAGTAATGGAATAAGGGGTCATTGGATTGAGTACTAATGGGTTGTGTGAACTATGAAATAGAAAAAGGGTAATGGTTGGATGGTCTAAGGATTACGAATGATAAATGGTTTAAATGAGTTAACAGAGACTATGATTAAGTTATTATAAATTATGTTGAAATGACTAAAATTATTATTTTATATGAAATGATGAACATTTTAAATTGAAAATGGCTTGTGAGTTACAGAACATGTAAATCGGGAATTCATAAATATGTAGTGAAACCTAGTTTTGGGATTCAAATGTTGATTGAATCCAGATTTAAGGCTATTATTAAGAGTTTTTTCATTATCAAAATCAAGGTAGGTGGTCTGCAAGTTATATCCCATAGTTTTGTTATATATTTGTGCATGTGTGTTGAGATACTTCTTCCCTCTTATTGTATACTTGTCACCTTTAGTAGTATTCAATAAAATAGTCAGATAAATAATTATTTAGACACATAATGAACCCCATGGGATGCATTGAGGATGGCTGGAATGATTTCGGGCCACCCATGGGGTGTGTTGACATTCCTGAACCTATAAATTGTTAAGGATAAGGGTATAGTTGATGTGTGATAATGTAGATCCCATGAAGAGAATTTTAATATGATTGGTTTAGTTAAAATGGAATAATTACTATTTTTCCTAGGGTTAGTAATGGAATAAGGGGTCATTGGATTGAGTACTAATGGGTTATGTGAACTATGAAATAGAAAAAGGGTAATGGTTGGATGGTCTAAGGATTACGAATGATAAATGGTTTAAATGAGTTAACAGAGACTATGTTTAAGTTATTATAAATTATGTTGAAATGACTAAAATTATTATTTTATATGAAATGATGAACATTTTAAATTGAAAATGGCTTGTGAGTTAAAGAACATGTAAATCGGGAATTCATAAATATGTTTAATGAGTTAATACATGGGAATTATGGGGTATCCCTACTGGGTTGAATGTAAAAAAGTGGATGTGCTATGTGATATAATAATTGTACTTAAAAATTATAAATGGGATATATTAACTAATGTATGTTATTGGATGAACATTAGATAATTTATGATAATTTTATAATATACTTAATGGGTTAAGGGATGATAATAAGATTTAGGATAAGCAGTTATGAAATGTAAAAGGAAAATGTGTCAATGGGGTGCGACAATGTATTAATTACCATGTTTGTGGTAATGCAATGTGATTTATATTTTTATTGGTTGTGGTTGGTTTTGATAGGTAATGTGTGTGGTGAATGTATAAATAATCATGTGTACATGGCTTGGTAGAGTGGGGTATTTACATGAGGTTCAACACCCACAGGTCGAGTTGTAATGAGGCTTTGAAATCCACCAAAAATTGCACGGGTTAGGGAAAGGGGCAGAGGATATGTTCCACTAATGGTTACATTCCACCCAAAATGGGGTTTCAATATGAGGATAATGTAAAGACATGATGTGTTTATCCCTAGTATGGTAGGAAATTAACTTATTACCTTTGTGCATAGTGATTGATTTCCTCAAACCCATGTTTTGATGATGTATATACCTAATCCATGGAACATGTGATAAAAATGGATTAGGTATTGATGATTGTATAAATGATGGAAATGGAGAAATGATTGAAAGGGGTGAAGTAAATATTGATAACTAATGACATCTGAGTTGTCCTTATTTTATTTTCATTTAATTTGTACTTGCATACACTATCTTCTTAGACTGGATATTTTTTTTACACTATTGGTGGTGGCCTACTGAGCTATACTAACACCCTACTCAAACCTCCATTGGGTACCTGGGCAGATCTCGGGGTTGAAGGTTAGGACAAGGGGAAGGGCACTATGATAGGGAGATTATTTAGGCTGGGTACATGCATGATGGGTGATTCAGACGTAGATTCAAGACATATCTAGGGGTTTTATTATTGTCTTTACTTTGGGTTTTTCTCACTTGGAACTACTTATCATGAAATCAAATATTTTACAATTTGGTTGTGGACTTGTACCCAATTTGGGAAATGATTTGTTTTGCATGTTCATTGGCTTATATATATTGGTTCTATTATTTCATTGTTATCTATTTTAGATTACTCTAGTAAATAGGGTATAGTCTCACCACATGAATTATTTTACCTTTGATGATAGTCTACAACATTTGGAATATAGAAAGTCACACTTGAGGTCATGTGATGATGCAACTCAGGGCACCAATTAGTGTCACCCGGGTCAGGGACATTACAATTTATGCTCATTGGGTTATATTACTTCTTTGTTTTCATTGATACTATATGATTATGTGTACAATGAATTTTTATTATCATATGTTTTATTTAGACTTGTTTTATGGGGATTTATAGATGATACTCATAATCTATTCATTGATTAATATTCACATTAACGTTATGGTCATTATAAATATTTGTTTCATAATATCATTATAATCGAGATTGTTTATTCATGAATTTCAGTTGATGGAAATTATTTGATCATTGTATAAAAAAATATCATTGTATTATACTCTAGTAATTCATTATTTAATAAATTAATAGTTCCATTTTCAACTCGTTGGTTCTTAAAATAATTGATAAGATTATTTTAATAAAATCAAACATCATTTCACTCTTCGGTCAATAATTAATTATCTTCCAAAACCATTTTTTCTAAAAATGTTTTAAAAAATGTCTTTAACCTTTTCAAAGTTATTTATTAATGAAATTTTCAACATTTTTTAATTTTTGAAAAAAAAAATTAAATGAATATTCATGTTGTATTCTGAATAATACCCATTTTTATTTTATCGAAAAAGAGAGAGGAATATTTATTTTAATGTGTATAGAATGAATGGAATTTTTAACCATTGTAACCAATAAAATTTCATAAAGATTATTTTATATGTTTTAAAATATATTTTCAAACAAATGTATTTTAAAAAAATAAACATTTAGTTTTAGAATTTGACATCAAAATTAAAAGGATATTTTCCTCATGAATGTTTTTAAAGATATTTTTATAGTATTTCTATTCATAAATAAAAAACTCTATATTATTAATCCAATGGGTATATATTGTATTTATACCATCCTTATTTTTCCTCGTGATAGTTTATAATTATTTTGATCAAGAATAGTATTTAAATTCACTTCCTTGATTCAGTTTTCTAGTCAATAACATTCCCTTGAAATGTTATGATTTTTTTGATTATTGGACATTAAATTTCCCTAAAATATAAATATTAGTTATTAGGGATTTTTTTATTTATTTAGTCATATAACATTTCAACATATTTTGGTCCATATTTAATGTCATTTTTTATCTGGGGAAATATTGATAAATTATTTTTCTTTACACAATATTGATATTTGGTGATAAGGAATTTTATTTATAAAGAAAATTGATTATTCGATATATTTGGAATTATTTTACATGAAATACATGGATGGGTCCCAGTTTTAGATAGCCCCTTAATGCATCAATAATCTCATGGGATGAATCATTTTTCTAGCCTTTGTTAAATGGGTTTCTACACATTAGTTTTAAATTTTCTTGAGGAAATATTTTGATGGTAGAGGTATCATGTTCCTAAAAAACATGATGTCTAATAATTAATATTTTATTTAATTTAGAATTTAATTATTATTTTCAATGATATTTTCACTATTATAGTATCTCTAAATGAATTATATTCTCGGATTATTGACTAAATTGAATGTATTTTCAATTATTTACATATTCAAATTAATTATTCCTTATCTAGTTAGGATATTCATGTTATTGATTAAATGGATTTTCATTCATTTATTTAACATTCCATGTTGATTATGTCTTATGTAATTATGAAATCCAAGTTATTTATTAAATGGAATGTGTGTTCAATTATATACCTTACCATATTTATTATTCTTCATTTATTAAAGATAGCTTCTACTGAATAAAACCATAACTAAGGATTCTATATCACAATTTTTTTTCCATTCCCATGAATTAGTGATGTTTACTAAGAGTGATAAAAAATAATATTATATATTATATTATGATGGTCTTGGGAAAAATTATATTGAAAATGTTTTATTCAAATGTAATATTAGATTCATGTATATATCTATTTTACCCAGACTACTAAACTATTTGGTTCTTCAATATGTGATTCCTTGCATCTTATTCTAGAGTAAAATACCATACACAAACTCTAGGATACTAGGGTTAGGTTTGTAATATTTCATTTAGAATATGATTTTTTCAGAAAAAAACATCTTCTTTATTTTTAAATGACATTACTTTTTATTTGTAATTATTTTCTAACCAAATAATTCATTTTATATAAGTGTAAAACATAATATTTTCATTATTTAATTAGTAATTTTTGTACCCCCCCCCCCCAATAGAAAATATTAGTGATGAATTCCAATCAAAATAATAATATTAATAATATATCATGCTTATTTTATACATGGTGTTTCATATAAACAAAGTTATCAAAGAAGTAAATTTTTTTCATAGAACTACATCATAAAATCATAGGGATTTAAAATAACTATAATGGAATGAACATGATAATAGATGCCAAGAATGTAAATTAATAATATATTTTTATTTATTATTTTTTCTAGAATGTAAAAATCTAGATGTGACTTAATTTATGAGACTTTCTTTTTAATATCTTGTTTTATTGTTTTTTTAAACTATTTTTCTTCACTGCGGATGTCATTTTAAATGTTCCTAAAACGTTTTAATTTATGATTCAAAGGTTTATAATGTAAATTATCATCCATATTTTACATTCATTATGGTTTTTTAAAATTTAATATTTATAATATTTTATGTATGGGTTATTTTCTATATTTTATAGAAGGGAAAAATATTTTTTTAACAAATAAAACATGGAAAAAATTACCAACATCATATTTATTAATCACTATCATTATTATTATAAAACATAGAATGGATTTTAAAAATTTACCCTATTCTAAAATTTTTAATTCTTTTTGGTGTTTTCAAAGAAATATAAAAAATTTCTTAAGATTAAGAGAAATTTAAAAGCATTTTTACAATGGGTTCAAATGAGTTTTTTAGTTATTTTATGATGAAAAATTTAATTCTTTATATATATTTTTTATGATATCATACTTGAGGATGATGTCTGTAGAGACCCGAAGCTTGACGTACATGGAAATTACATTACTTTTGCGGAATATTTAGTATATAACAAAAACAGACACACAAGGACCGTAATAGTTTAGTGTCTTTGGAAACTTGGAACGTAATCTTCTAATCATGGTGAAAGATCTTTAACATATCCCATAAAGATCTTCCCCTTTTGTATTCTTACCTAAAACCTTTATTTGTATCCTGGGTAAAAGAAAACATATAAAGGGTGAGCACAAATTCTCAGTAAGGGTAAGCATGGATAAAATAAAAAAAATCATATACATTTGAACTTAAAAACATGAACATAATGTTTAAACATCAAAATCTTGAGAAATGACATAAAACATGGCAGTACATAAGGCATAGATCATAAAGAAACATTAATCATGATAAAATATCATGGGAATAAAACATGTGATTGTGGAAACCATTAAGCACATGATATGATTTCCATAGTAGCCAAGGAATTGCTGCCAAGACCATCTTAGTGGACAAAGTCCTTTTCGTAATCGAGTTCACTCCTCGTTTCAGTCCTGTATTACTGAACCGGTTTAACTTACCGTTCCATCCATGTCTATATCATGAGATATAAATCTTTACCCAATGCATTGGAGGGAGATATAGGTCCCACCCATCTCATAATGAAATCATTCTTACTTTTTCCACTACATAAACTTAAAACATTCATCATAACCTAAAGAATAAAATGGGTTTCATAAACATCATATCATCATCACATTATCCATATAAAACAAATGGATATTTCATCATAATAAAAGTGAAAACATGTAAATCATAGATACATTATACTTGAAACATACACATAAGAAATAATTTCATCTTAGATGGAAAATGGTTTTGATAAAACACTTGAAATGAATTCTTGAGGGAAATATCCTTTCTTCTTCGAAATCATTTTCTTTTCCCAAAATTCCATGCAATTTTAAAAGAAAATTATTTTATTGAAAATATTCATGAAATATTTTGGAGGAATATTAATGAAAATAAGTCTTTATAAAACTTTGAAAATCTGTTCATGTTGTATAAGTTAAAAAAAACATCATCCTCGTACTTTTGTCAGAAAAGTCAAAAAGTACCACATATGGTAAACAAAAGAAAGATTCCTTCCATAACACAAAGAAAAAGTCAAGATGGGTAAAAATGACTTTAAACATACATGGAAAAATATTAAACACTTTATGAAAACTTTTTTATGGACATGGATGAAAAATATAACCCCAGTAAATACATACGTATAAGCGATCTCGGATATAAATGAGATTGCAAAATTATCCCTTACCTTAGGTCTGATATGCTTCGTATGGATCCTAACCTCCTGTATAATGATTTAAATAATGTCATTGACTTATTACATAATCATATTCATTGTTATGATATCATATATGTTTCACTTATGACTTTATATTACCCATTCTTTTGTATATTCCAAGTTAAAGAAGCGTTTTGGGTAAAATCATTTCATTTATCATATGTGTTTCGACTTGTCGTTCTTGATATTATTACTTATATCTTGATTTAAATAATTCCAGAATGTAAAACATGATTTATATATAATATATATTCATAATATACATATATATTATATATCTATAAAAGGAATGAAATACACCATTCATGGAGACGGTAGGTCGTACGTACGCATGAACGCTGTTTTCGTTTCCTTATTGAATTGAATGAAATTAAATAGATGACATAAATATATAAATAAATAAATCCAGTAGAATTATTATTTAATATATTTCATTATTATTCATTATATATACTTTATAATCATTCTTGAATGGTTAATCATGGAAAATGAATCTCATCGCGTTCGTGGAGATGGTAGTCTGTACGTACGCACGAGCGATGATATCATTCCCATGATCGTGGAATTGTATTGGAGTGTATGTATACTATTTCAGAATTAATAAAAATTTACAATAATAATATATAGTCATTATTTACACCATTATACCAATCCAAGTAAGGTGGTGGTGGAAAATAGATTACACCACGACGTGGAGACGGTATTCCATATGTACGCACGCGCGGTGATTTCATTTTCCATAGGATGGATAGATAGAGAAATAGGGTTATTTCATACTTATAATAACATACCATTATATTATTTATACTGATGTTATTACTTAATAATGATACAACTAACGAAGAAGAAGTAGAAGAAGAAATAATTTTTAAATAATCGGTAACGGACATTACCTCTTCTTTGAAGCGCCTCTTTGAGACCTCCTTTTAGGGCACTAAAATTGGTCTTTGAAGAAGACCTAGACCTCTAGGATGTTTCTAGGGAAGTGGGGAAGTGAAATGGTCAGAGGTTTTCTGAGCTTCAAGGCTCAAAATGGTGTGAGTAAGAGAGGGACGAGGTGCCCTTTTATAAGGGAGGAGAGGGGCACCTTTGGAAATATAAGAAATATTAGTTTATATTAAATCCCAACCCAACATAAAAACTTCCAAAATGACTCATATCCAAATATTAGATGATATAAGGTTTTAATATCATCAAACAATAATATTTAGACATGTTAGGAATTTATTTTAAACATTATCAACTTGATTTATCCTTATTTATCAATTTAATTTTATTTGGGGGAATAACATTATAAATTTTAAATTATTATAAATAATTACTTATTTGTTGTGAATTGTCCATAATTGGATAATTTATAACATTTTAGACCATATAAATTTAAATTTATAATTTTCAAATATTTTTGTGATCTTTAAACAAGTTTATAATATGTTATTTTTATAAAATAACAATAGTGTCAATTTTGACACTATTAATTTATTTGAATTTAAATAAAAAATATACATAAGATACTTTTGAAATAAAAGATTTAATAGATTCATAACATGTAATATTTATCTATAGAATTATTGGAACACATTAAATAGTTCATATATTATTTATTTTAATATTTTTAGAACCATTTATATGATATTTCTCTTAATAAAATAATTTGAACATCACTATTATGTCTCCTTTAATGATAATTATTTAATCCCTAAAAAATATAAATAAATTTATATGATGTTGATAATTTTATTATATTTCCGGAGATTATTCATGTTCTAAGTTTCATGAAGTTTATCACTAAATTAAAATTAATATACTTATAAGATTTAAGAGAGTAACATGTTGTCACTTTCTTTGGTTTTAATAATAATTATATTATTTCATGGTCAAAATTCCCTGAAATGAATCTAGTCCAACCCTTAGGTGATATGGGTCGAGTTTTAATCATCCAATAGGATTTTTTCAAGTGTTAGGGTAATTTTATAATCTTATTTTTACCCTTAATTACCTGATTTACCTTTAACTATGGTAAAAAAAATTACCGTAGTTACTATTCATAATGCCCAAAAATAAAAAGTAGCTTATTAACATAATTTGGACCCACTGATTCCAAATATGGAATCCATTTTTCCAAATTCAATACAAAAATGTTTCATAAATTAAATTAAAATTAATCTCGTTGTCGAAAGAAAACGGGTTTTTGTTTAAAGCATTGCAAAATATTGAATTGATTTAACCTACGAATTCAAGGTAAAATCAATGATAATGACATAAATTATATTAAATGGTAAAAATATATTCTATTTTTACTTTAAAACCATTCAATATTATAATTTAACCATATAAATTATTACGATGAAAAAAGTTGTTTTTAATTTAAATATAGCATGTTTTTACTATTCATTAAAATATGAAAGTTATCAGAAAAATATCAAAACTTTATCCAATGTAAATTTTTATATCCTGATTCAAAAGAAGAATTTTATTTTGTAAAATTTAACTTATAAACATTTCAAAAACTAGATTTAATGTCGGTGCGCCATTAAAAGGCGGTAAAACTGCATTTTTTTAAAAATACTTATTTTACTTGAAAAATTTATTTTGTTCACATACCATGTTCTAGAAAATGTGTAAGATGAAATAATAATGTTATAATATTCAAAATTTAGTTAATACTATTCATAACGGATAGTTCATAATAATATTCTAACCATATATCATTGTTTAGTGAAACCTAATATTGCGTACAACACACGCTATCGAGGAAAGTCGTGATTGCGTGTAATGCAAGTCATGTCAGGGTTTCATGTAGTGCAATCTCACTTTGGTGTAGCATAAAACACAAGGCATAAAAGAAATTAAAAGAATATTCTTCATAAAATCTCAGGGTGTTACATTCTATCCCCGTTAAAATGAATTTCTCCCTCTAAATTCGTCGGGGTTATAAATCGTTTACTATTCATAAAAACCCACATCGTAAAAAGGAATACTAAAACTTAATTTTAAAAAATAAAGTATGAAATTTAACGATTACCCAAAGTAACTAATCACTATGTTTCCATATAGGAGAACATAGGTGAAAATATGGATATGGAATAAAAATATAACCATCATGTTCTGATGGAGAATAGTAGAGAACATGACTATGAAAAATCCAAAAATCACAAACCCTTAAATTTGTGATGATCTAAGGTACCATCTGATTCGTCGGATATAAGAGCACTATGACAAAATTTTTGGTTTTCAATATCATTTCCCTAAAGTTGAAAATTTTGAATTAGAATAAATACTTGCTTGATTTTGGTGCAATCTCACTTTTGTTCGTGCTTTGAACAATTTCCACTTCATCTCTTAAAGAAATGAAGTTGAATTTGTTATTCGTGAAGTGTTAACAAATCATGTGATAGAATTATGGGTCATTCCATATGTTTCAAACAAAAGGTTAGCAAAAGTTATCAAATATACATAAGTCCATCTATGGTGAGGTTAATCATATACGATTCCAAAAATTAACTTATACTTCATATATCATACCGCTTAATAAAATAAAACTAGTTTCTACTAACCAGGGACTTCCTGTAGGCCAGTGGTAGGCGATAAAGGCAAGTCGCACTTCGGTTGTGGGTTCAATTCCCACATCCTTGTCCGACGCGACGGGTTGTCGCTCGTCCTGCAGGTTGTCCTTTTTCTAAAATTACATCATTATGACATTCCATCGATAATATCAAAAACAGTTCTAGCCTTAAACTAACTTATGTTCAACATAATCCATTTCAAATCTTTAGGCTTATCAAAAATACTTCTATCCAGGATTATTGTATAAAGAAAACAATTACTAGAAATTTCATCTACCGAGCATGTGAATACCATCATTTATCCCCGATATATCTTGTGGATCACATTCCAATCATGTGAAAACCTTAATCATGCATTCTCTTGAAAAATGAATACTTATTTAACCTTAGTGAAAACATGAATGCCGTCAAAAGTTAACTCTTTCCACATACCAAAATCCCAAAATTTCTATATACTCAAACCATAATATCACTTTGTCCTTATTTTAGTCATGAGCTCAAGATTACTATTATATTATTTTCTCCTAATCCCTTCCATAAGCACATTTCATATGCTTTCCAAAAATATTTCAATCACTTTTTCATGGTTTCCAGTACCATATAATAATTGAAAACCAATACATAGATATTCCAAAATTCTACAATACCATAAATGATATTCCATGATACTATTTTGAAATCCCATTACATAAACACATAATCATTACACAAAATCATTTTTATACTCAACATCACAAATAGTGATCGCATGAAACTTCCCTTTATCCTTTTCTTTAAGAGGTTGCTCATGTTGATCATCATTAACCCGTGGATTAGGGCATTTATTAGCATAATGCCCCATTTCCTTGCACTTGAAGCATTGAAGTATTGGTGAAGATTTCTCTATAGTCTTTTCTCTATTCACATCATTAGCAACCTTTTTCCCATTAATTCGACAATCAACTGCTCGATGGCCTTCTTTTCCACACTTAAATAATTTTCTAGTACCTTTTAGGAAATATCCACCATGCTTATTTCCACACTTTGAGAATAAAGAATCATTCATATTCTTTTCACTATTGTTCTGAGATTTCTCTTTGAACTCCATCTTTCGTTTCTTGGCTAAACCATGAGATGGATATGTTGTACCAACTTCTAGTTCTACCTTGATATCACAACGCATAATTTCTTCATAGATACTGAAGTCTCTTATAGCTAATTCCCTTCAAAGACTTGGTTTTAAGCCACTGAAAAATCGATCAACTTTACTTTCAGGTTGGATGATGAATCCAGATGCAAACCTTGCAAGTCTTGTAAAATTCGCTTCGTATATACCAACAGATTCATCATCCTTCTGCTTAAGCTCAAGAAACTCCTTTTCCATCTTTGTTCGAAGAATACGAGGGAAGTACTTACTGAAAAACAAGTTCTTGAACTCATCCCATTCTATGGACTCGATTTCATCTATTTGCCTTGTATTCTTGATAAGATTCCACCATTGATCATCATCACCTTCCAAATGATATACTGTTAAGATGGATTTATCGTGCTAAGAAAACTGTAGATCTGAAAATAGATTTTCAGTGGTACTGATCCATTGTTCAGCCACTACGGGATCAGAAGACCCGCTGAATGAAGGTGGACGCTGCCTCATGAAGGATTCAACAGAATGTTGCTCCTTTCTCTACTCATTTTGAAGTACAGAATGATTCATAGCTTGTGTAAGTATAGAAATAAAATTGTGCACTCCATATCCAATGAAATTGGTTTGGTCAGGAGGAAAATCATTTCATTTTCCATTACATTGATCAATACGGTTCCTTCGAGTTCCAGCCATCGTCTAAAACCCAAAAATAATAGTGTGAGAGGCAAATACCATGCTAGGGAAAACAACATAATAAAGGGGAAGTACCCTCAATATCTAACATCTTAGGATTAATTCTAAGATCGTTATCGCAATTCTAGGACTATAAACTATACGTATACTTAACCTTAGGGACATCTCTAGACATACATTAGAAATATCTCTTGGGATTTCACTAATGTTTTCGCATCCAAGTTTCCAAAGGTTACTAAACCTTTTCTCTGATACCAACTATAGCGGTCTGGAATTACTTCCAGTGGACTAAAATTGTACCTATCAGGGCACTCCATGGGAAGCTACACCCCCTGGGCGGGACACACCACCATCCCCAGTGTCATCCATTTCCTCATGATGCCCTTGGGCAGAGAGCCATGCTTCGTCCAACGCTCACATGTGAGAGTTCGCAAGGATCGGATACAATACTACCTCCTTTTCCTATGATACCAATTGTAGAGACACGAAGCTTGAAGTACATGCACATTACAATACTTCTGTGAAATACATAGTACATAACAAAAACAGACACACAAGGACAATAATAGTTTAGTGTCTTTGGAAACTTGGAACGTAATCTTCTAATCGTGGTGAAAGATCTTCACCATCTCCCATAAAGATATTCCCCTTTTGTTTTATTACCTAAAACCTTTACTTATATCCAGGGGAAAAGAAAACATATAAAGGGTGAGCTCAAATGCTCAGTAAGGTTAAGCATGGATAAAATAAAACAAATCATATACATTTGAACTTAAAAACATGAACTTAATGTTTAAACATCAAAATCTTGAGAAATGACATAAAACATGGAAGTACATAAGGCATAGATCATAAAGAAACATTAATCATGATAAAATATCATGGGAATAAAACATGTTATTGTGGAAACCATTAATCACATGATATGATTTCCATAGTAGCCAAGGCATTGCTGCCAAGACCATCTTAGTGGACAATGTCCCTTTTTGAATCGAGTTCACTCCTCGTTCCAGTCCTGTATTACTGAACCGGTTTAACTTACCCTTCTATCCATGTCTATCTCATGAGATATAAATCATTACCCAATGCATTGGATGTAGATATAGGTCCCACCCATCTCATAATGAAATCATTCATACTTGTGCCACAACATAAACTTAAAACATTCATCATAACCCAAATAATAAAATGGGTTTCATAAACATCATATCATCATCATATAATCCATATAAAACAAATGGACATTTCATCATAAGAAAAGTGAAATCATGTAAATCATAGATACATTATACTTGAAACATACACATAAGAAATAATTTCATCTTAGATGGAAATTGGTTTTGATAAAACACTTGAAATGAATTCTTGAGGAAAATATCCTTTCTTCTTCGAAATCATTTTCTTTTCACAAAATTCAATGCAGTTTTAAAAGAAAATGATTTTGTTGAAAATAGTAATGAAATATTTTTGAGGAAGCTTCATGAAAATAAGGCTTTATAAAACCGTAAAAATCTGTTCGTGCCGTATAAGTTAAAAAACATTATCCTCGTACTTTTGTCGGAAAAGTCAAAAAGTACCACGTATGGTAAACAAAAGAAAGATTCCATACATAACACAAAGTAAAAGAAAATATGGGTAAAAATGAATTTAAACATACATGAAAAAATATTAAACACTTAATGAAAACTTTTTTATGGATATGGATGAAAAATACAACCCCAGTAAATACTTACGTATAAGCGATCTCGGATAAAAATGAGATTGCAAAATTATCCCTTACCTTAGGTCTGATATGCTTCGTATGGATCCGAACCTCATGTATAATGATTTAAATAATTTCATTAACTTATTAAATAATCATATTCATTGTTATGATATCATATATGTTTCACTTATGACTTTATATTATCCGTTCTTTTGTAAATTCCATGTTAAAGCAGCGTTTTGGGTAAAATCATTTAATTTATCGTATGTGTTTCGACTTGTCGTTCTTGATATTATTTCTCATATCATGATTTACATAATTCCAAAATGTAAAAAATGATTTATATATAATATATATTCATCATATACATATATATTATAGATCGATAAATGGAATGAAATACACCGTTCATGGAGACGGTAGGCCGTACGTACGCATGAACACTGTTTTCGTTTCCTTATTGAATTGAAAGAAATTAGATAGATGACATACATATATATATACATAAATTAAGTAGCATTATTATGTCATTTATTTCATTATTATTAATTATATATACTTTATAATCATTCTTTAATAGTTAATCATGGAAAATGAATCTCATCGCGTTCGTGGAGACGGTAGTCCGTACGTACGCACGAGCGATGATATCATTCTCCTGATCGTGGAATTGTATTGGAGTGTATGTATACTATTTTAGAATAAATATAACTTTACAATAATCATATATAGTCATTATTTACACCATTATACCCATCCAAGTAAGGTGGTGGTGGAAAATAGATTACACCACGGCGTGGAGACTGTATTTTGTACGTACGCACGCGCGGTGATTTTGTTTTCTCTAGGATGAATAGATGGTGAAATAGGGTTGTTTCATACTTATAATAAAATATAATTATATGAGTGATACTTATTTTATTACTTCATAGTGAAACAACTAAATTATAAGATGTAGAAGAAGAAATAAAGTTGAAAGAATCGGTAACAGACATTACCTCTTCTTTGAAGCGCCTCTTTGAGACCTCCTCTTAGGGCACTAAAATTGGTCTTTGAAGAAGATTAAGACCTATAGGATGTTTCTAGGGAAGTGGGGAAGTGAAATGGGAAGATTTTGGCCGAGAATAAATATTCAAAATGGTGTGAGGAAGAGAGGGAGGAGGTGCCCTTTTATAAGGGAGGAGAGGGGCACCATTGGAAATATAAGCAATATTAGTTTATATTAAATCCAAACCCCACTTAAAAACTTCAAAAATGACTCATATCATAATCTTAGATGAGATAGGGTTGTAATATCATCAACCAATAAAATTTAGACATGTTAGGAATTTATTTTAAACATTATCAACTTGATTTATCCTTATTTATCAATTTAATTTTATTTGTGGTAATAACATTATAAATTTTAAATTATTATAAATAACTACTTATTTGTTGTGAATTTCCCATAATTGGATACTTTATAACATTTTAGAACAAATAAATATTAATTTATAATTTTTAAATATTTTTGTGATTTTTAAACAATTTTATAATATGTTATTTTTATAAAATAACAATAGTGTCAATTTTGACACTGTTAATTTATTTGAATTTAAATAAAAAATATACAGAAGATATGTTCAAACTAAAAGATTTAATATATTTATAACATGTCATATTTATCTATAAAATTAGTGTGACACATTAAATAGTTCATATAATATTTATTTTAATATTTTTAAAACTATTTATTTGATATTTCTCTTAATAAAATAATTTCATCATCACTATTATTTCACCTTTAATGATAATTATTTAATCCCTACAAATTATAAATAAATTCATATGATGTATATAATTTTATTATATTTCTAGAGACTATTCATGTTCGAAGTTTCATTAAGTGTATCACTAAATTAAAATTAATATACTTATAAGATTTAAGATAGTGACATGTTGTCACTTTCTTTGGTTTTAATAATAATTATATTATTTCATGGTCAAAATTCCATGAAATGAATATATTCCGACCCTTAGGTGATATGGGTGGACTTTTATTCATCCAATAGGATTTTGGAAAGTGTTAAGGTAATTTTATAATCTTTTTTTACCCTTAATTACCCGGTTTACCTTTAACTAAGGTAAATAAAATTTACCATAGTTACTATTCATAATGCCCAAAAATAAAAAATAGCTTATTAACATAATTTGGACCCACTGATTACAAATATGGAATCCATTTTTCAAAATTCAATACACAGAAGTTGCAGAAATTAAATTAAAATTAATCCCATTGTCGAAATAAAACGGGTTTTTGTTTAAAACATTGCAAAAGATTGAATTGATTTAACCTACGAATTCAAGGTAAAATCAATGATAATGACATACATTATATTAAATGGTAAAATTATATTCTATATATAATTTAAACCATTCAATATTATAATTTAACCATATAAATTATTACGATGAAAAAAGTTGTTTTTAATTAAAATATAGCTTGTTTTTACTATTCATTAAAATATTAAAATTATCAGAAAAATATCAAAACTTTATCCAATGTAAATTTTTATATCCTGATTCAAAAGAAGAATTTTATTTTGTAAAATTGATCTTATAAACATGTCAAAAACAAGATTTAATGTGGGTGCGCCATTAAAAGGCGGCAAAACTGCATTTTTGAAAAATACTTATTTTACAAGAAAATTTTATTTTGTTCACATTCCATGTTCTAGAAAATTTGTATGATGAAATAATAATGTTATAAAATTAAAAATTTAGTTAATACTATTCATACCGGCTAGTTTATAATAATATTATAACCATATATCATTGTTTAGTGAAACCTGATATTACGTACAACACATGCTATCGAGGAAAGTCGTGATTGCGTGTAATGCAAGACAAGTCAGTGTTGCGTGTAGTGTAATCTCCCTTTGGTGTATCGTACAACACAAGACATCAACAAAATTAAAATAATATTCTTCATAAAATCTTGGGGTGTTACATTGTCTAATGTTGATATACCTCATGATGAAGGGTGATCCCAATATATCTCTCTAATCTATTAGGTAATGATTTTTTTGATGAAAGTGTAAAATGAGGGAGATAACAACATTGTCTAGACTATGAAATTAAATGGGCCTCAAATACTCATTAATGGGTTAAGAACTAGTTAATAGGGGTTATGATGTGGATTCTCTCAAATTCTTACAATATACATGAAAATAAAATTATTGAAATATTTTTATTCCATGAGTTAAGGATAGTTATAAACATTTAATGGTTAAATGATATTTTTCCAATGAAATTTTTTCATTAGTTCCCACAGGACTCATAATTCCATCATAGTTTTCATTTTAATAATAATGGGTTCTAAAATATTTTATCCTAGAAATTATTTTTTTCATATGTGTAAATATTTTATTTTTGGGATTATAGATTTATTGTGAAAATCTAATAATGTTCACAGAAAATTATGTTTTCAATGTAAAAACATGATTACTTTACATTTATATTCCATGATGGTCTTTTTATTATCCTTTCTCATTTTCTATTGATTTTTATGGGGTCTAAGGGTGGGAAATAACTATATTAACTTCAAAAATTTCTATTCAGACTGATCTAAAAATAAGAAAAAGTGTTTTGAATGATAAAGGTTTGTAATCATAAAAGCCTAATATTTATGATGAAAATTTTCACTATGTGAAAGTATGTAATTTTTTATATATTTGTTTCATAATTATCAAAAACTATATACCCAAAATATCATGTGAATGTAATAATGTGAAATAGTTTTTATTGATACCATTGTGATGGTTGTTTAATGTAACTAGTTATTATAACTATTATCAAAGAAAGGTTTAAATAACTTATGATTTTTGGATATTGTTTAAATAAAATCTTAAGATATTCATATTTATGTTCATAATATCATGAGATGTTTTTTGAGGATTTAATTGTTTATTGATCTATTTAATTTCTATAAAAAATTCACTTCCATAGAGGAAACATGGGAGCTGAATTAGGAATGAACCAGGGAGAGAATAGCCTTCTAAATAAACAACCTTGAATTCTTGAAATAGAGATTTTTATAGAAATACTAACTTATTAAACACATTATATTAATGGTTTAACCAATAAAATTAGACAACTAAATTATTCAAAGTGAAACATAAAGGATAATTTCATGAAATATCAACCTTAAAATTTTGGTGGATCATCAAACCCAATGAAATTTTAGGGATGGATAAATTCATTGGATATAATATCCATGGTTTTAGAAAGTATGAAATATAAAAAGGTAACTCTTTCTATTTATTTTTCATGAAGATAATGTAAATTGACGGTTCTCTGATTAGTGTCCTGGACCTTGTTTACTCAAATGTAACCAAATTTTTTCCCCACATTTCCTCAACAACAATTCCTTATATTCTATAAACTTCCAACTAGAAGTAGGTTAAATGGTAGTATGGTGGGGAGACTCTACACCAATGATCATATTGTAGCATTGTGTTATATAATAATAGTAAGTAGTAGAACCATTATTAGAGAAATCATAGAAATATAATAATAAACCATCTAGATATAATATACAAGTGTAATCATAAGCAACATAATATTCTAAAATGATGATCATGTCATGGTACTAATGAAAAGGGAATATACAAGGGAAATATATGTTTATACATATATAACAAGCTATAAAAATAATAAAATTAAACAAGGTATATATGATTGCATCATGAGTATAGGCTTCGTCGTTTGTACATGTACTCTATCCTAGGATAGATACTAAGGCATCAAAATAATGACACTTCCTTTTCTCCCTACTTACATCCATAATGTATTTTTGGGTACCAATGGTCATTCTGAATAGGGTGATAGATCTAATAAGTAGGCTACCAACAATTTTTAATATAAATATCCATTCCACAAAAATACAATAAGTGGTGAACAAGTAATAATAAGTGTAGCATAGTAAATAATTAGACCAATTTGGGTTGGGTTCCCCATAGGATACGCAACCGACAAAACCTACTTCTGACTAAGCTAGATGTATTGGAACAAATTTCACCCTTGATGTACATTTATATAAATAAATTATTTATATATAGGCCTAAAAGACATATATACAAACATGTGTATATTTATTGTTATGTATAAATAGTCAATACCCAAGGCGTAATCCCAAGGGGACCACATTTACTTATGAGGTGTTTCATAGCTGTCGTAGCATATTAGCATAGAGATATAACTAGGACATCATATAATTCTAGTATAAATCATGAACCTAAACCAAAAATGTTCTTTGTATTGGATAATAGAACCTCATTTCTTAATTAATTGGTATCATGGGAATGTGTAAGGTGTTTGAAGATGGAACATAGGTATCACTCCAGTTGAACTATAAAATCCCTCACCATAAGAGTATATCCAAGGAAACCATATGAGGACAGATTTAACACTCATAGGAAGAAATAAAAAATATCTCATTGATTGTATCCATGGTGTAGCACATCGGGGACAAGTTATCACTCATGACATCCTACACTAATAAACCTTACTAAGATTATTTATGGTAATCCACTAGGGAACTAGTTATCACTCATGTGAAGCATAAATATATCCTTATGGTGAGATCATCCATGGTTTTCTATAAAAATCGAATGTATAAATATCGGTGTCTTATAATTTAGTAATAAATTTTTTTATCTTTGATGAGTTTATCCGTGGTACTTAGAATCATAGCCCTTGTATCACCCTCATCTTGACATAGGGAATGGACACGGATATCATTTAACACATACCTTATAGATAGTTAATTTTAGTTATGTTTTCCAATTCATATAATAGGTTTAATTCAAGATATAATATTATTGAAAAATTCTTATACATATGGCCCACCATTTTCCCTTGGCCCCAAAGTTAATAAAATATATTCACAAGGAAAATTCATTAAACCTTAATTAGTTATTAAAATTAAACCCAAGACATTGGGTTCTTAAGACATTATGGAAGTAACACCCCTAGGGTTGGATAATATCAGTGTATTCATCCTCATTTAGTTATTCATAGGTTGATAGAATTATATAATTAATGGGAAAAACATTTAATTTAATTAATTTTTCATTTAGGCGGTGTCACAAGAAGGGTTTGGCATGAGGCACGACAACACACCATATAAAGAAACAATTATTAAGTAAATAAAGAACAATAACACCAACATTAAGTTGTTCGAACTCACATCATAAATCATTGTCATTTAAATAAAGATATAAATGAAGAAATTTTAAGAATAAACAAATTCCATTAAAATAGGACATGTTATCTCATGTCAAATTAGCATTGAAGATGGAAACATAATTGAATAAAGGAATGAAGGGGAGTGAATCTCTAACTGATACACATTAAACATAATCAATGGTTTAGGACTTAGACTTTATTTTAGGAAGATACCTCAAATCCTATCAAGAGGCTATGGGAAAGATCCAATGTGATAAATGAGAATTTCTTACGTGGAGAATTAGAAAAAAGGGGATGAGTGTTTAAAAATAAATAAGGTAAAATAATAAATCCACCCTACATTAATTGGTCACATGTTTTGGAATCATGGTTGGCCAAATCATTCTACAAGTGTGTGACAGTAACTATCCAAGAAATCCCTTTATATGGATTTCTCGCACGGTTTGGAAAAAAACATGCTCCAACTATGTAGGGTCACTGCCTACATGGAACTAAGGGTGTGGGATGGGAACATGGTATTCCAAACCATTTAGAGCCTGTTTGGATCCCCACTACAACATGTCAACCATTTTTTACATGGACCTATGGCCTCCCTCAAATGGTTTTTTTCAAATTGTTCTCTATTATATATGGGAAACACTATTTAGCTATACAGTTACTACTAAACTTGCACCAACCATGAAACTCAGACTATTTCTCCAAAATTTAGTGTTTTGTGCCTTGAAACATCCCAAAATACTCTTGAACCCTTCCTTAAGATCTTAATCATAGCCTAATGGATAAAAGAAAGGTTTAAACTAGAAATTAATGGGCCTGAAATTTTTTTATAATGAATCGACATTGTAACATACACTTCTTGAAACAACTCATTCCCGATTTAACATTCTAAGTGTGGTATAACATCATATGTGAAAACATCCAGCCACTAATAACATATATTGACTTCTTATTCCCATGTCATGTCTAATACAAGTTCAATATTCCAAATCACACATACCATAATAATTTCTCTTCCTTGGAAAACCATCATGCTCTGATCAATGAACACACAAAATAATCCTAAAATGATGCATATACCTTTAAGAAAATATCCTCCAGGTTAGAAGAATGATATAGTTTATAATAATAATTCTGAGATTTTGATACATGGAAAACATTTTTCATGGCTTAATACCTATGAATTAAAGTCAACAAAAAGTCTACCATCTTGACTCCATTTAATATCGATAAAGGACTGATGTAACGAGTTGGTAGATTGCCCAATTTATAAATAAATCAATCATACGGTCCTATAGAAACACACAGAAAGACTCAATTTCCTTCCTCAATATATAGATGTTATCAAAAAGGATTGGTATAAGACTTATGTTGAGACCAATCTGTATCTATAAACTTATGAATAAGTTGTATCATCACAGAAATATCCAAAAAGAGACGATGTTCTAGTAGCATTTCCTCACCTACCTCAAACTATAATAGGGTTGAATGACATAGCCTAACATATAGTTCCTCTTATATAGACATTAAAATAGTTTGATGAAAGATATTATTGTAGTAAAACTCAAAGTGAGGTTGGTTTTTCTCCAAAGATCCTACAAAATCATGGACACATGCCTAGAGAATGCCCTCTCATACACTCTAACTAACCTTTGGTATGAGGATGGTATGTAATACTAAAATTCACCTTGAACCTAGTGATTTTTGTTACCCAATCTAGAATCATGATGTAAACTGAGTTTCCTTCTATAAAATGATATAATGGGGAACACCGTGAATTTCTTGAACCTCCCAACTATAAATATTACAATGTCTTTCTACAAAAAATGTATCCTTTATTAGAATAAAAAGTGCACTATTTTTTAATACGTTAATGATCACCCGTACTGTATTGAATACTCTACGGGATATTTGAAATCCCATTACAAAATTCATGATGACGTCATCCCATTTCTACTCAGGAATGGGCAGTTAGTGTTAAAGTTTAGCATGCCATTAGTTATTTGTCTTTACTTGTAGATAGGTGGAACAGCATATGATAAAACATGGGACTTTCCTATTTATACCAGGCTACAAATACTGAAGATTCATTTATCAAAACAACTTATTAATCCAAAGGTTTACCTTAAAAAAATTGGCATGATATTCCTTCATCAATTTTTACTATATGTATGAAGGAACCTATAAACTCCCATGAAAGTGTGGATATTATCCTATTCAATGATTAAAATAAGTGGTGGGTCCTCACTTGAGACACTTTCCCTCAATATGAGGCCCCTAGGATTAGAGAGTTGTGTTATCCTTACCTATTCTAGAAGAAAGGATTCCTCTACCAAGCTACTAGAACTAGATTCCCATGACACTCCTAAACCTCCATGTGAATATAAAAAATAAACACCATAAACTACTATTATATAATGTCCTCTTGGATGGAATTTGTCTAATAATTTTAGTTTAATATGTCACCTACTACATTCCCCTTCATGAGTGTGTAAGTGATCTCAGTATCAAATTAATGAAGTTATTATACCCACATGAACTGACTAAGATTAAAATCATATTGTGTGGAAATGTATTTAAGACTTTTTTTGCTAGTAAAAATAATGATCCACTCCCCCAAACGACAATTCCTCTAACAATGTTAGGAATGAACCACAATATCCAAATCAAGGTCATGTGTTGGTTAATTCCACTCATGATGTCTCAACTAGTGGGACTTGTGTGTCATAACTCGATTTCCCTACAAAAAAATACTCCAATTCCAATTCTTAATGAATTAAAAAAATTGTATACATACTTATTGGCTTCATAAAAATCAGGTTTTCCTTTAATGATAGTCTCCCTTCCATCTTATGAATGGCTGCCTCACAGTCTAGATACCATAATAACATCACACCCTTTTTAGTTATGCATGTGAGAGGTTCATCTAGGAATGAAAAGTACTAAATAAAATATCTTTAATAAGAAATTAGAACAAGGAAACAGTATGTTTCAAATACATTCAGGAGATTTCTTAGGAAACTAGGGAACTAACTATAACATCCTGGTTCCGAAAGCTGCCCAGAGGTGCCCCATACTCAGTTGGTCACATGGCCTTGAGCACATTTCCCAAAACTCCAGAGGCTGCTGACTAGTAGCGAGGGCCTTGGGTGTGATAGTGGGGAAATTATTTCCTCATTGGTAGAGTAACACAGTGGAAGTAAAACAGATAGCAATAATGGAAGCAGTAAAACATGCAATAAATAAATAGTGGAAGTAAAAAACAACTGGAGCACACACCCACACACACCCACACACACACATATATATATATATATATATATATATGATGCATGATACATATGTCTAGGAAAGAATCCAAACAAGTCACAATGTTGGAATACAATACTAAACCAAAGAACAGCAGAAAAATAGATAAAATTCTCCACAGCATCACAAGCCTCAGCATGGTCCCATGCTCCCCATCTCCACAGAAATCAAGTGTTTCAAGTAGAAGGGCTCTTGCCTTTATCTATATCTACAACAATATAATTTTTTTGGGTCCAAAAGAATGACCAAAATAGGGTGTGAGGATAAATCCCAGTAGGAATCCACCCAAAGATCTTGGCCTAATAGTTAGTGAATATATATAGCAGGCTATAATCAAAATGAAGTAGTAAACAAGGAAGTACTCAAAATTAAACAATCCTACAGTTTCAATTGCATTCAATTATAAAATATCAAGTAAAAAGCTACTCATAAGTAGGGAGACCTCTAAAAAGTACTCACTGATTAACCCCTCGGGTCAAACCAAAACAAACACAAGAAACCCTCTGGGAAGTACACACAGTCTAACCCCTCTAGTTTAGCTTTTGCACAAAATCTCTGAGGAACCACTCACAACCGATTCCCCCTATTTTCTTGTATTGGTAACTAAAAAGATATCTAAGGAATCACTCAACATCCAATGCCTCCTATGGCCCGCATTGAGGAACTACAGACACTCTAAGGAAGCACTTATGTCTATTCCCCCTACGGTCTCACATTGTAATAGTAAACAGACACTCTGGAGAATCCCTCAATATCCATTCTCCCTATGGTCTACTACATCAGGTTCTCATGGCCTTGTGTAAGTCAATCAAGAACAAAAATATATAATGGAAAAATGTATACCTCAAGAACTACATGGCTAAATAGTCTACAACATAATAGAAAGTCATATAGATAATATAACTCCATCCTATCAACACTAGGAATGGAAAGCAAGCATCCTAACAGGCTAACCAATACCAAATGGTCATAAACAAAACAAGCATGGACAAGACATCCATAGAAGAACAATTAACCCTATTAAAATTCAATTGAACTCTACTCAATAATATAAATCATAGCAGGAAATAACAGGGTTAAAACCGTAAATACGCAATACCCCGATCAAGAGTATTGGTCACTTTTTCACATATAACTGAAAGAATTTATACGGAAAGGCACAAACAACCTACCTTGTGATCATGAGATTGATATATGTTTACCTAAAGCCTTAAATTGACCTAGAACCTCATAGATCTACAAAAACATCTAAAAACATCAACCTAGGATAACTTGAGAAAGATGATAAATCAAGAGACGAAGCTCTAAGAGAAGGAAGAGCTTACTGTGGTGATCCCAACGTAATCGACGGCAGTCGAATCAAAGAACAGATGATTGATTAGTGGATCAGGGAAGGATTGGTGTCGTACGAATGCTCTTAGTTGAAGAAGGTGAAGAAGAAGATGCTTCTTCCAATTAGATGTGACCCTGGTCCATTTAATGAAAAAAATACATTGTGTGTAATTTATAAGTACACAGCATATACCTGCCCTTACCGAACCCCACGTGAGGAGGTATCTAGGTAACCACACGTGGTTGTGTGCTCGGCCGTTACACGACCAACACATGGCTACGTGTGGAAAAATAGTACAATTTGTGTACATATAAGTACACGGCGTGTACTTCAAAAAAACACCAGAAACTCCACTTTTTCTAAAAAACCCAAAAAAATGAAAAATATACCTGAAAAAAATATCCGAGTTCTTAAAAACTTCCCCTTTTAAATAAATTTTCCCTGAATTTCCCTAGAAAGGAAGTGCGAAGAATAATCCTTGAAAGGCTCCGGCTACTGTGATCGTACGTCAGCCTCCCTCTCCCAAGTCTCATCCTGTACTCACCTGTGCTGCCATAGCACTCGTACTAGAGGAACAGACTAACCAATAATAACTTTCATACTTCAATCAACAATATGGATAGGATGCTCCCCAAATGAGGCATCCACCTCTAACTCAACCTCCACGGGTTGAAAAACAGGATACGGGTCTGAGAAGTAATGTTGAAGCTGAGAAACATGGAAGACGTCGTACATATCCCAATACCTCTGAGGTAACTACAACTGATAGGAAACCATCCCAACTCTCTCCAACACCTCAAATGGCCCGACTTACCTCAGTGAAATATTAACATATCTCTTAATCCTCCTGTGTCCCAACCATGGTGTGACGTACAAGAAAACCTGATCTCTGACCACGAACTCGAGAGGTCATCACCATCGATCATCATAAGACTTATGTCGAGACTGTGCAGTAGACATCCTCTTTCAAATCCAATCTATCTACATTGTCATCTCCTAGAAAAGGCGAGGTCCCATCATAGTTTCCTGTCCTACCTCCATCCAACAAAAGGGTGATCATCATGACCTACCTTATATAGCCTCATGAGATTCCATCTTAATAGTTTCTTGAAAACTATTATTGTAGGAAAAAACCACAAGAGATATATTCTTCTCCCACAAACCTCCAAAATCAAATATGCTTGCTCGAAGCATGTCCTCAAGCACCTAAATCATATGCTCAGACTGGCCAACTATCTGGGGATGGTATGTTGTACTCAAATGTACTTATATACCCAAAGCCTTATGTAATCCCTACCATACCCAAGAAGTAAAATCCACTTCTCTGTCAGAAACAATGGAGTGTGGAACTCCATGTAAATATACAATGTCTCGGATGTACAACCTTCCCAGCTCATCAACACTAATGTTCGGCTTGAGCAGCGTGAAGTGAGCAACCTTCATGAGTCTGTCAATGACAACCCACACTACATCGTTCCCTCGAGGGGACCTTGGTAATCCTGTCATGAAATCCATCACGACATCGTTCCACTTCCACTCAGGAATGATTAAATTCTGAAAAATCCTTGTTGGTCTCTAATGTTCTGCCTTCACATTCTCATAGGTGGAACACCTCAGGATGAAACAATCAGAATCTCTATTCATACATGGCCACCAAAACAGATGGTGTAGTTCACGATACATCTTAGTGATTCCAGGATGAACTACCCAAACTGAGGAATGAAAGTCTTGTATCAGCTCCTCACATATGTCTGTTTGAACCCATACGTTCCCATGATAATTCAAGAACTCATCCTCACCTACTGTCCATCCAGGAATAGAGTCCTCTCCTAACACACTTTCCCGTAAGACCAGGCATTCTGGATCTAATAGATGCCTCATTTGTACTTGATTAAGTAGAACAGAGGTAACAGCTACAGAAGAAAGGAAATTCTTCCCCTTCCTATCATGCACCTCCAGATGCATCTTAGAGATTATAGTCGTAAGTTTCCACTCACTGCTGGCCTCCTGAACTACCTGTATCTGAGTCCTCTTGATCAATACATTAGCTATAGCTTTACCCTTCCCAAGCATGTAGGCAAGTTCAAGGTCAATGGACTAATGGTACTCAACCCACCTTCACAATCTCAAATTTAGATAATGTGGAGTGAAGATATACTTGAGACTTTTGTGGTCTTTGAAAACCACAAAATTCTCTCCTAGAAGATAATGTCTCCAACAGCTTAAAGCATGAACAAATTTAGCCATCTTGAGATTGTGCATCGGGTAGTTCCTCTCATGTGGCCTCAACTGATGATACCCGCATGCTATAACCCATTCCCCTTGTATAAGCACTGCTCCCAGTCCGATACTAGATGCATAACAGTAAATGGTATAGCTCTTTCCCGGCTCTAGCAATACTAGTCTCGGTGCTGAATTCAACCTCTCTTTCATCTCCTAAAAGGCTGAATCCCAAGCATCTGACCACATGAACCTTGTGCCCTTCTCAGTAAATCCCATCAGTGGTGCTTCTAAGTGTGAAATGTCTGGTATAAAATGTTTGTAGTAACCAGCCATCCCTAGAAAACTCCGTACCTCAAAGACATTCTTCGGCTTCTCCCAAGAAACTACTAGCCTCAATTTATCTGGGTCTACTGATACTCTTGTCTCTGAGATAACACAACCCAAGAATTGAATATGTTTCATCCAAAATTGGCATTTCGAGAGCTTAGAATATAACTAATTCTCTTTCAGTATACTCAAAGTGATCTCAAGATGTGTAGTATGTTCGTGTTGAGTGTGAGAGTACACCAAGATATCATCCACAAAGACTACCATACAAGAATCCAAGTATGGATGGAACACTCGGTTCATTAGTGCCATGAAAACTACAGGTGCGTTCATGAGACCAAATAGCATAAACACATACTTTTATAGACCATAACTGCTCTGAAAGGCTGTAACAGGTACATCTAATGTTTTAACGCGCAAATGATGGTAACCGGTTCTCATGTCAATATTCAAGAACACATCGGCTCCTAGAAGTTGTTTAAAGAGAACATCAATCCTTATAAAGGTATATCATTTCTTGACCGTCAACTAGTTCAACTTTCGATAACCCACACAAATTATGAGGGTACCATCTGCTTTCTTTTCAAACAGGAAAGGAAAACCCCAAGTAGAAGTATTGGGTTGGATGAAACCCTTTTCCTGCAACTCCTCTAACTTATTCTTGGTCTCCTGCAACTCTGGTGTAGCCATCCTATAAGGAGGAATGGACATTGGTGTCTCTCCTAGCACAAGCTCAATAAAAAAGTCTACCTCTCACTCTGAAGGAAAACCTGAAAATTCCTATGGCAAACATCCCTGAAACGATCCAACACTAGAGGAAAGTCTATCTGTGAAGTCCCCTAGTCATCCAGATAAAGACTAGCAATCTGGGTTGTAACTCCTCCCATCCCATGATGCTCGGGTCCCTCTCTACTCGCTTGGACATCCCATTTGCCCTTGTGAAGAAATGATCTGCCCTCCGGTGATGTGAAACTCACCCTACGGTAATAGAAATTGACAATTTCTTGAAAGAGAACTAACATGTCCATTCTGAGAATGATATCATAGATTGTCATCTGTAGGACAGAAAGGTCCCATAAGAACTAACACCCACCAACCTCTAGAGGGAACTCCTTGAACTGTTGTACACTAGCCGTTTTTTCCCAATGGAGTGTTAAACATCAAGATAATATCATAAGAAAACATACAGATCCCAATGATCTTGAAAATAGAAATAGATATAAATCTATGGGAATACCCTACAATGAAAAAAGTAGAAGAAAAATCTAAGGCAACTAGTATCATAACTCAAAGGGTAGAGGGTCTGGGATCCTGCTCCTACTGGGTGTGCTCCACTGTAAAAGTATGACCTACATCCTGGCCCTGTGACCCTTCCTGACCACTTAGAGATGATCCACCATATTGTCTCTGAAATCCTAGCGACTGGCTACCATGACCACGACCTCCACCTCAGCCTGAATGGATGGAAGAACTCCAGTTCCCTAACTGATGAGAAACTAGTGGTGCTGCTCCTAAATGTGAAGTCATAGAAGAACCCATGTCACCAGCTGCTCCTGAGAAGATCTGATAGAAGCACTGGAGATGACCCATCTTTCCACATGATCAGCACTCCATTGGGTCTCTCGGGAAATGTGGCCTCGTATGCCCGCTCTTTCCACACTGTAATCATACCACCTATCTACCAGAAGAAGTGTCCTTACTCCTTGGATTTTTATGTGTAGACTCCCTACAGCGCTTCCTACTATTAGTAGGAGGGATACCAACTCCAAATGTCAAACCGCCTTGCCTCACTACTCCAGAATCCGTCGGATTGTGCCTCGTGATCAGCGCCTAGTAGACTGTATAAAAGATGTAAGTAAACCTAATGGTGTTCACCTAAGATCGAATTTCATGCCTGAGACCATCCTCAAACTTTCTTTCTTGAAATAAATCATTACCTTCTCAAATAGGATTGAAGCGCTATAGATCTGTGAAGCGAGAATAATAATCCATAACTGAAAGATTACCCTATTCTAGACTCATAAACTCTCGGGCTTGATTGGTAATCAAGTTATATGGGTAGATGTAGTCATATAAAGCACACTAGAACTTATCCCATGCCATATCCTACTGGCATCCCGCCTATGAGATCACATCCCACCATCTCTTGGTGGAATTTTGAAGAATATACATAGCAAGATTCACCCTTCTCTCTAGAGGTATCTCCAGATGCTCGAAGATAGAAATCATGGCTTTTAACCATGACTCTATAGCCTGAGGTCCTCCTTCCCTTGTAAAGGTGGGAGGATGTTTCTACTAGAAAACGGACATCAAATCTACCATAGATGGGGCACGATGTGGTACTCCTAGGAAGGTTTTCATAAACCTTATAAATCCCTCTTAGAATATGTGTCAGCACCTGTCTCTATAATGACGGTCGATGCCAAGACTGGAACAACTATAGGATCTGCTGGTAGTCCCTAATCAGCCATATCCGGTGTCTGATCACTTCCCTATAACCGGAAGACAACCATAGGATGTCTTAGTGTCATGACTTTACAAGGTCAAGCACACACCTTAGATCAATATTAACAGGTACTGAAACATAGAAGTTTGAGAAGGGAATAAGATAAAGAATGTATTCATGTTTTTTTTCAAAACATGGATACACGGAGAGTATAATGACTACACAGTGTGTTCCCTTAACCCTTCACATGGTCATGTACTTCTTCCGACCCAGGTCATGTAACACCCCATACACACGGTGTGTTGTCCTAACACACGACATGTACTTGAATCCTCTTCCCATGATCGAGTTCTTCTACATGGTTAAGCCACACAATTATTTTAGAACAATACTACATGGAGTGTTAGTGCCATAAACGATGTGTACTTGAAAAACTTCACCAACCCGTGTTTTTAGTCACACGGCCAGTTACACGGCTCACTCTACACGGCATGTTTGTGCCAGAAGCGGCGTGTACTAGAAAGGTTTCACTGACCTGTGTTGTTCACTACATGGATAGATACCTAGGTTACACTACATGGCATTTTCAAACATGACACGGAATATATACCTTAAGCTTTCATCCATCCATGTCATTAGTCACATGGGTGGACACAAGGTCTACACAACACGGTGTGTACAACCGGTACACGACGTGTTCCCCCAAAGATTTCTCAACCCCGTGTCTCTTCCTACATAGTTAGTGACATAGTTAGAGACTACACAACATGTAAATATATTACACTTCATTTAATCAATAAAAACATTTCATTCTTGAACAAAATAACACATTGCGTGTATTCATCATTATACGCCATGTATTTTGGGTTCTTCCAGACAGTAAGCCTCAGAAACTACTCTGGAACCCAAAAAAACACTGAAAAAAACATTCAAGTGACAAATTCTGATCTTTGAGGGCCCATACTCCCCGCAAATCAAATATTGGTATCTTATACATGTCATATTAAAGAAAAACAAGACAATGATCCACCAAATTCCAATCCATGAGGGCCCATAACCCCTCAAGAACCAAATTTTGGCATTCATTTAAACAAAACCTTACACATTTCAATACCCTATCAACAACAGGTTTTCTATCAAGGAATCTATCACAATAGCATGCATATCTTGCACAAAATCTATCACAACAACATGAAATCACTAATTCACCCTAAAGGGGCATGGCAGGAATTCATGACATGTGATTTCTAACAAGTTCCTATATGATGCACGAGATGGAATACCCTCATCTCATCGAGTTGCAACAGAAATAGAACCTCAATAACATCAATAATAACAGCACCAAACATGTGAATCACCCAACGGTGAAATAAAATCAACTGTAATAATGGAAAAACCATAAAAAATTTCAATAACAAGATATATTGGCATTTCCCTGTACACGGGTTAGCAACTCCTGCACATAGCTTATTACCAAATAAATATTCCTTACTATCCATAGATATAGGCTCCAAACAGTAAATCAAGAAGAATAGAATTCATTTGATACCACTTTGTAACGTCCTGATTCCAAAAGCCTCCTAGAGGTTCCCCTTACCCAATTGGTCACATGGCATCAAGCACATTTCCCCGAATGCGAGAGGCTGCCGACTAGCAGCGAGGGCCTTGGTTGTGATAGTGGGGAAACTATGCCCTCATTGGAAGAATAACATAGTAGAAGTAAAACATAGAGCAATAGCAGAATTAGTAAAAAAAATAGTAGAAGTAATAAACAACTAGAGCACACACACACACACACACACACATATATATATATATATATGATGTGTGATACATATGTCTATGAAAGAATCCAAACAAGTCACAATACTGGAATACAATACAAAACCAAAGTACAACCGAAAAATAGATAAAATGATCTACATCATCGTAAGTCTCAGCTTGGTCCCATGATCCCCCGCTCCGTAGTAATCAAGTGCCTGAAGTAGAAGGGTTCTTGCCCTTATCTATACCTGCAACAATATAATTCTTTTGAGCTCAAAAGCATGGCCAAAATAGGGAGTGAGACTAAATCACAGTATGAAACCACCAAAATATCTATGACTAATAGTCATTGAATATATATGGAAAGCTATAATCAAAATGAAGCAGTAAACAAGGAAGTACTCAAAAGTAAACAATCCAACTGTTTCAATTTCATTAAATTATTAGATATCATGTAAGCAACTAATCATAAGCAGGGAACCCTATGGTAAGTAATCACATCCTAGCCCCTCTTGTCCAACCAAAACAAACACAAGAAACCCTCTGGGATGTACACACAGTCCAACCCCTCTGGTTCATCTTTTTCATAGACTCTCTAAGAAAGCACTCACCATCAATTCCCTCTATAGTCTTGTATCGGTAACTAAAAGGCACTCTATGGAAGCACTAAATATCCAATTCTACATGTGGACAACATCTATGAACTACAGACACTCTGAGGAAGCACTTATGTCCATTCCCCCTATGGTCTGATATCGTAATAGTAAACAGACACTCTGGAGAAGCACTCAACGTCCATTCTCCCTATGGTCTACTACAACAGGTTTGCATGGCCCTTTGTATGTCAATAGAGCAAAATGATATATAATGACCAAATTATACCTCAGGAACTACTTGTATAAACAATCTACAGCATAAAATCATGTCAGATAGATAATATTACTCCATCCTATCAACACTAGTAAAGGAAAGAATACAGCCTAACAGGCTAAGCAAGACCAAACAGTCATAAACAAAACAAGAATGGGAAAGACATCCATATCATAGAAATTAACCCTGTTGACATTCAATTTACCTCTACTCAATCATATAAATCATAACAAGTGATAACAGGGTTAAAACTGTAAACACACAATACCCCAATCAAAGGTATTGGGCACTTTTGCACATATAACTCAAATACTTTCTATTGAAAGGCACAAACCACCTACCTCAGCATCTTGAGATCAATATATGTGAATATAAAGCCTTAAATCAACCAAGAATGTTGTAAATCTAGAAAAACATTAAAAAATTTCAATAGTGGATAACAATAAAAATACAAGGAATCAAAAGATGAAGCTCTAGAAGAAGGAAGAGCTTAATGTGGTGATCCCAACGCAATTCACAGCAGTCGAATCAGAGAACAGATGCTCAATCAGGGGCTTGGGGAAGGATCAACATCGTACAGATGCTCTTGGTTAAATAAGGTCAAGAAGAAGATGCTTCTTCCAATTAGATGTGACCATGGTCCATTTAATGAAAAAAGTACACAGTATGTACTTTAGAAGTACATGGCATGTACTTTCCCCTAACATCCCCCACATAAGGCGGTCTCTAGGTCACCACACATGGTTGTGTGCTCGACCATTACAGGGCCAACACATGGCTACATGTGGCAAAAGAGTACACGACATGTACATATTAGTACATAGTGTGTACTTTAAAAAAAATCTAGCAACTCCCCTTTTTCTCAAAAACCTAGAAAAGAGAGAAACATACCTGAAAAGAAGATCCAGATTCTTACTCTCACCTTCACTGTGTCTACAGATACCCCTACCCCTAAGATGATGTAACCCATTAAGTTAACCTTATATATCCAAAATTGGCATTTGGTTAACATAATATACATCTAGTTGTCTCTTTATTTATTTAGTATGATCTACAGATGTTTATCATGGTCATGTCAAGTATGATAATACACCAGTATATCATCTATGAAGACCAAAACTAATGAATGCAAATACAGGTAGAAAACCTTATTCATAAAATCCATGGAAACTTATGGAATATTCATGATACTGAATGGCATAAAAAATACTCATACATTCCATATATAATATGGAATTCCATATGTTGTATGTATGATGGTCTCACAAGCACCTAATAGTAGTCTGATGACAAATCGGTCTTGGTGAATACCATCACCCCTCATGGCTAGTTAAAGAGGTCATCTATACATGGAATTAGATATCAGTTCTTAAACATAAGATGGTTCAATTGGTGATAATATATGAAAATATTGTGGGTCCCATCATCTAATTTTAGAATAGCATAGGAAAATTCCATGGGAAAGTACTAGGTTAGATAAAACCATAAACATACACATCCCCTATTTTTTCTCATGTTCCTAAGTCTCTGTAGGTTCCATCCTATAAGGAGGAAAGAACACTGGTGTTTCTCTTGGAACTAGATCAATAGTAAACACCAAATCCTTCACCAGATGTATTCTAGAGAAGTTTTCATGGAAAACATCTCTAAAATAATCAACTACATGAGGGAATATCATATATCTCTTGCCTTTATTTCTCATAAATAAATTAAACATATCCTTTGAAACACCACCCAACCCACAATACTCAGGTCCAGTTCGAATCACTTTGACATACCTTATATTAGAATTCAATCTCAGTTGGAATCCCCAATAGTATGTTGAGAATCATCACCCCATATAAGTAACTATTTTTAAGATTATAAATCCTATAATAACTATATATATGAAAGAATGTTAATCTCTAATATCAAATAAGGTGGAAACTATAGTGGAGGATACTTTAATAGTAACTCAAACAGTGGAAGGATCTAGACTTTTCCCCTATAGAGAAGGATAAACATTATAGATAAGGAATGATCCATGGACCTTAGATTAAAATTGAAAACCCTGGGTAGGTCTTTTCTATTGAACTAGAAATTTTAATTTTGGCTACCAATACCACATCCAAATCCAAATTTAAATTTGTCGATAGTAGTCAATAATTGTTGAAGATGAGGTACTACTAATATTGCACCTGAATATGGAGTCGGTGTTGATCCCTTATCACTTGGTATTAGAGGGAATGTCTATAAAAATGATTAATTTTTTCCATCCAATCACAATCTCATCACTCCATTTGGTCCTTCATATCTTGGGAATTCTTATAGACTTCCCTTCCACACCAGTGACACACTGCATAACTATTTTTTTAATTCTTCTGTCTTCCATGGCCCCCTCAATATGACTCAGAGTGACATATCCTTTCACAAGATGAACCTCCTCTCCATCTCAATGTTGAACCACCCTAGCACACACAGCCATCCAACCTCAGGTTCCACTCGATGAGGAGGTTCGAGTTCACTATCTCTGAAATGGTGCTAAGTCAAAATAGATTTAACTATGATTAGTTGGCTATGAAATCCCCTCCTAAAACTATCTCAATTTCATTAAAAAATCCCTAGAAAAGGTCAGTGCGAAGCATTGACACTTTTTCAAACAAGAAAAATAATCCATAATATACATAAGTCCCCACTATAGGTGTACAAGCACTCTAGTGTGGTCCACTCTTAACATTAATGGGAAGAATTATCCATAATAGGCTATCTTGAAGTCTTCATAGACTATACCCTGATGTCAACCAACGTAGGTGATAACTTCCCACCAATATTTGGTGGAATCATGAAACATATTAGTCATGATCTTGTCTCTCCACTCTATAGGATTATCTAAATGAATAAAGATAAATTGAATATCCTCTATCCATGACTCAGCAACCTAAGGATGTTCATCGCTTGAGAAGGTGGTGAGATGTTACTAAAATAATTCTTACATAAACACTTCAATAGAAGGGGAAGGTCATAAAGGTCCCTATACAGACTAAATGATGTGTTGGAAGCTCTCTTAAAGCTGAGAATTGATGACTATAGGAGAAATATTAAGAGGTTCCTCAGGTGGAACCACATAAGGAAATACTAGTAGCTTAGGTCCCATCATCTATGGAGTATGGTTGTTTCCACCCTCTTGGAATACAAATCAAGGATATCGTGGTATCATTACTCTACAATTTCTAAATGAAAACCTTGGGTCAAGTATATAGCCTTCATATATAACAATAAGCCCCATATAATTCTATTGAATCTTGGTCTATGTGATAAGAATGATCACATAGGTCATAAGAAACACTACCTATGGCCCACAACTATGGTTGGGCCAGGTCAAGTTATCAGATGACATATCAGAGGTCTTAGTATATAGAGTGTCATTTTCAAGGTATAGAGGAATACACCCTTTACTTATCAATTTGAATCCCTATATAATGGTAATAATTTTTTTAGAATTTCAATTTAGTTATGTTTGTACTCATTTATCTGTATATCAATATTATGATCCATTTATATACATCATCATTCCCAATTTATAAAAACTTATACTCTTTATAAATTTCAATTTGTACGCCATGTAACTGTGCCTTGGACCTTGTATTTGGTATTAGAATATAACAGATCTTATAAAATTATTTAATTAAAATAATTACCATTTCTAATTTATAAAATTTCTTTCTTCATAAATTATATTTTCTATTCATGTAATAATTTCAACTAATGTTCCATGTCATGGAACTTGTGGTCCATCACTCAAAAATGGCATAGTTGGTCAATTAAATGTCATCATCAAACTATGTGGGGTAATGATTTTTAGGTTGATGCAGTCACATTAATTATTTAAGTTATTTTATATCTATAATAAATTCTAGACCATTTTCAAATAAAATTGTCTAGGAACCAATAATATGTAGCAGCAAATTCATTAAATAATATAAAGATAGCATGGAATATAAATGACATGTGAATACTCAAATGCATATTATTTTTAATGAGATAATACAACCTTATCCTATCTAGAAAAATTAAAAGTAAATCCATAATAAAAATATAAATTATTATAATTCTTCAAAACATGTGCATCACCCAATTGTGATATCAATACAACTATAATACATTGACACAAAAATAGCAATATCCCAACACATGTAATTTGGATTGCCCCAATTTGTGGGTTACCTAATCACAGAATCAATATCATTTAAAAATTATAATTTTTTCCTAATCTCCTATTTTATATTAAAATAGTAAGACAAAATGAAAAGAACTTATGATACCACTTTATAGTCCCCCAATCCTGGTTCTCACATTAGAAACTAAACCTAGTTGGACACGTGACTTCAAGTGATCCCCACATACACCAAAGGCTACTAACTAATAGTGAGGGTCAATGGAAGTATGTTGGGGATACTATAACCATGTTATAAAAGTGTTTCACAGTGGTATATAATAATAGTAAGTAGTATAAGTAGTAATAAACAACAAAAGGATAAATAATAATAATCCAACCAGATATAACAAACAAATGGATTCTACATTGATGTCGTATACCTAAGTAATGATTGTGTATTACATATAATCAGAATGGAATATGCATGGGATATAGAGATATAGACATAGAAAACATGCTATAAAAAATTAAAATAAAACAAAAACAATCTCCATGTGAATCATGAGCATAGTCTTGGTCCTCTACACTCATACGCAATCCTATTTCAGTAAGTCAAGAATCCAATGTTGCATGCTTCCCTTTTTCACTACCTGCATAAGTATGGTTTATTTGGGTACCAACTAGTGGCCCAAATAGTGCGAGAGATATACTTAGTGGGCCACCACCAATGGTTCCTAGAACTACCTATTCCATCCAAATAATCTAAGTAGTTTTTGGGTAATAATAAATGTAAGACATTATATAAATAAATCACATTAGAATGGGTTCATAATAGGATTATCAACTAAAACAACCAACATAGGAATATAATGGATGTATAAGAATATATTTCAACCTAAATAATAATTTATATATTATAAATATTATATATAGAGTCCTTATTTAAAAATTTACATTGATTTATATATATATACAGAGCAGTATTCAATATCTGAGGCATAATCTTGAGGCATCCAACATTATATATGTGGTGTTTCACAACCCTCACATCATTTTGGTAGGGTGATATAACATGTTCATTATATAAGTCAATTATAAATTATGTACCAAACCTAAATGTGTTCTTTGGCTTCGAAAATAAGTCTTTAGTTTTTAATTAATTGGAATCTCGATCCCATCAAAGGAATTACCTAAATAAAGAACCATGAGTATCACTCTATGTACACTATAAATCCCATCATTCTTGGAGTCTGTCTATGGAACCCATATGAGGACCCCTTTTTAATGTTATGGGTAATAATACCATTTAAAGTTTTCAATGTAAATTAAAATTTATGTTTGGTGCTTGGGTTGTTTTCATAACTCAGTTATGAAATGTAAATCAGAGAATTAATACAATTATATTTGTTGATTCTAGACTGGTTTTAAGGGTAGATATGTATCTAAGGTTTTGAAATGATTTTTGGGGGGCATTGGTCTCTAAAAACTCTTTTTCAGGAGAAGCAGGTAGAGGTGCATGATTAGTTCTAACTATGTAGCCCAAACCATGTAGCCAGTTTTCTATAGGGTCACTATTTGTTGAAATAGTGTGGCCCTCAGGAGAAAAATTACTATACAATAATCATTTTACACCTTTTTTTAATCTATTCAAGGTGGGTAATGTGACTATGTAGTACCTCTACAGTATATTTCATGGTTGATCCATACGGATTGATCAAAGTTTTTCTAACTATGATCCTAGCTTGTGTGGGTGTAGAGTTAGGTAGTTCCAAAGTCATGGTTTCCACATGGATTTATTAACCATGTACACACACCATATGGGATATTAATCCTAGTAAGAGGAGGCCACATAGTTGGTGAAATGTTTGGAAAACTGTGAGGACAAACCATGCACACATTAATGATCTGGAAATTACCATTTTTCCCTTACCTTCATTTTTTCCTCTCTCCCACATTTCTTTATCCTTCCTCCACGTGTATCACCCCACCCATGGGTTCCCTCTTCCTCTCTTATGCGAATGGATAGACCTTATTCATATCGTATATAAATCAAGTGTTGTTAGGTGCATTGGATGCATATCAATATGTTCCCAACTCAACATTCTTCATTTTTTAGTTCACCTATCCATATCAAATGATAAATATTTGTTAGATAGTTCTCCCTATATAATTTTTTTTCTATTTCATAGATTTCCATCAAACTAGATTGAATCAAGTCTTGATATTTGATGATTAAAGCATTATGTCATTGAGGGATATGGTCTATATGCTTTCCCTTAAAATTATTTTCATTTATAACATAGACCATTGTGATGACTATCATAAATTCCATGAATTTCTTATCAAAATATAAATTAAATTAAATTAAATACTTGGACCATTACTTAGTACCCTTTTACATGGTTATAGTTCTCTAACCCCAACCCAAACCACCACTTTATGTGATTTAGTTTATAGTTTTAGGTATCATCTTTGATTGTAGATTAAAACACCACTTGGGTGTGTTCCATAAATTTCATGAAAAGTTAATAAATTCTTCAAAAAATTAAATGGTTTAAATATTCTTCTTGGACCTTAATAGATGACTTTATACTTGATGTTATCAATTAGTCAATCATATAAATTTATTAGAATTGGAATCTGTTAGTGGATTCATCATGATGAATTAAATTTTAGAAGGGGTTTTCTCATGGCCAATGAATTGTTAAAATGGGAATGTATAATTGGATAGTTAAATTGATAATGATATGTGTTACATATCATTCCCCGTTTTTTAATAAAACCACATAAGAGGTTAATTTTATTCTTAATAAAATGTAAAATTAAATGGAAATTTTTTATATAACAAAATGCATGGACCTTTCTATGTAATTTTAAATTTATTAATAAAGAAAATGACTAAAATGTTATGATGGAATTATGATATGGAACACTTATGGACATGGCCATTTAATTGTTCATATTTTAACTATGATATGGAATGTTTATGAATATGGCCTTACTTATTAAATAAATTTGAATGGTTAATTGATATTTTTACACCTTAAGTGATATTCAGGTTCATTTTTATGGAATGTATAGGATGGGCTCATATGTTTTTTAAGATTATATAAACCATAGATGATACAAGTTTCCTCATTTTAACATAACATGTTTAATATCATAGGTTACTTGAATTTTATTACACCATGAGTGATACCTTGGATTCCATTTTATGGAATTCCTTCAACATACTGATAGGCCAGATGATATTCCTTATTCCTTGAGCGATACTTTGGTTTCTTTTTTATGGAATTCCTTATACTGGCTTGTATGCTAGATGATATTCCTTACGCTCCAAGATATACTTAGGTTCCCTTAATAAGGTACTCCATGGATTGGATAATAGAAAAAATGGAAATACATTAATCCATGGGTGATACCTAGGTTCCTCATTCCAAAATTCGTTGGATGGTCTCATAGGAAAACAAATTATATCATTCTTTTTCATTAATTCATATTACTATTGGTATCTCTTTATAATGATTTGTTCCGTAGGCCTCCTTAGCTATGTACCTCAGGTACCCAACAAGCTAGTGGTCTTATGTTCATATAAATGTGACTACCCATAATTTCAATATGGTTTACAGAAACACATTTTACATGGATTCCATGGGTTTACCCTTGGTCCTATATAACTGTTATACTTTTATCACCATAGATATTCCCTATATTGGATGTCTTGGTTGATCACCTTAATTAAATAAATCATCCTTATTCTAATATTACATGGATGACTTGGACTTCCACCTCAGGTCCTCTCAAATGCATGTATATATCTACATATGTTTATATACATATATCCTTATATATACATGTGGGAATGTTCTTATATATTCTGGATTATGGAAAATTATGTATGGTCAATCGACTATCCATGATAAAACTAAGCTGACTTATTTACCTTTATTTATTTACTGCTTAATTTATTATGCCTTATTATTTATTTAATTTATATTCATGGACTTATAGCATTAGAAACCATTTGCGGTGGACTACTGAGTTTATCTCACACCTTGTTCATGTCTTTATTTCTTTGGGGTACCCGAACATACCTCATGGTTATAGTTTGAGGTGCATGGATTATTCATGTTCTATTACACATTCACATGTGATATTTATAGAAAAATAATAAGATGAGTCTCAACATAGTATCTGAGATAGCCTTTGTGGCCCTTGTATTTTCTTTTTATATTGTTATGAATTGTCTGTTATATGTATTGTATGTATACTATAGCATCATGTGGACATTCTTTATTTCATAAATGGTGTTGGAAAATAAATCCATTATTTCTTTTTAATCATTATTTTCTTTTTATTCCTTCTATTTATATTTCTTACACCTTCAATTAATTTATTATCTCATATAATGCTCTTAAACCTTTGATCTTGATCAAATAGTCTCCCTAACATACCACCATTGTACCCTCACTGTGAGTCTATAGCCTCTAGTGTACTGCGAGGATCACTTGAGTCCATTTGACTGGTTGGCTTGAGAAATTATTTTAGTGGTTTTTGGGTTGGAAAATTACAATGTGATATTAGAGGATACCTTTCCATTGTCTTTCTAATTTGGGTTGGTAGAAATGAGACTAGGAATGTGTCTTTTTTTGGTAAATAATCGTGTTTAGGAGTGATCAACCCTCACACGAGGAATAGAAAAAGTATCCATGCATGGGACTTTTGTTTGTACTAATTTTTATTATAGTTGATTGTGATTTCACATTGTGTGATTGGAGTAATTTTTTCTACTAACTAACTCATTAGATTTATTTTATTTTACCCTTGGACCATTATGTAATGTATTTATTTATACATGCATCATTATAAGCACATAAATATTCACAATCCATGTATATACCATTCCATTTAGGTTTCATTCTTAAAATTCTAGATATCATGGTATATTCCTTGAGTGAATAACATGATTCTCTGTTTATTTATCATTCTTATCAATACATCATATTAAGGTTATTATTTATAATTATTTCTTGTGTACCATATTGTGTGATAAATTCTCATTTTTTCATATAATTATTGTTGTGATATTACATTACTTCTGATAGTTATGGTATACAATTAGTTAAATAAAATTACTACATCAACCTAAATAATTTTTCCCACATATCATAATGGTGTAATTATATTTAACTAATCAATAATGACATGTTTGAGACATGAAAAATTAGGTGCATGGGTTGATACATTATTGGTCATAATTAAATAGGATCCAATTGAAAAATTTATAGTGTGTGGGCCTTTATATACAAGACCATTGTATACCATATAATTGATACATCATAATATTTAATATTTATACTCTAAAAATAATGGTAAAACCCTTTTGTAGCTTCATGAATTCAAATTGTGACACATAAAATAAAGTACCTTTATAACATGGGAATAATAATTCATCCAACAAAACCATGGGGCTTTTATGTATATATATATTTGTGTGTGTGTGTGTGTTTACTAAATTTTAATATTTATAGAGAATGTATACCTATATAAATGTGTGTACCTCCCTTACTTGGGCATGGTGAACCATATGACTAAATTCCTAATTGCACAGCATGACCCATGTAGGCTAGTTAAGGCATATTGATTATGAGATAAACCCTATATGGTTTTTTTGAAATTTTAATAATATGACTAAGGTGGGTTAAATTTATATTGAACCTATTTAAAATGATGTGGCCCTCATAGGTTTCCTTTATTTTATTGTGCCCTAGTACTCAACCCCTTGGGGGTAAAATCATGTTAATGGATTGTTTATTTAATGTTTTAGCAACCACATGTATGATATAATTATAAATTAATGGTGGAATATTATTGAACTTATTACCTTTACATTATAACAAACTATTAATTTCTTTTGAGTTGTACTTAGATATGGTGTTGGTTAATTAAGATGAAAATTACAACCAAAAGGGTGTTTTCTCTATAGAGTGTAATTGAAATTTACGTTAACTAATCTTGATTATTAGAACCTTTTCGATAAATAAAATTCATAAAAAATATTATATAATAAATTGACTATTTTTTATTTTATTTCATTTAAAAAATAACACTTAAAAAGAATTTTGGAAAAACTTTACTAGGTTTTATGACAGTGTTTTCTAAACAAGGTATCATGAATAGTTGCCTCTCATAACTAGTACATGGCTTTTCTTAAATTAATCCTCTTTAAATTCATAAAAGTACGATTAAATAAATGAAAATGTCTAGAATGAAACCTTTTAGTGGTTTTCCTAGCTCGCATCCATGTATAAGGGATTAGTTAAATGCTATAATGAGAGCTTACTTAAATGAGAATATGGAAATTTCAAGTAGATATCTTTGACCTTTAAGATATGTTTATATAGAAATTAGTCCCTTAAGACTCATGGTTTCTTATGGCATTACCTAGTTAGAAATTCAATGTTTTTTCCATATTATGGGGCTAGCCAAGTTGTTGTAGCACCCATATAAGTTAAATCCTTTCTAAATGCATGTGAACCATTTCATATGGGATGTTCTATTTTGGTTCCATTTTTACATAGTTGTTCTCTTAGTTTCTATAATGCTACTATGGTTAGATTGGGGGTCGTGTGGGGAAATACGACTTTTTTGGGATGTGGGAATCAAGTGATGCTCCAATTCAGCAAGTTAGAAACTCATTGGGCATGTCTTCCCCTAAGTATGTTGTCTGATCCTACTTCATTTTCATTGAAGGGGGACTTTGTACACTGTCTGCCAGGTTAATAGTCATATGGGTTAATATTACTCCAGAAATAAATGTTTTGTATGGTCCATCAGATACTATGATATATAGGGTTGATATACCAATTCATGTTATCAAATGATGTTCCTATGTGCCAATGAAATCTGGGAGTAGTACTCATTGATACATTTGGTACCTTTAGAGTTGATAAAAAAGTACAAAAACACATATGATTTTTGTGTAAATAATTGATCTTGAAGCTATTATGATTTATTCATAGGTCCTCTATGATGTAGAGTGACCTCAAAATTAGAATAAATATTAATATTCACAATATTCATGATGATGATGTTGCAAAAGGATCATGTGTTATAACACGACTGATCAGTTTTTCTTTTTATTTCATTCCTAATTCAAGTGATATGTGTGGCGGAAGATCAGGAGAGTGTCACATGTATGTCTAGAGTAATTATAAACTATCTTTATATTAAGTGGATGGTTTTCCTATATTTTCAATTAGAACTTGGTAAAATTATGTTAACAACATCTATAAACCATTCTCGTTGGTGGATGGTGTGTTCACTATGAGATGTGTTCCCTCTCTCTATAAACAATTAATAGAACACTACTAAGGTGGGATCATTGTCACAAATGTGTTTCAGCATGTCTATCCATGTATAGGTATCAAAACCATAAAATACTATTTAGGAGTGATCACTATTTCTTTTGAACTCCCATGAGGATAGTAGTTCGGGTTATCTATTATTTGAGATGATTCTTGAGGGAAAACCAAGTTATGTGTTGGAATAAAATCTTGATGATAGATATAGACTTGGGGTTCATTAGTGACCCAATAAAAAATGGTTTTGATTTATATAAGTGAATACAATGAAGAACAATGGTGGAATTGGTGGCTATGTATGAAATCTTTATAGAAACATTCAATTAGGCTGGAATTCAGTTTTTACACTTGAACGATCTTGGATTCCTTATTAGTGAGAAAATGGTGGTTAGTTAATGATTGTACATAAGCATTTGCAACTAATATCTTTCAAATGAAGTTAGCTAGAGGTGGTACGATTATTATTCATGTCTATAATTGTGTATGGTTGGATAGAATCTACATGAGGAACATCATCTTGGGTATAACGGGGGAGCCTCAGGTCCTGTTAGTAATCATTAGTATCTTCTTAGTGTATCCCAGTTTCTAAGGAAATCATGTTCCCCATTTTGAAATTATCCAAGGTAGAGCAAAGAGAGAATTATTAATACATAGAGTTGATGAAATAATTAAATGCATTGTTGGATTGATAAAAAGACTATTTTTATAGTTGTTCTCATGTAGAATGGATAATATTAAAGGAATTTACTATCCTAATTGATGTTGGTATTCCCATGTAGGAATTACTTTAAGGGATTCAAGGACACCAGATGATTCTTTGACTCACTGGCCATCCAAAATAATGTTGTTGGGCTGAGTTAGTGTTACTGATATGTGGACATCTCGACTTTTTAATGAAATCTCACTAGTAAAACCTTGATTATAGAATACCTTTTAAGAGATCTTCGGACCTAGGTTATTGATTCTTGGGTTACCTCATATTGTAAATAGAGCTTAGTTGTTTTAATTAAAGTGTTTCAATCCAAGGGTACTTGATCAGGTAGAAACCTATGTTCATGATTTGGAACTATAACATCGATGATGTTTTGGATAGAAATATAATCAGATGATGGTTATGGGTTTCAGTGATCATTCCATGAATAATAAATAAAATATTATGGATAAATGAATCATACTCGGGCCTAAGAAGCATTGTCTAATAAGTATAACATTTTTCAGAGATAGTTGGTTGGTATTGGATAGACTTTCTTTCCAATTGTTTTGTTGATTTTTGTCAATAAGGAACCTCTTATATCATGTTATTAGGATTAGGTGAGTGATGTTCAAGGCCAAATAAGAATTTTAAGTTTAATTTAAACATGAACATAATAAATTTCTTTAATTGATAATCATCTATTTGATCAGTTGACAATCATGTTGGGTGAATCATTATAATTCAAAATGTCTTGTTCTTTGGGAATTTTTAATGGTGGGAATACCATGACTTGAAATCAGCTATTCAAATCTAGAACCTAGTTGAGGAGTTCTATAGTCAATTTGATGAAAGATATAAGGAAGTGATAATGTTTCTATATGGATAGTCTTGGTTAATCATTAACTCAATGTTTATTTTAAAATACGATCATTTCTCATGTTTTAACATGTTATGCATGGTATGTATTATATAGCGTGTGTAGGAATGTTGGAAATTTGAAACGCAACATAGCAATTTCAGATAAAGTTTATCAACCTAGGTTGGTCATATCAGGGTTCATTGATTCCAAAAATATTCTCAGGGATGATATGTTCTATGGTGGGAATGTTTTAACATTTTATTTTTTTCGACTATGAAAATTTTCAAATGTAATTTGAATTTTTATTTGGTGGATGGGTTTTTTTCTTAACTATGAATTTTAATGTAAATACAAGAATTAAAACACATAAAATTATTGTTTTTATATAATGATTAAGGATATATATTTATCTTCTATATTTAAATTTATTTCAAGGGTTTTATTCTCCAAAAGCATCATTTTCATAGATGTAGGCAGATGTGCACGATGGGATAATGATTAGTTCAAACTTTGTAGTCTAAACCATGCAGTATCTTTTCTATAGGGACCTAATTTATTGAAATAATATAGATATTTTTAGAAATTATGAGGCCCTATAATGGGTGTCCAACATTTTATTAAACCCTACAAGGTGCGGTGTGTGACCATTTGATAATTGTGTAATTTATTGCATAGGTGAACTGTACGGATTGCACATTGTTTTTCTAAAATTTCACCTAACTCATGTGACATGTGGAGTTGGAAAATTATAAAATAATTGTTGTTGCATGGTATTTTTACCTTTGGGCATTAACTCTATTGGATATTATTCATATGAAGAGAAGGTTTCATGGTTTACGCAAAGTTTGGAAAACCATGCTAACAACCCATGCAGCTCATTAAAGTATAAGAAATTATTATTTTACCCTACCTACTTATTTAATTCCACCATAATTTCTTTTAACTACCATACATGTGTATATTCCTTCTCATGGGTTCTGTATTTCTCTCTTCTAGCCTTGGATATATCTTCTTCATTCGGTATATGAATTGATTATCATCAGGTTTGTTGGAATTGTATATGTAATATCCCAACTCTTCTTTCTTCCTTTTTTATTTTACCTCACCATATCAAATTTTAAATATATGTGAGCTAATTCACTTATTTTAAGTTTTTTATCTATTTAATTTATTTATCTTTAATCATCTTCAATCAATTCCTGGTATTGGATTAGTGGGGCACCTATCCTTATGGTCGGTTGGTCTATTTTATATTCCTTAAGATTCCCATTGATTATAACATGTTTTGTATTACTGAGCATTATACCATCGATGTTTTTCTTATCAAAATATAAATTTAATTAAATTTAATGCTTACACCATGACTTAATAACCGGATATGATAAAAGACATGCACCTTTTCCTGGCCTGGTAAATTTACTTATAAATAAATTAACCTAATTTTTGTAATTGAATTGAGATATGGAATGCTTATAAAACTGGCCTCTTAATTATTCATACTTGAACTATAATATGGAATGTTTACTAACATGTACTTTCTAATTATATGTATTTAAATGGTTAAATTAAGTATGTACACCTTGATCGATAGTCAAATTATTTTTTTAGAAATACTAGCATGGGACTATAGAATGTTTATGATTATATATACCATGAGAAATATTGGATTTTTCATTTTCAAATACCATGTATGGGATCATAAGTTAGTCAAATTTTATTATTCCTTGAGCAATACTTGGGTTTCATTTTTTTGGATCTCCTTAGATGGGATCTTGTTCTTAATGATATTACTTACACATTGATAGATACATTGGTTTCATTTTTTATGGAAAACCATGGAGGGATCATATTTTAGATGACATTCTTCATACTCTAAGTGATTGATGGGTTACCTCAATATAAGAATCCATGGAAAATCTAATAGAATTAATGAAACTACATTACTCCTTTGGTGATACCTCAGTTCCTTAATACAGAATTCCTTGGATGGGGCATTGGATAAAAAAATATATCATGCTTGTCTATTAATTCATATGGATTTTTGTATCTCTTTAGGATGATTTATTCACTAGGATTCATTACCTACGTACCTCGAGTCTCTGAATATCTAGTGTTCTTATGTTCAGAAGAATGTACTACAAAAAATTGGTCTATGGTTTTGTGACATTCAATATACATGGATTCCATGGGATTAACCTGGTTCCTACACAAAATTTATAATTTTATCAACTAGGACATATTCCCAAATAAGAATGTCCTGGCTGGCGACCTCAATTAAATATATGGTCCTTGTGTTATTATAATGTGGATTTCTTGTAATTCTTCTTCTGGTCCTCACCGGTGATTTTTTATATCCACATATATCTATCTGCCTATATTAATATATATAAATCAACGAATGTTTATAGATATTTCATATCAGGCCAAAGCAGGTATGTTTATACGGTCTTACTTGAGGAACCTGAGCTCGCATATTTACATTAATTTATTTGATGATTAATTAATTATAAAATCACATTTCTGTATTTTATATCCAAAGATATGATAGTATTAAAAACCATTAGTGGTGGTGTACTGAGTTTATCTCAAACCTTGTTCTAGCTTCCATTTCACTAGAGTACCCAAACATACCTCATGGTTGAAGGTTTATGTTAATGGATTGTACATTTACAATTAGACCTTCATGTGGGAACTAATGATAACATGACTGAGCTAGATCTTAGGATGCTCCTGGAGATATCCTTTAAGGAACTTTTATTTTATTTTAATATTATTATTCATTTCTTGTTGTACGCCTCATTAGTATATTGTAACATCACATAGACATGCATGGTGATTTACTTGGCATTTTCTAGTTTATCCAATATTTATTTTATAATTTATTTTTTTCTTCAACTGTCATTCATTTATAATACTTCCACGATTTACTGATTTATTTTCTATTATACTAATGTGTCACTCTGATCATGAGGGTATAGTCTCCCCAACAAAGAACCATTGTACCCCCTCACTTCTAGTCGATAGCCTCTAGAAGACATGGAGGCATGCTTGGGTCCATGTTAACAACCACCATGGGGAACAATTTTTGTGGATTTTAGGTTGGGTTGTTACAACATTTATCATTCAATAAATGGTATAGAGAATAGACCTCCATGTTCTTCTATGGTGTACCACATCAGGAACCATTTATCGCTCATGGAAACCTACTATAAAAATGCCTTCTGATACCATACAATTTAATCCACTAGGTAACTGGGTATCACTCAGTGGAAGAATAAATACATCCAACTTGTTATCACAACCATGGTGTTCTATAAAGAACCCATGTATCACTCCCATCATTCTATAATTTATTTATAAATTCATTAATCATAAAGTTCAACAAATCCATCCAATTCATTTCAAATCAGAACCCATGTATCAACCTTGACTTTACATATGGAATGTCCATGTATAACATTAAACTCATTACCTTTAAAAAATAAATTTTATTCATGTTTTCCAATTCATTTAATATGGTTATTTTAAAATAAAACATGATGTTAAATGTCATATAAATATGTTTTACTATTTTCCCTTAGTTGCAAATTGAATACATTATATTCACTAGGGAAATTCAATAAACCTTGATTGTGTTTCAAATTAAATGCATGATATGAGGATCTTAATCCTTTTAAGGAAGAAGAACCTTATGGGTAGATCACATAAAGGTATTCATCCTCTAATGGTGATTAATAGTTTACAAAAATTATATAATAAATGGAAATATAATTTAATTTAATTAATTTGACATCTATGAGGTTTTTATAGAAGGATCCAACACAGATAAGGATGGAGCACTATATAAAGAAATGAGACCTTTGGGAAAATTAACATGGCAACCTATATTATGTTTTTAGAACACCCATTATCTATTATTATCCTTTAAATTGAGCTAAAATATAAGCAAATATAAAAATAAATAAATTACTAGAAAATAGGGAAAATTATCTCACACTAAAACAGCACCAAAGATAGAGGAATAAATTAAGAAAGCATAGAAGATGAGTGAAGCTCTTATGATAAGAATCAAGTGTAACAAATGGTGAAGGAATCAGACTCTATTTAAGGAATATATCTCAAGTCCTAGCTACAATCCATGGGAGAGATCCAATGGGAGAAGGGGTTATTGTGCATGGAGAAAGAGGAAAAGTAGGGTGATTATTTAAAAAATAAGTAGGGTAAAATATTAAATTCACCCTAAAATAATATTTTATAATGTTTAGACACATTGTTGGACAAACCTTGCACCATCCATGTGACAGCTACTATCGATGGGAACCCCTCAAACTGTTATCCCAAACAGTTTGGAAAAATCATGCTCTAACCCTATGGGTTTACTACCTAAGTGGAACTAAGGGCTCCTACTTGGTACACGGTTTGTCAAACTATTTATAGCCTATTTGGGTCCCCTCTATAACATGTCTATAGTTTTTTTTCATGACCATGTGGTCTCCCTCACATGTTTTATCAAAATATGTTCCCTTATATATTGGTTTCATAATTGAGTCACACAGTTACTACAAAATGTGATCCTATAATAAACCTTATATTATTTCTGGAATAATCATAAAACGAGGCTCCAAAACTTCCTTAGGTTCTCTGAAACCCATCCTAAGTTTCTTAGGAGCATGAGTAAGGATAAAATGAAGGTATAAACTAGAAATTAATGGTTTTGTAAAACTTTGAAATCATTGGGATGTTACGGTCTCTAATTTATAATACTTAGGAAAATGATGATATATATTCCATAGAGGTGGTGGCCTTTAAATATCTATATCTTGAGAAGTATTTAAATAATGTTCCTCAGTTCAACATGGTAATGAAATTTCTAATGTTTAAAAAATTTAATAAAAATTAGTGGCTACATATAAAGAAAATTAAACTAGCTTTTGAGGCACGTAGTAAATTTTATTTTTTTTCCCATGAGTATAAAAAAATTATTTTACATATATATTAATCCATTTTTAGGAATATTTTTTTCATATCATTAATTTAAATGCTAAAATATGGTTTTAAATTACATTATAAATGTATGACGATATTTTCCAATACTTATATACATCCGGAAAAAAAGAGTAATAAGTGTTATTGGAATTAATAAATGGAGGATAGGTCAACCTGAAATCATAGATAAAGCTCCCCAAATATTCCAAATATAGAAAATTCATATTAAAAATATTTTATAAGAATATTATAGTGTTACAAATGTGTTATACTCAATTATTTGGATGATATCTATACGGAAAAAGAATATTGATCATAAAATTAATGGGAAAAATTATTTTTATCTGGTTGTATGTTGTTTTAATTAAAATTATTTTTCATATTATTCTCACATATGTTAAAATTTAATTACTCAAGGTTCAAATCATCAAGATCAAAAATATAATGAGTTAAAAAAAATTCCTACTATTTTAGGTGCACAACCCTAAAATGAATTAGTGTAATGGATATTACATGTTTATTTAAATTATTCCAAGGCATTGTTTGGATTGAAATTTACACATTCCTTCATATGTGAGATATATTCTAAAAAAAATTTAAATTAAATCATAAAAAATTAAGTTAACACTCATGGTAAAAACTCCTTATTACTATAAAGGAAACAGAAATTTATATAAATATTAATGTTATCATATTTATAGTGGTTTTTCCAAAAAACCATATTCTCTTTCCAGTTTTAGAGATTCATATTATATTTGGTATAGATTATATTTCAATTTCTCATGTTAAGATATATTGTAGTGATAAATTATTTATTTATCAAAAAAATCATTTTTATATAAAAATGAATTCATTCCTTTTATAAAATATCAATAAGAATTAATATTTATAAAAGATAAAATTGAATGATATCTTAAACATATTTTTGATAAGAAATGAACTATTTAAATTATTGACATCCCATTAGTTTGTGAGGATTTGGAAACTATTCTTCTTTATCAATTCTTTGAATTCACTATTGAATTATTTCATGATGCTACAAAATTTTCAAAAACCCCTATCAAATAGATCCATTAGAACATTTGTAATTAAATAAATATGTTACTAGAGTTTCTTGAAAAGGGTTTCATCAACCCTAGGACAAAACCATATGGTGAAAATATTTTATTTGTAAAAAAGAAGGATGGTTTCATGATACTTTAAAATGATTATAGAGTACCTAATAACATCATTGTTAAGAAAATATATTTCATTCCTCATATCAAGGACTTTTTTCATCAACTCTAGATTGCTCAAAAAAATTAATTATTTACATAATATCTATTTATCATGAGATAAATAGGAAGGAGTAAGATATTCTAAGTATCATTTTCTATACTAGTTGTGGCTATTATGAGTTTTTGGTTATACCTATTTAGATTATGAATACACCCATTTAATTTATGGATCTTTTAAATAAATTTAATGTAGTTATTTTGTAAAATTTTGGGAGTTTTTTATTGATGACATTCATGATTATTATAAATTTTATAAGGAATATTAGAAACACGTAAGGATTGTTTTCCCAAAATTTAATTGAAAGGAGGTTGTATGGATTATTTGATAAATTTAAATTTTTGAAAAAACATATTTTATATATATGGCATATTTTTTATAAAGATGTCAACACTATTGATTCTTCTAAAACTAAAGTTTTGTAAGAGGGTCCAATAGATTCAAATCTCATAGAGATTTTACATTTTATTGTATTATTAGGTTACTACTGAGGTTTTGTTGAAATAATTTCCTAGTTATATTTACCACTAAATATTTTAACATGAAAAAGAGTTAAATTCATCCAAAGAAAGGAATGTGATTAACATTTCTATGAATTAAAATTATGATTGGATAATAATATTGTGTTATCTTTTCCATAATAAAATTTTGAAATTCAAATTTATAGTGACCCAACATTGAGGGGACTTAGTTTTGCCTTGATGAAATATGACTAGCTAATTTCTTATGCTCCACATTAGTAAAAACTAGATGACTATAATTACCCTATACATGATATTAAACATTTCTTTGTCATTATTTCATTTAAATTTAGTGTAATATTTTATATGAGGAATATTTTTTAATATATGATGACCATAAAGTTTCAACATATATATCCAATCAAATGGTATTTAAAATGAGTTAGAGAAGATGGTTGGAACTAATAAAGGGTTATTATTGCATAGTTTACTATGAACTAGGTGAATTAATAAATGAAGCTGATAAATTTAGTTAAAAATATTGTGTATCATTAACCATGGTACATGTGGAACATGTAATTTGGATACTGATTGGATGAATATTTTTGCTAGACATTATGAATTCATGAACTGCCAATATTTCTATTAAGGTGTCAGTGCAGTCATAATTGTTAGAAAAATTTAAACATTCTCAAAAAGTGTATCATGATTTTCATAATAAGGTATAACATTTCCTGAAGGTTAAGTTGCATAAATTTATCATTCATAAATAAGTTGTTATGTGATTTGTAAATAGGATGTGTGTGACATTTTATTCCAAAATAATGAAGGAATTAGTATGTGAAACTAATATCGCTCCATTTATTCATCCTGATAGAACTTTGTTGTATAATGATAATTAAGAGTATAGTTGGTTGGGTGGAATGAAAAAATATAATACTAACTTTACAAAGAATTAATTGAATTTTTAATATGTTAATGCTAAGTAAAAAGTATTGAAAGGGGTTATTTACATGTATCTAGTTATTGAATGCAATGGGGAAGATATATCACTGGATTAAATGTGTGATTATCAAATACTTCTCATTGTACTAAATTGATCTAGGTGTTTTTAGATCATATGACTGAATCTATGAATTTTATTCCAATTTGAGATATTATGTCTTTGTGTAAACCTTATATAATTTATCATAAAGTTGTTTTAAGATTTCATGGAATCTGTTTCTCTACTGTAACTAAATAAAATACCTTATATACATAAAATGTTTATAATGGAAAAAATATAATTGGGTACTAGATTAAATTTTAGTTTAAACTTACATCCTTAATGTGATGGGAAATCACATTGAACAACTCTAACTTTGGAAGATATGCTTCTACCTTGATCATTTTATTTTAAGTTAAGTTGAAATCAATATATTTTATATGTGTAATTTCTTGAAATAATAATTTTCATTCTAGTTTAAAGATGTAAAATTTTGAAGATTTATATAGAAAGAGGTTTTCAATTACATCATGATAGGATAAATTTATTGAAAGGATTTTTTTTGAACCAGAGTTGGTATTTGATATAGTTGACAATGTAAAGTTGATTTAGTAATATATGAGGGAAGATCATAGTTGGAAGAAATGTTAAATAGATAAATAGGGGAATGATCTCTTGATTGAGGTTAGAGATTATATCCTTGAAAAATTGTTATGAATATTATCCTGAATAGAAAATTAAATCAACTCGAAAAGAGGTCGCAGATGAATATTTAGTGTCCATTCCTATGTTTTTATACCAAGTACAAGATTTGTTTAATTTTTTATTATTAAGGAAATATTACCCAACAAATCACAAGTATTCAACCCTGAATTAGTTTATCTAGAATAGATCCTTTAATATGATAATGGGAATGTACATATTGTTGATCTATTAGAGGAGGTACTATAAAATTATATGATTCATAAGTTTATGGTTTTTTAGAAGAATAACATGATTGAGGAATGAAAAATGGAATCAAGAAAAGCAATGAAAAAAAAATACCTTCACATAATTGATCAATGAATATAATTATATGGAATAAATCTATTAAAGGGTGGAGGAATATGAAGAAACAAGTAGTCATATAAATAAATAAATATTATTATTTAAAAAATATAATTTTTATGCATTCATATTCCACATAGTTTTATAGATGACATTGTCTAATTTTCAGTCAAAACATAATGGTTTTATTTAACTAATTTTTTTCCATGTATTACATGGTTTTAATTAGAGTGTGGTTTCTATATTTTAGAATTTTAATATGATAAAAATGAATTAATTTTTGGATTTTTCAAGTCAAATTTAGGATTGGGTGAGTATTTTAGATTTTTTTTAAATGATTGGTTTTTTGATGAAAATTTGAACATACGGTTTTTTATTAAAATTTTCATTTCATTTAAAGTACCTAAAACTTATCATTTTATTTTTCATTAGTTATAAATTTCCATCAGTCACATTGGAATAAAAAGATATATTTAATGAAACATTTTTATTCATTAAAAATGATTTTGGTATGAAATAATTTTTATTCATAAGAAGTAATTTTATCTATACATTGTTCTCTTTTGGATTCATGTATATATATTGAAATAAAATTTTCCTACTTCTAGAAATTGAATAAGGTAAAATATATTTCATATTATTAATTAATTGGATCATTTTTATTAATAAGTCTTAAGTTATTTCTTTCCATTATGAATTGAAACCTTAATAAAACATTGTCACCAGGGTAAGGGTTATAATAGTTAACAAGAGGGATAAAACAAAGTGATTAGTTTCAAAATTAAATAAAAACTTGTTTAAATTTGATTCTAAAAGAAGTTTCTTAATAATAAAAATTATATATTTTATATAAATCAATTTCGTTCCACTGGCCTTTGATGAATATATATGATATCTTTAATCATTTTAAGTATTTATAGTTGTCTCACTCCTCTCATGTATAAAAGGGAACCTCTTCTCCTCTCCTTTTCATAAACATTGATCCATTTAGCTCTAAAAATTATTTTTTTTGTTTAAAGAAATGTATATTTTGTGAAAAAATCGACTTTTTTATGTCATGTTGTTCCTAATTATCATAAACTATAAACCCAAATGATTATGGGAATGATAAAATTTTAAATCCTTTATATAATACTCATATTTATTTATCATTAAAGTGATGATTCATTATATTAATGTGATAAAACATACTCATGAATAAAATATACTTTTATTTATATATTTATAGGTGTTGATGAACTTAAATAATGGTAACAACAACAGTAAATATCGAATACCACGAGACATTTAAGATCATTTTTTTGGTTAAACCAATAATTAGGCTAAAATACATTTTAGAAAAATTAAGTATCACTGATTTTATGATTTAATGTTATGTTAGAAACTGTTGAGGGATGGATTCTCACTAGGGGTGACTTAATGGTTCAATTCCATCATGAACATTTCCCCTCATTGGAAAATCATTCCCATTTCTATTATTAGAGAAAGGATCACATACAGATCCATAAAAATGTGATCATGATAATGAGATATATAAAATATTTGAAATAAAAGAACATGATGTAAGGGGTTAAATATTTCCCTCATTTATGTAATCAATTGACTATATTCATAGTGTTTAATGATTTTTATCTCACTATAAATGTTAATATAATATTATCAATGATGAATTAATCGATTTATATCGAAAAAATATTATATTAAACTCTTAAAAGTAATAAAAAACAATACATGGTAAATGTATTACCAAAAAAAATCTTACTAGAATGTTTTATATTACATTACCATCCTAAAAATACATCCATTTTAATGGTATTATGTGAATTTTTCATCACTCAAGAAAGAACTATCTTGGTGGCCCCCTCGTTTCATTTTCATTCAATGATTATTCATTCACAAAATAATTTAAAATTTCACATTGGATTGTTTTATATGTTTATTAGGATATTTCATATATCTATATCTCCATTAGTGATCATCATTGACAAACAAATCAAAAATTTCCTTTTCATCATCCAAATGACATGATCATTAAACTTTTAGTCAATCTTAGTTGAAAAAAATAGGGATCCACCTCAAGATCTTTAATTGTATCCTTAAAGATAAAACTTTCAAACATGAATACGTTAGGGAATAAATCAAATTAGATTTAAATTATCATTTTCATGGATAAATATAAAAAGTAACATTAGAATATGATTGATCCTGAGGTATTCGTTTTTCCAACATAGATCAAAAAATATTGGATCAAATTTGTTCTTACTTAATCAAAATATAATTGGATATGAACCTATATTACATCTAATATAATGTAATGAATTACATCATGGTATTATATTTTCTATCATGATTTCTACTTGGAATCTACAAAGAATGTTATGCAGTGACCATACTAATTATAGTGTGACACTAGATACATGTAGTGCCCAAAAAATTTACATCTTACCTTATTTTGACTTGGAATATATAACTATGGAATAAGATAAAAATAAAATATACATTTTAATTCTTTAAAAAACTATCATAGTGTATTATCAATGGGTTTTAATTTGATACGCCTATTAGAGAAGATTCACACTCGACTATTTCCCACTATATTGTAATGGAAAAGAAATAATAGCATCATACTTTAGTATATGTATTCAACCTCATAAATCATAGAACAGAACTATGAAATCATGTCATAATATCTTATAATATGTAATTAAACATAAATAATCTAATATCTAGTCTATTATTCTCCCATAATATTCTCTAGTATAAGTAACATATTTAAAACATTTTTATGACACATTTTAATCAAATTAAACCGAATCATGAATTTTTATATTCATTATTCATTATATTTCTCCATTATCTAGGTGATAATAAAATAGTTTGTCATTGTCCATATTAATCAAATAATTTTATACTAAACTTTAATTACCAAAAACTACTAGGAAGTATATTTATGTGAAATTTTATAGTGTGTTATGAACTCCCCTTTAATGAAAATTCTCCGCAACTAACTCCTTTTAGAGTTTTAGGGCACGAGACATTTATTTTAGATAGGGTTTTAAGGATTTTATATCCCTTGGTGGTAAATAATTGTTTTGTCAATTGTTAACCCCTTTAATTATCATCAAGATACACTAAAACATCCACATCTTTCATTCTTCATTTGATGATAAAAACACCATGAGTTCTTTAACTTGATGAATATTATTCATGAAGAAACAAGAAAATATTAATTTCTAACACCTTCTCTAGTATTCATTGATAACTTAAAAAAATTAATAGAATCTGCATAAATAAATTCTCAACTGAAATTTATTCATCTAGACCCACTAGATATCATCATCATTATTTTCATAATGATTTCAAAAATTTCAATCATTCATAATAGATTAAAAAATTCCTGTAAGGATAACTTTTGTCTCTATTGATCACATAATCTCTATTATAATAATAAAAATAAATTATGATTAATTATTATTTTAAATTAAATATAAATTCAAGATAATACTATCAACCCCTCATGATCACATCAATTTTTTATAAATCATGTATGAATTAATGCTAACAAAACCAAAAATAATATGTCTGACACATCATGTATAAACATTATCTCTTTGATATTTAATGTCATATAAGTCATCCTTATTTGATTTCTTGTAAATATGATGATGTTACATACCCATAATCTGTAATTTAATCTTCATTGTTAAAAATTCTAAAAAACCATGTAATAATGCTTATAGAACAATAAAATCCATATTATTACATTATAAATACTCCCTTATTAATTTCAACAAATAAAAAATTAGACTCATGTTTATTTTTCCTAATATATAAAATAAGCACCAAAAGTAGGTATGTTATTTGTATTTAACCTTGGTCTATCCCCATTAACATGTTTAAAATTTTCATCCCCCATTAAATTTGGGTGATATCATAAAAAAATCAGAATATATGGACATTATAACATTGAAGATTTAGTCCTTTTATGAATAAATGAACATAAAATTTCCACCCCTTTTGAAAATAATGAATATATAAACATATTAATGGGAGATACATTTTTACAATTTTTATTATAATTCAAATTATAATTTTCATTCAAAAAAACACCAATTGAAAATCCTTCATCAATATTTTAGAGAATCCATAAAATGTTTACATAATAATAGGAATATTATTAAATGAATATAAGAATATGAGATAAAGATCAATATTGTAAATAGTAGTAATTAATCAAACCTTGTAGTCTATAATAGATCCATAAGTAGAAATTCTAATTGTAATTCCCATGTTTACTTTAAAAGAAGAATCACTTTTTAGAAGAAAAAAAATGAAATGTATCTTGTATAAATTAGGTAAGGGTGTTAATAAAATCAAAACAAAACATTGATAGAAGAAGTTTTTCATGTTTATAATAATTATGGATTCAATAAATGTCTATATTAAACTGTTATACAGTTTTTTTCAATATTTAATCCACTATTAGGAAAAACATTCCCTGTATTTGATTTCTTAGACACATTAATATAACTTTTCTTCCTTTTTTGTTCTATTCTAGTAACTTGATCTGTTGTATTAATTCCATTAATTTTTTATAGTTTATTATTTTTATTTCCATGTGTAGAACTATATCATCACTCCATATCTCAATAATAGCTTCAATATTGATTGAATATGGTAAATCATAAATATTTTTTTATAATCTCTTTTAGTAAATAAATTCATATTCTCTTTATGTTTTTGTTATTTTTTTGTTGGAATCCTCTTATAATTACTCAATAACATTTAAAGAAATATCATTTGTATTTCACTTTTTGAGGTATTAGAATTTTTATATTGTAACATCCCAGGTAATTATAGAATCAGACTTTTTTATATCAATTTATATTTATGAATTATATTTTAATTTTACTTTAAATATGTTTCTATGCTAGATAGTGTGATCGACACACAATAATGGGTTTCTCCAAAATCTTATGTCGCAAACCAAACTGAGTTATACTGAAAAAATATTATATTATTATTATTATTATTTTAAATGGTAGTTATCGCCTAACTGTTGTATTAGCATGAATGAATAGAACTGGCTATTTTATATTTAAACATTTTTATAAAATGTTTTTACTTTCTTCTATAAAAAATTTATGGGCATAAACTAATAATATATCTAATTTTAAGCATAAAATATCTAATATTTTTAAGGTAATTTTACAACCTTTTGAGGGGGAACCCATTTTAAATATAGTTCTTAACACATTAATAAGTTATATATGACTAAATAGTGTTCTTTATTTGAAAGTTGGAAATCAAAAATTAAATTTGGATACTGCTTTGGTATTTTTCTAATAAAATTCATATTTTAATTAATAGTAAAAAATACTATATTTTAATTCAAACCTGATTTTTCATCTAATTTGTTTTATTCATATATTATCATTTTAATTTTTTTTAAAGTATAATTAGATTATTTTTTTATCATTTTATCAAATTTTGGTCATTTTAAGTAATTTCACATTTAAATTATATATAAACATATGTCAGTCTTTTGATGGTTTTTTCTTTAAAAAATTCGTTTTCCCGTTTTGACAACAGGGATTAATTTTAAATTAAATACTAAAACATAATTGTCTTAAATTTTGAAAAATTAAGTAAATATTTGGAATCATTTGGTTCAATTTTTTTAAATAGTTTCCTTTTATTTTATGGATATAATGAATAGTAACTTTGGTAATTTTTATTTAACATTATTAAAGGTAAATCAGGTAAATTAGGGTAATAAACAATATGATAGGAACAAAACAATTACCCTAACACATTCTAAAATCCTATTGGATGAATAAAAGTATAACCTTTACGCCTAAGTATTGGAGTTGACTCATTTAACAGACTATTTTTATGAAATTGATATAAATATTATTAAAACAAAATAAAGTCAGAACTTGTCACTCTTTTATTTCTTATAAGTATAATAATTTTAATATAGTGATAAATATGATATAAATTAAATAATAAATAGTATCCATAAATATAATAAAATTAATTACATCATGGGAATTTATTGAGAATTTTATGATATTATAAATTACCATAAATACAAACACAACAGTGATAGAGTAATTATTTTAATAATAGAAATATCAAATAAATGATATAGAAATTATTAAAATAAACATAATTGGAAATAATTAGGGTACTCCATAAATTTTATAGGTGAATATGAAATATTATAATTCTATTAAATGTTTTTTTGAAGTTATATTTATTTTTGAATTTTATTTAAATTCAATGAAATGAATAGTGTCAAAATTGACAATATTGATATTTTATAAAAATAATAATGTATTAAATTATTTAAAAATAATAGAAAATTTTTAAAATAAAAAGTGGATACAATAAGGTATAAATGTTAATAAAGTGTCTATTTGTGGGAAATTTACCCCATATAATTAGAATTTATAGCCACCTAATATTGAAAATGTTGTTGCGACAATTAAAATTAAAATAGATTAATTAAGGTCAATCCGACACAATATGGTTTAAAAAAACAAATACCTGTTTAAAAAATATATTATAAGAGTATTTAAAACCATAATACTCTTATCTTATAGATAACTCAATTTGGATTTATTTGGATTTAAAAATTAGTTTATATTAATTAAATATTTTAAGAGTTTCTAAGGGTGCCCTTCCCCTCTCCTATAAAAAGGTACCGCCTCTTTTCTATTACTCACACTTCTAAAACCATTTGGTTTAGCCAACATCTACTAAAAATCTTTCATAGAATATAGCCCCACATTATTTAATCCTTATTTTTGTTATAAAACCTTACTTAGAGGTGTTAAGGTGTTATTTAAAGGTGATCACCAAAGAAGGGGTATCGTTTTCCTTATGTATTTCTATTTTATTTTTTCTTCCAATTCCTTCAAATATCCTAAATCCATGATTAAATAATAACTCTTTTATCCTAAATATAATTATATGTTATTATGTTAGTATCATCACCAAAATCCATCTCTATTTTAATCAAATGGCAAATGAACATTTTGTTTGTGTGTACAGCAGACTATTGCCCCGCGAACTGATATTGTTCATTTTTCATTATCGTCTATCGAGACTTATAAAAATGATGGAATTAATGTTTTATATTATTTTCATAAAATATTTATAATTATAATATAATAATATATCAATTATGTTCTTACTTTCCATGAACATAAAAATGATAATTTTATTTTTTTTGTATGTGTGAACTATCACCTCCACAAAGAAATATGAAAATTTCTTATTCACCAAATCACTTGTATGATATATATACATATAAAAGTATATTTATATGATTATATTGATGTTAATAATATTATTATCATTATGAAAAGATAAAATAATAATTATCTATTTTTCATGATGATAAAATGGAAATGTTACTCATGTGTATGTACGGCTTACCATGTCCATGATTATAACGTTGTTCATTTTTCATAATAATACTTAATGGTTAGATTTAACAATACAATTGATGTATAAGAATGATATTAATGTCATAAATATAATTATGGATAGGATTTAATTATGATTGATAGATATAATATTTCCACAGTTTTTAATGTCTATTTAAGTGATTTAAACCTCACCAATTTACTAATTTGATCTTATTTGTAACAATTTTTGATTTAGAGTGTGTTTTGAGATAAAAAGTTTAAATTGAAAAATTCTGGATTTTTAACAGATTCTTATCATAGGGGTATTTTGGTCATTTATCATAAAATATATTTCCAAATTTTGTGATTCAAATTTTTTGGAAACCTTGTTTTATTTCCATCATCTTTGTCTTCAGGACCAGGGTCTGATTCATGCATCTAGAGCCCCAAACAAATCAATGAAGTTGACAATTTTTCCAGGCAGACTGTGTGGACCTCACCATTCTAATGGAAACAGAATTCAGCCAAAACTTTTCCAAAAGATGGTATTCTACTTGTATATGAACAAGGACTCCCAAACGCATTAACAAAATAAATTTTAATCCATATGGACTCCGTTATGGTATCCATTGAATGACATTGTTTTGAATAAAGCATCCAGGATGCTTCATCCCAAAAAATTGATTGAAAATAAAAAAATCATAAATCCTTCTAAACACGTCCAATAAATCTTAAATTTTGAGGGAGGACTAAAAAAATATTTATGAACAACATTCATTAAAGGGTCCATGCGTTAATCATCCATTTAATGGGTCCAAAATGCGACAACTTGTGGAAGATGAAATCTACCTATAAAAGGAGAGGAGCTCCTATCTCTCAATTCATTACATTCATCCCCAAAACCATTCTAGGGACATTTGGACTAGAGGGAGATGAGTTAGAGATTCCATTATGGATAAGGGGAGTTTCACTAATAATTTAGCTATGATGGGATAAACTCCAAGAAGTGGTGGGCGGCGACTGTCCGAGGACATTTACCCCTTTTGAGTTTGTGGTTTTTATTGTAAACTCTTTTCATTTAAACAATCCTAGAGTTTTTTTTTTGCATTATTTAATGAGGTATCCTCTCTCTTGTTTTAATTTTATTCTATTTTGTTCTATGAATTTTTATCAACTTATGATTGTAAAATAGTTTTCTTGTTGTTTAAACATCTTTGGGCGAGGTCTCCCCATTGAGCACAACATGTTCAACTGGTTTCTATTGCTTGGAGGTATTTGGGAAATTGGATCACGTTCATAAGCAGATAAACACCCATATTTGAGGTCTTGATATGATTTCTAGTCAATATATGTGTATAACTTGAGGTGTTGATTTATACATTGGATAATTTAATTATAAGAAAATTGTCAACAATGATAAAGGGAATGTCTGAAGATCCAGGCTTCTCCACCGCTTCCTTATCTAGTTTGTTTTATCAGTTTACTTTTCTTTGGATTTATAATATATAATGTAGATTTATTAATAAATTATGAATTTATTAGTTTATTTTTTTTCAATCCACCCCCATAAATATTAGATTATCTAGATTTATTTTAGTTAAATTTAAAAGTTACAATTGAAAATACAGTGCATATAAGAGGCCTCCTTGTGATCAACCCTAGGTTGTGCCCCTATGGTACACTCATAGAAAAATAAGAATTTGATTGAATAGGTTAAATAGATTTAAATCCCTATCATCAAACTAGTGTTGTTTCCGGGGAGGTTTCTAGAGTTGATTTTATTTTATTTATTTTTTCTTTTATGACCCGAACTTGTTACCTTTGGATTTTGAAATCGATAGAACTTTTCACGCCAGCTTAGAGCTACTAATCCCCAAGTTGAAAGTTATGAATCTTCCACCAACACACCTAGGGGGACATAGTTGAAACTAAAATCAAAATGGCTGAAAATATAACTTTTAAAGAACTGGCGTCATCCTATGACTAAAATCAAGAGAATCATGTAGAGTACCCTGATGCCACTGCTGGATTTGAAATCAATACTGGTTTCATCCACCAGCTTCCCAAATTCAATGGGTTGCCTGGTGAAGACCCACACAATCACCTCCAAGAATTCAGCTACCTATGTGTCAACATGAAACCTCATGGAGTTGATGCTGATCAAATGAAGCTGAGGTCGTTTCCTTTTTCTCTAGATGGAGTTTCTAAGGAATGGTTTTTCTATTCTCACTCAACCTTGATTAGAAATTGGAATGAATTATAAAATATTTTCCTTGAAAAAATTTTCCCTGTGTCCAGAACTGCCTCCATTCGAAAGGATATTTGTGGAATCAGGCAGACACAAAGAGAAACACTTCACGAATACTGGGAAAGGTTCAAACGTCTGTGTTTTAGTTTCCCCCATAATCAAATCAGTGACCAGCTTCCCATTCAATACTTTTATAAAGGATTGTGTCTCACTAATAGAAGTATGATCGATACTGCTACCAGAAGAGCTTTAGTTGATAAGACACCAGCTTCCTCTAGGATTCTAATTGAATAGATGGCCCAGAATTCCCAACTATTTGGAATAAGAGGCCTTCTTCATGTCAAAGCTGCACAAGAATTACCTACTACTAGTCCCGAAAACAACACAATTGTAAGTCAACTATCTAATCTTACCACCATGGTAAGGTCAATGATGTTGTCTAACACCCCACCAACCCAACCAAAACCTAAAGAAGCTTTCCAAGTACATCTCCACTATGGTATTTTTTCTTCTAATGAAAATTTTAGCGACCAATGCCTTCAAATGAATGAGCCTATTAAGAACTGCAATGCAATTTTTTCTGGAAGACCATTTCAATCAAACCAACAAAGACCATTTCTAAACAACCAAAATTTCAATCAGGGATGGAACAATAACTCAAATGACAGATTTTTACAGCTTGAACAACCAAGAGGATTTTTCCAAGGACAATCAAGTAATTATCAACCAAGATATTTCAACGATCAAGCCAATGCTCTTTCTAGAAGCAACTTTCAGCCCACCCCTCCCACTCAAAACTCAAATAGGAACCTTGAAGAAGCAATGAGGAAACAACAAGAGTAAATGAAGAAACAACAAGAAGAAATGAAGGAACTAGAAGAACACTCAAAACAACAAGATAACAAAATGAATACCTTAATGACTCAGGTGGGTCAACTTTCCTCTGGTATTAATTTCATAACAAATAAGATGAGTGGCGGTTTACTCTCATAGCCACAAGTAAATCCTAGGAATAATGGGAGGAAAATGTGAGTGAAATTGAACATAGGAGTGGAAAAAAATTTAACAACCCTCAAATTGAGAACATCAAGCCTGCTGCCGAAACTGTTAATGAAAATCCTACCCTTGATAAAAATGATGAAAAATCTAAAGTTGATAGAAACACAAAGTCAAGAGAGTAAATCCTGTTTGAAAGAACAAAGAATGATTGGAAGACAATGTCTGGTCCTTATGTTTCTCCAAAACACACTCACAATACCCAAAAAACATTCAAACCTCCACTGCCTTATCCAAGGTGTGAACCACCACCGAAGTCAAGTGTTGAAAAAGAATTGGATAAGGAGGTTTTGGAAACATTCAAGAATGTCCAAGTCAATATTCCATTGCTCGATGCTATGAAACAAATTCCAAGGTATGCTAAGTTTTTGAAAGGCATGTGTACTAACAAGAGGAAGTTCAAATGAGGTGAAAAAGTAAACATAGGAAGGAATGTTTCATCGATGATTCAACATGCCCTTCCAGTGAAGTGTAAAGACCCTGGAACATTTACCATTCCTTGTACCATTAGGAAATGTTAATTCAAAGATGTGATGATTGATCTAGGGGGATCAATCAATGTCATGCCACATTCTATCTACTCATCTCTTCAGGTTGGAGACATGAAACCCTCTAGAATTATAATTCAACTTTCCAAACGAATTACCACCAAACCTACTGGAGTTATAGAGGATGTTATCATTCCAATGAGAGAGATGATTTTTTCTGTTGACAACTATGTTTTTTGATATGGAAGATGATCGGTTCAGCACATATGCTCCCCTCATCCTGGGGAGACGATTTCTAAAAATGGAAAAGGCAATCATCAATGTTCACAAGGGAACACTTTCACTATACTTTAGAGGATATGTTGTTCATTTAAACATTTTTAATTCAATGAAACACCCAGTTGAGGATCATTCATCTCCCCATGTAAACATGATTGATTGGATTTCCTTTGGAATGTTACCTAATTTTTTCTGTGATGAAAAAGATATAAATTTGTCTGATATTGAATCAGATCAACATGAGGTTGAAATAAGAGACTGTGAAGAGTTTTGGGATGTTGAGACTGGATATCTGAGCATTGATGAAGATGAATTTTTAGAAACTATTGAACTTGTTAGTGGTATCCTGAGAGAGGTTTTTAATTTTTCACCTGAAACAAGTCTTGAGATCATGGAAAGAGATCACCATGATGAACCTGGAGCTTCACTAAACAATCAATCTTCTGGGCAGTTACCTGTTATCAATGAAACAAACCCACTTGAGATATAATTGAAACCCTTTCTGGATAACCTCAAGTATTCCTTCTTAGGTCATAATGAACAATTACCCTGTAATCATCTCAAAATATTTGTTAGAAGACTAGGAAAACCAATTGTTGGAAGTTCTCATGTCCCACAAGGAAGCCATAGGATGGACTCTCTCTGATCTAACAGGATTTAGTCCCTCAATTTTCATGCACATAATTTTATTTGAGGAAAATGCTAGACCGGTAAGACAATTTCAAAGAAGACTTAACCCGACACTTGTCAGGACCCGTCCTCGGGGCCCGTGCTGTGACTACCCCAAGCCCGCCTTCCATTGGCCAGGGGCTGGCGACTAGCACCAAGGCATAAATCCCGGTAAAAAGGGAAGGCATTTCCTTTGTAAAGTAAACAAGCACTACAGAGTAAGCAAGCGGAAGAAGTAACACTAAGTAAAAAACTGGTACAATAGTAAGTGCGGAAAAGTAAAGGGGGCCGGAAATACAAGCCCAACTCTAAAGTACAACTGAAAGGGGAAAAACAACAACTGAAAGAAATGGCCACAGCGTCGAGCCTTCCACTGGAAGTCCCACCTGAAGGGTGCGTACAGATAGCCTCCACAAATCCTCGGGTCCAGTCGTCCGCTCCAAGTATGTCTCGCCCAGTGGTCCACCTCCAGGTACCATCCTTCTCTGCATGCCTCAACCACGATCAGCACTGTCCGTCGTCTGCAACCAACACAACGTAGTGCGGGCATAGCCCATGCAGGGGTGAGTATAAGCTACTCAGTAGGGACCCCAAGACCCCTAAAGGTCTCCCAGAATCTACAAAGGAAAATCCATAAAGGAAAGATACAATCATGAAGTAACATTCGACACTACTTAGGTATATGCCCATACATATACCTAAGTCACCAATTCTCGCTCGGCTCTAACATCCGAGCTCAAGTACAACCCAGTCCACACAGGAAAGAAAAACGTAAATCCACACAGGATAGCATAACACAATCCACATAGGAAAGCAAAACAGGATTTTCAGCTCACACAGGTATACTTCTTCGAATGACGATATAGATGATCACTGATCCATCTAAGTCATCGGACCCACAAAGGATCGATAGGTACTAACCCCCACAATGACCCACAAAGGATCTGACCCACAAAGGATTGATAGGTAACTAACCCCCGCAAAGACCCACATAGGATCGGGCCCACACAGGACCTGTAGGCGCTGGCCCACACAAGACTGCTGAGCGCTGACCCACACAGGATCGGACCCACACAGGATCGGTATCACTGACCCACAAAGGATCGCTGAGTGTTGTAGTCGTCACCGTCGAATCCACTGAGGATCTATGTACAGTCGTCGTCGTCACAATAGCAGTCGCAGCCAGCTCTAGGGTTCCCGCACACAGCAAGCTCGTTCGGGAGGGTCTGCTCCACGAGCCGAGAGGCTGATACATCAACTGACACATAGTCCAGAGTTGATGTATCCAAAAGTTCCGTATCATCAATAGGAACTCAACGTCGCAGACGGCGCGTCAATCGGACGCCCAGTCTCAGAGTTATTGGCATTTTCGTCCCAGGGGCCCGGTTGGTTTTTAAGGAAAAACCAACCAGACCATACTCCACCTGTGTCCAAACCTCGAGTGGAGTAAGCCAAAAAGATCTGTCTCTCTTAAAAGAAAAAAACAAAGTCGACGGCACGTCAATCGGACGTCCGAAGCTCAAGATATGAGTGTTTCCGCTCCAAGGGCCCGGTTGGTTTCGTGTACGACCCAACCCAGCCGAACCCAAAGTATCTCGAAACCTTGAGTGAGATATACCAAAATGACCGTCTCGATCCAAGGATCACATCGCCGTTGACGACGCGTCGTTCGGAGGCAGGTAGCTCAAGTTATGATCAAAAGACCGAAATGGTCTGGGAACGGGGGGTCTGGGCCTAGACCGACCCAGGTCTGGGTCCGACCCGGTTGGGCGCGACCCGGCCCGACTCGGTTCGGCCGAGCGGTCGAGCGGAGGAAGCCGCGGGGGGGGGGGGGGGGGGGGGCGCTGCCCCCGCGGGATGTAGCGCCGCGGCCCTGTGTGGGGCTGCGCTGGGTCAGAAGACGCGGCTTTGCTGCGTCCCGTGTGTCACCGGACCCGCGCGGTCGCGGGTCTGGTCGGCTGCCACCGCCGAGGCTTCAGCCGCGACGGCTCCATCCGGCGACCCGCGCCGCCGGCGGATTCCGCGTGCCACCGGAGTTGCTCCGGAAGTCCGATTCCACTACCGTCTGCGTCGTGGCTCCTCCCGGGTCCCATTCTTCACTGTCAGGCCCTCAAAACGCCATTGTGGCCTCGTTTGTCATCGTTCGCCATTTCGCGCACCAAGAAAGAAAAATTGCGGTGGGTTCGGACTTGTTCGTTGTCCACACCCACCATGTTAGCGGTTTTAAAAATAAAATTTCACAAAAAAAAGTTTAATAAACGTCGCGGGCATAAATCACAAGGATTTTTAAGAATCAAACCCCAACCTCGTCGAAGTCGTTGATCGTGCGTTCTTCGCGGAATTGATCATCGCGGGAGAAGAGGATCGTCGCGTCGCGGAAGGGCGTCACGTCATCGCGGTATACGGCATTGCGTCGACGAAATCCGAGGTTCAAGAACACACGGATTTAATTATAACAATTAAATCCATGTTGTTGTTATAAACCACAAATAATTAAAAGGTCCGCAATCTCTCACCTCAACGGATGATCGAAGATTTGTCGTGGATGAAGGAACGTCACAGAAGAACGTCGCGGGAGGAGAATCGTTGGTGTCGCGGAACACGGCGTCGCGTCGTCGATCTCGGAGGGTTCGGCGTTCTTCGTCGCCTTTCGTCGAAGGCTGGTGTTCTTCGCGTTCTTCGCGTTCTTCGTGAAGGAGGTTGAAGGACTTAAGGTTCTGTAAAATCCTCTCAACGAACAACACACAAGAAGAAGAATGTTGGTCTTATTTTATTACATTCCAACAAACGAAAAAAACTAAGTTAAGTAACGACCCATTAATTCATAGAATTAATTCAACGAATAAACCACCCAATTAATAGGAGCGTTTAATTGTCTAAGAAACGCCCCAGTTGACTTTCATTTAATAGGGGTTTTCGTGGGTGCGTTACTTAGTGGAAAAGAAACGGTGGGGCTCGTGCGGGTCCCACCCCACAAATATCCTACCAAGAGGGTAGGATATTTTGAATTGCATCCTATCTGCTTCAACTCAGCTTAAGCAGCTTTAAGTGGCTTTTAAGTTTCTTAAGTGAAATAAAAATAAAGTTGTTTCACACTTTATTTTATTTCTTAACTTAACCCCAAAAATTTAAAAACCACACCTGAGCAAACGCAACTACGGAATAGGCGTTTCTAAGAAAATACTGGCGCTGCGATTCCATCGGTGCCCTCGGAATTTGATTCTGAGCACCGGTTCAAAAGTTAGAAAAACGCGCTCGTTCGTTCACTGAACGTACCCGAGCCAAACTTTGGAAAATGATTCCAGGCACACCGGGCCTCGGAATCAGGTGCCGTCAGAAACTCCGTTCTTGTAAAATTCCAAAGAAAATTAAGAAAAAAAATTTCCTTGAAATTTACGTCTCTTTACATCACTCCCACCTCAGGGATTTACGTCCCCATAAAGATACATCATAAACTAGGGAAACAAAAGTGGGTACTGAGCACGCATCTGAGCTTCCCGCTCCCAAGTGCTCTTCTAGAGGTTCACGTGCTGCCATCTGATGCGCACTAGAGGAATCGACCGTCCACGTAGGACCCGCTCTTGTCGATCCTCGATCTCCACCGGGACCTCCGCAAAAGTCTCCCCATCATCAACGTCTAGCTCCCCATGGTCAATGATGTGCATCGGGTCGTGCACGTATTTCCTCAGCTGAGATACGTGGAAGACGTCGTGCACCCGGTGCAACTAAGGTGGTAGAGCCAGGCGATAAGCCACCTCTCCAATCCTGTTGAGGACCTGGAATGATCCGATGAAGCGTGGAGACAACTTGCCACCTCGGCCAAATCTTCGTAATCCACGTCGAGGTGAGACACGCAAGAAGACGTGGTCGCCATCCTAGAACTCTAGTGGCTTCCTCCTCCTATCGGCATAAGACTTCTTCCAGCTCTAAGCTGTCCTCATCCGCTCCTGGATGACCTGGACCTTCTCTGCCGTGGCCCAAACTATCTCTGGTCCCACAAGTGCTGACTCCCCTGGGTCTGTCCCGCACAAAGGAGATCTGCAAGGTATGTCGTACAACGCCTCGTACAGTGTCATCCCGATGGTGGAATGGTAGCTGTTGGTGTACTTAAACTCCACCAAGGGTAGGTGGTCCTCCCAGCTGCGACCAAAGTCGAGGACACATGCGTGGAGCATGTCCTCGAGAGTCTGAATGGTCCTCTCCATCTGACCATCCGTCTGAGGGTGAAAGGTGGTGCTCATACGTAGCCGCGTCCCGAACGCCTCCTGCAACCCCTTCTAAAGCCGAGAAGTAAAGAGAGCATCTCGATCGGATACGATAGATGACGGCACACCGTGAAGCCGTATAATCTCCTGAACATAGAGACGTCCCAAGCTCTCCACTGAGACCTGCTCTCTGATGGATAAGAAGTGAGCCGGCTTGGTGAGTCGGTCGACAATCACCCAGATGGAGTCATGACCTCTGGAAGTGCGTGGAAGTCCAGTCACGAAGTCCATAGATATCCCATCCCACTTCCACTCCTGGAACTCCAAAGGTTGTACCAAGCCTGCTGGTACCGGATGCTCTGCCTTCACCTGCTGGCAGGTGAGGCATTGAGAAACGAACTCCGCCACAGCCTTCTTCATGCCCGGCCACCAGTGCTGTCGTCTGAGATCCTGGTACATCTTCGCCACTCCAGGATGTACCGCTAAGGGAGAAGTGTGAAACTCTCTCAGCACCTCCTCCCGTAAAGCATCTGGTACCAAGGTACGCGTATCACAGTCAGCATCCCCATGTTGTGCCTCTCTGACTCGCTGCAGTAGTGGAGGGGTGACTGTGAGAGACTGAAGGAAGGCTGCTCCATCACTATCCACGAAGGATATCTGCAAAGCGGATAGCTGCTCTGTCGCCTCCTCAAGTAGCTGAATGCCCGTCCTCCTTCTGAGAGCATCAGCTACCATGTTCCCCTTCCTAGGAGTATAGACTATCTCAAATTCATAGTTCTGGAGGAACTCGAGCCATCGCCGCTATCTCAGGTTCAGGTCCTTCTGCGAGAAGATGTACCTGAGACTCTGGTGGTCAGAAAATACTGTAAAGCGCTCACCCACCAGATAGTGTCGCCATGTCTTCAAAGTGAAAACCACTGCTGCTAACTCCAGGTCATGGGTAGCGTAGTTCTGATCATGCTGCCTCAACTGACGTGATCCATATGCGATCATGGCCCGCTCCTGCATCAGGACACATCCGAGTCTGGTCCCTGATGCATCGCAGTAAACTACGTACCCTACTCCCTCCTCAGGAAACCTCAAGATAGGTGCACTGGTCAATCTCTGCCTCAGCTCCTGGAAGCTCTACTGACATCTGTCTGACCACACAAAGGGTTTCCCCTTCTTCGTCAAAGTTGAGAGTGGTGCCGCAACTCTAGAGAAGTCTAGCACAAATCTCCAATAGTATCCAGCTAGTCCCAAGAAACTCTGCACCTTTGTCATGCTCTTGGGTGGCTCCCAAACTAGTACTGCCTCGATCTTCGCAGGATCCACTACAACCCCCGCCTCAGAGATGACGTGCCCCAAGAAGTGGAACTCGCGTATCCATAACTGACACTTCGAGAGCTTTCCATAAAGCTGGTGCTCTCAGAGTGTGTCCAGCACAACCCGCAAGTGGTAGGCGTGCTCCTCCTCAATCGTCGAGTAAATCAAAATGTCATCGATGAAGACCACGACAAATCGATCGAGGTATGGCTGAAAGATCCTATTCATGAGGCCCATGAACACTGCTGGAGCATTGGTTATGCCAAATGGCATAACCAAGAACTCATAGTGGCCATACCGAAATCTGAAGGTTGTCTTCTGCACGTCCTCGTCCCGAACTCTGAGCTGATGATAGCCTGACCTGAGGTCTATCTTCGAGAACCACCGTGCTCCATTGAGCTGATAGAAGAGGTCATCAATCCTCGGTAGCGGATACTTGTTCCTCACTGTCACCTGGATCAGGCGATGATAGTCGACACAAAGTCGCAAGCTCCCGTCCGCCTTCTTGGCGAACAATATCGGGGAAGCCCAGGGTGAAACACTGGGTCGGATGAAACCCTTTCCCTGCAAGTCCTCCAACTATACTCGTAGCTCTCTAAGCTCAGCAGGGGCCATCCGATACGCTGGAGTCGATATCGGGGTTGTCCCGGGGTATAGGTCAATATGAAAGTCTACCTCTCTACGAGTAGGTAGTCCTAGAACGTCGTCGGGAAAGATGTCCGCATACTGATCTACCACTACAGGAAAACTAGGACTCCGCACGTCAACTTCTCCTAGGATGAGGCTAGCCAACTGATGAGTGATGGGCTGTCCTCTCCTCTGTGAGAGTCCATCCTATGCTGCAAAGGCTCCCTTCTCGTCTGTGAAGGTGAACCTGCTCCCATCGATGCGTACACATTGCACCTTGCGCCTAATACAGTCAATCTACGCATGGACTGTAGATAACCAATCCATGCCCAAGATGACATCGTAAGGCCTCGACGTCACTACAAGAAGATCCCAGACGAAGCTATCACCTCCTAGAGTAAGCTCACACTGCCGGCACCAGTGCGTAATCATCGAGTCTACTCCCGTAGGAGTCTCTAGCCGTAAGGATCGAGCCAATGGCTCTGTCGGAATCTCCGAGCTCCGAACAAGGGCAGCGGCTATGAAAGAGTGACTCGCTCCTGTGTCTATAAGAACTGCAGCAAGGGTGGAATAGATACAGATCGTACCTCAAATCATCTTGGGCGCGCCGTGGTCGTAGGCCTTCGCTGCCTGGAGTTGTGCCTGTCTCTGCCTTCCAGCTCCCTGTGGCCGGGGTGGACCTCCTGGTGGTGGTGGTCATAGAGCCTCAAAGCGTCGCCCACCACCTGCTGCTCGGCCAGCTCCTCTGCCTCATCTTCCTCCTTCATGCGGACCACCACGGTCGACCCTCTGCCTCTGCCTGGGTGGCCCCTCAACTGTCATCTGCTCCTCGGCACGGTGGGTCGGGCAGTCACGAGCCATGTGGCCCTGCCCGCCGCATGTGTAGCACTGCCTGCCTCTCAAAAGACTGGCTCCACGCTGTGTGCCCCGCACTGCTGAGCCAGTTTCTTGAGGTCGTCTGCGTGAGGGTCTGGTCTGCATGGACCCCTGAGTCATCCGTCGATTGTCTGCTGTGGAAGACTCTGCTACGTGCCGCCCCGCAGTAGGTCTCGCCACTGGAGAAGTCTCAGCAAGAAAGCTCTCGATCAAAAGGGCTCGCTCCAGTACTCCTGCCTGAGTCGGAATGCTGAGGGAGATCAGCGATGCCCTGATCTCAGGTCTCAATCCCTGCTCAAAGTTCCGGGCCCGGAAGAATGGGTCACGTACCATTTCGGTCGAGTAGCGCGAGAGATCGGTGAATCTCGTCGAGTACTGGGCAACCATCAAGCTGCCCTGCCGCAGCTGAAGAAGCTCCTGGATGCGAACCGTACGGAGGGTGGCTGGGATGAACTCTGATCAGAAGAGGCCCTCAAAGTCTATCCAGATGAGAGATGCCTCATCGTGCACCTGGAGCATCAAGCTCCACCATCGGCCCGCTACTGCATGTAGTAGACTCACTGCAAGGATCACCATGAGGGCCGCTGGTGTCCTCACTAGCCTGAAAACTCATACAACTGCCTCCAGCCAGTCCTCGGCTGCCTGGGGGTCTGTCTCCCCACGGAACCTAGGCGGTCGCTGGCGCTGGAACTCATGCAGTGCACTAAGGCGACGTGCATCGTCATGAGCTGGGGTTGGAAGCATCGGTGGCTCGGTGGGTAGAGGTACAGCTGGTGCCTCAACTGTCAAAGGGCCCTGTACCGAGGCCTGGTCGCTTGGCGGGCTGTCGTCACGTACAACTCTCGGAACCCTAGTTGGCTGCCGTCGTGGGGCCAACCTGAAAAGAAACAGGTGCGCCACGGTCAGAACAGTATACATGGTGAGCTGATACAAGGTAATCACAAAGAAAACTTGAAACACACATGCAATCAATGTTTTCGTGCATTAAGTCAGAAATCAGAAGTCAAGGTCCTGGTGTACGGATATGTCGGCCGTCGCACCAACACTGGACTCCCTAGACTGATAACCACACCCAATATGCTAAACACTATTTCTTCACATAGAAAAGATCAGAGTTCGCGGTAGAACCGAACGCCTCTGATACAAATTTGTCACGACCCGTCCTCAGGGCTCGTGCCGTGACTACCCCAAACCCGCCTTCCATAGGCCAGGGGCTGGCGACTAGCACCAAGGCGTAAATCCCGGTAAAAAGGGAAGGCATTGCCTTTGTAAATTAAACAAGCACTACAGAGTAAGCAAGCGGAAGAAGTAAACACTAAGTAAAAACTGGTACAACAGTAAGTGCAGAAAAGTAAAGGGGGCCGGAAATACAAGCCCAACTGTAAAGTACAACTGAAAGGGGAAAAATAGCAACTGAAAGAAAAGGCCACAGCGTCAAGCCATCCACTGGAAGTCCCACCTGAAGGGTGGGTACAGATAGCCTCCACAGCTCCTTGGGTCCAGCTGTCCGTTCCGAGTACGTCTCGCCCAGTGGTCCACCTCCAGGTACCGTCCTGCTTCGCAAGCCTCAACCACGATCAGCGATGTCCGTCGTCTGCAACCAACACAACGTAGTGTGGGCATAGCCCGTGCAGGGGTGAGTATAAGCTACTCAGTAGGGACCCCGAGACCCCCGAAGGTCTCCTAGAATCCACAAAGGAAAATCTAAAAAGGAAAGACACAATCATGAAGTAACATTCTACAATGCTTAGGTATATGCCCATACATATACCTAAGTCACCAATTCTCGCTCGACTCCAACATCCGAGCTCAAGTACAACCCAGTCCACACAGGAAAGCAAAATGTAAATCCACACAGGATAGCATAACACAATCCACAGAGGAAAGCAAAACAGGATTTTCAGCTCACACAAGTATACTTCTTCGAATGACGATAGAGATGATCACTAATCCATCTAAGTCGTCGGACCCACAAAGGATTGATAGGTACTAACCCCCGTAATGACCCACAAAGGATCTGACACACAAAGAATCGATAGGTAACTAACCCCCGCAAAGACCCACACAGGATCAGGCCCACACAGGACCTGTAGGCACTGGCCCACACAGGAATGCTAAGCGCTGACCCACACAGGATCAGACCCACACAGGATTGGTAGCACTGACCCTCAAAGGATTTCTGAGTGTTGTAGTCGTCGCCGTCGAATCCACTGAGGATCTCTGTACAGTCGTCGTCGTCACAATAGCAGTCGCAGCTAGCTCTAGGGTTCCCCCACACAGCAAGCTCGTTCGGGAGGGTCTGCTCCACGAGCCGAGAGGCTGATACATCAACTGACACGTAGTCCATAGTTGATGTATCCAAAAGTTCTGTATCGTCAACAGGAACTCAACGTCGCAGATGGCGCGTCAATCGGACGCCCGGTCTGAGAGTTATTGGCTTTTTCCTCCCAGGGGCCCGGTTGGTTTTTAAGGAAAAACTAACCCGACCGTACTCCACCTGCGTCCAAACCTCGGGCGGAGTAATCCAAAAAGATCTGTCTCTCTTAGAGTAAAACAACAAAGTTGACGACACGTCAATCGGATGTCCGAAGCTCAAGATATGAGCGTTTTCGCTCCGAGGGCCCGGTTGGTTTTGTGTACGAACCAACCCGGCTGAACCCAAAGTATCCCGAAACCTTGAGTGCGATATATCGAAACGACCGTCCCGATCCAAGGATTGCATCTCCGCTGACGGCGCATCGTTCGGAGGCCCATAGCTCAAGTTATGAGCAAAAGACCAAAAAGATCCGAGAACGGGGGGTATGGGCCCGGACCGACCCGGCCCGACCCCCCCTGGGTCGGCCCGGCTCGGCTCGGCCGAGCGGCCGAGCGGAGAAAGTCATGGGGGGGGGGGGGGGGGCTGCCCCCGCGGGATGAAGCGCTGCGGCCCCGCGTGGGGCCGCGCTGGTTCAATGGACGCGGCTTTGCCGCATCCCATGTGTCACCGGACCAGCGCTGTCGCGGGTATGGTCGGCCGCCGCCTCCGGCTGCCGGCGCCGCCGGCAGATTCCGCGGGCCGCCGGAGTTGCTCTGGCGGTCCGATTCCACTACCGTCTGCGCCGTTGCTCCTCCCGGGTCCCATTCTTCACTGTCAGGCCCTCAAAAATCCATTGCGGCCTCGTTTGTCATCGTCCTACATTTCACGCACCAAGAACAAAAAAGTGCGGTGGGTTCGGACTTGTTCGTTGTCCGCACCCACCGTGTTAGCGGTTTTGAAAAGAAAATTTCACAACAAAAGTTTAACAAATGTCGCGGGCATAAATCAAAAGGATTTTTCAGAATCAAACCCCTACCTCGTTGAAGTCATCAATCGTGAATTTTTCGCGGAATTGATCGTCGCGGGAGAAGAGGATCGTCACGTCGTGGAAGGGCGTCGCGTCTTCGCGGTATACAGTGTTGCATCGACGAACTCCGAGGATCAAGAACACACGGATTTAATTATAACAATTAAATCCATGTTGTTGTCATAAACCACAAAGAATTAAAAGATCCTCCATATCTAACCTCAACGGATGGTCGAAGATTTGTCGCGGATGAAGGAACGCCGCAGAAGAACGTCGCGGGAGGAGAATCGTTGGCATCGTGGAACACGGCGTCATGTCGTCAATCTCCGAGGGTTCGGTGTTCTTCGTCACCTTTCGTCGAAGGCCGATGTTCTTCGCTTTCTTCACGTTTTTCGCGAAAGAGGTTGAAGGACTTAAGGTTCTGTCAAATCCTCTCAACGAACAACACACAAGAAGAAGAATGTTGGTCTTATTTTATTACATGCCAACAAACGAAAAAAACTAAGTTAAGTAACGACCCATTAATTCATAAATTAATTCAACGAATAAACCACCCAATTAATAGGAGTGTTTAATTGTCTAAGAAACTCCCCAGTTGACTTTCATTTAATAGGGGTTTTCACGGGTGCGTTACTTAGCGGAAAAGAAACGGTGGGGCTCGTGCGGGTCCCACCCCACAAATATCCTACCAAGAGGGTAGGATATTTTAAATTGCAGCCTATCTGCTTCAACTCAGCTTAAGCAGCTTTAAGTGGCTTTTAAGTGGCTTAAGTGAAATAAAAATAAAGTTGTTGCACACTTTATTTTATTTCTTAACTTAACCCCAAAAATTTAAAAACCACACCCGAGAAAACGCAATTCCGGAAGAGGCGTTTCTAAGAAAATAATGGCGCTGCGATTCCATCGGTGCCCTTGAATTCGATTCCGAGCACCAGTTCAAAAGTTAGAAAAACCTGCTCATTCGTTCACTGAACGTACCTGAGCCAAACTTCGGAAAATGATTCTGGGCACACTGGGCCTCGGAATCAGGTGCCGTCAGAAGCTCTGTTCTTGTAAAATTCCAATTAAAATTAAGAAAAAAAAATTCCTTGAAATTTACAGGTATTTAAAACACTTCTAGAGGTTTTGTAGAAAGAAGTTACTACCCTACTGGCTACTGGAATTATTTTTCCCATATCTGATAGTCAATGGGTAGGTCCAGTCCATGTCGTTCCTAAAAAAAGTGGATTTACAATCTCAAGGAATGAATTTAGTGATCTTGTCCCTATAAGGCTTCCAAATAAATGGCAAATGTACATTGATTATAGGAAACTGAATTTGGTTATAAGAAAAGACCACTTCCCATTACCATTCCTTGATCAAGTCCTTGAAAGACTGGCTAGGAAAACCAACTATTGTTTTATTAATGGATTCTTTTGATATTTTCAAATTCACATTTTACTAGAGGATCAAGAAAGAACCACCTTCACATGACCCTTTGGAACTTTTTCATACAGAAGGATGCCCTTCGGTTTGTGTAATTCCCTAGGAAAATATCAAAGGTGTATGATAAGAATCTTCCCTAAATTTTTGGAAACATTCATGGAAGTTTTTATGGATGACTTTACTGAATATGGATCATCATTTGAAAGTTGTTTGAAATTCTTGGCACATGTCCATGAAACATGCATTGAAAAGAACGTTGTTCTAAATTATGAAAAATGTCATTTTATGGTTGGTAAAGGAATCATTCTTGGAAATGTTGTGTCCCATGATGTAATTCAAGTTGATAAATCGAAAGTTGAGGTCATTTCTTCATTACCATCCCCAAAAACTGTGAGAGATGTGAGATCCTTCCTTAGGCATGCTGGATTTTATAGGAGATTCATTAAATATTTCAGTACGATTTCACTTCTATTGTCCATATTTCTCCAAAAATATTCCCCATTTGTCTTGGATGAGAATTGAAAAAATGGATTTCATGAGCTAAAACAAATACTAATGACCCCTACCATTTTCAACCTCTTAAATGGGACATTCTCTTTGAAATCATGACTGATACATCTGACTTTTCTCTTGGGGCAGTATTGATTCAACGAACATAAAATAAATCTCATGTGATTTCCTATGCCTCCCAAACTATAGATCAAGCCCAATAAAACAACACAACAACTGAGAAAGAACTGTTTTATTTTGTCTTTTCTCTAGACAAATTTAGAAGTTATTTGTTGGGATCTATGGTGATTGTTTTCCTCAATCATTCTACAATCAGATTCTTTGTGAAGAAAAATGATGCAAAACCAATACTTCTGATATGGATCTTGATTTTATAGAATTTTGATGTTAAAATAAAAGAAAAGAAAGAATGTGAGAACATTGTTACTGATCATTTGATCAGGATACCATCTATTGAGAGTAGAAAACTTCAGATGGGTCCATCAATTATGGAAACCTTTCCAGATGAGGATTTATTCGCTGATCAAAGTTAAATTCCATGGTTTTATAATCTTATGAACTATTTGTCTTATGATGAACATCCCCACCAGTTTTCCATACATCAAATTTATAAACATGTGAGTGATTAAAAGAAATACATTTGGGATGACCCTTATTTATGGAACATTGGTAGTGATCAACTGATATAAAGATTCATTCTAAACTCTGAATTTCAATCCCTCCTACATTTCTGCCACACATTAAACTATGGATGACACTTTGGACCATAGAGAATAGAAAAATAAGTTCTTGATTCTAGACTGTATTGGCCCACCATTTTTAGAGATGATTTTGAATTCCGTAGAACCTGTAAAAATTGTCAATTCCAAGGAGACATTTCCAAGCTGAATGAGATGCCACAAAAACCACTTTTGTTTTGTGATGTCTTTTATGTATGGGGAATGGATTTTATGGGGCCTTTTCCCAATTTATTTGGATATCTATACATATTAATGGATGTTTATTATGTTTCTATGTGGGTAGAGGTTATCCCCACCCGAACTGATGATGCAAATATTGTGTCCAAATTTGTGAAAGGAAAATTGTTTTCAAGGTTTGGATTTTAAATGTTTCTAATTACAGATCAAGGTACCAATTTTTTAATATGACATTGGAATCTATTTTGAATAAATATGGTGTTAATCATATATTCATTACTCCTTATCATCCTCAAACAAACGGCATGGCTGAGTTGTCCAATAGAGAGATCAAACAAATTCTAGAAAAAATAGTGAACCCAAATAGAAAGGATTGGAGTTTGAGACTTGATGATGCTCTCTAGGCCCACATAACTAATTTTAAAACCCCAATTGGAATTTCACCATTTTTATTAGTCTATGGAAAAGCTTTTAATATACCGATTGAGTTATAACACAAATCCTTTTGGGCTATAAAAACATGTAACATGAACCAATTTTCTACTGGGAAAGAAAGAAAATATTGTTTGCAGGAGCTGGAGGAGATCAGAAATAATGCATAAGAAATCTCCAAGTTATACAAAGAGAGAAACAAAGCCTTTCATGATGGGAAGATTCTCAACAAAAACTTCAAGGAGGGAGATAAAGTTATGCTATTTGATGCTAGATTGAAACACTTCCTAGGTAATTTTTGATCCAAATGGTTCGGCCCATTCATTGTTACTCATGTTATTTCTTTTGGTGCAATACAAATTAAATATTCAGACAAAGGTACATCATTCACTTTCAATGGGCATAGGCTGAAGTAGTTTAGAGATAATTTTCAAGATCCTCCAGGGGAGGAGATTCAACTTCATGATGCAGAATAAAATTGATGCAAGGCTGTGTATTTCCTTATCATTTATTTTTTATTTGTCTTTAATTTCTTGAATTTCATGCGAAAAATTACTACACAATGAGGAAATTGTATAGAATAAGTGTGGGGGAGGCACAATGATAGGTATATTAGGTTTTTATGAGCTTTAATTTGAAATATTTTTTTTCTCTTCTAATTTTCTATCCATTTTTTGGTGTGTTTCATCTTCAAATTTTATGCATTTTCTTTTCAAAATTTTCTTATTTAAAAATAAGTTTTGGAATTTCTTGAATTTCATTTGAAACTCATGCCACAGAGTGAACCAACTAATCCTTTGAAACTGAACATAAATGAATGTTAAAAATGGCATTGTTTCAAGTCAAAAAATTTGGATAATTCTTGAAAATACCACTGATTTTTAAATCTCATGGAACATCTCACTGGAATTATAATTGAAATTCTAATTCATGTGATGCCTCTGGACCCATTTTTACATCTTCTTCACATTCACCACTTTCTTGAGAGAACCAATTCATGTTTGTTTAAACCAGAACTTGATTTAATTCTATCAAAACTTAAGGGCTGAGATACTTGTGATTAAAATTATTGAGGCATTTTTTTGGATATTGGATCCCCCTTTTCATGATTTTCCTTTTTATTTCATCCTTCCTTGAACATTTGATCTTTCTTACTCCCTTAGTAGCCATGTATAGCCTATTATATTAGCCACATTACAAGCCAAATTTCCCTTTCCTACCAACTCTGGAAGTATAAATGCATGATCTAGTTAAACTTAAGTGTGGTGAGAAAGACGACTCGTGATGTGCTACCTCATTTTGTATTACTTTGGGAGGAAATTAAAACATTGAAGACACATTTGTGATGATAGAATATATTTTTCTGAGAGTTGTGCCTATCTGGAGCTCTCAAATGAAATGGAGTTGTGCCTGTCTGGAGCTCTCAAGGAAAATAAGTTGTGCCCTATATAGAGATTTCAAAAAAAATGTCATATTTACTACTGAAATATTGATAGAATGGTATGGAAAAGAGATGATCGGAGCTGATTATTTTTCCTAAGAAAATATGGATGAGACCATAATTGAGTGAAAATTAGAATCATGCATTTCTGCTTCAAGAAGAGTCAAACCCTCCTTATTCAGCCATAGAATTTTTCACATTTGAATCCTACCAACCCCAAGCCACAGAAAAACCTTGTAAAGTCATCATTATAATCACATGTGCATGGCTCACATCAAGTGGAGATGTATAATTTTATCAAGCCTATGGTAATTCTTGCATGAGTTTGATGATAAAATCATTGTTAAAAATATATATTGTGTGCTGAGAGAAAATAAATTTAAGGTAAGTGTGTTGTGTGCATGAGAATAAAAAAGAAGTGTAAATTTATTGAATAATTTTAATTGATAATTTTAAATATTTTTCTTTAATTAGGCATGATATCTTTTTAATTCATTGTGGTAAATTGGTATACTCCATTGGTATGTGCTTTATTTTCCTTGATTTTGTGCTCACTTGTCCAGGAGACCAAGAACCAAGTGTGGGGGAATTGATAGAGATAATATTTACAATGTTTTTAATGTCTATTTAAGTGATTCAAATCTCAAAAATTTACTAATTTGATCTCATTTGTAACAATTTTTTATTTAGAGTGTGTTTTGGGATAAAAAGTTTAAATAGCATAATTATGGATTTTTAACAGATTTTTATCACAGGGGTATTTTGGCCATTTATCTTAAAATATATTCCCAAATTTTGGGATTATAATTTTTTTGGAACCCTTATTTTATTTCCTTCAACTTTGTCTTCAGGACTAGGGTTTGATTCATGCATCTAGAGGCCGAAAAAAATCAATGAATTTGACAATTTTTCAGGGTGGACTACGTGGACTCCACCATCGTAATGGAAACATAATTTGGCCTAAACATCTCTATATGATAGGATTCTACTTGTATATTAAATAGGACTCCTAGGATCGTTCATACAATTAATTTCAAGCCGTTTTGAATCCATTGTGGTGGCCATTGAATGACATTGTTTTGAAGGAAGCTTCCAGGATGCTTCATCCAGAGAAAGTGATTGACAATAAAAAATCATAAATCCTTCTAAATGAGTCCAATGAATCTAATATTTTTAGGGAGGAAGGAAAAAACATTTTTGAACAACTTTAATTAAGGGGTATAGGTGTTAATATTCCATTTAATGGGTCCAAAATGAAAAAACTTGTGGAGGATGAAATCTGCCTATAAAAGGAGAGGAGCTCCTACCTATCAATTCATTCCATTCTTTCCCAAAACCATTTTGGGGACGATTGGACCAGTGGGAGATGATTTAGAGATTCCATTCTAGAGAATATGATTTCTACTGATAATGAATCCATGATGGGATAAACTCCAAGCAGTGGTGGGCGGTGATGGTCTGAGGACATTTACCCCTTTTGAGTTTGTGGTTTTTATTGTAAACTCTTTTCATTTAAATAATCCTAGAATTTGTTTGCACGATTGAATGAGTTATATTCTCTCATGTTTTCATTTTCTTCTATTTATTTCTATGGATGTATATCATCTTATTACTGTAAAATGGTTTTCTTGTTGTTTAAACTTCTTTGGGTGAGGTCTCTCCATTGAGCACAACATGTTCAACTGGTTTCGATTTCTTGGAGGTCTTTGGGCAATTGGATCACGTTCATGAGTTGATAAACACCCATATTTGAGGTCTTGATATTTTTTCTGGTCAATATAGGTATATAACTTGAGGTCTTGATTTATACATTAGATAATTTAATAATAAGACAATTGTCGACAATGATCAAGGGAATGTCTAAAGATCCAATCTTTTCCACTGCTTCCTTCTCTAGTTTGTTTTCTCAGTTTGGTTTTCTTTGGATTTATAATCTATAATGTATATTTATTAATAAATTATGAATTTCTTAGTTTATTTCGTTTCAATCCACCCCCATATATATTATATTATATTATTTAGTTTTATATTAGTTAAATTTAAACGTGACAATTGAAAATACAGTGCATATAAGCATCCTCCTTGTGATCGACCCTAGGTTGTGCCGCTATGGTACACTCTTAAGAAAATAAGAATTTAAATGAATAGGGTAAAGTGACTGAAATTCCTATCATCAATGACCACATGGACTCTTGACATTGTACCATGTTCATTTTCAACTCAAGTACCGAATTTCAACAAAACATCTAATATGAACAGTAATAGTTATGTAATTTTTATAACATGGTAATAAGTGACATAAAAGGAATAATATTCTTGAAAAATGTTATAAATCATGTATAAATTAACCTATGTTTATTATTAAGGAATATAAATATTGTATGTGATGAGTCGGACTCACGGTAAAGGACTTCATCTCAATCTCCTTTTATTGAGGAATATTACGATAATTTACACCACCTTATTTTATACGGTGTATAATTGACCCCCATTACATTGAATTTCATTCAAAGGAGTCTTTTTATAGGAATTTTTTTACTAAAAAAAAGGAATGTTCTTTTAACGTATGCGACGACAATGACTTTTCCACCACTGTGACCATTATTTGATATTTGGCTTCCTCTATAAGCCTTAATGTTTTTAAATGAAAAATAGATAACATATTATCCTTTCTGGTTTCTTGGTTTTGAAAATATGTTTAATAATGGATTGATTTTGTCAATATCTTGAAATTATATATTGTTATTGCAATGTATAAATGTTTTTTTTTTCATTTATGCTTGTTAATGTGTTATAATTATGGTTCTTGGACATTGTTTATGTATACAGGTGGCTTTGTGACAAACTAAGGGAAGGTGATCATGTGATAGCTCTCCAATGCTTCATGTAATGAGATGGAGTTAATTGATAAGGTTTCTCCTAAGAGATTTACAGAATATACAATGATGGGTATTCCAAATGTAACCATGAATGTTACTTCCTATATAGTTGTGAAAGATACAATATAAGTATGATATATATGCCATAAGTAACATTTATGGTTTATAATTGTTTTGAATTTTTTTAGGAACCTTATGATTTCATGAGGTGTGTTAAGAGCTTATGTTTTATGGGTGAAATTATGATTTTGTGAAAATGTTTTCATGTGTTTAAAATATTCATGGACTAACAGTTTCATTCCTTGTTTTATATCACTTATTGAGCTTTTTGTTCTCATACTAGGTTTATGAAATGTTTTCAATAGGGTGTAAGGATGGGTAAGATAATAGAAGACTTCCAGAAGATTTTTATCAACAAAAATAAATAATGTTTTATTTTAAAGATTTTTATTTTGTAAAATAATGGATAGTGAGTAGACATGACTACTTTGTAATATTTGAACTATTATTAAATAGTTATGAACTAATTATCTAAAAATATATGCCTGAAAATATCTCCAATATGAATTATTTACATAACTTAATATTATGTAATGATTATGTACTTGGCCTTATAGTTGGTATCCGAGGTTAGTTTAGATAATTTTAAGGGTTAGGATATTGTTAATGGAATATCCATAAAAGAGTTTTGGCTTTATGGTAAATTTGAAATGATATTGCATTTGAATATTACCATGTTTCTTTGTATAAGATATCACTGTTTAGAATGTTTTCCTGTAGAGGAAACAAGGAAACTGTGATGGGATAATATCCATAGGAAAACTACCTTCCAAATCAGCAACCTTAGATGGTCAGAATCAAAACTAAATAGTTTGTGGTAGTGATAGCTTGGTTGAATCCTATAATAAATGGTGGTGGTATCCATACATGATATTAGCTAGATCAACAACAAAGGAACATGCCGATAATGGAACATTTTATGAGGAAACATCTCCCATCATTTTAAGGATTATCTAGCCCCATTCTAGCTGAAGGGTGTATTAAAGCACTTGAAAATATTTTTGATGTCATGGGGTGTTCAGACAATCAAAAGGTTATATTTTTTATTTACCATTTTGAAGGTGAATTCGATTTGTGTTGTTCAATGGTTAATAATATCAAGGATAGTGTGAATATTGATACTCTTTATTGAGATTAATTCAAGAGTATGTTCACTACTAAAAATTCGGGCATTAGCGACCGCCATTGGCAGTCGCTATAGGCCTATAGAGACCGCCCAGCGGCCGCCATTGGTGGTCGCTTCTGCTTCGTCGTTGTAGGCCAATAGCGACCGCTAATGGCGGTCTCTATAGGTGGATGAAATGCCAGCCTTAAGCGACCGCCAAAGGCGGTCGCTACACTAGGAAATTTTTTTAAAAAAATATTCATACTGAAAGAAATATATATTTATTTATTTATTAAATAAAATATTTTAAATATATATATATAATATGATTTAAATATTTAAATATATATATATTAAATTAATAAATATATATAACATTAAATAAAATATTTTTCATTTTTTTTAATGAAATGTATGAATTGTGTTTTTTTTCTTCACGGTGCAAAATCGGAGATAAAACAAGGTAATAATCAAAAAAAATGGAAAAAAATTTCCAACAGCATAAAAATCAAGATCATCATAAACGATAAACGTTCTTCAACGATCCGAGCAAGTCCATCTATTTCAATCTTCTGCTTCAATAAACCTACAATAAGAAAAAAACAACAACAAAACAAAACAAACATAAATTGAACATAAATATTCAGTTATTATATACATATAATAAAATTAAATCTGACATCAAATCATGGTGCTATAATAATTTAAAACCCCCAATTTAATAAATTCTATCATTTCATGTCATTTGAAGCACGTTTGCTCCGAATTCGACCGTCTCACGCCGTTTTTGATGTTTTATGACACCAGAAATGAGTTTCCGGTCACCGCAGTCAAACGACACCTCCGATTGACGTTCTGTATGCCTGACCATTTCAAAAATCACACAACGGCTGATGTTGTACGGTTTCATGGCATTTGGAGGTCGTTCGGGTGGTTTTGACCCCCCAACGCGCCGTTTTAGCGCGCGCTGAGCTGCTGAAAACGACACAATCGGCTGTACCGCACGCCCCGCATGTCCGATGGGTGCGTCATCTCCTCCTTCACGTCATGAATAATATTACTAATGTTTTCGTGTGGTTTCAAGTCATTCGGAGCACGTTTGCTTCGAATTCGACCGTCTCACGCCGTTTTTGGTGTTTTATGACACCAGAAACGCGTTTTCGGTCACCGCGGCCAAACGACACCTCCTATTGATGTACCTTCAACCCAAACATTTCACAAATCACACAACGGCTGATGTCGTACGGTTTCATGGTATTCCGAGATCGTTCGGGTGGTTTTGACCTCCCAACGCGTCGTTTTAGCGCGCACCGAGCTGCAGAAAACGACACAATCGGACGTACCACGCGCACCACAAGTCCAATGGGCACGTCGTCTCCTCCTACACATCAAGAATAATATTCCTAATGTTTTCGTGTTGTTTCAGGTCATTCGGAGCACATTTTCTCCGAATTCGATCGTCTCACGTCGTTTTTGCTGTTTTCTGACTCCAAAAACATGTTTCCTATCACCGTGGTCAAACGACACCTCTAATTGTTATGCAGTCTACCCAACCATTTTAAAAATCACACAACGGCTGATTTCGTACGGTTTCATGGCATTCTATGGTCATTCGGGTGGTTTTGACCCCCCAACGCGCTGTTTTAGCGCGTGCCGAGCTGCTGAAAATGACACAATCGGACGTAACGCATTTACTGCACAATCGATGGGTGCGTCGTCTCCTCCTACACGTCACAAATAATATTCCTAATGTTTTCGTGTGGTTTCAGGTCATTCGGAGCACGTTTGCTCCGAATCCGACCGTCACACGCCGTTTTTGGTTTTTTATGACACCAGAAACGCGTTTCCGGTCACCACGGTCAAACGACATCTCCGATTGACATGTTGTCTGCCATACCATTTCACAAATCACACAAAGGCTGATGTCGTACGTTTTCATGGCATTCCGATGTTGTTCGGGAGGTTTTGACCCCCCCAACGCGCCGTTTTAGCGTGCGTTGAGCTGCTGAAAACGACACAATCGGCCGTACCACGTGCACCGCACATCCGATGGGTGCATCGTCTTCTCCTACACGTCACGAATAATATTCCTAATGTTTTCATGTGTTTTCAGTTCATTCGGAGCACGTTTACTTCGAAATCGACCGTATCACGCCGTTTTTTGTGTTTTGTGACACTGGAAACACGTTTCCGGTCACCGCGGTCAAACGACACCTGCGATTGATGTGCCGTCTGCCCGACCATTTCACAAATCACACAAAGGATGATTTTGTACGGTTTCATGGCATTTCGAGGTCATTTGGGTGGTTTTGACCACCCAACACGCCGTTTTATCGCGCGCCGAGCTGCTGAAAATGACACAATCGGTCGTACCGTATGCACCGCATATACGATGGGCGCTCCGTCTCCTCCTAAACGTCACGAATAATATTCCTAATTTTTTAATGTGGTTTTAGGTCATTCGGATCAAGTTTGCTCCAAATTCGACCGTCTCACGCCGTTTTTGTTGTTTAATGACACTGAAAACTCATTTTTGGTCACCGCGGTCAAACGACACCTCTGATTGACGTGCGGTCTGCCCGATCATTTCAAAAATCACACAATGGCTGATTTTGTACGGTTTCATGGAATTCCGATGTCGCTCGGGTGGTTTTGACCCACCAACGCGCCGTTTTAGCACGCACCGAGCTGCTAAAAACGACACAATCGGTCGTACCACGCGCACCACATGTCTGATAGGCGCGTCGTCTCCTCCTACACATCACGAATAATATTTCTAATGTTTTCGTGTGGTTTCAGGTCATTAGGAGCATGATTTCTCCGAATTCGACCGTCTCACACCGTTTTTGGTGTTTTGTGACACCGGAAATGCGTTTCTGGTCACCGCGGTCAAACGACACCTCCGATTGACATGTCATCTCCCCGAACATTTTACAAATCACACAACGGCTGATGTCGTACGGTTTCATGGCATTCGGAGGTCTTTCGGGTGGTTTTGACCCCCCAAAGCGTCGTTTTAGCGCGCGCCGAGCTGCTAAAAATGGCACAATCAGTCGTACCGTGCGCACCACACGTTTGATGGGTGCTCCGTCTCCTCCTAAACGTTACAAATAATATTTCTAATATTTTCGTGTGGTTTCAGGTCATTCGGAGCACGTTTGCTCCGAATTCGACCATCTCACGCCGTTTTTGGTGTTTTATGACACCGGAAACGCGTTTCCGGTCACCACGGTCAAATGACACCTTCGATTGACGTTCCATCTATCTGACCATTTCAAGAATCACACATTAGATGATGTCGTACGGTTTCAGGGCATTCTGAGGTCATTCGGGTGGTTTTGAACCCCCAACGCGCCGTTTTAGCGCGCACCGAGCTGCTGCAAACGACACAATCGGCCGTACCAGGCGCACCGCACGTCCGATGGGCGCGTTGTCTCCTCCTACATATCACGAATAATATTCCTAATGTTTTTTTGTGTTTTCAGGTCATTCGGATCAGGTTTTCTCTGAATTCCACCGCCTCACGCCATTTTTGCTGTTTTGTGACACCAGAAACATGTTTCCGGTCACGGCGTTCAAACGACACCTCCGATTGACGTGCCGTCTACTCGAAAATTTCACAAATCACATAACGGATTATTTCGTACGGTTTCATGGCATTCCAATGTCGTTCGGGTGGTTTTGACCCCCCAACGCGTCGTTTTAGCGCGCACCGAGCTGCTGAAAACGACACAATCAGTCGTATCGCGCGCACCACACGTCCGATGGGCGCATCATCTCCTCATACACGTCACGAATAATATTCCTAATGTTTTCGTGTGGTTTCAGGTCATTCGGAGCACGTTTTCTCCGAATTCGACCGTCTCACGCCGTTTTTGGTGTTTTATGACATCGGAAATGTGTTTCCAGTCAGCGCGGTCAAACGACAGATCTTATTGACGTGTCGTCTACCCGACCATTTCAAAAATCACACAACGGCTGATGTCGTTCGGTTTCATGGCATTCTGAGGTCGTTCGGGTGGTTTTGACCCGCCAACGCGCCGTTTTAGCACGCGTTGAGCTGCTGAAAACGACACAATCGGCCGTACCGCGCGCACCACACGTCCGATGGGCACATCAGCTCCTCCCACACATCGAGAATAATATTCCTAATGTTTTCGTGTGGTTTTAGGTCATTCGGAGCACGTTTTCTCTGAATTCGACAGTCTCACGCCGTTTTTGGTGTTTTCTGACACTAGAAACGCGTTTCCGATCACCGCGGTAAAACGACACTTTCGATAGGCGTTCCGTCTGGCCGACCATTTCACAAATCATACAAAGGCTGATGTCGTACGGTTTCATGGCATTATGAGGTCGTTCGGGTGGTTTTGACCCCCCAACGCGCCGTTTTAGCGCGCGCCGAGCTGCTTAAAACTACAAAATCGGCGGTACCGCGCGCACCGCATGTCCGATGGGCGCTCCGTCTCCACTTACACGTCACGAATTATATTCCTAATGTTTTCGTGTGATTTCAGGTCATTTGGAGTACGTTTTCTCCGAATTCGACCGTCTCACGCCGTTTTTGCTGTTTTCTGACACCGAAAATGCGTTTCCGGTCACCGCAGTCAAATGACACCTCCAATTGACGTTCCGTCTGCCCGACCATTTCACAGATCACACAAATGATTATTTTGTACGGTTTCACGGCATTCTGAAGTCGTTTGGGTGGTTTTTACCCCCCAACGTGCCGTTTTAGCGCGCTCCGAGCTACTGAAAACGACACAATCGGCCGTACCGCGCGCGCCACACGTCCGATGGGCGCACCGTCTCCTCCTACACGTCAAGAATAATATTCCTAATGTTTTTGTGTGGTTTCAGATCATTCGGAGCACAATTCCTCTGAATTCGACCATCTCACGCCGTTTTTGCTGTTTTTTGACACCAGAAATGTGTTTCCGGTCACTGCGGTCAAACGACACCTCCGATTGACGTGCCGTCTGCCCGACCATTTCAAAAATCACACAACGGCTGATGTCATACAGTTTCATGGAATTCTGAGGTTGTTCATGTGGTTTTGACCCCCCAACGCGTCGTTTTAGCGTGCGTCGAGCTGCTGAAAACGACACAATCGGTCGTACCGCGCGCACCGCACCTCCAATGGGAGCTCCGTTTTTGGTGTTTTATGACACAGGAAACGCGTTTCCGGTCACCGCGGTCCCACAACACCTCCTATTGACGTGTAGTCTGCCTGAACATTTCCAAAATCACACAACGGCTAATGTCGTACGGTTTCATGGCATTCCGAGGTCGTTCAGGTGGTTTTGACCCCCCAACGCGCCGTTTTAGCGCGCGTCGAGCTGCTGAAAACAAAAAAAATCGTCCGTACCACACACACCGCACGTCCGATGGGCGTGCCGTCTCCTCCTACACGTCACAAATAATATTAATAATGTTTTCGTGTGGTTTCAGGTCATTCAGAGTATATTTTCTCCGAATTCAACCGTCTTACGCCGTTTTTCCTGTTTTATGACACTAGAAATGCCTTTCTGGTCACCGCGATCAAACGACACATCCAATTGACGTGCCGTCTGCCCGACCATTTCAAAAATCTCACAACGGCTGATGTTGTATGGTTTCATGGCATTTCGAGGTCGTTCGGTTGGTTTTGACCCCCCAACGGGCCGTTTTTGCGTGCATCGAGCTGCTGAAAACGACACAATCAGTCGTACCATGCTCACCGCACGTCTGATGGGTGTAATCTCCTCCTACACGTCACAAATAATATTCCTAATGTTTTTTTTGTGGTTTCAGGTCATTCAGAGCACGTTAGCTCCGAATTCGACCGTCTCACGCCGTTTTTGGTGTTTTATGACACTAGAAATGCGTTTCCGGTCACCGCGGTCAAACGACACCTCCGATTGACGTGTCGTTTGCCCGAACATTTCAAAAATCACACAATGGATGATTTCTTACGGTTTCATGGAATTATGAGGTCGTTCGGGTGGTTTTGACCCCCCAACGCGTCATTTTAGCGTGCGCCGAGCTGCTGAAAACGATCCAATCGGCCGTACCACGCATACCGCACATCCGATGGACGCGCCGTATCCTTCTAAAAATCCATAATAATATTCCTAATGTTTTCGTGTGATTTCAGGTCATTCGGGGAACGTTTGCTCCGAATTCGACCGTCTCACGCCGTTTTTGGTGTTTTATGAGACCGGAAACGCGTTTCCGGTCACCGTGGTCAAACGACACCTCCGATTGACGTTCCGTCTACCTGACCATTTTACAAATCACACAACGGCTGATTTCGTACGGTTTCATGGCATTCTGAGGTCGTTCGGGTGGTTTTGACCCCCCAATGCGCCGTTTTAGCACGCGCCGAGCTGCTAAAAATGACACAATCGGTCGTACCACGTGCACTGTACGTCTGATAGGCACGCCGTCTCCTCCTACACGTAAAAAATAATATTCCTAATGTTTTCGTGTGGTTTCAGGTCATTCGGAGCAGATTTTCTCCAAATTCGACCGTCTCACGCCGTTTTTGGTGTTTTTTGACACCGGAAACGCTTTTCCGGTCACTGCGGTCAAACGACACCCCCGATTGACGTTCCGTATGCCCAACCATTTCAAAAATCACACAACGGCTGTTTTTCGTACGGTTTCATGGCATTCTGAGGTCGTTCGGGTGATTTTGACCCACCAACGCGCCGTTTTAGCGCGCGCCGAGCTGCTGAAAATGACACAATCGGTCGTACCGCGCGCACCGCATGTCCGATGGGCGCGTCGTCTCCTCCTACACGTCACGAATAATATTCCTAATGTTTTCTTGTGGTTTCAGGTCATTCGTAGCACATTTTCTCCGAATTCGACCGTCTCGCGTCGTTTTTTGTGTTTTATGACACCGGAAACGCGTTTCCGGTCACCGCGGTCAAACTACACCTCCGATTGACATGTCGTCTGCCCTACCATTTCAAAAATCACACAACAGCTGATGTCGTATGTTTTCATGGCATTCTGAGGTCGTTCGGGTGGTTTTGACCCCCCAACGCGCCGTTTTAGCGCGCGCTGAGCTGCTGAAAACGACACAATCGGCCATACCGTGTGCACCACACGTCCGATGGGCACGTCATCTCCTCCTACATCTCAATAATAATATTCCTAATGTTTTAGTGTGGTTTCAGGTCATTCGGAGCATGTTTTCTCCAAATTCGACCGTCTCACGCCATTTTTGCTGTTTTATGACACCGGAAACGCATTTCCACTCACTGCTGTCAAACGACACCTCCGATTGACGTTCCGTCTACCAGAACATTTCCCAAATCACACAAAGGCTAATTTCGTACGGTTTCATGGCATTCTGTGGTCGTTCGTGTGGTTTTGACCCCCCAACGTGCCGTTTTAGCGCCCTCCGAGCTGCTGAAAACGACACAACCGGCCGTACTGCATGTACCGCACGTCCGATGGGTGCGCCATCTCCTTCTACACATCACGAATAAAATTCATAATGTTTTCGTGTGGTTTCAAGTCATTCAGATCATGTTTGCTCCGAATTCGACAGTCTCACGCCGTTTTTGCTGTTTTATGACACCGGAAATGCGTTTCCGGTCACTGCGGTCAAACGACACCTCCGATTGACATGTCGTCTGCCTGAACATTTCAAAAATCCCACAAAATCTGATTTCGTATGGTTTCATGGCATTCTAATGTCGTTCGGGTGGTTTTGACCCCCCAACGCGCCGTTTTAGCGCGCGCCGAGCTGCTGAAAATGACACAATCGGCCGTACCGCGCGCATCGCATGTCTGATAGGCGCTCCGTCTCTTCCTACACGTCACGAATAATATTTCTAATGTTTTTGTGTGGTTTCAGGTTATTCGGAGCATGTTTGCTCTGAATTCGACCGTCTCACGCCGTTTTTGGTGTTTTATGACATCGGAAACTCGTTTCCGGTCACCGCTGTCAAATGACACCTCCAATTAACGTGCCATCTACTCGAACATTTCACAAATCACACAGAAGCTGATGTCGTACAGTTTCATGGCATTCTGAGTTCGTTCGGGTGGTTTTGACCCCCCAACGCGCCGTTTTATCGCGCTCTGAGCTGCTGAAAACGACACAATCGTCCGTACCGCGCGCACTGCACGTCCGATGGGCGCTTCGTCTCCTCCTACACGTCACGAATAATATTCCTAATGTTTTCGTGTGCTTTCAGGTCATTCGGATCGCGTTTGCTCCGAATTCGACCGTCTCACACCGTTTTGGGTGTTTTATGACACCGGAAATGAATTTCCGGTCACCGCGGTCAAACGACTCCTCTGATTGACGTTCCGTATATCCGAACATTTCAAAAATCACACAAAGGCTAATGTCGTACGGTTTCATGGCATTTCGAGGTCGTTCGGGTGGTTTTGACCCCCCAACGCGTCGTTTTAGCGCGCGTCGAGCTGCTGAAAACGACCCAATCGGCCGTACCATGCGCACCACATGTCTGATGGGCGCTCCATCTCCTCTTACACGTCATGAATAATATTCCTAATGTTTTAGTGTTGTTTCAGGTCATTCGGATCACGTTTTCTCTGAATTTGACCGTCTCATTCCGTTTTTGCTGTTTTATGACACTAGAAACGCGTTTCCGGTCACCGCGGTCAAACGACACATCCGATAGACGTTCCGTCTGCCCGACCATTTCAAAAATCACACAAAGTCTGATGTCGTATGGTTTCATGGCATTCTGATGTCGTTCGGGTGGTTTTGACCCCCCCCCCCCCCCCAACGCGTCGTTTTAGCGCACGCTGAGCTGCTGAAAATGACACAATCAGCCTTACCGCGCGCACCGCACGTCCGATGGGCGCGTCGTCTCCTCCTACACGTCAAAAATAATATTCCTAATGTTTTTGTGTGGTTTCATGTCATTCGGAGCACGTTTTCTCTGAATTCGACCATCTCATGTCGTTTTTGGTGTTTTATGACACCAGAAACGCGTTTCTGGTCACCGCGGTCAAACGACACCTCCGATTGACGTGCGGTCTGCCCTAAAATTTTACAAATCACATAGCCGCTGATTTCGTATGGTTTCATGGAATTTTGATGTCTTTCGGGTGGTTTTGACCCCCCAACGCGCCGTTTTAGCGGGTGCCGAGCTGCTAAAAACGACACAATCGGTCGTACCACGCGCACCGCACGTCTGATAGGTGTGCCGTCTCCTTCTACATGTCACAAATAATATTACTAATGTTTTCGTGTGGTTTCAGGTCATTCGGAGCACGTTTGCTCCGAATTCGACGTTCTCACGCCGTTTTTTGGTGTTTTATGACACCAGAAACGCGTTACCGGTCACCGCGGTCAAACGAAACCTCCGATTGATGTGACTTCTCCCCGAAAATTTTACAAATCACACAGCGGCTGATGTCATATGGTTTAATGGCATTCCGAGGTCGTTCGGGTGGTTTTGACCTCCCAACGCGCCGTTTTAGCGCGCGTCGAGCTGCTAAAAACGGCACAATCGGCCGTACCGCGCGCACCGTATGTCTGATGGGTGCTCTGTCTCCTCCTAAAAATTAAGAATAATATTCCTAATGTTTTCATGTGGTTTCAGGTCATTCTGAGCACGTTTGCTCTGAATTTGACCGTCTCACGCCATTTTTGGTGTTTTATGACACCGGAAACGCGTTTCCGGTCACCGCAGTCAAACGACACCTCTGATTGAAATTCCATCTGTCCGAACATTTAAAAAATCATACAGCGGCTGATTTCGTACGGTTTCATGGCATTCCGAGGTCGTTCGGGTGGTTTTGAACCCCCAACGCGCCGTTTTAGCGCGTGTCGAGCTGCTGAAAACGACAGAATCGGCCGTACCGCGCGCACCGCACGTCCGATGGGTGCGTCGTATCCTCTTACACGTCACGAATAATATTCCAAATGTTTTCGTGTGGTTTCAGGTCATTCGGATCATGTTTGCTCCGAATTCGACAGTCTCACGCCGTTTTTTCTGTTTTATGACACCGGAAACTCATTTCCGGTCACGGCGGTCAAAAGACACCTCTGATTGACGTGTCTTCTGGCCGAACATTTCAAAAATCACACAACAGCTGATGTCGTACGGTTTCATGGCATTCCAATGTCGTTCGGGTGGTTTTGACCCCCCAACGGGCCGTTTTAGCGCGCGCCAAGATGCTGAAAACGAAACAATAGGTCTTATCGCGCACACTTCATGTCTGATGGGCGCGTTGTCTCCTACTACACGTCACGAATAATATTTATAATTTTTCATGTGGTTTCAGGTCATTCGGAGCACGTTTACTCCGAATTCGACCGTCTCACGCCGTTTTCAGTGTTTTATGACACCGAAAACGCGTTTCCATTCACCGGGGTCAAACGAAACCTCTAATTGACATGCCGTCTACCTGACCATTTCACAAATCACACAACGGCTGATGTCATACGGTTTCATGGCATTCCAAGGTCGTTCGGGTGGTTTTGACCCCCCAACGCGCCGTTTTAGCGCGCACCGAGCTGCTGAAAACGACACAATCGGCTGTACCGCGCGCACCGCATGTCCGATGGGCGCGTCGGCTCCTCCCACACGTCACGAATAATATCACTAATATTTTCGTGTGGTTTCAGGTCATTCGGAGCACCTTCGCTCCGAATTCGACCGTCTCACGCCGTTTGTGGTGTTTTATGACACCAGAAACGCATTTCCGATCACCGCAGTCAAACGACACCTCCGATTGGCATTCCGTCTAGCCGACCAATTCACAAATGACACAACGGCTAATGTTGTACGGTTTCATGGCATTATGAGGTCGTTCTGGTGGTTTTGACCCCCCAACGCGCCGTTTTAGCGCGCGCCGAGCTGCTTAAAATGACACAATCAGCCGTACCGTGTGCACCGCATGTCCGATTGGCACGCCGTCTCCTCCTACACGTCACGAATAATATTCCTAATGTTTTCCTGTGGTTTCAGGTCATTTGGAATACAGTTGCTCTGAATTCGACTGTCTCACGTCGTTTTTGCTGTTTTATGACACCGGAAACGCGTTTCTGGTCACCGTGGTCAAACGACACCTCCGATTGACATGTCATCTACCCGACTATTTTATAAATCACACAAAGGCTGATGTCGTACGGTTTCATGGCATTATGAGGTCGTTCGGGTGGTTTTGACCACCCAACGCGCCGTTTTAACGCGCGCCGAGCTGCTTAAAACGACACAATCAGCTGTACCGTGCGCACGATGTGTCTGATAGGCGTGTCGTCTCCTCCTACACGTCACGAATAATATTCCTAATGTTTTCATGTGGTTTCAGGTCATTTGGAGCACGTTTCCTCTGAATTCGACCGTCTCACACCGTTTGTGCTGTTTTATAACACCAGAAACACGTTTCCGGTCACCACGGTCAAACGAAACCTCTGATTGATGTGCCGTTGGCCCAACCATTTCAAAAATCACACAACGGATGATGTCGTATGGTTTCGTGGCATTCTGAGGTCGTTCATGTGGTTTTGACCCCCCAACGCGTTGTTTTAGTGCGCGCCGAGGTGCTGAAAACGACACAATCGGTCGTACCGTGCGCACCGCACGTCCAATGGGATCTCTGCCTCCCCCTACACATCACAAATAATATTCCTAATGTTTTTGTGTGGTTTTAGGTCATTCGGAGCATGTTTCCTCCGAATTCGATCGTCTCACGTCGTTTTTGGTGTTTTATGACACCGGAAACGCGTTTCCGGTCACCGCGGTCACACGACACCTCCGATTGATGTGTCGTCTGCCCGACCATTTCAAAAATCACACAACAGATGATATCGTACGGTTTCATGGCATTCTAAGGTCGTTCGGGTGGTTTTGACCCCCCAACGCGCCATTTTAGCGCGCGTCGAGCTGCTGAAAATGACACAATCATCTGTATCGTGCGCACCGAACGTCCGATGGGCGCTATGCCTCCTCCTACACATCACGAATAATATTAGTAATTTTTTTGTGTGGTTTCAGGTCATTCGGAGCACGTTTTTTCCGAATTCGACCGTCACACGCCGTTTTTGCTGTTTTATGACACCGGAAATGCCTTTCCGGTCACCGCGGTCAAAAGACACATCCAATTGATGTGCCGTCTACCAGACCATTTCACAAATCACACAACGGCTGATGTCGTACTATTTCATGGAATTCTGAGGTCATTCGGTTGGTTTTGACCCCCCAACGGGCCGTTTTAGCACGCATCGAGCTGCTGAAAACGACACAATCGGCCGTACCGCGCGCACCGCACGTCCGATGTGTGCCCTCTCCTCCAACACGTCACGAATAATATTCCTAATTTTTTGTGTGGTTTCAGGTCATTCAGGGCACGTTTTCTCCGAATTCAACCGTCTCACGCCGTTTTTGGTGTTTTATGACACCAGAAACGCTTTTCCGGTCACCGCGGTCAAAAGACACCTTCGATTGACATGTCATTTTCCCGAACATTTTACAAATCACACAATGGCTGATTTCGTACGGTTTCATGGAATTACGAGGTCGTTCGGGTGGTTTTGACCCCCCAACGCGCCGTTTTAGCGCGCGCCGAGCTGCTGAAAACAACACAATCGGCCATACCGCGCGCACCGCACGTCCGATGGGAGCTCTGTCTCCTCCTACACATCACGAATAACATTCCTAATGTTTTTTTGTGGGTTCAGGTCATTTAGAGAATGTTTTCTCCGAATTCGACCGTCTCACGCAGTTTTTGGTGTTTTATGAGACCAGAAACGCGTTTCCGGTCACCGTGGTCAAACGACACCTCCGATTGACATTTCGTCTACTCGACAATTTTAAAAATCACACAACGGCTGATGTCGTATGGTTTCATGGCATTCCGAGGTCGTTCGGGTGGTTTTGACCTCCCAACGCGCTGTTTTAGCGCGCGCCGAACTGCTGAAAACGAAACAATCGGTCGTACCGCGCACACCACACATATGATGGGCGCGCCGTCTCCTCCTATATTCCACGAATAATATTCATGATGTTTCCGTGTGGTTTTAGGTCATTCGGAGCAGATTTTCTCCAAATTCGACCATCTCACGCCGTTTTTGGTGTTTTTTGACACCGAAAACAAATTTCCGGTCACCGCGGTCAAAAGACACCTCCGATTGACGTTCTGTATGCCCAACCATTTCAAAAATCACACAACGACTATTTTCGTACGGTTTCATGGTATTCTGAGGTCGTTCGGGTGGTTTTGACCCCCCAACCCGCCGTTTTAGCGCGCGCCGAGCTACTAAAAACGACACAATCGGCCGTACCGTGCATACCGCACATCTGATGCGCACGTCCTCTCCTCCTACACGTCACGAATAATATTCCTAATTTTTTATTGTGGTTTCAGGTCATTCGGAGCACGTTTGCTCCGAATTCGACAGTCTCACGCCGTTTTTGGTGTTTTATGACACTGGAAACGTGTTTCCGGTCACCGTGGTCAAACGACACCTACGATTGACATTCCTTCTGAACTACCATTTCACAAATCATACAACGGCTGATGTCGTAAGTTTTCAAGGCATTCCGAGGTCGTTCGGGTGGTTTTGACCACCCAACGCGCCATTTTAGCACGCGTTGAGCTGCTGAAAATGACACAATCGGCCGTACTGCGCGCACCGCACGTCTGATGGGCGCTTCGTCTCCTCCTACATGTCAGGAATAATATTCCTAATGTTTTCGTGTGGTTTCAGGTCATTCAGAGCACATTTGCTCCAAATTCGACCATCTCACGCCATTTTTGCTGTTTTATGACACCAGAAACGCGTTTTCGGTCACCGCGGTCAAACGACACCTCCGATTGACGTAACATCTGTCTGGAAATTTTACAAATCACAAAAAGGCTGATGTCGTACGGTTTCATGGCATTCCGAGGTCATTCGGGTGGTTTTGACCCCCCAACGCGCTGTTTTAGCGCGCGTCGAGCTGTTGAAAACGACAGAATCAGCTGTACCGCGTGCACCGCAGGTCCGATGGGCGTGTTGTCTCCTCCTACACCTCACAAATAATATTCCTAATGTTTTTGTGTGGTTTCAGGTCATTCGGATCACGTTTTCTCCGAATTCGACCGTCTCACGCCGTTTTTGCTGTTTTATGACCCTGGAAATGCGTTTCCGGTCACCGCGGTAAAAAGACACCTCCGATTGATGTGTCGTCTGCCTAAAAATTTCAAAAATCACACAAATGCTGATGTCGTACGGTTTCATGGAATTCCGATGTCATTCGGGTGGTTTTGACCCCCCAACGCGACGTTTTAGCGCGCGCCGAGCTGCTGAAAATGACACAATCGGCCGTACCGCGCGTACCACACGTCTGATAGGTGTGACGTCTCCTCCTACACATCACGAATAATATTTAAAATTTTGTTGTGTGGTTTCAGGTCATTCATAGAATGTTTTCTCTGAATTCGACCGTCTCACACCGTTTTTGGTGTTTTATAACACTAGAAACGCGTTTCCGGTCACTGTGGTCAAAAGACACCTCCGATTGATGTGGTGTCTACCTGACCATTTCACAAATCACACAGCGGCTGATGTCGTACGGTCTCATGGCATTCCGAGGTCGTTCGGTTGGTTTTGACCCCCCAACGCGTTGTTTTAGCGCGCGTCGAGCTCCTGAAAATGACACAATCGGCCGTACCGCGCGCACCACACGTCCGATGGGTGCTTTGTCTCCTCCTACACGTCCCGAATAATATTCCTAATGTTTTAGTGTACTTTCAGGTCATTCAGATCACGTTTTCTCCGAATTCAACCATCTCACGCCGTTTTGGGTGTTTTATGACACCGAAAACGCATTTCCGGTCACCACGGTCAAACGACACCTCTGATTGACATTCTGTCTATCCGAACATTTCAAAAATCACACAATGGCTAATGTAGTACGGTTTCATGGAATTCTGAGGTCGTTCGGGTGGTTTTGAACCCCAATGTGCCGTTTTAGCACGCCGAGCTGCTGAAAACGACAAAATCGGCCGTACCGCATGAACCGCACATCCGATGGGCCCACCGTCTCCTCCTACACGTCATGAATAATATTAAAAACGTTTTCGTGTCGTTTCAGGTCATTCGGATCACGTTTTCTCCAAATTCGACCATCTCACGCCGTTATTGCTGTTTTATGACACCGGAAACGCGTTTCCAGTCACCTCGGTCAAACGACACCTCCGATTGAGGTTCCGTCTGCCCTAACATTTCAAAAATTACACAACGGCTGATGTCGTACGGTTTCATGGCATTACAATGTCGTTTGGTTTGTTTTGACCCCCCAACGCGCCGTTTTAGCGCGTGCTGAGCTGCTGAAAACGGCACAATCGGTCGTACCGCGTGCACCGCACGTCCGATGGACACGTCGTCTCTTCCTACATGTCACGAATAATATTCCTAATATTTTTGTGTTGTTTTAGGTCATTATGAGCACATTTTCTCCGAATTCTACCGTCTCACGCCGTTTGTGGTGTTTTATGACACCGGAAACGCGTTTCCGGTCACCGCGTTCAAATGACACCTCCGATTGACGTGTCGTCTGCCCGACCATTTCAAAAATCACACAATGGCTGATGTCGTGCGATTTCATGGCATTCTGAGGTCGTTCGGGTGGTTTTGACCCCCCAACGTGCCATCTCCTCCTACACGTCATGAATAATATTCCAAATGTTTTTTTGTGGTTTCAGGTCATTTGGAGCACGTTTTCTCTGAATTCGACCGTCTCATGCCGTTTTTGCTATCTTATGACACCGGAAATTCCTTTCCAGTCACCGTGGTCAAACAACACATCCAATTGACGTGTTGTCTACCCGACCATTTCACAAATCACACAATGGCTGATGTCGTACGGTTTCATGGCATTCCGAGGTTGTTCGGTTGGTTTTGACCCCCCCAACGGGCCGTTTTAGCGCGTGCTGAGCTGCTGAAAACAACACAATTGGCCGTACCACGTGCACCGCACGTCCGATGGTCGTCTTCCCCCCCTACAGGTCATGAATAATATTTCTAATGTTTTTTGTGGTTTCAGGTCATTCGGAGCACGTTTGCTTCGAATTCGACCGTCTCACGCCGTTTTTGGTTTTTTATGACACCGGAAACGCGTTTCCAATCACTGCGTTCAAAAGACACCTCCAATTGACATTCCGTCTACCCTACCATTTCACAAATCACACAACGGCTGATTTCGTACGGTTTCATGGCATTCCGAGGTCGTTCGGGTGGTTTTGACCCCCCAACGCGCCGTTTTAGCGCGCACCGAGCTGCTGAAAATGACATAATCAGTCGTACCACGCGCACCGCACGTCCGATGGGCGCACCGTCTCCTCCTACACGTCAAGAATAATATTCCTAATTTTTTAGTGTGATTTCTAGTCATTCGGAGCACGTTTGCTCCGAATTTGACCGTCTCACGCCGTTTTTTGTGTTTTATGAGACCGGAAACGCATTTCCGGTCACTGCGGTCAAACGACACCTCCGATTGACGTTCTGTCTACCCGAAAATTTTAAAAATCACACAATGGATGATTTCGTATGGTTTCATGGCATTCCGAGGTCATTCGGGTGGTTTTGACCCCCCCAACGCGCCGTTTTAGCGCGCAACGAGCTGATGAAAACGACACAATCGGTCGTACCACGCGCACCGCACATCCGATGGGTGCGCTGTCTCCTCCTATAGACGACTAATGACATTCATAATGTTTTCGTGTGGTTTCAGGTCATTCGGAGCACGTTTTCTCTGAATTCTACCGTCTCACGCCGTTTTTGCTGTTTTATGACACCGGAAACGCGTTTCCAGTCACCGCGGTCAGACGACACCTCCGATTGACGTGTTGTCTGCCTGACCATTTCACAAATCACACAAAGGCTGATTTCATACTGTTTCATGGCATTCAGAGGTCATTCGTGTGATTTCTGGTCATTCGGATCATGTTTTCTCCGAATTCGACCGTCTCACGCTGTTTTTGATGTTTTATGACACTAGAAACGCGTTTCTAGTCACTGCAGTAAAACGACACCTCCAATTGATATGCCTTCTGCCCAACCATTTCAAAAATCACACAACGGCTGATTTCGGACGATTTCATGGCATTCTGAGGTCGTTCGGGTGGTTTTGACCCCCCAACGCGCCGTTTTAGCGCGCACCGAGCTGCTGAAAACGACATAGTCGGTCGTACCGCGTGCCCTGCACATCCGATGGGCGCTCCGTCTCCTCCTACACATCACAAATAATATTCCTAATGTTTTCGTGTGATTTCTAGTCATTCGGAGCACATTTACTCCGAATTCGACCATCTCACGCCGTTTTTGGTGTTTTATAAGACCGGAAACGCGTTTCCGATCACCGCGCTCAAATGACACCGCCAATTGATGTTCCGTCTACCCGAACATTTTAGAAATCACACAACGGCTTCTGTGGTATGGTTTCATGGCATTCTGAGGTCGTTCGGGTGGTTTTGACCCCCCAACGCGCCATTTTAGCGCGCGCCAAGCTGCTGAAAACGACACAATCGGTCGTACCGCGTGCACGACACATAAGATGCTTGCGTCGTCTCCTCCTACACGCCAAGAATAATATTCCTAATGTTTTTGTGTGGTTTCAGGTCATTCGGAGCATATTTTTTCCAAATTCGACCGTCTCACGCCGTTTTTGGTATTTTATGACACCAGAAATGTGTTTCCGGTCAACGTAGTCAAACGACACCTTCGATTGTCGTTCTATATGCCCAACCATTTCACAAATCACACAACGGCTGTTTTCGTATGGTTTCATGGCATTCTGAGGTCGTTCGGGTGGTTTTGACCCCACAACGCGCCGTTTTAGCACGCACCAAGCTGCTGAAAACGACACAATCGGCCGTACAGCGTGCACCACAGGTCCGATGGGCACGTCGTCTCCTCCTATACGTCACGAATAATATTACTAATATTTTCGCGTGGTTTCAGGTCATTCAGAGCACGTTTGCTCCGAATTCAACCGTCTCACGCCGTTTTTGGTGTTTTATGACACCAGAAACGCGTTTCCAGTCACCGCGGTCAAACGACACCTACAATTGACATGCCGTCTACCCTACCATTTCACAAATCACACAACGACTGATGTCGTACGGTTTCATGGAATTTTGAGGTCGTTCGGGTGGTTTTAAGCCCCCAACGGGCCGTTTTAGTGCGTGCTGAGCTGCTAAAAACGACACAATCGGCCGTACCGCACGCACCGCACGTCCGATGGGTGAGCCGTCTCCTCCTACACATCACGAATAATATTCCTAATGTTTTCGTGTGATTTCAGGTCATTCATAGAATGTTTGATCTGAATTCGACCGCCTCACGCCGTTTTTGGTGTTTTATGAGACCAGAATCGCGTTTTCGGTCACCAGGGTCAAACGACACCTCCGATTGACGTTCCATCTACCCAACAATTTTACATATCATACAACGGCTGATTTCGTATGGTTTCATGGCATTCCGAGTTCGTTTGGGTGGTTTTGACCCCCCAACGCGCCGTTTTAGCGCGCGCATAGCTGCTGAAAATGACACAATCGGTCGTACCGCGCGCACCGCACGTCTGATGGGCGCGCTGTCTCATCCTACAGGTCACGAATAATATTACTAATGTTTTCGTGAGATTTCAGGTCATTCGGAGCAGATTTTCTCCAAATTCGACCGTCTCACGCCGTTTTTGGTGTTTTTTGACACCGGAAACGCGTTTCCGGTCACCGCGGTCAAAGGACACCTCCGATTGACGTTCCATATGCCCAAACATTTCAAAAATCACACAAAGGCTATTTTAGTATGGTTTCATGGCATTCTGAAGTTGTTCGGGTTGTTTTGACCCTCCAACGCGTCGTTTTAGCGCGTGCCGAGCTGCTGAAAACGACACAATCGGCCGTACCATGCACACCACACGTCCAATGGGCGTTTCGTCTCCTCCTACACATCACGAATAATATTCCTAATGTTTTCGTGTGGTTTCAAGTCATTCGGAGCAAGTTTGCTCCGAATTCGACAGTCTCATGCCGTTTTTGGTGTTTTATGACACCGAAACACATTTTCGGTACCTCTGATTGACATGCAGTCTGTCCTACCATTTTACAAATCACACAACGGCTGATGTCGTACGTTTTCATGGCATTCCGAGGTCGTTCGGGTGGTTTTGACCCCCCAACGCACCGTTTTAGCGCGCGCCGAACTGCTGAAAACGAAACAATCGGTCGTACCGCATGCACCGCACGTCTGATGGGTGCTTCGTCTCCTCCTACACGTCACGAATAATATTCTTAATGTTTTCGTGTGGTTTCAGGTCATTTGGAGCATATTTTCTCCAAATTCAACCGTCTCACGCCGTTTTTGGTGTTTTTTGACACCGAAAACGCGTTTCCAGTCACCGCGGTCAAACGACACCTCTAATTGACGTTCTGTATGCCAAACCATTTCAAAAATCACACAAAGGCTGATGTCGTGCGATTTTATGGAATTCCGAGGTCGTTCTGGTGGTTTTGACCCACCAACGCGCCGTTTTAGCGCGCGCCGAGCTGCTGAAAATGACACAATCGGCTGTACCGCATGCACCGCACGTCCGATGGGCGCGCTGTCTCCTCCTACACGTCACGAATAATATTCCTAATGTTCTCGTGTGGTTTCAGGTCATTTGGATCACGTTTGCTCTGAATTCGACCGTCTCATGCCGTTTTTGCTGTTTTTTGACAATGGAAACACTTTTCCGGTCACTGTGGTTAAATGACACCTCCGATTGACGTGTCTTCTGCCTGAACATTTTAAAAATCCCATAACGGCTGATGTCGTATGGTTTCATGGAAATCTGATGTCGTTCGGGTGGTTTTGACCCCCCAACGCGTTGTTTTAGCGCGCGCCGAGCTGCTGAAAACGACACAATCGGCCGTACCACGCGCACCACATGTATGATAGGTGCTCCGTCTCCTCCTACACATCACGAATAATATTTCTAATGTTTTCGTGTGGTTTCAGGTCATTCAGAGCACATTTGTTCCGAATTCGATCGTCTCATGCCGTTTTTGGTGTTTCAGGACACCGGAAACGCGTTTCCGGTCACCGCGGTCAAACGACACCTCCGATTAATGTGTTGTCTACCTGAAAATTTCACAAATCAAACAGCGGCTGATGTCGTATGGTTTCATGGCATTCTGAGGTCGTTCGGGTGGTTTTGACACCCCAATGCGCCGTTTTAGCGCGCGCTGAGCAGCTGAAAACGACACAATCGGCCGTACCGCGTGCACCTCACGTCCGATGGGTGCTTCGTATCCTCCTACATGTCACGAATAATATTACTAATGTTTTCATGAGCTTTTAGGTCATTCGGATCACGTTTTCTCCGAATTCGACCGTCTCACGCCGTTTTGGGTGTTTTATGACACCAGAAACGCGTTTCCGGTCACCGCGGTCAAACGACACCTCCGATTGACGTTCCGTCTGTCCGACCATTTCAAAAATCTTACAACGGATGATGTCGTACGGTTTCATGGAATTCTGAGGTTGTTCGGGTTGTTTTGACCCCCAACGCGCCGTTTTATCGCGCGTCGAGCTGCTGAAAACGACACAATCAGCCGTACTGCATGCACCGCACGTCCGATGGGTGAGCAGTCTCCTCCTACACATCAAGAATAAAATTAGAAATGTTATCGTGTGGTTTGAGGTCATTTGGATCACGTTTGCTCTGAATTTGACCGTCTCACGCCGTTTTTGCGGTTTTATGACACCAGAAATGCGTTTCCGGTCACCGCGGTCAAACGACACCTCCGATTGATGTTCCGTCTACCTGAACATTTCAAAAATCACACAACGACTGATGTCGTACGGTTTGATGGCATTCCGATGCCATTTGCGTTGTTTTGACCCCCCCCAAAGCGCAGTTTTAGCGCGCGCCGAGCTACTGAAAACGACACAATCGGCTGTACCGTGCGCTCCGCACGTCTGATGGGCACGTCGTCTCCTCCTACATGTCACGAAGAATATTCCTAATGTTTTTGTGTGGTTTCATGTCATTCGGAACACTTTGCTCCGAATTCGACCGTCTCACGCCGTTTGTGGTGTTTTATGAAACCGGAAACCTGTTTCCGATCACCGGGGTCAAATGACATCTCCGATTGACGTGTCATCTGCCTGAACATTTCAAAAATCACACAACTACTGATGTCGTGCGGTTTCATGGCATTCTGAGGTCGTTCGGGTGGTTTTGACCCCCCAACGTGCTGTTTTAGCGTGCACCGAGCTTCTGAAAACGACACAATCGGCTGTACCGTGCTTACCACACATCCGATGGGTGCGCCGTCTCCTCCTACACGTCACAAATAATATTCCTAATGTTTTTGTGTGGTTTCAGGTCATTCGGATCACGTTTGCTCCGAATAAGACTGTCTCACGCCGTTTTTGCTGTTTTATGACACCAGAAATGCCTTTCTTGTCACTGCGGTCAAACGACACATACAATTGACGTTCCGTCTACCAGAACATTTCACAAATCACACAACGGCTGATGTCGTACAGTTTCATGGCATTCTGAGGTTTTTCGGTTGGTTTTGACCCCCCAATGGGCCGTTTTAGCGCGCGCTGAGCTGCTGAAGACGACACAATCGACCGTATCACGCGCACCGCACGTCCGATAGGCACGACGTCTCCTCCTACACATCACGAATAATATTACTAATGTTTTCGTGTGGTTTCAGGTCATTCAGAGCACGTTTGCACTGAATTCGACCGTCTCACGCCGTTTTTGCTGCTTTGTGACACCGGAAACGCATTTCCAGTCACCGTAGTCAAACGACACCTCCGATTGACGTTCCGTCTACCCGACTATTTCAAAAATCACACAAAGGCTGATGTCGTACAGTTTCATGGCATTCTGAGGTCATTCGGGTGGTTTTGACCCCCCCAACACGCCGTTTTAGCACGCGCCGAGCTGCTAAAAATGACACAATCAGCCATACCGCATGAACCGCACGTCCGATGGCCACTCCGTCTCCTCCTACATGTCACTAATAATATTCCTATTGTTTTCGTGTGGTTTCAGGTCATTTGGATCACGTTTTCTCTGAATCCGACCGTCTCACGCCATTTTTGCTGTTTTATGACACCGAAAACGCGTTTCCGGTCACCGCGGTCAAACAACAGCTCCGATTGATGTTCCGTCCACCTGAACATTTCAAAAATCACATGATGGCTTATGTTGTACGGTTTCATGGAATTCCGATGTCGTTTGGGTGGTTTTGACCCCCCAACGCGCCGTTTTAGCGCGCGTCTAGCTACTGAAAACGACACAATCGGCCGTACCGCGCGCACCGCACGTCTGATAGGTGTACCGTCTCCTCCTACACGTCATGAATAATATTTATAATGTTTTCGTGTGGTTTTAGGTCATTCGGAGCACGTTTGCTCCGAATTCAACCGTCTCACGACATTTTTGGTGTTTTATGACACCAGAAACGCGTTTTCGGTCACCGTGGTCAAACGACACCTCCGATTGACGTGTCGTCTACCCGAAAATTTTACAAATCACACAGCAGCTGATTTTGTACGTTTTCATGTCATTCTGAGGTCGTTCGGGTGGTTTTGACCCCCCAACGCGCTGTTTTAGCGCGCGCTGAGCTGCTGAAAACGACACAATCGGTCGTACCGCGCGCACCGCACATCCGATGGGCGCTCCGTCTCCTCCTAAACATCACGAATAATATTCCTAATGTTTTCGTGTGGTTTTAGGTCATTTGGAGCACGTTTGCTCCGAATTTGACAGTCTCACGCCGTTTTGGGTGTTTTTTGACACCGGAAACGCATTTCCGGTCACCACGGTCAAAAGACACCTCTGATTGACGTTTTGTCTATCCGAACATTTCAAAAATCACACAAGTGCTGATGTAATATGGTTTCATGGCATTCTAAGGTCGTTCGGGTGGTTTTGACCCCCCAACGGGCCGTTTTAGCGCGCATCGAGCTACTGAAAACGATACAATCGGCTGTACCACGCGCACCGCACGTCGGATGGGTGTGTCGCCTCCTCCTACGTGTCATGAATAATATTCTGAATGTTTTCGTGTGGTTTCAGGTCATTTGGATCAAGTTTGCTCTGAATTCGACCGTCTCACGCCGTTTTTGCTGTTTTATGACACCGGAAACGCGTTTCCGGTCACCGCGGTCAACCAACACTTCCGATTTATGTTCTGTCTGCCCGAACATTTCACAAATCACACAAAGGATGATGTCATATGGTTTCATGAAATTCTGATGTCGTTCAGGTGGTTTTGACCCCCCAACGCGCCGTTTTAGCGCACGCCGAGCTGCTGAAAACGACACAATCGGTCGTACCGCGTGCACCGCACATCCGATGGGCGCATCGTCTCCTCATACACATCACGAATAATATATCTAATTTTTTTGGGTGGTTTCAGGTCATTAGGAGCACGTTTGCTCCGAATTCGACCGTCTCACGCCGTTTTTGGTGTTTTATGACACCGGAAACGCATTTCCCGTGACTGCGGTCAAACAACACCTCTGATTGACGTTCCGTCTGCCTGAACAATTCACAAATCACACAACGGCTGATGTCGTACAGTTTCATGACATTCTGAGGTCATTCGGGTGGTTTTGACCCCCCAACGCACCGTTTTAGCGCGCGCCGAGCTGCTGAAAACAACACAATCGGCCGTACTGCGCGCACCGCACGTCCGATTGCCGCGTCGGCTCCTCCCACACGTCACGAATAGTATTCCTAATTTTTTAGTGTGGTTTCAGGTCATTCAGAGCACGTTTGCTTCGAATTCGACCGTCTCACGCCGTTTTTGGTGTTTTATGACACCAGAAATGCGTTTCTGATCACTGCGGTCAAACGACACCTCCGATTGGCATGCCATCTACTCGACCATTTCAAAAATCACACAACGGCTGATGTCGTACGGTTTCATGGAATCTGAGGTTTTTTGGGTGGTTTTGACCCCCCAACGCGCCGTTTTAGCGCGCGCCGAGCTGCTTAAAATGATACAATCAGCCGTACCGCTGGCACCTCATGTCCGATGGGCGCTCCGTCTCCTCCCACATGTCACAAATAATATTCCTAATGTTTTCGTCTGGTCTTAGGTCATTCGGAGCATGTTTTCTCCGAATTCGACCGTCTCACGCCGTTTTTGCTGTTTTTTGACACCGAAAGCGCGTTTCCGGTCACCGTGGTCAAACGACACCTCCGATTGATGTTCCTTCTACCCGAAAATTTTATAAATCACACAAAGGCTGATGTCATATGGTTTCATGGAATTCCGAGGTCATTCGGGTGGTTTTGACCCCCAAAAGCGCCGTTTTAGCGCGCGCTGAGCTGCTGAAAACGACCCAATCGACCGTACCGCGCGAACTGCATGTCCGATGGGCGCACCGTCTCCTACTACACATCACGAATAATATTCCTAATGTTTTCGTGTGGTTTCAGGTCATTCGGAGCACGTTTTCTCTGAATTCGACCGTCTCACGCCGTTTTTGTCGTTTTATGACACCGGAAATGTGTTTCCGGTCACCACGGTCAAACGACGCCTCCGATTGACATGTAGTCTACCTGACCATTTCAAAAATCACACAACAGCTGATGTCATACGGTTTCATGGCATTCTGAGGTCTTTCGGGTGGTTTTGACCCCTCAACGCGCCGTTTTAGAGCGCGCCGAGCTGTTGAAAACGACACAATCGATCGTACCGCGCATACCGCATGTCTGATGGGAGCTCCGTCTCCTCCTACACATCACTAAGAAATATTACTAATGTTTTTGTGTGATTTCAGGTCATTTGGAGTATGTTTTCTCGGAATTCGACCGTCTCACGTCGTTTTTGGTGTTTTATGACACCGGAAACGTGTTTCCCGTCACCGCGGTCAAACGACGCCTCTGATTGACGTTCCTTCTACCTGACCATTTCAAAAATAACACAACGGCTGATTTTTTATGGTTTCATGGCATTCCGAGGTCGTTTGGGTGGTTTTGGCCCCCCAACGCGCCGTTTTAGCGCGCGCCGAGTTGCTGAAAATGACACAATCGGCCGTACCGCGCACAACGCATGTCCGATGGGCACGCCGTCTCCTCCTACACATCAAGAATAATATTCCTAATGTTTTCGTGCGGTTTTAGGTCATTTGGAGCACGTTTCCTCCGAATTCGACCGTTCTCACGCCGTTTTTCCTGTTTTATGACACCGGAAACAACTTTCCGGTCACCGTGGTCAAACGACACATCTGATTGACATTACGTCTACCCGAACATTTCAAAAATCACACAACGACTGATGTTGTACGGTTTAATGGCATTCCGAGGTCGTTCGGGTGGTTTTGACCCCCCAACGGTTCGTTTTAGCGCGCGTCGAGCTGCTGAAAACGACACAATCAGCCGTACTGCGTGCACCGCACGTCCGATGGGCGACGTCTCCTCCTACACGTAATGAATAATATTCCTAATGTTTTTGTGTGGTTTCAGGTCATTCGGAGCACGTTTACTCTGAATTCGGCCGTCTCACGCCGTTTTTGGTGTTTTGTGACACCAGAAACGCGTTTCAGGTCACCGCGGTCAAACGACACCTCCGATTGACATGCAGTCTGCCTGACCATTTCAAAAATCACATAGCGGCTGATGTTGTACGTTTTCATGGCATTCTGAGGTCGTTCGGGTGGTTTTGACCCCCCTACGCGCCGTTTTAGCGCGCGCCGAGCTGCTAAAAACGACACAATCGGCCGTACAGTGCGCAACGCACGTCCGATGGGCATGTCGTCTTATCCTACACATCACGAATATTATTCTTAATATTTTCGTGTGATTTCAGGTCATTCGGAGCACGTTTTCTCCGAATTCGACCGTCTCACGCTATTTTTGGTGTTTTTTTAGACCAGAAATGCGTTTCCAGTCACCGCGGTCAAACGACACATCTGATTGATGTACTGTCTACCCAAACACTTTAAAAATAACACAACGGATGACGTCGTATGGTTTCATGGCATTCCGAGGTCGTTCGGGTGGTTTTGACCCCCCAACGCCACGTTTTAGCGAGCACCGAGCTGCTAAAAACGGCACAATCAATCGTACCGTGCGCACCGCACATCCGATAGGCGCGTCGTCTCCTCTTACACGTCACGAATAATATTCCTAATGTTTTCCTATGGTTTCAGGTCATTCCGAGCAGGTTTTCTCCAAATTCAACCATCTCACGCCGTTTTTGGGGTTGTTTGACACCAGAAACGTGTTTCCGGTCACCGCGGTCAAACGACACCTCCGATTGACGTACCATCTACCCAAACCTTTCAAAAATCACACAATGGCTGTTGTCGTACGGTTTCATGGAATTCTGAGGATGTTCAGGTGGTTTTGACCCCCCAACGCGCCGTTTTAGCGCGCGCCGAGCTGCTGAAAACGACACAATCAGAAACGCGTTTCCGGGGTGTGGGGAGGGCTGTTCGGGGCGCGGGGGGCTTGTCCGGGGTGCGAGGTGGGCTGTTTGGGGTACGGGAGGGCTTTCCGGGGTGCGGGGGACTTGTCCGGGGAGCGGGGAGGGCTGTCCGGGGTGCAGGAGGGCTGTCCGAGGTGCAGGAGGGCTGTCTGGGGTATGGGGAGGGCTGACCGGGGTGCCGGGAGGCTGTTCGAGGTGAGTGGGGGCTGTACGGGGTGCGGGGAGGGATGTCCGTTGTGTGGGAGGGCTGTTCGGGGTGCGGGGAGGGCCGTCTGGGGTGCGGGGGGGGGGGGGGGGGGCTGTCCGGGGTGGGGGGCATGTCCGGGGTGCAGGGTGGTTTTCTGGGATGCGCGGGGGCTGTCCGGGGTGCGGGGGGGCCTGTCCGATGTGCGGGGGGCCTGTCCGGGGTGCGGGCGGCCTGTCCGGGGTGCTTGCGGGCTGTCCGGGGTGTGGGGAGGGTTGTCTGGAGTGCGGAGAAGGCTGTCCGGGGTGCGGGAGGGCTATCCCTGGTCTGGGGGGGCTGTCCGGGGTGGGGGGGGGGGCATGTCTGGTGTGCAGGGAGGGTTGTCCAGAGTGCGGGTAAGGCTGTCCGGGGTGCAGTAGGGCTCTCCGGGGTGCGGGGAGGGCTGTCCGGAGTGCGGGAAAGGCTGTCCAAGGTGCAGGAGGGCTGTCCGGGGTGTGGGGAGGGTTGTCCGGCGTGCGGGGAGGGCTGTCCGGGGTGCGGGAGGGCTGTTCGGGGTGGGGGGAGGGCATGTCCGGGGTGCGGGGCGGGCTGTCCGGGGTGCGGGGAGGGCTGTCCGGGGTGCGGGGGGGATGTCAGGGGTGGGGGGGGGGGAATGTCCGGGGTGCGGGGCGGCTGTCCGGGGTACGAGGGGGATGTTTGGGGTGCGGGGGGCCTATCCGGGGTGCGGGGGGGCCTGTCCGGGGTGCGGGGGGCCTGTTCGGGGTGCGGGAGGGCTCTCCAGGGTGCGGGGAGGGCTGTCCGGTGTGCGGGGAGGGCTGTCCGGGGTGCGGGGGGCCTGTTCGGGGTGCGGGGGGGCCTGTCCAGGGTGCGGGTGGCCTGTTCAGGGTGCGGGAGGGCTCTCCGGGGTGTGGGGAGGGCTGTCCGGCGTGCGGGGAGGGCCGTTCGGGGTGCGGGGGGGCTGTCCGGGGTGGGGGGCATGTCCGGGGTGCGGGGGGGGGGGGGGGGGTGCTGTCCGGGGTGCGGGGAAAGATCTCCGGGGGTGTGGGGGGCCTGTCCAGGGTGCGGGGGCTGTACGGAGTGCGGGGGGCCTGTCTGGGGTGCGGGAGGGCTGTCCGGAGTGCGGGGAAGGCTGTTCGGGGTGCGGGAGGGCTGTTCGGTGTGCAGGGAGGGCAGTCCGGTGTGCGGGGAGGGCTGTCTGGGGTGCGAGGGGGCCGTCCGGGGTGGGGGGGCATGTCCGGGGTGCGGGGACGGCTTTTTGAAGTGCGGGGAGGGCTGTACGGGGTGCGGGGGGCCTGTCCGGGGTGCAGGGAGGACTGTACGGAGTGCGGGGGGCTTTTCCGGGGTGCGGGAGGGCTGTCCGGGGTGCGGGGAGTGCTGTCCGGAGTGCGGGGAAGGCTGTCTGGGGTACAGAAGGGCTATCCGGGGTGCGGGGAGGGCTGTCCAGTGTGCGGGGAAGTCTGCCCGGGGTGCGGGAGGGCTGTACAGTGTGCGGGGAGGGATGTCGGGAGTGCGAGGAGTGCTGTCCGGGGTGCGGGGGGCTGTCCAGGGTGGGGGGGCTTGTCCGAGGTGTGGGGAGGGCTGTCCGGAGTGCATGGAGGGCTGTCCGGGGTGCGGGGGGGGGGGGGGGGGGGGGGGCTGTCCGGGGTGCGGGGAGGGCTGTCCGGGGTAGGCTGAGGACTACAAATAGTGAACTCAACCCATTCATCAAAAACAAGTTTAATGATTTATATTAGGAATCACGTGTTTTTTTCAAAAATATTACAGAACATGCAATTCTAAACATTGAAAATTAAATGAACAAAAAATATCCAAATCAATAATCAGTTTCATGGTTACTTCTCAATTTGTGCACATAAACATTGCATGAGGCCAAACCACACATGATACCCCCAAATCAAAAAAAAACTCACTAGAAACCCAACATAAATATTAATAACAACCCCACCTTTAAAAGCTGAAACACACCTCGTGAATATGATGCGTCATGCGTGTTCATCACTGACCTCCATCCTGTGGGCCAGGGGCCTACAATAAATAAACATTATGAATATTTTCATAACAAAAATAATTTAAAATAAATAAATAAATATAGTATAAACCTGTGTCGTTTGATCCCCTACACCATCACCTGGACGCACATATTCCCGCAGTTTTCTAACCTCAGCAGCCAATTGCGCATTTGCCTCCTCGGAAGCCCACAACCGTGCCTCGAAATCTGACAACTGATGTGTCATCTGAGCAACAGTAGGACCGACAACCGCAGCGCGTGACACTATAGAATGAGGAATCCATGTTCCATAGGTCAAACTATATCTATTCCCATCTCGACCAATGATGCGATGAAAGATCTCATCCCTTCGCATGGGAAGCTGTCGCTGGTCCTCTGGCAGATGTTCTAATTCAGCTTCAAATTGAGCCTATGAAATATTTAAATATATATACATATATTAATATACAGATTTTATGTAAGTATTGGTAATGAGTACAAGAACTTACTATCAATGCTACATCCTCTGGATCATTGCGATCACGAGTCCTCATCCACACCGACATTTTATCAGTTGGTGCACCTTGCTCTCGCAACTATATATAAATAGAATATAAACACAAAACCGTATTAATTAAAAAAAATTAAAAAATGAATAATAAATACCTCATGTCGGATCTGAGACACGTGACGAGTCTCGAGCCTGTGAGGTGGTCCCTGCAATGCTCGATTCTCAGAATGGCGTGTAGACACCTCCTACATTCAATTCATTCAAATATCAAACAAATCACACATTCTTGAAAATATATATACCAAAATAAATATACAAACCGCAACACCCTCAGTAGACCAATATGCAACTAAATCACGCCACTGAGCTGGGAGGACACCTCTCAGGACTTTTTTCAGAATGTATGGGGCACCTACATTTGGTGCCCAGTGGTCCCTCTTGACTTTTCCTTTATAGTCTTTCTACATCTTACGACATTTTCTCATACACACATGCTGAAACTCATTGGGACATACTTTAAATTTTTTTTATTAAATAAAAAAATCACATATGTTATTGTTGTTTATACATAGGTAATAAAGTAAAATGGTCTTCTTACCTGAACCTCCCTCCAAAGACGATCTAATGTGTCCTGAGGGATAGAAGCCCAGTCACGCGTGGTCAATGGAAATCGATGTAGATCACGTATGATCTGATCCAACTGACGAATAAATGTAGGGGCATTCCGTCCCACTGGATAAAATACCTCATCAAATGATACATCAAAAGTCATGTCAGAATTCCATGATAATATGCCACGACCAGGGCCTCTCCTGCGAGAGGAAGAAGCAGTCGAGTCTGATCCTGTTGAAAACAATTTTATATAAAAATTTGCAAATGTTATATATATATATATATGTTTATTAATTTCATAAAAAATAGAGACAATGACATTCCATCATACCTCGACCCTAAGATGTAGATGCCTCAGATGGATGATGTGGATCTTCTGCCTCTTCCCCTGACATGCCTGCAGTCATGGAAAACATTATTAAAGGGAATATTCAAAGTGTCCAAATGATAAATTGGATTGTTTTTTAAAAATATCAAACTTGTACGGGTGGCGATGGTGCGGCGAGGGAGGGGACGAAGACGAAGGGGATGGGGGTTGGCGGGGTGCGGGGGGGGGGTGTTCGGGGTGCTGGGGGGAGGGACGAGGGGGCGGAGGGCCGAGGATGGAGGTCAGAGGCCGGAGGGGATGGAGGATGAAGGCTAGAGGGCAGCCAGAGGGCTGCCCGAGGGCTGTCGGGCTGCCGGAGGCGGGTGGCGGGAGGCCTGAGGGCAGAGGGAGGCCGCAGGGCGGAGGACGGAGGGTGGCCGGAGGAGGGAAGTGCCGGCAGAGGGTGGCCGGAGGGCGGGGCGGCGGAGGGTGGAGCGGCGGAGGGTGGGTCGGCAGAGGGCGGGCTGGTGGAGGGCGGGGCAGCGGAGGGGGGCCGGCAGAGGGCGGGCCGACGGAGGGCGGGGCGGCGGAGTTCGGGGTGGCGGAGGGCGGGGCGACGGGGAGGGTGGGGCGACGGGGAGGGCGGGGCGATGGGGAGGGCGCGCGGAGACGGGGAGGGAGCGGGCGAAGAGGAGGGGGGAAGGGTTCGAGGGGGGGGGGGGACTTCGCGAGAGGAGGGAGGTTTCAGGGGGCGCGGAAGCCTTTTTTTAGGGAAACATAGCGACCGCCATTGGCGGTCGCTATTGGTTACCTATAGCGACCGCCAGTTGCGGTCGCTATATGTAAAGGGGCTCAAAAGCCCATATTTCTAGTAGTGGTTTGTTGAGAAATATTTTCTTTAGAAAGTTTGACTCTGGATGGAAAAACAATTATATTAATTGAGTAATGATGAGGAATCATTTGATATATACAAATAAAATTTCACTCGAATACAATGGTACACTCCAAATTTCATCTTGGATCTTGATAGGAAAATCAATAATTTTTTGTCGGGATTAAAGCAAAAGTATCAATGGTCATTGGCTTGTATGCAGTTCAAAAGATATGAAATACTTGTTCAATGTGTAGAGAAAGAGGATATGTAGGTTTACAATGATCATGTGTTTTTGAAAAAACAACAGAATAAGAGGTTGAGGTCGTAGGTGAAAGGGAAGAGTTCATCAGAAAAATTCTGATGGTAAGAAAATTAAATTTATAGTTTGTGAGAATTGTGGTAAAACACACACTAAATATTGACTTTTGAATTATGTTAAGTAATTCTGATGTAGTAAAATGGGACATAAGAATCATAACTTCACTAAAAATGATCAAGGTAGCGGTAAGACAAAATATGATATACAATTAGTTAAATGTTTTAAATTTAATGAGATGGTTCATTATGAAAATGAGTGTCTGATGAAGAAGTTTATTGATGCGAAGTAGCCAGACTACAAGTAGAAAGGTGTATTGAAATACTTTTCAACTAATTTAGCTGATGATAGGACATAAAATGAAGTGGTATCAGGTACATTATTTGTTTATTCAAATTATGCCAGTGTGTTTGTTGATTCGGGGTCTACACATTCTTTAATTTTTGAGATATTTTCTAGTTAATTTGAAATTCCACCTCAAGAAATGAATCCAAAAAATCTGGTAAAAACACTTGGGGGAAATGTTAAGTTAAAAAATTATAATAATCTTCTTGTTATTATCTGTGGAAATTATTTACCTAAAAACCATGTATTTTTCCTCTATTAGAGTTCGATATCATTCTAGGTATGGATTAGATTTCTATTTATAATGCTAATATTGATTGTAGTGCTAAAGAAGTTGATTTTCAAAAAGACTTTTAGTTTGTGTACAACAATGAACCCTTTCCCTTGATAACATATCAGGAAGCTGGGAAATTATTAATACATGGAAATGAAAGTTATATTTCACATATTGTGGAAAAAAGAACTTTTTTGATTAATGAAGTGCCAGTGGTAAATGAGTATCTTGATGTTTTTTCTGTTGAGTTGCCTGATATTATACCTGATCTTTAAGTTGAATTTACTATTTACTTAGTTCTTGATGCTAAACCAATTTCAAAACCCCCTTATCGAATGGATCAAATTTAAATTTTAGAGATGAATAAGTAGTTACATGAGTTTTTAGATAAAGGATTCATTTGACGTAACACATAACCATGGGGTGCTCCTATCTTGTTTGTTAAAAATAAAGATGGTTCAATGAGATTTTTCATTGATTATTGATCCTTTAATAACATCATTGTCAAGAAAAAGTATCATTTTCATTATATCAATGATTTTTTTTGATCAGCACTAGGGAGAATAATATTTTTCTAAGGTTGACTTGAGGTTGGGGTACCATCAGTTTAATGAAAAGTAATAATACACTCTAAATACTATGTTCCATACTAGATATAGCCATTATGAATTTTAATTTATTCCATTTCGGTTAAATAATGCACATGTTATATTCATGAATCTTATTAATAGAATATTTTGTGAGTTATTGGATGAGTTTTTTGTTGTATTTATTAATGAAATTATGGTATATTCTGAAAGTAAATAGGATCATGAAAGTCACTTTTGGGTTATCTTGTAAACCATAAAAGAAATGAAACGGTATTATATATTCAGCAAGTGTGAGTGTTGGTTACAAAAAAATTCATTCCTTTGTCTCATTATTTCTAAAGATGGAAGAACTATTGATCCTGCTAAAACAAAATTTATTAAATAATGGCCGAGAGAAAAAAATATAACAAAGATTTTTAGTTTTCTTGGTTTAGTAGGCTATTACTAGAGTTTTGTTAAAAAATCCTGGATATCTAGCCCACTTTCTATGTTAACTCAAAATGGTGTCAAGTTAATCTAGCCAAAGAATGTGATGATTGTTTTCATGAATTGTAGAAATATTGGGGAATTCTCTAGTTTTGGAATTACCTTTTAGAAATGTTGAATTTGTTATCTACAGTGATGATTCATTGAAATTCCATGGTGGTTTTCTAATGAAGAATGATCAGGTAATTGCTTATGTTTCACATTATTTAAAAACACAAGAGTTAAATTATCCTACACATGATTTGGAATTAGCTATTGTTTTTTTACTTTTAAATTTTGGAGGCATCATCTGTATGGAGTAAAATATAAAATATATACTAACCAAAAATGTTCGAAATATATATTCACACAAAAATAATTAAACATGAGACAAATAAGATGGTTGGAACTAATCAAGGATTATGATTTCATGATTCATTAGAATCTAGGAAAAGAAAATAATGTTTTTGATGCTTTGAGTCGAAAAAGTAATGCTACATTAACCATGATACACTAGGAATGTGAACCTTTGGTTAATGATTTAATGAACTTTGGCTTGGATGTTGTTGGTGTAAGAAATACCTCAGTTTTGTTTCAGGTATCAATGTAATCATATCTATTATACATAAAAAATAAATCGCATAAGGAAGATATTGTGTTGTTGAAAAATGTATAATTGGTTCAAACAGGTAAGTTTCCTAAATTTAATATTGATAAAAATTGGGTTTTGAGATTTGGGAAGAGATTATGGGTGCCTTGTTATTAATTTTTGAATAAGGAGTTTTCATGTGAATCTCATAGTCCTCTATTTTTAGTTCATCCTAGAAGTACTAAGATGTACAGAGACCTTTAGAAATATTACTAGTGGGATGGAATGAAAAGAGATATTTAATAATTTATTAGGAAGTGTTTAAATTTTCAGTAGGTTAAACGAGAGAATATGCTTCCAAAGGGGACACTTCAACCTTTTCCAATACCAGAGTGGAAATGGGAAATTATATCCATGTATTTTTTAGTGGTATTACCGAAGTCTTCTCGTGGTAAAAATGAGATCTGGGTTATTTTTATGAAATTAACTAAACATGCTTATTTTAATCATATTCAAGATACATTATCTCTAAATAAACATTCTCAGTTGTATCTTAAAGAGATATTCAGGTTACATGGAGTTCCTCTATCCAATTTTTTTTATCATGATCCCAAGTTCACTTATATCTTTTTGAAAGGCCATTAAAAGTCGTTTGGTGCTGAATTTGATTTCATTATAACTTTTTATCCCCAATCATATGGGTAGTCAGGACAAATAATTCAGACCTTAGAAGATATGCTACATTTTTTTCAATGGAATACCAAGGAAGTTGGGATCAATATATTTCTTTGGTCGATTTTTCCTATAATAACATTTTTTATTCTAGTATATAGATGGAACCAATTGAGGCATTATATGGAAAGTGGTGTTGAGCTCCAACTTTTTGGGATGATGTAGGTGAAAAGAAGTTAATGGGACTAGAATTCATAGAAGAGATGGAAAAAAAGTTCAGTTGATTAAAAAAAACACGATGAAAGCATAGAGAAGGAAGAAAAGTTATGTAGATAACTGGAGGAAGTATCTTTCCATTGAGGTATGTGATCATGTCTTTCTCAATGTTTCTCCATCAAAAAGTGTGATTTTTTTGTAGGAAATGGAATTTGAGTCCATGGTTCATTAGACCCAATGAAATCCTATATAAAGTTGGATCAGTTTCCTACCAAGTGTATTTACCTATGATTTTATCCTAGGTACACAGTTTTTTTTTTCATGTTTCAATTTTAGTTAAGTAAATGTCAGATCCATGTCATGTTTTGAGACTAGAAGTTGTTCAGTTTGAATTGAATCTATCTTATAAGGAACAACTGGTCTAGATTCTTGAGCACAATGAGAAACTATTGAGGAATAAAGTGATTATCCATGTTAAGGTTTTATGTAAAACCTATATAGTTGAAATGGAAACATAGGAATCTAAAAATGATATAAGGGAGAAATACCCCAAATTATTTGATAAGTAAATAAAATTGCAGGGACACATTTTCCATACAGGGGAAGGATGTAACTTCTTAGGTAATTATAGATTAAGAATTTTTCATATCTATTTATATTTATGATTTAGATATTAATATTACTTTAAAGGGGATGATATATATAATAGCGTACCTGACACGTGACAATGAGTTTCTCTAAAATCTTATGTTGCATAAAATAATGAGTTATACTAAAAAATAATAATATATTATTATTATTATTATTTTAAATGGTAGTTATAACATAACCATTGTATTAGGGATAATGAACCTGACTAACAATTTTATGTTTACACATGTTTATTAAATGTTTTTTACTTTCTTCCAATAACTATTTTGGGATTAAAATAAAAATAAATCCAATTTTAAGCATAAAATCTCTAAATTTTTTAAGGTAATTTTACCGCTTTTAATGGAGAACCCATTTTAAATAATTTTTTAACAAATTAATAAGTTATATTTGAAAAAATAAACTTCTTCTTTGGAATTGGGAAATCAAAATTTATTTTAGATAAAGTTTTGGTATTTTTCTGATAAAATTTATATTTTAATGAATAGTGAAAAAGTATAGCATTTCAATTCAAAACTAATTTTTCATCTAATTTATTTTTATTGATATATTATCTTTTTAATTAGATTTAAGGTAGAATTATATTAAATTTTTATAATTTAATCCAATTTTTGTCATTGGAAGTAATTTCACATTGAAATTAGATATAAACGCATGTTAATATTTTGAAGGTTTTTACTTTTAAAAAAATTGTTTTTCTCCATTTCAAAATGGGTATTAATTTAAAATTAAATACAGAAAAAGATGCGTTTTAAATTTTGAAAAATTTATTCCATATTTTTAATCATTGGGTTAAAATTATTTAAATAGGTTTATTATATTTTTTTATGTTATGAATAGTAACTTTGGTAATTCTTATTTTGCATGGTTAAAGTTATATCATATGAATTAGGGTAAAAACAATATGATAAGGACAATAAAATTATCATAACACCAACCAAAATACTATTGGATGAATATAATGAAACCCTTAACACATAAGTATTGTAATTGACTCATTAAATTTACATTTATCCATGAAAGTGTTATAAATATTATTAATACAAAATAAAGTGACAACATGTCACAGTATTATTTCTTATAAGTATAATAATTTTAATATAGTGATAAATATTATATAACTTAGATAATAAAAATTATCCCGAAAAATAATGTAATTATATACATCATGGTAATTTATTTAGAATTTTTTGTCGACAAATAATTACCATTAATACTGACACAACAGTGAAATAATAATTATTTTATTAATAGAAATATCAAATAAATAATATGAAAATTATTTAAATGAATATAATTAGAATTAATTAGGGTACTCCAAGAATTATTTAGGTTAATATAACATATTAAAAGTCTATTAAATAGTTTTTTATGTTATCACTCTGTTCGGATTTTATTTAAATTCAATGAAATAAATAATATCAAAATTAACACTATTGATATTTTATAAAAAAAATATTTTATTAAATTATTTAAATATCATAAAAATAATTTAAAATTTAATATTTAATATTATAATGTCTAAAAGTTCATAAAGTTTCCATTTATAGTAAATTCACCCCATATATGTAAAATTTATGGCCTCTTAATATTTAAAATGTTGTTACCACAATTAAAATTAAAATATATTAATTAAGAGTAATCCAAAAGAATAATGTTTACAATTAAATCAATACATGTCTAAAAAATATTATATGAGAGTTTTATAACTATCATCATTTTATCTTCTACATAATTCAATTTGGAGTAATTTATATTTAAAAAATAATTTGTATTAATGTAATATTTTGAGAGTTCCCAAGGGTGCCCCTCCCTTCTCTTATAAAAAGGTGCCCAGTCTTCAATATTACTCACACTTCTAAAATAATTTTTTGGCCAATATTTAGCCAAAACCATTTCTATAGTCCCTAACCACATTATTTAATCCTTATTTTTGGCATAACACCTTACTTAGAGGTGTTAAGGTGTTCTTTAAATGTTATCAACCAAATAAGAGGTATCATTTTCTTTAAGTATTAAAATTTTATTTCTTTTTACACTTCCTTCAAATCCCCTCCAAATATGATGAAATAAAAACTCCAGTATCCTTAATATACTAAGATGTTATTATGTTAATATTATCATCGAAATACATCTCCAATTTCATCAAATGGAAAATGATCATTTCATTCATGTGTACTGCGAACTACCACCTCACGAACCAATAGAGTTTGTTTTTCATTACCATCACTCATGATTGGTAATAAAATGTAATTTATGTTTTTATATGATTTTAATGACATATTTATCATTATAATATATTAATATTTCAATTATTTCCTTTCTTTTCATTCACATAAAAATAATAACTTTGTTCGTGCGTATATGTGAACTATCAACTCGACGAAGTGATATGAATCATTTTTATTCACCACACCAGTTGTATGATGTATATAAGTATATTTAAATGATTATTATGAAGCTAATACCATTATAATCATTCTACAAAGATAAAATAATAATTACATTATTTACATAATTATTAAATGGAAATGTGACTCATGTATATGTATGACCTACCATCTCTATGATTATAATGTTGTTAATTTTTACTAAAAATACTTAATAGTTTGATTTAAAATTATAATTGATGTATAAAAATGATAATAATTTTATTAATATTATTCTATAGATTATTTACTTATAACCACATGAACTATTGACATCATACCATGTTAATTTTCGTCTAAAGTATCAAATATCAACAAAATGTCTGATTTGGACTTAAATAATTATTTAATTTTTATAACATGGTAATAAGTTATATAAAAGGAATTATAAACATGAGAAATGTTCTAAAAAGTAGATATTGGCCTATTTTTATTATTCTAGAATATAAATATTGTATGTGACGAGTCAGAATCACAATAAGGGACTTCATCTCAATCTCCTTTCATTGAGGCGTATTTTGATAATATACACCACCTTCTTTTATGCAGTGTATAATTAACCCATTTGAATTTTAATTTCATTAAAAATAATATTTTTCTACGAATCGTTTTACTAAATGAAAAAATGAATGTCTTTCTTTAACATATGTGGTGACAATGATTTTTCCGCCGTAGTGAACATTATTTGATAATTGGATTCCTCTATAATTCATAATGTTTTTAAATGAAAAATAAATACCATATTCTATTTTTAGGTATTTTTTTATTGAAATGTTTTATAATAATGGATTTATTATGTCAATATCTTGAAATGATATCTTGGTATTACGATGTGGGGATTTTATTTTTACTTTGTTCTTGTTAATATGTTATAATTATGGTTCTTGGGCATTGTTTATCTATACAGGTGTTTCTATAATAAACTAAGGGAGCTTGATCTCATGATATCACTCCAATAAATTGGGTAATGAGATGGAGTTAAATGATTAGGTTTGTTCTAAGAGAATTAGGGAATATATTGTGACTGGTATTCCAAACATAACCATGAAGGTTACTCCTTATGTAGCTGTGAAAGCTATAATGTAAGTATGATATAGATGTCACAAGTTACCTTTGTGATTTATAATTATTAATAAGTTGTTCAATAACCTTATGATTTCATGAGGCATGTTAAAAGATTATTTTTTATATATGAAAAGTATGATTTTGTGAAAAAAACATCATGAGTTTAAAATATTCATGGACTAATAGTTTTATTCCAAATTTTATATCCCTTGCTATGATTTTTGTTCTCATCCCATGTTTTTTAAATGATTTCCACTGGGTATAAGGATGGGTAAGAGAATGTAAGAGTTCATGAAGATTTTTATCAAGAAAGATAAATCATGTTTTAATTTAAAGATTCTTATCTTGTGAAAAGAAAATTGACAGTGAGTAGACATGTCCACTTATTAATATTTAAGATTTTATGCCATAGTTATGACATAATTCACTAAAACTCTATAATTTATAAGATACTCAATGTGAATTCTTGAATTAACTAAAGATTAGGTAATGATTTAGGATGGTCTCTTATATATATGATATTAATTTCTTTGGAATCCAAGTGAAAACAAATTTAGATGTGGGTCGTAAATGATTACATGCACCCCAATTCTCCAATAATGAAACATGTTTGGTACAAAATATTTCCCCTTCTATGGACAACTAAAAATACATATTATCCATGTATATCACTACTTATATATATACCAATAATTTATAAATTTATTGTATATTAATATAAACCATTGAAAACATTATTGTGTCTTTGGGGCCACAATGGAAAAAATATATCATATTTTAAGTGTTCTAGATTTTTTGGTTTATCCTTAGTGACAACATCCTTTTTCCATCACAAAGATAAGAATTGGATATTTATCATCATATAATATACCCCACATTGATTTTTTGGACTTATTTTTGGTTGCATATAATTCCAATCACTCATATTTTTATTTTAGTCCACATGATTGAAATCTATGGGACTTATAAAAGAAAGAACCTCCTTCATTTCATCCCATTATCTCATAGATTACTTCTTAATAGGTTCTTGTAGGTTTGAATCCATCCACCCCATATTAGGAATATTTCCATAATTTTTATCATAAATAGTTAACCACAGAATTTATCATTAAAAATAATTTTTTTCATTATATTATATATCCCAATTATTTTAACACTTAATGAAATAATACCAATCCTTTTATGCGACTACAAAAATAATCATTATATAATGTAAATAAATAAATTTTGGTGAGTCTTTGAGCCAATTTTTTCAAACCATATAATAAATCTACACATATTTGATGAGATTTTATTTATTATATTTTATTTGGTTAAAACCTTCTTGGTCTCCAAGAAATCATCTCATATTCAATAAATGGTGGATTCAGGTGTCATCAAGTTATATTTTTTAGAATTTAATTCATGTTAATTATAAAAGGAATATCTAATCCATAATCATGTGTCTATAATATTCAAATCTATCCACCAATTATTAATTTAAATCTTATTTTGAATCCTCAAGTGTTCATTATCATTCCCCATTGATTTTTCTAAAATGAAAGCCATAAAATTCTTTGGGTATTTCATAAATTTAATTAATCTCTCTTCTTAAATTGTTATCTATTATATAGTTTCTTATAGTTCATAGACTTTAAATAATTATTATAAATCATTATTATAAATACTATTTAAAAAACTAATACATTGATCACTGACGTTTCACTCCATATTATAGGGAAAAAAAATTCAATAGAATTAAATTGATATTTCTTTGAAACACAAGAATACTCAAAAAAATTAATTTTTAAAATAAAAAACTCTATGAAAAACATGGTGATTATCACTGAAATATTTTTCAATTACTTCACCAATATAAAATAAAAATGAATTTAGGAAATGGTCTATAATTAATCTAAATTCATAATATTATAAAAAAATTTTTTCCATGTGGCCAAACCAATACTAATTTTTTTAATTATTTCAATGATACCAATTATTAGATATATTTATTAAATGGAAAACAAACAAGAGTTTTGGAGTTTCTGTGGTATGAGTCTATAAACAAACATTTTATCTCATTATGATAATCATTAATAATGTTCACAATTACTAAAAGTATTATATGAAAATAAATTAAAGTGTACTGATGAAAATGATGATAGATATAAATACTGTGAATTGAAATTAAATAAAATAAGTGATTAAAATGCTAAAATATTCTTGTTATTTAGGGACTGTTTCATTGGTGTACAATGGTTGTTATCTTTTGTTCAATATTAATGTCTTATATTTTATGATAAATTAGTTTATAGATAGAGTAGGAATATTATTTTGATGTCCTATACGTAATCTATATTAAAACAAAGAAAATATATAAGAAATGGAAATAATAGTGATCTACATGATGTTTTTCCATCTTCCTCAAGTGCATCCAAGATAATAGATATTGTGTTCATTGTTCTTCTATCACGAATGACTTTAATGGGTGTCCCTACTCATATTTTATCAGTATTTATATACTCACTAAAAAACTATGCCCACTTTTAGTGGAATATTGGGTGATTCATTTATATATATATTTTATATCTCAATATTTTCATTGTTGATCAGGATGAATCCCATTATAATGGTTAGATTATCTTTCACCATGTGTTACTATAATTAAATCCCTATTAAAAATCATCTATAAATACATCAAAACATTTACCTCAGATTCGTTGTCCATATCCAAAAACATATGGTATACAAATGTGGTCATTTTTTAAATTTACTCGATTATGGTGTCATGTTATTTATCATATAAAAATATAAAAATCATGATTTAATATGATTAATAAATATGAAAAGTACATTAAACCACAAATTGAATTTTTTTGGATGAATTTGGTTCAACATTTCTGAAAATAATCTAACATCAACACTATCATTGAAATTATTTTACTGTGATATGTTTCATCTCAACTTCACATTCTTCATATGAGTTTATCCTTTTAATTTTAAAAGAAACATTATGGTGTACCCTTACTAAATATGTTGTAACCCAAAATTCCAGTATTACACATGTTTATAATGGTATGCCTTCTTATGGTTTGAAATATTTCACTGTGAAGTGATATATATGTGTGTGAGTGTGTGTGTTTCATTAAAAATATATTTCATCATTGAACTATCACAGAAAACATGTAATTTTCTTTGTGATTACCATGTCAATTTAAATGAATTATCCATTTTAATTCATTGGGTTTCAGAAGATAAAAGATATATTTTATCATTATAATTATTCAAAAAACTTCAACATGTCATGAAACAACAATATTGTATGATAATTTAATCCAAAATAATATTCGATTAAAATTTTTATTTATTTGTCTCTATATCTTTTATAGTTTTCTTTTACATCAATAACACATTCAAAAAAACATTATAGTTCTCTTGAATAAAAAAACCAACCTTAAATTTTGATCCACAATAAAAATTATCATTATCCCAAGTCAAAGTGAAAAGTATATGATATATAAATATCCAAATAAATCATAAGGATATCTTCCCAATTGCACTTATAGTACAAAACAACAATTCATATGTACAAAGAAATATTCTAGTATATCATGAACCCATCATTGGTTGAAAAAATAAATATCCAAATCCACTTTGAAGTTCATTCTATCGCACTATAATTTTGAATAGTGATTTTAATATATATCCATACCTATATATAAAATAATTCCTATAGAAATTATAAATACATTTTATCATTACAAGGATCCATAAAAAAATTTGTGACACTCATAATCAAATTAATATTTCATGATATATCAGTTTCTCTTTGTCATAAATTTATTTATTTATCTAACAATACCAATGATATTTTCTAAAATATTAATTTTTCATATATAACTAGTAATTACCTTTTATTATAATACAATAGATGATATATAAAATTTATTTTTTTCTTTATCTATAGATTCATATATTCCTTTTCATCATAATCATTATCTTTATCATGTTATATCTTTGTCATGTTCTATCACTATCATGTTCTATCATTATAATAGAACTATCACTTAATGTAGGGAATATATCAACCCCCTTGAACTCATTATTGACCATTTAAGTATCAAATACATCATGTATTAATATAATGAAAATTTTTCAACTAACTACACATGACATCATCAAACACAATTGAGCATATCAATTTTCTGAATGTTTTCAAAATTAATTATACATGAATATTGAAACATTATATTCATGGGTTATAAAAAATCATTCGTGAAAATTATCTTTATTATATTATTGGGAAAATCATGTAGATCAAGATACATATAGCACCTTTGAGTATTACATATAGTTAGAATAATAGTTCATTTAGAGTGATATATGATGACATTAAGTATCATAAATAGATAGAATAATTTTGAATTTCTTTTAAACTAACAATCATTTTTATTCCATAGGGAATAAAATAATTCTTTAAATAGAATTATTCAAAGCATGTGTGGTCAATTTTTGTAGTTTCATGGGTTTTACATGATCACCTAATATATTTTTTACAAGTTGTTTGTTACATATAATTAATATTGATCAAGAATACAGTAATATATTATCGTGTATATTGGGGAATTTTTTTGTTTCCTACAATGTTTTATTCCATAACCCTATATAAAAATCATAGTTTAAATATAGTCATTTAGCTTAACACTATGGTTAATACAATAGATGAATAAAAGATCTTGCTAGAGTTTCTCTGTTGGGTTTAGAGATTGGTTCGAAGTTGGGGTTGGGAATTTTTGGTTGATCCTATTATTCTATTCTTGATATTTTTTTATTATTTAAGATATTATTCTCCCAATAGGGGATAAAATAACACCTTTATAATTGATGAAATATTTTATTCAAATAAATTTAGTTTTATCGATAGCTTGCATATCACAAAATGTCAATTTTTAACAAACCATGATGTACTATTATTATTATTGACCATTATAAAATAGACATTAAATATAAAATAATTAATAGGAATAAGAAAAATTTTATGATTAGTTATAATTATTTTGGATAAACAAATGTTTTTATAAATAAGAACATAATTTTAGTAATGTCAATATATGATTTGAAAATGGATTTTTTTCTCAAAAACTGATTTCAATGGATTTTTGTGAACAAAAAAAAATTTATATATTGAAAATTTTATAAATTATTTTCATAAAAATTAACATTATTTTTTGAATCAACATATCATATTATCGTAGAGTGAAATTTTATAAATTTATCATAGGATTAATTTTCTTGAAATAGTTAAAAATTCTAATTTCTTTTAAAAACAACCTTTTCAGTTAACTTAATTAAAAAATTATATTTTTTTAATAATAATTAATTTAAAATTATATTAATTATTTTATTATTAAACTAAATTATTTCCTTAGAAAAACATTTATATTGACTATTGATATTAAAACATTCTATACAAATGAATATTATATCTTTGAAAAACATATTTTTTAATCATATATTTGAGTTTAATTTTAAATTTAAATTTTCCAATTATGTGAATGGGATTTGGAGAAATATATCACATATTTTAAATCATAAAAATTAATATTATATAATCATTTCATCTTTTTTTCAAATACAATTGTAAAAAGAGAAAAAATTAATTACCACATTTAAGGATAAAATGGGTTTACTGAGGATTTGACTAAATTGATAAAGAGGAAAATGACCTAAAAAAATTTAAAATTCCCATTTTATTATCTTATACATAATTTATCTTTTCAAAAGTTTGATAATTAACCATTTTCATGCCTTGTATCACGTGGAAAAAATTAGTGCACTATATTCTTTTCTAATATTTCATATATATCCTCTCCCCCACTTAAAAAAGGGCTCCCCCTATCTTCTCCTCTTAACCCTTATAAAAACTCTTGGTTTAGAAAATACCTACCAAAATAAATTAATTACATCCTTAATCACATTCTATATTCCTAATGTTGATCAATAATCCAAACTAGAAATGATTTTGGGGTAATCCTAATGAGGTTATCTAAAGAAGATGTATCGTTCTCAACCAAAAGTTTCTATTTTATTTCTTATTCCACCTCTTTAATATCTTATTCCATTATTATTATTTAATAATACAATTTTATCACACATAATTATATATTATTATTTTAATTTCATTACCAATATTTATATCATATTCAAACAATTGGGAAACGAAAACATCGATCATGTGTATAGCGGAATACCTCCTTGCGAACATATGAAATTCATTTTCCTTAATCACCACTCAAGGATAGATATAATGATAGATATATGAAATTTAATTATATTTATAACAAAAATATACTTATTAACTTATAATATTATATATACCTTCTTACATTCCATTCTATGGGAATATGATAACATCACACGTTTTAATATAAAACTACTGCCATGCAAAGCAATGAGGTGAGTTGTTCACTTATGCTTTACATGGCTGTAAGTAAGGTAAATTTTAAAAAATATATATGGGATATTTATTAAATAATATTTATTGTATATATATTAATAATTATATACCTTTACTTTATTTTATCCATTAATAATATGTAAATAGCTTTCAAGCATACGTACGGCCTACTATCTCCCAAAATGGTGTAATTATTTTTTCTCAATAAACATTTAAGTATAAATACAATTTTATATATGATGAATATATATGATATTTATATAATGATTAAAATTCTATAGATTATTCACCCATAATTAATGTACATTGGCCAATACTACTGAACCAAATCATTTTTTAAAAACAAAGCAATCATTACACAAAATATGATGGTAATAGTGAATTGTTAATAAATAGGTAATAAAATGTTATAATTTAAAAATATATGGTATTATATATATTATAATGTATCATAAATATATTGATAATAAATTTATATTTATTATAATGTAGTTTCCAATGCATATGAAAGAAATCGAGACTAGATGTACGGGGTTTCCAAACTCTCTTTTAATTATGGGAGACAAATTCCATATTCATTATTAGATTAATTTTCATGGTGTGTATACTTAAATATTAAATTTTTTAATCATTAATATACTTCTCTTAATTATATTTATAGTTTCATTATATGTTTTTATTTAATGTAATTTATAATTCAAAAGTCACCAAAGTGGTAAGATATTTTTTTCTCACTTTTATTTCTATGGGATGCATGCCTTATACACCACTTGATTATTTTTTGTGGCTTATATACATACCATTAATGTATTTTATTATTTTTCTCAGGAAATTTTGGAATATAATTGTTCATCTAATTTTATCTCATCAATGGTTCTTACAATTAAGAGTACACCAATGTTATAAATGGCTATATGTTATGATCTCATTCTTCATCTAGATAGTTTATGATTAAGATTATGATGAAGAAATATTATGATCTATATCTCAAGAAAATCATGGATTTTTTAATCCTATGGTTATTTCATATAATTAACTTTTTTTCCTTTTATTTTTCTCTTTTTATGTATTCAAGATTCCAAAAAAAATAAAAAAAAACTAAATATATTTCTCTCTTCGGTCAAAAACTATCTTCCTTCCATGTCTACATTATCTAAAAATATTTTAATGATTATTTTACTATTCTCTAATGATTGTTTGAAGAAATTTCTACGCAAGATTCAATTTTTAGAATTTTTTTTAAAATTAATCTTCTTATCATTTTTTGTTTGTGGTATTTTAGAATTGTTACAAAAAATGTGAAAGCAATCATAATTTTAATCTTTGTGTAATGAATGGAATTTTCTTTCTTCATGGCCAAACAATTATTTAAAGATTACTTTTCAAGTTTTCAATGTTTTTTTAAAAGAAATTTTTTCCTTGAATATTTGGCAGATTTTTAAATTTTATTAAAATTCATTAAAATGAGACATATATTTTCTTCAATAAATTTTTAATGATATTTTATTGAATTACTATTCATCAAAGATAACAACATTTGGAGATGTTTATGTTTTTCTGGTGATATGATATAATAGGCTCCATATTAATTCATTATTTTATTTTTTTTATTTTTATGGTTATGATGAAATTATTTTCATAAAACCCATTACTTTTATATGGGTTAGGATATGATGAATTGATGAAATGTTTATGAAACCCATTTATTCCTCATGTAATGCAATGATTAATTGTTTATGAAACCCATTTATTTTTTAGGAGTTATGAATTCATAAATGTTTTATGATCTTGTGGAACAAAAATGTATAGATTATTTGATCTATGGGACCTATATATCTCTCCAATTCATTGGATAATGACTTATCTATCAATATACGATAGATGGAGACAAGGCAACTTACTTAATATGTTATGGGAAACATTATAATTTTCTTGATCGACTATGAGAAATAGTTTATTATTCTTGATCTATTTTATAATGGGAAACATGTGTTGATTCCAGATACATTATGATTATTTGGTCTTGTATGTTAACCATGTAATATGAAATGGATACTATACTTATCATAGAACCACACTTATATGACATAAACTTGTGGTTCAAGATTGATTTCTTTTGGTTTCTCACTCATGTGGTTAATGTCTTTTAAAATGATGATATTTTATTCCATAGATCATGTTTAAAATCCATTATATATTTGCTATGAATTATGTAAGTTATATTCAAAATCTAATACCCTTATTCTTATCTTATGCATTTATATGATCATCAATTGATATCTTCCAATTTTATCATTACTGAGCATCTGAGCTCACCTGTTCTTATGATTTAATTCCCCTTGTAATAAATGAAGGTTTGATTATGTTACATATATAAAGAGTACTAAACAGTAAGATCATTGTAAAATATATTTAATATATTTAATTAAATAAGAAGTTTTTGTATCTATTCTCCAAATAAATTAATCTTTTATGTTCCTTGGGATTGAATAATGGAAATGTATTGAATGTTCAACTATTAATATTTAATATTATATGTAAGAAAATATTGGTTTTCTATAGTTAGTACGAGGTCAAAGGTTTAGTTAACCTTTGGAAAGTATGATGATAAAAAATTAGTGAGATCAACAAGGATATGTCTAAAGATAATTATAAAGATAGTTTTATTTATATAAAAATGACTTTTGATTTTTGTGAAAGATGGAGCAAGTGATTTCCAAAAAATTACATCCCTATCTAGATTCTACAAGTCAGTGTAACTCAAGAATAGTTTTTTTATGGTTAATAACTTTAAAAAGGGTGCATTGTTCTAAACTCGATCATCACCTAGTTCATGGAAATGATACTTATTACACAATTGGTTTAATACTCCTAGTGTATATACATTGGATGTACACAAACTCTTTAGGAACCATCATGAAGGATTTGAATAATGAACATGATTGAAATAGGTTAAACCTAAGGAAACAAATATTTTAAGAAGGTTCCATTATTTAGACATCACATGAATGATTTATCACTGATGAAATATTATAGATTATTATGCCAACCATTTTTTGTTTATAAAAGGTATTTATGAAAGAACAATGATGTTAAGGTGATTACATGTAAGATAAAATATAGATGTATCTTATTTTAGCTTAATCATATAAAATGTGTAATTTAATGAAAATTATTTAGGAATGTTAATTCTTATACCAATATATTATTTGTTGAATTAGTAGTGAAACCCCATAATGTTATGATGATTTAAACTCAAATATAAGATTCTTCCCCAATTGGAACTTTTGGAATGTGTATCATGAAAATAATATTATTATCCCACTAGTCAAATTTGTTTATTTCTTAGGCATGAATAGGATTTATCTGTATAAAACCCAAATCATTTTTCAAAGAAGGAATATCCCATTTTATATTCTAAACTAACCTATAATTTTCTATTGGTGTGAAAAAATATGATCTTTATATGGAAATAATATATTTTTTTGGGTTTTTATTCCTATCCAAATGGTTATTTTCTCAAATAGTTGGTAATAAACTCAACATCAGTGATATTCTTATTGTGTGTGATTTTATTGATGTATTTCCCAAAGAATTTTTTACTCTTCCACTAAATCATGAAGTTGAGTTCACAATAAAATTAATACTAGGTACCTCACATATTTCATACACTCCCTATAAGATGGACCCAGTTGAGTTTTAGGAATTGAAAAAGAAACTCTAGGAGAACCTTAATAAGGGGTTAATTCATTTGTGTCTTCCAACTTTGGGTGAAATGATTATTTTTTAATAATAAAAATGGATCAATGTTCTTATTCATTGATTTTTAGGAACTGAACAAGAATACAATGAAGAAAAGGTATCATGTAACCTGTATTGATGTCTTTTTTTCAACTACATAGAGCTCAATAATTTTTCAATACTGACCTTCATTATAGATATCCTCGATTGATGTTCATGATGAAGTATAAAGCTAAGAAATTTATTTTATAAAAGTAATGGAATTTAGTAATATATAGTGATGTCATTTGGTCTTACTAATTAACCTTATATATTTATGGATTAAATGAATATAGTCTTTAGAGATTACTTTGATCAGTTTTTGTTAGTCATTATATATGATATTCTTTTCTATTTGAAGATCATGGAAGATCACGAAGATCACTTTAGATTTGTGTGGGAGAAACTAAAAAGGGGTAAATTTTATGAAAAGTATATATTTTTTATATATTTGTTACAAAAAAATTTATTTTTGGGTTATATAATCTCAAGTAAGTGTATATCGATGGATCCATCAAATACTAATGCTATTGAATACTGTCCTAGAACAATCACGGTAACTGATGTCCAATGTTATCATGTGTAAAGACCTAGAAATTCCTAGTAATTTTTTTAATTATATGAGAATTTTACGAGTCCATGAAAATTGACATCACGTGATTCCGAGGCCCGATGTGTCCGGAATGAATTTATGAACTCTTTTTCAGGTACGTTCAGTAAAAATGCAAGCATGTTTTTTTAACTTTTGAACCAGTTCTCAGAATTGAAATCTGAGGACACCATTAAACTCACAGTGCCGGTATTCTCTTAAGGAGACCTTCACCTCGACCACAGTAGGTTGGGGGGTGAAAGATAACTTTTCACTTTTTCATGGAAATAATAATAAAATAAAATAAACTTTTATTTTATTTTTGTTAAACCCCCCCACCCCTTTTGAATTCCTAAATGTGGGGACCACCCAAACCCTCTTAATGGGAGAAACCCCTTGAACTCCCTCATTAATGAAGAGTTAACCCATGGACTTCCTCCTAATTTATTATGCCAACATGGCACAATTAACTGTGCCAACAATTAATTGTGCCAACGTAAATTAAATTGATAGAACTAATTTAATAAGTTGGCACCTCTCATTTTTTCACATTGGAAATTATTGGCAAAGGGAGAAGCTTGTAAGATCTTGGATAAACTCATCCCTAACGAAGAACTTCTCCTCCAAACAAACAATGCCATATCCATCAAATAACGTTCTTCAGAGCCAAGAATAACGATGATGCACGAGCCCAACTTCAGAAGCGTGTTGTGGAGGTGACGATAGTTGGCACCCTATTTGACTTCACCATTTTCATCTCGTGAAACATCAACAAACCTTTTAGGTAGGGTTTGATGTTTTAAATACCTCCTTTACCCGTTCTTGATGTCCTTTGTGATTCAAAAGTTGTGAACTGCTTTCTACCTCTCTAACGCGGAGGATGCCGGCCAAACGAACATGGCCCAACCTCTCCGTAATCCCTTGTGGTTTTTGATGAAATCATTGAGACGAAGGAAGACGAAAACCAAGCCGGCTACCAGAGAAGGCGCGGCGCGCCACCGTGCCGCACGGAGAGGACAACTACTCATCTTGCCAGCCGCGGTGGACCACCGCTCCGTGGCCGCACCACGAAGGCCCATCTCCCCACCGTACTGCGGGCCGCCCAGCACGGGCCGGGCCGGGCCGCCCAGCGTGGGTCGGGCAGCCCAGCACGGGTCGGGCCGGGCCGCCCAGCGCGGGTCGGGCAGCCCAGCACGGGCCGGCCCTCTCAGCACAGGCCGGCCCTCCCAGCACGGGCCGGGCTGGACCCAGTGGGCTAGTCCACCCAGCGGGTTAGGCTGGTTCGACCCAAATAGTGTTGGCCCATGCTAGGTCAGGCCGGTTCGGACCGGACCCAGACCGGTTTCGACCCTATACGTTCTTTTGGCTGTAACATTGGCACCGCAAATCCGTTTGACAAACTGTCTGCAAATTTGGAAACCTTTGGGCGATACAAACCTTTTGGTATGCTCCAATTGATATTTTCATAAAGTTGTGGTACAGTTGGGTTGAATTGAGCACGAATCCAACCAGGCCCTCAGGACTAAAAGGCTAAAAACATACAGAACGGGCGTCTGATTGACGCACTGTCTATTGCGTTGAGACCCCTATGACATGGAAATCTTTTGGGTTACTTATTATTGGGACTTTGGGATAGTTGGAGTACTGACCAATGTCTTGAGGAGCCGACCCTTCTAGAGACAAGTGAGCCTAGTATGGGAACCATGTAGCTTGCTGTGATGATGTAATTGGATCCGGTGTGGGTCTGATGATGTACTAATGGTGTAATAGGATCATGTGTGGGTATGAGGATGTACTGATGGTGTACTAGGATCCTGTGTGGGTTTGAAGACGTACTGATGGTGTACTAGGACCCTGTGTGGTTCTGAAGACACACTAACAATGTACTAGGATCCGGTGTGGGATTAACGACATATTGATGGTGTAATAGGATCATGTGTGGGTATGATGATGTACTGATGATGTACTAGGATCCTGTGTGGGATGACGACGTATTGACGAGGTACTAGGATCTTTTGGGGGTCTGATGATGTACTAGGATCCTGTGTGGGTCTAATGAGGTACTAGGATCATGTGTGGGTCTGACAATGTACTATGATCCTCTACGGGTCCGAGAATGATTTAGGATCCTTCCTGGGTCTGCCTATTAACAGAGTAAGATGAATTAGTAATTACATCTAATCATTTTTACTACTGTAACTATGTAATACCTATTGTGAGCTGAGTCCATACCTGTGTGGTATGTTCCTTTGTGGTAATACCTTGGTGGTATTATTCTATTTGGCGTACTTGTGTGGTACTTACCTTCGTGTTACTCCTTCCTTTGTAGAACAGTTGAGATCGGGCTTTTGAGTTGGACTCTCTGTTTCCTCATGATTGAGATGGGTGTACTTGATAACTTAGGTATATGTATGGGCATATACCTAAGTAGGGTTGTTAATTGATTTCATGCTTTTTGGTTTATCCTTTGTGGATTTTGTGAGACCTTGAGGGTCTCGGGGTCCCTACTGAGTATCATTATACTCACCCCTGAACAGGATATGCCCACACCTTGTTGTGTTTAGTGCAGATGATGGATAGCGCTGACTGAGGACGTGGGTACCAATATTAGAGGTAGATTATAGGTGGACATTAGACAAGGCGTACCATAGAGAAAACCATTCGAGAGATCTACCTATCCTTCAGGTATGATCCTTGGTAGGTGTTCACAAGAGTTGTTATAGTTTACATGTACTTTTCTTTTTCCTATACTTTCCAGATGGGCTTGTATTCTGGTCCCTTTTGCTTACAGTACTTAGACTTTTACTATACTATTTACTTGTGTTCATAATTTTTTGTGTGCTTGGTTGCATGTGTTTACAGGATATAAAGGAAATACCTTCCTAGTTTTAGGGAATACGCCTTCGGTGCTAGTCTCCCGCCCCTAGCTTATGGAAGGTGGTCTTGGTGTAGTCACGACACGGGCCTCGCGGGATGGGTCATGACAAATTTGTATCAGAGTAGTCGGTTCTACCGTAGAACATTGGACTCTGATATTTTTTATAACAATAATGTTAAGTGTAGTGAGTGTGGTTATCAGTTTAGGGAATCCAGTGTTGGTGCGGCTGCTGACATATCCATACACTAGGACCCTAACTTCTGATTTCTAACTCAATTCACGAAAAAACCGATTGCGTGTGTGTTTTGAAAATTTTTCTTCTATTTTCTTGAGTCAGTTCACCAGGTATAACTAAATGACCATGGAACACCTGTTCATTATCAGGATTCCTCTTAGTATACATCCATCCAGGATTCCCAAGAGAGTAAACGATGATTCCCATCGAGCGATGAGGCTTCGGTGCAAGGCTCTCTTTCTATGTTGGCACCTTCGGGTGGTGTACCAGCATCACCACCACCTGCTGGGTAGCAGATAACCCCAACAACACTGATTTATGGTTCACGCCAACTGAGCACTTTTCAGGAGTTCCAACATCATAGGCCTCTAAGCATTCAAGGAGAGATAGTTTCCCACACAAATAAGGACTGGATAGAGGCGGTTGATAGAGTTTTCTGCCTAGTTGAGACACCTGTAGAGCAGATGGTGATCTTAGATACCAGAATTTTTCAGTGAGTGACCATGAGGATGTTCCTCATTGTGATGAGGCTTCGGTACATGGACCATTAATTGAGATAGTACCATCAGGTAGTATTTCCACTATATCACTGCCCGTTGGTTAGCAGTTACAACCGGTGGTACCAGTAGAGAACACATATAGGCTTAGTGCCTTACATGTGATTCAACATCAGATACCCCTCAGGTTCCAAGGAAAGCCTGAATCACAGGCGACTGAGGACTGGCTTGAGGAGGTGGTTGAGTTTTCTCTAGAGCTTCTATAGCTTGGCAGGATGACATGTCAGTAGATGGGTATTCATCGAGGCGTATCAATCATTCCTGGTACTCGATGAATATGATACAATCAGTGCTTTGGGGCTCAGAAATTCGAGCACAGTGTGTTTAAGGATGTCTGATCCAAAACTATTCTTCTTTGCATTCCTACTTATGTTGGTGTGCTAGAGAGTACCTTTGTGGTTGGATGTTCTTTTACTGAGTGTATACATCTAGTGAATGATAGTAGTGGGAAGATCGAAAACCGGTGCCAGTCTCAGAGACTTGGGCATATAAAGATGTTTCAGGAAAAATAAGTGTTAGGGATAGATGAATCTATAGGGATACAGATGTGGAAATTGAGCTAGGGGAGAAACATTAGGTGGTGTACATTTTGACATATTATAACCACCCCTTTGTGGTCCTCACCAGGCTTAGGGAGCTAGAGGGAAGGGGAAGGGAGTAGCTGCATGCAGTCAAGGAGTGTGGCCCAAGGACTCCAGGAATGATTTGAGGTATGATCTATGTCTATTACTAGTGTCTGTATCAATAGACATAGGGAAAAATCATTCCTTTCTTCCAAGAATCTTTTCCAAGACCTAGAGTTCATGGTTAAACCGTTGACTTGACCCTCATGTCTGGAGATACCATTGAGAGGAGAATCGAGAATCACACTTACGCTGATGGTGTGATATGAACCTTAAGGTGAGAGTTTCGGTTGGAAGCTCTTGGAAGCAGTGTCGAGGCATTATGACATTAGTTTGTGTATGATTGGACATCCATAATTCATACTCAAATTGACTGTATTAGGAAAAAAGGTTGTGGTTTCTCTACAACATTGGAATGGGGTTTTCCTTGGTTGGTGAAAAGGGAACCCAGGCAGCACAGGATGGATTTATGAATAAGAGGGTGCAGCTGATCACTCATGAGTTGGCCAGACTTACCCTTGTGGCAGCAAGAGTTTTCAGTTTTCAGTTCCAAACAGGAGTGGCAGAGCATGGGGACATCTTTTCAAAAGATGTTTCCAGGATTACCTCCCCAAAGGGAGAGGGACGTCTTCTTTTTCTAGGTACTACCAGAGGTTTGTTCCTGATTTCTTCAGAGTTGTAGTACCTTTATTAATGTTGAAGAAGAAGGGATAACCCTTCGTGTGGTTGGAGAGATGCCATCAGAGTTTTCAGGAGCTGAGGCATAGGCTGACTAGTTCCCCCATCTTGAGGCTTCCAGAAGAGGGTGTTGTTTACGTAGTGTACTATGACGCATCAGGGACCAGGCTTAGATGGGTCATGATGTAGGAGAGAGTAGTGATCACATATGGTGCTCAACAGCTAATACAACATGAACAGAACTACGCTACCCATGACATGGAGTTAGCAGTAGTGGTCTTCACCTTGAAGTTGTGGCGACATTACTTGATGGGAGAGCATTTTACAGTGTACTAGGATCACAAGAGTCTCAGGTATATCTTCTCTCAAAAGGACCTGAACCTAAGACAGTGGCGTTGGCTTGAGTACCTCCAGGACTATGCCTTTTAGATAGTCTATACTCCTGGGAAGGGGAACGTTGCAGTTGATGCACTCATCCAAAGATCTAGTATAAATCTTCTAGGTGAGGCGGCAGAGTAGCTGGTTGCTTTACAGATATCCTTTGTAGATCAATATAGAGTAGCTTTTCTTCAGTATCTTACAGTTACTCCCCCACTTCTTTAGTGATTCAGAAAGGTGTAGCGTGGGGACGCTGACTGTGAGGCTCAACGTGCTCAGATATCCACAGGACAGGCACCTGATGGAGTTTCTGATGGTGGGGATCACGTCATCCTCTTCAGAGGACATACCATTGTACCAATGTCACTATAGGAGGAAGTGTTGAGGGAGTTCCACACATCCCCTCTAGCGGTACATCCAGAAGTGGCGGAGACGTACCAGAATCTCCGATGATAGCACTAGTGGCCGGTAATGAAGAAAGAAGTAGCATAGTTTGTCTCTCAGTGCCTCACTTGTCAGCAAGTGAAGGCAGAGCATCAGGTTCCAATAGGCTTGGTTCAGCCTTTACAGGTCCTAGAGTAAAAGTGGGATGGGATATCCACTGACTTCGTGATAGGACATCCACGTACATCCAGAGGTCATGATTCTATCTCAGTGATTGTTGACCAACTCCCCAAGTCGGCCCACTTTCTACTGATCATAGAGAATAGTTCAGTAGATAGCTTGGGACGCCTCTATGTGCAGGAGATTGTGCGACTACATTGAGTACCTCGACGATTGTCTCTGATCGTGATACACGTTTCACTTCCCAGCTATGGAAGGGGTTGCAGGAGGCTTTTGGGATGCATCATTATTTGAGCACCACCTTCCATCCTCAGACAGATGGCCAGACTAAGTGGATCATTCAGAACCTCAAGGGCATGCTAAATGCTTGCATCCTCAACTTCGGTCGCAGTAGGGAGGATCACTTACCTTTGGTGGAGTTTTCATACAACAACAACTATCACTCTACCATTTGGATGACACCTTTCGAGGCATTGTAGGGTCAAAATTGCAGATCACCTTTGTCCTAGACGGACCCAGGGGAGTCAGCACTCGTGGGACTAGAGATGGTACAGGCTACCATAGAGAAAGTGTAGATCATCCAGGAGCGGATGAAGATTGCACAGAGCAGGCATAAGTTTTATGCTGATAGGATATGGAGACCTTTGGAGTTTGAGGATTATGGATATGTCTTTCTACAGGTTACACCTTGATGAGGTATTTGGAGATTTGGCCGAGAAGAAAAGTTATCTTCGAGGTTCATTGGACCATTCTAGGTCCTCAGTAGAGTTGGCGAGGTGGCTTACCGCCTAGCACTTCCCCCTCAGTTGCACCAGGTGCACAAAGTCTTCCACGTATCCCAACTGAGGAGATACATGCGTGAACCTTCTCACATCATCGACCACGATGATTTGGACATTGACAATGCGGCAAAATTTACGGAGGTTCCAGTACATATTGAGGATCGACAGGAGCGGGTCCTTTGTGGTCAGTCAATACCTATGGTGTGTGTTCTCTAGCAGCATAGGAACCTCTAGGAGAGTACATGAGAGTGGGGGGATTAGATACCTGTTCAGTACCCCCCACTTATTTTTCTAGTTTTGAGTTGTGGCATACGGGGATAAAAAGCACTGAGGTGGGGAGAATGTAAAGACCCAGAATTTCCCTCTATTTTTTTAATTATATGGGAATTTTACGAGTCTGCAAAAATTGAAGGTGTGTGATTCTGATGCCCGATGTGCCCGGAATGAATTTCTGAACTTGTTTTTGGGTACGTTCATTAAACGTGTGATCAGGTTTTTGTATCTTTTTAACTGATGCTCAGAATTGAAATCTGAGGACACTGTTGAACTTGCTTCACCTGTATTCTCTTAAGGAGACCTTCACCTTGACCACAGTAGGTCGGGGGTGAAGGATAACAATTCACTTTCTTGTGTAAATAATAATAAAATAAAATAAACTTCTATTTTATTTTTATTGAAAACCCCCCTCTGTTTTGGATTCCTAAAGGTGGGGACCACCCAAACCCTCTTAATGGGAGAAACCCCTTGAACACACTCCTTAAGGAAGAGTTAACCCATGGGCTTGCTCCAAAATTATAATGCTAATGTGGTACAATTAATTGTGCCAACAATTAATTGTTCCAACATAAATTAAATTGATAGACATAATTTAATAAGATGGCACGTCTCATTTTCCAGGGTTGGAAATTGTTAGAAAAGAGAGAAGCTTGGAAGATCTTAGAGAAACTCATCTCCAACGAAGAACTTCTCCTCCAAATTAAGAATGGAATCTCCATCAAATAATGTTATTGGGAGCCAAAAAAGAGGACGACGCATGACCCCGACTTCAGAAGCAAGTTGCGGAGGCGAAGATCATTGGCACCCTCTTCACCTTCACCTTTTTTATATTGTGACACATCAACGAACCTTCGAGGTAGGTTTTGATGTTTTAAATTCCTCCCTTACCTGTTCTTGTTATTCTTCATGATTCAAAAGTTGTGAACCACTTGCTACCGCTCTAACGCGTAGGGTTCAGGCCAAACGAACATGGCCTAACCTCTCCACAATCCCTTGTGGTTTTTCATGAAATAATTTCTATAGAGGAAGAGGCAACCAAGTCGGGCACCAAAGAAGGTGTGGTGCGTGACCGCACTACGTGGAGAGGATGGCTGGTCATCTGACCAGCCATGGCAGACCACCACATCGCGGCCACCCCGCCACACCACGGTGCCCCACCGCACCGCGACCATCCTGCACCGCTGGCCACCCAGTGCGAGCCGAACCACTTAGCGCAGACCGGGCGACCCAGCATGGGTCGGGTAGACCCAAACCAGGTCTTCCCTAGCCGGGTTAGGCCAGGTCAGTCTCACCGGGTCAGACTAGACCCGGACCAGTTACGACCCTATATGTTCTTTTGGCCGTAACTTTGGCACCGGGCATCCGTTTGATGAACCGTCTATGGCACCTCAAACTATAGAGAGAGACGGACCTTTTGGTATACCTCACTCAATATTTCGATAATGTTGGGGTATGGTTGGGTTAGATCACACAAGAATCCAACCGGTCCCTCAGGACTAAAAGGCTAATAACTTACAGACTCGACCGTCCAATTGACGCACTATCTATTACATTGAGACCCCTATGATGTGGCGGTCCTTTGGGATACTTCTTCGTGGGACTTCGTGATAGTTGGATTATTGACCGGTGGCTTGAGGAGCGGACCCTCTAGGAGACAAGAGAGATTAGTGCGGGAACCTTGTAGCTTGTTGTGATGATGTACTAGGATCATGTGTGGGTCTGACGACGTACTGAAGGTGTACTAGGATCATGTGTGGGTATGACGACCTACTGATGGTGTACTACGATCCTGTGTGGGTCTGACAAAATACTGACGATGTTCTAGGATCTTGTGTTAGTCTGACGATGTATTAACGATGTACTAGGATCCTATGTGGGTCTGACGATGTACTGACGATGTACTAGGATGTTGTGTGGGATTGATGACGTACTGATGGTGTAATAGGATCCTATGTGGGAATGAAGATGTAGTGACGATGTACTAGGATTCTGTGTCGGTCTGACGATGTACTGACGAGGTACTAGGATCCTGTGTGGGTCTGACAATGTACTAGGTTCCTGTGTGGGTCTGACAAGGTACTAGCATCATGTGTGGGTATGACGATGTACTGCGAACCTATATGGTTCTGATGATGATTTTGGATCCTTCTTGGGTCTGCCTCTTAATAGAGTAAGATGAATTAGTCATTACATCTAATCATCTCTACTATTGTACCTAAGTTATACCTGGTGTGAGCAGAGTCTGTACCTGTGTGGTATGTTCCTTTGTGGTAATACCTTGGTGGTATTCTTATGTGTGGAATACTTGTTTGGTACTTACCTTCGTGGTACTCCTTCCTTTGTAGAATAGTTGATCTCGGGATTTTGAGTTGGACTCTATGTTTCCTCATGATTTAGATGGGCGTACTTGATAACTTAGGTATATGTATGGTCATATACCTAAGTAGGGATGTTAGTTGATTTCATGATTCTTGGTTTATCCTTTTTGGATTTTGTGAGACCTTGAGGGTCTCGGGGTCCCTACTGAGTATCGTTATACTCACCCCTTCCTGGGTTATGCTCGCACAATATTGTGTTTGGTGCAGACGACGGACAACACTGATTGAGGACGTGGGTACCAGGACAGGAGCTAGCTCGGAGGTGGACATTAGACGAGGCATACCACAGAGACAACCATTTGAGAGCTGTACCTATCCTTCATGTAGGATCCTTGGTGGGTTCTCACATGAGCTGTTACAGTTTACTTGTACTTTTAAGTTTTCCTGTACTTTCCATTTGGGATTGTATTCTGGCCCCTTTTGCTTACTGTACTCACACTTTTACTATACTATTTAATCGTGTTTGTCATTTTATATGTGCTTGGTTGCATGTGTTTATAGGATATAAAGGAAATGCCTTCCCAGTTTTAGGGAATACACCTTCGGTGCTAGTCCCCATCCCCTGGCCTATGGAAGACGAGCTTGGGGTAGTCATGGCAAAGGCCTTGGGGGACGGGTCATGACATCATGGTTCAGATGGATATTATTGATGGTTTATGTAATATTTATCAAGAATATTTAATCCACTCACCAAGTTAAATTAGAAGGGATCCATGTTCCTCTATCCTGATGAATGTGAGGAAAAATTCAATGATTTTAACAAAAGATTAGTTAATTCACCTACTCTTACTTTACCCTATAGTGTAAAATTGTTTTTAATCTATTGTGATTCATCTAAGAAGGGGTTGAGATGAATTATCAATCATAATATAATGGTTATAACTTATTTCTATAAAAAAATGAAGGTTTGTGAGAAAAATTACCCAACTCATGATATAGAGTTAGCTATAGTAATTTAATATTCAATATATAGATGCAAAATTTTTATAGAGATAATTTTGGTGTATATACAAATCATAAAATTTTAAATTATATATTCATACATAATGAGAAAAATGTGCACCAAAGAAGCTGGGTATAACAAATTAAATATTGTGACTAATCAATACATTATCACCTTATTAAAGAAAACAAAGTGGTTCATTCTTTGAGTCAAAAAGATCATGCAATATTGTCTATGATGATGATCAAAAATGGCCTAAATTTATTTATTTTAAAATGATGGATATTTAAATCATAATGGATGGGGATAAATATTATCTTTTTCAAATGAGTTTTCAACCATTTATATAATTGAATATTAATGAGGGGTATAAGGAAGATGTATATCTATATGAAAAGGTGATAAATGTTCTTGAGTTTATCCATGATTTTAATTGAATAATATGGTTCAGTAACATTGAATGTGTTCTATTCATACCTAATTTGAAGAATGAGCTACTATAATAGGCTCATATTTCTTTATTCTTTATTCATCATGTAAGTACAATGATGTATAGGGATTTGATAGAGTATTTCTTATGGTAGTTCATGAAGAGAGATATCACATATTTTGTTTCTCAGATATTGGAATATCAGCAATTTAAGGATAAGAGACAAAACTCAAAGTGGTTTCACAACCATTACCCACACCATAATAAAAATGTCAAAATTGTACTATAGATTTTTTTGTCAGACTCCCCAAAACATCTCACAGAAATAATGTTATATTGGTTATTGTTGATTTCCATAAAAAGTCTTCACACTTCATCATTATCATAAAAGACCTCCCTCTTGATCATCTTTCCATAATATACATTATCTAATTGGTAAGGTTGCATGTATTACCACATTTTATTATGTCTAATCAAGATATGAGATTTTCCTCGATGTTCTAGTGAAGTATTCAGTGGGCCCTGTATAGAGGGATAAAATTTAGTACATTGTATCATCCTCATATAGATGTTTAGTATTATATAATTATTCATACCATATAATATATTTTGAGATATTTTTATTCTATTTCCAATGTTTTTTGAGATCAACACCTTCCTCTGGTTGAGTTTTCATATGATAATAACTTCTATTCAAACATTCATATTGATATGTATGAGTCCATTTATAGAATGAAATGTAAAACTACAAAATTCTAGGATGATGTTGCAGAAATAAAAATATTTGAGCATGAGTTTTCTAATTATTTGTAAAGAAGGTTAGATCTATTTAGAAATTGATAAGGGCTTCACAAATTCAGTAGAAAAGTTATGCTAATAATTTCTTGCATGATCAAGAATTTTAAGATCATAAGAATTTTTTTCTATGAATATATCCATGGAATAAGTTACTCAAGTTTAGAAAAAAGGTAAAACTAATCCCTAGGTATATTTTTTCTATTGAAATTCATGATTGTTTCATAAAGTTAGCTTATTCATAGCCACTTCCACTTAACCTCTCTCAAGTACACAATGTGTTCCATGTATCCCTCCTAAGAAAGTACATACAAGACTATTCACATTTTATGAACTCAATGGTGACACCAGTAGAGCTATATCTTTCCTGTGAGGAATAGAAAGTAGAGATTCTAGATCCTATATATAATATTCAATGAAAAAAGACCACTCATATTGTTGAAGTTCTGTGGAAAAATCACTAATTTGCTGAAGCTACAATGGATCTTAAGGATATAATGAGAAAAAAGTATCCTCATTAGTTTGAATCAAATTGAAAATTTGGAAAAGTAAATTAACATTATGGTTTTTAGAATATAACACAATGTGATTTAAGAAAATATTTTTTTCAATTAAATTTCATTACATCAATCACTTCTGTTACTTGTAACATCGAGTTTTAATAAACCACGAGATATTATTATAATAATAATTATTATTATTATTGACCATTATAAACTATAAGTTAAATTTTATGGTATAAATACATATAGACACATTTGTAAAAATATTTATAATGTTTTTATAAAATGAAAATATATTTATAACTAGGTAATTTATTTTTAGTAATATATTTATATTCTTTGAAAATAAAGTTTTCTTATAAATTTAATTGTATTGATTTTTGTGGAAAAATAATAAAATTAATTTTTGAAACTTTTGAAAAATGTATTTAAAAAAATTAAGATCATTTTTTGAATAAACATCCAAAAAAATCTTATGTTTATTTTTGGAAAAAATTTCTAAAAAGATTAATTTTTCAGTGAATAGTGAAAATACTGATTTCTATTAAAAATATCATTTTCATTTAAATTGTTTAAAAGGTTTATATTGATTAAAATTGATTGAAAAGTAAAATTAGTATAATAATGTTATTATTAGTCCAATTAAGTTCATTGGAATTGAATTCATGTTCACTTTTGATATTCAGACTTTCTATGCTTTTCAAAAGATTCTCTTTGGAAAATAGCTTATGTGTCACATTTGAAGGTTTAGTTTTAAATTAAAAATTTCAAAATCCTTGATTGGAATTTTGAAAAATGAATTACAAATTTTTAATCATTGTAATTAATATTATATAATATATTAAACTTAATTTTTCTTCAAAATTAAAAGTAAAATAACAAAAAATAGTTATTGTGGATACTGTTAAAACAGGTTTACCGGTGGTTAAACTAAAAGGATAAGGGGTAAAATGACATAAAACATTTCCAAATCCAATTTTATGTCAATATTTAGTTATTATCTCATATATGGTTTTAGAACTACCCTTTTTATTCTTTTTTCATTTGAAAAATGTCAGTAGGATATTCTTTTAAAAAATTCTATTTGTGTTCTCTCTCCAACTTATAAAAGGGCACCCCCTTTCCTATGAATAATTCTAAAAATTATTTATTTGTGAAATACCTCCCAAAATAATTTATTTAGATATTTTCTTGCATCATATAGTAATTTTTCTGATAATGAATCTATGTTAGGAAGGCTTTTGTGTAAACCTTTAGAGGTTATCTGAGGAAGAGGTATCATTCTTAGTCGAGCATTTTTACATTATTTCCTCTTCAACCTCTTTATAAAAATCCTAATATATTATTATATAATAATTAATTTATCTAAAATATACTGATTTGTTATTATGATAATTTAATAAAATATATTCACCTTCTATTCTATTAAATGGTAAATAAAACTTTTGATCATGTGTAGGACATACTACTGCCTTGCGAACCAATGAAATTTGTTTTCTGTCATCACCCCTCACTGGTGGATATAATTTTTGATCTAAAATATTTATATGATATTTATGATATAAATACAATTCTTTAATTTTAATATCACATATTCCTTCTTACTTTCCATTTTGGGGAAATATGATAACGTCACTCGTGTGAAAGGTGGAATATCGCCTCACAAATCGATGTGATTCTTTTTTCACATATAATTTACATTGAATGTATTAAGGATTAATATAATTAATATATGTGATATAAATTAAATAATTATAATTTAATGGTGAATTATTACTTACATTTCTTTTATTCCTTCCGTCAAGAATATATAAATAGTGGTTATGTGTACGTACGACCGACTTTCTCCATGAATGATATAATTCATTTTTCTATGTATAGTTTAATGGATGAATATAATTATTTATATAATTAATATAATAATATTTATATCATTATTATCATATTAGATATTATGTATCCATAATAAAATTACACTAACCAAAACTACCGAACCAAAACATACATGAAAAAGGAAGCCCTTATTACCCGAAACATAATGTTAAAAAGGAATTGTTAATACACATGTAGAAAAATGTTATAATTAAATAATATATGATAATATATAAATATATAATAATGGTTTTTTAATAGTTTCATAATAAATATGTATTTATTATAATGGAGTATGCAATGTGTATGATGGAAGTGATGACTTGAGGTCGGGGATTTCCAGTCTCCCTTTTAATTATGGGATCCGTATTCCATATTCAAAAATCGATTATTTTTTGTATTTTATATAATACCACATTCACATGTTATATCAAGAATACACTATATTTAATAATATTTAATGTAAATTTTATTTTTTTCTATAATGGGGCTTATTATTCAAAAGAGACCAAAGTGGTGAAGGATTTTTGTAATGCTTTTATTTCATCAGGACACATGCCTTATAGACTTCCTATTCATTTTTATAGTGTATAAAACACCCATGAATTCCTCTTATGATTATTAAAATTAAATTATGGGATATATATATATGAATATAATTTTCTTTATTTAATGGGGATTTTGATTCAAAGGATACCACTATTGTAAAAAAATTTATGTCATAATATCATTGTTTATTAAGATTATTTATGATTAAGTTTATAATGATGAAATTATATAATCAATATCTCATGAGACTAATGATTTTTCTTATCCAATATTTATTTTATAAAAATACATGTTTTCATTTCATTACACAAGATTCCAAAATTAAGATTTTAATGAAAAAATTAATTTATTTAAATCTTCAATCGAAAAAAGTTTTCCTCCATGTCCATTTTTTCTAAAAAAAATTAAAGAATGTTTTACAATTTTAATATTTTTTTATATATATTTAAAACCATGATTTAATTTTCACAAAAAAATTAAAATTATTCTTCTTTTCATTTTATAAAAGATTTAGTTTTTATATTTTACCAAAAATTTGAAAGAAATATATATTTTAACGTGTACATCATGAATAGAATTTTTTCCCTTATGAATACACATTTATTTAAATATTCAATTGAAATTTTTCAAGGTTATTTTCAAATAAATTTTTTTCCTTAATATTTTTAAAATTTAAGCATTTATGTAAGTGATTTAAGATGAAAATAATATTTTCCTTGAGAATGTTTTAGTGATCCATTGTGGAATTTATATTCATCAATGACAAGAACCATTAGTGTTTCTTTTTTTACTAGGGATATAATCTAATTGTAATTCCCTTATTATTTTTTAGATGGTTTAAGTATTTTATTATAATAAAAATTTTATTATGGATCCCATTACTTTTCAATGACCTGTGATATGTTGAATTTATGAAATGTTAATAAAACACATTTCTTTTCATCAGGTTAGTCTATGATGAAATATTTATGAAACCCATTCATTTTTATGGGTTATGATATGATTAATGTTTTATGGTATTTTTTTGCAAAATTATATTTATTAATTCATGGTGGGACCTATATCTCCCTCTAATTAATTGTGTAATGATTACTATCTCATTAGATGATGATGAAAAATAAGATGATGTGCTTGATCAACAAAGAGAAATATGCCAATGTGTTAGTTTCACTATGGGAAATATGTGATGATGTCTAATCAATTATGAAATGTAAAATAGGTGTTTATTCCTAATATATTATGGTATGATGACCTTGGAAATAAACATTCACATATGATATGGTTTTAGTACTTATGATGATGTCACACATATATGACATGAACTTATAGTTCATAATTGGTGTATGATGATTTCTGACTCTTATGGTTCATGTCTTTTGCATTGATGATGTTTTATCCAATGGATCATGTTTACAATCCATGATAGTTTTTGTATGGAATTTGTAATTTATATTCATAATTTCATACCCTTATGCTTATATTATTCTTTCGTATGATCATCGATTGATATCTCCCATTTTTACCTTACTGAGTATCTAAGCTCACCATTTCTTATTTCTCCATTCCCTGAGATTATGAATAATGGTTTAAGAAGGTTATTTATAAGAATAGTATTATATGGGAATATCATTATGGTATATGTTCATGATATTTCCTGAAATAAGAAGATTATGTATCTAGATTTCATAAACACTAAACTTTTATGGTCCTCATGAATTTATTTATCAAATATAGTGAATTTTCACCTATTAAGATCTAATATCTATGTAATTCATGTACATGATATGAATGCGATAGGTGGGCCTGAAATTATATAGTCATACAATGAATTAGGTATTTTTTTAGGAGATTCCATTTATAGTGAATAGGTGGTTATCCAAAGCACACTATGTTACGATGTCATGATGTTTAGACTTCACTTATGATTATGATGTCATGTTTTATGTTTTTTACATGTTCTTGGGGTTCCTTGATGTTATCCTCATATGTCATGTTTTGATATTTATAATTATGATTGTCACATTTTAATGTCATCATGTTATTCCCCTTTAATCAGTTGTACTTCTTTACATTCTCTATGCTTTTAATTATTCTCTTACTAGGATTTATAACAATCCCATTTCTTATATACATCCCCAGGTTATCCTATGTAGTGGAAGAATTTCAATAGAATTTATGGGCTTTTATGGAGTTTTAAATAATTACATTATCTCCCTATTTTAGGTTGTTATGATATATACATAATTACACAAATAAACTAGGCCTATTAATATTTTTGGATTGTGTTACGTGTATATTAACATAATAAATCTTGAAATAAATGTGTAAAAGATATGGGTTTTCATATATAGGGTGATTCTTTGGAGGTTATTTATAATTGATTAATTATTTAAATTGATATTAGAAATTATAATTATAATTATTAGGAAATTTAGTATAACAAAAAAGTATGTGATCTTGGGGATGATCCGTATATGTTTATAGTAAGGATATATAGATGTGGATAAAAGAGAAAATTTTACTAATAAGGTTGTTGTTCCCATATATATTAAGGCATATTATTGTTGTTTTGTGATTATTTTACTGTAACATTGTTCATGTTTTAGATAATCATAATTTTGATTGATGGTTTCCAAATTATTTAGATTCAATGAGTAATATCTTTTACTAGAAATATATATTTGGGATACACAAAGCATGCGATGTACTAGTAGTGATCGAGGACATATTCTATTTATAGATTTTGTATGATTTGGTATAATCCTAACCTTATTATATTGTGGAATTCTAGTGATATTTTTATCATCTTTTGACATTGTTGCATATTCCAAAGTATGTAATAGTCTCATGTCCATTATTATATGGTTACCTTCACATGGGGATGCTGAAAAATTGGGTACCCTATGATACGATTGGTTATTCTATGAGACATATGTGAGGAGGCTCTTATGTAGTGTGGCTAGTTACTCAAGAGCGAATCCAATACTTATAACCTCCATGATAACAATTATTACTCCAAGGGACCTCCAAAAGTTTGTTCATTCATGAAATAGATAGTTATATTGGTGGAAAACTAATGGATGATTCATCCAAGACATGGAGAATTTCTTAAAGGATGGGCTTAGGGTTGAGTCCTGCCTGATGTGGGTTTTTAATCTATGAAAAATATATAATAAGATCCCTCATTCATGATTTTACTTGGGAACATTTTCTAGAATTAGTATAAGTAGTTAAATATAGGTTTCATGGTGACCTACATATCACATGACAGCCAAACATATTAGTATTCATAATATACATTAAATCCTTTTTTATTTTTTAATCTATATAGAATAGTAAATCATGGAATTTTTTAGGGTCCTCAATAGGTTTCCCAGATGAAATTTTGTTCTCAACCATTATACAATATTCCTAGTGTAGTTAGAGACATTTGATATGATATATACACGTGAGGATAAGTTTTTTATAGCATTAGGTCATAGTTTTCTAACTAGGTTTAACTTTTGGGGTTTAGGAGATGATTACAGTGTAATGGATCCTCTTATTTTACTTTAATATTTATTTTATGTTTTATATAATCATATCACTAGGATAACTCTTTATTCATGGTATATTTTCATTTTATATTAATTTGATATATCATGGGTGTATATTAATTAAGTTTATGTTTTCTTTTAGATGTAATTCTAGGTGTGTACTGTTATGTGTTGTTATTAATAATGATTTCAAATTTTATTCTTATTGATATCTACGATACAAAGAGTATAATATCCTCTACATTGATCAAATACTCTCATCAGTAATTGAATGCCTCAAGTATGAAAGGTGATGTGCATTGAACAACTGGATTATTCACAAATTGGGAGAGATAGTCTTGGGAATTACATTATATAACCATAACTATGAATCAATATATGAGAACTAAAAATATCACTTCAATTGACCTATAAAATATTCAATCCATTTATATTGATATTAGTTTTTCACCATCACTAAATTCATCTATATATAATATAGAAAAATACACCATCCACTATCTTCCATAAATGAAAAAACATTAGATCTCTGCATGGGAATAACCTAAATCTGATGAAATATTTCATAAACAAGTCATCAATCTAGATATGAAAATTCTTGTGTTTAAAGGAATCAATGTTTAATATGACATTAAAATAGGAGAATAAACATATTTTTACCCTATCTTAAACACAATCTCTTTTGAAGCAAGTTGTGTCACATTCTCTTAAACAAGAAATATCTCATAAAAACTCCAAGAAAACATTCCTTTAAAAAATATTTAAAATTAATAATTAATCTCACCAACTAAAACATAATAGCCTTAAACTATTGAGTAACCATCAAATGATCTTTATCAAAAATAAACATTACGTATTCCCATTAATTATTAGTTAAAAATCATACACCTAAAGTAGTAATAAAAAAATATTTTATAGATTAAAACATGTGTATACCATGAATTTCCTAATAGTATTATAACTCTAACAATAATAAATCACTATTTAAAGAATATGATGACATTATTATAATAAAATCCCAATACAAATATATCAATCTAGATTTACCTCTAACTAGTTTACTCAATGTCAAGGTCCTAGAAATCCTACATACAATAGAAAAAATTCATTAACTGAAGTTAGTATAGTAAAGGTATGTAAATATCCTTTATCGATCGATGTGTATGACATGGTAGAATATAAAAATATGGTACCACATATGCTCCCTAATTTCCCTAGTATTTCAACTCTTCTTGTTGAATCTATATTTGTACCAAACCTCTACATATTTTACCATATATCATTCATTACCTTTTTCACATTTATCTTGAGGTCCTTAATGGTGATAAATATCCCTAAGTTTTCCACTCCCCCTAATATCTTTTATATGTTGTATAAAATATTTATCTATTAGATGATGGGGGGATTTTTTATAAGTAAACAGTTTTTAAATTCTAAAATTGAAAAGGTTTTTCCAATTTCAAGTAGTCATATCCATAATAACCATTCAGAAACATCAAGCCAGATATTATCAATATTCTAATCATATATATAAATATAATAAAATACCTAATTTTTTGGTGAATTTTTTTGAACTATAACCTCTAGGGAAATTTATTAAACAATCATGAGGTGGATAAACATATTCTATAGCCCCACCAGTCCATATAAGTGAGAAATCATCTATTCACCTCCACTCATAATAATGTTTTTTGACTCACCTATTTAAGAGACTCTATTTGATCTAAGGTTATCTCTATCACTCAAGATATCACAACCACCTCCGTATAAGTCAGTAATATGAAATGGGTGACCTGATTCATGATATTATTGAATATGGAATCCATGAAATTTCATGATTTTACCTTCTTATCCAACATGAAGTAATGGTACTTGTGTCAAGAATCATGAGCCTCACCACAAACTAACACAAACTTGTGTTTTTATATTAGTTTGTAAGAAACTACTATGAATTTTTTTCCTTCAATACCAAATATATAATATCAATTTTATTCTATATCCTAATTGTTTTTTTAGGATATTTTTTTTCATGATTACTTATATAAAGGATATAAAAATATCAAGAATCGCCTTGTAAAAAATTGACTTCTAAGGGATTCTAATTATTCTTTTATAAATGCAGTAATTAAAATACAATCTCAACCACTTTGATCCCCGCACTCTATCTAATATTCAAAAATGGAACCCTCGCACATAATTAAATTATTCTTCTAAATCACTTACAAGGGAAATATTCATCAATCATCCTCTATAAATTCAATTAACCTATACTTAGAAGGAGAATAATTTGGAAACTCTTATATTTAAAATTCATAAATTCTTTACCTCCATAAGTAACTATAAACCAATTCCATATATTAACTCTATTAATAATTACTCAAATTCTACAATTCCACTAGGTCAGGACCTAACTCTATGAAAACACATATTGGGTTGGAATTGAAGTCAAGTGTGACCCATAAAACCCTCCTCCAAATGGTTATTAGTAAGAGAGTAGAAAAATGGGTGTAACATCCCAATATTGGGACATTACCCACATTGATCCCTAGATAGAAAAACACTATGAAAAATTTATCACCATACATCATTATATCCTTTTGATTATGTGATTTATATGTAAAGTTATTATAATTCATTGAAAACCTGAAATAAAAAACATCTCATAAACTATAAAACATAATTATGAATCTATAAGGAAAATGATAAGGGATCCACTAATTCCAAAAACTAACCATGTCATGAGATAATAAGGCCAATATCTTTAACCATCAGTATCCTAAAAATCTATATAAAAATAGTATATAGAAGTAAGAGTGTGTATAAAATAATATTTAGTAGTTTCATCCAACATGCATGACATTATGGAAGAAGCATATTAGAGAGTGAATAAATAAATAATGAAGCAAACACATATCTCATCCAAGGTAACATAATAATGTATTCTATGTATAATAACACTCTAAAAATATATGTTTATACTATACATACATTGAAATTACAAAAATTTAGAAATAAATATACCCAACACCCACATTTATTCTTATTTAGTCACCTTCACATTCTAAAAACATATATCATGGTTCACTATCCAATCCTATGTTTAGATACTGCATAATATGACAACTTAAACCACATATAATAAATAACTCTTTCACTTAGCATAACAAATTCTACACCTATTTTTAGTAGGGAAAGAGGGAGAGGGGGAGTATTCATCCATTCATTTCCACTACATCCAAGATGTCAAAAATATTTTTTCCTTTTATCTAGCCTCAAAACTATAATGAAAAACTATTTTTTAAAGATATTTAAAATAGTCTAATAGTAGAAAAATTGAATAATAGGAAGATTAACATAACTTATCTGTATTAAATATTAGGAGGGAGGGAAACCAATATTTTACCAATTAGTGAAAAAGATAAATTATAAGACTTAAACTGTAACCAATTATCATCAAAGGGGATTAATAATTATATAATGGAAAGTAGAGATGGTTATATTTATACTAAAATAAAAATATATAAAACTATATTCTGGTTTTTATTGGATAAGGTTAATATGAAAAATAAAGTGACTTCAATCTCAAAATCCATGAAATCTCAGGAATGTTTTTGTTCAAATTTTTTATGTTTTCAAATAAAAATATGAGTCAATATACCTAAATATGAAAGATTTTATTCAATAACTTCATCAAATATCATATGAAACCATAATATTTTCTCTATAAAGCATACCATATTTCAAAAAATAATGATAAAAAATTTGGTGGTTCTCCCTAATTTCCAACTATATAATGACAGATATTCATCTCCAAACTAAAATAATTTTAACTAAACTATGTTTTGTATAAAACAAATATTGATATAGTTTCAATTCCCATGTTTTATTGTACTAGTAAAATTTAACCTCCATCAACCACCATGGTAGGCCACATTTATCTCTGAAAAAAATGAGAACAAAAACCATGGTGCGATACAACGAAAACCATAGAGTGGTTTCATCTAAACCTAGATTTTTTATTCATATCTGATAATTTGATTCAAAAATCAATATTTTATTCTCCATCACTTTCAAAATCTATAAAAACCTAAAAGAACAAATGAATTTAAAATTTAGTTCTTTATAATAATGAACATTATATTTAGATATAAGGGAAATGTATACCAAGAATAAAATACAATGAAAGTATTTACATTAGAATAAAATTAATGTGATTGTTAAAAGGGTAATAAAAGGTTTTAATATTTATTACATAATGTTTAATAATAAAAAATTAGAGGCTAAACTAAATAAAAAAAATTGAAAGTGACATAATAAGAGGTAGGAAATAACTTTTTCAATATTTCAAAATAATCACTATTTTACCATGCTCAATTCATGTTGGATATATTAAATTCAGACATAATTTCAAATTTATATAAAAATATTTTTTACTTTTTAGTCTATCCAAATTAATTTATTGTTTTTATCACATAATTTGGAATAATACTTCAAAAGTTTTTTTATTATGTAAAATTATTTTGATCTAGAATAAAATATATTATACTTAATGGGAATTGAAAAAAAAACAATATTATAAATAAATAATTTTTTCCTTCCCATAAATACATAGTGTATATACCACCTTACCCAAAATAATAATTATGTAATATGTTATTATGTTATAATATAATATTAAAAAAATTATAGAGTAATACTAAATTCTAAAAATAAAATTAAAATTAAGAAAAAAAATTTGTCAACAAGATATGAAATAATGTAATTATAAATACCCAATAAGAAAGAATAATAAAGTAACCAAAACCATGATTAAATTTATAATTACCAAAGTAATATTAATTTCATAGGGAAATTTTAAAAATATTGTTAAGAATCCTTAGTAATGGGATGTTTGATTTGAGGATTGGAAGTTTCCAAAATTACATAAAGTGGTGTGGTAAGTTAATTAGTAGATGACTATTACATATGGTAACCATTATGTGATCAATAGGGTTAATTATTAAAAATATATATTAACCATTATAAAATAATAATAATTATATATAAATAGTAATTACTATTCTATAAATTATATTAATATTTTATAATTTATTCTCAAAGTATTAAATTTTTCATTTAATGGTTTTATAATATCCCCCACAGTAAAAGATTTATTTTTAAAATATGTAGAATTTTTATATTATAATAACAAATTTATAATTTTATATTTAATTTAATAAAATGGGTTTTAAATTTTGAATCATTAAATAAAAATTTGGTAAATTGTTAAATAAGATCATTTTTATGAATCGTAGAATATTGTATTAAATAAATTAATGTAATATATTATGATATAAGTATTCAGATATGGAAGTATTAAATAATGATACTTATAAATCCTAGATAAATCCTAAAACATCATTTTGTAACTAATTTATTATATTATTATGTGAAACCATTAAAATGATAATGGACACCCATTACATAATTTCTGAAAAATGGGAAAAAAATATTCATTAGAAAAATAATCTTTCATAAGCACACTAATAGTGCTATTTATCACATTTTTCTCCATATCAGCTCTTATTATCATTATATGAAAATATATTTCTCTCTCTCTAGAACTTACTCCCTATCTCTCACTCACTCTCCATATCTCATATTTCATATCACAATGATTTTTATAAATTTATAAATGGTCAACATTTACTAGTATTATTAATCAAATCCATTGTTAGAGTTATCTTTTTATATCCATTTTTATTTCTTTACAAGTTAATTTATTTTTTTAATAGTCTCTATCATGTTATATTATATAATTTATATTTATTTTTTTATTATCTCATTATATAAATTTTAAAAAATATAAGGGGAGACTCTACCGAAATATAATTTTAAGCATGCCCAGTTAAACAATTTTCAAGGCCTTTGTGAGTATGCTTATAATATAAAAACTATTATAATTCTGTTATATAAACAAAAAAATTGTGATCCATCCCATAATTAGTCAACTATAATGTTCAATTATTTTTGTTTTTTTTCTATATAAATCTATTATTTTGGTGGATTATAAAAGAATTTCTTAGTAACTTATATATAGTCATACCATCATATTTTATCCATTCATAATTTTATCTTTCTCCATGTATACTAATTGTGTATTTTATAACCTCACAAAAACTTCATTTACATGTTAGTTAAACATGATCAATGATTTTATGTTTTTAAAATGATCCATTATTTACCAATGTATGTATATTTTTCCCATATATTGATTTAAAATCTTTATAAGTTATGATATGGATGAGAATAAAATTTTCTCCCTATAATTTTATTAAGTAATTATTAATCCTTATAGATGATTTATGTGCATTATTAGAATTTATAATTTTAAAACATGGTATAGTTTTGGTGAATTTAACCTTGTATATATAATAACTTATCAATTTTATGATTTTTAGATTCATATTTTACCTATATATCATGATTATTAATAATTCGTGTAATAAATTTTGACTATATTTTGAATTTTATTATACCAAATTAAGAATACTTCTCAACAAGATAATCAACCATATGAGAAACACTTATTGGTATTTATAATATCTCTCTTTATTCATTGATGTAAATCTATAAGGTATCCAAAAATATGATGAATGATATAAGGTTAGTGGGATAAACATGGATAAAATATAGGACTTGAATAATAAATAAAAAAATTCCATATATCATTTATTATGTACTTAGGTCTAAAAAAACTAGACTTATAATATTTTGAATTGAATAGATATAAAAAAATTTATTCCATAATATGTAATGTGATGTATTATATCAAATGATATGGGAACATGGGTATAAATAATTTTATTTTAATAAATACTTATAAAATTTATATTCCCTATCTAATATACTCATGTTCTTTAACAAATATATGGATAATTGAATTTTTTTATAACATAATACCAAAATACAACAACTGTTAATAACACTGTTTTATGCATAAACAATAGACATTGTAAAATATTTTTTTCTTACCACACTATGAAACTATAGGATTTTCTGAAACTAATAAATTCCCATTTTACTCATTTTATAAAGATAACACCCACTAAAATAAACATTTTAACAACTTACCAAGTCCAATGGAAATAATTTTTCTTAAAATAAAACATATTTAATAATACAGTTAATATATTTTTAAAAAAATATTAATGGTAAAAATTGGATTATTTTGGATTATTTTAAAAAATTGAACTTACATGATCAGGAGGCATAATGTTAAGACTAATATTTCCTATAAAATTTAAACAGAAAATTATATATCTTTAAATATTATTATCTAATTCCTTTTTTATTTATAATTTTTTAATTTTTTTGTGTACTCATGGTAGTGTCACACTAACCATAATTAATAATAAATAAATGTCTACAAAGTCCCCAAAAATATTTATTCATATTTCAGACTACATTATTATTATTTATAAATTTTTAAAACCATATGATTTTAAAGCTCTTTTTAGTGAATGTTTTTTGATTTAATGAAATTTAGAATGGTTAAAATAAAAATATTAGTTTATTATATATTGTATGTGTTGAATTTTTTGGAAAAAAGTTAAATTTTTTTAGATATGAATATATATTTTTTGAATAAAATTTTGAAATTTGTAAAGATTCTTTATTGTTAAGTAAATTATTATTTAATATTTTTAGAGTATTATTATATTTATAATTAAATGTTATTCTAAAATATTTCATATATATTGGTTTGAATTGATAAGGGTAGAAATTTAATTCTTCATGAATGTGAAATAATGTTTTATGATAGTTAAATGATAAACATATCAACAAATATTGAGGATATAATATGTTTAAGGAAACATTTTAAGGTGTATAACTTTATGTGTGTTAAGTACTTGGAAATGTTTTTATTTATATTAGATGAGATGAAATATTATTCTTATATGAATATAGATAACAAAAATTCTAGGATGGATGGATAATTGATAGAGAAGAAGAAGAAAATGAATTAAAATGGATTCTTAATAAAAAATATTAATGAGTGTCCATCAAGAATTTTACATATAGATATGTAATTTATATGTTGTTAATTTAAGTTTTTTTCCATGGATGGGTAGAAATGATTTGTTTGATTAACTATAAAGGTTAGGTAAGTTTCATTTTACCAATTAATTTAGTTGATGAAAATGCATTTACAAGAAGCAGTTGTTGATGTGAATTACCTAACCTGATGAATTTCATCAACCAAGAGGATTTAATCCTTCATCTATGTTATTAACATATACTGACCTCATAATACAAAAACTAAGGTAATTTATTCATCGATAATCATAAGTAAAGAAACTTGTATATACAATTATGTAACAAGTATATGGATTCTTTAATTAAAATTTAGTTGATAATAAAATGAAAATTAATAAACATTAACAAAAAATTTCCTGACTCCCCCCCGACTGATAACCACTCATGGTCCAGTAATTAAGACAATAGTGTCCACTGAAGTCTACCTCCAATAAGCCATGGGTTTGAAACTAGAATTAATTTTAAAAGCATATAAATGGAAGGTATTACCATAATTTTCCTAAGAAAATATAATGAAAATAACCAGTCAACATTATAATATAAAATAAAAATAATTTCCCATAATGTGTATAATTTTCATATATAAAAACTTCCTAAAAATGAAATGTCAAAAAATGATGACTTCGACACCAACAATAGCTTAAATCCTCAATCTACTATGGTCTATCTTGGTAATAAAAATTCCTCATACAAACCTAAAGGACATATTTATATATATACTTTTATAATTAGAAGGATCCTCCTCAAAAAATCCAATGAAAATGTGGAGCAGACATACTAATTTATCATTGAACAAATAGTTGAAGCAACATGCCCCAACAATAGTTTAACTAACAACAAACCTCCCCAAGGCTCACTCACCCAATATTTTGTCTAGGTATAGTAATATAGTATTTAATGAATATATAAATAAGGAAACATAAAACATATTCCTTTCTATTTTATCTCTATCATTTCCCAATAAAACATTTATAGGTTCTCCCATCCCTTTTAAAGTCATGGAATTACACAAAATATATCATACCTCAACCATAGACTATGTATCATAGCCACAAATGCATTCCCAAATCTATATACCACATCATAGAATCATAAAAACCTATTTTATCCTATTTATAGAAGGTTATCAAGATCATTAATTACATCAATCTCATTCCATCCTCATACTATATATGACCACCACAATGTATGACATCTACCACCACAACAACATGTCATCATTATTACATCATCATCACATCAATGGAACTAAAACTTTAATACATCACAAACCCTTCATCATAATCTCACACCCTTAAAAACAATACTATGTATTGAAGGAATATTTTCTAATATGGAGTAACCATTCGTCTTTTCCCTAAAAAACATGGATTTTGGGGAAAATATTTGAAACAGAAGACATTTCAGAATTTTATGCTTATATGACTTGGGTAGGGTGGTAAAAAATCATAATAAAAATAAGTCATATAGAATAGACACACATATACATAGCATAAGGTTTTATACCAAAAATAACCACTAATACTTATCATTACTAAAAAACCACCATTTGTACATTCTAACAACCATTGATAACATAGTACCACAAACCAGTCCCACATTTCACAAAAAACAACCACAACCACTTTCAAAAATTCTTATTTAATCATATCATGATTCAAATTCCATATTTACCATTTTAATAGAAACATTATATTTAATTGGTCATTAATTTTTCTATTTTTTATTTCATTTCATTTTAAAACCCTAATATTTTATGATTTTTTTTCAAATAAATTTATTTTTTAATAGATTATGTTATATAAAACACCGAGTTGTTACGAACCGTAATATACTATTTAAATATATTTATTTAAATATGAACATTATAAATGAGGTATTAAATTTGTTGGTATGAATATTAATAACCCATTATTAAAAATTATGTATAAATGTTTTATATTAATAAAATATATTTATAAATATGTACTTAATATTTGGTAAAGTTTTTAAATGATTCAAAAATATATGTTTCTGCAAAACAATATCATTTATTTTGGTGAAAAAGTAATAAAATTAATTATTTATACTTCTAGAACATATATTTTAAAAAATTAATTTTTTTTAAAATCATCATGCCAAAATTATCTTATAGTTTGATAATTTTCTTGAAAGATTAACATTTTGATGAATAGTAAAAAAATAATTTTATTAAAAATTATCTTTTCTTTTAAAGAATATATAAGTACCATTTTATTTTAATATGGTTTAAAAAAAAATTAGTTAAAATAAATTATTATTAATCCAAATTAATTCATTAGAATCAATTTTATGTTCATTTTCTATATACAAACATTTTATGCTTATGGAAACTTTTTCTTTGGAAAACGGATTTTTTGTCGCATCGATGAGTTTAATTTTAAATTAAACTCTTACACTTCTTGGAATTGAATTTTATAAAGTGGGTTATATATTTATAATAATCATAATTAATATTATGTAATAATTCTAGATTAATTTTTGGATGTAATTAGTTGTAAATATGAAAAAATTATTTACAGTGGTTAAGGTTAAAACAGGTTTACCAGTTAAACAAAAGATAAGGGTATGTTTGAAAAATAATATTGTCCAAATCTTATTTCCTGAACATATTTCAACCATATATTATCCATAAATAATATATATATATAACTTTTTATGAATTTTAATTTGTAATAGCTTTATAATTTTTTATTCTTTTAGGGAATTTTCAAGTGGATTCTAAGTGGGTCCTCTCCCTCACTTATATAAGTAAATCTCATATCCTATCCTCTTCACACTTAAAAACTCTTTTGGTTTTTAAAATATTAGCCTGAATAAATTAATCAATTCTATACTCATTTTTTATGGGCCTTAGTTTAATATTATACCCTTATAAGAAGGATTTTTTTAATAAACATAAAGTGGTTCTCCAAAGAAGATGTATAATTCTTAACCATTTATTTTTGTTTTATTACTTCTTACACCTTTTTAAAATAATATTTAACCATTATGATATAATAAAATAATTGTACCACGTATACTTATATGTTATTATGATAACATAAAAACTAACATGAATCTTCTCTTCCATCAAATGGGAGATGAAATAGTCGATTGTGTGTATAGTGGACTATCATCTCGCAAATCGATATAATTCATTTTTCATCACCACATATCATGGAAAGATATAATGATTTATTTAACATATTTATATATTATATATGAAATAATTATACTTTTATAATTATAATATCACATATACCTTCATACCTTCCAATTCATCAAAAAATGATGACTTCACTCATGTCTACGTGAGGACTACCGCCTCCACAAAGAAAAGTGATAAATTTTTCATTTTACTTTCACCTATATTGTAATAAGGACATATTTAGTAAATATATATTATATATATTATATAAAAATTATTCTATAAATCTTAATTAATATTTACCTTTATTTTTATCCATTCATCAATATAATGGAAACTGAATTCATGTATTTGTACAGCCTATCGTCTCCAGAAACTGTGCAATTCATTTTTTTATCTCTAACATTTGTATATGACTAGAAATATGTATGTAATGAATTTATTTTATATTTATATCATAACTAAAATTCTTTATATGATGTAAACATAATCAAAGTAGAAGGACCAAAAATACCAAACCAACCCATACATGAAAAATGAAGCACTTATCACCTGAAACAATGATTTGAAAAAATAATTGTTAATAAATGGGTGGAAAAAGGTTATACGTAAATAATATATGGTAGTATTTATATGTTTATGGTATTATAATTTATGAATAATAAACCTATATTTACTATATAAGAGTTTTGAACATGTATTAAGGAATTCAATACATGAGGTAATGGATTTTCATCTCACTTTAATTTATATGGGATACATGTCATATTCATCACTTGTTTCTTTAATGTGGTGTATATACTGACCATGGATATATTTTATTATGATTATTAAGGAAATTATGGGGATTTAAAAATCCATATAAGTTTCATTATTTCATGGGGACTATGAATCAAAATTTCACACAATGGTAAGGTTTTATGTTACAATCTCATTATTTATCGGGGTTGTATACGATTATGTTTCAATGGTGAAATTTTATGATATACCTCTTAATAAAATCATTAATTTTATTATCCTATATTTGTTTATTTATAATAAATGTTTTCCTATCATTTTCCTCTCTTTAATAACTAAAGCGACTAGAATAAAGTTTTTAATAAAAATTAACTTTACTTATCCCTTTGATCAAAAATAATTTCTTTTAAAAGTATATATATTCGAAGAATGTTTTAAAGAAAGTTTTTACTATTATTCAATGATTGTTTGAAGAAATTTTTAACCATGTTTTTTTTATAAAATTTCATAATGTAATATTCTTGTCATTTCCCAAACAAGGTACTTTTAAAATTTCACTGAAAATATGAAAGGAATATTTTTTAGCATATACAGCAAGAATGATATTTCCCTCCATATGGACCGCTAAATGATTTAAAGATTAATTTAAAATTTTACAAGGTTATTTTTTAATATTCTTTACTATATGGGATATTTTTATATTACAACGAACTGATTTCAAAAATCGAAATGATATTTTCCTAATGAATTTTTTTAATGATCTTTTATGGTATTTATATTCATAAATTACAACAACCTTTGATGTTTCCTTTTTTTAATTGGGGATATGATCCAATGTTACCATAATTATTCATTATATTGATGGTTTATGATTATGATGATGAGATAATAAGGAAACCCATTTACTTTCTATGGGTTATGATATGATTGATTACTGAAATGTTTATAAAACTAGTTTATTTTTGCACAGGTCGTGATATGATTATATGATGAATGTTTAATGATATTATGGAACATGTAAATAATGTGTGGGAATATAGTTATATATCCCACCAATTTATTGGGTAAATGTTTATATATCTTTGGATAGGTATTGGAAACAAGCTGATATTCATGACCAGATATGGGAAACAAGCCGATGTGTTTGATCTAGTGTGTGAAACATGTGAAGATACTTAATCCAATATAGGAAGAATGCGGTGGTTCTTGATCAATTATGATATGATTAATAGGTAGGGATTCCAGATACATTATGATTTTATGCTCATGTTAGTTAACATTGACATATGAAATGGTTTTTATACTTTTTATGGTGCAATACTTATATGACATGAAAGTATGGTTCTTGATTGATTTATAATGATTTATCACTCTTATGATTATGGTATTTTGAAATGATAATGTTTTATTCCATGTATCATGTTTAAAATACATGATATATTAGGTATGAAATATTTAATTTATATTTATGATCCTATATCCTTGTGCTTATCCCATGATTTTATATGATCATCGATTAATATCTCCCATATTTAACCTTACTGAGCATCTAAGATTTCCTATTATTATTTTTATAATCTCCATATTATGAATAAAGGTTTTTTTAGTATATTTTTATTGAGATTACTAAATGGTAATATCATTATGGGAGATGTTGAAGATCATTCATTAAATAAAATTTATTTTCATATTTTCTCTAGTTTCACTAAACCTTTATGATCCTCAGGCATGTATTTTTAAAATTTATTAAATATTCATTTAAAAATATAATATTTATATATTAAAAGCATGTTTAATTATATAATGTGTCATATTAAAGGATTTGTTAACCTTTGTAACTAGGATGAGAAAAAATTAATTTTGTCTAATGATGATCTTAATTATAGGAAAATATCCTAGAATTTTGTAATGGATATAGTGAGTAGTTTACAATAAATTCAATCCCCATTTGGATACTACAAGTGGATATATCTCTAGAATAGTTTTACTTAGTTGTAATAATACTATAAATGGTGCATTAGGCTTTGACTCGATCATCATCTAGTGGAGAATAATTGTCCTTATGTCACACCTAGTTTGAACCTCCATGGGAGTATGTTTTGTAAATTCACAAACTATTAAAGAAATATCATGAGGGATTTTAATAGATGATGATAATGAATGACATTGGTTAAATATAAGGTTTCTTATATTTAAAAGAATGTGTAATTATTTAGACATCCGATAAATGTATTTTCATGATTATGTGGTTCACCACTATGATTATTGTTTCCCACACTATGATTTGGTTTTAGTAAGGGATTGAAGATATAATGATGAAGTTGGGTGGTAATATATTCCCTCAAATAATGAACTACCCTATTTGTGCTTACTTATATGAATTTATATATATCTCTAGAAAAGTATCTAGGTATGTTAATTGTTTTCTCCAAAGATAGATGTTGAATTATTAGTAAAACCATATAATGGTATGATGATCGAATCTCAATTATATGTTTCTTCATTGGTTGAATTTTGTGGGAATGTAATTTCTAGAAATCTTTTTATTCTCTCTCTAGTTGAATTTGATGTTGTTTTAGGCATATATTGTATTTATCTACATAAATACCACATCAATTGTCGAGGAAGATAAGTTTTTATTAATATTCCAAACTAACTTGTTACTATCTATCAATGTGATGATAAATATAAACTTCTTATAGAAATCACACCCATTATATGGGTCCTATTTCCTATTCAAAATGTGTGTTTATCTCAAATCGTTGGGAAAAAACTAAACATAGATTATATTCTTATTGTATGGGTGTTTTTGGGTTTATTTCTGTCTTAATTTTATTTTCTGTTATTAAATCATGAAGTTGAGTTCTCAATAGAATTATTTTTTAGTGCCTCACCTATTTCAAAGACTACATATTGAATAGACCAGAATAATTTTCCTGAATTGAAGAAGAAGCTATAAGAGAAACTTGAGAAGGGATTTATTCTTCCAAGTGTGTCACTTAGGGGTGCACCTATTATTTCTATTAAGAAGAAATATAGATCACTGAAACTATATATTGATTATGAGGAAATAAACAAGATCACAATCAAGAATATGTATCATCTACCGAGTATTGATGACTTTTTTGATCAATTGTGTAGACCTCAATACTCTTCAAAGATTAAACTTAATTATAGATATCATTAAATAAGGGTATCGAGGGATGATATACCCATTACATTATTTCATACAAGGTATGGACACTATTTATATAATGTGATTCCATTTGGTCTTACTAATTCCCCCCTTATCTTTTATTATTTAATGAATATAGTCTTTATAGATTAACTAAACTAGTTTGTGGTAGTATTTATATACGATATTCTTATATACTAAAAGATCAAGGAATCACATGAAGATCACTTGATAATTATTCTGAAGACTCTAAGGAAGGAGAATCTATATGAAAAATTTACAAAGTGTGAATTTTGGAAAAAAAAAGTTTAATTGTTTTGGTAATATAATCTAATGTTAGGGTATATCGATGGATCCATCAAAGATGAAAGTTATTAAATATTGGCCTAGTCCAATGAATATGACTAAGACCAACAGTTTTATTTTTTATATGGATATTAACATAAATTTGTGAAGAATTTATCAAGAATGTCTAATCCCCTCACCAAGTTAACTATAATGGGATCCAAGTTCCTTTGGATAAATGATTCTGAAGAAAATTTAAAGGAACTATAGACATGTATAGTCATCACACATATGCTTAAATTACCCTATAGTGGAGAAGGCTTTGGAATATTTAGTGATGCATATAATAAGGGACTGTGAGACATCCTCAAGCAAAAGGATATTGTTATAACATATTCCTCACAACAATTGAAGGTTAATGAGAAAAATTTCCCAGCTCATTATTTTGATTTACCATTGGTATTTTTTTCATTAATGTTATGTGGGAATTATATTTATGGGAAATGTGTGATATATATACTGATCATAAAATTTTAAAGTATATATTCACATGGAAATAGTTGAATATTCACCAGAGAATACAGTTGGGGCTGATTGAAAATTATTTCTTCCCAATAAATTACCACCCAAGAAGGAAAACAAGGCGGGTTATGCTTTGAATTAAAAGAATAATTCTAGATTATCTATGTTATGGATTAAAAAATATCATAATATGTATGGATTTGTATATAATGGATTTGGAAAACATAAAGGAATGGGATAAATCTTATATTTCTCAAATGAGTGTTCAACCATCTATCCAAGTGATTATTACAATGTTACATAAAGAAGATATGGATTTTTTGAAGAATGTGAGAAATTATCCTAAGTTTAACATTGATTATGATGGAATTATGGGGTTTAGGAACCATGTATTCATTCTATCCACACTGTATTTGAATAAAGAACAATTAGAGAGATCTAATAGTTCTTCATTATCTATTCATCCAGGAATTAAAAAGATGTATAGTGATTTAAAAGTTTGTTTTGGTGGCATGGAATGAATAGAGATATTTAAGAGTTGGTATCTTGGTGCTTGGTATGTCAGATATTTAAGGCTGTTAGAAAAAAAATATAAGGGGATTTTACAACCATTACCTGTTTTGGAATGGAAATGGGAAAACATTACCATGTATTTTGTCATTGGATTCCCCAAAAAGTCAAAAGATAATAATGATATGTGGGTTATAGTAAATTATAATACAAAATTAACACACTTAATCACTATCAGATAATATTTTTCTTTAGATTAGTTTTATAGGATATACATTAAATAAGTGGTAATGTTTCATGGATTACTACATTCTATTATATCTGGTCATGATTTAATTTTTATCTTGAAGTTATAGTGATGTATTCTATTGGATTTGGATAAAGACTTTAGTTTCATAATTGTGCATCATCGTCAGACAGATGTTCATTATGAGAGAACCATTCAAACACTATAAGATATGTTGAGATATTATTCTTTGGATTTTAAAGGTGGTTAAGATCAACACCTTCTTATAGTCAAGTTTTCATACAAAAATATCCCTCAATCGAGCATTCATATGGTTCTTTATGAATATCTATATGGAATGAAGTGTAGAACTCCAATGTTTTAGGATGAAGTTGGGGAAATAAATCTATTACGACTACAGCTAGTTGAAAAAATGATAGAGAATGTTCGATCCATTCAACAACACATCAAATAATCTACAAGTTGATAGAAAATTTATGCTAACAATTGTTTGTGTGATCTATAATTTGATGTTGGTAACAAGGAATTTATGTGAATTTCTCCATTATAGAAGGTTTTTAGGTTCATAAAGTAATTAATTTTGATCCCTATTTATATAATCTCCTTACATATTATTGATCATTGAGGGATAATAGATTATCATATGTCACTTCCACTAAACATCTATCCATTCCATGATGTGTTCCATGTATCTCTCTTAACTAAGTAAATACTTGGTCCATCACATGTAATGAACTCATAGGTCACACCCCTAGATAAATATATCTCTCATGCTGAATAACTAGTGGATATTATGGATCATAGATAGAGAGTTATATGAAACAAAACCACTCACCTGGTCAAATATTTTTGGCTAAACCACCAACATGAGTATGTTATATTGGAACATGCAGATATGATAAGGAAGAAGTATCCCTAGTTTTCTATATTAGAGTGATGTAATTTTAATGAAGAAATTCATTATTTAATGGGGAAAATATAATAGCGATATATTTTATGAAAAAAATCAAATAAATTTATTTTCTCCATTAGCTTTTGTTACATGCAACATCAAGTTGTGATGAATCAATATATACTATTAAAAAAATTGTTATTTAAGAACGATTTTTATAAAAAAGTTGTTAAATTTTTCAGTATGAATATGAATAACCAATTTTTAAAAATTAAGTAAAAAGTTTTTATATAATGAAAATATATTTATAAATAAGAACTTATTTTTTGGTAATATTTTATATGCTTGCAAAATATATTTTCCCTGAATATTTATTTTCATTTCTTTTTGTCAACAAATAATAAAATTGTTTTTTTGGTAATTATAAAATAATTATTTGAAAAAATGATCTTTATTTTTGATGTCAACATGTCAAAATTAACTTATAATGAATTTTCTATAATTTTTTTAAAAGATTTTTTTTTCAATGAATATTGAAAATTACTAATTTTTATTAAAAACTTCATTTTAATTTAAGGCATTTAAAAGTTCCATTTTATTTTAATATTGTTTTAAAAAATAGGAAAATTGTGTTATTTTTAATCCAAATTAGGTAATTAGAATCAATTTTATGTAAAATTATGATATATAATTTTTTTATACTTATGTAAACCTTTTCTTTAGAAAATTGATATGTCATCATGTCTACGAGTTTAATTTTAAATTAAAATTTGCCACTTGTATAAATTTAATTAGATAAAATGGATTTATTATTTATAATTATCGTAATTAATATTATTTAATAATACCATCTTAATTTTGGTTTCTAATTAATTGTAAAAATAGTAAAAGTTAATTCATGATGTTAAGGCTAAAATGGGTTTACCAGAGGTATTAAACCAAATGTTAAGGGTATTTTTTGAAGATAAAAATATATAACTCCAGTTTTATGGACATATTTTGACCTTATATTATCCCATCATATAATATATATACATTTTGAATCATTTTTCATGGGAATGAATTTATCAGTTTTTATTCATTTAGGAAATTTTCAAGAGGTGTACTACTGTGTCCTCTCCCACACTTATAAAAGGGCATCCACTCTCCACTCTTATTAACACTTAAAAATAAATTTTTATCAAAAAAAACCTACTAAAGTTTATTACTTACATCTATACACACATTTTGGAGGCCTTATTATGATTAGTAACCCCTCTTAGGAATGCTTTAGGTATAATCCTAAAGAGGTTCTCTAAAGAAGAGGTATAATTCTTTACCATGGAATTCCATTTTGTTTCTTATTCCACATCCTCAAGATATTATTAAAAAATGATGATATAACAACATAATTATATTAAATATACATTGATTTTATTTTTTTAATGGAATAACATATTTTCATCTCCTCCACTATCAAATTGGAAACGAAACTGTCGATCATGTGTTTGGAAGACTACCACCTCGCAAACAAAGCTAATTCGTTTTCCATCACCACCTCCCATGGAAAGATATAATTATGTATTTAAAATATTTATATTATATTTAAGACATAATTAAACTTTTTATTTATAATATTACATATACCTTGTAAAACCCTGAGTTTTTTTTGAATTGTTTTTTTCAGATAAATTAAAATTCAGTGATGGCTTGCACTGCATACTACACCAATTTAAGATTTCTTTATATGAAACACCAAGTTAATATTTTGATAAATTAAACATTGATTTTATATTTCAGTACACATAAGAACTATTTTTTTCTTATGATACACACAATATCGAGTTCCTTCGGCAGCTTGTGTTACTTGTAAGATCGAGTTTTACTGAGATAAAATATACTATTAATATTATTATTTAATATGATATTTATTGTCTATTTTTTGGAATGGTGTGAATGAATATTATTAATTAAATTATGACAAAAAAAATTTAAACATTTTATATAATTATTAGGTAATAAATTAATTTAAAATAAAAATAAAAGGAAATCTTTTTCCGTAAACTAGTTTTATGCGAACAAGTGTATTTTATATGAATAAATCAACCAAATAACATTTGGATAATTATTTTAATGAAATTTATATATTATATATCCAATAAAATTTTTAACATTAATCTTATATTCTTTCTATATAAGAGATAATATTAGATCCAATTTTACACATAAAACTGTATTTTCTTCAAAACGCAATCTTGTCTCCTTTTTATGGTGCAATTTTTTTAATTTTTTTTTTCAAATTATATAAATTTAATTTTATAAAATTAAGTTATTTTTTTAAACTTTAATATTTAATTTACCTTAGGGAAAATTTTTGGTAATTTTCTGAAAGGTTTCATTTTTTGATAAATAGTGAAAAATACTATAATCTGGTTGGAAACTATCTTTTAGTCTAATTGATTTATATAGTTAAATTATAATATAAATTAGTTTCAAAGTAAAATTAGTTAATTTATAAATATATTAATATGATTTATTTTATTTCAATTAATTTCATATTTAAATTGAATATAAAAACGTTGTGAACTTTTGATCTTTTTCGCTTTAAACCCCCACTTTCTCGATAAGTCTGTAGGATTAATTTTAAATGAATTTCCTACACTTATATGAAGTGAATCTACAAAAAAATATTCCATATTTGTAATAATCATACTTTTTAATTTTTAATAATCCCAACATAATTTTTTACTAAAATGATTGGGGAAAATAGATAAAATTAATCGCAATGATTAAGAGAAAAATGACTTTACCAAGGGACTAAACTTTAAAATTAAAGAGTAAATAACCTAAAAACATTTACAAAAAAATATGCATCATTATGTTGACCTAAAACCTTTATTTGTATATTTTTTTATGATATGGAATTCCTTTTTGAGTTAAAAAAAGGGTATACCTAAATTCTTTTCAAAAATTTCAAATGTGTCCTCTCCCCCATTTAAAAAATTCCACCCCCTATCTCCCTCTCTTTGAACATTCAAGAAAATTACATCAACCAAACCCAGCCAAAATAACTTGAAAACTTACATCCATTAATCTTAGAAGACTTATTTTGGTCATAAATCCATCCAAGTGATGTCTTTGTTGAAAACCAAAAGGTGACACCCAATGAAGATGTAATGTTCATCAATAAACATTTTTGTTTTATTTCTTCCCCAAGCCCCATAATTTTTTTTCTATATTGATTATATAAAAACCTTTTTATATAACATATACTGAGATTTTTTTAATGTTATGACCTAAAATCACATTAACATCCTTGAAATGGGCTACAAAATTATCGTTAATGTATATGATGGACTACCTCCTCGCAAACTGATATCATTCGTTTTTCCAATACCACCTCTCAATATTGGGAATAATGGTAGAAAATAATATTTATATATTATATTTATGATATTAATGGTATTATTGTGATTATTTTATTATTATATCACATATACCTTCATTATTTATATTTTGTGGGAATATGATAACGTTGTCTGTGTGTAAGACAAACCACCGCCTCACGAAGTGATGTGATTCGTTCACTCTTTACATGAAATTAATTAAGTATAAAATTAATAGAAATATTTGATAAATATGAAATAAAAATTATACAGTAATTATAATATATATATATATATATAATTTACTTTTCTTTATTTCAATACGGTAATAAAAATGGAAACAACGTTAATGAGTATGTACGGCTTGCCATCTCCATGAACTATGTATTTAATTTCCAATAACTAAATTTTATTAATTACACTAAATAAATATATACTAAATATATATGATATCTTTATCATGGTTTTCATTCCTTATATTATTAAATCGTGATCTAAGTAAAAGGAAAAAGATTAAAAAGTCGAAACATGTATGAAAAATAAAACAGTTATTACCCAGAACATAACTTTAACAAAGAATTATTAATAAATAGAAAATATAAATTCATAACCAAATAATAAATGGTATGATATATATATATATATGAATAGAATTATTTGATATATTTATAATAAAATTATATTTATTATATAAGATTTTTTATTGAGTACGATGGAAGTCAAGTCGGATTTTTGTTTAACTTTTCACTTATGTGAGACAAATGTCATTTTTATGACATATTTATTTTATGTAGTGTATATAATTACCATTAATGTATTTTATTATGATTATAATTAATTTTTTTTTATATACATATCTATTTTATGATCCCTATTTCATCAGTTTTATGGTTTAAATGTTACCAAATGGATAAGTGATTTTTTCCTCAGTTTTCCTTCTTTGAGATACATGTTATATTATGAAAATATATAATTTTTAGAGGTGTATATACTACCCCTTTGATATGTTATATCATGAATCTAATTATTTTCAGGATATGTTTAGATTTATGTAATGTTATCCTTTCATGGGTATTATTATTCAATGTTACCAAAGTGGTGAGAGTTTATTAATCCAATCTCATCATTTATCAAGATTTCATATGATTGTGCTTCCATTGATGAAATATTATGATCCATATCTCATGAATTATGATGAATTATATTATCCTCTAGTAATTCATGATATCATCAAGTAATGGTGTCATTTTTTCACTCTTGTTTACTTAATATAATTAAAAAATTATTTTTAATAATATCTAACTTTATATCTCTCTTCGGTCAGAAATATGTTTTCTTTTGAAACAATTTTTTCTAAAAATGTTTTCTAAAATGTTTTTAATGATATTTTATGCTAACTTTTAATGAAAATTATTTTTAAAATTTTTTATGATTTAAATAGTGTTTCAAAATATTTTTAAATCTTCTTTTATATGTTTTCAAAGTTATTTTTAAAGGAAATGGTTTACAAAATGATTAATATTTTAAAAATTATTTTCAAAATGGAAAGGATATTTTCTTTATGAAATGTTTTACATGATATTTAAAAATTAATTTCAATAAAATATATTATCTGTTGATATTACATATGTCTTACTAGGGATATAATCCAATGATATCATTAATATTATTTGTCTTAAAGTTTTATGTTTTTTTGGATTGATGTTTATGAAACCTGTTTCTCTTCCATGAGTTATATAATGATAAAACACTTATGACACTTAATTCTTTTCATGGGTTATTTTATGATGAAATGATTATAAAACCTGTATCTTTTCCATAGGTTATGATATTATTAAATCTTTCTTATATCCATTTCATTTCATGGGTTTTGATATGATTAATGTTTATGTTCTTTTCAAACACATATATTTGATTTCATTATATGATGGGTGGTACCAATATCTACATCCAATGAATTGGGTAAAAATTTATATATCATGGGAAAAATGGTAAATAAGTCAAAAAAATTGATGCATAATGGGAAATAGGAGCATCTTGATCCATAATGGGAAATGGGTGTGTCTTGATCCATAATGGTAAATAGGTGTGTCCTTACCCACTATGGGAAAAAAGTGTGTCCTAATCCACACTATATTGATTGTATTGGTAGATAACCGTGAAATATGAAATGATTTTCTATATTTATGATGGTTACACCCTTTTATGACATTATATTAAGTTCATGATTTATTTATGATGATTTATCACCCTTATGGGTTATGTTTTCTAAAATGATAAAGTTTTATGCCATGACTCGTCATTATGACATGTTGGGAATAAATTTTTTAAATTATGATCGTTATCATGTAACCTTATGCTCATATTATAGTTTTATATGGTCATTTATTGATATCTCTTATGTTTACCCTTATTAAAAATATAATATCACCCTTTCTTATGTTTCTATCCTTGGGTTATGAATAAAGGTTTCTATAGGTTATGCCTAAGAGGAGTACTGTGTGAGAATATCTTTGTCGGAATTGTTATAAATCTTTAACCAAATTATAATATTATGTTCAAAGTTTCCAAATGCACTAATGTATTAAGGTCCCCAGACATGTTTTTGTGTAATTTAATAAATATTCATCTAAAAATATGTAATATCCGTGTATGAAAATCATGGGTCGTTATAGTTGGTATCAGAGTGAAGGTTTAGTTAACATTTGGAAACTAGGATGATAAAACCTTTGTGAGATCCCTAAGGACGTGGTTAAGGAAAAGTATAAGGATGAGCAGAAGCATATGAAAATGTCCTAGAATTTTGGTAAAGTATGAAGTAATTGGTTTCCAACAAATACATCCCTATATAGATACTATAAGTTGATGTGGCTCTGGTAAAGATGTACCTGGGGGTTACATCCCAAAAAATGTCATATCGAGATAGACTCAGCCAGGAACTGGTGCACGACAGTGATCCTTGTTGCACACCTAGTTTGACACTCCTGGGGGATATTCTTTGGAAATTCACAAACTCCTTATGAATCATCATGAAGGATTTAAAATGAATATGAATATGAATGACCTATGATAAACCTAAAATGTCATAGATTAAATAAGGTTTCCATATTTAGACATCTGATAAGTGATTTTTCATGATTATGTGGTGCCCTACTATGATTAGTGTTCGTCAGACTATGCTTTTGGTTTTAGTCAATGGATGTAACCAAAAGGAATCATGTTTACATTGAATCTGATGGATAATTCAGTGATTATGATAAACCAAATTGGATGATGATTATATCGAAAGAAATTTTGACTATTCCTAATCATCTATCATGATATATGATTAACAACATAAACTTTTGTGAGATTCCTAAAATTTCAATTAATAGAATTATGTTATTTAAGTAAATTTTATATTGTAATGAACATATATGAAATATGGATCAGATTCCAGCATATCAATAATTTCCAACTTGCTTGCTTTAACCGCCAAGTCATTCTTCTTCTTACCCTCACTCCCAGTCATCTGAAAGAGGACTTTAGAATGAGCGTGTTTGGGCCTAGTGGTCCCAAGACTCTAACCCCATCCTGCCTTCTTTGACCATGGAGAGAGATTTTAGTAGCATGCAAAAAGGACTTCCCCGGTAATTACTTAATATATGTTTCGACCTCCTTTCCAAATTCACCCTCAGGGACCTCACAACACGGAATCAGGCCTATGGGATGCTCGTATCTATGACCCATGAATTGAGAATGTTGGTTAGTTTTCTCCCATTCATGACCTTGAGGACCCCCAGAGCCAGGGACCTCCCTTACAACCTTTTCCACACCATTATCGACAATTCTATCCAAGAATGGATGCTCCACCACATCCACATGCAAGGAGAACTCTTTATCCTTTCCTTCCACCTGCACTTCCTCCACTCCATTCACCAGTAAGGGGTTGATCCCCAAATCTTGCCTTAACCGAGCTAGGATATCCATGACCCGTGGTAAGGGGACACTAGCCTCCACATCCTTCACTAATCCTAGAACCACCGGATAAGGCCACTATAAATGCTGACCCTCCCGAGGACTGCCTTCTGGTTCAAACCTCAATTCCTCGCCTAGACCGAAATGAACCCTTCCTAGTTCCTGTTCACCTAGGACAACCCTGCACACCTCTACATACCTGTCCAGGCCTGCACTATTCGATTGCTAGATTGCATCAGGGTTGACCTACACTTGAGTCCCTTCTAGTTGGGGGTTCAACAGTTGATGAGCCCTTGGACTTCGATGACATCCAAGGACCAAATGTGCTAGACAATGACATCCAGATCAATACGCTAGACAAGAATAAAAAACCACTCGTTGTTTCCATCAGAATTCCTCACCCACCGAGATCCAAATCCACTCTGTAGGAAGCTTCGAAACATCGGCCTCAACACAAGCATGAGGGTTTATAGGGTGACAAACCCTATCAGTCCTACTATCCGAACATATAAATCCACCAATCATGTTCTCTAACATGCTTATTATCAATGGGATCTGAAAAGGAAGTGTAAAATCTATGAAGCTTACCCACACCGCCATTGTCGGCTCATCCCAATTCATGATGGATTTGAAGGAACATCGAAGGAGGTAAAATCTGCATCCATTGAGGGTTCAGGTATCATTGGACCAAGTAGAAATAATATAACTCTCTGAGGAAAAACAAACCATCATCTTTCACCAGTCGAGCAACCCTACCACCGCGCGGTCTTGAAGCCCCCAATCTTCAAACACAAATCTGTCAAAGAAATCCACCGAAGGACGGTGGCCCCTAAAATAAGTGACCAGCATCGTCTTGAAGAGATCTGAAGTATCTTTGAATTCTTTTATGGGATACGTGAGCTGGGGAGAGCCCTTATGTAGGTCAGGAACCTTATGGAAAAAAGGAATCGACAACAATGGGAGAAGGAGAGTGGGGTTGGTGAAGGGGAGAAAGCTTTGGACAATTCCCCCTCCCCCCTCTGGGGAGGGAGGGGTCAGCGCATCCAACATCGGGGAAATGCATAATGGTGTAGGGGAAAAACCAAGGGGAACAAAGACTGTTATCACTTTCCGAAACCAATGGAAACTAGGTCGGCCAAAAAATTTTGACGTAAGGAAAGAAAAGTCCTTCAATACAGGGAAAGTGGGGATCCAAGTAGAGAACCAAGATTAACAGAAGAAGAGGGTGTGGAGTGTATGAGGATCATCTTCAACTCCAAGGAAGAGATGCTTCAAAATGTTCTTCGGCCAAATGCCTCAAATGAATAGATTTTAAGGATTTATGAAAGAAACTTCTAGAATGAGGCCACAGAGGAGCAAGAAGCATGGATAGACAAGAAAGACCGAATCATAGCTCGAGGTTTCAACCAAGGCAGAATCACCTTGGAGGAATTCATCCAAATAATGGACAAAATGGTTTCTCACCTTGAAGAACTTATCAGGGAGGATCTAGATACATGGGTTAGTACACTACGCTAGGAATTATATACAGAATCTGACTAAAATAACCTTAGTCTTGTGTTTAATAATTCTTTTATCTCTTTCAGCATGTAGTAGTCCTTTTGTGCGAACTTTGGTTTCCCACTTTTCCATAAAGTGTCTTAATAAAAAATTATAGTTGGAGTATATCAATAATGTGGGAAGAAAAAACTGATGGGATATCTCAAATTGAGGGGAATATGTTATCTATATAGAAAAACATTTTAGAGAGTGAAAAATTATCAAGGAGTTTAATGTATTATTTTTAAAGAACATGGTCATCACCCAACTCAATACTCTGAACCAAAAAATTACTTCTAGTCTAAGGAAGGAACTATTCCATTCAAACCATTTAGGTGGAAGTATTGGGGTATTTATGTATTTAGATTCAATAATTATGAATTGTGAAATATATATGGATTGTTTAGTATAATTTTTTAATTAATTATTTTAATTAATATGTTTAATGATGTTGATATACTAGAAAAGTGAATTAATAGAAAGGTAATATTTTGATTATGGTAAGGTACCCCTTCATATGTTCCTGAAGCTAAGAAAATGGTGTTTATTTTGGATAAATAGCCGATTTATTTGGATAAAGTAAACTGGATAATTTTGAAGACCTCAGAACTAATAAAGGTTTTGTTTAAAAAATATTTTATGAAATAATTGATGGAATTTAAAAAATTATTCTATCAATGTAATATATTCCATAATATTTTTTTTATTCAAGGAATGGGGAGGAATTCTTATTTTCATTAAGGTTCTATAGTAATTCATGTGATTACTATGTTTTAAGAGAATATATGAATAAGGGATTCACATTATGGGTTTGTAAAAATAAATATCTAATCTATGATATATGTTTGATTAATATTAAGTTTATTTTGAGAAATTTTTTCACCTTCCTTCTCAAGTTTTTGATTTTAATCTTTTGAAAGGGTTGTAAGAAAAACCATTTATGAAATGTTTTATGTTGAACTTTTAATACAGTATTTGAGATTAATGTATTATTTCACTATATAAAGATTTATAAATATTGGATATCCTGTGATAACCATTTTTATTTGATGATAATGAAATATATAAGGAATTACTTTTCATCCTAGCTATGGATCTTATGATCTATTTCTGCTTCAAGCATAAAAAATACACCTTCATTTCTCAAAATAAGATATGAAGTGTAAATTGATGAAGGAACAACCCAAGTTGAGATTGTTCTTTTGAATTAGAATGAAATCAATTAAGTATATCTTCTTTTGAAAATTCATCAACTTTAGGAAAGGGATATTGAAGCAAAAATGTTATCGTAGTACCTTCATTTATGATGAATCAAATGGTCCCTTAAATCACCATGGATTTATAGTTTTGTGTTCATTAAATTTATCCAGATCATGCACATTCATATAATCAGTGATCTATATCACTCACTATAATTATTTATTCTTTTGTTCCATGTTCAAATCTTTACTTCCCACCCATGTTCTCATATATGGAAACCTAGTTATGAGATACTTTGGGTAACCGTTATATTTCAAACATTCCCTTTTAAAAAGAAGTTTTATTATTCATTATTACAATGTGGGTTTCAATGAAAGGAAATATCAAATATTTAAACTTTGATTACCCAGATTAATTTCTAGGGAGAAATCTATTTTAATTGTTGTAGAATATAACACCTTGAGTTTTTATGAATTATTATTTTTCAAATAGATTAAAAGTATTTGATGGATTCCATTGAAAGATACACCATATTAATCATTTTATATATTTAAGACCAATTTAATCTTGTTCTATATAAAACACATAGTTTATATCTCCATACACACAACAATAAGTTTGTTTTGAGATACACACAATACCAAGTTCCTTCGATGGCCTGTGTTACATAAAAGACTGATTTTTCAAAACTACAATATATTATTAATATTATTATTTAATATAAAAGTTATTTATTAGCCATTATAATGGAGGTAATTAATAGTATTAATTAAATTATGAAATATAATTACAAATTTTTATATTATTCTTTTGTCAAGGATAAATTAGAAATAAAAATAAAACCCTTTTTAAAATAAAATGATATCTTTTTCTGAATAACTATTTTTATGCGCAAATGTGTGTTTTATATCAATTAATTAACCAAATCACTATTGGTTAATTATTTTAATGAAATTTATATATTATATATATAATAATATGTTTAACATTGATCTTATATTCTTTCTATACAAGAGATAATAATAAATCCAATTTTACACTTAAAAATGTATTATTTTTAAAAAGAAATTTTGTCACCTTTTTATAGTGCACTTATTTTAAAACTATATTTTTAACTTTTATAAAGTGAATTTGATATAATGAAATTTATTTATAAAATCATAAAATCAAAATTATCTAAAGGGAAATTTTTAGAACTTTTCTGAAAAGATTAATTTTTTTATGAATAGTGAAAATAATAAATTTTAATTGACACCTACATTTTCATCTAATTTATTTATATTTTTAAGTTATATTTTAAGATTATTTTAAAGTATAATTAGTTAAATTATACATATACTAATCAAATTTAGTTCATTGTTGTGATATCCTAGACTTTATGGAGGTGTGTCCTTGTTTAATGTTTTCTTTAAAATATATATTATAGTTAATGGAATGTTTACCCAGAGTATAAAGAATATATAGGGTGTTCTTGGTTTTTAAGAAATGAAATAAAGGGTAAAATGTCTCTCTAATGTAGGATTAATGGATGGTTTATTTCTAGAGGCAACTATGTGCCCAAACCATTCTAGTCAGGAGGGGGTACACGGTTAAATAAATCGTGCGAGGGGGAAAAGCCAAACCATATGAATTTGGACCGAGGAATTCAACACAGTTGGAACACAATTTTTTAAACCATGTATAATCAATAGGTACCCATGTTACTTTGACTCATCTTTTATATAGGCAGATACATGGTTTGAAAAACTATTCGACTAAACCATGTGCCTCATTAAAAGTGAGAAATTTCCTTCCCACCTCAGGATTTTAAGGGTTTCACCCAATTTTCATCCCCATTCTTCCTCCTCCAGTCCTAGTTACCAACCAAAGCTTTAAAATCTTCCCAAGTATTTATCTCCTTCATTTCTAGGCTCTTTGGGGTGTCTTTGGGTGCATTTCGATGCTTCGGGTAAGTCTAACATTTCTCTTTATTCATTTTTTCTAGATTAGGGATTGTGGTACAATTTTTCTTCTTCCAAATCCATAAAACTCTCTTTTTCTAGTATATCATTTGATGGGGATTCAAATATTGATTTAATTTTGATCTATGACTAAGGTTAATCAATTTTCTGTCTACGGATTCGAGGTAGGTGGTCTACAAGTTATATCTCATAGTTTTATTGTCGATTTTTGCATTGGTTGGTTCAAATATTGTTTCCCTCCTAGTGTGAATTTGATTCATTTGGTAAAATTTGGTAAAATGTTTGTCTAAATTATTATTTAGAAAACAAATGATTACATTCGTATGCATCAATGTTTATTAAACCATTTAGGTCTACCCATGGGGTGTTCCAATATTCCCAAACATGGAAAATTGTAAGGTTGAGCCTAGAGTTTTTTTGTATTGAAATAGATCCCCTGATTGATGTGTTGAAATGTTAGTTCAAATTATAAAAAATAACTAATGATAATTTTTTATAGTCATTGAAAATGGCATAAATGATTGTTTAGGAAATTTTGAAAAAGGTTTAAATGAAATATAGTGAATTTTTCAAATGACTTAAGGTTTTGTAATTGAATTGTGTAAATGGGATAATTCATGGGAATTGATAAATTATATAAAATAGGATAATGTATGGAAATTTTTGAATAAGTTAAATGTGTTAAGGTATGAAAAGATAAATTGGTTAAATGGGCTATTCTAAGTAAATGGAAAATGGGTTAAATGGTTAAGCCCTAATGATGTTTCATGTGTTGAATTTTTTTAATGTTGGGGGCCAAAGCCTCATTTTATTATTAAAGAAAAGAAAATACCTCTTTTAACTATGTGGAGGGAGACCCATTACATATCCCGAATTCCTAGTGGGCATTAGTCTGTTACATGGCCTATAGGCCTAAGTTTTTTGTCCAAGGCCCATTCTATGAATAGTACTACTACAGTACCCACCTTCTACAGTACTCGCCACTTCTGTAGTGACCTACTATGTCTATAGTACCCATTGTTGCTACAGTACCACCACCACTATAGTACCGCTACTGTACTACTACCGTACCTGTGCCCAATAGGTTTTGAACCCCCATTTTTCATGTAAGATTATGGGGTGCTTACCACTAAGCCAAACCCCAACTACATTTCCTATGATAAATGAAATGTGAATTATGAACATTATGTTTATTGAGTGTGTATGATATTGATATTATTTATTTAGAAAGTGGATAAATAATAATGTTCAAATGGCTTGGCGGTTTGGGATAATGGACTAAGGGTCCTCTCACGAGCCAGGTTCGACTGAGTCTCTAAACCCCACCCCTAGAATGCACGGGTTAAGGAGTCATACTGAGGATCAAGGCCCCTAACAGATTCATTTGATGAGACTACCTGTACTAGGGTTCTAAGGTATGTGTGATGTAATTGTTATGAAATAGTTCTCCCTAGTGATATAGGAAATTTGGCATATCCACCTTATGCATAGAATTTAACCATCTTAGTCCATTTTCTAAATTATTTATATTCCTAACCCATGGAAAAAGTGAAGAATGTGGATTAAGTGATTAAAATGATTAAAGTGAATATTATGAATAAATAAAACCTGGGTTGTATTTTTTTATCTTTTCATTTATTTATTACTTTCATGAACTGACTATTTAGATTGGATGTTTTATAGGAATCATTGGCAGTGGACAACTTAGTTGTATTCACTCTCTTATCAGGCCGCTAATGGGTACCCAAGTAGATTTCATAGATGCAGGTTAATAAATGGGAAAGGTCCCTATATAGGGGAGTTTATTTGGGCATGGGATATTAAGGTATGAGGGCTCTATAATTGGAGTCAGGAACTATTTTGGGAATTCTTCTATTATTATTTATTTTGGATCTTCTTAAATTTTTGAATTGTTAGTATGACATGGAATATTTATTATTTGGTTATAGTCTATACCCTATTTAGGAAATGGATGGTAATGCATGTTTTCTAGTTTATTTTTATTGTTTCCATTAATTCATAATTTATTTATTTTGGAATACTCTAGTAAAGAGTGTATAGTCTCGCCAAGTGACCTATTAGACCCTCTCTGCCAGTAGACAAACTTCAGCATATGGGGAAGCATGCTTGAGATCATGTAATGACCCAGCTCAGGGCACCGGTTTAGTGGATTTTGGTTTGGGGATGTTACAAAGTGGTATGAAAGTGGTTATTTTTGTGGTATTATTATTTGGGGGTGATAGAAGATTATGAAGGTCAATAATTGGAAATTAGTTTGTTCATTAAAGTATTTAAACCATTTATATGGGAAAATCTATGTTCCTAGGGTGTGTATTGTTGTTCTTTATGTGTGTTGTTATGGTCCAATGATATTTCACCATTCGGTGATGCACTTGTTGTGTGATGTAACAACTTTATTATATTTTTCTCATGGACTAAATGGCATGAGTTTGTGAATTCTTACATCATTATAGGCACCTAGGGATATAGGTATCATGAATCATGATATGCACACACATGATGGGTGTGTGGGACTTGAAGGGTAGAATGAATTTCATATTCCTTAATAATTCAAAGAAAATAATGTCTAATAAATATGATATATACGGTTAAATAGAAATATTTTGACGGATGGTTAAAGGTTTCTTCTTAATTAAAGGGAGTAAATTGGTTAAAAACTTGGTGGTGGTCATCTGTGAAAACGTGTGATGATATCCTTTAAGATAGTGTGTGGAATAGATTTTTTCTTCCTAGTGAAGGGATTTCTATGTGAAATTGTTTATTTGTTGTGTTACGTGTTCAGATGTATGTTTTTGGAATTACAAGAATATTCCACCATGATGTCGTGTATAGGTTTGGTGACAATGGGATATCACTGAGAATGCTCCACCAGTAATGGACAAAGAAAATCCTTTGGTTCAAGGTAACTGAGGAGAGGATTTATTCCATTATAACTTCACTTTTTTTCTCCAGATGATGGAAAGGGGCCCAGGTTGAGTTGTGATGAGTATGTTTGAGCTGACTAAGGAATTTCTGTTACAACAACCTCTTACTTTTATAGGAGATGGTGGACCTAATGCAGCCAAATTCTAGAGAGATTTTATTCAGATGATTCTTGATCACTTTTATAATCCTCCTGAAAAAAGATTTGAGTTGACAACTTAAATGTTGCGGGTCAGGAAAATAATTGGTGGGATGTTTTGGTCAAGACATGGTAGGTGTATGGTTTGTTTTGGAAAGACTTTCAGAAGAGGGTTTTGGAGAATTTCTATCTAGATACCTTGAGGTAGGATAATGATGTAGAGTTTATGAGGTTAACCCATGTGTCTATGTCGGTGATGGGGTATGATGGCCACTTCAATGACTTATAATGATTTATCCTGATATTGTTAGGGGATGAGTCAGATTTGGTGAGATGTTTCCAAGATGGACTTATACATGAGATCATGTCACAGGTAAATATCATCTATTTAAAAAGGGTTACCGCAGTAGTGGATTAGGACCTTATTTCAAAAGGGAAATTAAAGGATGCTTCTTGTGGTGGGTATTCAATTCTAGTTGGATGAACCAATGGTGAAACTTCTAATGGAAGTAAGTGTTTCTTCAAGAGTTTACAGTAGGTCAGTGGTGGATAGAGTAGTTGGAAAAGGGATCCAAACACATAGGGTAGTGACTACATTTTCTGCTATTAGTGTGGAAGGTCGGGGCACATGAACAGATAGTTCCCCTAGCCACCAGTTGAGTTCCAATCATATGGAAGGATGGAAAATGTGAAATGATTATTTAGTAACCCTCAAAAAATAGTTACTAATGGAGGATCAAGGCTAATATAGAGTGTGGGTAGGGGTTGATTACCCCATATCAAGCAGGTAGTTGGAGCTCTATCGGTCGTACCAGTTAGGGTAATGGTGGAGGTACTCTAAGACCGGAGCATACATGTCACTAGGGAATTATAGAACCAGGAAATCAAACCAAATCCCATAGTAGAGAGGAAGGCCATCTTTTACAGTTCAATCAACACCTAGTTGTGGAAAGACTGAGCCATCAATAGTACGAGGTACGATTCTTGTGTCAACCACCATTTCTAGTGCTTTATTCAATATAGATGCTTTGAATTCTTTTTTATCTTCTCAGTTTGTGAGAGTGTTGGGCCTAGTAGTGGAACTTTTTTGTGAGGCCATATCAATCGATAAACCAATAGCGGTGCAAGTAGATAATATTTATCAGTGTAAGGTTTGTTCCCTAGAGGTTTGTGGGTATCATTTTCGATGGGACTAGTTTGTGCTATAAATTTTATGTTTTGATCTAATTTTGGGTATGGAGTAGATAGTGTTATACCAAGACCATATTTATTGTTACTGATGTAGGGTAATGTTCACATCTCTTGAGGGAGACACTTATGTACACTGTAGTCAATAGGATGTATGGGTAGACCATGTAGGGCCAATTTTTTAGTAGTTGGGTGAACTTACGGCCCAAGTGGATTGTCTCATACTTGATTATGAGGGAGTGGAGAAACATGTCTTCCCTACTATGGTGGATCAATTCTAGGATTTTTTTCTTAAGGATTTCATAGGGATTCCACCTAAGATGGATGTTGAGTTCACGATAGTGTTTATATTGGGAGCAGAACCAGCTTCCATTTTTTCATATAGAGTGTCACTGACTAAACTCTAGGGACTTAAAACTCAGTTGGATGAATTAGAGAATAAGTGGTTTATTTTTTCTAGTATGTCACCTTGGGGATCTCTAGTAATTTTTTTAAGAAGGTTGAGGGGTCTTTGTGGTTGTGTGTCAATTATAGGAAGTTGAATTAGATGAAAATTAAGAATTAATACCATCTTCCTTATATCAATTATATTTTTGACCAACTAAGGGAAGCTTCAGTGTTCTCCAGATTGATTTGATTTTAGTATATCATCAGCTAAGGGTGACACATTATGATGTATCGTAGAATACCTTTAGGATAACATAAGGGTTATACGAGTTTTTGATCATTCCAATTTGGTTGATCAATGTGGCGGTAGTGTTTATGGCCCTAATGAACTGAATTGTTAACCCATGCCTAGATCAGTTTGTATTTTTCTTTTTCAATGATATCTTGGTGTATTCTAAGACTCATTATGATCATTCCAAACATCTCGACATCTTTTTGAGTTCACTAAGATAATATAGTCTATACACCCAGCTATCTAAATTTCACTTCTAGATCGATTGGGTGAATTTATTGGGTCGCATACTCTTAGAGGAAGGAATTTTAGTGGACCTGGAAAAATTATAGGCATTTGTGTATTGAAAGAAACCCAATAATGTTTCTTAGGTATGAATTTTTATGGGACTAGATAGCTACTACAGAAGGTTCATCGAAAACTTTTCCCATTTTGTGGAACTACTTTCAGGTCTATCTAAGAAGGGAATCAATATTTAATGGTCTGGGGCATGTGATAATTCTTTCCAAAGGTTACCAAATCTGTTGAATACCGAACCTATTTTGATCTTAACTAATATAATTAAGGGTTATACCTTGTATTTTGATACATCTGGTATTGGTATTGAGGTAGTGTTGATGAAGGGAGAATAAGGAGTAGCATAAATTTTATGATATTTGAGTCCCCAAGAAATAAATTTCTCCACTCATGATCTTGATTTGGCTATAGTGGTATACGTCTTGAAGTGTTGGTGGCATTACCTGATAGGACAACAGATTACCGTGTATACTAATCATAAAATACATAATTATATCTTTTATCAAAGTGATTTGAATACTCTGTACCAAATATGGGTTGAGTATATCCAGTATTTCAATTTTGATCTAGTTTACACATCAAGAAAGGGGAATAGTTTTTTGGACGCTTTAATTTAGGACAGTCGAAATTAGGGAGTTCATGAATCCAATTATGAGTGGATAATGGTAGAATTATTTGATGAGATGCATCTATAGGTACAAGATGGGCATGGGTAGATGACCCTTGATTCCTTAACAGTTGATTCCATGCTTTTGAACTAGATTACGGAGAGGTAGTGTGAGGATCTGGAATGCTTGACTTTAAGGGAGAGTCTTAATGGAGGGGAGTCAACTTCCGGTTAGACTGTTGGTGATGATAGGATTGTTTATGTTTGTTGTCGTGTTGTTGTGTCAACATGTATGTGAGAAAGTTTATTTGTGAGTTTCATAATTAAAAGTGGTCAATGCATCTTGTATTGACCAAAATGTATCATTATCTTCATAGGTAGTATTAGTGGATAGGGACAAAGAAATAGGTTTCAGTTTTTTTGGAGTGATGCATTACTCTCCATCAGGTGAAGGCTTAGTATTAGTGGTCAGGTGGTTTGTTTTAACCATTTCCCATTTCAGAATGGAAATGGGATTATGTGATGATGTATTTCTTTGTGGGCCTTCAAATAATTCCATGTAATAATGATGTGATTTGGTTAGTTGTGGATCGGTTGACCAAGGTGGTGCATTTCTTACCAATTTAAGAGACATTCACCATTCATCAACCTGGTGAGTTGTATGTTCAGGATATAGTGTGGTTTTATGGGGTGCAACAAATGATAGTTTTGTATCATTATCTGTATTTCACTTCATGATTCTATAATGGATTATAGAAGTTTCTTGGCACCCATGTATTTTTTAGTACATTTTTTCACCCACAGACGGATAGGCAGTCAGAGCGCACTATTCTGGTGTTAGAAAAAATGTTGATGGATTATGTCTTATATTTTGGTAGATTGTGGGAAAAAACTTGTGGCTTGATTATTTTTCCTACAAAAATATTTACCAGGATATGATTAAGATGGCACCACATTAGGCACTCTATGGTATACCGTATAGAACTCTATTTTTTTGGATAGAGGTTTGGAAATCAGATTAGTTAGGACTGATTCTCACACAAAATATGTGGGATAAGATCTAGTTGATCTAGAAATTCATGGCAACGACTTAGAGTATGAAAAATTCATATGAGGATCAGTGTATTCAAGATCTTGAGTTTATGTTTGGTGATCATGTGTTTATTTGAGTGTCTTCATGGATGGGTCACCATCGGATTAAAAAATAGGGTAAGCTGGAACCATGGTACATGGTTCTATTTTAGATTTTGGAGAGGGTCTAAATAGTGGCTACCTATTGGCTCTTCCATATTAATATATTGGTATGCACAATGTTTTCATGTGTCACAACTTTAACAGTATCACCCTGACCTATTTCATTCCATGAATGTTGAGGATGTTGAGATTGAGGATAATGTGTCCTTTAAAGAGAATCCCTTCTGTACTGGGGATCATAGCGATAAAGTCTTTTGGAGAAATATTGTACCAATGGTTTGAGATTTTTGGAAGCATGGTAATGTTCATGAAGAAAATTTAGAGATAGAGTTGGATATGCAGGCCCAGTGGCCCAGTCTCTTTTCATCAAAAGCTTAGTGGTTCTTGGATGTGTGTCTAAAGAGTAATTTATTATATGGTGATGAGGTTTTTAGTTCCCTAATATCATGTAGGTATTTACTTATTTAATTTTTGATTTTAAATACCTTATTATGGTTAATGGAATGTTTAATAGGAGTATGTAGAGGCTCGGAGGTGTTTTAGGGTTTTGGGACACCAAATAAAGGGGAAAATGGAAATCAAATGTAGGTTTCATGGTTGGTGCATGGTTAGAGGAATTGTTTTCCCCAAAATATGATATTTTAGAGGAGGGGTGAATGGTTAAGTAAATTATTAAAAGGGGGAAATCCAAACCATGTGAATTTGGATAGAGGCATTCTACATGGTTGGTGCATGATTTGTCAAACTATGTGGAATCCCCAGGTAACCGTGCAACTTAGAACCTTCTTGGATATAGGTAGATTCACTATAGGAATATGGTTTGGTAACCCACATAACAAAACCATGTGCCTCATTAAAAGTGATAAATTACCTCCTCCCCCTAGGGATTTTAAGTGTTAAACCTGATTTTCATCCCCATTTTCCTCCTCTAGACTTAGTGGCAGACCAAAGCTCCAAAATCATCCCAAGGGTCAATCTCTTTCATTTCTAGATTTTTTGGACTGTCTTGGGGTATAGATCGAACCTCCAAGTATTTCAAAAACTTATCTTTCTTCTCTTTTCCAGATTAGGTAATGTGGTTTCATTCCTTATTCAGAATCCCTAAAACACTCTTTTTCAAATGTATCTTAGTTTGGGGCTTAAAAAGGTTATTAAATTTGGATATAAGGCTATGGTTAAGATACCATTCATCTAAATATTTGATATAGGTGGTCTACAATTTATATCTCGTAGTATTATTATGGATTTCTACATGTGTGGTTGTGATATTGTTTCCCTATTGATGTGAATTTTATTCCTTTAGTAATATTTTATAAAATGGTTGAGTAAATGATGATTTATACCCCTCATTATCTTCAAGGGATTCATTGAGATTTATTTGACCATTTAGGGCCACCCATGGGGTGTGCCAATATTTAAAAACATGGAAAATTTTAATGTTAAGAATAATGTTATTTTCTGTCGAAATAGATCCCATTGTTAACGGGTTTGAATGTTATCTCAAATTATAAAAAGGAACTAATGATATTTGGGTATAGACATTGGAAATGGCATAAGTTATTGTTTTTTAAAACATGAAATATGGTTAATTGGAATAAAGTGAATGTGTCAAATGACTTAAGGGTTTGTAATTGAATTGCATAAGTGGGATAATTCATGGGAATTGATGAATTATGTAAAATGGGATAATGTTTGGATATTATTGAATAAGTTAAATGGTTTAAGGTATAAAAAGTAAAGTGGGTTAAATAGGCTATACTAAGTAAATGGTAAATGTGATAAATGGTTAAGGCTTGATGATGATTCATCTGTTAAATGAAATGTAAATTGTGAAAGGTTTTTTTATTGATTGTGTATGATTGTGATATGTTTTATATGGAAATGGATAAATAATCATGTGCACATGGATTGGTGGTGTGGCATAATGGATTGAGGTTTCTCCCACGAGTTGGGTTGTGCTGAGGCTCTAACCCCCAACCCTAAAATGCATGGGTTAGGGAGTCAGACTGAGGATTTATGCCCCTAACAAATTCATTTGATTAGACTACCTGGACTGAGGCTCCAAGTTAAGTGTGGTGTAATTACTATGAAATGTTTATCCCTAGTGATATAGGGAACTTGAATTATCCATCTTATGCATAGTATTTGACCATCTTAGGCCACTGTGTAAATGATGTATATGCCCAACCCATGGAACCAGTGAAGAATATGGATTAAGTGATTAAAATGGTTAAAGTGAATATTGTTAACTAATGGTACCCAATTTGTGTCTTTTTTATCTTTTCAATTATTTTTTAATTTCATGCACTATCTATTTGGAATGGATATTTTTTATACACCATTAGTGGTGGCCTACTAGGTTGAAATAACACCCTACTAAGGAATCCATTTGGTACCTAAGAAGATAAAATGGTTGTAGATCAGGACAAGGTAAAGGACCCTATGTAATGGAGTTAATTGGGGTATGGGACGTTCATGTACAAGGGTTTTGGACATGGAGTCAGGACCCGTTTTGGGGATGCTTTCATTACTCTTTATTTTGGGTCTGCTTCAATTTTGGCACTGATAACATGACATGGGATATTTATTATTTGATTTTGGTATATACCAAATTTAGGAAATGGTTGGTAATTCATGTTTTCTAATTTATTATTATTATTTCCATTAATTAGTATGTTATTTTTTTTGACTTACTATTCTAAAGAGGGTATAGTCACCCCATGTAACCTATTAGACCCTTGCTACTAGTGACCAACCTCTAGAATATAGGGAGGCATGCATGAGGTCATATAAAGACCCATCCTGGGGCCCTAGTTTAGTGGATTTTGGTTTGGGGACTTTACAATTGGAATCTGTATCATATTAAAATTGAATATAAAAACTTTGTAAAATTTTGATCTTTTTTACATTAAAAATCCGCTTTCGAGACATGTTTCACAGATTAATTTTAAATTAATTTCTTCCACTTATGTGAAGTGGATTTTGAAAATGGAATCCATATTTGTAATCATAATAATTTATAATTTTTATTAGGTCCTACATATTTTTTGACCAAAATGATAAGTGAAAGAGTAAAAATTAATCACAACGATTAAGAGAAAAACAAGTTTAGAAATGGATTAAACTATTAAGGGTAAATGACATAGAAACTTGTACAAGACCCATTTTCTAGTAATATATTGACCTTAACCATTCATGTCTCGAATTTTGTGCATTATTAAATCCTTTTTTTAGGTAAAAAAATGGATATACCTAGATTATACTTAGAAATACTAATCGTGTCCTCTACAACACTTATAAAAGGCCACCCCTTTCCCCCTCACATCACATCTACAAGAAACTTTTATTGACAAAAACCTTCAAAAATGACTTCCACACTTCCCTCAAATCATCATAAAAGACTTATTTTGGGAATAAATCCATCCATGGAAGGCCTTTCATGCAAACCAAAAGGAGATACTCGGAGAAGAGGTAATGTTCATCAACAAAAATGTTTGTTTTATTTCTCCTCCAAACCCATTATTTTTTTAATAATTATTATATAATAACCTTAATATATTCTATATAATAATATTATTTCTAATAGTATATCCTACAACTACACACACTTCCATAAAATGGGTTATGAAATCATCGTTCACATGTATGGTTGACTACCGCCTCGTAAACCGATGTCATACAATTTTCTATTACCACCCCTCAATGTGGGTAATAATGATGGAAATACTATTTAAATATTATATTTTAGATATTAATGATGTTATTATGCTTTTTAAATTTTTATATCTCACATACCTTCATGATTTCCATTTTGTGGGAATTCAGTAACATTGTTCATGTGTACGGTGGACTATTGCCTCGCGAAGCAATGTGATTCATTCCTAATTTATATAGAATGTATTAAGGATGAGTTTAATAGACATATGTGACATATATAAAAAAATTATACTGTGATGATAATATATATCATTTAATTTTCTTTCTTTCAATATGAAAAGAAAATGGAAACAACATTTATGCGTATATATGCCATACCGTCTCCATGAACAGTTCATTTCATTTATTATCACTACATTTTATGAATTAATATAAATTCATATATATACTAAATATATATTATATTTATATCATTTTTATCATTATTGAGATGATTAAATCATGATTTAAGTAATAGTACCAAGAATAAAAAGTCAAAACAAGTATAAAAAATCATTTATAACCTGAAACATAACTTTAGCCTAGAATTGATAATAAATAGCTAATATAAAGTCATAAAAAATCATAAATGGTAGGATATATATTAATATTTTTCTATGGTATATTTATAATAAATTTATATTTATTATATAGGAGGTTTGAATGAGTACGACGTAGGTCATGACATAATGTAAGGGATTGTAATTTCACTTTTAACTTCTGTGAGACACATATCATATTCACCACCTAATTATTTTATATGGTATATATAATTCCCATTTATTTATTTTATGATGATTATACTTAATTGTTTTTAATTATATGTAATTTAGGATCTCTCTTTAATGGGTTTTACAGTTCAAATTTACCAAATCTGTAAGAGTTTTTTGTCTCAAATTTCCTTCTTTGAGACACATGTTATGTTATGCTCGTATATTCCTTTACAAGGTGTATATACTAACATATTGAAATGATATATCATGAATATCATTATTTTAATTATATTTTAATATTAATTTAATGTTATCCTTTCATGTGGATTATGACTCAATGTAACCAAAGTGGTAAGAGTTTATTAATGTAATAACCCCGTTTATCGAGATTACTTATGATTATACTTCCATTGAAAAAATATTAAAAGACACATATCAATAATTATCATGAGTTATCTTCACCTAAATTTTTTACTAATATTTTTTAGGTAATGGTTCCATTATTCCACTCTTTGGTCCTTAAGATATTTATGAAAAAAATCCATAAAATCTATCTTTATTTCTCTCTTTGGTCGGAAATTCGTCTTCTTTCAAAAAAATGTTTTCAAAAAATGTTTTTAAATGATATTTTAATCTCATTTTATTGTAAAATGATTTTGAAAACATTTTATATTTTAAAAATTATCTAAAATTATTTTAGAATCTTATTTTATACGTTTTAAAGGTTATTTTGAATGAAAATGATTTCCAAAATGTTTTATGTTTCAAAAAGTTTTTTCAAAGTGGAAAAGATATTTTCTTTAATAAATTTTTAAATTAACATTTAGAAATTATTTTACATCTAATCTTTCATCCATTGATGTTACATATGCCTTATTGAAGATATTATCCATGGATAAATTTCATAGAATTTCTCTAAATGGTTTGTGTTTTGATGCATTATGTTTATGAAACGTGTTTCTCATCTATGGGTTATACCATGAAAATAAATTATGAAATATGATTATTTTCATGGGTTGTTAATTGATAAAATTATTATGAAACCATTATATTTTCCATAGGTTATGATATAATGATATTTTTATTATAACATTTTCATTTCATGGGTTGTTATATAATGAATGTTTATAATCTTATGTCACACATATGTATTATTTCATTATGTGATGAGTAGGACCCATATCTCCCTCAAATTCATAGGGTAAAGATTTATATCTCATGAGATAAAAATAGAAAACAAGTTGACAAGCCTAATCCATAATGGGAAATCAGTAATTCTTGATCCAAAATGAAAAATATGTGTATGCTAATTCAGAAAGGGAAACAGGTGCGTCCTAATTCACTATTGGAAACTGGTGTTCCCTAATCCACTATATTTATGGTCTTGGTAGTTAAAAATGAAACATAAAATTATTTTCTTTATTTATGATGGTTCCACACATTTAATCCATGAGATTTTGGTTCATGATAGTTTTAGAATGATTTCTCACCCTTATGAATCATGTTTTCTAAAATAATGATTTTTATGCCATACAACATGTTTATGATAGGTTGGGTATGAACTTCATGAGTTATGAACATTATTATGTATCATTATACTCATATTATGCTTCTATATAATAATATATCAATATCTCTTATATTTAACCTTACTAAGAATTTGATCCGACCCTTTCTTATTATTCCTTCCCCATGTTATGAATATGTTTTTGGGTAGGGTATTCATATTAGGATTACTAGGTGAAATGATCTTTTGGGGTGGTGTTAAATATCTTTCACCAAATTAGAAGTTATGTTACATGTTTCTAAATATAATAAACTATTATGTTACTTGGGTGTGTTTTGTGTCTAATGTGATGAGTATTCGTCCAAAAATATATAATATTTGTGTATGATAATCTTGGGTCATTATATACCTATATACCTTCCAATTTTTTGGAAAATGATAACATTTCTCGTGTGTATGTGTGGACTACCACCTCCACAAAGTAATGTTATATGGTTTTAATTTTATTTTGATAGGAATGGTAATAAGGATTGATTTAATAAATGATATATTATATAATTTTTTTTGTAAAGGTTAATTAATATTTACATTTCATTTTCTCCATCCATTGAGAAAATGGAAATAGTGTTCAAGCGTATGTATGGTCTTCCGTCTCTATAAACAGTATAATTCATGTTTATGTCTATAATTTTTCTAGATGACAATACATAGGTATATAATGAATATATCATATATTTATATCCAAATTAATATTCTAGAGATGATGGAACCATAATAAAAGTAAAAGGACCAAAAATACTCCACCAAAACATATATGGTAAACGAAGTAGTTGTCACCCGAAATAGTGATTTTAACAAATAAATGTTAATAAAATGGTGGTAAAAGTTTATAAGTAAATAATATATGGTATTATACATATTATTATAGTTATAAAGTTGATTTATAATTAATATATTTTTTATACCGGAGGTTTTATCATGTACAAAGGTAGTCAAGACATCAGGTAAGGGATTTTCTTTCACTTTTATTTCTTTGGAACACATGCCATATTCACTAATTGTTTCTTATGAGTAGTGTATAAACTAACAATTAATGTCCTTCATTGTGATTATTATGAAAATTATTAGAATTTACATAACCATATAAGGTTATTTCTTTCATGGTTCTTATGATTCAAAAGTTGGCAAAGTAGTAATGGGTTTAACTTTCAATCCCATTGTTTATGATTATGTTTTGGTGAAATATTATGATATATCTCTTAATAAAATCATTAATTTTATTCTTATATGGTTATTTATAGAGAATAAATGTTTGTACTTCATTTTTCTCCATTTAATAACTAATGAGACCAAAATAATTTTTTAATAAAAAATGACATTATTTCTCTCTTCTATCGAAAATCATTTCTCTTCTATGTCCATGTTTTCTAAAAAATTAAATAATATATTTAATATTCTCCAATTATTATTTAAATACATTTATACCCATATTTTTATATTAAAAAAATAAAATTAATATTCTTTTTGTTTTTTAAATGATATACTTTTGACTTTTTATCAAAAATGTGAAAGGATTCATTATTTTATTGTGTACAATATGAATGGTATTCTCAACCATCATGACTGCTAAATGATTTAAATATTACTTTATAAGATTCCATTGTTATTTTAAATGAATTTTCTTACATTAGTGTTTGGAAAATTTTATATTTCAATGAAGTGGTTTCAAAAAAGAAAATGATATTTTCCTAAAGAATATTTTTAATGATCTTTTTATGGTATTTTTATTTATCAGTGATGATAAAGTTTTGTGTGGATTATGTTTTAATGGGTATATGATCCAATGGTACCATCCTTATTTTTTATATAGATGGTTTATGATTATTATTATTATGGGTAGTTTATGAAACCTACATATTTTCCATGGGTTATGATATGATGGATTTAGGAAATATTTATAAAAATGATTTCCTTTGAATAGGTTATGATTTGAGGATATTATGAATTTTTAATGATCTTATGAAACATGTATGTTTGGTTTTCAATATGTTATAGGTGGGACTAGAATTATATATCCCTCCATTGAATTTGGTAAATTTTTATATATCATGAGAAAATTATGGTAAAAAATATGATGTGCTTCATCCACTGTGTGAAACAAGATGATGTACTAGATCCAATAAGAGAAATAGGTCAATATGCTTGACCCACCATGGGATACAGATGGTGATGCCTGATACATTATGATATGGTAAACATGTAAGGATTCCTAATCCACAATGATTTTATGTTCTTGGTAGTTAATCTTTATTTATTAAATGGTTCGCATACTTACGATGGTGCCACACTTATATGACATGAACTTATGGTTCATGATTGATTTACGAGGTTTTATCACTCTTATGATTCAAGTCTTTTAAAATGATAATGTTTTTTATATGGGTCATGTTTATGATCCATGGTAAATTGGGTATGAACGTTTTATGATATACTCATTATCTCATACCCTTATTTTTATCTCATGCTTTCATATGATCGTCAATTGATATCTCACGTGTTTACCCTTACTAGAAATCTGAGCTCACCCTTTCTTATGTTTCATTTACCCATATTAAGAAGAAACATTTAATTAGGGTGTCTTTATTAATAGTAATAAATTTGAATATCTTAATGGTGAAATTGAAGATCTTTTATGGAATAAGAATATTGTGTAACTTGTCTTCAATGACACTAAACATTTATGATCTTTTGGATTGTGTTTTTGAAATGTGTTTAATATTCATCTAAAAATATGTAATACTAAAATATGAAAATATTGGATGATTTACAGGTTACATCTCTATCCTAGAAACTTTTTAGGGAGAGGGATTCAGGTAATATTAAGTTTCTATTTAATGATCTTGGTTAAGATAGTGGTTTTGGCCAGGTGTTTTTATAGGGTTGTTAGATGTGTAGAACTCAGTTTTTTCTGTTGTTTGTCTTTGTTTGGATATTTGGTTTCTTTTCCATCATTCTACTTGGACCTGTTCTAGAGGGGGACCAGAGCACGAATTCTTCATCGATGCAGGCCTTTTGGATTGGGTTGCTTGAGAGTATATGGCTATGCCATCGGTACCGTGCTCGTGCACTTATGCACGAGACTGCTTACTGAAGGGCTCTATATAGGTGAAGACTTGTTATTAGGATCAATTGATGGAGTGGGGTAGGTCTGGTGGTTTTATTTGGATTTTATTTTTCTACCTGTGTTTTTAAGAGTTTGATCAGATTATTTTTGTGGTTTCTCACTTTATTCATCAAAAGTGTTTTGATAATATAAAAAGTAATTTTCAATCATAAAAATTTTATTAACATCCACTACTTATTAAATTACATACCATAGTTTTCACTATAATTATTATTACCAGAAACATTACATATTATAGTTCATTTATAGTAAAAATTCATAATAAAAACCCAGTTTCCTTTTCGAAAACCCCGCAATTCATTCCAAAATCCCTCACAAAAACCAACCCCACCCCCACCCCCCATTTCCAAAAAAAATAGTCATTCCATCACTATCCCATAACATCCCATCCACTATTTCCCCATCAACAAACATGTTTCCCCTATGACAATAATGGAAAACAGATCCAAATAATCCAAAACATAGTTAGGGAAACACAGAAAAACCATCCATAAAAATTCACTACTAATACTACAGAAATGATATAATTATAAACAAGGAAACTAAAAACAAACAATAATTAATTTCAGTAATTGAACACTTTTACAATTACCATTTAAAAATAATTCTTTCATCTTAATTCAAAACTTCATGAATGTCCGACACCAATTAAATTCCATATTTCACACAACTTATTCATTACCATATTTATTTGTTTATCCTTTTAGGAGAGGGTATTCTAATAAATATATAAAAATCACATATATCATAGGAGAAAAAAATCTCAACAGTAACATAAAATAAACATTAAAGGAATGAAATATCATACAATCATATAAAACAAATTCAAATCAACATCTCCCTTCAATTTACTTTTTTATAATTCATTATATTCATTATTTAAATACATAACATCCAACCAAAGAAAATAAAATCTTGACACTTTAACTATTTGTATTTAATAAAGTGGGATAATTCATGAATTCTCAACCTCAGTCGAATAATTAACAATACTTATGCTAGGGAAAATTAATAGAATATGATCACAAGATGATGATCGCATTAGGGGAAAAAATAAACCTCGGTCATAGTAGACTCCTATAAATCCATTTCCCATAACCAAAAAAAACTAAATCAAATCTACTATCATGGCCTCTATATGAATAAGGGTGGAATTAGAACCCAAAATAAAGGGAGATAAACTCAACTAAAATCACAACTGGTAGATATATGAAAAACAATGGATAATTCCCATTACATGTCACTCAAAGGTCTCCCCTTACAAGATTATATTTTTTTAAAGATCAATAAAAACTAATTAATATTTATGTATTTATATTGGATTCAAAATTTATACTGGCATTGGAAATTCTTAGTACCACAGTATAACCAATGATGGTCATGCTCGGATAGGGATAAACTGAATGAATCTCTAAAATATACACCAATATCTACCTTATATGCCAAATTAAATTATCAATAAAATCCTTAAATTTTAATATAACCAATAGAGGCCACGGTGAAAACAATGTTGTTATATCGGGATGTATGGTTTTATAAAATGTATGGTGAAACCATGATCTAGGCCATAGGGAAATTGAAGCACTATGGAGTAATGTAAACCAAAATGGAATAACCATGAAATAAACCACATTGGGTATCACCTCATAATAATTGAGGCCACTCTATAAAATACAATCAAGAAACACATAAGAAAACCACCTATTCCCCTTAATAAAACAACAAAGCTCCTCACACTATGACCATAAAATCATAAAAGGACATACATAACTGTAATAATTTTATATGTAAGTGTTTCTTATAAATAAGAAGATTTTCTATTTTACTAAAATCTTTGTTGGGATCATTTATGTCATGATCAGATCCATCCATGTTATGACTAGGCTATATCTTTAAAATATTGAAACACTTAACTCATATATCTTATACCCCATGCTGCGACATAAGAACCACATCATAATTCAACCCTTCATATTGCAACACATAGAACTATATAACGGACTTCTCTTTTAGCTATCACAATATGCTTCACCACCCTTGTCCATGCTAAAGAAACTATCATCCATCTAAAATCACAATTATAACTCCCACCCTCTTCCTAAAACCTTCTTTGACACCACAAAGACCTACAAAACACAATGTAATTTTCTGATATGATCTAGTCCATTTCATTATATACATCTCTAATAATTATCATCATTGATATTTAAAACCCAACATGTAAGGAAAAAAACCACCAACCCAAAAAATCCTTAGAATATACCTCTCATAGAGGAACAACGTCACAAGTAGAGTAGAATATATCATATAAATAAACAATATAAAATAAATATGTTCTAATAGTTATCTCAATATAATGAAAAAACATGGTTCAAAACATCTCAAGGTTCTTAGAATGAATCTATGACTCAAACTCACCCATATCTTCCTATATTCCATCTTGCCTCAACAAAACACAAATCATGGGAATGGTATGTCGACACAACAACTTCTCCTTAAGATCCTGAATATCAATTGGTCGCTCCATGACTTTCATGTTATCCACTACATTAAACACTCCCAAATCAATGACTGGTATTTATCATGATCATATCAAATAAGTTGTGACACATTGAGAACATCATTGATCTGATTCAACTATGGGGGAATTTATAACTAATACACCACCCCCACAATGCACTCCAAAACCTAAAATAGATAGATAAACATGGGAGAAATCTTACTTTCTCATCCAATCATCTGATACACATAATGAGTAGAAACCCTTAGGACCACATGTTTTCCAACCCCAAACTCTGGATGAGTCCACCTTCAATCAGAATTTGACTTTTTATGGAGTTGTGATAACTTAATCTTCTTCTTAATCATATACACTTTGTCATTCATGATTTATACCACATAAAGATCAAGGATCCTTGGTTCTTTAACTTTATTCCAACCTTATTGATACTTTTAAGGATGTATGTAGCCTATAGATATTAAAATGGAATAGTGATAGATATTATTTTTCATAAACTCAACCAATGGTAAGTGTTTCACCCACAATCCACTAAAATCAAAAATATAGATGGACATTATATCCTCTATAATATTGATGGTTTGATTTGTTTTACCATATATCTAAGGATGGAAGTACGTTCTGAGGCATATCTATAAGACAAAATCATATTGAAGACCACACCAAACCTATGATGTAACATGAGTGTATTGACTATATATTGTAGCCATAATCACACTATGATGTTTCATAATCTCATTCACATACAACCTTGCTAGAATATCTACAACACTCAACTCTCTAGTTCTAAGGAAATGAGATAAATTTGTCAAAAGACACATTACCACCAAAATAGAGTCACATAATCCCTGATCTCAACGAAAATGGGTGAATAAATCCATTGAAATATTCTCTCACTTTTATTAGGGAGAACCAACTAGTTCCAACAACTTACCTATAACTATATACTTTTCCTTCTCTTGGTGATAGACCAAACACTATGACACAAACTTTACTAGAGATTTATTCATCCCTGAAAAACATAAATTTCTCCTTATGGTATGATTCATCTTGGATATACTAAGATATAATATTATGGTTTATCTATTAAACTCACATGGAACCACCTCTCCCATCTCTAGTGTAATAAATAACCTCCCTTGAAGAAATAACCATTATCAATCATCCTCAAACTATCCCTTGTAAGTGTCACCCTGAAATATGTGATCCTATATTACCAAATCCTTTGAGTCTCCCCACTGAGACTCCTCCAACTACTATAACAATAATCATTAAACCACCCTATTGTATAGGAAACCTCTATCTCTAAACTCCACCACATCAAGATGAATCACTATAAGATCTTTAATCACTCTCTAAGAATCATTATATTATTGAATGAAATATAATTATGAAATACTACTCTATTAAAAAATCACAGTATTCCCTTTCCCTAGGATGTAAGAGATATAAAATTAATTGTTTTACAAGAACTATATCCAACACTATTGACATAGATTCTACTAGTTGATAGAAAATATAACTCGAGATATTATGATTTTGAAAGCTAATAAAGAATTTACTGATGATGTAATTCCATCATCTCTTAATAGAAAAATGGTTTTACTATAAAATAAATATCATGGGAAGAATAGTTATGGTTATGTGGATATAAATATCCAGATATATATGAGATCACATCCCTCTACTACCTCAAGATTCAACCCAATCCAATAAGGGAAGAATCATAGAAATTCCCAAACACAACTCCCTTCTCTTGAAACCATAGTAGAAGAATAGTGATCAATATCTCATTAAATATGTAAAAATATACCGAACATTGATCAACCCATACGAAAGCCTGGTCCTTTAAAATCAGGTCTTTAAATTATGAAACAATCCATTAGAAATTTTACATGAACCTCTTCTAATATCACAAATGAAAAATGAAATTATGGACATCAAAAATATTCATCAGTGATGAACATGAAAAAAAATTACTCCATCATCAAGGGGACAATTGTAACGCCCTTTTCAGACACCTCATGCTTGATAAAATACACCCCACACATCCAAAACATGCACTTGGAAAACTTTTCATAAATCTGATAGCGCATAATGATTTTTTAAACATTATTTAGATTATCATAATGTTCCTCCTATAAATTTATATACACTAGTATTTCATAGACGAACACTACCAGAAACTAATCTAGTAACTCATGAAACATTGATTTTATAATCCCCCATGAAAATAATTGGGGAGTTAATGACACTAAATGATGTGACTAAATACTACAAGTTCCTATAACAACACTAGAATATAGTCTTTTGGATATACTCCTCTTTCACCTACATCAGATGATTCAAAGATCCTAAATCAATCAATGAATGATAGATAGCTCCCTTTAACTAATTGAAATAATAACTTATCCTTGGAAGTTAATAATGATTATAGATTGTCACTTGGTTCATCCATTGGTAGTATATACACAACCTCTGACCACCATCTTCTTTATTAATGAATAACACTAAGAAACCCTATAGAGACACAATAGGTGAGATAAAACCCTTTGATAACAAATCATCAATCAAAACCATCAACTCTCGCATAATAAAAGGTTACATGTGATAATAATCCACAAAATGGATAGGAAAAGGGATGAAACTTTACCCAAACATGATATCACATTGAGGGGGTAGGGGAACAACCTCTTTGAGAAAATGGTCCATGAACTCCTCAACAATTATAAAAAATACCCCTTCATTAAATTCTTATAAATCCAATAAAAACATTTCTAGATAAGAAAAAAACTCTAAATTATTATGACCCATTTGATGGTCCTAATGACAAAAAAACAACATCACATAATGTCCTTTGATATCAAAGTGTACCACTCTATAAGAAATCAATGACTACATGCATTGAATAAAACCAAACCATGAAACATATGAAATCATATAGTAATATTTTTAATAATAATAAATCCTTAAATCATTAATACTACCCCATCATCAGTTCACAAACCCCAACACACAATAATAAAATTGGACTAACCTATAATAGTCATTGTCAACATCAAGGTCTCTAGAATACTCTCAAACATGAGCCCTAACAAATTAACTAATAGAGTTTGAATAAATAACTATGAATAACTTGAATAAAATAATGTAAAGATCATGGGGTAAGAAAAATAGATAGTACTAAGGAAAACTGTGGCTCTCTTGGTGATGGTATCTCCATGGAATGTAACTAACCATAAACATATCCTCTACCTCATTGGCCCTGTTGATGAACACCTCCATCATCACACTTAGCCATATTTATTTGATGAAAGGGGAAATATTTTTTTAACATATGTCTATTATATATCACTCATAGGAAAAAATGTATAATGAAATATCTCCCAGTATGGACTCTGAGGAAATTATTATTGAGTTGAGATTGAAAATTATCCACATATTCTATGATAATCACAAAGGATGGTGCGTCAAGGAAACTAATGGTGCTCAACATCTCCACAGATATATTACACATTCATAGAGATCCTGAATAACACAAATTTAATGCCAACTATAAAAATAATATAAATGAACATTAAGGAAACCCCATGATAAGTTGAATCCTTGACTGACCTATCCACTAATACCCTCAAACTATAGGTCTAATTCTCAGGATTCTCTAATGACTCCCCTCCTAAGGTGATCCTGACTATGTATGCACCTCTCAATCACCTATATATTATTTAAAACCTTTTTATATATTTTAAATATATATGGGGTAATTGTATAAAAAATATCTAAACATACTTATTTAGCATGGTTCTTAATAAGATTGTAACTCCCCTAACTCATCAGTTGTGAGTATTGGGGTCTAATATTGGCTTTTTATACATTGTCTCCCTACAATGTAGACCATCATATCATCCTAGAACACCATGAAACTACTATGCACACATAGACCCAAACTTATGTTATTTCTTATGCACCTTCTTCATGAACCATTCTAACCTAGTTTTTCTGATCGATCTCTCTTACTTTTGTCGTTGAGTTGTCTTTGGGAACAACCGAGCCTTGTCTTATTTTTTAATAGGAGACCCAAATAATTTTTCTAGAAAAACATATTCAACATGAAATTAATATGTATAATCTAAAATTAAACTCTAAAACTATTATTCTCATTTATTAAAATGATAAATATATATATTCTTACATATTCAAAGACAATTCACCATAAAATCCATCATTTCATTTCCTAAAATCCTTTATCTTCCATAATATTCTTCATTCACACATAAACCATATATAATGTTTTCTAATACAACTATAGACTCATGATGGAAACAATAACCCCATTTGTATTTTATTTAGAATATGGATTTTATGGTCTCTTCATCCTCCCCCTTTCTCAATGAAATGAAAAGATCAATGTTTTTTGGGAAATGTTTCACTCTATTGAGTTTTTAAAAAAAATATTAATTTTCTCCACATAATTTTTTTCTTATTAAAAGATTTTTTTTGAGAATAAAACTTCTTGAGAATCCACTTGAATCTAATAAGGAATGATTCATACACTAATCAACTCTATATCTATGTGGGATAACCCAATTTAAGAAAAAAAAGTGATTAATTTAGATCCTGTAGTTTTCCATATACTATTCCCTATGGTTGACACTCAATATACCTCAAAAATTATTTTTCATCAAGTGATGTTTATGAACACAATATTTACATGATGTTAGATTATTATAAAAGGTTTTTATCTTCTAGGATTCCCCTCTATGGGTGCTCTTCATCAATCATAATCTTGGTTTATATTTATTTATAAATAGTCTCCAAACATCAGATATACTAGTTGATCTCATATATAAAATGAAATAATGATGTGTTTTGAGGAGATCCCATCTAAGTTGATCATAATGGATCATTTCCTGAATATTATGAAACATTATTTTTTTCATGTATCACCATGGATTCCGTATCACCTTTAATTACCTACAAAAAATAACAAACACAAAAAATGTATGGGAAAAAGGTCATTATTTTCTTAGCTCCTTTGTTATATCCATAAGGATAAGATTTATTAACCTCTCCCAAAACATGTTTTGACTTCATAATCCTTTCACCCTTCGTTCTTAAAGTATTAATTTCTCTAGGTGGAATGGTCTTCATAATTACTTCATCTTTTATTGATATAATATTATTATTCATAATATAAATCATGGAGTATTAATTTTTTTCCATTTTCTTATCTAGTTCTACCTGATCTATCCATATGATCAAAAATTCTTTAGGAACCTGAGCAATCTTCTTCAGTTTTGTGGACTTCTTATTTTCATTATCATTCTTATCCCAATAAGTTACAAGTGATTTCTATTTTCTTATAGATTCTTATTTTTTAGGTAACAATTTCGTGAACTTATTTGTTGTATGCACAAATTGTTTACATCTTTCACATAGATCTCAAATATTCTTATTGTTTCCTTTCATGATTAATTCCTTATTTATTTCAATCCTAATTCATTTTTCACAAATGTTCATGGTCAATTTTCTATAGTCCAGGATGAGAAACTTTAAACCATAATAGAAAACCCATTTCAATGTTGATGTGAATTATTTAGTAACAATATCCTTGATTATACTTTGTTCAATCAAATTCTTCTAATAATTTCCTAAGGAATGATTTATTCAATTTCCACTATGATTTCTAGAAAATCGTGGTATTTTATACTTAGTATAATAAGATGTATTTTTCAATGGTACACACCAAAATTCCTCATAACAGTGACCATTTATATTGAAATAATAATAGAATATTTTTAGATATTCATATCTTTTCATTGTATTCGTATTTCATCATCCCTATGACTCTTGATTTAACACAACAAGATTTTTTTCTTCATGTCTGCTCCCCTGAAACATATTCCTTTTATAATTTTCATACACTGATATATTATTCCAAAAATTTGTTTCCTTATGTCTGAAATTCCAATGGAATCATCAATAGAAAAAAACCATCTTGTTTTTATGATAGATACAATGTGTCTTGATTTGATTTTCTATTATTATTATTATTATATATTATTAGACTTCCATTGATCAGAACTTGAGTATTTATGCTTATTGAATGTTCCTTCATCCACCCTAGTTGAGATGGTTGGACTATTAGGTCTAGTATTCATCAACTTTTTCCTATATTTTGATTTATTTATTATACCAACTGATGAAATTGCATTTGTAAAATAAATTTATCATGATAGTGGATTACCTCCTTCCATGTGTTTGTAGTAGATTATTCAGTAAGAGATCTCAATAGTTTTCTATTATTTCCATGATACTTCCTCATTGAAGGAATAATTTCAGAATTTTTTTGATAATAAATATATTTTCTGTAGTTTGAGAACTCTCATACTGATTGGATTCCAAATTTCTAGGTTTTATCTCTATCCCAACTCACTTTATATTAATAGTATTTTTCTTAGTTTCAACTATGCTCAGTATTTTTGTGTATTCATTCTCAATATTTTGTATATGATTTTTATGTGATTAATTTTACTCTATTAAAAATATATCAAGTTCTCTTATTATTTTATCTTGGTTATTAAATTATTCATCATTTATTATCTTGATATACTTTGAGATTTATTCTGTATCTTTAATTTTTTTAAGAGTATTGACTAGGAAAGATTCTACACATTGATTTAGGATATATATTTCTTGTAATTATCTCCCAAATAATTTCAACTATGTTTTCTCCTCCTTAACCTTCAAATCTTCTTTATTATTGTTTTCATTATTACCATAATGAGTTTTTCCTTCAAATTTAACATTTGAAAATGGATCTTTAAAATAAATCCTTTCAATGATTTCATACACTAGATACTCAATATTATTAATATTTTCCTCATCAAAAGCCATCAAATATATAAATTACATGGATTTATCATTATCTTTCTTACTAAGATTCATTTATCATTTTAGGTTATCTTGAATGAATAACTATTTTCCAAGTCATTCATGTTCATATTTTAGCTCATTCACATGTTCAATTGCTTCTTTCAGTCAATGATTAGTCTTTTGATTTTTTGTTTTCTGGATATAAAATTCTTCAAGGGAACCATCCAGTTATTCCTAAATTTCAATAACACCATATGTTTCTTTAATTTCTTGAACTTTTGTCACTTTCACCTCTTGAATATTATGTTCTTTCTTTAGTGGCTCTATTATCTTTCCTTTTTTAGAATATTTACCCATAGAAATTGATTGTTTCCAAACAATAAATACATATATAGGTTTAACACTAAGTCAAAACCTTTATACTTTTATACCAATTATTAGACCTTGGGATTCCCAAAGAGTGGGGTGAATTAAGGGATAGGTCGAATTAAATTTTTTATTTTTACTTGTTTGGGATATTGTTCTCATGTTAATAGTAACTATGCTAAACCTATATTTTATGTCAACAATTTCATAAAAACATTCAAAAATATGGTGGAAATTAAATCACTCATAGAACGTAGATATTTTTACTTAGTTTTACACTAAGGGAATGTCCAAAGAGCATACACCATAGATATGAGGGTACTAAATTTTTTTACTACACTTCACTAGTTCTTTGGTTTAAGATGTTTTATCAATGTTTACTCCATGCTAGCCACACTTCCTTTAAAATTTTTGGGTTTAATCACTCATTACCTAGGGGCACTCCCTATTCTTCACCACTAGAAATTTCTTTGATGAAGGGTAAGATAAGTTTATATACTTGGTAGTCCCTCCATGATATTTGAGGATATCATTAACTTCTTACATCTGTTGTTTCTGATAGATTCACAATGATCTTAAAACTATTTATCTTATTATTTTTTCAAACCATATGAGACCAACTTCATTATTTGTGAGTTGAGCCTATTATTTTCATACCCAAAAATGATAGTCAAGAGATTATAATAATTCTTAAATTGGAATTATCCAGTTATACACTTCTTTTCAAGTCTCTTAATATGACAATAACATGATCCCAGTTCGTTGTCTCCTAATTCCAAGTACAACAATCAGTACTACAAATCACTCTTTCAAAAGTTCTAGAAATTGGATTTATTTGTGATAAAAAATATTTTTTGATCAAAGTTACATTAAAATGGGGTACCTTTTATAAATTCTAAAAAATTGTTGATAAAGTCCCCTTTTATCATATCTAAATAAGAGCTCTAGTAAAAGTAAAAAAAATAATATTTTTCAAAAGAAAAAAATTGTAAATTTCTATATATTCATAGGGAGAGACCACCCCATTTTTATCAGGGCTCAAAGTCCCCCACCACTTTTTTTATTAGAGTTGCTACAAGAGTCCCCCTAACATTTTATAGTGATAGAGACTTTTATCAGTGCTAGTATACCTTTTTCACATGCCTGGGCACCCCTACCTTAACTTGGTTTCAAACCTGAGACCTCCCCCTCAGGGATCTGTGGCTTTACCACTGCACTATGTTGTTTTGTTCTGTATTTTTTTATATCTATTTATATGTGTGTGTGTGTGTCTATCATTAAATTTTTATCCATATATATATATATATATAATTATATTCAAATACATTTATAAAATATGTTTTGTGTGTGTGTTTATAAATAAATTCATACATGCATATATTTATATATGTGTGTATCTATGAATGTAATTATACATATTTATATTTATATGCATATATTCGTATATATAGATAAATATATATTTTTTTATTAATACTGACATACACACAAATATATTTATATATATAAACATTATATATACATCGTATAGGTATATATATTAAGACATTTTTATTTTGAATAAACTATACAATATTTTTTATTTATATTTGGTTTATATAGTTAAAAATATATTTTATATGTAAATATGTTTACATATTTATTTATAAAATTAATTTTTTATGTGTAAATATATACAAATATGTATATGTGTGAATATATATTAATTATAAATAACATCAAGATATAAAAAATGATAAAATTTAAAAGTTATAATATCCAAATGAGTGTAATACATGAGAATAAATTGAATATCCATCCAAAAAATGATTAGAAGACTCCCTTAAATGAAGAGTAAATTCTATAAAATATTAAAAAATAGGGGTACCCTGGAAAAAAACATAGTTTTAAGGCCTTATAAGACTTTTTGTAAAAACAAATTAATAGGTTTCTCCTTTTTAATATAGTGTAGATCATTTTTCAACCTTCGATTTGATATGTGGTAAAGCTCAAATGGACACTTAGATCAAAATTTATGGTTATTTAAAGTTTGACTATTCTTTTCAACTTATTTTAGATAATTATTAATTTATTGATTTTTTCCATATTTAAATATATATTAAATGAATTTTACTCAAATATAATTTGTATATTTTTAATAAATATTATTTTTTAATTATTTGATAAACCATTTTCCACTAAATATTTAATATATTAAATGTGACTACATATTTCGTATTATATAAATAATATTTTATAAAATATATTATATTTATATCAATATAAATATATTTATATATTAATATATAATTTTCAATAATATATAACTTTTTTAATGAATTATACCTTTTATCAACAATAAACATTATCCTTTTAGAATTGATTAATGACATACTTTTATCAATGTTGATAAAATCCATAATAAAAGAATATTTTATCAGTGTTATTTTTAGCGATGATAAAAGTACCCCCTTTATTAGTGATTTTTTAGAACTGATAAAGGGTAGGACTGGATAAATCCAAATTTGTGGTAGTGAAAATTATTTCATCTATTTCTCTTCTAAGATATCTTCTACACTAATGTAACATCTTGACCCTGATTCCACTAATCTGGTATACCAAGATGGTTTTTCGTGAGGCGTCAATCACGTCTCCTTATATGCTACAGGTTGTCGACTATTAGCAAGGGCCTAGAGTGTGATAGTGGAAAACTATTCCATCATATCAGAGTAAGAAAATAGTTTAAATAGCTACGTATCCCACATTGTAGTAATAAATTAGAGTGCATAAGAAGTAAAAAAACTTAAATAAAACATGATGTAATAAAAAATGAAAAATATTTAAAAGACCAAATAGTTATTTCATACATATAACAATAGTCACCTGCCAGGCGGACTATAATGATATGGGAATACAAAAGAAACTAAAGTAAAATTTATGGGATCTGCTACTAACTTTGAGCTAGACCACATAACCGGTCTTCAGACATTGTCAAACTGCACTAGCCCAATCTGATGAATCCACATAAGCATCTCCACTAGGACACACAACTCTAGGCCTCAACACTATCCACCATGTTACAATGCTTAACCTGGTAAGAATACATATGGTCTACACACACATCTAGGTTCAAGTTCATGGGTGATAAATAATTTCATTAGGTCACCCCAATGATGAACCTATAAAATATGATCCCATACATGCATATAAAAGTAATATGCTCAGCCTAGCTGAGACTCAAATGAAAATATAAGAAAGCCAATAAATAAGAAACCAAATTAGAACCCTAGGTTCGTAATCCATGTTAACTAGGAATGTTACACCCTAGATGTCCATATTTAAATGTTTGTACATATATAGTCACATACCTATACATATATACATACATATATATGTGTGTGAATATTCCTAAGTAAGGTGAATGAAATAACATAAAACCAATCAGCAGTTGATCCTTGGGTATATAATACCAATCACCTGGACCTCTTTTGAAAGTTCATTGAACCGGATGTCATACCACTTAAGTCATGTATAATTAATTCTATTTCTAGGTCTGTAATACCAATCGACATATACCTACATTAACCATATATGGATACTCATCCTAACACTAGGTTCACCTGTACATTCCTTCAATCACTGTAAAGAAGGATCCCATGGAATTACATTTTGACATACTCTAAATGATAAATGATCTAGACTCCATGCTACTCATTCCATGTAAATCTAGTCCAATGTATGATTCCAAGATATCGGTCCATAGGAGGTCAAGAAATTCAGAACTCGAATAATCCCAAAAGGTCATACCCTTAGGCTATTTGTAAGGAGAACTCATGGGTGAGATGCCACACCCACCCCTAGAGTCTCTAATAAGGGAGAGTTGAATAATACCTACCATCTGGAAGAGAGTAATGATTTTCTGCATCCAAATATGTCAAATTCCATTTCCAACACCATGATCAAGTATTGGTCAGGGAGAGCATAATCCCCCCCCCCCCCCACTCACTCGAGAGAGTGTAATCATGCATGAGTAAAATAATCTGGGATACCATTCCCAAATTGAGGAGAGAGTAACCATCCTCATCACAAATGAACCAGAGGAGAGAGGAATAATCCTCATCACTCGAGAGAGTGTAATCATCCATGAGTATCATTACTAGTCATTTCATGCTCATATATCATAATCACAGGATCAATAAAAGGATACCAAGAAGAAACTCTATAAATCCCAACAATATAATAATCAAATATACAGGCTCAAAAATCAATTATCGGGTAATAAATCTAGGTATAATAATAAATATAAAAATAACATGTCTTAGAATCCATATCTTCTGAAGAACATTCACTCATCTCAAAGCGATATAAATACACCTCATGTCAGCCTAAATAGACACCATCTAGGAATCACCTCTGGTAATCATAATTGCATCAGTAGTAAACAAGTGAAAGTATAAAAAAATTGTGAGGGTGGTGGAATGCCTAAACACAACACTACTACCACAGCCCCATGGGATTATAAGTTCATCACAGGTTTTAAGGTGAAACCCACTACCATCTCTACCTAAACCTGATGTATAAACTAACATTTGGTCAAACATTAGGGAACCCATTATGTTCCTCATGAAAAACACTGAGAGGCATTATACTTGGGATCCTTAGCAGAAATGGTAGAGTAATCTTACATTGAATCCTCAAGGTCCATGAATAAGTGAAGGAATCCTACTTTGAATCCTCAACTGTAAAGTAAAGGAAGAATCCTACATGGGATCCTCGAATAATAACCAATAGAGGCTTTAAACAGGGGATCCTTGGAAGAGTATATAGAAAGTTGTTTCATACACGGGGCCCTCACAACAAGGTACGAAGGGAAAAGACATCCTATAAGGGACCATAAGAATGTGATATAGGTAAAGGAATCCGACTAGGGATTTCCTAGGTCATCATGTATGAAAAAGAATCTAATAGGGGATCCTTGGTACAAGAATAAGGTAGATGCATCCTAATGTGGATACTCTAAATCAAGATGTAAGTAGAGGAATCCTATAGTGGATCCTCAAAAACAACTGGTCTCATGGCCTATTAGGTGATAATGGAACATCTAAAAAGGGATAAACCATAAAAGGAAGGCTATAAGGAATCATTCATAAGAGATAGATCATGGATCATCTCAGATCAGGGTCTCACTCACAGGAGACAACTATATTTTATTATAATAGGAAGAACCTATATGTTCTTGAAACCCCACAAAAAAGTCCTCAAAACACCTCATGGGTCATACCATCATGATCTATATAAAACAATACTCAGAATGGAATACTCGTGGTTATAATTCCAACTCCTAGATAAAAAGATATGAAAACCCATCAAAAGAGTGACAAGGGAAGAGTACACAACAAGTGTACCCCGGTACACGATGCGTACCCTCAAAACTCTACCTGGGCATGTACTCTAGCCGAACATGGTGTCTAAATACCCAAGTACATGGCATGTTGACCATGTACATGGAATATACACTACATGGGGTACCTTCTCTTATACCTCAAATGGAAAGGCCATGTATTCTCCCTGGTCTTATACATCTACACAGTGTGTGACCCACACAGGGTCTGGTCATGTACTCCACACAGCATGTGTTTCTTTACACGGGCAGCCTAGCTGGGTACTTAGTTACATGGATGAGTCCCTATACACGGAATGTATGACCCATAAATGGAATTTCTTTATAAAATTTCATCTTCCCCAAATAGTAATAACACATGGCATGTGTTCCCTAAACAACACGTTGTGTAGATGGGTTTTCCAGAATGAAAAGCCACTGAATTTCCATGAAACCCCTATTTTCACCCAAAAAGCAGTAGATTGACCCTCAAGGGGACCCAATAAAGCATATAAGGATATTAAAACTTGAAAATATTAAGAATACAATGATTTGAAGAAAATTTTAAAAATGGACTACGTTTGGATGGAATCCACTGATGCTTCACCTATTTCTACAGTCCACAGTTGTCGCATGATGATTCAGCACATCATGAGCACCATGATGGTACTTTATTCCTATCCCTCTCCTTATCCATATCTCACTCTCTCATTATCTCTCTTGGACACATAAAGAAGTATTACCATCCACATGTGTGAGAATCTAGGAAGAAAATAAGAAAAGAAAAATAGAAAAAGAAAAGGAAGAAAAAGAAAAGGAAAAAGAAAAAGAAAAAGGGGGATCGGCTAGGCCTGACGCCAAACTCGAGTTTATACCTCACCTAGGAAAAACTACCCATTACAGACTCATCGATAGAGACATAATCTCAATAAAATTGTCCTTTTAAAAAATATTTTCAAACTAACCTACATGAATAAATTCATATTTAATTTACTAAATGTTAAACATTAATTATTCCACAAAAATTTGAACCACTCGGAATTCCACCAAGCTATTATCTTAGGATAAAATCCTAATTATGAGACCAATAGAGTGATGAAAAAAATATACAATATCATCTAATAGGAGAGAAATTGAATTTTATTCCTTAAAAGAATCTAATAGAAAAAATTCAAATTTATGCTCAAAACTCTTGTCCATAAAAACATGGTACTTTACAATCTCCCACCATAAACATTCTCATCCCCTAGAATCCTAGTTATAAGACATGTATCCATTATCTCAAACTAGGATTCTACAAAAAATAGATACCTTGACTATCTAATGACTAGTCTCATAAATTCAATAATTATCTCCTACCTGGGAGACACTTAACTGTGAACGATCTGGTACTCCCCACCATAGGAATATCGTTATCATCTTTTTAAAACCAAAAATTGAGCTCAATAGATCATAAAAAAACCGAATTTAAACAAAAAACAAGGTTCACCACCCTCAAATCGCCAACAGTGAACACTGTAGCATATGGATTACCTTATACCACTCCTCAGGTGCAACCTCAATTGTTCCTATTCCAAACTAAGAAAGACATTTAAAATAAAACAATATTTTTATATGATTGATGCTCTCTCAGCATGATCAAGATAATATCAAGATAGAACATGCTCATCCCTAATCAGGATTACACTAAGATTCCATTTAAATGCATGTACATCTCTCTATGATCCACACTCACATCGAACAAGGATAATTTACCTTTAGCCAACACTTGACACAACTTCTCCCAACAATGAGTTTCTAGGTTCAACATGGTTCAACCATATTGTGGTACCCAATTTATTCCTAAAATCACCTCTACTATAGAGGTACATTCGTCATTTAACTAAAAATCTTGAGCAACCATGAATATGGAAATTATTGAAACCATCTGTCCTCAACTAACACTTATCCACTCATTTATTTAAAAACTAAACAATACCACGTGAAATCAGTGTGTACTTTATCACCCAAATCATACTCAAATGATTCGTCCATTATAAGAATAATATGATCATTCTATATGAAACATCATTTTCATTAATCCAAAAGTTCCCTTGGAACACCTCTTCAAAAATAGGCACAACAACCATGCCAAGATTTATTCCATGACTGCTTGCCTCATGGAATTGTTCCAATCATAAACGTCTACCCATGCTCTGATTACATTAGAAAAAGTGGAAACACTGGTCGACTAGGTCAGGAACTTAAACATTCCTTCCCATCGAATCCATTCTTTATACCAAAGCACCCTATGTTCTTTGTGAAAATATAAAGGAATAAACCTACCTATAACACAAAAGCACATGAACCTTAGCCTAGTTGGTGAGGAATCTCTAAGTGAATCTATGAGAACCAGGTTTGAAACCAAGCAGAGGCATAATTTCGGGGTACTGTATCAGGTACTGTATATGTATTGTAGTAGGTACTATAGCAGTATTGTGTGGTACTGTAGTAGGTACTATACGGGTAATGTAGCAGGTACAGTAGTAGCTATTGTTCGGTACTGCAGCAGTTGGAACTATTCAACTTGGGCTACCAGTTTGGGCTTGGAGTCCTTAAGTCCTTCGTTCCACCCAAGCCTTCAGATTAGTATGGATTTTGGTACACCTTTAAGGCCTTCGGGCCACCTCAAGGCCTTTAGGTCACACGATCAATGCAGTTGCCCCAAAAAGACTCTATAGAAAGAAGCATCCCTAGATGAGGATTTAGAGCAGGCGAACTCACAAGAGCAGAACCAAAAAAATTAGAAGAATGAGAGGGTATGACAATTCCATTGGGACCAGTCTATGCTTTCAGGGGAATCTTAGCCAAACGGTCATGTGAAGTTGGAGAGCTACAATCATAATACAGATTCTGGGGAGGGGTAATTCCTTGTATTTATAGTATGGTTGAATTCTTGAATATCATCAGCTCATTTAATGTCTCTTAAGATTATGGGCCATGTAATCTTTAAGCCTAAATGACTTTTAAGGGTTCCCCCTCATCCCATGAAAGGGGGTTATCAAAATCAATAAAAATAAAGTTCTTTTGGCCATTAGGTACTATAAAACAAAAATTGAGTACCTACCATGAATTGATCTCAAAATGAGTGTAAAACCAAGATCACTGACTAAAAAAGGATTTCATAGGCCTATGACAACCTCTTAAATGGTCTTCCCTTGAAAAAAATGGGTGTCGACCTACTAGGGTATGCATAATAACATAGGACCACTAAGTATTCCACCTAGCCCTACTCATCATGTCTCATAACTGGGTTACAAGGTCTAACCACCAAGCCTAATAGATTAAACCTCTCTAAATAAGGTAAAGATCACAATGACCTATGAGGGTCAAAAATAGAAATATTGATTATGAGGGCCTAATCCTCACTGATCATACTCATAAAGAACTTCTCCTTGGAGGTCAAGATACTAATGTAGAATCGATACTGAACTGACACTCACCAGGAATCCATATATAGTATTTCCCTCTAGAGATCCAGCTTGCAAGAAAGGTCCTAGTATCCATCAGCGTTAGACTCATTGATCTGAATAGATAACTATGACCATATAAACAACACCCCCAATGGGTAAAATAGAAGGGAAACATATTCCATATGGACCTACAAGTGTCGTTTCACCTCCAGTCACAACTACAAATATAGATTTTTTTAGTGCTAAAAATGGCCTTTAGCAGCGCTAGAAAAACGTTGTTAAAGCCGGAAAAGATAAAGGGGGGTCCCCTTTATCGTCTCTCCAAAAAACACTGATAATGACCCCTTTTATCAGCACTAAAAAAATCATTGATAAAAGGGGTCTTTTATCAGCGCTAAAACAAAGCACTGATAAAAGGGTCCTTTATCAGCGCTTTGTTTTAGCGCTGATAAAAGACCCCTTTATGAGTGCTTCCTTTATCAGCTCTTTCGTTTTAGCACTGCTATAGGACCCCTTTTATCAGCGCTTTTTTAAAAGCACTGAAAAAAGTTAAAAAAATTATAAAAAATTATAAAAATTAAAATAATACTGCCAATCGAGGTCCTTTTTTAGCACTTGATCCCCCCCCAAAGCACATTTCCACCCCCTATAGCGCCCCACGCACCCCCTCCACCCTTTTACAATGATTTCTCTCATATTCCCCCATGCGCGTGCTCCCCTACCTCCACCAGGATTTGAACTCGAGACCTTCCCCCTACGCGCCTAAGCCCTTACCACTCCTCTATTTTGATTTGTCTTCCATTTCATGATATATATATATATAGTTATATTTATTTATATAGTAATATATATTTATATTAATATATATATAGTTATATTAATATATATATAGTTATATTAATATATATAGTTATATTAATATATATATATAGTTATATTAATATATATCTCTATTTATATATATATATATTTAGTTATATTTATTCATATAGTAATATATATATAGTTATATTAATATATATATAGTTATATTAATATATATCTCTATATATATATAGTTATATTTATTAGGATAGTAATATATATTTATATTAATATATATATAGTTATATTAATATATATATATATATAGTTATATTAATATATATATTTATAGTGATATTAATATATATATTTATAGTGATATTAATATATATATTTATAGTAATATTAATATATATATATAGTTATATTAATATATATATATAGTTTGATTAATGTATATATAGTTATATTAATATATAGGTATATAAATATTCATATATTTGTATTTTAAATAAAATGTATATTAGTTATTATTTAGATAAAGCTAATATATTTTATATGTAAATATATTTTATTATTTATATTTAATTTTATTTTTATGTGTGAATATATAAAAAATATGTATATATTGTTATATATTTGATTATAAATAGCAGTGCCTTATAAAAAATGATGAAATTTCAAAAACATAATATCAATATGAATGCAATACCTTGTAATAAATTCAGTCCCCACCAAAAAAATCCAATAATACCCCCCTTAAACGAGGCTGAGAATCTACAAAATGTTAAAAAATCGGGGTACCCCGACTAAATAATCAGTTTTGGAAGCCTTCTGGGCCTTTTTTAACCTCAACAAAACCTTGACCAAGGTCCCCCCTCTATCACAAAGACGTAGAGCACGTCAAATTCTTCGATTTGATATGTGGTAGAGCTCAAACAGACACCCGGATAAAAAGTTATGGTCGTTTGAAGTTTGAGTTGCGTTTTCAACATATTTTGGATCTTTTTTTACTTTTTTTATTTTTTTGGTGTTCAAATTGTTATTAAATGACTATTACTCCATAATAAATATCAAATTATTAATTAAAAAAAATTAATATTTTTTTATGCTATTTTTACTAAATATCTTATATATTTAGTGTAAGTATATATTTATACTTATCTAAAATATATTTAAAATTATATTTAAAAAATATATATTATATTTATATAAATATAACAATATATATATATTTAAATATTAATATATATTTTTTACTGATTTTTTTGAATGTAGACCCTTTATCAGTGCTTTTAAAAAAATCGCTGATAAAGACCCCCTTTATCAACGCTAAGAAAAAAGCGCTGATAAAAGGGTGGCACTGGGAAAAACTGTTTTTGTGGTAGTGAGTGCCTGAGGACTTAGTCATAAACCTCACAAAAAAACACTTCAACATAGATCCACATAACCTTCCATAATAATTAAATATATATATATATATGTATGTATTTATATGTAAGTAGGACCAATTTATTGGACTTGGTCATCAGTAAAAGAAACACTAACATTCCCATTTGGTGTGAATCCTATGTGCCAAATATGAAGAACGAGACACCTCTTTCCATTATCGGTAAAGAGTAAAAATCTATCACCAGCCTCTTTTAAATGGCCAAGTTCCAGATATCCGTAGTAAATCATAACATCCACACAACATGTGTGTCACTCAAGAAAAAAATCATATACAACTGTAACATCACAGATCAGAATAGAAATCACAGACCCTTAGAAACTAGAAAATATTATTAGAACAAGTGTTCTTGATGCACCAATCTGATATCCATTATCAGTTTAGAAAAATTCTTAATAATCCTATCTACCATGTACCAAATAGTAAATATCAGGAAAAGAAAGTCTTTGATACCACTTTGTAACATCCTGACCCAGATGCCACTAATATAGTTCTCTGAGCCTGTTTTCCTTGTGGTCTCAAGCACACCTCCTCGTATTCCAAAGGTTTCCAACTAACATAGAGGGCATAGGTTTTTATAGTGGGTAGAATATTCATTCATATCAAAGTAATCAAATAATGGAAATAGATAATTATAAAACACATATTAATAGTCACCTACTAATCTGACCATACAGATACATAAATACAAAAGAAACAAAAATAAAAGGACTGGAATCTACTGCTAACTTCGAGCATGACCACATACTCGGTCTCTAAATACTTTAAAACTGAACCAGCCTAATCATATGAACCCACAAGATCATCTCCACTCTAACATACAACTTTGGGCCTCAAACCTTTCCACCATGCAATTGTGCTCAGCCTGAATAGTAGATATAAGGTCTACACGCACACCGAGGTGTATGTTTAGGGGTGATAAATAATCTCAATAGGCCACCCAAATGATGAACCAATAAAATATATTGTCATACATGCATGCCAAATCAATATGCTCAGCCTAACCGTGACTCAGTTGAAAAGATAAGAAAATCCAATAAATGAAAAAAACACAGTTAAACCTTGGGTCTTTAATCCCTATAAACTGGTCAATTTCCATTGTGGATGTCCATGACTATATGTGTATACAAGTACAGTCCCATGCCTATACATATATAGATAAATATAAACATTCATGATTAAGATGAATGAAATAACATAAAACCAATTAGCAGTCAGTCATTGGGTTTGTAATCTCGATCACCTAGACATCTTGTGCAAGGTAATTGAGCTAGATTTCATGCCACTCAAGTCATGTATCATTAATTCAAACATTGTGTCTGTAATCCCATTCGACATATACCTATATTATCCAATTCTAGAAATGTCTTTGACCAAGCTATATCACCATATGAGGACCCTAACCCTAGGTTCACTCATACTCGCCTCCAATCATTGAAAAGATGGATTCTAGGGAAGTACATATGTACATCCTATAAATGGTCACTGAGATAGTTTCCATGATAATCATGAAATATAAATATTTTCCAATGTATGATCCTTAGGTCTCGGTCTTTAGGTTGTCATGAAATTCAGAACTCAGATAATCCCTAACGGTCTGTCTCTTAGGTGATCTATAAGGGTAACTCATCAATGAGATGCCATGCCCACCCCTAAAGTCTCTAATAAGGTAGAGTGGAATAATACCTATTATCCATAAAAGAGTAATCATTTTTTTAACCATTGATGTTAAATTCCATCTCCAACACCACGACCAAGTACTGATCAGGTAGAGCATAATCATCCACAAGTACAATCATCTAGGATGTCATGCCCGAATCGAGGACAATGTAATCATCCTCATTGTAAATGAACCAGAGGAGGAAGGAATCATCCTCATCACTCAATATATTGTAATCATCCACGAGTATAATTACTAGGTATTCCATTCCCATATATCATAATCATATGATTTACATTTAGATACTAGGAAACACCTCTGGAAATCCAAACAATATAATAACCAAATATATAGGCTCAATAGCGAAGTCCTAGGTAATGTTCTTGGTATACTAACAAATATGAAAATAAAATGTCTCTAATGTTGGATCTCAAGAAGAAAATTTGAGAATCTCAAAGAGAAATAAAGACCCCTTACATTAGGTTCAATAGTAACTAACTAGGAATCACCTCTAGTAATCGTCATTGCATCAGCATTAAACAAGTGAAAGTATAAACAAAAGAGTGAGGGTGGTTGAATGCCTAAACCTAGAACTACTACCACATCTACATGGTATTACTTGTTTGGAACAGGTTCTATGGTGATTCCTACAACCATATCTACCCAAACCCATTGTACAAACTCAGGGTCGGTTAAACATTAGGTCACCCACTAGGTCCGTCAAGTCAAACACTGAGAGGCATCCTACATGGAATCCTTATAAGAAAGAGTAATGGTGGAATCATAGAGGGTATATTCAAGGTCCATTCATAAGAAAAGGAATCCTACTCCAAATCCTCATCTATAAATTAAAGGAAGAATCCTACATGGGATCCTTGAATGGTAAACAACAGAGGCATCCAATAAGGGATCTCAAAATGGTATGTAGAAAGGGTTGTCTAACATGGAACCCTACCAACATTTTTTAAAGGGAAAAGTCATCCAACAAGAGACCCTCAGAACTTTATATGCATGAAGGGATCATATTATATATTCCCTTGGTTATAATTTAAGAAAATACATCCCATTAGGAATCCTTGGTATAAGAAGGCATCCAACACGGGATACTATAGGTCGAAAAATAAGCAGAGGAATCCTAGAAGGGATCCTTTAAAATAACAAATCTCATGGCCTCTTAGGCCAAAAGGAAACATCTCATAATAAAGAAATATTTAAAAGAATTCTACAAGTCATATATCATGAGTGACAGATCATGGATCATCTCAGATCAGGCGTCTCACTCTCAGGAGACAACTGGGTTTTATTTTCGGAGAAAGAACTTTTCCATTCATGAAACATCATATATGATTCCCTAAAAAACTTCAATGGACTTACCATCATGATCTACATGAAAAGATAATCAGAATGGAAAACTCATGAGTCCAATTCTGACTCCTGGATGAAAATATATGAAAAATCCATAAAAGGGTGATAAGGGAGGATTACAAGGTGTGTGTGTCCTAGTAGAGGGCGTGTACCATTGAAACTCCACATGGGTGTGTACTTCAGCCAAAATTGTTAGGTAAATGCCTAAGTACATGGAAGTTTGACCTTGTACATAGTGTGTGCCCGACAAGGGGTACCTTCCCATGTACGTCATAGGTTATTGACATGTATTTTATTTGGTCATGTAGATTTACGTGGTGTGCGGCCCACTTGGGGTTTGTTTGTGTACTCGACACGAAATATGATCCTTTACACCGGCAGCCTGGACGGGTACTCATCTACACAGATGAGTCCCTATAAAAAATTTTTATAACCCATACACTTTCTGTACATTGATATGTTTTTCTTCCCCAAACAAGAATACCAAGGAGCATGTGTTCCTAGAACCACACATCATGTAGATGGGTTTTCCGGAACAGAAAACCTCTGAATAGCTCTAAAACCCTTTTTTGACCACAAAAGTAGTAGATCATCCCTCAAGGGTAACTAATAAATCATATAATGGTATTAAAACATGAAAACATTTAAAAAATTGTATTTTTTGAAAAACATAAAAACGTCCTACCTTTGGGTGAAATCTGATGAAGCTTCACATATTTCTACAGTCCACGGTTGCCGCACAATGATTCAACACATCCCGAGCTCTGTGGCAGTACCATTATTCCATTAAATCTCTTTATATATCTCCCTCAATAATTTTATCTCTCATTCATGTGATGTAGGATTCCCAGCTACATGTGTGAGAATCCAAGAGTGAAATAAGAAAACAAATTGGTAAAAAAAGAAAAAAAAAAAGAAAATCGGGTCTCGACTAGCCCTAGAACCCAAATCAATTTTATGCATCACCGAGGGGAAAATCCCCATTATAGAATCAAAGTCAGATAAATGATCTCAATATGATTCTCCATTAAAAAGATATTTTGAAATGAACGTATGTGGATAAATTAATATTTGATTTATTAAATACTTAACATTAATTATTCTACTAAAATTTGAATGTCTTATAATTCCACCAAACTTTGGTCCTATGGTAAAAACTCTATTTTAGGAAAAATAGAGTAGTAATAAAAATTATCTGAGTTCATATTCTAGGTGGAAAATGCCATTTAACACCTTATAAGCATCTGATATAAAAATCAAAATTTCTTCTCAAAACTCTAGTTAGAAAAAGCATGGGACGTTACAATTGAAAATAGATATAACCACAACATTGTGCTACACTCATTTCACTCTCCCATTCTTTATAAAAATTCACTCTAAATTATTTTATATAATTATCATATGAACTATCACATGTAAATTATATAATAATGTTTTTACTTCAGTCATTCTTTATTCATGTGTATAATATCTCATGTGTTCCGTACAACCTTGTCATATTATTACACCTTCATGAATAGTATAAAACATGATTTAAGATTCATGTTACTCAAGTGTGTGATGATTATTTTTGGAAATAGGTGATGGTGATCTTTATATTCCACTTCATGTATTGAGAAACGCTGATCAACTCCTCATTTTCACTACTATATCACATGACTATCCTTTATGGATGTGAAATCATGCTTCGTAACTCCATTCAAAACCAAATCCCATTTGAGACATCATTTAAATTTTATCTCATCACTTTTAGATATCTAATCTTCACACTCACTCTCTTTTCTTTAAATCCTTCTTTTAAATGAGCTTACCATCTTTTGGAATTCTCACTTCTTCATTTAACTCACGCGATCATGTGACTCGATCGCCCATCATGTAACCATCATATGATGATGACTCCAAGAGAAGGGGAATCATTTATTTAATCATGAATAATCGGATTGATAATATAAAAATCAATATGTATAAAGATACTTATCTCATATGCAGTCGTGAGATACCCAGGCTTGAAGACGAAGATATGGCATATTGTGATCATCCCACTAGAAATGTCCATCTATTTTAAGGTAGAGGAACATTGAATATTAATGCTCTCATCCCACATAAAATAATCCTCATGGTTTAAATAAAAGTAATAGTAGATTAAATAACCACATATATAAACATATTAATTAAATTTATCACACATAAATTAAAGTTAATTTCCAAAAACACACTTTTTAATTTTCCTTGAAATTTTTTCCACTCATTTAATGATCTGACACAATAAAATTATCATTTTAATACCTAGAAAAATATATATTTATGCATAAAAATATATATATAAACACGCACTCATGAAAATACATGAACCATTAAGTATCCCATTTATAATATTACAATTCTGAAAAAATTCATATTACATTATCCTTTCAACATTATAAATTAATAGGAAAAACAAATTCCAAATAATATTTCTTATGAAATGTATAATTTGGTACATACCTTCCAAACTAAAACTAATAGAATTACAACCACTTATTATACTTTGAGTGAGAACAGGTACAACTAAAAATTATACATCTTTTACTTTAAAAACATAACCCAATAAAAAATTATAACTCAATATAACAAATATCCATTTTCAAAACATAATCCAATATACAATAACAATTGAACAAATAATTTTGAAATTAAAAACATGGTTTCTTAATAATAAAATAAAACATAAATATGCATCACTCAAATATCAATGTCAAATCTTTTGGTATATAAGAATCAATTCTTATAAAATCATTCTATTTAAAAAAACATTTCAATAATGTATTTCTATAAGAAATCAAACATTTTATTATTCAATCAAAGATACCTTGACCAAAGAAATAAAATTAGACAATACATTAATTTTCTACTCATCATCAATGGCTAACTTAAACAAACCAAACACATCAAATATTGTTATAATTGAAAAATAGTAATCCAAAAAAAGATATTATATCCCTCTCCAATTATTCTGCTTCTAAAAATATCTCATTTAGAATAAGTAGTCTAGCATATTTAGTGGATTTTTATTTAACATGGTATCTATTTAATTCTATTTGATCTTAAGAAAAATATTATAAAGGAAATCATAATTCTCATTCTATACATATCCAAATAAGAAAATATGCAATTCGAATACCTTCCAATCAATAAATGTTATAAGTAAAAAACCATAAAATTTGGATGATACATATAATAACCGTTTGGGATTATTAAAATTAATTAATAAACATTTGAATCATTATCATTTCCAAAAACATAGTCACACTAAAAATTTAAATCTTTTATTTGTCCACATTTGAAAACACTACATCATAACCATTCCATGTCAAATCATATTTTAAAATTCTATGTTTGTAATAAAATATTACTAAAAGGTAGAAATCAAACATTTGACTTTATAATATTTTAGTTCACCATTAATAAATCTCTCAACTCATTTCAAATCATAAAAATATATTTCATTGGAAATATTAAAAAAAACATCCATATCAGTGTCTAATTATTAGTTTTTCTAATCAATCATAAAGGAATGATTCATTATAAATATTTATTTTAAAAAATAAATACATGAATAAATATTACATAATCTAAACATAACATAGAATTTTGGAATGCATGAAATTATCCCCACTAAAATTTTCCAAAATATCATGAAAATATCATTAATTTGTCTCCCACAAATAATAAGATAAAATTGAAATAAAAAACCATATAAATTAAAATAAAAAATTTCATATATGTTTCAATAGTGTTCCTATAAAGTCATTAGAAGATGAATTTGAAAAAATATATTTTTTATTATAAATGGATTTGTTGTATAGTAAACTAAACCATGATTTAGACTTATATTCATGATTGGAAACCTCCAAATAGGATTGTATAGTGCATGTGCATGGTATGTAGCCCATGCATTCTAACCATATAGCCCAAGAATTTCCTTTATTATTAATTATGTCATAAAACATTTCTACACAAAGTAACATAAAAATATCATTTAAAATTTGATTATAAATAAAAAATAAAGAATATGTAAAATATAAAAGATATATACTTGGAATCCCATTGTGACTCAAGGCTCTACTTAAAAAGCGTTGACAAGATACAATCTCACAAAATACCCACATGATTATTATAATCTAATCATTCTTGAACCATATTTACTATATAATTAAATAAAAACATTCTTCTAATACCATTTTTTAGTTCACTATATTAGGATAACTTGTCCTGATAACTAAGACAGTAATCCAACACACTCATAGATTTTTCTCAATCTCCATGGTTTGGAAATAAGTTTTATGTTAATCAACTATCACTTTGGAACAAATTAACATAACTATAAATAAAAAAATAGGTTATCCTTCCAAATATATCTTAAACACTTAATATGTTGGATATGTTCCATGTATGAAATAAACTCTTATGAAATAAATTAACAAAAATCATGGAATAACTTGAATAAAAAATAGTAAAACCAAAATATATAGAAATATACACATTATATTACATGAATTATAAACATAAAATATAAAATAATGAAAGTGAAACTAATACAAGAAAAAATAGAGATGGAGAGATAAGGAATATAGATATATGGTTGTAACAAAATACATGAAAAAAGATAATTTAAACTACTAGTCTTTATATGATATTAATAATTCACTTATACACTCCTACAACCAATTAAAACTTAAGAATCTTCCTCCTAATAAAAATGGAACCAATATTTTACCTGCATAATATAAAATCAAGGATATATATACAAAAGTATATAAATGGGGTTTTAGAAATAATACTTATAGTATATGACCAATTATCTATACAAATATATTTAGGAAAAAATCATGTAATTATTGATTGAAATAAAAGTATGTAAATATAATTTTTATTATTATAAAATAGAGTATGAATAATTATTTAGAATTTTATATTATATTTATTTGAAAATATCACAAAAATGTCTTAATCAGAAAATTAAAGAAATAAAAGGAAAAAAATTGAAGGACGAGTGCCTTCAAATTACAAAGATAAAATAAAAATTAATGAGATATTATTTAATGAAATAATTCCTTATTTTAAGAATGAAATAATTATTTCATTACATAAATATAATATAATTTTTTCTATATATATGATAAATAATCCAATGATCGTGGAATATTTTATAGAAACCTTTAGAACCCTGTATGTTTTTAGTATCCCAATGATAAACATCCAACAATAAGTATCTTAACATAACTATAAATATCAATTAACTATCAAGAATTATGTGACAATTCCTTGGTTATAATAATACAATATTAGAAAAGGATTATCCAAAACCATTTACAAAAATATGTTGTGATACCAGCTACACTTAAACCCAACTTTCTATAACTGTAATTATCAGGTGGTGAACCCCAAAATCATAGTGAAATCTTATTTTAGGGGATATTACCTAGAGAGGATTCCTAAATTGGTGTATCGCTAATACAAATAATTCCCATTAATCATCCCATGGCTTCCTATGTGGTTTTATTAATAGAGGTGTTCAAATAATTCAATATATCATTTAAACATCAAATTTTGACTAACCACAACATTAAAAATCAATTTACAATAAAATTAAAATATCATAAATATCACCTTACCTGTCCTTTAAAAGACACTACCCCTTTAACAATAATAAAAATACCTCATAATAATATAGCTCTACATTTAATTAAGTTGTATCATGTGTAATAACATCAATGGTTTAAAAAAATCAATATTGATTTAATCTTCAAAATTTTCCAAGAAAAATAGAAATCAAATAGAATAACATAATATATTTCATTTCAATGTTCAATAAAAATATTTTAATAAACAAATTCATGTGATTAAATGATAATGAAGTTGTAATATTCAGTCCATAAAAGCTACCTTATTTATCTTGCTTCAATAACTGAGGAGATCAACAAATTTTGTTCATGGTAGAGGATGTAAAGATCTTTTCATCATATCTTCATTTAAATCTAGTTCATGTTTTCTATGAAGCTAGATCTAGTATAGATTAGATCCTCCATGTTATGGAGTTAGTTATTTTAAAGATTATTTATTATCTTATTGGATAATGATATCATTTTTTTGATTTGGGGATCCTAAGAAACAATATTATCGTTGAAATCATAGATTTTGGAGGATTATTTTATTTTGATGTGAAAGTATATAAGTGGTCCACCTTTTCCTTATAGGTTTTTGAATCATTACTGATTCTGTTTTGGGAATTATTTTATGTTCTGCGTTTTCATATCTTTAACTTTTATTCCCAAATTTCGATAATAAATGTTCTAGGATCTCCAATGAAAATAAATTCATCAAGCCTCAACCACTCTCTACCCTCAGTAGACTAAGTTTTCATTTTTATTGATATTGCTATGGGAATTCCAAAATATGTTTGGATTAAGAGAGAACAAGAAGAATTTTTTCAATAAATCTTGTATAAGGATGTCCCAGTGTTATACTTCATGTGTATGTGTTGTGTCCAATTATCCTTTGTGTGTGGATGATCTTATGGTGTATGTAAAATTAAGGGTATTATGAAGGATGGATACCTAGTTGATCAAGTTAAAATTACTAAATGGATTTCTAAGGAATATAAATCAATGGGTGTTTTGTTGGAGTTAGTTCTCTAGAACCAACTACTTGTACTTTAGATTACATTTATGTGGATATTAATTTAAATATATTATCATAATATTATTGTTATTATCCATAACATTAATATGATAATTTCATAGGGTATCTATCACATTGATAAAGTCATATCAGTTCCCATCTATGATGAGAGACTTAAAGTGCCATGATAATACTCTTAATATATAGTTCTATGATCAGATAAAAACTATTATGGGAAAAATAGTATATAGAATTTTATGTGTGAGTACTCATCAGTTGATGAGATTTATCTCATGAGGTTCACACTTATTAATCCCCAATATGGGTGGTTATGATAAGAGACCCACTAAAAAGAATTCTATTTGTTTTTTTGTCACTGAATATTCATATTTGTGAGTGCATGTGATGGTATTTAGAATTTAATATTATTATTAATACATGATACAACTCACACACTTAGATATATTCAATAAACAATGATGATGACATTTTATGGAGAATTTGGATATGTTGGTTCGTTGTAGGTGATGTAAAATTAATGGATAAGTCAAGGAATTATTTCCCCCTCCATCTTTATGGTAGCTAATATCTCGACTATTTTATTAGAATATAACGGTCGTATTAAATTCCATGGAAATGGTTCATCAATGATTTTATTTCAAATATTCAAAGAAAAACATATCGATCATATATGTTGATGACACATATTAGTAACCTTCTTGATGAGATATTAAGATAGAGGGATTATATCAAATAGGGAGTGTTCATATGTGGTTGTCAAAATTGTGATATAAAGTTCTTTGTTTTGGGTTCCTTGAGTAGTTTGTAGACATTAATCATGGACTTTATACATACACACCAAACACCAACAAGAAAGAATCCTAGAGGGTCACACTCTAATTGATTCTACTGATCTCAATTAAATTATAATTGAATTTTTTAGTAGAATAAAAAATGTTCCCAAGACCAATGGATAATTTTATTGATGGTTTATTAATTGAATAAAATAAATTAATATTTATTCATCAGATTTTCAATAAAATAATTTTTTTATTGAATATTTAATAAATATTTATTCAATGGTTTATGTATTGAAATATTTATTTATTAATACAATTTTTATTTAGGAATTAAATAAATATCGAGGAGGTTAAATGGACCAAGACATCATCCATTGATTAATATTAATTTTTTAGCTGATAAAATATATTTATCATTGCACAAGTTATCACATGTTGTAAAAAAATCATATTATTTTATTATTATTCTGTGTCCTATGGTTTATTAAGAATTATTATAATATTTAATGGTTTTCATGCAACTAAATAATATCTAAACCTAAACTAAAACTCTATAAATAGATGTTTATTTCTATTATGTAGGGTTAAATGAAAATTTAGAATACAGAATAGTTTCTCTCAATAGACTTCTCTCTCTCTCAAATTCCTTCTCCCTTCTTATCAAGAATGAGAACAACTCATTCAAGCCTGGTGGATTGTGAAATGATCAAGAAAATTTATTCTTCATGCTAGCACCTAAAATTTAGTTTTCATTTCTCATAGATCAATAGAGAATGTGTGGATCACTACTACAGGGATTCTACACTTAGATCCTTAAATCACAACAAAGGTAATCTTGAAAGGGTCTTTTGGAAGATCAATCTCATCATCAAAGAAAGATCATTTTTCCATTTATTCAATTCTTCCAATCATAAATTATATAATTATAAATTTAATGTGAAATATCCCCTATAAGGGTTTTGGTAAAATCTATATTAAAATATATTTTAATTTAACACCCACCAAATGCATTTTCTCTATGCCCAGAACCAAAAATTTGTATTAGATTAGTCACATTTCAAATTTTTAATTATTTAGTAGATTGTTAATCAATTTGAAATATTGGTTATATTTTAATTTCATATTATTCATTCTTTAATTCTATTTGAATTAACATGTTATTGATATATTAATCATGTTAATTCAGTGTTTCGTTTTCCTAATTCTCTAAGAATAGATGAAGAGTAACTAGATATTCCATTAGGAAGTTCTATGAAATTTGGATAGATAGAATGAGACTACGCGACATGTATCTGGAGTAAATTTTGTGTACCTAAGTTCACTAAACTTGGTTATTTCATGGGATACATTACATGTCAAGTAGTTAATTACAGGAGGTGCATAAAATACACGCCATATATTGACTGAGCCAAACTATCACAAGACATGTCATATTATATGGTGTGTGTTAGCCATACATGTTGTGTATTCTACATGGGTTAGAAATTCAATTTTCACAATTCATGTGTTCATTATACATGGTCAAACCATGTGAATCTTAGAGGATATAGAATTAATGATATACATGTTGTGTATTTGGTGTATAGAGTGTGTAATTATTTATTTCCCACATCCAATATAAATGTTGATCCATTAATTGAGAATATAGAACACATGACATAAGAGATACATGATGTGTAACTGGACTGTACATATCATATAGTCCTTCATCTAAGAACACATTGAGTCTTTCAGTGTACCACACTGGAACACAACTTTTGGACCACATGGTTTGTGTAGCTAGCTTGAAAACATTGTGTAATCAAGGAGATTCATTTTAATGACATGTGCATGTATCTCAAGTACACATCAAGTGGAACACACTAAATTTATCTGGTTTTTACATGTCATATAGTCCGGCTGAGGTACATGATGAAGCCCCATGTGTGTACCCTAGATACACAAAAACTGAGACACGTAGAGTGTATCTAGACAGTATACATCGTATAGTCTCCCAATTAATGGAATAATTAAATTGCATGAAATAAGGAATTTTAAAATTAAAACATTATTTTATTGATTGGAATCTGTTATTTTTGAAAATTTATTAATGGTTTAAAATAATTTTAAACACTCAATTAATTTTTTGTAGTAAATCTATTGTTATTTTCTTTTCAATTTATTTTCCATGAATTCTGTTAATGACGGGTACCTTAAAATGAATTTGGATGGTAATTAATATGAAAAGGGATTAATTAATTAATTAATTAACTAATTAATGCAAGCATGTTTATCTTAATAATGAATAATAAATAATAAATGAATGTTAGATGTTTAGTTTTTTGTATTCATTTCATGTTTGATATATAATGAGCATGACCAAAAACTATATATGTGTTAGAATTTAATTAATTTATTTTATTTCATTGGTTTTGAATTATTAATTATTAAATTAAATTAGTGGTATGTGGGTCATCCTTCCCTCCATTATTATGTAGGACCTGTGTGTACAAGGTTATTTATGTAATCCCCTTTAACCAATCCCTTGGTTCCCCTCACCTCTGTGTGAGCAATAAATAATTTTAATTAATGGAGTATGCCAATAAAAATGAACATTTTTTAGGAAGAATCCATATTTATTCCAACACAGATGATACACAGGTGGACAGGTGGAATGTTTCACCTCATGCCAAGACCAAAAAAGAAGTTATTTCCCTAAGTAAAAGGTTGATTTATTGTCTATTCAATAAATAAACCATTAGATAAGCTCATGATAATGTAATTTAATTAATTAATTATTTATATCTTATGAATTATTTATTTAATGGATGAAATATCATTGTCACATAAATAAATTAATTAATTAAAAAATATAAATTTTAAATAAATGGATTATGTGTAAATGTTTTATCAAATATGCTTAATTAATTAAGTAAAATCCTATTTATATTAACATGTTATGTGAAAGATAAAAAAAGATAAAATTTATGCATAATAATATAAAATCCCTCAACTAAATGTTAAGTTAGAATTATTTGTCCATCATTTGAATTAAGATGAACCCATAGATTAATTGTTAGTTTGTACTACATCAGGCAGACTTTTAATTACAGAGAAGTCTTAACTAAGATAGTGGGTTAAATTAACTAAATTTGTATTAGGTATAATGGCCTTCATCTATCCAATAAATAATTGGATTCATGTGTTGAGGAAATCAAGGTTAGTGTTTCTCAATTCGGGTGTTCACACAATAGATCAAGGAGCTACGGGCCCATAGTTTCCAAGACATCCAACATGAAAACGTTTTAGTAATTTTCATTGCCACTATCTATATTATAAGAAATATAATCTGTATCATTTCCACTATAATGTCAAAGAATTTGGACATTCGACATTCAATAGTGATGGATATTGAGACTTTCTAAAATAGTTGGAGAACTATTAGAATAATTTATTATTATTTCTCACATAATTTGTAATCAAGTAAAATACCAATAATGTGTTTTAATTACTATATAAAATGTAAATAAAATCATGAAATTAGTGTTTTAATTCATTAACTAAGGGTATGTCCTTATAAATATAATTTTTTAGATATGTTAAAACCATTAATGAAATTTATTAATATCATAAAATTTTATTATTTGTTGGAATCCCATATTCTTATTCTGCCATCCCAGTAATTAAGTGATGGTGAAAAGGGTGCTTCCTTTGTCTATTATATTATATTATATTGTCAACTGTGTTTGGAGAATTGATGATACAACATAATGACATTAATTCTTACACCATAATATCTCATATCCATTATCTTGATAAAGATAACTAAATACTATAAAAAATATTTTTGTCTATATACTATATTTGTTTAAACTAGAAGAAGTTAACCTAACTGTTGACCATGCTTTAAAAATGATTGGGTATATTGGTCATTTGGAAAAATTAGGCTTCCTCTTGGATAATATATTATCCATTAATATTAACTTATTATCTTTAACACCAATATTATCCTTATTTTTCTAATTTGGATAAACAAAATTGATATGTCGCTCAGGAAATTTTTTTCCATACATCACCAAGTAGATAAGGATTAATTAAAAACCTATTTCTCTATCCCTTATAGTGAAAAGTTTAAAATAAAAATTTTATGACCCCATGGTTAATATAAATAAAATATATCCTTTACAACAACCTTCAAAGAGACAAATTATTCTATGGTAAATGAATAAATATGAGGCTTTTTTTCTACTTATGTAAAAAAATGGAGACTGGAAAAAGATCAATGAAATGAATAAGTGAGTCGTTTCATCCACATCAAGTATATTCAAAAAATATTCATTCACCTCTTGTGAATTAAATATAATATTATTAAAACATACATTTATCTAATATAGGAAATGAAAAATAATATAAAGGTTATAGAGTGAACTTAAAATGATCTGAGAAAGGGTGATTCCTATATTTTCTAAGGAGATATCACTATTTCTCATTTCTGGATTATATTAATTGAAGTATGTAATAAGTGTTACCAAAACAATTATCTTGGTGTCCATCAAGACACAATGATACATCTATTATTTTTGGAATAAATGTTTTTATGGTAATTTAATACTAAACAAACATTTCAGTGACTCTTGAATCACATATATCTATCACAATTAATGATGAATATAATATATAACACTCTTATGTGATGGTGGAAAGATAATTCTTTTTCAAATAAAACTAAAATTATTTTACCAATTTATACCCTTTTAAGTATTTTATCCTCAATTCAGCTAAGATACTGAATATACAAAAAAAAACAACTAATCATGTTTTAGATAAAGAAACCATTTTAAATAACAGTATATCATAAAGATCTTAGAGTTGGTTCAACATGACCATATAAACCATTATAAAATAAAGTTATCTTTATGATATATGAAATTTTAGAAATTATCAGTGAAGTAAATGTGTTCACTTGGTAAATATTGAGGAATCTCTGAGATGGATTGTTGGATAATATATTATCCAAGTAATCATTAATAATATATGTAGAGTAAAGGTTATCTGTAACTCTTATTTCTTTATATAAATTAATTTTATGAGGGTAGAAAATGTAAGATCAATGGTGAGTCTTATATATATTTCAAATGTTCAATTATTCCTTTTAAGGAATATTTGGTTAATATAAGTTCAAAAACAAACCATATACCAATTATATTATCTAATGTATATAATATCAAATTGAATGTGATAAGAATCCATTTGGACACTACCACAAGTTTGTGTTCAAAAAAAATTTCTAAAAGTTTTCCTTAGCTACAAACAAACATCAAAATGTTATGTCATGTCATAATTAATGATCTAATGGACACTAAGGATATTAAATTATATTCAATATTGACTATATTTCTATAAAATAATAATATCTATTTAAGGATAGTGGTTCTATAATCAACTTCTATGGGTTAAGGCTATGGATTCACATGAGTTGTTATAGGAATAAAAGACTTCACTAAGCTAATTAGGAGGAGTAGTTCTCGAGAATCCTACTATATAAGAATTTATAACCAAAATGGTATTTTATATACACAATGTTGTGTGATACATATATTATTCCATAATAATAAGGATTCCTACAATGAAATAGTAAATTTAAATATGTTCAGGTTGAAAAGTATGTATATATTCAAGTAATGGACTCCATGTATCATGATTCAGGGACTCTTTATTTTTGAGTGTTTCTAAGATATGATACTACTAGTGATTATTCAATAGAAACTAGACTTTTATAGTACAATATGGTATAAATAAATAAAGATTTATTATTGAAAGTTTCTTCTATGAAAAAACTTATCCACCTCTCATTATAACTAAAATACTTTTTTAATTATATTTTTTTAATCATAATTCTTTGATCATTATATTGGGCAATTGACTATCAAAGAAACCTCAATTAGAGGAAACCTTATGGAATATGTCTCTATGACATGACTAAAAGGAGACCATATGGTATATGTCTACTAGTAATGACTAAAAAGGGTTGGTGACATCAATAAATTTTAATAAGATATGTAGATTAAATAAATTCATTTATGAAAAAATCACGAATAGTGGTCATAGAATATTCATTTCAAAAGGAATGAGTGGAATTTGTATATATATATTTTTTGGGAGAACTATAAGTTTTCAGGATAAATATGTTGATACCATATGAAAACAATTTTTATGACTTACTAGTTTTTTAAGACTAAGAAATGAGATTTATCCAAGTTTGAATTAAAGTAAAAAATGTGTTCTGGGTAACAAGATCTGAAAAATTGATCTATGAGTTTTATAAATGTAGTCATAGAATATATATTAACATAATATTTAAAAATAAAATTTGAAATAATTCAACACATAATTGTTTTTGTAATATAATCCTTCTAGAAAAACAAGCATGGGCATAGAAATATATTATTTATATTAAAATAATTTTACAAGCATAAGTTCTAGGAATTTATCTCCTTTTCCTTGATATTTATTGATGTTTAATATTACTAATTCATGATGAATAAAGAGAAAATATCAAATAATATTCAACATAACTACATATACTTTTAGTTAAAACTATCTAATAGTACTTTGAAAAGTATTATTGGTTGATTTCTTAGTGTCTGGAGAAGTGGTAATACTAGTGATCATGGGAATTCAAATGTTGTCTATACTTAGATAAATTTGATATACTTTAATATAAAATTATAAGTTAATATACAATAAAAACTTAATATAATCGATGGCATCCATATCTATTTTATCTGAGTACATTGCATCTTTGGATGCATCTGAAGGAGTGGTTTAACAATATCCTTTTCCAATTGTGGTTTATACCAAAAGAAAGAGTTTTATAATTATCAAGATAATAATTGACTATGAAATTAGTTAGGATATCAAGAATTGATATGGGGGAAAGAGGAGGTTACATGATTATATCACTACCTCATGTATTTTCTCAAGGCAAAAATGTTTTATTAAACAGATTCACCATACAGACATGTGGATTTTCTAACCCTATCCATGGAAATGTGATTGTCCTACCTGTTGTAGTCATACTTAGTGGTATCATGTTTTTACAAGTGAGAACTAAATAATCATTATAAGTTTTATCTATTGAAAGTAGGAGTTAAAAGGAGTTGGTTCCCTAGAACCAACTACTAGAAATTTTGATTTCTTGTAAGTGAAAATTAATTTAAATATCTTATCACATATTTTTTTCTTCTATATAATATTGATGTGATAATGTATTAGGGTATTTGTCACATTGATAATGTCATATAATTACCCCAATGTAATGAGAGACTTGAAGTTCCATGATAATATTCTTCATATATAGTTACACCATCACATAACATTTTATGATTGGGTATATAGAAAATAGACTTTCAAGTGAGAGTACTCATAAGTGGATGAGACTTCATCTCATGAAGTTCATACATGGTAATCTACAAGATAGGAGGTTATGCAAACATACCTGCTAACAAGAATTATGTATGTTTTTGTGTCACCAAATATTCCTATATATGAGAATGTTTGGTTTTACTTGGACATTAAGATCGTTATTAATTCATTTTACAACTCATGAACTTAGATGTATTTCATAAACCATGATGATAACAATTCATGGAAAAGTTAAATATGTTGGGTACATCATAAGTGATGTCCTATTCATGAATTAGTTGAGAAAGGATTTATACACTATATATTTATTTCAAAACCCCATGTAATTATAGAATAAATCATTTTCAAATTTATAAAAACTAATTAGATAGTTTTATTAGTAATAGAAATATTAAGTAATTTTTAAATCAAAAAGGAAATAGATTTAACTAAACTCTTTTATTATAATGTTTAATTTAAATGATTGATTTATAAATTTAAGAATTTTAGTTTTAAAATATTAATATAATTTTTTAAATAATAATATCAAAACGTACCTATGGTGAAATTTTGGAATTTTTCATAAAATATTGATTTTCAATTAAAAGTTTAAAACACCTATTTTTTGTAAAAAAATAATTTGTTTTCAATAATTTAAGTATTTTAAAAGTACCAATATTTTTTTAATATTATTTAACGTACCATAATTATTTTTATATATATATTTAATTCACTAAATGACTTTTTAATCAAATCTATATTGGTTTTTGGTATTAGTTTTTTTTTGGGTTTAAAACGCATTTTTTCTAAAACAATCAAATGAATAATGTTACTCCATTTTAATTAATTTAAATAATGCCTGATGAGGAAAGTTTTAAATGAAATTTATATATTATATATAATTAAATATTAATTTATTTTTATATAATAAATATTATTAGTCATAGTTTTAAAATAAAATCATATTTTCCTTAAAAAAATACCCTTCTTGAAAACCTTATTTTTCATCACATCTCTGGGTTTTGTTTCAAATTAAATTTAACCACTTATGTGAATTTAATTTTCTGAAATGGTTTCAATATTTGGAATAATCATAATTTATTTTTTCTCATATTTTAAAAAATATTTTTTACCCAAATGAATAGTGAAAACAATAAAAATTAATGGATCAGACACCGACAAAGATACTTAAGATGCAATTTATAACCACATTGTATATTATTATGAAAATATTTTAAATAAACTATAATCCAAAAAGGATATATTATTGGAGGTCATTCTGGGTGTGGTGAATGAAAAAGATAACCCCTTTATTTTAAACGTTCACCTTGATCATGAGATAAAAGATAATGTTTTTAGCCTAAATCACGATAGTGCTCTAGGCCCTGATGGATTCAATAATAGTTTCTATCAAAAATATTGGGATGTTATCCTAATGTGGACAATTCTTGATTCCTAAAGTGGAAAATTCTTCTTAAATACTTCTATTCAGACCCATTGTTCTCATTAACACTCTTTACAAAGTCATCACTAAACTCCTTTCCAATGAAATTACTTATATTATTGATAAAATTGCCTCCTAGAACTAATTTGGTTTTTTCATAGGTAGGAAAATTCAAGATTTCATATGTTTTGCCTCTGAGTGCACTAACACTTTAAATAGAGCAAATAGGGGAGGAAATATTGCTCTAAAACATGATATAAGGAAGGCTTTTGATACCAATGATTGGAGTTTTATTTTAAAGGTTCTTCAGAGCTTTGGATTTAATTACTCATTCATCATTAGAATAAATTATGTATTCAATTCAACAACCATTTCCATCTTGGTTAATAGATCTCCCAAGGGCTACATCAAATGAACTAAAGGTGTCAGACAAGGTGATCCCCTCTCTACCATTATTTTTTCTATTTCAAAAGACTACTTCAATAGATTTCTAACTCACCTTGTGAACCAGAATAAGATTAAACCTAATTATTCCTCTAGAAACCTGAACATTCCCATACATCTTTTATATGTGGATGATGTCATTATTTTCATACAATGGGATAAAAGGAATATTCAAAGTCTCAAAAGTGCCCCCTTTCATTATGAATAAATATCTGGGAAATCCGTTAGTTCGAAAAAATCCTTTATTTTCTTTGGGAGATGTTTTAACTATAATAGAAAGTGAAATGTTATTAATGATTTAGGTACTAAAGAAGGATCCTTCCATTTCACTTATCTTGGTGTTCCAGTTTTTTATGGAATACCTAAATCTAGTTATTTTTCTAACACTATTGACCAAATCATTAAGTAACTTTCCTATTGGAAAGGTAAATCCCTCTCTATGGATGGCATAATCTATCTACTCAAATCTACAATCATCTCTAAAATGGCCTACTCTCTAATGGTCTAAAAATGATATGTTGTTCTCTTAAACAATTAAATGTTATCATCAAAAAAAATTTGGACCAGAATCACTGTTGAAAATAAATTAGTGGATGTTTCTTGGTATGCCTATTATAATCCTTTGGAGAAAGGAAGCTTGGGCATTAAAAATATCAAATACTTCAATGATTCCATGTTGGGACCACTTTGTATATGAAGATTGTATTTGTTGTCAACAGTTGTCAATGCTGGTCAAAATGAAAAAGGATATGAAGAAGAACTCCAAAGTTAATGGAGATCGGTTGAAGTGAAGTTGCCTGGAGAATTGTTATGGAATCATAGCATTGGATTTCATAATTTAGAAATTCTCTTAGACGATAAATTCAGACGATTGTTGAGCTAATCCTAAGTTCAAAGAACATGTGTCAATGGTGACACATTGTTTTCAACAATGAAGAATGGAGAAGTATCATCCATTTGAGGATGATTGGAGCAGAATGGTGAATTATCATCTTTCTAAGGATGGTTGAAGAAGAATGAGGATTTGAAGAAGACAATGCAATGATTTATGATTGCATGTGAACCATGCAAGAGCTTACTTGAAGAATAGAATCATATGATTTGCAGAATGATGGTTATGAAGAAGAGAAAATGTGGAAGGGCTTGACATTCTGAGGTAGACAGGCATTTCACATTGTATCTAAATCAGACGATGCTTTGCTGGTATGTATTTCACACATATCATGAGTTAGGAGAACTTGTGATGCAAGCCTTATGAAGGAAAGGGGGAGAAATGATGATGCGAGTTATATAATGTTTTGATTGGAAGGGATGATGCTGCTGGAAGATAGGAAAGATTCAGTTCCCATTGCAACTCTGACGATGCTTAAGCTGGTCTATCAAAGGATAAATATCACGATAGTGGGATTCGTGATAAGAGCAGAAGAATGGATATGGGAAGCAGTAAAGAGATAAAATGGCAAAGCAATAGACAATCTGGGGATGGCAGAAAAGCACAGTTTAAGGTGGCGCCGTTTTCCAGTGTTTGCCAAATTTTAGGGCCTGAAAATCGGGAGATGAAGAAATGTGTTTGGCAATGGATGTTGCGCTGAAGATGGTTTATACGTGCAAAAGAGTTATTCAAGGTCAGAACTATGAAACATGACAAAGGAATGGAGTGCGCGGAAATTTAGGCACGTTTCGCGCAAAAATAAAGTGGTGCGCGCAATATCTGCGGGATGCGCGAAATAGTAGCGGGTTGCGCGAAAAATCTGCGGGATGCGCGGAATATTGGCATGGTGCGCGAAATTGAGGAATGAAGTTTTCGCGCAAATGATGGTTAGAGATCAGAAGATCAAAAATTGGCAAAGGCATAAAATGCGCGAAATATTAGAGCAGTGCGCGAAATCTGATGTCGTAGGAAAGATTGGGTTTGCGCGCAATATAGAACGCGGTGCGGAATTTTGCGCGCAATTGGTGCTTCATGCTTAGAAGGATGAAAAATTCCAAAGGCATGAGGTGCGCGAAATATTGAAGCATGGCGCGAAATATGAAGTTGCATTAAAGAGTTTTTACGCGCATGGAGGAGGTTTTACGCGCAGGAAGAGTTTTTTATGCGCAAGGTCAAAACTGCCTATAAATATGGGGTGAACCCCTCTCATTAGTAGAGTCTCGACACATAGACAAATCCCGAGCTCTGACGCGCGAAAAAAATTGTAGTATAGAGTGTTGCGCGAAAAGAAGAAGTGCTGCCCGAAAAAGGAACTGCTGCGCGAAATAGGAAGTTCTGCGCGAAAAAGAAGAGTTGCGCGAAAAAGGTTTTTCGCGCCAAAAGATGTTTTTCCGCGCAAGGCTTGAATTTTATGCGCAAGTCACCTAGAAGGGTGCGCGAAAAAATTTGAGGGTGTCGCAGGCCTTCAATAGGTTGATTGCACTCTCGAAGCAGCTTTGTGAAGAAGAAAGAACTGTGAACCATTCGGTTTCACAAAGAGAAGTTGAACCGCACTCACACGACTGGTGTTTAACACTCTCGTTGTGATTTGCGAAGTGAAGAAGAACTAGACGTGCAATTGAACTCATATCTGCACACAGGAAGAATTCAGTATACCAATACACTCAGGTGTTGGTATTGAGAAGAGAAGGAAGAAAAGAAGAAGAATAGAGTATGCCCAACTAAAGGCTGACAATTATTCAGGGCAGTTTAATTCAGATGATGCTTTGTGAGCAGATCTTCAGTGTTTGAATAATCACATTGGTGTATGTGATTCTAGCTAAAGAAATAAGGTGATTAGTGCAGTCAGTTGTTGCACTAAGAGGAAGAAGGAAGAAGGACTAGTGCAGTTTGTTTTTGCACTAGAGAAGAAGAGAAAGAAAGAAGAGAATTGCTTGCCTACTGCTTTGCAAGTAATCAAGTGAAGAGCACTACAATAGATCAAGAGCAGAACCAACCTTTTGAAGAAAGAAGAAGACTGTCTCGATAGGCAGTATAAAGAACCATCTAGAGGCTGCAAGTTGGACTTGGCATTCACCAGTCCAGGGAAGAGGATTGTTTCCCACCCCCCTCCAAAGTGTAGGGACTCACACTGGCTAGAGGATTGTTTTCCTAGCCACTCCATTGTAACAGCATTTTACTTTATAGTGGAGAATCCATGCAGTGGTTATATCCATGCATGGCATGGACGTAGCTACTCTTATTGAGTGGTGAACCTTGTAAAAATATCGTGTGCACATTTTTACTTCTTTCTATTATTTCATGCGACAGGGAAAAGAGAATAAGAGAATCAAGATCCTAACAGGTCTAGAGGTACAGGGATAAAAAGTTGGAATTGGTTTAAAAAGTCCCCAACACTGATTCACCCCCCCTCTCAGTGTTAGGTATATCCCAAACTGGTCCTTTCATTCCATACCTGCCAGACTTACATGGAATCTTCATAATGACTTTGTCTCTATTTCTTTTCTCAAAAATAGGTTCCACGATAAGTTTAAGAAAGGTAATATAAATTACATGAACTCTTCCATTTGGTCGTCCATTAAGCAATCCATATCCACTATCATGATTAAATCTCTATGGATGGTTACTAGAGACTAATCCTTGAATTTTTGGTTGGACAACTGGACTTGTTCCCCGTTAATATCAATGGTTACTCACAATCATTTACCTAAGCACACCAATTGCACTGTTATGTATGTTTTGAATTCTGATAGTGTCAATCTTCCTAAAAATTATTAACATGTCATTGATAACTATATATATGATAACATTGAGTACTTCCTAATATGGTAACATTCTCATAATGGCATACTTGACTCTAAGAATTTTTATGACCATTATTTTCATGATTCTGAGAGTGATTTATATTGGATTGTTTTGATAAGTCTTGGATTAAGACTTTTAGGCTCACCCTTATTTGGCGTATTTCTCACAATAGAGTTCCCATTGACATTTGTCTTAAATATTTTGGGATTCACCTTTGTTTTAAATTTTGTCTCTATAACCCGTAATGAGAAGATTATAACCATCTCTTTCTCTCTTGTGCTACTGCTTCGACTCTTTGTAACTATATTTATCATGTTTTTGATTGCATATGGTTTCTTATTTATTTTGTTAGATCTCAATTAAAATGTTGTCTGATATAGAATCTTCTCATCAAATTGGGAATCTCTTCCTCACTTTTGTTTCTAATATCTTTCCTATGATCTGGTATGATCGAAATTATTTTCTTTATAAAAATTTCTCATTCAATCAAAATGCAGGTCGGATGAGAATTCCCATTGCTATACGAGAATCTAATTCGATTCATAATGGGAATTTTAATAACTCTATTAGCGACTTTGGGATTCTGTGATGTCTTCGTTTTGAAGAAATATTTTGGAATCCTAAGCACACTTTTGAAGTGTTTTGGCAAGCTCTGCTTCCAGACACGATTAAAGTGAATATTGATGGTGCTTCTAAAGGCAACCCAGGTACCTTGGGCTATGGGGAAATCTTTATAAACCACCTTGGGCAGTGTCTCAGATGCATTTTTGGCAGCTGTGCAGTTTCCCTATCTTTGGAATCTAAAATTATGAGTGTGACCCAGGCTATCTCTTTTGCAAAGTCTCATGGTTGGACCAACATCTGGATTAAATGTGATTCATCTAATATTGTTCAAAAAATTTGGAATGGTTTAGAGCATATAGCATGGCCAATTACAACCCGTTAGATGAACTATCATCACTAACTTATGGATATCAGCTACATCTCCACTCACACCTTTCAGGGATTGAATAAGGTTGTGCATATTCTTACTAATAAGAGAGTAACTCATGAAATTACATGGCTAGATGTTCTCTCCAATATTTGACATCCCCTTTATGATAAATACTGTATGAAAATTATGTATTTCATACTTATGTAATCCCCTTTTTACCTTATATAATAATTTATCCTTTGGCCCTTGACCAAGAAAAATCTTCATAAAAAAGGTAAAAAATAATTATTGCGGTTAATGTAAAAAATGGATTTACTGAGGGGTTAATCTAAAATTATAAGGGTAAAAATGACTTAAAAAGTTTATAAAATATATTATCTAGTCATATTTTTACCTTATCCCTTATAGTATCAATAATTCCCCATTATTTTATCCTTATGACAAGAAAAAAATTAGGGTGTAATTCATTCTTTTCAAAAATTACCACTGTGTCACTCACCTCACTTATAAAAGGCTACCACATATCCTCCTATCTTAACACCTTAAAACTCAATGTTTTAGACAATACCTACCCAAATAATTTTTCTACATACCTCATCTCATCTTATAATCCTTATTTTGTGTAGAAATCCAAGCAAGTACAGTATTTGGTTCCAACTAAAAGAAGTCGCCTAAAGATGAGTTAATGTTCTCCAATGAACGTTTTTATTTTCTTTCTTACACCACCCCCTTAAATTCTTATTAAAAAATTATTATATAATAAACATGGTATATTAAATAAACTGGGATTTTATTATGTTAATTTAATAACCTAAATCCTTCTAATCTTCCATCTTATGGGTTATTAAATCATCATTCTTGTGTACGGCAGACTACTGGCTCTTAAACCGATGTAATTCATTTTTCCATTACCACCTCTCATGATTGGGTATAATAATGGATATAAAGTATATATATTATATTTATAACATAACTATACATCTATATTAATCATATCATATATACCTTTTTACTTTCAATTCTATATGGAATATGATAATGTCATTCGTGTATATGTCGGACTGCCGCCTCTCAATGAGATGTGATTCATTTTCACTAAACCATTACATACAAGGTAATAAGGGTAAATATAATGAATATATATGATACAAATTAAATAATTATGATATTCAAGGAATATTGATCATTACGAAAATATAATATATCATTTTATTTCTTACCTTTTCACTCACTAAAAACGTGATAATTTTGTTCGTGTACGTGTGGGCTACCACATTCACAAAGTGATGTGAATCTCTTTTCATTACCACATCACACAGATGATATATATAAGTACATTAAAAGAAATAATATGTTATATATGATATTTTTATCATTATACAAATTTAATATATTATTCACCTTCTTTCCATAATGATTACTGAAAAATGGAATCATTTCTCATCAGTACATACGACCTACTGTCTCCATGATTATAACATACATCATTTCTCAAAACCATATATTATGATTGGTATTTAAATTATAAATGATGTATAAATATGGTAAATATATCATTATTATTACATATTATATGTTTAAATAATGACCACTTTGATCATAATCAACCTACCAAATTCATTTTTGACGCATAAACTAAATATGGGGAAAACATTCGATGTGAACTTAATTGAATAAGTAATTTTATATAACATGAAAATAAGTGAAATAAATAGTATTAATAAACTTCAAAAAATCAATAATTTAAATAATTTACATAAGTTTATTATTTGGGAATATAAAGGCACACGTGACAAGTTGGACAAAATGTAAGGGACTTCATCTCAATTTCTATTCATTGAAGCATATATTGATGTTATACACCTATATTTTTTATGAGGTGTATATATATCCCCATTGACATTTTATATCATGTATTTATCTATTCTCATGATTTTTTTAGTTTTTTTAGTGATATTATTCCATTCGGATTATGATTGAAATATTTCCAATGTGAAAAAGGGACTTTTCTTTAAAAATATCTTTTAGTGTTTTCCTTCCAACTCTTTATTTTCTATGTTGATGTTTTTAAAATGATTTTATAAAAATATATATATAAACATAAAATAATTATAAATTACATTTTATGTATCATTTAAACTTTATTTTAGAATCTTTTCAAATGGAATCTTTTTATTTGTTTTATATGGAACATTTTGACAAATGAAAAAAGGAATAATCTGTTATTAATGTACATAGAGGAAAAGTCTGTTTCTACTGATGTGGTTTTTATTTGATTTATAAATTTCTTGAAAGATTTAATTTTTTTCTAAAATGAGAACAAAATATTTCTCTTTTCTTTGTTATTTTTTATTTATAATGGTTTTTTAAATGAAAATGGTATATTGATATTTCAAAGTTATTTGCATACAAGTTTAAAATTATTTTTCAAAAACATTGTGATGAAAAAGTAAATGCATAAAAAAATTTATTCATGTTGTGGGTCTTGGAATTTATATAAAATGGGTGAACCCAAATAGAATTAGGTAAGACCACTATAAATTATATGATGGGTGCACATAGATTGTGCTCCAATGAATTAGGTAATGATTATGTTTAATATAAATTTATATTGGAAGTTAGTTGTTTGGTTATTACAATTTTTAAGGGTTTTATAAGGGTTATTTAAGGGTTCTATAATATGATGACCCAAGTTAAATACATGAATTGTCAGAAACCAACCTGGGTCGACCCTGAACTAGTCACCTAAGCTAGCCCACAACAAGGCCCAGTAGGTGTTCTCGATCCTCTATGGCTAAAAACTAGTTCCAGACATCAAGAATACGCAATTGTGACTGATTTATCCAATAACAAAATATAAATAAATGAAAATAAATAAAACATTAAAAGTAAAATCTTAAAGTGGAAAGAAATAAAAACTGTTCATACATCTATGTGACCTTGTGGGTCACCACCAACCACTGAACTAAAATCACTCTAAATAGAGTGGGGCTAAGCTGGATGTAGTCCCCAAAGATAAAAACAAAGGTATAACTATAAGTGTGAGAATTAAAAAAATTTAGATGTTCCTGAATATACTACTCCAATTTCTTCTTTTAAAAAAAACCAAGACATTCCAATTTGAAACTAAGATATAATAAAAATAATGTTTTACATTCTTTTGAAATTCAAGTAACATGTTTCCATTTTCAAGAAAATAATTTATTTTCCACCACACTACCAAAATAGTTTCTAATCATGAATATAAATTTCAAAATGAAAGGAAATAGATTTTGATTAAAACCAGGTTTTCGTAATGGATAAAAAATTATAATGAAATTTAAATTTAAATCACATCACAAGCACCATGGGAAATCCCTAAGTAGTTAGGGTTAGTGGGGACCTGTGATCTTTGTACCTCAGTGACATGGTATAAAAACCATAACCCATATTTTACTTAAGAATTATCCACTAGATAAAAGTCAATCCAAATATATAGTGGTCTCCAATCATCATCAATGTTTATTTAGTGTAGTAGAATCAATCCAAATAGGGGAAACTGGGCCCCAGCCCTACCGATCTGTCTTGCATACTAGTCCTAGTTCTCCCACCTTGGTACCTGGGCTCCCATGGGCTTAACCCATTCTTAATATCAAGAGAAATTCCATTACACACAATCACCACATCATCACATTAATCAACACTTGAAAAGAAACTATTTATGAATGTTAAATCACCATTTGACCTTAAATTCACACAAAAACCCAAACACTTTTCCAAAATTAACAAAACAGGAAATTTCACCTTTTTAATATCATGCGTGAACCCGTCTTCATTCAATTCAATTTTAACTACTATTTTACACACACTAAACATATTGGGAAATACCCATCACACACCCAAAACCATTTTGAAACCCACTTTTAATCATTTAAAATGTCAACCATTCTAAAACAAGCTTGGAAACATATTTTAATGCATAATAAACATGTCAAAACTTTAATATGAACATGAAAAATAAAGTAAATTCCAAAAATAAGAATCACCGTCACTTTTTATAGAAAATACATACTATTTAATATTAAAAACATTTTAAAACACTAAAGTATTTAAGGAATTCAAATTAATGGTCTGGGTATAGGGAACCTACCTCAAACTCAAGGTAGACAACTTTAAACGACAGTAACTAAAACCTTCCATTTACCGCTTGTATAAATATGAACCTTCACTTAAATATAAGGAATTTTATCCTATATGTACATATTTTCATGGCTAATTATGTACAAGGGGATCCTTATATATATATATATTCGTATACATGCATATACCCCTTTACACTTACATAAGTATGCATTTTCTTATACACATGTAAGCATGCCTAGCCCCATTATATATATTCATCCTTCCATGCATGAATATACATAAAGGGTGAACATAAATATATACATACCTACCTATGTATACACATGTAATACTTTGATGATGACAGCTCAAACCCACCCCAACAAAGACAATAACACACTACAATAATATAAGGAATCAAAAAAATCAAAAAAATCCAAATTAAAATGGGAAAAAGAAAAATAAGAAAGAAACCAACCTTAAAATGGTGGAGGTAGGACTGAAATAATCTGAAACTCTTCACCTTTAGTAGTGGATGTCAAAACACACCCAAAGATGACCCTAGAGACTCATTACATGCCCTGAAAATAAGAGAAACCTGAAAAATCAGCTCACCTGAAAACCTAGGGTTCATCCAAACCAAGAAGGGTCTGTAGGGAAGAGAAAAACACCAAAAGAGAGGGAGATAAGGGAAGAAAATTTCTTACCTTAGGGAGTGATCCCAAAATCTATGAGAAATATGAAGGAGCGACAAGGAAAATAGGGAGCTCACAAGGGGGTGGCATGGATTTCTATGAGAGGAGGGGACAATTGTCGTGTGAGGCACCTAGGGTAAAGAAGGGGAAAAATAAAGGGGGTGAAAGAAAGAAAAAAAAGAAAAAAATAATTAAAATAAAAAATAATTTTTTTAACCAGACACCACACACAGTTTAGGTGCACAGTTTACCAAACCGTGTGCAAACTGTGTTTTCCCCACTAAAAAAGCACATCATACCCATATGGTTATCTCTAGGAGGCTGAACAATTTTATAAGTCATACATAAGTCATGAAAAATGGATTTTTCAAATGATAGAACCCACCTGCATGGGTACCGCATGGTTACTCCTAAGCATATGAGATAACCATGAAATAACTAAAATCCTCTAAAAAAGGGAAATAATTTCCTCTAACTACTAAAGCTCAAACCCACTCAAGAACAAGATAGATTTCAGACTAGAAACAAATAAAACAATATAGAGAATCAGGCCGGGGTGTGACCATTCTCCCCACCATGACACTTTCTACCCGCAAAAGGTCCCAAGTGACTTGATTGAATAAGGCACAAAGCAAGGATACAACAAAATTTAAATAAAAAACTCTACTATATGAGGAACATGATATGAAACCCTCCTTTCCAAATACTAATCAACATGGAACACCTTGACCCCTGACATATAAATCACTAATCAGGTTCATAGAGTTTGGGTGGGATGATAATAAAGATACTCCATTAATAAGGCTAAATATTAAATTCACTTTGAGTCCCTTTTTATGGTGTTCTCCCCACCATTTTGCGATTTTGGTGAAACTCTTTTTTTTATCCAAAACAACCCAAAAACTAGACAAACCCCTTTAACACCAGTGTAACCTTTTAATTTTCTGAGAAACACTCAACCAACTCAAAAGAGGACATCAACAAGAATCGTAGTGGGTATCCCCACCATTTTAAAACCAACCATCAAGGATGAATCCACAAAAAAAGGGATCCAAAGAAAGAGACTAAATTAAACGCAATATTGAACCATGATTCATAATTACCATAAAACAAAAACATATCTAAATAATTAAAATCCAACGAATTGTCCCATAACATACAAAACGATCAAAAAAGAATGATACAATCAAGACCTCAATAACAAGAAGAGGCCCAAAAATAGACTACCATAATAAGGGAAAACTTAACTAGCTTTTTCTCTAACATTAGAGATAACAGGTTATATGTGCATCCCCCAAATGTAGAAACTACCCAACAACATGAAAAAATTAAATCCAAGACCTATGGATGGATCCCTAATGTATTAAATAATATACATCACCGGATTTGGGAAATTAAAACCTTATACTGAGGATTTTTCTTCTGGTAGAGCAGCTTATTGAACTTCTCCAAGGACACACCTTCGACAAGCCCTCAGAGGATTATGAAAAATGTCATAGAGTGCCCAAACCAAACACATTAGAACCAAAAAAGTGTGTGGTCTTAGGAACAAGAAGAAGTATTTGATGAAGGAGACAGCCCAAGAAAAGGTTCCTCCAGTTAACCCTCCTCACCAGATGGGGAAAACGTCATGAGAATCTTGAGAAAACATAAATCCATCTTCTATAGTTCACCCACTACAACCCAACTTATAAAGAGAAATGAGCAATCACCCTTCATTGGTCCAAACTTGGCCCTTCAAATAGAACCAAAACAATTCACACCCTCACTACATCTGGAGTTTCCAAATATTGTAAGACACACTCAAATTCCTTAATTTTAACCACCACCACTATCAAACCTCATCCACAATGAAAAATAGGAAACATGAAAAAAGAACCCAACCCCACCACTCCACTGGGAGTTGGGTCAAAACCAACTACAAAAATAGTTCCCTTGGAGACCTTTAGACCTTACTAGGTAGTAATCTATAAATAATAAACATTAAACCAACCCAAATCACATCATGAAACAAATCTCCCCATCTCAGTTAGTAGTCCATAACCCAAACTCAAAACACAATTTCAACCCCAGAACACCAATTTGAAAACCAAGCACTACACAATAGAACCAAAATGATCTTTTTGAAACCACCACTTTTATTCTAAATTCCAAAACCATTTTACACTTCAAAATAAATAAAGCATCAAAGCCCATTTAAAAATTAAATTTACATTTCAATTCCTCTAACTAGAACCATTCCAGCACACCCACTTATCAAAACATTGTAATCCCACTTTATAAACATCTTCATAAAGAAAAATAATCCAAAATGGTTGGGAAAGTAGAAATGGTATTTCATGAAGTATCATGAATATACATTACCATTATATCTCAAGAACCCATCCACACATACCAATAAATATCCACTCTCCACATACATATATATGATAATATATAGAAATATCAAGGTTCAAACATAAAATTATCTTTCCTAACTAATCTTAAAAACTTTCCCAATAAATTTTCAAAACCAAGATTTATCATTCTAAAAAATATTAAAAAATACCAATTTTCAAAAACATCCATTTCAAATTATACAAATATTTTCAAAAAACCCTGAAAAAATTTCCAAAACATTTTCATTTCCAAAATAATTCCAATTTCTAAAACAACTCATTACATTTTTCATGAACCCGTTTTTTTAATTTTGGAAATCCAATTTTAATAAACTAATTAGCATTTCAGAACCCAAGTGAAACACCAAAAAATCTCAAGGGAAAAACAGCTACACATAGCTTGGCCACACAGTTTGGAAGGCCTTGTGCCAATCATGTCATAACATTAGAAGACATCATAGGCAATTGCATGATCTTCACATGGTTTTCTAGGTCACAAACTGCTACCATGCACCCTCTAAATCCCACCCATAATAACCAAGAAGTCTTAATAACTAAATAGAAACTCCAAAACGAAGAAAAGACCTATAAAATACCCAAGATCCATTCTTTTATGTTGAGGAAATACCATCCTAAATTATCATGGAAATTGAAGTGTACTTCGGAATAGGTGGTGATCAAGCACATACCCACAATTGACTACTTGAATTCCAAAAATACTAGCTCTATTCTACTATATATCAATATAATACAAGGGATAAACCTCCTTTGATACCATTTTTTCATGAATCAACCAGGTTTAACCCTCAACCAGTCACCTGCATTGGCCCACAATAAGGCCCAAGAGGCATTCCTGGTCCTCCCAGGTGGGAATCTAGTGTCGATTTTTCAATAATATGTAGTTGGGAATGATTTATTCCACAAAAATAGATAAACAAATGATAATAAATTTATCAATAAAACTAAAATCTATCATTAGAAAGAAATCAAAACTACACATACCACCATGTGACCCTATGGGAACCACCAACCACTAAACTAACATCGCTCCACAACAATCAAGATCGAGCTGGAAGCACCAACAGAAGCTAAAAAAAGGTAAAAATATAGACATTATTATTAAAACATAGTAGGCATGACCAAATAAACTATTTCCTATATTTCCTTTAAAAATAAATCCAAAACATACCAGTTTGAAAATAATTCATATTAAAAATAATTTTTTCCATTATTTTTAAATTCAAGAAACAAGTTTCCATTTTCAATAAAACCATTTATTTTCCACCATATTTCTAAAATAGTTTCCAATCAATCATATGCATTTTAAAATTTAAAGAAATAAATTTAGATTAAAACATGGATTTCATAAAATAGGAAACATGCATGAAGCAAATGAAATAGAAATTACATCACAAGTATTATGGGAAATCCCTAACTAGCTAGGGTTAGTGGGGAACTATGATCCTCATACCTTAGTGACATGGTTTAGATTCCATAACCCATAGAATCCTCATGCATGATCTACTATAGAGGACTTAATTAAAATTTATAGTGGTATTCAATCATTTTCATTGTTTTTTTAGTGTTGTAGTGTCAATCTAGATAGGGGGAAACCAAACCTCAGGCCTGTCGATCCTCCAAGCATACTAGTCCTAGTCTTCCCACCTAGGAACCTGGGATTCCCATGTGCTTAAACCACTCTTAATATCAAACAAGATTCCATTCTATATAATCACAACATCATCACAAGAATCAAAACTTGACAAGTATCCATTTAAGAAATAAAAAATCACCATTTAAACATGAATTCACACCAAAACCTATGTAATTGTCCAAACTTACCAAAATATGAAATTTACCCCTTTTAAAATCACACACAAAACCATATTCATTAAATTAAAATTTCACAACTATTTTACACACACCAAACATCTTTGTAAATACCCATCACATACCCAAAACCATTTCGGAAACCTCTTTTAATCATTTAAAATATTGATCTTCTAAAACAATCTCAGAAGAATGTTTTAATAGAGAATACACATGTAAAAACTTGAAGGTGAATATGGAAAATAAAGTAAAGTGTAATACTAAGCATCACCATCACTTTTTATATCATATATATACTATTTAATATTAAAAACACTTTTTAAACACTCACTAAATTATGGAATTCAAATTAAATTCATGGGCATAGGGAACCTACAACAGACTTAAGGCACAACGCTTTAGATAATGACAACTTGATTCTTCCATTTAAAACTTACATACATATGAACCTTCTCCTGTATGTAAGTACACCTACCCACTATGTACATATTTTCATGGAAAAATGTGTATAATGGTATCCTTATATATATTCTTATACTTGTATATACCCTTTTACACATACACATGTATGAATTTTCATATAAACATGTAAGAACACATATACCCATTATATATAATCATCCTTCCATGGGTGAGTATACATAAAGGGGTAACTTACATATATATATTCCTACCTATGCATACACATGTAATATTTTGATGGCGGCTGCTCAAACCACCCCAATGAAAACCAAAATGCGCTACAATAATATAAGGTATCTAAAAAACAAAAAATCCCTAAATGAAATTGGGGAAAAAGAAAATCAGAAGGAATCCAACCTTGAAATGAGGATTGGAGAACCAAAATTATTTTCATTTGGAATTGGATGATGAAATACACCCAAATCCAACTCGAGAGACTCATTACATGCCCTAGAAACTAGAGAAACATCTAAAATAAGCTCACCTAAAACCCTTGGTTTTGGCCAAACCACGGAGGGTGGCATGGAAGAGAAAAATCCAAAAGAGAGGGAGAGAAGGGAAGAAGAGTTCTTACCTTACAGAGTTAACCCTAAATTTGAGAGAAATCTGAAGGAATGATGAGGATAAGAGGGAGATCATAAGGGGACTATAGCACGTGACAATAGGAGGATAATAGGGATGTTTTTTGAGATACGCAAGGGAAAGAGGGTAAAAATAAATGGGAAGAAATAAATAAAAAGGAGAAAAGGAAAAATTAAAATAAAAACCAATTATTTTAAATAGGTTACGGCGCATGGTTTTCCAAACCATGAAAAAACCGTGTTATCCCTACCTGAAAAGCACAGGGAAACCATAAAGTTACCCCTAGGAGTCTACATGGTTTAACAATCCATGAAAAATGAATTAGTTAAATGATAGATCCCACCCACACGGGCACTGTAAAGTTACTCCTAATCATGGAGGAAAACTGTGAAATGGATAAAATCCTCTAAAAAGGGAATTCCATATAACCAACTACTGGAGATCACACCCACTCATGCACAAGATATATTAGTTGAAAAAGTAAATTAAATAATACAGAGCATCAGATCAGGGTTTGACATGACTTTTATATGCTTTCTAATGAGTTTTTATGGAAATAGTTTGTTTTCAAATGGTAATATAAATTGTCTTTTTAAAATAATGGTAATTCTATTTCTAGGTAAAATTTATGTTTTTAAGAAAATATTTTTCATATTTTTCTTGTTTTTCACTATAGTAATGATTTTCCAATTTTTATGTCCCTTACTGAGTTTTTTGTGCTCATACCATGTTTTAAAAAAAATTCAAAGGATTTAGGGGTGGGTAAGGGAAAGGAATAGGTCTTGTTGAAAGTCATTAAAGGTTTTCTATAAAATAAAAGATGCATTGTTTTAGATGTTTTATATGGTGGGAGAAATTGATACTAATCTGAAGTTTCCACTTTGTATTATATGGTTTTGTTATGGATAAGTTATAACGTAATTATCTATAACTATAAACATGAAAAGATACTAAAATGTAATAGAATTAATTCTTGACATAAAACTCAAGATTATATAATGTTCAATTCAAGTTCCTTATATTTATGGAAACTAATATCTCAAACCTTTGATTGGAATAGAACCACCACATTAAATTTCATTTTCATGGTGTATTAATGTGTTTATTTTAGATAATCAAAGAAATTCATGTTGAGCATATAGGTTGATGACATAGATGTGCAACCTATTTGGTGAGATATTGAGGAAAAGAGATTATATTACATAGTGTTCATTGTATGTAGTTTTCGTCAATGTGACATTGTGTTATTTCTCTTGGGTTCCTTGACCCATTTCTAGGTGGTAATATTTGACTTTAGGCATCCCACATAATGCCAATGAGAAATAATCCGAAATGGTTACACACTAAGTGTTTCTAATGATATTAATTAAATTATATTTGAATTTAATTAATGGAATAAATATTAATCTCAAGACTGGGGAATAATTTTATTCAAGTTTTATTGATTGCATAAATTAAATAAATATTTATTCACGGAGTAGTAAAAAAATATATTTATTTATTGAATATTTAATAAATATATTTTTTTGGTTTATGGATTTAAATATTTATTTATAAATAAAACTTTAATTTGGGTATTCAATAAATACTGAGGTGGATTAGCTAACCAAGACTGCATCCATTGATAAATATTTATTTTCTAGTTGTTAAAATATATTTATCATTTCACAAGTAAACCCACAGTGTAAAATTATATTATTATGTGGTATAAAGCTTTTTAAAAATTATTATATTATTTAAGGGCCAATATTCATTTAAATAATATCTTAACCTAAGACCAAAATCTATAAATATATTATTATTTATATTATGTATGGTTAATCAAAAATTGAGAATAGAGAATCGTTGCACACAATGGACGTCTCTCTCTCTCTCTTGAATTCTTCCTCCTTTCCTCTCAAGAATGAGAAGAACTTCTTCAAACTTTAAGGATCTTGGAGAATTCAATAAGATCAATGCAAGACAATTGATTCTCCATGCTAGTAATAAAAAATCATTTAGAATTTATTGGAAGTCAAAGGATCATTTTTGGATCACTATTAGAGGGATTCTACACTTAGATCCTTACAACAAAAAAAGGTGATCTAGAAATGATTTTTACTAAGATAAGAATAATATTAAAAGAAATATCCTATACTAAGATATTAATTTCTTCCAATCATAAATAAATTAATTTTAAATTTAACATGAAATATCCTCTCTCAGGGTTTCAAGAAACTATGTATTAAAAGAGCATTTAATTTAATGCCCACTAAAAGCTCTTCCACTGGACCTAGAACCATCATGCTAGACATTATAAAATTTTTGATGATCACAATAAATATAAAGAAAAGGAAACATCATGTAGTGTATGTATAAAGAAGTCAATTACGGGATACATTGTAATAAAATCCTCTTGAGATGTTATTCATAATTATAAGTTTCTGGGTTTGGTAGTAATCTTAGGTGATACTACAGTTTTTGGTAGATTCAATTTTTAATGGAGAATTATTGGTATTGATTTTGTCTTAGACAATGTTACAATAGAGTAATCTAAAGGATTGTGGGTTTAACTTGGGTTTGTTGATGTAGTTTCTAAGAACAAGCACTCTGTAATAAAGAAACAAACTGGTCAACATATTTATAATGTGTCTACTAAAGTTGGGATAATTCAAGGGCATGGGGTGATAGGGTTGTAGATTTAGATATTTTAATTAATTCCACTTTTTGAGTGGTGAATCAAATTTAGAATACTAGTATTGTTCATATTGTTATATTGGATTTATCAGGAGAATATAAGGAACATAGTTAGGATGGGGTCCCAATAAAGGTTTAAATAGTCTTTGTAGTTGTAGGGGATCAGTTATAAATACTAGGTTGGTTCAAAATGGGTATTTTGTTGAAGAATCTATTGATTATAATTTGAATTCTCATTATTACCCCATAGAAGAAAAAATGGATTGATTTTATCTAATGAGTAATCAAACATGGAAGAGTCTTATTGTTGATGTTGATAGGTTTATAGAGTACTAATCAAAGGATTCAATACCATGGAAAAATTACTTGGGGATACAGTGCAACATGATTACTAGGTCAATATATAAGAAATATGAGGGGACTATATTAGATAAAATAAAAAAGGTAAAATCTATCTTATCTACAATACATAAAATAATATCACTTTAATCAATGCTTTATCTCAATTATATTTTCTTATTTCGATTTATATATAAAGAGATGTTAAAGGGTGCATTGTTTTTCAAGGAGGTATCGATGATAAGAATATTTACAATATCTCTAAATAGTTTCAATGAATCATTATAGCATTCATTTATCAGGGATCTATAATAAAATAAATCATCTCACTAAATGAAATAATGTCATTTATATTTATATAGAATATGGACTTCAGGGTTGGGAAAAATCTTGGAATATTTTTATGGCCTTATTTTATCTAATCTTGATTTTGATATTGAACAACCTTATTCAGAACTATACTTAGAATACTTTAACGAACAAAATTTCATTTTGGGAAAGGAATAAAGATTAATAACATCTTTATTCCCTCATATTTATTTTTAGAACTTTTATATAAAGATATTCATCCTCCACAGGTGAGGCTCTTATATATTCTCTTTTCTAGTTAGAAATATTATATTATATCATCCTTTATAAATCATTATCAACTATTCCATGAAAAAACATTGTGTTTATTTATTATTAAACTAAGTATGACATTTTAACAAATGACTTGTTTTCAATATTCATATATAAATATAATTTATAAATTTTATGGAATATTATCAACTTTTCAAGTGATAAATAAGAAAATTAAAACACATAATAATAATATTAATATAGTTATAAAATATATAATTTAGAATAAAGTGAAAAAAATTATAATATGAAATAATTAGTGGTTTAGTAAAAAATAGAGTTTAATAGAACCATATATCAATGAATAAATATATCAATGTAAAATAGAATTATTCCCCCTAAAGAGGTTACAAGAGACCCATTAATAAGGACTCTAATAACAAAAATTTGAAAACCCAATACCATATTTTTTCAAAGAGGAAACCATGGGATTTCATAACTATGAGAGAGAAATTACAATGGAGAAGAAGAAGAAGAATGAAGAGAAGAGATAATTTTGAAATACCTACCTTAATGAATTAATCGTATTTGGTAAATAATTACCATGAAGTAGAAATAATATAATGGATTTCAAGGGAGAGGAAGTCCATGTATTTTTTCAAAAATAGGAGAAATATATGGAATTTATAGCCATTTTAAACGGTCTTATAAACATAAAAATATAGTTATTTTAAAGTGATTAACATCTGAAAAACTATTTATTTTCAACTGATAAATATTTTAAGACATGAAATTATTTGATTCATGGTTATAAAAGAAATTAATTAACCATATAGCTTATAAATCCATTAAAACATTTAAAATTTATAACTTTATATAATAATAAAATCCATCAAACAATTACTATATGAAATACTAAACTTATAGTAACATCGTGGGTCTTACATTTTTTATACGTGAATTAGGTAGAATAAATTTATTATTAAAATATTTTATATGATTAAAATATTTTGATGCATCCAAATGTAATGAATAATGGAGAAAGTTTTTATTTTCAAAACAATCATGAGCTCAATATTTGTTAATGGAATAGAGTATATAAATGATATATTAGTTAATTACTTACAAAAATATACCATTTTTTATCAAATTTTATCCATGAGAACACCAAATAGAATAGTGTAGTATAAATGAAAAAAAATAATAAACAATTGAAAAAAAAATAATAATTTCTTTTATAGTTTTGGGGAATTACTATAACAAGATAAATTACACATCTTTCAATATTCATAATATATTTTGAATAAGTATATGGTTATAAGTAAATCCATATAAATTTTTGTTTAAGAATAATTCAACCATGAAGTAATTCACAATATTTAAAAGTATGATTTATAATAAAAATAAGTAAATTTGGGTAAACATGTAAAAAATCTGATTGAGTCATGTTTATGGGTTACTCCCTTTAGAGTAAATGAAATATATTCTATAAAATGATAGAAATTATAAATGAATGAAATGATATCACTATGGTCAATGATAATAAGGTATATTGTGATTATGTGATTAAATGTGATGAATAAGTATAATTTATTGTAAATAATCTTGAATAATTATATTGTGGTTGTGAATATTCAACACATGAATGTGATTATGAACTGAATAGAAAAAGAAATTTTTAAACACTAATGAGTTTTATAACATTCTATAGGGTATTATTTTTATATAAATAAAATATTATGGGAGATAATAAAATATTATAAAAATATGAAAATTTAAATTTTATAAATTATAAAAATTATAACATATGATGATCCCAAATATTTCTCTAAAATAGGTAAATAATAATGATAGATATTTCATTTTTATAAGAAACATGATAAGATTAAGATATGGAAATTGATATCAAAACATAATGATAAAAATGTTATAAGTACCGAATGGATCTAAAAATATTTGATAAATTTATTTAATTAATCAAGAATAAATACTGACTCATATAGAACAGGTATGATTAGATTGATGGTTTATATGCTTATTTAACTTTCTCCCTTATGACACCACTTGATGAAATTGTTTTATTAGGTCCAATTGGTTTTCAAAATAGATTCAATTTTTCATCATGGTGAATTTAATATTGAAAAAATAAAAAAAATTGAAAAATAAAGGAATTATATAGATCAAAACATAAAGCTAGATCATGATTCTAGAATCATGAAATGTTTTCTCATAAATTTTTAATTTACAAGAATAATACAGATTTATAATTTTTTTTGTGAAAATATGTTGTTAATATAAGATCAGGGTATCATATTATGTTAAGGAAATGGTATTTAAAGGCTGACTAGATGAAAATTTAAAAAAAAGTACTAACCTGATACAAAAGGATTTTGAAATGACTCTGATTGGTGAATTACCATTTTTAATGAATCTACTATTTATAAAAAAACATGAATTGAATTGTTATATATATAATGTAATCTTGAAATGAAATTAAGGATATTCATATTAAGTATTGAAAATATTTTATCACTCCTAACACTACTAAATGAAATTTAACAAATCATTCTCATTGGAAATCAAGGAATAACATATGATATAAAAAAATAATTGAAATAAAAGTATATCTAACTTCATCAAAAACTAATATAGTGTTTTTATTGATTTATTTAACATTTTTTCATTGTGATATTGAGGAAATTTAGATATTGGATTAGAATATCATTATTTTATACATAAAATAAACTATTACATATATATATATTTTTATTATTATTAATGTACATAAATTTATGAAAAAATTTATGTCAATTATTCATGATTTATTTATTAAAAATACCACCTATATATGATAATTATATTTTAATATTATATATGATTCCTTGATTAATATTAAATAAGATATAATTTCTCTTAATTGGAATGATTTTGATTCTATTAAAATTAATTATGCATGTACTATATTATATTGATGGAAAAGAAGTTGACTTTTCTCTATAAAAAGTGTAACTTTGTTCTTTTTATATTATAAAAATATTGAAAGTAAATTGAGAAAGAATCAAATTTATCATTTAAAGATAAATTATAATGAAATCAAATATAAATTAGTCTATAGAAGAGTGGAAAAAATCATGTGGAATGTAATTATAGTCCAATAAAATATCATTTTTCTATGAATTGAAAAATATTATTTTTATAGAATATAGGTTGATAATTAAAGCTAAAATCTCTTATAATACCACAAAATCATGTGGTAAACTCCCACTACCATTGAGTATTATTGAATATACTATTAAAATGAATTTGAAATACATTTATAATTATAGAAGGGGGATTGAATTCTGATCGGGGGTTATGTGAATGAAAATATAGTTGAGGCCATTATGTGAATCATGATATAAATATTCTATCATTTTTCTATGCATTATTTTTCCAAAGAGTGATTGTAACTTTATTTATGTCTTTTAGGTTACAATAAATGAAACAAAACATGCATCGCGGTCTCAAATATATCAGATCTCATCCCCTTTAAAGACCATAACCATGTTAAACCTTAAAATTTAATTACTGGGTGGCCTTATGGATTGAAGTCCATTAAATGGTTAGAAGGCCACATTCTTCCAACTAAAAAGCCCCTGGATCTTCACTACATCATTTCTTGCATCATCATGTACCTAAGTTTTCACAACTACCTACATCACATCCTATATTATCAGCTATAAATGTCTCCATAAATCATCCCCAGGGGAGCCTATTATGATTTTATCTATGATCATATTCAGAATTCTGGGGTGACATTACAACTAAATTAATCCCCAACTATAATTGATTAAATCTCATGTAGCCTCAAACTATTAATTTTATCTAACAAATGAATTTTAAATTTTATTAGTAATGACTTAAAGTTAATAGTTAAAGTTATATTATTAAAATTAATGTTTCAAAAAGATATGAATTATAAAATATTTGACCCATGTTAAGTCAATTAAGATAGATTTTTTGAAAAACATAATTATAAAATAAAAGGGTTGGGTTTTTTAATTATTTATTATTTATTTTTTTGGTTAGTGATTAATAAAATAATTCTAGGATTAAATTTTATTTTTTACATCAATTATTAGAAGGTGTAATGTTTTTATGAATTAAATTAAATTATTACTTTTTTAAAGAAATATTATGGAAAGAAGTTAAATTTATTCCATAATATTAAATTAATGTTACTCTGAGTTTATAAATAATTAAACATAGTTATCCATGGAATCTTATAATTATTTTTAAAAAACCATAATAGAAAAATTGTCATTATACTAGGATGTTTTTGTATGTTTAATAATACATTATATTATGAGAAACTAAATCATTAGTAAATTACATTAAAAAATTTATCTGTAATTACTTAAGTGAAATTAGGTTCATATATGAGTTGAAATAATACCACATAGTAAATAATAGAGAATAGGCCAAGAAAAGTTACTTTAGTTACTAGATGGAGAGAATAAGATGATCATTTTATAAATGATAGCCAACCATTTAAGTAATTTATACTGATAAAATGACTGACTAACATATTTATGTCTAAATTATTTTTTTTATAAAATAAAATTTCATATATTATCAAATAATGAGGGTAGATTAATATTTATTTTGGTAAAATAATAAAAGGGGTGTTATTATTGAAAAATATATTCTTAATTGTTATAATATAATTATATAAATATAATTATTGTATATAAAATAAAAATTTATATTATAATGAAAAGGTTTTAATGTGTGAAAAGTGTTAAAAAAATGGAACATTGTTTTTATGTGGATTTTAGTGAATAATTATGTAGTTATCAAAAATAATAAAAAATATATTATAAGATAAATGTTAGGAATTAGTGGCCTAAAAAATATTAGTGGTAAATGAATTTATGAGATTTTATTTATTTATATATGTGATATATTACAGTGGAAAAATATTTCTTATAAGACTAAATAATATTATTTTTATTAATGACATTAAATATTTTATATTTTGAGACAAATGGAATTCTATGCATCTAATTTATCATGTAAGAATTATTTTTTAATGTTATTATATTTAATATATTGGTTAGTAGTATAAAATAAATATGAAAAAAAATTATCTGATTAAATTATAATTAATGTAACTTATTTTTTATTTGAGAATTAAAAAAATGAGGAGGGAGAATATATCTTGGTCAATATAATTTAATAGTGGTTACCCATAGTGTAGAGATGTTTTACTTTATTTAAGTGATGATTTTGGATGATATTGGGGGTATTTCTTATTCTGATACAATTGGGGCATTATTTTTTGAGGTAAAAAATTATTATAAATAGGGTTTTTGTGATAATATTTCCCCAAAACATTCAAGATCACTTTTTTCCTATTCATTTTATAGTACACCATAGTATTTATTAATTATATGTCGCAAAGGTGGTATAGTTATTAGAGATGGTGAGGTGAAGTGGTAAGACATGATAACTTTTTATATGTTGTTGATATTCATGAAATTGGGGATTATTTATGGTTATCATGTATTATAAAATTAAATATTATTTTTTTAATGTTATTTTTTTCCTTATAAATAATCCCTTAAAAATATCTATTAATTTTTTTTATTATGGGATTATTATGCTTAAGAGGGGAACTAATTATTCATAGTGTTTGGGAAGTTATTTCTTATCTAGGCATAATAACATAGTAATACCATAGTTTTAGTAAATTTGTATATTTCATTAATGAATTGTTACTTAGATTATTGTATGGTGATTACGGTATAGGAAGGAATTATTTTTCATAAGATTAGAGTTTTAAAATTTTAGATAGTGTTACAAATGTAAAGTCTAGTAAAAATAGGGATTTTTTGGAAATTCATTATTGGTTATTGGTTTATAAATAATTAATATAACATTCCATTTTTAGTAAATGTGGGATATTAAGGAATACATTGGTAGTGTACATTTTTTTGTAAAATGAATCCTTTTTTAAAAATTTGTCCGATGATTTTAATTTTAACCACGAAGTTATAATTTTTGGCCCATTTTCTTCAATTTATAGGGGGGTTTAATGGGAGGAATTTCTTGTTGGATACTTTTAGTTTCACTTCCTTTATATCTCTTCCCCCTTCCATTTTAATGTGTTATCACCTAGTTTTAATTGTATTTAATCTTTTTTTCTCATTTTATTCTCTCATGTTATTCTTCTTTCGTAATGTCCATTGGATTAAATGATATAGATTAGTGGTTAAAATGTTTCATGTAGAAACCCTTTTAAATGTTGGTTTCTTTTCTTATATAGGTTAACGAAGTCTATATAGTTTTATTTTCATACCATTTATAGAGATTTTCATGCTAGTGTGTAATTTGTTTTATCATTTATATGTTTTTTTCCAATTATGGAATTTGTGTGACTATTTTTTGGAATAATATTTGGTTTTTTGTGTGGGGTGGTACTATATAAATATTATGGTGGTTATAATTAATTATGAAGGATCTATAGGTGTGATATGAGGTATGTTAATACACATTTATTTTATTCAAATGTAAGATAATGAATATTTGGTTATGAAATCAATGTAAACATATTGATGTGTGGGTTATGATCGTTAAAAAATATTTTTTGGAGTATGTATTTGGTCAATATAGTTGGTGGAATTTATAGGAAATGTTAATTAATGTTCATTAATATAATGAGTAGGAAATGTATTTTTAAGAAATTAAATATCCTTCGATAGAGAATAATGTTTTTTTAATATTTTTGTTGTCAAGGTAGTGGATATGACTTTGTAGTCACTAGGTGAGTTGTGAAATGTAACTATGCAATCCTTGAGGGTTTGGTTTATTTTAATTGTATATTATTCTCATTTGTAGTTTTTTATTAGTTATTATTTTGTATTATGTGTATATTATATCATGGTTATGTATAATGCATTATATTGGGACACTTATGCTCAGACCAAAAGTTTAACACATTTGGGATCATTAGAGGAAATCCTAATGAGTTGTTTTATTCACCCTTAATTTTCTATCTTAATAAACTTATTTATATTATTATTATTGGTTTTGAGTTACTAATATATTTATTTCATATCATATTGGAATAGTAAAATATCATTACATGGTTTAGTGAAGATTATAGGAGGTTTTGGTGTCATAAAGCAATGTAATTATTTTATATTACTACAATGAGTATGTTATTCAATGACATTTACATACATTTATGGATTTTAGAAGTTTGGTTTGTATATATTTTATTCCATTTCCATTATATGAGTTTGTGTTATTCACTATAGTTTTGTGTTACTATTTTGGGAAAATTGTCACTAAATAGTGTTACTAGTCAACCCTCAAAACATGTTTACAACCTTTATAAACTTGAGGATAAATTTAAGATAAAATAATGTTTTATATCAGTGTCAGGGTTCATTTTATGCAACCATAACATGTTGGGTTGGAGATTTAAAAGAACTATTAGTTTTACTTTTTTTTAACTCAGTGGTGGGAAAATAGGATGGTGGAGACTCGTGATGCAATCTATAAAGATGTGTGGTCAATATATTTATGGTTGTTCATATGTTTCAAGAGTTGTTTACGCATTATTAAGTGTTGATTAAATCAGAATGAGTTGGTCTATTTTATTTTTCACCATAAATTGGTCTTTATAATAATAGACTAAGGTAGGCTTTATGTCTCATGCATCACATGATATCTTGTTATTAGTTTAATTACATGTGGTGTAGTTTTTATGGCTACTTATATAGATTACATGAATGTATTATTGGAAATTGGATTTCAATTTTTTATACATGTGTGACTTAGGGTTTTGGATTATATAGTTGATATTATTTTTAACTACTCATAATATTGTTTTTTCTCCTTCGAGACAGCGTGTTTACAGGTTTGGGGAGAATGCAAATAATGGTCTGACGGGTGATGAGAATTCATCTATTATGATAGAGAATTTATTATTTCCATATTTGTTTCAAACTGATCTACGTTGTTATCCTTTTGGGGGAATTGGATTTACCACGTGTGGACTGAGCAGTTTATCCCTTTCACATTATAAAGTTGGTGCCACAATCAAATAGTCCTAGCGGGCGATTGCTTGGGGTTAAGTTTTTGTGAAATCGGTCCTCTTAGGATATGACTTCCTAAGATGGTCTTCAAAAGGTTTATTCCTGGAGCCATAAAACACCCAATAGCCCTAGTATCCATGATTCATGGAACTACTTTCCAAAGGTAGTTTCTTGTTGGATGACGATTAGGCCAATGACACTTAAGGACTCTATTGGTCGAGAGGATAAGAGGTTGGGCTCATCACACCCTTTTGGGGGGAATTATTGCATATTCCATGACTCACTTGTAGATTTAAGTCATGTTCATATGTTTTTGAATCCTTGGTTCATTCCCAAAGAGTGTATCTATGGGATACCCCTAGTCTGCAGGATCATTATGGATATACATGTATTTGATGATACGAGGGTAATGCTGACTTAAGCCATGCAATAAGGCTCTCTGGAGTTTATCATCATCTAGGAGATATGGAAGGTGGTTTGATGTTGGTATTAGAACCATAAGATGGGATTCCTTCATATCCTCAGGAGAGTAATCAGATCTTGCGTAGTTTAGTTGGCCTTGGCCTTGGACCTGGGAGGAGGCTCTTGGGGGTATAATTGGGATAGACTCATTTGGAAGGTTACACCTTTGAGATCGGGCCTTCAGACAGGCATCCTATGTATCATAGTTTAAACATGACTTAGATTTCTTGTAGTTTAGAATGAGTTGGGGATTACGCACAGAAGCTACCCATTTGAGGGGAACATGGTTGGGTGGAACCTTTTTGAAGTGCACCCTTTTTGAGCTTGAGCCTTCAAGTAGGCATCCTACATATCTTGGTTTGAATAGGAATCAGTGTTCTCATAGTTCATAATGGGTTAGTTGTGTGGATGTTGTAATCATCACAAATATCTAAGAGCACGTGATTCATACTCAGTGTGAGAAGCAAGAGGATGTGAAAGATTCAACCAACCACACACCTTCACTCCCGATGATGGGAGAGGAAGGTCCTACGGCGGAAGAAGTTGGGGAAATGGTGGGTGAGGGTGCACAGTGATTAACCTTTCAATGTGGTATAACATTGGAGGTCATGGGGCTCGTCTCTCAAAAGGTTAGGGACTTACCTCTGTGGGAGTGACAGAGAATGCACTCTGGGAAAGGGGAGGAATGTCACCTCTCATCAAAAGGAGAAGAAATAATGATTTCTTCGACTAATTGCCATTTCTCATTGGATGGAAAAGAAAGTGATCACCCTTAATCCCTATAATGGGGAGGTTCATGTTAGTATCCCAAGGTTGGAATTCTTGTTACCATGGGAATGTAGACTTATAAATATCCCTAGAGTCCAAACCATTGTGGGTACAACCTTTGTCACTCAACTTACCATGGGTATATAGACTCATAGGGGCACGCTGATGTGCCCGATGATATGATCATATGGGTCTAGTGGCTTTGGAGGAGGCTTTGGACTAATGCCAATGGATTGGTTCATGGAGGAGATATGGAGTAATGGATGGTAATAGAGGTGCGATATTGGAGCTGGAGGGGAATACACATGAAGACACCCCATTCCGCATATTATTTTCTCATACAGGATGGGGGTAGCCCTATATACTTTAGTGTTATGCAGGTAAATGGGTCATCTATGTATTGAAGCAGTATGTTGGATTGGGTATGGACCACTATGTACCAAAGTTGTATGTGGTCCTATATGCGGTCTGCCACACCACTTCAGGTTCCATCCATGTACTAATGCAATATGCATCATGGGGTTTGATCCACACAGTGATTCACTATGTGGAGCACCATATTGAAGGAGGGTCCTCGAACCTATGGTTCATGGGGAGTTCATCTGTGAGGAATTTTTGGTTTGTAGTGACACCAATTTGGTTATAAATTTACCCATTATTATTAAGTTACTTTTTTATGGTGTGTGGATGGTTATACCAGTGGAAACTTGGTTCACAGTTTGAACTTCAGTGATGACTCAAAACCGAAGTCGGAATCCTCTCTAAATTATTTCTTCCAATCTCTAGGGTCTCCTTCATTCTTTCTTTGTCTATATCATTTCTTCTTCATCTCATGCTCCTTTAATAGAGTATTGGGGAGATCATATATATGGTAATTTGGAACCATTTGTGGAATACCATGAAGATATATCTCAATCTATAGAAGAATCAGTCAACCATGGTTTGTGGAGGCTACAGTTCACGAGTCATGGTTTGCAGAACCTTGTTGATATGCTTTATCTGTGAACTGCTGAGTTCGTGGGATGGTATGCGAATGGATTGTGTGCACTTGATTCCATGAACCAATTTGGTTCGTAGCTTCTTGGGTTCGCTGGACATCACCTCCAGGGCCATCACCTTGTGGTTCCTTCCATGTAACGGTGGTCCACAATTCATGTGTTTTGAAAACCCTTCCCGGTGATGGTTTGCGGGTCACTTAAAACTCTTGAAAATCAATTCCTTTAAATTTCTTCCCAATTCTTCAATTCAATTTGAAACTATTTTCCTTGATATACCTATTGGAATGCTTTCTTATTTCTACAAAGTGTTTGTGGGAGTATTTACTTCCTTTTGCGGCGTTCTTAGAACTCCTCAAATTCCCTCCATCATAATAGGGTCTGTTTGGAATGAAGAGGAGACTATTCTAATGTAGAATCAGTCTTGAACTGAAGTGTTTTGTGGTAGAATAGATAGGTCTGTTTTGAGGGGACCAGACCTATTTATAGGGGCCCATGTCATTTTTCTGTTACCATTTCTCATGATGTAAAGTACTCTTGACCCACCATCTCTTTCTCTGCATTCGAATAATGTCTCCTTTGTGAGATCCGTATTCATAAACCTCTCTATATGTGTTGTGAACCGATCTATTCATAGTTTCTTCTTCCCACGAACCAAATTTTGGGTTTCTCAAATTGTTGTTGTCGAATTTAAAACTAATTCCCAGACCTCCGTGTAGGATAACACTACGTAATTTTCATGTTCTACACATCTAACTTAAACTGGAGAACTGAACTTTTAAGCCTTAATAATCCAAACGTAAACTATTAATCTACATTATTTTAATATTAGCATGGAGAGGCCTTAGTTCATATTTTATTCCTTCTGTGAACCCTTCTATTTGCTGGACAATGCTCCATGGGATAGAGCCTCATATGTCTTTCACATACCATGGTTGTACGTGTTATATAGCTTTCACATACCATCATAGTATGTGGTAAATGGCCTTCGAGTATCATGCAGTATGTGTGAAATGATTTACGAGTACCATTTCTAAGAGCAGTACATGGAGCCCTTTGAGGACCTTATTTTAAGCCCATTGAGCTATTTTGTAGCCCTTATCCAACAGTTTTCTCATTGGACTGTCTTTTTTGGGATTTTGGATCTTTCTGTGTAGGCTGCAGTTACTCTTCCACGTACTACTACTGATGTCATTTTTTCTACTAAGGCCATCTCTACTGCCCCTCTTTCTACTGCTGATGAAAGATTGAAGAACATGGTATAATTGGTTGATAAAAACATTTTGTTCGTTACATTACATAAATCTATGTAAAATCTTTTTAAATCTATTCAAAGATAATACTCAACTTTAGATAGGCTTCCAACTTATGGGTTTGGTCTATTGTCCAATATAGTAATTCTTACCCCAAATCTATCTGATCAGCCTGCTGTCTAGATAACTACCACCTCCATCATAAGGGCCTTGATTTATTCAAGAGGATGATACCTTAAAATTGATGTCGTCGTTGGGTCCCTAATGATCTACGCACCTCGAACCTTAAGGGAGATGCAATGAAATCCAGACAAGATGGCCCATTGTTATAAAATCATTGTGTGGATGGCTACAACAGATGAACAACACGGGTGGTCATCCAGGTGGGATATTCACTCTAGAGGCTCATTTAGCTTAGACTAAGGGTGTCCCTTTTGGGTTTTCTATAGTTTCAAATAATTTAGGACCGAGCTATAGGTTTTGGGACTATATGAGGCTGCCTAGGTATCTCAGACATACACTCACCGACTCAACGCCCTTATTTCACAACTCCTGAGCAGGTAGAGCCCAAACACCAATATCATTCATTTAACCCACAGCGAAGTTGGCATTAGTCTTTGGGACATCCAGCTGATTTCAAGAGTCCCTTTTTTCAGGTACATGTATGATGAATTCCTTCCTCCTTTCTCTTCTTGGTATGACAATGAGATGCGCCCTCCTTTATCCAAGAAACTCATTATTCATGTGAAGACACTTCTGAAGGAATTTGATCCTTGTCCGAAGAGGGAAATTCCTTTTGTTGAGTGGTTTGGTGCTTTTGTTAAGTAAATTGGTCTAGATCCCAGTCCACACAGACCAAGGGCATGTTCTTCCAAGACTACCTGGAGGTGAGTGGGTACCTATTGGACCACCATGAAAGAGGGGAAATTTCATGAGTGGGGATGGGGGATCGTCCCGGATTCTAACCGACTATTTTGACTAGTGGCCTTCTTGTCCTTGTTTTTGAGTGGGTGTCTCTTACCTATATGGGAATTTGGTGGTGTGAGATTGATAAAACACTATTTTATTGAATATTTTATTGATAATAAATGATATAATTTCCTCACATTGTGTTAAATATGTTTATTTATAAAATATTTGGGATTTGATCATTAATTTGAAAATTTGGTGAAAATTCCAGTTTTACCCTTAATAGTGCACTGTATTATTTCAAAGATAAATATTTTTATATTTATTATTTTAATTTTAAATTTTGTAACAGTGTTCCTAACTTAATTATCTACAACTTTTATTCAGGACACTAAAGCTAAAGAGTTAATTGGTTGTTGAAATTGGGCCATGAAGTCAAAGTTGGGCTGGGCTCGCCAGAATGGAGAAGGTTCTGTATTTGGGCCATATCCTCTACATACGGGCTTGGATTGAGCCCAAATTTTGAGGAAAGCTCGGGGACATGATGTGGCACAAATAATCCTTCTGGAAGGCCGGTCAATTCACGCGTTTTGGAGGTCAAATGGGCGGTGAAAGTTTCATTAAAATATTTGGCCGAGATTTTGCATTCACACTTGAAACCACTTTAAACCTAGCCTCCCCTCCACTCTATAAATTAGTGATTTTCTCATTTGGAGAGGCTGGTTCGTGCATTGGGATATTGGAGGCAGAGGAGAATTGGTTTCAACCAAATTCTACAACCATTGTAAGAGAGGTAGCTCTTGAAGCAAGGATCCTCTCATCGAAGCCTCCTTCTCTCCTTCATGTTGTAATTGTTTTGTTTGTGTAATAAACTTCTTTGTTCTTCTTTTATTTCTTCTCTTTTCCTCTGTTTTATTTAAATTTATTCTTCTCTTAATCTTCCTCTTGGGGCTGGAATTCTTGAGTAGAAGCGATATTGTGTTATACCCATTATAAACCTTTGCACATGCAAAACGCTTCTACGATGATTACGCCACCCATGGAAGAGTAATTTTTAGTGATCGATCTATCTTCTACCCTCTTCATTTAATTATTTTGAATCATTGAGCCTACTGTAATTCACTTAATATGATCCATGAATTATGTTTTTAAATTTTAAGAAACTAAGCAAGCAATTGAACAATTAATACAAAAACACGCGAGGTCGAGATTTTGTGTAAATTGTGAGAGTGCGAGCTTAATCGGTAATACAAGACCACTTGGGATAAATTTGTAGAGTTCAAATATAATCCCTAAAAACAACTCATCCTCATTTCCAGAATGGATTTGTGCTCTAATTAACCACTGACCATAAGCTAACCTTAGAACAACAATCAAAGCATGGTTCTGCGATTGCATGTTCCGAAGCTAGCCTAGGGTTTAAGTAATTCCATCTTTGTGGTTAAGTTAACTCTTGTAGGGTTCGAGGGTTAACAAATTAGAGGATCATAATTAAGTGGATATTCATTTAAATGATAATGATTAATATGTAAATTAAGAGGTAGAGTTAGATCGATTACACCTTTTAAAATATTTTCTAAAAAAAACATCTTCTTGTTGTGTTATTTTAATCGGAATTCATTTCAAAACTAAAAACAAAAAAAAAATACAATCTTCTTCCAGAAAACTTCTTCTAGATTCATAAACTATAAACAACCCCCATCCTTTTCTAGTAGTGTTTTTATTCTCTTTTATTTTATTTTTATAATACCTCTAATAAGATGTTTTAATTCACTTCCTCCTTTGAGAGACGACCTTGGTTAGCCCCCTATGCTACACCAAGTAAACTAAACATTAGCTTCATAGAGTGTTGTGCTTGGAGTTTTATCCAACGTAACTCACTTTTGAAGTTCTTTTGAGAGCGCGTGCGACAACGCTCTTTCAAATTGGCACCGTTGCCGGGGAGGCAAGTAATTATTTCAACCAACTAGAGGTATTTATTTTATTTTACATTTTATTATTTTCCTCTCTTCTTTCTTCCTTCTTTACCCAATCTGATTTTTCATCCTCTTCTTTTATTTTCTCCTACTTCTTTGTGGACCATCAACTCAAACTTCTCATTTTTATTTTACTATGGTCCACCTTCTTTCTTTTCATTTTTATTTGATCTATGACACGAACTAATCCCGAAGATCTCTTAGATCTTGACCCTGAGATTGAACGTAGCCTTAGGGCACGAATCAGACATTCTCAGTCTACGGGAAGTTTCAACATTCAACCAGTTGGAGAATTACTCCAATATCAGAACATTGAAATTGGAAGCAATTCAAATTCAAACATAAAAGAGGAACCAATGGCTGATAATAATGGAAATGAACTTAATAGAACCATTCGAGAATTGGCTGCACCTGATATTAACTATCAACCAAATTGTATTGCATACCCAAATCTCGAATCGGACTTTGAACTAAAATCAGGGTTAATTCACTTACTTCCAAAGTTTCATGGCCTCTCTGGTGAGGATCCGAATAAACATTTGAAAGAATTTAATGTGGTTTGCTCAACCCTAAAACCTAAAAATGTCTCTGAAGATCAAATCAAACTAAGAGCATTCCCATTCTCACTTGATGGAGCTGCAAAAGATTGGATGTATTATTTACAACCTGAAGATGTAACTTGTTGGAACGATTTGAAACGACTATTCTTGCAGAGATTTTTTCCAGCATCGAGGACCACTTCCATTCGTAAGGAGATCTCGGGGATCAAGCAAGCACAAGGGGAGTCCATGTATGAGTATTGGGAGCGATTCAAGAAGTTGTGTGCAAGCTGTCCACATCACCAAATCAGTGAGCAACTCCTCATTCAGTACTTCTATGAAGGACTCACAGCTATGGAGAGAAGCATGGTGGATGCCGGAGCTGGAGGGGCATTGGTGGAAAAGACACCAATAGCCACACGTGCATTGATTGACAAGATGGCCCAAAACTCCCAACAATTTGGCGATAGAGGTACACTACATGTCAGGGGAGTACATCAGGTAAGTCCTTCTTCTCTTGAGAGTCATTTGATTGATACCAAGTTAGAAGAATTGACAACTATGGTAAGGCAGATTGCTTTGGCACAAAAGACATATTTACCTCCTCCTTCAAGGCCTTGTGGTATTTGCACTGAGACAAGCCACCCAACTGACTGTTGCCCACAACTCCAAGAAACAGAAGATTGTGCAGCAGTGTTCCCTGGGAGACCATATCAGCAGCAGCAGCAACAACCATATCCCCAGAAGAAGTTCGATCCAACATTCAACCAAGGTTGGAAAGATCATCTGGACATGAGGTATGGCTCTGGACAACAACAAAGGCCCCCCTTTCAACAAAACTTCCAGCAGCCTCCACCTTACCAACAGGGTTTCCAACAACCCCAAAGGAGATTTGAAGCTCAAACATCAACAAGTCAGCAACAAGGGAATCTCCAACCCAAGGTAGACTCTAACACTGATGATCTTTTGAAACAAATTGTTCTTAATCAACAGAATGAGCTGAAAAGTCAAGGTTCGGAGCTGAGGGAGTTGAAGACTCAAATGAGCCAGATTGCCACCGCCCTCCATGAACTTGTAAGTAAGAATTCTGGAAATCTACCTTCCCAACCCACTCCAAATCCAAAGGGGAATGTTAGTGCCATAACATTGAGAAGTGGGAAGCAAATGAACGATACAGCTGTACCTACCATTCCACCGGGATTCACCTCAACTTCAGAGAAGCGACATTCCATACCAACTGATGAACAATCCAAGGAGAAAGATAAAGGTAAGAAAAAGATTGATGATGTTCCTCCTAAACCACTTCCTTTTCCAAATAGGGTTGTTCAAACCAAGAAGATGGCTGAAGAAGCAATGCAAAAGGAGGTTTTGGACACATTCAAGCGTGTGGAGATCAACATTCCTCTACTCGAAGCCATTAAGCAAATCCCAAGGTATGCCAAATTCTTAAAAGAACTTTGTACCAATCGAAGAGGGCTCAAGGGAAATGAGAGGATCAACCTTGGAAGGAATGTCTCAGCACTCATTACACCAACTCTAGCAATGCCAACAAAGTGCAAGGATCCCGGGACATTCACCATCCCATGCACCATAGGGGAGTTTCACTTCTCTGATGCTCTTTGTGATTTAGGAGCTTCAATAAATGTGATGCCTCACTCTGTTTTCTCTTCATTGCAGATTGGTGAGCTCAAGCCTACAAGGGTAGTGGTGCAGCTAGCGAATAGAGCTACAGCATATCCGGCTGGTGTCCTTGAAGATGTGTTGGTAAAGGTAAAGGACCTGATCTTCCCTGCTGATTTCTATGTACTAAACATGGAAGATGACCAGGTAAGTTCTCATGCCCCTATCATTCTTGGTAGACCCTTCCTCAAAACTGCTAAGACCATTATCAATGTTCATGAGGGTACTCTTTCCATGGAATTCGGGGATGAAATCGTGAGGTTTAAAATCCTGGATTCTATGCAGTACCCACCAGAGGAACACTCAGCATTCTTTCTCTCTCATTCTGAGTCTCCATGTGATAGTCCCTCTATTTTTGATTCCCAATCTCTTGGGGACTATTCACTTCTTAATGAAATAATGAGTATTGGGTCCAACTTGATGTCTCATTCTACTTCATCCCCTTTAATTCATGATCTTTCTGATCTTGGGATTGGTTCATTTGTCCAATCATATTCAAATTCTGAGCATGTATACTCTGATTATGATATGGCTGATAATTTTTCTGATGGATTTGATGCATTGTTCTCTCATTCAGATGATATGTATGATTGTGCACAGATGTCTACGCCACTCATGCTTCCATCCATTCAGCAGCCACCATCACTGGAACTAAAGCCATTGCCACCAAATCTCAAATACTCATACTTGTTAAGTGGTGAAAAATTACCTGTTATCATTGCTAACAATCTCTCTTTTGAACATGAAGAAAAACTTTTGAATCTTTTGAGGGAGAACATCAGGGCAATCGGGTGGACCTTGGCTGACATATCAGGTATTAGCCCCTCCATTTGCATGCATAGGATTCTTTTGGAAGATGGAGCTAAACCGGTGAGGCAACCACAAAGGAGACTCAATCCAACCCTTCTGGAGGTTGTTAAAAAAGAGGTTGAAAAATTGCTCGAGGCAGGTATAATCTATCCCATTTCAGATTCTCAGTGGGTAAGTCCTATTCAGGTTGTGCCTAAGAAAAGTGGTGTTACTGTTGTTAAAAATGAGAAAGATGAGTTAGTTCCAATGAGGGTACAAAACAGTTGGCGCGTGTGTATTGATTATAGGAAACTAAATCATTCCACTCGCAAAGATCATTTCCCCCTCCCATTTATTGATCAGATGCTTGAGAGACTAGCTGGGAAGACACACTATTGTTTCTTGGATGGATTTTCTGGATATTTTCAGGTTCCTATAGCTCCGGAGGATCAGGAGAAGACTACATTCACCTGTCCCTTTGGGACATTTGCCTATCGGAGGATGCCATTTGGACTTTGCAATGCCCCAGGTACCTTCCAGAGATGCATGGTGAGTATTTTTTCTGATTTTATTGAGACCTGCATGGAGGTATTTATGGATGATTTTACAGTGTATGGATCTTCATTTGATGAATGTCTAAGTAGTTTGGAAAATGTGTTGAATCGTTGTATTGAGAAGAATCTAGTCCTGAACTTTGAAAAGTGTCATTTCATGGTAGAGCATGGCATTGTCTTAGGGCATGTAGTGTCAAAACATGGGATAGAGGTTGATAGATCTAAGGTAGACATCATTTCATCCTTACCCTACCCTTCATGTGTGCGTGATGTTCGATCATTCCTTGGACATGCTGGATTTTATCGACGCTTCATCAGAGATTTTAGTAAGATCGCTCTACCCTTATCTCGATTGCTTCAAAAAGATATTGACTTCAATTTTGATGATTCATGCAGGGTATCATTTGATGAGCTAAAGAAGTGTCTGACCACTCCACCGATCATACAGCCCCCACGGTGGGAGATTCTTTTTGAGCTTATGTGTGACGCCTCCAACTTCGCGGTTGGAGCTGTCTTATCTCAGAGGGTGGAGGGACGTTCACATGTGATCGCCTATGCATCGAGGACACTAGATTCAGCCCAATCAAACTACACCACAACAGAAAAGGAGTTTCTTGCTGTTATATTTGCTTTAGATAAATTTCGTTCATATTTATTGGGCTCTAAAGTAGTTGTTTTTTCTGACCATGCAGCTTTGAGGTACCTCCTAAAGAAGCCAGATGCAAAGCCACGACTTATCCGTTGGATGCTACTTCTTCAAGAGTTTGACCTTGAGATAAAGGACAAGAAGGGGTCAGAGAATTTGGTGGCAGACCACATGAGTAGGCTTACTCACACACTAGAGGGTGACACCTTGGACCAGGTACCACTTTGGGACACTTTCCCCGATGAGCATCTCTATACCATCTCAGGTAAGCATCCTTGGTATGCTGATTTAGTTAATTACATTGTTGGCTCTGAAATCCCAGTAAATTTGAAGAAGCATCAAGTCCAAAAATTAAAAAGTGAGTCTAGGTATTATGTGTGGGATGATCCATACCTCTGGCGCATGTGTAGTGACCAAGTCATTAGGAGGTGTGTTCCCGATCATGAGTTTGAGTCTGTTTTGCATTTCTGTCATACACTTGCTTGTGGTGGACACTTTGGACCCCAACGGACAGCTAGGAAGGTTTTAGACTCAGGATTATATTGGCCTAGTTTATTCCATGATTCCCATGTATTTTGTAAGTCATGCTCTCGTTGCCAACACACTGGAAACATTTCAAGAAGACACGAGATGCCCCAACAACCCATTTTATTCTGTGAGATTTTTGACATTTGGGGAATTGATTTTATGGGACCTTTTCCTAGTTCATTTGGTTTCTTGTATATCCTTGTTGCTGTCGATTATGTGAGTAAATGGGTGGAGGCCAAGGCCACCAGGACTGACGATTCTCATGTTGTTGTGGATTTTGTCAAAGCACAGATTTTTTGCAGGTTTGGAGTACCAAAGGCCATCATCAGTGACCAAGGGACACACTTTTGCAATAGGAATTTTGCTTCCCTCCTTTGGAAGTATGGGGTGACACACAAAACATCAACACCATACCACCCCCAAACAAATGGCCAGGCTGAGGTTTCAAATCGTGAGTTGAAACAAATCTTGGAGAAAACCGTGCAGCCAAATAGGAAGGATTGGAGCAAGCGCTTGGATGATGCATTGTGGGCTTATAGGACAGCATACAAGACCCCCATTGGTATGTCCCCATTTCGGATTGTTTTTGGGAAAGCGTGTCATCTCCCCGTGGAAGTCGAGCATCGGGCATATTGGGCTATAAAGAAATGTAACATGGATTTGGCCCAAGCTGGAATTCAAAGGAAGTTGCAAATTCAAGAGCTTGAGGAGATTCGCCTGTCATCATATGAGAACTCAAGGCTCTACAAGGAAAGATCAAAAGCAGCTCATGACAAAATGATCCAACAAAGGGAGTTTCATATTGGAGATAAATTCCTTCTCTATAGTTCACGACTGAAGTTGATGCCTGGTAAGTTGCGTTCCAGATGGTTAGGTCCTTATATTGTGTCTAATGTTTTTCCTTATGGTGCAGTGGAGATCACACAAGAGGACACTGGAAGGAGCTTTACAGTCAATGGGCAACGTTTGAAGAGATACATTGAGGGACATCCTACTGATGCAGTGGATTTTATCACACTGCATGACCCCATCATCACTTGATCACATCAGGCTGTTCCTAACCCTTTCACTTTTATATTATTTGTCCTATTTAAAAATTCTGCATTTCATGTGCATATATCATCTCACGGGTTCACATTAAGAACAATGCAATATTTTAAGTGTGGGGGAGGGAACCTTTTAGTTTAGTAATTTCAATTGTTTTCCTGTTAAAAAAAACCAAAAAACAAAAATTGTGTGTTTTTCAAAATTTGTGTGTTTATTTTACAATTTTCTGCGTGTTTTTGAAACTTTTGAGCTGAAATAATTCTCATCACCATTTTTAAATCCATATCAATAAGTGAAACAATTTACCCCTTGAAACTAAGCTTAAATGAATGCTGAAATGACTTTGTTTCAAGTTCAAATATTTAGTAATTTCATGCAAAGTACGCTGAATTTTGAATCCCATGCAAATCTCACTGTCTTTATATTTGAAATCACTTTCCTGTGAGGCTTCTAAACCATTATTTTCATATTCTTTACATTCACCTCACTTCTTGAGAGAGCCAAACCATACTTGATTTAACCAGAATTTGATCTATTCCTGTCAAAACTTGAGGGTTTGAGGTACTTGTGTTTAAATGATTGAGGCATTTGTTTGGTATTAAAACCCCTATTTCAAATAATCCTTTTTTATAATGGCCTACCTTGAATATTTAATCCTTGTAGCCCTTAGAATCCATGCACAGCCTGTTAGGTTAAGCCACATTACAAGCCAATTTTCCCTATCCAACCAACTCTTGAAGTGAAATTGCATAATCTAGTTGAGCTTAAGTGTGGGGGAAGCTGTCTTGTGTTGTGCCACCACATTATGTGATACTTTGGGTGGAAAATTAAATTCTGAAGAGATGTGTTTGCTGCTAAAGAAAGTCATTATATTGAAAGCTGTGCCTTTTCTGGAGCTTTCATGACAAGTGATGTTGTGCCTTTTCTGGAGCTTCTAATTGAGGTGGAAAGCTGTGCCCATCTGGAGCTTTCAAGAAAATCATGTTCTAGAAGATTGACATTTTTTATGCTGAAATGATGAATGGTGTAAACCTTTCATGACTTTTCATGATGATGGAGCTGAATTGATACTATGGGGATTGAAGATAAGACCATATTTAAGTGAAAATTAGATTAATTCAATTTTGCTTTAAAAGAGTCAAGCCCTCCTCATTCAGCCTCAGAGTTTTTCACATCTTAATCCTACCAACCGAAAGCCACAGAACAACCCTGAAAAGTCCTCATGATAAACATATGTCCTTGACTCACATCGGGTAGCGATTTAGGAATCTATCAAGCCTATGGTGACCCTTGTATGAGTTTGGATGAGAAAGACATTGCAAAAAAATTGATATTTGAGTGATGAGAGAAAATTCAAGCGAGGTAAGTGTTTTCTGCATGGGTGGATAAATGAAGTGGAAATATATTGAATGATATAAATGGAGAACCTGAAATAAGGTTTTTTATGAGGCATGATATCTTTTTTATTCTTGGTGTGAAATTGATTCATCTTAAAGATATGTGTTTTAAAATTGGTTTTGATTTGATATTGATGTTTACTTGATATGAGGTTTTGCCCAGGTGTGCAAAAGGGTAAGTGTGGGGGAGTTGATAAAACACTATTTTATTGAATATTTTATTGATAATAAATGATATAATTTCCTCACATTGTGTTAAATATGTTTATTTATAAAATATTTGGGATTTGATCATTCATTTGAAAATTTGGTGAAAATTCCAGTTTTACCCTTAATAGTGCACTGTATTATTTCAAAGATAAATATTTTTATATTTATTATTTGAATTTGAAATTTTGTAACAGTGTTCCTAACTTAATTATCTACAACTTTTATTCAGGACACTAAAGCTAAAGAGTTAATGTGGTTGTTGAAATTGGGCCATGAAGTCAAAGTTGGGCTGGGCTCGCCAGAATGGAGAAGGTTCTGTATTTGGGCCATATCCTCTACATACGGGATTGGAGTGAGCCCAAATTTTGAGGCAAGCTCGGGGACATGATGTGGCACAAATCATCCTTCTGGAAGGCCGGTCAATTCACGCGTTTGGGAGGTCAAATGGGCGGTGAAAGTTTCATTAAAATATTTGGCCGAGATTTTGCATTCACACTTGAAACCACTTTAAACCTAGCCTCCCCTCCACTCTATAAATTAGTGATTTTCTCATTTGGAGAGGCTGGTTCGTGCATTGGGAGATTGTAGGTAGAGGAGAATTGGTTTCAACCAAATTCTACAACCATTGTAAGAGAGGTAGCTCTTGAAGCAAGGATCCTCTCATCGAAGCCTCCTTCTCTCCTTCATGTTGTAATTGTTTTGTTTGTGTAATAAACTTCTTTGTTCTTATTTTATTTCTTCTCTTTCCCTCTGTTTTATTTAAATTTATTCTTCTCTTAATCTTCCTCTTGGGGCTGGAATTCTTGAGTAGAAGCGATATTGGGTTATACCCATTATAAACCTTTGCACATGCAAAACGCTTCTACGATGATTACGCCACCCATGGAAGAGTAATTTTTAGTGATCGATCTATCTTCTACCCTCTTCATTTAATTATTTTGAATCATTGAGCCTACTGTAATTCAATTAATATGATCCATGAATTATGTTTTTAAATTTTAAGAAACTAAGTAAGCAATTGAACAATTAATACAAAAACACGCGAGGTCGAGATTTTGTGTAAATTGTGAGAGTGCGAGCTTAATCGGTAATACAAGACCACTTGGGATAAATTTGTAGAGTTCAAATATAATCCCTAAACACAACTCATCCTCATTTCCAGAATGGATTTGTGCTCTAATTAACCACTGACCATAAGCTAACCTTAGAACAACAATCAAAGCAGGGTTCTGCGATTGCATGTTCCGAAGCTAGCCTAGGGTTTAAGTAATTCCATCTTTGTGGTTAAGTTAACTCTTGTAGGGTTCGAGGGTTAACAAATTAGAGGATCATAATTAAGTGGATATTCATTTAAATGATAATGATTAATATGTAAATGAAGAGGTAGAGTTAGATCGATTACGCCTTTTAAAATATTTTCTAAAAAAAAACATCTTCTTGTTGTGTTATTTTAATCGGAATTCATTTCAAAACTAAAAACAAAAAAAAATACAATCTTCTTCCAGAAAACTTCTTCTAGATTCATAAACTATAAACAACCCCCATCCTTTTCTAGTAGTGTTTTTATTCTCTTTTATTTTATTTTTATAATACCTCTAATAAGATGTTTTAATTCACTTCCTCCTTTGAGAGACGACCTTGGTTAGCCCCCTATGCTACACCAAGTAAACTAAACATTAGCTTCATAGAGTGTTGTGCTTGGAGTTTTATCCAACGTAACTCACTTTTGAAGTTCTTTTGAGAGTGCGTGCAACAACGCTCTTTCAAATTGGCACCGTTGCCGGGGAGGCAAGTAATTATTTCAACCAACTAGAGGTATTTATTTTATTTTACATTTTATTATTTTCCTCTCTTCTTTCTTCCTTCTTTACCCAATCTGATTTTTCATCCTCTTCTTTTATTTTCTCCTACTTCTTTGTGGACCATCAACTCAAACTTCTCATTTTTATTTTACTATGGTCCACCTTCTTTCTTTTCATTTTTATTTGATCTATGACACGAACTAATCCCGAAGATCTCTTAGATCTTGACCCTGAGATTGAACGTAGCCTTAGGGCACGAATCAGACATTCTCAGTCTACGGGAAGTTTCAAAATTCAACCAATTGGAGAATTACTCCAATATCAAAACATTGAAATTGGAAGCAATTCAAATTCAAACATAAAAGAGGAACCAATGGCTGATAATAATGGAAATGAACTTAATAGAACCATTCGAGAATTGGCTGCACCTGATATTAACTATCAACCAAATTGTATTGCATACCCAAATCTCGAATCGGACTTTGAACTAAAATCAGGGTTAATTCACTTACTTCCAAAGTTTCATGGCCTCTCTGGTGAGGATCCGAATAAACATTTGAAAGAATTTAATGTGGTTTGCTCAACCCTAAAACCTAAAAATGTCTCTGAAGATCAAATCAAACTAAGAGCATTCCCATTCTCACTTGATGGAGCTGCAAAAGATTGGATGTATTATTTACAACCTGAAGATGTAACTTGTTGGAACGATTTGAAACGACTTTTCTTGCAGAGATTTTTTCCAGCATCGAGGACCACTTCCATTCGTAAGGAGATCTCGGGGATCAAGCAAGCACAAGGGGAGTCCATGTATGAGTATTGGGAGCGATTCAAGAAGTTGTGTGCAAGCTGTCCACATCACCAAATCAGTGAGAAACTCCTCATTCAGTACTTCTATGAAGGACTCACAGCTATGGAGAGAAGCATGGTGGATGCCGGAGCTGGAGGGGCATTGGTGGAAAAGACACCAATAGCCGCACGTTCATTGATTGACAAGATGGCCCAAAACTCCCAACAATTTGGCGATAGAGGTACACTACATGTCAGGGGAGTACATCAGGTAAGTCCTTCTTCTCTTGAGAGTCATTTGATTGATACCAAGTTAGAAGAATTGACAACTATGGTAAGGCAGATTGCTTTGGCACAAAAGACATCTTTACCTCCTCCTTCAAGGCCTTGTGGTATTTTCACTGAGACAAGCCACCCAACTGACTGTTGCCCACAACTCCAAGAAACAGAAGATTGTGCAGCAGTGTTCCCTGGGAGACCATATCAGCAGCAGCAGCAACAACCATATCCCCAGAAGAAGTTCGATCCAACATTCAACCAAGGGTGGAAAGATCATCTGGACATGAGGTATGGCTCTGGACAACAACAAAGGCCCCCCTTTCAACAAAACTTCCAGCAGCCTCCACCTTACCAACAGGGTTTCCAACAACCCCAAAGGAGATTTGAAGCTCAAACATCAACAAGTCAGCAACAAGGGAATCTCCAACCCAAGGTAGACTCTAACAGTGATGATCTTTTGAAACAAATTGTTCTTAATCAACAGAATGAGCTGAAAAGTCAAGGTTCGGAGCTGAGGGAGTTGAAGACTCAAATGAGCCAGATTGCCACCGCCCTCCATGAACTTGTAAGTAAGAATTCTGGAAATCTACCTTCCCAACCCACTCCAAATCCAAAGGGGAATGTTAGTGCCATAACATTGAGAAGTGGGAAGCAAATGAACGATACAGCTGTACCTACCATTCCACCGGGATTCACCTCAACTTCAGAGAAGCGACATTCCATACCAACTGATGAACAATCCAAGGAGAAAGATAAAGGTAATAAAAAGATTGATGATGTTCCTCCTAAACCACTTCCTTTTCCAAACAGGGTTGTTCAAACCAAGAAGATGGCTGAAGAAGCAATGCAAAAGGAGGTTTTGGACACATTCAAGCGTGTGGAGATCAACATTCCTCTACTCGAAGCCATTAAGCAAATCCCAAGGTATGCCAAATTCTTAAAAGAACTTTGTACCAATCGAAGAGGGCTCAAGGGAAATGAGAGGATCAACCTTGTAAGGAATGTCTCAGCACTCATTACACCAACTCTAGCAATGCCAACAAAGTGCAAGGATCCCGGGACATTCACCATCCCATGCACCATAGGGGAGTTTCACTTCTCTGATGCTCTTTGTGATTTAGGAGCTTCAATAAATGTGATGCCTCACTCTGTTTTCTCTTCATTGCAGATTGGTGAGCTCAAGCCTACAAGGGTAGTGGTGCAGCTAGCGAATAGAGCTACAGCATATCCGGCTGGTGTCCTTGAAGATGTGTTGGTAAAGGTAAAGGACGTGATCTTCCCTGCTGATTTCTATGTACTAAACATGGAAGATGACCAGGTAAGTTCTCATGCCCCTATCATTCTTGGTAGACCCTTCCTCAAAACTGCTAAGACCATTATCAATGTTCATGAGGGTACTCTTTCCATGGAATTTGGGGATGAAATCGTGAGGTTTAAAATCCTGGATTCTATGAAGTACCCACCAGAGGAACACTCAGCATTCTTTCTCTCTCATTCTGAGTCTCCATGTGATAGTCCCTCTATTTTTGATTCCCAATCTCTTGGGGACTATTCACTTCTTAATGAAATAATGAGTATTGGGTCTAACTTGATGTCTCATTCTACTTCATCCCCTTTAATTCATGATCTTTCTGATCTTGGGATTGGTTCATTTGTCCAATCATATTCAAATTCTGATCATGTATACTCTGATTATGATATGGCTGATAATTTTTCTGATGGATTTGATGCATTGTTCTCTCATTCAGATGATATGTATGATTGTGCACAGATGTCTACGCCACTCATGCTTCCATCCATTCAGCAGCCACCATCACTGGAACTAAAGCCATTGCCACCAAATCTCAAATACTCATACTTGTTAAGTGGTGAAAAATTACCTGTTATCATTGCTAACAATCTCTCTTTTGAACATGAAGAAAAACTTTTGAATCTTTTGAGGGAGAACATCAGGGCAATCGGGTGGACCTTGGCTTACATATCAGGTATTAGCCCCTCCATTTGCATGCATAGGATTCTTTTGGAAGATGGAGCTAAACCGGTGAGGCAACCACAAAGGAGACTCAATCCAACCCTTCTGGAGGTTGTTAAAAAAGAGGTTGAAAAATTGCTCGAGGCAGGTATAATCTATCCCATTTCAGATTCTCAGTGGGTAAGTCCTATTCAGGTTGTGCCTAAGAAAAGTGGTGTTACTGTTGTTAAAAATGAGAAAGATGAGTTAGTTCCAATGAGGGTACAAAACAGTTGGCGCGTGTGTATTGATTATAGGAAACTAAATCATTCCACTCGCAAAGATCATTTCCCCCTCCCATTTATTGATCAGATGCTTGAGAGACTAGCTGGGAAGACACACTATTGTTTCTTGGATGGATTTTCTAGATATTTTCAGGTTCCTATAGCTCCGGAGGATCAGGAGAAGACTACATTCACCTGTCCCTTTGGGACATTTGCCTATCGGAGGATGCCATTTGGACTTTGCAATGCCCCAGGTACCTTCCAGAGATGCATGGTGAGTATTTTTTCTGATTTTATTGAGACCTGTATGGAGGTATTTATGGATGATTTTACAGTGTATGGATCTTCATTTGATGAATGTCTAAGTAGTTTGGAAAATGTGTTGAATCGTTGTATTGAGAAGAATCTAGTCCTGAACTTTGAAAAGTGTCATTTCATGGTAGAGCATGGAATTTTCTTAGGGCATGTAGTGTCAAAACATGGGATAGAGGTTGATAGATCTAAGGTAGACATCATTTCATCCTTACCCTACCCTTCATGTGTGCGTGATGTTCGATCATTCCTTGGACATGCTGGATTTTATCGACGCTTCATCAGAGATTTTAGTAAGATCGCTCTACCCTTATCTCGATTTCTTCAAAAAGATATTGACTTCAATTTTGATGATTCATGCAGGGTATCATTTGATGAGCTAAAGAAGTGTCTGACCACTCCACCGATCATACAGCCCCCACGGTGGGAGATTCTTTTTGAGCTTATGTGTGACGCCTCCAACTTCGCGGTTAGAGCTGTCTTATCTCAGAGGGTGGAGGGACGTTCACATGTGATCGCCTATGCATCGAGGACACTAGATTCAGCCCAATCAAACTACACCACAACAGAAAAGGAGTTTCTTGCTGTTATATTTGCTTTAGATAAATTTCGTTCATATTTATTGGGCTCTAAAGTAGTTGTTTTTTCTGACCATGCAGCTTTGAGGTACCTCCTAAAGAAGCCAGATGCAAAGCCACGACTTATCCGTTGGATGCTACTTCTTCAAGAGTTTGACCTTGAGATAAAGGACAAGAAGGGGTCAGAGAATTTGGTGGCAGACCACATGAGTAGGCTTACTCACACACTAGAGGGTGACACCTTGGACCAGGTACCACTTCAGGACACTTTCCCCGATGAGCATCTCTATACCATCTCAGGTAAGCATCCTTGGTATGCTGATTTAGTTAATTACATTTTTGGCTCTGAAATCCCAGTAAATTTGAAGAAGCATCAAGTCCAAAAATTAAAAAGTGAGTCTAGGTATTATGTGTGGGATGATCCATACCTCTGGCGCATGTGTAGTGACCAAGTCATTAGGAGGTGTGTTCCCGATCATGAGTTTGAGTCTGTTTTGCATTTCTGTCATACACTTGCTTGTGGTGGACACTTTGGACCCCAACGGACAGCTAGGAAGGTTTTAGACTCAGGATTATATTGGCCTAGTTTATTCCATGATTCCCATGTATTTTGTAAGTCATGCTCTCGTTGCCAACACACTGGAAACATTTCAAGAAGACACGAGATGCCCCAACAACCCATTTTATTCTGTGAGATTTTTGACGTTTGGGGAATTGATTTTATGGGACCTTTTCCTAGTTCATTTGGTTTCTTGTATATCCTTGTTGCTGTCGATTATGTGAGTAAATGGGTGGAGGCCAAGGCCACCAGGACTGACGATTCTCATGTTGTTGTGGATTTTGACAAAGCACAGATTTTTTGCAGGTTTGGAGTACCAAAGGCCATCATCAGTGACCAAGGGACACACTTTTGCAATAGGAATTTTGCTTCCCTCCTTCGGAAGTATGGGGTGACACACAAAACATCAACACCATACCACCCCCAAACAAATGGCCAGGCTGAGGTTTCAAATCGTGAGTTGAAACAAATCTTGGAGAAAACCGTGCAGCCAAATAGGAAGGATTGGAGCAAGCGCTTGGATGATGCATTGTGGGCTTATAGGACAGCATACAAGACCCCCATTGGTATGTCCCCATTTCGGATTGTTTTTGGGAAAGCGTGTCATCTCCCCGTGGAAGTCGAGCATCGGGCATATTGGGCTATAAAGAAATGTAACATGGATTTGGCCCAAGCTGGAATTCAAAGGAAGTTGCAAATTCAAGAGCTTGAGGAGATTCGCCTGTCATCATATGAGAACTCAAGGCTCTACAAGGAAAGATCAAAAGCAGCTCATGACAAAATGATCCAACAAAGGGAGTTTCATATTGGAGAGAAAGTCCTTCTCTATAGTTCACGACTGAAGTTGATGCCTGGTAAGTTGCGTTCCAGATGGTTAGGTCCTTATATTGTGTCTAATGTTTTTCCTTATGGTGCAGTGGAAATCACACAAGAGGACACTGGAAGGAGCTTTACAGTCAATGGGCAACGTTTGAAGAGATACATTGAGGGACATCCTACTGATGCAGTGGATTTTATCACACTGCATGACCCCATCATCACTTGATCACATCAGGCTGTTCCTAACCCTTTCACTTTTATATTATTTGTCCTATTTAAAAATTCTGCATTTCATGTGCATATATCATCTCATGGGTTCACATTGAGGACAATGCAATATTTTAAGTGTGGGGGAGGGAACCTTTTAGTTTAGTAATTTCAATTGTTTTCCTGTTAAAAAAAAACCAAAAAACAAAAATTGTGTGTTTTTCAAAATTTGTGTGTTTATTTTACAATTTTCTGTGTGTTTTTGAAACTTTTGAGCTGAAATGATTCTCATCACCATTTTTAAATCCATATCAATAAGTGAAACAATTTACCCCTTGAAACTAAGCTTAAATGAATGCTGAAATGACTTTGTTTCAAGTTCAAATATTTAGTAATTTCATGCAAAGTACGCTGAATTTTGAATCCCATGCCAATCTCACTGTCTTTATATTTGAAATCACTTTCCTGTGAGGCTTCTAAACCATTATTTTCATATTCTTTACATTCACCTCACTTCTTGAGAGAGCCAAACCATACTTGATTTAACCAGAATTTGATCTATTCCTGTCAAAACTTGAGGGTTTGAGGTACTTGTGTTTAAATGATTGAGGAATTTGTTTGGTATTAAAACCCCTATTTCAAATAATCCTTTTTTTATAATGGCCTACCTTGAATATTTAATCCTTGTATCCCTTAGAAGCCATGCACAGCCTGTTAGGTTAAGCCACATTACAAGCCAATTTTCCCTATCCAACCAACTCTTGAAGTGAAATTGCATAATCTAGTTGAGCTTAAGTGTGGGGGAAGCTGTCTTGTGTTGTGCCACCACATTATGTGATACTTTGGGTGGAAAATTAAATTCTGAAGAGATGTGTTTGCTGCTAAAGAAAGTCATTATATTGAAAGCTGTGCCTTTTCTGGAGCTTTCATGACAAGTGAAGCTGTGCCTTTTCTGGAGCTTCTAATTGAGGTGGAAAGCTGTGCCCATCTGGAGCTTTCAAGAAAATCATGTTCTAGAAGATTGACATTTTTTATGCTGAAATGATGAATGGTGTAAACCTTTCATGACTTTTCATGATGATGGAGCTGAATTGATACTATGGGGATTGAAGAGAAGACCATATTTAAGTGAAAATTAGATTAATGCAATTTTGCTTTAAAAGAGTCAAGCCCTCCTCATTCAGCCTCAGAGTTTTTCACATCTTAATCCTACCAACCGAAAGCCACAGAACAACCCCGAAAAGTCCTCATGATAAACATATGTCCTTGACTCACATCGGGTAGCGATGTAGGAATCTATCAAGCCTATGGTGACCCTTGTATGAGTTTGGATGAGAAAGACATTGCAAAAAAATTGATATTTGAGTGATGAGAGAAAATTCAAGCGAGGTAAGTGTTTTGTGCATGGGTGGATAAATGAAGTGGAAATATATTTAATGATATAAATGGAGAACCTGAAATAAGGTTTTTTATGAGGCATGATATCTTTTTTATTCTTGGTGTGAAATTGATTGATCTTAAAGATATGTGTTTTAAAATTGGTTTTGATTTGATATTGATGTTTACTTGATATGAGGTTTTGCCCAGGTGTGCAAAAGGGTAAGTGTGGGGGAGTTGATAAAACACTATTTTATTGAATATTTTATTGATAATAAATGATATAATTTCCTCACATTGTGTTAAATATTTTTATTTATAAAATATTTGGGATTTGATCATTCATTTGAAAATTTGGTGAAAATTCCAGTTTTACCCTTAATAGTGCACTGTATTATTTCAAAGATAAATATTTTTATATTTATTATTTGAATTTGAAATTTTGTAACAGTGTTCCTAACTTAATTATATACAACTTTTATTCAGGACACTAAAGCTAAAGAGTTAATTTGGTTGTTGACATTGTGCCATGAAGTCAAAGTTGGGCTGGGCTCGCCAGAATGGAGAAGGTTCTGTATTTGGGCCATATCCTCTACATACGGGATTGGATTGAGCCCAAATTTTGAGGAAAGCTCGGGGACATGATGTGGCACAAATCATCCTTCTGGAAGGCCGGTCAATTCACGCGTTGGGAGGTCAAATGGGCGGTGAAAGTTTCATTAAAATATTTGGCCGAGATTTTGCATTCAGACTTGAAACCACTTTAAACCTAGCCTCCCCTCCACTCTATAAATTAGTGATTTTCTCATTTGAAGAGGCTGGTTCGTGCATTGGGAGATTGGAGGTAGAGGAGAATTGGTTTCAACCAAATTCTACAACCATTGTAAAAGTGGTAGCTCTTGAAGCAAGGATCCTCTCATCGAAGCCTCATTCTCTCCTTCATGTTGTAATTGTTTTGTTTGTGTAATAAACTTCTTTGTTCTTCTTTTATTTCTTCTCTTTCCCTCTGTTTTATTTAAATTTATTCTTCTCTTAATCTTCCTCTTGGGGCTGGAATTCTTGAGTAGAAGCGATATTGGGTTATACCCATTATAAACCTTTGCACATGCAAAACGCTTCTACGATGATTACGCCACCCATGGAAGAGTAATTTTTAGTGATCGATCTATCTTCTACCCTCTTCATTTAATTATTTTGAATCATTGAGCCTACTGTAATTCACTTAATATGATCCATGAATTATGTTTTTAAATTTTAAGAAACTAAGCAAGCAATTGAACAATTAATACAAAAACACGCGAGGTCGAGATTTTGTGTAAATTGTGAGAGTGCGAGCTTAATCGGTAATACAAGACCACTTGGGATAAATTTGTAGAGTTCAAATATAATCCCTAAACAGAACTCATCCTCATTTCCAGAATGGATTTGTGCTCTAATTAACCACTGACCATAAGCTAACCTTAGAACAACAATCAAAGCAGGGTTCTGCGATTGCATGTTCCGAAGCTAGCCTAGGGTTTAAGTAATTCCATCTTTGTGGTTAAGTTAACTCTTGTAGGGTTCGAGGGTTAACAAATTAGAGGATCATAATTAAGTGGATATTCATTTAAATGATAATGATTAATATGTAAATGAAGAGGTAGATTTAGATCGATTACGCCTTTTAAAATATTTTCTAAAAAAAACATCTTCTTGTTGTGTTATTTTAATCGGAATTCATTTCAAAACTAAAAACAAAAAAAAATACAATCTTCTTCCAGAAAACTTCTTCTAGATTCATAAACTATAAACAACCCCCATCCTTTTCTAGTAGTGTTTTTATTCTCTTTTATTTTATTTTTAGAATACCTCTAATAAGATGTTTTAATTCACTTCCTCCTTTGAGAGACGACCTTGGTTAGCCCCCTATGCTACACCAAGTAAACTAAACATTAGCTTCATAGAGTGTTGTGCTTGGAGTTTTATCCAACGTAACTCACTTTTGAAGTTCTTTTGAGAGCGCGTGCGACAACGCTCTTTCAAATTGGCACCGTTGCCGGGGAGGCAAGTAATTATTTCAACCAACTAGAGGTATTTATTTTATTTTACATTTTATTATTTTCCTCTCTTCTTTCTTCCTTCTTTACCCAATCTGATTTTTCATCCTCTTCTTTTATTTTCTCCTACTTCTTTGTGGACCATCAACTCAAACTTCTCATTTTTATTTTACTATGGTCCACCTTCTTTCTTTTCATTTTTATTTGATCTATGACACGAACTAATCCCGAAGATCTCTTAGATCTTGACCCTGAGATTGAACGTAGCCTTAGGGCACGAATCAGACATTCTCAGTCTACGAGAAGTTTCAACATTCAACCAGTTGGAGAATTACTCCAATATCAGAACATTGAAATTGGAAGCAATTCAAATTCAAACATAAAAGAGGAACCAATGGCTGATAATAATGGAAATGAACTTAATAGAACCATTCGAGAATTGGCTGCACCTGATATTAACTATCAACCAAATTGTATTGCATACCCAAATCTCGAATCGGACTTTGAACTAAAATCAGGGTTAATTCACTTACTTCCAAAGTTTCATGGCCTCTCTGGTGAGGATCCGAATAAACATTTGAAAGAATTTAATGTGGTTTGCTCAACCCTAAAACCTAAAAATGTCTCTGAAGATCAAATCAAACTAAGAGCATTCCCATTCTCACTTGATGGAGCTGCAAAAGATTGGATGTATTATTTACAACCTGAAGATGTAACTTGTTGGAACGATTTGAAACGACTTTTCTTGCAGAGATTTTTTCCAGCATCGAGGACCACTTCCATTCGTAAGGAGATCTCGGGGATCAAGCAAGCACAAGGGGAGTCCATGTATGAGTATTGGGAGCGATTCAAGAAGTTGTGTGCAAGCTGTCCACATCACCAAATCAGTGAGAAACTCCTCATTCAGTACTTCTATGAAGGACTCACAGCTATGGAGAGAAGCATGGTGGATGCCGGAGCTGGAGGGGCATTGGTGGAAAAGACACCAATAGCCGCACGTTCATTGATTGACAAGATGGCCCAAAACTCCCAACAATTTGGCGATAGAGGTACACTACATGTCAGGGGAGTACATCAGGTAAGTCCTTCTTCTCTTGAGAGTCATTTGATTGATACCAAGTTAGAAGAATTGACAACTATGGTAAGGCAGATTGCTTTGGCACAAAAGACATCTTTACCTCCTCCTTCAAGGCCTTGTGGTATTTGCACTGAGATAAGCCACCCAACTGACTGTTGCCCACAACTCCAAGAAACAGAAGATTGTGCAGCAGTGTTCCCTGGGAGACCATATCAGCAGCAGCAGCAACAACCATATCCCCAGAAGAAGTTCGATCCAACATTCAACCAAGGGTGGAAAGATCATCTGGACATGAGGTATGGCTCTGGACAACAACAAAGGCCCCCCTTTCAACAAAACTTCCAGCAGCCTCCACCTTACCAACAGGGTTTCCAACAACCCCAAAGGAGATTTGAAGCTCAAACATCAACAAGTCAGCAACAAGGGAATCTCCAACCCAAGGTAGACTCTAACAGTGATGATCTTTTGAAACAAATTGTTCTTAATCAACAGAATGAGCTGAAAAGTCAAGGTTCGGAGCTGAGGGAGTTGAAGACTCAAATGAGCCAGATTGCCACCGCCCTCCATGAACTTGTAAGTAAGAATTCTGGAAATCTACCTTCCCAACCCACTCCAAATCCAAAGGGGAATGTTAGTGCCATAACATTGAGAAGTGGGAAGCAAATGAACGATACAGCTGTATCTACCATTCCACTGGGATTCACCTCAACTTCAGAGAAGCGACATTCCATACCAACTGATGAACAATCCAAGGAGAAAGATAAAGGTAAGAAAAAGATTGATGATGTTCCTCCTAAACCACTTCCTTTTCCAAACAGGGTTGTTCAAACCAAGAAGATGGCTGAAGAAGCAATGCAAAAGGAGGTTTTGGACACATTCAAGCGTGTGGAGATCAACATTCCTCTACTCGAAGCCATTAAGCAAATCCCAAGGTATGCCAAATTCTTAAAAGAACTTTGTACCAATCGAAGAGGGCTCAAGGGAAATGAGAGGATCAACCTTGGAAGGAATGTCTCAGCACTCATTACACCAACTCTAGCAATGCCAACAAAGTGCAAGGATCCCGGGACATTCACCATCCCATGCACCATAGGGGAGTTTCACTTCTCTGATGCTCTTTGTGATTTAGGAGCTTCAATAAATGTGATGCCTCACTCTGTTTTCTCTTCATTGCAGATTGGTGAGCTCAAGCCTACAAGGGTAGTGGTGCAGCTAGCGAATAGAGCTACAGCATATCCGGCTGGTGTCCTTGAAGATGTGTTGGTAAAGGTAAAGGACGTGATCTTCCCTGCTGATTTCTATGTACTAAACATGGAAGATGACCAGGTAAGTTCTCATGCCCCTATCATTCTTGGTAGACCCTTCCTCAAAACTGCTAAGACCATTATCAATGTTCATGAGGGTACTCTTTCCATGGAATTTGGGTATGAAATCGTGAGGTTTAAAATCCTGGATTCTATGAAGTACCCACCAGAGGAACACTCAGCATTCTTTCTCTCTCATTCTGAGTCTCCATGTGATAGTCCCTCTATTTTTGTTTCCCAATCTCTTGGGGACTATTCACTTCTTAATGAAATAATGAGTATTGGGTCTAACTTGATGTCTCATTCTACTTCATCCCCTTTAATTCATGATCTTTCTGATCTTGGGATTGGTTCATTTGTCCAATCATATTCAAATTCTGAGCATGTATACTCTGATTATGATATGGCTGATAATTTTTCTGATGGATTTGATGCATTGTTCTCTCATTCAGATGATATGTATGATTGTGCACAGATGTCTACGCCACTCATGCTTCCATCCATTCAGCAGCCACCATCACTGGAACTAAAGCCATTGCCACCAAATCTCAAATACTCATACTTGTTAAGTGGTGAAAAATTACCTGTTATCATTGCTAACAATCTCTCTTTTGAACATGAAGAAAAACTTTTGAATCTTTTGAGGGAGAACATCAGGGCAATCGGGTGGACCTTGGCTGACATATCAGGTATTAGCCCCTCCATTTGCATGCATAGGATTCTTTTGGAAGATGGAGCTAAACCGGTGAGGCAACCACAAAGGAGACTCAATCCAACCCTTCTGGAGGTTGTTAAAAAAGAGGTTGAAAAATTGCTCGAGGCAGGTATAATCTATCCCATTTCAGATTCTCAGTGGGTAAGTCCTATTCAGGTTGTGCCTAAGAAAAGTGGTGTTACTGTTGTTAAAAATGAGAAAGATGAGTTAGTTCTAATGAGGGTACAAAACAGTTGGCGCGTGTGTATTGATTATAGGAAACTAAATCATTCCACTCGCAAAGATCATTTCCCCCTCCCATTTATTGATCAGATGCTTGAGAGACTAGCTGGGAAGACACACTATTGTTTCTTGGATGGATTTTCTGGATATTTTCAGGTTCCTATAGCTCCGGAGGATCAGGAGAAGACTACATTCACCTGTCCCTTTGGGACATTTGCCTATCGGAGGATGCCATTTGGACTTTGCAATGCCCCAGGTACCTTCCAGAGATGCATGGTGAGTATTTTTTCTGATTTTATTGAGACCTGCATGGAGGTATTTATGGATGATTTTACAGTGTATGGATCTTCATTTGATGAATGTCTAAGTAGTTTGGAAAATGTGTTGAATCATTGTATTGAGAAGAATCTAGTCCTGAACTTTGAAAAGTGTCATTTCATGGTAGAGCATGGCATTGTCTTAGGGAATGTAGTGTCAAAACATGGGATAGAGGTTGATAGATCTAAGGTAGACATCATTTCATCCTTACCCTACCCTTCATCTGTGCGTGATGTTCGATCATTCCTTGGACATGCTGGATTTTATCGACGCTTCATCAGAGATTTTAGTAAGATCGCTCTACCCTTATCTCGATTGCTTCAAAAAGATATTGACTTCAATTTTGATGATTCATGCAGGGTATCATTTGATGAGCTAAAGAAGTGTCTGACCACTCCACCGATCATACAGCCCCCACGGTGGGAGATTCTTTTTGAGCTTATGTGTGACGCCTCCAACTTCGCGGTTAGAGCTGTCTTATCTCAGAGGGTGGAGGGACGTTCACATGTGATCGCCTATGCATCGAGGACACTAGATTCAGCCCAATCAAACTACACCACAACAGAAAAGGAGTTTCTTGCTGTTATATTTGCTTTAGATAAATTTCGTTCATATTTATTGGGCTCTAAAGTAGTTGTTTTTTCTGACCATGCAGCTTTGAGGTACCTCCTAAAGAAGCCAGATGCAAAGCCACGACTTATCCGTTGGATGCTACTTCTTCAAGAGTTTGACCTTGAGATAAAGGACAAGAAGGGGTCAGAGAATTTGGTGGCAGACCACACGAGTAGGCTTACTCACACACTAGAGGGTGACACCTTGGACCAGGTACCACTTCAGGACACTTTCCCCGATGAGCATCTCTATACCATCTCAGGTAAGCATCCTTGGTATGCTGATTTAGTTAATTACATTTTTGGCTCTGAAATCCCAGTAAATTTGAAGAAGCATCAAGTCCAAAAATTAAAAAGTGAGTCTAGGTATTATGTGTGGGATGATCCATACCTCTGGCGCATGTGTAGTGACCAAGTCATTAGGAGGTGTGTTCCCGATCATGAGTTTGAGTCTGTTTTGCATTTCTGTCATACACTTGCTTGTGGTGGACACTTTGGACCCCAACGGACAGCTAGGAAGGTTTTAGACTCAGGATTATATTGGCCTAGTTTATTCCATGATTCCCATGTATTTTGTAAGTCATGCTCTCGTTGCCAACACACTGGAAACATTTCAAGAAGACACGAGATGCCCCAACAACCCATTTTATTCTGTGAGATTTTTGACGTTTGGGGAATTGATTTTATGGGACCTTTTCCTAGTTCATTTGGTTTCTTGTATATCCTTGTTACTGTCGATTATGTGAGTAAATGGGTGGAGGCCAAGGCCACCAGGACTGACGATTCTCATGTTGTTGTGGATTTTGTCAAAGCACAGATTTTTTGCAGGTTTGGAGTACCAAAGGCCATCATCAGTGACCAAGGGACACACTTTTGCAATAGGAATTTTGCTTCCCTCCTTCGGAAGTATGGGGTGACACACAAAACATCAACACCATACCACCCCCAATCAAATGGCCAGGCTGAGGTTTCAAATCGTGAGTTGAAACAAATCTTGGAGAAAACCGTGCAGCCAAATAGGAAGGATTGGAGCAAGCGCTTGGATGATGCATTGTGGGCTTATAGGACAGCATACAAGACCCCCATTGGTATGTCCCCATTTCGGATTGTTTTTGGGAAAGCGTGTCATCTCCCCGTGGAAGTCGAGCATCAGGCATATTGGGCTATAAAGAAATGTAACATGGATTTGGCCCAAGCTGGAATTCAAAGGAAGTTGCAAATTCAAGAGCTTGAGGAGATTCGCCTGTCATCATATGAGAACTCAAGGCTCTACAAGGAAAGATCAAAAGCAGCTCATGACAAAATGATCCAACAAAGGGAGTTTCATATTGGAGAGAAAGTCCTTCTCTATAGTTCACGACTGAAGTTGATGCCTGGTAAGTTGCGTTCCAGATGGTTAGGTCCTTATATTGTGTCTAATGTTTTTCCTTATGGTGCAGTGGAGATCACACAAGAGGACACTGGAAGGAGCTTTACAGTCAATGGGCAACGTTTGAAGAGATACATTGAGGGACATCCTACTGATGCAGTGGATTTTATCACACTGCATGACCCCATCATCACTTGATCACATCAGGCTGTTCCTAACCCTTTCACTTTTATATTATTTGTCCTATTTAAAAATTCTGCATTTCATGTGCATATATCATCTCACGGGTTCACATTGAGGACAATGCAATATTTTAAGTGTGGGGGAGGGAACCTTTTAGTTTAGTAATTTCAATTGTTTTCCTGTTAAAAAAAAAACCAAAAAACAAAAATTGCGTGTTTTTCAAAATTTGTGTGTTTATTTTACAATTTTCTGTGTGTTTTTGAAACTTTTGAGATGAAATGATTCTCATCACCATTTTTAAATCCATATCAATAAGTGAAACAATTTACCCCTTGAAACTAAGCTTAAATGAATGCTGAAATGACTTTGTTTCAAGTTCAAATATTTAGTAATTTCATGCAAAGTACGCTGAATTTTGAATCCCATGCCAATCTCACTGTCTTTATATTTGAAATCACTTTCCTGTGAGGCTTCTAAACCATTATTTTCATATTCTTTACATTCACCTCACTTCTTGAGAGAGCCAAACCATACTTGATTTAACCAGAATTTGATCTATTCCTGTCAAAACTTGAGGGTTTGAGGTACTTGTGTTTAAATGATTGAGGCATTTGTTTGGTATTAAAACCCCTATTTCAAATAATCCTTTTTTTATAATGGCCTACCTTGAATATTTAATCCTTGTAGCCCTTAGAAGCCATGCACAACCTGTTAGGTTAAGCCACATTACAAGCCAATTTTCCCTATCCAACCAACTCTTGAAGTGAAATTGCATAATCTAGTTGAGCTTAAGTGTGGGGGAAGCTGTCTTGTGTTGTGCCACCACATTATGTGATACTTTGGGTGGAAAATTAAATTCTGAAGAGATGTGTTTGCTGCTAAAGAAAGTCATTATATTGAAAGTTGTGCCTTTTCTGGAGCTTTCATGACAAGTGAAGCTGTGCCTTTTCTGGAGCTTCTAATTGAGGTGGAAAGCTGTGCCCATCTGGAGCTTTCAAGAAAATCATGTTCTAGAAGATTGACATTTTTTATGCTGAAATGATGAATGGTGTAAACCTTTCATGACTTTTCATGATGATGGAGCTGAATTGATACTATGGGGATTGAAGAGAAGACCATATTTAAGTGAAAATTAGATTAATGCAATTTTGCTTTAAAAGAGTCAAGCCCTCCTCATTCAGCCTCAGAGTTTTTCACATCTTAATCCTACCAACCGAAAGCCACAGAACAACCTTGAAAAGTCCTCATGATAAACATATGTCCTTGACTCACATCGGGTAGCGATGTAGGAATCTATCAAGCCTATGGTGACCCTTGTATGAGTTTGGATGAGAAAGACATTGCAAAAAAATTGATATTTGAGTGATGAGAGAAAATTCAAGCGAGGTAAGTGTTTTGTGCATGGGTGGATAAATGAAGTGGAAATATATTGAATGATATAAATGGAGAACCTGAAATAAGGTTTTTTATGAGGCATGATATCTTTTTTATTCTTGGTGTGAAATTGATTGATCTTAAAGATATGTGTTTTAAAATTGGTTTTGATTTGATATTGATGTTTACTTGATATGAGGTTTTGCCCAGGTGTGCAAAAGGGTAAGTGTGGGGGAGTTGATAAAACACTATTTTATTGAATATTTTATTGATAATAAATGATATAATTTCCTCACATTGTGTTAAATATTTTTATTTATAAAATATTTGGGATTTGATCATTCATTTGAAAATTTGGTGAAAATTCCAGTTTTACCCTTAATAGTGCACTGTATTATTTCAAAGATAAATATTTTTATATTTATTATTTGAATTTGAAATTTTGTAACAGTGTTCCTAACTTAATTATATACAACTTTTATTCAGGACACTAAAGCTAAAGAGTTAATTTGTTTGTTGAAATTGGGACATGAAGTCAAAGTTGGGCTGGGCTCGCCAGAATGGAGAAGGTTCTGTATTTGGGCCATATCCTCTACATACGGGATTGGATTGAGCCCAAATTTTGAGGAAAGCTCGGGGACATGATGTGGCACAAATCATCCTTCTGGAAGGCCGGTCAATTCACGCGTTGGGAGGTCAAATGGGCAGTGAAATTTTCATTAAAATATTTGGCCGAGATTTTGCATTCAGACTTGAAACCACTTTAAACCTAGCCTCCCCTCCACTCTATAAATTAGTGATTTTCTCATTTGAAGAGGCTGGTTCGTGCATTGGGAGATTGGAGGTAGAGGAGAATTGGTTTCAACCAAATTCTACAACCATTGTAAGAGAGGTAGCTCTTGAAGCAAGGATCCTCTCATCGAAGCCTCATTCTCTCCTTCATGTTGTAATTGTTTTGTTTGTGTAATAAACTTCTTTGTTCTTCTTTTATTTCTTCTCTTTCCCTCTGTTTTATTTAAATTTATTCTTCTCTTAATCTTCCTCTTGGGGCTGGAATTCTTGAGTAGAAGCGATATTGGGTTATACCCATTATAAACCTTTGCACATGCAAAACACTTCTACGATGATTACGCCACCCATGGAAGAGTAATTTTTAGTGATCGATCTATCTTCTACCCTCTTCATTTAATTATTTTGAATCATTGAGCCTACTGTAATTCACTTAATATGATCCATGAATTATGTTTTTAAATTTTAAGAAACTAAGCAAGCAATTGAACAATTAATACAAAAACACGCGAGGTCGAGATTTTGTGTAAATTGTGAGAGTGCGAGCTTAATCGGTAATACAAGACCACTTGGGATAAATTTGTAGAGTTCAAATATAATCCCTAAACACAACTCATCCTCATTTCCAGAATGTATTTGTGCTCTAATTAACCACTGACCATAAGCTAACCTTAGAACAACAATCAAAGCAGGGTTCTGCGATTGCATGTTCCGAAGCTAGCCTAGGGTTTAAGTAATTCCATCTTTGTGGTTAAGTTAACTCTTGTAGGGTTCGAGGGTTAACAAATTAGAGGATCATAATTAAGTGGATATTCATTTAAATGATAATGATTAATATGTAAATGAAGAGGTAGAGTTAGATCGATTACGCCTTTTAAAATATTTTCTAAAAAAAACATCTTCTTGTTGTGTTATTTTAATCGGAATTCATTTCAAAACTAAAAACAAAAAAAAATACAATCTTCTTCCAGAAAACTTCTTCTAGATTCATAAACTATAAACAACCCCCATCCTTTTCTAGTAGTGTTTTTATTCTCTTTTATTTTATTTTTAGAATACCTCTAATAAGATGTTTTAATTCACTTCCTCCTTTGAGAGACGACCTTGGTTAGCCCCCTATGCTACACCAAGTAAACTAAACATTAGCTTCATAGAGTGTTGTGCTTGGAGTTTTATCCAACGTAACTCACTTTTGAAGTTCTTTTGAGAGCGCGTGCGACAACGCTCTTTCAAATTGGCACCGTTGCCGGGGAGGCAAGTAATTATTTCAACCAACTAGAGGTATTTATTTTATTTTACATTTTATTATTTTCCTCTCTTCTTTCTTCCTTCTTTACCCAATCTGATTTTTCATCCTCTTCTTTTATTTTCTCCTACTTCTTTGTGGACCATCAACTCAAACTTCTCATTTTTATTTTACTATGGTCCACCTTCTTTCTTTTCATTTTTATTTGATCTATGACACGAACTAATCCCGAAGATCTCTTAGATCTTGACCCTGAGATTGAACGTAGCCTTAGGGCACGAATCAGACATTCTCAGTCTACGAGAAGTTTCAACATTCAACCAGTTGGAGAATTACTCCAATATCAGAACATTGAAATTGGAAGCAATTCAAATTCAAACATAAAAGAGGAACCAATGGCTGATAATAATGGAAATGAACTTAATAGAACCATTCGAGAATTGGCTGCACCTGATATTAACTATCAACCAAATTGTATTGCATACCCAAATCTCGAATCGGACTTTGAACTAAAATCAGGGTTAATTCACTTACTTCCAAAGTTTCATGGCCTCTCTGGTGAGGATCCGAATAAACATTTGAAAGAATTTAATGTGGTTTTCTCAACCCTAAAACCTAAAAATGTCTCTGAAGATCAAATCAAACTAAGAGCATTCCCATTCTCACTTGATGGAGCTGCAAAAGATTGGATGTATTATTTACAACCTGAAGATGTAACTTGTTGGAACGATTTGAAACGACTTTTCTTGCAGAGATTTTTTCCAGCATCGAGGACCACTTCCATTCGTAAGGAGATCTCGGGGATCAAGCAAGCACAAGGGGAGTCCATGTATGAGTATTGGGAGCGATTCAAGAAGTTGTGTGCAAGATGTCCACATCACCAAATCAGTGAGAAACTCCTCATTCAGTACTTCTATGAAGGACTCACAGCTATGGAGAGAAGCATGGTGGATGCCGGAGCTGGAGGGGAATTGGTGGAAAAGACACCAATAGCCGCACGTTCATTGATTGACAAGATGGCCCAAAACTCCCAACAATTTGGCGATAGAGGTACACTACATGTCAGGGGAGTACATCAGGTAAGTCCTTCTTCTCTTGAGAGTCATTTGATTGATACTAAGTTAGAAGAATTGACAACTATGGTAAGGCAGATTGCTTTGGCACAAAAGACATCTTTACCTCCTCCTTCAAGGCCTTGTGGTATTTTCACTGAGATAAGCCACCCAACTTATTGTTGCCCACAACTCCAAGAAACAGAAGATTGTGCAGCAGTGTTCCCTGGGAGACCATATCAGCAGCAGCAGCAACAACCATATCCCCAGAAGAAGTTCGATCCAACATTCAACCAAGGGTGGAAAGATCATCTGGACATGAGGTATGGCTCTGGACAACAACAAAGGCCCCCCTTTCAACAAAACTTCTAGCAGCCTCCACCTTACCAACAGGGTTTCCAACAACCCCAAAGGAGATTTGAAGCTCAAACATCAACAAGTCAGCAACAAGGGAATCTCCAACCCAAGGTAGACTCTAACAGTGATGATCTTTTGAAACAAATTGTTCTTAATCAACAGAATGAGCTGAAAAGTCAAGGTTCGGAGCTGAGGGAGTTGAAGACTCAAATGAGCCAGATTGCCACCGCCCTCCATGAACTTGTAAGTAAGAATTCTGGAAATCTACCTTCCCAACCCACTCCAAATCCAAAGGGGAATGTTAGTGCCATAACATTGAGAAGTGGGAAGCAAATGAACGATACAGCTGTACCTACCATTCCACCGGGATTCACCTCAACTTCAGAGAAGCGACATTCCATACCAACTGATGAACAATCCAAGGAGAAAGATAAAGGTAAGAAAAAGATTGATGATGTTCCTCCTAAACCACTTCCTTTTCCAAACAGGGTTGTTCAAACCAAGAAGATGGCTGAAGAAGCAATGCAAAAGGAGGTTTTGGACACATTCAAGCGTGTGGAGATCAACATTCCTCTACTCGAAGCCATTAAGCAAATCCCAAGGTATGCCAAATTCTTAAAAGAACTTTGTACCAATCGAAGAGGGCTCAAGGGAAATGAGAGGATCAACCTTGGAAGGAATGTCTCAGCACTCATTACACCAACTCTAGCAATGCCAACAAAGTGCAAGGATCCCGGGACATTCACCATCCCATGCACCATAGGGGAGTTTCACTTCTCTGATGCTCTTTGTGATTTAGGAGCTTCAATAAATGTGATGCCTCACTCTGTTTTCTCTTCATTGCAGATTGGTGAGCTCAAGCCTACAAGGGTAGTGGTGCAGCTAGCGAATAGAGCTACAGCATATCCGGCTGGTGTCCTTGAAGATGTGTTGGTAAAGGTAAAGGACGTGATCTTCCCTGCTGATTTCTATGTACTAAACATGGAAGATGACCAGGTAAGTTCTCATGCCCCTATCATTCTTGGTAGACCCTTCCTCAAAACTGCTAAGACCATTATCAATGTTCATGAGGGTACTCTTTCCATGGAATTCGTGGATGAAATCGTGAGGTTTAAAATCCTGGATTCTATGAAGTACCCACCAGAGGAACACTCAGCATTCTTTCTCTCTCATTCTGAGTCTCCATGTGATAGTCCCTCTATTTTTGATTCCCAATCTCTTGGGGACTATTCACTTCTTAATGAAATAATGAGTATTGGGTCTAACTTGATGTCTCATTCTACTTCATCCCCTTTAATTCATGATCTTTCTGATCTTGGGATTGGTTCATTTGTCCAATCATATTCAAATTCTGAGCATGTATACTCTGATTATGATATGGCTGATAATTTTTCTGATGGATTTGATGCATTGTTCTCTCATTCAGATGATATGTATGATTGTGCACAGATGTCTACGCCACTCATGCTTCCATCCATTCAGCAGCCACCATCACTGGAACTAAAGCCATTGCCACCAAATCTCAAATACTCATACTTGTTAAGTGGTGAAAAATTACCTGTTATCATTGCTAACAATCTCTCTTTTGAACATGAAGAAAAACTTTTGAATCTTTTGAGGGAGAACATCAGGGCAATCGGGTGGACCTTGGCTGACATATCAGGTATTAGCCCCTCCATTTGCATGCATAGGATTCTTTTGGAAGATGGAGCTAAACCGGTGAGGCAACCACAAAGGAGACTCAATCCAACCCTTCTGGAGGTTGTTAAAAAAGAGGTTGAAAAATTGCTCGAGGCAGGTATAATCTATCCCATTTCAGATTCTCAGTGGGTAAGTCCTATTCAGGTTGTGCCTAAGAAAAGTGGTGTTACTGTTGTTAAAAATGAGAAAGATGAGTTAGTTCCAATGAGGGTACAAAACAGTTGGCGCGTGTGTATTGATTATAGGAAACTAAATCATTCCACTCGCAAAGATCATTTCCCCCTCCCATTTATTGATCAGATGCTTGAGAGACTAGCTGGGAAGACACACTATTGTTTCTTGGATGGATTTTCTGGATATTTTCAGGTTCCTATAGCTCCGGAGGATCAGGAGAAGACTACATTCACCTGTCCCTTTGGGACATTTGCCTATCGGAGGATGCCATTTGGACTTTGCAATGCCCCAGGTACCTTCCAGAGATGCATGGTGAGTATTTTTTCTGATTTTATTGAGACCTGCATGGAGGTATTTATGGATGATTTTACAGTGTATGGATCTTCATTTGATGAATGTCTAAGTAGTTTGGAAAATGTGTTGAATCGTTGTATTGAGAAGAATCTAGTCCTGAACTTTGAAAAGTGTCATTTCATGGTAGAGCATGGCATTGTCTTAGGGCATGTAGTGTCAAAACATGGGATAGAGGTTGATAGATCTAAGGTAGACATCATTTCATCCTTACCCTACCCTTCATGTGTGCGTGATGTTCGATCATTCCTTGGACATGCTGGATTTTATCGACGCTTCATCAGAGATTTTAGTAAGATTGCTCTACACTTATCTCGATTGCTTCAAAAAGATATTGACTTCAATTTTGATGATTCATGCAGGGTATCATTTGATGAGCTAAAGAAGTGTCTGACCACTCCACCGATCATACAGCCCCCACGGTGGGAGATTCTTTTTGAGCTTATGTGTGACGCCTCCAACTTCGCGGTTGGAGCTGTCTTATCTCAGAGGGTGGAGGGACGTTCACATGTGATCGCCTATGCATCGAGGACACTAGATTCATCCCAATCAAACTACACCACAACAGAAAAAGGGGTTTCTTGCTGTTATATTTGCTTTAGATAAATTTCGTTCATATTTATTGGGCTCTAAAGTAGTTGTTTTTTCTGACCATGCAGCTTTGAGGTACCTCCTAAAGAATCCAGATGCAAAGCCACGACTTATCCGTTGGATGCTACTTCTTCAAGAGTTTGACCTTGAGATAAAGGACAAGAATGGGTCAGATAATTTGGTGGCAGACCACATGAGTAGGCTTACTCACACACTAGAGGGTGACACCTTGGACCAGGTACCACTTCGGGACACTTTCCCCGATGAACATCTCTATACCATCTCCGGTAAGCATCCTTGGTATGCTGATTTAGTTAATTACATTGTTGGCTCTGAAATCCCAGTAAATTTGAAGAAGCATCAAGTCCAAAAATTAAAAAGTGAGTCTAGGTATTATGTGTGGGATGATCCATACCTCTGGCGCATGTGTAGTGACCAAGTCATTAGGAGGTGTGTTCCCGATCATGAGTTTGGGTCTGTTTTGCATTTCTATCATACACTTGCTTGTGGTGGACACTTTGGACCCCAACGGACAGCTAGGAAGGTTTTAGACTCAGGATTATATTGGCCTAGTTTATTCCATGATTCCCATGTATTTTGTAAGTCATGCTCTCGTTGCCAACACACTGGAAACATTTCAAGAAGACACGAGATGCCCCAACAACCCATTTTATTCTGTGAGATTTTTGACGTTTGGGGAATTGATTTTATGGGACCTTTTCCTAGTTCATTTGGTTTCTTGTATATCCTTGTTGCTGTCGATTATGTGAGTAAATGGGTGGAGGCCAAGGCCACCAGGACTGACGATTCTCATGTTGTTGTGGATTTTGTCAAAGCACAGATTTTTTGCAGGTTTGGAGTACCAAAGGCCATCATCAGTGACCAAGGGACACACTTTTGCAATAGGAATTTTGCTTCCCTCCTTCGGAAGTATGGGGTGACACACAAAACATCAACACCATACCACCCCCAAACAAATGGCCAGGCTGAGGTTTCAAATCGTGAGTTGAAACAAATCTTGGAGAAAACCGTGCAGCCAAATAGGAAGGATTGGAGCAAGCGCTTGGATGATGCATTGTGGGCTTATAGGACAGCATACAAGACCCCCATTGGTATGTCCCCATTTCGGATTGTTTTTGGGAAAGCGTGTCATCTCCCCGTGGAAGTCGAGCATCGGGCATATTGGGCTATAAAGAAATGTAACATGGATTTGGCCCAAGCTGGAATTCAAAGGAAGTTGCAAATTCAAGAGCTTGAGGAGATTCGCCTGTCATCATATGAGAACTCAAGGCTCTACAAGGAAAGATCAAAAGCAGCTCATGACAAAATGATCCAACAAAGGGAGTTTCATATTGGAGAGAAAGTCCTTCTCTATAGTTCACGACTGAAGTTGATGCCTGGTAAGTTGCGTTCCAGATGGTTAGGTCCTTATATTGTGTCTAATGTTTTTCCTTATGGTGCAGTGGAGATCACACAAGAGGACACTGGAAGGAGCTTTACAGTCAATGGGCAACGTTTGAAGAGATACATTGAGGGACATCCTACTGATGCAGTGGATTTTATCACACTGCATGACCCCATCATCACTTGATCACATCAGGCTGTTCCTAACCCTTTCACTTTTATATTATTTGTCCTATTTAAAAATTCTGCATTTCATGTGCATATATCATCTCACGGGTTCACATTGAGGACAATGCAATATTTTAAGTGTGGGGGAGGGAACCTTTTAGTTTAGTAATTTCAATTGTTTTCCTGTTAAAAAAAACAACAAACAAAAATTGTGTGTTTTTCAAAATTTGTGTGTTTATTTTACAATTTTCAGTGTGTTTTTGAAACTTTTGAGCTGAAATGATTCTCATCACCATTTTTAAATCCATATCAATAAGTGAAACAATTTACCCCTTGAAACTAAGCTTAAATGAATGCTGAAATGACTTTGTTTCAAGTTCAAATATTTAGTAATTTCATGCAAAGTACGCTGAATTTTGAATCCCATGCCAATCTCACTGTCTTTATATTTGAAATCACTTTCCTGTGAGGCTTCTAAACCATTATTTTCATATTCTTTACATTCACCTCACTTCTTGAGAGAGCCAAACCATACTTGATTTAACCAGAATTTGATCTATTCCTGTCAAAACTTGAGGGTTTGAGGTACTTGTGTTTAAATGATTGAGGCATTTGTTTGGTATTAAAACCCCTATTTCAAATAATCCTTTTTTTATAATGGCCTACCTTGAATATTTAATCCTTGTAGCCCTTAGAAGCCATGCACAGCCTGTTAGGTTAAGCCACATTACAAGCCAATTTTCCCTATCCAACCAACTCTTGAAGTGAAATTGCATAATCTAGTTGAGCTTAAGTGTGGGGGAAGCTGTCTTGTGTTGTGCCACCACATTATGTGATACTTTGGGTGGAAAATTAAATTCTGAAGAGATGTGTTTGCTGCTAAAGAAAGTCATTATATTGAAAGCTGTGCCTTTTCTGGAGCTTTCATGACAAGTGAAGCTGTGCCTTTTCTGGAGCTTCTAATTGAGGTGGAAAGCTGTGCCCATCTGGAGCTTTCAAGAAAATCATGTTCTAGAAGATTGACATTTTTTATGCTGAAATGATGAATGGTGTAAACCTTTCATGACTTTTCATGATGATGGAGCTGAATTGATACTATGGGGATTGAAGATAAGACCATATTTAAGTGAAAATTAGATTAATTCAATTTTGCTTTAAAAGAGTCAAGCCCTCCTCATTCAGCCTCAGAGTTTTTCACATCTTAATCCTACCAACCGAAAGCCACAGAACAACCCTGAAAAGTCCTCATGATAAACATATGTCCTTGACTCACATCGGGTAGCGATGTAGGAATCTATCAAGCCTATAGTGACCCTTGTATGAGTTTGGATGAGAAAGACATTGCAAAAAAATTGATATTTGAGTGATGAGAGAAAATTCAAGCGAGGTAAGTGTTTTGTGCATGGGTGGATAAATGAAGTGGAAATATATGGAATGATATAAATGGAGAACCTGAAATAAGGTTTTTTATGAGGAATGATATCTTTTTTATTCTTGGTGTGAAATTGATTGATCTTAAAGATATGTGTTTTAAAATTGGTTTTGATTTGATATTGATGTTTACTTGATATGAGGTTTTGCCCAGGTGTGCAAAAGGGTAAGTGTGGGGGAGTTGATAAAACACTATTTTATTGAATATTTTATTGATAATAAATGATATAATTTCCTCACATTGTGTTAAATATGTTTATTTATAAAATATTTGGGATTTGATCATTCATTTGAAAATTTGGTGAAAATTCCAGTTTTACCCTTAATAGTGCACTGTATTATTTCAAAGATAAATATTTTTATATTTATTATTTGAATTTGAAATTTTGTAACAGTGTTCCTAACTTAATTATCTACAACTTTTATTCAGGACACTAAAGCTAAAGAGTTAATTTGGTTGTTGAAATTGGGCCATGAAGTCAAAGTTGGGCTGGGCTCGCCAGAATGGAGAAGGTTCTGTATTTGGGCCATATCCTCTACATACGGGATTGGATTGAGCCCAAATTTTGAGGAAAGCTCGGGGACATGATGTGGCACAAATCATCCTTCTGGAAGGCCGGTCAATTCACGCGTTGGGAGGTCAAATGGGCGGTACAAATTTCATTAAAATATTTGGCCGAGATTTTGCATTCACACTTGAAACCACTTTAAAACTAGCCTCCCCTCCACTCTATAAATTAGTGATTTTCTCATTTGGAGAGGCTGGTTCGTGCATTGGGAGATTGGAGGCAGAGGAGAATTGGTTTCAACCAAATTCTACAACCATTGTAAGAGAGGTAGCTCTTGAAGCAAGGATCCTCTCATCGAAGCCTCCTTCTCTCCTTCATGTTGTAATTGTTTTGTTTGTGTAATAAACTTCTTTGTTCTTCTTTTATTTATTCTCTTTTCCTCTGTTTTATTTAAATTTATTCTTCTCTTAATCTTCCTCTTGGGGCTGGAATTCTTGAGTAGAAGCGATATTGGGTTATACCCATTATAAACCTTTGCACATGCAAAACGCTTCTACGATGATTATGCCACCCATGGAAGAGTAATTTTTAGTGATCGATCTATCTTCTACCCTCTTCATTTAATTATTTTGAATGATTGAGCCTACTGTAATTCACTTAATATGATCCATGAATTATGTTTTTAAATTTTAAGAAACTAAGCAAGCAATTGAACAATTAATACAAAAACACGCGAGGTCGAGATTTTGTGTAAATTGTGAGAGTGCGAGCTTAATCGGTAATACAAGACCACTTGGGATAAATTTGTAGAGTTAAAATATAATCCCTAAACACAACTCATCCTCATTTCCAGAATGGATTTGTGCTCTAATTAACCACTGACCATAAGCTAACCTTAGAACAACAATCAAAGCAGGGTTCTGCGATTGCATGTTCCGAAGCTAGCCTAGGGTTTAAGTAATTCCATCTTTGTGGTTAAGTTAACTCTTGTAGGGTTCGAGGGTTAACAAATTAGAGGATCATAATTAAGTGGATATTCATTTAAATGATAATGATTAATATGTAAATTAAGAGGTAGAGTTAGATCGATTACGCCTTTTAAAATATTTTCTAAAAAAAACATCTTCTTGTTGTGTTATTTTAATCGGAATTCATTTCAAAACTAAAAACAAAAAAAAAATACAATCTTCTTCCAGCAAACTTCTTCTAGATTCATAAACTATAAACAACCCCCATCCTTTTCTAGTAGTGTTTTTATTCTCTTTTATTTTATTTTTAGAATACCTCTAATAAGATGTTTTAATTCACTTCCTCCTTTGAGAGACGACCTTGGTTAGCCCCCTATGCTACACCAAGTAAACTAAACATTAGCTTCATAGAGTGTTGTGCTTGGAGTTTTATCCAACGTAACTCACTTTTGAAGTTCTTTTGAGAGCGCGTGCGACAACGCTCTTTTAGAGATCCTCAACTTTCATCATGGACGCTCAACTGGCCACTAGTAGATACATCTATCTAGCTATTCTAGTGTTTTCCAATATTTATCACCTGTTGGTTTGAATCAGTTAATGGGGGACCCCTTACCAAATGATTGGGCCCTTACAAATCATTTGGGACTAGATATAAGCTCACATAAGAGGTTATACCTTTATCAATTCCTTACCAATTCCACATTCCATCCTCTGACCATATCTTCAAAGTAATATCAGGGTTATTCCCATGGCTTGGGCCTCATAGGATAAGCAAGAGGAGTAGAATAAAAAGAAAGAGCAAGGCTTAATGTCCCATCTCAACATCATGAATTTTTTTCTTATCATCATTATGATTCCTCTTCTAGTACTATTACAAATAATGAATCTGAAGACTTTTTCAACCGAGACAACTATTTTTCTTTGAGAGAAGGCATCTTGGTTGGTTGTATCAAAGGGTAGCTCATTTGTGAGGGATATGCACCTTAAAGATTCAGTCTCCAATTTAACTATGTCCAGAAGTTATGTCATTCCGCTCTCAATAGTGCCCATCAAGAGAATCATTTGATGATAGATCGTCAATGATGATTGATGTTTACCCAAGATGACACCCAGTTCAAAGTTATACTTCTGGACTCTGGGGATTATTTTCCCTTCCTTACGAGAATTTATGATGAGGTTTGGGTTAAATCATACCTAGATGAACAATTAGCTGATCTGGATCCTATTGTTACAACTTCCAAGGCATCCCGACCCAGGGGGAAGGAGAAGAAAAAGGGAGTTTCCAAGTAATATTAGAAAAGAAAATTCCTTCAAAATCCTCTGATCTCTCCCCCAAGTAAAGTTGTAAAAGGCAGCATCATGCCTTCATGAGCGGCCGAATGAGCTGCTGAAGCTACTTCTAGAATCCTACCATCCATCCCTCTTGAGGCTGATTTCCCAGTGTGTATTGGAGGCAGTGGTACCATTTGAATGGCCTCCAATCCACTCGTGACTAGTCCCCTCATACTATATGGTATCACTTCAGGACTAGGGAAGTTTCTCTTACTAACATTGACTATGTGTTAGTACCCACTAATGTATCTTTTTTTAGGATCCTGTGAAGTTAGTTTGATTCCTTGAGGACCTCGAGACCCTAATCCATTCCTGAAATAGTCACTTCAAATACTCACATTGGGTAATTACCAAGTTGCGACCAAAATCTGATGATGGGGATGACGATGTTGTTAGATTGCCTATTGCGGCTACCATAGGATAATCTTCTTACCTACTCCCTACGTCCCATAATCATTCATCTCCTGGGGCTCCTAAGTCTGTAGGATCACCTAGGAAACATTTTAGGCTGACGAAACCCACTCCGCTCCCCTGTACCAGTCCTCCAGCACTATCCATCTCAATCACAGTTGCATTTCATGATTCCAGAAAGGTCTGGGATGAATTGTGGGTGAACGATTTCGATGAAGATATTTGGAGGCTTCTTCTGGGTGGATGTTTCGACCTTCCAGGTTTTGGGGGATCCATTGATCCTTCCTGTATTTCTACCAATGAAGAGCCTGATTAGGTGGATGATTACTTAAATGAAATAGACAAGTGTCTACACACCCCTAATGATAGAAATTAATGGTCTGATCGAGTGGCACTGATGGCAGTACTCCCATGGTCAATAACAATCGGGGGACGGGTTGCTCTACCTACAAATATTGGCTTCAAATTCCTTTATTGTGGAAACTGTAAAGCCCCCCCCCCTATTTTTCCGGAGCTCATAGGTTCTTCAGAAATGGTTCTTTCCCCTATTTATTTTTCTAGGGGCACTATATTTGGGGAGTGCTCCCAACAGATTATGGGGGGTGCTGTAGAAGGATTAACTGGAGCCCAATAAAATATGGAAGTAGTTATCGTAGACCCCTCAAAGGCATTTCCTCCTCCCACTCCTCTAGTTTCTCTTTTTCAAGAACCATCTCCATGATAATCGATGAAATGTAAGAAATCCTCCCAGGTATCACGATGCATTAAGAGGGGAATCACAAGTAATCATATGTCTACCTAGTGGTTGAACCGAGTACCTTTATCATGTTGACTCGCTATTGTGTGAATATTTTGATACAGGGCCTATCGGTAACTAGGTGGAAATTTCTCAGGCATCATCGACTCTTGTTCCCTTTATGTTAGAGGATGGGTCACTAGCCATTATGATTGAACAAAGCATGATAACATTTCTAGCGAAGGAGGTCGGGTATATTGTTGACCATGTCGATCCTTTTACCATGGATAGAGACAGGGCAACCATTATGGCAAGGGTTTAATCTAGTGATGCGACCCAAGCCCTACAGGATCTTTGAGGGATTTTAAATCTTGACAAAACTATCATTCCTGATCAAATGGACCTCACCTTTATGGAGGGATTCCCTTCATATAATGATACTCTTCCTTCACATGCTGACTCTATAGAAGTCAAAATCACCATGGAGGATAATGTCCCAACCCTTGAAAATTTGGAGTAGGATATTGTGCCTTTTTCTCCAATTCTAAGAGTAATTGTGTTTTCAACCCCAAGAATCTCATGTTCGGTAACCTTATCCAGCTTGACTATCCCTACAGACCTAATATTAGTAAGAGAACTTTTGAGGGTTACCCAGGGGATTACTATTTAGTTTGGGCATGGTTCTAGGCCATTAGTGTTCCCGAGCGACCGTGGGGCATAATTGAAAATTGAAGATATGGTGACACCTTTTTTGGGTAGTGATATTGCTAAGGATGCAGGAGGTACTTAATCCATCTCTCCTCTATTCTCGTAATTGAAACCATAAACATTAGAAATTGTGGCAGATGCTCCCACTCTATCCTCCATTGCAATTATCAAAGGTGAGGTTGTTGTGGGTGTGAGTCATGTTGTAGCCACTGAATCAAGTCCCTCTCTTGTGAAGTTTATCAGTGGATATATTTCATCATCAGGGAGTGACTTTGATAATAACTGAGAAGGCCTAGTCAACCATTGTCCCATCTATCAAAAGTCATGGAGGAGCATTTGGAGATTAATCTATCATACTTCATTGGCTGAGATGCTGGTGAATTTGTCCAACCACTAGTTTGTGTTAGTGGGATTTGGTGGATTTTATTATCATGGAATCCATGATATAGTGAGGTAGGTGGTTACTTCTTTGAATGAAACTGGTAAACTTGAGTGTCAAATTTCTATAGAAGATTCTAGAGCTCATCTTGCTACTACATAGAAAATTATTATTGACGAAGATCCCAATCAATATGGAGTGGTTATGAGGATTCAAAATGAGCTCATGAAGAAAGATTCATTGGTGGAACAACTCAACCAAGAATTGAAGCAGTATATTCCAAATCTAGAGTGGCTTAAATAGGAGCGGGCATGGAATGCAGTCTCTGTTGAGGAGGGGTGATGGTAGATGATTGAAAGAGAAAGGACATGCCTTGAATCTATGAGGGATGTGAAGGCACTGTGAGTAGGTGTGGGGGTCGAGACTGTGAATTTATTAAAACTTCATCAAGCCATTTATGAGTTGCATCAATTGTTGATGTAACTTTGTGATTCTGCCAAATATCTCTTATAAAGATCATGTCCCACTTGCAAGGAGATGCTCCAGGCTCTGGATTCCCTTCATATCTTTATAAAATAGTATGGAATTATTTTTTCCTCTATTTATTCTTCTTTTCATTTTCTTATAATGTCAATCAATCACAATCAACCATATAAACATCATTCCGATCAGGTATTAATTTTAAACCATGATTCAAAATTAATAAATTGAAATAACTAAACCAGGATCAAATTTTTTCCTAATCCGTGGGACTCAGTGAATGTATTTTGACGGTTATTGGGGTTTTATGGAAAACCTCACAAACGTGTGTGTTTTTTCCATTATAACACTTATTTTTTCCTAAGCCTATTTGATACAGGCTTAGTGGGTATAACTTGACTTTTTTCTAGGATTCCCCTTATGGGTTTTCTAACTAAAAATATTTATGTCTCTTTTGGGTATTTGACAGCTCAAAAAATCTAAACATATATAGTATAGGTTTTAGAAGATGGTACTCGACTTTTACCAATGGGTTCCATTTGTGGCTTTTAACTCTGGCGATTATTGCACCTTTTTCACTGGAAGTTTATGGTCCTACCAATCAGACTTATTACTGATGTTTTAGGAAAAATATCTTTGAATAAAACTAATGGGATAGAGGCAAAAATTTGGGATTTATTATCCAGGAATGTCCTAATAATATCATACATTAATTAGGGATTTTTTTGGACCTTGAATTTGTGAGTTTTTTATTCATATGAGTATTGAGAACCATTTTAGGCATACAGAGGCGGGAGGGGACTCTCCTGGGGATGAATTTTTCTTTGGTTGATGGCCATTTTGTAGGAAACATATATAGATCCACCGGGGTATGATGTGTATAGTTAAAAAAAGGTGTCTGCGGGACATTGGCCTTCCATCCCTAATGGCTTGGGTGAATTTATAACACTTTGGTTTTGTTTTGAGGTTGGGGGCCTAGTGGGTTGAATGTATAAGGAATGATGTCAAAAAGCATTAGGATAATTTGTATCGTCTTTGAATGGGAAACCACTCCCACATAAATTTGACTTGTGAAGGGGGGATCCAGTTAATGGTACAGTTTAACATCGTACAACCAGTATACTTGACACCTATTATGGGAAATAATTTCACTCGAATTAAGGGAGAGTAAATGATTCTCCGGTTCAATTATAAATCATTTTCATGACTAGGAATTTGAAATGACATGTAATCTATAATTCAGGGGGGTTCCCAAATCTGGGGAGTGAGACGGGACATAAATTTCCTATGGGCATATGGAAACTAGGAAGGACTCTCCTCAGGACGAATTTTCCTTTAGTTGATAGATATTTTGTAGGCAACATATGCATAGCCATAGGGGAGTGATTTTCATAGTCAAAAAAGGGTTTTTATGGGAAACTGGCCTTCCATCTATGATTTCCATGAAGGATTATAGGGATTGGGTCCTTTCTGAACATGGAATATGGCTTTTAAAAGGGGTGATCCAAAGACTGAAAGGGGCATTTATTTGGATGAACTTTATCGGGAAACCCAAAAATAAGTGGGGGTATTTTATTTTTCATACATGGATCAACTTCACACATACGGATGGGGTATCTTTATTTTGTAGAAGCCTCAAAAGATACCAAAGGTGAATCAGGCTAGGATGTTCTGATATATCTAGGATGTGGGTAGGAAAGATAATGTAAACCATGATGTTGAGGGTTATTGAATTAGGAGGGATGTTATGATGATTGGGATCCATTAGGCAGATTGATATATGAAAGGACTCTTATGAGGAATAAATTTCATTTGATTGATGGTCTTTTTGTAGGTATCATATGTAGAGCCACCGGGGCATGATAATTATAGTCAAACAAAGGTGTTCGCGGGACATTGTCCTCCCACCTCCAATGGCCTTGGAGGATTATAAAGATTCAATATTAATCAAAGCATGGATTTTGATGTGTGGAAGAATTAAATATAGATACATTAGAACCTTTTGGGATATGATTCACTCATGGGATCAGGTAATCCTCTACATAGATATTACTCATACATAGGGTAAGGCATTCATCCCATCCTTGGAGTACCCTATAGTATAACATTGTACGGCCAGGACCTGAGGTTTTTTATGGGGAAGGGAACTGTAACATACCTTTTAGGGTCGTGATTTTAGGACCAAAACTTCTAGACTGATATAACATGATGTCATGGAGGATCCCCTACTGAGGTCCCTAAACTCACGTGAGCTCTGCACAGTGTGAGAAATAAAGGATTATGAGGATTTCAGATCACCACTGAAGAATAGAATAATCAATGGAAGATGAATTTTATACATAGACCAATGATATGCAGTTTAACTTCAAGTAGAAAGGATGAATTCTACACAATTTATCATCATGTGGGGTGGATGAAGGGAAATCCCACCATGAAATAAGGTAAATATGACCACCCTTAAGCAACCCTGTAGATAGGACTTGTCCAAGGATTCTATTATTTGATTCAATTCTTGCGCAGACATTTCAACACATTTTGTGGATGAGTTTGGATCATACAATTTGGGTCCACCAAACATCTTTTTAGGGGAAAACCAAGTTACATAGGATTCCTAATGTACATTCCTTATGAATGTTTTTCCCTTACATGGGAAGGTAAAAAATTTTGTTTTACGAGGCCGAGCTAAGATAAGAATCCAAGAATTTTCATTGTGTGGTTCAGTTTAATGTCGTGAAACTGGGAACCATCTAGCCTTGGCATTTATCATTGTGTGGTGAGGACATTGGCAGTACACTTCACCATCATGTTGTAGAGACAATTTGTCACAAATACCACAAATAGATTTGATTTAGTCATCATTGTGATATTCTGGCATTCCTTAGACATGAGTAACGATAAAAGGTGTAAACCATAGTCATGGGGGGGCTTGGATCATGAGGAATGACAAGAGGTTTGGAATCCGTTAGGTGTACTAAGGTAGGAGAGGACTCACCTAAGGATGAATTTTCCTTTGGTTGATGGCCGCTTTGGAGGCAACATAAGTAGATCCACTAGGTCATGTTGTGCATAGTCAAACAAATGTGTCTGTAGGAAACTGGCCTTCCATCTCTGATGGTCGTCAATGTTTAGGGAAATCCAAGATTTCTCAGAGTATGGAGTTTGAAAAACAGTAAAGATGTGTTTGGTAATGTAAGAAATATCCATATCGTGATTAGTCCTGAACAACTGAAAATTCTACATATATCTAACTCATATATAGGGGAAGAAATATTTTTTTACTCCTTCTAGGCATCACAATTCAAACTTGGAATTTTTGTCAACTCTTTTAATTTGTTGTGTAGGAAATTGGGGGTATGTTTAGAATATCATAATACTGAGAATCGGGCTTAACATGAGCCTTGAGGAACCTTGCAGTTTAATTTCATGTGTTTAGAACCTTTCATGGATTCCCCTATTCAAGTACGACCCTTACACAAAGGAGGGTTTTTTTATTGGTGGTTGTATTGGGATAAAGGATCTCATTATCACTATGTATCCCAATGATAAATGGGAATCAAGACATATGTAGTTCTGAATGTTCCCAAAAAAGGTCTAGTCCGCATGTTAGGAAATTAGAGGAATTTTTTTAAATTAGTGGTTAGGCTCGGCTGTTAAATCCAAGCATCACTACGTATCCTAGAAGGGAATGAATCAAGTCGTGTATATTTCTAAACATTCCCTGTACTGATCTGACTCAGACGTAGAAGTAGGGGAATTTTTTTCATCTATTATGGGTGTTGGGTCCATCATATTCCTCTATAGTTTGTTCACATAAGGGGATTCTTACCACTGATCCTAAGCTCGTGTGAGTTATACTCTATTTGAGAAACAATGAGTGGAAGGATTTCCCTCAAAATATGGGGTTATAGAGTATACAATAGTGGATTTTTTTTATATGGTGGTTGGGATAAGATCGAGGGTCGAGGAATCACTACATATTCCACTGATAAATGGGAATAAAATCGTATATAGTTATTTGAAAACCATGCAGTTTAACGTATTGTGGCAAGGATGAAATCCATATAGTTTAATATCATGTTGTTAGGAAAATTTTAACCCTATAGTTTATCATCGTATAGTTAGGACGAATTATGCTATGCGGTTTAACATATTGCAGCTAAGACACTTCTGGATTTGTAGTTTAGCATCACGTGATTAGCACAATTTAAGCTATATGGTTTAATATCTTGTAGCTAGGATGTGATGTTTTGCAGTTTAGAGTCATGCAGTGAGGACATGATTTTGTGCAGTTTAGAGTCATGCAATAAGGAAATATCATCATCATTACATGAAGTACTTCTTCATAAACCATGCATTATTGGGAGCTGTGATGAGGTATTCATACATTGATATCAAGGCATATGCTCTATTAGAGTATACTTTTTGTATGACATATGCCCCCCCCATTTTGTCTCAAGATTTGGGGGATTCTACCCAAGTATCATTGGGGTTCTGAGGACCACCACCATCTCTCCTTCGAGGAAAGACCAAAGGTGAACCTTTCTATTGAAGGCTCATGTGATCCAATTTTGGTAGACTTCCATATAGTGAAAATTGTGCACCCTTTTCTCATTTAGCTACTTCAACTCATCTAACTGTTTCTATAATTTTTCAACCATGGATATTTTATCCCCAATGGAAATGCGGAGTGATGGAAATTAAACTTTGATGGGAAAAACTACCTATGTCATGTATACAAATGATTACAAGGTTTCTTGGGTGGTAGTGTGGGCCATTGTCTAGTAAGCCCATAAATCATGAAGAAGCTTGTATGGATAATATTTATTATCATTTTCCACCGTCTTCTGGAGTATATTGGATAGAGTCTTTTGGAAAGCCTTTATCTTCCCATTGGCCACTTCATGGTAGTGGGATGAATAGTTGGCTTTGATTCCATACTCTTGGTATAACTTTTCCAACTCATATAGCAGAATTTAGTTCCATTGTCCATCATTATTTTATGATGGACACCAAATCTAGAAATGATGTTGGATTTCACAAAGGTAACAATGCTTTTTTTCCCCGATTTCTTTAAGTGGTGTTGATTCGGCCCATTTATAGAAGAATTTGGTTGTTGTGAGAACAAAGATGAATTATTTAGTTGTTGCAGGAGGATATAGTCCAACAACATCCATCCCCCATATGGAAAATGGTCAGAAGTACTTATCTATATAAAGTATCTCTGGGGTTTGATGGATAAAAAGGGCATGAACATGGCAGGAATGGCACTTCTTAGTTAATGTGGCACAATCTTGTATCATAGTGGGCCAATATTATCCGAGCCTTTGAATTTTATGGGAGAGCTTGGTTGTCGATTGGTTTTCCCCACAAGATGTTATGTTCACTTCTTTCATGAAGTAAGTAGTCTCTTCTCTATCAATTCACTAGTGAAAGACCCCATCAAGGACACATTTGTAAATAATATTTTCTTGGTTTGTGCCATTGTACAAGACAAAGTTAACTTCTTACCTCCAAATATGTTCTATTCCATCCCTATCTATTAGGAATTCTCCCCTCTAGAGGTAATTTTCAATGGTAGTCATTCATCCAGTGGTGTGACCATAGGGAATAAAACAGGTCTAATTTCATCGATTTCCTCTATATTTTTATGAATGAATGGAAAGACCATCTAACAGTGGGAAATGTTGATTGTTGTTTCATCCCAGTCTGGATCATCTAGGGTTGTAGCTACATTTTCAAAGCATCGACTTGATCATTTTGTGACTAGGTGACATAAGCCAGTGTTAGTTATGGTGGGAATTCTATCATCAGTTCTTGAATATGGTTCCTCAATGGTACCAATACTTCTTTCTTAATTTCATAGTTACTATTGATCTATTTGATAACCAGATCCAAATCACCTTTTATCCTAAGATGTTTATCTCACACATGAAGAACCATCTCCAGGCCTATAATGAGGGCCTCGTATTCTATGACATTATTTTTGAACCCCTTTGAATGTAGGAAGGAATAAGGCAAGATGGACTTTTCTGAGGATATGAGTATAACTCCCAGTCCTACTTTGTTAAGCTTGGTATCCTCCATCCTTTTCCCTTTTGGGATTCTGGAAGCACTGTCAAAGTACATTTCCCTAGCATGGGGGCCTTCTTGGATGGAGAATACTTCTTTATCTAGAAGTTCAATATCCAGTGGGGTTGTTTCTTCCAAGGGGTTATCCGTGAGAAAGTATACTAATCATTGTAATTTTATGGCTTTGTGGGGAACGTATCATATGTCAAACTATTGTATGATGACTTCCCACCATGATAGGCATCTAGTTAGCATAGCTCAGCTGATGATATACTTGAGTGGTTTGTAGTGGTAGACCAGATGGACATTTTGTTGTTGTTGGTAATGCATGAATTTCCTAACCATGAAGATTAGTACTAGGTAGTTCTTTTCAATTATTGAATATCAAGTCTTAGCATCGATCATTATTTAGATAAGGTAATAGATTATGTTCTCATTATCATCATCATTTTTCTATGTGAGTAAAGTACCTAATGACCATTCCAAGGTGGTTTCATACAAAATGAGTGGTCTCCCCTCAACTGGAGGCATCAGTACCAGTGGTCTTAGGAGATATCTTTTGATATTGTCAAGTGATTCTTGAAAATAATTATCCCACTCATATGTAACTCCTTTATCCATTAACCATTTTAAAGGTAAACATTTACCCACAAGGTTGGATATGAAGTACCATATGTTGTCCAGGTGCCACTAGACACCCCTTAACTCAATGAAGTTGCGAGGTGGAGGCATTCCAAAGATATATTTTGTCTTCTCAGGGTTGACTTGGTGCCACAATAGCATATGAAGAAGCTGAGGAATTTCCTAGAGGTAACACTGAAAAAACACTTTAGGTTATTCATATTTAATATAAGTTTTAGCAGTTTTTTGCAGACAGTTTCAAGATCTATCATGTGGTTTCAGCACTATCTAGATTTAACTGCCAGATTTCCGACAAAGCACTTGATGAATTGTCTGAGGAAAGTCTTGAAAATGTTATGCATAGTGTGCTGATGATAATGAGAACATACTCTATTACCTTATCTAAACAATGTGTTGGGTGGGTCCTTTTGGCTACATACTTATAGCCATGATGGTCTTTTGGTAGACCCAGACAATGAGTGGTGACCTCAAGATCGAGGCTTGGCATTTCTGTGTAGTTCCAGGAAAACACATCTCGATTATTCTTTATGAAGGAGGTATATTCTTCTTGATCCTTGAAATGCATAGCCATACTAATCAGAGTGGGTCATGGGTCATCTTTTATTCCCATGTTTATCTCCCTAAGTTCATCAATTATAGTGCATACACCTTCTTCGAATGCGGGAGGGTCATCTTTTAGTTCTTATTCTTCTTTATCATCATCATCTTCATCATCTTCATCCTTTTTTGATGAAGAGAGGATTCTTGAGATGAATTCACCAGCGTTGGGAGAGAAATTTCCTTATGCCTTAGTGAATAGTAAGGGAACCATATGTGGTCCTGAGGATTGGCTAGGAGTATTTTTTGTCCTTCTCTGACATCATAGGGACTGGCATGCTCCTCGGTGTCTTTGGACTTGGTAGTCATAACAGAAATCATGCAGATTACTGAGTCTATATCCAAGATTGAACTTATGCATTCGACCTGGTTGATGGGTAATACAAAATCTTACCTAAGACATTGGAGGGGATCAGTAGGATCCATTTCTAACCCATTTGGGGTAGTGATCCAATCAATGTCGTTGGAAAAATAATACTTCTCTTTTGGTTCATAGAACCCCACATCGATGTAATGAGACTCAAAGGATTTGAATGGGGATTTATTTCTGTGCAATTTCCTATTTTTTCTATTAGTGAAATATTGGATGCACTGATGGTATGATGAGGGAATCACAGTGTACTGATGCATCCAAGGCCTCTCTAACTGGACGTTGAAGGCTGTACTTTTCTACACTACCAGAAACTCAAAATCAATAACGAGGTCTCCAAGCCAAGTTTAAAGATTGATTTTTTTCCAACATATTTTTCTTTCTTTTTTCATATCTTAGTAGAGTTGTGGTGTAGGGTGTTAGAATTTCTTCATTGTAGTCCTGTAAATTAAGTGTTCGCAGTGGGAGGAGGTTGAATCCAAAGCCATTGTCGATGAAATTTCTATGAACATCAATGTCATTTATCTTGTCAGATACATATAAGGGTTTCATGTGTCCTTGTATGATGGAGTATTCATCCCAGGCTATGAAGGAGATGACAGAATGGAATTCTTCGAGATTGGTCTCCATACGGTAGACTTAAGTAGCTACTACATCGACCTCAAATTCCAGATAACTTAGTAGGTCTTCGATGAGTACCTTCCTAAGGTCTGGAGATAGACTCAGGGAATCAATGATTGATATATTTTCTGGCACTAAGTCTAACTACTTTAGAGTATAATATTTCTACTATAAAGGTTGTTGATTCTTGGCTTGAGGATTCTCTTTTATGGGTGCCTTAGGGGCTTGGTCTTTGGACATAGATGGTCTGGTCTCTCTGACCAGAGCTGATGGTGATGTTGTACTTTCGGACTTTGGCTAAACTAGTCTTCCTGTACACCTTGGGTGATTAGATATTTTTTCCTCCTCTGATGGATACTCCAAGATGACTGGGCTCAGATTTCTTCCAAATAGGGTGGAGAAACACTCTGGTTCCTGTTGTGTCTTCTGGAGGGTTCTTCTGTGAGTTTCTATAACATTAATAATTTGAGCTAAGTCATGGCTGGGAATTTGACTCCTGCCATGATCATGCCTTCCAGGAAAATCTCAGCATCTATGCCCTCATCCTCTAGCTCTTTCATTGGAGGTAGGGAATTTGGGTTCATGACCATATTCTCCATCAGAGAAGGGGACCATCAAGTGAATGACATTAATGGAGCCAAAGATCAATTCTTGATTCGATAATGCTTCTGTCCAATTTTCTTCTTTTGATTGTTCCATTTGGTGGGGAGGTACCCATTGTGTCCTTTGGCGGGGTGGTGCCCCTTGTTTTGTTTGGTGGGGTAGTGCCTGTTGTCTCAAATTTTCTAGCATGAAGTCTAAAAGTGTCAAGAATAGCTTCATCTTGGGTGTTGTCTCTTCTTATTCCTTTTGTTTTCTACCCCTCTGTCCCTTAGAGGACTACGGGGCTGAAGATGATGGTTGTGTTGCATCAGGGGCTATTAAGGGCATAGTTGGTTGTTTCAACTATTCCTGGAGGATTCCATGAGATCTGGTGACTATTTTCTAAGTCATCCAACTGTTAAATTTTTGCTCGTTTTTTGCTGGTGAATTTTTCTATTTATATTTCTATCTTAGGTCTATGGTGGATACATACGGCACTTATTCTAGTGGAAGATCCAACATGACCTATCCAGAATCCACCATCTTTTATAGAATATACTTTAAGATGAATCACTCCAAGATGGTTTTCTTTAGTATCCAGTGATAGGTAAAATAATTTGGATTGTCATCGAGACCCACTTCATAGGCTCACTTTGTCTCTGGTAGCCAAAGAAAGATGCAATTCATGGAAGCTATGAAGTATCCACATACTTGGTCATCCTAGAATGAGTAGACTTTATTAATTCATTCCTCGAACTAATTTCTTTTAGCACCCCTTCTCTCATCTTTCCAAGGTGGGGTGGATGTTGGAGTCCAGGGGATCCTCTACAATTTGGTGGAGGCCTTGAAACTGGAGTTGATGTTGGGGGTGGCTTAAGCATGAAAAAATCCACTTTATCATTTCACATTATTTTCCATGGAGCTGATGGGGCCACTTGGGACTTGATATTGGTTTACTATAAGGGGTCTTCTTTCCTTTGGGAAATGGTAGAGAAGTATCAGAACCCACTTTTGTACTTCATCAAGATGAGCAGTGTTTGAAATTCATCATGGAGATTATCGATGCACATGGTGAGAATTTTATCTTAGTGGAGTGGCTAGTTCAAGGAGTAAGTTAGGCCCTTCCATCTGGAGATAAAGTTTGAAACTCTTCCATTCTCCCACTTCTTTTAGTTCATGAGATAAATAACCATTATCTTAAGAAATTTCAAAATAAACTAGAATAAAAACTATCACCGAAGGTCCTCCCAGCCTGTGATTGAGTTAGATGGAAAACTAGTATACCATAAGACGGTTGAACCCTACAGGGTTCTCATAAAGAACCTAAGTTTCACATCTTCTTGATACTCTAAGGTGCCCATCATGGGGTCAAAGTAGTGGCATAGTGCATTAGATGTTGTTTCAAGTCCCCTGAACTATTGAACACTAGGAATATGGGATTCCCAAATTTTGGTGGTGGAGGAACATTGCTCACCCAATGAAGGTAGGGTTTGCACTCTAGTTGTATCATAGTACACTACCCTTCCAGGGATTTTAGTCGAGATATCAATTGTTTGAAGGTATTCAAGATCCCTTGATGCATGTCCTACCAAACTTGAGCTTGGGTGGGTGTAGTAGGGGGTAAAGTTGGACATGCCGACACTGTTGGAATTTAGGGTAGATACCCAGCCCAAGGTATTCTTTGTGGGTTCTCATGAATATACTCTAGATGCTTTCCTAGAGGATAGAAGTCGTGATGTCCTTTAAGGGTCATATTCAAGTAGGTTGATGGTCCCAATGCTGGATTAGATAGGCATCTGAGCTTAACTTCATTTATCAGGATGAGTGCCTGTGGCAGGGGCACCTTTTCTGAGAATACCTATTGACGTTCTTCTTGAGGAACGCATCCGGAAAGATAGATCCCTCGACGTAGCTTGACATTGATTCACCTGAGATCTTTCATTTCTTCCTCCTTCTTGGAAAATATTTCCTCAAGAGTGAGGGACACATTCTCAGGGGGGGAGGTGGGTCATAGATGACCTGGGATTTATTCTTCTCCTTTTTGGGGATTCGTGTGGGATGTAATGGAGAATTAACTGAGGGGGTTCCCCAATTTAGGTTAGCTCTCTAGTTTTAGATATACACACAATCAGGCTAAGTTTGGGATGCCTCCGGGGGGAAAACATCTTCTCTTATATCCTTTCCCTTTGTATCATTTCCTATGAGATTCGTGGGGTTGATGTTTAACATGTAACTAATGCATACTGCATTGGGGGTGGTGTACCTGGTGCCGAATTCTAGGAAATATTTTGGTGTCCCTTATTGAACGTTATCCTTCCATTTATATAGTATTCTTTGGGTTTATTGGAAAAAATTGACCTAAAGGGAGCCCTGATCAGACCTCACAATGTTCCTTCATCTTGGATGGAATGAACCATGATACGTGGTTGAACGGGTGACCACTCTGCTCATCATTATTCTTAGGTGGGAGAATATAGATTTCCGTTGTGCAGGAACTTGAGGTAAAAATCCTCCCATCCTTGTAGGTTGAGCTGCTCTCATTATTCCATTGATGTGTTATGGCCTAGATTTTTTGGTCTTACGGGGGATTTTTTAGTTAATAATTCCCCCATCCAAGTGGGATAGGGTGGTTCTCGTATTGCAGTGGTAGCCACTACTATTTAAACCTTTTTATTTCATGCACTCATGCACAGGTGTGAGCTGAGTATGGCACTGGATCCACATGAGATCTATTATATTTTGAAGAGATGAGCACTACTTTCTTGTTGGCTTCCCTTAGGTGGAAATCCTGTTGGATGTTATCTATTTCCCGGCTTAGAATCTTTTCAATGGGTTGATCTCGTCAGACCTTATGCTTTTGAGACTTACTCTGGGCTTGTTTTTCTTGAGTCTCCCACCTTTTCTGAGTAGGGATTTTATTTTATTTCTTCCTTCGGGTAATGACATTGCAATATTTCATTTCCAATGAGGTCTTCTATATGGGACACTGGGTGAAGTGTAGAGCTCCATGTTCTCCCCATCCCTGAATATAAACTCTAGATAGAGCATTACTGATGAGGAAACACAACTTGTGCAGTGCATGGAGGCAATCCAGTCCAAGGCCTTTCTTTCGCCTCTCTAATCATGGATTCCATGTAGATGAGATGGATTTTAGGCTAATTAGATGGTGAAGATATTATAATATATTTACATGGAATAAATACCCTTCATAGGGCATGAACTTTTCTGTTAGATGTAAAAGAGTAATCTGGATATTTAGGAGAATGTTATGCATACATTCTTTAGACAACTCCCTTGGTATGTCAAAGTGATAAGTGGTCGTGGGACAATACATCACTGGTATATTACCCTTATCTAGTTGTCTTCTCATGAGAAACATATCATGTTGTTGTTATTTCGGGGACTCTTCTACTTGATATTCCCAGCTCGACTGCTTCTTAATAATTTCATTCCAAGTAGTAGGGCTGGTAGGAGACTCACCAATATGTGAAGGGAACAGGGGTGGATCCAAAGATGAGAGTGGCCCCAGACTATCCTCTGGTTGAGAAAGGATATCACTTGTTATAGAAAGAGTGTATAACATGTATGACTCTATCTTTTTTAGCACCTTAGTGTTGGAGGGATTTCTCACATTTTTTCCCGAAAAGGGGAGGGCCTTCTTGCCAGTGTGAATTTTGATTATAGGGAGGACCTTCGTAATTGGTGCTACAATGGTGAGGGATACCATTGCAACTTCATTCCCAAATGCTAGGAATGTCCCTAAGGTGTATACCTTGGGGAGGACCTTTAGGGAGGGATGAAATGAGTGGAGGACCTTCCGGATGCTTGGTGCCACTAAGGGGAGGACCTTCTCAGTGACTGCTATAATAGTAATGAATACCATCATAGCTTGATATTTGGCTACAGAGAGAATTTCTGTTGTGTACATTTTGGAGAGGGCCTTCAGGATGTACGGAAATGAGGGGAGGACCTTATCTTTGCTTATTTTTGCTATGGGTAGGGCCTTCAAAACAACTAACATTGTGGGGAGGGACTTTAAAATGATTGTCATCATGGTGAGTACTACCATTATGACTCGACGTCCGACTATAGGGAGAACCATATCTCCAGCGTATACCCTAGAGAGGACCATCAGAAGCGACAACAGAAAGGGCATGACCTTTCTGATGTCTGATCATCTATTCAAGGGGAGGTATACCTTAACAAACATTGGGAGATAGGTTCTCATAATCAATCATTCGAGGGCCACAAAGTAAGCCCATGTGGGTGATCTGGGGGGACCTTTAGAGCTACTAGTAGAAACATTACAAAGAGGGCTTTCGCAACTACTAATTCCACTTCCATAATTCGGTAATGGACCGATAGGGTCTTGATCCTTTTTAAATATATGCTTGAGGGAGTCAATAACTCTATATTTCATCGTAGTGGGATCATGTATTTGCTCTTTATTTTTTTGTTGCTATTGGTGCATTTTATTTTTTGGTGCTCTATTGTGGGGAACCAAGATCATCTTCTTTTGGTAATAAAATTTATATATGGGTACATGTTTTATTGGTTCTCAAGATTATGCTATGATACACTCACATACATCTTGAGTTTTTTCAGAGATATATGTATTCCCTTGAGTGGCCACCACGTCAGACCGGAATCCCCCAATTGGAACAGGTATTTATTCCCGATCCAGTTGTATATGTATCATGGGATATTATCATCGACCCTCCTATCATAGAGAAAGGATTTATAACTGCTCTAGAGTGACTAACCCATTTTACGAGTAAGTCATTTCACTCGAGGAAGTCGGGTCATGGGCTTGGTTCCTTTCCTTTGCTGCCGATGCAATGATATATTGGTATGTTTGGAGGAAATGGTCTGGAATCAACGTTTGATCTTCCATCATTGTCAATATGTGTTGTGATACATATTTGGATAGATCATGTATGAATGCCCATTCTGATGTTGGAGTAGAAGTTTTTTCCTTCTTCGGTCCTCTATAGGTTTCCAGTAGGTACTAGTAGTTCTCCTATGACAAGATAGAGGAAGGAGTCTGCCTCTAGTTTTCTTCTCTGGTTGCAACCATATTTGACTGGTGGGCTTCATATTTATGAGTGGTAATTTTCATCTACTCTCTGGCCACTCTATTTGTATCATAGTATTTTTATGCTTCCGCAAGATTTTTAATCTACTCATATTTAATTCCCACCCTATTTGGATGGTCGAATTGATATGAATCATTAGGTATTTGTGACTTCTTGTAGCTAGTTGTTGTTTTATTTAGATGACGGGCTTCTTGTGCATCGATAGATATCTGCATCTACCTATAATTTTCTGCTCTGTCGACATGGTAGTATCGACGAGCTCTTTAAGTAATGTGCATGTGCTTGTATTATGGCATCCTATTTTTATGGTGGGCTTGAGTAGAGGAGGAAAGATTTTATGTTTGCCTTTTGAATGCCTCTGAATTTGTATGTTGGAGTTCATCCTTAGGAATCAGAGTTATAGATAGTTATTGATTATATGTCTATCACCCTCAGAGCATGGCATGAGGGGACCGTGTCTTCTAGACTTCAGTAGGTTCCCTCAGCATAAGATCCTCTTTAGAGTGAGGATACTTAGTCACACAGTGTTGGCGGCGATTCTCTCTAGTTGGAACTCGTAAGTATGACCCCTATGCAACTGAGACGAAGTCCTCAACATCAAATTCATATAACTCCCTAAGATAAGGGGGTACTTGTTGTCATGCTTTAGGGATAGTCTCTTGAAATGGTTTGAGACGACCACTAGGGATACCTTTTGTTGGGGTGACGGTCGCAAATGAGAAGGTGGCTAGCGAGCTTTTGCAAATTAGTGGGCCTGTCTTGAAGCCTCCACTATATAGAGTGTACCATTTAGGTGGTACTCCTTATTTAGCTTGTTGGATACCCAACATTGAGGATGATAGGTTAGCAAGGGGGTCATTTTCTTTATCGGGGCCCCAGCCACCTGTAGGATCGTTGAGGTGCATGTTTGTATTAGTTGTTGAGATGAAATTTGGATTGAAGGTTACTCTATGAGAAAATACAATATATATATATACATGACATACATAGACAAAAAAATCCTATCAAAGTAGAATCTCTTGAACACATTCATATTTGATTATTTAGCTTGGCCCCCCTTCCCCCTTCTTTTTTTGTGAGGCGAATGGGAATAAGTGGGGTAGAACCACCACCATGGTTGATGATTCATTTCAGATTCACCATTTTTTTACCTCTGAGGTGGCACATTTACAAGTTTAGGGAAAATGAAAAGAATCTTTTGACAGGTGATTAGAATTTGTCTATTATGATGGAGACTTTATCATCGCCATCTATTTTTTGACTTTATCTGTGTTTTCATTCATTAGGGGGATTTGTATTTCCTCATAGGGACTATGAATTTTATCCCTTATGAATTATGAAAGAGGTACCAAAATAAAATGGTCCGAGAGGGCGATTACATGGGGTTATGTTTTTGTGAAATCAGTCCTGTTAGGATATAACTTCATTGGATGGTCTCCAACGGGTTTATTTATGGAGCCAAAAACACCAAATGGACCATGTATCCATGATTCATGGACCTGCTTTCCAAAGGAAGTAGCTCGTTGGATGATTATTTTCCCAAAAAAACTTAAGGACTGCAATGGTAGAGAGGATGGGAGGTTGGGATCATCACACCATTTTGGGGGGAATTATTTCCTATTCTGAGACTCTATTATAGATTTAAGTTGGGTTCATATGTTTATGAATCCTTGGTTTATTCCAAAACATTGTATAAGTGGGATACCTCGAGTGTTAGGGATCATCATGGATATATATGAATTTGATGATATGGATTCAATGATGACATAAGCCATGCAATAAGGATATTTGGATTTTATAGTCATCTAGGAGGGACAAAAGGTGGTTTTATGTTGGTATAAGACCCATAATATGGGCTTCATGTGTATCAAAAAAAGATGAATCATAACCTGCATAGTTCGTTTAGCCTAGGGCTTAGACCTGGGAAGAGTCCATTTGGGGGGGGGATAATTGGGATTGACCTATTTGGAAGGGTACCCATTTGATCTCGGGCCTTCCTACAAGTGTCCTATGTATCTTGGTTTGAATAGGAATCAGAGCTCTTGTAGTTTATAATGAGTTGGGGATTACGCATGGAAGCTGCTCATTTGAGGTGAACATGATTGGGTGGACCCTTTTGGAAGGGCACCCCTTTTGAGCTCAGGCCTCCAAACTGGCATCCTATGTATCCTGGTTTGAACAGGAATAATATTTCTCATATTTCATAATGGGTTAGTTGTGTGGATGTTGTAATCATCACAAATCTATAATCCCATGTTAGTCATACATGGTGTGAGAAACCAAAGGATGTTATAGATTCAACCAACCACACACCTTCTCTCCCACTAATGGGATATGATGGTTCTATAGAGAAATAAGCTTGGGAAATAGTGGGAGAGGGTGTGGAGCGATGAACCTTTCATTGTGGGATGACATTGGAGGTCATGTTGACCAGATCTCAAAAAAATAGGGACTTACCTTAGTGGGGTTACCCTATAACACACTCTAGGAAAGGGGAGGAATGTTTCATATCATCAAAAGGATAAGAGATCATGATTCCTTCTATTGATCACCATTTCTCATTGGATGGAAAATCAAGTGATCTCCCTTAATTCCAAAAATGAGGAGGTTCATGTTAGCATCCCAAGGTTGGACTCTGAGTTTCCATGGGAATGTACACATATTTACATCCCTAGAGTCTGAACCGTTGTGGGGACATCCTTTGTGACTCCTCTTACCATAAGTATATAGACTCATAGGGGCGTGCTAATGCGCTCGATGATCTGATCATACAGGTCTTGTGGCTTTGGAGGAGGCTTTGGCTTGATACTAGTGGACTGGTTTGCAGAGGAGCAATGAAGGACTGGACAGTATTGGAGGCGTGAGATTAGAGCTATAGGGAAAGACACCCAAATATGCCCCATTACACATATTTTTTTTTCTCATATGCGGTATTGGGGGAGCCCTACATACCATAGTGATGTGTGGGTAAAGGGGTTGTCTACGTACCGAAGCGGTACACGAGCTTGGTAATAGAATACCACATACCGAAGTGGTATACGGTTATATATGTGGTTTTCCATGACACTTTAGGTTCCATCCATGTAATGATGCAGTATGCGGCGTGGGGTTCAATCCAGATAGTGATTCACTATGCGGAGTGCCATATTGAAGGAGGGTCTTGGAACCTATGGTTCACGGGGAGTTCATCTGCAAAGAATTTGTGGTTTGTGGTGACACAAATTATGTTCATGGGTTATCCATTATTATTATGTTCTTTAATTTTATTGTGTGGGCTATTTATACCTATAGAAATATGATTTACAGTTTTCACTTTGGCGATGATTTGAAACTGAAGTCAGAATCCACTTCGAATTATTTCTTCCGATCTCTAGGGTCTCCTCTGTTCTTTCTTCATCTGTCCCCTCTCTTACTCATCATGTGATATTTTTATAGAGTATTGGGGAGATAATATATGTGGGAATATGTAACCATTTAAATAAAACCATGAAGAGATGTGTCAATTTTTAGAAGACTCGGTCAATTGGAGTTTGCGGATGCTGCGGTTCGTGAGTAATGGTTCACAGAACCCTGTCGATTTTCTTTGTCGGTGAACTTATGAGTTAATATAATGGTATGTGGAGGGATATCATGTGCTTAATTACATGAACTATGTGGTTCTATGCCTCCTAGGTTTGCTATCCATCACCCCATGGGCCAGTTCCATGTAGGTTCATCCACATACTAGTGGTCCGCGATTCATGTGTTTCGCGAACCCTTCCCGGTGATGGTTCACGTGTCACTTAAAACTCTTTAAAATTGATTACTTCAAACTTATTCCCAAGTTTTAAATTCAATTTTAAACCATTTTTCTTGATGAACCTATGGTAATGCTTGCTTCTTTCATCAAAGTTCTTGTGGGGGTATTTACTACATTTTATAAAGTTTTAAGGACCCTATAATTGTACTAACTCTTGATGACTTATACGGACTCTCATTAACTGATATTAAAATTTTATTAATTAGATGATACCTTGATCTAAATTAAACTTCATCAAATTAATGTCGATCTAATTTTTTGTATGTTTTCGATAAACATTATTTATTAGCATATTGGTCATTTTAAAGTTCAAATTTTTATCATTTATAAAATATTTATTTTAATATTATAAAAATATAGATTACTCTAATGCGATGTGAATTACTAATCAATGTCGGTTCTTATATTATTTTGTGATAAAAAATTTATTTTTTATTTGTTTTGATCATGAAATATGACTTGGTGATAGAATTGGATTATTTATATGAATTTTTTTATTTTTTTATAATATATTAGGAAATTTTAAGGTCATAAATTGTATTTGGAAATTTATGTGAACATTTTATATTAAATAATAATTTTACATGGTTTTAAATATTATAATTTTCTATGATTTATCTTTTTTATAAGTGAAATATTTTATAAAATCATTGTTTCAATTTTTTGATTTCAAAATAAAATGGAAGTCTAATCAGATTGTGTGTGTGTTTTACATTGATTTCATTAGTGGTTTTTTTAACCAATTTTTTTAATGGTTTTAAAAAAATATTCAATGGAATTCAAATTTTGAATTGATTTTAATTTTTTCTATTATAACTTTGGATTTTTACAAAAAAAAATTATTTTAACATCTATTGTATTATTTGGACATTCATAGTTAATCATAAGATTTTTTTGGTTAACTTAATTCATTTTTAGGTCAATCTATACTAACCAAAATTTAATTTAAAATAATTATTTTCTCATTTATATCTTAGTTTGGTTCATAAAAACATTAGTTATATTGGGTTAAATATTTAGAACCTTGTCAAATGTAATAATAAAAACATGAAATATTTTATATGAATTTGGAATTTTAATTCATTTTCGATATATATTATAAATTAAAAATTAAATAGATTTCTAAAATATTCTTTCATCATGGAATTCTATTTTTTATATAGATAAATTTTTAAACACTCTTTGTGAAATTTTGGTATGATTTAGTGTCCTATATGAAGTGATTTTCATATATACATTTTTAGATTTGTTTTACCAATTTCATGAAGATTTCTAGGGTTCAAAAACATCACCAATTAAGTAAAATCCATGATATTATTTGGTAAACATATAAAATTAAAATACCAACTATATTATCTTTTAAAATGGTTTATTTTAATTTATTCATAACCAATCAATAAATTGTTTTATAGTTCTTTATAAATCATTCCAAATACATTGAGAAGAAGAACACTATTTTTGGAATGAAAATATTTTTAAAAATATGAATTTAATTTTTTTTTAAAAAATTATATATATGGGTTGGGATATCAATTTAAAATTATCTTCAAAATATTTTGGAAAATATTTTCAAATATATGTATAAATCTCGGTATATAAATGTAGTGTTGTTGGATATATTTAAGCACTCCTAGATTATATTTCTAGGAATGTGGTCTTGATGTTACCAATCCTAGTATATATTGACGGGGATTTTGGTTTGAAATGTAATTCCAAGTATAATTGGATAGATTACTAAAACCTTTGGACTTGGATTTTCTCTTTGTGTTTGGTTTAAATTTGGAGTCCCTTGGGGTATAATTGGAGGAATTTTAATTTATAATTATCCAAAAAATATAAATTGATTCTAATTTCTTTTGATGATACAATATCTTATTTCATAAACAAGATATGTGTTACATATTGTTTGTTCAAAGTTTACCTTTTTTATAAAATTTATTTATATACTAAATGAAATAATAATTGATTATTTTTTATTTTTATAATTGATTACAATTTTTCTTTTTATAAAGATTAATTTACTCTTTTGGTAAATAAGGATGAGGATTATTTTTGTAAACTATAAGGACCAAGTTGTTCTTTTTAAAAAACAACTCTTAAAATGTTTTCCCATTACTTTTTAGTACATGGGATAATGAATGAAAAAAAAGATATGGTGTGCAATAGAGAGAGATAAAACACACTTGAAAGAAGGTTTTTTCTTACTATTACTCTCTCTAATTATTGAGTTTCTAATCCATTGTTTCTAATATTTTTGAACCCAAAATCATCATTACTATTATAATACAAAAAATAATAAGTAATAATGAATATTAATTACCTTATACTATATATAAATAATGATATATATTATAATCAACTTGTTCTCCAATCCAATATAGCTTTTTAAAGGGAATTTACACAAAGGGTCATGTGTGTCCATTTTTCTTATCCTTAATACCATATAAATCCTCATTGAAATGCCCATTGGAATGTATAGATTATTATCTCATACATTCTTCACATTTTTCCTCTGGGAAAGTCACTTATTTTTAAAGACCTCACATCCATCATGACATGAAACAATTTATAGAAGAGTAATCATTAAATAAATTTTTTGGATTATATCTCTTTAAAAATTTATAATGATACCCTTAAGGTATATATCTTTATTATATAGTAATCATATAGATTTTTATGATACTATTTTATCTCCACAATAACATATATGCATGAAAAATTTTTAGGAATGTCATTTATAGTATAATTTTATCTATTGTTGTCTGAGATTCCTCTTATGGAATTATGGTCACTAGCTATCATGTACCATACCACATAAAAAATCATGGATTCATGTTGTAGTATGAGTTAAACCCCATGAATACTTATAAGAATACAATCATGGAACAACATCAAAATGAGTTAGATTGAATTATTAATAATAGTATTCTATTCTTTGGTTTAAACAAGTTAATGTACACTGAAACCTTGTTTTTATCATGGTTTTGTCTAACTCAATACATTTTAATCCATTTCATCCAACCTCAACTTCAATTGGATTATAATTTATCCATTAACATGTTATAAATAAATACCACATGAAGTGAATTTTAAAAACCCTCATTAAATTGACTCATTAAATGAGTCATAATAATCTTCTGGTGTGAAAAGTATCTAAACAACACACTTTTAGAATAAATTATATTTTAAGTGTAATAAAAAACATGGTGTAATAATTAATACTATTTTTTCCATATCTAAATTAAGATAAACTCTTAGTTACTTTTTTATAAATTCACTCCATGAAGGCACTTTATTCTCAAATTCTTATTTAGAAAATCATTGAATCTCACCCTTTTTATTTTTTTGGAATAACTAAAAAAAACTTGCGCTCTTCTCTAATCAATAATGTTTTATCTACAAACTCATCATGTTGCCCTTTTTATGAAAAAATATTCCCTTCATATTTCCCTTAATCATCTCCTATAAAGATATAGGAAGTCTTATACCTTTATAAGTATAACTTTATTTGTATTATCCCACTGGGATAATAAATTAAAAGGAATTAAATATGAAAAAATAAATAATTAACTTTCATGGATGTGGGGTATAGATTCACTCCTAGAAAAACATTTATATATTGGAATATATCCATCATTTGGGAATTTTTCATTATATCCCCATATTTATCCTTTATTAAAACACAATCCAATAAAAACATCCCACATAACACCTTCTATTTGATTATGTGGTTAATTATATCAGCATTTTTTTACTTCAAATGTTGTGTTAGATTATTTGACATTTTAACTCACTTTGATTATAACACATATTCTCCATTGGGTATGAAACATACACCCCCCATGTCTTTGAATTTATACTTAATCTATAACTTTTTTGTTTTGTCTTATAATGCCACAACATAATCAACATGAATTTTTTTTAAAATTTAATGAATCTTATATAATTTAGTACCAAGAAACTCACCTTCCACCAATAAAGAATGCACCTCTAGAAGATTAATTTTGAACACCAACATCACTACTCAATCAACATCATAATTACTATATATATATATATTAATATTTTTTCATCAAGACAAAACCATTATTTTATTTTACATAGAATAATATCTATATCATTTCTATAAGATGTGACTCCATAGTATTTCATTTGAACAATTAACAAATATTAATTTAAAACAAAATACTCAGTCTAGATAGATTCAAATATAGTTAGATACCAATTATCATTTAAAACTCCTTATAATAAACACTTATGTATTCTTAATTTGTCGATAACGTTTTACCATTTTCTAAATGAGTATAATCCTCTCTCAATTCTTCCATTATAATCTTCTTCAAAAATTCTTGAACTTATGTTTCTTTTGAAAAAAAATATATATACTTTGTCTTTGACATAAAAACCTATGAAAAAATTAATATATCTAATCAATTACAACTTAAAATTTTTTATCATTTGGGAAATAAAATACTCAAAATTTTATTTCTTATTTCATGAAAAAATAATGTCATTATCATACAAAATAACAATGAGTGAGTTTGTGTCACCACCCTTGACATATAGATTACAATTCACCATGCCTTCTCTATAATTATTTCCCTCTAAACTATTATCTATATTTTAATACCATGCTTGGGGAGTCTCTTTAATATCATAAATAACATTCTTCATCTTAGTAACTCAAGAACCATCTCCATTAATGATAAAACCTTCATTTTGTTAGATATAAACTTCCCCTTTTAGATCTCTATTAATAAACATTAAATCCAAATCTATTTGGATCACATTATAATTCTATTCAGAACATATCATAATAATTACTTAAATTGTATCAAGAATTATGTTTATCAAAAAAGTAACATAAAAATACATACCCTTAATAATAGTCTTTTCATTTCAAATAATTCTATATTTATTCAATGTTACTTATATTTTTCGAATATTCTTTTTTTTTAAATCTCACATCGAGAGAATAAAATTTCTGTATTATAGAAAATAAAGTATCTCCCAATAATAATAATTATTAATATTATTTATTTCTTCCTTCATTCTTATAATATAGTCCTAATTTTTTGTAAGACGTATGAACTGCTGTTAAACCTATCAAGTAAAATAATGATAATGTGTTTGGAAAATATCAAACATCTTCTCACTTAAATACCTCTGTTTTTGTCACCAATAATATATCAAGCCCCAAATATTTTCTATGTCTTGGAAACATAGTTTATCATTTCCCTAATCATTCATCATTATTAAATATTTAATATTTATCATAGTCTTTTAGCAAATCTACAACAACATTCAAATTTTCTCCTTGTTGTCCAATACTACCTAATTGAGATTAATTAATCTTTTTTGTTAATAAAACAGAATGTTTATAATTATTTTTTATTTACTATAATAATAAAATCACAACTATTAATTATATCCCCTATTTTATTGTTGTGAAATCGGTTGCTCCTTCTATTGGGAGTATATCTAAATAATATCCCCTCATCATCTCGCTTGAAAAACTTACCTAGGTGTATTGGTTTGATCTTAATGTAATATGAGTATTTAAATAACATTAATATTATAAAAATTGTAATTCTTATTAAATAACTTTCCATATATTCTATTAACCTAAACCTGTTAGAGTAAACATTGATTAAGAAGGTGTACAATTTCTCTTTTTTTCTTGTCTTTAAAATGTTTCTAAAGTACCATGCTCTAATAACAAATCCCTTCCTATATCCAACAAACTCGATTTCTTCCTATTATATATTCTATTTTATTAGGTAGTGTATGGATTTCTATATCCATGACTTATTTTATGCTTCTCAATATATTCCTTAATCTATCCATTCATATACATGGATACGTTATCGAAACAAATTCTTTTGATAGCACACCTCATTTAATTTTCAATATACCTATAATAATTTCTAAAAATTTCAAGGGATTATGATTTAACATAAATAAAGTAAACATAATTCATATGAATAAAATAATTACTAAAATTAAAGTAATTATTATCTTCATTATTTGACTTTAAGATCACCAGAATAAAGACATCTACCTTTTTAATCTAAAAAGGGTTCAATGTTTTTCACTCTAACTTCATATGACTCCTTTCCACCATCTTTAAATTGTGACTTGTGTCTCATTTGTTCCTTCATTCATGATTTAAAATTAGTATATTTTTCACAACATTATATTTAATAATATTATCCATATTCTATTGACCCAAATTTTTCAGTCTACAATAGAAAATGATGTTCACCTCTATCACATGCATGCATTAACTATTTCGTTCATTTGGGATTTGAAATAATATTATACTTTTTCACTGTCCTTTTATATTGATTATTTTATATATAAACTTCCTTATGAAACATCTATTCATGTAAAATATCACCAAATTCCCATTATCATAATGTTGACATACACATAGGAGATTGTGGCTATGCCCATTGACAAAGAAAACATTCCCAGATTCAAATTTATTCGCACTGATTTTTTCACTTCCAAATCCATTGACATTAAGTGAAACATTGTTTATTAATATAACTTATCCTACATAATAACATTTGATAAATTTTAATAATAATATATTATTGATCATGTGTGGTGGCTATCCTCTATTAAGTATCAAAGGATTTCCAAAATTTTCTTCATTGTAATTGAACTCAATTTCCAATGAATTTTCTTGATTAAACCCCCTCTTGTTATGTTTTTTATTTCCATTCATCATCAGTTTATATAGTATTATATTGTTATAATTATATGTGGTGACTTAGTGTTGATTACATACCCAATAATTTTTCTCAAAATAGTTAAAAGAATTTCACGATATTATCTTCCCTTTTAGCTGTTGTCTCAACTCGCCTTTAGGAACAATTTAATGACTTACCCTTGATTAATGGACTCTATTTTATTGAGGGAGTGAGAAATTATACTAGAACACGTAAAATTGATTTCTATGGACTCTATAACATCAATATCTTCATTTAAAGTGAATTCACCTAGGTTTTAAATAAGGTTTATAATAATCTTCTAGATGATTTTACTTATAATTTGAATGTCACTATTTTTTTATACTTCCACATACTTAGAATAATACTCCTTAAAATTCAATTTTATTTTAGGTTTATCATTTTCAGTCTTCTTATTCCACACCTCATTATGTTTGGAATTTTTAACACTACCAATAGAATTTATAGTAGGTGGTCCTCTTTCGTTGAGTAATTAATCACCCCTTCCCTTTATTGTCACTATTTCCCCATTGTGAATAAAAACACAACTATCCAAAACAAAATTTATAATCACCATTGTACAATCAAAGAAGTTTCATAACAACATTATCAATTATCAAAGCTAATTTAGAACACTCACAAAACTCATTGATATAAATTTTGAACTCTATATTCTGAATCATTTCACATAATTTTTAACATCATATAAATTTACCTCATGAAAAATTACTCTCTATCTGAAAATTTTACATCTTGAACTGGTTCACTCTATAAATTGTAATAGAACCAGTTGCTGATAAGGCTTCAAGAACACCTCCTCATACACTAAAGGGTTCTAATTGGCATTGAGGGTCTAAATGTGTTATAGTGGGGCGACTATACCCTCTACATTAGTATTAAAGATATAGGAATAATAAATTAATGAAAATAATTGGAAGATAATAAAAACTAACAAGTAATAAAAAATAGATAACCCCACAAGTTCCAAATAAAACCAACCAGACATGAACATTCTAATACACATATAGAAAGTGTTCAACATATAGTAGGTAATATATTCAACATGTTAGACTAAAAAAGAATGGATAAAAAATACCCAACACCTGTAGGAACCCTGAGTACATTCTTAGCCCCTAGATCAATGCGAATTTCTATTCCAATGTAAAGAAACTGCAAAGAAGAATGATCTTGGTCCTAACCTACAGTCATAATATCCTTATGGGTACCAATCTATGACCCGAACACAGTGTGAGTAAAACTCATTAGGCTACCACCAAAAGTTTCTAATGAAAATATCATTTTTGAATATAACATGTAATATTGTATTGATATAACATATAAATACCAAAAGCTAAACATATAGTAATCATAACAGCTTGGGTTTCTCATAGAACACTCGGATAATTCTAATTGATTTGTCTAAAGTAAAAATATATATAAGAATTTTATATTTTATAGAAATATAATTGGGACCCATGTTATAAAACCATAGACTCCATGTCTAGGTATAACTATAAAAGGATTTCAAATTTAAATAAGGATCCATCCTGAGTATCCAACTAATGAACCATGGAGAATAATGTCCAACCACTACCTATAAATGATAAGTCAAACCATGTTAAATAATTTCAAGAAGTGATAAGGAATTCCAAGTCCAATAATTTCCCATAAGGGATAAGTACATCCATGTCCAATAATAGGGAACACCTTGTATGATTTTTTAATAAAAAATGATAAGGAACACCATGTCCAATAATTACCAATAAATGGAACGGAACGTTATGTCTATGATGAGTAACATAATGTACAATAATTTCAATAAATAATAAGGAACTTCATATCCATGATGAGTAACACTGTGTCTAATAATTTCAACAAATAATAAATAATTTCATGTCCATGATGAGGAACTTCATGTCCAATAATTTTAGAAAATAATAAAGAATATCATATCCAATTTATAATCATCATGATTTGATATATATTATTAGATCATTTCATTTATAAACAATCATGAAGGTTATAGGAACTATCGATGACATTTCACAAATTCAGCATGATTCAATTCACTACTCAACTAATCATAATTCAGTTAATTTACCTATTCACTTCAAAATATAAGAGTTTCATGTAAGGAAACATTTTATTTAAAAAGTAATTTAAAAAATACAGGGGAAGGAAAGTGTGTGTCCATTACACTTACCCTTTACTTAATTCATTAATTCACTCCACTAGCAAGTCTAAATTTTAACACACACAAGGGGTGTTTAGTAGAATTGGAAATCAATGTTCTTCATAATAATTTAATTGAAGTCACCTTAAGTGGTGGTTTGGGTTGAGTTTTTCGATCTCCAACCATGTTAAAGGGTTTAAATAAAATCACGGTTATAGTCTAGGCATTTAATTTAATGTATTTTATAATTTAGGAGCAATGTGCAGAAGCCAGGTGTGTATAAAAATGACAACACTTTTTAAAAAAAAGAGTGTATTTTAGGGAAAAGTCATAGACCACCTACCACATGCTTAGTTTCCTCCACTCATCCAATATTGACCTTTGATTCAGGCTAGAATGATAGAAATCAGAGAAATAAAAAAAGCCATAAAAATATGGAATATGATGTCACATGAAAATAACATCACATATAGAAAGATAAATTGATAAAATAAAAAAGGGGAATTATAGAAATATCAAGGGTGGTCAAAATGACCGACAAAATTTGATTCGAATTCCATATGTAGGAGATACATTAATGTCTAGGGGGAGAGCCAAGGGGGAGCTCGAGAGGCTCTTGTGCATGTGGAATGAATGAGAAAGAGGGAGGAAAACTCTTAAAGGTATGGAGGAAAAAATGGTAAAATTATCCTCTTTAAATGGATTCATGTTTTGGTCACACGGTTTTTCTAACTATGCACTAACTATGCATACTTATTTTTCAAAGGAACTCAACTTCGCACAGCTATGCGCATTGTTTGAAAACTTTTGTGCAACTCGTGCTCTTCAAATCTGCAACCCTTTACCATTTCACATTGTTTACTAGTCCCTTCACAAGGTTAAAACATACCATATTCCTATATAATTAGACCAAATTATTTGGGACACATGGTTATCACTTACCATGTGCCAATCATGCACCCTTATCTGCCTCTTTCAAAACCGAGTTCTCAAAGATCAACTCTTTTAAAACTTATCCATACTATCGAGACACATATCGAGAATTAAACACCATCTAAAAATAACACTTTTTGTATTCAAACTCTAAAAAAATTATTATAAGGCTTGGTTTAATATTTTTTCTATCCACTAAATGAAAATTTCAACTTCCGTTGGAATTCCCCATCAGTTAAAAACATGGGATATTATAACTTCCCCACCATAGAACTTCTCATCTATAAGAAGCCTCGGGGGACAATGAAAACATCACCCATCCTACTCAAGTCATGAATTAAAACTCAAAAAACCAAGTTGTATTTTCCAAATACCCAACATGTCTTCAAGCATCACTTTGAATCATGTGATACAAAAGCTACTAAAACTCAATCCAATTATCATAACTACAGATGAAAGAATAAGAGAGAATTTATGTGAGTCTATCTAACCAAATACATGATCATGTTGTCATATATTTCATCATCTGTCCAATGGTACTCTCCACTATAGGTTTTATCCATCAACGGCCAATTTCGAGTCACAGTACTTCCACCATCATAATTTTCAATTGAAACATGTCCTTGACATCCTATAGATTCTCCTAGTATGATTCTTAATCTAATCAAACAATCAAAATACAATAGACCCAACTTAGCCTGAGCAGGCCAATTTTTACTTGAAAAGCTCTCACAAACCTTTATATTACACCCATATCATCCCAATGACATGATGGATGCAGTTCCTCGTTGAACACATCTATCTATTGAGAAAACTCAAGTCAGTTTTCCCTTTGTTGACTAGTTTAAAAAATGATTAGCTTAAACATCCAACACATCACCAAAACCAGATTCCAAAATTAATTACCCCAAGTAATACTAATATCATTCTAATAATGCTCACTGATGATGGTACCCAACTTCTGATGATGTCTCATATCCAAACCATACCTTGACCAAATTTTTCATCATGATATATCATAAGCAATGTCACATACCTGATCTGAAGCCTTTGGATCATCGTAGACCATCCAGGGTCTAATGTACACTCTTGAATTCACCTAAGTCTGTATTCGAACTTGTACCTGGTATATACTAATAAATATAGATGTGAATTATTACACTTATTAATGGAATAGGAGATCCCAGGTGACCATCACAAAACCATTCTTAGGGTCACATGACCATTCTTACATGATGGTCTCCCACCAATGACGAACATACTGCTCCCCACCTTATGAGAAACCATGTCATAGTACTAATTAAATAATTTTTTACCAATTACCACAACCCAAGATCCATATATCCTTATTCATAATGATAGGTATCGACAATATCTCACTCACTCATGATCGCTAAAGAAAATTTCACCCATCACTCATTCCCTCTTTCAGATAACAGTTCCCAAGGAGTTCATCGAATTTTAAATTACATTTATGGTCACCACCCTCAACTAAATAATAGTGAACTCACTAACATATAGATTATATTTGAAACCACTCTTTTATTGTTACTATCAATAAGTATCTCTATATAATTAGGAAATATATTTAGCTAGATCAATGTATAGTTTATGCTCTCTCAGCATGATCAGGATAGTGTCAAGATAGAGAGTATGATCTTCTCTAAACTAAGAGTACTCTAAGATTCCAATAACAGACATAAATATCTCTCCCCAAGATATGATCCATCAAAATATTATATACTCATATTAAAAAATACTTAAAATTGTGTCTCCCAACACTAGTTATCAAGGTCCATCCACAGTTCATCTGCTTCCCGGCACCTTTCTTATTTCAAAATTATCCTTCATCACCAAACACTTTCTTTAATTTACCAAAATATGTGGGTCATCATTACCACTATATTTAGATTAAAAAATTTTAATCCTCAACCCATACCCATCCTCTCATCAATATAGAATAGAAACCAATTACCACATGCAACTGGCATGGACTAAACATTCCATATGTAATATGTGTATATCGTATACCACCTGATACAAATATCCAAGTCAAGCTTATACGATTTGTCTACTAGAAATTACAAGCTAACTATGATACTCATCATTCCATTATTAACATGTCTGTATCTCCCTTGGAACTTCTCTTCAAAATCAGGCACCTATCTATGCAATGATTTATCAAATGACCACCCCCTCACAACATCATTATGAGATTTAATTATCAACCACATAACCACTAGTTAACAGGACCAAGAACCCAAATAGCCAATCCCATACAAACTTTTATAGATACCCAACACTCAAGGTTCTTCTTCAAAAACTGTAGGCATCACCATGCCTATATTACAAAACCCGATCACATTCCATGCACTGGTATTGAAACAATTGTAAAACCAGAATCATTACCTTTAACATAAACATAAACCTTAGGAAAACCTCTCTATTAGGTTTCCCCTGATCAACCCAAATATAGTTGGATCATCATAATCTTAGTAAAAATTAAGGGCCTCTAGGTCTCCCACCTAGAACTACTAATAAAGTCTCAAAATAAGGCCACTAGGTCCGTCCACCATGCCCTAAGATCTCTTGCATGAAATCCATATCCCACTTTAGGTAATCTATAACATGGAATCGAACGCACTTGAATTTTTTTTCTAAATAAGTACAAATGAAGGAATTTTAAAATTTCATTGACCCAGAAGGGTCAAAACCTATCAACATAAGTGTAACAACACTACCTACCATGAATCACCCTATCATGCCTTTATTCTCTTTGAGAACCCTCATAGGGATGTTCTCACTAGAGGGTCACAATGCTAACATAAAAGGATAAAAATTAAACTCATTGGGTATCTGCATGTGGTAATACCCTCCTAAGGCTCAACTAACCAGAAAACCACCCATATTCATGGGGGTTTTGTTTCATCAGCAAGGAGTCATACCAAACTCTAAGAGTTATAACATCTCTCACTTAACATTCCTTGAATTCTAATTTACCCATTTCTAAGGGAGAAACCACAATGAGGTAAACCCTAATTTAAATTAAAGCATTGACATTTAATAAGATTTATGCCAAAAAGGTCACTAGGATCTACCTCCTATCCTTTTTGTACAGGATACAAAAGAATACCATTGAAACCTACACGAAACATTCTCATTCCCTTTTAAAGCATCTCTTACAGTTATTATAAAGATAACCCCTACATGTGGTGCATCACTACAAACACCACTAAAGTTTTTATCCTAAGAATTACATCATTTAACATTTATTATAAACATTAAATATTCTTAGATATATGAATTATCAAGAACCAATTATAAAATTCAAAATGTATCGTTCACTTATTTAGCTTATGCCTCATAACATTCAATGAAAATTATCTCATAATTTCCTTTTATCCATTATTTATCCAAAGTTATTATAATTGGTCTCAGTTAAAGAAAATTTAAATTACAATATATAGAGGAAAAATCTCTTTAGGTTGTAACTAATTTTTTTTAACTAATGCCTCATAACAATAAATCTCAAAAAAGATAAAAGTTCTTTTGTCATTTTAAAGGAAGTGTTCAAGTAAGATGTTACCATACAATAATATAAAACGCCATATAATTGGTTATTAAAACTTTAAAAAACTATCCCTATTTATCATAATCATACCCCCAAAGGGTTAAGTACCTATTCATAAGTAGAATAAAGGTGACCTATGAGGATCCCTTCATGCCAACTTGGGTTCAGTTATATGGGTATCTATTCCCAATTTGTAGTTTTAACACTCTATAAATTATAATTGGGATTCCATTTAAGTGCAACCCATAATAGTTTAAATTTCAAAACACCCATAGTGGGCTTATCTAATAGGAAAACGATGTGAAAACTCACCTACAAGTGTATAGTTGAACTTGTAAGGAATCAGTTATATGGGTTTTCATTCCCATGTTTTGAAACTACTAGACATTATAAGTTGTGATTAACACACCATTTAAATGACGTTCGTCAATGAGAAATTTTACCAACCAATAAAAAAATATTCTAATTACTTTAACCTTTAATGAAATTATTATAAAAGTACATATTACTATGATCGAACTATGTGGTTTGAATCAAGCATAAAAGTATTTAGTTATGTTGGCATCGATTCTCAAGTTTTGGAGGAAATTTCTATATAAGGAATAATTGGCATCCCGTTTAACTGATATCCATAAGAAATTATTTGAATTTTTCAAAACAAATCATATCCATGGACATTTATAAATCTCAATCTGGTAAATTTATTAACCATTTTATTTCATTAATTAATTTCTGGTTGATTAAACAGGATGTTTCCATTAAGATATATATAAAAAAATTATTTAGGTTGATGCATACACTTTATTTAACCATCCATGAACCATATATATAACAAGTTATCTATCACATCAATATAGAATACAACAAGATAATGAAATAATCACATAATCATGGTATATAGAAAAACACCGCACATAATCACATGAGCATGATATATAGATAAGTATGATAATGAAATGTTAATCCTATGTGCGTGAAATGATGCATAAACACAACCTTTCTCTTTTTATACTAGGCCGATAGTTAAATCTCAAAAATCAGTAATTAGTGAAAATAAATCAATAACTCAAGGTGAAATAATAATAAATTGTAATAACAAAAATCATGAAAAATTATATCATCCCGGGAGACATTATCTTCCCTCGTGCGTGGGATGGCCATTCCCAGACACGATCTATTTACCAAGTTCTAATATATTCATAGTCTCATGTCTACCAGCCCCAAAATAGTAAGATAAGAAAAGAAATATATGATTCCACTATGTCATGTCTTGTACTGGTTTACCCTAAAAATAGTAATCTGATCAGTTGGCGATAAGGCCTCAAGCACATTACCTCATATGTGCAAGGATTCCAACTTACAATAAGGGTTTAAAGGTGGAATAGTGTGGATATTATACCCTCTATATCAGTATTAAACATTTCAGAATCATAAATAAATGACAGGTCACAGATGATAATAACAACTAACAAGTGATACAAAAAAGGTAACTCGTCTAATGCTAAATAAAACCAACCATTCATGAACATTATAATACATAAATAATAAGTGGTCAACATACAATAGGTAATATATTCAACAGGATATAAAGTAAAACTAAGGAATAAACCAATGACCTTGAACTTTTATGCATCCTGAGTACATGCTCATCCCCCAGCTCTATGCGTACAAAGTAAAGTTACAACAAATAAGCACAAGCCAAGTCCTAACCTGTGGTATAAAGATCTATTTGTTTACTAATCTGTGGCTCAAATAGTGTGTGATTAAAACTAAATAGTCCACCACTAATATTGTATAATCAAAATCAATTCTTTGAATATAAAATATAATACCAGGAAGATTAGGCATCTGAGTATACTTGGTCCCAAAAATTTATTTAGAAAAGTAAAGTTGATAGAGAAAATATTTTCAATTAAATTTACATTGAATTTAATTTTTTTAAACCCACAAAATTGTTAATCTAAGATAAATTGTTTCATTTTTAAGTTATTGGTGTTATTTTTTAGCTGAATAGTAAAAATGGGCCATTTTGGATTTTTAATAGTTTTAAATTATTTCTGTAGTTTGGCCATAACATTTTCTAAACTAATCCAAATTAAAAAATTATTTATTTTACAGATTCTAAACATCCAGGTCTTCATTTACCATTTTTGGACCAAAAGCTGAATCAACTATATGGAAGCTCCAAATAATCTCTCAAGTTGTCTCATGAAAATTTTTTATAGTTCTGCTGATTTTTTGTGTGGGGTCCATAAATAACTCTTGTTGGGCCCAATTGTTGTGATATCCGGTGGGTGGACACGAAAGGAGTTTTAGAACATCTTTCATGAAGGGAAGGCCATAGGAATTGGCCTTTTTAATGGTTATTACATCATCCTAATCCAGAGGTTTTCGATTTGGAGAGTCTGACTAGACAGAATAAATTCTCAGAGTAAAACGGCCATAAATATCGGAATACATGTCCAAATCCGCTGAGATTGAGGGGAAATGTCCAAGGGAATTATGAACAATATTAAAGAAGGTCTCAACATGTGAAGATGCCATTTAATGGGGCTACAACGCATCAACATTAGGGGACAAATTCTGGCTATAAAAGGGGAAGAGCTCCATCCTCTCAAAGCATCTCTCATTACATCCCATTCCTTCTAGGACACCAAGGGGGAGAACTTTTCTGCATTCTCTTTTATTTATTTTATTTTTCATAGTTTTTTAATGCCTTATTCTTCTCCAATCTTCTCAATTACCCTTACCAAGTTGGGTTAAACATTTTGAGTGATTGGGGAAGGGTTGGTTTTCTATGTTGTAATGCTTGAGTTCTTGGACGTAATTGAATGAAATTTATTTCTTATTCAAAGTTGATTTCAATTTAATATAGTGGATTTTATTATCAATTGTGATCTTTCTTGAATTTTAATTACATTATTTATTTTTACCTTGGTAAAATAATCAATATCTCATACTACTAATTTCTGGTTTATATACAATGGAATAAACCAGGAATTAGTGGTGAAATACTCAATGATCGTCAGTACATATAAAAGGGGTAGTGAATGTTCTTGATTGTTTGGGATAAACATGGCCTGATCAGGTATTTCCCATGCCAATTAAGGATATTTAATACAACTATTTTTCACATGGAAGGAGAGTTGACCAAACCAATATCTTGGTAAGGTTTTCTCTCACAATCATAATTTCACCAAGGAAGTGAGAGGAAACGATTGTGGAAACTCACTTTAATCCACTAAGAATAAGAGGTTTGAATTAAATTGAACAAGGATAGAATTACAATTAGTAAACTGACCCTGACCTAATCACCCTTTTTAATGTCATAGTTTTTCAATCATTTGAATTTCAAATTTCCTTTAAAAAACACAACATTTTTACCCTCGTTTAAAAGTGAAAAACTGATTTCATGTGCACTACTATTTGAGAGACTTACTAGGGTTAATCACTAGACTACACTTAGGAAATTTAAAAATTGTTTTGAAATTCCCTATGACATGCATGCGTCAAACTTGGCACCGTTGCCGGGAGGTAGTGCCACAATTTATTTGTAAATATTGGACTTTTTCAAATTAAAAAAATATTTTACCATGTTTTTTTCAGATGATTATTTTTTTAATTCATGGAAAAATTACCCACAAGTGAGAGAATAAATTATTAAATCACCTTGGTCTATAGAGTATAGAATTTCTTTCTTATCTAAACAAATTTGGGGAGCTCGAATCCAAATCATCACAGAGGGTGATTCAAGGATCTCATTGAAAACCTTAAAGATAACCTCGAATACCTAGTGTTGGAGGGATTAGATAGATAATTAATTGAACTTCAGGAGTATTTTTCAGAATTTTATCATGAAATGATCAAAGTGAAACAACAAGAAGAAGAAGTTCACATGGATCTTGAAGACCAATTTGAAATAATTAGTCAAATAGTCCAAAACTTGGAGACCACAATAAATTGGATTGAGGAACAAGTAAATTCATTTCAGGATCAACAAATAGAGCCAGAACAAGAACCATAACTAGAAAAATTGATGGAAGAAGTATCCCCAAACATCCTTCAAGTTGAAGAACCCATGGAGGCCTTGATGAAAATAAAAGAAGATCCATTGAGCCCAAATCAATCAAAGTTGGAGGATATTAATGAAGAATATTTATCAATTGAAATACATATGGTAGATCAAAAAGAACTGGATAACTTCAGGAATGATTGTGAGGAACTCATTGATCCAGATATTCTTCATAATGTAGAATATTCAGAAACATTGAAGGTTGAAACCAACCTAGCAGTGGTATTTGAAGAGAAGACAAAGGAGTCTGACTTCTTACCTCTATTTAGGGAAATTCAACTACAAGTGGAACCTCCCATTGAAGAAGAAATTGAAGGCAAACAAACTCAGTGATATAATATTTTCATAAACTCATTATCTCTTGATTTTGTTGAAACAGAATTGAGTATTACCTCCCCTTGTTTTAATTTTTCAGATTCATCCAAAACTTGTATTTCCTTGGATGGAGAATATGCATTTGAAGAGGAACATATAGAGCTCCCCAAACCTATTGAACATTTATTGGAGGAAGTAAATGAGAATATCGAAGTGGATTTTTTGGAGGAAAATGAGACACAACATACTTACTTTGAAAGGGAAGAATTTGATATTGAATCTTCATGCTTTAATTTTTTCAAATAGAATTAAACTCGGACATTCCCTTTTATTTTTTCATAGATATATCATACCTTCAGTGACCACTGGAGAATAAAGAATATGTTGTTCATGAGGAAACCAAGAAAAAAGAGGAATCATTCATTGTCATAACCCCACTATGTATGTTGTATCTCATTACAGTAGGAGTGGACTTGGTATGTTATATCAATAGAGTCGTCTAAAAAAGGAACAAGTGCATGCTGGGAAGAAGAATTTTTGTTGGTTCATGAGCAAGAAACCTCACCCACCATCAGATTGGGGATAACCGATTAGAACTGCCCCTCTGGAGGCAGTCAAAACCCAGGGCCCACTTTGGGGATTAAACCAAGATCTATCCTTATATTCTCATCCTATTTCTACTTCTATTTCTTTTAATAAAAATCTTACGTTTCTTTTATAGGTTTTCAGAGTGCAACACTTAGGAGCTAAACTCAATGTTGCACTAAGAATAACCCAGGTTGTACCTCTACTTTATAGTTACTTGTTTGTTGTGAATCAATCAAAAATCTTCTCAAATGTAAAATAAATTTGAATTCACAGAGGACACAACATAACTTAAGTGTGGGGGAGGGAACCTTTTTAGTTTAAGATTTTCATTTTATGTTTGTTTTTCAAAAAAATTGCATGTTTTCATATTTTGGTGTATTTATTTTTCAATTTTTGGTGTTTTTTTGAAACTTTTGAGCTGAAATGATTATCATTACCATTTTTGAAACCCATGTCAATGAGTGAACTATAATATTCCATGAAACTGAGCTTAATTGAATGCTGAAATGACTTTGTTTCGAGTTCAAATCTTTTGGAATGTCATGAAAAGTACACTGATTTTTGAAACCCATGCCATACTTCACTATCTATATCTTTGAAATCACTTTCCTGTGAGGCTTCTGAACAATTTTTGTCATATTATTTTCATTCACCTCATTTCTTGAGAGAAACAAACCATGATTGCAATAACTAGAATTTGATATATTCTTATCAAAACTTGAGGGTTTAAGGTACATGTGTTTTAAATGATTGAGGAATTTATTTGGTTTTAAGCCCCCGTTTCAAAATAATCTTTTTAATTATGTCCCACCTTTACATTTATCCTTCAACAACCCCTATTATCCATGAATATCTTGTTAGGTTAGCCACATTACAAGCCAATTTTCTCTATCAAACCTTCTATTGATGTGAAATTGCATGATCTAGTCAAACTTAAGTGTGTGGGAAGATGTATTATGGTATACTACCTAATTTGGTGATGCTTTGGATGGAATATAAAATGTTTAAGAGCTGATTTTTCTACTAAAGATTTCATTTTGTTAAAATCTGTGCCTTTCCTGGAGCTTTCATGACAAAAGAAGTTGTTCCCTTTTGGAGCTTCCAGTGTAAAAAAAAGTTGTGCCTATCTGAATCTTTCACGAAAAATCATGTTTGATAAGATTGAAATTTTTTATGCTGAAATCCTAAGCTGATTGAATGATGATAGAGCCGATTTTCTACAAAGGGTAAGAGAAGGAGACCACATTTGAGTGAAAATTGGAATATTTTAATTTTGCTTCAAAAAGAGCCAAGCCCTCCTTTTTCAGCCTCATAATTTTTAACATCTAAATCCTACCAACCAGAAGCCATAGAACAACCCTGAATAGTCCTCATGAGAAACAAATTTCCTTGACTCACTTCGGGTGGAGAATTAGGAATTTATCAAGCCTATGGTGACTCTTGTGTGAGTTTGGATGAGAAAAGCCTTGTTGAGCATTTACATTTGTGAGATGAGAGAAAATTCATGTGAGGTAGGTGTTTTGTGTGCATGGGATAAAAAAATGAAGTGGAAAAATATTAAATAATATAAAATGGAGAACTTGAAATAATTGTTTTTGATGAGTCATGATATCTTTTTGTTTCTTAGTATGGATTTGGTAGATCTCATTAATATGTGTTTTGGGTTTGATTTGATTTGATTTTTACTTGTCCAGAAGTCCATGTTCTAAGTGTGGGGGAATTGATAGAGAAAATATTTTCAATTAAATTTATATTTAATTTAATTGTTTTAAACCCACAAAATTATTAATCTAAGATGAATTGCTTCATTTTTATGTTATTGGTGTTATTTTGAGTTGAACAGTAAAAATGGGCCATTTCAGATTTTTAACAGTTTTAAATTATTTCTGTAGTTTGGCCATAACATTATCTAAAATTATCCAAATTGAAAAATTCTTTCTTTTACAGATTCTAAACATCCAGGGATTCATTTACTATTTTTGGACTAAAAGCTTAATCGACCATATGGAATCTCAAAAGAAGCTCACAAGTTGTCTCATGAAAACTGTTTACAGTTCTGCCGATTCTTGGTGTGGGGTCTATAAATAATTCTTGGTGGGCCCATTTGTTTTTCTATTTGGTGGGTGGACGCTAAAGGAGTTTTATAACATCTTTAGTGAAGAGAAGACCATGGGAATTGGCCTTTTATAGCACCCTAATCTGTAGGTTTGTGATTTGAAGAGTCTGACTGGAAAGAATAAATTCTCAGAGTAATACGACCATAACTCTCGCAATACATGTCCAAATCCTATGAGATTTTGAGGGGAAACTCCAAATATAATTATGAACAACATTAAAGAATGGATCAACGCGTGAAGATGTAATTTAATGGGTCTAAAACGCGTCAACATTAAGGGTAAAAATTCTGGCTATAAAAGGAGGAGAGCTCCACCCTCTCAAAGCATCTCTCATTCCATCCCATTCCTTCTAGGACACCAAGGAGGAGAAATTTTCGGCATTCAATTTTATTTATTTTATTTTTCATAGTTTTTTAATGACTTTTTCTTCCCGAATCATCTCTATTACCCTTACCATGGTGGGGTGAACATTTCGAGTGATTGGGGAAGGGTTGGTTTTCTATGTTTTAATGCTTGAGTTCTTGGACGTAATTGAATGAAATGTATTTTTTCTTAAAAGTTGTTTTCAATTTAATAAAGTGGATTTTATTATAAAGTGTGATCTTTCTTGAATTTTAAATCTTGTTATTTATTTTTTCCTTGGTAAAATAATCATTATCTCCCTCCACTAATTTCTGGTTTATATACGATAGAATAAACCAAGAATTAGTGGTGAAGTACTCAACGATCGTCAGTATGTGTAAAAGGGGTAGTGAATGTTATTGATTTTTTGGGATAAACAAGACCCGATTGGGTATTTCCCATGTCAATTAAGGATATTCAATAAATATATTTTTCACATGTAAGGAGAGTTGGCCAAACTGAGATCTTGGTAAGGTTTTCTCTCACAATCATAATTTCCCCAAGGAAGTGAGAGGAAACGATTGTGGAAACTCACTTTAATCAACTAAGAAAATGAGGTTTGAATTAAATTGAACAAGGATATAATTACAATTAGGAAACTGACCCCGACCTAATCACCCTTTTTAATATCATATTTTTTCAATCATTTGATTTTCAAATTTCCTTTCAAAACAAAACATTTTTACCCTCGTTTAAAAGTGACAAACTGATTTTGTGTGCACTCCTCTTTGGGATAATTCCTAGGGTTAATCACTATACTACACTTAGGAAATTTAAAAATTGTTTTTCCACGCCCTATGACAGGCATGCGTAAAAATTATAGACAAAAAACACAAATGTGACCTGAATTCCACAAAACATACAAAGGCAGGCTAACACCATCCACAAGAAAGTCTTAGAAAAAATCCAACAAAAAAATAGTCAAAAATTTCTATAAAAAAAGAGGCTTGAAGACCCAAGTGGCCCAAAGAAGCCCACATAAAAAGCCTTTAGGTCCACCAGTATCATCCAGCCCATAAGACAACTATTGACACCCCACATTACACATCACTATCATGCGCACCAACGGTCTACCTACCCTAAAAACATATCATGAGGTCAGCATGGGTGGACACCTTGTATCCCGAGAATAAAAATGTTGACTCATCATCAACCCGCTCTAGCACCAAAAGTCATCATAGTTGATAATCACACTGATAACCCAGCATCCCGTCACTACATCTAGTCCAATGAGTCCAAACTCACCTGATCTTCCCACTGCCACCCCACCTATCCATAGGTGTGCATCCTCTTGAGATATCAACCCAAGAACCGGTCAATCTTATATTCCTGGAAATGCCTGGCCACCATCACTGGTTGGCCACCACCACCAAAATCACCATTGTCAACTTTCTTGCATAAGCCAACCACCCACCTTTTAAGCCCTATGGAACCTTGCGAGCTATATGTTAGATGACCACATTAGGATCTCAATCTCATCATGTCCACCTGGTAATATCCCTACATTAACTGGCACCACCAGGATCCCAACTTCACGATCTCCATGTCGGGTCACCTTAAAGAACACTATATTTGAAGTCCGTTAGAGGACCACCAGTAGAAAGAAAAAAAATCCCTCCACCACCACCGTGTGAAGGTATAATATATAAAGGAAACAAGGTAAACAAATAGTAATCATATTAGCTCAGTTTTCTCATAGACCACCCAACCAATACTCTCTTCTTTGGCCTAAGAGGGAATATCTATGTACATTTTTCATTTTATAATAATTGACCTAGGGCCCTTGGTATAAGACCAAGGCATCCATGTCTAGGGATAACCATATAAGGATTTCATATCTAAATAATGGATTCATCCTGAGTATCGAAACAAAGTAATGTGGAGCATCATGTATAAAAATACCCTATAAATGATAATCAATACCATGTTCAATAATTTCAAAAAATTATAAGGAACACCTTGTATGAAAATTTCCCATAGGGGATAAGGAACTCCATGTCCTGTAATAGAGAACTCCATGTCTAATATTTCAATAAAAATGGTAAGGAATACCATATATAATAATTTTCATTAAATGTTAAGTAATTTCATATAAATTATGAGAAATGTCATGGCCAATCATTTTAATAAATAATAAGAAACTTCATTTCCATGATGAGAAACTTTAAGTCCAATAATTTCAGTAAATAATAAGGAACTTTATGTCCATGCTGATGAACATAATGTCTAGTAATTTCATTAAATAATCATGACCAACATATCCAATTTACAGTCATCATGATTCACTATATAGTATTAGACTATTTCATTTCAAAACAATAAATAAGTCCACATGAATCATCCATTCCATTTCTAAAAATTCATTGTAATTCAATTAAATACTTAACTCATCATAATTTATTTCATTTATCAATTCACTTAAAAAGGTATGAGGCCCATTTAATGAAACATTACATTTAAAAAATTATTTAAAAAAGACAGGGTAGGGCTAGGTGTGTGTCAATAACACTTACCCTTTATTTAATTCATTAAGGCATTCCACTAGTAAGTGGAAACTTAAACACACCCAAGGGGTGGTTTGGTGGAATAGGTAATCAATGATATTCATAATTATTTTATCAAACTCCCCTTATGTCATGGTTTGGGTTGAGTCTATCAACCTCCAACAATGTTAAAGGGTTTAAGGAACATTAAGGTCATAGTCTAGGGATTTAATTTATGATATTTCATAATTTAGGAGCAATGTGTGGATCTTCAGTGTGAAAAATAATGGTAAGACCATATAAAAATAGATAATTTTAGGTAAAAAAATTATACCACCTACTTCATGATTAGAAAGATCCACTCATCCAATATAATCCTATCATTTTGGATGGATTTCAAAAAACATATAAATATATAGAATCCCTAAAAATATGGCATATGATCTCTCATGGAAATAACATCCATTACAAAAAGAGAAATTGGGAAAAGAAGAAATATTAATCATAGAATTACCGAGGGGGATCAAACGTGACCAACTACATTTGATTTTGAGTATAGATGGAATAGATCCATGAAATCCTAGGGGTAAATCCAAGGGGGAGCTCGATTAATTGTTGTGTGTGAGGAATTATGGAGAAAGGGGGAGGAAAACACTTAATGAACTGGAGGGAAAATGGTAAAGTTACCCTTTTTAAAGGGGGTCATGATTTGGACACATAATTTGGATATTCGTGCACTGACCATTCATACATATTATCTAAAGGAACTTAGCCTTGCATAGCTAGGTGCACGGTTCGACAAATTGTGAACAGCCAGTGCACTTTCCACTATCCAAAAGGCTCACCCCCTTGCATGACTAGGCACACAATTTTACAAACCTTGTGCAACCCGTGTGGTTCACCTCTATAACCTTGCTCCATTTTTTACGTTTTATAGGGCCCTTCAAATGGTTAAAACAAACTATTTGCTTAAATAATTAGGCCTCAAGGTTTGGGCTGCACAGTTAGGGCTAACCATACACCCTCAACTTCTTCTTTTGAAATCATTTTTAGAAATCCCAACTTTTCAGAAACTCATTAGAACTCTCGAGACACATCCTGGACCTTAAACCCTATATAATAAAACACTTTTAAGTGTTCCAACTCTTGGAAGTCCATTCTGAAGCTTGGTTTAAGATTAGACTAGTCCAACAAACAAAAAGTTCAAATTCATTAGAAATTTATGACTGGTTAAAATCATGGGACAATAAAAAATACTATATATTTTTATTTAAAATATCCACTTTAAATGTTTAGTGGGAACCAAAATAGAAAGTCCAACTCTTCCAACGTCGATACACTCATCCATCATGATAAAAGAAAAAATGTCATCATAAAGAACGTCATAGATCTCTTCCATGTCCATAGTTTTGTAGATCACAATAGTTAACTAGGAATATTAAAGAACAAAACATAAAAAAATTAGGAATATTTTCTAATATACCGAAAGAAAAAAAAACTTATCAACTAGGATTAGGAATTGAATTCCCAATCTACCAACAGGGGTGGGGTTGTATTTTCTAAAGCATGGTCATTATCTTAGACATCAACTTCCTCAAAATAATTTTAAAGAAGTTTCTATCTTAGATGATGAATTATTTGAATAACCTTCAAAGAAAGCATTGTCTCAGAGAACACTTTCCGTAAAAGACTTTTAAAAAAAGGCTCTTTCCAAGAAAGCACCTTAATTTTTTTTTGAAAAATAATTATTTATGTTTTATTTTGTTTATATATATATGTATATTATAAAAAATAAATACTAATTAACTATTCTTTTATGTAGTATTACTTACAAAAAAGTATTTCAAAAATATTACACCCCTAAAACCCCACCCAAACTTAACATTTATAAGGGAGTGTTCATTTCCATCTTTTCTATATTTTTGATATTGGATTCAAACAATGCATTTATAGCATTAATTAAATAATATATAAATTATAATAACACATTATTGATAATAAATGATTTGTCATAACACGTTTTTAATAATTAATTATTATTTCATAATTTAATAAATATTAATTAATAAATTCATAATAATGATTATTAATATTGTTAAAATTATAATTAATTATAGAAAAAAATTATTTAACAAATAAATTAATAATATATTTAATTATAAAAATATAACTCTTATTAATTTCTAATAATGAATATTAATTACATAATTAATAATATACTTATTTTGATATTTAAAAATAATTACTAATAAATTATAATATAATTAATATTAAAAATATTATTATTAGTTTAGTTGATAAAAAAATAATATTACTATTATTATTAATTATTATTTATTAATATTAAGAAGTAATGTTTTTTCATTTAAATTAATTTTTTATTATATTTATAAATGATAATAATAATAGTATTTATAGATTAGATCCACTGCCGTAGAACACAACACAATAATAATATTTATGATAATAATAATGATGATGTTAACAATAGTATTATTATTAAATATTATTATTCATAAATAAAAAAAAATAAAAAAAAATATAATTATAATTATTTGTAAATATAAAATATTTTTTATTTATTAAAATAATTAATATTTAATTTTTAAAATCAACTAAATATTTGTAATAATAATAATATTATATATTCTGATTATTAAATAAAAATTATCCTATTAAATTATTTTTTGAATTAAAATTAGATTTAACAATAATTAATATTTTTTTAATAATGCTTCATTTAAAGTTATATTTTATATGTTTATATGTTTAGTTTATGTTTTCATTATAACATTATTATTTTTTATATTACTTATGACTTTATTAAGTCATATTACTAATTTAAGAATATAAAATATTAATAACTTTAACCTAATAAAAATTATTAATTATTATTACTTTATTAATTATTTCAATGATATGTTTTCTACTTAATGATTGTTTTTAATTAATTCAATTATTAATTATATCATTATTAAGTACTATTAAATACATAAATAATTAGATTATATATATCATTTCTAATAATAGTTAATTATTTATAATTAAAATATTAATTATATTACTATTATGATAATTATAAATGATTTTTCCATAAAAATTCTTCAGACATGGGAAAGAATATATTTCACTCATAGAAATGAAAATATATTTCAATTACATGTAAAATTTTAGGATATTCAAGTATAAACATCACATTCTACATTCGAGAAATGAATATGAACAAGGTCATCACATAATTGAAGTGGATAAATGGAATCATGGCTCTCCACCACCTTCTTTGAAAGTTAATCTGTAACCATGTTACCTTCACTACAATTGTGATAGGTGATGGAATTAACCTTTGATATCATATCCAAGGAACACTTCCAAGAAAAATAATGTTTCCATGGAACATTATAGGATCTTTGTTAGACCAGGTTTATGACCAGAATGGAGTCACTCACAATTCATATATCATGAAATTTAATGTTACATTCTTATTGGATCTCCAAAATAACACCCCAAATTTGAGCCTTAAATGAAATGTGTGGTCTATGGATGTATTATAAAGTACCCAATATGAAGCCTCTAGTATTCTTGAACTTACCTCCACAACTAGCTAGTATGGGGGATCTCATCATCATCATATCCATATTCACTTTTATATATAGTGAGATGGGTGGGATCCATAAAATATATTTCAATTGAACTGGTTTCCTTGAAATGCATGACACACCAAGAAAATGAGAGATAATCATATCATTAAAACAATTCTTCATAGATCCTATTTTTATTTTTGAATCTATATGTATGTCCCTACTAATGAGAAATATGATCCCCTTTGATTAAATGGTTGATTTCAAAATCCATATTTTTTTCCCTGCTGATAAGACTATCATTGGTTTTGATAATTTCATCAAGCATATCTTGTAAAAGTATTTATTCATCAATGGGTGTAGCATGAAAAATGTTATATCTTGTAATCTATTTAACCATCCTAAATCTTCTTAATGTACAAGTTAAGATTTCAAAAGATAGACTTTTTCCATCCCATTATAGAAAATTTAACAAACTTTAATTTAGATCTAATCCTCAAGAAATCATTTCCCTCAAATAATCTTATCCATTCACTGTTAACAACAGAAGGTTCCGGGCGTAGAGAAATCATGAAATGATTCATGCAAAAATTTGATTTTTTTTCATGATCGACGATCAATCCAAGATTTACACAATGATAAATTCCATGATCAACATAATTGATTTGAGGAATACAGACAATGGATAAAATGTCAGAACCAAACTGTAGGACCATCATATATTATTTATAATTAATTTAAGAAATTAAAGAATTTCCATTTGGGAAGTTATTTCTTCATTGACAGATCTGACAACGGATTTATATCATACCATCTTTGCATTGTAGTAATCAAGATTAGATTCCTTCTAATGGTGACCCAAACATGTTACAAAAATCTTTTAATGTCATCATTGGAATCTATGTGTGTTATCACAACATATCTTATCGCTTGCGTTGTTCTCCTTTGATCACCCCGATAATCACTTCAAAGGGGTTCACTTTGATCTTTATTTAATTGAGAGTGGAAGATGGAGGAAGATCTCTCTCCATTCTTGTGATAATTATTGGATAAGGGATCTCTCTAGGGCATCGAGAGGGTTCTTTGGATTTAGTTGTGCATAAAAAAAAGAAATGAATTGTCTCTATTGAAATATAATATAATTGGATTTATATACCATTATGGTTAGAAGTAAATAATATCATAAGTAACCTTTAATATTTATTTAATCCTTGTGTAAACTCATGTATATAATATTATTATTATTATTATTTCTTGACTTGGGCTAAACTCGTGAATTAAATTAAATATTATATAATAAAATGATATTAAATATATATTATTTATCACCAGACCATTAAACTTGGTCCAAAATTCCTCAAAAATATTTATCAAGTCATAAATAATAACTATTTATTTAAAATATAGATATCACATCATTCTTCACTAATAAATAAATAAATATTATATCTGATAAATAGAAAAATAAATATTTCTTAAATATTCCTCTAACATAATTTTCTCTCGAATAACTGGTGACAAAATATATGAGATCAAAAAAATATGAATAACTATTAACACACGTGTGGGAATAATACTTATTCAATATGTTGAATATTAAATATTATTTCATTGAGATTTTGGATACACTTAGTGTGTGAACCTCTAGTCCTCTTTCTCAGTTTCATTAGGTGATGCTTTTTAAAGTCCAAGGTTAGCATCTAGAAACATGCAAGGCATCTATAGAGAAAGTAGTTGATGTTGTAATGATATAATACCTCATACTGACACTTACTGTGTAATATAATCCCTCTATCAAAATATATCTAATCAACCAGTTTGCATGTTGTTGTCATCAACTTATGTGCTCGATGTCTATTTCATTGAATTTCTAGAAATTGAACTTGCCTATAGAATACCATGGACATGGATTTATTTAGGCTATATAATTTCAATAAAAGGGACTAAGATATCAACTTATAGTAATGAACAGAAGGGAAAAATTATTCCTCACATTATTTATCAATGAAATGTTAATCATGATGCACCCAACATATCCTACCTTGTCGTGAACATATGTCATCGCAGTTTTTATCCACACATAAAAGTATGTGACTTATAACACTCATTAATAATAATATTATAGTTGAAGGATCAATACACATATCTACAGATAAGGAAATATAATGACACATATAAATTTGGATTTTCTACTGGAAGGTCTCATTCTCATAATATCCTACATTGGATATTACCAAGAGAAAATTCCATGAGAAGGTACCTCAAAGTCCTATGAATATCCAACCCTAATAACCTGTATCATTTGTGTCCCTCAAATGATTTAATCTATCTATATGACATATATATATATATATAGCAATACAAATTTGGTACTTCTGGTTTCTCATAAAAATGGGGAGCTCCTATGGCCTTTCAGTGAGACAACTACTCTTAAAAAGTTATTACCTACTATGTTACACAAAATAACAATAATAATGTGATAAAAATCTTATTAATATTAAAAATATGAATAAAGGTTATCAGAAAGTATATAGAAGATGGTTTTAGGGAACCAACTCCAATAGAATCCTAATTTTACTAGTGATAACTTCTTACAACCTTTAATTCGCTAGATCTCACATGATACTCATGCTTCTACTGAGATAGGCCTTTAGTTAAGGGGACTTCCACATTTTCTTTTATGTAAACTCTTCTTGATATAACTTCACCCCTTTAATAAAAATCCCTCAATAGTTGATACTTCTAAAGTATGTTCTTTATCTGTTGGTGTGACATTCACTCTTTTTAAATAGCCATCGTTGTGGTATTATCACAATATAATGTGATAGGTTCATTACTTATAGATACCAAATCAATCTCTTGGAAACATATTAGTATACAAATAGCTTCCATGTCTACATTAGATTCTACTATATACTTAGAATCTATAATATAATTAGATATAACTAGTTGCTTTGAAATATTCTAGCTCACAACTCCTCTGTTGAGATAGAATACATATCCTAGATGCAACTTCATATCATTATGATCTATTTTAAATATAGAATCAGTATAACCCCTAATGAATTTCTCCTCATCTCTTTTATACATCAGGAACATATCCTCAGTTATTCTCATATTCATGATGATAGCCTTAACATTATACCAATTTTGTTCTCCTAGATCATCTAGATATCTTTCTATCATGATCAATTCATATGAAACATCAAGTATAGTACATAACATGGAATACATGACTGATTCTCTCACTAAATCATATGGGATATTACACATTATCTCTTTCTATTATCATGTCTAAGGACACATTTTATTATAAATAAGTATACCATGTGACATTGGAACCAATCCCGTCTTTGATTATTCCATACTAAATCTCTTTAGCATCTGGTTAATGTATTTACTTTGACTTATTCTATGAAGCCTCTTGGATCTATCATGAATGGTCTTGATCCCAAGAATATAGGTTGTTTCACCTAAGTCCTTCATGTAGAAACACTTGTTTAACCGGTCCTTAATAGACTATAAGACTGGTTTTTCATTTTCAATAAGTAATATGTCATCAACATATACTACTAGGATAAGGACTTCATTCCCACTAAACTTCTTGTAAACACATGGATCACATTCATTATTAATGAAACCAAATTCTTTTATAGCTTCATTTAATCATAATTTCTATGACCTTGATACTTTCTTTAATCCATAAATTGATCTCTCCAACTTGAAAATCATTTTAGCATCACTTAGAGTCAAAAACCCATCTAGTTGTTTCATATAGAAATTTTTCAGAAGGATCCCATTAAGGAAATAATCTTTGAAATCCTTCCTCCAAATTTCATATTCATGGTATATTGTTGTATAAGGTATAATTATGATGGATTTAAACATGGAAACTAGTGAAAAGGTTTCATCGTAGTCAATTACTTGACATTATTTAAACCATTTAGATACTAGCCTTTCTTTATAGATATTTATCATACCTTCCATGTCCAGTTTTCTCTAGAATACCCATTTCCACCCTATGGGATTTACATCAACTAGAGCATTGAACAGAACTCAAACATAGTTCTAATACATGGATTCCATTTCAAAATTCATGGTTTCTTTCCATCATGTAGTTTCAAAGATCTCTATAGCCTATTTTTATGATAGATTTCATCATTCTCCACCAATAATGAGTCATCATATTCAGTGACTAGAAAACCATATCTTTCTAGTTCTCTTACCTCTCCAATTATCCAATGCAGTACTTATGTTTCAGGAACTAATTATTCTATATATACCAGTGGAATATATTATTATACCAAAACGTGTGTATTTTGAGCATCAACTTCATCAAAGTCTGTCTTTCTACCACTATCCTTTTTTAGGACGTGCTCCCTCCCAATAAAGATGTCTTCTCTAGAGACAATCACTTTCTTATCTAAGGGGTTGTATAGGTAGTATCCATTTGTTTCCTTGGGATACCCTATAAAGTTACACCTTGTGCCCCGGAGTGTTATTTTGTTGCCTAATAAGGCCTTAACAAATTCCTCACAACCCCATACATGTATATATGAAAAAATGTGTTTCTTTCTCCTACACAACTCGATGGAAATTTCATTTTTTTTTCTTTAGTTGGTACTTAGTTTAGTGTCCATTCCACTATTTGTAATGCATATTCTCAAATGGATAATTGAAGATCTGCATGACTCATCATCAACCTTACCATGTCTTACATGGTATAGTTTCTCCTTTCATTAACACCATTTCACTATAGTGTTTAAGGTGGAGTGATTTGATATAGAATCTCAAGCTATTTTAAAAAATGACAAAATCATTGTTAAGTTATTCACCACCTTGATCTAATTGAAACTTCTTTATCTTATTTCCAAGTTGTTTCTCTGCTTCATTCTTGAATTCTTTGAATTTCTCAAAGTAATATGACTTATACCTCATCAAGTAGACATAGACATATCTAATCAATTCATCAGTAAAAGTTATGAAGTAAAAATACCCCCCTCTAGCTTCTATTGGAAATGGTCCACACACATCAGTGTGTACCAATCCAAGAAGTTTTCTTTCCCTTTTTCCCTATCCACCGAATAGTGGTTTGGTCATTTAGCCTTGTAAACAAGGTTGATATCTTTAAAGTGGTTTTAGCTTAGAAGATTCTAAATAACTATCTTGGTATATCTTTGTAAAATGCTTCTCGTTTAAAAGATTAAGATGGTGATGTCATAGTGGGGTGTTATATGAGTCATGTGAACATGATTCATTATCTATTTCAAATACTTGGTTTTAATAATTTAATACATAAATATAGTTATTTGAATGCACCATACCATAACATATGTTTTCTTTATAAAAGAAACATGTTTTATTCCCAAACATGAAAATAAACACATCTACATCTAGGCATGACACATTAATTATGTTCTTGGTAAGAGTTGGTACTTAATAACAATCCTTTGAATCCAATATCATTCTCATTGGAAATGAATGGTGGTAGTCACTAATGGATAGAGCAACGACCCTTTCAGCATTGGAAGATCTCAAATCTACCTCCCTCTAGTAATATTTCACAATATATATGGTTTCAGAATTTGGATATAGATGTGAGCACCACAAGTTGTATCAAATACTAAATGTGTTGATATTAAAATATTACACTCGATAACAAATGAACCATTAGTTTCTCCTTGCTTTGGGGTGTAGCTATTTTTCTAGTGCCCTTTCTTACCATGTGAAAAACATATTTCCTCGTTTTCCTTTCCCTTCTTATGGATCTTACTCTTCTTGTAAGTATGGTTCTCAAGATCTTGAGACTTGTTATGAGCCTTGGTCCCCTTCACCTTGTTCTTACGTTTCGTATTCACCATAAAGACTGTGGGTTTGTCACACCCCATGTCCTTATCCACTTAGAGAATTAGAGTAATAATTTTTGAAAGACTATACGCATTATTGATAATGTTATGGTTATCAAGGAAACTGGATAAGGTCTTGGGTAGAGATGAAATCATTAGATCTATGCACAACTTATCTAGAAATTTAATCCCCAAGATGTGTAAGCATTAAATGTATCCAATAAGAATGACTGCATGATCCCCAGATGGCACATACTATTCAAAAATAGTTGTAAAAAAGGAATTGGAGATCTGAAATCTATCTTTTCTCAACTACTCTTGATAGATCTCTTAAAGTTGAGAAATCATGCTATATGCATCCATGTCCACATATTGCTTCAAAATCTCATTGTTCATGGATGATGGCATGAAACACTAAACATATGTAGAATCATTCAAATGTTTATCATAGAGAGACAACTCTTCCTCACTAGAATCATTATCAGGAACATCAATAATAGGTTCTTCTAGAACATATAATTTCCTTTCAAGGCCTAGGATAATGCTCAATCACCTTTTCCACTCTTTGAAGTTTTTTCAAGTGATAAGGTTATCCTTCTAGAGTATGTATCGCAGTGATATGTTGGAAGTAAATTTTCTTAAAAAAAATTAAATACTATTTGCAGATATTTAGTACTTTATATGATAAAATTTAGAAAAATAAATTAATTTTATATTTATTAATATCCTACTATTTTATCTAAACCCAATATCCCTCACCATTGGCTTCAAAATATCATGTTTCATGGACATTCTAGTAGCAATGATCAATATTCCCCTTCTCATCACCCCATCATTGGAGAGTCAATCAATTTGAATTGTTTTAGGTAGGCATTACAAATTCCAACTACATCAAATCACTATTCCTTGATCTACTGAGTGAACTTTGCAATCCTAAAATCCTTAAATTGGATTTCCATAACCCTTACATATTTTTTACACAAATTCCTACTTTGGAAGTAAACCCTTGATGTAAAAAATTTTAATTCAACCCAAAACTTCAAGTTATAATTTTTTGATAATTGAAAGCACTGCATCATTTGTTGATCAGGAGCTTTGAACTATGGTTCTATTTTAACTGAAGTAGTGGGAGGTTATACTGAATTAATATTTACTATTGACGAATTTAATATTTATGCATAGATTTCCAATTATTATCTTTATTACATGATCATTAATATTATTTGGATTTAATTAATTGATTAACCATGTCTTAGATAATATTTACACATAATTTAGTTTATTTTAATTTTATCTTGAATGCTTATTAATTCATTAATTCATGTGATGAAGAAAAAAATACATAATTAAATAACCAAGTAACTTTACAGAAATAAAATAATAAAGAGGTATGTTCATGATCTTTTACTAATGGTTAGTATATATAGTGGATGATTAACAAACCATCAACCTATAGGGAAAACACCTTGAACCATTTATGCTTCATGTTATAGTTTTCCACCTGTCCATCCTTGTAACTCTCTTGGGTTGGTTTCTCCTCACCTCTAAACTTGAAATTCCTTTACTCTCCTAGGAAATCCATCCATTACATATGTTTTTACTCACATGTAGGTGAGGGTAAGGGGATTATATAAAATAAACCAAGGGTACATAGGACCATACATAATAAGATAAGATATAGAATGCAAGCTGACAATTTAATTTAATAATAAATTAAAAGAAACTAATCACATAGAAAGGCATTCTCTAATCATATGATAATTTGTATGCATGCAATGAAGTATTCATTTAATAAAATTAGAATTCAATTCTTAATCATTCTTATTTAAGATAAATCATGCTCGAATCAATTAATTATCTTCATTAATTAATCAATTTTTTATCTTAATTCTCATCTAAATTTATTTTAGTTTCACATATGTCATAATTTTAAACAAATTAAATAAATTTATTTAAAATGAACTATGTAAAATAAAAAATTACCTTCAAGGAAACATGATGAGTACCCGTCTGAACTACCCAACATTAATTATATGTGTATGCTATTTACTCTTATGACATGTGGAATAGATGACCTATAAATTAATATCATGAGGTATAATATCAAATTAAAGATCACATGGTTTACATGATACCATTTTTTAACATAGCATGTAATAATTCAATGTATAAAGTAATAACTATAATATGAATTATACATCATATGTATATCTAAACATTATGTGAAAACTAATTATGATATTATATATAAATATATAATCATAACATGTCATGTATTATTAACATAATGAACACATTCAAGCACATGTTGATAGGTTTTACATAGTATTATAGATTCATATTTATTTTTCATAATTTGGTATAAGTACACGGCATGTACAAGTCAATTACATGGCGTATAGTATTCTCACCATCTATCTAAGGAACACACCTAGATACTCAATGTGTAATCATGCCACAGAAAATATTTGAGTACATGGTGTGTACATGGGATACATAGTGTGTAGTCTCCAATATACATGGTCACCATTCAGGTAGTCCATGAATGAAGATACATGGCTCATCTATAACTTAAGTACTACACATTGTGTATAAATGTTAGATGGAAATTACTCTGGCTGACAGCATTATAGGCCAGCACAGTCAAAACATGGTGTAAAATTAAATTCACCACACGTAAAAAATGTACACGCCCTAAATTAATTCCAAAATAATTCTTTGTGAATTAAACACTAGTACACAGTATATACCTCTGGGTTAAAAAACATGTACTCTTGTGTTATCTATCTAGATTCCTCATCACCTCCAGATAGAATATTTAAATTTATTTCCATTATAAAATTAATCAATTTTATTATAATTATGAGAAATGAAGAGTAAGAAGTTGATATCACAATTAAGATTTAATATCTATTAAAATGGAATTGAAAAAAAATTCAAATGCACCAATCAATCAATGGTATTTAAATAATTATAAATAATTATGTGATCACTCGGATGCCACCTGAAGGTTCTGAGCATAGTATAAGAAAGTGATGGGTCATGCCCAAATTTTCTTTTTTTCATGATCAATAATCAATATGAGATTTACTCGATGATAAAGATAATGATCAACCGAATGAAATAAAATAATATGGAGAATGGATAAAATGATAGAACCAAACTTCAAGATCATCACATGTTATTATTAATTAAATTAAATAATTAAAGATTTACCTTGTGAGAAATTTTTTATTCATTGATGGATCTGACAAAGGATTTACATTGTACCATCATTTCATTGGAAGAATCAAGATTAAATTCTTTCTAGCAGTGATCCACATGTGATCCAAAAATCTAGGAATGTCATCAAAGGAATCTAGAGGTGCTTTCATGATATATTTTATCACTTGTGTCATTCACCTTTGATCGCCCCAAGAATTGATTCCAATGGATTCTCTTTAATATCTTTTGACTTGATGGTGGAAGGTTAAGGAAGATAACTCTCTGTTCTTGGAAGCGTTCTTGGAGAAGGGATCTCTCTGGGGTTTTGAGAGGATTCTTTGTATTTTTTTGTGCATAACAAAATAAATTAATTATATCTCTTCAAAAAAAATATAATTGGTTTTATATACTATTAGGGTTATAAATAAATAATTACACAAGTGCCCTTTAATATTTATTTAATCTATGTAGAACCCCATGTTTATTATAAAAATATTATTATTATTTCTTAACATGCTCTAAATTCATGAATTAAATTAAATATCATTTAATAAAATAATATTAAATATATATTATTTATCACTAGACCATTAAACATGGTCATCCATTCCTCAGAAATATTTATCAGGACCTAAATAATGACTATTTATTTAATAAATAAATATCATAGCTTTATTCACCAATAAATAAATAAATATTATATACACTTAATAGAAAATAAAAAATTATTAAATATTACTCTCACATAATATCCTCTCGAATAAATGGTTATAGAATATATGTGATCAATAAAACATTATTAATTATTAAACCATGTATGGTAATAATATTTATTCAACTTGTTAAATAATAAACATTATTTATCTAAGATTCTGGATACACTTAGTGTGTGACCCTCTAAGCCTCTTTCTTAGTGTCATTAGGTGAAGGGGAATAAAGTTTGAGGTTAGCATCTATAAACACACTAATTCACCCATAGAGAATAAAACTAATGTCTAAAAACATAATACCTCATAAATTCACTTACTATGTAATATAATCCCCTTATTGTGATATATTTAATCAAACAGGTTGCATGTTAGTGTCATCAACCAGTGTGCTCTATGTCTATTTCACTGACTTTTCAGAAATAAATCTTGTCAGTAGAATATCATGGCCATGGATTTATTTAGGCTATATCATTTCTAAAAAAGGTATTGAGATATCAAATTCCATTAAATAACAGAAGGGAAAAATCCATTCTCACATTATTCATTAATGAAATATTACTCATGATATAGCTAATGTATCCTACCTTGTGGCGAACATTTGTTGTCATGGTTTGCATCATTACATCAATGTACGTGACCTATAACACTCATTAAAAATAATCATATAGTTTAAGGATCAATACAAATTAATGTAGATAAGAACATCCAATGATACATATAAATGTGGACTTCCTACTGGAAGGTCTCATTCTCATAATATCATACACTGGATATTACAAAGGGTGTACACTATGAAAAGGTGTCTCGAAGACCTATGAGCCTCCACCACTAATGAAATGTATCATTTGATTCCTTTTAATGATTTCATCCTACTATAGAACATATATATATTTAGTAATACTGGTGTGGAACTTCTAGGTTCTCATCATAGTGGGGAATAGTTATGACTTTTCAGTGTGACAACTAATCTTAAGACATTATCGCAAGTTATGTTACATATAAAAACAATCATGATGTGATAATAAGTTTATTAGTATTCAAAAATATGAATAAAAGTTATCATAAAATATAGATAAATTGATTCTAGGGAAACAAATCCAACAATAATTTCTCAACATTCATCAAATTCGAACTAGAAATTGTTAAATTTGAAAGGCATTTAGTGGCCTCTAGAATCCATCAAAATTTTCAGAATAAATGGAGAATGATCCAAATATATCATAGTTAGAAGGATACATGATAAAGAATCATCATGATACCTCTCTTAAATGGAGACAATAACCCTACATGTTTTATTTTCTTCCTCGCATTAATAGTGCATCTGGTCCATGTAAAATTGACTCCCTCTAAAATAATCTTAGAAGAGAATCAACGGTCAATAAATTTATTAAATTCCAAGGAGTCATACCTCATATCCTATGATCCCCTCACTGCATATGCATTTATAATATTGTTAAAGTCGCATATTAAGACCCAGTTGTAAGAAATGATGTCTGGTCATAAACCATAGAAACCATAAGATTAATTTTTTCCTTCTTAAGAGTAAATGTAATTTAATGTTTTCTCCACATGAGGACTTGGGAGTTCAATACAAGTTTTAAAAGTCAATAAAGTTTCATCATATGTAGCTATATGATTATAGGAAATGGGTTCTTAACAAATATAGTGAAAGACGAAATGTTTAAATCATTTAAATTGAAGAATTGGTTCAGATATCCCATTAATTCCAGGATGATACCTCCTAATAAAATTTATAAGGGATTTGGAAGTCTCTGGATTATTTATACCTATAAAATTACAAAATAAAAAAACACACATTTTTAATTAGATTTATTCCAATACTAGGCCTTGTTTGATTTCATTTTTCCACCTCCCCCCACACCATATGAATTCTTCTTAAACATCCAAGTTTCTAAATAGTGGGGGTCCCCATAGTTGTAATGTTCATTGCTTCTTCCAAGGATTTCATAGATTCTACCTCAATATAGTCACTATTATCATATAGGATGGTATTATCATTAGTGTAGTTAGCCACATACAAGGTATAATTAACTCCCAATATATCCTTCATGCCTACTGAAGATGAATTCTTAGTCTCCAAATTAGATCCTTTATTCAAAATTTCTATAGCATTTCCCACTTAATTTTTAATTTGACAACATAGAGTCCCTGAAGCCCTCACACTAGTCTCCATAATCCAAGTATTTAGAGCTCCTATTTTCATAGATCCAGTTTTACCATGTGTGTTCTTTACCAAGGCTTAATTCCATTGATATACTATATCAATATCATATGTTCTATTATCTATAGTATCACCTATTTTTTCACTTTTATACAAGAGGCCTGAGGAGAATATCTCACAAACCATCATAGGAAATATCATAACAAACCTATCATTCTTGTTAATTACTTTATCTTTAACTAGATCTTCGTTATATTTACCATTTCCTTTATATTAATTGAGGCATGTATTACCTAGAGTAATGGATAAATCATAACATTCAATGTTTATATCCATCCATAGTGGAATTTCTTCCATGTTATTCTTGGATGAAACATTCCATATCTCACAACCAATCTTCCTCATTTGATAATTATCTTTTCTAGAATACTCACCCATAACATATGTGCCTCTCTTGGATTTCCAATATTTACCCACATCCTTCCAAGACATGGACTTAGCATGTGATAGTGTCTTGTCATGATTCTGAATAACTCTGTATTTGGAAATAGATTGACCAAAAATTTTGTAAAGATCACAAAATAGGGGTATATATTCATATTTCACATTCAACTGAATCTTATATTCATTAGCAATGAGATGGATCAATTATGGGAGCTTGGATTGCTTGTTAGCATTCCTATAGATACAAGAAAACTAGCCAAACTCACCTTCCATAGTATATTGATCCAACTTCATTGGAACACCTACACATAAATCAATATCATTAAGGATTTTTGGATTCCAAAACACCCTTCTCAAACCATGGGGTCTAATCCAAATTTGAGCCATAAATTTTTTCTTGGTATATAGATTGAAATTATTATCCATCTCAGATATCCAGAAGATAGATTATTTCAAATGAATGTTCCCAATCCCCCTTACATTTCTAAGATCTTATTTTTTTACTTAGTAAGATATGAGAATATCATTTACCTATGGCGATTATACTCTTATTTATAATGTTGAGGAATTGTACCTTATTTATCTTGATATCTATAGTGCTCTATGTCTTGTTCAACATAGTGAAGACAATGTGTTCAAGGAAGAAGAACTTATGTATTTAAATACTCTATTGTAAGGCCTCAATATATAACACAATAGAGAATTCTTCATCCTCAACTCTATTGACTTTAGTCACCTAGATCAAATCCTCCTTGGAGGAACCCATAGACCCATTTAGTGCTTCAAAAAAAGAAATTTTTTTCCCTCTTGTAATGGAAACAACTCAATACCCTAAATTATAGGATGACTTTTCATCCTGATCAGAGTTGAAATCAACAACAACCTTTCACAATAATTCAATAAAAACATTCTTCCCATTATCGATGATCGATGGATGGTTGTGATCTTTGTTATTTACATACCATGATGGATTAAACAAATCGTCGATCTCTAGTAATCCTAGCTCATTAGACCCACTAGAGATTAACTACTTCAAAAGTTTCCCAATCCATCCATCATTTTATCTATAAATGATTATTAATTATACAATAAATTGTAAATAATGACATTATTATTATTATATTCTATATTACAAATTTAATTAATATTTACTTTTAATTATATTATTATTTATAATAATAATTTTGTTAATTTCATCATTATTAATAGAAATGGTGTGAACCAAGGATGAAAACCCATGATCCCAAAAAATTTATTAATAAAATGAAAGTCAAAAAACAAATAAAGACGAGGTTATATAAAAATAATCATCCCAAAAAAAGTGACTAATACCAAAATATAGTAGTCACCTTTTTTATTCCTAGCACCCCTTCCTCAAGAGCCACCTCAGCTTATCGGATTCCTTCCTCTCTTCTAACTCTTAGGGTCCTACTAAGTTTCATCCTATTCATCCATGCCTAATGAATAATACTCTCTATGATAAATATTGAGATTTGGGGCATTGTCCTTCATATCAAAAGTGATTCTTACTTGAATAGTTTGACTATCTGAGGCTTGTTGTAACATCCAATGATCCGGCACTCTCTCACATGGACATAATGGGTTGGTTATAAGACCTTAATTACACCTCCCCATATGATAGTGGCTTCCGAATAGTAGTGGGGTGTTATAAGTATAGTGGGGATATGATGCCCCCAAGTTACAGAGTTATAACATAGCATAAATAAGAAATATAGATAAATGAATAAATATCAATGTTCGGAAATAATAGAAATAATATTATACAGTGGAAAACCAACAATAAATCCTACTAAATAAGCCAATAAATAATAAAGGAATAATGTAATGACATGATGGAATTCAACTAACTATCATGTTAGAAGTAATACAAATAAAAGACTATCAGACTAAAAGAAAGACTCAAAATTCACTGGTCCTGAACCCCATGTCAGTCTCATATCCAAACTCAATCCTGTCAAACAAGCAAACAATCAACAACAAGGTATTTTTCTCTTGTCCAAGCCTACACCATATAATCTAGTCATGTTCCAAATGATATCCCAAATAGGACATGAGTCTAGATTATAAGGTCTACACCTCCATGTCTAAATATAACCAATCTGATAATAATTGCATTAAATAATGCAATAAACAAATGTATTAATTAATTAAATAATTAAATTAATACCACATCAACATTTTTTGGAACCATGATGGAATATCTCTGAGCATATCTCAAAAGCATTCCAACCATTACCATATAACCAAGCTAGAACATAACCTACCTCATCACCATTTCAAAACGTGTGTTAGAATGTATCATGGCCATTCTAACGATAACCATATAACCATGGAATAACAAAACCTTATAACCAAGGTATGAATAACAAAAAAACTGGTTCAAAAATCGCTATATAATTATTTCAACATTTAATCAAGGTTTATCCCAGTATATAATCATTTCAGCATGTTTGAGGGAAAACCCAATATATTATAATTTCAGAATGTCTTGGGGCATTTACTAGTATATAATAATTTTATAATGAATTAGGGCCAAGCCTAGTATACAAGAATTTCACCATGAATCACTGAGCATAGCCAACTATATAATCATTTCAGCATGTGTAACTAGCCTAATTTTCTATATAAGCAATAAAACATGTAAACTAGTCCAAATCCCTATATAATAATTAAATCATAGAAATCAAAACACGTGGTATAGCAATAAGGATATCACAATATCACATTATTAGGATCAGTGGTTAATTATGAAAATTACCATTTATCTTTCAATTTTATATTTCATATATCATTTGGTCCTAAATCAATAGCATGCCAATAATTTTGATAATCAGGCCAATACAAGGTGTGTCTATATCAAGAAAACAAACAAATTTCATGTCATTCTAACCACAATTTAATCCATTATACAATTCATTTAATAATCAAAGGGTCACCCACCAGATTAGTATCCATAAGCTTGGTCAATAACCAAATAAATCCAAATAAAATCCAAGTAATAAATAAAATTAATAATTTTATTTTAATTGGTGCACTATATATTGGTGAAACTGATATATTTCACATACTTGAAAATTATCAAACCATAGGGTTAAGGTTTTGACGTCCTACGTTTAACTGATGGAGAATGCAATGGTTCTAATGGAAAATGCACTTGAGGAAGAATATTTGGATGATAACAAGATGTATCCAAGGATCATATGCACAAACGGGATGTTCAGAATAACACTAGTCCGTGTTGACTCACCTAAATCCAACCAATAAAGAGGCGAAGAGAATGGACTTCCATATATGGACTCAAAAGGTGTCATTTAGATCGATGAATGGAATCTATTATTATATAAAAACTCCATAAGTTCCATATTTTTCTACCAAAAACCACCAAAAAATCCAAAATATATGCTCATAACATATCCTTAAGATCATGAATAATTTGATCAAATTGACCATTAGTGTGGGGATGATAGGTCATACTCAACAGAACCTCCAATCTCAAATCCTTCTAAAGACCCTATAAGAACTGTGATGTGAAATGAGTATCTCTGTCTAAAATGATACACCTTGGAACACCATGCAACCACACTACCTTGTGTCTACAAAGAATTTCCATATCATCAACTCTGAAGGTCTCCCAAATAGGCAAGAATTGGGATACCTTCTTCAGCCGATCAATAATCAACCATACAAAATCACTATTATGGGTTGTCTTATGTAATCCTATCACAAGATACATAGTGACATTATCCCATTTCCACTGAGGAATAGGAAAAGGCTGAAAAAGCATGTATGGCCTTTAATGCTTGGATTTCACAAGCTGATAAGTGAAACATCTCTCTATAAAGTATACTAGCTACTTCTTTAATTCATACCACCAATATTTTCTATAGAGATCATGATACATCTTTGTTAAACCAGGATGTATCACCCATCAAGAATTATGATACTCTCTCATCATCAACTCATGCATGACTATATGAACCCATACTTGAACATGGAAAAGAATATAATTTACACTGTTAAGAGACCATCCTGATGGTGTCTCCCCACCATATATTTTTTCTATCAGAACTAATCCCTCTAGATCAGATAACTACTAAGTCCTAATACAGTGAAAAAGCATAGGTATAACAGATGTCAATGTCAGATCTACTCAACCCTATGACTCCTAAACATATAGATGCATGTCTACCAAGAGATTAATCATCCTCTTATCATCACAAGACTTACATACTACCTCTACCTATGTCTTCCAACTCAAATCATTGGCAACGTCATTTTGGTTTCATGTTGTATAAGATAACACAAAGTTAAAATATTATAGATACTTGACCCACATCCTCTACTATAGGATCAATTTATGCTAAGAAAATATTTACCTATGGCTCTTGTGGTCTGTTTATACCAAAAACCTATCACCCATGAGATATTGTCTCTAGAATCTCAAGGTTTGTACAAATTTTGATAACTCAAAATCCTGATTATGGTAATTACTATCATGTTATATCAGCTATCTGAAACCAAAAGATAACAATTAGTCCTCTGGAATTAGAACTAATCCAAGTCCAACTATGGATGCATCACAATACACAGTATATGATTTACCCGGCATAAGTAAAGGTATGATTGGTGTTCTGGTCATCCTATCTTTCAAAACATAAAAATATCTCTCGTAAGTATCTGACCAATAAAATTTCACTCCCTTTTTGGCCAAACCTAACATCAATGCTTTCATATGGGAGAAGTCCTAGATAAAGCACCAATCATAACCTGCTAATCCCAAGAAACTTTGAATATTGAATAAATTATTGGGTTTTTTTAAGATACCATAGCGTAAACATTCTCTAGGTCCACTAATACTTATACCTCTAAGAGAACATGTCCCAACAAGTGCACTTTATCAAATTATAAATTTCATTTGGTTAGAATGGTGTAAATATGATGATATCTCAATGTACTCAAGATAATTTCAAGATGTTGGGAATTATTTTCTACTGACTTGAATTAAACTAAGATATTGACAAAAAAACCAAATCCAACCAATTCAGAAAAGGTTGAAAGATCATATTCATCATGGCCATGAATACCAAAGGTGCATTAGTTAGACCAGATAACATCACTACAAACTCATACAACACATACCTACTCCTAAAAGAAATATGAGGTGTTTCAATGGTCTCACCCTCAACTGATGGTATCTTGATCTCAAATCAATCTTAGATATGACCTTAGAACATCTCAGTTGATTGAATAAATCATTAATGCATGGAATAGGATACCAATTATTGACTATTATATGGTTAAATATCCAATAATACATACACATGTATAAAGTCCCATCAGCCTTTTTGGTGAAGAGAATTGGAGAAACCCAAAGAGATATACTAATCTATATTAAATATTTAGATTCTAGATAATCCAACTAATATTTCAACTCCCAAATATTTGTGGTGTTATTCTATAGGGAGGGATAGATATTGGATCTACTCTCATTACCAACTTGATCATAAACTTGATCTCTCACTTTGGTGGTAATCCATATAACTCTTCAAGAAATATGCCCTAAAAATGGTCTACAACTAAAGTAAAATAATCATGTTGCATTCCATCATTATCTAGAGATATATTGGATATCTGAGATATGATACATTTCAATCTTCACTGAATTGGTCTTGCATGTCCAACCTGAAGATCTCACTCACCCTAGTGAAAATAAAATCCTTCTTATGGATATATAAAGGTTAATCTCTCATAAAAATCAATATGAGACTCATATATAAATAACCAATCCATACCAAGAATCAAATTTAAGCCTTTCATTTCCAACATGAATGGTTCCCAAAAGAAAATGTGACCAGTAATCTCTATAGAACATGACTTAAAATATTTGATATTCTCTAATCACAATCCCAACGGTGTGTATATGGTCAAAACAACATCCAAGATCTCCAAATTCAAGACCAAAACATTTACAGAATAGTCCATAAAAATTAATGTGATGATCCTGAATAAAAAAAACACAATAAATTATAGATGATGTAAGAATAATACCTCTGTCAATAGATGGTTCTGTATCCAAAATAGTTGGAGTTGTTTGTATAACATGCAGTTGACTAGACCATATGACCTAGGCTCTATCCTAAATCCCCAGATCTATACACTCTTCCTGGTACTGTCATTCCTACACAATGGTACCACATCCCCTTCCTTGACCAGAACATCCTATGGAACTCCAGGTACCTATTTACTAAAGAGTAGCTAAATCCTTCCTAGACTCTGGTACCTATCATGTTACCCCATCACTTATATATTGTTTCATTCCCCTACAAAACCTCTATAGGTGGACCAATCTACAATAAACACGAAACTCCAAAGAGGATTACAACACTAGGGTTGTTTCTTTCCCATATTTCCACACTGATATCACTATAATAGAACACAATCCTGAGAAGTATTCCCACTAACATAACTTATCTTCCCCCTATTTCCTTGGAAAAAATTGTCATAATGATGATTTTTTCCAATAAAAGAAGAGTTCATAGTTTTCCCATCTAAAATAGGTTGGCCACTACTTGGGGTCTCTCAGAGATTACCTTCTGTGATGAGTGCCTTATTCATCCCATCGGCAAAACAACACAGATAAAAAAATTCACCTATGACCTAATCTCATAGTGAACACCATACTAAAAACACCTTTACCTGGTGATCTTATCAGCTTCCAAAGATGGAGAAAAGTTTTTTAGGTTAGTGAAATGTTCAGTGTAGTCCATCACTGACATTCCATTTTATTTAAAGTGAATGAACTCACAAGCCTTCTCAACCCTCAATGTCTTGGGATAAAAATGGATCAAGAAATTCTTATTAAATTCTTTCCAATATATCTCATCCTGCTACCCTACTTTATCTAGAATGTCCCACCAACGCTTGGATGGTCCCCCAAGAATATACACATAAGGATTCACCCTCCTATCTGTGTGTGTCTCAAGATGATTGATGATTTTCTGGGCTGACTTAATCCATAACTTGGCTTCCTAGGGGAATATCTCCTTAGTGAATGTAGGTTTATTCTGTAGCTATAACTATCTCATTAGCTCAGATATTGAAAGAACTGTATGAATAGTATCTCTTTCCATATATCTCATGACCCTTAGGAAGATATTACAAAGATGAACATACATATGATCCCTCTGAACTATTGGAAGCTTTGGATTGGCTATGATAGGAGTGTGCTAATTACCACTCTACTAATTCTAAACTTTAAGACAATGAGGATTCATTTTCTCTACAAGACAAGTATACTCCTTAGAATAGTGGATGTCAACAAGGTCAACCTCAACAGGAGACAAAAAAAAGAATCATCGACTCTTGGTCTCTCTAAATATGGATTACAAGTGTTTTAGCATGACATAACATTTTATTTATTTCATTTCATTTATTAGATATAACTAGTATCTAATATCATAGTTCAACAGGAAATTATATATCACATGAAATAAATATGTCCCTATCATGAACAATGCATGTCAATATATACCCTTGTGTGCCTAGTATGATGCATGAATACTCATCTTTCACTATATCGGGCCATGAGTATAATCTCACAAATCAATAATATCATAAAATGATAACACTGTACAACATGTGAATCACCCAAGGTGAAATAACATCAACTATAACAAGTGAACATCAAAAACAACAATCTCATCCCTAGGAACTCATATTTTCCCCCATACATGGGTTAGATACTCCCATGCACAAGTTAATTACCATGTCTTGACACATCCTAGTATCCTTTATATATTTCCAAAGTAATAAATAAATTGAAAATAAAATTATTGTGCTCTGATACCACTTTATAACATCCCCCGATCTGACAGTCTCCCACGTGGCCAAGACGGGTTGGTTACGAAACCTCAAGCACTCTTCCTCATATGTCAGAGGCTCCGGGCTAGTAGCAAGGGTGTGATAAGTATAGCTGGGAGATTTTACCCCTTATTATAGAGTTATAAAACAACAAAAATAAGTAATATCAATAAATGAAAAAATATTATAGTGCGTAAATAATGGAAACAACATGAAATAGCAGAAAAACAACAATAAATCCAAGTGACTAATCCAATAAATAATATTTGAATAATGTGATGATGTGATGGAATGCAACTAAATTTCATGCTATAATTGATACAAAAGACTATAAGAATCAAGGAAAGACTCAAATTTCCTCATTCCTAAACCCTGCATCGGTCCCATCTCCAGACTCTAACTCATCCAGCAAGAAAACAATCAATAAAATGATCATTTTTCCATGTCCAAACCTAAATCTATATAATCTTATTTGGTGTCAAACATCATCTCGAATAGGGTGTGAGTATAACTCAATATTTTGACACAACCATGTCTAAATATAACCATTCTGATAATAAGTGCATGCAATAATTCAATAAAAAAGTGTATTAATTAATTAAAAAATTAAATTAATACCACCTCTACTTGCTTCGGTACTATATTAGGATATCTCTAAGAATGTCCCACAACCATTCCAACCATTACCATATAACCAAGGTAAAAGATAACCTACCTTGGATCCATGTCCGAATTTACCTGGGAATGTCTCACAACCATGTCAACCATTACCATATAACATTGGAATAACAAAAACTTATAACTAAGGTATGAATCACACAAAACTTGGTCAAAACCCACTATATAAGTATTTCAGCATTTAATCAGGGCTGAACCCAATGTATAAGAATTTCATATTATTTTAGTCTCAAAACCAGTATATAATCATTTCAACATGTGTCAGCACATATCCTAGTATATAATAATTTCAACATGAATCAGGTCCAAGCCCAGTATATAAGCATTTCAGCATTAATCACTAGGCATAGCCTGCTATATAAGAATTTCATTATGTTTCACCAGTCCAACATGTTATATAAGCTTTATAGCATGTAAACTAGGACAACTCCCTATATAATAATTACAATATAGAAATCACAACACATGTCATAGAAATGAGGATATCACAATAAAATTACCATTATACAGGCCAATCTAAGGTGAGTCTATATCAAGAAAACACCCAAATTCCATGTCACGCTAAACGCACTTTAAGACATTAAACAATTCATTTAATAATCAAGGGTTCTCTCACCCAAATGGTAGTCATAATCTAGGTTAATAACCAAATGGATACAATGGAACTCCAAGGAATAAATCCAATTCATCATTTTAATTTATTTGGTGCACTGTATGTTGGCACAATTTCCATATTGCACATACTTGATAATTATAATATCATAGGGTTATGGTTTAGACCTCCTACCTTTAACTGAAGAATAATTCAATGCTTATAATGGAAAAAACATGCAAGTGAGAAGGTATGGATTATCAAAAGATGGATCTAGGTATTGGATACGCAAATTGGATGTCTGAAATCAATGAAGGCACTCCAAAATCACCCGAAATGTATTCCTAGGTCGAGAGGAGAAAATATTCAAGTGAGTGAATGTAAAAATCAAATACATGACACACATTAAAAATATAGGTTAGGGAATTACATGGAATGTAATATAGTTACACATCATTTAATTATTTTTATAGGGATATGCTGAAAAACTCATCACCTTGGGTGAATATTAAATTCACCTGAACATTACAGGACATGTAATCCATTTACACAACATGTAAGTGTTCTTAAGATAGTTTTTCAGCCCATTTTCTATATAAAAGACCCGAACCCATCAACATACCAAGAACCAGTGGTAACACTTGACCCATTCATTCCTAGACTCAATTAATTCCAATAAACATACATCCCTAAACATTAAGTCATTTTCCCCAAGGAAGTACCTCTATGTCTGAACAATACCCAGCTACTAAGGATCAAATGAAATACTCAAAGAGAGATGTACCTAGAAAAATATGAGATCTTACAATTGTCCTCTAAATGGTCCATGAACATCACAAAATTCCTCAGGAAAAACATATCTCCTATAAGATCTATTAAAAATGTAATTCAGAGTAATTTTCTTACTATGACCATCATTCAGTAGGACATTCCCACCCTCTATAGTCTCAATACCAGCTTCATAATCTCTTTTTGTTCTCATATTTGTCTCTAAAATATATTCACTAGCTACTCTCATCCCACATGGTTCTATCTTCAATGGTGTAACATCTCCAATAATGTCATCTCTAGAAGAATCTATCTTGTACAGAACAAGAGAGGTTTCTCACTTCTTAGAGGTAGAAATGTATTGATTAGATTTATTATATGAAACAAGTTTAAAAACATCCTCACCAACTTTAATTTTATCTCCCCTTGCTTGGATCTTTTTCTTTCAGAATTCCAAATAAGGGAATATTTAAAATAGGATCTTCCATTTTCATCTTTAGTACAAGAGTTGGTATTATAGCTAGGGGATAACATTTCAAATCAACTTCCTAATTTCATTCAGCCATCATTTGATATTTTCATGCACTAGCATCAGTAGATTCAATCTTGCGATCATCCATCCCAGAAGGAGGTCCATTATTTCTAGTAGTGTGTGTTTCCAATGATTTCTAGACCAGAACTTGTGTTCCAATCCTCTTACCCTTCATATTAGCATCCTTGTTTATTTCCTTGGATCCAATATCAGTAAAGGTGCAGTCACTTGCTACCTCTTTCGTCAGATATGAGGTACCATGAGCTTTCATTCTAGTATGTTGTGAAGGAGTTCGTGCATGCTTAATTTAATTATTTTTAACATTCTTATAATTGGAGACCTCATGCCCCACAAGCTTACAAATGTTGCATAATTATTATTAAATATCATATTATTAATTACATTATTATTATAAATATAATAATTAATAATTAATAAGGTAATTAATAATAATTAATAATAAAAAAATAATTAAATTTTTTTAATTTCATAAATAATTATCAATTTTAAATATAATTTATTATTTATATTTTTTTTTTATTTATATATAAATTTTTTTATTATCAATTTTTTCTTCATTCAATGTTTGAGATATCATTTTTATTTTATTTACACTCTATATTTTATAAGCTTTCATAGCCACTCACTATAAATTTTTTAGTGTATAAATGTTATATTTGGAAACAACATTTTTTTATTATATTTAATTTTTTAATTTTTTATAATTTTTTTATTTTAAATTATTCATTAAGTGTTTTATCAATGTTTAAAAATTCATTTAGGGTGTAGCTATACATTATATTTTTTAAGAATTCAAAGTTACCAACTTGATATTTAATAATGTTTCATGCATGTGATTTTGAATGGTTATAAAATATAAAGTATAGATACAATTTAATTTAAATTTTAAACATTGATATAATAAGTAATGAATAATTCAAAATAAAAAAAATCATAAATATACTATAAATTGAGAATATAATTGAAAAAAAACATTTTTTTTCAAAATATAAATGTCATACATTAAACAAATTTATTGTAGGTGGCTTTGAAATGTAAAAAATGTAAACTATAAATATAATAAATGAACTTTTAAACATTGATTGTGAACATAAAAAATAATTAAAAATATAAATAATTTCATAAAATATAGAATAAAAAATAATAATGATATAACACAATATTTTTTCAAAACCTAACATCTATGAACTACAAATTTTTAAAGTGGGTGATTTTCAAATCTTATAAAATAAAATTATAGATACACTCTAAGTGAAATTTAAAACATTGATGAACACATAAAAAATAAATGGAAAAAAAAATTCAAAAAAATAGTAAACATAATTAAATTTAAACAACATATAATAATTTTGTTTTAAAACATTATATTTATACTTAATTTTCTTTTCCTATAACATACCAAGATAATGCGAACCTTGGGTTAGAAACCTATAATCACAAAACTTTTATTAAGAAAAAAAATTACAAGACAAGAGATACAAAAGAATGCACAAAGAATCATGCCAAAAAGGAGAGTAATCCCTACTAGAAAACTTCCAAAGAAAAATAAATCTTACCACTTATTACCAATGTTAAATGCATTGACATGTCCACGAGGATGATGGCCCCTCTTCGAACTTCCCTAATTATCCCTAATTTGGATGGAATCTTCCTCAGAACCTCTTACCTCATAGTGTAAGATCTCTTCTGGGTCGGAGGAATTTGTATCCTTTGATAAATAATACATCTTTATAGACTCTACATGCTAAAATGTCACAAGATACTCCTAATATATAGACACCACATCATGTCAAGCAACATCAATTTCAGTACTGCATCTCCCTTCAAGATCCAAAAGGGAAGATCCACCAGTGGACTTCTTATTTGCATAAAGATCAACATTTACTACTTCAGAAACCTCAACATATTACCCAAGTAGAACTACTGGAATTATAATTTCGTGTTCCATTAACCCCACTTCAATGAAAGTTCAACCTTAAAGAGGTAGAAGGTCATCCCCACCATAGTGGTCATGTCTAGAGTCTTGTTCAGGCATGTCCCCTTCAACTGAGACCTCTAAAGGAGCAGTGTGTATGTCCTCTTCCCCCTGTACCATAATAAATTTACCTATATACTTGTGGGAAGAGGATGTTTTTTTATTAATCACCCCATATTTCTCAAACCCATCAAGACAAAAAGATTAAATTACAGATTATTAATAGAATCAAGAATAGAAAAGAAATTACCTTTCTCCTTTAAGATACCACTAGTGGATAATTTGTCCACTTCTTTTCTAGGACCAAGAATATCCACCTTATCAATTCAATTTTCCACTGGTAAATAAACATTATATATATAAGTGTTCAAACCATATCTGGATGCTTGTTCATACTTTAAACTAGCCTCTATGGAAACAAAAATAGAATCCTAAACATTGCCCGTCTAAGGATAAACTCTATAATAAAGGAGAGAAGGCATCCCCCTAACATTCATAGTAGTATAACTATTATGATTTTTAAATAAAGAGTAATTTTTCCACTTAATATTACTAGAATTCATGAAATCATATGTAATAACATCATTAAAATCCATCCCATCCTTAGAATCATAAAACACAACTTAAAGTGAGGCCTGGGATATATGTCCGCTAATACCAACCTCAATTCTACCCAATAGGCCATCTACAACATCATCCTTCCAAATTTTATCAAAACCAATCACATTAAAATGGGATCCCTTACTATGGTCCACAAATTAAACACCCTTAGGAGATGACATCAAGGAATCATGATGGGCCAAAATGCGAATAGTACCTGCTTTGGTGAAACCACCACATCATAAAAAAAGAGATATTCATGAATTGGAAGAGTCCTGCTCTTTTTCACTTTCCTATAAGATTGGGTATCCTTTATAGAATGAAAAATAGAATCATCATCCCCACTATGATGCACCTCATCCCAATCATCAAGATTTTCAACCATGTGCGTTGTGTGCCTATCACCTAGTAATTTATTTCCATCAGCCTAAGGCAACTTAAACTTGCAGATATCAACCCAATGTCCATATTTCTTACAATTAAATCATTTCATACCCCTATGGTAGTTATATATTACATGTCCAATGCACAATAAGTTAAAGAAAAAGTCATGGGAAAACTCATTTTCAATAGAAATCTCAAATTTAAAGTCACCAACAACCAGATACACTATCTCAAAAAGTGTATCACAAAGATCAAATTCAACTAAAATACAGGCATAGTGGACATACTTTACCATTTAGTTCTATTTTTAAAACTTTAGAGGGTTTACAATAGATAATGAAATATCCCAAAGGATTCTTCGATGCCAAAAGAACACGTTGTGTCCCATAATGTGAATCCAAGACCGTGAAATCGAATTCATGGCCTAAAATGGATCAAATCAAGGGTCCCAATCCTGAAATCAAAATACTCATCACTTAAAATTGACAAAACCACTACTCCACATCTTCAATTTAAACTCATGGGAATGAAATTTTATATGAAAATATCCTATACCAATTAAAACCATATTATAATCATCAAAACCCTATACCTGGAGAAATCGTTTCTTAATATCTTCAAGCTTACATCCATCATTATTCGATTATGAGGTTAGACATGTGATGATGGGGTACTTACAAGTCTCAATTCATTCTTCAAAGAATTTTGGGTTTTCTTCATCAAAAGAAAGTGAGTCGTTCCATGATATCCAATGGCTAACAACAACTAATTTGCTCCGAATACAAGTAAAAAATCTATTCCCAGAAGATACTTCTACCCATGCTGCAGTCGCAGCCTTTGAAGCATCACACTTTTCCAAAATTATAGGTTTAAAAGTGTAAGAAAGGGGAACCCTTTCTGGATCCCTAAAAACTCATGATGAGACCAGATTCACACAATCCATTCCAAAAACAGCATCAAGCTTCTTTAAGGTACCAATGAATACATCTTCTAGGTTGAAGTAAGCATACACAATAAATATATTTGGAGGAGATTACCCGAATTGCCATTGTAAAAGAGAGAGAGGCTCACAAGCCAAAACATCACACCTCCATTTTTTTACTATAACATGTTTTGTGCTAATTGATTATTTAAAATTAATTATATTATTAAATATCATATTTTTAAATACCTAAATAATTAGATTATATATAACCTTTATAATTATTATTAATTATTTTAAAGTATATTAATTAAAATATTATTTATTTATTATTGGTAGTAGGTATTACAACAAACCAAACACACATTCACCCATACACCACAGCAGGTCATGCCCCATCCCTCTTCACAAGGAATGGCATGCTCCCACCAAACCATATTTTATTAGTTTTGAAATGGTCTGAAGGACCTTTAGCTTTTTGATATTCTCTTTTATTTGACCTAAAGGCTCTGAAGAAACTGACCTGAATAACTTTATCTTAACTACATTATTAATAAAACTAATAATTATTCCATAATTAGTTATTCTAAATTACATTAACAATGTTATTAATTATACTATTAATTACATAATTATTTTTACTTATTATTTTATAAATAAATAAGTGCACAGATTTTAAATAAGTTATCAATTATATTATTGGATGGCGATGGATTTTATCATACGATTATGGTGGGATTCTAGGGGTGCAAGGGCGGGCACAATAATAGGACTAGTGGGTTCATTAGGCAGTAGTGATAGGAACCTGATGGGTGTGGTGGGTATTGCTCATATATTGTGCTAGTGGTGGGGTTTCTATGGTAGAGACAATGGGTTATAGATGTGGCATGACAGGGCTGGGGTTGATGTTGGCCAAAACTTCCAAGTAGTTCGAGCACCGATAATATGCTTATTAGGACAATTGCATGCCATGTTTTGGGCCTGTTGACTATGGTTCATTTGGATCATGTAAAGGGCCCTCAGACCATGTATTTCATAGTTCATACACCTCATGGCCTACGATCCATGTATTGGGTTCTCTCTCAACCCAGTTAAAAATAGATTTCTTTCCATAAATAGTAAAGGTGCTAGACCCCAACCAGTTTCAATACATTACTTATTACAATATTATTATTATTTATTATTATTGATTAATAATACCATATTTAATTATAATAATAATTTCATAATTAATAAAGTAATAATAAATAATATATTATTTAAATGATGTAATAATAATTAGTATATTATATTTATAAATTTGAAATATTGAGATCTTAAAGTCAAAATTAATATATGAATAACTAAATTCAAAATTAAAACATAGACTAAACACTAAAATAGTTGAAAATAAAGTTGTATAAAAATAAAAATATTAAATATTATTAAATATGATATTAATTCCAAAAGAGTTGATATGTAAAAATATTATTTAATAATAATAGAATTGAATTGAAGTATAATTATAATTTGGTTTAAAAAATAATAAAATAATTATTATTTAAATAAATAAACAAAAATGTAAATTTCATTAAATAGTAATAATATGATTATTGTTATTATTATATTTCAATTATTTTTTTAATAATAATAAAATTTAGTTAACTTTATATGGATTATGTCAACCCTCAGACAGGCATATGGGTTGTCCTTACAAGACCTAGGATGTGTTCATTGTTTCCTTTGTTTATAATCTTCAAGACCTTAAATAAATAAATTACATTATTTTTATTCGTTATTAGTAATTGTTAATAATAATATTTTTATTATTAATTAGATTATTAGTCACATAAAAAAATTTAAACTATTAATTGTAGTTTTAACAACATTTATGACATTATTAATAATCATTTCTTTGACTTTATTAGTTACTATTTATTATATTTTTAAATAATTATTATTTAATAAAAATATGTTATGATTAATCATTTATTATCATTAATTTGTGATTATAAATAATATATTATTTATTAAATCCTAGAAAAGTCATGTTCGGGTCCCAAATCAGAAATCTTGGAAAGTTTTCAGGGACCGCGCCCTTATAAAAATGGAACTTGGGTGAGATTTTATGTAATATTATTGGAATACATTTATTAAAGTAAAAAAATGAATATATAAATAGGTAAATACCATTTAATTTTTTATTTTTTGTTTGTATATATATTTGAACAAAACAAAAATAACTAAAGTCAAAAAAAAGAGGGAACTATCTTGGAGATCATAATCATTGAGAATTATTCAATAAAAGAACTATTTGGGAGATTTTCTTCTTTATAAAGATCACAAGGAATATATTATCTGGGATACAATTCTATCCAAAAACCCAATAAACCTCATCAATAGATTGGTAAATATTTTATCAATCTACCTATATTTAGAATATATTTCATTATTTTGGTAATATATGATAATTACACACCATCAAAAAGGATGTTGTGGGTTCATTAACTATGGAAGCATCACCAACTGAGGGGTTTTTAGGTTCTTAACATAAATAAAATAAGTCCTAAGATCATATGTGATGGAGGAATGAAGATAAGAGGACTATATGCTAAAACAAAGAAACCCCTAACTGTCATGGATATAAGGGGACTATGATGGTCCTTACAATTTTAAGATATTTTGAAGGACATAATTTGATGTGCACTTTTATAATGTATTCTCAAAAGAGGCAATGTCTAAGACATCATTTATAAAGTGTTTCATTGATTCCTAAAAAGGTAAGATGAAAAGACATATCTCATGAAATGTATAGATGTCAACAGATCCAAAACAACAAATAGGATTCCTAAATAAACCCACAAATAATATTAGAGATCTATAAGGTGAATATCATTGAAAAATAAAGTCAGCTTCAAGGCTAAACATGAGTAGTGGATAGGGAGATCAACATTACTAATGACCAAACACTACAAACTATAAATAACTAGGGAATAAAAATTTCATAATTCCTTCAAAACAATGATATGTTGATGAACTATGAAACCTCACTAATTTCATGTGAAAACCTACTAGATTATATGGCCAAATTCCAAGACAACATCAGGATCAAGTGGAAACTCCAAGAATATTCCAAAAGAAACCGAAATCTAATGCACTAATATGATTTGTTGTGGGACATAAAAAAAACCCAAAGGTCCCATATCTATTATCTTTGTAAGGGTGATAGTAATAATAAACCATGTTAGATCTTCTAAATGTAGCTGAGGAGTGGCCAAATTTAGTGGTCATATCAAATCTTCATGACTAGGTATTAACAAATTATTTATATATTTTCACAGCTAAGCTAGGTATTTATTATTGGGGAAGAGATCATGGACACAACATTAATGTGAGGAAGATGGTCCACCATGACCCTAGGTGCAGTTGGCATTTGAATGTGTGTATAATAACCAAAATTTAAATATCACATAATTATATTATTTATAAAAACTATTACATTACATAAATTCCCATGACCTTTTAGGTTTATAATTTATAGAATTATGACACATAATTTACTAATATAGCCTTTTCCTTTCTCATTTAATGAACATTTTTTCTCTATCGTATGAGCTCCTTAGTAAATAATAGATCTTCAACATATCCTATAAATTATCTATAGAAGATACTCTTCTAGACATATCATATGTGTTTCAATCCTTTAAAACCAATATAAATGGAATCATATGAAGGGGTGAGCTCAAATTCTTAGTAAGGTAATAATCAAAGTAAAGCATGATGATGAGAAAACACAAATATATCCTATGGTATAACATTATATTAAAATGATAATGATCATTAGAATTAAATCATGGACAAACGGAATGGTATCATAAGTTCATGGAATCAAAAAATAGGTGGTAATAACATAAATCATTAAATAATAAGCATAGTTCAAGAATTACTTCTAAGATAACATAACATAGTGTTCTAGGCTAACTTCCCATGTACCATACATGGAATCTCATGAGATGAAAAAATTACCCAATTTATTATAGGTATATATAATCTTGGAACCACTTGTCACAAAATTAAAATCATACATATGTGTGACACATTATTTCAGTCATCATATTATAAAAACCCTTGGTATGTAGATAGGTTTTATATCTTTTTCAAATTTTATTCCATAAGGGAAAGTTTATAAAAGTATCAATAATAATAACTTGATAAACCCGTGGAATTTAAATGGGAATCCAATGATATTAAGTAACCTTATAGCTAAATAACCTTAAATTAAGACAATAAAACATATTGTATTTAAAATATATAGTTAAGTGGTATATTTTGGAGTCAATAATTTCCCCAATAAATTGATATAGTGTCATCTTACAGAACACACATCAATCAAAAGAATTAAATATAATGTATTCATAGAGGAAAGGCGTTAGAAGAAAATCACATATAAACGTGGAGGATTATTAGTAATGATTAATGAATTAATTCATCATTTTTCTTATAGAGATTTATCACCATGAATATATCAAAACATGGATAAATAATAAAATGGTAGCTGAAAAATAATTTTAAAAGTGAACTATGAACTCAAAATTGAACACAAGAATCAATAACCCTTTTAATTTTGTATAATTTAAAAGGAAACCTCACCAAATAATGGTATGGGAATTTACTTTATAAAATCAGAAAATATTATATTCTAATCCTTATAAAAATGGAATATATAAGATAGCTGAAAATTGTTTTTGAAAAAAACATCAAAAAAGAAGTTTTAGTTCATTTTTTGTAATGAAAGTCAAATTGATGATGTCAAAAGTTTCTTTCAAAAATAATTTTCAAAAATATGTTAAGAAAAAAATTTAAATCAATATTTAGAGAAGGTAATAAAAAATAAATACATCTAAATAATTTTAAATATGTTGAAACATGAAGTTGAATATAATATATGTGTATATGAAATGACTTTTTAATTTTTTTTAAAGAATATATTTATTGAAACCTACATAAAAATAAATATTAATATATTTTTCTTTTGATAAAATTTAAAAAGAACTATGAAAATCACATGAGATAAAAAAATTATCGTTTCTATATATAGGAGAATAAATGCAGGACGGAAAATTATTGATATGGAGGAAAAAACCATTGGAATATAGATAAATTATTTTTAACAGTGTTAAAATTTTAAAGATAATGAAATCCAATATAGAATAAGATTATGATGTAAAGAAATAATTTTCCCAAATAAAAATAGGAAATGCATAATCAAGTAGAGAAATGGTGGGATAAAATAAACATCAAAGAATATATCCATAGAAGACTGTTTTCGACCCAATGTGAGAAAATTCATTCGGCTAAAAACCCTTATGGTTTTGGTAGTCATTAAATAAAAAACACATGAATGAAATAAATTAAAAAATATTTGTAAATATATTGAAATTTACAAGGAATATGGTAAAAATATATTCATGTAAATTTATACACCACAAAAAAATGAAATTATTGGTGAATATGACATATGTTACAAATAATGAAAGTCTAAATGAGAAACCCCTTACCTCAAGTCCTAATTCACTATGCATGTGAACTTATCATCCAATAAAATCAAAAAATCTTTAATAACATTATAAGAAATTATAAAAAAATAATATATATTTAATTTTCAATATTTTATTTATTATCAAGTTTTATTAATTTATTAATTAGTCATTTCTTATGTCAATTACTAGGTCGTTTCGGGAAATATTTTTGCAACATCCTTGATATATTGACCATGGTGAATTCTGTTATAAAATAGGTTTAAAATCACTATAATTATAGATAATTATGTTTTTATTATTCCATTAGATCATACATTATTCATTTGTATAGGTTTCCCAAAATGAACTCAAATTAAGAAAGGTGCATTGAAATCTTTATTTATGGCTGTTAAATTTACTATAACCATTTATTTTTAATATCACTCATTAAATGTAAAATATTTTAATTAAAGAATATTCATAGTTTCATAAATATAATGTTTATAAATTAAATATACTTTTATGTCGACCATGTTATGCGGTTATAGAAAACTAAATACATCCTTTATATAGAGGACGTAGTTTGCATGAACACACAAACGATGCTTTCATTTTCCGTAGAACATATAAGAGTAGAAAATGAAATAGTTTATAATTATAGAACAATATTATGTTATAAATATCCTATTTAATAATTAAATAACCATTTTTAACAAGCTAATTAAGGAGGTGATGAATAGTAAAACACGCCATTCATGGAGATGATAGTCTACATGTACACTTGATGACATCATCAATTTTTTCAAATAGATTTGGATGACTTTAAGAAATGTATACTGGATTACTATAATAAAATTTCATCATTTTAATAATACATAGGATATCATACTTTCATGGATAGAATATATTTTATGTGGTAATATAAGAAACTGATTAAGAGATCTTGGTTGAAAATATGACCACTCCCTTTCGAGATTTTCTCTTGAGTGACACCTTAATGCTCCTTAGTATGATATTTTTGAAAGACTAATAATTATAAGATGTGTGAATAGAGCTTAGGAGATACTATGGAATATTTTTTGTTAATCTAATACTTTTTAATGAATAGGTAAATGGGGTGGTGAAGAGTGGTATTTATAAGTGAGAGGGGTGGAATTTGTATAATAATATAAACTTTCAAGTCAATATTCAAGGAAAGTGGAATCAATAATGGAAAATAACGAAGTAGGGTAAGGTTTAAGGTTTATAATACCTCAAAAATTTATTTTAACACATGTTTTTAATATGTTTTTATTCTTTTACTCGTATATTTTTTACTTTTACCATATTTTCTTTTACCATGGTAGCTATATTACTACTAAAGTAATTTATTTTTTTCTGAAAAAAAAAGGACCTAAAAGAATAATTTTTACCTTTTGATTAAAAATATAAAATCCTTTTAAAAAAATTAATTTTTTATGGGTGATGAAATTTATTGTTAATATTATCACACATAACACATAAAACACTATTTTTATTAAAAGTGTTTTTTTAAATTAAAATTTATATCTATGATAAAATTATCAATGTTATTAATTTAAATGACATTAATTTGTTTATTATTAATGAATTATGAGTAATATTTATTTCACAACAATCCTAAACAATATGTTACCATGTGAAAAAATAATGACATAAAAGACAAAAAATAGTTTTTTATTAGAATAAAAGATTACTTAAGTTTAAAAATGTTAAACATGTGTTTTATAAATTCAACATAGTATTTTAAAATGAATCATTTTCTTCCATAAATATTTTTTTACTATGAATATTGTTTTATATTTTTTCAAGTCATACGTAGTTTATGAAAATGTCGTAAAAACTTTGATATAGATATAAACCATATTGTCCACTATTCACATAAAAATAAACTTCTTTAAATGAATCCCAAAAATTATTCTCAATATAATATTTTTATTGTAAATCAAAAAAAGATTATTTTAGTAAAATTCAAATTATAAAATTTTTGGATTTAATGTTTAAATAAAAATATATTGAAAAATGTTTTTATATGAAAATATTATTGAATATTCTTATTTTAATTTCATATCCACTACTAATCATATTGGTGTTGATATATTATTCATATAAACATTAAATAATATATCTAATATATTTAATTTACTAAATTAAAGAAAATAGAAAACCATTTTTAGAAAAAATATATATTTTTAGCATTAAATGATCTTATTAGTTATTTAGCCACAACAATTGAATTTTATCAATAAATTAGTATTAAAAATGGCTATAATTTTATTTTTATATGTGTTTTATAATCCAATTACTACTATTTCTACCAGATAATTCAACTAAAATATTTTAATGGTCATATAATGTATATGGTGCATTTTTTTATGTTTCATGTGATGCAAGTTATTGAACACATTTTATTTTAAAAAAAAATATATAATTTGAAATCTTGGGGTGTTACATTCTCCACCACTCTATTAAATAAATCGTTTCCTTGAAATTTTAATTATGTATTTATAATTAAATTATTCAAGGATATGAACAATATAGAAATAAATCATGATATTATTTCAAATGAGGTATCAACCTTAATATCTAAGGTATGACTAGGAAACAAATATTTTACCATCACCTTGTTAATTGATTGATTCATTATTCCTTGGTATATTCTTGATCTATTTCCTCATTTTCCACACATGGAGCATCATTGGGTTCCTTTGAGTCATTCTATTGGGTGCTTCTTCTCACATTTTTGACATGTGGGAAAATTGAATATAAAGGTTTCGAGTGCAATGGAAACATTGGATTGGGCATGACCAACTCAGATTTTATTTATAATCTATTCTTAATCAAAGATTTACATGGGGATAAATGTCATGATCAATGAAAATGAATCAAATAATAATTGATGATTAAATTTCTAAACCAAGATACAGGATCATCACATATTATTTATAATTAATTTATGTAATTAAGATTTGCCTTGTGATTAATTCTTTCTTTGTTGATGGATCTAACAATGTATCTATGTAATATCATCATTTCATTGTATAAATAAAGAGTATATTCCCTCTAGTGTTCATCCATTAGTGTTCCATGAACCTTGAAACATCATCATAGGAATATTTGGGTGCTAGTATGGTTGTTAGGTCCGCTAGGCTAGATACCCTGAGTGGGGTGGGGTGAATCAGGGTATGACATATTAAAAAAACTACCCCTTTTATCTTATTTTGTTGTTAGACAAAACTCTCTTCTCTCCCATTCCTGATGCAGATTATGAAAAAATCTTAAAACATGCATAGGACGCATTAATTTTACTTGGTTCACCCTCACTGGGTTACGTCCAAGGAGCATACACCAACAATGTGCCAATGTAACAAATCCACTAAAAGTGCACTGTTGTTTATAAGTTAGAAGTATACTCATTGTCCCTCCTAATTTACAACTGTTCACAATTTGAGAATTCACTGCTCTCTCAACTAATGTGAGATAACTGCTTCTTTAGAATATTCACTCACAGTTTATAGACTTGTAGGTCTATTCATTATCACTAATGAATACATCCTCAGTTATACATAGATGCTCTTTTGAAGTTCCACTTTTATCCATAGATGAATATCACTTTGACATTGAACACTAGGCAATACCTTTTGAAACTCTTTCACAAAGCACACGTACTTTACGAAGCTCACTCTTGAAAATCTCAAACAAGCCTTCACAATTCTACAACCTCTTCACAAAGCTCACAAGTTCATAGAGATTGTAGGTTCACAAATCTCACTAGATTTCATAGCTCTCTAGACCACAAATATCACACTAGTCTTTGTGATTTCACAAATCTAAAAAATCCTTTTCAAATCACACATCCTCTACAAAGCCAAAATGGACTTTATGGCGTGCCTTCCTTCCGCAGAGCTCAACTACCTCTAAAAATTCATTTTCTTTTGCGAAGTACCCTACCTCAAAAATATCCTTTGAAATTTAGGATCTTAAGGATTTTTATTTGATATCTCTAAATTTCTCGAGGTGGTCGAGGTTTATTTATAGGAAATTCCATCAACTCAAGAACCTTTTGTGCAATGTCAGTGCCACGTCAACTCATATCGCAAAGATCTGAAATTTATGCCAAAATTCTCTCTATATCACGAAGCACCACAGCATTTTTCTAGATCACAGATCTCATTGTAATCACAGATCATTCTTTCAATCCATTTGGATCATCGCCATAATGCTCCCTTCCAATTATCTTCACCTATTCTATTTTTGAAGCTTGTCATAATCGAAGATCTCACCATCAACATTCTCCATGTCTTTTCAAAATACAATTCATGAATCCAATCTTTGAATAACTCATTACTTTTTCATATTTTGATGTGATCTTCAAGGAAATCCACTTTTCATGATGCTTAGAAAATCTTAAATTTTAGACCCCAAAAATTTGGTAACCACTAGAAAACAGCACTGCCTTGTATCTATTCTTCTGTACTGGCTCTAGATCTTCCATTCCTTTTTCATGGTTCTTTGTAAAGATGTATTGTCAACAAAAATCTTGGGAACTCAACAATTCCCCATGAAAACCTACTTTTTCAACAAATAAAACTAACATAAAAATGTTGAACTGTTACCTTGAGGTTTTTTTCCCAACAATCTCCCCCTTTGGGTTAGTTGAAAACTCTTCTCATAACAATTATATACACCTTGATACCTCACTAAAGATCCTTCCATTATCTATCATCATTCGCGTCTTGAAATTAAAATAGAAACCAAAGATTCACTCATCGCATACTCTAATCCCACATGAGAAATGCTCGGCGTGAGAAACAATAGTAATATGAAAATTTCATCAATGAATCACTTAATTTCTAACACCAATCATTGATACCATACTAAAACCAATAAAATGATTTCATCACAAACCTCAACTATTGTGATATCTAATATTTGATCGATCTATTAAATAATTTTCATATTTAAAACACTCCCCCTACCTCATTTATATCCCCTTATCTCATTTCTCCACCTGTCAGCTTCTCCCCATGTCTTTGACTAAGAAATTTTCTCCCTTATTTAGTCAGAGTTTCTCCCCCATTAGGATTCACTCTTTCTCCACCTTTGTCAATGAAATCAAAGGTAAATCCTTTGTGGTCATCAACAGAGTAGAGAACAAATATTATTACGTTAGGTAAAATCAAAACATACCTCAGGGAGAGGGGACGTCCCACATCTACACTTTTTTCAATTATGGGGAGTCGACTGGACTCCCAGATCTAATCGATGACTCAAAAAATCTTCCTTGGGTAATTCCTTTGTTAGAATATCTGCAACCTGTATCTTTATAGGCACATACTCAAACTTCACAAACCTATGCTCTACCTTCTCCTTGAGAAAATGATATTTGATCTCAATGTGATTTGTCCTTGAGTGATGGGATGGATTTTTTCTAATATTCATATCACTTGAATTAACACAGTGGATTCTGATTGAAAACTTCACTTCAACTCCCATGTCATCAAGATATTACTTCATCCATAATAATTGGGTGCATGCTTGAGTGGCGGCAATATACTCAACTTCTACAGTGCTCATTGAAATACAATATTTCTTCTTTATTAGACAATAAATACACAAACCACCATGAAAGAAAGCACCTCCTGAAGTTGATTTCATATGATCTATTGAACCAGCCCAATCTGCATCTGTATATCCCAACATCTCTGACTTAGATTTGTCATTATACATTAAAATAAAATCCAAAGATCCTTTGATACACCGAAGTATTCTTTTAACTGAAAGAATGTGGCTTTCCTTGGGATTTCATTGATATCGCACTTCTTAGCATGTGGCAAAAGCAATATCAGGTCTTGTTGTTTTCATCTACAATAATCACCTAATAATCTGCCTATATTCTGTAATATTAACTACTTTTCCATCATCATATTTTGATAAATTCATCCGAGTAGCAACTGGAGTCTTCAACTCCTTGGAATGTTCCATTCCGAATCTTCTAAGAACCTCCTTGGCATATTATGATTGAGAAATTAATGTGTCATTCCTTCTTTGTGTTACTTGTAAACTAAGGAAAAACACCAACTCACCTATCATTGACATTTCGAACTCACTTTTCATGAATTCAGAAATATATCTTCACTGAGCTTCATCTGATCCACCAAATATTATGACATCAACATAAACTAATACCATCATCTTTTTATTACTATCGTTATTGAAATATAGATTTTAATCAAACCCACCATGATGAAAACCAAGCTTCTTCAAATATTAATCAAGCCTCGAGTACCATGCTCTTGGTGCTTGTTTCAACCCATATAGTGCTTTATTCAACCAAAAAAATCTCATCTTCATGAATGAGAAAACCATCTTTCTTCTCAATATAATCTTCTTCTTCTAGAACCCCATTCAAAAATGCAGATTTGACATCCATCTATAAAACCTCGAACTTCTATTGCACTGTAGTGGACAAGAATAATCTGATTGTTTCTAGCCTTGCAACAGGTGAAAATGTCTCATCGACATCAATACCCTATATCTAGGATTATCCTTTACACACTAGCCATTATTTTTTCAAATCATTATTCCATATTCATTCATATTGTTGTAAAAACCCATTTATTCTCAATGACATTTTTATATGCTGCCCTCAAAACAATCTCCCACGGTTGATTCTTCTCAATCTGGTCTATCTTTTCATTCATATCCTGAATCTATTTTTCATCTTCAATTGCATCAATAAAGCATTTAAGATCTATGTGAGATAAGAAATATGTCTACTGTAGTGATTTCAATCTTCTTGTCTAAACTAGAGTTGAATAATCACCAGTGATACTCTACCTATCAATTTTAGATCAACTCCTTGGATTCTCTAAAAATATATACTTTAATTTATCTTATTCATCATCTATATATTATTCTGAATCAGCATATGCTTCTTCTGCGCCCTCTGTGTTACTTTTCTCTTCATCACTTTCATTAAGAAACTTTTCACTATGCTATTGAGTATTATCTTCATTTTCCACAACAGTGACATCATTGCTCTCAACTAATTTTCTCAAATTCTTATTAAATCATTTGTATGATTTTATTTTTCTTGAGTAGCCAATGAATATCCCCTAATCTCCATGTGACCTCAATTTAATGAGTTTTTATTTGTTGAGTATAAAGCACTTGCTTTCAAAGATTCAAAATTACTTAACTATTGACTTATTTTTATACCACATCTCATAAGGAGTATTTCCTTCCTTCAAACATAATAGAGCCCTGTTATAAATGTAGACCTATGTCAATACTTCTTCCTTCCAAAATTTCTCTGGTAGTTCTTTTTCAATAATCACTTCTTCTATCCATATTGTTTATGATCTGATTTATCCTTTCAACCATTCTCATTTTGTTGAGGAGTTCATAATGAAGAAACATGATGCCTTATTATTTTTTTGTCAAGATAGTCTTCAGCCTGATTATTTGTGAATTCCATACCATTATCAGTATGAATCTTTAATATTTTCTACCCAAGTATCCTTTCTGATTCCCTTCGATACTGTTTTAGGCAACTAAACACATAGGACTTATGGGAAATTATGAATACCCATGCCATTATACTATATTCAACAATGAAAAGAATGTAATACCACTTTCCATCAATGTCTCTTGGTGTGATAGGTCCACAAACATCAGCAAGCACAAATTTAAAAACTCTTGTTGATTTCTTTTCCTTTGCCTTGTACATATTTCTGATGGTCTTCCCTTGTTGACATGAATCAAATGTATGTGTATGATCACATGATAGCTTAGGGAGGTCTCTTTCTAAATCACACTTTACTAGATCTTCTAGGGATGGTTGGAATAGATGATAATGTCATTTATGCCACAAATTTTTTTCTTCCTCTCTAGACAGAAAGCACATATCTTCTTCTCCACTTACCAGGTAGAGATTTTCCTTTTTCCACTTTCCTTGAAGAACCACTACACCATCTCTTCCTTTGATAACACATGTTTTCTTAGTAAACATTATAGAATTCTTTAAGTCACATAGCTAAATGACACTAATAAAATTTTGAATAAGACCTTCTACTACTAAGACATCAGCATGTCTAATTTATTTTCCCCCAAACATTGTCTTTCCCAATAAAATAATCTTTAGGACTTCATCATTTAAAAACTTGAAAACTCTTTCTTTGTCATATTTTATGCCTATAATAAGATCTTTATTACCTATAATGTGGGATGTTCACCTGCTATTAATAATACATACACCCGAAAGATCAGATGCTTTAAGGGAAATTTCAGCAACCACTGCTTTCTCAACTCTTTTCTTCTTGATCCATATTTTTATCTTCACACTCAGCATAGGTTAAGAATCTTCATCTTTATGGAAGTATGACGCACCAGCATTATCTTTCATGAAAACAATTTTGTTCTTCTTTTTCAACTCACTAATTGGTTAATTGATTTGATACATTCAAATAGTTTGGTTCTAATTTGGAATATTCCTCTTCATGGTTGATGTACAACATCTAGCCATATTTCCAAATCCTCTACCCCAAAAAACAATGTCTCTCAAACGATATTCTACAGTATCAGGCTCAGTTTGGCTACCACTATTTCTATTGTGCTCTTCTATACCTCTTATCAATGGAACACATACTTTGTGAGTGTCCCATATTTCTATAGTAATAGCAATTGATATAGGTTGCATTCATGCACGTCACTTCTACACCACTGGGTCTCCCTTGGGTTATCTGAATCTTTGGATTCTATTTCATACCCAAATCCAACTTTAATCTCGGAATGGGTACTTGTGGTCTAACTTCAATTTTTACAGCTTTTTGCTTTCGATCAAGCCCCACATCATCCTTAGCATCTGAGCATAATTTATACTTCCTTTTTATGGAACCATTATGCTACACTTTTAACTTATTGGTTTTCTAAGTGATCTTCTTTTTTGATTTCATAGTAGGATTCAAGAGTTTTTCTTGATCCTTAACCTTCTTCTGAAAACTGACAACTTCTCCTTCATGTTCTTTGATATGCATTATTTGATATTTCATTGTGTTATTTAAGTCATATATCTCCCTTTTTTGTTCTTCAAAGTTAATTTTATACTCATTAACCAATTTTGAGTCCTCTGGGGTTAATGAATTGAGTTTCTCAATTTCATCCATCAACTCAGAATTCTCTTCTTCTTGCTGTTGCATATAGAGTTTGGCATCACTAACTACTTTGTTGGGTTTCACTGTTTTGGCTCTCCGAACATCTATTTCTTCAAGAGAATCCTCTAACTCAACTTGCATATCAACTCTTCCTTCAACTTCTTCTTCTTCATCAATGTCAGTTTTTTCATTTTTCTGAGTACTACCAACAACTTACACCATAGCATTTTCTCCACGATCTTTGCAGTTTTCTATCTTTTCAACCTCCTCAACCTCAAACTCACTTGAACTGTCACATTCTTGTGAAAGAATATTATTATTATTAAAGAAATTTCTCTAGAATTTTTTCTTTCCATTCATATAGGATGAAGACTTATTCTTGGTAATTTTGGCTTCAATGACATAGTTATATTATTGAAAATTTTTTGTCACATTACAGCAACATGACCAACCTTTCCACATCTAAAGTTGGCAAGTGGAAGTTTCCCTTTAAACTTTCCTTTCCCTCATTGAATATTTGAGGAAAGGAATGACATCACCTCATCTATCTCTTCTTCTTATTGATAATCTTCAATAGTTATCTTATTCATGGATTTGAATGCCACCTCTTTGGATTTCCCCATTTCAATGGTATCGTTATCATTATTTCTCATTTCATATGAAACAAGGGTACTATTAAAGGTATCCTATGTCAGATCTTTCAGATCCTTGTCTTTAAATACTAAAACCTTTGGATTGAATTAAGGTGGATGTTTTCTCAGGATTTTCTTTACAATATTTATGTCTTCAATGAATTCACCAAGACCTCGCATGTCTTCCACAACAAAATTTACCCTATTAATGAATGCATCAACAGACTCATTCAGGTTTATTCTCAGACCTTCATACTTTTTCCAAAACACTTGTAGCTTTGCTTCTATGACCTTTGAATCTCTTTCATATATGTTCAAAAGTTTTTCCCACATTGAATGTGATGTTTTTCATTACATCACCTTCATATAAATAGAATTGAATAGGGCTCACCCTAAAGAATTTATTCCCTTACTGTCACCATCCAATTCTCTTCGCTTGACTCCCGATAATGCACCACTATTAATATCGGCAATTATACCATGCATTGATACCTTAAACACATTCATTCCCAAAGATCAGATTTAGTGTTGCATCTAAATCTTCCATAGCTAAAAATTGTTCCCATAGAAGATTATAATCCCTTTATTTCCGGTTACCTCCATTTGGGAGAGAAACACTGATATCAACATTTCCCTTTGATACCAATTCTTAGGTCCACTGGGCGTGATACCCTAAGAGGGGGTGTGAATCAGGGTATGACAGATTAAAACAACTACCCCTTTGGTTATGTTTTTTTGTTAGAAAAAAATCTCTTCTCTATCCTTCCCGGTGTATATTATGAACAAATATTAAAGCATGCACAGGATACAACAATTTTACTTGGTTCACCCTCACTAGGATACATCCAAGGGGAATAAACCAGCAATGGGTCGATGTACCAAATCCACTAAAAGTGCACTACTATTTATAAGTTTTAAGAAGAATAACTATCCCTCTTGGTTTACAACCATTCACAATTTAAGAAATCACTGCTCTCTCAACTCAAGTGAGTTCACTGCTTCTTCAGAAGATTCACTCACAGTTTATAGACCTGTATGTCTCTTCATTATCACTAATGAATACATCCTCAGTTATAGGTAGATACTCTATTGAAGTTCCACTTTCATCCATAGATGAATATCACTTTTCCTCTGAACATTGGGAAATCCCTTTTGAAACTATTTTGCAGATCACACTACCTTTGCGAAGATCACTCTTTTTCAAAGCTCAAACAAGCCTTCACAATTCACCAACCTCTTCGCGAAGCTCATAGGTTCATAGAGGTCACAGGTTCTCAAATCTCACTAGATTGAAGAGATTTTTAGATTTCAGAGCTAAATTCTTCATAGATATCACACTGTTCGTTACTATTTTTCATAGCTAAACAAGCCTTCATGAAGCACACGTCCTCAACAAAGCCAGACTAGCCTTTTCGGCCTGCCTTCCTTTTTTAGAGCATAACTACCTATGAGAATTCCCTTTTCATTCGCAAATCACCTTTATTCGTGAATCTCCTTTTAAATTTGAGATATTAAGGTTGATCATTTGATCTCTCTATATTTCTCGAGGGGTCTAGGTCTAATTATAGGTAATTACATAAACTCTAGATTCTTACTTGCAAAGTTGGATCTACATCAACTCATATCACAAATCTCTAAAATTTTCACTAAAATTCTCTCTATATTGTAAAGAAACATGGTAATTTTCTAGACCTCTAATATCATCATAATCATGGATCATTCTGTCAGTTCCTTTGCACTGCTGTCACAATGCTCCCTCACAATTCTCTTCACCTATGTTGTTTGTGAAGCTCATCATAATTTTAGAGCTCACTGTCAACATTCTTCATATCTTTGAAAATACAATTCATGAAGCCCATGTTCACAAAACTCACACATTTTCCATATTTTTATGTGATATTCAAGGAAATCCACTTTTTTCCATGCTCACCAAATCACAAATTTTGGACCCCCAAAATTTGGCAAACACTGGAAAATGGTGCCACCCTATACCTGTTCTTTTGTACCACCTCTAGATCTTTCATTCCTTTATCATGGTTCTTGGTCAACATGAATTATCAAAAAAATCTTTAGAACTCTACAATTCACCATGAAAACCTACTTTGTCAAGAAAAACAACTAACCCAAAAATGTTGAAATGTTACCTTGAGGGATTTTTCCCCAACAATGGTAGATCATGATGCTCGCATCATTCACCTTTGAATTCCTTGATAATCTCTTGAAGAAGGATTTTCTCTGATTTATCTAGACATGAGAGTTATGGTAGTGAAAGATCCTCCTCCATTCATGATACAATTCTTATACAGAGATATCTCTAGGGATTCAGGAGAATTCTCTTTAGATTTCATTATGCACAAAAAAAAGAAAATTGGAAACCCCTTAAGAAAATAATATAAATTGGTTTATATACCACTAGGGTTAAGAAATAATAATTTTTTATGAAGCCTTATTATTTTTCTTAATTCCTATTGAACCCCATGTTAATAATAAAATTATTATTATATCCTGACATGCACTAAACTCACAAATAAAATTAAATATTTTTTATTCAAATAATATTAAATATATATTATTTCTCATCAAACCATTAATTTTGGTCCTTCATTCCTTAACAATATTTATAAAACATTAAACAATGAGTATTTATTTAAAAAATAAATATCACTCCATTATTCACTAATTAATAAATAAATATTATATTCACTAAATAGAGAATAACGATTTTTTAAACGTTTTTCACCTAAAATATTCTCACAAATAACTAGTAATTTAATACAAGTGATCAAGAAACCATGGATAATTATTAAACCACGTGTAGGAAGAATACTTATTCAAGTTATTAATTAATAAATAAAAATATTATTTAATTGGGGTTCTGGATACACATAATGTGTGACCCTCTAGGCCTCTTTCTTAGTGGATTAGGTGAAGCAACCCAAAGTCCAAGGTTAGCATCTAGAAACTTTACAAGGCACCCATATAGAAAGATTTTAATTTCCCAATGAAATTAAACCACATATAGATTCTTACTATGTAATATAATCCCTTTATCTTGATATCACTAATCTATTAGGTTGTATATTGGGTCTATAAACCTCTGTTCTTGATGTCTCTTACTTTGACTTTCTAGAAAATGAACTTTTCTACATAACACCATGACTATGGATTTATTAAGGCTATATCATTTCCCTAAAAAATTATGAGATATCAACTTCCATTAAATAATATAAGAGAAAAATCATTTCTCACTTTATTCATTAGTGAAATATTACTCATGATGCACCCAACATATCCTACTTCACCATGAACATATATCATCATATTTTTCATCAATACATCAATGTAAGTGTATCATAAAATCCATTAATAATAATCTTAAAGTATAAGGATCAATACACACATCAGTAGATAAAAACATATAACGATTTCATCTAGAAATAAAACATGTATTTAAGAATAATATCATGGAACTTATGGGTTTTCATCATAGATGGGAACTGTTATGGACTTTCAAAGTGACAACTACTATTAGGACATTATCACATACCATTTCACTTAGAAGAACAATCATGATGTGATAAGGAGTTCATTAATATTAAAGAAAATGAATATATGTTATCATAAATTACAAAGAAGTTGGTTCTTGGGTACCAACTCCAAAAAACTCTCACTTACACTAGATCCAACTTATAACAACTTTAGTCCACTAGCTCTCACATGATACTCATGATTCTTATGAGGTAGACCTTTAGTCAAGGGGTTTGCAACGTTTTCTTCTATGTAAACTCGACTTACTAAAACTTAACCCATATGAGAAAAATACCTCAAGTGGTAATACTTATAGAGTATATTCTTTGTCTATTATTGTGACCTTACATATTTTTCAAGAGCCACCACTACAATATTTTTGACAATACAATGTGATCGGGTCTTTACTTCTAGGTACCACATCAAACTCTTGGAAAAAGTTTCATATCTTAATGGATTATTTGTCTGCATTAGAAGCTAATGTATATTCACAATCCTCTATAGAATTGGAAACAACATTCTACTTTTAACTCTTCTAGCTCATAGCTCCACTATTGAGATAGATAACATATACTGATAGTTACTTCATATCATTCTGATTTTTTTGAAAACTAGCATTAATATAACCCCAAATGACTAGATCCTCGTCTCCTACATACACTAAAAACATATCCTAAGTTATTCTCAAATACATAAGGATAGACTTAAAAGTATATCTATTTTGTTCTCTTGGATCATCTTTATATCTACCTATTATGCTCCATATGTAGGCAACATCAAGTCTAGTATGTAACATGACATACATGATCGTTCCTATCACCAAATCATATGGGATCTCTCTCATTATCTCTATCACCAAATGTGTATGAGGACACATTCTCTTATAAATATTTATACCATGTGACACTAGAACCAATATTTTCTTGGATTATTCCATACTAAATAACTTTAGTGTCTGTTCAATGTATGTTCCATGAATTAGTCCAAGAAACCTATTAGATCTATCAAGAATGATCTTGATCCTTGGAATGTAGGTTATTTCACCTAAGTCCTTCATGGAGAAACACCTGTTTAACTAGTCTCTAATAGACTAAAAGACAAGTATATCATTTCCAATAAGTAATTTTTCATCAACATATACTACTAGGATAATGACCACATTCCTACTAAAATGCTTGTAAACATATGGATCACATGCATTCTTAATGAAACCAAAATATTTTATAGCTTCATAGAATTGAATTTTCCATGACATTAATTATTGATTCAATCCATAAATGGATCTATTCAACTTTTATATTTTTTGGCATCACCTAGAGTCAAAAAATCTTCTGGTTGTGTCATATAAACAGCTTCCTAAAGGTTTCAATTAAGGAGAACTGTTTTTGAATCCATCTTCCAAATTTCATATTCATGGTAATATGTTATACCATGTATAATTATGATGTATTTAAACATAGAAACTGGTGGAATGGTTTCTTCATAGTCAATTCCATGATTTGGTTTAAACCCTTCAGCCACTACCCATGCTTTATAGGTACTTACTCTACCTTAAATGTCTAGTTTTCTATGGAATGCCCACTTATACCCAACAAGTTTAACAATTATTCCATCCAGGGTATCAATAAGGTCCTCAAAAATTATTTTAAGTGGAGTGGTCATGTGTTAAATTGGTAGAAAAGTAGACTCTCTCTTTCAAGTCAGTGTCTCGAATGGAGAGTGTGCTCTATCAAATCTATTTTGGGTATCCATAAGAAGAACTTCCTAATGTATTACCTTACAGTTCCTTTTTATTTGTCGATTATTTTTTCTCTAACACTTTGATAGGGTGGTTTTATGGATCACCGTCCATATAACTAACTATAAGATCCTCCATTTTTCTTTTAGAGGGAGAATCTCCCCAGAGAATCATTTTCTTTCTTTGATTTCAATGCACACCCTATCTTCCATCAAGGTACCAAAGTCCATTATTTGAAGAATCAATAATATCAAGGTTTCTTTCATCAAGGATACTCAATGTGAGGGTATGAACCACTGGGACTTATGGTCTTGGTTAGCTAAGTGGGTGAGGGAGGGAGATATTAATGTGAAGATCAACATCAAAATAATACAATCCCTTCATATAAAACTTTTATGGGAGGAAATCGAAGGATGGTTTTATGGGGAATGTTTATCAACTAATAATATTTAGGGGATTCAAGAATCTAGAGAGGTAGGCCTTCCTCTTTTTGGTGTGAGGTCAGGAAACTCTCTTTGTCTCTTGATCATCATGTGTGTTGGATCATCGGTTGGTGTGACATCTCATTCTGGAATGATAATTGGGTTGGCTCCAAACATGGATTTATAGGTTTCTTAACTCCTAATATTTCTTTTAGGATGGAGATTATATTTCCAAAGTTCATACAGGTCATCTTGCACTCTGATTAGTGGCCATTCCTGAGCTTCTTGAGTTGACATTTCTTTAAGAAAAATCCATTTTCACAGGGTCTTCATCTAGTATATCTTCTATTAAAGATGCATGCATGGTGCCTCAAGCATCAACTAAGATGGATAGATGGAGGAAAACTCTATATTTCAAATAGGTTCCTACTAAGATGAGCTTTATAATTTTTGTGTTAGAAACAACTCATTTACTACAGATAAAAATTTCCAATGCATGGGTGATCAGCATGATTCTAGGTGAAATTATTTCAGTGAGCCTAGAGTGGAGTCTATATACCACATGTTTTTTGAGATCCAATGGGAAACTCAAGCGTGTATATACTTTGGAAGTTTCAATAGTTTATTTTCTTAGGATCTTCTAGTATTAGTTTTTTGGACCAATATTTTCTTAGAGTGGGGAATAATTAAAAATAGGAAATGATAAGGGATATCATCTTTGCAGTTGGTTTTTGGTGTATTTGGAAGGATATAAATAGAGCATGGTTCGAGGGAATCCACAGTTCTTCTTTGGAAATTTTGTTCAGAACTGAAATTTTATATCTTGACTTGGTGTGGATGTTCAAGGACTAGGATTCCTCTCCATCCCTCAAAATTATCAAGGTTACTGGAAGTTCTTCATCTCCTTTCCTGGGTTCCCCTATCTTCCATTGGATAAAAAGGACCACTCATATATATGGTTCAATGGTGACCATTGATAGTCCATGAAAATCGATAATAATGAGGGGATAAGGTATTTTTGTGATAATATAGGATCATATATCATTGTTTTTTGGAATCCTATGGGATGGGTGAATCATTGTAGATATAAGAAAATTCAATCCTTACAGGTTTGAAGTTATGAATTTCTAATAATGTCACTCTTATTTCTCTTAAGATGGATTCTCATGTTATATTTATTGTTATGCTCGGTTGTACCTCCACCCCATGTAACATCACTTATCAAGTATTCAAGTGTATAATAATTATCATAAAACCCATTTAAATTACTCACACAAGGAATGAGGGAAATAGAGTGACTAGCTATTTTTCTTCCAAAGCTCCCAGGGATGACTCTTTGTATTTTTTATGTAGAATTGATTCCATTCCTACAAAATGGGTAGATATTATTAGTGGTGATTCCCTTAAGTTTCACTATTTTAGACCCTCTGACCCCTCGGGTCTTTTCCTCTTCTGACCCACCCCCTTATTATTCCAATAATAATAAAATTTTCATTTTTAGTCATAGATGGAATCCATTTTAGAATTCATAGCATCTTTCTATCTTTCAACTTTTGAGCTCTCTGTTGCCTCTTTGTAGGAGAGAGGTTAATTATTTTCAACGAATAATGAATCACCATCTTCAGTGACAGTAAAACAATATCTCTCCAGTTCTATTACCTCTCAGGTGCTTCTACAAAATACTTGTGTTTCAGTAATAACTTCTTCCATAGAGACCTATGTAATATATTCATGTACCAAATCTTATGTATCTTGAGCATCAACTTTATCAAAATCAATATTTCTCCCACTATCCTTCTTGAGGATGAGCTCCCTCTCAATAAATACAGTTCTTTTTACAATAGTTAATTTCATATTTAAGGAGTTGTTTAGGTAGTATCCCTTTGTTTTCTTAGGATACCTAATAAAGATATAATTAGTGCTAAGAAGTGCTAGTTTGTTTCCTAAGAAGGCCATAATAAATGCCTCACGACCCTATACACGTTTATGTGACCAAACATGTTTCTTTCCACTCCATAAGTCAAAGGGAATTCCATTTTCTTCTTTAGTTGCTACTCAGTTTAGTGTGTACAAAGTAGTTTGTAATTAATATCCCCAAAATGATAATGAAAGATCTAAATAACTCACCATAGACCATACCATGTCTATAAATGTATGGTTCCTCCTTTCAATAACACTATTCCACTATGGTGTGTAAGGTGGAGTGGGTGGATATATATAGAAAGTTGATAAATTCTTGGTCAATATATTCACCACCTTAATTCGATCAAAGATTCTTTATCTTCTTTTCAAGTTTATTCTCTACTTCATTCATGAATTATTTGAATTTATAAAAGGACACAGACTTATACCTAATTAAAGTAGACATAGTCATATCTACTCAAGTCATCAGTAAAAGTTATGATGTAATAATACCCTCCTATAGCTTCTACTGGAAATGGACCACACACTCAAGGTGTAACAATCCTAGAAGCTCTATGTCCCTATCACTTTTTCCATTGTATGGTGGTTTGGTCATTTTTCTTTATAATCAATAATGAAAATATTCAAGTGGTATTAGTTCGAAAGAGTCTAAATAACCATCTTGATATAGATTTTTCAAATGATTCTCATTTACATGACCAAGATGGTGATGCTATAGGTGGGTGTTATATGAGTCATGAAAATGTGATTTATTATCAATTTCCAATACTTGGTTTTCATAATTTAATAAAAAAATACCATTATTTAAATGTTACATATCATAATATATGTTGTCATTATAAAATAACTAACTTTTATTTACAAATTTGAAAATAAAACCATATTAATCTGGGTAGGATACAGAAATTATCTTCCTAGTAATAGTCAGTACATAATAAGGATCTCTTAAAACTAGTATCATTCATATTAGCAATGAAAGGTGGTAATCTCAAATGGATATATAAGCCAATTTCTCACAATTGGAATCTTTCAAATCCACTTATCCTCTATAAATCTTTCAAAATATACTTGGTTCCTACATTTGGATATAGATATGAGCACCACAAGATGTATCTATTACACAATGTGTAGATATTAAAATATTACACTTGATAACAAACACACCTTTAGATTCTCATTTCTTCTTAGTGTAGTTCCTTTTCTAGTGGCCTTAATTTCCACATGAAAAATGAACTACTTTATTTTCCTTTCCCTACCCCTGGATCTTCCACTTCTTAGAAGGATAATTTTCAAGATATTTATACTTATTATGAGTCTCAGGCCCCTTTCCCTTGTTCTTATTTTTCTTATTCACCATAAGAATTTAATGTTTTTCAATCCCCATATTCTTGTCCAATTAGCGAATCAAAGTAAGTAGTTCGAAAATATGCTTCTCAGTATTTATCATATTATAATTGATTATAAAATTGGAGAAGGTATTGGGTAGTGAGGACAGTATGATATCTCTAAAAATAATCTCATAATTTAATCCCTAAATTTTCTATGCATTCAATGTATCCAATAATATTTACCATACATGGCCCATCTGGTAGTGACTCTCTAAGCGTGGTTTTAAATAGAGCATTAGAGATTGTGTATCCCTCTTGTTTCACCTTCTCTATAAAAAAGTTCCTGAAGTTGAGACATCATGTTATATTCATCCATGTACTCATGTTGCGTCAAAAGCTCATTCATCATGGATGATATCATGAAACACTGAACATTTTTGATATCATGAAAATATTTTTCATATAGAGATAACTCTTCCTCATTAGCATCTTTACTAGGAACATGAGGAATAAATTCTTCCAGCACATACAATTCTCTATCATGGAGTAGGATAATGCGTATTCCCCTTTTCCACTCTTGGAAAATTTTTCCAATAACATGGTTATAATTTTAAGGAATAGATCAAAGTAATATGTTTGAATTAAAATTTATTTTCATTTATATAAATAATAAAAATAGAATTTTAGTGCTTTATCTCATAAAATTAGATAAATAAATATTATATTTATAAATCTCTAACTATTTAATCAAAACCTAATAGGCCTCACCATTGACATTGAAATATCCTATTTCTTGTGACTTCTAGTTTAAATGATATATATTACCCTTATCATTACACCAAAATTATCTAATAAATTAATTTAAAGATTTTTAGGTTGACATGTTAAATTCCAACTATATTAACTCAAAGTTCCTTGATCTTTTGAGTGGACTCCCCGATATTTAAATCCTTATATTAGGTTTCCTCAACCCTTACCTCTTAGTTACACAAACTCCTCCTTTAGTAGTTAACACTTTATGGAAACTAATTTAATTCAACTCAAAACTTCAATTCATAATTCCCTAATAATTGAAATCATCCTGACCATGTCTGATCAAACACTTTGAACAATGGTTTGATTTTAACTTAAGTTGTGGAAAGATAAAATGAATTTTTATATATAATTGAGGGATTTTATATTTATGTGTTAATTTTACATTTTATCTTTATTACATGTTTGTTAATATTAAGTGGATTTACTTAAGTGATTAACTATGTATTAGATAAAATTTATGAATAATCCAATTTACTTTAGTTTTATCTTGCATGCTCATTAATTCATTAATTCTTGTGATCACGAAAAAACATCCATAATGAAATAACCATACAACTTGAAGAAATAATATAATAAATTGGTATGATCATGAGATTTAATTAATGGTTAGTTTATCTAGTGTATGATAAACTAACCTTCGGTCTAAGGGAAAAGCACCTTGAACCATTTTATGGTTCATTTTGTAGATTTCCACCTTTCCTCCCATGTACCTCTTGGATTGTTTTTTCCTCAGTTCCAAACATAAACCACCTCCACTATCTTGGGATCTCCATCTATTACATAAGATTTTACTCACATAAAGGTGAGGGGAACCATATGATTGGTTAATGGGTTTACATAAAAGAAACCCTGGGATCACAGACACATACATAATGAAAGAAGGGATGACATGCAGAAAGTCAATTAAATTTAATAATAAATTAAAAGGAAACCAATCAATACAAAATTAATGTCTATGATCATGACCATCCACATACATACAAAGAATTATGAATTTAATAAAAATTTCATTCAATTCTAATCATTATTATTTAAGATAAATGATGCTCAAATAAATTAATTATCTTAATTATCATCTGAATTTTTCTTAATATTCTCATCCATCATAATTTAAAAAAAATAAATAAATTTATTCAAAATTAAATGTGTAAAAATAATACCTTATAGGTAACACAGTGAGTAACCATCTAAACTACCCAATGTGTATTATATTCATATACTCTTTACTCATGAAAAATGTGGCATACATGTCTTAACACATAATTTTATGGTGTGTACTATAAACATAATGACTATATTACAAATTATACATGATATGGAGTTTTGAATATTATTAAAACATTAATTATAAATTTAATATATATATATATATCCCATTACATGGCATGTACTATAAACATAATGACCACATGGAAGACATGTTGATAAGGTTTTAGTAGTATAATAAATTAATTTTAATTATGTGTTATTTCATAATATACACGGCATGTACATTACAGGTACTTGGTTTGTATTTTTATCACCATCTATCTGTGTCACATGCCTAGAAACTCAGTGTGTAACCATGCCATGAAAAATGTAATGACCTTACCCACCAGGACCGACCTGACCAGTGGAAGGTTGAGTCTCCACAACCCCAAGCCCACCTCTAATAGGATAGGGTCGGGAAACAAACATCGAGAATGCATAATATAAAATGGGAGGTCTTATCCTAATGTACATGTACACACACACCCAACCATCTCCAAGAAACTATGTAGAGAAATAATAAAAATATTATAAAATCTAGAGTAAAATCTAGAGTAAAATCGTGCATATAATAACCTTTATGGAATACATCAAAGTAGGAAAGAATAAAACCAATGTGAAAAGGGGAAAAATATACCCAACTTGAAATTAATTCCCATATTGAAAAAAAATAAAATAATGAAAAACTGTGAGAGATTGGATCCTGATTTCCAAGTCCTGACCACTGTATGTGGTTAGTGAACCCATTTATCACTAAGCTCCATTGATTTCACTATCAATCTACCTATTGTCTACAATGGACATGACATGTGTGGGAAAATCCCATAGATGGGTTAGTATATACATACCTAGTAGGATGCCACAAAAACTATAGGGTATAAATAAAAGGATATAAAAAATATTAGTTCAACCCAATGAAAGAGGGAAATGAAACCCAAGATATGCATATATTCTCATAAATAAACCTAATAGATTGAGAAAGGGTATATTTATCTCATAACCTATCCAAAGTTGATGAGTCTTCCTATAGATCGAATATACCATCTATAATTCCCAACATCATGTGCAACCTCATAATAATATATGGAGGGGCCCACCCCTCATCATTGTGCTCTATAGAAGAGGGAGCCACAAATCCTGTGGAGGACCCACTCACCACCAAAGCTCAAAGTTGAGGGATTACCACTCCATAAATAGAGGACACACACTCTGTTATAAGGGATTACTGACTCAACCTATATAAATAGTATGGGGGACCTATTCTTTGGTGTGATAAGAGAGTAGTAAACCCAACATCATTCTGATGATCCTGTCCTGATCATTTTTATCATTAAGAATTTCTTAAATAAGTGTCACACTTAAGACACCTCACATCATATCTCAAAATCCACTAAAAATTCCACCATCACTATCTAAGTATAAGATCACTATGGATAGGATACATGTGGGCTAAAATATTTGTCCTAGAGAAAGAGATATGAGAGGAAAAAATTATAGATGGATTAAACGGTGTGTACGGGGGTCCATACAACATGTGAACCCACATTGTTTCCTATTCATGTTCTCTTCTGGATATGGCTTGGGAATCCATGTCATAATACAAGGAATGTATAGGTGGTTTATAACATGTCTCATCCACTTGGGGATTTTACAATGTGATCCTGGTTGTGCCCATGTACTTTGGGTAGTGCTTGTACACCTGGTCTTTCCCTTGTACCACTGGGCATGCCTGTTTACTCCCGGAGATCACAATGTGTCTCCTCGCTTGGGGTCTTGGGCGTGTGTAGTTGGCACATGGTCTAGCTACTTGGGTAGGGTCACACAACATGTGGGCCTAGACACAGGTCAGGTGATCCTTAATTCAGAAAAAAAAAGTAGCTGCTGCAAAATCTGAAGAACACGTCATGTGTTCTTCCACACTAGATGGCGTGTAGTCATGTTTCTCATAGCAAGTACAGATCCTTCATTTAGTTTACCTGATCCATCAATTCTACTACAAATCCCCCCATTTGACCTCTTTAAATTGAAGGGGTTCACCTCCATCCATCGATTCTTGACCTCTGGTGGCTAGAAATCATATTTTGGTCATCTTCATGAAGCCTACAATGAATCCAATTTTCTATCTCCACTCAAGTTCTATGATCCATGAGGAATCACCCATGATCCATCCTGATCCATCTGTAAATCACCATCACATTCATTTTTTGCACAACCAAAATTAATTAGTGGGTTCAATCATGCTCAAACTTTCCCCAATAATGTCAAACTGTGACCCCATGGGACAACGATGAAAAATGTGAAGAGTGGTGGGTAGAAAAACACAATAAAAAAGGTGATGATCATCATTGGATGATATGATCCTGGCCATCAATTGGTATGTGCAAGATCATGAGTTATAACATGTCATGATAAAAAAATCAATAATTCAATTTATTAAAATGGTTCTTGACAAGGGAGAATAATCACATATCAATAAGAAATATGATATATAAATCCACACAAAATATTTTAATCGAATGGAGGAAACCACAATTGGAAATCCCAAACTTGATTAGGGATTGATCACTGGTGAAGATTTCCTTTTTTAGTGATGAATAAGTACCACCGTATTTTCTACCTCCCGATCCACCTCAATCTGATCACTCATCATCCTCTAATGCAATCTAATAATGTATAACACCTAATCCACTTTTCAAATACCCCAAAGTTTATATGGATAACCCTAAATATTTTTTATAATTGGTAATTTATATAGGATTATATTTAGATCATTTAAAATAAATAAACAAAAAAAAATTATTTATTTTAATTAAATGCACTTTCAAACATCTTCATTCATTAGAACGTCTGACATTGACCAACCTTAGGTCGTCCTTAGGGTAAAACCCATTTCATGGAATAAATCGTGGTCTTGGATTTTCTATCCAAGATCCTAAAAATGGGAAAACTAAAAACACAAAAATGATACATGAACATGAATTAAAATATCAGAATATTTTTAATATATTTATTCTAGGTCTATGAGACAACCAAACACCATGCTGACTCTATGGGTAAATTCAGATATATACATATAAATATTCAAAGGAAAAATCCATTAAAACTAGAGTCGTTTCATTCTCACCTCCATTAAGTCATTTCCCCTAGAAAACCACAAGCAACAAAAAAAGGTGTGGTTATTAACTCTAAATTTGACTCTCTTTATCCCAGGAGCCCTCATGCATGCTCTCATGATACCACAACACATAAAATAAGTGAATATTTTATCCTCATTGGATCCTCTCCTATCGATCCTTGATCGTCATCGGGCACTCTACAAAGGTATCTATATCCTTGATGTACATATCACCCTAGTCAATAACATGATTAGGGTTATGAACATATCTCTTCAACTGTGATACATAGAAGATGTTATGAACCCATTCCAACTATGGTGGTAGTTATATGAGATAATATACCTCTCCAACTCTCTATAAGATCTTGAATGACTCGATAAACCTTGGGGATAACTTGCCTCTCCACCAAAACCTCTAAAATCTTCACCCTAGGGAGATTCTCAAGAAAACATGGTCTCCCTTATCAAACTAAAAGGGTATACGATGTTGATCTATGGAATATTTATGTATGATATGACTTTTTATCATACACTCTCGGATAACCTAAACCTTCTACATCATCTCATGTACCATCTATGAACCAAATAGATATGTCTTTTTGATCTCAGTCTAGTATAAGGGAAAAATACAAGTTATTTCATATAGGGCCCCAAGAGGTTCCATGCTGATAGTAGAGTGATAACATTTATTATAAATAAACTCTACCAATGTAAATTTAACCTCCCAACTTTGATTAAAATCAAACACGCAAGATCTCAGCATATCCTCCAATACCTAGATAGTCTTCTTGGTCTTCCCGTCCTTTTGGGGTGAAACACTGTAATCATCCTCAACTAGGTCCTGAATGCCTCCAGTAAGCCTCTCCAAAACTGTGACATGAACCGAGCATCATGGTCGCAGACAATAATTGAGGGTACCCCATGAATCCAGATGATCTCCCACACATACAACTTCCATATACTCTCTACATAACTCTATTCCTTGATTGTAAGAAAGTTTGTCGACTTCTTGATTTATCCTACAATAAAATAGATAAGATCATGAACCCTAACTACCTATGGAATATACCTCACAAATTCTATGGATATTCCATACAATTTACACTCTGGTATCTCAATAGGTTGTGTCAAAACTACCAAAACCTGGCTATTAGCCTTCACCTTATGACATGTGATATATTAAGAGATGGAATTAGCTACACTCCACCTCATTCCATACCACCAAAACTACTATTTATGTTCTTTGTACATATTTTACACATTCAGATATAAAACCAAGGGGGAAGTGTAAAACTCTCTCATCACCTCCCCACATAACATGACTGAAACCACCATTCATCCCTTGAAAAGGATGACATGATCCCCTCCATAAAATCTATCGGGTATATCTCCCGAGGATGCCCAGTCAAATAGAACCTCACAATTATTGTATCCCAACTGAGCCTTTCTCACATGACAATTAAGTATAAGATTCACCACCATTGACTAAAGAAAAATTGTACCCCTCTTCTCTACCAGGTCCAGCTTCAAAGAATCCAATAGTTCAAATTCCTCCTCAACCAAGTGAAAATGGGACTTCTTGTTAAGATCATTTTCCAACACATTTTCCTTCCTAGTATTGTAGACTATCCCAAATTCATAGTCTTATAGGAACTCGAACAAATTACTCTTTATTAGGTTTAAATATCTCTGATTAAAGATTTACCAAAGACTCTAGTGGTTTGAGTAAATGAAAAAATGATTTCCCAAAAGATAGTACATCCACATCTTCAGACCAAATATTATCACTACCAACTCTAGGTCATGAGTCACATAGTTTTTCTCATGGGGTCTCAACTGACTCGACCCATATGCAATTTTTTACAACATATACATCAATAAGAAACAGATCCTCACTCCAGAAGAATCACAAAACACTACATTCTCCATGACCTCCTATGGTAATCTTAGTAAAGGATCACTGGTCATACTCGGTCTTAGCTCCTTGAAGGATCACTAATACTGCTTATTCCAAATAAATAGCTCCCGTTTCTGCATCAGGGTAGTAAAATGGGATACAATCCAAGATAATTTTTCTAAAAACCTCATGTATTACCCTTACAAGATATGAAAACTCCACACCTTTGATAATTTAGTATATGGGTCCCAAGAAATAATCTCATGAACATTAATAGGGTCCATAGATAAACCATTCTTGGAAAGGAAATACCCTAAAATTTTAACCCCATCCAAAACTGGTACTTCGAGATATTACTATAAGGATGGTTCTCTTGGGGTAAGTTTAATACCATCCTCATATGCTCTCCATACTCCTCCTATGATGAAAATTAAATGAGTATGTTATCTATGAAGATAACCACAAATTATTCCAAGTATGGATAGTAGATATAATTCATAAGATCCATAAACATATCTGGGGAACTCATCACACTGAAAGGAATCATCATAAACTCATAGTGTCTATAAAAACATCTGAATGTAATCTCCAGAATATCATCCTCATAAACCCTCAACTTCTAGTAGTTGATCTTGAGATCAATCTTTGAGAACTAACTAGCACCTTGAAACTGATCCAAGAGGGTTTCAGCCCTCAGAAAGGGGTAGATATTCTTTATCGTTACCTAGTTTAGGTGATGATAATAAATGAAAATATAGAAGCTTTTGTCCACCTTTTTTGAAAACAAAATTTAAGGTTCCCAAGGGGACACAATGGGTCAGATGAAACCTGTCACTCAAAGGTCCTCCAACTGAACCCTCATCTCTCAAAGCTCGGTAAGGGCCACCCGATATTCTAAAAAAAGATATTGGTGTGGTATCAAGGTGAAATTAAATATATAATTCCATATCCTATGTATTATGTAGTCCTAGTTCATCCTTGGGGAATACATATATTAATTCCTCTACAACTGAATGAATCTATAGGCCTAAATATCCCAACACGCCGAGGGATAAACTTGAAAACTAATAGGATATGGGTTACAGCTTCCTACACACAAGACCTACTAAATCCTCCATGATATATCTATCACTAACAAAGAAAAAACTCATCCCATATATCTGAAGGCATATGAATCATCCCTAATGACAGTCCATTTGGGCTTATTCCATGGACAACCAATCCATACCCAAGATGAATTTATAAGTTTTCATTGTTCCAACCAAGTTGTCCCATGAGAAAAACGATCCACCAATCACTAACTCTTACTAACAATAGATATATAATATCAAATAATTTCTCCTTTTAGGATCCTTGAGCTATAACTTGTATGTTAAAGTCTCAACAAGAAGCTCCATCTCTCACACAAGGTATAAATAGATAAAATAATGACTCATCCCTATGTCTTCTAGTACTAAGGAAAGTGTAAAAAAGACAAAAATTGTATAATGAATCATCTTGTGTGTAACCTAGTCATATTCCTCCATAGCCTATAGATACCCATAGCCTTGATCGTTGTCTCTCTGAGCCTGATGTGGGCTTCCTGGTGGTGGTGGTGGAAGTAGTTCATACCATCAGCCTCCACCAGAAGCTCCTAACTCTAGAGCTCCACCTTATCCTGTATTTACACTAACTCCATAGGGTCTACAATGACCACACCTGAGATATCCATAATCATGGTGAATCCTATTCCATGTTGGTCCCTCCACCTTCTCCATATCCTACTCGGCATGATGGGTCTGGAAATCACATGCCATATGACCCCTCTTGTCATAGGCATATCATCAGTCCTCACATGGTTTTCTAGATACTCAAAGTTATCCTTGAGATGAAAATCCATATTTCTACTTCCCATAATGATAATGCCTCTTATGTTGTGACTTCAATATTTGATGCACACTACTTACTATGGCAAACTCAACCACATGAATCCCACTGCTAGATCCAACCACCCAACATTCCTTTCCTAGGAAGCTCTATATCACCATATCCATCTATAGAACTCCAACATAAGTGGGATGTAATAAGAAGACCACCCTAGCATTAATTTCTCTGTAGAGGCCCTACTCAAACTTCCTTGCTCAGAATAAGTCATCTTACACCATATCAAGGGAGTATTATGTGAGCTTAATGAACCTTGCAGCATACTCATCCACTATCATTTCACCCTACTATAACATAATAATCTATTGAACTCTCAGAGAAAATATAAATAAGGATAATACTACTCATGAAATAGATTATTGAAGGTAGACTATGAGAGGGACTTCTCATCATGAGTCTGCATGAATAGGCTCCACCAGCACCCTTCTTGTCTATAAAGAAGACTGGATTCTAGTGAAACCATATAATTATTTAGGGTCTGAACAATTCTGAATACACAAATCACTTACTTAAGTTACTCCTTTACTGCATGGGGATCTAGATCTCCATGGAACCTCAGTGGTCTATGGTACTAGAACTCATGTAGTGTGGTAAGCATGTGTGTATCATCAACCTGAACTGCTGGTACTATATACTTCTCAATAGGAGAGGGTGCTACTTCCTACCTTCCAATACGAAACACCTAATGTGATAGCCCCTAAAATGATTCCTCATCACCCATAAGAATCATCTTCATGATCCTTAATTAGTAACCTGGCAGGTTGTCTTCACGGAGGCATCCTAAAAGTGATCAAGACATGCCATGGTTAGATGAACATATATATATATATGTGTGTGTGGGGTGATGACTCAAGAAGGAATTTCAAAGGATTCAATCCTATATGATGCATGTACCACTATTCCCTATGACCAATGTATCAGTATTTTGAGTCAAATATCAGGTAGTTAAAGTCTTAGTAAATGGATACATTGGTATCTGAACTAACATTTGGTTCCCTAGACTGAAATCCATACATGATACACCCAGACACAATTTCCCTATGTCCTAGCCAATTACTCATAAGATGAAAACTCTGAACACTATCCAAAGGAGTTAACTACTCTAATACCACTTTTTAATGACCTAATCCATCATGTCCCACCTGACCAATGGAAGGTCGATCCACCACAACCCCAAGCCCTCCACCAATATCCTAGGGGCTGGAGAAAAACACTAAGAATGTATAATGTAAAATGGGAGGTCTTAACCTAATATACCTATACATGCACACCCAAACAACTCCATGAAATAATGAAGAGGAATAAAAAAAATTCTATAACATATAGAGTAAAACTATGCATGCAATAACCTCTAGGGAATACATCAGAGTATATCAGAATAAAACCAAAGTGAAAGGGGGAAAAATACATGCCCAACTAGAAATAAGGTCATAACCTAAAAAACTAGAATAAAGGAAAACTAAGAGATCCCAACCCCTGATCTCCAAGTATTAACCACTATACGCTGTCAATGCACCCAAGTATCACTAAGATCCAATAATATCACCATTAATATGTCAGTTATCTATATAAGAAACGACACGTATGGGAAAAGCCTGTGTAAGGGTGAATATATACATACCTATCAAGACACTTTTAAAACCATAAATTAGTAATAGAAAGATATAAAAAAAATCATCTCAACCCAAATAAAAATGTAAATGAAACCCAATATATGTGTGTGTGTGTGTGTGTGCGCTCGTAAAAAACTCAATAGAAAGAAAAAAGGGATCTTCATATCACAACCCAACTAAAGTCGATGAGTCTGTATACATCTCTAAAAGTGTATCTAGGATGTCCATCATCATTCATAAACTTTCATGAATCTATGGAGGGGTCCTCCCCTCATCATTATGCTCCACAACTGAGGGATTTACAACTCATATAGAGGACCCTCACCCCGCTTGAGCTCGAAGACCGGGGAGTACCACTCCATAGATAGATGAACTTTGACCTATGGTCAGGGGAACACTGACTCTACCTATATAAAGAGTATAATGGACCCATTTTATGGTGTGACAGTGTAGTTTTGATCCCAACATCACTTAATTGATCATTCCTTAATCACTGTCATCATCAACCATCGCCTAAAGAAGCGTCATTCTCGAAACACCTTTTATCATATCTCAAAATCCACTAAAAAATACAAAATCACATTATATGTGGAAATACACTCAGTATAGCCTACTCGTGGGAAAAAATATGAATCCTAAAGAGTGAGATATGGGACGAAGAAAAACTAGATGGAATACACGACATGTATGGAGTTCAACATGGTGTGTGACCCCACCTCATTGCTTATCTGTATTCTCCTCTAGACAGGTCTTGGTAAGCCATGTCATACTACATGGTGTGTACATGTGGTACACGATGTGTATCAACCACTCAAGGATAGCCTATGTGCTCTTGGTCATGCTCGTGTACTTTGGTATGTACACCTTGCCATGATCTGGCATTGGTATGTTCCTGTGTACCTCTGGACAAGCTCATGTACTCCTATAGTACATAGAGTGTCTCCCCAAATGGGATCTTGGGTGTATACAGATGTAACATAGCCTGAAAACCCTCATAGGGTCACACAATGTATAGTACCAACCACATGGTGTGTGATCCTTAACTCAGCTGAAGACCCTAGTCATCATGAAATCTGAAGAACAAACCATGTGTCCTTCCACGCTACATAGAGTATAGTCATGTTTTCCACATAAAGTATAGATGATTCATGAATTTTCCTCAATCTATAAATTATTTTATAAATCCCATTTTTTGAACACCTAAAATCAAAGGGGGTCACCTCCAGCCATTGATCCCCAGCCTCTCATGGCTATATTTCAAATTCTGATTATCCGCTCAAACCCCGTAGCATGTCACATCGCTCGTCACCACTATGGATCCCATATCCATGAAGCATCACCCAAAATCTATCCCATTCAATCTAAAAATAACCATCCAATTAATTTTTCACACAACCTCCATGAATCTAGAGGTTCAATCATGCTCAACCCCACCCTAAAAATGTTGAACTGCAACCTCATGGGACAACATTGAAGAACGCAATGAATGGTGGGGAGAAAAGTACAATAACAAAGGTGATGATCATTGTTGGTTGATGTGATCCTAAAAAAAATTGATATGTGTAGGATTATAGCTGATAACATGGCATAAAAATTAACAATTCAATTTATTAAAATGGTTTCATGCGAAATGTGAATAATCAAAGATCAATAAAAGGAAAATAAACAAATCCAGGATAAATATTTCAATTAAAAGGGTGTAAAACACAATTGATGAGCCCTAAATCGATTAGGGATTTATTTCTAGTGAATAACACATTCACTGGTGATGAAGAAGTCTCACTATGTTCTTTGTCTCTTGATCCACCTCTATCCAATAATCTATCATCCTCAGATGCAATCTGCCAACAAAGAATGACTAATACTCTTCTGAAATCTTACTAGGGTTATGCGGATAACCTTGGTTATTTTTTATAATTAGGAATTTATAAAGGTTTATATTTAGGTCATTTAAAATAAAATTAATAAATAAATATTTTTTTTTAATTAAACACACTCGCTAATGATATCTTTACTTGGAATATTTAACGCTGACCAACCTTAGGTCGCACCTGTGGTAAACCCTACATTCTGGAATCAACCTGTAATGACCCAATGTTTTGTCAATGGAAATACCTTCTTATAATTATTCCTTATAGTATAATCACATTAGAAATAACAATGACATATCATGATACTAAATACTTTGTGATAATTAAACATAATTTTTCCACTTCTATGTTTTGAATTTCGAAAATCTGACATACACTATTGTGTTCAGGATTATTTTTTGAGTCTAATAGAACCAACTTAATTTTTGGTGAATAGTAGCATACCCTTATGAATAGTAATCTTACCATTATGAATAGTGAAATATCCTAATGAATAGTAACATTACCTATGATAGTATATATATGAGATTTAAGTAAAATTATGATGTACCAATGTTTTGGAAAAAGTAAATAAATGTTTAAAAAAACTATATTTTTCAATTAAATTATGATTTTATTTAAAAATTAAATTAATCATATTTAGAAAATTATTTTTGAAAAATGGACTTCATTTTTTGATTCTACACATCAAAAAATTATTAGGGTGATTTTTTGTGATCTTTCTGAAATACTTGAATTTTTATGAATAGTAAAATACCATAATTTAAAAAAATAAGTTCAATACACAAATTATAGAGTCATGTATGATGTTTTGTTGATGTAATCCCAATTTGTTCTGATTCACATGATAAAATTACTACAATTATTCATGAAATAATCATTATTAATTTTCTTGTGGAGAAATAATAAATTATTGAATATTATATTGAGAAAACCCCTTTCTCCTCCACCATAAATACCACCCTTCACATCCTCATTTCCTCACACCTCTCAAGATTCAATAATTTTAAAAAATCTTCCCAAAAATCTTCTCTATCTCCTCCCCCATGTCCAAATAGCTTCTGGTATCATCAAAAGACCAATCTAAGGTGCCTTGAGGAGGATCTCAAGAGCATAACTCAAGTGGTAATTTGCCTCCCTCTTTTCCTTTAATTTCCTTTCAATTTCACGTTATTTTCTTATTCTATCCATACATATATTCATCCACATGGTATGGTAAATCTATTAGAATACATATAATATAAGTATATGATTATAATGGGATATTATATCATCCAAACCCCTTCTTCTCTTTTTTTTATTTTTGAAAACAAAACACTGTTCGTGAGGTGTTAATTTATCACCTTCAAGAATGACATATTTTCAATTTAATTTACAGAATTCATATCTAGTCATGAAACCATTTTTATGGTTAAAAAAATTGTTTTATATGTATTATATCCTATTTTATGTTCTAGAACTAACTTATTTATATATTACTAAATTTTTAAACAAAACAACTTTGTTGTGCTCGAAAAACCGCCCGAATTAACCTAAAACGATCACCATTAAATCATAACTAATGAATCATACACATGGTATATAAAATAATTAATTATAAGATCATTTAATCTCCTTTAATATTATTAATAACATTTAATATCAGTTATGTATGTTTATCCACGTTCTACACAAATTCCCATTCATGAATACAAGTAAATAGTTCAAGAAAATCATAAAAACGAACATTCTTGAACAAAGGATTTATACTCTATAAATCATCAAGAGGCCCATAAAATAACCTAATGAAACCATAATGAACCATATTCATGTAAAAAAATTCTTTAATTGTTAATTAATTAATCTAATTTGGTTATACAGAACTTTAAAGTGAAGAAATCATTCGGATACAAGGTAAGGGGAAATTCTCGAAGCCAACTTTCATTCTTCAGGTTCTCCCTCTTTCACTCCATTTTTTGTATGGTCACAAATTAAAAATAATTTTTTCATCATTATATTATCTTTTATAGGATACACATGTTTTCCACTGGAGTTTATTTCAAACAAATGTTTTACAAAATAACTCTTATTTTATAAACACACCTTGATGGTTATTTTATCAAGTATGTTATTCCCACTTTCTTTTAGGAACCCAAAGTTTATGAATGTGTTCTTATGAGATGAAACTCATTCCTTTATATGGGTTAGTTATGTTAATTTTTTATATATTATATGTGTTTCATGCATGATAATGATAATTTTATGATGGACGGGTGTTCCCAGAATTATATTGCACAATATGAATGTTTGAATGTGACGGGTACGCCCGGAATTATACATCACTCCAATGTATTGAGTAAAGTGATGAATCTCATTAGTTAAATAAAAATTATGTGTGAACAAGATTCTATATTTTTTCACAAGTATGTGTGGTAGTTAACCACTAAGACATGATGTTTTATTTTTTATGAATTACCAAATTTCAAATCTTTTATTAATGTTTACTCCCATGATTTTTATGATGTTGTTATGATTATGCTCACCCCATTCTATATTGTTCTTATCTATCATCTTATTGGGATTTTATCTCACCCCATTTTAATGTATATCATCATGTGACTACATGTTCTAGTGAGAGTTCAAGTTCCAATAAGAATCTATAGAATAAGTAATTAAATAAATGTTTATGCTTGATGTTGTAAATATTATGTATGGTCCTAGTTTTTCCAAGTCACTAAACCTCTAGATCATCATGGTGTAATACTATTGTGTTGTTTATCTTTATAATGATGTAATGGTAATTTAATAAAAGTATGGGTCTCTATAGTTGGTATCAAAGGCAACTTTTATTTAATTTCGGAATTAGGATTAGTAAACCCTAGACAAAACCTCTAGTATGAGACAAAGTACAAATATGAACACAATAAGATTTACATAGGGATATTGTAAGTTATGATTTTAGTAAAAATTGTAAAAATTAATAAGTTATTAATTCATGACTTGTTGACTTGTGTTTTGTTCCAACCTTTTCTGTTTTATAGAATGGTGGGAACCAGGAGAAATCAGGCCAACAACTCTTGCGAGGGGCAATGCAATGATTGTTCGAATAACATCTCCAATGATTTGGGACGTAGACTTAAAAACTTCATAGTGATGCTTTCCAAACTATATCAGGTTATAAACAATAACTAGAATAATGGGGAATAACCTCCTTCACCAAAGAGGGAGCAACTGTCTATTGATTATTTTCTGTGGTAACGACCACCGACGTTTAGTAGATCTTCCAATCCACTAGTTATAGAATAGTGGGTCAACCCCATGGAGAAGATATTTTTTGTGCTTCACTATTCTGAGATCGAGAAGGTGACACTATCCATTTATCGTCTAGATGGATAGGCTGATCAATGGTGGGCTTTGATTAAGAACATCAAGCCAAGGGATGAAATTGAAGAGATGTAATGGGAAGACTTTAAGATCATGTTTCTTAATAAGTATTTCCCATGAACTCTTCGTACAAAGATAGAGAGATAATTCATAGAGCTCAAGAAAAAGTAATGGGAATCTGTCACAACCTACGAAGAGAGTTTTACAAGTCTTTCAAGGTACACTTCGGGGTTTTTTATCAATAATAATAGAAAAATTGATAGATTCTTTAGTGGATTAAAATAACACCTTCAAAAGGATCTTGATATTTGGGACTTTGGGAGTTATGAAGAAGTTGTTCGATGTGCTCTCAAAGTGGAGATGGAGTTTGTAGAATGGTCCAATAGATATGGTGATAAGAAAATAAAGTTGGAGTTTCAAGCCATAGGATCTAATGATAAATGTGGGAAGAAAACTCAACAACACACATGCCGAAAATGTGGGAAGTTACATCATGGGGACTACCTCAAAGGGATGGGGAAATTCTTCAAGTGTGGGAAAGAAGGACACCATGCTCAAGAGTATTGAAAAGACATGATAAGGAAGTATAATGTAGTAGAATAAAAAAGAGAACCACCCATTCTTCAATGATAAAAATGTAGGGAGAAAGGGAACTATGTATGACAGTGCACTAATCCTTGAGTCCTTGAGGGTAATCAGAGTCAGTAGCCACTAAAGACAAATGAACAAGGGAAGGCTTATGCCATCACTACTGTAGAAGTGTAGAAAAATAATGAAGTCATACAAGGTACACTTCTTATTCACTCAAGAATGGAAAAATTCTTATTTGATTCTGGTTCTACACATTCATTTATATCTTGAAAGTTTTCTAGAACTATTGAATCAAATCCTTGAAACCTTGAGGTAGAGATATCTATAAAAATACCAAGTGGTGCAATCATTGTAACCAAAGTGTTTGAGTCTTCTCCTGTTGGCCTATGTGGTAAGATTCTTACAGATAATCTCATAATACTTCCCTTGGTGGAATTCGACACTATAATGGGAATGGATTAGCTCTCATTATATAGAGCACATATCAACTGTCAGTAAAAGGAAATATCTTTTCACATTTCGAACCATCCCATGATCCTCTACAAATGCAAGGAATATCATGAATCTCCTTTAAAAATTCTTTAATGGTGTGAGTGCTGATACCCAATGAAGAAGTATACCTCTCCCAAATAGTTGAGTTAAAAAAAGTTACAACCATGCAGAAATGCCTATTGTGAGGGAATAAGGTGATGTATTTCCTAAAGAGTTACCTGGAATTTCCCTGGATCGTGAGGTTTATTTCTCAATATAAATCATACCTGGAGATACTCCTATCTCAAAGTGTCCTTATAGGATGGATCCTATCAAACTGGAGGAGTTAAAGAATTAGATACAAGAGCGTTTGGAAAAAGGGTTCATACGCCCTAGTGCATCACCTTGGGGTGCACCAGTGATCTTTGTGAAGAAGAAGGATGGAACAATGCGTTTGTGTATCGATTGTCAGGAACTCCACAAGATCACCATAAATAACAACTATCCCCTTCCAATTATTGAATACTTGTTTGATCAGTTAAGAGGAGTACAATACTTCTCAAGGGTGGATCTTAGTTCTGGATGTCATCAGTTAAGGTGAATAAGGAAGATATTCATAACATTGCCTTCCATACAAGGTATGGGCACTATGAGTTTCTTGTGATGCCCTTTGAAATTACTAATTCCCCTACAATCTTCATGGATTTGATGAATAGAGTCTTTGTACATTACGTCAACAAATTTTTGGAAGTGTTTATCGATGATATTCTCATCTACTCCAAGAGTAAGGAGGGACATGAAGAAAATCTAATACTTGGGTTCGTGACATTGAGAAAGGAGAGTTTGTTTGCCAAGTTCAGAAAGTGTGACTTTTGGATGAAGTAATTCATGTTCTTGGGGAATGTGATCAATTGTGAGGGAATTTATATAGACCCTTCTAAAACAAAGGTGATTGAGGAATTGCTCAGGACCTTTAGTGTCATAGAAATCCATAGTTTTCTTGGATTAGATGGGTACTACCGATGTTTTTTGAGACATTTATCATGATTGTAAAGCCCACTAACTAAGTTAACAAGGAAAGGGGTAAAGTATGTCTGGATAGAATAATGTGAGGGAAGCTTTAAGGATCTAAAGAGAAAGATGATCACTACACCTGTACTCACACTACCGAAAAGTGGAGAAATTTTTTTGATATACAGTGATGCTTCAAAGAAAGGATTGGGTTGTGTAATCATGCAGAATGATAATGTGATATCCTACAACTTGTGATAGTTAAATATCTATGAGTATAACTACCCAATTCATGATCTAGAATTGGTAGCCATGATTTTTTCCTTGAAAATCTGGTGACACTACCTTTATGGTGAGAAGTGTGACATATACACGAACCACAAGAGTCTAAAGTATATATTGACACAAAAGGAGCTCAACATGCATAAAAGGAGCTGGTTAGATCTAATAAAATATTATGATTGCTCTATTCACTATCATCTTGGAAAGGAGAACATGGTAGCTGATGCTCTAAGAAGAAAAGAACCTGTTACTCTATCTATGCTTCAGATTTAAAAATACCCTATATTCTTGGATATGAAAAGGATGGATTTGGAAATCATAATGGCAGGGGATACATCCTACCTTTCCCAAATGATTGATCAACCATCAATCCAAGATAATATTAAGTAGGAACAAAGGGATGATATAGAGTTACAAAATAAGTTGAAAGTATTAAAATAAGGGATGTTTCAAGAGTTCTATATCGATTATGAAGGTGTGATTCGGTTTGGAACGCGGATTTTTGTGCCTTCATCACCCAGGATAAAGAAGGAGTTGTTGGAAAATGCACATAGCTAAACTTTCTCTATTCATCCCAGTATCACCAAGATGTACCAAGATCTCTAAGAACACTTCTGATGGGATAAAATGAAAAAGGAGATCACAAAATATATCTCAAGGTTCTTGGTATTTCATCAAGTTAAAGTAGAGTGAAAAAATTCCAAAGGGTTAATGCAACCATTTTCTATACCCATGTGGAAATGGGAGAATGTTTCTATAGACTTTGTCCCGGGTCTCCCAAAGTCGTTGAAGGGAAATAATATGATATGGTTTGTGGTTGATCGACTCACAAATACTGACCATTTTATCACTATTCGGGAAGATCTCTCACTTGAACAACATTTAAAGATATATGTGATGGAGGTGGTGATAATGCATGGTGTTCCAATATCAATTGTCTTTGATCATGATCCAAGGAACACATCTAAATTCTGGAGGACCCTTCAACATGATTTAAGTATTGGATTAAATTTCAGCACGACCTATCACCCCCAAACTGATGGCAATCTAAAAGGACTATTCAGATGCTTGATGATATGATAATAGCCTGCTCTCTAGAATTCAAAGTTGGATGGGATCAGCATCTCCCATTGGTTGAGTTCTCATACAACAATATCTTCCACTCGAGTATATAGATGGATCTATATGAAGCTTTCTATGGAAAGCGATGTAGAACTCCAACCTATTGGGATGAAGTTGGATAAAGAAAACTACTTGGACTCGATCTTGTGTAAGAGATGACGGAGAAGGTTCAAGTCATCCAGAAACACATAAAAGCTGCTTAGAGTCGACAAAAGAGATATACGGACAACTGTTGAAGGGACTTGGAGTTTGATGTTGGAGATAAATTCTTCCTTAAAATATCACCATGGAATAGAGTCATGCAATTTGGAAATAAAGGGAAGCTAATCCCAAGGTACATAAGCCCCTTTGAGATCCTTTAGCGCATAGTATCCATGGCCTATCATATTTCACTTCCACCGAATATGGTTCAAGTTCATGATGTGTTTCATGTATCACTTATGGGGAAGTACATACCATATCCCTGATATGTACTGAACTCATAGGTGGTAAAACTGGAAGATGATCTCTCATATGAGGAGCATCCAGTAAAGATTCTAGACTAGAGAGATAAGGTTCTACGAAATAAGACAACCCACCTTGTCAAAGTTTTGTAGAGGAACCATAAGTTTGAAGAATCTTCTTGGGAATCAGAGGAGGTGTTGAAGGAGAAGTACCCTCACCTATTTGTGTAAAATAAAATTTCGAGGGTGAAATTTCTTAAGGGGAAAGAATGCAACAACCAGATGTTTTGTCAATAGAAATATCTTCTTAAAATTATGTCTTATAGTATAATCATATTATAAAGAATAATGAAATATCATGATACTAAATACTATGTGATAATTAAACATAATTTTTCTACATCTAAGTTTTGAATTTTGAAAATATGTCATACGCGATTATGCTCAGGATGATTTTTTTAGTCTAATATAACCAACATAATTTTTGGTGAATATTAACATACCCTTATGAATAGTGACATACCCTAATTAATAGTAACCTTACCTATGATAGTATATATATGAGATTTAAGTAAAAGTATGATGTAAAGTAAATAAATGATTTTAAAAAAATAGTATTTTTCAATTAAATTATGATTTTATTTAAAAATTAAATTAATCATATTTAGAAAATTATTTTTGAAAAATGGGATTCATTTTTTGATTATAAACATTATAAAATTGTTAGGCTGAATCTTTGGTATTTTTATGAAATACTTGAATTTTATGAATAGTGAAATACTATAATTTAAAAAATAAGTTAAATACACCAATTATAGAGTCATGTATGATGTTATGCTGATGTAAGCCCAATTGGTTAGGATTAATAAGATATAATTACTGTAATTAGTCATTAAATATTCACTATTACTTTTCTTGTGGAGAAATAATAAATTAATGAATATTATATTGAGAAAACCCCTTCACTATAAATACCACCCTTCACACCTTCATTTCCTCACGCCTCTCAAGCTTCAAGCCCTATCTAAACTCTGCCCAAACATCTTACCTAGCCCCTCCCCCACGTTCAAAGAGATTCTAGTCTCATCAAAATATCAATCCAAGGTTCCTTGAGGAGGATCTCAAGAGGATAACTCAAGAGGTAATTCCCCTCCCTCTTTTTCTTTAATTTCCTTTCAATTTCAAGTTCTTTTCTTATTCTATCCCCACCTATCTTCATCCACATGGTATGGTAACTCCAGTATCATCAATATAGTAAAATTTTATGATAATAATGGGATATTATATCAACAATCCCCCTTATCCTCTTATTTTTATTTTATAAAGGAAAATGGTGTTTGTGAGGTGTTAATTTATCACCTTCAAGAACGACATGTTTTCAATTTCTTTTACCACATTCAGATATGGTCATGAAACCATTTTAATGGTTGAAACATATTATTTTATATGTATTATATCCTATTTGAAGTTCTGGAACTAACTTATGTACATATTACTGAATTTTTAAACAAAATAAGTTTGTTGTGGTTGAAAAGCCGCCTGAATTAACCTAAAACAATCATCATTAAATCCTAACTAATGATTCATTCACATGGTATATAACATAATTCAATATAAGATCATTTAAACTTATTTAATATCATTTATAACATGTTATATCATTTCCGGATGTTTATCCATGTTCTACATGAACTTCCATTCATGAATACAAGTGAACCGTTCAAGAAAACCATAAAAAAGAACATTCCCAAACAATGGATTTAAACTCTATATCTCATATCTGCCCATAAAATAACCTAATTAAACCATAATAAACCAAATTCAGGTAAAAATGGTTCTATAATTTTTTATTAATGAATCTAATGTGGTTATATAGGACTTTAAAGTTAATAAATCATTTGGATACAAGGTAAGGGAAAATTCTTGAACCCAACTTTCTTTCTTCGGGTTCTCCCTCTTTCACTCCATTTTTTGGAATGTTCACTCCTTAAAAATAATTTTTTAATCATTATATTATATTTTATTTGATATAAATAATTTACTCAAGATTTTATGTCAAAAAAATTTTCCAAAATAACTCTTCTTTCATAAACACAGCTTGATGGTTATTATATCAAGTATGTTATTCCCACTCTCTTTTGGGAACCCAAAGTTTATGAATATGTTCTTATGAGATGAAAATAATTCCTTTACATGGGTTAGTTATGTTAATTTTTTATATATGTTCTACATTGCATGCCTGATAATGATAATTTTATGATGTGACATGTACGTTCTGAATTATATAGCACAATTTGAATGTTTGAATGTGACGAGTGCACCCAAAATTATACAGTGCTCCAATGCATTGGGTGAAGTGATGAATCTCATGAGTTAAAGTGAAATGATGTGTGAACAAGATACTATATTTTTTTACAAGTATTTTTGGTATTAAACCACTATGACATAATGATTCATTTTTTATGCATTTCCACATTTCAAGTATTTTATTAATGTTTCCTCCCTTGATTTTGATGATTTTTTTTTTATTATACTCAACCTATGATATATTGTTATTATTTATCCTATTATTTGGCTTTTATATAACCCCATTTTGATGTATATCCTCAGGTAACTATATGTTCTAAGGATATTTCAAGTTCCAATAATAATCTATACAAGAAGGAATTAAATAAATGTTTGTGCTTGATGTTTTAAATGTTATGTATGGTCCTAGTTTTCCCAAGACACTAAACCACTAGATCCTTGTGGTGCAATAATATTATGTTGTTTATATTTATAATGATGTAATAGTAATTTAAGAAAATTATGGGTTTCTATGAAACCCTACTCTTGTATTTTCAATCTGAGGTCACAAAAAATGGGAAAACCAAAAACACAAATCTGATGTGTGCACATGAATTAAAATATATTAATAAATTTAATATATTTATTTTTGGGTTCTGAGACACCCAAACACTATACTAACTCTAAGGATAAATCTAGATATATAAATAGAAATATTCAAAGTAAAAATCCAGTGAAACCATAGTTTTTATAGAAAATAATGGAGTACATGGTTTGTGCATGGGCTATATGGTGTGTGGTCTCTGAGTTACACGGTCACTAGTCATGTAGGTCGTGTACATAAATTCATATCCTATATTTGTATAATTTACTTCACATCATGTACAGATGTTACATGGTAAGTAGTCTATATAATTGTGTTCTATTCTAACCCAGTCAACACATGTTTTATTTAAATACGCACTACATGTAACAAATTTGCATGACTCAAATTAATTCCCAATAAATTATTGGTGCATTAAACACAGGTCATGACATGTAACAATAGGATAGATGGTGTGTACTCTTGTGATATTCATCGAGAATCCTCAACACCTCCTGATGAGTTATTTGAATGTATTTCATTCATAAAATTAATTTAATTGATTATATTTTCAAGAAAAAAGAATAAGAATATAAAATATCATAATTCATATTAAATAATGATTAAATCGTAATTGAAAACTAATGATAAATGTGTAAATCAATCAATAATATTTAAATAATTATAAATAATTATGTGACCTCTCGGGTACCAATTGAATATTTCAATTTTATTGAAAGCACCGAATGGGGCATTCCAAAATCATATTTTTTTGTAATAGATGGTTAATATAAGATTTACATGATGATAAACTCCATGATCAATGAAAATGAATCAATGAATAATTAATGATTGAATTACAGAACCAAGATATAGGATCATCGCATATTATCTGTAATTAATTTAAACAATTAATAATTACCTTGTTATTGATTATTTATTCATTGGTGGATTTGAAAATGTCTCAATGTTGTACCATCATTGTGTTGTAGGAATAAATAGTATATTACCTCTAGTGGTGATCTACACATAATTTATGAACCTCCAAATATCACTATAGAAATATTTGAGTGCTAGCACAGTAGATCCTGACAGTTACATCATTCTCTTTTGTTCACCCCAATAATCACTTGAAGAAGGGTTCTCTTTGATCTCCCTAGACTCAAGAGTGGTGGTGGTGGAGGATCAATATATGTTCCTAAGAGTTTTCTTAGATAGTTAGATCTCTAGGTCTTCGAAAGAATTCTCTCTAGATGTCCTTATGCCCAAAAAAAGAAATTGGAAACCCCTAAAGAAAATAATATAATTGGTTTTATATATTTCTAGAGTTAGAAAATAATAATTTCGCATGAACCCTTATTATTTTTGTTAACTCCTATTGAACCCCATGTCAATAATAACAATAATTATAATATTTATTAGAATGATCTAAACTCATGAATTAAATTAGATATTATTTATTCAAATAATATTCAATATATATTATTTCTCACCAGACCATTAATTTTAGTCCACCATTCCTCAGTAATATTTATCAGACCTTGAACAATGACTATTTATTTAATAAATAAATATCCTTGAATTATTCTCCAATAAATTAATAAATATTATATTCACTAAAACACAAATAACTATTTATTAAATATTCTCCTCACAAAATATTCTCTCAAATAACTAGTAACAGAATATATGATATCAAGAAAACATGAATAATTATTAAACCACATGCAAGAATAATATTAATTCGACATGTTAAATAATAAATAATATTATTATTTAAGTAAGGTCTAGATAAACTTAATATGTGACCTTATAGGCCTATTTCTTAGTGGAATTGGGTGAAGCATCCCAAAGCCCATGGTTAGAATCTAGCAACATGCCAAGGCACCCATAGATAAAGAAGTCAGTGTCACAACAATATAAAACTATATACAGACTCTTAATGTGTAATATAATCCTTTTATCTCGATATATATATTTAGGAAGTTTTAATGTTGGTTTCATTAACCTATGTGTTCGATGTCTCTTTCTTTGATTTTCTGAAAACTGAACTTGCCTATAGAACACCATGTCCATGGATTTATTTAGGCAATATAAATTCCATCAAATGGATTGAAATATCAAATTTCATTAAAGTGAAAAAGATTCAAATTTTTTCTCACATTATTCATTATTGAAATATTACTCATCATGCACCCAACATATCCTACTTCATCATGAACATATGTCATCACAGTTTTCATCAATACATAAATTTATGATACTCATGACATCCATTAATAGTAATATTTATGTCTAAGGAATAATTCACACAATTTTAGATAGAAACATCTAATGACACGTATAAATGTGTATTTCTTACTGGTTGGTCTCATTATTATAATTCCCAACACTAAAATTACCAAGGAAGTACACCATGAGAATATGCTTCAAAGTCCTAGGAGTCTCCAACCCTGATATCTTATATTATTTTTGCCCTCAAATGATTTCATATATCTATAGAACATATATTTTAGAATATTTTTGTGTCACTTCTGAGTTCTCATCATATTAGGGAACTTCTATGACCTTTCAATGTGGAAATTACTCTTAGGGAATTATCACAAAATATGTCATAAATAAGAACAATCATGATGTGATAAAGATTTTATTAATAATCAAAAACACTAATATAGGTTATCATAAAGTACAAAAAAAATTGGTTATTGGTCACCAACTCCAATCAAATATTTTTTCCTACGTCATCATTATCATTTGAAATTCTATGAGACTCCATCCTTATCTTATTTGGTGTGGTTGAAAATTTTAATATGTTCACATTTTTAATCATAATTTGTGATAGATGGTTTGGAATAAAAACAATATTTCTTACTCCAATTATTAACCTATTAGGTTGTTCACTGGTACAATCACCACATTATCCATTGCATACATTGTTACCCTAGTTCCTTTAATATTTATACAATACTTTAATCTTGGAAATTTTAGGGGCGAGGATACATAATTGATAAATGAATAATAAGAAAACATAAAATTAATAACTTATATATGATGTGTAGACCCTAACTTAGGAATATCTATGTTTAAATTCTTGGACACTCTCTTATTATGTTCTATGACTAGTATATATAAATCCTTCATAATGTTTGGTAAGGTGTGTTTTAATCGTCAAGCGAATATCCCTGGTAATGTCTTATCAGGTATGTGGTCTTATGTCCATTATTCATGCACCGAGTGACTATTGAGTTGACACTCAACCATATTCTTCCAGACTGATTACCCCTAGGATAATCTATAACACAATTGTATCCACTTTTTAGTTTCTATATATGGATATAATTTCTAGAAGACCACACACACCATACTTTTACAAAATTGAGGATGTTTTTCTATACATAGTCTTATCCCAAGGGTTTTCTATAAACTCTCTTCATCATAATTCCTAAGATACACAATATTTGATATTACCTCAACTAACCTATATGCTTATCTATACCTTTGAAATTATGATCAACTTTAACATATAAACCCTTAATCACATTTATAACCCTTAAATTATCCTTAATGAATAACATCTTAACCTCTAATGTCATATAAACTATGCTCTGATATCAACTATAACAACTCATATGTATTTTTACCTTAATTACAATATTTATAGAAATAATTACATCACATATATTCCCATGAATATTTATGTTTAAATTTTTAGAGAGTTAGGACACATAATTAAATAATATAGCATGTGTCTATGTCATTTAATGGGAATTTTTCAACTATTATAGGACATACATAATATATAATAGATCTTCAATATCTCTCATAAATTATCAACACAAGATACTCTTCTAGACAGATCCTACATATTAAATTCCTTCATAACCTAGTGAAATGGAAATATAAAAATGGGTTATCTGAAATTCTCAATAAGTGAGTAATTAGAGTAAAGCTTAGTGGTGAGACAACATATATAATTTTGAAGGCATAAAATGACATCAAAATGGGAATGATCATAATCATAGAAACATGGAATTATGGAATAATTCTATATGTTCACAGAATCATAAATATGTGGAAATAATATAAATCATTACATTATAAGAATAACTCAAGGCTCACTTAAAGACCACATAATAAAATGTACTAGGAAAATTTTTCATGAACTATACATGGTATATCATGTGATAAAAGAAATTACCCAATTCATTATAGGGATATATAATTATGGTCCAACCCATCGTATAGTGAAAATAATACTTATGTATGACACATGATTTAAATCATCACATCATAAAAAATCATGGAAATAAAATAGATTTTACATCCTTTTCAAATGGTATTTCATATAGAAACATTTATAAAACCATCAACGAACCTAACATGATAAACCTATTGAATTTAAATGGTAATTCAATGATATTAAGTAAATTTATAGGTAAATACACTTAAATTAAGATAATTAAACATATAGTATTTACAACATGTAGATAAATGTTATATGGTTAAGTTAATAATTTCCCCCAATTAATCGATATATGATCATCTTAGTGACCACCATTCAATCAAAGGATCGAATTATTGAGAATTCATAGAGGAATTGAATTGGAAGAAATATCATGTCTATACATGATGGATGGTTGGTAAAGAAAAAAAATAACTTATCATTTATCTTATGTATATTTCTCATGATGTATATGTAAGATCACGGATAATTAATCAAATGGTAGATGATGAATAATTTTAGAAGAACACAAGGAACTCAAATTAGAACACAAGAAGAAATATAATATTTGTTTAGGTGTATTTTAAAAAGGAAACATCATAGAATAATGCGAGAGAAATTTAATTTTTAAAATCATGGAATCATATGGTTAAAGCTTCATAAAAAGGGAGAATACAAGATTATGGAAAATATGTTCCTGAAAAATTCATAAAAAATTTGTTTTGCTTCATTTTTATATTTAAAGTTAAATTGATGAAGTCTAAAGTTTACTTTGAAAATCAATTTCAATAATATTTCATGAAAAACATTAATACATTATTTCATAAAATGGAATCAATAATAAATTCAAGTTAATAAAGGTAAAAAAAATTGAAATGTGGTGTGGAAGATGAAATATAATTTGATAAGTTCTGGAGTTAAGCATGTCAGTTGCTAGAAATTTATTAATCAAAAGTAAAGGTAAGTAGGAGGTATTTAAAAGAATGTTTATAAGGATAGGTCTGGATTTCACCCCTATAATCTATGTAAACCAAGGATAAATAGAAATTTAATATAATAACTTACTATATTAAGATTACCTCATTAATTTCTTTATTCAACAACACGTATTCCACTTTTTTTCTTCTATATAGGCATGTGTAACATTCATGTTTAGATTATCAGTAACATGGAGGAAATATGCCTGGAATAGAATAAGTATCTGAGGGATACTCCTTACTCAATTTCTCAATGCCTCAACGACTAGTTTTGAGTCAGATTCAATATAGAGAAAATTATAACCAAAATGAAAAATATAATTGATCACATTAATAATATCCCAAAGTACCACCTCATATGAAAATACCTTTCCTATATAATGGTAGATACATCCCATAAATAATCCATGGTGAGTATAAAAAACACATCCACAAACCAAAGATCCTGGTGCAATAGATGTTTCACTATCACTATTTACCATTATCTATATTGGAATCAATAGAATCACAAGAATGGACTTTATTACAACTTATTTTTTTCCATCTAAGTACACCAAAATTGTAAAAAATACTTTGATGAGTAATGTATTTCTTCATAAAACTTGTATGGATATTGAAGGCTGCATGAACTTCCTTGTGAATAGTGGTGACAACTGCATAGAGAGAGGTCGGTTAATTCTCAAATCACATTATATTATATGCATTACATATAAAGAAAATATCTTTTACAACCACTTCTATGAGAAGATTATAAATATTATCACGAAGGTATTATTTAGTGATAAAGACCATGAGGTTAATTAAGTGATTGACCAATCATAATATGAAGATAAAAAAATCAATAATTTTATCCCATAATTTTATAAAAAATCTGAATTTTACAAAGAGATATGAAATATTTTCAGGTTCCCTCAAACAAAGATAGGAGGTCGAGATAGTTTTTAACCCAGTTTTTTAGAGTTGATTAGGAGTTGACAATATCCCTAGAAATATCTTCCATAAGAGCAATGGTTTATCTAGTGCAATAAAGGGAATTATAAATTTGTAAATAAATTGATGAAAATTAGTGTCGAGACCATAATTAAATTTATATCATTCATTGGTGTTGATACATCTAGTAATTATCAGTTTCTATACTACAGTGCCACTTTTAACATAATCATAGTTCTGGATTTAGAGAATAAAAATTTTAAGAATAATTTTAGATAAATACCTAGAAATATGGTTCAAATAAAAATTGATAGATGTTTTATGATCTACAACACATTCAGAATATCTTTCAATGGTTTGTCAAACCATGAATAGTTCCAACAATTCATATCTAGTTATTTAAAAACAATCCATTTTGAGCAGTTTATGAGATCATAGTAGGTGTTTTTGAGTTTATTCCATATAGATAATGAAAGATAGAATATATATATATATATATCCATTTTTTAACCTAGTAATATTACTATTTATAAGTAACTCTAAGGCTTCATCATGGGATATAAGAAGAGTACATTTTAATTTAGTATGGCTTCATTGAATTCATGATATCTTTTATGCCATATTCACCCATATCAATGGGTTTCATGAATTATTTCCATGAAATAGAAATAAACATACTTTAATACACACACCAAGTGTAAATGAAAATTATCATCATTATTTGAAGATATTTTATCATAAATCTAGGTCATCTATACATAGAGAAGCATAAAAAACTTGGATTGATCAAATAGTTGACCAAAAAGATCCTCCCCACAAAGGATATGTTATTTCCTTTCTAACAGGAAATTTGGGATATAACCACATAATATATTCTCTCTATATATCATCTTATGAATTTCCCCTATAATAATAGGGCCCTAAGTTACTTAAATAAGATATATCCTCTCTTCACACCAAGGGATCTTATAAACCTATTTTTTTGGAAATCAAAATCACATTAAACATAATGAAATATTTATTAAAACATCTAGATTTCATTGTCACTTCCCATATGTGACCAACAAAAAATGATAGAGTTTAGTGTATTTTATAAGATTATATAAAAATAAGGATATAATCATCATATAAAATATTTGAATGCATAAACAAGTTTCTTAAAAATATCATTTTTTGTATTATATAACATGTACAAGTTAAAAGGTGAACCTACACAAATAATATTCCAAATTTTAAAAAAGGAGACCTGAAATAGGATGTCCCTATCTGAAACCTTTGGAGAACCTAAATAACCCTCTTAGATAACTATTAATTAGAATATAGAGTTTGTAACTCTTTAGAAAAATATTGATCAATTCTAAGAAAACATTAAATAATATGTATTTCTTTAGAATGGAAATAATGTAACTCCATATCATCATGTCAAAGGCATTGGATATTTCAATATTTAACTAAAAGTTTCTATCTTTTCCCATATTATTCATGATATTTTAACATTCTAAAGCTATTAACATGAAATTTTGGATGTTCAAGTCAATGAAAAATCAAATTTATTAGGATTAATAAACTAACCAATTATTTTACCCATCCTCATTACCAAAATTTTAATAAAAATATTTGATATATTTTTCTAAAGATAAATCGATCTAAAAAATTTATGACAATAAAATTTTAATTATTAGTAATTAATGAAATGATGTGGGAGTTCACACCATGTGGCATTAAAGCAGAGAGAAAAAATTCTCTCATTGCATTTTTTAACACAAAATACACAATGTCCTAGTTGAACATAATAAATTCATCAAGACCCATGACCCTAAAAAAATATAATGAAACTAATTTATATTTAACCTAATCCTCTAGGGTATCTATAGTTAATAATCCATTGTGATGATATAAAATTAAAGGATTAATAGTATCAATCAATTGGGAGAGCCAATATTTCCATCATCATAGTAAAATAATTGAACATATTCCACCACTACATTGGGTATATCTTTTTTATAGGATAATAAAAATTAATTTATCCAAATATAATTGTTAGGTTTTTTGACAATAATTTCTTTTAAACCCTTATAAAAAATACATTTGACTTCATTATATGATAATTTACATTTAATAAACATTATTTAATAATGTTATTATATTAAAATATTATTTATTTAAAAACCCATTAATTCATCAAAAATACATCTTAATTGAAATTGAATATTATAAATACAATTTGTTTTTTATTGTATAAAAATAAAAAATATTTATAATGTAATAATAATAAGAAGTAAATATAACCATTATTATATTTAAAATAATATACATACTCATATTACTAGGGTTTTGATATATATCTCTTTAATAAACCAAAAAATTCCCTAAGGGTAAGGTGAACGATGGTGATACTTTCATAGAGTGGTTTGGTATACATGGTTTTGGTCGTGATCTCAATGATCTTGAACTTCTCCTGTAAACGATTTCACTCATACTTAAGTTGTTGGATCTAGACTTAGGCTTCGTTAAGGGAAATACCAATGATTCTATCTCCCTTTTAAGCTCCAATAAATGGGATTCATAGGGTATGATCATACTGGTTGAGTTCATCACTTCCTTTTTTCGTGTCAATTGGATTTTTTAAAACCCTATATTTACATTAATCATGTAATCACTATTCAACAGCTATATTATCAATAGTAATGATTCTTAATGATCTTTTAAATATGATAAGATATAATAAAACCAAATATTTTTATCTATTTTCTAAAACCATATGACATAATATTACATTTAATACAAACACTAAGGGAATTTTATTTATAAAAGTTTGGGTCATTACAATCTTACCCCTTTTAGAAATGTTTCCCTATAAATTTTCTTTTCCAAAAAAACAGATGAGTATAATTTTGTTTCATCACTTATTATGGTTCCCATATCACTTATTCAAACTTTTGGTATCTTAATGATACATTGACCAGGTAAATTATCTTATTTCATTGAACTTTGTCTCTATGATATACGATATTCACTGGTTTCTACTAATAGGAAAGATCATTCTCCAATGATACCACATCTATATTGAGTACATGTGAAGGGTATGTTATGCACTTCCTCAAGAGTGATGCATGGAACACATAATATACTTGAGATAGGTCAGGTGTGAGTGCTAGTTGATAGGCCACTACTCTAATGTGATCAAGGATCTTAAAGGGACAAATATATCTTGGAATAATCTTTCCCTTCATCCTAAATATCATGAATTTAATCCATATAGATATATGGTGTAATAACATGTATCTAAGCTCAAACTATGGGTCTCATTGATGATTTTAAACATAGATATTTTTCCGACTCTGAGAAGCCTTGATGTATTGTTGAATTGTCTTAACCTTTTAACAATTTCCTTAACCATTTCAGGACATATCAATTTTTGTTCTCCAAATTCATCCCAACATGCAGGTGTTCTACACCTCTTCCCATAAAGGTATTCATAGGGATCCATTTGTATTCTTGAGTAGAAACTGTTATTTTATGATAACTCTACTGGAGTAAGATATTGATCCCATCATTTTTTAAATTTAATTGAGCATGCTCTAACAAGTCCTCAAGTGTCTGGATTGTCTTCTCAGATTGGTCATAACATTGAGGGTGATGAGTCATTATAAAGATCAAATCAATATTTATATAATTTTGGAGACTCTTCCAGAACATGGAGTCAAATCTTTGATCTCACTCAAATACAATCAATAGTGGTATTCCATGTATCCACACCACCTCTCTAATGTATATCCTTACAAGTTGATCAGGTAAGAACTCCTCTAAAAACTCAATGAAGTGTGTTGTCTTTGTAAGAAAATCCACCACAATCAGATAGCATTATTTTCTCTTGATGTCTTCAAAAGACCAGTGAAAACTTCTTTGGTGGTGTTTTTCCATTTCCAAGTTGGTATGGGTATTGGTTACATCATCCCCTTGGATTGTTTCCTTTTTTCTTTCACTTGCTGAAATACAAGACATCTTGATGTATATTCTTTTATCACCTTCTTAATATTTACCCATCAATAATGCTCTCATAGATCTCAATACATCTTTTTGCTTCCTAGATGGATGGATAAAGTAAAACTATGTGCATCATACAATAGCTCCTTCATTAACTTTGGATTTTATTATACACATATTTGTGACCCAAATCTCATAACACCTTCTTCATTAAAGTTGAACTCTATGGATTACTCTTTTATTTTATCTTCCACTTTATTCTAAATACCACATAAACTCTTTGAGAATCCTTTATTCTCTTCATAAGTAATAGTTGATAAATCATTTGTGAAAGGATTGATTATGATTCTCCTTTTATGATTCCCATGTTCATCCTTTTCAAGTCTAAGAATAATGGATCATTCACATTTCTCATCAATGATAAAATTATTGGATCCTTTATACTAAGAGCGACTTCCACCTTATTCTCTTTCTCAGTATGGTAGTGGATTGATTAGTCATTGTCCTTGATCATCTCTACCCGTATTTTTTGGAACATATTCATCTCTTTCTATGTGAATATATACTTTAGTTTTTTTGATTCATATATATTTCATACTTATCCCCAAAGAGATAATTCCACTATATTTTCAACATGAAGATCACTGCATCAAACTCTAGATCCTGAGTTGGGTAGCTCTATTCATGAACTTTCAATTTCCTTGAGTAATAGGATATAAATTTTTCATTCTTCATTAATGCACAACCCAATCCTTTCTTTGAAGAATCACTGAATACCACAAAAATTTCTCCACTTACGGGTAGTGTGAGAATATGTGCAGTGATAAGTCTCTTTTTCAAATCCTTGAATCTCTCTTCACATTCATCATTCCAAGAAAAATTTACTCCCTTATGAGTTATCTTGGTTAGAGGGTTTAACAATCACAGTAAATTTCTAAAAAATCAACGATAGAACTCATCTAATCCAAGGAAACTATTGATATATATCATAGATATTAGCCTCAGTCATCCTTCAATTGATTCTATTTTTGAAGGGTACAAAGATATCCCATTAATTTTGATTATATTTCTCAAGAATGAGACTTCCTTTAACCATAACTCACATTTTCTGTACTTTTCATAAATCTTCTCCTTTCACCTGATCATTAGAATAGTTCTCAGATGATCCTCATGATCTTCCTTGGTTTTTCATAATATTAGAATATCATCTATAAATAATACCACAAATTTTTAGAGGTAATCTCTGAAGAATCTATTCATAAATTCCATTAATATTTCCTGATAATTAGTGAGTTTGAATGGAATTATCATGAACTCATAGTTCTCATACCTTTTACAGAAAGTGTTCTTAGGAATATCCTCCTTCTTCACCCTTACTTGATAATATCCCGACTGAAGATCCACCTTGGAGAAGTATTGTGTTCCATATAGATGATCAAACAAGTTATCAATCCATCATAAAATATATTTTTTATTTATTGTTATCTTTTTTATCACACAATAATCAATAACAAATCACATTAATCAATCCTTCTTCTTAATAAAGAGTATTGGTTCACCCCACAGTGAAGCACTTGGGTGTATGACCCCTTTATCTAGATTATCTTGTAGTTGTTTCTTCAGCTCCTCAAGTTATATAATATCCATTCTATATGTATTATTGGATAATTTAAATTCCCTAGGTATAAGCTTGATTAAAAATTCAACCTCTTGTCTAGGAGGAAGACCAAACAATTCTTCCGGAAACACATCAGCATGATCCCTCACAATGTGAATGTATGCAAGGATGAAACTTTACTTAGACGCAATCATTTGAGCTATATATTATTTCCCATAGGATAATAATATTCTTTCCTGAGATATTGGTACTAAAAAAGATTCATCCTCCTCCTTTCACTTGTAAAGAATTAGGGGGTTGATTCATGATAAATAGAGTGATTTCCATCCCATGAAAATTTATGTTGGATCTATATAGGGAAAGAAAATCCATACCAATGATTTCATTAAACTCCACTAATGGTAGTATCATAAGGTTTATTAAGAAATTCATCCCATAAATTTTGATGTGGGAGAAGTTATATAATTGGAATGTAATAATTTCCCCTTTTTCCATTTTCACTAACAACTCTACTTCTATGCTTTTTGGTGGTGTTTGAATAGTTCTTTTAAACTTGCATGAAATATAGGAATTCATAGAACTAGAATAAAAAAGTATGTTTGATATTCTTGAATGAATAACTAGCATAGCTATCACCACTTCATTGTTGGGATCCACCTCATTGTTTGTGATGGAAAAAGATCGCCCTTGTTACCTTGGGGTTGTTGGTTGTCTCTAAAAATCCTTAACAAAGTGCATTGGAAATCAAATACCATGGTTCCTTATAGTTTAAAAAATTAACAATGAATTGAGGGTTGACCGGAGCATTCCTTTCCTCCAACACATTAGTGGGTTTATCCTGTGGGAACTCTCAAGCTATGTTTCCTTCCTTCCCACACCTAAATCATTTCCTCACCCCCCCCAAGCAATTTTTGGGGTACTTCTTTCTATGATTTTGAAAAATGAGATGTTTAAATTTCTTAGCACCATTATATTTCTCCATAGAACCATTAGAATTAAACTCCACTTCCCACTTATTATCCCCATGATACCCTTGAGATTCTTATATCTCTATTTCAACTTTTAGGGCACATCAGATAATTTCCTCATAACTATTGAAGTCTTGGATCACTATGGTTTTTCATAGACTATCTTTTCTCCAACCAAATAAGTTATCAACCTTGAATTCATGGGTAATGAAAAATATATGGGCATATAGTACACGTATTGTGATGTTTTTATCACACACACTGATATATTATTCATCTATTTGATTGATGGAAAAAAATACCCTTCCATTTTAGGTTAGAGAGTGCAAGGAAAATATTTATTAAAAAACATTTTCTATAATTCCTTCAATCCTATCACGTCAATATCTTCCTTAGGATTCATAATCTTGGTCAATGTCCACCACTAATAAGTTTCTCCCTCCATACGATAAACATCCAGTAGAACCTTCTCTTTCTCAAAATACTGAAGGATAGAGAATATCTTCTCAGTAGAGTTGATCCATTGTTCCGTGATTAAGGGATCAGATGATACATTAAAAGATGGATCCCTTTGTCACATAAAGGTCTCAATTGCATCTTGTTCTTTCTTATGGGGATTTGGGTGCTCCTCTTGATCCAAGTTTCTATTCATAACTTGAGTTATCTGATAGAGTATCATAATAAAGTTTGTGGTTCTTGCTCCCATTGTTTTGGGCATCTCATTAGGGGAATCATCACATTTCCCTTTATATTAGTTGTTTACACTATTCCTCTTATTTCTAGTCATTAGCTAGAATAAATGTAAAATTAAGGATGAGTATTTTTAAACTATTAAACATAGAAATGGGGATCCAATATCATTGATGTTATATATTATAAAATAAATTTATTTCTTAACTTATGAATTTCTAGGCTTCAATCTATGTTATCCATGATCTATCTCCTAACATATATTCTTATGGGGATTTTTTCTCTTAACAATGGTTCATAATGAGCTTATGAATTTACCAAAGAATATCAACCAAAAGTGTTAAAATAGGTGTGCAGAAAAGCCCATTATCATGCACCAGTTCTCAACCAAGTCTATCTCAATGCGGTGTTTTTAGGTCTTACCCCTATGTACATTTGTTTCAGAGCCTCATCCACTTATAGAATCCAGATAGGGATATATTTTATAGATAAACCACTTATTATATACTTACCAAATTTTAGGGATGTTTTCTTATACTTAGTCTTATCCCTAAGGATTTCTCTATAGTTTTCTAATCATAATCCAAAAAATAAATATACTTTTCATTTCATACCAACTATGACAACCTTGCCCTTTATTATATATTAATTCATGATTTACTAGATAATATTACACATAATAAAACTCAGAAGATCAAGAAGTATAGTGTATTTGGGAATTAGGTACATTAAATAAAAACTTAAAATAGATAATACATATCCAATGTTGAAAACTTCTTTAACATTATCATATTATTCCTTCATACTTAAAACTGAATGGGATAACCTAGGGAAATACATAAAAAAGGGGTGACATATAATGCCCAGTAAGGGAATAAACATCGAATAAAATAAATAAAGTAATAAAAGTCAGTAAATAGGAATATAAATTGGGTATAAAAGATGTGATAATAATATACATTAACAATAATACATGATATATCATGATAACATAAACGTGACATGGGAAATGTGGTCACAACTTAAAACACTACATTATAAACATAGGTCAAGGATAACTGCCAAGAGATCATGATAAAAAAAGTATTGTGATGGATTAGGGTCACTCCATAATATTTTTAATGATGTCTCATGAGACTAAAATATTACCCAATGCATTGGAGTGCTATATAATTTTGGGTTCACCTGTCACTTTCATTTTATTCTCATGCTTAAGTGTGCCACATAGATCATAAAAGGTGGATTCATTCATCATATTATTTTATTACATGATAAAGTAGTGTGAAATAAAGACATGTAAGACCCAAAGAAATAATTATAATTTCATAAAGGTTAATGCCCTTGATTGGAAATGGGTATGGGCATTCACTGCACAATTGTTTGGCATGGAAAATTATAGTGAAATTTCGATAACATAACAGGAGCGTATAAATGTTCATGGAATGGATTAATGAGAGTGGAAGGGGTATATAATCATTTATAAATAATAGGGTAATTAAGGGGGATATGTAAGTACATATCCCAACATTAGGAATTATAGAAAAATGGAATAAGATTATAAAGATACTTAAATAAAGAGGAGAATGAAAAAACCCCTTACCTTGAGAGTGTGCCTTCAAATGCTTGGAAGGATCTTCTTGAGAGATTGGGGGTGCCTTGGGAGTACTATAGGGAGTTCAGTGAATATTAGTTATGTTATTCAAGGATTTTTAGTGATGAGAAATGGGATCTTGGTTGGGTTTATATAGGAAATGAGTGGGGGATTCTTTATTATTTCTCAAACATATGTTTTGGACTATATATAATAAAATAACCAAAAAAACAAACCTTACCATGGTTTTTTCAAATGGTTTCTAACAAAATTAGTTTTTTATTTATTTTATTAGTATAAGGTAATAAATTATAAAAATAATACCCTTGATAATGTGGAAGTGAGTCATACTCTTGAATAAATGATTTTAAAACATTAAAATACATTAATTGTTATGGAGGATTCATAAAGGATTTATAAAATTACTAAAATAAACATATAATCACATAATTTTAAATAGAGAACATATATTTGGTATTTTATAACATTTATAGTATTTATTACATCACTTTTTGATCATTAGGTAACATAATACACACTGTATATTTATATCGTATTTAAAATTTTTACCTAAAAATTTGACTGTCACATAAAACTATGAAAAAATAATTATTGGATAATTATGATGTTATGATTCCAAAAATAATATAAATTTTAACTAAATAATTTTATAAATATGTTAATTCTTACTCTTAAACCAATAATAGACATTTATTGAGAAATTATTGGATTTTTTACAATAATATTTTCTGAACCCTTATAAAAAAAATACATTTGACTTCATTATATGATCATTTATATTTAATAAAAATTATTTAATAATAATATTCAATTAAAATATTATTTATTTTATAAAACCCTTAAGTTATAAAAAATATGACTTAATTGAAATTGAATATTAAAATTTCAATTTGTTCTTTATTGTATAAAAATCAAAATAATTTATAAAGTAACAATAATAAGAATTAAATATAACCATTATTTTATTGAAAAGAATGTACATAGTCATATTTCGAGGGTATTGATACATATAACTTTAATTCAACATCAATATATTTAAGGGTAAGGTACATGACTATGAGACTTTCATTGGGTGGTTCGGCATACCTGGTTTAGGCCATGATCTCGATGAGCTTTAACTTCTCTTATAAACAGTTTCACTCATGCATAATTTGTTTCATATCATCTTGGGATTGGTTGAGGGAAAACCCTAGTGATTCTATATCCCTATAAATATTTGATAAATGCGCTTCATAAGGTACAATTCTAGTGGTTGAGGTCATTACTTCCTTTTTCTATGTCAATTTAATTTTTTAAAACCCCTATATTTATATTAATCATGTGATCACTATTCAATGTCTATATTATCAACGATAATGATTCTTAAAGATATTTTAAATAAGAAAATATATACTAGAATCAAATAAGTGAATGTGTTTTATAAAACCATAATAAATAATAACACATTTAATTCAACCACAAAGAGAATTTTATTTATAACAGTTCGGGTCATTATAGTAGTGTAGTTGAATATCTTTCTAACAAGGTATAACATGATTATTCCTACTTATATGAAAATAGGATATTTTTTCTTAACAAGACTTAATATACTTATCCAATTTGGAAAAGTATAACTTGATCCACTCCCTTAAAGGTATTTAAAACTTTTTATGCTTCTCGGTAAGAATCAAGAGGGGGTACCAATAAACTCATTCTCATATATGGTAGAAAAAACATCTCTATAACCAGGTATGGTAAAACATGAATTATTCAATTTAAATGGTAGTATGTAGGATCTAATTATGCACATACATTTTTCAAAAATGATAGGGTTATAAGCATAATCAAATCTAGGGAGATTAAATACAAATAACACAAAAGTTCCACTACCATGATCAACATGATAAAAACATATATCCAATTTACTATCCTAGTTTCCATTCACTATTTATCTTCCCTAAGTGATTTCATCCCCAGTAATATGAACCTAAAAAAGGTTTTAGTGATCAATACATTACTATAACTCATTATATACAATAATAAAAAATTATATGAAATCATTTCATCAGGGCTCAGAATAATCAAGTATCTAGTTATGAAAATTTTGATCATACATCATATTTAATTCCCTATATAACACCCTTATCCATTTGTATGAGGTAGAGTAATAATTAAAAGATAGATTAATACTAGTTCCATTAATAATATTATATAAGGAGATATGTTGAAATTTTTTAGTACATGAGATGAGATATACACTTCTATATTTAAGCAACAATAAGGTTTCAATTGTGTTATCATGAAGATTATGTGAGACTAGTTAATATCCAAGAGAGGACCATTTTAATCCCTCATATTTCTATAAAATCATCATGAATTATGAAATTCCAACAATAATTGCTAAAATAGATTCAAGGAAATGTCTAAGGGCTATGATAGTGGGAGCATTCCCAAGCCCTTGATAGTCTCATAACATCCACCCAATGGCCCAAAGGCCTTCATTTTTTTTCATTGATTTTGATAATCCACCTTTCAAGGGGTGTGGTGGATCCCTTACAAGGCCTATAGGAATAAGTATTACATGGACCATAGGCCTTAGAAGAATTCATTTCCCATAGGCTTCAAAAATTACATAAACCCCAGACTAACTACTTGGAACTGATCCTCCCCAGCATCTTCATCATGAATTTAGCTCTCTACCTTCACATGGTTGTTCGTCTAGGCATCCCATGCATGCACAAGCTTGTCCTGATGGAAGGTGTCATACCCTCTCATTCTTGTAATCCATGTAGCTTCTACTGTGGTGAAATCTCTTTGCTCATCCTCTTATAGAGCTTGTTCCATGTAGGTTATCTGGTTTTCATCTACACTTAAGGTTTTCTGAAGGCCTTGAGGTGGCCTGAAGGCCTTACTGTCCCAAAGGCTTGGGTGTCTTGAAGGCCTTAAAGGACTTAGGGAAAAAATCGATGGCCTGAAGGCCCAAATGGGGGAAAATTCCTGACTGCTAAAGTGCCCAACAGTGCCTACTACAGTCTCGTTATAGTATTGCACAGTTCCAACTACAGTACCTACTACAGTACTACTACAGTACCCCGGAAATTATGCCTCCTCCTAGATTTGATCCCAGGTCACCTGGATGCACTTAAGAGTCCTCACCAACTGGGCTGAGGCTCATGTTTAGTCTCATAACATAATATTCATTATTTTGAAGAAAATATTCCCCTTTTATGGGGGAAAATTATTATGTTCCATTTATATGGAGATATTATTTCCTATCCCTTTACTCTTTCTCCTTTTCTTTATATAATTATATTTCTCCACCATGGTGTCAATTTTATCAAGGATTTGAGATTCCTTAACCCCAAAAAGGTTATCAATTTTCTAGAGAGGCTGAGAATCCCCAACATAATTGGCCTACAAAATTCCATTGAGTAGAGTGAATGTGTTTCAAAAGGTTTCTAATCCAATGGTTAGGACCTCTACTTGCATTATTCTATAAAATTTTCCCAATGGAACATATGTGAAAGAATATTCCTCCCAAGATAGAGTCATTTTCCTTAGTCGATTCTTCTCGGGTATACCCACCTATTTATAAAATAAGCTCAAATTTTCATGTGATAGCATGAATTATAAAACATTTACCTTCCCACAAACTCATCTTGTGTTCTAATTCTAATACTAAATAATAATATAATTTCCAAAAAAAATCAATCGTAGACCAAGAATAATATTAAGAATAAGAAAAGATAAAACCATGATTTGTTTCATTATAATAGAAAAAACTAATAATATATTCTTATTAAGAATAAATTATATTTTCAAAATCAATAGAAAATATAAATTAAAAAATCATACATTAAAAAACAAAAAACAATGAAAATAAATATGACCTGAAAAATCATTTCCCAAGATTTCAGTAGATTAAAAAAAATATTTTTTACAAAAAATGCAAAAAAAAAATTAAAAATTAAAAATCAATAAAAACATTCAAAAACATCAATTATTGATCTTTGTAAAATCTAGAGAAATTAAAATATTAACACAGACAATTAATAATGAAACTAAAAGAATGAAAATTTTTATCTAAAGAGTAATAAAGTTCCAATAGTAAAAGTATTTTATATGATAAATTTGTTAATTAAATTGTATATTAATGTTAAAAACATTTAAAAAATTAAATATTTAAATATAAATCAATAATCATTCATGATTTGATATTATTTTACAAAAGTTTATATGTGTTAATAAATTCGTTCATGACAAACCTTCTACCATTAATCATTTTCTGACAAAATAGTAATGTTTGTGTTCTTTAATCTACATTGAACTAAATGGATTAAATTTTAATGCAGTGAGGGTAACATTACATCTAACACATATCTTACTATAATGTCAATGAAATTTTGAATTATATTGAAATACCTGATATTCATCTTTAAATGTATTTATGAGATTACATTTATTATTAAATAGTCTGGTTTTCTTCTTATATAATGTTTTATTTTAATAAGAATCAATTGTTAACTCCTATAACTCCTATAGTTTAAATTTTTGTATCAATGTCAACATATTTATATTCACAATTTCTTGATTTTATAACATAATATGATTTATGTTGAATCTTTATTATTAAATAATTTTTTTAATAGCACGAATAAATGGTGATATATACATTATTTCCTTATATGTTTTTCTATATTCCCAAAGTGGTTCATTCAACTTTTTATATGAATATTTCCTATTGGCTTTTACAATTCATTCAATATCATTTTTAATTTCCCTATTTGATAAATTTTTTAACCCATTACTTTTTGGTTGATATTAATTTCATTTCTTATGGGTGGTTCTAATTTCTTTCAATAGATTATAAAAAACATTAATATATAAAATTAGTTCCTAAATCACAAAAAAAATATTATAAACTCCAAATCAATGAAATATGTTAGTTTTCAAATATTTACATACAAAAAATGCATCTTATTTTATAAAATCGTTGGATTAAACCAGTAAAGGCACATAATTTACAAGTAAAATGATATAATAATAATCATTATAGGGTAGAAATGGATCCATAAAATAAATTCTACTAACATAAAACTCCTCAAAAAAATAATAGGATGTAAGGGAACATAATTCCTCATTTAAAAAAGATCCAAAATATTGACATAAAGAAAAATATTTAAATAATTTATATTAATCCTTAAATAAATATGTCTATAAGAACTAAAAATCTAAAAAAAATTTGCAAACATATTTTGACCAAAATGACCTCTGGTTGGTAAAGAATTAAGAAAGGTAAAGGTTGAACATTTTTTTATTTTGGAACACATTTTATCATAATTAAATAAGAATATTGTTTCTAAATGATAGGATAATCCTAAAAATAAAACTTAGTATCAATTTTTAATTTAAAAATTTGAGTATGATTAAAATTACATGGAAAATTAAAATAGTTAAATAATTAAAAATATGGTAATACAAAGGTAATTAGTATCCAGCGATAGTAGATTTTAAATTTAGAAAAAGTAATAAACAATTAAGAAGAATAATTATTTTCAATTCTGGTCAAATGATCATCTATAACATTTTTTATCCCAATATAAACATTAATTTATAATGTATATTATTGAAGTCCCAGAATCTATCATTAAATCCTTGGTTTTTATTCCTTTTTATTTAATATATATCTAATCGATGAATGGTATGAATAAAAAATATCTTTAGATCCTAATAAGTATGATATAAACTTATCTGACTAAAAATATATATAATGTATCTTTCTCAATAATTATATAATATAACTTATCTCTATTAATAATTTTAGAGGGATAGTAAAAAATGATATTTTGCCTGTTTTATTGCATAAAATAGCTCCAACTGCCCTGTCTAAGGAACCAAAAATTAGTTCAAATGGTAAGTTCTAGTTCTGTAATTATAAAATTGGGAAAACATTGAAATATTTATTTAACATAGAATAATATTCTTGAAATTTATTATTGAAAATAAAATGAATGTAATTATTAGATAACTTGGTTATTGGTAATACAATAGAACTAGTGTTTTTAATGAATCGCCTATAAAAATCAGCATGTCCTAAAAACAATATATTTTCATTAAATTTTTTTAATTAAGGTAAATAGTTAATAATATTAACATTATCTTGGTTAGATAAAATTACATTAGGTGAAATGATATTACCAATAATTAGGCCCCTCATAACCATGAAATGATATTTTTTATAATCTAAATGTAAGGTAATTTGAAAACATTTTTTCAATATCTTATACAAAGAATAAAAAATGATTCATATTAATTTTATTAAATATTAAAGTCATCTATAAATAATTAAATAAATATCTCATGAAATTAGAAAAATGAACCCATCATACAGCATGGGGATGTGGTAGGGGAATTATAAAGGCCAAAAGTCATCCTCCTATATGAAAAAAAATAAAAAATGATATATATATATATATAGTATTATCTTAGTCCTCATGTGCTATGGGTATTTGACAGTAACTAGTTTAACCATCTAAGAAACAAAAATGTGACCTTCTAACTAACCATTCATGAATATTATATGGGAACATAAATGGTTTGTGATCCTACATAGTGACCTCATTCGATCCATTATAATCTATGTAAATTCACCATTTATTTTTTACTCTAATGGGTATCAACTCTCCTTTCCCATTAGGAACAATGATTAGGCAACTCTTTTTTGGGAATATTTGGGCCAAAATCACCCAAATATCATCTAAAATGGGATAAATTATGCTTTACCATAATAATCTAGTGACTTATTCTTAAATAACATAAAACATTAGGGTATTTAACCCCATTTGAGGTTGTCTAACTATTTTATAGCTCTCATATAAATAATTTCCATGCATCAAAAGATTATAAATAATTTCATGATGTTATATCAGTTCCAAATGATGATTTTCCTATTTTATTCCATGAAATTAATTGATTAGTTCTACTTTAAATAGTAAATTTTTTTAAATAATAATAAAATAAATTTTATTACTATTTAAAAATATATATTTTAGATTTTTAGGGAGTTCATTTATTTTTTTGAATGAATTTTTAGCCTCATATTCATCATGATTATTATTTTAATTATTGTGTTACTCATATATGTAAGAATATGTGATGTTTAACATCTAATTTTCAAGGATATTTAGATTATACATAACTTATTTGGTTTAAGAAGTTGTAATTTAGATCAGGTTAAATACTTATTTTTTATCATTTTCAACCAATTCATGTTGCACAATATAATTTTTTTGTTTCTAGGAATTATTTTCATAAAAAAAATTGTTAATATTTTAGAATTATTTTTATTTAATAATTGAATTCCAAGAAAAATCATGGAGGAATCTCAAAAAAAAGGTGTTGTTTTTCTTTAATTTAGAGGTTCAAATTATTGTAAAGAAAAAAATTCAATATTATTTAAATAAATTATTCCATATTTTTTAACCTATAAAAATACTTTTCATCCAATTAGATTTCAAAAAACTATAAATTCAATAATTTTCACTCAAACTTAGGAAAATACTCATTTTTTAACACACATGCATCACAATAATTAGAATCCTCCCACAAGTCAAGAATGAAACTTTTATTTTCAAAAATGAAGTCAAAAAAGTTATTCACTAAAGAATCAATTTAAAAAATATAAGATTTCCATGGGGTTATTTAATAACACAAGTGATGTTAAACATGAGAACTTTATCACAACATTGCATGATGAAGTATTGTAATTGACATCAATCATTGTTCAAGAAGTCATGAAAAAGGGTCTCCAAAATATGTGGGATAATTTTACTTTAGAATAATCTTCCTCCAAATAAAATATATAAAATTAAGTTTTAAACACTTAACCATTATCCTTTTTAAGAAAATCCTTTTGTAATCCATGTATGATTATAATGCATTTATTTTAAAGTTACAAAATAACATTAGTTTTTTATAAAGAATGTAGACCTAGAATACCATGAATTAAATTAAAAGGTCTATAATAACATTAACTAGAGAACCTAGATCCGATAATGAGAAATTTTCTAAATTTATATATTTTATAATTCAAGGTAAAAGTACCAGGTCCATTTCATTTTATAGGGATGGAAAACGAGTAAAATTCAAAACATCTTGGATCTTTCTTATATTAATGAAAATTTCCTTTGAAAATATAATCAATTTAAGATTTTTTTTCAAAAATTAATGAAAAGTGATATTTTTGTAAACATTTCCAAAATAGTAAAAAAAACTCTAGTTCAGTCTCAGCAGGTTTCTTACCTTCTATAATACTAGAGTAAAATGGATTTTAAGGGCTAAAAACATGGATTTATTACAATATACAATGGTTTTTTAGATAGAATATAGTTTTATTCATAATTTTAAACAACACTTTATATAAAATACTAAAATTATTCATTTTTATTAACAATTTCAAATTTTAATGGTCTGCTTTTTGTCATTAAATTCATTTTTAAGAGGATTTCCAGGTTCTTTTAGAATCTTTTTAATCCAAATATCTATGATATTAACTTTAACCATAGGATTTGAAATAGTTTGTAAAGATAATTGGTTACAATTCTTTTTATATATTTATTGTATGCTATAATTAATCTATCAGGACACTCCATTCACTGGTTACCCTTCTATTTTATCATTGGAGATGGAGATATCCTCTAAATTATGCCTCTAATTGACCATAGTTTGGTGACTAACAAAGAGGGTATAAAATGTATACAACTAGTGGTAATTACACACAATATACAAATTTTAAGGATAATAAGTAAGATCCACCAATAATGGCATTTATATATACAATAAAGAAACCATCCTAATAAATAAATGATATTTAATACAATAAAAAGAAAATTAAATTACCAAGAACAAGTTTAGTAAGTTACAATGAACTCCAAAAAATCCTGAGTAACTCCCCAAGATAGTAATGCCCATATTTATCACTAATTATCCTCTACGGACCTAAAAAAAGTTTATAATATATATATAAGGTGACCATAATGCTATAATAAGTAGGATCCTCCTTGAATCCTATAATGAATATGTGAAATAATAATATTAAATCCTAGTGAATAAACAAATTAAATCAACTCACTACCTAATATGTAAAACTATACACCATACTTTCTAGAGATCATTAAAAATTGATGTCAGATTTATATCAAAATATTACACATTAGAGAGGTTACCTGTATCCACATACCCAATAGTTTGTTTATCTAATGTATCAATTCCAAGGTTTGTGTTCTTTAATCCCTTCCATAATTTATCCTACACCCCCAAGAAACCAATTCATAACCACATCTCATCGTGAACCACATGTACACATATCTCAACCACATCGTACCACATCCAAAACAAAGTAACGAGTCCAAAATTCGTGATGACCCAAGTATCATGAATTAAACCTCAGTGTATCATATCCCATGTAATAACACTTATGTTAACTATAGTCACTATAGTTAAAATACATGTTTTTGCTATAACCTCAAGTCACTACAAACCACACACACATGTATGGTAAAAGTGAAATCCATAATAGATTATATAGAGATACACTCAATAACTGGGGAAATTATATCATATATATGTCTATACAACATGGTATTTCTAAATGGATAATGGGTAAGAGTAATTACTCAGCCATATATTCCCTCACCAACTTAGATATTTCAGAAACCAATTGAAACCTAAAAAATTTGGGTGCTAGATTCCTACTCAAATTAGGTGGTAAAGTGTATGAAATCATAAAATATAAAGAATAGTTCATCACATAACTAAAATAAGGTAAACTACATATCCTTAAACTTAATTGTATCTATTTTCCCACATGAAAATTAGTTTCCACAGATAAGGCCTAAGAGACTTGATTGAAAATAGATATGTAAGAATCAATATTCAAAATCATTAATCCTTTTTAATTTAGTAATTAGAAATTACAAATCCTTTATTAATCTTATTATAAAATTCAAGTCTAGTAATTTCCTCTCATCACAAGATAATATTCTTTTAAAATTTATATTTAAATTTCCAAGATACCATCCCATGCTCTTAAAACACTCATTCTAATGATCATATGGTTTTTATTTAATATTTAATCACTAACATAATTAACACACAAACCCATGAATTCAATCACAATCCATTTTCCATTCCATATTCATGGAATTATAAGACTCTACCTAAAACCCCATAAGTGAGATAAACTCACAGTACATTGTCCAACTATAGTAGAAAATTTTAAATCAAAAGAAATTACCATCAGGAAAATAATCCATCAAAAGGAAAAAGATCAAAAATAATAGATAATCTCATCTCTCAACCCATACCTAAATTTTCACTAACTATACCAACATCAACCTCTTCTCAATGAATGTAAACAAGTATGCCATCATCTCAACATATATCATCCATTCATAAAAAATATCCTAATATTAATAAATCCTGCATATAAAATATTATAAAACCTCAACCATCCTAGATCTCATATATTTAGAAAAAATGGTTATTTATCCCAAAAAACTTATGGAGAAACCCAAACCATAACACTAAGGAATACAACATTATAAACAAGAATGATTTGTTCCCATTTACCCTAAGAATTTAATTCAAAAAAAAACAAGTTCCATTAATTTCTTGAGTTATACAATTAATTAATAGTAGGTATCAATAATAATAAAACTAATAAAATCAGCTAACAATATCTAATAATAAAACATAAAAATTCATCAAAAAATACTTTCATATTCAAATATTTTCAAGGATGTAAAATAATAAACATCAAATACCTATTTTATTATTTACTTTATCTTACCAGTATTACATTGTTTAACCAATTTCAAGAATTTCATCCATTTAAAGGATAAAAAAGATTCATTGTAATCAATTTAACACTTCCTGAAAAATATCAAGAGGCATCATCCATATAATTAACCATATATTACACTGTATCACTTTCCAAATTTCATTATTCTTTATGTTTTCCATATTATAATATTTATTAGGTTGATTAATCTATTTAACTAAAGGATATAAATTATGTTAATCCCATACCTGTATATAAAATAAGGAGAATATATGAATCCATTTCCTTAAAACAAATCATTCAAAATTCTCTAAGAAAAAATGGAATAACATGCACATAACTCTAAATCACCTCTCTCATGAGGAACTCATAATCCCTATAGATATATCACCATTTATTCTCTATTAATAATTAATAGAAATTAAATTAAAAATAGAGGATATAAAAATTCATAGCATAAAGATATATATATGTATATATAATGAGACTAATAGAGAAGAAGAAACTCAACTCATATCACCACAAAATGATCCTCTGAAGTTTGGGGAAAACACTTGGAAAAAGGAGGGTTAAAGACTCTAAAATTGTTCCTCGATTCACCTTGGGTTTAAAGGATACGGATAGAAAAAATATAAATATTATTGGGGTCATTAATTTATACATGTTGTTTAAAAAACAATAGCATAAACCTTTTTACCAAACAATAATAGAGAGTGTTTCTGCTAAAACTATGACTCAAAAAGGGAGGATATTCCAGAAGTGGTTCTCATCAAATATATCTTAGGAATATATGGTTAAATCCCCATTATATCTCCCCATAATCCAATAATACTGGTGTAACACCATGATGTATCCCCAATCCCACACTATAGTGACCCTTTTGAAGGTAGAGAGAATGAAATATAATCTTAGAGGATCCATGGGACAACTGATTCCATATGTTTCAGGGACCCCTAATAAGGAAAAGAGAACAATCCCAACCCTCAAGATACAAAGTGTAGACCAAGAAACTATACTCAAACCTCCTCTAGATTTATATAGACACCAAAACCCACATTCGAAACATCCATGCCTTATAGACCATTGTTGTTCCACAATCCCAACTCCAAAACTACACCATACTAAAATATAAAGTACCAAACCACAATCACCCTCTTACAACTGAATTTATATCAAAAAACACACTTATTATCCTCCATACTTTCCCAGAAACCTTCAAACACTGAAAAAATCAAAGGAAGGGATTAGGTAAAATAAGTTCATTATATAATATGCCTCTGAAATAATTATCAACTCTATAAATTTATACCAAACCCATGAAGGAAAAAAAGTTATAAAACATAATAATGACTCCACAAGATACTTCTTATAGATACCACTATATTAGGAACAAAACTAACACATCATAGGAATATAGTACATCACCATGAAATATAAACAATCAATTAAAAAATAAATCAAATGTTATACATGTTATTTGTTGGAACCAAAACAAATTACATGAACTTTCTTGTATAATCCATGAAATTGTCCTCTATAATATAATATAAGTTTGGTTTGAGTAAAAAATAATCTCGATGAATTAATAATAATAGAATGTTATTTTCATGTACTGTATGATTTCCCATACAATGAGGGATAATGATTTTTCTAAAATGTTTCCCAATCTAGTGACATGGTGGCGAGATCCTCCTTCTGGAAGTAGGTTATAGATTTTAAACATTACTAATAAAAATTGTATCAAAGCCTTGAAACCAATTTTTGAGGGTATAATAGGAAAATTTTCCATTGAGACTCCAAATATAGAGATAACAATGTATTATAGTGTAGTTTATTTCGCAGTAATCGATTTGACTAGTCGCAAAACCAAAATGGACATACAGATCAAAATTTATGTTCATTTAATGTTGGGAATTTGTTAATAAGAAATAAAAGATGGAACTCAAGGTCACCCACCCATGTTTCATGTTATCAATACTCCTTTACCCAGGTCCCTTACCCAACTTATTCACCTAAATCACTCATCCACCTCTTATGTGAACCCATGTGCATTCACCTAGGTTTGTGTGTAACACCCCAAGATTTCAGAGTGTGTTATTTCTTAAAAATAATTCAATAACTTGCACTACACGCAACACCGAGTTCAATCACACCATTAAAAGAGGTCATGAATAGTATTAACTATATTTTGAACTTTATATAATCCTTATAATTTTAGAATCCCTATTATGAGTTTCTTAGTCATAATGCAAGAACAGATTCACTTTCAGTATTTCACTTTTATCAACTTCTAATAGTGTAACCTTTTTAAATACAATATTTTAAACTTTTTGACTAAATGGGGACATCAAAAAAATTTAAAATGAAACATCCCAAGCTTCCACGGTACGCTTTCCTTTGAATAAAACAGTAGCGTGTGTTGTACGCAACTTCGTGTTTTAACACACCACAACTAATTAAACTAGCCGTTGTGAATAGTAATACCTACTTTTTGAAATCATATATATTCTATATTTCAAAATGGACTTCATTTTTGGATTCGGAATATCAAAATTAGCCTAGGGTGAAATTTTGGTACATTTCGGATAACTTTCATATTTTGATGAATAGTGAAAATTTCTAAATTTTAATTAAAAACAACTTTTTAAATCAAAATAATTAATAGTGATAAATTATGAATTTGAGTGGTTTTAAATTATATTTAGAATATATTTTTACCATTCAATTTAATGTTTATCATTGGACATAATTTTACAATTAAACCAAACATAAACAAGTGTCAATCTTTTGATAGTTATTATCTCTTAAAAACACGCTTTTTGTTTTAACAGCGGGAATTAATTTTAAATTAATTTCTGCCACTTCTGTGTTTTGAATTTAGGAAAATGGATTCCATATTTGGAATCAGGATGTCCAAATTATGTAAATAGGTAACTTTTATTTTTAGACATTTTGAATAATTACTGCGGTAAATATTTTATTTACCATGGTTAAAGGGTAAATCTGGTAAATAAGGGTTAAAAAAATAATATTATAATAATACAAAATTACCCTAAAACGTGTCTTAACCCTATTGGTTGATACATGTTCGACCATGGGCATCTTTGGGTCTATTTTGGGACCCCATGGATCCACTTGTAAGTGATAATGACACTTTATTTTAATTAAGTTAAAATGAATACAAAAATGACACAAGCATATATCTTTTAGAAGAACAATTTTTACATAGGGTTATACATGTTGGATTTTCGATTATAAATATTCATTAGAAAGATAAAAAGATTTCCTACATAATGATATTTTATTTATAATTTTTAGACAATAAATAAGTTATTTTATTTATGACACAATGATGATGCAGTAATTACTATAATAGTGAAAAATTAAAATAATTGATATTATAAATACCCAAATAAATATAATATGAAACTTTTAATGAATTAAAATAATTGTCTAGGCTAATATGATATATTAGGATTGATTTAATGGACTTTGTTCGAAGTAATCAATCTGTTATGAGTTTCAAAAAAATCAACTATTGAATAGTGTCAAAATTGACATAAAAGAGTTCTTAAAACAAATATTATATTATTAATTGATATTAAATTTTTAAAAATCTAAGGTTCGGCCAAGAGACTTATATTATGATAGGTTAATCATTAATGGACCACTTGGGGGTCGCTTGGATGTATATAGTAAGTTTATTAACCATATTATATAAAAATACAAAGAGACATTGTAAAAGTGAAACTAATTAACTTAGAGTTAATACTTAAAGATAAGGTTAATATAAGTACCCAAACCTGTATAAATTCTATTGGATGAGTTGTTTTCGACCTATCCCCACCTCATCCTTTGAATAGTCAACTTTGGAGCCTTTAGAAACCGAATATGAATTTATTATAAATTAATATTTCTAGCTTTTCCAAAGGTGCCCCTCACCCCTCTTATAAAAGGGCACTCCTCCTTCTCATTTATTCACACCTCTAAAGCCTTTTGGTTCGGCCAAACTCTGCCCAAATACTCTCCCAACATCCCTCACTACAACCTAGAGGCCTTAGTTTGATCAGAAAGCCAACCTAAGGAGCCCTTTTGATCAAATCAAAAGGAAGAACCCGAAGAAGAGGTAATGATTTCACCACCCTTTTCTAAGTTCATTTCTTCTTCCACTTCTTCTTCCTTTGTTCTTACCATTCTGAAATAATAACTCCAGTATCTCACATATACTGTGATGTTATTATAAATATGGTACAATCATATTCAGTATTCTATCCACCCTTTGAATAACATGTCACCATACGTGCGTACGTACGGCTTACCGTCTCCACGTCGTGGTGTAATTGTTATTCAATATAATATTATTTGGATGGGTATAATAATGATGTGTAACTCATGTAAATAATAAATATAACATGTTAATGATTCTGTATATATGATATACCATCCATTTATATATTATTTTAATATCAAAATAATGATATTGTCGCTCGTGCGTACGTACGGACTACCGTCTCCACGAACGCGATGAGATTCATTCTCCATCGTATCCATTCAAGAATAATTATCATTTTATGATTTAAAAATGATGTTTAAGGACTTGATATCATTCTGGATATGAATAAGATACAACAAACATGGCTTATGTAACAAAACATATAAAAGAAAATGAGTAAGTTAACACCCAAAACGATGATAATTCTAAGATATTATTAATAAATCAATGTTAAAAGATCATATATGATATCATATTAATATATATGATTCTTGTATAATTTAATAACAACTATTTCACCATTATACAGGAGGTTAACCTACCCCAACCAAGGAAAAGTACAAGGTAAGGGTTATTTCACAATCTCTTCATTATCCGAGGTTGTATTATACGTAATAATCTACTGGGATCTCTTTATCATCCACATCCATGTTTCTTCGAAATGTATTTCAAAACATTTTTACTATTTACAAGAATATGGGTTAAAGTCATTTATACCCTTGTTTGACTTTTTATAAGAGGTTTATAAAGGAATCTTTCCGTCGTTTTCAAAACAAGGTCCTTTTTAACCTTTTCGACAGAATTGAGGTAAGAATGTTTTTTTTAACTTAAACGGCGGGTGCGGTTATTTTCCGCCGTTATAAAATCGTCGAAGCTTCCCATACAAGCTTATAAGAATATTTTCAAAGAAAATGTTTTATTTTATATGGATCTTAAATGATTTCAAAATAAAAGGAGATATTTCTTTTAAAAGAATTTTGATTTCATCTATGTCAACATCCTTTGATGGATTTTAAGATTATTTGAAGTTGATTTATTATGATACAAAACTTCTATATTGTATTGAAGGTTTTGTGATATGTTTGACTGTGGATGTGCTATTTTTATACCATTCATAGTTTATTGTGAAAGTATTGACATTTCGTATGCTAGTTTTAATACGAATGTTTATGTTATGTTTAAACCTTTTCATATGGGAATGCATTGGACTTAATAAGTGACGGGTGGAGCCCGCTATAACTCCTCGATGCATCGGTAGGTCTCATGAGACAAACTAGTGTCTTGGCACAAGGCCTTGACAAAATCTTATTTGTAGCCTTGGCACGAGGCCTTGGCTATGTGGTTATGATAGTCTGGCATTATGCATTCCAACATTATGAAAGTGGTTATTGATTTTTGCATGTGATTATTCGATTAGTAGAATATCCATGTGAATAAGTAAATGGCATTATTTCATTTTACTTTTGCCATACCATGTTGAAGTTCAATTTTAAAAGGCTTTTGTTTTAGTAATGCATTGCCTTAAATGTTTATTCTTATTTATGAAAGTTTCCGCTATATTGTTATCCTTACTGGGCATTTGAGCTCACCCCTTTTCTATGTTTAATTTTTCCCCAGGATGTGAAGAAGTAAATTATGAATGACCTGCAGGGATATTATGAGGGGATAGTAGTGTGGATTATGGAGACATTATGTTGTTGTAGTAGTTTTTCATTTTATGATGTAATGTAAAACTTATGAATATATCTAGTGTTTCCAAGGCTACTAAACCAATCGGTCTTTCGAGATTTGATCTTTCTTGTGATCATGCCAATGTTATGAAGTAATGCACCGACTCTGGGTAGCTGGGGTCGGGGCGTTACAGTTGGTATCAGAGGAAGTTTAGTACAAACCTTGGAAGCTAGATTTAGATAAACTCTGATTAGATCACGTAGACCTAAGATGAACTTTGAGGATTAGTATAGAAGAACTTCCTAGAATATTGGTATTGTAGAGATTTTGTGAGTTTTCCGAGCAATACATCCCTGTCTGGATACGAGCAGGTAGAGGCGGCTCTGGCACAGATGTACCTAGGGGTAAAACCCGAAAACACCGCTTTGAGCTAGACTCGAACGGGAACTGGTGCACGACAACGGGCCTTGCTGCACTCTTGGTTACGACACTCCCGGGGGATATGCTTAGGATAACTCTCATTTTCTTTACATATCATTTTGAAGGGATTATGAGTATATACATCCTCAAAGAAAACATTCTTATGATTATGGATTATATCCATAAATAGTTCAATTTATGTTAAGTGTTTATAAGTATGGGATTATGTGTTTTGATTCATAAACTGATCTAGTTTATGCCATGGTATAGAAATGGCGCCCAGTAGAAGGAATGAGAACTCCAGAAATACACATGATTCAAAGCGAAGGAAGGATCATATCTTTCATGGTCTTAAGCTAGAATTTATAAGAGAAATAGTCTCTCATGTATTATCATCATATGAAGAAATAATATCATGTGTTGATAAGATAAGTAAAGAGTTTACTGAGTCCTATGGCTTTGAAGGGAAGCAAGAGAAGAAAAGGATGGAAGAGAGAAAGATGGATAAAGGGAAGAGGGAAAAGAAGAATTTTCTCATATGTGGTAACTGTGGAAAGAAACACCCTGGAACTTGCCTGAAAGGAATGGGAGTTTGTTATAAGTGTGGAGGAAAAGGGCACAAAGTACGTGACTGCAAGGGTGAGAAAATGGTTTCAAATGTACAATGCTTCATTTGCAAGGAGTTTGGACACTACGCGAGCCTATGTCCCAGTCATCAGACTATGCCGCAAATGATGTTATTGGATAATAATCAAGTTATGATACTACCACAGATGAAGAGGAATGATTAGAATTCTTATGTTGATTATGTCAATTGAGTGTTGTATCAACAATGTACTTGTTATAATAATTATGGAGTATATAAGGATTGTACTGCAGTACTATTTCATTAAGGACTTGAGATTTTGTGGAACAAAGAAAAGTGACTCAATAGAAGGTTAAATTTTTGGAAAATATATGGTTTAGAGAATGATAAATCATAATATAGTTCTGATACCGAGGTAGTGATTTTGGAATAATACATGATTGTTTTGGATAAATTATATTGGATATTCTTGACTACCTTGGAACTGATTAATGATTTGTATATTCCATCATTGTTGGGGTTTAAAACATTTTTGGATTAATGAAGTATATCCAGCATTCTATATGGAATAAGGGAGCATGAATGTAATCAATAAGGAATATGGTAATACATGATGAAGGTATTCATATGCTATTACGGGGTAAAAAGGATCTACATTATGGTTACCTTCCTTATAAATGTTGGACTGTGAGTTTGGACAGAAGTATTTTGGATAGTTCCAGTTTGGATTATTTTGGATTGCCATAAAAGGACAACCCGGAGGTCGGGCGGCAACCCGTCGCGTCCGGCAAGGCTGCGAGACTTGAACCCGCAACCGAAGGGCGACAAGGGTGTATCACCTACCACTGGCCCACGAGATGTCCTGGATTAAATAATGTAGTTTTTATTAAAAGATCTTGTAGATGAATTATAAATTCCTTTATTTTGGAACCCTATACGAATAGTGTAAATAGAATTTTTTTTACATTCTATTATCTTTTAGAGTGAAAGATGAGTTTGTGGTAGAAATTTATTAATGGATAAAACTCTAATTATAATGTAAGTATATCTCCTTATGATCTTAGCCAATCTCATAAATAAATTCCTCAATATTAAGAAAAGCAACTTAGAACAAAAATGTTTTCCTAGATGGTACCTTAAATCATCACTAATTTATGGATTTGGAATTGTTGGCCTTTTCATAGCCATGTTCTCTACCACTCTCCATCAGATAATTGATGGTTAGATTTTTCTTCCATATCCATATTTTCCTACATGGAACCCTAGTATGAGTTATTTTCGGTAATCTTCATACTTTCGACTCTTTATTTTAAATAGAGGCCTCATTAATTCATTTTTCGATGTGGGATTTCAACTAAGATATTTTGAAACGTCAAAAATGTGTTATCCTAATACCCTATTTTTTGTTGAACCGAAGGTATTTCAAATCATCATAGATTGATGAATTTAAGGACCTCAATTTTATACTTGTTTGTGATTGATGACCTCAATCACTACCTATAAATATTTACGTTTTTCCTCCAATTATATGTCTCTAATTGCCACCAATGTTCTCCTAATCGAGATCATAATTTGGTGGTGACCCTTTCATTTCTCTTTTCCTCATATTAAGACTAAATTTTAGTAACCCAATTTCCGATGTGGGTTTTCCCACAAATATATCTTCTATTTTCAACCTTTTATTTTCGAAGAACAATTTCAAATTGCGAGGACGCAATTTATTGAAGGAGGGGAGAATGTAACACCCCAAGATTTCAGAGTGTGTTATTTCTTAAAAATAATTCAATAACTTGCACTACACGCAACACCGAGTTCAATCACACCATTAAAAGAGGTCATGAATAGTATTAACTACATTTTGAACTTTATATAATCCTTATAATTTTAGAATCCCTATTATGAGTTTCTTAGTCATAATGCAAGAACAGATTCATTTTCAGTATTTCACTTTTATCAACTTCTAATAGTGTAACCTTTTTAAATACAATATTTTAAACTTTTTGACTAAATGGGGACATCAAAAAAATTTAAAATGAAACATCCCAAGCTTCCACGGTACGCTTTCCTTTGAATAAAACAGTAGCGTGTGTTGTACGCAACTTCGTGTTTTAACACACCACAACTAATTAAACTAGCCGTTGTGAATAGTAATACCTACTTTTTGAAATCATATATATTCTATATTTCAAAATGGACTTCATTTTTGGATTCGGAATATCAAAATTAGCCTAGGGTGAAATTTTGGTACATTTCGGATAACTTTCATATTTTGATGAATAGTGAAAATTTCTAAATTTTAATTAAAAACAACTTTTTTAATCAAAATAATTAATAGTGATAAATTATGAATTTGAGTGGTTTTAAAGTATATTTAGAATATATTTTTACCATTCAATTTAATGTTTATCATTGGACATAATTTTACAATTAAACCAAACATAAACAAGTGTCAATCTTTTGATAGTTATTATCTCTTAAAAACACGCTTTTTGTTTTAACAGCGGGAATTAATTTTAAATTAATTTCTGCCACTTCTGTGTTTTGAATTTAGGAAAATGGATTCCATATTTGGAATCAGGATGTCCAAATTATGTAAATAGGTAACTTTTATTTTTAGACATTTTGAATAATTACTGCGGTAAATATTTTATTTACCATGGTTAAAGGGTAAATCCGGTAAATAAGGGTTAAAAAAATAATATTATAATAATACAAAATTACCCTAAAACGTGTCTTAACCCTATTGGTTGATACATGGTCGACCATGGGCATCTTTGGGTCTATTTTGGGACCCCATGGATCCACTTGTAAGTGATAATGACACTTTATTTTAATTAAGTTAAAATGAATACAAAAATGACACAAGCATATATCTTTTAGAAGAACAATTTTTACATAGGGTTATACATGTTGGATTTTCGATTATAAATATTCATTAGAAAGATAAAAAGATTTCCTACATAATGATATTTTATTTATAATTTTTAGACAATAAATAAGTTATTTTATTTATGACACAATGATGATGCAGTAATTACTATAATAGTGAAAAATTAAAATAATTGATATTATAAATACCCAAATAAATATAATATGAAACTTTTAATGAATTAAACTAATTTTCTAGGCTAATATGATATATTAGGATTGATTTAATGGACTTTGTTCGAAGTAATCAATCTGTTATGAGTTTCACAAAAATCAACTATTGAATAGTGTCAAAATTGACATAAAAGAGTTCTTAAAACAAATATTATATTATTAATTGATATTAAATTCCTAAAAATCTAAGGTTCGGCCAAGAGACTTATATTATGATAGGTTAATCATTAATGTACCACTTGGGGGTCGCTTGGATGTATATAGTAAGTTTATTAACCATATTATATAAAAATACAAAGAGACATTGTAAAAGTGAAACTAATTAACTTAGAGTTAATACTTAAAGATAAGGTTAATATAAGTACCCAAACCTGTCTAAATTCTATTGGATGAGTTGTTTTCGACCTATCCCCACCTCATCCTTTGAATAGTCAACTTTTGAGCCTTTAGAAACCGAATATGAATTTATTATAAATTAATATTTCTAGCTTTTCCAAAGGTGCCCCTCACCCCTCTTATAAAAGGGCACTCCTCCTTCTCATTTCTTCACACCTCTAAAGCCTTTTTGTTCGGCCAAACTCTGCCCAAATATTCTCCCAACATCCCTCACTACAACCTAGAGGCCTTAGTTTGATCAGAAAGCCAACCTAAGGAGCCCTTTTGATCAAATCAAAAGGAAGAACCCGAAGAAGAGGTAATGATTTCACCACCCTTTTCTAAGTTCATTTCTTCTTCCACTTATTCTTCCTTTGTTCTTACCATTCTGAAATAATAACTCCAGTATCTCACATATACTGTGATGTTATTATAAATATGGTACAATCATATTCATTATTCTATCCACCCTTTGAATAACATGTCACCATACGTGCGTACGTACGGCTTACCGTCTCCACGTCGTGGTGTAATTGTTATTCAATATAATATTATTTGGATGGGTATAATAATGATGTGTAACTCATGTAAATAATAAATATAACATGTTAATGATTCTGTATATATGATATACCATCCATTTATATATTATTTTAATATCAAAAGAATGATATTGTCGCTCGTGCGTACGTACGGACTACCGTCTCCACGAACGCGATGAGATTCATTCTCCATCGTATCCATTCAAGTATAATTATCATTTTATGATTTAAAAATGATGTTTAAGGACTTGATATCATTCTGGATATGAATAAGATACAACAAACATGGCTTATGTAACAAAACATATAAAAGAAAATGAGTAAGTTAACACCCGAAACGATGATAATTCTAAGATATTATTAATAAATCAATGTTAAAAGATCATATATGATATCATATTAATATATATGATTCTTGTATAATTTAATAACAACTATTTCACCATTATACAGGAGGTTAACCTACCCCAACCAAGGAAAAGTACAAGGTAAGGGTTATTTCACAATCTCTTCATTATCCGAGGTTGTATTATACGTAATAATCTACTGGGATCTCTTTATCATCCACATCCATGTTTCTTCGAAATGTATTTCAAAACATTTTTACTATTTACAAGAATATGGGTTAAAGTCATTTATACCCTTGTTTGACTTTTTATAAGAGGTTTATAAAGGAATCTTTCCGTCGTTTTCAAAACAAGGTCCTTTTTAACCTTTTCGACAGAATTGAGGTAAGAATGTTTTTTTTAACTTAAACGGCGGGTGCGGTTATTTTCCGCCGTTATAAAATCGTCGAAGCTTCCCATACAAGCTTATAAGAATATTTTCAAAGAAAATGTTTTATTTTATATGGATCTTAAATGATTTCAAAATAATAGGAGATATTTCTTTTAAAAGAATTTTGATTTCATCTATGTCAACATCCTTTGATGGATTTTAAGATTATTTGAAGTTGATTTATTATGATACAAAACTTCTATATTGTATTGAAGGTTTTGTGATATGTTTGACTGTGGATGTGCTATTTTTATACCATTCATAGTTTATTGTGAAAGTATTGACATTTCGTATGCTAGTTTTAATACGAATGTTTATGTTATGTTTAAACCTTTTCATATGGGAATGCATTGGACTTAATAAGTGACGGGTGGAGCCCGCTATAGCTCCTCGATGCATCGGTAGGTCTCATGAGACAAACTAGTGTCTTGGCACAAGGCCTTGACAAAATCTTATTTGTAGCCTTGGCACGAGGCCTTGGCTATGTGGTTATGATAGTCTGGCATTATGCATTCCAACATTATGAAAGTGGTTATTGATTTTTGCATGTGATTATTCGATTAGTAGAATATCCATGTGAATAAGTAAATGGCATTATTTCATTTTACTTTTGCCATACCATGTTGAAGTTCAATTTTAAAAGGCTTTTGTTTTAGTAATGCATTGCCTTAAATGTTTATTCTTATTTATGAAAGTTTCCGCTATATTGTTATCCTTACTGGGCATTTGAGATCACCCCTTTTCTATGTTTTATTTTTCGCCAGGATGTGAAGAAGTAAATTATGAATGACCTGCAGGGATATTATGAGGGGATAGTAGTGTGGATTATGGAGACATTATGTTGTTGTAGTAGTTTTTCATTTTATGATGTAATGTAAAACTTATGAATATATCTAGTGTTTCCAAGGCTACTAAACCAATCGGTCTTTCGAGATTTGATCTTTCTTGTGATCATTCCAATGTTATGAAGTAATGCACCGACTCTGGGTAGCTGGGGTCGGGGCGTTACATTGTGAGCCCATGTTTTGTTTTCATAGGATCGAAACACATGTTAGCATGGTTGTGTCGCATTCCCAGATCACTTGTATGAACTAACATCCATGATCAGACATCACCCACCATAGTTTATCATAGTCTTTGAATAGGCACCCTTACCTCTAATTTTAAACAAACATGGATGAAATCCATGAAGATGAAGCAAGGTGAGAGATCACTTTTCTCTAGTCATTTAGGAACCCTCTGACTAGAGTGACATGTGACATAGTTATCCTAGGGTTCATAAACTAGGGATATATATACCATATATATCCTTAATGATCCTAACTAGGTTGAAATACCTTAATGCATAGTCACATTATTAGTTGAGATATGCTAAACCATCACTAGAATGAAATACATTGTCTCCTAGGATCTTTACGAATGGATTCATTACAGACCCTCTACTAGGTAGAAACATTTGGAAAACCCTTCACCTAGATCGTTTTACAAGTTTGTTCCTTCACCCATATCCTTGAAATAAGTTAAACCTTTTTTTATCTCTTATACTATGGAAAACTAATTAGCCTAGGTCTTATACCTGGGAAGCCTTACTTAGGAAAACCCTTAACTGATGTATCTCTATTAGGGAGAATCTTTTACCCTATACTTTCACTAGGTTGATCCCCCTTTATAAATACCTACTAGGGTGAAACTATTCACCAATATCTCACACCTGGGTGCCCCTGCTAGGGAGAATCCATTCACTCAAGTCTCACACCAAAGCACCCCTACTAGGGAGAACCCCCTTCATTCACCTGGGTACCCAATTCACATAGGACCATTTTCTAGGAATTATACCCTATTAAATATAACTCTAGTTTAGGTACTCCTCTTCGTTTCCCCATATACATCAAGTTGAGAGACTTATTTTTGTTTCTAGCATATATGGGTCGTGTTCTAGGTGTAATACCAAACCTTTAAAGTATCCCATACTCATCTAGTTAATCATATATAAGGGGAGGGACAACTAACCATATTTAATAATTCTTAATTAAAATTATATACGATAAATCATAAATGGTATCCCCTTTCATATATCCAACACACATATCCTTAATTCTATTATTCAAGAGTTGGGCCTCTGATAAGGTGTAAAACCAAAAGCATACATTCACCCAAATCACCTATTAATAATGTTGCCTATAGGTATCCCTATTGCATAAGTCCCACCAAAGATCATGTTTTTTCCCTTATACAACATAGGAATCCATCTATGGGACTCATGTTAGGTAAAGTCCATAATCATATCTTCTCTTGTCTAGTTACTAATATATATGTTAAAATTATATACTAATTCTCAATGCATAAGACTCACTTAATCCCATGTTGCACACTCTTATGCAATATATCTAACCTTTTATTACCTCTTCCTTATCACATTGAGAATGACTCACATGGGCATAGATTTTTTAGTTGATCATTTTATTATAATGACTGAGACATAAACACTCATACTTACTATATGAAATTAAACTACATTGAAAAGTTTTATCACGTGGTATTAAACTATGAAACCTTAACTACATGGGATTTGATTTATAATAATTAGGATTCATAATATGCATCTCTAAGCTTCAATCATAACATCTTCAAACAAACATTTTCTCTTATTTGATGGGCATAAGATGAAATATTACTACCTCTAGATGAGATACTTATCTTGGTTACCTTATATAGTTAATGAGTTGATATCTCCCCTAGGTTTTAAAAATACATTGAGTTGAGAAATTCCCTTTTGATCCCCTATATTTAGGCCTCCTTGTAGGTGTAATTCCTAAATTACGCTAGTGATCTATTATGTAAATAGCATTATAAAACCATGTGATGAGAATTGGATTATCCAAACCTTCCTTAGTTTATGAGCTTGAGGAGATAATGATCATCCTCCAATAGGTGATGCACCTAGGACCACCTATTTAACGATTATATGACCACTTTATATTAAAGAGAATAAGGTGAATCATCCCACTCTTGTGAAAATCCATGGATGATCAATTGTCTTTATGTGATGAGCATATCATTACCTTATGGCCTAACATTAGGATAACAAAATGCGTTTACTTCCAAAATTGATCCCCATCCATACCTTTGCCTTTCTAGTTGTCAACAAATAGGATAAACCAATAAAGGTCACTCATGTGTAAGTCCCACACCAACTATTTATAAAACCCTATCAATAGTAGTCCACACTGCATGACATTAAATTATAGGGAAGCGATCCTATAACCACAACATTAAATTGAACTTCACTCTTTCCTCGATGTATGACCTTAAATAAAACTGCATTTGTCATTTTCACATTATGTTAAAAGGTACGATATGTTCCATTAAGTGGAACCAAAATAAGTGTATTTTTATTCCCTTAGTATGGATATATAAGAAGCATCTTTTATAGTCCTCATCCCAACACCAAAACAACTAAAAAAATTTGCATAGTGATATACTTCTGACTGACCAACTATATGGCTTTAAACCAAACCATCACAAATCAATAAGAAAATTATAGAGAACCTATGATACACACAGATTCCCACATCTACACATGGATTTGATCATATCATTGAGATAGGGGTAACTAGTCCCACTCTGGGATTTAGAAAGGATTCAAAAATACTTATTAAATATATAAGAGAGTCTCACCATAGGAGATATTTCCCCTAAAAAGAGGTGGATGATCTTGACCTTCCATCCTATAGACCAATGCACATTTTGAAGTGTTGCTGCTAAAAACTTAGAGACTTCCTACCTTTGTAACGTAATTCCACAATGACATTCATGTAGAATCATCACGAATGAGGGATATATTAGATTTTTTGTTAGAAACAAAATCTCAAAAAATCAAAAACCAAAAAAATTGGGATATTGAGTACACATTTGTGATCCCCACTCATAAGTAAAATCCTAAAAATTATTGTGATGCTATAGAATATGAACCAAGGGGATAACATGCCCATGAAACACATTCTCTTGCTGGTCTTAAAACACAACAGGCCATTCCTCATAGGTTATATCATCTTCAACTTCTCTCTCACCATAGTAAATGAAATAAGAATCATCATGAAGATATTGGTAAAGATACAAAACCTGATATATTCCATCAATATAACTTATTTATAGTGGAATTTCTAACTGATGAACAATGGAACCAACACATGCCAATACCTCAAATTACCCAACAAATCATAGATAAAGATTACTCTCAAAACAAAAAAATCAAAGACAAATGAGAATACATAATCAAGAACACATGATCTCTAACATAAAAATAAAAAGGCCTCCTATTATGATCAGTAGAGGACTTTTTATGATCGTTTACTACCTTAATCTACCAGTGAACCACCTAGACCTTATTCTTTGTACTCTACACCAATTCTATTCAAATACTAGATGAATATCTAACCTTAAACCAATATAATATAGATCTATAATATTTCCCATGAAATTCTTCAAAAAGAAAAATACCAATGTTAATGTGATAACTGTTATTATAGGAGAACTCTTCCAGGGGTAAGTACCTCACCCAAAATCCTTCAAATTACATAAAACATACACACAACATGTCCTCAATGACTTGATAGTATGTTATATCTGACCATACATTTGTGGATTAAATATGGTTCTAAAGCATAGATGAAAGATAAAATCTCACCAGTGACCTCTCTGAACTTTGGAGGTAAAAAAGGATCATAATCAGAGATGGTCATCTTTTAAAACCATTTAATCCTTATAAAATCCTCCAGATAAATCCTTAATAAAACATTCAATAAGCTCCACTCATTAATCACTAATAATTAAGATAACTTCCTCATGAAATACATGATCATCCATACAACATATAATCCACATTGATTCATGGTAACTTAGTGAAAAGAGTATCAAAATGTTCTCATATTTCTACTAGGGAACATCAAGTGGCTGAGGAAACCCATCAGGAACACAATTCTCCACCATAAACTTTTTCCAAAGAAAACATCATCACGTGAACTCTACAAAAGACTTGTTCATGCCAGACCACCAAAACAAACCTTCCAATGCATGAAACATCATCACTGCACCAAGATGTATCACCAAATAAAAATTGTGGAACTCATGGAGAACCATTTCACTCACTGAATAAAACAACTTGGACATTAGAAAGCCATAATTGGTAGTTATATTACATTATTAGTATAGAATACAATATTTTTTGAAGAATATAATAGCTTAGTAGTCTTATAAGACTAGATACATATATAAATTACATTTGAAAAGCTAATATACAACATAAACACATTGTGAGAACATTATTAACCATTATATAATATCCTTGAACGATATATATTGTTATCCTCTAGGTTTCCTGATGAAAGAAAATCAAATAAGGGTGATCTTAGATGCTGAGTAAGAAGTAACATATAGAGAAATATATCATAACATAAATAAGAAAAATTGATATAGTATGAATAAATAAACAACATGAATCTATAGTTAAAACATGATGGAAATTCCATGTGTTAAGACACTATACTGATCAGAGGAGAGGTACACACCAAAACCCAAGCTATTTTGTCTCACAGGACATATTGATACATTTAGGGGCTATATAATTCTATTCCTCATTCATCACCTGATTAAGTCCATGGAATTAAATATAAGAGTCAACAAGACATTTCATACCCTTACAAAATGAAACTCCGGCTGAATAAAAACATGGGTAAAAATATAATGAAAAACATAAAATAGAAATACTTCCAAATTTAATGGAATAATTTGGATGTCCAGAAGAAAATATATTAATAAACTTATAAGTTATATGGTATTTCCAAAGTAAAAGGAAGTACCATAATCAATAAATATAGTGGTGAGGGTATATTCAAGGTGATGGGTTATCTATAGAAGTTAGTAATTTGGTTTAATAGTTTGAATTGGTAGGATATTTAAGAAATGGTTGAAAAAAACATTTATCATGGATGATAAAGAGTGTGTGAATATTCCAAAGTATATCCCCATGGAGTGTCTAGCCAGATGTGAAATCATTGTCCCACTCATCATGCATCAGAGTGATGATTGATTCAATGATCAACTAAACCTTTTCAGGGTGATTACCCAATGGTGCATTTGTGATATAGCTACATCCACTATATAGTTTCTATATAAGGATTTATTTTATAGGAAACTATACAAACTTTTACTTTACTAAAATATATTATGGGTTTCCACTATGGAAAATATTGAGTTATACAACTATTTTGGTAACTATTGAATCAAAATAATATGAGGGAAGGATAACAATATAGACTTTTAAATCCCTTAAAATTCATGTGTAATGTGGTAAAAAGTATTTTGTTTCAAAATATGAACTAAAAAAGGAAATAATTGGTGAATATATCATGAGTCCCAATGAAGGAAAATTGTGACAGAAAAACTCATTTATGGATTGCGTAGCAATTCAATCAAAACCTCTTGAAATATATGGATTAAAATTGATATTAAAATTACATGATTAAAATTAATTTCATGATAAAACAACCTAATTAGGTAGTATAAAAACCATATAAATAAAATTAGGTTCATAATATAAAACATGTCTCAAACAAAGTCATTTGAGAAGAAAACCCCTTTCCTCTTATCCTAACATCCATAAACATAAATTAAAATCATGTATCAAAAACATATCTATATTAATAACTTAATTAATAACCATACCTGTATCTTCTTTAATTTATACTATTAATATATAGTCATTATCTATATGAATTATAGTTAGTTTTTTTAATTATTTTCCCACATATGGTGTTTAATGTTTGACGGTTGGTACAAGTTTCAAAATAGTAGTATTTTTTTCCATTATTCTCCCAAAGTTCATAATTCCTAGATAATAAAAATTATTATATATTATGACTCATAATTATTTATAAATATATAATTTACTTCTCTAGCTGTTTTGGTTATCATTCACTAATGTCAAATCAGTGATGGGAATCTTTCATTAATTCCTAGAGAACGAAAGGTGTTTTCTTAAATAATGTGTTTAATATTATATTAACATTTTAGAAGAAATAAAAAAACATTTTATTCTTAGTTATACCATATATTAAAAAAATTAAATTATCATTGTCCTATATGTTATAAGTTTGTAGTATTGTTCAAGTAGGTGGTTCAACTGACCTAAACATGAATATACCCTGATTTAATGAATGATTATGAGGTGGTGTAGTTGATATATCATTAAATTATAAGAATAATGATCTTATATAGTGTTTATTTGTGTTTTTTTAATATAATTTTTTGTTTGTATAATAAGTAAAGGATATGAAAATATTACCTAATATGAATAAAATATTTTCCTCTTAGTATGCTTGTTTAAGACAGATAATTTTATAATGATTTTTTATAATTTATAGTATTAGTATTTTATTCAATTTTTCTTAATGGAAACTTAATATTGACATAAAAATTATATTTATTCTTTAAAACCATTATTAATTCCATCCATGAAAGGAATTAATGATAAAATGAAATACACCATTCTATAGAGGCGGTGGTCCGCTCAAACACATGAATGATGTTTTTATTTTCCTTAGAATAAATGAAAGGAGTAACATGGTTGATTATATCAAAAAAATAAACTTTATATATATATCAAAATTAATTAATATTTTTCCCTTTTGGACAAGACATGTTTGGTGGTGAAGGAAAATGAAACACTTTTCTTTTTGGATTTAGTAGTTTGCATGTATACACAAATCACGTATTCATTTTTATTAATTAAAAGGAGAAAGGTGGTTGATGATTATTAAATTAACATAATAACATTCATTATATAACTAGTACTTATGTTACCATGTTGGGATAAAAAAATTATAATTCTAAAGGTAATATAGAAAGGAATGAAGTTGAGTAAAAAAGGATTTCTCCTATTGATAACTTTAATATTTCCTTGGAGGATCCTTTGAAAATGGAGGGATTATGTAAAAATAATCTAACTATAATCTCATAGAAGAAATACAGAATTTAAGAGGAAGGAAAAAAGGGAAGGGTTTTAGAAGGAAAAAAATTTGTGAGTGGTGTTGTATGGGTGGTGAGACACCCCTCTTATAAGTAAAAAGGGATATCATTTTTATAAATACAAAATAATTTTTAATAATGGGAATCCAATCTCACAGAAAGTGGAAAAAATATATAGTAATAATGTAGTGGGGAGAAGATAAGGTTGAGAAATCATCTACCTATAATTACACACATTTTGTAAAAAAATATTCAACTCTTTTCCACTATATTTTTCACTTTAACCATTTTAACTTTTATCACGGTAACAAGTTTTCATTTTTATTTGTAATTTATCTTTTATTCCAGAAAAATAGTAATATTTACATAATTTAGACCTACTTATTCAAAATTTTAAATCCATTTAATAATAATAAATTTCAAAAAGTGATATAAGTTAATTTTAAAATAGTAAATATATAATGTATTAAAATAGTTTTAGGGAAAAAATGTGACTTAAGTTTTAAAATATAAAATATAGGTTTATAAATTAAATATAATATTTTAAAGAATATAATGTTACTTATAAAACATTTATTTATTCAATATAATTTTTTTTAGTTTTATTTTATTACAAAATCCTAGTGATGTCAAAAGGACAGAGTTTTATCAAAAAAGGTATTTTCATTATTCACCTAAAAAATAATTTTTTAGAAAAATCCCAAAATATCATATTAAGTTAATATATTTATGAATAATTAAACAATTAAGTTCCTTTTGTTAAATAAAAAATTGATCATTTATATATTACATATTTAAATATACTCATGAATAAAGGCTCTTTAGAGTGAGCATTATGTGGTAGTTCAGGATATGGTTTTTAACTACCATAGTTGAGTCTCAAGTATTACATTATCCTCCCTTAAATAATTTTATCCTAGGAAATTGGGATATATATCATCTATTGAAAAAATATGTATATTCCTTAATTATATCTTCTTAATACTCCTCGGTTTCCTCTTCTAGTTTTTGATTTATTCAAAGGACTTTTACCAAATAATTTGTCCAATTCTACAACACTTTATCTCTAGTGTCAAGATCTAGACAGAATCTTCATTATAAGACAAGTCATGCTAAAATTATATTTTCTCATATGTGAGAAAATAAATTGTATCAGGTAAGTATTTACTCATTAATGAAACATGGAATATGTCATGTATTTTAGAAATTTTGGGCATCATAGCCAATAAATAAGTTATAACTCTAATTCTTTATAATATTTTAAAAAGCTCAATATAAATAGGTCTTAACTTATAATTTAAAAAAAAACTCCATTTCATAGGGAAACCATTAATAATACATGACCCCCCATTTAAAATTTCATGTCTTTCCTTTTATTACCAGTATATATCTTTTGGATTCTCTAGGATTCTTTAATATGATCTCAAATAGTCCATAATTTAATAGTAATATCCTCTAAAATCTCTAGGAGAACTAAATTTATTTCTCCAATTATGTCCCTTATGGTATTAGTATGGAAAATCTTTACATAAAATGCTTCATGTGGTTTCATCTAGATGCCTTAATAGAAACTATTATTATATATAAATTCCTCCATGGGTATATATTGATCCCATATACCACGGAAATCATGAAAACATGATCTCATCATGTCTTCTAGTGTATGAATAGTCTATTAAGACTACCTATTAGTTTGTGGATGATAGGTGGTTATTAAATTTACATCAGTGTTGAGAAACTTCTGGAGACTCTTCCATAATTTTTATGTGAACTGAAGGTCATGATCAGATACAATTTATAGAGGTTGCCTATGAAGTCTTGTGATTTTAGTGATATAGAGTTGAGTAACATGTTTAAGGGGTGTGTATTCCCTTACTTCTAAGAAATGTAAAAAATTTATAAGGATGTCAATGATTACCCAAATAGCATCATTCTTCCTTGGAGTCTTCATAAGTCCATTGAAAAATTATATTGTAATATTGTCCCACTTATATATTGGTATATGAAGAGGTTGCATGAATCCCTTAGGATATTGTATTTTAGCCTTTATATACTAGCATACTAAGTATTTAGAAACATATTCCACTATTTCTTACTTCATACCATACCACTAGAAATGATATTTTAAATCTGTATATCCTTATTCTACTAGGGTATATAAAAAATTCAAGTTATGTGCTTTATCTAGCAGTTCTCTCTTCAACTACAATACAAATGAAACACATAACCTCTTTCTAAATGTAAACACTCTATATATATATACAATTTTTATAAATTTACCATCATTTATTAATTTAATATTTCTTTTTAATCTATATTTATCCTACTATGACTTATATATATTTTATAGTAAGGATGGTTTAGAAATTTCTTAGAAAAGGAATGATGGATTCCCTTCCCAAAATGTCACTATATCCAAATTTACTAAATATCTATATATAACATTCTTTATAATCCTCATCAATATCATGATTCCATGGTGCCTTGATATCAATACAATATCCATATTGTTTACCTTCCTATGGTGGTAGTTTATCGAGTAATCATAGTCTTTGAGAGGTTTCATCCATCTTTTATACCTTATGATGAGCTCATTCTGAGATAATATTTACATCAAACTCCTATTGTATGTGTATATATATTAAAAATCACCATATAGGTAGTGTATCTATATTTCCAATGAAAATATTGTAGATTCTAGCTCAAGTTCATGAGTTGTATAGTTCCTTTCATTGATATTAAATATCCTTAATGCATAGGAAACCACCCCATCATTCTACTTAAGGACAAAAGTGATTCCTTTCTTCAATGTCTCACTATATATCACAAATCCTAACTTACCTGATGGTAAATTTAGTACAGGTTCATTAATCAATATCCTATTTATCTCTTCAAACATTATTTACATTCCCATAACCATGTGAATTTAACCCCTTTATATTTTAACTTTGTTAAAAGATTTTCCAAATGGAAAAAATATTGAACAAACCTCTAATAGTAACCTACTAAACCTGGGAAAATATAGATCTGGGTAATTATTTTCAGTGTATTACATTCTTTAAATACTTTTTCTTTGAATGGTAAACAAATATTTCATCCTTAAAGACAATATGGACATGAAAAAAACATCATTAAGACAAAATTAATATTTATTATATTTCTCATTCTTTATTTCTGAGGGTCTCTAGAATTATTTATAGATGAATATACTACTCTTCATAGATCTTATATTTTATCAAGATCTCATCATTGAATACCACAAAAAATTTATCTAGGTAATCCTAGAATAAAATATTAATTATATCCATAAATACAGAAGGTTTATTAGTCAATCAAAAGGGAATTATAATAAACTCATAATTTCTATACCAAGTTTGAAATGTATTCTTTGGAATAACCTCCTTATTAACCCTTAGCTGATGATAATGCGAGAAAAGATAAATCTTTGAAAAATATTCAGATCCTTGAAGTTGATAAAATAATTCATCAATGTATGTTAAAAGATATTAATTTTTTATTGTAGTTTACTTGATATCCCTATAATCAATGCATAATCTCTTAGATTCGTCCTTATTTTTTAAAAATAAAATAAGGTCTCCCCATGGTGAAACACTAGGTTGTATAAATACCTTATCATAAAATTCATACAATTATTTCTTAAACTCCACCAAATCTACGAGTTCTATTCTATAGGTATTTTTAGATATAGGTATTAAATCATGAATGAGTTGAATGGAAAACTCAACTTTATGCTCTGGTGGATGATTAGGTATGTCTTCAAGAAATACATTAATTAATTTTTAAACCAAGATCACATCATCTATTATTAATATATTTTCCTTATTCATATATCACACTAGATATTCCTATATTCCTAGAATTTTATTCATGAGATCTATTGGGGGTGGATCTATAAAAGACTTGGGAGGTGAGTTCTCTCCCTTCAAATAAGATACATCCATGAAGACCATTTCCCTTTCACTACTTCCCAAAGTGAGAAATATCTATTCTATATACTTAATAAATTTTTTATCTACCAAGGGAATAGTAATTACATTTAATGGTAGAGGTTTTTTCACATGAAGTGGTAAAACATTGTTCACAACATTTTGGATCAGCAGGTTGTTTTATGTGAGAGGGGTTATTTTTCATAACCTGAGTGAAATTCCTTGAAATGGTTATGATTTGATCAGCTAAAACTCATACCATATTGACATTAATAGGGGTAGCATCCCTGAATTTACTATGGGTGTTGAAACAATTACCATTTCTTCTATTAGTCACCATCTCTTAAAAATGGAATACATGTAATTAGAATATGATATTGTATTGTAAAATACACTTCATATTATGTTTTTTAAGGGGAAAATTCATTAAAATATTAAGGGTTTTTAATAATATTTGTGATATCTAAATAGGATCCTATAAATCTAGTCCATAAAGATTATACTAAACCTAAATTTGATGCCAACTATAACATTCGAGACTCCATAAACCTAGAGTTGGTAGATATATTACATTATTAGCAGAGAATACAAGAGTCATGTAATACCCAATAACTTGGAAGTCTTGGAAGATGATATAAATACCTACATTACATTTGAAAACATAACATACAACATGAAAACATTTCAATAGAATTATTATTCTTTCCATCATATATAGTTTAAAATTATACATTGTTCTACTCTATACTTCTTGAGGAATAGAAAACAAATATGGTTGATCTCATATTCTTAGTAAGGAGCATCATACAGTGGAAGAAATCATACCATAAACATGGAAACATGAATCCAAAATCAATTAAAACATAGGGAAAGATATATCTATTACAATATATAAAAACATGGATAATAATAATCATTGATCTCATACTGATGGAATGTATAATTCCTGACATCAGAACATATTGTCAAAGACTTGTATGATGAAGATATACTAACATGGGGATAGGTAGACACAAAAACCCAAATAGTTTTTGTCTTATGATACCTCTCTATGCATTAAGGGGATATATAATTCTTATCCCCTCCCGATACCTGATTATGTCCAATAAATTCACCATAAGTGTCAACAAGATTTTTCAAACCACTCTATAAGGAACTGCTGGCTGAATAAAAACCTCGTTATCTATATGAAAATAAAAAAAACAAATTCTTCTCCATTAAATGGAATAATGTTGATGTCTAGGAGAACATACCTTAATAAACTTATAGTATCATCAAAGTAATGGGAAGGTCCCTTATCAAGAAATATAGTATTGAGGGTACATCCAAAGTGAAAGATTATATATAGAAGATAGTATTTAGGTTCAATATTTTTCATTTTTAGGAGACCAATGAAATGGTAGTAAAAATTCATAATCATGGTTTATAAATATTGTTTGGATATTTTAAATAATATCCCCCCATAGTGTTTATATAGAGGTGTAGTCTTAGGCCTACTCATCATGAATCCGAGTGATGATTGATTCCATACTTAGCCAACCATTTTATGTGTGACTAACACTAGGTGAATATGTGCCATACACACATACTCTTTTTGGGATCTATACATGGATGTATTTTCTTATAAACTACACACACTTTTACTTTACCAAACCATAGGATGGTTTTTATACCATGGAAAATATTGAGTTTTATAATGGTTTTGGTAACTCTTGAATTAAAAAAATATAAGGTAATGATAAAAATATAGGGATGTAAAACCCTTGAAATTCATGATGAATATGATAAAATTATTTCCATGGGAATGTACGCACCATAAAAAGGAAATAAGTGGTGAATATGTCATGATACTCAAAGAATGAAAATTTAGACAAAAAACACTTATGGGTTAGGTAGAAATTCAATCAAATCCTCAAAAAATATAGATCTTCAAATTTATCTTCAAATTACATGCATAAAAGTTATTTAATTATTTAACATCTTAAATAGGTAGTATATAAAAATCATAAAATAAATTAGGTTTATAATAAAAAAATGTGTCTCAAAGAGAGGAATTTTTTATAGAAAACCTTACCTTTTATCTAGACTTCCATGGAAATAAGTGTAACGCCCCAACCCCAGTTGCCCAGAGTCAGTGCATTATTACATAACATTGGCATGATTACAAGGAAATCACATCTCGAAAGACCGATCAGTTTAGTATTATTGGAAACAAGATTCATACATGTGATCCACTTTACAGCTTGAAGAGAAATACAACAATAATATATTTCATTATAAGCATCCAAGCCTCCTAGATTATGCCTGCAGGTCACTCATAACTAACTTCTTCATATCTTGGTAAAATGAAACATAAGAAAGGGGTCAGCTCAAACACTCAGTAAGGGTATGTAATACAGCAGAAAATGACATAAATATTAAGCATGGTAAATAATTGAAAACCACATGCCTTTACCAATAATAAACATGAATACTTTTATGGAAAGATTATGAGATGAGTAAATAATGTCATAATAAAACATAATAATGGGTATTCTACTAGTCGAATGACCACATGAACCATAAATATTTTTTACATAATGAGGGAATGTATAATGCCGGACATTCTGAAACATTTTTTCAAGGCCTCGGCCAAGACGTCTAAAATGATTAAGGCCTCGTCCAAAACCATCAATCAAATTGGGAAAGGGCCTCAGCCAATTCCACGTCTAGTTGTCTCATGAGACCTACCAATACGTCAAGGAGATATAGCGGGCTCCACCCATCACTATTCCTCATATGAAAAGGTTTAAAAATATCATAAACATTCGTATTAAAACTAGCATACAATATTTCAATACTTTAACCATAAACCATGAATGGTATAAAAATAGCACATCCACAGTCAAACATATCACAAAAAATTCATTACAATATGGAAGTTTTGTATCATAATAAATCAACTTCAAATAAACTTAAAATCCATCAAAGGATGTTGACATAGATGAAATCAAAACTATTTGAGAGAAATATCTCTTTTTTGAAATCATTTAAAGGTCACATAATTATAAAATAAAACATTTACTTTGAAAATATCCTTATAAGCTTGTAAGGGAAGCTTTTATGATGCTATAACGGCGGAAATAGCCACACCCTCCGTATAAGTTAAAAAAAATTCTTACCTTAAATTTGTCGAAAATGTCAAAAAGTACCTTGTTTGGAAAATGACGGATAGAATGATGAATTTTTTTGATGAATTTTTTTGTTCCATAATTATAATAAAATCACATTATGGTGACATGTCATTCAAGGGATGGATAGAATGATGAATTTTTTTGTTCCATAATTATAATAACATTACATTATATAGAAGATACTGTAGTTTTTATTTTATAATGGAAATAACAAGGAAAGAAGAAGTTGTAGAAGAAAGGAACTTGAAAGAGGGTGGTGAAAACATTACCTCTTCTTCAGGTTCTTCCTTTTGATTTGATCAAAAGGGCTCCATAAGTTAGATTTCTGATCAAACTAAGGCCTATAGAATGAATTGAGGGAAGTTGGGAGAGTATTTGGGCAGAGGTTGGCTGAGCCAAATGACTTTGAAGGTGTGAATTAATGAGAAGGGTGAGTGCCCTTTTATAAGAGGGGTGAGGGGCACCTTTGGAAAAGCTAGAAATATTATTTTATAATAAATTCATATTCAGTTTATAATTGCTCAAAAGTGTATTATTTAATGGTTAAGGTGGGGATACGTCGAAAACCACTCAACCAATAGGTTTTAGAAAGTTTTGGGTCACTATATTAACCTTATCTTTTAGTTTTAACTCTTAGTTGATTAGTTTATCATTTACCATGTCACTTTGTGTTTTTATATTATATAGCTAATAAACATACTATATACATCCAATAAACCACCAAGTGGTCCATTAATGATACACCTATCATGATATAAGTCTCCTGGCCAAACCATAGATTTTTAGGAATTTAATATCAATTAATAATATAATATTTGTTTTAAAAACTCTTTTATGTCAATTTTGACACTATTCAATAATTGATTTTTGTTAAAGTCTTAAAAAAATTATTAATTCGAACCAAATTCATTTAAGAAATACTATAATGTCATATTAAGCAATAAAATTCACGGATTTTATCAAAACTGTAAGAACCTGGGTTTTTGGAACGGGTCAAAATCCCGACCCTGTTTAAATTTTTGACAGGTTTCTGAGGAAACTGGATTTAAATGGGATGTTTCTGGAAATTTCCAGACTACATGCCTTGTACCTTAATTACATGTTGTGTATGTGTAGGGAAGTGGCCGGTCATGTGCTTGCTGAGTACATGTCGTGTGGTGACCGTGTAGAAATTTCTTACTACATGGCGTGTAGTTTTGAACACGCCGTGTATACCCCCGACTGTGTGAGGCCATAAATGGTGTGTAGGCCGTTGACCGAGTAGAACCAGGTTCACGTCGTGTTCCCTTTGGAAATTTCGTGTACTCCAGATGTGTATGAGCGAAACACATGGAATGTGAGTACGTCGGTGAGGAAAGGAAGAGGAACCAAGTACACGCCGTGTACCCCTAGGTTCACGTCGTGTACTCATGTCGGCAGGTACGGAAAGTAAGTCGGTAGAATCTTTCTGTCTTATGAACAGTTAAATGAACCATACACGGCGTGTAGTCCAAAAGTACATGCCGTGTACTTTCTTTTTTTTTTCTAAAAATGGGCAGTAGCCTCATATTGAGGCAGAACCTCAATATTTTGGTCGGGTTTAGCGAACCAAGTCAGCCGGATCTTCATTTGCTTCCCGGTTCTTCGTCTGAACTCCGATCTGATCTCAGTTGGATGCGTTGGAACCCCCTCGGTAAGGCCTTGATTCCACTTTGGCCGTTTTGTTTTATTTTAGTTCTAGAAAGAGTTATAAGCATTTGAGCATGTTTTATTCTTTTGTAGATTTACCGTGTTTTAGACCGAATTTGTGGGTGTTACCGGAGGAGTAGCATCGTGTGAGTCTCAGGTAGGTGGTGCATACTTCATTTTCGGTTTTAGCGGTTGTTTTGGTGATGCGGCCTACAGTGCGTTTTCAGGTATTTTGAGCGGGACCTATTTTATCTTCTTTTTCATACTGTAATGCTTATGGGACCTCTGGGATGCTTTTGAGTATGCCCGGTTACCAGTTTGTGTGAGTAGGGCTGGGTGAGGGGTCGTTGCTCATCGGGGCATTTTGGTCGGGGAACGCCAAAATGGTTTTAATTAAATTATGATTGTTATAAACTGTTTAGTTTAATTTGTTAAAGACTGTTATAAATTGTCCGAGGCATTCAAGACCTCAGTGCTGGTATGGGACAGCACCTTGCATAGTGCAATTCAACTGTTAGTTTGTTTTTCCTGGTTGTGTTTTCTGTTTACATATGTTATATATGCAATTGTTGAATTGCATCTTCTAGACCCTTTGGGTTGTGTTGGGATTGGCCCTGTTACGCTTGAGTGATGCTGATCACAGGTTGGGGCTTTTACCTGGATACTTTGGGTGGTTTTGACCATGGGATTGGGCATCATGGACGTCAGATTGAGGTAGTATGACTGTCTGGTTGGGCATGGCCCGGGTTACTAGGGTGGCGATGCCATCGGACTTAAGCGACATGGTCGCAGGGACATGAGTTGTCAGATGTGTTGGTGGCTTAGGACTATTTTGGGTGATTACCGCTCACCGGGAGTTTGAGTAGTGTGCACACAGAGATACTCCGTGATGAGGTGTTTTCGACCACTCGTGTGGGTAGAGGCCCCCGTAGTTGCGTTTAGGTATTTTGTTTGGGGGTGCTTGCTGTAGAAAGCCACGGGGGAGGTGAGGAGCCTTCAGGGAATGGGCATGCCTTTGGGACGTCGGTACTTGAGACACGAGGTGTCAGGAGGCACATGGTGTCGGGTTACTATTTTTGGGCAAGCCTTCGAGATGTCGGTACTTGAGGCACGAGGTGTCAGCAGGCACATGGTGTCGGGTTACTATTTTTGGGCGTGCCTTCGGGACGTCGGTACTTGAGACACGAGGTTTCAGGAGGCACGTGGTGCCGGGTTACTATTTTTTGGGCGTGCCTTCGGGACGTCGGTACTTGATACACAAGGTGTCAGGAGGCACTTGGTGTCGGGTTACTATTTTTGGGCGTGCCTTCGGGACGTCGGTAGTTGAGACACGAGTTGTCAGGTGACACATGGTGCTGGGTTACACAACAGAGATTCCGACGTTGGCCGAAGCAGGTGACGCTCCATGGTGGCTGTTGAGCACCAGTGGAGTTTGTGTTTAATTGTGCATTGTAATGTTTACTGCTTTCCTTGTAAATTCATGACTGCTTAAACACTTATATTTGGTATGCACCGTTGGGTGGTATCCTACTGAGATTTGTATCACACCCTGCAGGGGCCCTTCAGGACGAGTGTAGACTTTATAGATTTACGTGCAGGAAAGAGGAGAGCTTCAGGAGCTGGGCTACGTTAGTTATTGCATGGAGATGGTATGGACCTTGAGGTCATGCCTAGATGGGTTTACTTTGTTTTGTTTACTTTTTGTATTGTCATGCTTATTGTAGCTACTGTTGCTTAGCCATTGGCGCCCTTTTTATATTCGGTTGTGTATGACCTGGTCTGGATGCATGTTTTACTGTTCAGTTGTAGTTACATGTTATTAGCTTTTTGTTGTGTTTATTTTCACTGCTGTTGTTATATTTACTACTTCCGCTGTTTATCTATATTGGTTATGCTTTCGCTCTGCAGGTCTGGTTCGAGTCTGCTGAGTCTTTATTTCCGCTACCTCATTACTGTTATACTTGGACCAGTACCCTTATTATGATCCTCCGAGATGGTATAGCCTCCCCACTATACCTAATAGACCCTCACTGCTAGTTGGCATCCTTTGGCGTTCGGGGAGGTGCGCCTAAGGTAGTGACACCCGACCCGTTCGGCATTGTTCGGGTGGATGGCTGGGTCCGGGACGTTACAAAGTGGTATCAGAGGGGTTCTTGACAGGGATTTAGTAGCTGTGTTTTATTGTATACTAATGAGTTTGAGGCTTCTCATTTCTTTCTACTGGTTTTACTATTTGGGATATGGTAGACTGGAGATAGTTTGTTATAGGGACTGGGTTTTTAGCTTGTGCTTGGGTGCCTGCAGCCCCATGTACGAGAGATGGACCTAGCTGTCGTGGGTGGGAATTGCTATTTTCTTTTTCTCATTTTATAGTTTATATGATTTCCACCTTGTTGTCTCACTTGATGTGTGATGTTTGTGATTGTGATATGTGACCCTTGACCTGGTGTGGTAAGGAAGAATTGGACCTTGACCCTGTATGGAAAGGCTGGGTTGCTTGGCTTTTGATAGGCACATTTTAGGGTATTTCAATTTCATAATTTCACGTATGCTTTGTGAAGTGATAATGCCATGTGAATGAAAAAAAATCAAATGTCATGCTTTATATGCTTCAAAATGAGAATTGGTGAAATTCTTGATAGAATTGCTAGTTGTGAAAATGAGTATGCCATGCTTTATATTTTGTAGAATTTCATGTTGCAGGATATTTGGGTCTGACTCTTATGAGAGCAGGCAGGTACTATGGTTGAGGCAGTGTAACTGTCAGGATTGGGTGACTCGGTCGTTGGTTTTAGGCAACGTGAGTTGTTAGGACGGGCATGGCCCGAGGTACTTTGATACTTGGCTCTGTTGAGGGTGGGTAAGGAGTCCATGAGGCCGGGATGTCGTGAGGCATGGGTTGCGGTGAGGGGGAGTAAGGGTAGTTGTTATACACTTCCTTTTACTGCTTTCCTTATCTGCGTAGAATATATTATTATGTATATATGGGGTGTCTGGCCATTTTTGGTATTCAGCGGGTTAATTGAGGTGTCGTGGGCATCGGGGCATCGTGGATATGGGTTACTTGAGGTTCTAGGCACCAGGACCTCGTGGAGGCGGACACCGATGCGGTGTAGGTTACATTGGGTGTCGGTAGTGACACAGGAGCACCAATGAGGTGTAGGGGTGACGATGCGTCACAGGAGGACTATGCGTCCGGGAAACAGGTTAGTAAACCTTGTTTGCTTTAAATTTTGTTGGTTGAGACCGAGTAGGAAATTCCTAAGTTGGGGAGCCCCTTGAGGAATTTAGCCAGGACCTTGGGACTGGGGTAGTCCAGGTTGTTTAACTGGGATGGGTGTGTTCGGTGCCATCTCCGGGTTTCATATGGTAGCTCAGGGATGATCTACGTTAAGGTGGGGAGTTTGTAAGAACCCGGGTTTTTGGAACGGGTCAAAATCCCGACCCTGTTTAAATTTTTGACATGTTTCTGAGGAAACTGGATTTAAATGGGAAGTTTCTGGAAATTTCCAGAATACACGCCGTGTACCTTAAGTACACGCCGTGTATGTGTGGCCGAGTGGTAGGCCGTGTGCACGCCGAGTACATGCCGTGTGGTGACCATGTAGAAATTTCTTACTACACGGCGTGTAGTTTTGAACACGCCGTGTATACCCCCGACCGTGTGAGGCCATAAATGGCATGTAGGCCATTGGCCGGGTAGAACCAGGTACACGCCGTGTTCCCTTTGGACATGCCGTGTAGTCTGGACGTGTATGAGGAAAACACATGGCGTGTGAGTACGTCGGTGAGGAAAGGAAGAGGAACCAAGTACACACCATGTACCCCTAGGTACACGCCGTGTACTCATGTCGGCAGGTACGGAAAGTAAGTCAGTGGAATCTTTCCGTCTTATGAATAGTTAAATGAACCATACACAGCATGTAGTCCCAAAGTACATGCCTTGTACTTTCTTTTTTTTTTCTTAAAACGGGAAGTAGCCTCATATTGAGGCAGAACCTCAATATTTTGGCCGGGTTTAGCGAACCAAGTCGGCCGGATGTTCATTTGCTTCCCGATTCTTCATCCGAACTCTGATCCGATCTCGGTTGGATGCGTTGGAACCCCCTCAGTAAGGCCTTGATTCTTCTTTGGCCATTTTGTTTGATTTTCGTTCTAGAAATAGTTATAGGCGTTTGAGCGGGTTTGAATCTTTTGTAAATTTATCGTGTTTTAGACCGAATTGGCGGGTGTTACCGGAGGAGTAGCATCGTGCGAGTCTCAGGTAGGTGGTTCATACTTCATTTTGTATTTTCGCGATTGTTTGGGTGATGCGGCCTACGGCGCGTTTTCGGGTATTTTGATCAGGACCCGTTTTATCTTCTTTTTCATACTGTAATGCTTATGGGACCTTTGGGATGATTTTGAGTATGCCCGGTTACCAGTTTGCGTGAGCAGGGCCGGGTGAGGGGTCGTTGCTCATCAGGGAATTTTGGCTGGGGAATACCAAAATGGTTTTAATTGAATTATGATTGTTATAAACTGTTTAGTTTAATTTGTTAAATCCTGTTATAAATTTTCAGAGGCATTTAAGACCTCAGTGCTGGTATGGGAAAACACCTTGCATAGTGCAATTCAACTGTTAGTTTGTTTTTCCTGGTTGTGTTTTCTGTTTACATATGTTATATATGCAATTGCTGAATTTCATCTGTTGGACCCTTTGTGTTGTGTTGGGCTTGACCCAGTTATGCTTGAGTGATGCTGATCACAGGTTGGGGCTTTGCCCAAGATACTTTGGTTGGTTTTGACCACAGGATTGCGCGTGATGGACATCGGCTTGAGGCAGTACGACTGTCTGGTTGGGCATGGCCTGGGTTACTAGGGTGGTGATGCCATCGGACTTGAGCGACATGGTCGCAGGGACACGAGGTGTCAGATGTGTTGGTGTCTTAGGACTATTTTGGGTGATTACCACTCACCAGGACTTTGAGTAGTGTGCACATAGAGATACTCCGTCATGAGGTGGTTTTGACCACTCGTGTGGGTATAGGCCCCCGTAGTTGCGGTTAGGTATTTTGGTTGGGGGTGCTTGCCATTGAAAGCCACGGGGGAGGTGAGGAGCCTTCAGGGAATGGGCGTGCCTTCGGGATGTTGGTACTTGAGACACGAGGTGTCAGGAGGCACATGGTGTCGGGTTACTATTTTTGGGCGTGCCTTCGGGACATCGGTACTTGAGACACGAGGTGTCAGGAAGAACATGGTGTCGGGTTACTATTTTTGGGCGTGCCTTTGGGACGTCAGTACTTGAGACACGAGGTGTCAGGAGGCACGTGGTGCCGGGTTACTATTTTTTGGGCGTGCCTTCGGGACGTTAGTACTTGAGACACGAGGTGTTAGGAGGCACTTGATGCCAGGTTACTATTTTTGGGCATGCCATCGGGACGTCGGTACTTAAGACACGAGCTGTTAGGTGGCACATGGTGCCGGGTTACACAACAGAGATTCGGGCATTGGCCGAAGAAGGTGACGCTCCATGGTGGCTGTTGAGCACCAGTGGAGTTTGTGTTTAATTGTGCATTGTATTGTTTACTACTTTCTTTGTAAATGCATGACCGGTTAAACACTTATATTTGGTACGTACCGTTGGGTGGTATCCTACTGAGATTTTTCTCACACCCTACACGGGACCTTTGGGATGCGTGTAGACTTTATGGGTTTACGTGCAGGAAAGAGGCCAGATTCAGGAGCTGGGCTGCGTTAGTTATTTCATGGAGATGTTATGGACCTTGAGGTCATGCCTAGCTGGGTTTACTTTGTTTTGTTTACTTTCTGTATTGGAATGCTTATTGTAGCTAATGTTGGTTAGCTATTGGCGCCCTTTTTATATTCAGTTGTGTATGACCTGCTCTGGATGCATGTTTTACTGTTCAGTTGTAGTTATATGTTATTAGCATGATGTTGTGTTTATTTCTACTGTTGTTGTAATATTTACTGCTTCTGCTGTTTGTCTATATTGATTATGCTTCCGCTCTACGGGTCTAGTTTGAGTCTACTGATTCTTTATTTCTGCTTCATCTTTAGTGTTATACTTGGACCAGTACCCTTATTATGATCCTTCGAGAGGGTATAGCCTCCCCACTATACCTAATAGACCCTCGCTGCTAGTCGGCATCCTTTGGCGTTCGGGGAGGTGCACCTAAGGTAGTGACACTCGACCCGTTCGGCACTGTTCGGGTGGCTGGCCTGGTCCGGGATGTTACAAAAACTTTCAAATTATATTAATTTTAACATTTATAATACCAATTATTTGATTCTTTCATTAATAAGTAAAATACTGCATCATTATTGTGTCATAAATAATATTAATTATTAAATGTATAAAAATTATAAACAAAATACCATTACGTAGGAAATCTTTTTAACTTTCTAATGAATATTTATAGTTGAAAATCCAACATATATAACCCTATGTAAAAAAAATTTTGCTAAAAGATATATGCTTATGTCATTTTTGTATTTATTTTAACTTAATTAAAATAAAGTGTCTCTATCACCTACAAGTGGCTCCATGGGGTCCCAAAATCGACCCAAAGATGCCCATGGTCGGACATGTATCCACCAATAAGGTTAGGACATGTTTTAGGATAATTTATTATTATTATAATATTTTTTTTACCTTTATTTACCAGATTCACCCTTTAACCATGGTAAATAAAATATTTACCGAGATAATTATTCAAAATGTGTAAAAGTAAAAGTTAACTATTTACATAATTTGGACATCCTGATTCTAAATATGGAATACATTTTTCCAAATTCAATACACAGAATTGGCAAAAATTAATTTAAAATTAATTCCCACTGTCAAAACAAAAAGCGGGTTTTTAAGATATAATAACTATCAAAAGATTGACACTTGTTTATGTCTGGTTTAATTGTGAAATTATGTCCAATGACCAACATTGTATTAAATGGTAAAAATATATTCTAAATATACTTTAAAACCACTCAAATTCATAATTTATCACTATTAATTATTTTGATTAAAAAGGTTGTTTTTAATTAAAATTTAGTAATTTTCACTATTCATCAAAATATAAAAGTTATCTAAAAAGTACCAAAATTTCACCTTAGGATAAATTCGATACTCTGAATCCAAAAATGAAGTCCATTTTGAGAGATAAAAATTATAAAATTTCAAAAAGTAGGTATTAATATTCATAACAGCTAGTTTGATTGGTTGTGGTGTGTGTTAGAACTCGAAGTTGTGTATAACACATGCTACTGTGTTATTCAAAGAGAAGTGTATCGTGGAAGCTTGGGGTGTTACATTCTCCCCTACTTCAAATAATTTCATCCTCGAAATTTCTAGAATATGACTGCATAAAAAGACTCGAGTGGTTCTTCATCATAAGTTCCTCGGGTTCCCACGTTGCCTCTTCCATTTTATGGTTTCTCTATAGAACTTTTACAAGATGAGTCGTCCGGTTTATGAGCACTTGTTCTCTTGTATCAAGATCCTCATAGGTGAGTACATGTGTTGGGTCAGGCGTGTATTTTCTCAACAGTGATACGTGGAACACATCGTGAACTTTGGAGAGACATGGTGGCATTTCCAAATGGTAATCTATAGCCCCAATTCGTTCTAGAATTTCAAAGGGTCTGATGTACCTGGGACTCAATTTACCCTTCTTACCGAAACATATAACTCCCTTACATGGAGATACCTTCAAAAAAACATGATCTCCCACCTAAAATTCCAAATCCTTCCTTCGGTTATCGGCATAGCTCTTCTGCCTACTTTGAGCTGCTTTGATGTGGTTTTGTATTACCTTTACTTTTTCCATCATTTCCTCCACCAGTTCTGGACCTACGAGTTTTCTTTCACCAACGTCATCCCAACAAGTTGGTGTGCGACATCTCTTTCCATATAACGCTTCATATGGTGTCATTTGAATACTCGAATGGAAGCTATTGTTATAGGAAAATTCTACCAAAGGTAAATATTGATCCCACATACCTTGAAAGTCAAGTGAGCATGATCTCAACATGTCTTCGAAGGTTTGAATAGTTTGTTCTGATTGTCCATCTTTTTTAGGGTGGTAAGCAATGCTCAAATGAAGTTCAGTATCCAAGTCCTTCTGAATACTTTTCTAGAATCTTGAAGTAAAACGGGTATCACGATCAGAAACAATCGATAGGGGTACTCCATGAAGTCTCACAACTTCATTAATATATAGTCTTACTATATGTTCAAGTGGTAAATCTTCTCTTATAGTAAGAAAATGTGATGACTTGGTAAGACGATAAAAAATAACCCATATTGCATCGTTCCTTCTAGGATTTTTTGGTAGTCCCATGACAAAGTCCATCGTGATATTATCCCATTTCCACTCAGGTATGGGAAGAGGTTGCAATAATCCTATAGGAAGTTGCCTTCCAGCTTTCACTTGTTGACAAACCATACATCTTGACACAAAATCAGCAATCTACCTCTTCATGTTATCCCACCAAAAATGCTCCTTCAAATCTCTATACATTTTGGTGCTCCCAGGGTGTATAGAGAAATTGGAACTATGAGCATCGTCTAACAATTCCCTTTTTAAAACAGGTATATCAGGAACACAAAGTCTCTTCTCGAATTTCAAAATTCCTTCTTCATACACAAAGTCTCTCAATCTCCCATCATTCACAGTTTTAATCTTCTTTTGAAATTCTTCATCATTGGTCTGAGAACTCTTAATCCTTTATAGTAAAGATGGTTTGGCAATCATTTGAAAAAGTACTGATGTTTCACCTTCCATGGTTATTCTCATGTCCATCTTCACTAGATCCATGAAAATTGGATCTGTTTCAATTCTCATATTGTTCAAAACTCCATGATCCTTTCTGCTCAAAGCATCTGCCACCTTATTTTCCTTCCCCAGGTGGTAGTGTATCGTGCAATCATAATCCTTGAGTAGTTCAAGCCATCTTATTTGCCTCATGTTGAGTTCTTTTTGTGAGAGAATATACTTCAAACTCTTATGATCAGTATAAATCTCACATTTCTCACCATAGAGATAATGTCTCCATATCTTCAAATCAAAGATCACAGATGCTAACTCGAGATCATGAGTAGGATAGTTTTGCTCATGAATTTTCAACTATCGTGATGCATAGGCAAGAACCCTATCATTCTGCATAAGGACACAACCAAGTCCTTTCTTCGATGCATCACTATAAATAATGAACCCATCATTCCCCGATGGTAGAGTCAGTATAGGAGCATTGACTAATCTTCTCTTAAGTTCTTAGAAACATTCTTCACACTCTTTTTTCCAAACAAATTTAACCCCTTTACGTGTGAGCTTTGTTAATGGGTTATCCAATCGGGCAAAATTATAGATGAAACGTCGATAATAACCTGCCAAACCAATAAAACTGTGTACCTCAGTTATACTCATCGGTGCTGGCCATTCTTGGATTGCCTTGGTCTTAGAAGGATCAATAGAAATTCCATCCTTAGAGACAATATGGCCAAGAAAACAAATCTCCTGAAGCCAGAATTCACACTTGCTAAACTTCCCATATAATTCATGTCTTCTAAGAGTCTTCAATATAATTCGCAAGTGATTTTCATGATCTTTGTAGATTTTTGATTATACCAAGATATCATCAATAAATACCAATACAAATTCATCAAGATATTACTTGAAAACTATGTTCATTAGATTTATAAAAACAGAGGGTGCATTAGTCAATCCAAAAGGCATTACTGTAAACTCGTAATGCCCGTACCTTGTTCGAAATGCTGTCTTCGGAATGTTTTCCTTCTTCACACACAACTAATGGTATCCAGATTGAAGTTAAATCTTTGAAAAGTATTGAGCTCCATGCAATTGGTCAAATAAATCATCAATGCGAGGTAGGGGATACTTGTTCTTTATTGTTATATCATTGATCTCTCTGTAGTCAATGCACAACCTCATAGATCCATCTTTCTTCTTAACAAAAAGGACAGGGGAAGAAACACTATGGAGAATAAATCCATTATTACTCACTTCCTCTAGTTGTTTCGTTAGTTCAACTAATTCCACAATGGCCATTCTATAAGGGGTCTTCGATATAGGCCTTGATCCAGGGATTAAATCAATGGAAAACTCAACTTCTATTTCTGGAGGATATCCAGGTAAATCTTTTGGAAACACATCTACATATTCTTTCAAAATAGGTACATCCTCTATTTGAACATTCATGTCCTCACCCTCAGTCATTTCATTCTCTTCCTCCCCAATAATTGAATTTAGTTGAGCTACTGAGGGTGGATCTAAATAAGAATTAGGTGGCGACGATTCTGCTCTAAAGATAAGGTGTTCCTTATCATCATCATCAATAATAGTAACCTCTTTATTCTTACAATAAATATTCACATCATGGTCCGAAATCCAATCCATACCGAGGATTATATCAAATTCAATCATAGACATGATGATGAGATCAGCAGATAAAGAACATTTATGTGCCTTAATGGGGACTGATTGACAAAACTTTGAAGCAATGATACTTCCCTTAGTGGTTTTGACTGACAAAACCCTTGTTAAATCAAATTGGAAATATCTAATTTTCTTAGAAAACTGGGAAGATATGAAACAATGTGATGATCTAGAGTCAAATAATTCATTTTCTAAACTTGAGGAAACCATTAAATTACCTGCCACCACGTATTTCAGAGCTTCTACCTCAGTAGTAGTGATGGCATAAGCTTGGACTTGATACCTTGGACTTTTCTAAGGTAAGTTTTCCTGACGCTTAGGACATTCATTTTCATAATGTCCCATCTCCCTGCAATTGTAGCATTGAACATCGGTAGAATCTTTCTTTCCTTTACAATCATCATCTAGATGGCCTTTATTTCCACATTTGTAGCATAATCCTTTTCCTTTTAGACAGGCACCAGGGTGCTTCCTTTCACAATTATCACAGGGTGGAAATTCAATTCTACCCTTCTTCCATGTTTCCTTATTTCCTTTCCCAGAGTGTTCAGCAGATCTCTTATTCTATTGCTTTGATTTAAAATCCTAAGACTTAGAGAATTCCATTTCTGTCTTGATTGCACACGAGACAATATCTTCGTATGATGAGAAGGATTGTGATACTAATGATCGATGGAGAAATGGTTTTAACCCACTAAAAAACGATCAATATTACTTCTTGGGTTACAAATATAATCTACAGCATACCTCTCTAACCTTGTAAAGTTAGCCTCATACTTTGCGACATTCTCATCCTCCTTTTGTCTCATACTCAGAAAATGCCTTTCCATATCTGCTCGATGGTCTCGAGGAAAGTATTTCTATAAGAACAGCTCTTTGAACTCCCTCCATTCCATATTTGATACTTCATTATCTTCCTTCATGTTTTGTATCAATGACCACCATTGATCAGTATCTCCAGTGAGGCGATAAACTGCCATGACAACTTTTTCCCTTTCACTACTCCCCAAGGAATGGAATATTTTCTCTAAGGAATTTATTCATTGCTCAGCTACTAATGGATTTTTACTCCCATTGAATTTCGGTGGTTGTTTTCTCATGAAGCGATATAAAATTGATCCTCCACGCTGCGTATTAGGGTTCTCCATATGGGTAAGGTTATTATTCATCACCTGAGTGAGTTGTCCTGGTATGGTGATTAGCTATTCAGCACTAGTTGCATCACTATCCCCACTATAATTATCTTAATTAGGAGGTCAATCCCTACATGGATGCATGCATTGATACAGTTTCCATTTCTTCCACTAGGCTCCATTTCTAAATAATGGCATAAACTAGATTAGTTTATGAATTGAAATATATAATTCCAAACTTCAAAAACGCTTAACATAAATTCAACAGTTTATGGATATAATCCATAATCATAAAAAAAATTCTTTGAGAAGTATATACTCATAACCCTTCATAATGGTTGGTAAAGAAAATGAGAATTATCCTAAGCATATCCCCCGGGAGTGTCGTAACCAAGAGTGCAGCAAAGCCCGTTGTCGTGCACCAGTTCCCATTCGATTCAAGCTCAAAGCGGTGTTTTCAGGTTTTACCCTTAGGTACATCTTTACCAGAGCTTCCTCTACCTGCTCTTATCCAGACAGGGATTTATTCCTTGGAAAACTCACAAAATCTCTACAATACCAAAATTCTAGGAAGTTCTTCTATATTAATCCTCAAAGTCCATCTTAGGTATATGTTCTCTAATCATAGTTTATCAAAATATATTTTCCAAGGTTTGTAATAAACTTCCTCCGAGACCAACTGTAACGCCCCAACCTCAATTTCCCAGAGTCAGTGCATTATTACATAACATTGGCATGATTACAAGGAAATCATGTCTTGAAAGATAGATCAGTTTAGTATTATTGGAAACAAGATCCGTACATATGATCCACTTTACAGCTTGAAGAGAAATACAACAATAATATATTTCATTAGAAGCATCCGAGCCTCCTAGATTATACATGTAGCTCACTCATAACTAACTTCTTCATATCCAGATAAATTGAAACATAAGAAAGGGGTGAGCTCAAATGCTCAGTAAGGGTAAGTAATACAGTTGAAAATGACATAAATATTAAGCATGGTAAATAATTGAAAACCACATGCCTTTACCAATAATAAACATGAATACTTTTATGGAAAGATTATGATCTGAGTAAATAATGCCACAATAAAACATAATCATGGGTATTATACTAGTCGAATGACCACATAACCATCGATATTATTTCCATAATGAGGGAATGTATAATGCCGGACATTCTGAAACATTTTTTCAAGGCCTCGGCCAAGACGTCTAAAATGATTTAGGCCTCGGCCAAAACCATAAATCAAATTGGGAAAGGGCCTCATCCAATTCCATATCTAGTTGTCTCATGAGACCTACCGATGCATCGAGGAGCTATAGTGGGCTCCACTCGTCACTTACTAAGTCTAATACATTCCTCATATGAAAAGGTTTAAACATATTATAAACATTCGTATTAAAACTAGCATACGAAATGTCAATACTTTAACCATAAACCATGAATGGTATAAAAATAGCACATCCACAATCAAACATATCACAAAAACTTCATTACAATATGGAAGTTTTGTATCATAATAAATCAACTTCAAATAAACTTAAAATCCATCAAAGGATGTTGACATAGATGAAATCAAAACTATTTGAGAGAAATATCTCTTTTTTGAAATCATTTAAAGGTCACATAATTATAAAATAAAACATTTACTTTGAAAATATCCTTATAAGCATGTAAGGGAAGCTTTTATGATGTTATAATGGAGGAAATAGCTGCACCCACTATATAAGTTAAAAAAAACATTCTTACCTTAAATTTGTTGAAAAGGTCAAAAAGTACCTTATTTGGAAAACAACGGAAAGATTCCTTTAAAAACACATAAGGGAATAAATGACATTAACCCATTGTCTAGTAAATAGTAAAAATGTTTTGAAATATATTTTTAAGAAACATGGATGTGGCTGATAAAGAAGACCCAATAGATTATTATGTATAAACAACCTCGGATAATGAAGAGATTGCGAAATAAACCCTTACCTTTTACTTTTCCTTGGTTGATGGTAGGTTAAACTCCTGTAAAATGGTGAAATAATTTTTATTAAATTATAAAATAATCATATATATTAATATGATATCATATATGATCTTTTAGCATTGCTTTGTTAATAAAATCTTAGTATTATCGTCGTTACGGGTGTTAACTTACTCGTTTTCTTTTATATGTTTAGTTACATAAGCCATGTTTATTATTGATATGTTGTATATTATTCATATCCAGAATTATATCAAGTCCTTAAACATTATTTTTAATCATAAAATGATAATTATACATGAATGGATACGATGGAGAATGAATCTCATCACATTCGTGGAGACGGTAGTCCGTACGTACGCACGAGCGACAATATCATTATTTTGATATTAAAATAATATATAATTGAATGGTATATCATATAGATAGAATAATTATTATGTTATATTTATTATTCACATGAATTATACATCATTATTATACCCATATAAATAATAATATATTGAATAACAATTACACCACAATGTGGAGACGGTAGGTCGTACGTACGCACGTATGGTGACATGTCATTCAAGGGATGGATAGAATGGTGAATTTGTTTGTTCCATAATTATAATAACATCACATTATATAGAAGATACTGGATTTATTATTTTAGAATGGAAATAACAAGGAAAGAATAAGTTGAAGAAGAAAGGAACTTAAAAGAGGGTGGTGAAAACATTACCTCTTCTTTGGGTTCTTCCTTTTGATTTGATCAAAAGGGCTCTGTAGGTTGGCTTTCATATCAAACTAATGCCTATAGGATAAAGTGAGGGAAGTTGGGAGAGAATTTGGGCAGAGTTTAGCCGAGCCAAATGGCTTTGAAGGTGTGAATTAATGAGAAGGGTGAGATCCCTTTTATAAGAGGGGTGAGGGGCACCTTTGGAAAAGCTAGAAATATTATTTTATAATAAATTCATATTCGGTTTCTAATGGCTCCAAAGTAGATTATTTAAAATTTAAGTTGGGGATAGGTCAAAAACCACTCAACCAATAGGTTTTAGACAGTTTTGGGTCACTATATTAACCTTATCTTTTAGTTTTAACTCTTAGTTAATTAGTTTAACATTTACCATGTCACTTTGTGTTTTTATATCATATAGTTAATAAACATACTATATACATCCAAGAGACCCTAGAGTGGTCCATTAATGATACACCTATCATTATATAAGTCTCTTGGACGATCCTTATATTTTTAGGAATTTAAGATCAATTAATAATATAATATTTATTTTAAAAACTCTTTTATGTCAATTTTGACACTATTCAATAATTGATTTTTGTTAAAGTCTTAACAACTTTATCAATTCGAACCAAATTCATTTAATCAATAATATAATGTCATATTAAGCAATAAAATTCATGTATGTTATCAAAACTTTCAAATTATATTAATTTTAACATTTATAATACCAATTATTTGATTCATTCATTGATAAGGAAAATACTGCATCATTATTATGTCATAAATAATATTAATTACTAAATGTCTAAAAATTATAAATAAAATACAATTATGTAGGAAATATTTTTATATTTATAATGAATATTTATAGTTGAAAATCCAACATATATAACCCTATGTAAAAATTGTTTTTCTAAAAGATATATGTTTATGTCATTTTTGTATTTATTTTAACTTAATTAAAATAAAGTGTCCCTATCACCTACAAGTGGCTCCATGGGGTCCCAAAATCGACCCAAGGATGCCCATGGTTGGACATGTATCAACCAATAAGGTTAGTACACGTTTTAGGAAAATTTATTATTATTATAATATTATTTTTTTACCTTTATTTACTGGATTTACCCTTTAACCATGGTAAATAAAATATTTACCGAGGTAATTATTCAAAATGTGTAAAAATAAAAGTTACCTATTTACACAATTTGGACATCCTGATTCGAAATATAGAATCCATTTTTCCAAATTCAAAACACAGAAGTGGAAAAAATTAATTTAAAATTAATTCCCACTGTCAAAACAAAAAGCGTGTTTTTAAGATATAATAACTATCAAAAGATTGACACTTGTTTATGTTCGGTTTAATTGTGAAATTATGTACAATGACCAAAATTGTATTAAATGGTAAAAATATATTATAAGTATACTTTAAAACCACTAAAATTCATAATATATCACTATTAATTATTTTGATTAAAAAAGTTTTTTTTAATTAAAATATAGTAATTTTCACTATTCATCCAAATATAAAAGTTATCCGAAAAGTACCAAAATTTCACCTTAGGCTAAATTCGATACTCCGAATCCAAAAATGAAGTCCATTTTGAGAGATAAAATTTATAAAATTTCAAAAATTAGGTATTACTATTCATAACGGCTAGTTTGATTGGTTGTGGTGTGTGTTATAACTCGAAGTTTCGTATAACACACGCTACTGTATTATTCAAAGATAAGCGTACCGTGGAAGCTTGGGGTGTTACAATAAGTCAACCTCATGTATCACAAACATAGATATATTAATTAATTAATTAAAATACCTTACTCAGATTCATTTTTATTTATAATATTCATATATATTCATTCTCTATATGAATTCTTGTATTTTTATTACCTACTTTCCCACATCAGGTGTTTATAGTTTGATCATTTATACTAGTTTCATAATAGAGGTATTATTTTTTATAATTATTTAAATTTTAATCATTATTATATCATAAAAGGTAATTTAATTTTTAATTAATAATTATTTATAAATTTATAATTTCATTCTATGGGAATTTTTGTTATGAATCTTAAAGGTGAAATCAGAGATGGGCATGCTTCAGTGATTCTTAGTGAATGAAAAATGTTTTATTAAATAATGAGTAACATATTTATATTAACATTATATAACCAAAAATTGAATTATTTACTTATTTATATCATATATTATTTGAAATTAAATTCCCATAGTCATTCATGGTATAAATTTATATTATTGTTTAAGTAAATTGTTAAACTGACCCAAACATGAACAAACTATAATTTAATTAATGACTATGAGGTGGTTTAGTTGTAATATAATTATATTTGAAGCATATGGGTCATATTTAGTTTTTATTATTGTGATATATTATAATTTTTAGAATTTATAATAATAATTAATTGATATTAAAATATTACATAATATGAATAAAATATTTTTCACTTATTATGCTTGTTTAAGCTAGTTAATTTAATCATGATTGTTTATTATTTATTTAGTTAATAGGATATTCAATTTGTATTACCATAAAATTAATTGTAAATTAAACATAATTTTAATCTTTTAAACCCATTCATAAATCTATTCATGAAATGGGGTGATGAAAAAATGTAACACACCATTTTATGGTGGCGATAGTACAAACGTATACATGGATGATGATTTCATTTCCCTTAGAATAGAATAATGAATTAACATGATTTATTATATCAAAAACATAAAATTTTTATATATTCTATAATAAATTACTATGTTTCCCTTTTGGACCATCTATGTTAGGTGGTTAAGGAAAAGGAAACATCTTTCTTTATGGAGGTGGTAGTTTGCACATACATATGAATCATGTTTTTATTTTTCTTTGGGAAATAATGAAAGGTAGTTAATGATTATTACCATAACATAATTGTTACAACCAAATATTTTATGATATATATATATATATATATATCTTTAAATAAATTTTTTCTTTTCAATATCTTTTTTATCACACAACATTGAGCTTTAAGTAAAATATGATATACTATAAAAATACTATTATTTAAATGTGACTGTTATAACTTGGAAATTAAAATTAACAGTATGGATAGAAATAACCAAATTATGAAAAATATAATCTAAAAATTTTATATAATTAAATTTTATTTATTAATTTATACTACTCAATTTTTAGTAAGATCATTTTATGCATCAAAAATACATTTTCTTCAAAAATGGATTTTATCTCATTTTTTCTGAGTATATTGTAATTAATTTCTTACAATTTTAAAAATTATATGTCATAAAACTGATATATTTTTTTGATTTATAATATAAAATTTATCTTAGGGTTAATTTTTGATATTTTTTTAAAATAGTTGATTTATGGGTGAATAGTGAAAATACTAATTTTTCAAATATTGTCACTTTTATGATGTTATTATGATGTAATAATTACTCAATACAATGTTAAACCTTTGAATCAACCACATATATATTAAATTATTTAAATAAATTATTTTAAAACATTATTTTGAATTTAGTAAACCAAGATGGACTTTTGTGAACATAAGTGATATTTAATTCAAATTAAAAATTATTTTTGGGTCTTTTCATTTAATGGTATGGTTGGAAGATTTAATTTAGTTTTCACTTAATTAAAAAATATTAAAACATTACTTATTTATTATTTAACCAAAAAAATTATTGTGAACTAACTTAATAATTTTTTTCAAGGTGAAATTTTTTTTATACTTAAATATGATATTTTCATAAAAATGGGTTTTCATGCATTTTGGGTTCTTATATTAAATTTAATTACTAAAACCTATAAAAATTGAATATTATAAAATGAATATAAAATTTTTAATCATAATATAAAAAAATTTATAATTCCCTATTTATTTTTGGACATATTATTATGTTATCATGGTAAAATTATGTTATCATGATTAAGGTTAAATTTTGTATAAAGTAGGTAAACTAAGAAATAAGGATTAAATGTATCCAAAACTCATATAAAGCGATCCTCCTCCCCTCCCTTATTTAAAAAGTGTGATCACTCTCACTCAACCAATACCTTCCATAATAAATTCATAGATTCCTTATCCACATCTTATAGCTTCTTTTATTAGAAAAATATTATCCTTTCAAAGATTAATGTGTAAGCTAATGGTGGTTTCTCAATAGAGAGGTATAATACTTAACTGACTAATTTAAATTTAATTTATTATTCTACCTACTATAAATATGTGCTATTAATTATAAATTAATGAATTAATTAAATTAAATATAATTAATTTTTTTATTATGATTTAATAACCATTATACACCTCTTTTCCTTCCCATAGGAAAAGAAAACACCACACGTGAGTACGTGTAAACTACCACCTCCACATAGCGATGCATTTTTTTCATCACCGCTTAAAATTGATGGTTATAATGATGGATTTACTAAGTATATATTATATTTATGATATTATTATATTTATATGAAGGTTATTTAATCTTTTATTTTATTTTATTATATCCATTAAAAATTGAAAAAATGACTTCTATGTGCGTATGAACTACCATTTACATGAAGGGATATAATTCATTTTTCATCACCAAATTATATGAATAGTTGTGAAAATTTATATAATGATTAAATATTATACTCATTAAATTATTTATATTTTGGATATAATGAAACTATATACAAGGATCAGGACTGCCAAACCAAAACATGCATGAAAAATTAATAAGTTATCACTCAAAAAAATTGATTTTATAAATAATTATAATAAAAGAGTGATAAGAAGTTATAATTAAATCATATATGGTATGATATTTATGAGTATGTTTAATTAATATATTTATAATAAATATATATTTATTATACAAGAGGTTTTAACATGTATGAAACAATACAATACTTAAGGTAAGATATTTATATTTCAATATCATTTTAATGGGGATTATTTATGATTGAATTTACATAAAGGTAAATTATAATATCATTATATAATAAACCCATTTTATTTTCTTATAATATGTTTATATATTTATTTATTAATTTTTAGTACCATTTTCCTCTCATTGGTAATCAAAATTGTTCAGAAAATGTTTTTAAGAAAAACTGACCTTATTTCTCTTCTTTTGGTCAGAAATATGTATCCATTATATCAATGTTCTATAAAATATTTTCAATAATTATTTTAATATGATCGAATAATTTTTAAAATTCATTTTTACCCATGTTTTACTTTTTATAAAGTGGTTTAAAAATCTTCTTTTCATTTTTTGAATGAGGTTCATTTTACTAAAGGTGTGAATATGATCATTATTTTAAATGATTACATTGTGAATGAAATTTCATGACATCCTAACCAATCAATGATTTTAAGATAACTTTACAATTTTCCATGGTTATTTTGAAATAAAATTATTTACATAATATTTTGGAAAATTTTATATTTTAAATAAGTGATTTCAATATAAAAATTGTATTTTCCTCTATAAATATTCTAGTGATCTTTTAAAGGGATTTTTCATATTTGATGATATAATTTTATGTTACTTATGATTTAATAGGAATATTATCTAATGATACCATCCTTATTCCCTCCTTGAATAGTTTATGATTATAATATTGAGATGTTTACCAAACCTGTTTATTTTCCGTTAGTTTTTTTTATAATGATATGATGGTTTTTTATGATCTTGTGGAATATATGTAAATGAATTATGATTATGTGATTGGTGGGTCTATAATTATATATCCATACAATGCATTGGGTAATGATCAATTAGTTAAGAAACACCTAAGAGAAGATAGAGTTAAGAAACTCCTAAATATGATGGAGTTAATAAACTCCTAATAGATGAAAGAGTTGTGAAACTACTTAGATACGATAGAGTTAAAAAAACTCCTAAGAGATGAAAGAGTTAAGAAACTCTAATGAGATGATAAAGTTAAGAAACTACTATGAGATTATGGAGATAATAAACTATTAATAGATGAAAATTTTAACTATATTTAAGTCTCTCCTAAGAGAATTTAGAAATTTTACTATATAAATAATTCCATGATGAATGTATGATGCCCAAGATATTATTATGATCATACTTAAGATTGACCCAAAAAAATTATTACATGTTAAAATTCTTATGATATGTTATCATGGTTAATGATTGATTTATGATTATTCCTCACTCTTATGATTCATGTCATTTAAAATGATAATTTTTAATGCTATGAATCATGTTTATGATCAATGAAATATTGGGTATGAACTTTTTATGTTATAGTCATGATCTCATACCCTTATTCTTTTCTTATTCTTACATATGGACACCAATTTAAATCTCTCATTTTTAACTTTACTGAGCATCTGAGATCACCCTTTCTTATGCTTTATTTCCCCATGTTATGATGAAATTGTTTACATAGGGTGTTTCTATGAGGGGTTCTATGTGAGAAGAACTTTGTTGGAAATATTTAATATCTTTCATTAAATTAATTGTTTATGTATCTATCCTCCAAATAAACTAATCCTTTATGACTATGGGGTGTTTATTTTTATGAGATGTATTGAATATTCATCTAAAATGATGTAGTATTGAGGTATGTTATGCTCAGGTTTCCCTAGTTGGTATTAAAATAGGGATTAGTAATTTTTGGATTTTATAATTGTATTACTTTGATAAAACCCCCAAGGATATGTCAAAGTATAGGATAACATCCTAAATATTTAGTAAAATAGATATTTTGTGGTTTTCCTTCCAAATACATCCATGTTTAGATATTAGAAAGTGGATGTAGTTGTGTCATAGATACACCTAATGGAAACAAATCTAAAAGGGTTGGATTGGATATTAACTTAGTCTTCACTAGTATAAGATGATTGGGTCTAAGAATACACACTTAGATAGACACACCTAATGCATATTATTGGGTTAATTCACATTTTCTTTATAAATCATTATGAAGGATTTTATAAGATCCTGGGTTTTCATTCGAGGTAAGAAAATTTTTGTTTTTAGTTTAAATTCTTGTTTAGAACCTTATGTGAATACCCTTTGAGGTCATGGAGGTATCTGGGGTGTACGAGGCCTGTTCAAATCACAAAACCTATCTCTTGGAGAAAAACATCTAGTCCACATAGTTAGTAGTAACTTTTCAACCCAAGCTGCATGGTTTGATGAAAAAGTGCAGAGGTGGACAGTGGGTTGGAGAAGTCCACATGGTTTCATGAAATTTTAAAGATAGAGGTGCATGCCTGTACAGGGAACCTTCAATTTTTAATAGATCCTAATCACAGAGTTTTCACATAGTTTGAAAAACTGTATGCACTAACCATGTAAGGTGACCCTCCCTATAGTATTGGGTGCATGGTTGGAGAACGATTTGGCCAACCGTGTATCCAAACAGCATGGCCTAGTATTTTGTTGAAAAATAATTTTTTTTACTTCATGCTTTATAATTTTAAACACTTATTATCCATTATTTTCTAGTATAAAGCACCTATAAAGAAGACCTCTCTTGAATCCAATATTAGGATTTTTCTCCATTTCTCCATATGAACTCAGAATCAAGCTTTGTCAGTCTTGTTAGTTCTACATCAGTGAGTACTCAATTCCTTTTTTACATTATTCATTTATCTTGGTATCAATTTTTTTATTTAGGTGAAAGCTAATATAGAATGTTTTCTAGGTTCTTTGTTAATTATTCATTTTTCTTTCGATCTGAGTCAGATCAAAAGATGATATTTGATGATCACTCTACAATGGACCTATGGTAGGTGTTATATGCATTTCTAAAATGGTTTTGTGCTTGATAGAGATAATTTTCATTATGCCACCCATTGAAATTTTTGATGTGGCCCTGAAAATGAATTGAATAATTAAATTGAACATAATGTAATAATTTTGAGATGTCCACTACCTCCTTGAGACTTATGGGAGATTGTTTCCCCAACCAAGGTCACACATGGGGTGTTCCTTTGATGTTTCCTTTGTTATACCACCCTTGGGGTGAGTGTTTTGTGCTTTCCTAGTTAGATGAATCCCATAATGAATTAAGTTCAATTGAATTGATTATTTTGAGATGGATATTGCCTCTATTTCATGATGATGATTTTTATTAAATGGTTTATATGGAATTTTTATATGAGTGGGTAAGCTCGCTGAATATAAATTATTGAAATGATGAATTTTTTGAATGTTGAATGATTACATAGGACTCCATGAGTTTACTATACCATGGGTCATGGAAATATTATAGAAATCCTTGGACCTATATTCTCATTGGATTTTGATTCCTTGGGATTCCATAGGCCTTACTACCCCTTGGATCTAGTTTTTCTAGGCTCGTAGTGGACATGTTCGGTAGACGTGATCCTTGGAACCCAATTCAATCCTAACCAAGTTTCCATTTAGATTATCCTAGGACTCGTTGAGGATGTCTTGGTCCACTATACGTTGGATCCATCCTTTCAGGATCTGACACTTTGATTATACAGCTCTATCATGACAAATCTGACACTTTGATTATATATCTCAACTGTGGTATGTAACGGCCCAGTTTTTTAAAAATGGAAATTACTTTCTTATAAATATGTCATGAAATAACAACATAATGAACTAATAAGTGCTATGTTACCTTTAAACTTAAGTTTTCACTTCTGTGTTTGGAATTTTGAAAATCTGACATACACGGTTGCGATCAGTAAGTTATTTGTAGTCCAATAAGAAAAACTTAATTTGTTGGTGAATAGTAACCTACTCTTATGAATAGTAATATAACCTTATGAATAGTGATATTCCCTAATGAATAGTAAGCTTACCTATGATATTATTAAAATAATATTCAAGTGAAAGTATGATGTACCTATATTTTAGAATAAGTAAATGAATGTTTTAAAATTGGGTTTTTAATAATAAATTATGATTTTAATTAAATATTAAATTAATAATATTTAGAAAATTATTTTTAAAAATGGAATTCATTTTTGGATTCTACGCTTTGAAAAATGGTTAGGGTGAATATTTGGGTTTTTTCTGAAATACTTGAATTTTTAGTGAATAGTAAAATACTTTAATTTACCATATAAATACACTATAGTTAAAATCCACTATTCCTGACATCACAAGTGATGTAAGCACCCAAATATCGAACTCACATTCATTTATTACTATTCTTGGTAATGGAAGACTTACTATTTCTTGTCTTTTGAAGAAATAATAAACTAATGATTAAAAATTTATGAAAACCCTCCTCCCCTCCACTATAAATACCACCCATTCTTACCTCTTCTCTTCACTCCTATTAAGCCTTTTTCCTTGACAATATTCTTCTCAAATAACTCCCCAAGCTCCTTCCCCACATCCAAAAGCCCCTATTTTATTCAAAATACCAAAACGTCTCTCCTTAAGAGGTTCTCAAAGGAGGTAGACTCAAAGGAAAAAATCCTCTTTCCAATTCATTCATTTCTTTTAAGTTATTTTATTTTTGTTTGCTTCCTTACCTTACTTCAACCAAATGGTATGATAACTCTAGTAACATAAATTTACTATAATTATATTATGATAATGGGATAATTCATTATCTTCTCTCATTTACACATATTTTATTTGAAAGAAATGAAAGCATCGTTTGAGATGTGCTAATTTAGCACATTCAAGGACAACGAGTTATAAATTTCTATTGTCATATTTAATTATGATCATGAAATCATTTATTTTATGGTTTAACTAGATTATTATATATGTAATATATCCTTGTTATGGTTCTGTAATCCTTCTCTACTAATAGTATTAAGTTATAAAGAAAAACACGTTCATTGTAATCAAACCCACCGATTAACCAAAATGGTAGTCACTAAGGTTTTATATATAATATTTAGACTTCAATATAGGTAACCAAATTATAATTGTAACCATTTATTCTCCTATATGTTCACTAATAACATACAACTTCAATTCTTTACATCCACTTTCATAATACTTGTTTATCCGAACATAAACTAATCATTAAAACCAAGGAAGCAAACATACCTAAATAATGAAATTGAACCTTATAACCAATAAAAAAGGTCTTGAATGAACTAAAAAAAGGTTATAATAAATCAATTAAATATATAAGAGGTTTTTTATTCATTAATTAATAAACCTAATTTGTTTATTCAGGTCATTAATAACAAGTTGAGAACACCACTAGACTTAAGGTAAGGGATCCTCTCCATTTCTCTCTTAATCAATATTGTCCTCTATGATATGCCTTTTTTTGTGTAATAAAAATGATGGGGTATGTTTTCTGACATCCCCCATACTTTCCTCATGATGTATAAGTGATGATAAACCATTTTTATCATTCATAAATCCCTCTTAGGTACACCCGACACCATGCCAATAAACTGTAACGAATTCTACCTAAACCCTTCTTGGTTCTTTTAGGTTGCCTTATCGTTCTTTATATCAAAATGGATTTATCTTATATGTTTATGTACATATTATAAATTATTTTTAGTTTTAAAAAAATCATTTATGAAGAACCTTTCATCACTCTCTTTTGGGGATATACATGTTTTTAAAGGATTCCCCCCTTTGAATTTTCTGATAATCAAACCTGTTTTAAGGGAACTTCCCAAATTTTTATCCAATTTTAAGTTCACTCTATCCTATGTTTTAAGCCAAAATTTTCATTATAAAATAATTATTTTTATTATGAAAACATTCTTGGTTCAATTATTTTTTTATTTAAAATATTTTCCTCTTTTCTATTTTAAAATCTCTATAGTATTTTTCTCAAAAACGCACAAAAAATGTTTTAATGATAATGTTTCTAAAATACATTTCTTATATGTTGTCAATTCTATTTGAAACCAATTACCATGTTATATGAATATTTTACCTTATAAACTTCCATGTATTTTCTAATCTCTTTCTTTCGTGGACACTTTCATGACACGCCCTGGTTATGCTTTATGTCATGATTATGGTACCCAATTCTTTCCATAGGCACCATTATGTTTATGTATGGTTGATTATGTATGATTATTTATGTGTTAAGAATATTTATGTGGAAAAAAAATTCATGAAAATTTAAAGATGGGTGTGTCCAGATATCACTCCAATGCATTGGGTAAAGTTAAGTTACATGAGATGCAATGTAAAACGGGATTGGCGGTTATCCTTGACCCATTCTAAAATGGGAAACAGGATTGGTGGTTAGCCTTGACCCATAATAAAATTGGAAATGGGATTGGCGGTTATCCTTGAACCGTACTAAATAAATGTTTTATGATTCTTCCACATTTATACGATTCCATGTTTATATGATCCCATGCTTATATGATATGATTTCATATGTTCCATGATGTGGATATCATTATGTCATGCCTCCTAACTCATGTTCTTGAGATGTATCCTTATGTTCATTCCCTTACGGGGATTTTTAGCTCATCCCTTTGTTCATGTGTTCCCCAAGGTACCCTATGAAGATGTAAGGGCTCAAAAAAAGTTAGGAGCTCTTTATGGATATTAAATAAAGAAGTGTTTTTTATTTTCCATGTTTTATGTTTTATGTACCTATTCTTCCAAGACACTAGACTTAACAATCCTTGGCTTGTACTATGATGTATAATTATGCTTAAAATCATGTAATGTCATATATATAAGGCTTGGGTCGCTACAGTTGGTATCATAGGATGGTTTAGTTATTTTTGGAGATTATTAATAGAGAACCTTAGTGAGAACCTTAAGGATGAGACTAAGTATAAGAAAACATTCCTAAATTTTGGTGAGTATTGAGTAAGTGGTTTATCAATAAAATACATCCTTGTCTGGATATGAACGGGTAGAGGAGGCTCTGGAACAGATGTATCTAGGGGTAAAACCTAAAAACACCACTTTGAGCTAGACTCGAACGAGAACTGGTGCACGACAACGGGCCTTGTTGTACTCTTGGTTATGACACTCATAAGGGATATGCTTTGGTAGATTCATGAGCTTTTTACAAACCATTATTAAGGGAAAAAAATCCCATAAGAATATAAGTTAAGAAATATATCAAGGATAACCTAGTTTGAAACATATGGAATCACAAGTTAGGATATACCTCTTCTTTAAAATTTTATCCTTTTATGTTCAAAGTTTCCTTTTTATGCTCAATAGATAAGTATTAAATCCCTATAATTATATGTTATTTTTCTTAGTTAATGGCAGGAAATAGAAGAACACGTTCTAAAAATCAATGTCATAGGCAATGTGATGATTTCCCTAATGATATGCCTGATATGATGGGAACGGGTGCTCAAAACCTCATCACAGTACTTTCCCATCTTGCTTGAGTTATGAATAATAACATGAATCATGCAGAACATCATCCTTATCCAAGTAAAGAGCAAGTTTTCATATAATCCTTCATGTGGAAAAGGCCTCTCATGTTTAGCGGATCTTCTGATCCCCTCCTCGCGGAACAATGGATTAACTCCATTGAAAAGATATTCTCTATCCTCCAGTGCTTGGAAGAAGATAATTTTGTACTGGAAATCTATCATTTTGATGCGAAAGTTGACCAGTGGTGGAAACTAATCAAGAATAAAAAGTCCCAAGAGAAAATTGATTCCATGGATTGGGAGGAATTCAAGAGGATGTTTTTCAGAAAATATTTTCCTTGAACCCTCTATCTCAAGTTGGAAAGAGAGTTCCACAGACTCAAGAAGAAGGAAGATGATCCCATTGGGGTGTATGAAGCATACTTTACAAGGATTTCAAGGTATGCCTCTAACTTTTTCATGAACTCCAGAATCAAGGTGGATCGTTTCTTTAGCCAACTAAAGTCAAGTCTACAAAAAGAGTTGGCAATTCAATACTTCAACAGTTATGAAAAGATTTTTCATTGTGCCCTCAATATTGAAATGAAGATTGGAGACTCTTAGTGGTCTCATGGGCCCAGTGACAAGAAGCAGAAAATGGAAAACAGCATGGGTGGTTCAACAAACAAAACCCATGATGGAAAGAAGCATGGATTTTCCCCTTTTAAAAGTTATGGGAAGAAGCATCCTGGTAATTATTTTAAGGGAACTAAAAATTGCTTCAAATGCATAAAGTTTGGCCATCTGGCCAAGAAATTCTAAAGGGATATAAAAATACCACTAATGTTGAAGAAGAAGAAAGGATGTTTCATATCAACACCCAACCTGTAGTGTAGTGTTACAACTACAAGGATCATAGGAATTATGCAAGAAGTTTCCCTAAGATGAGGGTTGTCGGAGGCTATTAGAAATAACCTCCAAGGCAACAAGAAAGGGCTTATGTTATCACTATGGTTGAGGTAGAGCCAGACAACGATGTGGTGACAGGTATACTAGTTATTACTTCAAGAATAGTGAACATACTATTTGATTCTAGTTCTACACATTCATTCATATCTTGAAAGTTTAGTAGAACTATTCAAAAACCACCTCAAATTTTGGAGGAAAAGTTATCTGTGAGAATAGAAAATGGGGAAATTATTGAGTCAATGGTTTATAACTCCTCCTTGGTTAACATTTGTGGACTGAACCTCCCAAAAAATCTCTTCATTCTTATTTTAGTGGAGTTCGATGCTATCTTGGGCATGTATTGGCTATCTTTATACAAAGACAACATCAACTACCAGAAAATGGAGATCACTCTTCACGTCCCAAAGTGTCCTATGATTCTTTACAAGTGGAAGGAGGAAGGTGAATCTTCTTTCAAATCATCATATCAAGTGCGGATATTGTCACCTTATGATCAATCATATCTAGCTCAAATGATTGAGGCAAAGGAGAGAATCGTTCTTGAAGACATGCCCATTGTGAGGGGTTACACTGATGTATTACCTGAAGAGTTTCCTCGTCTTCCTTTGGACCAAGAGGTTGAGTTATCAATTGAAATTATCCCTAGATCTCTTCCTATCTCAAAGAAACCTTATAGAATGGACACCATAGAGCTATAAGAGCTGAAGAATTAGTTACAAGAGAATATAGAGAAGGGTTTTATACGCCCAAGTGCTTCACCGTGGGGTGTTCCAGTCCTCTTCATCAAGAAGAAGGACATATCAATGTGCCTATGCATTTATTATCATGAGCTCAATAAAATCACGATAAAGAATAAGTATCCACTGCCATGGATAGATGACTTGTTTGATCAGCTTCATGGGGCTAGTTATTTCTCTAAGGTGGACCTTCAGTTGGGATATCACCAATTAAATGTGAGTAAAGAAGATATTCCCAAGACTGCCTTTCGAACGAGGTATGGAAACTATGAGTTCATAGTGATGCCCTTAGAACTAACTAATTATCCAACAATTTTCATGGATTTAATGAATAGAGACTTTAGAGATTACCTTGACAAATTTTTGGTAGTCTTTATTGATGATATTCTGATATACTCTAATGGAAAGGAGGAACATGAGGATCATTTGAATACTATGTTAAAGACTTTGTGAAGCGAGAAGTTGTATGAAAAGTACAGTAAATGTGAGTTCTGGATATAGGAAGTATCTTTATTGGGGCATGTTATCACCAGTAAATGGATATCTATAGACCCTTCCAAGACAAAGACAATTGAAGAGTGGCCCAGGGAAACTTCTGTAACAGAGATCCGTAGATTTTTTGGTCTAGCTGGGTATTATCGATGATTCATGAAGAACTTTTCATGATTTTCAAATCCAATGAACAAGATGACAAGGAAGGGGGTAAAGTTTGTTTAGACTCATGAATGTGAAGACTATTTCACAGAGTTGAAAAAAAGGCTTATCATTGCGCCAGTACTCATACTCCCAACAAGTGGAGAACTCATTGTGGTGTACAGTGATGCTTCAAAGAAGTTCTTAGGCTATGTGTTGATTCAAAATGATAAAGTGATAGCCTATGCATCAAGGTAGCTGAAACTCCATGATAAAAACTATCCCATGCATGATTTGGAGTTGGCAGTTCTGATCTTTTCATTGAAAATATGGCGGCATTATCTCTATGGGGAGAAGTGTTAGATATATATTGACAACAAGAGTCTCAAATATATATTCACACAGAAAGAGATTAATATGTTCCAACTAAGATGGATAGAGATCATCAAGGATTATGACTACTCAATCCACTAACATCCCAGTAAGGAAAACAAGGTGGCATATACTCTAAGTAGAAAGAATACTACATCTTTATTAATGATGAGAATTGAAAACGATCTGATATTCTTAGATTTTCAAAGGATGGATATGTGAATCATTAAAGGAGGAACATAATCAATCCTTTATAAAATGATTCCTCAACCATCTCACTTAGAGAAAATAAAGGATTCTCAAAGAAAGGATGTGGAAATTCTGAAAAGGGTGGAAGCAATCAAAAATGGGAAATCCTACAATTTCTGAATTTATGATGAAGGAGTTATAAGTTTTGGGCCACGATTATGTGTACCATCCAATCCAGAGATAAAGAAGGATATTTTGAATGATGTAAATATCTCAGCCTTCTCTATCCTCCTAGGGAGCACAAAGATGTATTGAGATCTCCGAGAAAACTTTTGGTGGGACAATATGAAAAGAGAGATTTCTGAATATACATCAAAGGGTCTGGTATGTCAGTAAGTGAAGGCTGAGTGGAAAAGGTCTAAGGGGATGATGCAACCACTACCCATACTGGAATAGAAGTGGGAGAACATTACCATGGACTTTGTCACTGGACTTCTAAGTACATCCAGAGGAAACAATGTTATATGGGTCATTGTGGATCATCTTATAAAGATAGATCACTTTATCGTGATTTGAGAGGACTTCTCGTTGGATTAATTTTCACGGATATATATCCAAGAGGTGGTAAGGCTGCATGGAGTTAAATTGTTTATTGTATCTGATCGTGATTTGAGATTCACCTTGAAGTTCTGGAAATGTCTTCAATGTGCTCTAAGCACTGAAGTGAACTTTAGTACGACCTATCATCCTCAAACTGATGGCCAATATGAGTAGACTATTTATACATTAGAAGATATATTGAGAGCATTTTTTATGGAATCCAAAGGAGGATGGGACCAACATCTTCCACTAGTTGAATTCTCCTACAACAATAGTTCCCACTCGAGCATCTGAATGGCACCATATAAATCCCTTTATGGGAAAAGGTGCATAACACTGGAATGTTGGGATGAATTTAGTAAGAGTAAGCTACTAGGACCTGAAATGGTTGATAAAATGGTGGATAAGGTGAAAACCATTCATCAGCATATCAAGGTAGCCTGTAGTTGAAAAAAGAGTTATGTGAATAACCATCAATGAGACTTTGAGTTCAAATTTGGAGACATGTAATTTCTATGAATATCTCTATGGAAGAAGGTCATGAGGTTTAGAAAGAAAGGGAAGTTAATACCCAAGTACTTCGGCCCCTTTGAGATCCTTGATTGAGTCGGAGTGGTGGCATATCAACTAGCACTTCCACCTACCATGTCGAAAGTACATGATGTCTTTCATATATCCCTCTTAAAAAGTACATACCAGACCCTTCACGTGTACTCTCTTCAGAGGTGGTACAGTTGGAGGATAATCTTTCCAATGAGGAGCAGCCATTGAATATATTGGATCTTTGTCACACCTGCCTCTTTTACATTAATTATTTTATCAATTTTTCTTGGTATCAGGGAGTCTCGGTGAAACCCGACTTGAAATTTTTGAATTCTCATTTAGAAATGCACTTTTTAGCCTTTACGGCGTTCAGTGTGCCACTGTTGAAACTGCACAACCTTGCTTGGGTCACCATACGGTCTCGCTCGGTTCTCCACACGCCTGGTTGGCGTGAAACTAATTAAACAAAAATAATTATTGATAAAGAAATAAAATTTAATTAGATGGATAAAGTAGTTTGCGCAAAATAAAATAGGACGAATAAAATGAATTATGAGTTCAAATAATAATAATAATATTATTATTATTAAGATTTTTATTATTACTATTATTCTTCTTATTAATATTTTAATTAATTTATTAAGAATATTATTGAAATTAATATTATTATTTGTTTGATTTTGTTTTTAGTTTTGTTTAGTTTTCTTTTTATTTTATTTTTTTCCTTTATTCTTTTTTTTCTTCCCTCGCGTCGTGACCTAGTTCCCCCCTTCCCCCATTTTTTTCTTTTCCTTCCCCCGCTGGAGGTTGTCACCCCTATCTCCCTCTATTCTTCTTCGTCACGCCCCCTTACTGCTGCCCGGATGCGCCGCACCCCATCCCTCTCCCAGTTGCGCTGCCACCTCCCTCCCGGCGAGTTGTTCATACCGCGCCGCACCTCCTGCCTCCTGCTTGGAAACGCGCCGACCCCCAACTCCTACTCGGCTCGCACCACAGACCCCCTCTTCCAGTGACTCCCCTCGGCCAGCCTTCCATCTAATCAGTACCGCCGGACCCCACCCCCCTCCTTCCTGTTTCTAGCCTGGAACCCGTCGGCCTTCCTCTATTCTGGAAAATCCCGGTCGGCGCCCTCTTCCCTCACCTCCGGCGGCCCACTTCTCACACGGCCAACTTCTGAAGCTATTGTCCCACCCTTTTCCCCCTTCTCCACAACTGCATTTCACTTGAGTGAGTTTCCCCTCCCCACGTAAGGTTTTAGGGTGATTTTTCATGTTGGTTGTGGTTTAATTTGTGCTGAACTTGATTCTATTTTGATGCATTTGTCGATATTTTGTTTCTAAGGTTCGTTTTATAATTTTTTGGGGTGCGTTTGATGGGAAATTGAAGTTTCACGCTGTGTGTTGGATTATTCGACACCCGAGGTAGGTGGTTCCATGTTTATACTTTACATAATGAATTAATTTTCTAGCTTAGTTAATTTGAGATGTTCTTTGATTAATTATTTTGTGTGAGATTTTGGTTTTCATGAAGTTTTCCATGTGTTAATATTTGTCTTGTAGTATGTTTATATGGGTGGGTGAGTTCATTGGCTGAAATATTATTTTTAATCAATTTTTAGTGTTTTACAACATGTGAAGTTAGCATTTTCATATGTGCAAAGTGTAATGTTTGTGTTCTGGAGTTTTTATAAAGTTTGCATTTGCTTTTGTGAAAATGCGCAAAGCGTGCAGTTTATGATATGGTGTACCGTTCATATGAGTTTGTTCAAAAAGGGAATTTGAGTGCATCTTTGGTGTTTAGAGTCATGTTTTATCTTCTGGTTTGCTTAATAAAATTTATTGTGTTTTTTTAATCGGTAAAATATGTTTTTAACATCACAGTTGGGTTATTAATTGATGAAAGTGGTGCAGTTTGTGTTCTTGATGTGGCGTTGGGTGTGTCTGGTCATGAAAGAGGGTTGAGTTTTTTTTTGTGTTAAGTCGTGTTATGTTTCTTTTTAAAGAATTTGTTTACCAAGAATTTAATATGATTTAATAAAATTATTAATGCTAAAATTTAATGTGTTTTAAATAAACAATTATTAGTAATGAAGAAAATTTTTAATTGAGTTGGGTAAAATCCTTTGTCGTGCTTACTTTGTCAAATGGTTTTCGGGGTGTGTGGAAGTGTGGCATTGGGTTTATGTTACACCCATTTTGTTTTATTTGTTTGAGTTTGACATGAAATGTGAAGTTGGAACATCTTAAGAACAAAAGGGGAAGCCTGGGTACTAGGTGGGTGGACTAGACTAGCATGCTAGTGATTTGGGAGTGGCCTCGGCCCAGATTCACTCAGCCGGATTGACACTTACAACAATAACTAAACATTGGATGATGATCGGAGACCACTAGGTTGTGGATGTGTTTCCCTCTCTATTAGCTCATGCACAAGAACATATTTTGTTGTGATTCATATACTATTCACTGAGACGCGAGGTTCTAGGGTCCCATTACTTTTTCTAGTACCTTTAGGACCTCTCCCACTTTTGGTGTTCTAGGACTACTATAAACTCACCATCGGCATACGGTGTAGCTCTTGGGTTTTTGTGAAGGTTGGGGCTTTTCTTATATGCATGGGTGTTTACTTTGGTTTAAGTTGTTTTCTTTAAAAGTGTTTTCTTTATAGAAACTATTTCTTTAAAGTTGTTTAATATTTGGTGTCCTTTCATTAATTCAGCCTGCAAATGTTTTCGTCATTTAATGTTTACACGTGGAACCTTTTTATTGGGTGACGTCCTATTGGACTCTTGGATCACACCCTACATACACCTTTGGGTGTATGTAGACTTTGTTTCTTGTGTATCCAGGTTTTGACATCGTGCTCAGTGATGGTGGTTCAGGTTGCAGTTGGTCTTTTCATGCAGAGTGGTGTTGATGTGGAATCTCTTTTTTTGGGAGGTTTTGAGTAAGAGTTTTAGTTTCCACTGTTGTCTTTTCTTTTTAGTTATTGGTTTGAGTTGTAGACTTTAAACATGTTCATAGTTTAAAGGCATGTTTGGTTTTCTACTTCTAGTTTCAGTTTATTTATCTGGTTAGTTGTTTTTCTGTCTTTTATTTTAGGTAAAATTGTTCCCATGTGTTAGTTTTGATACCCAGGCACTTGTGCCAGCCTGTGGGGATTAGGAACGCCCTTCGGTCCATGTCACAGACTGGGTCATGCACCGGGTCGGATGGAAACCTGGCCTGGTTCGTGACAAAATGGTATCAGAGGTAGGTTTTCTCTCTTGGGTTGTTTTCTTTTGGGATAGAGTCATGGTAGACTTAAGTTAAGGTTGTCGAGACTCAACGTCCTGGCTACGAGCAAGGTTTCTGGCCAGCACACCTCGTGGCAGGACTCGAGTTACCAAAGTAAGTTGATGTTTGTCTACATCTTTAGTCTGTGTGGTTAATTTTGTTTAGGGGAAATGAAAAAGGAGTAGGTTCAATGGTCCCAGTGAGCTTTCAGGGTCTGGCAAGCCATGTGGAGCCGGGGACGCTGTCCTAGAATACCCTCTGTTCTAGTGGTGTGATTGGAATATGGCTACCAACCATATGTCTCAGTCACCCGCTGACACTTGTTTCTTCTTTCATTGTCCCTCGTCCCTTTGTTTTGGAATTGTGGAAATTTGGTTTTTAAATAAAAATGATTTGGTGTTAGAAAAATGTTATGAAATGGAGTGATTTAAAAATAAAATGATTATGTGTAAGGTTTGAAAAGTGTGGGTTGAATGTTTTGGTTTTGAAAAAAAATGGAAAGGTTTGGTTTTTATTCTTGGTGTTCTCATGGGAAACCACATGCATGAATGTATATGGAAAAAATAAATGTTTAATGGAACAAGTGGATGAGTTCCTGGATGGACATGAGGTGGGTGCAGGTGCGGCACGAGAACATTCATGTGCGAGGCTCATGGGACACCATTGGTGTTTGTGCAACCCACTAGCTTGTATTATTTTTCAAAATGTTTTGTTAAATAAAAATTTGGTGTTTTAGTAAACGGTGTTTGTGTGGTGTGTCCTTGTGTTTTGGAAATGTCGGATGTGAGGCGTTTTGTGCTAAGGATCTTTTCTGAATGATTTGTGTCCCGAGTTTGAATTATTATTTGTAAGTTGGTATTCAAGAATGTGGTTAGTGAATTATTTTGAAGAATACATTAGGTAGCCCTTGCTGTGGTTCCCCCTACACGTTTGGTGTTCGCTTGTGGTATGCCTTGACCATTGGACCAGTTTGGTTAGGTCCATGGTTTTCTTTCTTGACTAGTGTATTCCCCCTATAAAGCATTGACATGTGATTGAAGTGCGGCCATAGGAAAATCATCGTTGGTCGACCCTCCAGTTGATCAGAGGAATCTCTTCTTGAATTCTAGAATTGAACCCACCTCTCTTTTTTACAAATAAGCGGACCCTCTCGTAGCAGGATGACAGATGCGATGGGAGTTGAAGGTAGTTTTGGTATTTTGAGCATCTTGACTCGTCGGTATGAAGTTTGATGTCATCATGTTTGAAGGTTTCCCCTATAAATGACGAAAGGAAATCCAGTGTGGAAGGGTGAAGGCGGTTCAGAATTTTCAGTGTTGACCAGAGTCTTGAAGGGCTTTGTAGTATTTTCATCGGTTGCAAGGGTCATGTTCGGTGACGTCTTGCAGTGTGAGTTCTCTTTGATTGTCAAGGGTGAAGTTTGACCTCATTAATCTGAATGTTCTGTTAGGAAATGGTGAAGGATATTCCAGTGTGGAAAAGGTGGAAGTAACCTAGAATGGTCAGTGCGGGCCACTATTCTAAATGACTTTTGGTCATTTGTTGGTTTTGTTTAAGAAACGGTCTATGTTATGCCACTATTGTGGCAGACCCAGTCACATGGGGATGCTACAGTCAATTGTAGGAATCACGTGTTGTTTAAGACTTAGTTTGAAGTCCCTCTCCATATAATGTTCCTCTCAACAGCAATGGTCATGATCAAGTGATGATTTTTGGTGTCGTATTCTCATCCAATGTGACAAAGGGTGACTCCCATGCACCATTTCAGCTCTTGTGTTGGTGAATGTTCCATGTATGATCAGTTGGATGTCGAAATTTGTTTTGTTTGCTGGTGTTGTCTCAGTTGCAGTGCGGTTACATGTGACACCAAAAGGAGAAGCTCCGTTCGGGAGTCTTCCATGCCTGACTGAAGGAAGGAGATGCTTCAAGCATCAGGGTTCCATCTATAGGCCTCAGATTGAAGCTGGAGCGTGGTCAGGAACCCCGGGAGTGTATGGGACCCTGGATTTATTTCTATCATCGATGTTGGAAGTGAAAGCAGATTAAATTTTTTTCTATGGTTGTTCTATTTCAAACGAACTATCTGATTGTGTAATGTTTTAGTGACTATGCGGAGGCATGTCCTCCTCGATGCCTTGAAGTCTTGGGGGTAGCATCCCATCGAATGTAATCACTTTTAGTGGTCCTTGTGAGTCTGTTGGGGAAAATCAGTCCCAAAATTGTATAATTATCATCCCGAGATGTGGATGTGTTGGTCAGGTCTTAGGTTGTGGTTTTGACACCTGGGTGGTCGGGCCCCTCCCTCCCTGCCCCTTGTGGTGGGGTGTTTGGTCACCATCGAGAACTTTTTCAAAGTTCTGTATCCTCTGTTTGTTCTAATGGCGGTGAGACCCATGATGGGTCTCGCACAAAGGTCTCTGGAATAAATCAGTATTGGCCTTTCCATAATGGTGGGGAGTCCACCCAGACCTCCCCATGTTGGTTTTCTAGTCTCGTCTTGGGTGTTGGTAGGTTCTTAATGGTTGGGAGACCCACATTGGGTCTCGCACGAATGTCTCTAGAATGAATCGGTGGTGGATTCTTCTTTAATGGTGAGGAGTCTGCTCTAACCTCCCCGTGTCGGTTTTCCAGTCTCGTCTCAAGCGTCAGTGAGTTCCTAATGGTGGGGAGCCCCTCAGGCCTCCCCTGTTGATCTTTTGCTTCTGTTTTTAAATATGGATTGGTGGTAAGTGATAAGAGTTTTTCTTGGATGTGGTATTACCTTATTTGTTCATTCTAGCCAGATGGTGTGGTTTTGATTTAATAGTTCTTGAGGTGTTTCGGCTGATGAAGTTGGTTTCCATGGGTGTGAGAGTTCCCTTCCTTGATCAGTCAACTAGAGGCATTCTATCTCTTCGGGGCGGGTGACACATATCAGAAAGTCTTTATATGAGTTTCTCGAAGTTTTCTTTGAGTCACTTTCTTTGATCACAACACTTTTTCCTCTATTTGCTTAGTTTCTATGGGGATTCCCTTTGAACCTTAAGGGAGTGTGGTTTTCTGCTTTGGGGTTTGGATCTAGTTATGGATTTCCAGGGATGGAAAGATTTATGGTGGGGAGAATTGTCACACCCACCTCTTTTACATTAATTATTTTATAAATTTTTCTTGGTATCGGGGAGTCTGGGTGAAACCCGACTTGAAATTTTTGAATTCTCATTTAGAAATGCACTTTTTGGCCTTTATGGCGTTTAGCGTGCCGCTGCCGAAACTGCACGACCTTGCTTGGGTCACCGTGTGGACTCACTCGGTTCTCTGCATGCCTGCTTGGCATGTAAGGAATTAAACAAAAATAATTATTGATAAAGAAATAAAATTTAATTATATGGATAATGTAGTTGGCGCAAAATAAAATGGGACAAATAAAATGAATTATGAGTTCTAATATTAATAATAATAATAATAATAATAATAAGATTTTAATTATTACTATTATTATTTTTATTAATGTTTTATTTATGTTATTAAGAATATTATTGAAATTATTATTATTATTGGTTTGATTTTGTTTTTAGTTTTATTTAGTTTTCTTTTTATTTTATTTTTTTCTTTATTCTTTTTTTTCCTTGCGTCGTGACCTAGTTCCCCCCTTCCCCCATTTTTTTTCATTACCTTCCCCCGTCGAAGGTTGTTGGCCCTATCTCCTTCTCTTCTCCTTTGTCGTGCCCCCTTGCTTCTGCCCAGATGCGCCACACCCAAACCCTCTCCCGGTTGTGTTGCCACCTCCCTCCCAACGAGTTGCTAACGTCGCGCCGCACCTCCTACCTCCTGCTCTGAAATGCGCCGACCACTATATCCTACTCAGCCCACACCACAGACCCCCTCGGCCAGGGACACCCCTCGGCCAGCCTTCCCTTTGCTCAGAACCACCGGACCCCCCCCCCCCTCCTGTTTCTAGCCCGGAACCCGCTGACCTTCCTCTATTCTGGAAAATCCCATTCGGTGCCCTCCACCCTCACCTCCGGCAACCCACTTCTCACATGGCCAACTTATGAAGCCCTTGTCCCACCCTTTTTCCCCCTTTTCCACAACTTCATTTCACCCAGGTGAGTTTCCCCTCCCCACTTAAGGTTTTAGGGTTAGTTCTCATGTTGGTTGTGGTTTAATTTGTGCTGAACTTGTTTCTATTTTGATGCATTTGTCGATATTTTGTTTCTAAGGTTAGTTTTGGAATTGTTGGGGTGCTTTTGATGGGAAATTGAAGTTTCACACTGTGTGTTGGAGTCTTTGACACCCGAGGTAGGTGGTTCTGCATTTAAACATTACTTAATGAATTAATTTTATAGCTTACTTAATTTGCGATGTTCTTTGATTAATTATTTTGGGTGAGAATTTGGTTTTCATGAAGTTTTTCATCTGTTAATATTTGTTTGGTAGTATGTTTATATGGTTGGGTGCATTCATTGTCTCAAATCTTATTTTTAATCAATTTTTAGTGTTTTACAACATATTCAGTTAGCCTTTTCATATGTGCAAAGTGCAATGTTTGTGTTCTGAAGTTTTTATAAAGTTTGAGTTTGCTTTTGTGAAAATGCGCAAAGTGCACAGATTATGATCGGGTGTAGCATTCATATGAGTTTGTTCAAAAGGGGAAATTGAGTGCTTCTTTGGTGTTTAGAGTCATGTTTTATCTTCCAGTTTGCTTAATAAAATTTCTAGTGTTTTGTTTAATCGGTAAAATGTGTTTTTAACAGTGTGGTTGGGTTATTAATTGATGAAAGTGGTGCAGTTTGTGTTCTTGATGTGGTGTTGGGTGTGTCTGGTCATCAAAGAGCGTTGAGTTGTTTTTATGTGTTAAGTCATGTTATTTTTCTTTTAAAAGAATTTTTTTACCAAGAATTTAATATGATTTAATAAAATTATTAATGATAAAAATTTAATGTGTTTTAAATAAACAATTATTAGCAATGCATAAATTTTTTTAATTGAGTTGGGTAAAATCCTTTTTCGTGCGTACTTTTTCAAATGGTTTTCTGTGTGTGTGGAAGTGTGGCATTGGATTTATGTTACACCCATTTTGTTTTATTTGTTTGAGTTTGACATGAAATTTGAAGTTTGAACATCTTGAGCATACTAGGTGGGCGGACTAGACTAACGTGCTAGTGATTCAGGAGTGGCCCCGACCTAGATTCACTCAGTTGGATTGACGCTTACAACACTAACTAAACATTGGATGATGATCGGATACCACTAGGTTATGGATGTGTTTCCTTGTCTAGTGGCTCGTGTATGAGAACATATTTTATTGTGATTCCTATATTGTTCACCGAGACGCGAGGTTCTAAGGACCCATTACTTTTTCTAGTACCTTTAGGGCCTCTCCCACTTTTGGTGCTCCTGGACTACTATACACTCACCATCGGCATACATTGCAACTCTTGGGTTTTTTTGAAGGTTAGGGCTTTTCTTATATGCATGGGTGTTTACTTTGGTTTAAACTTTTTTCTTTAAAAATGTGTTCTTTATAGAAACACTTTTTTAAAAGTTGTTTAAGCTTTAGTGTCCTCTCATTAATTTAGCCTGTAAATGTTTTTGTCATTTAATGTTTACACGTGGAACCTTTTTATTGGGTGACGTCCTACTGGGATCTTGGCTCACACCCTATATACACCTTTGGGTGTATGTAGACTTTGTTTCTTATGTCTTCCTGGTTTTGAAATCGTGCTCAGTGATGGTGGTTCAAGTTGCATTTGGTCTTTTCATGAAGAGTGGTGTTAATGTGTCCTCTCTTTTTCCGGGAGGTTTTGAGTAAGAGTTTTAGTTTCCACAATTGTCTTTTCTTTTTAGTTATTGGTTCGAGTTGTAGACTTTAAAAATGTTCATAGTTTAAAGTCATGTTTGGTTGTCTACTTCTAGTTTCAGTTTATTTATCTGGTTATTTGTTTTTCTATCTTTTATTTTGGGTAAAATCGTTCTCATGTGTTAGTTTTGATACCCAGACACTTGTGCCAGCACGTGGGGACTGGGAATGCCCTTCGGGCCATTTCGCAAACCGGGTCGGGCGTCGGGCCGGATGGCGACCCGGCCTGGTTCATGACAATCATAGAGACAAAGTTCTACGCAACAAGACTACTCATCTGGTCAAGGTACTATGGAGAAACCATAAGTATAAAGAGGCAACATTTGAACTAGAGAAAGCAATGAATAAAAGTACCCACACCTATTTTTGTCTTAGAATGTAAAACAAAATTTACAGGGAAAAATTTCATAAGGGGGGAAGAATGTAACGACCCAATGTTTTATAAATGGAAATTTCTTTCTTATAAATATGTCATGAGATCACAAAATAATGAACTACTAAGTGTTATGTGACATTTAAAATTAAGTTTTTCACTTCCTTGTTTGGAATTTTGAAAATCTGACATACACGGTTGTGATCAGTAAGTTATTTTGTAGTCTGATAAGAAAAACATAATTTTTTGGTGAATAGTAACATATCCTTATGAATAGTAATATACCCTTATTAATAGTGATATATACTAATTAATAGTAACCTTACCTATGATAATATTAAAATAATATTCAAGTGAAAGTATGATGTACCTATATTTTAGAATAAGTAAATGAATGTTTTAAAACTGGGTTTTAAATAATAAATTATGATTTTAATTAAATATTAAATTAATCATATTTAGAAAATTATTTTTAAAAAATAGACATCATTTTTGGATTCTACGCATTGAAAAAATTTTAGGGTGATTTTTTTTGTTTTTTTCCGAAATACTTGAATTTTTAGTGAATAGTAAAATATATTAATTTACCGTATAAATACACTATAGTTAAAATCCACTATTACTGACATCACAAGTGATGTAACCACCCAAATCTAGAACTCACATGAATTTATTACTATTCTTGGTCATGGAATACTTACTATTTTATGTCTTGTGAAGAAATAATAAACTAATGATTAAATATTTATAAAAACCCTCCCCCCTCCACTATAAACACCATCCATTCTTACCTCTTCTCTTCACTCCTCTAAAGCCTTTTTCCTTGACACTATTCTAACCAAATAACTCCAAAATATCCTCCCCCATGTCTAAAATTCCCTATTCTCTTAAAAATACCAAAACCTCTCCCCTTAAGAGGTTCTCAAAGGAGGAAGACTCAAGAGGTAAATTCCTCTTTCCGATTCTTTCATTTCTTTTAAGTTCTTTTCTTTTTGTTTATTTCCTCACCTCCCTTCACCCAAATGGTACAATAACTCTAGTAACATACATTTAATGGAATCATATTATTCTAATATGATACTTAATTTTATTCTCTCCTTTCCCCATCTTTTATTTAAAAGAAATGAAATCACAGTTTGAGATGTGCTAATTTAGCACATTCAAGGACAACTGTTTATCAATTTATTTTTCATCTTTAATTATGGTCATGAAAACATTTTTCTTGTGGTTGAACCAGATTATTATATATGTAATATATCCTTGTTATGGTTCTGTAATCCTTCTGTACTAATGGTATTAAGTTATAAAGAAAAACATGTTCATTGTAATCAAACCCACCAATTAACCAAAACGGTAATCACTAAGGTTTTATATATAATATTTCAACTTCACTATAAGTAGAAAAATTAATATTTTAACCATTTAATCTCCTTTATTTTCACTAATAACATACAACTTCAATTATGGACATCCACTTTCATCAAACATGTTTATCCAAACATGAACTGATCATTAAAACCATAGAAGCAAACAGACCTAAATAATGAAATTAAACCTTATAAGGAAACAAACAGGTATTGAATGAACTAAAAAAAGGTTATAATAAATCAATTAAATATATAAGAGGTTCTGGATTTATTAATTAATAAACCTAATTTGTTTATTCAGGTCATTAATAACAAATGGAGAACACCACCAGACTTAAGGTAAGATCCTCTCAATTTCTCCCTTAATCAAGATTTTCCTCTATGCTATGTCTTTTTATGTGTAATCCCAAATGATGGGGTATGTTTTATCACCTCAAACATACTTCCCTAATGGTGTATAATTTATTATAAACCCCTTTTATCTCTCATAAATTCCTCTTAGTTACACCTGACACCATGCCAATAAACCGTAACGAATTCTACCTGAACCCTTATTTGTTCTTTCGGGTTGCCTTATCTTTATTTATATCAAAATAGAGTTATATTATCTCTTTATGTACATATCATAAATTTTGTTTAGTTTTAAAAAAATAATTTTTGAATAACCTTTCATCACTCTCTTTCGGTGATATACATGTTTTTAAAGGATTCCCTCCTTTGAACTTTCCGATAAGCAAACCTGTTTTAAGGGAACTTCCAAAACATGTTACCCAATTTAAAGTGCAATATACCCTCTGTTTTAAGCCACAATTTTCTTTATAATATTGGACTCTTTATTATTAAAACCTTCTTGGTTCAATTCTGGTTTTATATAAAATATTTTCCTATTTTCTATTTTAAAATCTCTATAGTATTTTCCTTAAAAACACACAAAGAATGTTTTAATGCTAATGTTTCTCAAATATATTTCTTATATGTTGTCACTTATGTTTGACACCACTTACCATGTTATATGATTGTTTTACCTTATAAATTTCCATGTATGTTTTAATACCTTTCTTTTATGGACACTTTCATGATACGCCCATTGGTTATGCATTATGTCATGATTGTGGTACCCAATTCCTTCCATGGGTACCCTTATATTTATGTATAGTTGATTATGTATGATTATTTATGTGGTAAGAATATTTATGTGGTAATAATATTCATGAAAATTTTGATATGGTTGCGCCCAAATAGCACTCCAATGCATTGGGTAAAGTTAAGTCTCATGAGATGCGATGTGAAACGGGATTGGCAGTTAGCCTTGACCTGTACTAAAATGGGAAACGGGATTGGCGGTTAGCCTTGACCCCTAATAAAGACATGTTTTATGATTATTTCACATTTATATGATTCCATGTTTATATGATCCCATGATTATATGATATTATTTCTTATGTTCCATGCTTTGGATATCATTATGTCATGCCTCCTAACTCATGTGCTTAAGATAAATCCTTATGTTCATTCCCTTAATAAGATTTTTATCTCATCTATTTGTTAATGTATTCCCCAGGGTACCCTATGCATATCTAAGGGCTCAAAGGAAATTAGGAGCTCTTTATCAAGATTAAATAAATAATTTTTTTTAGCCCCATGTTTTATATTTTATGTACCTAGTATTCCAAGACACTAGACTTAACTATCCTTGGCTTGTACTCTCACGTGTAATTATGCTTAAAATCATGTGATGTAATATGTAAAAGGCTTGGGTTTCTACATGGTAAATGTGATATACTTGGTTATATAGCTTGATCATGGTTGATTTGACACTTTTGATTATACATCTCATTCGTGGTTGACATGAGATGTAGGATATATGGAAAGGTCATTGGTGATATGAAATGATATGTATATGGCATGGTCGTGGTTCTTACTTCTGTTTACATTATTGCTACCTTGTTATAGGAGCATGAACTATGTTCTATAGGAAACCTTGTATGGTTATTCAGTCTCACTTGTTTTGTAGTATATAAACCATTGGCCCTTTACTTGTATTTACTACTTAAAAGTGATATATATATATATATATATATATATATATATATATATATTGCACTCTTTTTATATTATATTGCACAACCAGTACTTATTATAGACACATTGGGTGGAGACCTACTGATATTGTATCTCAAACCCTGTTGGAATGTGGTTAGGTACCTGTACAAACTTTATGGATGTAGGTAGGTACCGAGGAAAGCTCCCTCAATTCGATGCTTGATTTTGCGCCATGCTTAAGAGTAGGGGAGCACAGGATCGATCTGAGGCTCATGATGCTATTAAGAGATAGTTATTTTTGGTATTTTGGTATTTTGATATATTTATTATAAACCTACCATGTATATCTATTTTATATTCTTTATAGACACATGACATGATATTCGTTATATATGAGATTAATTTTGGTATCTATTGTATATATATTTGTTATATAGATGTTTATATATTGTATGTTCACATACTAATTCCTCTATTGATTTTTATGATTGATACCATTATGTTACACTCAGATAAGTGGGAATAGTCTCCCCACAGACACACCCTAGGCCCTCTCTACTAGTTGGTAGCCTCTAGAGTTTAGGGAGATGCGCTTGACACCATGTGGACAACCAGGCTCAGGGCACTGTTCAGTGGCATCTTCTTTTGGGACACAAAAAAATTGGTATCAGAGGAGTTTTTTTCTAGTTTATTATTTAGAGACAATAGGCAGTGATAGGAAGGTATTGGAATTTGGTAATGAGTTGTTCCGAGGAGTAGTTAACCCACGTATTGGAAAAATCCAAATTATCTCAAATGAAGATTGATGTTTTCTAGATTTTGACTATTATAGTTGATTTGATTCCACCATTGGGTGAGGTACATGAATTGTGATGTTATTTTTAATATGGTTGAGGATTCAATTTTTTCAACATGAGGAGATGAGGAAATTCCATCTCATGCAACATTTTAGGCACCTTCTATAAATCAAATTACTTGCATTATGCCATGCCATATAGGATGCATTGTTTATTTTCTTGATTTTGTGATAGGTGTTGTGATAGATATACCTTTTGTTTTGATAGTTGATCAGTGTATTGGATTGATAAACATGGTTGGTACTTAGAGTGCCTTTTGTATCCTAATTATTTCTTTCCTGATTAGGCTATAGCAGACACCCTAATCATCTAATTGTAGCACCTTGAGTCAGGGAACATGAGTCACATGGACTGGAACATGTTATGGTGTAAATTATGTGGAATCCATATTTAGATTAATGATGAGTATGGTTCTTTATAGATTTGAAGTGGTGAACAATTTTATTCAACCATTTAAAATTAAATGGTAAAAAATATGAAATGAAATGGAAATTGAAAGTTGTTAGATAGAGACTTGACCTAGACTCGGATTTTGAGTGGGTAGTAGGTAATGTCTCTAGTGATGTTTTGAATTATTCTTTTTATACAGTCATGGATTTAGGATTAGTCTATGTGGTATGAACTATTTATAGGAAGTTTTTGTCATGTCCTATTCTTTTAGTTGTGAAATTTTTTATCGTTCTTTTTTGAGTCATGTGTTTTTCATTGTAGAGACATTCCACCATGAAGACCTACAACCGTATTCTAGGGGGTGGAGATGGACACGCTCTGAAGGTGGTGGGTCATGGGATATCATTGGATCCTACAATAGTTTCATTTGTGGAACCAATAGCTATACTGAACATAGGTACTTATTCACAGTTCCATGAGGGGTTTTTTCACTTCATGTAGACTTTTTAGGGATCACCACGTCCTTCCTTGTTTATGGATGAGCTGATGTGTGTTCTATCCGCATCATTGTCCCACATTTTTAGGGTATAGTGGTCCATAGGTTTCAGAGTTATGGATTTAGACTATGTTGTCAATTATAGATCATCATAAGACACCTCTGGAGAGGAGACTGAATCTCACGACTTATATGCTTCCAAGAACAGCAAAGTGCTGATGGGATGTTATGAACTAGGATGACAGGATGCAAGATACGGTTTGGGTTGATTTACAAATTGGGTTTTATGATAAATTTTACCCTGAGACTCTGAGATCCGAGTGGGTTGTGAGATCATGCATCTTGAGATCTATGAAGGTTATGGAGTACTCAGAACACTTTACAGATCTACATCATTTTGAACTGATACACCTTGATTGTGAGTTATTGAGGGAGAGATGCTTTGAAGAAGTTCTTAAATATGTTGTTTGATCTTAGTTCAACATGTTCATATTGACCTCTATTACTTAAATTGTGAATCAAGTGATAATTACAGAGTGGATCCTGATGGAATCTAGGGGTGTAGAGTAGATAAGTATAGTTTCTCGACCCAGTGGTTCGACTTCCAGTGGTAGTAAGTGACATTTTGAGTCTTCTTGTGAGATAATTACCAGTCATGTGGTGAGTAATAGTAGATCAATTTTATATCATCAGTGTGGTATATGGGGAAACATTAGGATTTAGTATGATTCTGACCTAATCAAGTGCCAAGCTTGTGGCAGGATGGTCCACATGTAATGTTTTCTTAGGACCTTCCCTCCAGTAGTGAGTGGTAGGGATTTAGCTCCAACACCAAGATTAGGAGAGGGTTTCTAAAATCTATGTCAAGTAGGGTTATGGAGTAGTACTGGTTGATCATAATAAGTTGGTGGGTATTGTGGACAAGGAATACAGACACCCATTGTACCAATACAGTAGAGCCGACCTACATCGGGTAGTGAGGTTGTGTCAAAGGGCCTTGGTTTAAGCCAGATATTTTCAGTATAGAACACACCCAAGAAGCAGGGTGTCAGGCCTTCTATGATGAGAGGTATGATCTTAGTATAATCAACTAATGAATCTACTTTTTTGACATATTTTCATCGTATAGTTTTGTATTTATACCAATGGTGGAAATCCTTGGTCTTCTGGTTTAGTTTTCTGAGGCCGTTATGATGGTTGAAACTTTATTGGGGATCATAATTGAAGATGTACGTTGGTGTAGGGAGTACTTATTAAGGTTTATGGGTGTCATTTTGTTTGTAATATTTTTTTCCTCAAGATGAATGGGTTTGATATCATACTCAAAATGGACTAGAAAGTGGATTATCAATCCTACATTGATTGTTATCGTCGAAGGGTGACTTTCACATCACTAGAGGGTGTATTTTATACTCACAAGGGTGAATGGGATTCTTAGGCAATCCAAGATAGACTATAGAATCATGTTCTAGGCGGGATGAAAACTCATATTTCTAGTTTGTATCTAGATGATAAGGGAGCACGTCAGGAGGAATTTTCTCTAGTGGTTGATCATTTCTATGATGTCTTCTTAGACAAAATTTATGTTTTACCTCCTGAGATATAGGTGGAGTTCTCCATCAATATTATTATAGGAGTTTCATAGAAATCTATTCCTCTTTATAGGATGGATATGATGGAGTTGAAGTAAATCAAGAGGTTTATAGAGTATTTTGAGGTAATGGGGTTTATGAAAACCAGTACTTCTCTATTGGGTTCGCTGGTCATTTTATGAAAAAGTCAGATGGTACCCTTAAGCTATATGTGGATTATTATAAATTTAACCATCTTATGGTTAATAATATGTATATATTTTCATAGATAGATTATATTTTTTATCATCTTTAATGAGATCAGGTATTCTTGAAAATTGACTTGAGCTCGGGATATCATTAGGTACAAGTTCAACCTACAGACATACCTCATACAACATTTTGTAGTAGGTATAGTCTATATGAGTATCTAGTTATGCTATTTAGTCTCACAAATTCACCAATAGCTTTTATGGCATTGATGAATTGACTTTTCCATTCTTATCTAGATTCATTTGTGGTGTTTTTTAAGGATGCTATATTGGTGTATTCTCACAATTAATATGACCATGCCAAGAATCTTGAGATCATTTTGGATACACTTAGTGAGCATTAGTTATATAATAATCTAACAAAGTTCCACTTTTGGATGGATAAGATTCACTTAATTGGTCATGTTATCTCAAAGACAGGAGTATCAGTAGACCCAAAGAAGGTGAAAGCTATAGTCTCTTGGGAGTAACCCATGAACATATTTGACATATGGAGTTTCTTGTGGATATATGGATATTATAGGAATTTAATATAGGACTTGTCATACCTAAAAACATTGATTATAGGCTTGAATAATAAGATTATGAAGTTTTTATGGTCAGATACTGGTGAGACAGCCTTTCAGAAGCTAAAAGGGAGATTGACTTCAGCATCGGTCTTGATTCTTCTAGAGAAGGGTAGAAGATACACTATGTATTGTGACACTTCAAGTATAGGGCTAAGAAAATTGATGATGCAAGGATATAGATTCCTATTTTATGGGTCTCAAAAACTAAGTCCACATGATATTAATTACCTGATGCATGATCTTAATCTAGCTTTAGTTGTTCATGTTTTGTGATGTTGGAGACACTAATTACTGGGAGATCATTTTATGGTATAAACGGACCACAAAAGACTCAAGTATATATTTACACAGTATGATATGAATCTGAGATAATGAAGGTGGGTTTAATACTTATTTTCTTTTTATTTTGAACTTTCCAACACGACTGGTAAGGGTAATGCAGTGCACGATGCACAGAGCATGAGGACTCAGATATAGGCAGTTCAGCAGGCCAGTAATGAGTGGAAACATATGGATTAATGGATATGTGAATCATTAAGGGAGGAACATCATCAATCCTTTCTCAAATGATTTCTCAACCATCCCACTTGGAGAAAATAAAGGATTCTCAAAGAAATGATGTGGAAATTCTGAAATGGGTGGAAGCAATCAAAAATGGTAAATCCTATGATTTCAAAATTTATGAGGAAGGATTTATAAGATTTGGGCCATGATTATGTGTATCATCCAATCCAGAGATAAAGAAGGATATTTTGAATGATGTACATAGCTCAGCCTTCTCTATCCACCTAGGGAGCACAAAGATGTATTGAGATCTCCGACAAAACTTTTGGTGGGACAATATGAAAAGAGAGATTGATAAATATACATCAAAGGGCCTGGTATGTCAGTAAATGAAGGCTAAGAGGAAAAAGTCTAAGGGGATGATGCAACCACTACCCATACCAGCATGGAAGTGGGAGAACATTACCATGGGCTTTGTCACTGGACTTCTAAGGACATCCAGAGGAAATAATGTTATATGGGTCATTGCGGATTGTCTTATAAAGACAGCTCACCTTATCGTGATTTGAGAGTACTTCTCATTGGATTAACTTGCACGGATATATATCAAAGAGGTGGTAAGGATTAATGGAGTTCAACTGTCTATTGTATCTGATCGTGATCTGAGATTCATCTCGAAGTTCTGGAAATGGCTTCAATGTGCTCTAAGCACTGAAGTGAACTTTAGTACAGCCTATCATCCTCAAACTGATGGCCAATATGAGCAGACTATTTAGACACTAGAAGAAATATTGAGAGCATGTTTTATGGAATTTAAAAGAGGATGGGACCAACATCTTCCACTAGTTGAATTCTCCTACAACAATAGTTCCCACTCAAGCATCTGAATGGCACCATATGAAGCCCTTTATGGTAAAAGGTGCATAACATTGGCATGTTGGGATGAATTCAGTAAGAGTAAGCTTCTAGGACCTGAAATGGTTGAAGAAATGGTGGAGAAGGTGAAAACCATTCATCAGCATATCAAGGTAGCCCAAAGTTGAAAAAAGAGTTATGTGGATAACCATCAACGAGACTTTGAGTTCAAAGTTGGAGACATGGTATTTCTATGCTTATCTCCATGGAATAAGGTCATGAGGTTTGGAAAGAAATGGAAGTTAAGTCCCAAGTACATCGGCCCCTTTGAAATCCTTGATTGAGTCAAAGTGGTGGCATATCGACTAGAACTTCCACCTAACATGTTGAAAGTACATGATGTCTTTCATATATCCCTCTCAAAAAATTACATACCAGACCCTTCACATGTACTCTCTTCAGAGGTGGTACAGTTGGAGGATGATCTTTCCAATAAGGAGAATCCAATTAATATATTGGATCATAGAGATAAAATTCTAAGCAACAAGACTACTCATCTGGTCAAGGTACTATGGAGAAACCATAATTATGAATAGGAAACATGGGAACTAGAGAAAGCAATGAAGAAAAGTACCCACACCTATTTTTGGCTTAGAATTTAAAACAAAATTTCCAGGGAAAAATTTCATAAGGGGGGAAGAATGTAACGACCCAATGTTTTATAAATGGAAATTCATTTATTATAAATATGTCATAAAATCACAACATAATGAACTACTAAGTGTTATGTGACCTTTAAAATTAAGTTTTTCACTTCTCTATTTGGAATTTTGAAAATCTGACATACACGGTTGTGATCAGTAAGTTATTTTGTAGTCTTATAAGAAAAACATAATTTTTTGGTGAATAGTAACATATCCTTATGAATAGTAATATACCCTTATGAATAGTGATATACCCTAATGAATAGTAAACTTACCTATGATAATATTAAAATAATATTCAAGTGAAAGTATGATGTACCAATATTTTAGAATAAGTAAATGAATGTTTTAAAACTGGGTTTTAAATAATAAATTATGATTTTAATTAAATATTAAATTAATCATATTTAGAAAATTATTTTTTAAAAATGGACTTCATTTTTGGATTATACGCATCAAAAAATGGTCAGGGTAAATTTTTTAGTTTTTTTTCAAAATACTTGAATTTTTAGTGAATAGTAAAATACATTAATTTACCGTATAAATACATTATAGTTAAAATCCACTATTACTGATATCACAAGTGATGTAAGAACCCAAATCTCTAACTCACATGAATTTATTACTATTCTTGGTCATGGAATACTTAATATTTCTTGTCTTGTGAAGAAAGAATAAACTAATGATTAAAAATTTATGAAACCCCCCCCCCCCCCTCCACTATAAATACCATCCATTCTTACTTCTTCTCTTCACTCCTCTCAAGACTTTTTCCTTGCCACTATTCTTACCAAATATCTCCCAAATATCCTCCCCCATGTCCAAAATCCCCTATTCTCTTAAAAATACCAAAACCTCTCCACATAAGAGGTTCTCAAAGGAGGTAGACTCAAGAGGTAAATTCCTCTTTCCAATTATTTCATTTCTTGTAAGTTCTTTTCTTTTTGTTTATTTCCTCACCTCCCTGCACCCAAATGGTAAAATAACTCTAGTATAATACATGTAATGGAATTATATTATTCTAATAAGATACTTAATTTTCTTCTCTCCTTTCCCCATCTTTTATTTAAAAGAAATGAAATCACCGTTTGAGATGTGATAATTTAGCACATTCAAGGACAACAGTTTATCAATTTTAATTTTCATCTTTAATTCTGGTCATGAAACCATTTTTGTTGTGGTTGAACCAAATTATTATATATGCAATATATCCTTGTTATGGTTCTGTAATCCTTCTGTACTAATGGTATTAAGTTATAAATCAAAACATGTTCATTGTAATCAAACCCACTGATTAACCAAAACGGTAATCACTAAGGTTTTATATATAATATTTCAACTTCACTATAAGTAGAAAAATTAAAACTATAACCATTTAATCTCTTTTATTTTCACTAATAACATACAACTTAAATTCTGGACATCCACTTTCATGAAACATGTTTATCCGAACATGAACCGATCATTAAAACCATAGAAGCAAACGGACCTAAACAATGAAATTAAACCTTATAAAGAATCAAAAATGTCTTGAAATGAACTAAAAAAATGTTATAATAAATCAATTAAATATAGAAGAGGTTATTTATTTATTTATTAATAAGTCTAATTTGTTTATTCAGGTCATTAATAACAAGTGGAAAACACCACCGGACTTAAGGTAAGATCCTCTCCATTTCTCTCTTAATCAATATTTTCCTCTATGATATGCCTTTTTATGTGTAATCCAAAATGATGGGGTATGTTTTATCACCTTACACATACTTCCCTAATGGTGTATAATTTATTAGAAACCCATTTTATCTCTCATAAATCCCTCTTAGTAACATCTGACACCATGCCAATAAACCGTAACGAATTCTACCTGAACCCTTATTTATTCTTTCGGTTGCCTTATCTTTATTTATATCAAAGTGGAGTTATATTATCTCTTTATGCACATATCCTAAATTTTTTTTAGTTTTAAAAAATTCATTTATTAATAACCTTTCATCACTCTCTTTTGAGGATATACATGTTTTTAAAGGATTCCCTCATTTGAACTTTCCGATAAGCAAACCTGTTTTAAGGGAACTTCCCAAATTTTTTAACCAATTTCAAGTGCACTCTACCCACTATTTTAAGCCACCATTTTCTTTATAAAATCAGACTTTTTATTATTAAAACCTTATTGGTTCAATTCTGGTTTTATATAAAATATTTTCCTCTTTTCTATTTTAAAATCTCTATAGTATTTTCCTTAAAAACGCACAAAAATTGTTTTAATGCTAATGTTTCTCAAATACATTTCTTATATGTTGTAACTTATGTTTGAAACCACTTACCATGTTATATTCCTATTTTACCTTATAAATTTCCATTTATGTTTTAATCCATTTCTTTTATGGACACTTTCATAATACGCCCATTGGTTATGCTATATGTCATGATTGTGGTACCCAATTCCTTCCATGGGTACCCTTATGTTTATGTATGGTTGATTATGTATAATTATTTATGTGGTAATAATATTTATGTGGAAATAATATTCATCAAAATTTTGAGATGGGTGCACCCAAATATCACTCCAATGCATTGGGTAAAGTTAAGTCTCATGAGATGCGATGTGAAACTGGATTGGCAGTTAGCCTTGACCTGTACTAAAATGGGAAATGGGATTGGCGGTTAGCCTTGACCCCTAATAAATACATATTTTATGATTATTTCACATTTATAGTATTACATGTTTATATGATCCCACGATTATATGATATGATTTCATATGTTCCATGCTTTGGATATCATTATTCCATGCCTCTCAAATCATGTGCTTAAGATGAATCCTTATGTTCATTCCCTTACTGGGATTTTTAGCTCATCCATTTGTTCATGTATTCCCCAGGGTACCCTATGCATATCTAAGGGCTCAAAGGAAGTTAGGATCTCTTTATCAAGATTAAATAAAGAAGTGTTTTTTCCCCATGTTTTATATTTTATGTACCTAGTCTTCCAAGACACTAGACTTAACTATCCTTGGCTTGTACTCTCATTTATAATTATGCTTAAAATCATGTGATGTCATATGTAAAAGGCTTGGTTTTCTACATGGTAAATGTGATATACTTGGTTATCTAGCTTGATCATGTTTTATTTGACACTTTTGATTATACATCTCAGTCGTGGTTGACATGAGATGTAGGATATATGGAAATGTCATGGGTGATATGAAATGATATGTTATGGCATGGTCATGGTTCTTACTTCTGTTTACATTACTGCTACCTTGTTATAGGAGCATGAACCATGGTCTGTAGGAAACCTTGTATGGTTATTCAGTCTCACTTGTTTTGTAGTATATACACCATTGGACCTTTACTTGTATTTACTACTTAAATGTGATATATATATATATATATCACTCTTTTTATCTTATATTTTACAACTAGTACTTGTTATAAACACATTGGGTGGAGACCTACTGATATTGTATCTCACACCCTGTTGGAATGTGGTTAGGTACCTGTACAGAATTTATGGATGTAGGTAGTTACCGAGGAAAGCTCCCCCAATTCGATGCTTGATTTTGTGTCATGCTTAAGAGCAGGGGAGCACAGGATCGATTTGAGGCTCGTGATGCTATTAGGAGATAGTTATTTTTTGGTATATTGGTATTTTGGTATTTTGATATATTTATTATAAACCTACCATGTATTTCTATTTTAGATTCTTTATAGACACATGACATGGTATTCATTGTACATGGGATTAATTTTGGAATATATTGTATATATATTTGTTATATGGATGTTTATATATTGTATGTTGACATACTAATTCCTCTATTGATTTTTATGATTGCTACCATTATGTTACACTCGGATAAGTGGGAATAGTCTCCCTACAGACACACCTGAGGCCCTCAATGCTAGTTGGTAGCCTCTAGAGTTTAGGGAGATGCACTTGAGACCATGTGGACAACTCAGCTCAGGGCACCATTCAGTGGCATCTTCTTTTGGGACAATAAAAAATTGGTAGTAGAGGAGGTTTTTTTCTGGTTTATTATTTGGAGAAAATAGGAAGTGATATGAAGGTATTGGAATTTGGTAATGGGTTGTTCCAGGGAGTAGTTAACCCACGTATCAAAAAAATCCAAATTATCTCGAATGGAAATTGGTGCTTTCTAGATTTTGACTATTATAGTTGATTTGATTCCACCATTGGGTGAGGTACTTAAATTGTGATGTTATTTTTAATATGATTGAGGATTCTATTTTTTTCAACATGATGAGATGAGGAAATTCCATCTCATGCAACATTTTTGGCACTTTCTATAAATCAAATTACTTTAATTATGCCATGCCATATAGGATGCATTGCTTGTTTTCTTGATTTTGTGATAGGTGTCATGATAGATATACCTATTGTTTTGATAGTTGATCTGTGTATTGGATTGATAAACATGGTTGGTACTTAGAGTGCATGTTGTATCCAAATTATTTTTGTCCTGATTAGCCTATAGCAGACACCCTAAGCATCTAATTGTAGCACCTTGAGTCAAGGAACATGAGTCACATGGACTGGAATGTGTTATGGTGTAAATTATGTGTAATCCATATTTAGATTAATGAGGAGTATGGTTCCTTATAGATTTGAAGTGTTGAACCATTTTATTCAACCATTTAAAATGAAATGGTAAAAAATATGAAATGAAATGGAAATTGAAAGTTGTTATATAGAGACTTGACCTAGACTCGGATTTTGAGTGGGTAGTAGGTAGTGTCTCTAGTGATGTTTTGAATTGTTCCTTTTATACAGTCATTGATTTAGGATTAGTCTATGTGGTATGACCTATTTATAGGAAGTTTTTGTCATGTATTATTCTTTTACTTGTGAAATTTGTTATCATTCTTTTTTGAGTCTTGTGTTATTCATTGTAGAGACATTCCACCATGAAGACCTCCAACCATATTCTAGGGGGTGGAGATGGCCACGCTCTGAAGGTGGTGGTCCATGGGATATCATTGGATCCTCCTATAGTTCTAGTTGTTGAACCAATAGCTATACTGAACATAGGTACTTAGTCATAGTTCCATGAGGGGTTTTTTCACTTCATGTAGACTTTTTAGGGAGCACCACAGCCTTCCCTGTTTATGGCTGAGCTGATGTGTGTTCCATCAGCATCATTGTCCCACATTTTCAGGGTATAGTGGTCCATAGGTTTTAGAGATATGGATTGAGACTATGTTTTCAATTATAGATCATCATAAGACACATCTTGAGAGGAGACTGAATCTCACGACTTATATGCTTCCAAGAACAGAAAAGTATTGATGGGATGTTCTGAACTAGGATGACAAGATGCAATATATGGTTTGGGTTGATTTAGAAATTGTGTTTTATGATAAATTTTACCCTGAGACTCTGAGATCCGAGTGGGTTGTGAGATCAGGAATCTTGATTTCTATGAAGGTTATGGAGTACTCAGAACACTTTACAGATCTACATCATTTTTCACTAACACACCTTGATTATGAGTTATTGAGGGAGATATACTTTGAGGAAGGTCTTAAATATATTGTTTGATCTCAGGTCAACATGTTCATATTGACCTCTATTACTTAAATTGTGAATCATGTGATAATTATAGAGTGGATCCTGATGGAAGCTAGGGGTGTAGAGTAGATAAGTATAGTTTCTCGACCCAGTGGTTCGACTTCCAGTGGTAGGAAGTGACATTTTGAGTCTTCCTGTGAGATGATTACCAGTCATGTGGTGAGTACTAGTAGCTCAATTTTCTATCATCAGTGTGGTATATAGTGAAACATTAGGATTTATTATGATTCTGACCTAATCAAGTGCCAAACTTGTGACAGGATGGGCCACGTGTAATGTTTTTGTAGGACCTTCCCTCCAACAGTGAGTGGTAGGGATTTAGCCCCCACACCAAGATTAGGAGAGGGTTTCTCAAATCTATGTCAATTAGGGTTATGTATTAGTACTTTTTGATCATACTGGGTTGGTGGTGATCATGGGTAAGGAATCCAGACACCCATTGTACCAATACAGCCGATCTGGCCTACATCGGGTAGTGAGGTTGTGTCAAAGGGCCTTGGTTTAAGCCAGAAATTTTTAGTATAGACTACACCCAAGAAGCATGGTGTTGGACCTCCTATGATGAGAGGTATGATCTTAGTATAATCAACTATTGAATCTACTTTTTTGACATAAGTGCATCATATAGTTTTTTATTTATACCTATGGTGGAAATCCTTGGTCTTATGGTTCAGTTTTCTGAGGTCGTTATGATGGTTGAAACTTTATTGGGGATCAAAATTGAAGATGTGCGTTAGTGAAGGGAGTACATATTAAGTTCTATGGGTGTCACTTTCTTTGTAATATTTTTTCCTCAAGATGACTGGGTTTAATGTCATACTCATTATGAACTAGCTAGTGGATTATCAATCCTACATTGATTGTTATCGTCGATGGGTGACTCTTACATCACTAGAGGGTGTATTTTATACTCACAAGGGTGAATGGTATTCTTAGGAGATCCAAGCTAGACTATAGAATCCTGGTCTAGGAGGGATGAAAACCCATATTTCTAGTTTGTATCTAGCTGATAACGGAGCACGTCAGGAGGAATTTTCTCTAGTGGTTGATCATTTCAGGGATGTTTTCCTAGACAAAATTTATGTTTTACCTCCTGAGATATAGGTGGAGTTCTCCATCAATCTTATGATAGGAGTTGCATCGATATCTATTCCTCATTATAGGATGGATATGATGGATTTGAAGTAACACAAGAGGTTTCTAGAGGATTTGGAGGTAATGGGGTTTATATAAACCAGTACTTCTCTATTGGGTCTGCCGGTCATTTTATGAAAACGTCCAATGGTACCCTTTGGCTATATGTGGATTATTTGAAATTAAACCATCTGATGTTTAATAATATGTATATCTTGGCATGGATAGATGATATTTTTTATCATCTTAAATGAGATCACGTATTCATTAAAATTGACTTGAGCTCGGGATATCATTAGGTACATGTTCAACCTACAGACATACCTCATACAACATTTCGTAGCAGGTATGGTCTATATTAGTATCTTGCTGTGCTATTTAGTCTCACAAATTCACCAATAGATTTTATTGTACTGATGAACTGACTTTTCCATTCTTATATAGATTCATTTGTGGTTTTTTTTCAAGGCCGATATCTTGGTGTATTATCACAGTTAATATGACCATGCCAAGAATCTTGAGATCATTTTGGATACACTTAGTGAGAATTATTTATATGCTAATCTCACAAAGTTCCACTTCTGGATGGATAAGATTCACTTAATGGGTTATATTATATCAAAGACAGGAGTATCAGTAGACCCAAAAAAGGTTAAAGCTATAGTCTCTTGGGAGTAACCCAAGAACATCTTTGACATATGGAGTTTCTTGTGGATATATGGATATTATTTTAATTTCATATGGGACTTATCACACATAAAACCATTGATTATAGGATTGAATAATAAGAGTGTAAATTTTTTATGGACAGATACTGGTGAGACAGACTTTCAGGAGCTGAATGAGAGATTGACTTCAGCATGGGTCTTGATTCTTCTAGAGAAGGGTTGAAGATACACTATGTATTGTGACACTTCAAGTATAGGGATAGGAAAAGTGATGATTCAAGGATATAGATTCTTTTTGTATGGATCTTGAAAACTAAGGCCACATGAGATTAATTACCTGATGCATGATCTTTATCCAGCTGTAGTTGTTCATGTTGTATGATGTGGGAGACACTATTTACTGGGAGATCATTTTATGGTATAAACGGACCACAAAAGACTCAAGTATATATTTACATAGCATGATCTGAATCTGAGACAATGAATGTGGGTTTAATACTTATGTTCTTTTTATTTTGAACTTTCCTGCATGACTGGTAAGGGTAATGCAGTGCACGATGCACAGAACAGGAGGACTCAGATATAGGTAGTTCAGTAGGCCAATAATGAGTGGCAGCTTATGGATTAATTATATGAAATAAACTTGGAGGTGAAGGAAAGTTAGGGTCATAATTTTATTTCATCCTTATCTATGACCTCTACCCTAGTGAATTGATTAAGGATGAGGTAGATATCAGATTCATAGGACCTGGTCCAATGGGAGAGTGTGGAAGGTGAGGACCCACCTCCATGTTGGAATATAGGTGAGGATGGTATCCTATATATCCATGTTTATTTTTGGGTTCTGTTGTACATACACAAGGAGATTATGTGGGAGTTTCATGACTTGGTTTGGGTGGTGCACCCCGACATCACCAAGATGTACCATGACTTACACCATCAGTACTGGTGGTCGGGTATGAACAATCAGGTAGCTGGTTTTGTTACAAGATGAGTCACCTATCAGTAGGTGAAGGAGGAACATCAACAACTGTCTAGAATTTTATAGCAGTTAACTATCCCCAAGAAGAAGTGGGTTAATGTCATGATGGAATTCATGATAGGTTTTCCATGGTCACCTTGAGGTAGCGATGTTGTGTGGGTTGTTGTGGACAGGATCACGAAGGTTGCACATTTCCTACTGATCAAGGAGACCTTCAGTATCGAAGATCTTGGGATGTTGCATGTCTGTGTGATAGTATAACTTTATGGGGTCCCTCTCACTATCCTTTTAGATAGGGATTCCCAGTTTATGTCTCAAATCTACAAGATTTTGTAGAGGGATCTAGGTACACAGGTGATTTTGAGCACAACATATCACCCTCAGACTGATGGCCAGTCAAAGCATATGATACTGGTAATTGAGGAAATGATGTAATCATGCTTCCTAGATTTTAGGGGATCTTAGGAGAGACATATACCCCTTGTTGAGTATGTATATAATAACATCCATTAGGTGACTATATAGATGAAACCTTATTAGTCTTTTCACGATAGGTCATGTTGATCGCCTTTGTACTGGTTATAGATAGGCAAGGCATCCTTAATAGGAACATGTCTCATGAAGGATACTTATAAGTAGGTCCATATAAGCAGAAAGAGTATGGATACTTCATTATCTTTGTAGAAATCTTACACTAATCACTGTAGATATCCTTTAGAGTTCAAGATTAGTGATCATATCTTTTTACATATCTCACTAAGGCTATGACATAGATAGATTTGGAGATAGGGTAAGATTTCACCACAATATATCGGGCCATTTGATATTCTAGAGAGAGTCGAGCTGGTAGACTATTGGTTTCAGTTACCTTAGAGGTGTTGGACCATGCATGACGTATTCCATATATCTCAGTTGCGCCATTATCATTCAGACATGTCTCATGTTCTCCAGTCTAAGCATGTTGAGTTACAGTTTAATGCACCCTTTGAGGAGCATCTTATTCATATCGTTGATAGGAGCATAAATTTTATCCAAGGACGGACAGTTCCATTAGTATTGGTGTTATGGAAGCACATATGTTTTCACGATGAGACATGGGATATGGAGGTTTATGTACATGCTCTATGCCCAATGTTATTCTCAAATGAATCTTGACCACCCTGGAGAGGAAAATTTAGGGATGAATTTCTTTAAGCGGGGAATATTGTAAGATACTGGGTTTTCATTCTGGGTATGGGTCTTTTTCATTTTAAATGATTTTTTACGGCCTTATGTGAATTCCCTTTGAGGACACTGAGGTATCATGGGTGTCTGGGGATTTTTCGGAGCCTGGAACTCGACTCTTGGAGGAAAAAAGCTAGATTTCATGGATAGTAGTAATTGTGCGACCCAAGCCGCATAGTTTGATGAAAACATGTGGAGCTATAAAATGGGATGGATAAGACCGCATGTTTTGAGGAATCTGTGCAGATGGTGGTTCACACCCATACAGGGCACCTCAAATTTTTGACAAAGCCTAATCACATGGTTTTCACACAATTTGGAAAACTATGTGCACTAACTATGTAACGTGCCCCTCCTTACAGTAGTGGGTTCATATTTGGCGCATGGTTTGGCCAACCATGCTTCCAAACCATGCAACCCAGTTTTTTGGGGCAAAATGAAAAAATTTCCTTTAATTATTTATAATTTTAAACCCTTATTCCCCCATCTTTTCCAGTATATGGGACCTATTGAGGAGAGTTATCTTGAATACAGTCTTATTCTTTTCCACTATTTCTCCATCTGAACTCAGAATAGAGCACTTTCAGTCTTATTGGGTCTACATCAGGGAGTATTCTATTTTTTTTTTCATTATTCATTTTTCTTGGTTTCAGTTGTTCTATTTAGGTGTAATCTAATATTCCCTATTTTTTATGTTCTTTATATATTCTTCATTTTTCTTGTAATCTAATTTGAATTAGAAGTTGATACTATAAGATAACTCTATTATGGACCTACGATAGGTGATCTATACTTTTCTTGAATGGTTTGGTGATTTATAGATATATTTTTCATTATTCTGCCCTCTCTACCTTTTGGCATGGCCTAGAAAATGAATTAAACAATTAAATTGAAAATAGTGGAACCTATTAGGGATGACACTAGTTCCTTGTGTGAGGTTTTTTCCCAACCATGGTCACCCATAGTGTGTTCCTTTGATGCTATATTTATTATACCACCCATGGGGTGAGTGTTTTTTTTCCTTATTATAGGAAGCCCGTAATGAACTCAATTGAATTGAATTTATTGTTAGGAGATAGATATTAACTTTGTTTCATGTTGATGCTTTTGATTAAATATTTTAAATGGAATTTTTATATAATTGGGTAAAGTCATTGAATGTGGATTATTGAAATGGTAAATGTTTTGAATGTTTAATGATTACATAGGACTCCATGACTATGCTACACCAAGGGTCATGGAAATGGTAGATAATTCCTTGGACCTGTATACTCCTTGGTTTTTGATTCTGAGGGATTCCTTGGGCCTTGCTACCCCTTGGATCTAGTTTTCTTAGGATCATAGTGGAAATGGTTAGTATACATGCTTCTTGTACCCCAATTCAAGCCTAACCAAGTTTCTATCGAAATGATCCTAGCACTTGATGAGGATTCATTGGTCCACCATACCTTATATCTGACCATGTGGGGTATAACACTTTGATTATATAGATCGAACGTAGTAAATGTGACACTTTGATTATATAGCTCAGCCATGGTAAATGTGATATAATTGGTTATACATCTTAGTCATGGTTGAACTAACACTTCTGGTTATACAGCTTGGTCTTGGTTGACATGAGATACAAGATATATGGAATAGTCATGGGTGATATGATAGGTTTTGTATACAGCATGTCCATGGTGCTTATTTATATTTACTTTACTTATACCTTGTTATAGGATCCTAACCCATGTTTTGTAGGAAGCATTACCTGGTTATTCAGTATCACTTGTTTTGTAGTATATATGTCATGGGAACTTTACTTTTATTTACTACTTAACTGTGATATATATTTCACTCTTATTATCTTATATTTCATAATCAATACTTATTATAGACACTTTGGGTGGAGACCTATTAGGTTTGTATCTCAAAACCTGTTTGGGATGCTACCAAGAACCCTGAAAGACTTTATGGATACAGGTAGGGATCGGGAAAGTTCCCATAGTTTTATTCTTGACTTTGTTCCATGCTTAGGATTAAGGGAGAATGGGACTATGCTAAGGCTCGTGATGCTATTGGGAGATAGTGATTTCTTGAATTTTTGGAATTTTGATATATGTATTGTACACCATCCATGTATACCTATTTTATATTATTTTTATATACATGACATGATCATCATTGTATATGAGATAACTTTTGGACTATGTTGTATATATATTATTCATCTGTATGTTTATCTATTTTCTGTTAATTTACTTCTTTTGCAATTTATTTTTTTATAATTTCTACCACTATGCTACACTCTGATAAGAGGGAATAGTATCCCCAAAAACACACCCTAGGCCCTCACAAATATTCAGTAGCCTCTAGTATTTGGGGAGATACGCTTTAGGCCATGTGGCCAACCAGGATTGTGGTATTGTTCAGTGGAATCTAGGCCATGGACATTACATATTTGAATAGATTATAACTATGAATGACCTAGGTTTATCCTAAGGTATAACATATTGAAAATAATATTTCATTATTTATACATACTATTAATTATTTTTCAATATTACATAATTACTCACTATGATTACTATTTCTCACACTAGGATTTATAGTCTTAGCGAATGGATAGACCCAGGACAAATCATGTTAACACTGAATGTGGTGGGAAATTAAATGTTTTTATTGATGTGAAACTAATTTAAAATGGTAGTGGGTATGAGAAATCATGATTCTATGATCACCCAATACTCTCAAGCTATAAATGGAAACATGAATTATTCTGATCTTCCAAATGTACAAAGGAAGGAACAACTCTCTATTGATTCTATTAAATGGAAACATACACCTTCCTTCATTGGTTCCTTTGATCCACTAATTGATGAGAAATAGATCAATACCATTGAAAATATATTTTTTATTCTCTAGTGTTTATAACATGAAAAATTGGTCATAGAATTATTTATTTTGAAAGGTGAAGTTGATCAATGGTGGAATCTTATCAAGAATATGAGACAAGAGGAGGAAATCTACTCAGTGGCATGGGAAGAGTATAAAAAGGTATTTTTCAATGATTATTTTCCATGAAATATCCACATAAAAAATAGAAAGGTAATTCATATAAATAATTCACAAATTGAATTAATCCATTAGTATCTATGAGGAAAATTTCACTAGTCATACAAGGCATGCTTATAGTTTTATCATAAATCCTGATAGAAAATTTGAACAATTTAGTGGCTAGATACCATGTCTCAAAAAGGAAATGGATATAAGTGGATTTGATAGATATAAATAAATCATTCAATGTTCACTCAATTTTAAAATGATTATTGGAGACTCTTGGTGTTCTCATGGTTTTGGGAAACAAGATAAAGGTGAAATTTGAGGAAATTATAATAATAAAACCCATGTATGAAAGAAAATTAATGTTATTTCATGTAATAATTTTGAAAGGAAGAATGGGAGAAATTTCCTTATGGGTTTTGGTAAATGTTTTAAGTTTTTAATAGAAGTTATTCATGTACATAAATCCAAAGTGATGTGAAGAGGCCATCCAAAGAAAGGAATGGTGAAAAGGATGAACTGAATGTGCCACACACCCTCCAATGATATAATAATAAGGATTATAAACATTACACCAATTAGTGCTTGAATACAAGGTTTAATAATTACAATCAGCATAAGAAACCTCTTAAAATAAGAGACAAATGGAAATATCATGTGATAACAATAGCTGAAGCGGGTTATGAGAATGAAAAGGTGAAAGGTAAACTTACCATTCACTCTAGAACTAAAAATATTTTATTTGATTCTAGATCTACCCACTATTTTATATTTTAATAATTTTTAGGGGTATAATTTCACCATATCATCGATTAGATGTGGAGTTAGAGGTAAAAACTCATATTGGTATGATGATCATATCTCATGTCTGTAGCTCCTTTCTGATAAAAGTTTATGGGAATATAATTCCAATAAATCTTATGATTCTCCCTCTAATTGAATTTAATGTGATTTTTAGCATGGATTAGATCTATCTATATAGATACCATATAAATTTATGAGGAATGGAATTCATGTTTGATATTCCAAATCAACTTATGGTCATCTTTTGGTGTGTTTATTAATATGAATGTTCAATGGAAGTCACTTACATTATATAGGTCTTACTTCATATCCAAGAGGGAGATGTGTCTCAAATATTTAATGATAAACTCAATATAAAATATATTCATATTGTTTGGGATTATTTTGAAATATTTATTAAATAATATTTTAGTCTTTCCCCAAATCGTGAAGTTTATTTTTTAATATAACATATAAATGTTGTTACACCTATTTCAATGAATCTATATAGAATGGACCCAATTATGTTCCAGTAATTTAAGAACCAACTCTAAGAGAATATTAATAAGGGATTCATATTCCCTAGTGAATCACTATGGGATGAACCTCTTCTTTAGGTTAAAAATAAATATTTTTTAATGCATTTTTTTCATTGATTATCAAGAACATAATAAGATAACTATTAAGAAAAATAATCATCAACCTTGTATTGATGATTTATTTGTTCAACAACATAGAAGTAAATAATTTTTAAAGATATAAATTCAATCTGGATATCATAAATTGAGGGTCAATAAGGAAGATATACCCAATACATCCTTTCATATGAGGCATGGTTATTAAGAATTTATAGTCATTAAATTTGGACTTACCAATGTTCTTGTTATCTTTATAGTTCTAATGAATATAGTCTTTAGATATTAGCTTGATCAGTTTTTGGTAGTCATTATAGACAATATTCTAATATATTATAAGAGAAAGCATGAGAGTTATGTACATTTTTTTATTTTAATTAATTCATTGATTTAGGTTAAGTTTTATTCTAAATTTTCCAATTGTTAATTTTAACTTCATATAGTTTCATTCTTGGGTCATATAACCTCAAGTGAGGGTATATCGGTTGATATTTCAAATATGGAAGTTATTAACCAATAGCACAAACCAAACATGGAAATAAATATCTATATTTATCATAGGTTTGATGTATAATAACAGTTATTTGTAAGTGATTTATCCTTTATATCTAATACACTCACCAAGTTGAATTGAAAAGGATTGTGTTATTATGGACAGATAAATGTAGAGAAAATTTCAAGGAGCTGAATAGAAGGTTGGTCAGTTCACCTATGATTATACTACCCTACATTGGATAAGGGTTTGTAATATTTAATGATAAATCAATGAAATTAATGGAATGAATCCACTTGAATACTAATACTATGATAACTTAAGCCTCATTCCAATTGAAAATTAATGAGCAAAATTACCCGACTCATGAATTGGAGTTGGTAGTAATAATATTTGCACTAAAAATATTAAAGAAATATGTTTATGGTGAATGGTGTGATATATATATTGATCATAAATTCTTTAAGTATATATTCATGTATAAAGATTTGAATATTTTCCAAAGTAGATGGTTGGAGTTTATTAAATATTATGGTTTCTCAATATACTACCACCCTGGGATGGTGAACAAGGTGGATGATGAATTGAGTCAAAAATTCCATGTTACTATATCCAAGATGATTATTTAAATGGAAATAATATTTATGTATTTTTATAATATGGATCTTTAAATCATGAGTAAAGGTGACATGTCATATCTTTCTTAGATAAATATTTAACCATCCATCCATGTAAGGATTAAAGAGGTGCAGAAGGAGGATGTGGAACTATAGAAGAAGGAGAGGAATGATCCAAAGTACAACCATGATTGGGATGGAATGATAAGGTTTTAGAACGTAGTATGTGACCCATCAATACCATACATAAAGAAGGATCTATTTTATGATTCTTGTAGTTCATCATTCTTTATTCATCCTGGAAGTATGAAGATGTATAGATATTTTAAAAAGTATTTTTATGAGATAATATGAAAATAGATATTTTAGAGTATGTATCATGATACCCAATATGTTAGTAAGTTAAGGATAAGAGAAAAATATATATGGGTATGTAACAACCATTATCCATAAAATAATGGAAATGGGAAAACATTATCAGTGATTTTGTCACCACACTCCCCAGACATCTAAAGGACACAATTCCATTTTGGTTGTAGTCGATTTACTTTCGAAATCATTTCATTTTATTTCTATAAAATAAGATTTATATCTTGATAATATTTCTAGTATATAAATTAAGGAATTGGTATGATTCTATGGAGTGACACATTATATTTTATGTGATTGGGATCTAAGGTTTACCTTGATGTTTTAGATAATTCTTCAGTAGGCTCTAGATACATAGTTGAGTTTTAGTACTACATATTATCCTTAAATAAAAGTTCAATTATGAATATATACTTGGAATAAGGTTATTATATTTTTAAATAAGGGAAATATTATACCTAGATATATAATTCCCTTTTTAATTATTGATCATATTAGGATGATAGCTTATTTTTTTCCGCTTCCACCAAATCTCTCTTAAGTTTATGATGTGTTTCATGTCTCTCTCCTGAAGAAGTACATGCCCAATATTTCATAGGTAATGTACAAAAAGGGAATACCACTAGAGAAGTATATATTATATGAGAAAAAATTGGTGGATATTTTGGATCAAATAGTTAAACTGTTGCGAAATAAGACCAATATCCTTGTCAATGTTTTGTGGAAATACCATAAATTTTAGGAAGCTACATGGGAACCTGAGGATGTGATGAGGTACAAGTATCATCAGTTTTTTATATAATATTGATAGAATTATGAGGGATAAATTCTTATAGGGGGGATTTAATGTAACACCCAAATATTTTATGATATATTTATCTTTAAATAAATTTTAGGTAATGAATAGCATGATTAATATGCAACACTCAGCTTTATATGAATTGAAATATACGATTAAAATATTATTATTCAAATGTGATTTTTATAACATATTTGTTAAACATAGAGGTATGAATAAGAATGACAAAATTATGAAGAATATGATATAAAGGTTTTATATAATTAAAATTTATTTATTAATATATAATGAATATATACTCAAATTTTAGTAAATTCATTTTATGCTTCAAAACTATATTTTCTTCAAAAATGGTTTTTATTTCGCATTGTTTGTGGATATTATAATTATTTTCTAAAAATTTTAAAAAATTTATTTGATTTATAATATCATATTTATCTTAGGGTGATTTTTAAAAAAAATCTAAAATAGTTGATTTTTTAATGAATTGTGAAAATAACAATTTTTCAAATATTGTCACTTTTATGACATTATTATGATATAGGAATGTATTAATAAATTTTTAAACATTTTTATCGATCATAGATATTTTAAAGGATTTAAATAAAGTATTTTAAAATATTATATTGATTTTTAGAACCCATGAATAAATTTTGTGAACATAAGTGATATTTTATTCAAATTAAAAACAATTTTTGGGTCCTTACATTTAATTGTATGGTAGGAAGATTACATTTGGTTTTTAATTGATACAAAAGCCTAAAACCTATTAATTATATATTATTTATCAAAAAATAATTTGTAAACCAAATTATTACTTTATTTAGAGGTGAAATTATTTTTACTCATAAATCTGGTATTATCCTAAATAATGTTGTTCATGCATTTTATATTCTTATATTAAAAGTAATTTCTTCCACCTATATAAAATTAATCTGATAAAATGGGTTAAAAAATTTTAATTATCATGCCCAAATTTTTTTACATGTCCAATTTAATTATTGGTCATATAATTATGTTATTATGGTAAATTGTTAAGTTATCATGGTTAAGGTTAATATGGGTTTAAAGTTTATTGACTAAGATATAAGGCTTAAAATGTATCCAAAAATTTTCTAAATATAATTGGATGAGTTTATTTAGATCTTATAAGATATTATATTCAAATTTGGGATGCCTTGGTTTCACTTTACTTGATTATGACATATATATTATGTAATATTTTAAGTAATTTCAAGTGAGTCTTTTCCCAAATTATAAAAGATCACCTCTTATACTCCCTTATTCACAAGGTTTTATCACTATATATTTTCTAATACATACCATAATACCTTAATACCTTCCTTAACCACCTTCCATATCTTATATTCTTTCCAAAATACCATCCTTTCAAGGCATAACTTGTAAGCCAAAGAAGGTTTCCCAATGAAAATGTGTAACTCTTAACTGAGTATTTTCAATTTTATTTCTTCCCATTAATACTATAAATCTATGTTAATTATAATATAATGGCTTAATTTTATTAAATATTATTAATTATTTTTATGATGATGGAACAACCATTATCTATCTCTTTTCTATTCAATGGTAAAAGAAAATATCACTTGTGCATACGTGTGGACTACAACCTCCACGAAGCGATGAGTTTCGGTTTTCATAACTACTTTGAATTTATGGTTATAATGATGAATTTACTAAAAATATATGATAATTATGATATTATTATAGTTATAGAAATATTAATTAGTATTTACTTTTTTTGTTCCATCAATCGAAAATTGGAAACATCACTCACGCGTACATAATGACTATTGTCTCCATGAAGTGATGTAATTCATTTTTCATTTACAGTTTATATTAACATTTATAAAAGTATATATAATGATTAAAATTATATATATGAGGTAACTATGATCAAAGTATATGGATTGAGACTGTCGAACTGAAACATGCATGAAAAATGAATTTGTTATCACCTATAACAGTTATTTTAATAAATAATTATTAATAAATGGGTGATAAGATGTTATAAGTAAATAATATATGGTATAATATATATTATTATGCTTTTTTAAAAGATTTATAAAAAATATACATTCATTATACAGGATGTTCAAAGATGTATGAAGCAAGATAGAACTTTTGGTAAGTTATTTATGTTTCAATCTCATTTTAATTAAGATTATTTATGATTGAATTTATATTGAGGGAAATTATATAATAATTATCAAATAAAAACATTTTATTTTATTATCCTATGGTTATTTATGTATTATTGAATTTCTAATACCATTTTCCTCTCTTTGGTAAACAAAATGTATCATAAAATTTTTTTAAGAAAAGTTGGCTTTATTTCTCCTATTTTGGTCGTGAATCATTATCTTATACATCCATATTCTCTAAAAAATTTTCAATAATTTTATTACTATAATCTAATTATTTTTTAAATCTATTTTTACCCATGTTAAACTTTCTATAAAAAGGTTAAAAAATAATCAAATTTTTATTTTTTTAATGAGGATACTTTTATCGATGGTGTGAACTAGATCATTATTTTAAATGATTTACACATGAATTTGATACCTCTTTTACAAGTTTCCATGGTTATTTTAAATGAAAATTTTTACTATAATATTTTGGAAATTTTTAGGTTTTAAATAACTAATTTCAAAATAAAAATAGTATTTTACTCAAAAAATATTTTAGTGATCTTTTAAAGGCATTTTTCATCTATGATAACACCCTTTGATATTAATTATGATTTATTTAGGATATGACCCAATGATGCCATATTTATTCATTCTATTGATTTTTTATGATTATGATGATGAGATTTTTATGAAACTCATTCATTTTCAATGATTTATGATATGATGATATAATTATTGTTTTATAATCTTATGGAAAACATATGAATGTATTATGAATATGTAATGAGTGGACCCATAATTATATATATCTCGAATTCATTAGGTAATGATAATGAAGTTACAAAATTCCTAAGAGATTGTGGAGTTAAGAAACTCCTAAGATATTATGAAGTTAAAAAATCCTAAGAGAAGAAAGAGGTAAGAAACCCTGAATATACTACTGATTTAAAAAATTCAGAAGAGAAAGTGGAGTTAAGAAACTAATATGATATGATAGAGTTAAGAAAGTATTAAAAGATGACAAAGTTAATAAACTCCAAATAAATGGCAGAGTTAACTAGATATAAGTTAATTCTAAGATAATTTTATAATTATCATATTTAGGTAATTTCATGATGAACGTATGGTGTTGAAGATAATATTATAACTATTCATATTATTGAACAACAAAATTCATATGACATTTTCAAATGATTATGATATGTTATCATGGTTCATGATTGATTTTTGATGATTCCTCACTCTTATGGTTCTTGTTTTTTTGAAATAAGAATTTTTAATTCTATGACTCATGTTTATGATCAATGAAATATTAGTTATGAAATTTGAAATTTATTATCATGATCTCATATCTTTTTTCTTATCTTATTCTTTCATATGATCATTGATTGATATTTCCCATGTTTACCCTTACTGAGCATCTGAGCTCACCCTTTCTTATGTTTTTATTATCCATGTTATGAAGAATTTTTTTAAGTAGGGTATATATAAAAAGGGTACTACATGAGAATAAATTTGTGGTATGTGCTAATGATATTTCATGTAATTAATTTTTTATGTATCTAGTTTCCAAATACACTAATCCATTACGGTTCTAGGGCATGTATTGTTATGAGATGTATTGAATATTCATCCAAAATGATGCAATATTTATTTATTTTATACTTAGGTAACCTAAAGAATAATATTTAGTATATAAAAAATACTTTTGTTACCATATAGGGATGAAAAAAATTTAATTGTAAAGGCAAGATAGATAATAAAGAAGTTAAGTAAAAAAAATACTCATGATGCACACTTTGAAACTCCCCTGGTGGATCTCGTGTAAATTGAGGGATTAGACTTAAATAATGTGACCATAAGATAATTTATATAATATAGGATTCAAGGGAAAGTAAAAATTATAGGTTTTAATGAGCAAACTGAATTTTATGAGTGGTATTGAAGGGATGGTGAGAGACCCCTTTTATAAGTGAAAAGGGATGACATTTTTTAAAATACCCATAGCTTTTTAGTAATGGGAAGTCACTCTCAAGGAATTTGGATCCAAAATATAGAATTAATTGATTGGGTAAGCGATAAGTTAGAAAAAAAACTATACCACTTAATTTTAAACATGGTTTAAACATGTGTTTAATTCTACCATTAGATTTTCCACTTTTACTATTTTATATTTTACTGAGGTAACTAGTTTTTACCTTATTAATTTATCCTTTATTCATAAAAATGAAATGAAATTTTTTATATAATTTGGAAATAATGATTCTAAATTTTAAATTTATTTAATAATATAAAATTTATAAATGTGATATAGGTTAATTTTAAAATAGTAAATGTATAATGATTTAAAATAGTTTTAGTAAAAAATGTGGGTTATGTTTTATAATATAAAAGATAGGTATATGAATTAAACACACTATTTTAAAATTTATAATATTTCTTATTAAACATATATTTGATCAAGATGAGGGTTTTGTGAGTTTTTATTTATTCTTACATTCTAGAGATATCATAAAATTCATTGTTTTAACGAAAATGGTATTTTCACTATTCACCTAAAAATCTATATTTTCAGAAAAATACCTAAATTTCATCTTTAGATAGTATATTTAAAATGAATTCAAAAAGAAATTTATTTTGTCAAAATAAAATTCTAACATTTAGAAGTTAAACTTTTATATATACACATTAATAAAATATCTTACATTATTCAATATGTGATTGTTCATGATATAGTGTATACCTCCTATAGTAGGGTCTCAGGTATTACACTAATTAAGGAATAAAAAGACTCCCTTTAAATATAACCCAATATAGATCATCCTTAAACCATCAATTAGGTTCATCACCAAAAATAACTGGATCTTGATAAACCTCTATCTTAGAATCATATAGTTGGGACTCTAACACCAACTGCATTAGAGATGACTATATTGTTATTTGATAAAAAACCCCATCCCCAACTGATCCCGTATTAATTTGAATCACTTATATATCCTCTATATTCATTTATGTATCCCCAGACTCATACATGATATATCTTCATGAATTCCTACTTTAATGATTTTCTATGATATTCCCTTTACCTAGCATATAATTGATATCAAATTCATAATTTTAAAAGAATTCCAGCCACTATTTTTATCACCAATTCCAATCACACTAGGATAAGTTACACCTCAACCTCCTGTGATCTGTGAAGACCAAAAATCTCTCACCAATAAAGTAATGTCACCATAAATGTAACACCCCAAGGTTATAAAAATAATTTAAAATTCATGAATATTTGTTTTAAAAAGATATTTATAACTAGCCTTTAAAAATATTTTTTCCACTTCTATATTTTGAATTTTGAAAAACGGTCATCTACAATTGTGTTCGGTAAGTTATTTAGATTCTAATGGAACCAACTTAATTTTTTGGTGAATAGTAACATACCCTTATGAATAGTAATATGAATAGTAATATGAACCTAATGAATAGTAAATTGTATTATTATTTTATTTTCTTAAAGCTTTAAGATAATTACATCTTGGTTAATTTTTCAATGTGATATAAAAGCAGTTCTAGTTTTAAAATTCTTATTTTTGAATAAATTATAACTTTATTTAAATATTAAATTAATAATATTTAGAAAATTATTTATAAAAAATGGAGTTCATTTTTGAATTATACACATCAAAAAATGTTTAGGGTGAAGTTTTGGGAATTTTCTGAAATTCAAGAATTTTTTATGAATAGTAAAATACTATAAAATACCAAAAATGGTAAATACTTGATTTATTGCATCATAGATGATGTAGGGCTTATGTAAGACTACTTGATTCGAACTCACATGCCATTATTACTATTTTTGGTCACATGAATTAAGAAAATTCATAATCTTGAGAAAAAATATTATAATAATGATTAAAATAATGAAAAATACCTTCTCTCCTCCACTATAAATACCACCATCATTCCCCTCTTCCTCCCACACCTATAAAGCCTTTATCCTTACCTAATTTATGCCCAATACTCCTCCCAAGTCTATTCCCCACATCCTATAATTTTTGGTCTCACCAAAAGGCCAAAACCCATGTCCTTAAGAAGGATCTAAAGGAGAAGAGATAGAGAGGTAAACATCCTCTTTTGTTTTCTTCCTTTTCTTTCATTTTATTTTATTCTTTTTAATTTCCATTAGATTATGTTGGGATATGTCATTACATATTCCCCTTACTGACCATATTATTTAATAATTATGAGATACCCCTTTTCTCCCATCAAAATATTTTATGAAATTTTAAGCAACACGGTTAGGGTGCCGAATTTTCGTAAGGAATTTCTCAACTTTTCTTTTATTTCAAGATTCCTTTCTTTTCTTTTTTATTTCCTCACATAACCTTATCCAATAGGAATTAATGATATAGTATATTAAATATTCTATATTTCATCATGTTTATGTAATACTCACCATTACATTTCTTCTCCTCTCCCACTCATTCAAGAAATTAAAACAATGTTCGTGATGCGTCGATTTACTCACATTATAAACAATGTGAATTAAATTTGCTTTAATTCATTCAATTATGGTTATGAAACCATTTTTATGGTCCACCCAGGTTATAATATATTTATTATGTCTCATTAATGGTTCTTTTATTATTTTGTACACATGTGATTAATTTATAATACAAAATGAGTTCATTACGATCGAAGAATCACCAAAATCACCTAAACAAATATCAATAATATTTTAACTTATGAATCATCATAATTTTAGAATTCAAAATAAAAAATGGTATAATTTATGGTTCTATAAATATTTAAATACCATTTTATTCCAATTCTGTATTTTCACTTCCAATCGACAAGAACATCCATCATGAACCGATCATGGAAATCATGTAAAGAACACACCCAAAACAATGCAAGGAACAAAATACAAACTATTAAAGGGTGAAATGTTGTAATTAAATGATCTTATAAGGTATTATAAAGATTGATATTTTTCTATAATATATTAATAACACTCTTTTAATAATTATACAGGAGGATTAAACAATTTTTAAGTAAGACAAACCCGAGGTAAGGGAATTCTTAACCCAATTTCCATTCTTTGGGTTAACCTTCTAATTCATTAATTTTGTGTTATTAAAATTGTTTGTGCGATGAAATTAGTTTATATTATGATCAATTATATTTATTTATAGTGTATATAAATATTATATATACTCTATTAATTCTCTCTCTAATTATATGATATTTTTAAGGTAATTTTTAACCCAATTTTCATTCTTTGGGTTAACCTTCTACTTCATTAATTTTGTCTTATTAAAATTGTTTATGAGATGAAATTTGTTTATATTATGATCAAATATGTGTATTTATAGTGTATATACATATTCTATCCACCCTATTAAGTCTCTCTTCAATTATATGATATTTGTAAGGTACTTTTATTTTAAAAATCCTCTTTTAAAATTCTGTTTTACGAAATTCAAAAGCAATGGTTTTATGGAATTATTCATGTTGTATAATTATGTTCTGGTTCTTTGGCATTTTTTATGATGAATGGTAGGACCTATATCTCTCTAAAATTCATTGGGTATGTGTAATTTGTAGTTCGGTTGTATGGTTACTCCAATTGTAATTGCAATGGTTACACAAGTTGTAAGGTAGCTGTGATGGTTATAAATTATAAGGTAGTTGAGAGGGTTACAAGATTATGTAAGTAATTCCCCAAGATACCTTAATGGTTTTATTTATTTTCTTATGTTTTGTATGGATATTTTGTAAATCTCATGTTTCAAAAAGTAAGTATATGTGGGTGACAAGTATGTCATTTGAATATGATTCCATATGTTACAAGTATTCATGGACTAATATGTTCTTTCCTTCTTTTCATATCCCTTACTGAAATTTTTGTGCTCATACTAAGTTTTTAAATGATTTTCATATGTTATAAGGATTTTTAGGACAAATAAGGAATCCAATTTAAATGATTGAATAATTATCAAAGAAAAATCATGTTATATTTGAAAAGTTTTATATTTTGGAAGAACTGAATTTTGTTTTTATGGTATCCACACTGTATTAATGTGTAATTTTATGATTGTATTATGTCATATTCTGTAAAGATATAAACTTGAAAAGATCCTTAATTTAAAAGGAAGTGTTTTCTTGACTAAATTAAAAATTATGTAATGTAATAAGGTTGGGTCCTAATAGTTGGTATTAGAGGATGGTTTAGATAACACTAGGGGTTAGAATAATATTAATAGAATACCATAATTGATTTTTACTCAATGATTAATTTTAAATGTTATATCATTTGAAGACTACCATGTTTCTTTGTCTAAGATATGTTTGTTCAGAATGGTCTTCCATAGAAGAAATAGGGAATCTAAAGAGAAGAGGGACTAACAGAACGACATCCTTCTAAATCTAAAGTATGGAATGGTAGGGATTAGAACTGAATATTTTATGACATTAATGGCTCAGCTGATGTAAGCAATAAATGTTGGTGGTATACATGAAAGAGAATGACCAGAGGTACCATAATGAAACATGACAATAGTGGAACATTTTATGAGGAAAAACCCTCCTGCTTTCAATGAATCTTCTGACCCGGTAGCGATTTAATGATGGATTAAATACCTTGAAAAGATATTCGATGTTATGGGATGTTCATATAATCAAAGGTTAAGTCTATCTATTTATCGTTTTGAAGGTGAATCTAATCATTGGTGGTCAATGGTAAGGAATATCATGGATAGAGAGGATATTGATGCCTTAGAGGGGGATGGATTTAAAAGTATTTTCATTGAAAAATATTTTCTTAAGTTGGTGAGACTAAGGATGGAGAATAAATTCCTTGAATTGAAGAAAAAGGAGGAAGATTTAGTGGCTTTGTATGAAGTGAACTTAACCCGACTGGTGAGGTATGCTCCAAATATTATTCTGGATCTTGATAGCAAAATCAACTGCTTTTACTTATGACTGAAGCCAAGGTATTGAAGGGCATTGGCCTCCTGTAAATTAAAAAGTTATGACAAACTTGTATGATGTGATGATAGGGTAGAGATGGAGTTTTCTGATGACCATGTTCATTTTGGAAATAAGGAGAATAAGAGGTCCATATGGAAAGAGATGGGTAAGAATCAACTAATGAAATCTGATGGTAAGAAAATCCAGTTTTTAGTTTGTGAAAAGTGTGGCAAGAAGCACCCTGGGGAATGTCTTAAGAAAACTGGGAAGTGTTTTAGATGTGGTAATTTTGGACATATGGAATGAGATTGTAATGAAAATGATCCTAAGACTAATCCAAATAAGTAAATTGTTAAGTGTTTTAAATGTGGTGAGATGGGTCATTATGAAAATTCATGCCCAAAGAGGGATCCAAATGATGAAAAGAAGTCAGACTATAAGAAAAAATGTGTAGTGAGATCCTTTGCGCCTACGTCAGTAGATGCCGAGCCTTTCAATGAAGTTGTATCAGGTACTTTGTTTGTTTACTTAGATTTTTCTAAAGTTTTTCTTGATATGGGGTCTACACATTCCTTCATTTCTAGGAAATTTTGGGGGTAAATTGAAAATATCACCTCAACAAATGAGACCAGAACTTGTTGTTAAAACACTAGGGGAAAATATAATAGTAAAGAGGAATTATAAGAATATTTCTATTGTGGTCTGTGGAAAGACTTTACCTGCAGACCCTATTGTTTTTCCTTAGTCAGGTTTGATGTTATTTTAGGAATGGATTGGCTTTCTGTTTTTCATTATAAGATTAACTATAGAGATAAAGGAGTCATTTTTTAGAAAGATTTTCAGTTTGTATATAAGAAAAAACCCATACAATTGATAATATAATAGGAATCTGAAAAACTATTGAAATATTGAAGTGAAAGTTATCTTGCTCATATTGTTGAAAAAAAGAGAATTGTTTATATTAATATTGTTCCAGTGGTAAATGAATACATTGATTTTTTTTATGATGAGTTACCCATTTTCATACCTGGTCAGGAAGTATAATTCGCAATTGACTTAGTTCCTAATGCTAATCCAATTTCAAAACCCATGTATCGTATGGCTCAAATAGAACTTCTTGAATTAAAAAATCGGTTTTAGGATTTTCTTGATAAAGGCTTCATTCATCCTAGAACTTCACCATGGGGTGGTCCTATTTTGTTCATTAAAAAAATGGTTTCATGAGACTTTGCGTTGATTATAGAGCTTTGAATAACATCACTGTTAAAAACAAGTATCATTTGCCTCATATCGATGATTTGTTTGATCAGCTCCAAGGAGCTCAGTACTTTTCCAATATTGAATTGAGATCCTGGTACCATTAGAAAAAGGTTAAGGATGATGACATCACTAAAATAGCCTTTCGTACTAGATATGGGAATTATGAATTTCTTGTTATGCTATTTGGGTTAACTAATTCACCTGTTGTATTCATGAATATTATGAATAAAATATTCCATGAGTTCTTGGATAAGTTTTTGGTTGTGTTTGTTGATGACATTCTGGTATTTTCTTAGAGTAAATAAGAGCATAAAAAACATCTTAGGGTTGTTTTACAAATATTAAAAGAAAAAACTATATGGAAAATTCAACAAGTGTGATTTTTGGTTGAAATAGATTTATTTTCTTGGGCACATTGTAAATAAGGATGGAATAACAGTTGATCCTGCCAAAACAAAAGTGGTTGATGAATGGCCAAGAACCATAAATGTTACATAGATTCATAGTTTTATTTTATTAGTAGGTTATTACCAACAGTTTGTTAAAAAAATTGCACGGTTATCTAACCCACTAACCAAGTTAACATGAAAAGTGGTTAAATTTATTTGGAAAGAAGAATTTGATGTTTTTTTAGGAACTGAAGAAGAGATTAGTGAATGCTCCAATTTTGGCCTTGCCTTCCCAAAATGGTGATTTTTTCATCTACAGTGATTCTTCATTGAAGGGATTTGGTTGTGTTTTGATGTAGAATGATCAGGTAATTGAATATGCTTCAAGACAACTAAAACATCATGAGTTAAATTATCCCACACATGATTTGGAATTGGTATATGTGGTTTTTTCTTTGAAAATTTGGAGGTATTATTTATACGGAGCCAAATGTCAAATATATACTGACCATAAAAGTCCGAAGTATATATTCACTCAAAAGTAATTAAACATGAGGCAGAGAAGATGGCTTGAACTGATAAAGTATTATGATTGCACAATCAATTAATCTAGGAAAAGAAAACAAAGTGGCAGATGCCTTGAGTTGAAAAAATCATGCATCATTAACCATGTTACTTTTGGAACATGATCTCTTGATTAATGATTTGATGAATTTTGGCTTAGAATTTGTTGGTGCAGGAAATAACTCTATTTTGTTTCAAGTTTCAATGAATTCATCATTATCAGAAAGAATTAAGCAAGTGCATAAGGAAGACCATGAGCTATAGAAAAAGGTAGAATTGGTTAAAATGGCTAAGTTTCTAGAATTTAACCTTGATAAAGATTATGTTTTAAGATTTGGAAAAAGGTTGAGTGTGACTTGTGATTCCTAGTTGAATAAGGATTTCTTGTGTGAAGCTCATAGTTCTCCATTTTCATTTCATCCTAGAAGTACTAAAATGTACAGAGACCTTCAGGAGTATTATTGGTGGGATGGAATGCAAAGAGATATTGTTGATTTTTCCATCATATATTTTACATGTCAATAGGTTAAAGAAGAGTGGTAGTTACCAAAGGGGATACTTTATCCTTTTCTAGTTCCAGAGTGAAAATGGTATAATGTATCTATGGACTTTGTGGTGGGACTACCTAGACTTCTTGATATAACAATGCAATTTGGTTTGTTATTGACCGACTGAAAAAATCTGCAGATTTTCTTTCTATTCGAGATACAATGTCTTTGGATTATATTTCTCAATTATACCTCAAAAAGATTTTTAGGTTACATGGAGTTACTCTTTCCATTTTATCTAACTGGGATCCCAGGTTCACTTCTAACTTTTGGAAGGGTCTTCGGAATTCATTGGGAATAGAATTAAATTTCAGTACATATTTTCATACTCAATCAGATGGGCAGTCAGAACGAACGATTCAGACTTTGGAGGATATTATTTGATCTTGTTAAATGGACTATCAGGGAAGTTGGGATCAGCATCTTTCTTTAGTTGAGTTTTCTTATAATAAAATATTTTATTCTAGTATACAGATGGCACCTTTTGAGGCATTGTATGGGAAGCGGTGTCAGACTCTAGTGTTTTGGGATGAAGTCGGTGAAAGAAAGTTGATGGGGGCAGAATTAGTAGAGGAAGTGGCTGAGAAAGTGTAGATGATCCTACATCATATGAGGACAGCTAAGAGAAAGCAGAAAAATTGTGTAGATAATAGAAGGAAAGACTTATCTTTAGAGCTAGGTGACCATATTTTCCTTAAAATCTGTCCTTGGAAAAGTGTGATGCATTTTGGTAAGAAAGGAAAGCTAAGTCCATGGTTCATTGGTCCTTTTGAAATCCGATAGAAATTTGGACTAGTTGCATACCGAGTAGCTCTGCCTTCAAGTTTGTCTTGGGTACACAATTTTTTTCATGTTTTGATATTGAGAAAGTATGTTCCAACTTCAACTCATATCTTGAGCCCAGAAGCAGTTCAACTAGAAGAAAACCTTTCTTATGAAGAGAAACTAGTTTAGATTCTTGATTGAAGGGAACAAGTATTGCAGAATAAGGTAATCCACCAGGTAAAGGTTTTGTGGAGAAACTACATGGATGAAGAAGCAACATTGGAATCTGAAAATGCTATGAGGGAAAGGTACCCTCACTTGTTTAATAAGTAAATAAAATTGTGAGGATGCAATTTCCAGAAAGTGGGGATAATATAACACCCTAAGGTTTTAAAAATAATTTGAAATGCATGAATCATTATTTTAAGTAGATATTTATAACTAGCCTTTAAAAATAATTTTTCCACTTCTATGTTTTGAATTTTGAAAAACGGTTATCTATAATTATGTTCGGTAAGTTATTTGGAGTCTAATGAAACTAAATTAATTTTTTGGTGAATAGTAACATATCCTTATGAATAGTAATATGAATAGTAATATGACCCTAATGAATAGTAAATTGTATTATTATTTTATTTTATTAAAACTTTAAGATAATGACACCGTGGTTAATTTTTCAATGTGATATAAAAGTAGTTATTGTTTTAAAATTGTTATTTTTGAATAAATTATGACTATTTAAATATTAAATTAATAATATTTAAAAACTTATTTTCAAAAAATGGAGTTAATTTTTTAATTATACACATCAAAAAATGGTTTGGGTGAATTTTTGGTAATTTTCTAAAATTCTAGAATTTTTTATAAATAGTAAAATATGATAAAATACAAAAAATGCTAAATACTTGATTTATTGCATCATAGGTGGTGTGGGGATGATGTAATACCACTTGATTCAAAATCACATGTCATTATTTATTTTTGGGGTCACATGAATTAATATTATTCATAATCGATCAAAAATATTAAAATAATGAAAAATACCTCCTCTCATCTACTATAAATACCACCCTAATTTCCCTATTTCTCCCACACCTCTAAATACATGAAACTTACCTAATTTCTACCCAATACTCCTCCCAGGGATAATCTCCACATCCTAGAGTTTTTGGTCTCACCAAAAGGACAAAACCCAAGGCCTTAAGAAGGATCTCAAGGAGATGAGATAAAGAGGTAAACATCCTCTTTTATTTTCTTTCTTTTCATTCGTTTTATGTTATTCTTTTTAATTTCTTTAGGATTATGTTGGGATATGTCATTAAATATTCTCATTATTTCCCATATTATGTAATAATGATGAGAGACCTATTTTCTCTCATCAAAATATTTTATGAAATTTTAAACGACGTTGTTAGGATGCCGCATTTTCGTAAGGAATTTCTCAACTTTTCTTTTATTTCAAGATTCATTTATTTTATTTTTCTTTCCTTATATCCCTTTATCCAAGAAGCATGAATGAACCATTATATTAAATATTCTATATTTCATCATGTTTATGTAATACTCACCATTACATTTCTTCTCCTCTCACACTCATTCAAGAAATTAAAACATCATCCGTGATGTGTCGATTTACCGACATCGTGGACGATGTGATTTAAATTTTCTTTAATTCCTTCAATTATGGACATGAAATAATTTTTATGGTTGTAATAGGTTATAATATATGTATCATGTCTCATCCATGGTTATGGAATTATTTTTTACACATGTTATTAATTTATAATACCAAACGAATTCATTACGACCGAAGAATTGCCAAAATCACCTAAAAAATATTAACAATGTTTTAATTTATGAATCATCATAATTTAAGAATTCAAAATGAAAAATGGTATAATTAATGGTTATGTAAATATTTAAATACCATTACATTCTAATTTTTGATTTTCACTTCTAATCGACAAGAACATACATCATGAACCAATCATGGAAATCATGTAAAGAACACACCCAAAACAACGCAATGAACAAAATACTAACAATTAAAGGGTGAAATGATGTAATGAAATGATCTTATAAGGTATTATAAAGATGGATATGTTTCTTTAATATATTAATAACACTATTTTAACCATTATACAGTATTATTAAATAAGTTTTAAGTAATACAAACCCGAGGTAAGTGAACTCTTAACCCAATTTCCATTCTTTGGGTTAACCTTCTACTTAATTAATTTTGTGTTATTAAAAAAAAATTTGTGAATAAATTATGTTTATATGCAGTTTATATGCATATTTTATCCACTCTATTAAGTCTCTATTCAATTATATGATATTTTTAAGGGAATTCTTAACCCAATTTCCATTCATTGGGTTAACCTTCTACTTCATTAATTTTGTGTTATTAAAATTTTTTGTGTGATGAAATTTATTTATATTATGATAAATTATGTATATTTACAGTCTATATACATATTATATCCACTCTATTAAGTCTATATTCAATTATATGATATTTTTAAGGGAATTCTTAACCCTGTTTCCATTCTTCGGGTTAACCTTCTACTTTATTAATTTTCTGTTATTAAAATTGTTTGTGTGATGAACTTTGTTAATATTATGATCAATTATGTGTATTTACAGTGTATATAAATATTATATCCACTCTATTGAGTCTCTATTCAATTATATGATATTTTTAAGGTACTTTTATTTTGAAAATCCTCTTTTAAAATTCTATTTTATTAAATTCAAAAGCAATGTTTTTATGGAATTATTCATGTTGTATGATTATGTCTTGGTTCTTGGTCATTGTTTATGATAAAGGGTGGGACCTATATCTCCCTCCAATGCATTGGTTATGTGTATGTTGGAGGTCAACCATATGGTTACTCCAAGTGTAACTGCGATGGTTACACAAGTTGTAAGGTAGCCGTGATGGTTACAAATTATAAGGTAGTCGAGAGGGTTACAAGATTATGTAAGTAATGCCCCAAGATACCTTTATGGTTCTATTTATTTTCTTATGTTTTGTATGGATATTGTGTAAATCTCATGATTCAAAAAGTAAGTATATGTGAGTGACAAGTATGTCATTTGAATATGATTTCATATATTACAAGTATTCATGGACTAATATGTTCTTTACTTATTTTCATATCCCTTACTGAGATTTTTGTTCTCATCCCAAGTTTTTAAAGGATTTTCACAGTTTATAAGGATGTGTAGGAAAAAGAAGTAATAAAAGTTAAATGATTTAGGAATTTTTAAAGAAAAATCAGGTTATATTTGAAAAGTTTTATATTTTGGAAGAAATGAATGTTGTTTTTATGGTATCTACTTTGTATTAATGTGTAATGTTATGATTGTATTATGTCATATTCTCTAAAGATCTAAACCTAAAAAGATCATCAATGTGAAAGGAAGTGTTTTCTTGACTAAATTCAAGATTATGTAATGTAATAAGGTTGGGTACTTATAATAACTCTAGAGGAAACATAACTATATCAAGATCAATATCATCGATTACATAGTTATGTTCATGAGGTTGTAGCATCCAAGAATCATACGATATAACTTCTATCTATATAATTAGGACACTAACCAATCCAATATTTTAAGTTTAATAATAAATATAAAACATAACACCTTCCTCTAGAGAAAAATAACAAGATAACTAACTAGATTCTCCTTAAAATAATCAAAAGATGTTTGGAACTGGTCAGTTCACATGAATACCCAATCCATTTTGGTAAAAGATTTTAATAGAGTCATGATCCAAGAGAAATTGATTATAAACCTCCTATAATTACTAGAAATACAATAGAAACTATACACCTCCACAAAAATCTTGGAAGTTTCCTTGGAAATAAACACATCAATCTTCAAAGGATCCATGGCTACTCAACATTGATACAAAACATGTGACATTAAATGGAACTCATGGGTCCAAAACATAGACTTTTATGGATTTAAAAATAGATGATGACACAAAAAATATTCTAATATAACTTGTAGAAGAAATATTTATTAATCCTTTGACTAATAATACATAATGATGTCATTAATAAACACCACCAAAATTTGATCCATAAATTCATGGAACATGGAAATCATATATCCCATGAATATGGATAGATTTTTTGTAACACCAAATGACATTACAACAAACTCATAATGATAATAACAATATATAAATGAAGTCTTTAGAATATCCTCATCATTAATATACATATGATGATATCCTAAATATAAATATGTCTTTGAGAACTATCTAGATCCCTTAAAATGATTGAATAAATCATAAATTAACTAAATATGATAATTGTTCTATATCATCACCTAGTTCAAGTGATTATTATCGACACAAAAATGTAGTCTACCATCTAATTTCTTCACAAATAAACCTGTGAAACCCTAAGGAGATATTATTTTCTGAATAAATCCTATATATAGAGGATCATCAATCAAAATCAATAGATCCTATAACTCAGAAGGTTCCATCTTATATGTTAGCATCAATGTCATAGTGATACCTTGCTACAGATCTATCCAAAAAATGATCTCAATTTGAGAGGGTAGCGCCACATCCTCTTCTGGAAATAAATTTTTTTACTCTTCTCTAATAATGGGAAAATTTACTAGTTGATCCACCACTAAACTCAACATCAACATGCCCATCAAGGAAAATAGAGATAAAAACTCCTTTATACCATTTTAGGGTCTTAGTTTCCAAAACAAATAGAATGGTATCTATCCCTATCATAGAATATAAAGTTCATCCAAAAGCTAACAATAATATCCAACACAAAATACAACAAATCCATGTTGATGATAAAAATAAGAAATCTCCCCAATAGCATCTTTTCCCTATCAGTATCTCAAAATATATTCATGCATCTTAGAAACTATCTCAGACACTATTTTGTTAATTTGAGGCCAAGGGCACTAGAAGTATATCCACTTAATGTCGTAAATATTTGAATATAGTCGGGTCAATGAAGGAGTGTGTAGCCCTTGGATCAAATGAAAGCTTATTTTGATCCTTATTAAGGATTATAGCCTACATGGATGAATTAGTGTATGTAAGTTTTAAATCATTAGACTTCCTTGATCATGATATTATTCTCTCAATAAGAGAAGCACTTATTTCTATTCCTCACAATCTATCTATAGATAAAAAAGTAGTAAAGAACATAGTAAATTTTACTTATTCCATCTAAACTAAGATAATATAAGGAGAATATAAATGGTAGTGTACTAATTCACCTAAGACACTATGCACACTACAGGATATGTGATTAAAAGATAGAGATATTTCACTAATATTATGAATTTACTATCTGAAACACTCTTAATGAAATCACTTACCTATATTTAAGTCCTCAGTGATCCTTCCATGGTAATATTTTTTCCCATGAGATGTATGATGAGAGATCAATCCTAAAATTGTGTGCCTATTTTTCATATAATTGATGAGTTTATAGTGAGATAGAGATCCTAGAATATCTTTATTCTCTAATACATACATATTTCAAAGATTCATATAATTTTCTCTATTCTCCATCCTCTGAGATGCTCTGTGAGTATTCTTTATTCCTATGTTTATTATATCATTTTTTCAAACTATTGGGTGTAGTTTTAAAGAATCCAATCAACTTAGTTTGATCCAATGGTAGGGATAAAATATCCTTCCTCTATAATTATGAGATAATATATGTGTCATACAGATTTAAATTTAAATATATTTTTTTCATTAAACCCACTTTGAGTCCCTTAATGTTTTAATCATAACACCCTATAAAATTTTATATGTTTTCTATAACTTCTTGACTAGAGCGTGTTCGCTTTTGTTATGACACAATCACCTCCCTTTGTAGTTTTACCATGGCGTAACCCATTCTAATAAGGTATAGAATGATATATTAATAAAATATTGTGATGTAGATTTATTACCTACATTATTCCTCTTGTAGATAACCATATTCAGACATCTCTTAATAATAAATACTCCTAACTCACTAATGATATCACTATGATTTCTTAAACCACTTTGATCACTGAACTTGTTTCAACATATACCATTTTCTATGACATGGACATATGTAGACATGTAAATCATCAAAACAACTACCCAATTAAACACATGTCACAAGTCATCTTTACGACATTGACATTTCCTTTATAACATGATTGTGGTGCATCCTATTTTCCATGGAATAGGTGTAAAATATATTAGCTTTATATGATTTGGGTTACCCTTACAAAAGATTTAATCTACCCTTATGCAGTCCATAAACTACTACTATGCATGGTTGAGTATTTAAGATTTAATTTTATGTAAAATCATTTTTCATTAGATAACACTATTTTAGCTTAATCAGACTTTATGTATCAAGGTTATGACATTTATATAGATCAAGGTTTTGTCATTTCCCTTCTTTAGTTTCTATTTGTGATGTGAACAACTTCAACCAACCTCATCCTATGGTGTAACCTCAAGCACTATGACAATGAATCCATATTCTAACTAGGATTTTCTATATAAGTATCCAACCTTCTAAAAACCTTTACATTCGATTTTCTACTAAAAAGAATCCATTCAAAAATACCAAAGATATTTTTTCCAAAAAAACCCTTTGGGATTGTTGAAAATGTTCAATCAATCACATCTCTTCTTTGAATCTAAAACTCTAAAATAAATAGATCAGATCTTACCCCAAAAAATATTTGATTCTCACCAATTTATTATACTCATGAACTCTAATAGTTACTTTATAATTAATCAATCACAAACTCTAAGCTCATGTGATAGAACCTCAGTGTGAGAAACAAGAGTTAGATAAAATAATTCTCATGATAACCCCTTAATTAACTACATTCTTTCAATATTCTCTTCCAAACTACCTACTACCCAAAAATTTAAATCATACACTCACCCCCTGAGTGGTACTCCACCACAATTAATAAGAAAAATACCTAGTTTTCTCCCCATAACCAACATCAGTACTTTCTCCCCTTTTTTAATGAACCCAATGAGTACTTCCTTAAAGTTTATCAAAAGAGTTGTAAATACAAGAAATGAATTGAGTTAAATCAAAACATTCTTGAAAATAAATACTTATGGGGGATTAGGGATACTGTTTCTAAAACATCTAAAGATATGGATTTATTTAGTCTCTAAGGTCCAACCTATGCAGTTTGAATTCTACCATAGGCAAAACCTTGATCATGATGTGAGCTAATTATTTCTTAGTAAGGATATACTCCAATTTTACAACATGTTTCTCAATATTTTTCTTAAATAAATAGTATTTGGTGTCAATTTTATTTTTCCATGATCGTTGAATGGGATTTTTGCTAATTTTTTATCACTTGAATTTTTGCACATAATAATAATAATATGATATTCCACTTCCATTCCAATTTCATCAAGTTTTTTCCTCATCTATATCATCTGTGTACAAGATAGAGTAGTTGATAAATATTTATCCTCTTTCATTCTTAAGGAGATATAATCTTTATTTTTAATAATTCAAAAAATGAAATAATGTATAAGATAAAATACACCATCATAAGTTGACTTTTGATCCTCACATATTTACCCAATTCACACTTGTATTAAAATGACCTCAATTTTTTCTCCTAAAATAAATATTGTGGTTGATATATTTCCCCACATGAAACATTAAAACCAAAACAAATATACCAGTGTATAGTATATGTTGAACTGGTAAGTATAAAAAGTGGTAATAGAATTATGAATATATATATATATATATATATATATATAAATGTTCACTTTAAATATTGGATGAACTAATACAGCTAATAAATTAATAAAATATTTTTTCTAAATTTTAGTTCTTTTTTAGTAGTATTATATTTTGATATAAATAAATTATTAACACTTTATTAATTATTAATTTATAGGAAAAATAATAGTTAATATATCAAAATTCATTTTCCTATAAAAACATTTTTTCGCTATGTTTTATATTTTTAATTAAAAATAAAATTTATAACATTTAGGATATGAATATGAAAAAATAAACTTTATTTTTGGATTTTTTAGGTAAATATTAACTTAATATTAATTTTATTGATTTTACAAAAATATTTTTTTAGGTGACCAATGAAAAATACTGCTTATACAAATAACAAGACTTTTAAGACATTATTAGAATATAAGTATAAATTGTAAATTCATGAAAAAAATATATGACTAAATATATATTTTTTAACTGATTTTATAATTTAAAAAATATTTAATAAACTCATATTTTACATTTTAAAACTTTAGTTATATTTTTCAAAAAAAATAATAAATTATATGTTTAGTAATTTTAAATTAATTTTTATCACTTTTAAAAATTAAATCAAACAAAATTTAAATAAAAATTGTATCCATTAAACCAAAATTTTATAATAAACACCACTTTATTTTTAGAATAAAGGTTAAATTATGTACGTAAAAACCACTAACCATGGTGAAAACTAAAATGGTAAAAATGGGTAACCTAATAGGTAAAGGGCCTATCATATTTTAAACATTTTTTAAATTATTTTATGGAAGTGTGTATTGACCTTATCTCTTCCCCAATTTATTATTTCTCAGTTTTGGATCCACATACCTTGAGAGTGACTTCCCATTACTAAACATTTTAGGGTATTTACAAAAAAAATCATCCCTTTTCACTTATAAAATGAGATATCATCTTCTCACTTACCCTCACACATAAAAACCCCTATGATTGGCTCAAACACTACCCAAAACTCTCATCCACACTCTTATAAACCATAATTTGGTTCTGGTCTTCTTAAAACATCATCCCTCAAAGTTTTAATCCCCTTCGTAAAGGAGATAACCCAAGTAGTGAGGTATAGATTTCTAACCACTTATTTCTCTTTACTTTTTCACTATGCGAATTTATTATTTATCAAATTTATTTTCCCCGTATCAAAATAATAACATCATTATACTTATTATATTTGTATTTTATTATAATGTTGATATAATCATTAACCCCCTTTCCCTCTTTCTTTAAGAAAAACAAAAACACAAATTGTGTGTGTGTGTGTGTACTATCACCTCGACAAATAAACATGTTTTGTTTTTTTCTACCACCATTATGGCTAGTTTTAGCTTATATTTTATGATTATATATGATATATTTGAGTAAAATAAATCCTAAAAATGGTTCTTTTTTATAACATAAAAATTAATGATTGTTATAAGGTAATCCATTGATATCGGTAAATAACCAAAAACTAGTTCATCGTCATTTTTTTATTCATGAAACATAATTAAAAATCCCAGGTAATGGAATTATAACATTATAAGACATTTTAAAAAATTAATTATAGTACCGTTAATGAATTTTAAATGATTATATTTGGATAAAAGGGATGATCAACATCACTTTTATGAACCTAATATTATTACCACCAGATATTGAAAAAATGTTATAACAATCTAATACATGAATATAATACATACCAATGAAGAGTGTAAATGGGAATGTATATGAATTGCTATTTTTTGATATAGATAATTAATATTTTTATATTTATGATATAAGAGTTTATAACACTTATTTGGAAATTAAGGTTTAAGGTAATGGACTTGGAAACTCAAACTCCTTTCTTTGAGTCATACAATTTCTTACTAAACATAATTATTCCAATAAGTTACATATTTAATGATGTTATCTCTTTATTTATAGGGAAAAGAGTTTTTGATCTAAATGAAATTTCATTAGAGGTTTTCTTTTCATTTTTCTTAAAAAATGATACATTTTTAAAAGAGACTCATAACTATGACTTTTACAGCAATGAATACAAAATTTTTTCAAAAGATAGTTTCAAGATTTGGTTTTTATTAAATTCAAACCATATATCTCCAATGGAGTTATGTTTCATGTTTCATCCTTTTTTATGTGATTATTTTGGGTGAATGAGTTTTCGGTATCAAATGATTTAATTCATGAGGTTATTTTATACCATTTAGATGTTTTATAAAATCATTTTTTTACATGGGTTCTTTATGAAAAGTGAATGATTCCCATTTGTATGTTTATAAAACATATTAATTTTCCATGGGTTCTTTAAGACATGATTGTGGTTGATTTTAAGTGGCAAACATATGTATTGATGATGACAGGTGGGGTCTTATATCCCCTCCTCAATTCATTGGTTTAATTTTATATCTCATGAGATACTTAGGTTTAGATATAATGAGTTTGTTTGCATATATGTGGGCATGATGGATTTACTAACATTTTTAGGGGTGGATATAATGATTTTGTTCACATAGGTTTGGGAATAATGGGTTTTCTAAAAAAATCCTATTGTTATGGTTTTTCTATATATGAAATTTTTTTATCAAGTTATAAAAAAATCATAATAAATTTCATTTACATGAAATGATATGTTTTCATAATTATTCCTTATTTTTTTACCATTTCGCACTTTTATGTCATGACCACATATTATAAAATTATTGAGATGTATTCTGAGCCATGTCATATCTTTTATGCTTCATCGATGATCCATTTATGACCTTATATTTCTATGTCATGTTTTATAATTATCACCTATGATATTATGATATTTTATGAAGATATTTATGCCTTCATATTATTCTTGTTCATGTTTATAATATGACACATTATGATATGTTTTCCCTAACTAAGAATCTGAGATCACCCCTTTCATGTGTTTCCATTCCCTAATTTATAAAGAATATTATATAATGTGATGTGTTTAAAAAGGTTCTAGAAGAATGTTATTATGGAGAAATTTTTACAAGTGTTGTAAAATAATATGCTTATATAGCTAATCTCCAAGACACTAAACCTTTAGGTCCTTGGGATGTGCAACTGTTGTTATGTGTATTATGAAAATCATGATATTATTATACTATTTTTATTGTGTTTATCATGAGTCACTTTATTTGGTATTATATCAGAGTTTAGTTATTTTTTAAGATTATTTTATTAAACTTTATCAAAAAAACGTAGGGAAAATCCTAGGGGATAAATCTAATTATAAGATAACATCCTGAAATTTTGGAAAGGTAGAGATTGTGTGGATCTATTATAAATTACATAACTTTGTAGATACTACAAGTGGATTCATGCTCTAGAATAGGTGTACCTATGGGTAATAACCCTGAAATGGGTGGATTGGGTATTAATTAAATCATCACCTGGTGCATGATAAAAATGACTAACTACACACCCAGTTTAAAAAACCTAAGGGATATGCTTTGGTTAATGAAATTATCTTTAAAAAACATTATGAAGTATTTGAATACATATAACTAGTTTAGTTATAAATTTAACAATGTATAAACTAGATTGAAACCTATAGAATCATAAGCTAATGTATGTGTAAATACTGGGAATATTCCATGTAAATTTTTTTATATGGAAATATTACGAGTCTGTGAAAATTGACAGCATGTGATTTTGAGTCTCGAAGTGCCTGGAATGAATTTTCTGAACTTTTTTTTAGGTACGTTCAGTAAACGCGTGACCAGCATTTTGTAACTTCTGAATCGGTGCTCAGAATTGAAATTTGAGGACACCGTTGAACTCACAGTACTGATAATCACTTAAGGGAGCCTTCACCTTGACCGCAGTAAGTCGAGGGAGGAAGTTGGATTTTTGGTTTTTCATGGGAGAATTGAAAAATAAAATAAATAACTTTTATTGTATTTCTTGACACCTCTCTTTTGAATTTTGGTGGTGGGGACCACCCGAGAAGGTAGGGCATTTAATGCCCTGCATTAAATGCCCAGTTACAATAGGTGTAACACTTGCAAAACCCCCTATTAATGATATCAATTAAATGTTTAATTCATTAAGTCTTTAAACTTCTTTAAGGGGGGATTGGCTTCCCACCTCTCGTGGTGGAGAATTGTAGCAAACCAATTTGGTGGAAGAACATTCCCCGACAAAGAACATCCTCCAACAAAGAACGAACATTCATATTGAGAATGAGGAACCGAATCTCGAGCTCGGATCAGAAGTGTGTTGCGGGAGTGATGAATGTCAGCATCCTCATCATATTCATCTTCTTCCTCACACCATCTCCAATGAGCGATCGAGATAGGGTTTTCTCTTGATTGTTATTTGTTAATTTTTATGTTGATTCAATCTTCTTGAGCTGCATGTTATCAAACTAATGCGGAGGGCGCGGGCCAAATGAACATGGACCAATCCCTTCGCTACCTTGTGGATTGATGTGTTCTTCACGGGCGGATCATCGGGTTGAACGGAACCTGGCCACGTTGGTATATATGCAAAGGCGACGTCTTGGGACAAACTTTGATCTCTTCAGATTGAAGAATGGGCCACCGGAGCTCACCCGATGGCCCGTGGAAGTTCTCCGGAAACTGACGCCGGCAGGGTATAGGTGGCGGCTGGCACACCGGCCAGTCAAGATGGTGGCGGTGGTGCAATCGAGCTGCCGAAGGAGGCCACCACCCGTTAGCCACGGTGGAGGAGGATGGCGGCCGTCATGCCAGCCTGCTGCGTGGAAGTTGGGGCGGCGCCCATCTGCACCGCCAGAGATGGAGGTCTTGGATCCTAAGCCACGGTGGCGCACCCAAAGGGAAATCGGAACCCGATCGGTCGTGGGAGGGAGCAGCGGTACCTTCGCACCGTTGGAAGAGGAGCCGGTCGGAATTTCAGCCGGTCGCATCACGCTGAGTAGGACCCGCATCGGCGGGTCCCGCGTGCCAGCAGGCGGCGTCACGTGGTGCTGTCGGGTTTGCTAGAACTGAACTGCCCTTGGGCCATTCAGGAATACGAGAGGGTGCCTCCCCTGGTGGCGGCTAGGGCGGCCCCCTCCATGGCAGGTCGGGCCGCCTCCTTTGCGGACTGCACCCAGCCGGGGGTCGCGCCCAGCGGGCCGCTCCAATGGGCCACCCCAGCGGGCCGAGCTAGACCGCGGCCTAGAGGGTCAGGCCCACCGCGGTCCGGCCCAGTGGATAGGGTCAAGTCAACCCGAACCAGGTCTGGTCAGCCCAGTTTAGGTCAGTCTGACCGGGTTGGACCAGACGCGGGCCCATCTGGACACAGATATGCCTTTTTTGCAATATCTTGAGATCCGGACGTTTGATTGACGAACTGTCTGTGGTGACAGAATCCTTGAATCAAGAAGGATATTTTTCCTTACTCCATTTGAGTTTCATGGAAACTTAGAGTATGTCCAGGTTAGATCACACCCAAATCCAACCAGGACCTCGGCACTAAAATGCCAATAACGCACATATCGAGCGTCAGATTGACACGTCGTCTATTGCGTTGGAACCCTTATGACATGGAGGATCATAGGGTTGCTTTATTGGGGTAATTTGTAGCAGTTGAAGTGTCGACCAATGACTTGAGAAGCAGTTCTCCCAAAATCAAGTGTCCTATGAGCAGGAAACCATGTGGCTGGCTGTGCTTGAGGAATCTTCAGATCCTATGTGGGTCATATATGGATCCTATGTGGATCATCTAAAGATCTTATGTGGGTCATATTTAGATCCTGTGTGGGTCATCTTCAGATCATGTGTGGGTCAACATCTTCAGATCCTGTGTGGGTCATCTTTAATCCTATGTGGGTCAATATCAGAGCTTCTCGACAAAGTAAGATGATCTAGCAATATAGCTAATCATCTATACTTTTGTACTTAAGCTATACCTGGTGTGAGATGAGTCTTTACCTTTGTGGTACACTTCTGTGTGGTGATACCTTCGTGGTATTCTTCTATGTGGTGTTACCTTTTTGGTACTTACCTTCGTGGTGTTACCATCGTGGTATTCTTTCTTTTGTGGAACAGTTGTGCTTTTAGATAAAGAAGTTGGGCCTTGTGTTTCTTCATGAATGATATGGGTATACTTGATAACTTATGTATATGTATGGGCATATACCTAAGTAGTTTTGATTGTTTTTTTCATGTTTTTTTATTATGGTATTGCTTGTGGTTTATCCTTTGTGGATTCTAAGAGACCTTTGGGGGTCTTAGGGTCCCTACTGAGTATTGTTATACTCACCCTTGCACGGGATATGCCCTCACATTGATTTGTCTTGTGCAGACGACGCACAACATTGATCAATCCTGAGGGTGTCCAGATTGGAGGTTGCTCAGAGGTGGACCACTAGACAAGACGTACCGCAGAGATGACCGTTAGAGAGTTGTACCTACCCTTTAGGTATGATCCTTGGTGGGTGTTCACAAGAGTTATTTTCAGTTTTACTTGAACTTTCCAGTTGGGCTTGTATTCTGGCCCCTTTACTTACTATACTCACTCTATTTACTATATAGTTTACCTTGTGCTTGTATCTTGTTGTGGTCTTGGATTGTGTGAGTTTGTAGGATAAAAATCAATGCCTTTTAGGTTTCCGAGATATGCCTTTCCGGTGCTAGTCGCTAGCCCCTGACCTATGGAAGGTGGGCTTGGGGTGGTCACGGTACAGGTCTCGGGGGACAGGTTGGGACAAATTGGTATTATAGGAGTCAGTTCTATCAGAGAACTTGGACTCTGATATTTTGATTCAGTAATAGTGTTAAGTGTAATGAGTGTGGTTTTCAGTTTGGGGAATCCAGTGTTGGTGTGGCGGTCGACATATCCATACACCAGGACCCTGACTTCTGATTTCCAAATCAGTGCACGAAAACACTGTTTGTGTGTGTTTTTTTGAAAAGTTTTATTTGCGGTATCTTTGAGTCAACTCACAAAGTATAACTTATTGACTGTGATGCACTTATTTATTTTCAGGATGCCTCCACGTAGACAGCCATCTAGGGTTCTAGGTAAAGTATGCGATGATAGCCCACCGAGCGATGAGACTTTAGTGGAGGGCCCCCATTCGGAAGTTGTACCATCGAGTGGTGTACCAGCAGCACCACTACCCATTGGGCAGCTAATTCCACCAACCCCAGCAGCAGAGGGTGCATGCCGATTGAGCATGTTGCACAAGTTCCAGTGCTAGATGCCACCGAGGTTCTGGGGCAAGATGGATCCACAGGCGGTTGAGGATTGGCTAGAGGTTGTGGTGAGAGTTTTCTGACTGGTAGGGATGCCAGCCGATCTTATGGTCATCCTTACAGTCAGTATTCTTTTGCCAATAGAGGGAAGATGGTGGATCTAGATGCTCTAGGTTTATGACAAGGTCACTCTCATTTGGGTGGACTTCGAGAGCATTTTCTGAGTAGAGTTCATCCCAGCGACCTTATTCTCTATGCGTATACAGGAGCTTCTCAACTTGTAGTAGGGCAGCATGATTGTGGATCAGTATTCAGTAAGGTTCACCAACCTCTCACGATACTCCACTAACATGGTGCAGGACCCTTTCTTCAAGGCCCGAACCTTTGAGTAGGGGCTCAGACAGGAGATTAGAGCTTCGATGATTTCTCTCAGCATCCTGATGTAGGTGGGAGTGTTAGAGAGAGCACTCTTAATGGAGATCTTTCTTTCTGAGTAGTCACCGGTAGTGATACCCACCACCAGATGTCACATAGTATATTAATTTACAGCTGGCAGCAGACAGATGACACAGAGTTCCAAGAGGACCAGACCTATAGGTGGATGACTGTAAGAACCCGGATCTTCGTTTCAGGTAAGTTTTTCCTTTTCTGGTCATTTTTGAGAAAAAGAGGAAAATCTGGAAATTTCCTATGTACACCTCGTGTACTTTATAAGTACATGTCGTGTACTTTGATGTAGCTCCAGGCCGTGTGCTGGCCATGTCCGGGCCACACACACAGTGAGTAGGGGCAATGTAGAGGTCGCTTAAAGTGGAGTACGGGAAGGCCAAGTACATGTCGTGTGCCCAATAAGTACACGTCGTGTACTTTCTTTTTTTCATTAAATGGACCGGGGTCATGCCTAACAGACAGAACTTGCTTCTTCTTCAGTTTCTTCATCCAAGAGAACTCGTGCGAACGCAAAACTTCTCCGAGCCCCCGAGCCTCTGTCTGTTCTCCAAATCGACTGATGTTGATTGCGTTGGAACCGCAGTGATAATACCTTCCTTATCCTGGAGCTTTATTTTCCAATTACTCATCTTTCTCAAGATATCGTGGGTTGAGAGTTTTGTGTGTTTTCATAGATCTACTCTGTTCTAAGGAGAATCAAGCCTCATGGTTCAAGTATATTGATCTCTTAGGATCGAGGTAGGTGTTTTGTGCCTTTTTGTAGGAAGTCTTTGAATATTTTGTGCAATTCCACCAATTCCCTTGAATGGGGTATTGTGTGTTTCCTATTTTTTCCCTTCTTATTTTCCTGCTTTTCTTGATTTCTCGAGTAGAGGTCAATGCTTATGAATAGTGTAATTTTTACTGTGCTCTAGATGTTTTTCCATGCATGTTTTTTCTGTTAAGCATTTTTTCAGTTGCCATGCCTAGTTGTAGGATAGTGGAACTATTGTAATGTTATGTTATTGTGCCTTAGAATGATAGCCAAGTAGTTCTTGAGGTTTACTTGGGGCAATACGCACGCTATGCATGTTTGTTTTACACAGGGTTGTGGGAACCTAGTGTAGTGGACCATAGGAAGAATGGACATAAGGTCTTCTCCAGAGTGTTTTATTAATTCTATGTGAGACCAAAGGGGGAATTCACGATGAGTGCTTCCTCAGAGAGTCTGTAGTTCCTTAATGCAGGCAATAGGGGGAATGAGACATTGAGTTATTCCCTAGAGAGCCTTTAGTACGATAAGAGACTATAGGGGGAATTGACGGGGAGTACTTCCTCAGAGAGTCTGTTCTTCAGCTGAAACAGAGGGGTGAGACTGTGTGTGCCTCCCAGAGGGTTTCTAGTACTTTGAGGTTGAACCATAAGTGTTAGGCTGTGAGAACTACCCAGGGGGTTACTTGTTGTTCTACTTGTTGATTGGTTGTTACTTGTGTACCTTATATGCTAGACATTGTGGTTTGTAGCTACTGTGTGCTTTCCTGTTTACTGCTTCCTATACTTTTACTTTCCATGTATTCACTGACTGTTAGGAACAGATCTTTGGGTGGTTTCCTACTGGGACCTTGTATCACACCCTATTTAGGCCTTGCTTTTGGGCCCAAACAGACTACGTTGTTGCAAGTATAGATAAGGGAAAGCACCCTTCTACTTCAGGTACTTGACTTGTTGTGGAGCTGGAGAGCATGGGACCAAGCTATGGCTTGCGATGCTGAGGAGTTTACCTATTTTCTTTTGCACTTTATTTTAGTATTGTATTAATCATTGTGACTTGTTTGGATACTTTCCTAGACATATGTATCATGCATCATTTTATATATATGTTTGTGTTCTCCAGTTGTTTACTGTTAGTCTTCCGCTGCTTATCGTTTACTCTTGTATGGATGGTTACAGTTTCTGCTATTGTTTACTTGTTTTTCTTCCGCTGTGTACTCTACCAATGAGGGCATAGTTTCCCCACTATCACACCCAAGGACCTCGCTACTAGTCGGCAGCCTCTGGAATTTGGGGAAATGCGCTTGGGGCCATGTGACCAACTGGGTACGGGGCGCCTCTGGGTGGCTTCCAGAATCGGGACGTTACAAAGTGGTATCAGTGGATTTATTTTCTCTTGATTTACTGTTTGTAGCCTTTATCTAGGGATAGTATGGGTTCGGCACTTGGAATTAAGTTGTGCTTGGGAGTAGCTAACCCATGTACAAGGAAAAGCCAATCTACCTTGCTTATTACAATTTTTTGATTTTGCTATGTTACAGTTGATCTAATTTCATCTAGAGTTATTCACATGCTTTGTGTTGTTATTGTTGTTGATATTGTGGTTCTATTTTTGTCGCAACCCGATGATATGAGGGTATGCCATCTCATGCATCATATAGGCACTTGTTAGAAATCACATTCCATGCATTCTTGCCATGCCATCTAGGGTGAATTATCAATTGCATGTAGTTTTGATAGACGTTGTGTAGATTATGCATGATGATGTGATAGATGCTTTCATAGAATCCCTACAGTTTGATAGAGAGGTTGTTTGTATTGTACCTTGCTTAAATGAACGCCAAATTTTGGTTCTTGAGGTGTTATGGGCCATCATGAATTGGAACTTGGTGGATAATTGACCTATTTCCCTTATATATGATATGTAGGAGATGTCAAGATTTGATTCACAGGGATTATGGGCCCTCATGGATCGGAATTTGGCACCTTCATGCTTGTTTTTCAGTGTTTTCTGAGCTTCGGTGCAGTTTCAGAGCTACTATCCGAAAAAACCCCAGAATATACCGCATGTAAATTATATATACACGCCGTGTAGTTTTTAAAACCGTGTCACTGACTGTGTGAGCAGAAACACAGATTGTGAAAAATCTCCAGGAACACACCGTGTACGGTAGATACATGTCGTGTAGTAGTGATCCGTGTACCCGGTCGTGTCACTAACAACACGGGTCGGGGAAACTCATGTAATACATGTCGTGTTTTGTATAAACACACCATGTAGCCTTGTTCTAGGTAACCGACCGTGTCCCGAACAACACGGGACAATGTTATCTCCTTCTATACATGCTGTGTTTGTTCGGAACATGCCGTGTAAGGGTCATCCATGTACCCGGCTGTGTCTCCAACAAAACGGGTCAAGAAAAATCTTCAAGTACACGTCGTGTTGTTCGAAACACACCGTGGAGCCTTAGCCATGTAACTGACCGTGTAACTAACAACACAGGTCATTGAAACCTTGTCTACTACATGCCGTGTCCACAGGGAACACGCCATGTAGTCTCAGTTTAAGAATACTGTGCGGGTTAGCCGTGCAAGGAGACTCGGGCAGGGGAATAGAGTTAAGTACACGTCGTGTAGTCATGTTTTGTAAAACTTGAGTTTTTCCTTATCTTGTTTCCATTTTGTAATCCTTTTTCCTCTGTCCTTGATATTCCTGATCTAAGGTATGCTTTTGATCTTTTAGAGCTATGCCACTGATATGTCCTTCAGTTGTACGTCAGTTGAAGGATAGTGATCAAATGCCAGATATGGTTGATAAAGGACTTCCTTCCAATCCTCCAGTCGTTCCAACCTTGGTACCGGCTATCATACCAGTTTTTGGCGTTGGTGTGCAGTTTAGGGAAGGATTTATGAAGATGATGTAGACCTTTTAGGGAGCACCGCCTCCTGCCATGTCTATGGAAGACTTGACACGGGTTTTCCAGCAGTAGCATCCTCCTACTTTCTCAAGGGAAGGAGGACCACAGGCTGCAGAGTCATGGATGGAAGCCATGCTGACTATGTTTGAGCATCTGTAAATACCTCCAGAGAGGCGGGTCAAGCTTTCTGCCTATATGCTACTAGACTCCGCCAATAGGTGGTGGGATGTGATCTCACAGGCGGTTCATCATTAGGTTATGGCTTGGGAGGAGTTCCAGTGCGTGTTTTACAACTACTTCTACCTGGAGAACCTGAGGGCCGATCAAGCCTGGGATTTCATGAGTCTAGAGTAGGGTACGCTTTTTGTTATGGAGTATTCCTCTCATTTCACTGATCTACAGTGTTTCACACCCCTCCGGGGTGGAGATGGGATGTTCTTAGCAAGGAAGTTTGAGGATGGTCTTAGGCGGGAGATCTACTCACAGGTGAATATCTTTCAGTTTACTTCCATCACTTCCATCTTCAACCAGTCACTGATTGCGGAGCACAATCTGAGAGACTCCGGAGCTGCGATCCAAGGCGGTTCTGCTTCCAGATCTAGTATTCCTCTAGTTTCCAGCAGGAAGTGTCGTATGGAGTCTACGCGCGGTGATCCAAGGAGGCGTGCCAGGTAGTATGCAATCAATGTGGAAGGGCAAGGCACACGAGGCCGCAGTTCCAGAGAAACCCAGTGGAGTGCCGATCTTGCGGCAAGATGGGTCACCTTTAGCGTTTTTTCCAGGTTTTCTCACCAATAGCCGGTGATAGGTTACATGACTCATCATTTAGGAGCAGCACCACCAGTTTCTCACCAATCGGTGAACTGGAGTTCTTCTGGCCATTCGGGCCGAGGTGGAGGTTGAGGCCATAGCGGTCAATCACCAGTCTTTCAGCATCAGTAGGGAAGATCATCTCAGAGTGCTCAGGCAGGGTCACAGGGACGCGGGGTAGGCCAAACTTTTACGGTGGAGCAGACCTGTCAGGAGTAGGATTTCATACCTTCTACAGTTCGAGGTACGATCCTAGTAGCCTCAATTTTATCTTTATCTCTTTTTTATAATGGTGCTACACATAGATTTATCTCTGTTGCTATTGTGGAGAGCCTTGCGCTCTGTATCTTTTCTTCTACTGACTTTTTGACACTAGACACACCTTTGGGGATGATGACATATAGTGAGCATCAGTGCATAGAGTATCCTCTCGAGGTTGCAGGGTATCGTTTCTTATGGGATCTCTATGTCCTAGATATGACAGGCTATGATGTCATTCTCAGGATGGATTGGTTGGTTCCCTTCTAAAAATTTATCGACTGTTATCGCCACAGGTTGAGTTTCATCTCACCAGAGGGTGGATCTTTTCTTCATAAAGCCGAATGGGATGTTCGGGCGAGTCAAGAAGGACTCGAGCATCATGGGATAGGAAGGGTTATGGCCCAGATTTCTATTCTTTATCTGGATGATCAGGGGACTTCACATTTGGACTTTCCTCCAGTGGTGTATCATTTCAGAGATGTCTTTCCAGAATATTTCTCAGGTTTGCCTCTAGAGCGTGAGGTAGACTTCTCTATTGAGCTCGTGCCAGGAGAGGCATCGGTGTCTATTCCTCCCTATAGGATGGCTACACCTGAGTTGTAGGAGCTCAAGAAGCAGTTGGTCTGTCATGTTTGCAAAGAAGGCAGATGGTACCCTTATGCTCTGTGTGGATTATCGGAAGTCGAACCAGTTGACGGTCAAGAACTGATACCCCTTGTCAAGGATTTATGATCTTTTCGATCAGCTTCGAGGATCCCGAGTGTTCTCGAAGATCAATTTGAGGTCTGGTTATCATCAGTTGGGCATTTGACCATCAGATATACATCTAACAGCCTTCAGGATCAGGTATGGTCTCTACGAGTATACGGTTATTCCATTCTATCTCATGAATGTGCTAGTTGTTTTCATCACACTGATGAACCAATTGTTCCATCCTTACTTGAATTCCTTCATCGTAGTCTTCGTGGACGATATCTTGGTGTCCTCTCACACTCGACACGACCATGCTACCCATCTTGAGATTGTTCTGAGTACACTGAGAGAGCATCGACATTATGCTAAACTCTAAAAGTTACACTTTTGGATGGATCAAATTCACTTCTTGGGTCACATAATCTCAGAGGCAGGAGTATATGTGGACCCAGAGAAAGTGAGAGCTGTAGTTTCTTGGGAGCAACTGAAGAATGTTTTTGAGGTACGGAGTTTCCTAGGGCTGTCTAGATACTACAGATGCTTAATTCAGGACTTTTCATGCCTAGCAGTACCATTGAAAGGTCTGACCAAGAAGGGGGTGAAGTTCTTATGGTCAGATTATTGTGAGTCAGCCTTTTAGGAGCTGAAGGGAAGGTTGAAGTCAGCACCGATACTAGTCTTTCCAGATCCAGGCAAGATCTATACTATTTATTGTGATGCTTTAGGTATCGGTCTGGGCGATGTGCTTATCTAGGGATATGGAGTCGTTGCGTACGGGTCTCGGCATTTGAGGTCACATGAGAGGAACTACCTGACACATGATCTAGAGTTGGCAGTTGTTGTTTGTGCCTTGCGATTTTAGAGAAATTACCTTCTGGGAGAGCACTTTATGGTTTTCATCGACCACAAGAGTCTCAAGTACATCTTCACTCAGCGTGATCTAAATCTGAGATAGCACAGGTGGGTCGAGTATCTTCAGTCTTTCGATTTCGAGCTTGCGTATACGTCGGGAAAGGGCAATGCAGTGGAAGATTTGTTGAGCAGGAGAACTCAGATTCAGGAAGTTTAGGAGGCCAGCAGTGAGTGGCAGCTTATGGCTCTGTTCTCTAAGATTCATCTGGAGGTGCACGACAGACAGGGATAGACTTACCTATCTTTTGTAGTTGTTACCTCTACACTTCTTGATCGGGTATGGATGAGGCAGCTATCAGACTCAGAGGGCTTAGTCCTGCGGGAGAGTGTGTCAGGAGAGGACCCTCTTCCTAGATGGACAGTGGGCGAGGATAAGATCTTGTGTTTCCAGGGACGCGTATGGGTGCTAGCAGACATATGCAAGGAGCTGATGTGGGATTTTCATTCCTCAGTTTGGGCAGTTCATCCTGGTGTCACCATGATGTATCGGGATATTCATCGTCAGTACTGGTGGCCAGGTATAAAGAGAGATGTTTCTAGTTTCGTCTTGAGATGTTATACTTGTCATCAGGTGAAGGTAGAGCATCAGCGACCAGCAGGCCTTTTACAGCAGTTACCCATTCCAGAGTGGAAGTGGAACGATTTTGCGATGGACTTTGTGACCGGATTTTCGAGGTCGCCCTGAGGGAACGATGTTTTTTGGGTTGTCATCGAAAGGATTACGAAGGTTTCTCACTTTTTACCGATCAAGGAGACCTTCAATGTTGATGATCTAGGATGACTATACATCCAGGAGATTGTATGTCTGCATGGATTTCCATACTCCATTGTTTTAGAGAGGGATGCGCGTTTTACTTCTCGGTTCTGGCAGGGGCTTCAGAGGGTTTTGGGTACACAAGTGATTTTGAGTACAGCATACCATCCCCAAACAGATGGACAGTCAGAGAATATGATCTAGGTGCTTGAGGATATCATCCGAGAGTGCATTATAGACTTTGGCGGTTTATGGGAGAATCATATCCCTCTTGTGAAGTTCGCCTACAACAATAGTTTTCAGGAGACTATTCAGATGTAACCTTATGAGGCTTTGTACGGTAGGCCATGCCGATCACCTTTATGCTAGATGGCAGCAGGAGAGGCAGCATTACTGGGACCTCGTCTTGTTCAGGAGACCTCAGAGCAGATAGAGTTGATTCAGAAGAGGATGGCTACAGCACAGTCCTGACAGAAGTCTTATGATGATCAGCGGAGATGACCTCTGGAGTTCGAGGTCGAAGATCAGGTCTTCCTATGTGTTTCACTGAGGTTGGGACACAAGATGATTCGGAGGCAGGTTAAGCTTTCACCATGGTACGTCAGGCTGTTTGAGGTGCTGGAGAGAGTTGGGCCAGTTTACTATCAGTTTCAGTTACCTCAGAGGTACCGGTCTATGCACAATGTCTTCCACGTTTCTCAGCTCCGACGTTACTTTTCAGACCTATCTCATGTCTTTAAACCCGAGGAGGTTGAGCTTGAAGCGGATGCTTCATTTGAGGAGCATCCTATCCAGATTTTCGATTGCAATATGAAGGTTCTCTATGGGTGGTTAGTTCCTCTAGTACGGGTGTTATGGCAGCACAGGCGAGTACAGGACGAGACCTGGGAGAGGGAGGTTGATGTATGATCGCAGTGGTCGGATCTGTTCGGGGTTTCTTCTTCTACGCCTCGCTAGGGAAATTCGGGGATGAATTTCTTTAAGGGGGGAAGTTTTTAAGAACCCGGATCTTTTTTTCAGGTAAGTTTTTTCTTTTCTGGTCGTTTTTTATAAAAAGAGGAAAATGAAGAAGTGTAGAGGTAACAGCTACAAAAGATAGGTAAGTCTGTCCCTGTCTGTCGTGCACCTCCAGATGAATCTTAGAGAATAGAGTCATAAGCTGCCACTCACTGCTGGCCTCCTAAACTGCCTGAATATGAGTTCTCCTGCTCAACGCATCTTCCACTGCATTTCCCTTTCCCGGCGTATACGCAAGCTCGAAATCGAAAGACTGAAGATACTCGACCCACCTGTGCTATCTCAGATTTAGATCACGCTGAGTGAAGATGTACTTGAGACTCTTGTGGTCGATGAAAACCATAAAGTGCTCTCCCAGAAGGTAATTTCTCCAAAATCGCAAGGCACAAACAACAACTGCCAACTCTAGATCATGTGTCAGGTAGTTCCTCTCATGTGACCTCAAATGTCGAGACCCGTACGCAATGACTCCATATCCCTACATAAGCACATTGCCCAGACCGATACCTAAAGCATCACAATAAATAGTATAGCTCTTTCCTGGCTCTGGAAAGACTAGTATCGGTGCTGACTTCAACCTTCCCTTCAGCTCCTGAAAGGCTGACTCACAAGAATCTGACCATAAGAACTTCACCCCCTTCTTGGTCAGACCTGTCAATGGTACTGCTAGGCAAGAAAAGTCCTGAATGAAGCATCTGTAGTATCCAGACAGCCCTAGGAAACTCCGTACCTCAAAAACATTCTTCAGTTGCTCCCAAGAAACTACAACACTCACTTTATCTGGGTCCACAGATACTCCTGCCTCTGAGATGATGTGACCCAAGAAGTGAATTTGATCCATCCAAAAGTGTAACTTTTAGAGTTTAGCATAATGTCGATGCTCTCTCAGTGTACTCAGAACAATCTCAAGATGTGTAGAATGGTCGTGTCGAGTGTGAGAGGACACCAAGATATCGTCCACGAAGACTATGATGAAGGAATTCAAGTAAGGATGGAACACTTGGTTCATCAGTGTGATGAAAACAACTATCACATTCATGAGATAGAACGGAATAACCATATACTCGTAGAGACCATACCTGCTCCTGAAGGCTGTCAGAGGTATATCTGATGGTCGAATGCCCAACTGATGATAACCAGACCTCAAATTGATCTTCGAGAACACTCGGGATCCTCGAAGCTGATCGAAAAGATCATCAATCCTTGACAAGGGGTATCAGTTCTTGACCGTCAACTGGTTCAACTTCTGATAATCCACATAGAGCCTAAGGGTACCATCTGCCTTATTTGCAAACATGACAGACCAACTGCTTCTTGAGCTCCTACAACTCAGGTGTAGCCATCCTATAGGGAGGAATGGACACCGATGCCTCTCCTTGCACGAGCTCAATAGAGAAGTCTACCTCACGCTCTAGAGGCAAACCTGAGAAATATTCTGGAAAGACATCTCTGAAATGATACACCACTGGAGGATAGTCCAAATGTGAAGTCCCCCGATATCTAAACCAGCATATTATATGGATCCCACGGAGCTTCGAGAGCTGCGAGTATAGTTGGAGGACTTTCATATCAAGGGTTTCATTAGGACTAGTGTTTCTCCTTGAGTATCCCCAATATTGTTCGCTAAGAAGTCATATGGGAGTTGGAGACTCTGTGTAGACTATCGATGCCTGAACCAGGTGACCGTGAAGAATAAGTACCCACTCCCGAAGATTGACGATCTCTTTGATCAACTAAAGGGATCACAGTGGTTTTCAAATATAGACCTTAGATCAGGCTATCACCAGCTTAGGGTACGAGAACAGGATGTGCAGAAGACAGCCTTCAGATGTCGGTTTAGCCATTATGAGTTCTTGGTTATTCCATTTAGTGTGATCAATTCCCTATCAGTGTTTATGAGACTCGTTAATAGGATCTTCCATCCATACCTTGATTGCTTTGTGGTAGTCTTCATCGATGACATCCTGGTATACTCAACTATAGAGGAGGATCATGCCTATCATCTACAGATAGTTTTGGACACACTTTTAGAGCACTATCTTTATGGTAATCTATTGACGTACCAATTCTAGATCCGAGAGGTTCACTTACTGGGACACATCATCTCATAGGCTGGAGTTTCGGTGGATCAAGTGAAGTTTGAGGTTGTGCTTGCTTGGGAGCCACCCAGGAGTGTGACAGATGTGCGAATTTTCCTGGGTTTGGCCAGTTACTACTGGTGTTTTGTGTCTGACTTTTCCAGAGTTGTGGCACCCTTGTCAACATTAATGAAGAAGGGTAAAACCTTTGTGTTGTTGAAGAGATGCCAATGGAGTTTCCAGGAGCTAAGGAAGATACTAATGAGTTCCCCATATTGAGGCTACTAGAGGAGGGTGTTGGGTACGTAGTCTACTACGACGCATCAGGGACCAGGCTTGGATGTGTCCTGATTTAGGAGTGAGTAGTGATCGCCTATGGTTCTTGAGATCTAATACAACATGAGTATAACTATGCTACCCATGACCTGGAGTTAGTAGCAGTGGTCTTCTCCTTGAAGATGTGGAGACATTACTTGATGGGTGAAAATTTTACAGTTTACTCTGATCACAAGAGTCTCAGGTATATCTTCTCTTAGAAGTACCTGAACCTGAGATAACAGTGTTGGCTTGAGTTCCTCCAAAACTATGACTTTGAGATATTCTATACTCGTGGGAAGGGGAATGTAGTAGCAGATGAACTCAGCAGGAGATCTGGTATACAGTTTCTAAGTGAGTTGACAGAACAGCTAGCTGCTTTGCGGACATCCTACATGGATTGAAATGGAGCAGATTATCTTCAATATCTAATAGTCACTCCCCCATTCGTTCAGTGAGTCAGGGAGGTGCAGCTCGGGTATACTGACTGTGAGGCTTGACATGATTATATATCCACAGGACAATCACCTGATGGATTTTCTAAAGTTGTGGAGCACATCATCCTCTTCAGAGGGCATACTATGGTACTGGTGGTGCTACGGGAGGAGGTGTTGAGGGAGTTCCATACTTTCCCTCTAGCGGTACATCTAGGAGTGGCGAAGATGTACCAAAACCTCTAGCATCAGCACTGGTGGCTGAGAATGAAGAAATCAGTAGTAGAGTTTGTCTCGCAGTGCCTCACTTGTCAGCAAGTGAAGGAAGAGCATCAGATTCTAGCAAGCTTAGTTCAGCCACTAAAGGTGCCAGAGTGGAAGTGGGATGGAATTTCCATGTAATTTGTGATAGGACTCCTATGCACATCCAAGGGACATGATTCAATCTGGGTGATCATTTACCGACTCACAAAGTCGGCCCACTTCTTACCTATCAGAGAGCAGGGTTCCGTAGAGGGCTTAGGATGCCTCTATATACAGGAGATTGTACGGATTCATGGAGATCCCTAGACTATTGTCTCTTATTGCGATTCACGTTTTACTTCTCGGTTATGTAAGGGGTTGTAGGAGGCATTCGAGACTTATCTTTGATTGAGCACCACCTTTCATCCTCAGAAGAATGGTCAGACAGAGCGGACCATTCAAACCCTTGAGGACATGTTGCGTGCTTGCGTCCTTGATTTCAGATGCAGCTGGGAGGATCACTTTCCCTTGATAGAGTTCACATATAACAACATTTATCACTACACTATCATAATGGCACTATTTGAGTCATTGTACGGTCTACCTTGCAGATCACCTCTGTGTTGGACTGACCTAGGGGAGTCAGCACTCAAGGGACCAGAGATGGTACAGGCTACCCTGGAGAAGGTGCATATCATTCAGGAGAGGATGAAAATTGCACAGAGTAGGCATAAGTCTTATGCTGACAGGAGGCAAAGACCTCTAGAGTTCGAGGATGGTGACCATGTCTTTCTACGGGTCTCACCTCAACGAGGTTTGCGGAGATTTGGATGGGGCGGAAAGTTATCTCTGAGGTTCATCAAACTTCTTTAGGTCCTCAGGAGAGTTGGCGAGGTGGCATACCACTTAGCCCTTCCTCCTCAATTGCACTGGGTGCATGACATTTTCCATGTATCCCAGCTAAGGAGGTACATGCATGATCCTTCACACATCATTGACAGGGGAGAGATGGATATAAAGGATGGGGCAATGTTTTAAGAGGTTCTAGTAGAGATTGAGGATCAACAGGAGAGAGTCCTTCATGGGCGATCGATACCTCTGGTGTGCATACGTTGGCAGCACGGGAACCTCCAAGAGAGAACATGGGAGCGGGAGGCTCAGATTCATGCTCAGTACCCCCACTTGTTTTCCTAGTTTGGGTTGTGGATTTTGGGGGTGCAAAGCCCTAAGGTGGGGAGAATGTAAGGACCCAAAATTTTCCATGTAAATATTTTTTATATGGAAATATTATGAGTCTGAAAAAATTAACGGCATGTGATTTCAAGGCCTAGAGTTCTTGTAATGAATTTTTTGAACTTTTTTTAGGTACATTCAGTAAACCCGCAAGCGGCATTTTATAACTTTTGAACCAGTGCTCGGAATTAAAATCTGAGGGCACCGTTGAACTCGTAGAACTGATATTCACTTAAGGGATACTTCACCTTGACCGTAGTAGGTTGAGGGTGGAAGTTGGATTTTCAATTTTTCGTGGGAGAATTGAAAAATAAAATAAATAACTTTTATTTTATTTCTTGAAACCTATATTTTGAATTTCAGTGGTGGGGACCACCTGAGGAGGTTGGGAATTTAATTACCTACATTAAATACCTAGTTACAAGAGGTTTAACACTTGCAAACCCACCCCCCATTAATGATATCAATTAAATGTTTAATTGATGAAGTCATTAAACTTCTTTAGGGGGGGATTGGATCCTCACCTCTCATGGTGGAGAATTGTGGCAAACCAGTTTGGTGGAATAATATTCCCCAACAAAGAACATCCTCTAATGAAGAATGAACCTTCAGATCAAGAATGAGGAACTAATGTTTGAGCTTGGATCGGAAGCGTGTTGCGAGAGTGACGAACATCGGCATCCTCATTATCTTCATCTTCTTCCTCGTGCCATATCCAACGAGCGATCGAGGTAGGGTTTTATCTTGATTGTTCTTCATTAATTTTTATATTGATTCAATCTTCTTGATCCGCATGTTATCAAACTAATGCGGAGGGCGCGGGCCAAATGAACATGGCCCGATCCCTCTGCTACCTCATGGATTGATGTGTTCTTCTTGAGTGAATCGTCAGGTTGAGAGGAACCTGACCACGTTAGGATAGATGCAAAGGCGACGTCTCGGGAAAAACTTTGATCTCTTTGGATTAAAGAACGGGCCACCGGAGCTCACCCGGTGACCCACAGAAGTTTGACGACGACCGACGTCAGCAGGGTATAGGTGGAAATCGGCACATCGGCCGGACGTGATGGCGGAAGCGACACAACCGTGCCGCCAAAGGATGCTACAGCCCATTGTCCATGGTAGAGGAGGATGGAAGAGGGAACACTAGTCAGTTGTGTGGAAGCTAAGGCAGCACGCATCTGCGCCGTCAGAGATGGAGGTCGCAGCTACTGAGTTGTGACGGCACACCCAAAGGGCGGCCGGCACCCGGCCAGCTGCGGGTGGGAGAAGCGGCACCATCATAACACTGGAAGAGGAGCCGACTGGAATTTTGGTCAGCCGCATCATGCTGAGTAGGACCCGCTTCGACGGGTCCCGCATGCCAGCAGGCGGCACCACATGGCACTGCCAGGTTAGCCAGAACCGAACGGCCCTTGGGCCGTTCATGAATCCGGGGGGGTCTCCCCAGGTGGCAACTGGGGCAGACCCTACAACGGCAGACTACACCCAGCCACGGGCTGCGGCCAGTGGGCCGCCTCAGCGATCCATGCTCAGTGGGCCAGTCCACCTCTTTTGTGGGCCGGGTTAGACTGGACCCGAGCCCATCTGGACCCAAATACACCTTATTGGCCATATCTTGAGATCTAAGCGTCCGATTGATGAACCATCTATGGTGCCCGAATCCTTGGATTGAGATAGACCTTTTGCCTTACTTCAAATAAGTTTCATGGAAACTTGGAGTACGGCCGGGTTAGATTGCACTTGAATCCAACTGGGCCCTCAGCACTGAAATGCCAATAACGCACAGACCGGGCGTCCGATTGACGCATCGTCTGTTACGTTGGAACCCTTATGACATGGTGGATCATTGGGTTTCTTCATTGTAGGACTTCTTGGAAGTTTAAGTATCAACCGAAGACTTAAGGAGCGGTTCTCCCAGAATCAAGCATCCTATGAGCGGGAAACCATGTGGTTGGCTGTGCTTGAAGAATATTCAGATCCTATGTGGGTCATCTATAGATCATGTGTGGGTCATCTAAAAATCCTTTGTGGGTCATATTCAGATACTTTGTGGGTCATCTTCATATCTTGTGTGGTCAGCATCTTCAGATCCTGTGTGGGTCATCTTCGATCTTGTGTGGGTCAACAGCAGAGCTTCTCAATGATGTAAGATTATCTAGCAACGCAGCTAATCATCTATACTTCCATACTTAAGTTATACCAGGTTTGATCTGATTATTTTATCTTTATGGTACACTTCTATGTTGTGATACCTTCGTGGTATTCTTATATGTGGCATTACCTTTGTGGTACTTACCTTTATGGTGTTACCATCATGGTATTCTTTCCTTTGTGGAATAGTTATGCTTTTGGCTAAAGAAGTTGGGCCTTGTGTTTTCTCATGAATGAGATGGGTATACTTGATAACTTAGGTATATGTATGGGCATATACCTAAGTAGGTTTGACTGTTATTTTCATGTTTTTTGATTATTTTATTGCTTGTGGTTTATCATTTGTGGATTCTGAGAGACCTTCGGGGGTATCGGGGTCCCTATTGAGTATTGTTATACTCACCCCTGTATGAGCTAAGCCCATACCTTGTTGTGTCTTGTGCAGATGATGGACAGCATTGATCGAGGCTGAGGATGCCAGGACTGGAGGCTACTCAATGGTGGACCACTAGACGAGACGTACTATAGAGACAACTGTTTGATTGTTGTACCTACCCTTCAGGTAGGATCCTTAGCGGGTGTTCACAGGAGCTGTTTTCAGTTTTACTTGTACCATTCAGTTGGGCTTGTACTACAGACCCTTTACATATCATACTCACTCTATTTACTATAGAGTTTACCTTGTTCTTTTATCTTTCTTTGTGCTTGTATTGTGTGAGTTTGCAGGATAAAAGGCAATGCCTTCCCAATTTTAGGGATATGCCTTTTTGATGCTAGTCGCCAGCCCCTGGCCTATGGAAGGCGGGCTTGGGGTAGTCATGGAACAGGCCCCGGGGGATGGGTCGTGATAGTATGCACACCAATTAGGAATTGCTCTTTCTAATTTTATAATTTCTTTTTTTAAAATTCATTTATTTTAGTATAACGAGTCCCAATTTTCATATAGTCAGGGTAATGGGAGTAAAATAAAAGATCCAACTTAAAAATATGTGAAATGTAAAATGTATAGATTTTCCCAATAGGAAACTTAATGTGATTGGGGATAGAATGAAAAAAATTATGTAAATACTCTCCCAACTTTCTCAATTTATGGGTGACCAACCAAATTGTGTTGAGATCTCAAACACACCAATAAAGAATTCACTATCTAATGAGACATTTATAAGTAAACATCTACCCTCTTTTAGTGGGTATTCTTATCCACTGGTTGTTGAGAAGTGGGTTAATGCAATGGAAAAAATATTTTCCATTATCTAATGATAAAACTATGAGAATGTCATTTTTATAGTCTATCATCTTGAAATTGGTGCTGACATATAGTGGACTCTCATTAAGAATACCACAAAAAAGGAGGAAGTTTACTCCATTGTATGGGAATATTTCAAGAATATATTTTTCACCAATTATTTTCCTCAGAATATTCATACAAAAAATGGAGCATGAATTTTTTGAATTTAAGAAAAAATGGGATGAATCTATTTGACAATATATAGAAAATTTCACAATACTCAAGATGTATGCCTTCGGTTTCATCTCTAACACTGAGAGAAAATTTTATTACTTATTTTCTTGCATAAACCATGGCCTTTGAATGACGTTATCCAAAATATACTTTGATATCTACGAAGAGATTTTTTGATGTGATGTTAAATTAGAAATGGAAATTATAACCTCTCAATATTATGGGGAAAATAAAAATAAATTGGAATATCATGGAAGCGCCATTGAAAAGACACGTGGTGGGAAGAAAGAGAAATTTCCTACATGTAGTAAATGTGGGAGAAATAACCCATGTAATTTCTTCAAGGGATCAAGGATGTTTTTTAAGTGCTCTAAAGTATGACACCAAGACCATAATTATTGAACTACGACTAGGAGGACAATTAACATAATAGAAGAGAATAAGGTCCCAGCTAATTATCCTCCTGCACCATAGTTATTCAAGTGAAAGGAGTTTATAAACCATGTGAATCAATTTCCAACCCCTTAGTAAAACAAATAAAATATGCCCTAGTATCCCCTAGAATTGTAGTACAAGGAAGGGAATCTTTGATCACTACTTCTAAGGTAGATCATGATAATGAAGTGATGTGAGGAACACATGATCTATAATCTAAATCTGTTGATACCTTATTTGATTATAGTTCATCATATTCTCTTTATAACACATCTTTTCTAAGAATACAGAATCACTACCCAAATAAATATATATTTAAATATCAATGAAAATATATAGTGGAACAATGATCACGTCTAAGATTTATAAATTTACTCTAATTGAGATTTTTTGGAGGTTGCTTCCTGTATATCTTATTCTCCTTCCCTTAGTTAAATTTGATGTAATTTTTGGAATGTATTGGTTATCCATACATATATCCCATATATACTATCAAGATAAGGAAAACTCATTTCATATCCCAAATAATCCTATTATCAAGTATCAATTCAACAGTGACTATAAACTCCCTATGGAAAAAAAATTATATAATATGTTTTATGGTATAAAAAACAAGGGACTATTGACTCAAATGATCAAGGATGAAGTCAACATTGATTACATTCTTATTATACAGTAATATACTGATGTATTTTCAGATGAAACTGACTGGTATTCCCCCAAAGTGTGAGGTTTATTTTTTAAATTGAACTCGTACTTGGATCCATTCCAATCTCAAAGAGTCCATATATAATGGCTCCCATTGAATTAGAGTTGTTAAATAAACAACTATAAAAAAAATTGGATAAGTTATTTATAATTCCTTGTGCTTCGCCATGGGGTGAAAATATAATCCTTATCAAAAAGAAGGATAGATCAATGCATTTTTCATTAATTATCATGGTCTTCATAAAATCATGATCAAAAAAAGTATCACCTACCCCATATTACTAATTTATTTTATAAACTCAAAGGATCTTGATACTTCTCAAATAATGACCTTATATTTAGATAAAACTAGTTAAGGGTTAAAAGGGATGATATTTTGATGATAGTATTTAGTATAAGGTATGGATAATATTAATTTATAGTGATGAACTTTGGACTTAAAAATGCCTCAAATATCTTCATAAATCTAATGAATATATTATTTAGAATCTACCTTGATCAATTTTTTGTTGTATTTTTAAATGATGTTATTATATATTTAAAGAGTAAGGATGATAATGGAGATCATTTGAAGATATTGTTAAAGACTTTGAGAAAGGAGAAACTATGTTCCAAATTTATCAAGTGTAAATTCTTACTGGAGAAAGCATTCTTGGTTCATGTAATCACAAGAAATGGAATATTAGTAGATCCATAAAAAATATAAGTTATCAAGAAATGGCCCAAACTGACCATTGTTACCTGAAATCAATAGTTTTATGGGGTTAGAAAGATATTAATAATTCCTTGAGAGAAATATCTCAAAACTATCAAATCCATTAATCAATTTATCATAGAAGGTTTGTAAATTTAGTTTAGACAGAGAAATTTGAAGAGAGTTTAAAGTAACTAAAAATGGGTTTGTTCAATGCTTATTTACTTATATTAACCTACAATTTAAAAAGTTTTTTAAAATAAAATGATTCTTTGAAAAAGGTATTGGGTTGTCTACTAATGCATAATTATAATGTAATTTATTATGCATCATTCTAATTAAACACTCGTGATAAAAATTACCCAAAACTTGATTTATATCTTTGATCAGTTATCTTCAAATTAAATATTTGGTGAAGTTATCTCTATGGATAAAAATTTGATATATATACTAATTACAAGATCTTCAAATATATATATATTCACCCAAAAGGAATTGAATATGAGCTAAATAATGTGGTTGGAATTGATAAAATTTTATGAATACTCAATTCATTATCACCTAGGGAATGAAAATAAGGCAGATGATTCTCTGATTATGAAACACCATGCTACTCTATCCATGATGGTGATTAAAAAATACCCAATACTATGGGATTTGTAAAGGATAAATCTTGAAGTCGTAATGTGAGGAGATAAATCACATCTTTCCCAAATTAATACTCATCCTTCCATACATGTAAATATAAAATAATCCCAAAAAATATGATGTTGGTCTATAGAAAAATGTAGTTGATATTTTAGAGTTTGACTTTAATAAAGATGAAGTTATAAGGTTTGGAACCTAGATATGTGTCCCATAAAAACTGGAATTAAAGAAGGAACTTTTTGATAATGCAAATATCTCATCCTTCTCTATATATCCTAGATGTACAAATATGTATAAAGATCTAAAACAAAACTTTGGGTGGGATAACATGAAGATAGAAATTACATAATATGCATCTTAATGCTTGGTATGCTAAAGAACTAATTTTTCTCTGGTCACTTTAAACCATAATTAATATTTTCCCCTATTTTTTCAGTATAATAGATCTCTAAGTTGTCTCCAATGAGGCTATCTCTACAGAGTTTCGTACATTCATGATTTTTTTTATTAATTTTTTTTGTTGTATGAGAGGAATTTCTGTGACTAGAAAAAAATTCCCATGCTTTATAGGATAACTTAGTTGAAACTACAGTAAAGAAAATAAAATTAATAAAATGGAAGAACAATGTGTGATCATTGAAATTTAAAAAATTAATAAACAAAATCTAGAACTAAGAAATATCATGGATCAATATCTCTTCATTATTTGAAAATAAATCCGCAATTATAACTCTCTCAACACTCAGTTAGGGATCCCTAGACAATAATTTCATCAAGTTTGTTAAATTGAGGTCAACATACAAGATGTTAGTTGTCTATATTCTTTTAATAAGAGTCAATCAATGTACTCAAAAAAATTTGAGCATAATGACACAGTCATATCCCTCTATTATCACAATCCTCAATAGATGATTGTGAAATTTAAATAAAGAGGATCAACTTTAAACTCATACTTGGTATAAACTAACTACCCCAAATAAGACATCAAAACACTACAATAAGTGGTGTTTCATTATCAAAATGGAAGGAAAAATCAATAAAGTAAAAGAAGTATTGAACATAAAACAATGATCAAATTTCAATGTTCAATAATATGGAGAGAATTAAAAATAATAAATTAAATATATGAAAAATTATAAATAAATCATTATTTGAATGTAGTAGTTCTGGAAACTAGAAATATTACCAGGCATCATCTAGTAACTTGATCTAACCCCAATATTCATCTTGATCAGAACAATCAAAAACATATCATCTTTAATTAGTTTAGAAGATCTTCTAGTTCTACTCTCTATGCTCTCTTCCAGTTACCTCCTCTTGTTCTGATTAGATATAATCCTTTATATCTTCTACTAAATCCTACTTTCTATAAAAAATATATTTTAGGAATAAAAATATCCATTTATAACCTACTCAAAGCCTAATTTTATAGGTGAAATTATCTGGTTGGTCATTCAACTCTATTTATGTAATGATCATGTAATGAAAATTTACCCCTTCAAAATAATTTAACAGATAAATATACAACGGATTTAGTCATAATTTATGATGAATCTGGTCACAATCCTAGATTGATTCTATCCTCATCATAAATTGAAATTAATTCCATAAGCTTCCCTAGGAAACCTTAATCTCATTGTCTCTATTCCAGCTGCCTCTCCCCATTTCTCAATCCCAAGCCTAGCTATATCCTAGTGCACCATAAAATTTTAAATTCAAGGGTTCTTCTCACAAAAATACATCATAATCAAGATATTGAAAAGTTCCCACATTGAGTCCAAGAGAATACATAGGTGAAAAATCCCTCTTTCTTGATCCACTTTTCACCACTTTTGTGGAGTTTGGTACATGACAACATCTACAACAAGCTTATGAAATGTGAGGTCCATCTTTCAAATGTTGAGAACAACTTCACCAATGTGGGGTTCACTAATGTGGGGTTCATCCTACAAATGGTAGGTTCTTGAACCTAATGTTAGATTCAAATGTGAAGTTTATCCTACAAATGTTAGGTTCCCAAACCAAATGATAGATTAAAACATGGGGTTTATCCAATAAACATTCAGTTCCTGATCCTAACATCAGATTTAAAAATGAAGATCAACTTAAATTAAATATTTCTACTATACTTGGTTACTTGTCCCCTTTGTCAAATTTTCAACAATCAAATGACCGCATGTGACTTTTTTAAAAATAATTGTGCATGGATCAACCTTTCATGAAAAAATAAAATCTTAAAATGCATTAACTTTTCAAAGAAAATTAATTAATGTATTAAAGAAAAAACAAATTAATTAAATATTTAATTCACCAAGGTCAAATATAATCAAAAACAAATTTAAATAATTAATATAAAATAAACATAATCTTAAAATTTTAGATCAATTTAGAAGAACTTATATAAAATAACTAAAAACTATAATTAAACATTTAAAGTCTAATTTAATAATTCTAAAAATAAAAAATTCAATGAAAATTATGTGTCAAATGACATCAAATGAAGGATATATCAAATTACCCACACTAAGATTTTTCTTGTCCTCGAGTAAAAAATTATTCAAATTTAATGGAATAAAATGAATCTTAATATTGAAAAATTGAAATGCCACTATGAATTGATTTTCATAGATATTTTCCACCATAATCACTATAAATAATAAAAATGTGAATTATTTCTCAAAATAAATTCTCTAAGTTTGTAATTGGATATTTTTTTACAAAAAATATAGAAATTGAAAATTTTAATGTGAATTTAGCAAACATCAATTTATGTCCAACAAGAATTCCAATCTTATCATTAACTCTAGGAGAATAAACTCACATAATTTAAGAAGTCGTAATAATTGGACACTCTTTGAGATGAATAAAATAATAATAATTAGCAAGGCACCATAAATAAACCATCCAAAATTTTAAATAATAAAATAATTAAAGAAATAAAGATAAAAGTTTCAACTTACAATAGGATATTCATTTAAACCCCATTTAGATACATATATTATGAGTTAAATTCAAATTAAAAAGTTTAAATACTATGATGATTGAATAAAATTATAGAAAAAAATTTACTATAAATAATTTTTTCAAGAGGGCAAGAAAAAATGATATTCCCAATTAAATCTGTATGGTAATAAAGATCAATCTATACAAAGTGGCATCACAAAATTTAATTTTAAGAAAACATTCACCCACTAAAAATTACCAAGTTATTCTTAAAGAAACACAATTTTGGAAAAAAAAATTGAGTGGTTTTTAATGGGTTTAAATTTAAGTGTAGTTAAGAACATTAAAGACCCCTCCTCTATAATTACTGCTCAATATTGTCCCAAATGTTAAATTCAAGGAGGATAAAAACTTAGGAATATATTTTTCATAAAAAACTTTTACTTAGAAATTCAAAAAAATGTTCAAGGCTCATAAGAAATTCAAAAGGAATTTTCTATAAAATAGTGATTTGAAAACAAGTTCTTAAAGGTACATGATTTTTTTCAATTAATATTCGAGATGATTTGAAAATAATATCATGTTTGGTAGCATGTTGAGAAATTATTATATATAAAATAGAAGTTTAAATCAAATTTTATCCCAAATAGTTAACATTAATAAACATATTTTATTAAATAGCTTGTAAAGAATAATAATCAGAACTAATAACTCCCCTAATATAAAAGATTTATTTTCCTTTTTATATACTCAAATACACCCCTTCTTTCCTTTGAAGTAAGTCTCTCTGGTTTGTCAGCTTCAAGATCCTAAAGATGAAAATAAATTAATATTAAATTTTAAAATTATTAATTCATGTAAAATATGACTATAGAATAAAAATTAATGGGGTTTATACAAGATTATTTAGTATATAGCTTCTCTTTATCCTCTATGGATATAAATGTTCTGCTCCACTGATTCTCTAGCACCTCATAAGTTCATTTGGGTATTCTTCAGGGTGAATAACAAGAACAATAGATTCCTAAAAAGTTTACCACATTATTCAATTAAAAAAATTAAATATAAATCCTAACACAATGAGTGGATATTTCCTCTCCCCCACATTTATTTTATACATTAACAAATATAAAGGGAAGATCCAACCTAGAAAAAATTATTGGTTCTCAAATTTTAACTAAAGGAAATCCTATAACAAAGGTTCCTTAATCTGGTATCTAAATTTCTTAAGTATATTCCAATTTATACTGAAAGGATCTTACTTACATGTATCTCTAATATGTACAACACCAAATTGGAAAACTTTAATTACAATAAAAGGACTATGCCATTTGGAATGAAATTTATCTATTAAGATCTTAATTCTAGAGTTGTGCAATATCATTTTATCTCTAATTTGGAATTCATTTTTCAAAATCAATTTCTCATGAAAAAACTTTTTTTGCTTTAAAAATCCTTATATTTTCATAAGAATTATTTCTAATTTCTTTTAACTCATGAAAACACAACATCCACTCTCTTCCTACTTCAAAAAGATTCAAATTTCATGACTTAATAACCAAAAAATCACTATTTTATAACTCCACATGTAGATGAAAGACTCTAACAAAGACTAAACTATAATTCTACATCCCTATTAAAATATTATAGGTTATCCTATATTCCCACAAAGCATCTTCAATACTTCTAATTCAGGTTAACTATTTTTTCAAGAATATGCATGATATCTCTATTTGAAACTTTAGAAATACCAATTTTTATATAATAATAGGGTTTATACACTTTATTACTAACCCCATATCTTTTCATCTATGTTTATAATGACTAGTTCTAGAAATAAGGACCTTGGTCTATAAGAATGAACCTTATATTCCCAAATCTATAAATTAGATTGATCTTTACAAATTATGACACCATATTATCATCATCATTCATAGTTGGTATATATTTAATTCACATAGAAACATAGTCTACATCAAGAAGTATGTATGAATATCCAAATGAATTATGAAAAAGGGCCCATAAAATCCACCCCTAAACATCGAATACATCACAAAACATCAAAGGTTGTGGTGAAATCTCATGTAAATGATAAAATTTTTCCTTATAAATGAAAATGTTGAAAGGTCCTACAAAACTCATGAGAATATCTAAATATAGAGGGCTAAAATAAACTTGAATCTAACACTTTCATAATTATTTTATATGTCCTAAATTAACCTCCACAGATCAAAATATGGCATAATTTCAGCACTTAATAAATTTCAAAAGTTGTGACACATCTCATAACAATATAATAACTTATCATGTGCCATAATCCCGAGATGCAATTTCCACAATAGAAACACCACACCCCACATCTGAATGATTTCTAATAGAACTGAGTACTTTGCTCGAGCCTGAATCAAACTAAAGGTAATCTAGGGATAATATAACTATTGTTCTATCAATAGATCATAGACGCTCGCCTCATACTTCACCAAATATTTTCATTAAAATTCATACAATGTCTTCTTCTACTTCTCATCTTCCTCAATTGGGTCGACCCTTCAACGATCAACTGGGTCAATCTACCAAACCTTACTATCCTAAACCACACCTAGATAATATCCAAGATCCATAACTAAAAGGAAAATAAGTATTTCCTAAGTTTAGTAGTATATAATATTAATCTCATTTAATTAAATTCATTTTAGATTTTCAAATTCATCCCCATTAAATTTCATGAACAATAATAATGATGCATGTACCTTACTTAGTTATCTACCCTTCAAGAAAAACCACTTCACTTTTCTAATAAATGATCCCAGAGTCCATGAATTAGATTATAGGGGCCCTAAAATCTTGTATCTTATCTAGTATCCCTAGTATATATCATTTAACAAGGTCTACTAATGTCATTTCCCTACCATCCCAAACAATCCTCACATGTGTCTAATCCTAAACTCTATCCTATATCTCAACCTAACCATTTGATACCACTCTATCACAACCCTATCCCTCCAAATGAACCCCTCCTAGGATAGAAATGAAGATGATAGATAATGACCCCTAACTTCATACTACAGTGGGCCTTGTGTTGGCAACTATCACCTAGGGGATAAGGAAAGTCATACTTATGGGTGGAATTACCCTCAAGAGAGGAAATTAGGATTGGGATATAGAATATAAACAAACAAAAAGCTACATAACATAAATAAATAGGTAAAAGGACCATAAATATCTCACAATGAATTTAGTTTCATATTAATTCAAGAGAAAGTCACCACGTAAAATAACAAAAGATTATCCTAAAGAAACAACTCAACAATTCCAAACTCCATGCTATAAATGTTCATCCCAATCTCCAACTCCCTCCTAGTAACCTAAAAATAGTTTATATATACATTGGTTGATCATAACATGTATACTTAGTAGGATTATACCCTAGTAATCTCATTAAAATTTGAGAGGAGCATACTAATTCCCCAATGAACAAACATCAAAACTGAGAATCACCTAAAGTTCAATTAGTCTCCATCATCACTAAGGCTTACTCATTAAATAATATATCTAAGTATAATAATATAAATAGAACCATATCAATAAAAGGGTACCCTAAAACACTTTATCATTTATTGTATACTCTCATTCTCCAATTTTATATGTCCTGGTTCTTTTATCTCGTATGTATCCATCAACACCATACCATCACATGCCACATGACATTTAGAAATCCCCATCAATCAACCTATGCCAATCACTGCATCACAACCTCATCATAATCATATCACATTCTGCAACCATCACATCCTCTTCATCACATAACCACTGCCATAAACTAGGATATTAGGGTATCATGAACATAAAGGACATCAACCTCATTCCCTCATCATACCCCAACTAACCCCCACAATAAACCATGTCATCCTCTCATAAATTATCACCCTTTGTGAACTATAACAAAAACCATCATATCCCATGCATAACAACCTTTCCTAGAAGAGATAGAAGGTAATAGGTGGTATCCATACATCTTTCCTTACCAATAATAATGTTTAGGGAAACACCCAGAACCCAAAATATTTGGGTATTATTGTAAACAAATAACTTAGGTTGGGTGTGTATAGAAATAATAAGGAAAATACAATGTGTAATAGTTACACAAAAGCCCATACTATAGATCCATGCAACCAAAACCACCCAAATACCACACTCTCTACATCACCATTATCATACATCAACATCACTTCCAAAGTACTATCAAACTATCTAATCCGATTACCAAGAACAAAATCACACATCAATTTCATAGTCCCATATTAACCACATTAATTACCCACCATTTACATTTTCATTTATCATTATTTCATCTTCATGTTAAGCATCATTATCCCATTTACTATCCTTTTTTTCAATCATTTCCATCTCAAAAACACTTATTCAATTTCATGTTCATTTGATTAGGACTTATCACTTCAATAATTCCATAAAAACTGAGACACTACCAAGACAACACATAATTTCGTTAACCAATACCATAATAACTCTATAATCTTGTATCACACGTCATTACCACAAACTCAAATACCACACATCCATAACTATCATCATCCCACATCACATCACATGCCAACCAACCACAGTTCCACTATCCAATATATTACTCCTAAAACCTAGTTACCAATACCATCGATAAAATACACACAAGTTCCACACACATCATACCAAAACAATAAAATAAGCAAATCAATATACAATAAAAATCTATCTTTTCAAAAACACATTTCAGAATTTATAAAAGTGGATTTCATCACTTTGTGTCAATATTTAGCATGGGAATTCTTAAAAATTTATATATTTCCATGGATAACTAGTTTATTATCCATATATAAGTTCCTATCCTTTTATAAATTGGTGATATCAAATAAAAAAAATATTAATTAATTCATAGTCATGGAAATTTAAATACAAATAAGGATCCTAACATCCATGACTTTTATAAAGAAAAATAAAATGGATGATACTTTAAGAAATATCATAAAACAAGTAAAATAACTATGATAACTCCCATACCCATTTCATTTTATATTAATATAATTCATTATCTTGTTATGAAGACCCATACCATTCACCCAAAATAGATAAAAGGCATGAAATTCCCACTGACTCACATAGTAGGAGGGAATGTAGATACCTTACCTCAATTCGAGATTTAAAGGGGAACATGATTACAACAGAAGAACCAATGCATAAGAATCTACTCATATTGAAGTTAAAACCATGTAAACCTAACCATAGCACCCCCACCATAAAACCATGCTCAAAATAAACCCAAAACAGAGCCTCCTACTATTATGATCCTCTTAAAATTAAGAATGGGAAAGAGGGGAGAGGGGATACCATACCTCAGTCTATAAGACTTGATCTAATGATCTAAGGGGTTTGAATTTTAAAAAAAGTTTAAATTGGTCTAGGGGAATATAATTTACTAGGAGATAAAATATATAATTAAGGAATCAAATTAGAGGACAACTTGCCACCCTTTTATAAGAAAAGCCTACTGGACTCCACCACAGCATGGTGAATAGACAAAACACCCATGGGGGATCTATTAAAAGGGATATGTGACTCTATTTTATTTATTTCCCCCTTTTATACATGTTTTAAAAACTATATTTGACCGCCACCATAGCCGATACCATTGTGCAGCCCAATCCATGGTGGTCCCTCTAACATCTTCCACAACCAGCCTTTAAGATCTGGCACTGAATACTTGGTTTTCTCCTAACCATGCCCATGGGAATGAATTGGTGAGTTCTAGTTCCATATTTTGGATATGATTTACCATGAGTTTCCAAGCCTAGTGTTATTCCCTTCATTGGGAATTTTTATGTTTCATGTTTTACACAGTATGAGATTTTAACCAACATGACCTTCACCAATTCCACCAGTAAGGTGTGGTGACTACTAGAATGTCCTAATTCCCTCTCATATCCTCCAAAACACCCCCAAACTCCTCTAAATACCAAAAAGACTTGTGAAAATACAAATTAAATTATAATAAGGTTTATACCATTACAAGTTCCATTTGGATCCTTATCTTTGATCACCAAAAGCATCACATTTAAACACATAATCATTTTTCTTGGAATCTATTTAATAATTTTGACATCATATACTTTTTCACCAAGAAAATATATATATTCCACCATATAATTCACAATATCAAATAAATAATCGACTATTTTTAATGGGATCATCATCAAATATTCATATTTATTCCACTATATTTATAGTTTTTTCTCCAAAATATTTAAATCACCTTCCAAAATATTCAAAAAAACAAATAGTATGAGAGTTTATTAAGACATTATCTTGGTATATATAGTATTTTATAGATATCTCCCTAAATAATTGATTTCTTTAGAATCTGAATCCAATCCCAATGTGGACCCTTTCTGATAAAGACCCATATTCCATGATTATTGATATACCATGAATAGTTGTTGTATGTACTCCCATTTCCATAAACCTGAAGTAATGTTGCATATTTTTATTACATAATGAGAAATTTTTTACTTTTAAAATAGGTATTTCTTTGGATTAATAACTTTTAGTTCCACTATGATTTCAAGGGATAAAATATGTTACTATAAAACCTTATTTTTTATACCACTTGTTGGTTCCTATCAAGGATTATATACTGGTAGGGGGGAAGTGAATCGGGGTATGTTATTTTTAAAAAATTTCCTACCTTAATCATAATCTTTTTATCTCAATAATAATAAATTTTATTTATGTCCCTAGCAAGCTCTCTAGTGTGACTAAAGAATAAAAAAGAACTAAAAATTTTACTTGGTTCTCCCAAACTAGGCTACTTCAATAAACATGCAAGAAGTAGTATACATAAACACCTAAGACACAAAGTGAACTTATTTATATCTAATTAAATTATGGTGATATCAAAAGGATCCTATGGATTAAATATACCCAAAACATTTAATGAAATTTCTAATCATCTCTATATATATTATTTCACTACTCCTTCCATGGTAATATTTTTCTCAAACAAACATATTACGAGAAATCACACTGGAAATAATGTTTCAATTAAACATAAACCTTATATGTTTTTTGTGATATTTGGATCCTGATGTATATTAATTATTTAATAATTTAATATTTCTAAGATTTATTTAATTACTGTTGATCCCCTTCCTCTAATATTCCCTTTTTTCCAACTCTCTACCTATATTCTATATATCTTTTTTATAAATTTCTATGTGAAGTTTTTAAATAATCCTACCAATATTATTTTATAAAAGGTTGGGGATTAAATAAACTTCTTATCTCCTTATGAGATAAATCCATGTGTTGTCCATATTTAAATAAGGATATTAAGACTTATTAAATTCTTTGTATCTCACTTAATGTCTAATTCATAACTCCATAAAGAAATTTATAGGTTTTCTATAACTCCTTGGTTGTGTCATGATCACTTCTGCTACAGTGTAGTCACCTTACTCTATATATTTTTTATGTCATATCCCATTAAAATATGGATTATAGTTAGATATTTATCAAATATTACACCGTGGACTTATTCTTTATGTAAGAGACTATTGTAGATGACTAGATCCAAAAAAACTCTCTCATATAACTCCTCTTAACTCACTCATGATCTCAATGTGATTTCCTCAACCTATTTGATCACTGAAAATTCTAAAAAATAAACATTTTTCTATGGAATAGACACTTTTATACTAGGAAATCATCAAAATAATTTCCCAGTCAAACACACATCGCAATACATCTCTATGGTGGGGAAAATTCCTATAAAATATGACTATGGTGTAGCAAATTCTATATATAATAGGTGTAGACAAGATTACATTTACATGATCCATGTTACCCTTATACGAGATGCAATATCATGTAATGTAATCCAAAAACTAACTCTATAAAAGATAGATAATTATAGGGATAACTTTATGTAAATGCCTTTTCCATGAGATGACCCTCACATAGTTCAATCTACCTTTACGAATCTTATGTATAACTTTTAGAATGATCAAGGTACTTTCATTACATTTATATGAATACCCTCATGTACTACCAATAAAACATATCCCACAACACTATGGTATAATAGATTCATTAAAATAATATGATATGTGATATAGTAGGGTTTAGCCTTGGTGTGGATATCTTCAATCAACCTGATATTATGATGCAAATTTAAGAATCATGGTGTAAAATCTTTATTCTAGGATTATTTATACTCTAGTAGTATCTAGATATCTTAAAACAACATTTATAAGTAATTTTATACTATATAAATTTCATAAAAAACACCGAAGGGTATTTTTTCAACAATATTCATGTAGGTATAATATAAGTAGATAATACCCATCATGGTGTTTGGCTCACCTTATGATAGAAACTTTATGGCGTGCATTTATCCACATCCAAATATACAGTCTCTCTATACCTATTGTAAATCAACTCTATGGTTATGATGCACTCATATTTATTTAGTATGAGGGGAATCACATGGATTTCCACTTTCTACCTTATCCTCTATCTACTGATCAAAATATAGAGACCCTTGGTATTATTATTACCTCAGTGAATACTGTAACTAATGAGGATAAAGATGGATACCATCTCTATATTGACTACTAATGAAGGTAAATCACTCATGATTATAATTTTTGTGACCCCAAAATGAAAAAAACCATGTCTAATACACTATAATGGTCCTTATAGAATCCAGTATAGAGATATAGAATGGATTATACTAGAGATGACTTCGTACTCTCTAAATCTTCTTCTAACCATAAAATTGAGAACTTTTGGCCGCATATCTACTCCACATATATTTATAATGACTCTCCTCTTGTGAATATCTCATCCTAGTTATCACCCTCTTTATAACCATTATATTTACCAATACCTCAATATATGTTGAAAAAAGGAATGGGGTGACCATTCACTAGATTATGGATGAAAATAATCCTAAAAATTCCTCTCTATAAATATTTTATCTAGTATAAGGTATAATTTACAATACAATAGTTTCTAATATCAGATTTTAAAATCATTAACAATAGAACTCCCCATTAATAGAGTATGAATCTTTTACTGACAAGCATCTTTCACGGTTCATGAAATAAACTCAACACAAAATTGATCACAAAACTTCTCCCATGAAATGATCAAATACTCATGATCCCCAAGGATCATGAACCATTTTTGTTGAGATTTTACATATATAATAGAAACAAAAAAAAATCGGTGCTCATATGTGAAGCCAAGCTAAACATTTCTTTATTTTACATCATTTACATAAGTTAAACATTACATCTCATAAATCATGTCACAATCCAAATAATGGAAGGTTTTATTTCTTTGAGGACTAGATATATAATAAATTTATTTTACAACATTTTTTAACATTTATCCTTAATTAAGACACACTATACTCCTTTATAGACTTCTAAAAACTTATAATTATATTTATAACATAGGGAATGTAAATATAATAAAATGGTTGAGATCAAACACTCATTAATGGAAAAACATATCAATGTTTCATCAAGTGTTTAGATCATAATCCTGTGATAAAATATGAGAAAGGATAATTTTATTTTAAAAATAACATGTAACAATAATATTTTTCAATAAATCATGATAAGAGGACATGTAATCTCAAATAAAAAAACATGAACCATGGAAAATTGTGTGGAATAATGAGACATTTAAAGTGATATAAGGATCATAATCATAAGAATATATCATAGAAATAAGGTACAAACCTAAGCATAAGGAACCACAACATTGTGAACCTTTCTAACTACATCAGGTCAATGTGTATTCTTGTGAACCTAGCTAATCTATATTGGGTACATGATCAATATTGTGATACTAAATAATCTTTATTGGGGTCATGCTCTATCTTGTGAACCTAGATAATTTTAACCTGGTTAATGATCAATATTATTAACCTAGATAACCCACATCTAGTTCACACACAATCTTGTGAACCGAGCTAATCTTCATTAGGTTCATGCTAAATCTTGTGAACCTAGTAAATCTACATCAGTTTCACACTCAATATTTTTAACCTAAATAATTTGAATCAATTTCACACTAAATCATGTGAACCTAGAAAAATCACATTTGGTTCACATTAAATATTTCAAACATAACTAACCCACAACAGGATCACCCTCAATATCATTATTTCATGAGATATAAAACCTTAACCAATGAATTAGAATATGATATAATTCATCACCCATCAATCATCCATACATATTTGTTCTAATTAAAAATAATTGTTCATCACATCATAAATATCCCATTGAAATAAAAATGATTTTTATAACATTTCCATGTCATATTGCATAAAATGACTTCATGAATTGGATCGATTGATAAAAAATTAAATCACCCAAATAGAGTATTTTATAATAGAAATTAGAAATTAATTTATAAAACATAACTCCATGGAAGCTAAATATTTTAGATTTAAATATGAAAATAGAAATTAAGATTAAAAGAGTCTTTATAAAACATTTAATAACATTTTAGTAAAAGAATAAGTTATGAATCACATTTGAAGAGAAAAAATTTGAGACATTAAAAAGGAATAAATTTTCAATATTAATATTTTAAAATAAATCTAACTAATAACTCCTTGAAGAATACCTAAAGGTTTTTAAAATGTGAAGTGAAAATAGTTTGAAAAATTTTACTCTTAAAAATAATCTTCAATAATAGATAATTGAAAAGACAAAAAAGTTTATCAAAAATGAATATATATTGGAAGATAAAACATTTGACTACAAAAGGATGTAAAGAAATTTTTAATATTTTGAAATACCCTTCCTATATCATAAAAAGATGTAGTAAAACTTTCATTTGAAAAGTGGTAATGGAAAATAAGAGGGTAACATAAGTAAACGTATATTTGGATTTCAAAATAATAAATCAAAACCTTATTTGTAATAATTCACAATTAAATGTATAAAAAACTATTTTTAAAGGAGGTGAGATTTTTTCTTAAAAAAATTTCAATTTTATGAGAAATAAATTCATCAAGAAAGAATATTTGAGTTAAAAATCATTTTTCCTAGATATTAAAGATGAAATATCTTGTGAAATATTAAATATAAGAATTTATCAAAAAAAGATGTATGATGCTCAAGTAATAATATTTTAACTCAAAGAAAGAAAATTTGAGTTACCCAAATCCCTTAAAGATAGCATAATTCATGAAGTAAGAGATGTTTATAAAGGGTTTTTATATTGTAGAAATGAAGATACCTATAAAAAATGAAAATATAAAATAATATAATAAAATATCAGAATGTATTTAACTTATTATAAATAAATTAATGAAAAAAATCACAAATCAATGAATGAGAATTGAGTTTAAAAAACCCTTACATCATCATTATCTTTTGAATTGAAAACCCATGAAAGGTAGAACATGATATAAATTTGTAAATTACATAGATTTAATAAAAAATAAATCCATGTCGAATATATAAATCTCAAAAATAAAAGAACTAGGGAATACGAATCATATCTCAATAAAGAAAAATTGAGATATAAAACACTTACAGTAATGGTAATGTAAGAATCCAAACAACATATTAGGGATATAATGAAATATAAATAAAAAATCATGAAATGAAATTTATTAAATATAATTGAATACAATATGGTGGTTAATAGACCATATAAATTAATATATGGTGTGTAATGAACAACATGTCTCATGGAATTGAAAATAGAGACAAATAACCTTTACAAAATTGGAATATTTTGAATCAAAATCCATTTAAAGAAAGAAAATGGTATGAATGTTAATAATATAATAATTAAATTAATGTGGTAAAATAAAACCATTAGGTATTAATCACACCATATCAAGTATATCATGTTGCATAGTATGAAATATGTCTCAAGAGATTATATTTGAAAAAAAAGAACCCCTTACCTTAATTCCCCACTTCTAATAAAGTGCTTAAATGTCCTATATAAAAAAATAAATATCTTTATAACATACTTAATAACCTTATTCTTATATGTATTCTTTTATAAAATTCACTTTTAATTACTCTATACATGTATATTAGTTATTTATTATCTATTTTTTGTGTCACGTGTGAGTAATCTTGATCGTGTTGAACTAGTTTCTTGATAAAGTTTTTATTCTTCATTATTTTACAAAAGTTAATCATACCCCAATAATTAAAGGTATCGGAATGTATTCTTTATACTGTTATAATTTCTCTATATTAGAGTTTTTAATATGATCCATAAATATGAAATCAGTGATGAGAATACTTTGATGATTTTTAATGAATGAATTTTGGTATATTAATTAATGAATTTAATATTAATGCTACCATTATAGATCCAAAATAAAATAATTATTTACTTATTAATATCATATATTATTATTAATTATATTCTTATAGTAATCAATTATTTTATTTTATATCATTGTTCGAGTAGGTGGTTAGACCAACTGAAACATGAATATAACATAATTAACAGATGAGTATGGTTATAAAAGTGGTTTCTTTTGGATTAATATCATTATTAAAAAATAACAGTAATATTATTTATATATTTTTAAGTTTTTGAATTATATTTTATTTAATTTTAAAAAATAATAATTAAAGAAGATGAAAAATTTGATATGTTACTTTATCGAGGAGGTAGTCCGCACAAACACACAAATAATGTTTTTGTTTTTCTTAATGGAAATGGGGAAAGGTGGTTAGTGGTTATTCATAAAATATAAAAACATTATGTATAATATAAATAATTTATTTATTTATTATCATTGGAATAATATATTTGTAATTGAATGATATAAAAGAAACAATATTATGGAATACTAAGTACATATGTTGGAAACTTAAGTTTTCCTATAGAAGACTACCAAGAAATGGTAGGCTTAGGCTGTCTTATTTTAACCAAAAGCTCAAGGAAGTGTAAAAGTGTTATAGGTGGTGAAAAGGGGGTAGTGTTTAATTATAAATACTAAATTTTGAGTGGTATTTAAGGGGTTTTGAGAGGAATTGGTGAGAATGGTATTTTTGTAATCATTTTATCTTAATATAATGAGAGAACATGTTTCACATCTTAAGAAGACTCCAAAATGGAAAAAGTGTAGTAGAGATATGGTTTGGTCAATAAAAACCTATAAAAATTAAATTAAAACATTTTTTTAATATATTGTGTAATGGCCCGGACCTCTCCAGTCCATTACTTTATGAAAATGTGGTGTTATAGGTGTTCTGGAAGGTTAAGGTGACTTGGGGTGCGTTTGGGTGGACTTTTAAGGAAAGATAAAGGGTAATAGCTTTCACACGGTTGGCGCACGGTTTGCCTAAACCGTGTGGCCAAACTGTGCAAGGATGGTCTTGGAGGCAGTGGCTAACGCATGGTTAGCGAACGGTTTTTCTAACCGTGTGGACTAACCGTGCGAGGAGTGATTGACGAGGTATAAGCTAATGTGTGGTTTGCGCACAGTTTGTTAAACTGTGCAGACTAACTGTGCGGGCACTTAAAGTTAGATCCTAAAATTGTGGATCTGAACTCTTTTGTCTCTAAATGGTTCGTTTAAGCCTCTAAGCGGCAATAAATCAGGATTACCCTTCCTTAGAGGTAGAATAACCTCTCCTAAGTGTTTTGGAGGCGATACGGAGGCTTCTCTTCGCGAATCGAAGCCGGTTTCTCGAGGTATGTGATACTTTTTTTTGTTTCTTAGATATACCTAGATCTACTCCTCTTCTCTCTAGATCTTAGATCTATGCCCGTTATGGGTAGATCTAAGTGTCTGGATGTCGTTTATGATGAGATTTAGTATTGGTTGTGTTATGAGAAGAGATCTAGGGAGGATCCTTGGTGAATCGGCCCGGTCTTCTTGGGTGTTCTTTGACCGTTGTGGTTTCTGTCAAAACCGTTGAGGTAGGGGATTCGTGGATTCTCTAATTTTTTATGTGAAATCTTATAATTATCATGATTTGGCATTTGGATCATAATGTAATTGACCTAATTAAATACTTGAACTGGATTAAAAGAATTGGTTTGATCGCATTTTGTTGCTTTGTGTCGTGAAAACAGTTTGCCTCTTGATTTGCTAGATAGTGTGAAGTATATGCCTTGATTGTTAGCATGTTGCTATTGATGAAATTGATAAAGAATGTAAATCCGGAATTAATTGATAATTAATTGGATAAAGATAAATAGTCATGTAAATGAATACAGTTGTTGTGGTGGTTGTTTTTCCCATTTGATGTTAATCAAATTTATGTCGATGTATGTGTTTAATTCAGTTGGTTGGTAAACCTGAAAACTGTTGGTGCTTGTTGTTTGAAGGATGGATGCCTTGTAAAAGGGTTAAGAACCCAATTTGATGTGATGTTTGTTTTCCTCCTGCTTGTGTGGTGATGTGACCCTGGGAGGGTGTTGTGACATGTGGGGGCATGGAGGCCTTGTGGTTGTGGCAGCGGATGACACCTAGAGTGGCGAGATGAATCGTTTTATCCATGTGGGTGTTAGGGAGGACACCAGGGATGATGGAATAGGATGGATGTGGTTGTGGGATGATTGGTGATTTGTTTGGTTGTTTATCTGCTTTACTTTTCCCCACTGCTCAAGGCAGCTGGTCTTGCTTACCCATCTTCCGAAAGAGGCGAAGACACGTGGGGTATGCCATGTGCTTTTCGTGTTTAGCCTCTCAAGGGAGAATGTGTCTACTCTATTGCTATAGGAAGTAAAGACTCGATGGGTAGTAAATCTGCTCACCGTGTTGAGGCCCTTGTGTTTAGTAGCATGGATGCTTTTTTAGAATGCCTGGGAATTTGGGAAAGTAATTCTATAATGAATTTTTGAATAAATGATGTTAACCCATGGGGTTGGAGTTTGTTGAAACTTAATGATGAGGTTGAGAACTTTTGAAGGGACAGTGGTTTTGGATGTGATGTTAATGGAATTAAATGTAAAATTGTTCATGGTTAATTAATGTTTCAAGAATTAATTAACGTACAATGGAATTTATAAAAAGGGAATGAAGTAATCTAATAAATCCCTTTAAATGGTTGTGTGCTTATAGGATACCTAGTATTAGAAGTGGAAACCTGGAGTCCGAGTGACATTAGCTACAGTTGTGTCTAAGACTAGGTTATTCCCATAGTGTGGTTGTGAGTTATAATATATTCTATACTTTTTTTGTTTATATACACTACTCCGCCCTGTCGGTAAGGGAAAATGGCACCCCGGGGATTTTGAGACCTAGGGGGTGTTTTCCCCAACATTCTAATGGGAGGGTGAATGGCTGACTACCCCCTTTGACCCCGCTCTCTTCTATTCATAGATACTAGTGCCATTAGGCACAGTGGTTAGTTTTCCCCATATATGTGTGTAGAGGGCTGTAATAGCTTGTGGTTATTCACACACATATATTCTAGATATAGTAGCCTATGGACTACTATAAGTGTAACGTGTATAGACTGTGATGGCTTGAGGGTCCTTACTCGGCGTATGGGTTGTAATGGATTGAGGTATAATACCCGACGTATGATACATGTTATGAGAGCTGTGGTGGATCCCGGAAACTGCCTGGTTACTTTTGGCTATGAGGATGGTGTGGTGCTTAGCCCAGGTGTCTGCGGGCAAGCCTTTGTGGTGCACGTGGTACAGATTGTGGAGCTTATCCCAGGTGTATACGGGCAAGCCTTTGGAGAGAGATGCACAGGACGTATGTCGTTGGGGAAAAGCGACGTACCATTGGGGAAGTAGTAGCGGGGTACCCTTGATATTCTTTTCTATATGCTATATTCATATATGCGTTACTTGGTGAGAATATCCATGGTGAGGTTGGAAGCTTAGTATACATGTTTAGGTGACGAGTTAGTTTCACTTGTTGTTCACTGTGTTTTAGCATGATTTCTTTACTTTTGCACGACAGGCTTCAGGGAGGATCCTACTGAGTATACTGCTATACTCACCCTACATATATATAAACTGTTTTTCAGGTCACTTGGAGCAGGTTGAAGATTTAGCTGGTTACTAATAGCTTGTGGTTGGAGGAGTTGTTCGGGCTTGTGGTTGCTTCCATTTTAATTTCTTTTGGGTACTTGTAGTTTTCCCTTTCATTTGTAGTACTTTTTCATGGAATTTCATATATGTACTTGGGTTTCTTTTATACTACAGTTCTGAGTTGGAGTTAGTTGGTGTCTATCTTATCTCTCTCTTCCGCATGAGTTCTCTTAGAGGGTAATGCCTCCCATTTTTGTGTTTACTATACCCTCAGTGTTAGTCACCAACCTGGGGCCTACTAGAGGCGGGACTTGGGGGTCATTATCTCCCTTCTCACATTGCTGGCCCAGGAGGGGTACACTTTATGGGGAAGGGTCGTGATAGAGTGGTATCAGAGGTCTGGTTGAGGGATAGAATGGAGTTTGGAGTTATTCACATGTGAGGTTGCATGGGTTGGTACGGCAGCAGTGTCATTCTTGTTTAGAAAGTGCGGTAAACACTGGAAACCGGCTGAGACATAGGCGTTTAGGGCCCCCTATGATCTGATGCACGGACATTTAAGTTTACAATGGATACTAAACAAGGTGATACTAGTTGCAGGGTAGAGACCTAGGAAAGGATCATGCATCATTCTTATTTGTTCCTGTGTTTGAATGGGTAGATCTTGGTATAGGTTAACCTAAAATGAATAAAAAGAAACAATTAATCAATAAATGTTGAGTCTTCCATATTCCAGGCTTAGGAGCTCTAAGTGTTTGTTATTTTACAGGTATAGCTCTAGGTCGACGTCCTCGTCAGGTTTTCGTAGAAAATGTTCAGTAGGTTGTTCCAGCAAATCACCACAGGGTAGAGGTTGACGACGACGACACTTGGAGGAAGACACTCCGAGAGTTTCAGTGCCAGAGTCTATAGAAGTATGAGAGCTCCGTTTCAGATGCAGTAATGGAAGACTGGTTGGAGGGGGTCGTGATGATCTCGTCCTGGCCAAAGTCCTCTCAACAACCTTTTCCCTCTCCAGCTGTAGAGACCCGTATCTTGACGTACATGGACATTACATTACATTTGCGGAATACTTAGTACATAACAAAAACACACACACAAGGATCGTAATAGTTTAGTGTCTTTGGAAACTCGGAATGTAATCTTCTAATCCTGGTGAAAGATCTTCAATATCTCCCATAAAGATCTTCCCTTTTTTTTTACCTAAAACCTTTCTTTATATCCTGGGGAAAAGGAAACATAAAAGGGTGAGCTCAAATGCTCAGTAAGGGTAAACAAAAGAAATATCAATCACATAATTTTCATAAGAACATAACTTTTTTGGAAATCTTAACCTGCAAAAGAGAGCATAATTTCATAACATGGGATAAATCATAGTAGTGAAATGAAATCATAACATAAAACATTACTCATTGTGGCATACACACATAATCATAGAGAATCATTTCTTGTTAGTCAAGACTCATTGCCAAGACTATCTTAGTGGACAAAGTCCCTTTCTGAATCGAGTAATCCTCGTTTCAGTCCTGTTTCACTGAACCGGTATAACCTACCATTCCAGCCATGTCTATCTCATGAGATATGAAATCTTTACCCAATGCATTGGAGGGAGATATAGGTCCCACCCATCTCTTAATGAATCCTTTCTTATGTGTGCCACAAAATTACAAATCATACATCATTGCATAACCCATGTAATAAAAATGGGATTCTTAAACAACATGACATCATAAAACCATTCATATAAGATAAAGGAATTCATAAACATAATTACATCACAACATAGTCAAATCAATGTAAAAATATGGATAGAAACAGAACCCTTTATTATCTTATATGGAAAATAATTTTGATAAAACACTTGAATTGAATTCTTGAGGAAAATATCCTTTCTTCTTCAAAATCAATTTCTTTTCTCAAAACATCATGCAATTTTAAAAGAAAGAGATTTTATTGAAAATATTCATGAAATATTTTAGAGGAAGCTTCATGAAAATAAGGCTTTATAAATCAGTATAAATCCGTTCGTGCCGTATAAGTTAAAAAAACATTCTTCGTACTTTTGTCGGAAAAGTCAAAAAGTACCTCGTACGAAAAACGAAAAAAGATTCCTTTCATATCCTTTACTAAAAACTCATAGAAGGGTAAAATTGGATTTAAACAATTGTAGGTGGATGGAAATAATATTAAATATTGAGGGAACATGGATGTGGATGATAAAATACACCCCAGTAAATACTTACGAATAAACAATCTCGGAAAAAAAATGAGATTGTGATATTTCCCTTACCTTAGGTCCGACTTGCTTGTATGTGTCCGAACCTCCTGTATAATGATTTAAATCATGTTATTGACTTATTACAGAATCATATTCATTGTTATGATATCATATATGGTTCACTTATGACATTATATTACCCGTTCTTTTGTAAATTCCATGTTAAAGAAGCGTTTTGGGTAAAATCGTTTCATTTATCGTAGGTGTTTTGACTTGTTGTTCTTGACATCATTATTACTTATATCATGATTTACTTACTTCCAGAATATAAAATATGATTTATATATCATATATATTCAGTATATATATATATATATAATAGGTAGATAAATAAAATGAAAAACACCGTTCATGGAGACGGTAGTCCGTACGTACGCATGAACGCTGTTTTCCTTTCCTTATTGTCTTGAAATGGAAGTAAGTAGATGACATACATATGTATATATATACATAAATCCAGTAGCTTCATTATTATTTCTTATATATACATTATAATCATTCTTAAATGGTTAACATGGAGAATGAATCTCATCGCGTCGTGGAGACGGTATTCCGTACGTACGCACGAGCGATGATATCATTTCTATAAATATTGAATTGAATTGGAGTGGATTATACAATATATCAGAATCAATATGATGTTGTAGTAACTATGTATAGTTATTCTTTACACCATTATACCCATCCATGTAAGGTGGTGGTGGAAAATAGATTACACCACGGCGTGGAGACGGTATTCCGTACGTACGCACGCGCGGTGATTTCTTTTTCCGTAGGATGGATAGATGGTGAAATAGGGTTGTTTCATACTTATAATAACATATCAGTATATGAGTGATACTGATGTTATTACTTCATAATGAAACAACCTAAGAAGAAGAAGTGGAAGAAGAAATAAAGATGAAAGAATTGGTAACGGTAATTACCTCTTCTTTGAAGTGCCTCTTTGAGACCTCCTCTTAGGGAACTAAAATTGGTCTTTGAGGAAGACCAGAACCTCTAGGATGTTGCTAGGGAAGTGGAGAGGATAAATTGGCAGGGGTTGGCCGAGCTTGAGTTCTCAAATTGGTGTGAGGAGGAGGGGGAGGAGGTGTCCTTTTATAGGGGAGGAGAGGGGCACCTTAGGAATTCTTAAAAATATTAATTTATAATAAATCTAACCCCACTTAAAAACCTCAAAAAATGACTCATATTCGAAGATTAGATGAGATAGGGTTGTAATCTCATCAACCAATCAAATTTAGACATGTTTGGATCTTATTTTAAACCTTATCAATTAGATTTAACTCTAAGTTAAATAATTTAACTTTTACCGTGTCTTTTTGTTTTCTTTCACTATATGGTTAATACACTTACTATAACATGCCAAAAGAACCCCAAATTGTTTATTATTAATATATATATCCTTATCTAAGTCATTTGGCCGAACCTTAGATTTTTAGGAATAAAATAACAATTAATAATATAATATTTGATTTAAAAACTATTTTGTGTCAATTTTGACACTATTTGATATATGATTTTTGTGAAAGTCATAACAGAATTAAATGTTCGAACCAAGTTGATTAAATCAACATTAATATATCATAGTAACCTAGAAAATTAGTGTAATTCATAAAAATTCTCAAATTACATTTAGTTTTGTGTTTATAACATCAATTATGTCAATATTTCATAAATAAGATAATTACTACATCATCTTTGTGTCATAAATTAATTAAATTATTTTACGTCTAAAAATTACAAATAAAATACCATTATGTAGGAAATCTTTTTATCTTTCTAATGAATATTTATAGTCGAATTTATCTTATGTATAACCCCATATTAAAAATGATTTACTTATTAAACTTTGATTTTAACTATTTTAACCCTTCTTTAAATAAATTAATAATAAATGTCCTAATCTAATCCAAGTGGGCCTAAATGGTCATATTTTATTCCTAAGTTTGTTTTTGGTCGAATTAAACTTGTCCAATAGAATTAGGATATGTGTTAGGGTAATAGTAATATCATATTTACCCTTAGTTACCCTATTTACTATTAACCGTGGTAAAAAAAGTAAAAAGTTACTATTCACCAAAAAATTATTTTCATCTCATTGAACCACATTTTAGTCATTGATATTAACCGTGTCTCTCGGATTTTTGAAATTCCATTCACAGAAGCGGTAAAATTAAGTTTTATGCAAAATTCAGTTTTTAACCTACCACTTAGTGGTTTCACTATTCATCAAAAATTGAAAGTTTTCAGAAAAATGCCAAAATTTCATCCTAAGCTATATTTCATATTCCGAATTCAAAAATGAAGTCTATTTTACCAAATTCATAACATAGAAGTTGAATTAATTAATTTTATAATTAAATCCCGCTATTAAAACAAATAGCGTGTTTTTAAGAAACAATATCTATCAAAAGATTGACACTTGTTTATGTCTGGTTTAAATGTGAAATTACGTCCAATGACCAACATTGTATTAAATTGTAAAAATATATTCTAAATATACTTTAAAACTACTCAAATTAATAATTTATCACTATTAATTATTTCTATTAAAAAAGTTGTTTTTTAATTATAATTTAGTAATTTTAACTATTCATCAGAATATGAAAGTTATCCGAAATGTACCAAAATTTCACCTTAGGCTAAATTCGATACTCCGAATCCAAAAATGAAGTTCATTTTGAAATATAAGATTTACAGAATTTTAAAAAGTGGTTATTACTATTCATAACGGCTAGTTTTAATAATATTTTTATAGCATATCGTTGTTTAGTGAAACTCGGTATTGCGTACTACACACGCTATCGAGGAAGGTCGCGATTGCGTGTAATGCAAGGCAAGTCAAGGATGTGTGTTGTGCAAGCTCCTTTTGGTGTAGCGTATAACACAAGACATTAGTAAAATAAAAAAGAATATTTTTCATAAAATCTCGGGCTGTTACATTCTACCCCCCTTAAAATGAATTTCGCCCTCGAAATTCGTCGGGGTTATAAATGGTTTACTATTCGAAAGTTTCTTTAATAGAAACCCACATCGTAAAAAGGAATACCAAAACTTGGCTTTAAAAACTAAAGTATGAAATGTAACGATTACCCAAATAAACTAATCACTGGGTTTCCACATAGGTGAAAATATGGATATGGAAGAGAAATCTAACCATCATGTTCTGATGGAGAGTGGTAGAGAACATGACTATGGAAAACCCAGTAATCACAAATCCATAAATTTGTGACGATCTAAGGTACCATCTGATTCATCAGGTATAAGAGAACTAGGACAACATTTTTGGTTTTCAAGATCATTTCCCTAAAGTTAAAGAATTTGAATTAGAATAAATACTTACTTTATTTTGGTACAATCTCATTGTTGTTCGTGCCTTTAACAATTTCCACTTCATCTCTTAAATAAATGAAGTTGAATTTGTTATTCGTGAAGTGTTAGCAGATCATGTGATAGAATGACAGGTCATTCCATCTGTCTCAAACAAAAGGTTAGCAAAACTTATATACATAAGTCGATCTATAGTGAGATTAATCATATATGGTTCCTAAAATGGACTTATACTTCATATATCATACTGCATAATATAATAAAACTAGTTTCTACTAAACATGGACTTCCTGTAGGTCAGTGGTAGGCGATAAAGGCCAGTCGCACTTCGGTTGTGGGTTCGATTCCTACAGCCTTGTCCGAAGCGATGGGCTGTCGCCCGTCCTGCAGGTTGTCCTTTTTATAAAACTATATTACTATAACATCCCATCAATAATATCGAAAAAACTTCTATCCTTAAACAATACTAACTTATGTCCAACATAATTCATTCCAATCTTTAGGCTTATCCATAATACTGCAGTCCATTCTCATAACATAGTGAAAACGATTACCAGAGATTTAATACCATCGTTGATCCCCATATATCATAAGATATATCTTGTTGGTCACATTCCAAACATTCAAAGGCCTTAATCTTGTACTCTCTTGAATACCCATTGAACCTTAGTGAAAACTTGAATGCAGTTAAAAGTTAACACTTCTCACATACCGAAATCCTCAAAATTCTATATACTCAAACCATGATATCACTTAGTCCTTATATCAATCATGAGCTCATGAATACAATCAAACATCTCATTATCTTCTTATCCCTTCATTATGCTCATATCATCTGTTTACCAAAAATGTCTCAATCACTTTTCATGGTTACCGGTACCATAAAATTATTGAAAACCACAATAGACCAAAACATAAATATTTCAGTACACCATAAAAGTACCTCAACAACATTATTCTTGAATACCAATACATACACACTTCTGTCCATCCACTTCAATGATTGTCCTGGAGTAAGTCCTTCCTTGGTTTAGAAGTAACTTTTTAGGTCAGGGCATTGAGTTGGGTAATGCCCATGTTCTCCACAAATAAGACATTGAACTCCATAACAATCTGTCACTCCATGACCCTTTTCTCCACACAGATAAAATCGATCCCTCCATTTGAGGTATTCCTCAAGGTTCTTCTTCCCTTCTTTAGAAATCTCAATCTTCCTTTCTTTATGCTCCTCAACATGCGAACATGCATAATAGTTTATCTTCCTCTTCTTTGATGAATTAGTCATACCACTAAATTTCACCTTGTTAATCATATATCGCGATGACTGATTCGGCATAATCACAATATCTTTATCTCTAGGTATTACACAATTTTGTTGCTCATAGTCACCAATTTGTCCATTGGATTCAATGTTAACCGAATTCCTTATGGTTCCCTCCATTAACTAAAACACAAAAAGAATTTTGTGAGAGGCGAAATCATGCTAGGGAAGACAACATAGTAAAGGGAAAACACCCTCAATATCTAACATCTTAGGTTAAATTCTAAGATCGTTAGCGCAATTCTAGGACTATAACCTATACGTATACTTAACCTTAGGGACATCCCTAGACATACCTTAGAAATATCTCTAGGGATCTCACTAACATTTTCGCATCCTAGTTTCCAAAGGTTGACTAAACCTTTCCTCTGATACCAACTGTAGAGACCCGTATCTTGACGTACATGGACATTACATTACATTTGCGGAATACTTAGTACATAACAAAAACACACACACAAGGATCGTAATAGTTTAGTGTCTTTGGAAACTCGGAATGTAATCTTCTAATCCTGGTGAAAGATCTTCAATATCTCCCATAAAGATCTTCCCTTTTTTTTACCTAAAACCTTTCTTTATATCCTGGGGAAAAGGAAACATAAAAGGGTGAGCTCAAATGCTCAGTAAGGGTAAACAAAAGAAATATCAATCACATAATTTTCATAAGAACATAACTTTTTTGGAAATCTTAACCTGCAAAAGAGAGCATAATTTCATAACATGGGATAAATCATAGTAGTGAAATGAAATCATAACATAAAACATTACTCATTGTGGCATACACACATAATCATAGAGAATCATTTCTTGTTAGTCAAGACTCATTGCCAAGACTATCTTAGTGGACAAAGTCCCTTTCTGAATCGAGTAATCCTCGTTTCAGTCCCGTTTCACTGAACCGGTATAACCTACCATTCCAGCCATGTCTATCTCATGAGATATGAAATCTTTACCCAATGCATTGGAGGGATATATAGGTCCCACCCATCTCTTAATGAATCCTTTCTTATGTGTGCCACAAAATCACAAATCATACATCATTGCATAACCCATGTAATAAAAATGGGATTCTTAAACAACATGACATCATAAAACCATTCATATAAGATAAAGGAATTCATAAACATAATTACATCACAACATAGTCAAATCAATGTAAAAATATGGATAGAAACAGAACCCTTTATTATCTTATATGGAAAATAATTTTGATAAAACACTTGAATTGAATTCTTGAGGAAAATATCCTTTCTTCTTCAAAATCAATTTCTTTTCTCAAAACATCATGCAATTTTAAAAGAAAGAGATTTTATTGAAAATAGTCATGAAATATTTTAGAGGAAGCTTCATGAAAATAAGGCTTTATAAATCAGTATAAATCCGTTCGTGCCGTATAAGTTAAAAAAAACATTCTTCGTACTTTTGTCGGAAAAGTCAAAAAGTACCTCGTACGAAAAATGAAAAAAGATTCCTTTCATATCTTTTACTAAAAACTCATAGAAGGGTAAAATTGGATTTAAACAATTGTAGGTGGATGGAAATAATATTACATATTGAGGGAACATGGATGTGGATGATAAAATACACCCCAGTAAATACTTACGAATAAACAATCTCGGAAAAAAATGAGATTGTGATATTTCCCTTACCTTAGGTCCGACTTGCTTGTACGTGTCCGAACCTCCTGTATAATGATTTAAATCATGTTATTGACTTATTACAGAATCATATTCATTGTTATGATATCATATATGGTTCACTTATGACATTATATTACCCGTTCTTTTGTAAATTCCATGTTAAAGAAGCGTTTTGGGTAAAATCGTTTCATTTATCGTAGGTGTTTTGACTTGTTGTTCTTGACATCATTATTACTTATATCATGATTTACTTACTTCCAGAATATAAAATATGATTTATATATCATATATATTCAGTATATATATATATATATAATAGGTAGATAAATAAAATTAAAAACACCGTTCATGGAGACGGTAGTCCGTACGTACGCATGAACGCTGTTTTCCTTTCCTTATTGTCTTGAAATGGAAGTAAGTAGATGACATACATATGTATATATATACATAAATCCAGTAGCTTCATTATTATTTCTTATATATACATTATAATCATTCTTAAATGGTTAACATGGAGAATGAATCTCATCGTGTCGTGGAGACGGTATTCCGTACGTACGCACGAGCGATGATATCATTTCTATAAATATTGAATTGAATTGGAGTGGATTATACAATATATCAGAATCAATATGATGTTGTAGTAACTATTTATAGTTATTCTTTACACCATTATACCCATCCATGTAAGGTGGTGGTGGAAAATAGATTACACCACGGCGTGGAGACGGTATTCCGTACGTACGCACGCGCGGTGATTTCTTTTTCCGTAGGATGGATAGATGGTGAAATAGGGTTGTTTCATACTTATAATAACATATCAGTATATGAGTGATACTGATGTTATTACTTCAAAATGAAACAACCTAAGAAGAAGAAGTGGAAGAAGAAATAAAGATGAAAGAATTGGTAACGGTAATTACCTCTTCTTTGAAGTGCCTCTTTGAGACCTCCTCTTAGGGAACTAAAATTGGTCTTTGAGGAAGACCAGAACCTCTAGGATGTTGCTAGGGAAGTGGAGAGGATAAATTGGCAGGGTTTGGCCGAGCTTGAGTTCTCAAATTGGTGTGAGGAGGAGGGGGAGGAGGTGTCCTTTTATAGGGGAGGAGAGGGGCACCTTAGGAATTCTTAAAAATATTAATTTATAATAAATCTAACCCCACTTAAAAACCTCCAAAAATGACTCATATTCAAAGCTTAGATGAGATAGGGTTGTAATCTCATCAACCAATCAAATTTAGACATGTTTGGATCTTATTTTAAACCTTATCAATTAGATTTAACTCTAAGTTAAATAATTTAACTTTTACCGTGTCTTTTTGTTTTCTTTCACTATATGGTTAATACACTTACTATAACATTCCAAACGAACCCCAAATTGTTTATTATTAATATATATATCCTTATCTAAGTCATTTGGACGAACCTTAGATTTTTAGGAATAAAATAACAATTAATAATATAATATTTTATTTAAAAACTATTTTGTGTCAATTTTGACACTATTTGATATATGATTTTTGTGAAAGTCATAACAGAATTAAATGTTCGAACCAAGTTGATTAAATCAACATTAATATATCATAGTAACCTAGAAAATTAGTGGAATTCATAAAAATTCTCAAATTACATTTATTTTGGTGTTTATAACATCAATTATGTCAATATTTCATAAATAAGATAATTACTGCATCATATTTGTGTCATAAATTAATTAAATTATTTGACGTCTAAAAATTACAAATAAAATACCATTATGTAGGAAATCTTTTTAGATTTCTAATGAATATTTATAGTCGAATTTATCTTATGTATAACCCCATATTAAAAATGATTTACTTATTAAACTTTGATTTTAACTATTTTAACCCTTCTTTAAATAAATTAATAATAAATGTCCTAATCTAATCCAAGTGGGCCTAAATGGTCATATTTTATTCCTAAGTTTGTTTTTGGTCGAATTAAACTTGTCCAATATAATTAGGACATGTGTTAGGGTAATAGTAATATCATATTTACCCTTAGTTACCCTATTTACTATTAACCGTGGTAAAAAAAGTAAAAAGTTACTATTCACCAAAAAATTATTTTCATCTCATTGAACCACATTTTAGTCCTTGATATTAACCGTGTCTCTCGGATTTTCGAAATTCCATTCACAGAAGCGGTAAAATTAAGTTTTATGCAAAATTCAGTTTTTAACCTACCACTTAGTGGTTTCACTATTCATCAAAAATTGAAAGTTTTCAGAAAAATGCCAAAATTTCATCCTAAGCTATATTTCATATTCCGAATTCAAAAATGAAGTCTATTTTACCAAATTCATAACATAGAAGTTGAATTAATTAATTTTATAATTAAATCCCGCTATTAAAACAAATAGCGTGTTTTTAAGAAACAATATCTATCAAAAGATTGACACTTGTTTATGTCTGGTTTAAATGTGAAATTACGTCCAATGACCAACATTGTATTAAATTGTAAAAATATATTCTAAATATACTTTAAAACTACTCAAATTAATAATTTATCACTATTAATTATTTCGATTAAAAAAGTTGTTTTTTAATTATAATTTAGTAATTTTCACTATTCATCAGAATATGAAAGTTATCCGAAATGTACCAAAATTTCACCTTAGGCTAAATTCGATACTCCGAATCCAAAAATGAAGTTCATTTTGAAATATAAGATTTACAGAATTTTAAAAAGTGGTTATTACTATTCATAACGGCTAGTTTTAATAATATTTTTATAGCATATCGTTGTTTAGTGAAACTCGGTATTGCGTACTACACACGCTATCGAGGAAGGTCGCGATTGCGTGTAATGCAAGGCAAGTCAAGGATGTGTGTTGTGCAAGCTCCTTTTGGTGTAGCGTATAACACAAGACATTAGTAAAATAAAAAATAATATTTTTCATAAAATCTCGGGCTGTTACACCAGCACCTTGAGATATGTCTTCAGCATAAATGGGGTGACCTGGTGCTGGATCTCTGGATGCAAAGCCTCCTCAAAATGCCTCGCCCTGGGCTCCTCATCTGGTAACAAGTCCGAATCATATCGTAAAAGGTTCCTGAAATAGATTCCAAACTCTCGAACACTGGAGCTCCCCTGTCGAAGGGTAAGAAGCTCTTGGAGACTGGACGCCTTTGCAGTCGAGGAAAGGAACTCAACTCTGAACTTGTCTCGGAACTCCTCCCATGAGATCTCTGACTCCTCACGATCACCGAGGAACAACAACCACCACTGCCTTGCTGCTCCATGCAGCATCGTCACAACCAAGGACACCCAGTGCTCCTTCCGAGCATGGATCGAACTAAATCCTATCTCGACCTCCTCCAACCATTAGATATTCCTCAATGGAAGTGGGAGGACATCTCAATGGACTTTTTTACTGTTTTACCTTGAGCTTCGGGAGGTTATGATGCTATTTGGGTGGTAGTGGATCATTTAATGAAAGTATCCCACTTTATAGCAATCAAGGAGTCAATCTTAGTGGAAGTTTTGTCGAGGCAGTATCTAGAGGAGGTGGTGAGAATTCATGGAGTTGTAAGGATGGTCATTTCTGATTGAGACCCTCATTTTACCTCTAGGGTGTGGAGAGGTCTCCAACATACTTTCGGTTCTCAGCTATGCCTTAGCACTGCTTTTCATCCTCAAACGGATGGTTAGACAGAGCGAACCATCCAGACTCTTGAAGACATGTTGCGCTCTTGTGTTCTTGATTTTGGAGGATGATGGATGAGGCACTTAACCTTGGTGTAGTTCACTTATAATAATAGTTTTCACTCCACCATCGGTATGGCACTGTTCGAATCCTTGTATGGTCGGCCTTTCCGTTCTTCGTTGTGCTGGACTGGGGTCGGAGAGTCAGCAATTCTCAGATCGGAACTAGTTTAGAATACAAAAAAGATGGTTCAGGTGATTCGTGAAAGGATGAAGACAGCGCAATATCATCAGAAATCATATGTCGAACAAAGAAGGAGACCCTTAGAGTTCAATGTTGGGGATCATGTGTTTCTGAAGGTGACTCCCTGTCGTGGGCAGCGAAGGTTTGGTCATAGAAGTAATCTTTCTCCCCTGTTTGTTGGACCTTTTGAGGTGTTAGCTCATGTTGGAGCTATGGCGTACCGAGTATCACTTTCCCCTCAGATGAGTCGGATACAAGATGTTTTCCATGTATCACAGCTCCATCGTTATCTTTATGATGACTCTCACGTCATCGATTTGGGAGAGATCGATGTTGATGATGATGCAACCTTTGAGGAGAAACCTGTGGAGATCCAAGACCGTAAGGATAAGGTGTTTTGCGGGTGTTATATCCCTTTAGTTCATGTCTTGTGGTGACACGGTGGCTTGGAGGAGAGTACTTGGGAATGTGAGTCATAGATACATGATCAGTACCCAGAGTTGTTTGATGTTTAACTCTTTTCATGTATTTTTGTAAATTATGTGGCTGTGAAACTTTCATGTTTATGAGATGACACCCTTTGTTGCTTTGGTGGATTTCTCTCTTTTGAGAGGTATCTCGTTGGGTGGTTGCTCAGACCCTGCTTTGTTTTCTCTTTAGGTGAGTTTTGGATTCTTCAGGACGAGAATGTTTTGAGAGGTATCTGATGTAATTTCTCGGATCTCTTCGGTCCATTACTTTGTGAAAATGTGGTGTTAGAGGTGTTCTAGAAGGTTAAGGTGGCTTGGGGTGCGTTTGGGTGGACTTTTAAGGAAAGATAAAGGGTAATATCTTTCGCATGGTTGGCACACGGTTTTCCTAAACCGTGCAGCCAAACTGTGCAAGGATGGTCTTGGAGGCAGTGGCTAATGTACGGTTAGCACACGGTTTGTCTAACCATGTGGAATAACAGTGCGAGGAGTGATTGAAGAGGCAGAAGCTAATGCACGGTTAGCGCACAGTTTGCTAAACCGTGCAGACTAACCGTGCGAGCACTTAAAGTTAGATCCCAAAATTATGGATCTGAACTCTTTTGCCTCTAAATAATTTTTTTAAGCCTCTAAGCATCCATAACTCAGGATTACCCTTCCTTAGAGGTAGAAGAACCTCTCCCAATAATTTTGTAGGCGATCTGGAGGCTTCTCTTTGCGAATCGAAGCCGGTTTCTCGAGGTATGTGATCCTTTTTGTTTGGTTTCTTAGATCTACATAGATCTACTCCTCCTCTTCTCTCAGGATCTTAGATATATTCCCATTATGGGTAGATATAAGTGTGTGGATCTCATTTATGATGAGATTTGGTCTTGGTTGTGTTAGGAGAATAGATATAGGTAGGATCCTTGGTGAATCAGTTCGGTCTTCTTGGGAATTCTTTGACCGTTGTGATTTTCGTCAAAACTGTTGAGGTAGGGGATTCATGGCTTCTCTAATTGTTTATGTGAAATCGTAGAATTATCATGATTTGGCCTTTGGATCACAATGGAATTGACCTAATTAAATACTTGAACTAGATTAAAAGAATTGGTTTGATCCCATTTTTTTGCTTTGTGTCGTGATAACATTTCGCCTCTTGATTTTCTAGATAGTGTGATATATATGCCTTTCTTGTTAGCATGTTGCTCTTGATGAAATTGATAAAGAACGTAAATCCAGAATTAATTGATAATTAATTGGCTAAAGATAAAGAGGCTTGTAAATGAATTTGGTTGTTGTTGTGGTTGTTTTTTCCATTTGATGTTAATCAAATTGATGCCTATGTATGTGTTTAATTCAGTTGTTTGGTAAACCTGAAAACTTTTGGTGCTTGTTGTTTGAAGTCTGGATGCCTTGTAAAAGAGCCAAGAGCCCAATTTGATGTGATGTTTGTTTTCCTACTACTTGTGTGGTGATGTGACCCTGGGAGGGTTTTGTGACATGTGGGAGCATGGAGGCCTTGTGGTTGTGGCAGCGGATGACGCCAAGAGTGGTGAGATGCATCGGTTTATGCATGTGGGTGTTAGGGAGGACACCATGGATGATGGAATAGGATGGATGTGGTTGTGGGATGATTGGTACTTTGTTTGGTTGTTATCTGCTTTACTTTTCCCCACTGCTCAAGGCAGCTGGTCTTACTTACCCATCTTCTGAAAGAGGAGAAGACATGCGGGGTATGCCATGTGCTTTCTGTGTTTAGCCTCTCAAGGGAGAATGGGTATACACTCTTGCTATAGGCGGCAAAGACTCGACGGGTAGTACATCTACTCACCGTGTTGAGCCACTTGTGTTTAGTAGCATAGGATAATTTTATAGAATGCCTGGGAATTTGGGAAAGTAATTCTGTAATGAATGTTTGAATAAATGATTTTAACCCATGGGGTTGGAGTTTGTTGAAACTTAATGATGAGGTTGAGAAATTTTGAAGGGACAGTGGTTTTGGATGCGATGTTAATGGAATTAAATGTGAAATTGTTCATGGTTAATTAATGTTTGAAGAATTAATTAACATACAGTGTAATTGATAAAAAGGGAATGAAGTAATCTAATAAATCCCTTTAAATGGTTGTGTGCTTATAGGATACCTAGTCTTAGAAGTGGCAGCCCGATGTTCGAGAGACGTTAGTTGCAGTTGTGTCTAAGACTAGGTTATGCCCATAGTGTGGTTTTGAGTTATAATATATTCTGTACTTTTTGTGTTTCTATACGCTACTTCACCCTGTCAGTAAGGGAAATTAGCACCCCAGGGATTTTGAGCCATGGGGGTGTTTTCTCTAACATTCCGATGGGAGGGTGAATGGATGACTACCCCCTTTGACCCCACTCTATTCTCTTGGTAGATACTAGTGCCATTAGGCACAGCGGTTAGTTTTCCCCATATATGTGTGTAGAGGGTTGTAATGGCTTGTGGTTATTCACACACATATATTCTAGATATAGTATCCTATGGACTACTATAGGTGTAATGTGTATAGGTTGTGATGGCTTGAGGATCCTTACTCGGCGTATGGGTTGTAATGGCTTGAGGTATAATACCTGACGTATGATACACGTTATGCGAGATGTGGTGGCTCCTGGAAACTACCTGGTTACTTTTGGCTATGAGGATGGTGTGGTGCTTAGCCCAGGTGTCTGCGGGAAAGCCTTTGTGGTGCAATTGGTGTAGATTGTGGAGATTAGCCCAGGTGTATACGGGAAATCCTTTGGAGAGAGATGGACAGGACGTATGTCGTTGGGGAAAAGTGCCTAACCAGTGGGGAAGTAGTAGAGGGGTACCCTTGATATTATTTTCTATATTCTATATTCTTGTATGCGTTACTTAGTGAGAGTAGCCATGGTGTGGTTGGGAACTTAGTATACCTGTTTAGGTGACCAGTTAGTTTCACTTGTTGTTCACTGTGCTTTAGCATGATTTCTTTACTTTTGCATGAGAGGATTCAGGGAGAATCCTATTGAGTATACTGTTATACTCACCCTACATATATATAAAATGTTTTTCAGTTCGCTTGGAGCAGGTTGGAGATCAAGCTGGTTACTACTAGCTTGTGGTTGGAGGAGCTGTCGAGGCTTGTGGTCGCTGCCATTTTACTTTCTTTTGGGTACTTGTAGTTTTCCCTTTCAGTTGTAGTACTTTTGCATAGAATTTCATATATGTACTTGGGTTTCTTTTATACTTCATTTCTGAGTTGGAGTTGGTTGGTGTCTATCTTATCTCTCTCTTCTGCATGTGTTCTCTTAGAGGGTAATGTCTCTCATTTGTGTGTTTGCTATACCCTCGGTGCTAGTCGCCATCTCGGGGCCTACTGGAGGCGGGACTCGGGGGTCATTATCTCCCTTCTCACATTTCTATCCCAGGAGGGGTACACTTTGAGGGGAGGGGGCGTGAAATATTTTCACTTTTACCTATTTGGTTAACCCTCTTTACCTCTTTGGTTTTTACCTTGGTAACTATTTTTTACAAAATGTAATTCATTTTTAAGCATAACAAATAAATGGTTCATATTATATGATATGGAAATAATAATTCAAAATTTTAAATCTATTTTACAATATTCACATTCTAAATGTGATGAAAAATGATTTTAAAATAGTAAATTTATATAATAATAATAGTTTTAGAGGATAGTGTAAATTAAGATCTAAAATATCAAACATAGGTTTTGTAAATTGAAATCAATATTTTTAAATTTAAAATTTCTCTTATAAAATAAAAATAAATTCTATAAAATGGTTTCATAAATTTCTAATTAATACTAATTGATTAATAATGGAATAAAATTCACAATATTTGTAAAAACCGTATTTTCAATATTCACCTAAAAATCAATTTTTCAAAAAAATATGATAAATTTTCCCAAGCTATCATTTTTATTAGAAATCAAAAAAATAATTTATTTTAATCAAAATAAAGTTATAAAATTTTAGAATTTATCAATAAAATAAAATTATAAAATATAATGGAAAACATTTTTTGTAGGAATAATGACTTGTAATAATATTAAATGATTTTATTCTTATTTCCTATCAATGACTTGTTAAATTTTTGTTAATATGTATATATATGATAAATATATTTCATTATAAGTTTACCACAATTCAATACCTCTAATTCCACAACCAAATTATAATGGTTATATTTAAAAGTTTTTGTGGTTTTTTGGTTCAGTGATATATAAAAAAGAAGTTATTAACATAATATTTATTTAGGGAATATACGTAGTAAAATTTTTGAGATGTTACATTCTCCTCTGATTAAATAAATTGTATCCTAAAATTTTTAATTATTATTATCTAATAAGATATTTAAGGGTTTCCATAAAATATACAAGGCTTCAGATTTAATTTCTAATGAGGTTTCATCCACACAATCATTGGTATGACTAGTGAACTCATATTTTCCCTCATAATAGGAATAAAACTAATGATTTTTTTTCTTTAACCATCTGTGAAAAATATCCCACTAAGATGGGAGTAATTTTGTATAGGTATTTATAGTTATACTTAAATTAATAGGTATTTGTGGGTTTTGTTTTAGTTTTTATCTTTATTTCAGGTTAATTATATTGATCTATACATGAAGAGGGATAATCCATGCCTAATATCACATCAAATTTTACTAATGGAAGTATAATAAAATTTTATAGAAAAAAATCTTATAAAAATATATTATATATGAGTTATATACTTAGGGTATAATAATTATTCCACTAGGTATTTTTATTAATAATTCAAAATCTAGTCATTAGGGTGGATATTTTATGTTTTTAGTAACCATTATAAGTAAAAAGGAGTGGGTTGAACAAGATAGGAATAAAACACTCATAATTCTTGATTAGGTATTTAGTTTTCCTCATTCTATATAATTTTTAGAACCAAGTTTCGTAATTATGGTTTCATAGGCTTTCACTTATCATGTGATTTTCTAGTGAATATCATCCTTCATAGCCCTTTCATTAGGGAATTGACTTAGATAATGTCAAATTTCCACACATTTATGACATTGATCTATTATTGGTACATCTAAAGGAACCTTATTTACTTTACCTATTTATACAGAGCTCTTCACTTTTCCTTAGGAATTTATTTCTTTATTACCTTCTTTTCTAAACATAAAACATATTAATGTTCCTTTAATACATTCCCCTTGGGGATTATCTCCATGTTTTTACATGAAGAAAATTAAATCTGTATTCCGTCATCATCTTCATCACCTAAAATTCCATGAGGGTCCATACTTATATTTTTTGGCATGTTTTGAAACTCAAATAGGTTAATTTTGTTAACCGTAATTAATGATTATTGATTTCTTATAATCATAAGGACTACCAATTTAGTTCTTATCCTATTAGGTAACTTATTATGAAAATTTATACATTGTCCATGGTATCCATTTTTAACTTGGTTCCTTTAAGATTTAGCCAATATTAAATCCAAAAGGAGTTAATTGTGAGTGGTAACCAATTAACACTATAATAGAATTATTATATGAAATATATGAAAAAATTAACCTCAAAATGTCCTACCCTTCAATATTATTACATTATCTTTCAGTTCAACCTATATAACTCTATTAAATATAGGTTTTAGGTGTGGTTATCTCATATTCATTAACATAATAAATTCTTCATAATGTATTGTAAGGAGAATGTGGTTAAAGAAATAATATCCCACAAGAGTGTTTAATTATGTGTGTAATCATAGGCCCACTCATCGTGCACTAAGTGATGATTGGGTGGATACCCAACCAACCTTTTCCAAGGTGATTACCCTAGGTGCATCTATGCCACTACTGTATCCACTTTCCAATATAAAAATAAGGATGTAATTTATTATGGAATAATAAAATCTCTACTATATAAAAACATTATGATGTTATCATATACTTAAACTTATTCCTTAGACTTATCCATAGTTTTTTCACTAATGTTCTCTCAGCCTAATCCTTAAAATAACTAAACTAATCCTCAAAAAATAACTTAACCTTGATCTAATAAAAACTATAACAACCCAAGATAAACATATTATTATTTTATATCATTTCTATAAGATAATGATTACATATCATAAATAATTTTACAATACCATGAGTATAAGGTTTAATATATTTGAGAACTAGGTATATAAGAAACTTATTCTATAACATTTGTAAATATTCCACTATAATTAAGAAACCCTAGACTCCATTATAGATGTCTCATAAGTTATAATCATACTCATAACCTAGGGAATGGAATCATAAGAAAAGGGGTGAGCTCAAAAACTAAGTAAGGGAAAAACTTATCAATGTTTCGTTAAAGGTTTTGATCATAAAAATATGATAAAACGTGACCAAGGAGAAATTTATTAATAAAAATAAAATGGAATAAATATAGTTGTCCATAAATCATGATAGGAGTATATATAATATCAAATAAATAAACATGAACCATGGAAAATTTGTATAGAATCATGAGACATTAAACATGATCCAAGGAGCATAATCATGGGAATATAACATAGAAATATGGAATAATCATAATTAACTGGAACCATAACATTGTGAACCTAGATAATAACAATTGTTCCATTCTCAATTTTATTAACCTAGCTAATATGTATAAATTTCATGCTCAATCATGTGAACCTATCTAATATGCATTTGGTTCATTATAAATCTTATTAAACTAACTAATTTATATTTTATTCATGGCCAATATTGTGATCCTATCTAACCCATATTTGGTTTATGATCAATCTTACAAACCTGTATAATTTTCATCAGGTTCAAAATCAATATTGGGAACCTATCTAAGATTCATCAGGTTCACATGTTATCTTTTAAACATATAAAATCCAAATTAGTTTCATGCTCAATCTTGTGAACCTAGCTAATCCACATTGGGTTCACGCTCAATCTTTTGAACCAATCTAACATGAATTGGGTTCATTCTCAATATCATTATCTCATGAGATATAAAATTTTAACCAATGAATTTTAGTGAGATATATAACCCCACCTATCAATCATCTATACATATGTGTGTCAATTAAAAACTATCATTTACCACATAAAAAACCCATGGAATGAAAAATGGGTTTCATGAAATTTCCAAGTGGTATCTCATAAAATAACATCAATAATTAGATCATATGATATGAAAATTCAATCACCTAAAAGTAGTATTTCATGAATACATTTAAAAAATGATTCATAAAATATAACTCCATAAGAGATAAATCTTTTAGTGTTAAATATGAAAATAGAAGATAAACTTAAAATATTCTTTAGAAAAAATTTCTTAACATTGTCTTAAAGTAATAAGTTATGTGTCTCTTTCAAAAATAAATATTTTGAGAAAATGAAAATTTGACATTTTAAAAATCACTATTTGATAATAAATCTCAATAATGAATCATGTAAAAATAAATAATGTTTTAAAAATTTTGAATTGAAAACAATTTAAAAAAATTTACTCCTAAAAATATTTTTCAATAACAAATCTTTGAAAAAATTAAGGTTTATTAAAAAGGAATATGAATTGGATGATCTTATATTTGATAAGGAAAGGATTTCAAAACCTTTTTAATATTTTCAAATAGTTTATTAAAAACTCATATCATAAAAAGGGTTAGTAAAACATACCATTGAAAATGTTAAATGGAAAATATGAAGGTCTCATTATCAAATGAATATTTGGACTGTAAAATAATAGTGGAAAACAACTTTGTGAATAATTAACATGGAAAATGAGAGAAAAACTATATATGAAAGAGATAAGATTTTTTTATAAAAATGTTGCATTTTTATGAGAATGAAATTCATTAAAGAAAAAATATTTGAGTTAAAAAATAATTTTAACTTGAGAGAATAGAGGAAATATATTATGAAATTTAAAATAAAATAATTTATCAAACATAGAACTATGATGCTAAATGAATAATATTTAAACTCAAAGAAGATAAATTTTATTTAACCAAATCCCTTATTTATATCATAATTCATGAAGAAATGGACATTTTTATAGGGGTTTTATGTGGTATAAATGTAAATACTAAGAAAAAAAAGGTAAATTACAACATAATACAATAAAAGGGTATAATTTTCGTAACTTATATGAAATAATTTCAATAATAACAATCACAACTCAATGAATGAGAATTGAGTTAACAAAACCCCTTACATCATTGTAATCATTGGAATTGAAAACCCATAAAATGTAGAACCTAAGATGGATTTTTAAATCACATATATTTAATAAAATCTATGATAAAATATAAATCCATTTAAAATAAATACACCATAAAAATGAAATGAGTAATGAATATGAATCATATCTCAATGAAGAAAATTTGAGATGAAAAACTCTTACGGTATTTGTAACATAATAATTAAAATAAAAGAAGACGGATAACATTAAATAGAAATTAAAATATCATAAAATAAAATATATTAATTATAATTTATGTTAATATGGTATTGAATGCACTTTATAAAAGAAAATATGGTGTGGAATATCAAACATGTCTCATGGAATTAAAAATAGAGGCAAATAACCCTTACAACATTGGAATCTTTTGAATCGAAAGATATTTAAAGAAAAAAAATTACATAGACCTTAAAACCACATGAATTATATGAATATATTAAAATAAATACATTAGGATTTAATCATACCATATAAAATAATTCATGATGCACAATATAAAATATGTTTTATGAAATTAAATTTGAGACAAATAACTTATTTCATTAATTCATGACTTCCACTTGATCTCTTAAATATTATATATATGAAAATAAATATCTTAATAGCCTATTTAATAACCTTATTCTTGTATATAAACTTTTATAAACTTAATTTATAATTATTCCATATATTTATATTATTTATTTATTATCAATTTTCAAAATTGGGTGCGAGTAATCTTGATCATTTTGAACTAGTATGATAATAGTGGTGTTATTATTCATTCTTCTCCCAAATTTCATCATTACAAGGTCATGAAATTTACTTTAATTTATGCTTTATAATGTTATAATTTCATTCTATGTAATTTTTGGTTATGGTTCTTAATTATGAAATTGGTGATGAGTATGCTTCTATGATTTTTATCTATTGAACATTAGTATCTTAATTAATGAGTTTAATATTAATCATACCATACCAAAACAAAAATAAAATAATTATTTAGTTATTTATATCATATATTATCAATAATTATGTTCTTATAGTCATCTATGATTTTATTTTATATCATTGTTCAAGTAGGTGGTTAGACTGACCCAAATATGAATATATCATATTTAATGGATGAGTATGATTAGGAAAGTGGTTTATTTTGGAATGATATAATTTTTAAAGAATAATATTTATATTATATAGATATTTTAAGTTCATGAATGGTATTTTAAGAAATTTTAAAAAATAATAATTAAATTAGATGAAAAATGAGATACATTGCTTCATCGAGATGGTAGTCTACACAAACGAGATATTCTCATTTTTTATTGTAAAAGGGGAAATGTGGTTAATAGTTATAACCAAAATATTACTACATTTTTTGTACTATTAAAAATTAATTCAGAATTTAATTTTTGCGAAAATATATTTTAAATAAAAATATAGAAAAAAACATTAGGTAAAATTTAGTACTTATGTTGAGAAATTGAGTTTTCCCTTGGAGGACCCCATGGAAATGGAGTGTGTAGGCTAAATTCTTGTGGAAAGAAGCTAAATAAAGTGTAAAAGGGTTATAGATTAAATAAGAATTATTTATTTTCAATATGAAATTGAAATTTATACTATTCTTGAAGGATTGGTGAGAGTCCCCTTTTATAAGTCATGAGAATGACATTTTTATAATTATTTCAACTTAATAGAAAGAGAGAACATGTTTCAAATGTCAAGAAGACTCTAAAAATAAAAATAATGGAGTGGAGATAAGGTTTGGTTTAAAAAAACTTAAACCAATCAATTAGATACTTTTTTAAAAATTTTAGTCCTTTTACCAATTTGGTTAACCCTTACTACTATTTTGGCCATTACCACGGTAACTAGTTTTGACCTAAGTAATTAATTTTTTATGCCTAAAAAACTTTACTTATTACATAATATTTAAATTTTAAATCTAAATTTAAAATCCATTTTATTATATTCACTTTATAAAAGTGATAAAAAATAATTTTAAAAGAATAAATGTATAATGTATTAAAAACAATTTTAGAGAATAGTGTAACTTAAGTTCTAAATATCAAAATTTGGTTTGTAAACTAAAATAAATATTTTTACATTTAAAATTTATCTTATAAAATAAATATTCTATCTAGAAAAAAATTTCATAAATTTTCAAGCCATACTTATATAATAATAATGTATTAAAATTCATGGTATTTGTAAAAATGGTATTTTTCACTATTCACCTAAAAAGAAATCATTTCAGAAAAATACCAAAAAAATGTCTTAAGATAATATTATTATTATAAATCTAAAAATTATGTTTATTTTTTCAAATTCAAGTTATGAAAATATATCTTTCAAATGAAATCATAATATATAATGAATAATTTATTTTTTTAGAAAAATATTTTTTTAGAATATTAAATGCTTATATTCTTACTTCATATCAATTACTAGTTAAATTCTTGTTAATATATATAGATAAAAAAATATTTCATAATTTAGTTACCTTTTTTCATTCCTATAAATTCCATGACTACTTTATGAAGATTATATTTAAAAGGTGACATGGTTTGTTTAGGTTTGGTGTTGCGTGTAGAACAACCTACTAACATAAAATTTATTTAAAAAATACATTTTCAAATTTTGAGTCATTACAACTCCCTCTAATAATGGATTGAAGTGAAGGTAATATATACCTACTTCAATCAATCCTCATTCTCCTAATCTAAAATAGAACCCTCATACTTAACTAAACCCTTTCACAGAATCTCTTGAAGTGACATCCTCAAATAATTTTTGTCATTTATTTCAAAATCCATGATGATATGTCAGTACATAATTTCAAACATCATCAGCATAAACCTGAAGGGGATATTGAGCAGGAGTAACACATGCAATAGATTAAACTATTATGGGCTCCCTAAACCTGTAATATGAAATATTTAAGGTTAATTAATTAATTCAAATTCAATAAAATTACCATAATATACCCAATTCAAACATAGGTGTAAACATTCATGATGTATGATTCTCACCTAGGTCTCTACCCTTTAAGTCGCAACACTTCTCTTAGTGTATTTAGTGAGCTTAATGTCATTCCATAGAATCACAGGGAGGGATAAAGACTTGTTCCCTAGCTGGTCACCCATTATTATATAATGTAATATGTCCAAATAATATTATTTCCCTATAAACCTATAAAATCCTATAACACCCTAATATTTTAAAAAGGATACTATGTTAAATAGTGTATATGACACACAACACCAATCTTAAACAAATAATGAAATATTATTATTTAAATATGAATGTTATAACTTTTCCATTGAATTGGTGGGTATGAATAGTATTAACCACATTATGAAATATATATATAATTAATTAAATTTTTATATATATAATATAATTAATTAAATTTTAATTACATTTAATCATCATTATACTTATTTTTGGTATATATTCTTTTTTAGGCTTAAAAATACATTTTTCTAAAAAACTGTTTTTCGTTGTGTTTTGTGCTTTAACCTGAAATTATTTTCGACTACTTCAAAAAATTGAATCATTAAAAATTAATTAAATATTTTGAATCATGAGTTCCAAATTTTTTAAATATTTTCTTTTTATGTTTGACATTATGAATAGTAACCATGATAAAATTTATCACCTTAGTAAAGCGTAAAATGGGGTAAATAAGGTTAAAACTATAGGTTAAAACTTTAAAATAACCCTAAAACTTAAATTTATCCAATTATATTAGTTTTTTTAGAAAAAATATAATTTTAAGTAGTTAAATAATGTATTTTAAAATATTTATTTTAATTTTGGAACCCAATATTGACTTTTGAAAAGATAAGTTATATGTTATTCAAACTAAAAACTATTTTGGGTCTTTGCATTTAATTACATGGTTGGAATATTCCATTCTGTTTTGGCCTTCTAAAAATGTATAAAAATATTAATTTGTTTATTTTTTAACAAATAAATTTCATTTAAACCAATTTATTACTTGATTTAAGCTAAACTGATTTTTACTCAAAAATATGGAATTTTCCTAAAAACTATTTTTTATGTGTTTTTTGTTCTTATATTAAAATTAATTTCTTACACTTATATAATTTTAACCATATAAATTTGATTCCAAATTTTTAATCATCATTTTCAATTTTTTCTAAAGGCCCCTTTTATTTGTGGTCATATTATTATGTTATCATAGTAAAAAATTTATGTTATAATGGTTCAGGTTAAAATTATTTTAAAGTGGTTTAACAAGAATATAAGGATTAAAATATATAAAAAAATTGTCTAAATGAGAATGGTTGGGTTTATTTATAACCTATCACACCATATATTCAAATTTGGGGGTTCTTTGTTTCCACTTGACTTGATTATGATATATATATAAATATGATATAATCTTTTGAGAAATTATAAGAATACCCCTCTCCTCACATTATCATAAATTTTGATAATTCTATATTATATAAGACCTTACAAAATCCATTCCCATGTTCTAGAGGTCTTATTTTGGGCATAATACAAACCTTATAGGGTTTAAGGTGTAAAGAAAGGGAGGTTTTCTGAAGAATAGGTATAGATTTTAACCAAATGTTTTAGTTTTATTTCTTCTTTGACCACCTTCAAATCTTATTCAAACATCCTCTACTAATATGTTGTTATGTTAATGGAATAACCTATATCCATCTCATTTTTTCATCAAATGGGAAATGAATCCATCATTTGTCTGTACGACGGACTACCTCCTCACAAACCGGTGTAATTCATTTTCCATCACCACCTCTCACATATGGTTATAATTAAAGATTTAATATATATATATATATATATGATATTCATTAAAAAAATTATCATTATATATTGATATATATCATATTTTTTCTTACCATTCCATCTATTTAAAAAGGATAACTTTGTTCATGTGTAATGTGGATTACCACCTCCACGAAGTGATGTGATACATTTTTCATCACAAAATCACATGTCTGGTATATATAAATTATTAAAAAGTGATAATATGATATCTATTATATAATAATAATTCTGTAAATATAAAATAATACTTACATTGTTTCTATCATGTTAATTGAAAAATGAAAATGTTACTCATGTGTATGTATGACCTATCATCTTCATGATTTTATCATCGTTCATTCTTATAACCATATTTCATGGTTGGTTTAAAATATATAATTAATCAATAAAAATAATAATTATTTCATGATTATTATTTTGGATATGATGGAACAATTACCCCATTAACCATGGTCAACACACTGAATCTGTTTTGAAATTGTGAACCTCCTCAAAATACCTAATGGGGACTTAACTGATTTAGTAATTAAGCATGTCATTGTAATAAATGAAACAAAGGGTTTAATGATAAATTAATAAACCTTTAAAATTTTATTAAATAACTAAAAATTTAATATAATTTTATTATAACCAGGATTTAAAGGACATACATGGCATGTATGGACACGAGCTAAGGGATTTCGTCTCAATTTCTCTTCATTGATGCATATTTTAATGTTATGCACCTAATTTATTTTATATGGTGTATATACTACCACTTTTATATTTTATATAATTAATAATTCACAATTAGATTTAATTTTAAGTTTAAATTCAAAATTATTTAAACCATTGGGATTTGAGATGAAAGTTAATAAGTGGTCAGGGATTTCTTAACTCAATTTCCATTCAATGGGTTATAATTATACCTAATTGACTTTGTTATGACATGATTATGTGTAAATTTATTTCTAAATTTTATTATTTTTTATTTTAAGTTGATTTATTTGGATTCCTATTAGTGCACATAATCACTTCATGGATTAATTATCACTTCAAAATTTATGATCTTGGTAAGGGTTTTCTTTATCTAAATCTCATTTTATTGAGACATGTTTGATATTGTGCCCCATGATTTATTTAAATGGTGGTGTACTTACTGTCCCATGAATTAACTTTGAAATATTACTTCATGGAATTAATGGTATTTATATATCTATATCATACTCTTGTTTTTAGTGACCTTTGATTCATAATTTATCAAAGCGGTAAAATCTTTATGTTACAATCTCCATTATTTTCAAGATTATTTATATTCAAGGTTAGTTTGGGAGAAATCCCATGCTATTATTTTCTTTAATGAAATATCTTTTATTATCCTTAGGTTATGAATGTTTTTTACATGTTTAGTTTTAATTTCCTCTATTATTGATTAAAGAAACATTAGGAAAGTTGTTTGTAAGTGATATTGATCTTGTATGTTCTTTTAAATATAGAATCTTTCTATTCCATATCCTTGTTTTCTAAAATATTTTAAAGAATGTTATTTTCTAAACATATGGGATTTCTTAAATTTATTTTACATGATATTTGAACTTATTTTAAATATTTTTAAAAATAAATTTCTTAATATTTTCCATATGGTCCACTTTTGACACTCTTTTCAAAATGTTTGGAAATAATGTTTATTTTTAATATAGATGACATGAATATATTTTCTCACCTTTATGAATTTTATTTTATTTGAATATTCCTTTATATGTTTAAAATTTTATTTTAAAAGAAAATATTTTCATAATATTTTGTAAATTTTATGTTTTTTAAAATTGATTTTTAATATATAAAGGGTATTTTCCACAGGAATGTTTTTAATAATTTTTTATGGATTTTTATTCATCAACGACAACAATAGTTTATTTTAAATATTATTCATTGGGTATATATTGTAATAATACAATCCTAATTCATTCTCTGGATGGATTATGATTTTTTCAAAGAGATTTTTATGGAACCCATTTCTTTTCTATAGTTTAGTCAAGTTATAAAAGTAAAAATGGTTGTTTCTATGAGTTTTATGATGAAAATAAATCTATATGTACTTTATAAATATTATGGTTCTTAGAAATTAATTAATTTTATGGGTGGTTTCATTATAAACCAAGTATGGGTGGTTCTATTATAAACCAAGGTCAGGTATTTACATTATAAACAGAGGATGGGTGGGTCCATTATAGCCATCCAATACATTGAGTAATGATTTTTTACTCTAGAGAATTATGTGGGGAGCTGACAGTATTAGTTATTCCACTTGTAAGAGTGATTTAAAAAGTGATATAAATATGATGTCCCAAGTCATAAATATGACTATTGAATTCTTGATAATTATTTTTCATGGAAATAATTTGTTTTATGATCTAAGTTTTAATGGGTATGAATCCTATTATATTTTGATCATGCTCAAATGGCCCGAAGGCCTTATTTTTTTATTTTTATCATCTAACTTTCAAGGGGTGAGGTAGAACCCTTACAAGGCCCGAAGGCTTAAGAGACAATTACATGACTAGTAGGTCTTAAGGTAATCACCCAAACAAGACAACTTGGAACTGCTCCTCCCCAGAAAATATCATGATATCTACACTTAACCTTCGTAAGGCTAGTCAGTTAGTTATCCTATGTAGAGCTACATAGGCCTGATACCAATGGTAATTCCATACCCTCTCATTCTTCCAATTCAAGTTAGCTCTGCTCTTGTGAATGTGATAGCTCTGAATCCTCATCTAGAGCCTTGTCCCTTATAATCTGACTGGAACATCTATATATTTCTTATGGCCCAAAGGCCTTAGGGTGGCCCAAAGGCCTTGAGGTTCCCTGAAGTCCTTGAGAGAAAACTAGCCCGAATTCCTTGAGAGACAACTGGCTCGAAGGCCTTGGGTGGCCCAAAATCCTTGTCAGACCCGAGGACCAAACTGGTGGCCCGAAGGCCCATATGGATGAATAGTTCTGGCTGCTACAGTATCGAACAGTACCTGCTATAGTGCCTACTATAGTACTTCTACAGTAACTACTATAGTAACTGGAAATATGTCTCCACCCGAATTTGATCTCAGGTCTCTTGGATGCACTTACCGAGTCCTCACCAACTGGGTTGAGGCTTATGTGCATTATGTTATGTTCATCTTATTCTTACTGATGACATTCAATTTTTTATGCTTATGGTTACCCTTACTGAGAATTTTATCTCACCCTTCTTCTGATTCCTTTTTCCCAATTTGTGAATAAAATTTTTAGGTATGTTATGCCTAAAAAGGATACTATATGTAAAGAACTTAATTAGAGATTGTATAGATGTTTATGAACTAGTTGTTCATTTATCCAAGTTTTTAAGTTAGAGTTTGTCCCAATTATATAAAACACAAAACCTAAAAGGTCCTTTGATATATAAGTTATCAAAAATTTCCTTTTGATATTGTTTGTTTTAGATGGTTTAAATTGGATCACATTTATTGGTATCAAATAAATAAATGTAAATATTATGTTTTTATCACTGGATCTGGGAGTGAGGGTCTGAGAATATTATAAAATATCACCCATGCCTACCCCCAACCTCTATCCTATGTCTCAACCAATAACTTTGATACCACTCTTTCATGACCTCCCCCCCACCATAACCTCCACTGGTGTAACGACCCAAAGCTTTGAATAATATTTTATTTCTTGAAAAAGTATGTTTTACTGTGTCATAATCAATAAAACTATATATGTATAATTGAAATGTAACCATTTATTTTTTACCATTATATGACCGTTGGTTAATATGACCATTGGGAACAATAATAATTTTTAATGTTATAATTATTTTTTATAAATAGAAATGATAATGGATAACTATTACAAAAAGAAGATTTGATTGCCTCATCTAATAGACTCAGTCCGTACGAAGCCCATTTTTTGGAGCTTGGAAAAGAGGTAGCATCACTTGGATTTTCTTTGAACTAATCCCAAGCCGAGCTTAATCACCTACAAGATAAGTTCAAGTTGATATAAATCACCACTCAAGCAATGTTGTATGAGCCGCCCCAAGATTCTATCACCATTTCACACCTTACTCTTAGGTCCTATGCAAGTGTTATAAGGGGTTACATAACGAGGCCTTAGTTACTTTGTGTAATCCATTTGTATAAATAAAATTATTATTTATTATTATGTTAAAATAACCATCATTTTTGAATTTCAAATGTCAAAATTAATCTAGATAGAATTTTTAGTTTTTTTCTAAGAAGTATCATAGTATTGATGAATATTGAAAAATTTTGTATTTTAAAATATTTTTTATAATTTAAATAATTGATACTATGAAATGATTTTTGAAAAACATACATATACAGTTGTGATCAGTAAGAAATTTAGAGTCTGATAAGTTCAACTTAATTTTTAGTGAATAGCAACTTATGAATAGTAATATTACCCTTATGAATAGTAATATGACCAATGGCATAGTAACCTCACCTAAGGAAATATAAATTTAATTTATGCATATTGAATGGTAATGTGATATAATATAATAAGTAAATAATTGTTTTAGAAATTATTAGTTATGTATTAGTTTTTTTAGTAAATAGTGATTTTACTTAAAAAATAAATTTCTTATATTTAGAAAATTATTTTCATAAAATGGAGTTCATTTTTGAATTCATAACATTGATATTAGGTTAGGGTGAATTTATGAGATTTTTATAAAATGTTTTGTTTTTCAGTGAATAGTAAAAATATAGTTTTTGAGTTTTTTGTGTTTTTTATGACATCATAATGATGTAATATCTAATTTAAAATTTTGGTCGACTCATGGGGATTAAAATATTATATTAGGTTTTCCAAGTGTCCAAAACAATGGGCAAATACCATGGTAAAGCTCATGGTTTTGCAAATACCACTGATGGGGTGTCCAAGGAAATTAATAAAAACTCCTTCTCTTTTGTTGTAAATACCAAGTCATTCCTTTATTTTATTTCATTCAAAAATCATTCCACTCAAATATCAGATATTATTAAATCCCAATTATTCCTCCAAAGGTTTAATCAAGCCCTCAAGGTCCTGATCCTAGAGTTTTAGAAGTTACTCTTCAAGGTAAGGGAATTCTCAACTTCTCTTTTCCATTCAAGTTCTCTAATATGTGGTATGTCTTTAAAGTTTCCATATAATGTAATTATTTACATTTTATTATGTCCTTATAATATATTATGATTATTTTATTAATGGTTTACCCCTATCCTATCTCTTTTTAATGTTTTCTAAAACCATGTTGCATAGTCATTATGCTGCACAATTTTTGTCTCAAAATCTATCTTTTTCTCAAGAAATTATCTTATTTTATTTATGTGAAAACCCAAAACTATTTAATTTCTAGGGGTATTCATAAATTCATAAAAATTAAATATTTTTTTCTATAATTTACATGCATGAAACCCTCATTCCCTTTCTATGGGTTATAAATGACATAATAATCATGTTTTAAGCACTTTTTAAAATGTCACGATTTTGATATAAAACCCATTTTTGTTATTCTCTTTGGGTTATTCATGAAATTTTTAATTATTATATATTTGGATAACATGAAAATAAATACATATTAAGGTTTCAACCTTATAGTGTTCCAATGCATTGGGTAAAGAAATTAATCTCTAGAGATGACAAGTTTTATGATACCTTGATGAATAACCTTGGTAATTTTTATGGCACCTTAGGGATGGACCGTGGTAATATGTTTATGAATGTATAAATTAAAATTTTGCCACATTTTCAAGTTATTATTCAAGTAATTATTATGATTATATTCCCCTTTATCATTTTTTATGATATTCCTCATGTTCTTCTAGATATCGCTTAAGTTCACATGTAAACTATTTCTCTTATTTTTCCTTTACTGGTCCTTATGCTCATCCATTCCTTTTATATATATACCCAAGTTTTGATTTGGATTAATTTTAATTAGGATTAAAAAATGAATAATCCTTTAAAGTTGATTATAATAATGTTATATTTTTTCATGAATTATGTACGTTTTTCCAAGACATAAAACTTGAAAGATACTTCGTTTGTAAAATGTAATACAATGTTATATAATAAAAAGTCAGGATTACATATTTGGTATCAAAGGATAGTTTATTTATTTTTGGAAATTAGGATTTTAAATTTTTAGGAATAACACTAATAAAAATATTAAATATAGGAAAACATCCTAGTATTTTGGTGAAATATTAAGTAAGTAGTTTTCAAACAAATAAATCTCTGTCTGGACACGAACAAGTGGATGTGGCTCTCGCACAGATGTATCTAGGGGTAAAACCCAAAAACACCACTTTGATCAAGACCCGAATGGGAACTAGTGCATGAAAATGTAACTTTCTGAACTCTTGGTTTGACACTCCCAGGGGATATGTTTGGTTAATCATAATCATTTTATGAATCATTATGAAGGATTTATAGAGAAATGTAATTATTGTTTAAGCATGATGTTTTAAGACATAAAAATTATTTACAAATAAAATATTCATAAATGAAATAAGTTTCTCACTAAGGATTTATTATTTTATAAAATGGTAGGCAAGAGGAGGAACTATTAAAATGGTGACCACAATGAACCATGTGCCGATGGCCCTCTAATGGAGTTCGGAATGGAAACTTTCATGAGAATTATGAACCAACTGACTCGTGTTGTGGGAAATAACTTGAATCAATCTGAGAGATCAATTTCACAATGAAGGGAAAAACTTTATATTGGGTCCTTTATGCATCAATTACCACTAAGGTTTAGTGTATCTATTGACCCATTTATTTCTAAATAGTGGATCAGCTCTATCGAAAAGATTTTTTTTGTACTCTGCTTTTTAGAACAAGAGAAGGCCACCCTGACTATTTACCACTTAGAGGGAGAAGCTGATCAATGGTGTGAACTAATTAAAAACATGATTCTAAGAGGGGAGATTGAAGCTAAGGAGTGGGAAGAGTTCATAGGTATCTTCTTCAATAATTATTTCCCTCGTTCAATGAGAAAAAAAATGGAGAAGGAGTTTCTCGAGCTAAAGCAAAAGGAGAATGAATCTGTTGGAAGATATAAGATGAACTTCACAAGACTTTCCCATTACACCTCAAGCTTTGTCATGGATCCTAATGGGAAGGTTGATATATTCTTTGGTGGAATAATACCTCATCTATGGAGAAATATATCCAACGGAGACAATGATAGATATGAGGAGATTGTGTGGAGTACTATGAAAGTTAAACTAGAGTTCAGTGAGATATAGTGGTCTCACAAATCCAATGAAAAGAAGAGATCAATGTGTCCAAGATTGGGGAGGATCTTTGATCAGGGAAGAGGAGTAAAGCAAGTGAAACTCTGTAGAGACCCAAATCTTGACGTACATGGATATTAAATTAATTTTGTGGAATACTTGATACATAACGAAAACAGACGCACAAGGACCATAATAGTTTATTGTCTTTGGAAACTCGGAAAAATAATCTTCTAATCATGGCGAAAGATCTTCAACATTTCCCACAAATATCTTCCCCTTTTGTTTTCTTACCTAAAACCTTTCTTTAAATCCTGTGGAAAAGAAAATATATAAATGGTGAGCTCAAATTTTCAGTAAGGGTAAGCATAGAGAACATAAAACAATCCATAAACATTTAAATGCAAAAAACTTGAACATAAAATCTAAACATCAAAATCATGAGCAACGACATAAATCTTGGAAGTACACAAGGCATAGATCATAAAGGAAAATCAATCATGATAAAATAGCATGGGAATAAAACATGTAATTGTGGAAAAACATTAAGCACATGATATGATTTCCATAGTATCCAAGGAATTGCTGCCAAGACCATCTTATTGGACAAAGTCTCTTTCTGAATCGAGTTCACTCCTCGTTCCAGTCCTGTAACACTGAACTGGATTAACTTACCATTCCAGCCATGTCTATCTCATGAGATATAAATCTTTACCCAATGAATTGGAGGGATATATAGGTCTCAACCATCTCATAATTAAATCATTCTTATTTGTTCCGCAAAATAAACATACATCATTCATAATAACCCAACGAATAAAATGGGTTTCATAAACAACATCCCATCATTACATAATCCATATAAAAGAAATGGATATCATTTTATAATAAGAAAAGTGAAACCATGTAAATCATAGAGACATTATACTTGAAACATACACATATGAAATAATGTCATCTTATATGGAAAATGGTTTTGATAAAACACTTAAATGAATTATTGAGGAAAATATCATTTCTTCTTCAAAATCAATTTCTTTTCACAAAACGTCATGCAATTTTAAAAGAAAAAGATTTTGTTGAAAATGTTCATGAAATATTTTTGAGGAATCTTCATGAAAATAAGGCTTTATAAAACCGTAAAAATCCTTTCATGCTCTATAAGTTAAAAAAACATTATTCTCGTACTTTTGTTGGAAAAGTCAAAAAGTACCTCGTATGGTAAAAAAAAGATTTCATACATACCATGTAGTAAAAGTAAAAAATGGGTAAAAAGGACTTTAAACATACATAAAAAAACTTTTATAAAACATTGACATGGATGATAACAATAACCCTATTAAATACTTATGAATAAACAATCTCAGATAAGAATGAGATTGGAATAATTATCCATTACCTTATGTCTGATACGCTTCGTATGTATCCGAACCTCCTGTATAATGATTTAAATAATGTAATTGAATTATTACAAAATCATATTCATTGTTATTATATCATATATGTTTTACTTAGGTATTTGTATTACCCGTTCATTTGTCAATTCCATGTTAAAGTAGTGTTTTGGGTAAAATTGTTTCATTTATCGTACGTGTTTGGACTTGTTGTTCTTGATATTATTATTACTTATATAATGATTTACTTACTTCCATAATGTAAATCATGATTTATATATCATATATATTCAGTATATATATATATATAATAGATAGATAAATGAAATTAAACACACCGTTCATGGAGATGGTAGGTCGTACGTACGCATGAACGTTGTTTTCCTTTCTTTATTGACTTGAATGGAAGTAAGTAGATGAAATATATATATATATATACATATAAATAAATCTAGTAGCTTAATTACGTCATATATTTCATTATTATTCATTATATATACTTTATAATCATTCTTTAATGGTTTGGAAAATGAATCTCATCGCGTTCGTGGAGACGGTAGTCCGTACGTACGCATGAGCGATGATATCATTCCCATGATCGTGGAATTGTATTGAAGTGTATGTATAATATTAAATAATAAATATCACTTTACAATAACAATATATAGTTATTTATTTACACCATTATACCCATCCATGTAAGGTGGTGGTGGAAAAACTGATTACACCACGGCGTGGAGACGGTATTCCGTATGTACGTACACGCGGTGATTTCGTTTTCCGTAGGATGGATAGAAGGTGAAATAGGGTTGTTTCATATTAATAATAACATATCAGTATATGAGTGATACTTATGTTATTACTTTATAATGAAACAACTAAATAAGAAGAAGTTGAAGAAGAAAGAAACTTGAGAGAATCGAAAGAAGGGATTACATCTTCTTCGACGCACCTCCTTTAAGCCTTCTCTTAAGGAAGTAGAGTTGGTCTTTTGAGAAGACCAGAACCTCCATAATGTTTCTAGGGGAGTGTAGAAGAGAAATGGGCAGTGTTTGGCTGAGCTTCAAGGCTCAAAAGGGTGTGAAGAGAAGAGGGAAGGGGTGCCCTTTTTATAAGGGAGGAGAGGGGCACCTTTGGAAAAACTCAAAATATTATTTTATAATAAAGACATATTCGGTTTATAATAGCTCCAAATTGATTTATTTAAAATATAAGGTTTGTATGGGTCGAAATAATCTCATAAAATATAGTTTATACAAGTTTAGGTTTCTATTTTAACCTTATCATTTAGATTTAACTTTAAGTTAAATAATTTTACTTTTACCATGTCTTCTTGTTTTCTTACACTATAAGGTTAATAAACTAACCATAAAAAGCCAAAAGAACCCCAAGTTGTTTATTATTAATATATATAACCTTATCTAAGTCATTTTTCCTAACCTTAGATTTTTAGGAATAAAATAACAGTTGATAATATAATATTTGTTTTAAAAACTATTTTATGTCAACTTTAACACTATTTGGTAATTGATTTTTGTGAAAATCATAACAGAATTATTAGTTCGAAAAAAGTTAATTAAATCAATAATAACATATAATATTAACCTATAAAATTAGTTTAATTCATAAAAAGTCTCAAATTACATTTATTTGGGTATTTATAACATTAATTATGTCAATATTTCATTAATAATATAATTACTGCATCATCATTGTATCATAAATAAATTAAATTATTTAATGTCTAAAAATCATAATTAAAATACCATTATGTAGGAAATATTTTTATATTTCTAATTAATATTTATAGTAGAATTTATCTTATGTATAACCCTATATTAAAAATGATTTAGTTATTAAACTTTGATTTTAACTGTTTTAACCCTTCTTTAAATAAATTAATAATAAGTGTCCTAATCTAATCCAAGTGGACCTAAATGGTCATATTTTATTTCTAAGGTTGTTTTTTGTCGAATTAAACTTATCCAATAGAATTAGGACATGTGTTAGGGTATTAATAATATCATTTTTACCCTTAATTACTCTATTTACTTTTAACCGTGGTAAATAAAAGTAAAAAGTTACTATTCACAAAAAATTATTTTCATCTCATTGAACCACATTTTAGTCCTTTATATTAACTATGTCTCTCGTATTTTTAAAATTCCACTCACCGAAGTGATAAAATTAAGTTTTATGTGAATCTGCAAATTCTCCTAGGAGGTGGGTAAAAGACGGTGAAAAGTTCAATAAAATTTTTATATATCTAAAATTATTATAAAATGACTCCAATGAATTACATTGAACTTATATAGGTATTATGTATCAATTTTGACCTAAAATAAATTTAAATAAAATAAATAATTATTTAAATAAAAAGTCTGTTTTTAAATAGTAACCCAGTGTTTTCACTATTCATCAAAAATTGAAAGTTTTAAGAAAAATACCAAAAATTCACCCTAGGATAATTTCGATATTATAAATCCAAAAATGAAGTCCATTTTTAAAAGATAAAATCTATAAAATTTCAAAAAGTGGGTATTACTATTCATAACGGCTAGTTCATAATAATATTATAATAATATCTCGTTTAGTGAAACTCGGTATTGCATACTACACACGTTATCGAGGAAGGTCTTTATTGTGTGTAATGTAAGCCAATTCAGGGCTTCGTGTAGTGAAAGCTCTATTTGGTGTTTCTTATAACATAATCAAAACTTATTTCATTTATACATTAAAAAAATCTATACATAATGTTGCGTAGAATAGTTTCTACAAAACAAACTTGAAATTGTGTGTAACATGAGCCAAGAATAGTGTTTCGTATACTACAAGTAAATACGGTGTTGCATATATCACAATCTAATTTTGGTGTAGCATACAACACAAGACATCAATGAAATTAAAAAGAATAATTCTCATAAAATATCGGGTTGTTACATTCTACCCCCCTTAAAATGAATTTCGCCCTCGAAATTCGTCGGGGTTATAAATGGTTTACTAATTGAAAGTTTCTTTCATAGAAACCCGCATCGTAAAAAGTAATACTAGAACTTCATTTTTTAAAAAAAGTTAGAAATGTAACGATTACCCAGATTAACTCATCACTGGGTTTCCACATAGGAGAACATAGGTGGAAATATGGATATGGAAGAAAAATCTAACCATCAAGTTCTGATGGAGAGTGGTAGAGAACATGGCTATGAAAAAGACAACAATCACAAAGCCATAAATTTGTGATGATCTAAGGTAACATTTGATTCATCGGATATAAGGGCACTAGGACAACATTTTTGGTTTCCAATATCATTTCCCTAAAGTTGAAAATTTTGAATTAGAAGAAATACTTGATTTTGGAACAATCTCACCGTTGGTCATTCCTTGGACAATTTCCACTTCATCTCTTAAATAAATGAAGTTGAATTTGTCATTCATGATATGTTAGTAGATCAGGTGATAAAATGATGGGTCATTCCATCTATCTCAAACAAAAGGTTAGAAAAAAGTTATCAAATATACATAAGTCTATCTATAGTGATATTAATCATATTTGGTTTGTAAAATGGGCGTATACTTCATATATCATACCACTTAATAAATTAAAACACATTTATACTAACTGGGGACTTCCTATAGGCCAGTGGTAGGCGATAAAGGCATGTCGCACTTCGGTTGTGGGTTCGATTCCCGCAACCTTGTCTGACGCGACGGGTTGTCGCCCGTCCTACAGGTTATCCTTTTTCTAAAACAATACTATTATAACAAAAAGTTCTAGCCTTAAACAATACTATCTAATGTCCCACATAATCCATTCCAATCTTTAGGCTTATCCAAAATACTTCTTTCCAAACTCATAGTATAAATAGAACGATTACTAAAAAGGTCATATAACAAGCAAGTGAATACCATCATTTATCCCTCATATATCTTGTTGGTCACATTCCAATCATGTGAATACCTTAATAATGTATTCTCTTGAAAAACGAATACCCATTGAACCTTAGTGAAATCTTGAATGCTGTCAAAAGTTAACTCTTTCCACATAACAAAATCCCAAAAAAACTATATACTCAAACCATGATATCACTTAGTCCTTATATCAATCATTAGCTCATGAATACTATCAAACATCTCATTATCTCCTTATCTCTTCAATATGCGCATATCATCTACTTTCTAAAAAAATATCTGAATAACCTTTCATGGTTACCGGTACCATTCAACATATACTTTCAAATACTTTAGGAAAAACAATAGTGTAACAATCCTTAGATGTGTCTTTATTCCATAGTACCATTACCTATACAACATAACTCTTGATAAACATAAATCATTCCACTACCTTCTTAAACCACTGACTGAGCTTCGTCATTTCTTTCATCTCATATATCATTTTTAGTCTCTTCATAATCATCAACATAAATACTACCCATACGACCATATTGATTCTATTCATGAGATTTTCCCTTAGGTCATTGGTTTGAATAATTCCCATACATCCCACATTGAAAAAATTTAATCATTGTTGATGTCGTAGCAATACCATTAGCCTTGTCCATGGTGTTAACTGAACATTTTCCTTTGTACTTACTGGCTTTGTGTCCTTCTTTTCCACACCCAAAGAATCTTCCAGTTCCTTTGAAACAATCTCCTTGATGCCTCTTACCACATGATTTACATTAGGGAAATTGAACTTTCTTTCCTCTATGATCATCATGAAACTCCATCTTTCTCTTATTATTTGAGTCAGGAAACTTTCCGAAGTTGAGATTATTGATCATATTATGAGATTTCTGATTAGGCATAATAATTATGTTTTTCCTTCCAAATATCATTTCATTTTCTTGATCATGAAGAATATCATTCCATTTTCCATCATATTCTCCATTATTGGGAATCTTCATGTTTCCAGCCATTTTCTAAAACCCAAAAAGAATGGTGTGAGAGGAAAAAATCATGCCAGGTAAAATGACAAAAAAAAATGGGTATTACCTTCCATATATAACATCTTAGGTTAAATTCTATGATCGTTACCATAATTCTAGGACTATAACCTATACTTATACTTAACCTTATGGACATCCCTAGACATACCTTAGAAATATCTCTAGGGATCTCACTAAAGTTTACGCATCCTATTTTTCAAAGGTTAACTAAACCTTTCCTCTGATACCAAATGTAGAGACCCAAAGCTTGACGTACATGGACATTATATTACTTTTTTAGAATACTTGATACATAACGAAAATAGACGCACAAGGATCGTAATAGTTTAGTGTCTTTGGAAACTCGGAAAAATAATCTTTTAATCGTGGTGAAAGATCTTCAACATCTCCCATAAATATCATCCCATTTTGTTTTCTTACCTAAAACCTTTCTTTAAATCCTGGGGAAAAGAAAACATATAAATGGTTATCTCAAGTTCTCAGTAAGGGTAAGCATAGAGAACATAAAACAATCCATAAACATTTAAATGCAAAAAAACTTGAACATAAAATATAAACATCAAAATCATGAACAACGACATAAATCTTGGAAGTACACAAGGCATAGATCATAAAGGAACATAAATCATGATAAAATAGCATGGGAATAAAACATGTAATTGTGGAAAAAAATTAAGCACATGATATGATTTCCATAGTAACCAAGGCATTGCTTCCAAGACCATCTTAGTGGACAAAGTCCCTTTCTGAATCGAGTTCACTCCTCGTTCCAGTCCTGTAACACTAAACCGGATTAACTTACCGTTCCAGCCATGTCTATCTCATGAGATATAAATCTTTACCCAATGAATTTGAGGGAGATATAGGTCCCACCCATCTCATAATGAAATCATTCTTATTTGTGCCACAAAATAAACATACATCATTCATAATAACCCAATGAATAAAATGGGTTTCATAAACATCATCCCATCATCACATAATCCATATAAAAGAAATGGATATCATTTTATAATAAGAAAAGTGAAACCATGTAAATCATAGAGACATTATACTTGAAACATACACATATGAAATAATGTCATCTTATATGGAAAATGGTTTTGATAAAACACTTGAAATGAATTCTTGAGTAAAATATCCTTTCTTCTTTAAAATCAATTTCTTTTCACAAAACGTCATGCAATTCTAAAAGAAAAATATTTTGTTGAAAATATATATGAAATATTTTGGAGAAATCTTCATTAAAATAAGGCTTTATAAAACCGTAAAAATCCTTTCATGCCGTATAAGTTAAAAAAATTCTTCTCGTACTTTTGCCGGAAAAGTCAAAAAGTACCTCGTATGGTAAAAAAAGAAAGATTCCATACATACCATGTAATAAAATCCAAAAATGGGTAAAAAGGATTTTAAACATACATAAAAACACTTTTCGAAAATAGGGACATGGATGATAACAATATCCTTAGTAAATACTTATGAATAAACAATCTCGGATAAGAATGAGATTGGAATAATTATCCCTTACCTTATGTCGGATATTTTTCATATGTATCTGAACCTCCTGTATAATGATTTAAATAATGTAATTTAATTATTACAGAATAATATTCATTGTTATTATATCATATATGGTTTACTTAGGTATTTATATTACCCGTTCATTTGTCAATTCCATGTTAAAGTAGCGTTTTGGGTAAAATTGTTTCATTTATCATACGTGTTTGGACTTGTTGTTCTTGATATTATTATTACTTATATCATGATTTACTTACTTCCAGAATGTAAGGCATGATTTATATATCATATATATTCAGTATATATATATATATAATAGATAGATAAATGAAATGAAACACACCATTCATGGAGAGGGTAGGTCGTACGTACGCATGAACGTTGTTTTCCTTTCTTTATTGACTTGAATGGAAGTAAGTAGATGAAATATATATATATACATATACATAAATCCAGTAGATTAATTATTTCATATATTTAATTATTATTCATTATATATACTTTATAATCATTCTTGAATGGTTAATCATGGAAAATGAATCTCATCGCATTTGTGGAGACGGTAGTCCGTACGTACGCACGAGTGATGATATCATTCCCCTGATCGTGGAATTGTATTGAATTGTATGTATAATATTACATAATCAATATCACTTTACAATAACCATATATAGTTATTTATTTACACCATTATACCCATCCATTTAAGGTGGTGGTGGAAAAACTGATTACACCACGGGGTGGAGACGGTATTTTGTACGCACGCACGCGTGGTGATTTCGTTTTCCATAGGATGGATAGAAGGTGAAATGGGATTGTTTAATATTCATAATAACATATCATTATATGAGTGATACTGATGTTATTACTTTATAATGAAACAACTAAATAAGAAGAATTTGAAGAAGAAAGAAACTTGAGAGAATCGAAAGAAGAGATTACCTCTTCTTCGATGCACCTCCTTTAAGCCTTCTCTTAAGGAAGTAGAGTTGGTCTTTTGAGAAGAACATAACCTCAATAATGTCTCTAGGGAAGTGGAGAAGAGAAATTGGTAGGGTTTGTCTGATCTTAAAGGCTCAAAGTGGTGTGAAGAGAAGAGGGAAGGGGTGCCCTTTTTATAAGGGAGGAGAGGGGCACCTTTGGAAAAACTCAAAATATTATTTTATAATAAAGTCATATTCGGTTTATAATAGCTCCAAATTGATTTATTTAAAAGATAAGGTGGGGATGGGTCGAAATAATATCATCCAATAGAATTTTGACAAGTTTAGGTTTCTATTTTAACCTTATCATTTAGATTTAACTTTAAGTTAAATAATTTTACTTTTACCGTGTCTTCTTATTTTCTTACACTATAAGGTTAATAAACTAACTATAACAAGCCAAAATAACCCCAAGTTGTTTATTATTAATATATATATAACCTTATCTAATTAATTTGACCGAACCTTATATTTTTAGGAATAAAATAAAAGTTAATAATATAATATTTGTTTTAAAAACTATTTTATGTCAACTTTGACACTATTTGGTAATTGATTTTTGTGAAAATCATAACAGAATGATTAGTTCGAAAAAAGTTAATTAAATCAATAATAACATTTCATATTAACGTATTAAATTATTTTAATTCATAAAAAGTCTCAAATTACATTTATTTGGGTATTTATAACATTAATTATGTCAATATTTCATTAATAAGATAATTACTGCATCATCATTATGTCATAAATAAATTAAATTATTTAATGTCTAAAAATCATAAATAAAATACAATTATGTAGGAAATATTTTTATCTTTCTAATTAATATTTATAGTAGAATTTATCTTATGTATAACCCTATATTAAAAATGATTTAGTCATTAAACATTGATTTTAACTCTTTTAACCCTTCTTTAAATAAATTAATAATAAATGTCCTAATCTAATATAAGTGGACCTAAATGGTCATATTTTATTCCTAAGGTTGTTTTTGGTCGAATTACACTTATCAAATAGAATTAGGACATGTGTTAGGGTAATCATAATATCATTTTTACCATTAATTACCCTATTTACTTTTAGCCGTGGTAAATAAAAGTAAAAAGTTACTATTCACCAAAAATTATTTTCATCTCATTGAACAACATTTTAGTCCTTTATATTAACCGTGTCTCTTGGATTTTTAAAATTTTACTCACAGAAGTAGTAAAATTAAGTTTTATGTGAATTTGCAAATTCTCCTAAGAGGTGGGTAAAAGACGGTGAAAAGTTCAATAAAATTTTTATATATCTAAAATTATTATAAAATGACTCCAATGAATTACATTGAACATATATAGGTATTATGTATCAATTTTAACCAAAAATAAATTTAAATAGAATAAATAAATATTTAAATAAAACGTCGGTTTTTAAATAGTAACCCAGTGTTTTCACTATTCATCAAAAATTGAAAGTTTTCAGAAAAATACCAAAAATTCACCCTAGGCTAATTTCAGTATTCAGAATCCAAAAATGAATTCCATTTTGAAAGATAAAATTTATAAAATTTCAAAAAGTGGGTATTACTATTCATATCGGGTAGTTCATAATAATATTATAATAATATCTCGTTTAGTGAAACTCAGTATTGTGTGCTACACACGCTATCGAGGAAGGTCTTTATTGGATGTAATGCAAGCCAAGTCAGGGTTGCGTGTATTGAAAGATCTATTTGGTGTTGCGTATAACATAATCAAAACTTATTTCATTTATATATTAAACAAAATCTATACATAATGTTGCGTAGAATAGTTTCTACAAAACGAACTTGAAATTGTGTGTAACACGAGCCAAGAATAGTGTTGCATATACTACAAGAAAATACGGTGTTGTGTATATCACAAGATAATTTTGGTGTAGCGCACAACACAAGACATCAATGAAATTAAAAAGAATCATTCTCATAAAATCTCATGTTGTTACAAACTCCCCACATGTAATAAATGTGGGAAGAAGAATTCGGGGAATTGCCTTCTTAGGAGAGGGAAGTGATACAAGTGTGGAAGAGATTTCCATATCACATGGAATTATCGTAGTGAGGTGAAGCCCCAACTTACCAACACTAACGAAAAAGGGAATATGGTGTAAGCCCAACCTTAAGTCTAATGATTCAAGTGTGGAAAGCTTGGGAACTTTTCCAATAACTGTCTAAATATGAGGGCAGTGGAGGGGAATCACCATCATCCTTAGAAAAGGATAAGGGATAAAGGTCATGATTTTGCTATCACAACAGCTGATGTTGAAGCTCCAAGTGATGTGGTGGTATGTACTCTTGTTGTTATCTCAAATCTAGCAAGTACTTTGATTATGGTTCTACGCATTCTTTTATTTCCTCCAAGTTTGCAAAGAATTTTGAATCAACCCCTGAATTTCTAAAAGTAGAGTTATCATTCAAGACTCCTAGTGGTTTTATCTAAGCATCATCAGTGTTCATAAACTCTAGTATTTACTTTAGTGAGCATAATATTTTCTCAAATATAGTAGTAATTCCCATGTTGGAATTTGACATTATACTAGGGGTGGACTGGCTCTTAAAGTAAAATGCTAAGATCAAATATAGAACCAAGTAAATATCAATATTCTTGAATGGAAAACCTAAAATTATATTCCAAGGATAGATTTTTCAACTAGAGATTTTTCTAGAAGAACCTCCTATAGAATTATTTATGGAGTTGGTCGGTGATGATAAAGAAGGAAATGAAAGTATAATGATATAAAATGTCCCCATCATCTAGGAATACATTGACGTATAACCTGAGGAGTTACCCAGACCTCCCCCAGAAAGAGAGGTAGAGTTATCCATTGAACTCATACCTAGATCTCATCTGATATCAAAGACCCTACATAGGATGGAAAATGTGAAGATGGAAGAATTAAAGAAATAACTCCAAGATCTTTTGGAGAAGGGTTTTATCTAACTGAGTGTGTCTCCTTGGGGAACACCTGTTCTCTTTATGAGGAAGAAGGATAGATCAATATGGATATGCATTGATTATAGAGAACTGAATAGGATCACAGTAAAGAAAAAATACCCTCTTTCCAAGAATTGATGACTTATTTGACCAACTTTGTGGGGCTCAATTCTTCTCCAAGATTGATCATTGATCTGGTTATAATCAATTGATGGTAAAGAAATAAGATATTCAAAAAACCTTTTTCCAATCAAGATATGGGCATTATGAGTTTGTTGTTATGACCTTTAGACTAACTAATGAACCTTTTATTTTTATGGATTTTATGAATATAATCTTTAAGGAATACCTTGATAATTTTGTGATAGTTTTTATTAATGATATTATGATATATTATAAAAGTCATGAGGAGCTTGAGGATCATATAAGTGTTATTTTGAAAACTCTATAGAAGGAAAAAAAATTGAAAAGTTTAGAAAGTGTGAGTTTTGGTTATAATAAGTTTCTTTCTTGGGGAACATTATAACTAGTGAAGGAATATCAATTGACCATGAAAAGACAAAGGTTATAAATGAGTGGCCTCATCCTACAACAGTAACTGAGATTCATAGTTTCCTTGGATTAGAAGTATATTATAGGAGGTTTGTGAAAAACTTTTCACAGATTTCTAATCCATTAACCAAGTTAACTCAAAAAAGGGTCAAGTTCATCTGGACAAAGAAGTGTGAAGAAAGTTTCCAAGAGTTGAAGAATAGATTGATTGTTGCACCTATGTTAACTATACCCTCAATCAGAGAAGGATTTGTTATTTTTAGTGATTCATATCTAAAAAGGATTGTGTACGTCCTCATGAAAAATGAAAAAATCATTGGCTGTGCATCTCAATAGTTGAATCTACATGAGTAGAACTATCCTATGCATGATTTGGAGCTGGTTGTGGTTTTTTTCCTCTAAAAATATGGATACACTATATTTATGGGGAGAAATGTGATATATACATAGACCATAAAAGTTTGAAGTATATTTTGACATAAAAGGAATTGAACATGAGATAGAGGTGGTGATTGTAACTTATTAAAGACTAGGATTGTTCAATTAATTATCACCCTAGAAGAGAAAACAAATTTGTTGATGCATTAAGTAGGAAAGACCCTATTGTTATGGAAATTATGAGGATTCAAGGAGATCCCTTGATCAAATACCTAGTAAAACTATACATGGTAATTTTAAGGGAATGGATATCATCAACCCTATCCCAAATGATTTACCAACTATAATTACTAAAGAAGATCAAGAAATCTCAAAAATAATATCCTTTGTTACAGAAGAAGTTTAAGGTTGTGAAGGATGGGAAGTTTCCTGAGTTCAATATTGATCAATAAGGTTTACTGAAATTTCATAAAATACTATGTATTCCATATATTTCTAGAAATAAATATGGAGTTGATGGATGAATCTCATAGCTCTACATTCTCTATAAATCCTGGAAGCACAAAAATGTATAGGGACCTTCGTGATCATTGTTGGTGGGATAATATGAAAAGGGATATTGCTGACTACACTATAAGGTGTCTAGTATTTCATTAAGTGAAGTAAGAGAGACAACTTCCTAAAGGGGTATTACAACCACTTCCCATACTAGCATATAAGTGGGACAATATCACTATGGACATTGTCACTGGTCTTTTGAGAACTTCCAAAGAAAACAATGTGATATGGGTTATAATGGACTATCTCACCAAGACTTCCCATTTTATCTCTATTCAGGAATATTTCTCTATTGATAAACTTTCCATGATTTACGTGAAGTAAGGGGTAAGGATACATGGAGTTCCACTTTCTATCATATCTGATAGTGATCCAAGGTTCACATCAAAATTCTAGAGAAGCCTTCAACATGTTCTTTGTACTTGATTGAATTTCAGTACGGCCTATCACCCCCAAACTGATGTCCAATATGAAAGCACTATTTAGAAACTTGAGGATATACTGATAACATGCTAAATAGAATTTAAAGGTTGATGATATCAACATCTCCCATTAGATGAGTTCTCGTACAATAATAGCTTCCACTTGAGCATTCAAATGGCACCCTATAAAGATCTATATGGGAAGAAATGTAGAACTCCTATTTGTTGGGATGAATCTAGTGAGAGAAAGCATCTTGGGATTGATCTTGTGCAAGAGATGATAGAAAAGGTTCATTCCATCCAACAACACATAAAGGATTCTCAAAGTCTTCATAAGAGTTTTTCTGACAACTGTCGAAGGGACTTAGAGTTTGATGTTGGTGACAAGGTATTCCTTCGAATTTCTCCTTGGAAGGGATTCATGAGGTTTGGGAAGAAAGGGAAGCTCAGCCCTAGGTACATTAGCCCCTATGAAATCCTTGATCATGTAGGAGTTGTGGCCTATTAGCTTGAACTTCCTACAAATCTAGCACAAGTTCATGATGTATTCCACGTATCCCTATTAAGGAAGTACATACCTGACCCTTCACATGTACTGAATCTAGAGTTGGTACAACTGGAACACAGCCTATCTTATGAGGAGCATCCAGTGGAGATCTTGTATCATAGATACAATGTTCTATGTAACAAGACTACCCACCTCGTTAAAGTGTTGTGGAGGAACCAAAAATATGAAGAAGCCACATGGGAACCAAAGGAGACTATGAGGTAGAAGTGTCCACCCCTTTTCTCTTATAAGGGTACAAGTTGAAATTTCGGGGACAAAATTTCTTAAGGGGGGAGAATGTAACGACCTAAACTTTTGAATAATATTTTTTTTCCTGAAAATGTATGTTTTACTGTGTCATAATCAATAAAATTATATAAGTATAATTTAAATGTAACCATCAAGTTTTGACTAATATATAACTGTTGGTTAATATGACCATTGAAAATAATAATAATTTTTATTGTAATAATTATTGTTTATAAATAGAAATGATAATGGATAATTAATGAAGAAAGAAGATTCGATGGCCTCATCTAGTAGACTCAGGCCGTACGAAGCCCATTTGTTGGAACTTGAGAAGGAGGTAGCATCACTAGGATTTACTCTGGACCAAACCCAAGTTAAGCTTCAACATGTTAAGCTTTAATGAAATTGCATACAGGAGAAGTTCAAGTTGATAAAAATCACCACTCAAGCAATGTTGTCCGAGCTGCCCCAAGATTCTATCACCATTGCACACCTTACTCTTAGGTCTTATGTAGGTGTTATAAGGGGTTATGTAATGAGGCCTTAGTAACTTTGTGTAATCCATTTTTATAAATAAAATTTTTATTTCTTATTATGGTAAAATAACCATCATTGGTTAATTTCAAATGTCAAAATTAATCTAGGTTCAATTTTTAGTTTTTTTCTAAGAAGTTTCATATTATTGATGAATATTGAAAAAAAATTATTTTAAAATATTTTTTTTACTTTAAATAATTGATACTGTGAAATTATTTTCAAAAAATGGACATATATGGTTGTAATCATTAAGAAATTTAGAGTTTGATAAGATCAACTTAATTTTTGGTGAATAGTAAATTTTGAATTGTAATATTACCCCTATGAATAGAAATATGACCAGTGGAATAGTAACCTCACCTATGGAATTATAAATGTAATTTAGGTATCTTGAATGGTAATGTGATATAATAGTATAAGTAAATAACTATTTTAGAAATTATTAGTTAAGTATTAGTTTTTTTAGTAAATAGTGATTTTACTTAAAAATTAAATTTCTAATATTTAAAAATTTTCTTTCATAAAATGGAGTTCATTTTTGAATTTAGAAAATTTATATTAGGTTAGGGTGAATTTATTAGTTTTTTATAAAATGTTTTGTTTTTTCAATGAATAGTAAAAATATAGAGTTTTTTAGTTTTTGGTGTGTTTGATGACAACATAATGATGTAATATGTAATTTAAAATTATTTTAGACTCATGTGGATTAAAATATTATATGAGGTGTCCCAAGTGGCCAAAATTATGGTCAAATTCTCTGGTCAATCCCACGGTTTTTCAAATACCACCGTTGAGGTTCCCTCAAAAATTAATAAAAAACTCCCTCTCTTTTACTATAAATACCAAGCCATTTCATCCTTTTATTTCATTAAAAAATAATTATAATATAATATCTAATATTATTACCTCCCAAGGAGTCCTCCCAAGGTTCTCTCAAACCCTCAAGGTCCCGATCCTAGAGTTTTAGAAGTTACTCTTCAAGGTAAGGGAATTCTCAACTTCTCTTTTCCATTTATGTTCTCTTTTATGTGGTATGTATTTAAATTTTCCATACCATGTTATTATTTCCATTTTATTATATATCTATAATATATTATGAGTATTTTATGAATTTTTTACCCCTTTAACTTCTCTTTTTAATGTTTTATAAAACCATGTTGCATAATTGTTATGCTGTAGAATTTTCATCTCAAAATATCTCTCTTTTTCTCAAGAAATTATCTTATTTTCCTTATGTGAATACCCAAACCTATTTCATTTCTAGGGGTATTAATAAATACATAAAAATGATATATTTTATTCTTTAATTTACATATATAAAACCCTCATTCCCTTTCCATGGGTTATAAATGACACAATGATCATGTTTTTAAGCACTTTTTAAAACATCGTGATTTTGATATGAAACCCATTTTTGTTATTTTATTTAGGTTATTTATGAAATGTTTGATTATGATATATGTGGATAACATGAAAATAAATAAATATTAAGGGTTCACCCTAATATTTCTCCAATTAATTGTGCGAAGAAATTAATCTCTAGAGATGACAAGTTTTATGATACCTTGGTGAATAATCTTGGTAATTTTTATGACACCAAGGGGGTGGACCTTGGTGATATGATTATGAATGTCTAAATTAAATGTTTCAGCCAAATTTTCAAGTTATTATTCAAGTTATTATTATTATTATATTACTATTTGTCATTTTTTTATGATATTTCTCATGTTCTTATAGATATCGCCCGAGTTCACATGTAAATAGTTTCTCTTGTTTTTCCCTTACTGGGTCTTCTTCTCACCCTTTCCTTTAATGTATGTCCCCAGGTTATCATTTGTGGTAATTTTACTTAGGATGAAAAAATGAATAATAATTTCAAGTGGATTAGAATAATGTTATATTTTTTCATGAATTATGTACCTTTTTCCAAGTCATTAAACTTTAAAGATACTATGTTTATAAAATGTAATACAATGTTATGTAATAAAAAGGCAGGATGCCATAACTGGTAACCCTATTAGGGGTCAAATTTAAGATAAGTATGACCCTAGAATCCCACCTCCAATGGTTCATGAATTTGAGACTAGCACCAAGGGTATGGAAAGAATAAGTTAGGAGGAATTACCCAAAATGTATAAATTTTATGGATGATAGAAAGATCCATCAATCAATATTATCACATTAATAATAAATAAATTTTCTCAATAAATTAATGTTATTTCATATAATCCATAATAAATTAAAATACCAAGAAAAAAACTAGGTACTGACAACAAACTCCAACAGTTCCTGAATAACTCTACCAACTATTAACACCCAACTCAATCAGTGACTAGATCCTATAGACCTAAAAAAATTATAACATATATGGGTTGGGCATACATGTATACTAATTAATATAATACCTAAAACCTTTATTGAAAATGTGAAATAAGCACCCTAAATCATAGTAAATAAAAAAATGAAACCAAATCGATACCTAACATATAAAACCATACCTCATTCTCACCAAGGCTTTATCACAAAGTAACACATAGACGTAAGTTGATGTTATATCAATAATATATTCATAAGAAAGGTGCCTTGCCTTAACTTCCACACTATTTCATCACTCTCATGTCCTAATGAAAATTTTCAAATTCTATAATCCCTTATAGAATTTATGCACCCTTCCCCAAGTAACTATATTACAAGAACATCTCATCTTTCACTTCATGAACACATATCTAAACCATAGCTAATCACATATAAAAATGAGTAAAAATCAAAAAATCCACCACAAATAGTATATTATCATCTTACCTAAATACATCATATCATATTCAAGTAAACCTATGGTAACTTTAGCCACTATAACCAGAATAAATGAATGTTTTATAACCACAAGTCATTACAGACTGTACACACATGTATCATAAAAATGAGATCCATCACAACCCTTGTAAACATATACCATATTCCTGATGACATTACATATTGTATAAGCTTACACATCTTATTTAATTTGATGTTATATCTTGGAAGAGTGAGTATTCATCCATCCATTACTTTTCAAACCTGAATGTTGGGGAAAACACTTGGAACCAAAAAAAATTGTGCATCATCTTCCCACCCTACTTGAATAGTGAAGAATATTAAGTAATAAAATATAATGAATAAAAATTTTCATAACTAAACTATGGGAAATAACCTATCCCTAAACTCAACTATAGTGAGAATCCCATATGTCACCCAACTTCTACTATTAAAGGCTAGGATACTAGAGTCTATATCATCATATAATCATGAAGATTCATCATCATTATTCATTTTAATTTAGTAATTATAAATTACCAAGTATTCATTAATCACATTAAAAAATTTAGGTCTAATCATTTCATTTTAACATAGAATAAAATGCTTTTAAAATTCATATTTCAATTTTTAGGTTCTCATCAAATGCTCTTAGGTAATCTATTCCAACCATCCCATGGTTTTTTATATTTCACCACTACCATAATCATTCATTCATAATTCATATTAAATACCATAATCTAGGAATTCTAGGACTTTAAATGAAATACCAAAAGGTATATGCACTCATAGTGTAAAGACAAACTATAATGGGTAGTTGTAAATAAAAATAAATGACCATCTAGAAAATGAGACATCAAAAGGAAAACATCATTTAAAATTGGAAATACCATATCTCATCCTATATGAGTGAACCAATCAACAACCCAACACAATAATCTAGCAATAGAAAATCATAGCTCTCAACTTACAACATCTATCACATTATCAACATTATCTCAACAATAGGCAATAACCAAGCCTAGCTCTCAGCTTTTGTCATCCATACCTATCCAATATCCCAACTATAATAAATCCCACATATCAAATAATATAATTTATCTCCCATAAAAGAGTATATATATTTATATAAAAGAACTTATTTTTATTAAAATACTCAATTGAAAACCAAGGTCGTAACCCCGAGGTATAGAAGACAAAAACAAATAAGGATGCACTCCCATTGACCAAAAGTGTTTAATTTAAGAAAACAAGATTTTTCATTACCCTTTTAAATTAACTAGTTCATTTTGAATAGGTTTCAATATCAAGAAACCTAACATAAACAGCTAATAATAGTTATTATTCAATCATAAACATGCTTCAAATAATACTTTTATATTCAAATATTTTGAAATAAAGGATGGTAAATTAAATTCACATATATCCATCATAATTTACATTATCATATCATATTTATGTTTTTTAACCAATTTCAAACATATCATCCATGAAAAGGAAAAATATGAATCACATCAATCAATTTAACACTACATAGAAAATATCAAGAGGTGTCCAATTATAGAAAAAACCACATACGATCATTGTATCCAACTATATATTTTATTCTTCCTTAATTTTATAGATTATCAACTTTGTCAGTTTTATTCAATCATTTACCCAAAATATATAAGGCATGTTAATTCCACACATGCACACAAAAAAGGTGGATTCATGGATCACATACATTTACATGAATATTCCAATGTTATTTGAGAATAAATGAAAGAACATGAATATATATCCAAATCAACTTTTTGGTGAGGGACTCATGATTCTTATAGATATACCATAGTGTATATTTAATTATTAATAAATAGATATCCCCTAAAAATGAAGGAAATAAACATCAAAAACATGGTGAGAGTTAATGGGATACAATGAGAGAAATTGAGAAGAAAAATCTTACCTTATTTCACCATGAAAAGATACCTAAATTCTGGGGAGATAAAACCTAAAAAGGGGGGATTAATGATTTGGAAAGAGGTTCTCCGATCACCTAGGTTCCATAGGAGAAGGTAGAAAATTAGAAAAGGCATATAGGAGTTCTAAATTTATATAAGTTGGTTAAAATATAAAACCACAACTGTCCTGATCCACTCCCTCTAAAGGTACCCCTCTTGGCATAGCAAGGAATTAAGAGAGATAATAGCCCCTGAGTATGACCTTCAGTGGGCCCTTAGGTTGGTGACTAGAACTGAGGATAAAAAAATATCAAATATAGAATGTATTACCCTTAATAGATATAGTGGGATCTGAAAATATGATACCTATCACCAAGAAACTACATGATATAAATAAAATTAAAAATAAATACCATCCCATAATGAATGTATAATGTAAAAAAATACAATGATTCTCCAAATAAATACCCAAAAGAAATCCTACAACAGTGACTCAGCAATAGCTCTAATGTTTGGATTGGTAATTTCTATCATAGTCCCTATAGTCTTCATGGAAACCTAGAAAACATTTTGTATATATATGGGGTGAGAATAACATGTATACTCAGCATGATAATACCCAAGGTCTCTGGTTCACATAAAAAAAGAGCATACTAATTCACCAGTATAAAAGTAGAACCAATACTCACCTAAATAGGTAAACAAACAACCACATCCTTACCATGTAATTCTCACCAAACAACACATCCAAGTATAGTAACATAATAAGAAGAATATCAATATAGGGAACCCCGCATGACTTTATCATTGATTTACCAATCTCACTCTCCGATTTCATACATCTTGGTGCTCCCATCACTTTCATAAAAACCTACCATAAGATACCTGAGAAACTATATCATACCAACCACCCCATGTGTAACTGTTCATCACATCCTACCTGAAGACACCTCGGCAACCTCATCATTCTAATAACCTCTTCTGAAACTGGTCATCACATCTGCATCCTCTCATAACTACTTCTAGATATCTAGGATAGTTAAGTATTATGAATATTAAAGAAATAAACCTCATTTCCTCCTCTTACTATGCACAATCCCCACTATGAACCACCTCGTCAATCTCATTAACAAAACCATAAGTACACTATGCTCGCAATACATCACAGCCTATGTATGGGAACCTTACTTTGAAGAGAGAGGAGGGAAGAGGGGGTATCCATCCATCCATCCTCACCATCTTGGATGTTGGGAAAATTACCCCCCCCCCAACATTTGGGTGTTGACGCATAGTGCTCGATGTGGGAAGATGTGTATAAAAATCACAATGAAAATAAAAGATATAATAGTCACACACAATCCCAACTTATGTGTTTATAACAAGAGTACCATCACAACTCACAACATTACTACATGCTCTCGCAAACTTCACCACATTTTCATCCACCTCTAAATGCATCACACCACACAAGAAATACACAACTAAAAGGCACATTTCTTCTTTTCCTTTTATGTTAATTCATTTCTAGATTTTCAATTATCAACCATCACCTTTTTATCAAGATCATTCATTTCATGTTTGATAAAAAAACACCTTTACCAAACTTCACATATTGGATCAAGAGTTCATTATCCATTCCAACCCATGACATTTCAATTTTATCATTAACATTTCATTACATCACTACCAACCAACTAACACAAACATAATGTAACACAACACAACACATCCCAATTTTTCCTTGTTAACAATCCCCAAATTTCAACCACATATCACAATGACCTCATATCACAACCAATACACATTCATTATATCAATAAGACCCATGTATCAACAATTATACAACAAAAATCATTTCACCATATTGTATCCACCACAAATCACAACTTTAGTTTTCAATAATGGGCTCTTAACATATTCATTTCAATATTTATAGGGGTATTCTCGCACAATTAGAAATTCCATGGGCAATAAATTAATTATCCATATATACATTCTTATCCATTTTCATATACGATTAATTAAATTAATTTATCACAACTAGGTTTACTAATTTTCAATGTCCATTAAAATATAACAAAACTCAACATAAGTCAAATATTGAGAAAATAGAAATCATTATCAATAATATATAAATATCTCAAGAATAATTAAAACTCATGTGATTCCTTCTTTCTCATTCCAATTTAATTAACCAATTAATTATCTTCATTAAATTGGTGGACACTATCTACCCAAATTAAGGAGAAAGCATGATATTCCCATATGTGAATCTAAAGTATTGAAGATGAAGTATCCCCTTACTCAAACAAAGATTTCCAATTTGTTGTGAAAGGTTGGAATAAGAGGAATATAACCACAAAACACCACAATATAAGGAAAAACCTTGATCAAATTTAGAATTTATGATGCTTGATCTCCATATTCTAAGATTCAAATCCCAAAGGAGAGGGTTAAAAGCCTCCTAATATCTCTTAGGAGACATCTAAGGTGTGATAGGAAAGACTATAAAAAGGTAGATTTCATAGGGGCTTGAGAATTTACAGGATAACTAGAATAGAACACCATGGAACAACACACTTTAATAAGGCACAATAGTACTCACATGGGACAAGATTGGGATATAAAGGGAGGGACCACACTGCAATGGGGTTGGTCAAAACCACATTCGAGAAATGTGATGTGGTCCAGTTCACATATCTAATAAGCCAATAAATGGACTATGGCACAAGACAATCTTCCACACCATAGAATTAAACTACCAAAAAGAATGATAAACTACAACCCAACTCTATGGTGTAGCTACCTCAAAAAAGAAAAAACCACAAGAATACCTCCTCTGGGACTCAACACCACATGCCATCTCTCTCTATGCCACAACTATGACAAAAATGGAAGAACTATTGAAAATATGCCTCTAATTATCTATGTTTCAACTGAACACTCTACACTGTAGGCACCCATATTACAATGCAGCAAAAACCCCATGCTGTAAAATTATTATCCATCTAAAATATTAGCTATAACTCTACCTTTCACTCCCCAAATCCCTTGGGACTTCCCCTAAACACCACTATAACCTGAATTTTCATAAAGAAACTGGTCATAATTTCTATAAAGTTATATTAGATACCTCTTAAATGATTATCCACTTAAAAAATCAAAACTAAACCCAAAAAGAGGAAGGGAAGAATCTGAAAAAACCATCCTGTGAGATACCTATCAGGTATCTTGTTACAAATGAAACATTTCCACTATCTCACACCAACCTCAAACCGAATATTTTCTATAAAACCATCCACACAACCATTCCAAACTCCACACAACCTAATCCAATTCTTACCAAAAATATTATACAGTACTTTCCCCAAGCATAAAAATCATAGAAACTCACCCTTCACATCAATATATTGTCTTCTTTGGGTGGAAATGACTCACTCATACAGTTTTAAATGTGTTGTAATATAACATGTCTTGATTAGGAAGGAGAATTTCCCCTCTTCATATGTTGTAAGATTTAACACACATCATTAGAAAGGGAAAAATTTATATATCCTAGACTAGAAAAATTAAATCATCACATCATCAAAGAAAAAAAGGCAATACAAAACTCAAAAAAACTTTGGGTATGGGGCTTGCACATACGTCTCACATTCCCATGTACTCTCTTCCAATCAACCATGAATCCATAGTACATGAACCAAATGGATAGTTCATCCATGAAACACCTTCTCTTGATGATACTGGATCCCTACTAGTCTTTCCATAAATATCGTGTCATCCTTGATATCCAACTATCCCCAATCAATGATGTGGGAGTCATCATGAAGATATCAATGAATTTGAGATATGTAAAAGACTTCATGGATATTGTCTATCCCTGGTGGAAGAGCCAATATTCCACCATGACATCATACTCTAATACCTCTAAAGTCTGAATTAACCAAGGAGAAAGCTTTCCCCTCCTTCCAAACCCCCACTACCCATGAAGAAGAGAAACCTTTAAGAATGTGCGGTCCACAACCTTGAAATATAATGGCCTTCTCTTGTGATCAAAATAAAATTTTTGTTTGTATTGAGATACTTTAATTATCTCAATAACACTATGAACCTTCTCTGTCATGATTTTCAACCCTTTGAGACTGAGAACTATTGAATCCCCAATATTGACCCAACATAAAATAGAACCACATGGCCTCCCATACAAAGCCTCAAAAAGGAAAATACTAATGGATGAGTGGTAACTATTTTTATAAGCGAAATAAACTAAAGGAAAGTGCTTTACCAAGATTCAAAGAAGTCCAAAATGAATTCATGTAATATATCCTTTAGTGTATAGAAGGTTCATTCATTCTTTCCATCTATCTAAGTGTGTAAAGTAGTGTTGAGGTGTAACTGTGTGCCAAAATCATGTTGCAATCCTCTTCAAACTCACTATATAAAATTAGTGCTTGAATTAGTGATAATATACCTCAAAAATCAATATATATTCACAACCTCATCCACATAACTCCTTTATAAAACATCCTTAGTGCTCAAATCCTTTATTGGTAGGAAGTGAATCGACTTCTTCATTTGATCAATGATTAACTAGATAACATCATATCCTCCTAGATCTCATAGTAATCATGTGAATAATTCCACTAATATTCCATCTCACTTTAACCTGAGAACATCCAGGGGATATAAAAAACCACTAGGAACATAATGATTTGATTTCACCTACAGGAAGACCAGACATCAATCTACAAACTCTTCCGCCACCCATTTCATCCTGGTCCATTAAAAATGAATTTTCAAACCAAAGTACATATTATAAACTCATGGGTGCACTAATAAAGGTGATTTGTGAAATTCATGAAGGACTCTCTTATGAATCTTTATTAGGAAGAAAAACCTCCCCTAAAATAATATCCAGTTTTTACCATCCTCTAACCACCCCTCATGGGTATCACCATAGCCATCATGGTCATGCATCACTTCCACCTATGAGTCTCCCAACCAAGACTCCTCCACTTAATGCATCAAATAAGACCTCACTATCATCAGAAAGAGGATACCTCCTTCATCAACCACCTTTTCATATAAGTAGAGAGATACTGACTCCTCCATCACCCTCTAAGAATCTCCAGACTCTTGAATAAAATTCCTCCATGAATCCATGCTCATTATGTAGACATGAGAGAATATATACCTCAAGATCTTATGATTGGTAAATACCACAAAGCATTCTTCAGTGAGGTAATGTCACCACAACTTTAGTAAAAATAAAACCACTAATAGATCTAGATCATGGGTGGAATAGTTACAATCATAGGGATATAATTTCTTAGAACCTTAAGTGATCACTACCTTATGATGCAACAAGACACATCCCAAGAACAGATAGGAATCATCATAAAAGACCTCAAACATCACCCTTCTTCTAGAAACTAAAGCACTTGAGCACTGATAATCATTCCCTTAAGGTAGTCAAAAACTTTCTGGAATTAATCAGTTTAGATAAAATCCTAGTATTTCCTGGTTAAATCTATCAATAGGGTTAAAAGAATGATAAATAAAATATGAACCTTTGGTAATAGCCTATGATACCGATGAAATTGTAAAACTTTACAAAGTTATTGGGTTATTTCCACGAAAAAACTAAATTGGTCTTTAATGGTTCCATGACCACACCTTGATATGACACCACATTCCAATGGAAATTCACCACCCAAGATCAAAAAAATCACTATGATAACTTTACATAGATTCAGGGGTGTCAAAGGACCTCTAAGAAAACTCTAATATGGTTGGCATGCTCCTCATCTAGCTTTGATTGGATCAAGATGTTATTGATAAGCATGACTATGAACTCAACCAAGAACCCATGGAACACAACATTCATGATCCCCATGAAAATAGATGGTGTGTTTTTTAAACTAAATAGCATAAACAAAAACTTAAAGTGTCCATACCTACACCTGATTAAGCCTTCGATAGTCTATTCACAACCTCGTAACACCATCTGCATTCTTGGAGGATAACACTAGAGCACCCTACAATGACACAGTGATCTGGATGAAACTTTTTTACATAAAATCATCTATATGCATCCTCAACTACTACAACTTAGAGGTCTCCATTAGATTGTAGGTCATTGAAATCATAAAGACACATATTTTTAACTCTATCCCAATATCGATCTCACGTCATGGGGGTTGTGTCCCAAACTCCTTGAGAAAAACATCTAGAAACTCCTTGAAAACTCATAGAGAGTCCCCCATCCTATCTCCCACTAATTTCACTAAAAACTATACTATAAAGAAAATAAGGGTCACCACATGTATACTATCCATCTAAGGACCTCACAATCCAATGAAAACTATATATTGACCATCAACATCTAATAAAATGACCTTACCCTAGATTTAATTAATAATTTCACACATGAAATATATCCAATCAATGTTAAAGATGGAATTATATGACTATATATGTAGAAAACAAAGATCCTTATATCACTGATGATGGATCATCATCAGTATACACCCCAACAAACATCAAACAAGATATTCTGACCTATGATTGGTTTAGTCATCACTAAGGGCATGAGATGCCTCTCTAAATTAATTCCCAATGCTCAGATGAAGTTTGGTTAACCAAAGGAGTGATAGGTTCTTTAATCAAAAAATTCTATAAAAATGGTATATGACAAGATAATAATACCTATAATGATCCCTATCCCCTCTAGTTTCAGTACCTCTATATAATTAAATTGTCTAATCCTAGCTCCCCTAACTCACTATTGATTGACACCTCTATATCCATTCTTAGGTTAGGGTCCTTGAATGCGAGGAACATTCGAAGGTCATCCCCTTCCTACCTCAACTCCTCTCGATGGAGCATAGGCCTACTACCCTTGTTGCTAAAATTGTATTGATGGAGGATAATGTTGAGGATGACATTGAACCTGACCACCACAACTATACTAAGATCCAAGATCCACTAGACACTAATTTTGGTGATTAAAAAGAACCCACAGATGTTGTACACTGGTCAAAATCCCCTAGGATAATCTCAGAATCCACTGGCCCCAGAATACTAGAAATGAATTTAATGGGGTCGACTCCCTACTGGTCAGAACCTCAAGGGCCCTAACACCTAAGATTTTCTATTAAAAACTCTACCCCTCTAGGAACCATGATAGTTCCCCTCTCATGTTAACCCTCGTTTCAAGTGTATACACTTGATCACCTATGCCTTATTATAAACCTACATATAGGTTGATAAGAAAAAAAGAGTAACTATATACTAAATATAAGGGAAGAGTTACTTTTTAAGGAACTATGCATGAGATGCCTCGTTAGGGAAAATATTGAGGGAAATTTTTAAAAGACCCTTGAACTTTATCCCAAGATCCCTCACGGACATACTTTACTACTGGATAAAAAGCATCTTTTGCCTCTTCATTTTCTTCATGGTTGACAATAAGAACTCAAATAAAAACTCTTTCTAGAAGTTTTAATAAGAAGCACCCCCCCCCCCCTTCCTCTCCCCAAGGTTTAACACCCACAACTGATTCACTGCACCTCTCATATGACTAACTGCTAATGGAACCTAGTACTTTACCCGAGCATGAATCAAACCAAAATTGATCTCAAGTTCCTTCAACCAGAACTCTATCTCCAGATCAGATACATTTCCCTTAAACCTTTTTTGATCTTTCTACTGAAAGGAATTAAAAAACCTCTAAGACTAACCATCCTCCTTAACCAGATCAACCCTTTGGCAGTCAAATGGGTCATCCTGTTAAAACTCACCAAATTGATCCACATGCGGGCAATATCTAGGAGCCATAACTAAAAAATTAAGAAAGGATTTACTAATATTGGTAGTATAAAATTTTAATAAGGTTTATTAAATTAATTCATTTTAACTTCCCAAGTCTACTAAAATCAGATAAGAGAACAAATAACCATGATACATTTACCTCTCCTAGGTCTCTTCCCTACAAGAGACACCACATCACTTTGTCATGTGATAGAATCATAATCCTAGCATTGGATCACAAGGGGGATTAAAATATCATTTTTGAGATAGTATTCATGGCATAAGTCATGAACCAAGATCAACTGGAAACATTTCCCCACCAATCCATGCAATTCTCATTATGTATAACTCTAAACTTCTTACTATCTCTCAACCCAACCCTCTCATACCACCTTTTCACATCATCCTCCCTCTAAAGGCACACCTCCTAGGTTGAAAATAAAAGAAGAGATATAATGACCCCTCTCCCCTGAGTCCCACCTTTAGTAGGCCCTCGGGTTAGTGACTAGCATCGAGGGTATAAAAATATCACATATATAAGGCATTACCCTCAATAGATAGAGTTGGATTGGGAGATAGAATACCAATCACCAAACATATCCATGACATAAATAAAAGGAAAACCAAAGACCATCTCACAATGTATGTGTAAATTAAACAAATATAAAGACTCTCTAAATAAATATCCAAAATAAATCTTAAGTTATAAACTTAATAACATCTCTAAAGTACGAGATAATAATGTCTGTAATGGTCCCCATAGTCCTACTGGAAACCTGAAAAACAATTTATATATACATGGGGTGAGCATAACAAGTATACACAGTAGGATCATACCCAAGGTATCTCATGTACATGTGAAAAGATCATACTAATGCACTAGTGGAAAAATAAAAGAATCAACACACACCTAAACAAGGAAACTAACATGCCCTATCCTCACCATGTCATGCTCAAAAAATAATGCATCCAAGTATAGTAACATGATAAGAATCATATAGATAAATGGTACCCTACACCACTTTCCCATTAATTTTTCTTTTTCACTCCCCAACATCATATGTCCTAGTTATACCATCCCTTCTATAGAAACCTATCTGAAGAAACTTGGGAAACTGTATTGTACCAAGAACCCCATGTGAAACTAGTCATCAGATCCACATCCTCTCATGACCACATCCAAATATCCAGGATAGTAAGGTATCATGAACATGAATAACATCAACCTCATTCTCCCCGCCTACCATGCATTTCCCCACTATAAACTACCTTATCAATCTCATCAGTACAACCATAAGTGTACTATATTGATAATCCATCACATCTTGTGCATAGGAAACTTTCATGGAAGAGATAGTAGGAAAGAGGGGGTAGCCATCCATCCATCATCACCATCTTGAATGTTGGGGGGAAAATCCCAAACATTTTGGTGTCAGAATATAGTTTTCGATGTGGGTGTGGAGTGTATAGAAATAAAAATGAAAATATAATATATAATAGTCACACACAATCCCAACCTATAGGTTCATAACAAGAGTACCATCACAACTCACAACATCACCATAGGGTCTCACAACATCTGCAACATTTGCATTTACCCCTAAATTCATTACACCAAACAAGAAATAGATAGACACAAGCCACATTCCTTCTTTTATTTTCAAGTTATGTAATTTACATATCTTTATATTACCAACCATCACACTTTTATCAATCACATTCATTTATTTTTTAACAAAAACCACCTTAACCACACTTCCCATTTTAGTTCAAGAGTTCAATAGCCATTCCAAACCATGGAATTTTAGTTTCATCATTAAAAATTCATTCCATCACTACAAGAAAAGTAACACAAACAAAAAACAAAACAAAACAACATAGGATGTTCTTTCCATATCAATAAGATTTACATTTCAACCACATATCACAACCACCACACATCACAAGCACTTCTCTCGTATCAATAAGCACTATAGCTCAACCACCACACAACACAGAGAATTTCACCACATCACAACCACCACACATCAAAACGTTAGTTTTCTAAAAATGTTACTCATTATATATATTTAAAAATTGAAAAGTTCATTCTCATAGAATTGGAAATTCCATGGGAAAATTTATTATTAAGATATATTTTCTTATCTATTTTCATATTTGATGAGTCAAATAAATCAAGCACAACTAATTTTACAAATTTTAAATAGATAAAACAACATAACAAAACTCAACATAAGTTAAATCTTTAGAAAACAACAAGCATGATCAATCATATAGGAAAATATCAAGAACACGTAAAACTCATATGATTCCTCCCTTTCCCTTCTTATTCAATTAACCAATAAATTATCTTCCTTATGTCAGTTCATACTATTTACCCAAAATAATGAAAATGAATGATATTATCACATTTTCATCTAAATAAGGAAAGATGAAGGATCCCTGACCTTAAATAGAGATTTTCAATTTTTGTGCAAAGTTGGAACAAGATGAAGATGACCACCAAGAACCATGATGAAAGGAAACACCTTAATCTACCTTATAATTTCTAATGCTTGGTCTCCATATTCCAAAAGTAAAATTCCACAAAGAGAGGGTAAAAAGTCTACCAAAACATCCTAAGAGTAACCCATGGGTTGATAGAAAATACTATAAGAAGGTAGGGTTCATAGGGGATTTGGAATTTATAGGCTAACTGAAAAATAGAAGACCACAATGCAACACACTTTACTACGACACAAATGTGCTGACATAGAACAAGATTATGACATAATGGAGGGGACCACTCCATATCGAGGATGGTTAAATTCATGTCCAAGAAACACTATGAGATATGGACTATAGATCTGATAAAATAGGAAAATGACTATGTCATAAGGCAATCCACCACACCACATAATTCTATAGACAAAAAATAAGGTTATGTTGTAACTCAGCTTCATGGTACAAATATCCTAAAAAATATAGAACCATAAGAATCCATCCTCCAGGACTCTATGTTGTATCCCATATCTCCATGTAGAATCTATACCAAAAATGGAAGAATCATCAAAAATATACCCACAAGGATCAACACCACAGTCAACCTCTCCATTCCACAGGCACTCATTTTATAGCATAGTACAAATCCCCACACTAAAAAATCATTCTCTATCAAAAATTTTTGTTAAAACTCCACTATCCACTCCCCAAATCTCTTAAGACTTCCCCCAAACACCACAATCACCTAAATTTTCCCAATAATCTCAGAATTTATGGACCCTTACAATAGAACAACCCCCTTGACCCCACCATAATAGGTAATTTTTTCACCAAAATGACGATGTGGTAAGGAAGGAAATACTGTAATAGGTCTTAGTCAAACCTCTCTCTAAAATATAAGGTGAAATCCCCTTGGTATCTCCCCTTGATCCTATAAAACTAAGGTAAAAAACATGTCACAACCCTAATTCCATATCATAGTGACCCTTCAGAAGGAAGAGAGAAGTAAAACTGGTCCTTAGGGTTCCATGGTATAACATACACCCTAATCTACAGTGACCTCTCATGTGGTAGAGTGAAGAACCCAACCCCTTAAGCTCAAAATTATAGCTGTATGCACTATGTTTTAGTCTCTTATAGATTAGAAGAGACACAAAAACCCTCATAATGATCCTCTATACAGCAAATTTCATTCCTACACCATGGGCTCAACTCCATAACTACACCATGCCATAATCTAAAATACCACACTACAATCCCCATATTCCAGCTAAGTTTCTAGCTCAAACAAAAATTATACAACCCCATCCTTCCCTAGACACCACCAATATGCCAAAAACACAAAAGAAGGGCAAGGGGAAAATAGATCCCTCACAAAATTTATCCTAATTGATTTAAAACTCTTTTATTTGTAATAATTTGATTATTTTTTAAATTAAAATTTTATTCAGCACTATTTTATTAGGGATATCTAGATGATGAGGCTCCACTAGTGTAATTGGATTTTCCTAATGTAAAATTTCTTTAATTTATATTATTTTTGTTAAATTTATTTTTGTTAAATCTTTTTATTGAAACATTATAGTAAAACGGGGTTGTTCCTTGGTTGGTTCGGTTTGTAAAATTTCAATATCTATAAAATTTCTTTATACAGGTTGGTAAAATTTATTTTGATTTTAATTATATCCATTATTTTCATATTAATTAAATTTTTTATTTATTTTTATTAATATAATTTAATTTATGGTAGGCCCATTGATTATTTTGAACGATTTTTTTTGTATTGTGGAATTAATTTTTCTAAAAGTAGTTATTAAAGTTATATTTTTTTGGAAATTGTTTATTTATAAGTTGGTTAATGTTTTTAAAAGGTTGTTTATTTGGTTGAAAAGAAATTTGATTGTTAAAATAATATTTTCTAGATTTATAAACAATAATAATTTATTAGTTTTCAAATAATTTAGCATGATATTTTTTAAAATAATTACATGAATCATTAGGTTGGTCATTTGATGATAAAATAAATCAAAAATTACAATAGATATGAGTATGTAATGATGGTTAAATAAGATAGAATTAGTTTCGTGAAGGATGGAATGGTGGATGTGACTGTACTTATGATACATACTAGGATGAATGGATGGATGAAAATTGGGATATTGGAATGGATGAAAACATTGAAGGTGATAAACCATGTAGTATGCATAAAACTAAATAATACTAAGATAAATATTTCATTTAATGATATATAATAATAGTTATTCATTCACTCATCCATTATTTATCAAATTTATTTGTCACGCTAATTAAATTTTCACTCATTTTTCAAATGTGACATGATATATCCCTAGTTATAAGCTTTTATGAGTTAGAATATATTGTTTTGATGAGTGATTTAGTATTAGGATAGGTTTTATTAACAAGATCACCACTACTAATATCATAAATCATTACCCTTTTTAGGGATTACAACCCCTCATAAATTTTTTTAATGAGGAAATGTTTGGTAATTTAATGATGATATCCTGAAGGCATCATTTTATTGAATCATTACAAACACTAATAAATATTTTCTTCAGAAAATTATCAAATTCCACTAAATTCATTCATTAAAGTGGTTTTTATAGGATCTTGGAAGTATTTCTCAATGAATTATTTATAGATATTTACCCAACATGTTACTGAACCAGGGGATATATAATAGAGCCATGTTTTTTCCATTTTTTTTAAAGAAAATTCAAAATCTCTATGCTTTATTTGATCAACATCCATGTTATGTAGTTTAATTATAGAGAAAACATATGTAATTACTTCAATTTCATGTGTGGATCATCCCCAATTAACCCATAAAATTTAAAATTATGTTGAATCATTCAAGGTTTAATTTCAAAGTTTTTGTTAAAATTTTGATATTGAATTACAAGATTTTGGTTATAAAAAGTAGTTGTATCAAACTCATTGATTTTTTTCTTATTACTTGGATTATTTAGTGCAATGTTTTTTACAAAATTTTGGGATTTTTCTTTTTCTTTCATGGTTTTTTCCCTAATTTTGGTGATTTTTCTTTCAATTTTAGAATAAAATATTTTTATATCAATAAAGGACTCACTTATAAGAATGAAAACACTCACTTCTAGTTGATAATAGTTTCAAAAAAAAATATTTCAGAATTAAACTTAGTAAAAAAGAGTTAAATAATATATATAGTAATAAAAAAACAAAAATTATCAAATTTCCACATTCAAGAAAAATATTAACTCAATTTCAAGAAAAATATAATGAAATAACATTAGATTCCAACACCAATATTTAGAAAATAACTAAAACTTAGAAAACTAAGTAGTCTTTATAACGACCCAAGCTTGACGAACATGGACATTACATTATTTTTGTGGAATACTTAATATATGAAACAAACAGATGCCCAAAGAACATATTAGTTTAGTTCCTTTGGAAACTAAAAAACATAAAAAACTAGTTCATAAAACATCTATTTCATCTCTTTATTTATCCTTTATAACTAGAACCCCTTTTTGACACATCTTACTTAATACCCTTCTTCAAATCCTGGGGAAAAATAAAACATAAAAAGGGGTGAGCTCAAATGATCAGTAAGGGTAAGCATGGAAAACATATTACAAAACTTAAAAACAATAATTTAAAAACATGAACATAACTTTTGAAAAAAAAAACATACCGCATTTAACATATACCAAAATCTTGAGTCATGAAATAAATCTTGGTAGCACATAAAGATTAAATCATAATGGAATCATGAATCATGATAAAATATAATTTTTATAAAACATGGAATTGTGGAAAAAAATAATCACATAATATTATTTCCATAGTATCCAAGAATTTGTTTCCAAGACCATCATAGTGGACAAAGTCTATTACTGAATCGGTTTTACTTGTCGTTCCATCCATGTATTACTGAACCATATTTACTTGTCATTCAAACCCTGTATTACTGAACCAGATTTACTTTTCATTACAATCATGTCTATATCATGAGATATAAATATTTACCCAATGATTTTGTGAGAGATATAGGTCCCAACCATCTCATAATTAAATCATTCTTACATGTTCCACAAAAATATAAATCATTCATCATAGCATAACCCAATAAATAAAATGGGTTTCTAAAACATCATTCCATCATAACATAATCCATATAAAATATAATTACATAATTAACACAATAAAATAATAGTAATAATAGGGATATAAACATAACTAAATTTAAATAGCATCATCTTATATGGAAAATAATTTTGATAAAACACTTGAACTTAATTCTTGAGAAAAATATCTTTTCTTCTTAAAAAACATTTTCTTTTATCAAAATGCCATGAAATTTTAAAAGAAAATAATTTAGTTGAAAATGAAATTTAAATAGTGTAGAGGAAGATTCATCGAAATAAGGCATCATGAAACTGTAAAAATACATTCATATCATATAAGTTAAAAAACATTATCCTCATACTTTTGCCGAAAGAGTCAAAAAGTACCTCATATGGTAAATAAAAGAAAGATTCTTTCTATACCATGTATTAAAAGTCAAAATTGGGTAAAAATGAATTTAAAAAAACATATAATAATAGTAAACTTTTTATGAAAACATTTTTACAAAACATGGACATGGATGATAAATATATCCCCAGTAAATACTTATGTATAAACAATCTCAGATAAAAATGAGATTACAAAATTATCCCTTACCTTAGGTCTCATTTCTTCCATATGTGACCAAAACTCCTATATAGTGGATTTAAACATATTATTAACTTATAATATAACCATAATAATATTTATTATATCATATATGATTCACTTATGACTTTATATTACCTTTTCATTTATTAATTCCATGTTAAAGCAATGTTTTGGGTAATAATCGTTTTATTTATCGTACATGTTTTGACTTCTTAATCTTTATCTTATTACTTAGATCCTGATTTACTTACTTCCTAGATGTAAAACATGATTTAAATATCATAAATATTCAGTATAGAAATATATATAATATATAGATAAATGAAATGGAATACACCATTCATGCAGACGGTAGGTCATACATACACATGAATGTTGTTTCTATTTCCTTATTGAATTGAATGGAAGAAGGTAAATGAAATATATATATATATATATATATATATATCTAGTAGAATTATTATTTCATATATTTAATTCTTATTTATTATATATACTTTATAATCATTCTTGAATGGTTAATGTGGAGAATAAATTTCATCATGTCGTGGAGACGGTAGGTCGTGCGTACGCACGAGCGACCATATCATTCACTTAATTGTTAAATGGTATGGAATTGAATGGTATATTAATTATACAGAATAATTATCATGTTATATTAATTATTTATATCAATTATACTCATAATTATACTCATCCAAATTAAGTACTGTTGAATAACAAATTACACCACGGTGTGGAGACGATAAGTCGTACGTATGCACGTGTGGCGATATTGTTATTTGTAGGATGGATAAAAGGATGTATAAGTTTGTACCATAATTATAATAACATCTAAAAATGTATAATATACTATATTTATTACTTTATTATTGAAACAGCATAAGAATAGTAAGTAGAATAATAAAAGAATTTTGAAAGAGGTGATAAAACAATTACCTCTTTTTCAAGTATCTCTTTTTGGTATGCACAAAAGGACTCCTTAAGATGGATTTCTTCCCAAAGGTTGGCCTCTAGGATAAAGTAAGGTAAGTTGGTGGGATATTTGGTCAGGGTTTTTTTGAGCCAAAGGGCTTTGGAGGTGTAATTAAAAGAGAAGTATAGGTTCCCTTTTATAAGAGAGGGGAGGGTCACCTTTGCAAAGTCATGAAATATTGATTTATTATAAATTCATTTTCATTTTATAATACTCAAAAACTCATTTATTTATAAGATAAGATGTTTATGGGTCTAAATCCTTTCAAAAAATAAAATTTATAAATGTTTCTATTTTATTTTAAACCTTGTAATTTTGATTTATCTTTGTTTAATCTATTTAATTTTATTTGTGGTAATAATATTCTAAATATTAAATGGTTATAAATATTTACTTATGTGTTTTCAATTGTCCATAATTGGATAATTTATGAAATTGTAGACCATATAATTTTCACTTTGTAATTTTTTAAATATTTTTGTGAGTTTTAAATAATTTAATAATATGTTATTTTTATAAAATATCAACAGTGTCAATTTTGACACTATTCATTTATTTGACTTTAAATAAAATACACACATAAGATAAATTCGAAAAAAAATATTTAATACACTCCTAAAGTGTCATAGTCACCTATAAAAATTGTGTAGCACATTAATTAGTTCATATGATATTTATTTTAATATTTTTAAAACCATTTATTTGATTTTCTATCAATAAAATAATTTCTACATCACTATTGTGTCATCATTAATGGTAATTATTTAATCTCTAAAAATTATAAATAAATTTTACATGATGTAGATAATTTAATTATATTTCTTGAAACTATTTATGTTTGAATTTTATCATGTTTATCACTATATTAAAATTATTATACTTATAAGATATATGAGAGTGACATGTTGTCACCTTCTTTTGTTTTAATTATAATTACATCACTTTCATTGAAACAAATCCCTTAGATGAATAAATTTTGATTCATAGGTGATATTGGTCAACTTTAATTCATCCAATAGGATTTTTTATGTGTTATGGTAATTTTATTATCTTTATTATATTGTTAATTACCCTAATTTACTCGATTTACCTTTAACTGTGGTAAATAAAAATTATCATGGTTATTATTCATAATATCCAAAAAATAGAAGTAACCTATTAACATAATTTATACCCACTAATTCCAAATATGGTATTCATTTTTCATAATTCAAAATATATAATTGGCATAAATTAATTTAAAATTAATTCTTGTTGTCAAAACCAAAAAGTGGGTTTTTAAGAAGTAAACATTTATCAAAAGATTGACATGTGTTTATATCCAGTTTAAATGTGAAATTATATAAAATGACCAAAATTTTATTAAATGATAAAAACATAACCCTTTTAAACTTTAAAAACAATTAAAAATATAATCTAACTATATAAATAAATTATATGAAAAGACAGTTTTGAATTAAAATGCATTATTTTTCACTATTCATCAAAATATGAATTTTATAAGAAAAATACCAAAATTTCAACCAAATTAAATTTTGATATCCCACTTTAAAATAAGATGTTTATTTTTTTCAAATAGAATATATAAAAGTGTTAAAAACAAGATTTAAAATTGGTGTTCCATCCAAAGGTGGCAAAACTGCATTTTTTTAAAAATACTTCTTTTATCTGAAAATTTGAATTTGTTATTATATCATGTTCTAGAAAATACATAAGATGAATTTTAATGTTATATAAAATTCAAAATTTAGTTAATACTATTCATAGCAGCTAGTTTATATAATATTTTAATAATATATCTTTGTTTAGTAAAACTCGGTATTACATGCAAGCAATCGAGGAAGGTCACTCTTGCATATAATGAAAGCCAATTCAGTGTTGTGTTTAGTGAAAGATTACTTTGGTATTGCGTATAACATAATCTAAAAATAGTTCTTTTATACATTGAACAAAATATATACTTAGTGTTACGCTAAATGAATTCTATCAAATGAACTTGAAATTATGTGTAACACAAGCCAAGTATGGTGTTTCATATACTGAAAGCTAATTAAGTGTTGCGTATAGTGCAAGATAATCTTGGTGTAGTATATAACACATGACATAAAAGAAGTTAAAAAGAATCTATCTCAAAAAATCTCAGGGTGTTACAGTATTTAACTTCTATCAATCAATATCCATCAAGATTTTTCAAGATTTTTTATATAAAGAAATTTAAAGATAGAAATTTTATCTTTTTTATATACAATATATAACCATTTTTATATTTTATTATTATTTTTGAAAGACACTTATTAAAAAATTAGAGTATTTAGTTTATGATTTTTTATTCAAATTTCTAAATTTTTTATGTTTTTATTCTTTATGTTTTTTATGATTTATGATTTAGGATTTTTTATAAAAGTAATTTATTATATATTTTTAAAAAATATTATTTTTTACTCTGTTTTTTTAGATTTTTCTAGTTTCTTTTTTTAAGTTCTTGAAAAAACTAAATTACCTTTCCTAGGAATAGTTCCATAATTTGATGTGCTGAAAATGTGTTACATTAATTACACACTAAAAATTTTACATTAGCCTCACTAATACATATCAATGGGTGACCTCAGTTCATTTCGATCTATTAAGTTTTGATTATGTTAAATTTTACAAAATTTTATTTTAATTTGGTTTTTATAATGTGAGGTATAAAGGTTGAGTTGTTTGAATTGAAATAGAATTAAATGTAAAATCCAAAAGAGCATAGATTTTAAGTTTAATCATATTCTTAGAAACTGAACATCATTTTTAATATTTAGGATTTTATATCCTTATTAGTTATCAAATTTAAAATTAATGTAAAATAACTCATCATTTATCTTCATAATTAATCTTTGATAGTGAATTAACTAAATGATGATTGGATCTCACAAATTCCTCAAGACTCAAGGTATATTAACTAATAAAATCATATAATAATTATAGATTTCAATCGCCAATAATAATAATTTTCATTGATTTAAAAATATTAAACATTATTTCTATTTTCTAGAAATTATTATGAAATAATATAATTAAAAATATGATCTAAAATTAGTGAAGGAATTAAAAATATAAAATAAAGACTTACAATGCTCTATTAAAGCAAATTTTCTCTATTAAAGGAAATTAAATTATAATTAAATCTTTAATTATAGATACTTATTTTGAATTATAACATCTATTATAATGCTTTAAAAATAATTAATTACTACTGCTATCTATTAGAACTATACTAGAACACTACATGAGAGGATGCAGAAGATGGAGAAGAAAATATTCTATATGAAATGAAATACTATTGTAGAAGAAATAAAAAATATAAAGAATATATTATCTTAAATGTTGTCTATTCTCTCTCTAAAAATTATTTACTCATCCACTAAACTTCTATCTAATCTATTTTTTACAATACTTACTATAATAAAAATTGGATTTATTAGTAATTTTTTAGCAAAAAATTTCAATAACATCACTAAATGTTTTGTTTTTATTTTATTATAAGTGGTTAAAATCATTAAAAATATCATTTTTTTAATTATATTTTGAATTTGTTTTTTAGTATCGGTTAAATTCATCACTAAATTTAAATTTTAGTTTTTTTTATATTTCATTTAGTAGTGTTTAAAACTGTATTTAAATGTGAAATTTTAAAAAAATAGTATTGGTTTTTATAAAACTGTACCGAAAATAATAATAGTTAATAATTATTATTATTAATAATTAAAATTTTAATGAAATCGATCCCTTTTGGGTTAAGTCATGTGGTACCTACCAATGTACCCCTCACTCTAAATGGCTACTGACCTAGGCTCAAATACCACTATATTCAGTCATTATTCATATTATGAACAGGTGATTCAAATCCATTGACTAATTGGGAACATCTAACACACCCTTTTTCAATCTTCCTACCTTTGGTAAATGGGTTTTAATTATTCCCATATTTTCTATGTTTTATAACATTTCTCATCTCCCCAACTGGCTCGCACACCTCCTCAAGAGGCTCTATGCCTCCACTCTTTTCAAATTTTTGGCCAAGGCCTCAGGATCATATCCTCTCTTTCTAGAACGATTACCTCCACCCTTTCCTGCTTCCCAAGGTCTGCCAGGGGTATCTTTGGTGGATCCCCCTTCTTTCCCCTTTATGGAATCCCTTTATTCCCCTATGACTTCTCCCTCCTTTTTTTCATTCTCAGTTATCCCTCTCTCATGTTGGAATATATTGATGGCCACTTGTCCATCAACATGGATTCGTCCAACTTCACCTGCATCGTGGATTACCATAAGTGGTTTCTTGTATATATGTTTTAAAATTATGGTTCTCTTATATAATTAATCAAGTGCATCAGGGAACCCAAGATCCTGGAATCTCTAGCGGCCATCACTATTTTGAGTAATCATTGAGTAATTTTTTTCTTTCTTAGTAGAGGGAGGCTCAGACATGTGGGAGGTGGTTGATCCTCTAATACTACTAGTCAATGGATGTGCATGAAGGTAAGTATTGTATTTTGGTGGTGGTGTGGATCTAGAATACTGGGATTCCTCTTACATTCCATAACCTGGTGATCCTCCATATCATCAAGTACTCATTGAGGACTTTTCTCTACATTGTTTAAGGGAACTTGAAGATGAAACACACCATGTCAGCTCATATCTATGTCTATATAAATATATATACTCCCTTTTCGTACCGTAATCACTTGCTAGTCATATCCTCTATATTGATCTTTTATTATATTTTCTTTGATTCCCAAAGCATTTTTTTCATATTGTTGTTTTTAGGGGCATCCACTCTCTCCCTTATATAATAGGTACCTCTGAGTGTGGTGGTTAGGCATGGTGCTAGTTTTCTTAGATGTATCAACTAGATTTTGGAGATGCATCTCTCCCTATCCCTCATGAATATCTAATAAAGGTGTTGACTCTTCTCACCTTCATACTCTCAACTCCTTTTTATCCCTTTCTATTGGGTTTCAACCAGTTTCTTATCTTCTTAAAAATGGCTCATTCCTTGGTTTGGTTGAAGTTTTGGTTGTGGTTCCTCTAACTAGATCTATGTCTGTGGTTGTGGTTTCATATGGTTTTGGGGTTGTGGATTCTCTAGGTTATTCTAAGTTCAAGACTCAGGTTATGGTAGTTTCTGCATGTGTGGATCCTTCAGTTTTCTTCAAATCAAAGATTAATATAGTGGATGGTAGTGAAATTATGTATACTTCAGTAATCTCCAAGCTAGTGGATGAGGTAGTGGAAGGTGTTTTGGTTATGTATCCTTTGGGTAGATCTATTTCTGAGGAATAATTAGTATTAGGTGTTATGATTGTGTTTTAATCTTCCATAACTGCGTCTAAGCATGTTCTTTATAAGCCCCCTCCTTCCCTATTGAAGGTATATTTTGAAGTGGAAAACATGGATGCAGATCAATGGAGGTGATTTCAATAGACTTTTAGTATAAATAGACTATTTTTTATTTCTTCAACTAAGAATGAAACATACAACACATAACACGCCCTATTTATAAGGATACAAACACATAGAAAAAACAAATGATGAAAACCAAACACAAATATGAGTCCATATTTTGGTGTAGTAGGTGTATCCCATGTCTCTAGTGAAAAACATGTTTAAGTATCCTTCTTTAAAGTTTTACAACCTCCATTTCAGAAATGGATGGTTGGTTCCAACCAAGGAAAATAAGTTTATTTTCCAACACCAAGTTCAGGAGCCTCGTGTCACTCTTGGAAGGGATGTATCCATTCCTTGTGTACCTTCCCTCCTCCTAGGTATTTTCTACTACCACCCCCTTGGATTTATCCTCTTCCTCTCCCTTGAGATCACCCCTTACATTTCCTCTAAATAATTTGATTTATTATCCATGGATGATGGAACCCCCATGCATGATTCATCACCTAGGTGCCACAACTATTTGATGCTTCCCTCCCTAGTCTTGGAGTGAAGGTTGACTAGATCAACATCAAAATATATAACCACCGCCTATCTAGTTGTTCCTAGTAACCCTTCCAAAAAATTCTCGCATGGCCTCTATTTCTCATCTCCAATGACCTTCATCATGATTTTGAATTCAAGAGCCATTAGTTCCATGAAAAAACATGATTTTATAAGAAATGATATTGAAAATGATATCCTTTCTCTTATATCCATCCTAGAACCCAAACATGATACTTACCAGTTTTTTAGGTAGGTGTGAATTCCCAAATACATGTGTGGATCTCTAATGAATAGTCACATATGGATTTTTGTAAAAAAATACTTATGGTAAACATGATCATCTCATCTTGGAGGTATTCCATTATTCATGGACCTTTTATCATTCAATCATGTATACTAAGTGTTATATTCAAGAAAGAGAAAACATTTAGAAATATTTAATATCCTTTGATCCAGGATATAACATATGGTTTTTGGGAGATGACATAAACACTATCCTTATCCCATTGGATAAAAAGGAGGTAAGATTTTTTTTAGGAAGGTGGAAAGTTTAATGTCTCACCTCTCAGTCTAAAAACTGCTAGACATGGGATATTATATACACTAATTTACTTTGTGAAATAACAAACGGTCTAGATAGAGGGTATATTGTAGGTTGGAAAGGTGTCTATAAAATATTTAAATAATATCTTCTTTCCCCTCAACTTTGGTTTCTCATATAACCTGAGTGATGTTATACCACTCCCCACTCTTTATCAAAATGGATAGTTCTAATCAGGTCACTCAATATTTCTACTTCTTGAAACAGTGGTTTGAAAAAAGTGATTTCATGTTGCTCATCTAGACACCATGGTCAAAATACATCTAGAAAAACTCTTGGATCACTCTTCAAGGGAATCTTAGGCATTTGAAATGGGAGATTATGACATGGGTGTATATGCATCCAAATAATGACAATAATATGAATATTCTTCAGTAAAATATCAATTCATTTGAGTCTAAACTTTAATTTCAATAGGATGATGACATGTACACCTTCTTGGCTTGAAAATGTAAAATCTTAGAATACATATTGGAAGAGGAGGAACAAAAGGCTAGGGAAAAATAATGGGATATTTATCTAAAAAAAGGGGATAGGAACACCAAAAATTTACATAAATGAATAAAACAGTGGAAGTTCATATTAAAGCATAATTTTAAAATGGTGGTTGGAACCATCATCAGTGATGTGGAAACCATAGGTCCAATGGTTATCACTCATTTAGACAACCTTCTTACAAACTCTCGATATGTCCATTATGACCATAATTGTTTAATGGAAGAATATCCATCCTTCCTAGATATTTTTCCTCATTACATTTATGATAATCATAATTACATCATTGAGACCATTCCCCCTAAGGAAAATACTAAAAGATTTATGCATGACCTTTATTTGGAAGGTTCTCTAAGCCCTGATGGTATCCTGGGATCCTTTAATGTTTATTTTTTATAGGTTGATAAGTAGGATCTTGTGTTAATGATCTAGGAATACTTAAAAGGAGACACTCTCCCTAGAGTCACCAGTGTAACCACCTTGGTTTTCATTCCCAAGGTTCCCCCACCCAACTTTTTCAATATAGAGTTCTAATTTGTATATGAAACTCCTCATATAAGATCCTTAGAAAAATTAAAAATTAAAGACTAACTCAATATACCCCCCCACACACACACGTACACACCTTGATATTTAGGAAATAACGTGGTTTTTTTAAGGTTAGGATCATCTATGGTGCTCTTTCTTTTCCCTAAGAGATGATAGAAGAATTTAACCAAAATATGGTAGGGACAAACATCATAGATAAAATAGACATGGAAAATATTATGATAGAATGAAGTGGATACTAATTTTAAAATTCAAGAGGTAGTGTGGTTTCTTATAATGGGTTTGTGATTTAATTTTCAAGTGATATTTCTCCTTTGGTTCTCAATCTCTTTAATGAGGAAGCAGTTTGGTTTCTTTAAATCTTCCCAAGTGTTCTAGAAGGGTGATGCTCTCTCTCCAACATTTTTCATCCTCACACAAGATCTTCTCAGAAAAAAGATGAATAAAGTAATATATATTGTTGAGGTGAATCAATTCAAGTGAAGGATCGAGCTCCCAGGTATCTCTCACCACTACCACAGATTTGGATTTATCCAGTGCTACCTTTTATCGGCACTTTTTTTAGTAATGATAAAGAGTACTTTTATCAGCATTTTATCAATGATAAAACAATTGTTTTTAGTGATGATAAAAGGTATATTTCATAAAAAATGTTATATATCATTAAAAATAATATATTAATATATAAATATGTTTATATTTATATAAATATAATATATTTTATAAAATGTAATTTATATAATAAAAAATATATAATCACACTTAATATATAATATATTTAATAGAAAATGATTTATAAAATACAATAATATTAATTATCAATTTTATAATTATTATTGAGTAATATTTATTTAAAAACAATTTGAAGATGGAAAAATTCAATAAATTAATAAATAATCTAAAATAAGTTGAAAACGTGAATTGAACTACAAGCAACCATAACTTTTGATACGGGTGTCTGTTTGAGCTCTACCACATATCAAATAAAATCTTGTAAAAATATAAATGTCATAGTGACCTAGAGGAACCCCAATAATCATTTTTTGGGGGTCAAAAAGGACCCAAAATATCTTCAAAACTATTTTTTTTGGTACCCCCATTTTTTAACATTTAATGGAATTTCATCCTCGTTTAAGGGACTCTTCTTATATTTTTTTGGTGGAGACTCAATTTATTCTCAAGGATTACACACATATAGATATTATGACATTAAAATTTTATCATTTTTCATATTGTATTGTTATTTATAATTAAATATATACACATGTATACATATTTGTATATATTTACACATACAAGTTTAATTTTATAAATAAATATGTAATCATATTTAAATATAAATGATCTTTCTAAATATATAAAAAAATATCTAAAAATAATAATATCCATTTTATTTAAAAAAGGTATGAATATTTATATACTTATACAATGTATATATAATGTATATATATAAATATATTTTTTTGTTTTTCTATATTAACAAACTAATATATATTATCTATATATTCTAATATATGTATATGAATATTAATATATAATATATATAAATAAATATAAATATGTATAATTATATTTATAGATACACAAACATATATATATAATATATATTAATGTATGTATGTTGTATATATGTATGTCTATATTTATTTATTTATTTATAAACACACATACCCCCAAAACATATTTATAAATGTATTTAAAAATAATCATAAAAATATATATTAATATACCAATAAAAATATGGATAAAAAATATAACTATATATATATATATCATAAAATAGAGAACAAAGCAACATAGAGTAGTGGTAAAGGTGCAGGTGCTTGAGGGTGAGGTCTCGGGTTCGAATCTAAGGGCAGGTACATGCAGGTGTGGGCATGAGTGAGTAGTGAACTAGCACTAATAAAGAGAAAAAGGAGGAGCATTGATAAAAGAGTGAGGTGGGCTTCTAATGCTAATAAAAGTGGGGTGACCTTTCTACCATATATCACCCCTATTTTCAGATTTTTTTTGACTTTTAATAGTGCTTTTTTTAGCACTAATAAAAGGGGACTTTAACAACAATTTTTTTAGCGCTGTTAAAAATGACCCCTTTTAACAACATGTAGATCAACAACACTTTTTATCACCAATAAAGTCTTTTTTAGTTCTTTTAAAAGTTATTTTTATAGTAGTGTGCATTTTCTTTATTGATGGCATATTATTCTTTCTCAATAGAAGGTCCCACTCTCTGTCTAACTTGCTCAATATTCTCAACATCAATGAGAAATTGAGTGGCCAATTGATCAGTAGTAGTAAATGCCATATATACATCTCAAAGAAATCTTTTCCTCATTAGTCCAATCTTATTGAATATTGGGTTGGCCTACCAAAAGGTATTTACCAAAGTATTACTTAGATCCCTCTTGGATTCTAGGAGATATAAGATCCTCCATTTTTATGGTTTCATTAAAAAAGTCTTAGTATTAATTTCAAACTAGAATAATAGGTTTCTATCCTTTATGGTGAGGATTAATATCATTAATAGTGTACTCTTCTCTATTTCTATACCGGTAATGTCTATTATTTGTATGTTAAAAGTTATTATTAATCAGATTGAAAAGGTTCTTAATATTTTCCTTTGGGGATCCATTTAGTAGGTTTGTTACCACTAGGATTATTGGTATAGGATGGATAATGAATTTAATGAGGGGGTATCAATGTCAAATGATTGAGGGATCATATGTCCCACATATAGGCTAAATTGAATTGGGAGGCTTTTGAAGGGTCTTCCTTATGGGAACTTTTTATAAATGAAAAATATATGAAGGTTACTAACATATACTGGGAAAAAATATCGGTGATATACAATCATTGGAATGTCCTAAATTAATTCATTTAGATTCTCAATGATCTCTCCAGGTGGATCATAGGTAATAATACTATTTTTTCTACTTAAACACCTTTCTAGGTCGCATGCTTTTTTTACTGGCTGCCCAACCCCTGATATATGATTTCATAAAGTTTTTTTCCACCCATATATTCTCAATTCCATCTTATAGGATTATAAGAAACTCACTTGTGATATAATTATTCTTATTAAGGATTATGATATTATTATTTTTATGTATTCTAATCTAGGTTCATTATCTATAGATGCTTATGGAAAAACAACACATATGGATCTCAGTCATTAGGGCCATCCCTAGAAATATGATTTCCCAAGACATGTGTTTAAAATGTTTCCCTTTAATTTAGTTAAAAAATAAGCATCAAAACAAGAAATTCGGTAAATCAAAAAAATCTTCTTCAAAACATAATCATACTAGACATTGTAAAATTTAATATTAATTCTAAATTAAAAATAAATGATATTAATTATTATGATAAATTAAAAGGATAAAATTACATAAGTATGATATTGGGACTAAATTTACTTGGTCTAGTTAACATATACTTGGGAAGATAGAGGGATCAGGGTTGGCCTTTTTATCCATGGACCTAGACTTCACATCATCCTCTTCAGTGTCATCATCAACCCCTCGTAGTAACTAGGGTCGGTTCTAGCAATACGATTTCCCAAGACATGTTCTTAAAATGTTTCACTTTCATTTAGTTAAAAACAAGAATCAAAACCAAAAAAAAAATATGTGAATCAAAAACATCAACTTCAAATCCTAAGAATATTTTACATTGTAAAATTTTATATGAATTCAAAATGAAAAGGAAATTATAGTAATGATTATGATAAATTTGAAGAATAAAATTACATAAGTATGATGTTGGGACTAAATTTACTTAATTTGGTTAATATGTACCTAGGGAGAGTGAGGGAGTAGGGTTGGACTTGGAATCCATGGACCTAGACTTTACATCAGCCTATTCAATTCCATCATAATCCCCTTGCATTAATATTAATTATAAGGAGGGGTAGAGAATTGGGATATGGTAAAATGGATTCAAGTGACAGTGGTGGAGAAGGAAAACTTGGAGTGGTTACGGAAGGTAGCAGCACAATAGGGGGTGGAGGAGATGAAGAAACAACAATCATACATTGAGTATATAAGAGAAATATGGGGAGGTAGAGAGGTGGGAAAAATAGGAGGCATGAAGGGAGGATTCGGGGCACAGAGGCACTATTACTAGTGGAATGCAGAGGGGCGACTGAGGAGGTGGAGGGTGACTTTTTTCCAACTTTTGTAAACTGGTGATCACCAATTGTGTGTGTGGTGTCTCGATGTGCTTGTTGTAGTCAAGAAAATATGGAATCTGGTGATCACCAGTTTACAAAAGGGGACTGGGCAAGGTTCATATGGAATTTACTAGGAATATGCATAGTCATCCAATGATCACTAAAAAAAACTTTGACAGCCTTCTCTCAAGTTGTTTTGATGGAATGCACCATACTTCTCTTCTCATGGGTTCTCAACGTATGGATTTCATTATATGTTTCTAGTGCATCTAGGGATCACGTAATGAAGATGGGTTCTTTGACTCAAGGATGAGCATGCACTACTACAAAATAGTGTTTTATTAGTGCTAAAAAAGACCTTTATCAGTGCTAAAAACACTGATAATTGAGGTGTTATTCAAAGGGGCCCTTTTATTAATGCTAAAAAAGCGCTGACAAAAGGGGTCTTTTATCAGTGCTAAAAAAGTGCTGATAAAAGGGTCCTTTATCAGCACTTTTTTAGCACTGATAAAATTTAAAGAAAATTAAAAAAAATAAAAAAAATGTATGCAAATTGAAGGGGGGATTTAACAGCGCTCGACCCCCCTTCAACAGTGCTATTGAAGCACCCCGCCCGCACGCCCTACCACCCATGCATGTCCCAGCCCCACCCCCAACCCTTTAACAGTGCTAGCACCCCCCTTCACTAACCCCATGTGCACCCCTACCTCCCCCAGGATTCGAACTCGAGACCTCTCCCCTGCGCACCTAAACACTTTATCACTCCTCAATGTTGTTTTGCTCTCCATTTAATGATATATATATTTATTTATATATTTATTTAGTTATATTTATTTGTATATTAATATATATTTATATAAACATATATATATATATATATACATATATAGTTATATTTATATATTTATATATTTATCTATTTATATATTTTTATATTTTTATATTTTTATATTTTTATATTTTTATATTTTTATATTTTTATATTTTTATATTTTTATATTTTTTATATTTTTTATATTTTTATATTTTTATATTTTTATATTTTTATATTTTTATATTTTTATATTTTTATATTTTTATATTTATATATTTATATATTTATATATTCATATATTTATATTTTTATATTTTTATATTTTTATATTTTTATATTCTTATATTTTTATATTTTTATATTTTTATATTAATATATTTTTATATTTTTATATTTTTATATTTTTATATTTTTATATATTTATATTTTTATATTTAAATATTTTTATATTTATTCATATATTGATATATATTTATATCTATTTATTTATATATTTAGCTATATTTTTTTATTCATATATTTATTCATATATTAATATATATTTATAAGATCAGTTTTAAATAAATTTATAAAAAAAATGTGTGTGTTTATAAATAAATAAATACATATATACAACATACACACACACACACACACATATATATATATATATTATATGTGTATCTGTAAGTATAATTATACATATTTATATATATTTACAAATATTATATATTAATATGTATATACATATGTTTAGAATATATAGATAATATACATCAGTTTGTTAATACAGACACACACAAATATATACACATACACACACACATTATATAAGTACATAAATATTCATATATTTTTATTTTAAATAAAATGGATATTAGTTTTTTATTTAGATAAGGCTTATATATTGAGATATTTATATTATATGTAAATATGTTTAATTATTTATTTATAAAATTAAATTTTTAGGTGTGAATATATAAAAAAAATTGTATATATTGTTATATATTTTATTATAAATAAAAGTAAATTTTACAAAATGATAAATTTTTAAAGCCATAATATTAATATGAATGTAATCTCTCAGAATAAATTCATTCCTCAATGAAAAAGCACAAAACACCCCCTAAAATGAGGCTGAAATTCAATTGAATATTAAAAAATTTGGGTATCGTGACTAAAAACTCAGTTTTAGAGGCCTTCTAGACATTTTTTAGCCTCAAAAAATGTGATAAAGGTTCCATTGTGTCGCCTACGTGTAGATGTTATCACAGGCTTCAATTTGATATTTTTTAGAGTTAAAACGGACACTCATATCAAAAAGTATGGTCTTTTGAAGTTTGAGTTATGTTTTCGATTTATTTTAGATATTTTATTGTTTTTTTTGATTTTTTGTGTCTTCAAATTGTTATTAAATGATTATTAAGTGATGATAATTTTCAAATTATTAATTAATATATTTTTGAAAATATTTTATAAGTCATTTTCACTACATATCTTATATATTAAGTGCAAATGTCAATTTATACTTATCTAAAACATATTTAAAATATATATATTATATTTATATCAAGATAAATATACTTATATATTTATATCAATATAAATATATTTATTTATTTATATTAATATATTTATATTTATTTATTTATATCAATATAAATATATTTATATATTTATATATTTATATATCAACAAATTATTTTTAATGAAATGTAATTGTTTTTAAAATACACCCTTTATCAGTGCTAGTAAAAAATGCTAATAAAGACCCCCCTTTATCAGCACTATTAAAAAAATTACTGATAAAGGGGGTCCCTTTAACACCACTAAATGAATCTATGATAAAGGGGGTACCTTTATCAGTGTTAAAAAAAGCGCTAATAAAGAGGAACTTTTAATAGTGCTTTTTTTAGCACTGTTAAAAGTGTCTTTTATCAGTGATTTTTTCAGCACTGATAAAGATAGCCCCTTTATTAGTGATTTTTTAGCACTATTAAAGGGTAGCATTAAGAAAGCCCATTTTTGTGGTAGTGATGGTAGGTCTTTGGTTTAATATGATCTTATATGTCGGTGATCTCTTCATGAAAAAGGTGGGTTTACCTCTTTCTTCATATTTTTAGGGGTTGTGCCAACTTTCTTTACAGAGATGATCATTGGACTCATGGACCCGCATGGTTGATGGGTGGCATGAAAGAATCCATAAAAATGTGTTAAACATAACACTAATGGTGGTTGTGAAAATGGTATGACGTGAGGAGGAGGGATTATTTAGGATGGGAGTGGCTCTATCATCCTTACCTTTAATAGTTATATATTATAATAAGAGAAATTTCCTCATTATAGAGGCTAGAGTGATGCTTAATGATTTTATTTAAATAAGTATGTATAATATCATCCAAAATGAAGTGAAAATGCACTCCAATTTATATATTTTTGTGCAAATATATTTATAATCTTATATATTTAGAGATATATATAAGTATTTATGTACATTTATGTATATTTATGTACATTCATCTATATTTATATATTTATTTATTTATATATTATGTGGGTATATATATGATGTATATAATTATATTTATTTATTTATTTATGCATATTTATATGTTATTATATATATTTATGTATATTTATTTATAGTTATATATGTTTAGAGATATTTATCTTTATTTTTATGTATTTATGGATATTTATGGATATTTATGTATATATATTATGTGGGTGGGTGTGTGTGTGTGTGTGTGTGTTTATATAACATTATATGTGAACTACTAAAAATGATCATTTAAGAGCGCTGGTATTTATCAGCGCTAGAAAAAAACGCTAATAAATGGCATATTTATCAGCACTAAATAAAGCACTGATAAATTTAACCTTTTATCATCCCTTTATTTTTAGCGATGATAAAGGTTATCCTTTATCAGTACTTTATTTTTAGCACTGATAAAGGGTATCCTTTATCAATGCTTTATTTTTAGCACTAATAAATATATATTTCAGCACTAATAAAGGTCCGAATAAATAAAATTAAATAATTATATAAATTAAAAAATGGGTTCATTAAAAGAATATTACAAATTTTATTAATTAAATAATTATTGATAAACATTAATAGATTGATTATACATTATTAAATATTAAACATTTTATTAATTAGATAATTATGATAATTAATGTTATTAAATTGTATATATTAAATATATAGATATATATTAATGTATATAAATATGATTTATATATTACAAAATATTTATGCGCTTTACATTAAATAGTCATATATTTATTGAATAACGGTTTATAATTAAAAATTAATATGAATTAAAAATATTGACTAATTTCACCTTACTCAGCGTATAATTGAATGTCGATTGGTTTTTAATTTAATATAGATCAAATTTGTGTTATATTGATTTTACATATACGTAATTAATGCATTTTTATATATTACAATACACACGTACAAAACTTATCCATTTTTTCATTTTTTTTAAAGTGTACTTATTCTTAATTTATTCAATTTCACTCATTTTTAATATATATATATATATGCACTTAAAATTAGATATTCATTAATAATGTAAAAAAATATTTGTAAAAAAATATTTATAAATAAATATATTTATAAATGTACATTTACTATATTTATAATTATAAATAAATAAATATTTTTTTAAAGTATTTAAATAATTATAAATAAATAATTATATATATTTAAATAATTATTACATTTATAATAAATTTACTTAAATAAAGAATATATTTATTATATTTATATTTATATATATTTATTAAATATATATATGTATGTATGTATAATTAAATAAATATTTATAATGATATAAATATTATTTTTTAAAAATATTTCTATAATTATAAATAAATAATTATAAAATTTTGATAAATATATTTAAAAAGGAATATATGTACTATATTTATATTTATATAAATTTATTAAGTATATATAAATGTTTACAATTTTTTATTTATAATTATAATTATAAATCCTTTATCAGCGCTTCAGTAATAAGCGCTGATAAAATGATCTTTATCAGCACTTTTTTAGCACTGATAAAGATAGTCTTTATCAATACTAAACAAAGTGATGATAAAATTAATATTTATCCTCACTATAACTTTAGTGCTAATAAAGATTTATTTTATCAACATTTTTTAGCACTGATAAAAGTGTCTCGATCTATTTTAAAACCCTAACTATTTGTAAAGTCATCACGATGTAGAATCTTTCCACAAAATCCACCCATTTTCGGCACTCCTCATTGGTGAATCAAAGGTCGAATCACACCACTTGACTACCTCCAATTTCTCCAACATCTCGTCTGACATTCGGTGTTTGATTGCAGTTAGGGTTTCTAAAGAGGGTCTCTGATTTTCTTCAACCTAGTGAGGTAGGCCTTCCTATTTTCTTTGTGTATTTTTGGTTTCGTTTTTGATTTCTTCTTCTATAATTTGTGTATGATTCGTTTTTTATTATTTTATTGGGATCCATTGTTTAGAGAACAGTTTGTGGTCTGTTGATTGTATTGACTACCGATATATGATTCGTTGTTTATATCTGACACTGAACCTTGGATTTATTCATTGTTGTTTTACTGATATTTTTTATATCTTCTTACTAAATAATTTTTTCATATATGTACATAAATGTGTATAAATTTTAATGTATATTCTTTTCAAAAAATTGGATACAATCGCAAAAGCGGCACACAACGTGACAAACAAAATATAGGTAAATCGTGAGAGGACCAGTTTGGGATATACCTAACACTGAGAGGGTTGGTGAATCAGTGTTGGGGAATTTTTAAACCAATTCCAACTTTTTATCCCTGTACCTCCTGACCTGTTAGGATCTTGATTCTTTTATTCTCTTTTCCCTGTCACATGAAATAATAGAAAGTAGTAAAAACATGCACATGATATTTCTACAAGGTTCACTACTCAATGTGAGTATATAGTCATTTCCATGTATGGTGATGACGAGTACATGGATTATCCACTATAAAGTGATCTGCTTTTACATTGGTTGACTAGGAAAACAATCCGCTAATTAGTGTGGATCCCTATACTTGGAGGAGGGAATGAGATAATCTCTTCCCAATGTGAGTCCCTACACTCGGAGGGGGAAGGGAAATAATCCTCTTCCAACTTGTAACAAGTAGGATATGCCCTTACACTTACTGGTTCTTAATACTTCCATTTAGGAAAGTATTCTTCCTTCTTTAAAAGGTAGGTTCTTCTCTTGATCTATTTCAGTGCTCTTCACTTGTTTACTTGAAAATAGGTAGTCAAGAAATTCTCTTCTTTCTTTCTCTTTTATTTAGTGCAAACCCAACTGCACTAGATCTTCTTCCCTCTTGTTGTTAGTGAAACAACAAACTGCACTAATTATTCTTCTTTCTTCAACAAGAATCACATACACCTATGTGATTGTTCCGGAAATGAAGATTATACTTCAGTTGGGCATACTCTGTTCTTATTATTCTTATCTTCTTTCTATTTGACATAGTGTAATATGAAATAGAGATGTGGTAACTTCCCAAGCACTCTTTCAACTAAACCATGTATTCAATACTTCCCTTTTAGAATCCCCTTTGCAAAGATAAATCCTTCTCAATGCTCATTTCTTTTCAGAGAACACTGCTTCACAAAGTTCACACCTTCGCAAAACACCCCTGCCTTTATGGAGCTCACTTCCTTCACAAAGAAAATTGCCTTTGCTAAGCTCACTGCCTTTGCAAAGCAAACTACCTTTACATATCTCATTTCCTTCGCAAATAAAACTACCTTTGTGGAGATCACTACCTTCAAAAAGAAAACTGCCTTTTCTGAGATCACTACCTTTGCAAAGAAAACTACCTTTGTAGATCTCACTGCCTTTGTAATTCAAACTACCTTTGCGGAGCTTACTGCCTTCGCAAAGCAAACTGCCTTTGTGGAACTCGATTTCTTCGCAGACCTGCTTCACAACTCAAGATCTCTTATATTTTCATGAAGTCTCTCTCTTTATCTCTTAGGGGTGGATAACTATTTATAGGAATTTCCCACCAACTCAAGAACTTTCCATCCACCTCGTCAGCACATCAGCACCAAATCATAGAGCTCTAAAATTTCTACCGAAATTCACTCTATTTCACGAAACACCATGGCTATTTTCTGGATTTGAAAATCTCATCATAATCGCAAAGCATTCCTTCAAATACTCTGTACCTCCACAATGCTTCTTCTTCCTTTTCACCACTACAATTATCTTCTGCAATGCACCTTTCCTCAGCCATTTTCAAAGATCATTGTAATCACGAAGAACACCGTCAACATTCTTCATGTCTTCGTAAAATCTATTTCATTAATCCCATATTCACGAAATTCATTACTTTTCCATATTTTTTATGATATCTTCAAGGAAATAAACTTTTTTAAATGTTATCCCAACTCCAAATTTTGGACCCCAAAAATTTGGAAAACACTAGAAAACTACACCACCTTAGACACCTGCTTTTGCAAGACCAAACATGCTGATTGACAGCATCTTTTCTCCCCCTTTATTTCATGAATCTTTCATCACAAGTTCTATAACCAACTTATGATCTTTGTGAAATACAAATCAATAAAGCATCGTCAGATTTAGTCTATTCTCATAGTGTCAATCCCATTCATTACTTCTCGTCTTCTCTTCATCTTCAAAAATCATTCTTATTTATACTTATACTCTTTGGAATATGAATTCCAAAGTAATTATTCATCCTCACTTTAAATCCTCAATTACTTTTGGAGTGTTAATTCCAAATAACTCCAATCATATCTCTTCATCAAAAAGTTGAGTCTTCCTCAAACACCTTCAATGTTGTAGATAATGTATCACCTTTGATACATGTATTTTGAACTTCAAGAATAGTGAAAAAATCGTCTGATTTAACAACATGGAGAATTTCTCAAGCATGTCATTCACTACTATGATTCCATAACAATTCTCCAAGCACCATTACTTCAACCAATCTCCATTAACTTTGGAGGTCCTTCTTCATTTTGACCATTATTGACCCATGTTGACAACAAATACAACTTATACACAAAGTAATCCCAACAATATCCCCCTTTTTATTTGTTGGAAATACTTCAAAGTTATTTCTAAAATGAATGTATCAATATCAAAATGAGAATCTTCTCTCTCCCATTACTTATTTCTATCCCCCAGAATTTCTTTTTACTTATCTCCCCCTTATTGATAAGAAATACAAATTTCATGGTAGAGAGGGTATCATTCCATAATTAAGAAATGTGCCATAAATCATTTCACTCTAAGTCTCCTTGATCAATTCTCAGTGTAGAAAAAAAGAGGATTTTATTTAGACAACAAAGATTTCCATTACCCACTAATCATCATACCTCATGAGATGAGAACTCATGTAATTGTCTTCAAGGGATTCCCACTTTCATTCCAGGATTAGGATAATAAGTGTGATATGAAATAATCAACCTAAAACTCTTACACTCCCTTCAAAAAATGGATCAAAAACATTCAAGTGTAATTGGAAGGATAAGTGGCCTTGGTGAACTTTCACTCTTCTTATGACACTGATTAACTTTGTTACTCTCCCTTTGTAAAATAATATTTATTTTGAGTAACCAAGGATGAGATATTGAGAAATGACATACCTTTTCCAATGACATATTCTTCAAACAATATTCAGAGTCATTGAATTTGATACCAACTAATGTTGATACTAGTTGAAATAATAACTCAGGTGGTGTAACATCCTGCCCCATCTCATTGACTTGAGAGGGCGGAGGAATGATACTTATCCTTAAGCGACATTCCCAAGGCACCAAAGTTTGGAAATGAATGTTGATGGCTTCGAAAATAAATTGGGGAACAATTTTCCCTTAATAAAAATCCAACCAACCAAACAATCCATAAACTATATGATGCATGTCAACAAAACAACCAAACTCATACATTACCAAAAGACAACCAACTAATCCATAAAAATCCCACTTGCCAAATACAAAAACTCCAAAATTAGAGTACCAAGTTGAAGACTACAGCAAGACTCCAATAGAACTAGGATACCATCCATAACTCCACACTAAGCTCCATGCTCCAAGAACCACAACATCACCCAAGCTTCATGCCAAACTGCTAGAAAAATGAGAAGCTTTACTCTTACCTGTGTCCTGAAATACAATATCTTCAAAATCACCAAAGTGCCAAAGCAGGGGGTGAGTGATAATACTCATTAGGTTTTCCCAAAATGACTTCTCTACACACACCACTAAGAAATAACCCTTAGCATGTTTATATAAATAAGTTTATATAAAACATCAAATAGTGAAACCATTACCATAATCCAAACATACCCTTACCAACCCATGTCAAACAAGGGAAAGCCTCACTAATCCATAATCCATATCACCATCACACATTAGCACAACCAATTTCCATCTTCCATAGAAACACAACATCCAAACAACCATGGTGGAACTTCCCATCCAAACCCATTTACTTCATTCCCAAACCAATGGTACTTCTCACCCACTTATCCTTTGAGTGTGGCCCTTCCGTCCACTATCCATCCTCTTTCTATAGTGGTACTCCCTACCCACTTCACACACAATTAACATAAACCATAATTCTTAACCCATGACCAATCATATCACATCAAGGTCACCACATCATGAAAAAAATTCATCTACAACCAAATAATACCTCAAGCACATCAACAATTTCAACACATTCCCATTCACTTCAATAAATCACCCATTTATTGAAAATACTATTAAACCATTTTCCATGCCAAACCATATTTCAATAAACCAAACTTTTATTGAAAATCATTTTCATCAACCATTTTCACAAATCAACCCAAGAAACTGATTTTAAAATATCCATTTTAAAATCAAATATCAAGAACATTACATGGGAAAAAACCCCCCTTTTCCCCAAAAATCTCCAAAACATTACCAAAGGGATTTCTAAACAATTTCACTAATAAAATCACAAATTAATTTAAGTAAAAATAATTAATTGGAAAAATCCTTATAGTTATAAAAAAGTGGATTCAATAGAGAATCCACCTACCTTTAGGGTTCTGGTGAGATTGACCCACGAACAACCGCACCACAAATCCAGTGAACGCACCACCAAAACCACTCTAGATCTCCTTTCTTATCATTCATAATCCTTAAAATAAACATCCAAAACAACCAAAACCCTAGAAATACATGAAATGGATGTAGATCTAGAAAACTATGAAAGGTAGAAGAGTAGATCTAGATAAAATCAAAGAGAAACCAAGAGAAGAGACTTACCTAGGTGAAACCACCTTCAAACTGCCTCGAAACCCCTTTGAATCACTTCTAAAATGAGTGGTAGAGACCCTCAAACCCCTAAGAACCAAAAATCCTGATTGAGGATCAAGTTAAAGAATATTTGGAGTGAAATAGAGCAATCCCTAGGGAGACCTGGATTTAAAAACCCTCTTTTAAGTGGTCGGATAGTTAGCCCACATGGTTTGGAAAATCGTGCACTAACTGTGAGCATGTCATTGCCTCGAGAGAAGGGGTCTGCACGGTTTCCTATTAAGGTTTGGAAAACTATGCGTAGGACATGTGAAGCCCACTATCTCCCCCTACATGGTTTTTCGGAGAACCCGCATGGTTTTCCTTAACTGTGCACAAACTGTGCGCCCTTAGAAAATCCTCCAACCATATTAAAAACCCTTCCAAACTATCCCAATATCTTCCCAAATCCTCCCAAGAAATTTAAAGAAATAAAAAAGGAATAAAAAAGGATACATACCTAAAATAGGGGGTGCTACATTCTCCCCACCATTGTACTTTCAATCCTCAGAAAGTATACAACCATGTCGTTATTGAAAGAGCTTGGGTCGTTGTTCGTCCATCTCTTTCTCTTGTTCCCAAGTCTCCTCCTGAATCTGATCATGCTTCCACAAAACCCAAACTAAAACTATGATTTTACCATGAAATACTTTATCCTGCCAATCCAAAATCCACATCATCATGTGCACCAAGGAAGCATTTGGTTCTAGATCGACATGATCCCAACGAATCACATGGTCACGATCTGACTAATACTTTTTCAGTTGTGACACATGAAACACATTGTGCACTGCACTAAATCATGGTGGAAAATACAAATGGTAAGCCACATCTCCAATCCACTCAAGTATCTTAAAAGGACTAATATACCTCAGAGATAACTTTCCCTGCTTCCCAAACTGATGATGTACCAACCTAGGAGAGATTCTAAAAAACACATGATCACCCATGCCAAATGAAAATGGTCATTGATAATGGTCTGTATATTATTTTTGACGACTTTGAGCCATCTCCATCCTCTTTCTGATCAACTTGATTTTCTCTGTAGTCTCTTAGACAAGGCTCGGTCCGATCATTGATGTCTAGCCCGTTTCCACCCAATATAGTGGATAACGACACGAACACCCATATAATGCTTCAAATGGGTCCATATGTATTGAAGCCTGATAGGTGTTATTATAGGAGAACCCCACCAATGGTAAGTGTTCCTCCCATGAACCACCAAAATTAATCACACAAGCCCTTAACATATCCTCCAAAGTTTGCATTGTTCTCTTGGATTGTCTATCCGTCTGCAGATGATATGTCGTGCTCATAATCAACCGTGTCCTAAGGGCTTCCTGCAAGGATTTCTAAAAATGAGATGTGAACCTTGGATCTCCATCTGATACAATCGAAACTGGAACACCATGCCTCTTTACCACCTCTCAAATATAGATTTTGGACATATCCTCCACCATATGAGATTCACAAATCAGGATGAAATGGGCTGACTTTGTGAGTCGATCCACAATCACCCATATAGAATTGTGTTTCCTAACTGTTCTTAGGAGACCCATCACAAAATCCATTGTTATTTTCTCCCATTTCCACACTAAGATAGGTAAAGACTACAAAAAGTCTTCTGGTCACTGATTCTCTGCCTTGACTTGCTAACAAGTCAAGCATCTCAAGACAACCCGACTACATCCCTTTTCATACTAGCCCACCAAAACTACACTTTCAATGCCTTGTACATTTTCTGAATTCCAAGATGAACATCCCACCTGGAATGATGAAAAGCCCTGGGAAGTTCCTCCTAACAAGCCACTACTACCACCATCTGATTTTGATAACACAAGACTGAATTCCCCTTCAATTCCTAGATCTCAATAGTCTCCCCGCCATTGAGTTTCGACCTCATCGCCATACACTTGGAATCAGATGCATGTGTCTCTTTAACCAAACCAGCCAAGTCAGGACCAATGAAACCGGAAAGAATACCACTCTGTCACCCCGGTCCTCACATTCTAACTGCATGTCGTCTATGACTGAAATCAACTACCACTAATATTATACCTTTTTTACCACTTGAGTATATGATTTTCTACTTAATGCATCCGCCACCGAATTTCCCTTACCCAGTGTGTACATTAATTCGAAATAAAACATCTGGAGATATTTCATCCATCTCCTTTTCCTCAAGTTCAAATATCTTTGTGAGAAGATATTCTTTAATCTATTTTGATCGGTAAACACTGTAAATTTCTCACTAAAGAGATAATAACGCCATAGTTTTAAAGCATGAACCACTACTGCCAAATCCAAATCAAATGTTGGGTAGTTCTTTTCATGCAACCTCAACTGTCGTGAGCCATATGAAACCACATGATCCACCTGTATGAGAACACACTCCAACCTTGATTATGATGCATCACAATACACCACGTACCCGTTTCCCTTGTTTAGGAAAAACCAAGATTGGTGCTGGTGTAAGGTGACCCTTCAACTCTTCAAAGCATTTCTGACATTGCTCATCCCATTGAAATGGGATATTCTTCAGTGTCAAAGTTGTCATTGGTGAACCCAATCGGGATAAATCATGAACAAAACGTTGATAATACCTAGCTAGACCAAGGAATCTTCATATCTCAAAAATATTATTTGGAGGTTTCCCTGAGATAACTACATCTATCTTTTCTAGATCAACTAAAACACCCCTCTTAGAAATAACATGGCCAAGGAAACAAACCTCCAGTATCCAAAAGTCGCACTTTGAAAATTTGGCATACAACCGATGATCCCTCAAGATCCCTAACACAGTCGCCAAGTACTGCTCATGATCTACCCTTTTCCTCGAATACACCATTATATCATCCACAAATACCACCACAAAATAATATTGATATCTCTGAAATATTTGATTCATCAATACCATGAACACCATTGGTGCATTCTTTAGATCAAAGGCCATAACCATATACTCATAATAGTCATATCTACTTCTGAAAGATGTTTTCAGAATATCCTCCTTCCTCACCCATAATTTGTGATACCTTGACCTCAAGTAAATCTTGGATAACCACTGAGATCCCCTCAACTGGTCAAACAAATCATCAATGAGTGAAAGTGGATATCAGTTCTTTATCGTAACCTGATTAAGTCTAAGATAATCAATATAGATCCTCAAGGTTCTATACACCTTTTTAATAAAAAAATAGGTTTTTCCCATGGATACATGATCATTTGGATGAAACCTGTGTTTTCTAACTCTTCTAACTGCACCATTAATTCCTGCAATTCTACTGGTTCCATTTGGTAAGATAGAGGTGAGATAGGATTGGTCCCCGGAAGGAGATTAATCATAAACTCCACTTCTCTCATAGGTGGAAACCCTAATAATTCTTTGATAAATACATCCATAAACTGATCCAAAACTGTTAGAATAACACTCTGCTCAACACCTTCCACTAATGCCAATGACAAGGCCTCTAACTGATATGAGATCGTGCTAACAGTTGGTGCCAAAAAATCTATTGCATCCAGCTTTTCACTCTTCTCCCCTCTGAAGATATTTCCAATTCCATCCTCCATCATAAAAGTCATCGTTCATACATAGAAATCGATGTGGTCCTTACGAATTGTCAACCAATACATTCCCAGGATTATGTCATAAGCATCTATCTCAAGCACTGAGAAATCCCACATCAATTAAATTTCATCCAAAACTAAACAACATGCTTGACATAGGAAGGCTCGACACTCTCTTTGACCCAGAGGAGTTTGTAGGTTCAAAACAGAAGGCATCATTTCCACATGTAAACCCAATAAATAAACGATGTGAGAAGCAAGAAAATAATGATAATAACTCATATCAAACAAGGCTTGCATCAACATTGAATTTAAAAGAACCATACCTCGCACCGTGGATGGTCCCAATTGATCATCCATCACCGCGTTCTCAGATCCAAACAATTGATTACTTGCCACACTCTACTCTTTATTACCCTTATAAGGCGTCATGGTATTTCCAAAATCACCATGACCAACTTTACTCTACTGTTGATGGGTATGCTGTTGTCCCCATCCCATCTAGTAATAATACCCCTATGACCCCTGAGGAGTGTCATGGACACCTGACCTCAGAGCATTCTGAAAATAATTCTAAATATGTCCCATCTTCTTACAATTATGACATGCTCAAGGATGTTCCATACAATCCTGCTTTATGTGTCTTGTAGAACCACACTGAAAACATCTCGTCTTACTTTTAGGCTTTAGAGGAAGATTTATCAATCCTTTTGTCAGATTATAAACCATACCCCCACCCTGTAAATAAGTGTCCCTCTTCCACTTGAACCCAGTGTTTGAGTTCCCACTATTTCCCATGGGTACCAACATACTTCCCCTGTCTGTATCCCCCAAAAGATCCCACTCAGCCATCGTAGATCGATTCACCATTTCTGTGTAATCATCTATACAAAGCACCGCTGTCTTGGAATGAATTTCCTGCCTCAAACCATCTTCAAAAATTCGTACCTTCAACGATGTACTACCCACCACCTTAGGTGAAAACCACACTAAGTTCATAAACTTAGCTTCATATTCCATCACTTCCATGTTCCCTTACTTTAAACTGAAGAAATCTATTGTATGTTGAATTCTAAATGTGTGAGGGTAAAATTGTTTATTAAATAATTCCTCAAAACCCTACCATGTCACACCTTGGTCCATCCCAATTTTCACCGCCAACTCCCACCACTGAAGGGAAAGATCTTCCAACATGTATGTGGCTAACTTCACTTTTAGATCTGTCAGTGTTCCCAAGAAGTCAAATATCCTATTCATTATTTTTAGCCATGCTTCATCCCTTTCTAGCTCTGAATCATCCCTAAACATGGGTGGATTCTTCCTTTGAAATTGAACCACATGATCCACATGTTTTGATTCATACACTTTAATCCCAATGTCCATAGCTTTTAAATCTTTCACTATACTCTACACTAGCTGCTGGTTCACCTGGGGCTCAGGTGCAACCACATTTTCATAAGCTTCCTCCAGTTGGTCTCTAAGACGCCTACCTGGTGCCATTTATATCAATAAAAAACAACCATAAGTTCCACTCTACTAACAAGAAAGAGTATACCATTTTTAAATTCAATTACATAACATCTATCACAATCAGACTTTCCGCAAGTTTAAATTTCACATGTTTCACTATTCTGAAAAATCCAACATGTTTTGAAAATCAACCCATTTTCAAAATACCACTAGTTTCCATGTTTCAAACCCTTCCATTTTGAAACCCAATTCATATTTACCAAAATCCACACATTCATACCACACCATAAATCATTATACCCCAATGAAATATGCATCCTAGAAGGAATTCATTTCTACCATGCATGCCATGATCATCTCATTGGCTACACCCACAAAAATGAGATATCCAATTCCTATAAGTGTCTCCAAACACATATGTACCCAACTCCCTAGTAACTTGAAGTTTAGCATAAAAGGGTTAGCTACATATTTATATGCTATAAATTCAAAGTTCTGAAAATCCTACACCTTGCTACCATCCCGACTCAAGGAATAGACCAAGAATGAATGTCAACGCCAAGACCAACAATCAATGACAAAGGATCGAACAACTGTTCTCACTTGAAAGCCAAGGACCGAACAAACTAATACCACTTGTAACATCACAACCCATCTTATTGGCTTGAGAGGGAGGAGGAATGATACTTGGACTTAAGAGACGTTCCCAAGGTTCCAAAGGCTGGTAATAAATGCCTAGGGCTTCGAGAATAAATTGGGGAATGATTTTCCCTTAAGAAAAAACCAACCAAACAAACAATCCATGAACTATATGATGCATGTCAACAAAACAACCAAACTCATACATTACCAAAAGACAACCAACTAATCCATAATGATCCCACATGCCAAATACAAAAAATCCAAAATTATAGTACCAAGTGGAAGACTAAAACAAGACTACAATAAAACTAGGACACCATCCATATCTTCACACCAAGCTCCATGCTCTAAGAACCACAACATCACCCAAGCTTCATGTCGAACCACAAGAAAAATGAGAATCATTACTCTTACCTATATCCCAAAATACAACATCTTCAAAAGCACCAAACTTCCAAAGCAGGGGGTGATTACTAATACTCAGTAGGTTTTCCCCAAATGAATTCCCTACACACGCCACTAGGAAAGAACCCTTAGCACATTTATATAAAGCAATGTATATAAAACATTAAAAAGTGAAACCATTACCATAAGTCAAACATACCCTTACCAAGCCATGTCAAATAATGGAAATCCACACTAAGAAATAATCCATATCACCATCACACATTAGCACAACCAATTTACATCTTCTATAGCAACACAACAACCAAAAAACCATGGTGAAACTTCTCGTCCAAACCCATTTACTTCATTCCCAAACCAGTGGTACTTCCTTCCCACTTATCCTTTCATGGTGGCCCTTCCATCCAATATCTATCCTCTTTGTATAGTGGTACTCCCTTTCCACTTCACACACAATTAACTCAAGACATAATGCTTAACCCATGATTAATCATATCACATCAAGGTCACCACATCATGTAAACAATTCATCTATAACCAAACAATACCTCAAGCACATCAATAATTTCAACACATGCCCATTCACTTTAATAAATCACCCATTTATTGAAAACACTCTTTAACCATTTTCCATGACAAACCACATTTCAATAAACCAAAATTTTATTAAAAACCATTTTCATCAACCATTTTTAAAAATCAACCCAAGAAATTGATTTTAAAATATTCATTTTAAAATCAAACATCAAGAACATTACACGAAAAAAAACCTCTTCCCAAAAAATACCCAAAACATTACCAAAGGGATTTCTAACCAATTTCACACATCAAGATCACTAATCAATTTAATAAAAAACAATTAATTAGAACAAGCCTTCTAGTTCTAACAAAGTGGAGGCTAGAGATAATCCACCTACCATTAGGGTTCCGGTGAAATTGACCCACGAACAACCACACCAAAAATCTGATGAACACACCACCAAAAACCACTCTATATCTCCTTTCCTATCATCCATAAGTATTAAAATCAACATCCAAGGAAACCACAACCCTATATCTAGAAGCAATGGATGTAGATATAGAAAAATAAGAAAGGGAGAAGAGTATATCTAGAGAGAACCAAAGAGAAACCAAGAGAAGAGACTTACCTGGGAGAAACCACCTTCAAACTGCCTCTAAAACCTTTTGAATAGCTTAAAAAATGAGTGGGATAGCCCCTAAAACCCCTGAGAACTGAAAATCCTGAGTGAGGCTTGAGTGGAAGAAGATTTGGAGTGAAATGGAGCAAGATCAAGGGATCCTGGAATTAAAAACCCTCTTTTAATTGGCCACACAATTAGCCTGCATGGTTTGGCAAACCGTGTGCTAACTGTGAGCATACCACTGCCTCGAGATATGGTTTTTTTCACAGTTTCCTCACATGGTTTGGAAAACCGTGTGTAGGACATGCAAATCCCACTATCTCCCCTGCACAATTTCCTGGAGAACCTTCATGGTTTCCCTTAACCGTGCTCAAACTATCTTCCCTTAGAAAAACCTATATCCTTATTCAAAACTCTTACAAACTCTCCCAATCTCTTCCCAACTCATCCCAAGCACTTTAAACGCATAAAAAGGCATAAAAAATTCTACATACCTCAAACCAGGGGTTCTACAGATGATTATTCATTTTTTCTCCCCCTCAAGGAATACTTATCATCACTAATTCTCAGGTTCTCCCCCTGAGAGCTTGTTTCACCTTCAATTCCTTATATTAAAAAAAATACAATACACAAAAATTTAATGGAATAAGGTGGATCCTCCTTTCTTCATTAATGTGAAAAAAAAAAGGCTGAGTTTATTTTCTCAACCCAGATACTCCATTATTCACACTTTCAAAACTAATCTTCAATGTTGACTATGATTGTGTGGACCTTAATATTTCTTACATATCTTTGTGTGTGAACATTATTTATTTAAGATCTTTTAAATCACTAGAGTCTCTTGTTGTAACTTTTATCTTCTTGAGGAATTCTTCTTGGGCTAGAATAAATTCAATGCAATTTCTAACAGTATGACCAACCATGTTGTACATCACACACAGGACTTCTTTGTCTTTAGGTAGAATATTATTTTTGTTTATTTCACTAGCTTAAGCCTATGAATTTTCCATTTTTCTCATTCTTTAAAAAACATGTAGCCAAATAACTAATACATCATTAGGAATTGAGGTATAAATATTATATCTTCTACATGGCTTCTTCTGAGTGACATCCTTATTTTTAATTCTTTTGGATGAACCACACTTCAAATTCTTGGATTTAGAATCCAATGTCTTCTCAACTTTCCTCCTTGAAGTCTTCTTGGGAGAATTAGTTTTTAAAACATTCCTCTAACTACTTCCCATGGATTCTTCTTCATTCTTAGCCAGCTCCTGTGATCTCCTTTTCTTATTAGCTTTGGGTACCTATCGAGATGAACATGCACCATTCATGTGACCACTACTATTGCATACATCATAGATGTTATCTAACATTCCAAATATATTTGTAGTATATAGATGCTTATGGATCTCTAGATGTTTCTTCTTCTTCTCTGTATTTCTCCCCCTTGAGATGGGCTTTCTCCGTGCTTTTAAATTTAAGGGAATGTACCAACAATCCAGTGTACAATTCCCAAATCTATTATATCACCAGAATTGACCAAAAAACCTTGAGTTCTTGATGTCTTATTTATAAGGATGTTGATTCTTCTTCTTGATATGTCGTGCTTTCTATGGATATTTATCTTCCATATTCTTCTTCCTATTCACTCTATCCATGGTTATAGGTACCTCCTCACTTTTTTTCATCCATACATGCTTAGAATTTTTCTTCCAACCTGCACTTTTTGTAGAAAAAAATTTAGAAACATTAGTACAAGTTTGTATGGATAATATCTTATTCTTAGCTACTTTTGATAGATCAATGAGTGAATCCATGATCTTCTTATCACACGTTAGAGTTTTTTTATAGTAGAATCCTCCAGTGAACATTGAGTGCCAACAACTACTGTTTCCTTCTTTTGTGGAGACTCAATATGTGTATTCTCAAGATTGGTCAACTGAGCTTCCAATTATATACATCTCATATTGAGGATGAATTTCTGGTCTTCAATCATAGTCATATTATCTTCACAAGACTTCTTTAATTTTTAAAGTTCATATTCATGCAGCTTCACTTTGTTTTGTAACAAAGAGTCAAGTTCTTTGATCTTATTGGAGTTTTCTTCCAAATATAAACCCTTAACTTTAATTCTCTTATTTATATCATCTTCAAGTGGATGGATGTTCTTTTCCAGAGTCTTTTTGACTCCCTCATTTTCTTCAACTTATTTGATCCATTTTGAGTAACTCATTTCAAATTCCCTCTTTGTTGCTTCAAAGGATCTAACTTTTTTGGAGAGTTTTAAAAATTCAAAAAAAATCTTGTAAGACCTTCTCCAAAACATAATTCTATTCTTCCAGTTGGGTGATATATTCTTACATGCATTGAAATACTCTACAAATAAGTGAGACACTTTCTTTAGGTATGTTATTTATAATCATTCTTAATCTACCAACTGATAACTCTTGAGAGTTTGTAGATTGATCATCACCACTTGTGATAGAATTTTCATCATGAAAATTATTTTCAAATGTACTAACACATACCTCTTGATCACTTGTGGTTGAAAGGTTATCCATCTTCTTGGTGGAAACTTGAGCCACTGTCTCATTACATTCCATGTCTGATATTTCTTCTTTTTCAGTAAGTTATGGAGATCCAAATACTTCCTCTTCTTTAGATAAGAGTGACTTCTTCTTCAAATTTATATTCTCCTTATTTTTTGTGTTCATAATTGTCTTGGTAGATATAGTCTTCTTCTCAGAGATAACTGAATAATCACTGAAAGTGCACTTTATTGATAAATCAGGAAAGAAACTCAGGTCTTCAAAATAGAATAACATTACTATAGAGAATCCAACAGAGGTAACCCTACCCCTCTGGTATCAATTGAGAGGATCGGTTTGGGATATACCGAACACTGAGAGGGGGTGAATCAGTGTTTGGGACTTTTTAAACCAATTCCAACTTTTTATCCCTATACCTACTGGCCTTTTAGGATCTTTATTCTTTTATTCTCTTTTCCCTATCACATGCAATAATAGAAAGCAGTAAAAACATGCGCACGATATTTTTACAAGGTTCACTACTCAATGTGAGTAGCTAGTTCTTTCCATGTATGGTGATGACTAGTACATGGATTAACCACTATGAAGTGATATGCTTTTACAGTGGTTGACTAGGAAAAAATACATTAGTCAGTGTGGCTCCCTATACTTAGAGGAGGGAAGAAGATAATCTCTTCCCAGTGTAAGTCCCTACACTCGGAGGAGGAAGAGAAATAATCCTCTTCCAACTTGAAACAAGTAGTATTTTCCCTTACACTTGCTGGTTCTTTATAATTCCATCTAGGAGTGTATTCTTCCTTCTTCAAAAGGTAGGTTCTACTCTTAATCTATTTTATTCCTCTTCACTTGATTGCCTACAAAGTGATAGGCAAGAAATTCTCTTCTTTCTTTCTCTTCTTATCTAGTGTAAAGCAAACTACACTAGATCTTCTTCCTTATTCTTCTTAGTGAAATGATAGACTGCACTAATTCTTATTCTTCTTTCTGAAATAATCACAACCACCTATGTGATTGTTTAGGCAATGAAGATCGGCCTTTAGTTGGGCATACTCTGTTCTTCTTATTCTTATATTCTTTCTCTTTGACGCGGTATATTATGAAATAGATATGTGGTGTCTTCACAAGCACTCATTCACCTAAACCAAGTATTAAATAGTTCCCTTTGAGAAGCCCCTTCACAAAGATCACTACATCGCAAAGATTACTAATTTTCAGAGAACACTACTTCATAGAGATCACTACTTCGTAGAGATCACACCTTCGCAAAGCACCCCTGCCTTTGCGGATCTCACTTCCTTTGCAAAGAAAATTTCCTTTACAGAGCTCACTTCCTTTGCAGAGCTCATTGCCTTTGTAAAGAAAAATAACCTTGCAGATCTCACTACCTTCTCAAATAAAACTATATATGTGGATCTTACTACCTTTGTAAGTAAAACTACCTTTACAAAGCTCACTACCTTCACAATGCAAACTACCTTTTCGGATCTCACTGCCTTCATAAAATAAAACTAACTTTGCAAAACTCGCTCTCTTCCCAAACTTTCTTCGCAACTCAAGAGATCTTAGATTTTTGTAAAGTCTCTCACCTTCTCTCTCAGGAGTGGAGGACTATTTATAGGCATTTCCCACCAACTATATAACCTTCCATCCACTTCAGTGGCACATCAACACCAAATCACATAGCTTTGATATTTCCATCGAAATTCACTCTGTTTTTCAAAGTACCATGGTTATTTTTTTAATTTTAAAAGATTTTCATAATCACAAATTATTCTGTCAAATCCTTTGCACTTTCGCAATGCTTTTTATTCTTTTTCACTACCGTAATGCTCTTCTACAATTCTTTTTTTCTCAGCCATTCTCAAATATCATCTTAATCGTGAAAAACACCATCAACATTCTTTATGTCTTCGCAAAATATACCTCATGAAGCCCATATTCAAAAAAATACATTAATTTTCCATATTTTGATGAAATATTCAAGAAAATACACTTTTTGTAATGCTATCCCAACTCCAAATTTTGGACCCCAAAATTTTGGCAAACACTGGAAAACTGCACCACCTTAAACACATGCTTCTGCAAGACCAACCATGCTGATTGACAGCATCTTTTATCCCCCTTTCCTTCATGAATCTTTCATCACAAGATCTCCAACTAACTTATGATCTTTTTGAAATACATATCATCAAAGCATCATCATATTTAGGTCATTATCATAGTGCCAAGCCCATGAACTACTTCTCATCTTCTCGTCATCTTCAAAAATAATCCTTCTTTATTCTTATACTCTTTGGAATATTAATTCCAAATTAATTCTTCATCCTCACTTTAAATCCTCAATTCCTTTTAGAGTGTTAATTCCAAATAACTCCAATCATCTCTCTTCGTCCAAAATTGGAGGATTCCTCAAACACCTTCAATGTTGTAGACAATGTATCACCTTTGATACATGTATTTTAAACTTTAATAACAGTGCAAAAATCGTCTGATTTAACAACATGGAGAATTGCTCAAGAATTTCATTCACTGCTATGATTCCATAACAATTATTCAAGAACCATCACTTTAAACAATATCTATTAACTTTAGAGGTCCTTATTCATTTTGACCATTATTGACACATGTTGACAAAAAATACAACTTATACACAAAGTGGTGCCAAAAATCTCCCTCTTTGTATTTGTTGGAAATACTTCAAATTTATTTATCAAATGAATGTGTCGATATCAAAATGAGAATATTCTTTCTCCCCTTACTTCTTTCTCTCCCCCATACTTTCATTTCACTTCTCTCCCCCTTATTGAAAAGAAATACAATGTTCATGGTATAGAGGGTATCATTCCATACTTAAGAAATGTTCCATCAATCATTTAATTATAAGTCTACTTGAGCATTGATCAATGTACAAAATAATAGGATTTTATTTAGACAACAAAGATGTCCATTACCCACTGATCATGATACCTCATGAGATGAGAACTCATATACTTGTCTTCAAGGGATTTTCACTTTCATTCCAATCTTAGAATAATAAGTGTGATATAAAATAATCAACCTGAAACTCTTTCACTCACTTTAACAAAATGATCAAAAACATTCAAGTGTAATTGGTAGGATAAGTGGACTTAAGGTACTTCCACTCTTTTTATGTCATTGATTAACTTTGTTACCCCCCCCCTTTGTAAAATAATTTTTATTTTGAGTAACCAAGGATGACAGATTGAGAAATGACATACCTTTTCCAATGACATGGTATTCAAACAATCTTCAGAGTAATTGAATTTTATACCAACTAAAGTTGTTACTAGTTGAAATAATAACTCTGGAACCTTCTTCATCTTTGCTCCCCTTCACGATTAGACTTCTCATCATTGATTCTCAGGTTCTCCCCCTGAGAGGTTGTTTCACCTTAAATTACCTGTATTAGAAGAACAAATACAATACATAGAAATTTAAGGGAATAAGGTGGATCCTCCTTGCTTCATTAATGTGAAAAACAAGGTTGAGATGATTTTCTCAACCCAGATACTCCATTCTTCACACTTTCACAACCGATATTCAATGCTAATTGTGATTATGTGGACCTTAATATTTCGTTTATATATTTGTGTGTGAACCTTATTTCTTCAAGAGATTTTAAATCACTAGAGTCTCCTGGTGAAAATTTCATTTTCTTGAGGAATTATTCTTGGGAAAGAATAAATGCAATGTAATTTCTAACATTATGACCATCCATATTTCACCTTACACACGGGAATTCTTTGTCTTCATGTATAATATTATTTTTTCTTATTGAACTAGCCTTAGACTATGCATTTTCCATTATCCTCATTCTTTCTAAATCTTCTGGACAAATAACTAATACATTATTAGGAACTGAGGCATCAAGATTGGATCTTCTACATGGATTCTTCTGAGTGACATCCTTATTTTTAATTCTTTTGGATGCACCTCCCTTAAAATTCTTGGATTTAGAATCCAAGGTCTTATCAGCTTTCCTCCTTGGAGTTTTTTTGGGAGAATTAGTGTTTACAACATTCCTCTAACTACTTCCCAAGGATGCCTCTTCATTCTTAACCAGCTCTTGTGATCTTCTTTTCTTATCATCTTTGGGTACCTATTGAGATGAACATGCACCATTCATGTGACCACTCCTATTTCAAACATCACAGATGTTATCTAACATTCCAAATATGTTTTTTGTATACAGATGCTTCTAGATCTATGGATGTTTCTTATTCTTCTCTGTATTTCTCCCCCTTGATATGATCTTTCTCTATGCTTTTACATTTAAGGGAATGTACCAACAATCTAATGCAAAATTCCCAAATCTATTATAATACAAGAATTGACCATCAAAACTTGACTTATTGATGTCTTATTTATAAGTTTTTTGAGTATTCTTCTTGATATTTTGTGCTTTCTATGGGGATCTATCTTTTATCTTCTTCTTCTTATTCACCCTAGCCATGGTGATAGGTACCTCCTCACTTTTCTTCATCCATACTTGTTTATAATTTTTCTTCCAACCTGCACTTTTTGTAGAAACAATTTTAGAAACATTAGTACAAGTTGGTATGGATGGTACCTTATTCTCAGTTTCTTGTGATAGATTAAGGAGTGAAGTAGTTATCTTCTTATTACATGTTGGAGGTATTTTGATAGTAGAATCCTCCAGTGAACAATGAGTTCCATCAGCTACTGTTTTCTTATTTTTTGGAGACTCAATATGTTTCTTCTTAAGATTGGTCAACTAAGCTTCCAATTATAGACATCTCATATTGAAGATGAATTTATGGTCTTCAATAATAGTCATCTTCTCTTCACAATCCTTCTTTAATCTTTTAACATAATCTTCATGCAGCTTCACTTTATTTTTGTAACAAAGGGTCAAGTTCTTTAATCTTCTTGGAGTTTTCTTCCAAATACAAACCCTTAACTTCAATGCTCTTCTTCATATCATCTTCAAGTTCATCGATATTCTATTAAATAGTCTTATTAACTCCCTCCTTTTCTTCAAATTCTTTGATCAATTTTGAGTAACTCATTTCAAATTCCCTCTTTGTTGCTTCAAAGGATCCAACTTGTCTGGAGAGCTTTAAACATTCAAAAAAATTTCTTGTAATCCCTTATCCAAAACATCATTTTCTTCTTCCAGTTGGGTAATATATTCTTGTATGCATTGAAATACTCCACAAATAAGTGAGACACTTTTTTCATGGATATTATACAGAACCATTCTTAATCTATCAACTAAAAACTATTGAGTGTTTGTAGATTGATCATCAGTACTTGTGATATCATTTTCATCATGAGAATTATTTTCAAATGTAATAACACATACCTCTTGATCACTTTTGGTAGGAAGGTTATCCATATTCTTGGTTGAAACTTGAGACACCTTCTCATTACCTTCTATGTCTAATATTTCTTCTTTGTCAGTGAGGTATAGAGATCCAGATACTTCCTCTTCTTTAGGTAAGTGGGAATTTTTCTTAAACTTTCTCTACTCCTTCTTTTTCCTATTCATCATGGTCTTGGTAGATATAGCCTTATGCTCAGAGATAACTTAATCATCACTGAAAGTGTACTTCTTTGATAAATCAAGAAATAAACTTAGGTCTTTAAAAAATAATAACTTCATTATAGAGAATCCAATAGATGGGAACATGTCCCTCTAATACCAATTGAGAGGACCAGTTTGGGTTATACCGAACACTGAGAGGGGGGAGAATCAGTGTTGGAGACTTTTTAAATCAATTCCAACTTTTTATCCCTATACCTCCTAACCTATTATGATATTTATTCTTTTATTCTCTTTACCCTATCGCATGCAATAATAGAAAGCAGTAAAAACATGCACACGATATTTCTACAAGGTTCACTACTCAATGTGAGTAGATAGTCCTTTCCATGTATGGTGATGACCAGTACATGGATTATCTACTATAAAGTGATATGCTTTTATAGTGGTTGACTAGGAAAACAATCCCCCAGTTAGTGTGGCTCCCTACACTTGGAGGGTGGAAGGATATAATCTCTTCCCAATGTGAGTTCCTACACTTGGAGGGGGAAGGGAAATAATCCTCTTCCAACTTGTAACAAGTAGGATATGCCATTACACTTTATGGTTCTTTATACATACATTTAGGAAAGTATTCTTCCTTCTTAAAAAGGTAGGTTCTTCTCTTGATCTATTTTAGTTCTCTTCACTTGATTACTTGCAAAGCGGTAGGCAAGAAATTCTCTTCTTTATTTCTCTTTTATTTAGTGCAAAACCAACTGCACTAGATCTCCTTCCTTTTTCTTCTTAGTGTAGCAACAGACTACACTAATTCTTCTTATTTATTCTACAAGAATCACATAAACCTAAGTGATTGTTCAGGAAATGAATATCACACTTCAGTTGGGCATACTTTGTTCTTATTATTCTTATCTTATTTTTATTTGACATAGTATAATATGAAATAGCAATGTAGTGACTTCCCAAGAACTCATTAAACTAAACCATGTATTCAATACTTTAATTTGAGAAGCCCCTTCGCAAAGCTCAATCCTTCGCAAAGCTCACTTATTTGAATATAACACTACTTCATAGAGATCACACCTTCTCAAAACACTTCTGCCTTTGTGGAGCTCACTCCCTTCACAAAGCAAACTACCTTTGTGGAGCTCACTGCCTTTGCAAATCAAACTACCTTTACATAGCTCACTGTCTTCGCAAAGCAAACTACCTTTGTAGAGCCCACTACCTTTGAAAAGAAAACTACCTTTACTGAGATCACTACCTTTCCAAATAAAACTACCTTTTTAGATCTCACTGCCTTCGCAATGCAAACTGCCTTTGCGGAGCTCACTACCTTCGCAAAGCAAACTGCCTTTGCGGAACTCTCTTCGCGAACCTACTTCGCAACTCAAGATCTCTTAGATTTTCATGAAATCTCTCTCCGTATCTCTTGGGGGTGGAGGACTATTTATAAGCATTTCCCACCAACTCAAGAACTTTCCATCCACCTCAACAGCATGTCAGTACTAAATTGTAGAGATCTGAAATTTCTACTGAAATTCACTCTATTTCATGAAACACCATGGCTATTTTCCATATTTTCAAATATCGTCATAATTGAAAATCATTCCTTCAAATCCTTTGTACCTCTACAATTCTCCTTCTTCCTTTTCATCACTGCAATGCTCTTCTGCAGTGCTCCTTTCCTTAGAAATTTGGAAAGATCTTCGTAATCACGAAGAACACCATCAATATTCTTCATGTCTTCGCAAAATCTATATCATGAAGTCCATATTCACAAAATTCATTACTTTTACATATTTTTATTAGATATTCAAGGAAATATACTTTTTATAATTCTATCCCAACTCCAAATTTTGGACCCCAAAAATTTGGCAAACATTGGAAAATTGTGCCGCCTTAGACACTTGCTTCTACAAGACCAAACATGCTGATTGACAGCATCTTTTCTCCCCCTTTCCTTCATGAATATTTCATCACAAGTTCTCTAACCAACTTATGATCTTTGTGAAATATAGATCAGAAAATCATCATCAGATTTAGGCCATTCTCATAGTGCCAATCCCATTCACTGCTTCTTGTCTTCTCTTCATCTTCAACAATCATTCTTCTTTATTCTTATACTTTTTGGAATATGAATTCCAAAGTAATTATTCATCCTCACTTTAAATACTCAATTCCTTCTGGAGTGTTAATTACAAATAACTCAAATCATATATCTTAATCCAAAATTGGAGGCTTCATCAAACACCTTCAATGTTGTAGACAATGTATCACCTTTGATACATGTATTTTGAACTTTAAGAATAGTGCAACAATCATCTAATTTAACAACATGGAGAATTTATCAAGCATGTCATTCACTGTTATGATTCCATAAAAACTCTCTAAGCACCATCACTTTAACCAATATTCATTAACTTTTTAGGTCCTTCTTCATTTTGACCATTATCGAAACCTATTAATAATAAATACAACTTATACACAAAGTGGTCCCAACAAATCACTAGCTTGGGGACTTGACCCTGTGACCATGCCTCAAACCCCTCCCCACCCTTACCACCCCAGCTGAGCACAAGGGGGAAATTTTATTGTATATTATTTTTTATTGACTACTTATTTGAGGTACATTAGTGGTTCCCTAATTATTATATATATGTTGACACCTTTCATGGATACCTCAGTGGACATGTAGCTTCATATGCTATTTTTCAAGAACCAAGTTAGTGGAGTGATTTATGTTCCTCTATTTTTTATATGTATCATGGGATCTAGTTCCTCTTATAATTCACTATGGTCCTCAATTTTATTATGAATCATATTCAAAGGGGTCATCCCCAGTTAATCACATGAGGTTTTATCACATCAAGCCTTCACTTTTTGAATCAGTGCCTTTATAGTTCACGTTATGTTTGAACATTAGGTTTTTATCTATTTTATATTTATTATAGACTATAAGTGATTTTTTATACTATCATGACATGTGTGTGTGTCTATATATCTATTGAATCATTTATTTCCATGGTTTTTTTGTCTAATAGGTATGCATGTATCGGGTAATGACAATTTTGGGTATGCATGTCCATTGACCCCAAGGGTCATGATATAATTTTGTTCAACCTCTAGTAATAATTTTTTATATTTGGGGATGGACCACCTCACATTTATGGTTTTTTTCACCCAAAGTTTAAACCATCCTTTAGTGTCTTTGAGGTGTGTTATAGGTCATAAGATGATCTGACCTTGTGTTTTTTGGGAAAATCAGGCTAGGGTCAATACATTATCCATATTCCAGTTTTACACCTATAAAGTTTAGTGATAATATAATTTATTATCTACCATTATGTCCCTATATTTTTTTAAATTCCAACAAACCTTATTGTTTTTTTTTGGAATATATAGGTGCTCAGATATTCTAGTAGAAATGATCTATATTTCCCTTATTAGAATTGTTTATAACTTTCACTTTTGATAATGAATATCTTATGTGTATTTATTTATATATTGTATAAAATTAATCTTTTATGAACCTAATAGGATGGATATGAATTGAAAATGGATGCATGTTAATCATTTGACAAACAAATATGAAGATTGAGTTAAAGAGTCCATCAATTTTTCAAGAGAGCATGCAGACGGCCCTTCTAAAATCCTCTATCTATGTTTAAATTGTTGTTATTCAAGATAAATTAGTCTAAAAGAGTTGGAATAACATTTGATTTTTCATGGAATAGATCAGATATATAAATTTTAAACTAAACACGGGGAAAAAATTAATGTTGACATTTATTGGGATGATATTATGGTTTATGAATCATTTAATATGAATACCTTTGTAAAAGATGATGGAGATTTCATGGAAGAAATGACAATGGAAATTGAAGATGACCTTTGGGATTTTCCAAAGTTGTTTGAGGAGTTAAATAGATATTCCAAGAAACCATTGTATATCAGTTATACTAAATACACAACATTTTCAGTTGTATTGAAGTTATATAATTTGAAAGCTAGTTGCGGATGGAGTGACACCAGATTTACATAACTACTTGGTCTTTTGAAAGATATACTACCAGAAGAAAATGAACTACCTTTACAAATATATGAAGCTAAATTAATATTATTTTTAATGGGAATTATCTCTAAAAAAATACATGCTTATCTAAATGATTGTATATTATTTTTCAAGGACCATGAATCACTCATAAAATGCCCTAAGTGTGGCGCGGATTGATACAAAAAAATGAATCAAGTCTTTTAAAATATGTATGGTACTTTCCTATCATTCTATAGTTTATAAGACTATGTGGATGTCAGGAAACCGCAAGAAAATTAACATGGCATGTAGATACAAGAATTAAATATGGAACCTATATCATCTATCATATTCTCCTCAATGGAAGAAAAATGATTATGAGTTTCCTAAATTTAGAGATGAGCTGAGAAACTTTCATCTTGCATTATCTACAGATGCAATAAATCCTTTTGGTGTACAGAGTAGTACTCAGAGTACATGGCCCATCATGTTGGTAAATTATAACTTGCCACCATGGTTATGCATGAAGTGAAAATAAATTATATTGTCTCTACTTATATCTGGACCAAAGAAACCCGGTAATGATATTGATGTCTATTTGGCTCCATTGATCGAAGATCTGAAATTGATGTGGGATACAGTTGTTACAATGTATGATGCTCATAGAAGTAAAGAATTCACATTGAGGACCATGGTTTATGGTATGATAAATGACTTCCCCACTTATGAAAATTTATCAAGCTATAACATTAAAGGAATATTGGGGTGTCCCATTTGTGAAAAATGCACATACACAGTTCGGTTGAAACATTCCATGAAGACTGTGTTTCTAGGACATCATAAATTTTTACCTCGATGACATAAATACCGATCTTGGATGACATCATTCGATGGGAATATCGAATAAGGTACAACACCATCTTCAGCAATGGGTGATCAACTATATAAAAATTTAAAAAATATTGACACTATTTTTGGTAAACCATTTTCAAAAAAACTCACAAAACCAGGTTGGAAGAAGAGATAAATTTTATTTTAATTGTCATATTGGAATTTTTTGTATGTTATACATTTTCTTGATGTCATGAATTTAGAAAAAAAATGTATTTGATAGTGTTATTGGTGTGTTACTAAATGTTTTTAAAAAAATGAAAGATGGAATAAAGTCTAGGTTGGACTTGATTGAAATGGGGATAAGGGAATAGTTGGCACTGGTGAAGGGTAAAAGGAAAACTTTTCTTCCTCCAACAACTTACACTCTATCCAGATAGAAAAAATTACAATTTTTCCTTTTCCTTACTAGTGTAAAAGTTCCACAGGGGTATTCATCAAATATCAAGAATGTTGTGTCAATGACTAGTTTAAAGTTACAAGGACTAAAATCACACGACTATCATGTTTTGATGAAAAAATTAATTCCTGTTGATTTTCATTGTATTCTGCCTCAAAATTTACAACATACATTATTCAGACTCTGTTTCTTTTTCAAATCCATATGCAGTAAAGTTTTAGACCCGATGAAGTTTCACATCACTACCACAAAACTAGGTTTCCGCAGTACCACCCTTTATCGGTGCTAAAAAAAGCGCTGATAAAGGGGGTGCCTTTATCAGCGCTAAAAAAATGTGCTGATAAAGGGCACTTTTAACAGTGCTAAAAAAAGAGCTGTTAAAAGTGACCCTTTACCAGCATTTTTTTTTGCGTTGTTAAAGGGGGGCTTTATCAGTGTTTTTTCCTAGCACTAATAAAGTGTATATTTTAAAAAAAATAGTGAAAAATAATATATTGATATATAAGTATATTTATATTTATATAAATATAATATATATTTATATAAATATAATATATATTTTTGAAATATGTTTTAGATAAGTATAAATAGACTATTACATTTAATATATAAGAAATTTAGTGAAAATAGATTTAAAATATTATTAATTGATAATTTTCTAATTATAATTGACTAATAATCATTTAATAACAATTTTAAGACACAAAAAATCAAAAAAAAATTAATAAAAGATCTCAAATAAGTTGAAAATGTAACTTAAACTTCAAACGACCATAACTTTTGATCCGGGTGTCCGTTTGACCTCTACAACATATCAAATCGAATCCTGCGATGAGATATACATGCTATGACCAAAGGGAACCTTCTGTCACATTTTTCAAGGCCAAAAAAGGCCTAGAATGCCTCCAAAACTGAGTTTTTAGTCAGTATACCCAAATTTTTTAACATTCGATGGAATTTCAGCCTCGTTTCAGGGGGTCTTTTGACCTTTTTCACTAGGGACTGAATTTATTCTGAAGGGTTACATTTATATTGATATTATGGTTTTGAAATTTTATCATTTTACATAATCTAATGTTACTTATAATCAATTATATAACAATATATACATATTTTTTATATATTCCCCCATAAAATTTTAATTTTATAAATAAATAATTAATCATATTTACATAGAAAGTATATTTATCAATATATAAAGCTTATATAAATAAAAAACTAATCTCCATTTTATTTAAAATACAAATATATTAATATTTATACACCTATATGATGTGTTTGTGTGTGTGTGTGTGTATTTATGTGCGTCTGCATTGTCAAATTGGTATATATTATCTATATATTCTAAACATGTGTATATACATATTAATATATAATATTTGTAAATATATATAAATATGTATAATTATACTTACACATACACATATAATATGTGTGTGTGTGTTGTATATATGTATTTATTTATTTATAAACACACACAAAAAAACATATTTTATAAATGTATTTAAAACTGATCTTATAAATATATATTAATATACGAATAAATATATTAATATAAATATATATATATATATATATATTAATATACAGATATATATTAATATATGGATATATATATATATATACAGATATATATATATATATTAATTTAACTAAATATATATATATATTAATATAAATATATATATATATATATGTTAAAATATATATATTAATATATGAATAAATATAACTATATATATATATATTAATAGATGATGAGTAAAGTAATATGGTGGAGTGGTAAAGGCTTAGGCACACATACAACAGGTCCTGAGTTCAAATCTTGGGAGGGGCAGGTTGCACGCGCGGGTGGGTGGGTATAATTCCTAGCGCAGTTAAAGGGGGTGGGGTACTGTTAAAGGGGGGTGAGGTGGGTGGGTCATGCGGGATTAGGTGGGGGTGGGGTGCTGTTAAAGGGGTTGAGGTGGGTGGGGGCTTCAATCACTATTGAAGCCCCTCCCCGAATTGCAAAAATATATTTTTTTAATGTTTTTTTAACTTTTATTAGTGCTTTTTTAGCACTGATAAAAGACCCCTTTTATCAGTGTTTTTTTAGCACTAATAAAAGGGCCCCCCACCTATCTTTACATCAATTAACAATGCTTTTATAGTACTTTTAATTCCCTTTTATAGCACTGATAAAGGTCATATTTTCAGTAGTGCATCATGAATAAGGAGATTGCAATCATATTATGTGAATTAATGATGTTTTTTCCACCATAAATATTTGATATAATGGTCCGCCTAATGTTTCACTTGGTCAGAGAAGTTAAACTATGTGGTCTTATCCATTATAGATGGATGTACCCCATTGAACAATATATGAAGATTTTAAAGGGTATGTCAAGAATCAAATTTGGCTAGAAGGTTGTATTACATAATGATATATTGTTGAAGAGGCTATTTAATTTTCTACTGATTACCTATCAGATGTTGAAAGTATCAGTCTCCCAAAGTCTCTTCACAGCAAACACCTTATGAAAAAGGTATTTCGAGAAGATATATTGTTAAAATTACCTTAATAGAGTAGGAGCAAGAACATTTTTAAATATTACATAATAGTGAAGATGTTGATCCATACATTTAAGACCACAAATAAATTCTTAGAGATTTGAATCTATCAAGGGTTGAAGGATGAATATCAAATACACATAATCAATATTTTATAGGATAGTTCAAAGATCAGATTTTTTAGGAGTTATCTAAAAAATTGGATTCAATTTTTGAATGACTTCAATGGATAGCTAGAGGACTGAATGAAAATGTTATATCTTACAATGGTTTTTTAATCAATGTTTATACATTCTATAAAAAAGAACATGATAACTTTAGTATGATGCAAAAAAGTGGTGTTACACTTATTGTTGAAGTAGTGCACATATATGGTTCCAAGGATAGAAATCCAATTTATGAAAATATATCATATTTTGGAATTATCAAATAGATATACAAGTTAGATTATACAACATTTCAAGTGTCTCTTTTCCATTGCAAATGGGTTAAGAATATCAATGGAGTGAAAGTTGATGAAATGGGCTTTATGAAGGTGAATTTCAGTATAGAAGGGGAAAAAGACAATTCATTCATATTTTCATCACAAGCAGTGAAATTATTTTATGTCTCTGATCCAACAAACAAGAATTAGTCGATTGTCCTACTAGCAACTAAAACAAATATTGAGTTAAATGAAAATTTAATCGAGGATATCCCTTTCATTGGGACATCACAATCAGTTCATGTTGGTCTCAATGTAGACAATATCTTGTACATTAGATGGGACCACAAAGAGGGGATTTGGATTCTCAAAAGAGGAACCAAATCCTTGAAACCATTAATAAAATAAAGAGACTTCAATGAGAAGGTAAAAGTGTTTTTTAATATATTATGTTTTTACTAATAATATTATATGTTCTCTATTGTATTAACATAATCTAAATTAAATGTTTGACTACTCATATAAACAATTTCTTCTGCACATGATGATGTTACTAATCCCTTATAAGAACAAACTATAATGAAGGAAACCATTTGGATAGATGTAAAGGTAATGTTATGATATAATTTCTCTATTTTACTGAAAATTTATATAATAGAATTTTGATTTAAATTTCATTATTCTTTATAAAGTTTGTTTATTTTAGAATATTTTTTTCCATGTGTCATTCATTTTCAATAAGAGCAACGACATTGTCTATGATCAATCACATAGGTAATCTTGATGTTTTCATAGTAAAATAATTTTCCATAGGATTAATGTATTGTTTCATATTTATGTTTAATTTATTTCTTTTTAGTATTACTCACATAATAATTATTTTCTTTTACAGGTGGATTATTTTGTTCGATTTGGGGTTCTATGTCTAATTTTCATGCTTCTTCTCCCTTAAAACCTTTTCACCCCTATATTGGTGCATTTATCACTTTCTTTAAAGTTACCTCCACTTCCTTTACAGGAAGAGAAACGACATTGCCTCTTCTCAATTACAGAGGTAATCTTGATGTTTTCATAGAAAAATCATTGTCCAAATAATTAATTTATTGTTTCATATGTATGTTTATTTTATTTATTTTTTAGTATTACTCTCATAATAATTGTTTTCTTATAAAGTTGGATTCTTTTGTTCGAGTTGGGGTGCTTTGTTCATCTTTTATTTCTTTCTACACCAAAACTTCCATAGATTTCTTCTCCCACAAAACCTTTCACTCTTATAGTGTTGAAATTTATCATTTTCCTTCAAGTTCCCTCCACTGGTCAATCATAGAGGTAATCTTGATATTTTCATAGTAAAATCATTGTTCATAGAATTAATGTATTATTTCATATTTATGCTTAATTTATTTATTTTAGTATTACTTGTAATAATTTTTTTCTTATACAGGTGGATTTTTTTTTTTTTTTGAGTTGAGGTGGTTTGTTCGAAACTACTCATGCAGTGTTACCAGTTTGACAAAAAAAAAGTCAATAGAAATAGTGGTAACATTGATAGTTAGGATTGTTTTTTAATGTATTTCATAATTTTTATTTATGTAATTATATAAACCAATGTTTGAAATGTCTATAATATAGTGTTTTTTTCTAGTATTTGTTTTATAAGTTTCATTTCATTTAAATTATGTATTGGGACTTTTTTTTTGATATCTGGTGTGTTTTTAGTGTGTTTATGGTGTGTTTCTGGTGTGTTTCTAGTGCGTCTGTGTGTTGTTACAGCACACTGTAGTGGTGTTATAGTGTATTGTAAAAGTATATTATAGTATGGCCCTTTATCAGCACTTTTATAAGCGCTGATAAATGGTTCCTTTAGCGTCTCTAAATAAAAGTGTTGATAAAGGTCCTATTTATCAATTCTTTTTTAGCGCTGATAAATGACCCATTTATCAGCTCTTTTTCAGTGATGATAAAAGGCCTAGGATTTTAATGTCGCTCACATAGTTAGAACTTTTCTAGAACTGATAAAGGTCATTTCTAGCACTGTTAAAGGCCTATTTTTTAGTATTGGTGTCTTCATATATATGTGTATATGTTTATATTTATATTAATATATAATTATATTTAATTTTATATATATGTGTGTGTGTGTGTTTGAATATATTTATATATAATGATATATTTATAAATATTATATGTATTTATTTATATTTATTTATCTCTATATGTGTCTATATATCTATATATTTATACATATTTATACATATTTATATGTATATATATATTTATGAAAATTTATTTACATTTATAGATATTTATTGATAATTATATATACTCATGTATATTAATACACATATATATTTATTTATTTATATTATGTTAGTATATATATATTTGAAAATATATTTTTATATTTATGTATTTATAAAATATGAGTAAATACATGCGCTCTTCTATTTCTATTTTTTCCATATTATAGATAATCCCTCTTTTTAACTGGGTTGGAAAAGAATCCTTGAAGGCCTAGAATACATGACCTGAAGGTAGGGAGGCACAAAGGCCACATAAATGGACCAATGGGCCAAACTGCAACAACTCGTCCATATTTTTTTCTATCCAACCATGCATAGATCATTACCCTTATACAACCCTATCATCTCCACCTCGGCCTAATGTGTTCTCTTGTAGTTATTAACTGCTAACATTGATCAAAAACATCACCATTGCTCCCCTGATTATCTCCCCATGTCCTAGAAAACTCGCCAGCGATCTTCATCATCTTTCACTCTATTGGGTCTAAAGATGTTATGGTACGTAGCCCAAAGGCCCAACATGATATGTCTTAGAGGCTTAAAGGTAATAAAGCTCAAATTCATGGCTCAAAAGAAAGTATTTGGTGAATAATACTACTTTTATGGTACCGAATATAGTACTCACACTATTACAATTCTACAATACCATTACAGTACCATGGAATTTCACTACTGCCTTCATTTGAATCTGGGCTTGGTGTAGGATTACAGAGTGAATTTACCACTTAGCTAAGCCCATTAATTCTAAATATAAGTACACACATGCACACACACACACACACATATATATATATGTGTTTGTGTGTGAATTTACATGTATTTATCTGTATACATAAAAACATATTAAAGTCGATTTAGTCACCACATGAAGAGCTTGATCGAATGGTAAAAACTTTGGAAAATAACTAAGATGCAGGGGTTAAAGTCTCACCTTACACATATATATCCTTGATCTTATATTCTAGTTCTAAGTGGTCCTAAGGCATGGCAGGCTTGAGGCGTGGTGCACCTAGGTTAGAGTGGGCTCGAGATAATAAATAAAAATAAATAATAATAATAAATAATAAAAAATAAACATAAAAATATAAATAATAGAAAATAATAATAAATTGTAAATAATTATAAATTATAAATAATAGATAAATAAAATATCATTTAAAAAACACCACTAAATAAAATTCCACTATGAAAAAAACACTATGAAATGATTCTCGACACATGATTTCATAGTGGTTTATAGAAAACCTTACCAAATCATTTAGAATCGGTTTAAACCATCGCTAAATAATGTTATTATTATAGTTATTACCTAGACCATATTTCTATTCTACCAACTCTCTCTATATATTATGTCATCCACCAACCTGGGGTTACACTTCTTCAGCCTCATCCCTTATCATTAATATACTCATGTGGGTTATGTCTTCTCGATGTCCACACATTCTTGGTTTTTTTTAATTAGTAGAACCATTACTCAATCCCACTAACTCTAAATTGATCAGTCAAGTAGTTCCTGCATCATTGTTTATTAATCAATCCCCATTCATCCGTAGAGAAAATATTTCTACTTGAAATTATTCTTCCAAAATATTCTACTAATACTGTCATGACCCGTCCTCGGGACCCATGCCGTGACTACCCCAAGCCCACCTCCCATAGGCCAGGGGCTGGCGACTAGAACGAAAGGCGTAAATCCTGAAAAAAAAAGGGGGAAGGCATTTCCTTATAAAGTAAACAAACACAATAGAGCAAGCCAGCGGAAGTAAACACTAGGTAAAAATGGGTACAATAGTAAGTTCGGAAAGTAAATGGCCCAGAATACAAACCCAAACTGAAAGTAAAGTACAACTAGAAAGAAAGTACAGAAACTGAAAGTAAAGCAGCAACGTCGAGTCGTCCACTGGAAGTCCCACCCGAAGGGTGGGTACAGATAGCCTCCTCAGCTCCTCGGGTCCAGCCGTCCGCTCCGTGTACGTCCCGCCCAGTGGTCCACCTCCAGGTACCGACCTTCTCCACAAGCCTCAACCACGATCAGCATTGTCCATTGTCTATATCCAACACAACGTAGTGCGGGCATAGCCCGTGCAGGGGTGAGTATACGCTACTCAGTAGGGACCCCGAGACCCCCGAAGGTCTCCCAGAATCCACAAAGGAAAATACAAAAAGGAAATATACAATCACGAAGTAACATCCAACAATACTTAGGTATATTCCCATACATATACCTAAGTCATCAATTCCAGTTCGGCTCCAACATCCGTGCCCAAGTTCAATCACGCCCACACGAGATAGTACAACCCAATCCACACAGAAAAGCACAACACAATCCACATAGGAAAGCAAGTCAATCATATCGAAAATAATTATTGAAAGTCAAGACTCAAATCACACAGGTATACTTATTCATAAGGTAGTAGATATAAACATATGTATCCACTGATTCATCTAAGCTAGGACCCACGTAGGATACTAGACCAGCTAAGCTGTCGGACCCACATAGGATATAGACCAGCTACTCTGCCAGACCCATGTAGGATACAAGAACAGAGTCAAACACTGCCGGACCCGCGTAGGATACAAGAACAGTAGTCATCGCCGTCAAACCCATGGAGGATTTCAGTACGATCTTCATTGTTGTCGAACCCATGAAGGATTTCAGTGCAGTCGTCATCGTCGTCGCAGTCGCAGCCAGCTCTAGGGTTCCCGCACATAGCAATGCTCGTTTCTGAGAGGGTCCGATCCATGAGCCAAGGGGTTGATACATCAACTGAAACTTAGTCCGGAGTTGATGTATCCCAAAGTTCCATCTCGACAAAGGGAACACAACATGACAGACGGCGTGTCAATCGGACGCTCGGTCTGAGAGTTATTGGATTTTTCGTCCCAAGGGTCCGGTTGGTTTTTAAGTCAAAACCAACTCGACCACACTCCAACTACTTCCAAACCTCGAGCGGAGTAATCCAAAAGGTCCGTCTCACTTAGATAAATCCAAAAAAGTTAATGGCACGTCAATCGGACGTACGGAGCTCAAGTTATAAGCGTTTCTGCTCCGAGGGCCCAGTTGGTTTCATGCTCGAACCAACCCGGCCATACCCCAAGTTCTTTTAAACCTTGAGTGTGATATACTGAAACGACCATCTCGATCCAAGGATCGCATCGCAACTGACGGTGCATCGATCGGAGGTATGTAGCCCAAGTTATGGGCAAAATACCGAAAGTGGTCCAAAAATGGGGGGTCTGGGCCCGGTCCGACCCGGACCTACCCCCCCTGGGTTGGGCCGAACCGGTTCGATCCGACCCGGGTCCGGGTCCGACCCGGTTGGGCACGGCCCAGTCCAGTCCGCGCAACCCGTCCTGGCCCGGCCGGGTGGCACGCTGGCTCAGCCAGCGGCCGAGCATGGTAGGACGCGGTCCCCCCTCCCTTTGCGCTCCACAGACGTGGTGGGTGTCGTGTCCTCCTCCGGATCCCACGTGGCTACGAGATCCCGATCGCCAGCCGCTGCGGCTTCAGACGCGGCGGTTCCTCCTGGCGGCGCACCGGGATGTCGTTGCCTCCGGTCGCCGACGACCCGCGCCGCCGGTGATGTTCGCGGGCCACTAGAGTCGTTCCGGTGGTCCATTCTTGCTCCTGTCTGCACTTGGGGATGTCTCGGGACCCATAGATTTCTGTGACGGCCACCAATCGCTCAACGGTCCTGTTCCATCGTTGCCCAACGTTCCGCGCATCAAGAACAGAGAAACGGTGGGTTCAGACTTGTTCGTTGGTCCACACCCACAGCGTTAGTGGTTCAAACAACATCGAACAATTACCCAACAATTATTCACATGTCGAGGATATAATATACATAAAGTAAAATAAATCAAAAACCCCCTACATCGAAGAAGTTGTCGAGCGAGGTTCGTCGCGGGAAAAGACGTCGCAGAAGACGGCGTCGTGGAAGAGGATCGTGGTTTTCGCGGTACACAGCGTCGCGGAGAAGAGGATCATCGGCATCACATCGTCGGTCTCTGAGGAACTAGAGTTATTCGTCTTCTTTTGTCGGAGGTCATCATTCTTCGTCGTTCTTCGCGTTCTCCAACAAAGAAGATGAATATTCGAAGGCTTGATCAATTCCTCTCCAAACCTTCTCGCACAACGAAATAACCCCCCAAAGAAATAAGACTTTGTCTTATTTTATTAACACACACAAGCCATCAATAAATTCGAAATTCAAAATAATTCAAAAATTAATTACATTGAATAACTTAATCAATTAAATAATAAGAGATTTGACTTGGAATAAGTGGGGGTGCGGGTGTGTTACTCAATTAATGGGGGTTTTCCAATTTAATGGGAGGTTTTGAGGAAGTTGAAAAAGTGGGGCTCATGTGGGGCCCACCTCACTAATTTCCTATCAAGAGGGGTTAGGATTTAGTGGGTCCCCCCTCAACTTCCATACGTAGGTTTAAACTACTTAGAAAATCAAATAAAAATTGTTGCACAAATTTTATTTTATTCATTAGTTAACCTTTTTTTTAAAAAAAAACCACACCCGAGCAAACACAACTCCAGAAATGGTGTTCCTAAGTAATTATCGGTGTTGCGGTTTCATCGGTGCCCTCAGATTTCAATTATGAGCAACGGTTCAAAAGTTATGAAAACCCGCTCGTTCGTTCACTGAATGTACCCGAGCTAAACTTCGAAAATTGATTTTGGGCACACCGGGCCTTGGAATCAAGTTCCGTCAGAAACAGCATACTCGTAAAATCCCAAAGAAATTAAGAAAAAAAATTCCTTGAATTTTATGGGTCTTTACATTACTCCCACCTCATGGATTTACGTCCCTGTAAAGATACGTCACAAACTAGGGAAACATATGAGGGTACTGAGCACGCATCTGAGCCTCCCGCTCCCAAGTGCTCTCCTGAAGGTTCTTGTGCTGCCATTTGATGAGCACTAGAGGAATCGATCGCCCATGTAGGACCCACTCCTGTTGATCCTCGATCTCCACAGGGACCTCCGCAAAAGTCTCCCCATCGTCAAGTTCCAGCTCCCCATGGTCGATGATATGTGTCGGGTCGTGCACGTACCTCCTCAGCAGAGATACGTGGAAGATGTCGTGCACCCGGTGCAACTGAGGTGGTAGAGCCATGCGATAAGCCACCTCGCCTATCCTGCTGAGAACCTGGAATGGTCCAATGAATCTCGGAGATAACTTGCCACCCCGGAAAAATCTCCATAATCCACATCGAGGTGAGACCCGCAAGAAGACGTGGTCGCCATCCTCGAACTCTAGTGGTCTCCGCATCCTATCAAGCATAAGACTTCTGCCGGCTCTGAGCTATCCTCATCTGCTCCTAGATGACCTGGACCTTCTATTTCATGGCCTGGACCATCTCTAGTCCCACAAGTGCTAACTCCCCAGGGTCTATCCAGCATAGAGTTGATCTGCAAGGTTGGCAGTACAATGCCTCGTATGGTGCCAACCCGATGGTGAAATGGTAGTTGTTGTTGTACGTGAACTCCACCAAGGGTAGGTGGACCCCGTAAAGATACATCACAAACTAGGGAAACAGATGAGGGTACTGAGCACGCATCTGAGCCTCCTGCTCCCAAGTGCTCTCCTGGAGGTTCCCGTGCTGCCATTTGATGCGCACTAGAGGAATCAATCGCCCATATAGAACCCGCTCCTGTCGATCCTAGATCTCCACTAGGACCTTCGCAAAAGTCGCCTCATCGTCAAGTTCAATCTTCCCATGGTCGATGATATGTGTCGGGTCGTGAACGTACCACCTCAGCTGAGATACGTGGAAGACGTCGTGCAGCCGGTGCAACTGAGTTGGTAGAGCCAGGCGATAAGACACCTCGCCTATCCTGCTGAGAACCTGGAATGGTCCAATGAAGCGCGGAGATAACTTGTCGCCCTGGCTAAATCACTGTAATCCACGTCGAGGTGAGACCTACAAGAAGACGTGGTCTCCATCCTCGAACTCTAGTGGTCTCCGCCTCCTGTCATCATAAGACTTCTGCCGGCTCTGAGCTGTCCTCATCTGCTCCTGGATAACCTGGACCTTCTCTATCATGGCCTGGACCATCTCTGGTCCCACAAGTGCTGACTCCCCAGGGTCTGTCTAGCACAGAGGTGATCTGCAAGGTTAGCAGTACAATGCCTCATATGGTTTCATCCTGATGGTGGAGTGGTAGCTATTGTTTTACGCGAACTCCACCAAGGGTAGGTGGTCCTCCCAACTGCGACCAAAGTCGAGGACACATGCACGGAGCATGTCCTCGAGATTCTGAATGGTCCTCTCCATCTGACCATCCGTTTGAGGGTGAAAGGCGGTGCTCAGACGTAGCTGCGTCCCAAATGGTCGTCAGGTCCTGGCCCACCCGGTACCACCAAGGGTAGGTGGTCCTCCCAACTGTGACCAAAGTCGAGGACACATGCACGGATCATGTCCTCAAGATTCTAAATGGTCCTCTCCGTCTGACCATCCGTCTGAGGGTGAAAGGTGGTGCTCAGACGTAGCTGCGTCCCAAATGGTCGTCAGGTCCTGGCCCACCCGGTACCACTAATAGCCTGGCAGACACATGGGGCCCACCCTAGGGTCCACCCACATGCCTGAACGGGTCATCTAACTAACGAAATTTTCCACAGGCCAACACATGTCATTTCCAGTGTGCTTTGTCCTCACTCACACACACCCTGGGAAACTTCCCATAAGGTTACCCATCCTGATCACTACTCCAGGCTAAGCACGCTTAACTGTGGAGTTCTAATCAGACGTGCTCCCGAAAAGGAAGATGCACCTTGTTGACATGAGTTATATCATTTAGTCATTTAACCCTTTATCATTTGGGGATATTACAATCACCCCCCTTTAGAGCACAACGCCCTTGTTGTGGGACCTACATCTCAACCCAGGTAGTGCACCGCACTTAAGGCTGGGTTCCTCCTCTGATACCAATTGTCACGACCTGTCCTCGGGACCCGTGCCGTGACTTCCCCAAGCCTGCCTCCCATAGGTCAGGGGATGGCGACTATCACCGAAGGCATAAATCCCAAAAAAAAAAGGGGAAGACATTGCCTTATAAAGTAAACAAACACAACAGAGTAAGCCAGCAGAAGTAAACACTAGGTAAAACTGTGTACAATAGTAAGTGCGGAAAGTAAATGGGCCAGCATACAAACCCAAACTGAAAGTAAAGTACAACTGGAAAGAAAGTACAGTAACTGAATGTAAAGAAGCAACGTCGAGCCGTCCACTGGAAGTCCCACCTGAAGGGTGGGTACAGATATCCTCCTCAACTCCTTGGGTCTAGTCGTCTGCTCCGTGTATGTCTCGCCCAGTGGTCCACCTCTAGGTACCGACCTGCTCTACAAGCCTCAACCACAATCAGCGTTGTCCGTCGTCTACATCTAACACAATGTAGTGCGGGCATAGCTCGTGCAGGGGTGAGTATACGCTACTCAGTAGGGACCCCGAGACCCCCGAAGGTCTCCCAGAATCCACAAAGGATAATCCACAAAGGAAAGATACAATCACGAAGTAACATCCAACACTACTTAGGTATATGCCCATACATATACCTAAGTCATCAATTCCAGTTTGGCTCCAACATCCGTGCCCAAGTTCGATCACGTCCACACAGGATAGTACAACCCAATCCACACAGGAAAGCACAACACAATCCACATAGGAAAGCAATTCAATCATATCGAATATAATGATTGAAAGTCAAGACTCAGCCCACACAGGTATACTTCTTCGTAAGGTAGTAGAGATGATCAGATGTAGCCACTAATTCATCTAAGTTGGGACCCACGTAGGATACTAGACCAGCTAAGCTGTCGGACCCACATAGGATACAGATCAGCTACTCTGCCAGACCCACGTAGGATACAAGAACATAGTCAAACACTGCTGGACCCACGTAGGATACAAGAATAGTAGTACTACCAGACCCACGTAGGATACAAGAACAGTAGTCATTGCCGTCGAACCCACAAAGGATTTCAGTACGATCTTCATTGTTGATGAACCCACGAAGGATTTCAGTGCAGTCGTCGTCGCTGCCGAACCCATGGAGGATTTCAGTGCAGTCGTCATCGTCGTCGCAGTCGCAGCCAACTCTAGGGTTCCCGCACATAGCAATGCTCGTTTTCGGGAGGGTCTGCTCCATGAGCCAAGGGGTCGATACATCAACTGATGCATAGTTTGGAGTTGATGTATCCCAGAGTTCCGTCTCGACAAAGGAAACACAACGTGACAGACGACGCGTCAATCGGACGTCCAATCTGAGAGTTATTGGCTTTTTCGTCCGAGGGGCCCGGTTGGTTTTTAAGTCGAAACCAACTTGAACGCACTCCAACTGCATCCAAAACTCGAGTGGATTAAGCCAAAAGGTCCTTCTCACTGAGAGTAATCCAACAAAGTCGATGTCACGTCAATCGGATGTTAGGAACTCAAGTTATAAGTGTTTCCGCTCCGAGGACCAGGTTGGTTTCGTGCTCGAACCAACCCGGTCGTACCCCATGTTCTCTGAAACCTTGAGTGTGATATACCAAAACGACCGTCTCGATCCAATGATAGTATCGCAACTGATGGTGCATCAATCGGAGGTCTGTAGCCCAAGTTATGGGAAAAAGAACAAAAGCGGTCCGAAAATGGGGGGTCTGGGCCCGGTCCGACCCGGCCCAACCCCCCCTGGGTCGGCCCGAACCGGGTCGACCCGAACCAGTTCTGGGTCCGACAAGGTAGGGTGTGGCCCGGCCCGGCTGGGCGCGACCCGGTCTGGTCCGCGCAACCCGTCCCGGCCGGGCCGGGTGGCACGCTGGGTCAGCCAGCGGCCGAGCATGGGGGGACGCGGTCCCCCCATCCCTTTGCTCTCCGCGGACGCGGCGGGTGCCGGGTCCTCCTCCATATCCCGCGCGGCCGTGGGATCATGGTCGCCTGCCGTCGAGGCTTCAGCCGCGGCGGTTCCTCCTGGCGGTGCGCCGGGACGCTGTCGGTGATGTCCGCGGGCCACCGGAGTCATTCCGGTGGTCCGTTCTTGCTCCCGTCTGCGCCTGGGGACGTCTCGGGACCCATAGATTTTTGCGACGGCCTCCAATTGCTCAACTGTCCCATTCCATCATCGCCCAACGTTCCGCGCATCAAGAACAGAGAAACGGTGGGTTCGGACTTGTTCGTTGGTCCTCACCAACTGCGTTAGTGGTTCAAACAACATCGAAGAATTACCGAACAATTATTCACATGTCAAGGATGTAATCCACATAAAGTAAAATAAATCAAAAACCCCCTACCTCGAAGAAGTTCTCGAGCGAGGTTCGTCGCGGGAAAAGACGTCGCGGAAGAGGATCATGGGCATCGCGGTACATGGCGTCGCGGAGAAGAGGATCGTCGGCCTCACATCGTCGATCTCCGAGGAACTAGCATTCTTCATCATCTTTCATCGGAGGTCGGCATTCTTCGTCGTTCTTCACATTCTCCAACGAAGAAGATGAAGATTTGAAGGCTTGAGAAATTCCTCTCCAAACCTTCTCACACAACAAAATAACCCCCCAAAGAAATAAGAGTTTGTCTTATTTTATTAACACACACAAGCCATCAATAAATTCTAAATTCAAAATAATTCACAAATTAATTACATTGAATAACTTAATCAATTAAATAATAAGAGATTTGACTTGCAATAAGTGGGGGTGCGGGTGTGTTACTCAATTAATGGGGGTTTGCCAATTTAATGGGAGGTTTTGAGGAAGTTGAAAAGGTGGGGCTCATGTGGGGCCCACCTCACTAATTTCCTATCAAGAGGGGTTAGGATTTGGTGGGTCCCACCTCAACTTCCATACGTAGGTTTAAACTACTTAGAAAATAAAATAAAAATTGTTGCACAAATTTTATTCTATTCATTAATTAACCCTTTTTTTAAAAAAAATCACACCCGAGCAAACGCAACTTCAAAAAAGGTGTTCCTAAGCAATTACCGGTGCTGAAGTTTCATCGGTGCCCTCAGATTTTGATTCTGAGCAACGGTTCAAAAGTTAGAAAAACCCGCTCGTTCGTTCACTGAACGTACCCGAGCTAAACTTCGGAAATTGATTCCGGGTACACCGGGCCTCGGAATCAGGTGCCGTCATAAACTGCATACTTGTAAAATCCCAAAGAAATTAAGAAAAAAAATTCCTTGAATTTTACGGGTCTTCACATTACTCCCACCTCAAGGCTTTACGTCCCCATAAAGATACATCACAAACTAGGGAAACAGATGAGGGTACTGAGCACGCATCTGAGCCTCCCGCTCCCAAGTGCTCTCCTGGAGTTTCTCGTGTTGCCATTTGATGCCCACTAGAAGAATTGATCACCCACATAGGACCCGCTCCTATCGATCCTCGATCTCCACTGGGACCTCCGTAAAAGTCTCCCCATCATCAAGGTCCAGCTCCCCATGGTCGATGATATGTGTCAGGTCGTGCACGTACCTCCTCAACTGAGATACATGGAAGACGTCATACACCCGATGCAACTGAGGTGGTAGATCCAGGCGATAAGCCACCTCGCCTATCCTGCTGAGAACCTGGAATGGTCCAATGAAGCGCGGAGATAACTTGCCGCCCCGGCCAAATCTCTGTAATCCACGTCGAGATGAGACCTGCAAGAATACATGGTCGCCATCCTCGAACTCTAGTGGTCTCCGCCTCCTATCAGCATAAGACTTCTACCGGCTCTGAGGTGTCCTCATCCATTCCTGGATGACCTGGACCTTCTCTATCGTGGCCTGGACCATCTCTGGTCCCACAAGTGCTGACTCCCCAGGGTCTGTCCAGCATTGAGGTGATCTGCAAGGTTGGCAGTACAATGCCTCGTATGGTGCCATCCCAATGGTGGAGTGGTAGTTGTTGTTGTACGCGAACTCCACCAAGGGTAGGTGGTCCTCATAACTGTGACCAAAGTCGAGGACACATGCACGGATCATGTCCTCGAGAGTCTGAATGGTTTTCTCCGTCTGACCATCCGTCTGAGGGTGAAATACGGTGCTCAGACGTAGCTGCGTCCCGAATGGCCCACGTAGGACCTGCTCCTGTCGATCCTCGATCTCCACTGGGACCTCTGCAAAAGTCACCCCATCGTCAAGGTCCAGCTCCCCGTGGTCGATGATATGTGTCGGGTCATGCACGTACCTCCTCAGCTGAGATACGTGGAAGACATCGTGCACCCGATGCAACTGAGGTGGTAGAGCCAGGCGATAAGCCACCTCGCCTATCCTGCTGAGAACCTGGAATGGTCCAATGAAGCGCAGAGATAACTTTCCGCCCTGGAAAAATCTCCATAATCCACGTCGAGGTGAGACCCGCAAGAAGACGTGGTCTCCATCCTTGAACTCTAGTGGTCTCCGCCTCCTGTCAGCATAAGACTTTTGCCGGATCTGAGTTATCCTCATCTATTCCTGGATGACCTGGACCTTCTCTGTCGTGGCCTGGACCATCTCTGGTCCCACAAGTGCTAACTCCCCAGGGTCTGTCCAGCATTGAGGTGATCTGCAAGGTTGGCAGTACAATGCCTCGTATGGTGTCATCCCAATGGTGGAGTGGTAGCTGTTGTTGTACGCGAACTCCACCAAGGGTAGGTGGTCCTCCCAGCTGCGACCAAAGTCGAGGACACATGCACGGAGCATGTCCTCAAGAGTCTGAATGGTCGTCTCCTTCTGACCATCCGTCTGAGGGTGAAAGATGGTGCTCAGACGTAGCTACGTCCCGAATGGTCGTCGGTTCCTGGACCACCCAGTACCACCAGTTGCCCCGAAGACACGTGGGGCCCACCCTAGGGTCCACCCACATGCCTGAACGGGTCATCTGACCAATGACATTCCCCACCCACATTCCTGAACGGGTCATCTGACTAATGACATTCCCCACAGGCCAAATGGTCGTCTCCGTCTGACCATCCGTCGGAGGGTGAAAGACGGTGCTCAGACGTAGCTGCGTCCCGAATGGTCGTCAGGTCCTGGCCCACCCGGTACCACCAGTTGCCCCACAAACACGTGGGTCCCACCCTAGGGTCCACCCACATGCCTGAACGGGTCATCTGACTAATGACATTCCCCACCCACATGCCTGAACGGGTCATCTGACTAATGACATTCCCCACAGGCCAACACAAGTCGTTTCCAGTGTGTTTTGTCCTCACTCACACACACCCTGGGAAACTTCCCAGAAGGTCACCCATCCTGATCACTACTCCAGGCCAAGCACGCTTAATTGTGGAGTTCTAATCAGACAGGCTCCCGAAAAGGAAGATGCACCTTGTTGACATGAGTTATATCATTTAGTCATTTAACCCTAAATCATTTGGGGATGTTACAATCACCCCCCTTTAGAGCACAACGCCCTTGTTGTGGGCCCTACATCTCAACCCAGGCAGTGCACCACACTTAAGGTCGGGTTCCTCCTCTGATACCAATTGTCACGACCCGTCCTCGGGACCCGTGTTGTGACTACCCCAAGCCCGCCTCCCATAGGCCAGGGGTTGGAGACTAGCACCAAAGGCGTAAATCCCGGAAAAAAGCGGAAGGCATTACCTTATAAAGTAAACAAAACAGAGTAAGCCAGCAGAAGTAAACACTAGGTAAAACTAGGTACAATAGTAAGTGCGAAAAGTAAATGGGCCAGAATACAAACCCAAACTGAAAGTAAAGTACAACTGGAAATAAAGTACAGTAACTGAAAGTAAAGCAGCAACGTCGAGCCGTCCACTGGAAGTCCCACCTGAAGGGTAGGTACAGATAGCCTCCTCAGCTCCTCGGGTCCAACCGTCCGCTCCGTGTACGTCTCGCCCAGTGGTCCACCTCCAGGTACCGACCTGCTCCACAAGCCTCAACCACAATCAGCGCTGTCTGTCGTCTGCATCCAACACAACGTAGTGCGGGCATATCCCATGCAGGGGTGAGTATACGCTACTCAGTAGGGACCCCGAGACCCCCAAAGGTCTCCCAGAATCCACAAAGGATAATCCACAAAGGAAAGATACAATCACGAAATAACATCCAACACTACTTAGGTATATGCCCATACATATACCTAAGTCATCAATTCCAGTTCGGCTCCAACATCTGTGCCCAAGTTCGATCACTTCCACACAGGATAGTACAACCCAATCCACACAGGAAATCACAACACAATCCACATAGGAAAGAAAGTCAATCATATCGAATATAATGATTGAAATTCAAGACTCATCTCACACGGGTATACTTCTTCGTAAGGTAGTAGAGATGATCAGATGTAGTCACTGATTCATCTAAGCTGGGACCCACGTAGGATACTAGACCAGTTAAGATATTTAACCCACATAGGATACAGACCAGCTACTCTTCCAGACCCACATAGGATACAAGAACAGAGTCAAACACTACCAGAACCACGTAGGATACAAGAACAGTTGTACTGCCGGACCCACGTAGGATACAAAAACAGTAGTCATTGTCGTCGAACCCACGGAGGATTTTAGTAAGGTATTCATTGCTGCCGAACCCATGGATGATTTCAGTGTAGTCATCGTCACTATCGAACCCATGGAGGATTTCAGTGCAGTCGTCATCATCGTCGCAGTCACAGCCAGCTCTAGGGTTCCCGCACATAACAATGCTCGTTTCCGGGAGGGTATGCTCCACGAGCCAAGGGGTCGATACATCAACTAACATGTAGTCTAGATTTTATGTATCCCAAAGTTTCATCTTGACAAAAGGAACACAACGTGACAGACGGTGCGTCAATCGGACGCCCGGTCTGAGAGTTATTGGCTTTTTCGTCCTAGAGGGCCGGTTGGTTTTTAAGTAAAAACCACCACGACTGCACTCTAAATGCATCCAAACCTCGATCGCAGTAAGCCAAAAGGTCTGTCTCACTGAGAGGAATCCAACAAAGTCGATGGCACGTCAATCGGACGTCCGGAGCTCAAGTTATAAGCGTTTCCGCTCCGAGGGCCCAGTTGGTTGCGTGCTCGAACGAACCCGGCCATACCCCAAGTTCTCTGAAACCTTGAGTTTGATATAACTAAATGACCGTCTCGATCCAAGGATCGCATCGCAACTGACGGTGCATCGATCGGAGGTTTGTAGCCCAAGTTATGGGAAAAAGACCGAAAGTGGTCTGAAAATGGGGGGTCTGGGCCCGATCCGACCCGGCCCAACCCCCCCTGGGTCGGTCCGCACCGGGTCGACCCGACCCGGGTCCAGGTCTGACCCGGTCCGGTCCGCCCAACCTGGCCCGGCCCAGCCAGGTGGCACGTTGGCTCGGCCAGCGGCCGAACATGGGGGGACGCGGTCCCCCACTCCCTTTGCGCTCTGCAGATGCGGCAGGTGTCGCGTCCTCCTTCGGATCCCGCGCGGCCGCGGGATCCCGATTGCCTACGGTCGTGGCTTCAGCCATGGTGGTTCCTCCTGGCGGCGCACCGGGATGCCGCCGCCTCCAGCCGCCGGCAACCCGCGCCACCGGTGATGTCTGCGGGCCACCGGAGTCGTTCCGGTGGTCCGTTCTTGCTCTCGTCTATGCCTGGGGACGTCTCAGGACCCGTAGATTTCTGCGACAGCCTCCAATCGCTCAACGGTCCCATTCCATCATCGCCCAACGTTCCGCGCATCAAGAACAGAGAAACGGTGGGTTCGTACTTGTTCGTTGGTCCACACCAACCGTGTTAGTGGTTCAAACAACATCGAACAATTACTGAACAATTATTCACATATCGAGGATGTAATCCACATAAAGTAAAATAAATCAAAAACCCCCTACCTCGAAGAAGTTATCGAGCGAGGTTCGTTGCGGGAAAATACGTCACGGAAGAGGATCGTGGGCATCACGGTACACGACGTCGCGGAGAAGAGGATCGCCGGCGTCACGTCGTCGATCTCTGAGGAAATAGCATTCTTCATCGTCTTTCATCAGAGGTCGGCGTTCTTCATCATTCTTCACGTTCTCCAACGATGAAGATGAAGATTCTAAGGCTTGATCAATTCCTCTCCAAACCTTCTCGCACAATGAAATAACCCCCCAAAGAAATAAGACTTTGTCTTATTTTATTAACACACACAAGCCATCAATAAATTCAAAATTCAAAAGAATTCACGAATTAATTACATTGAGTAACTTAATCAATTAAATAATAAGAGAGTTGGCTTGCAATAAGTGGGGGTGCGGGTGTGTTACTCAATTAATGGGGGTTTTCCAATTTAATGGGAGGTTTTGAGGAAGTTGAAAAGGTGGGGCTCGTGTGGGGCCCACCTCACTAATTTCCTATCAAGAGGGGTTAGGATTTAGTGGGTCCCACCTCCACTTTCATACGTAGGTTTAATCTACTTAGAAAATAAAATAAAAATTGTTGCACAAATTTTATTTTATTCTTTAGTTAACCCTTTTTTTTTAAAAAACCACACCCGAGCAAACGCAACTCCAGAAAAGGTGTTCCTAAGAAATTACCGGCGTTGCGGTTTCACCAGTTCCCTCGGATTTTGATTCCGAACAACGGTTCAAAAGTTAGGAAAACCCGCTCGTTCGTTCACTGAACGTACCCAAGCTAAACTTCAGAAATTGATTCCGGGCACACCGGGCCTCGGAATCAAGTGCTATCAGAAACTGCATACTCGTAAAATCCCAAAAAAATTAAGAAAAAAAAATTCCTTGAATTTTATGGGTCTTTACAAATACACACTCAAAATTAGACACAGTTTTCAATTTCTCAAATGGTCTCAATAAATGCATGATATAACATAAAATTAAAAAATATAAGAATATTAAATTTGATAAATTAATTTACTAATAATTACATAATATTAAAAATAATTTAGATTTATATATAATATTAAATTAAAACTAAACAAGAAGACATAATTTTTAATTTAAAATTATAAAACGTCATAAGATTAAGTGAATTTATAATTCTTCATAGTATTGAACTGAAAACTAAATTTTTGTGCAAGGTTAACCATGAACCAATTATAAAATATTATAAGTTATATATTTTATACAAAATTACTACGTAGAATTAATTCAAAATTTATAAGCCCAATAAAATTTTATTCGTGTTTCTTGATATAAAACTAAATTTTCAATTGATAAAATAAATTTAAAATATACATAAAACTTATTATTAAAGAAAAAATATACAAAAACAAATCTTCTATAAAAGTTAAAACTAATTACATAATATTAAAATATATTTTATTTTTAAAAATTTATTTACAATACAAAACTACAAACTTCCTAAATAATGGTAAATAAAATTAAAATAATTTACTACTTCCCTCAATAAAAATTATAAAAATTATAGTTCTAAGAATAAATTCATTAAATTAAAATTAATTAATAAAAAAATAATTAATTTATTAAAAAATACTTAAAAACTATAAAACATATAAATATATTCAATAAAATATTTATATTCCTAATAATTATGTTAATGACATAAAAATATAGAATATAAATAAATAAATATCAAAAATAATATGCAAATGTGAATTATGAGGGACCGAGGTGATACTAAGTTTATTTTTTACTGTGTCTCTCACTTGATTTCTACTTTCATATTTATGTTGAAAATGATCAAACTCTTAGGTAAACATTTATCTTATCTATGTATGTATGATACTTGGGGTCCTTTGCATTATTTCATTACCACTAATAGAAATTTCTCTTTTAGTGATTTCTAAAAGAAATCGTTATTGCCCAATTGTGACCACACAATGACCACTAAATGATGGATTCTTTCAGCCCGTCGCTATTTACTATAGTGAACACCATTTGTTTTTCATTATAGACCAGCCCGGTGTGGCTTATAGTGGTCACCGTATGGCGGTTTCTAGAGCCAAGGTTAAGGGACCCTATAGTGAACTTCAATCAAAGGTCACTATAGGTTCCCCTAGATTAGGATATAGCAATTGCTAAATAGAAGTTGTTATAGTCCACATCATGCTTGTCTATAATGAACAAAAAATGATAGTCACTATAAAAAAAATTATATTTTTTAAAACAATTTACAGGGGAATTAAAAAACCACAAAAACTATCATCATTCTAATATTCAATAAATTTCTCCATGATATGTAAAATAATAAGCCCAAAAATGACCTTTTCCAATCATTGTATAAAATCTACACCCATCCTCTAATAGAATTGAATATATAAAAAAAAATTAAAAAATAGTGTTGTAAAAATATATCACAAAAATCTAATTATCAAAATTTGATGGAATATTTCAATTAAAACACGGTACAAAAGTCCAAGGTCATTTGAATTTGAATATGTTAATAGTTTCTGATCATATTTTAAATTTAAAACTACTTATTTAGTCATTCCCAACAAATTTCCCATTCGATTGATGTGTTTTCTATTCATATATGTCAAAAATAATACAAATATGATTTTTCTAAGATTCACATCATTATGAGGTTGTTTTCTATGGATATAGTCGTTAAAAGTTTGTTTTTATGTTTTAAAATAATAAAAGTGTTTTTTGTCATCCAAGGAAAACATAATCTTAAATTTACATTTTTTATGCTCCATCATTTCACTGATCATTGTATGGTTTTTTTGTCTAATTTCATGGCATTCATAGGTCGTTCAGTTGGTTTTGATCCCCTAACACATGTTTTTAAAGGGTGTAAAATCTTTAAAAACTATTTATTTGGTCATTTATGTAGACCGCACATCCGATTGACATTATTTCTAGTAATACATGTCAAGAATAATACAAATATGGTTTCCTATGATTTTACATAATTCTAAGTCTATTTTCTATTGATCTAAATGTTAAACTCACATTTTGGTGTTTAAAAACCATAAATGTACATTTATGATCATCCCATAAATTTGACACCTCATATTGATATTTTGTCTGGTCTATCATTTCAAAAACCATTGTATGATTATTTTCATACGATTTCATGGAATTATGAGGTTAGTATTTTGGTTTTAACCCATGATGCATGTTTTTAAAGGGTGTCAAACCATTAAAATTTTCTTATTCATTTATTCTGATCACACCACACATATGATTGATATGTCGTCTACTCATACACATCAAAAATAATACAAAGAATGTTTATAATAATATCACATCATTAGAAGGTGGTTTTCTATGGACCTAACCATTAAATGCATGTTTTGATGTTTTAAAACAATAAAAGTGTGTTTTCAATCTTCCTAGGAAAATATCATCTTAGATTGACATTCCATTTGATTTACCATATATATCAAAACCTAGTTTATGGTTGTTTTTTTATTATTTTGTGACATATGGAGGTAGTTCAGTTGGTTTTGACCCCATGATGCATGTTTTTAAAGGACATTGAATCCTTCAAAACTGATTATTCAGTCATTTTGGGGAGACCACACTATCAATTTCTATTATATATACTTATAAAAATCAAAAATAATAAAAAAATTATTTTCCTATGATTTCACATAATTTTGAGGTCTTTTTCTATGGATCTATCTATTAAACACACATTTTGGTGTTTTAAAACAATAAAAGTATGTTTCCAGTCATCCTAGAAAAATGAAACCTAAGTTTGACATTATGAAAACTCCATAATTTCAAAAATAGATTTATGGTTTTTTTATCTGATTTCATGTCATTATAAGATAATTTGGATGGTTTTGACCCCCTAACACATGTTTTTTTAAGGGCATTAAAATTTTAAAAAATTTATATTTGGTCGTTCAGAGCACACCACACATCTGATTGATGTTTTTTTAAATCATAAGGATAAAAATCATTAAAAACAATTGTTTTATTATGATTTCACATCATTATGAGGTCATTTTCCAAGGATATGACTATTAAATACATGTTTTGGTGTTTTAAAATAATAAAAGAGCATTTTCAGACATCTCAGGAAAAATTCACCTCAGATTGATGTACCTTAAACTCCACCATTTCAAAAATTATTATACAGTTATTTTCATATAATTTCATGGTATTCAGATTTTATTCGGTTGGTTTTGACCCCCTTGACTGATGTTTTTAAAGGGGGTCAAACCTTCACAAATTGTTTATTTGGTGGTTCTGGGAAGACTGTATGTCTAATTGATGTGTTGTCTACTCACGCGCATTAAAAAAATAAAAATATGGTTTTCCTATGATTTCATGTCATTATGATGTAATTTTCTATGAATCTAACCATTAAATGCACATTTTGGTGTTTCAAAACCAAAAAAAGTGTGTTTCAGGTCATCCAAGGAAAACGACACCTCAGATTAATGTTTCATCATCTATACTATTTCAAAAATTACTATACCATTTTTATCATCTGATTTCACATCATTCAGAGGTCTTCCAGTTGGTTTTGACCTCTTAACACTTGTTTTTAAAGTGTATCAAACCTTTAAAACTTCTTATTTGGCCATTCTGAGCAGACCACATGTCTAATTTATGTTTCATCTACTCGTACACATCACAATTAATAAAAACTATTCCCCTATGATTTCACATCATTATGAGGATATTATATATGGATATTATAATTAAACACATGTTTTGGTATTTTAAAATAATAAAATTTTGTTTTTAGTCTTCCAGGGAAAACGACAACTCATGTTGAAATTCTATCTGCTCAACCATTTCAAAAATTATTGTATGGTTTTTGTTATAAAATTTCATGTAAATTTAGGAGTTTTTATTGGGTTTAACCATGGTACTATAATTTAGGACAAAATTTTTTATTTTTTTAATAATTTTATAAATATGAAACACATTTAAATTATTTGTCTAAAATGAGACATTAAATATTAAAATGGTAACATAAAATACCTCATGCAATAGGTTCATCCTTATCTACATCACTAATGAACTCACAAAAATGTCCACTAGAATTATCTAGATCAGAAAACATATAAAAATATTGCATATCTGAACCATATTAATAAAATTAAATATGAGTTCAATTTTTTTTCCTTTTTACATGTGTCACCACTTGTGTACCATCTACAGGATGTTGTGTCATCACTTCATCTATAAGTGCAAACATTTGTGATAAACTCTCCACATACTATAAATGTAACTATTTAAATCTATTATTAATACTATGTTTCATAGTCTTCATGGTAGAATTTACCTTAGTAGGTGTGTGTATCCTTGAATCTCTATATGCACCCATCATCTCCACTCTAAAAATTGAACATCATGGGACGCCAACGCCATATGTCAAAGAATAACCATGACCATCATACCCAACGATACTTAGAAATATCTCTTCTCTATGGAAGATACTTTGACATTTCTCCTCTTGCAACTCTTCTAACTTAGCTTTAAACTAAGCCTGTTGAATATACATAATGAATTAATGAACAAATGTGGATATTTTCTATGAAATGAAAATACATTATTTTGTAAATAATTTTATTACTATAGTATCAGAAACATCAGGATAATTGAACCAACTAGTCCTCACCCATATCAACATCTGATCGGTTGGTGGTGTAAGCACAAAAAAATCCCACCAAATACATATTTATATTCATGTTACACTGTGATATTTTTAATATATGAATGAAAATTGAATTCAAAAGTTACATCATGTCTAAGATGGTACACGTGTCAAGTGTCAAGTCTGGATATAATTCCCTACATAACCTAATTACGTGAATTAAAATCATACTTTTTCTACATTAAACATATTTATTTAATAGACATATGAAAAATTAGAGTCATTTATATATTAAAAATTAATAAATTTTACAATCATCACCTCAATCAACAAAAACACAACCAAGTTCTGCTACAGGAAGAACACTAAGAGGGACACATTGTACAATTTTTGTAACACACATAAATGGTTCCCAATGATTTCACTTCACCCTTACCATTTAATCCTTCCAAAATTTTAGGCATTGGAAATTCATACTCCCAAAAACTCATCTGAACATGATGTCAATTTATCAAGTTAAAAAAATATTGTCAGCGGCTATGATAATATTAAAATGAATTCTATGATAAATTAAATTATAAATTTACCTAAACCTACCTCCATAATATTTCAATAATATTCTAGGGGAATTAAGTCCAATCATGATTCATTAGAGGGAAGGGATGTCCAGGTCACACTTGACCTCTACCACAGTTATTCATGGGAAAACTAACAAACAGATCACACATGATCTCTTCCACAGTTCTACATGGGATACAAGAGTGAAAAAGGGTTTGAGTGTGAGGGTATTTTAGTATCCTTATGTGGGTCCCATATTATATACCCCAACTGATGAATCAATAAACTTGCACCCACTCCTACTGGATGAAATTTTTCATCAAATAACACATACAACCATGATCCAGAGTCCCAAGATCAAACCACTATACCAAGACCCCTACATCTACTAGAAGATGCACCAAATCCCATTAAACATAAATTCATAGTGCAGTTATGAATGAAAAAAGAATTAGTTAAAAATTAGAAACAAATATAAGAACATACATACATAAAATTATAATAAATTAATTTAAAAAATGAATACATACATACCAAAAATAGTAGGTGGGTCACTTTGAAATTCTTGTGGAATATGTAAATTTATATAAAAATGCAATTAAATCAAGTAATTTTTATTCATTTAATTCAAAAATATTTTTACAAATGTAAATTGGAAAAGAAATTACTGGAAATCTTTCACTGATCATGCAAAGTCTGTCGTATCCCCTTCAACTCTCTCCCTAACCCATTGTATATCATCTTCTCATAAAACTATAGTGTTTTGTTCAAGTATTTGATCATGAAAGGAAATAATATCTAGTTCATCTTAGTCAAACAGCAAAATCCATCTTCTAGATATTTTCACCACAACCATTCAATTTGAATCAGTGCTAACAAACTAAACCAGCTCTTCATGCGATGCTAGTATAAGGGGCTTGTTACTTTCTTGATCATCATTATATAGCATATTGTTAAAGTTTACCAGTGTAAATTGGAAATGGAAAACTTTCATTCCATGAACCAGATCAACCCAATCACACCTAAATAATATATTCTTTAAGACACAACCATAAATAACCTCAATAATATCCCTCAACAATCTATAATAATTTCCTGCATCAACATATAGACAACCAACACCATTGTTCTGTGTTGCTTGGTTTATGTCAACATCCCCTTTATGGAATATAATTCTATTAGTATCTAAAGAATTATAGATACAAGCTGTAATAAATGTACCATTAGATAGTTGGTTGAGTTCTTCATTCACAGTACAAGCACTTGATTCATGCATTTTGTAACTTAATAAATTTCGCTTAAATCAATTAATATAGGGTTGAAAAAATGAACATCGGTTGCATTATATAAATATTAAAGAAATAATTTATACATACATGAGTCTTGAATCACTCATGAAATGTATTGAAATAAGGTTTTTAGATCTTATGGTTTATTACATGTGGCCTTTACCATTTTAACTTAGTAATATGAATCCTAAATTACAATATAATAAAAGGTAAGGAATAAATTAAATATAGAAACACTGGGAATAATATATTAACTGTGAAACTTACTAAATCAAAGGACTAATCGATAGACTATTGAACAACACATATCAATGAACTTTATCCCACTTTTCATTGTGCATATCAAATGTTATCCCTTCTCCAATTGGACCTTCATCAATCTAGGAGGGTTTATCTAACTTTGTTTCAACCTCGCCAATATATGAAGTATAGAATTTGGTGCCCTCATCAATCAAATATCCCTTGGTAATTGAATCTTCTAGAAAATATGTATTTTGCACATACTATATCAATGTATTTAATTATTGCTCAAATGTATGCATCCACCTAAAAGACTATTTTTTTCTAAAAAGTGGTTTTGTCGTGTTTTGCGCACATATGTTAAAATTAATTTTTACCAATTTTAGAAAATGAATTTAAAAAAATGAACTTCATTTTTCAAATTATCTTTTCTAAATTATCTTAGAGTAATTTTTTAAGAATTTTCTAAAAAGATTAATTTTTTATGAATAGTGAAAAATACTGATTTTTATTGAAAACTGAATTTTCATTTAAAGAATTTACAAAGTTCCATTTTGTTTTAAAATTGTATTAAAAGTAAAATTAGTTAAATTATATTATTATTAATCCAATTTGGGTCCTTTTAATCAATCATATGTTCAATTTTGATATAAAAACATTTATACTTATGAAAAAAAATTGGAAAACCATATTTTCATTTTGTCTACAGGTTTAATCTTAAATTAAATTCTACCACTTTTTTTAATTGAATTTGGTAAAATGGATTTCATATATAGAATCATAATAATTAATATTATATAATTAGGTTGGATTATTTTTTTTCATAATTAATAGTAAAAATATGTTACCATAGTGTAACGACCTAAGAAAGTGTGTTTTGAGTAATGACAAGTTTATTTTACAATGACATCCATTAATTGAAAAAAAAATCATCTTATAAAGAAATAATAATAAAAGTAACAATGAATTAGAGAACACATCAAAATGGATGAAAGGTCCTTTTATTCAAGTGAAGAACATCTTGGTGACTACAACTAACAGCGATCGAACAAGAAGTTTAGCTAACCAAAAATCCCAATTAAAAACCTGATTACAATTATAGGGAGACCACTTAAAACCAAAAGGACACTGATAAGGTGGTAAGGGTCTTTAGAATCCATCATAATAAACATAAGGATGGCTGAAGCCACCGCATCCGTACTGATCACCAAAGAAATCACACTAACCATCTCCTCTTTTTCTCCTTCAGTCGCCTTGAGTGAGGGATACCTCGAGACCATACTTTTTATAAGAACACTTATTCGACCATTGGACCCTAACGGCTATAAATATAACCGTTGGATCCCCCATGATTCTCTTATCCACTAATGTTTTATTTTGGACCGTTGAAGATAAGAGTTGATTACCCCCGAAAGGTTCAAAAAGTTAATTATGTAATTTGCCTTAATATTTAAAGAATGACATCAATAATAATATAATTAATTTAATGCTTGTTTTCCCAAAATGTGAATTATATTTTATATTGCAAACTAGTGTGAATTAATATTATTATTTTTCCACTATTTATAATACACATTTTTACATGAGAAAGTATTTGTTTCTTGAAGGAATATATTGAACCTGATGGGTTTTTACTTTGTATAAGAAAATATGTACTCAAACTCTTTAGTTATATATATATATATATATGTGTTGCGTCAAAATTTAAATTAAATGTATTATATTTATCTCTAAATTAAATTTAAGTAATAATAATAATGCAAGTATTTACAATTTGACCTTTTTTTATGATTAATCATTTTGAGATGATGTCAAATTGTGATTTCATTTACGTATGTGTTTCATAATGTTAAACGCGCTCTTATTTGTGAATTTGAAAATAATTAGTAATGTTGTTATGCTAAATGTTTAATTGTATAACTATGGAAATTAAGATAATTAGTATGTGTAAGTCAATGAAGGAAAATAAAAAAAAGATAAGGTTTTGATAAGGGTGAATTAATTAATGTATTTTTTTGTATTAAATGAACCATTGACCAATGACTTATCTTAAAATAATAAAAGTTAGATCAATAATTGAATGTTAATAATAAAAACAATGTTATAATGAGTTAATAATAATAAGACGAATTTGTTTTTTTTATTAAACCGTTGAGCCGTGTTTTATTTTAACACACCACTTTCACCATGGGCCGCACGATCCAGCGCTCCAATCACAGTCGTTACTTTCTTTTTAATGTCGCGCCACTTTTGAGTCATCTGATCGACTCCGGTTTAATCCAGACCATCCAGTTTCTTTTCAGTTTTACCTCCCGTGGTTTTCTTCTTCCTCGCGCCGCTGTATCAGTAGGGTGTAGGAAGCTTCGTTTCTTCTCTTAGGCCGGCGAGTGGACCCGGTTGTCTCCTGTTTTCCACGGGTCGGCACTGCCCGGCTTTTCGGATGCACCATATACATCACCGCACAAGCCCTGTTATTAAGACATAGCTTGCACTGAAGGGAAGAACCTTTCACCGAGGACAGGGTAGGGTTGCTTCAAGCTTTCTTGGACCTTCGACCACCGGTCCGGCGTCCCCTGTCTCTTCCTTCTCCTCCTCCCCGAACAGGTAAGGGAAATCTTTTTATTTGTTTTGTTTTCTCCAGTTCTGATGCACCATTTTTTTTATACGCTCTACGTATATATGTGTATATATATATCTATATATATAAGGCCAGGAGGATTGTATTTCACCTGTTTCACCCTTCCGGTTTTGTGAGTCGAATGAAGGTAAGGGTTCCTGTCTTTTTTTATTTCAGTTTTGGTGAACCTACATGTTTATATACACTTTACGTGTATATATATATATACCCATATATATACAAGGCCGTAAGAGCTATTTTACCCCTGTATTTCCCTTCCTACGTGGAGAATCGAACAGGAGCAAACGGAAGCCCTTGGGTCTCGTTTTCTTCAGTTTCACACACTTATATACCCTTGTTTTATATGTATATATGTATATACATATAGATATATGTATATATATATATATAAGACAATACATGCGGGTATTTACCTTCTTTTATATATGTAAATGACCCTTGTTTTATTTTACCCTTTGGAAAATGGAGATTTCGGGTAATTGTATGAACATGTAAAATCATGCAAGTATATGGGGCATATAGATGAATATGTACATGTGATTATATAAATGTAAATGTACATCAATGTGCACAAGGGATGAGATGGATTATTTTGTTTTGAAATTTATCACAATATAACATGATGATTAAAATTTTATTTACCCAAAAAGATTATTATTTCAAGAATAGTACCAAAACTATTTATATACATGTTTATATGTATGATGAAGTTTAAGGATTAGTTTGATGTCAAAATAATTCCTTCGAATTTTCATTTATCAGCATTCTTGACAATTCATGATTTTGTTTTGTGGAGATGGGTAGTGTGAATTCCTTAAATGTTTACAAGTGTATATATGTATTCATATATATGTACCCATATTTAAGGATCGACCATGTTGTATGCAAGAATGATTTTATGCCAATAAGGGTTTTATGAAAATTATGTTCACATTTTTTTTGTAAAAGAACTCCATTTGGTTGTGCCAAACATTAATTTTGTTTTATGTATAACATGAGAAATGTTATTAAGTATGGTTTAATTTGGTAAACCCATGCACATGTGTATACGCACCTAAATTTATACATATATAGGTATATATAACCTTGTATCAATGTGTTGTCTTCAAATACAAGTTATTCTTATGATGTTTGCAAACTTTTCAAAGGAAAGGTCATGTTATTTAAAGTGAAAATGAGTTTTTACACAACTATAAATATGTTCATGCAGTTTTCATACATATATACATGACTTCCCAAGATGGACCTAATTGCACACTTTGTATCCCTAACTATATGTATATTCACACAGTTTTAAATAAACACCCACAATACCCATTTATCAGCATGTGTATTAGTTATGAATGGCCTTGTTTTTAACTTGGTATTATGATGCTTTAGAATGTTAAGTGTTTATGTTCATTTCCTTAAAACCCATGTTTTCGATTGTTAAGTTAATTTCTTATGAGTACGAATTTTTAGCACGTACGTCTTAGTTTTATTAATGATTGAACTGTCTTCCTGACTATGAAAGTGTATATAAAAAGGGGGTTTGATTAAGAATGTATGAATGAAACCCTATGAATGAAAGACCACGTAAAGATATGTGAGGGATGTATTTGACTTAAATGTTTATGGATGGGTGCGCCCGGAATTATATAGCACTCCAATGCATTGGGTAAAGTATGAGTCTCATGAGACGTTATGTGCAACGGTCTTGGCAGTTAGCCTTGGCTTGTGCTACCATGGGAAACAGGATTGGCGGTTAGCCTTGACCCGTATTAAGTATGTTTTATGGTCTTGACGCAAGGTCTTGACAAAGTTGGCATTATACATTCCCTCTGCATGTGATGATAAATGGTCAACCAAGGGTTAGTCCAACTAACAAGACATCCCCTGGTTGAAAATTCCCTTGACTATGAGAATGAAATTATGAGATAAGAACTGTAACACATGTGGTAAGTTGTTTTAAGAACTTTATGTGCCCATGAATCATGTTATCAATGTTTTTCCCTGCTTACTCACAGACTTTTAGAACTGAAGTAACCTTGGTTGAATATTATGCATCATCTATTCTTCATGTGTTTCTCTCTCTGATTATGTTTACTTTAAAGTTTATTTTAAGTACGTACTTCTTCTCTGTGCAAGTGGTTTTCAAAAATGTAGGATTTTCATGTTTAAAGAAAAGATAATGCTTTGTTTTTTAGTGAAGTGTTTTAAAAGGGCTGCTTTGAGAAAGAGTTTTCTTAAAACGTTTTTAAAACCCCTTACTGGGCATATTTTCTCACCCTACGTTTTTGTTTTAAATTTTTCAGGCATGGTTTGTACTAATGAAGTTTATCAGAAGCAGTTGGTTTCCTAGAACCCTGAGCCTTGCGATATTCTGTAGTAATGGGACATGATATATTATTTGTAAATGTTGTAATGAAATGTTAGTATATCATTTCTCATAAGGCACCCAGGGATCGGGGTCTCTACACACAGTTTAGGATAAAACGGGATTACCGAGGGGTCAAACTAAAAAGATAAGGGCTAAAATGACCTAAAAATTGAACAATTTCTATTTTATAGACATATTTTATCCTTATATAATATAATTTTAGAGAATGAGGTATTTTTTCTGCCTTTTTTCCAAGAGACATAGAATTATTAGAAAACATTGAAAATTTACAAGTGTCGCTACAAAAAAATATAATTTAGCGATGCTAATTAAATGACATTTTCTTCAAATATCTCTAATTTATTGATGTTTCCTTAAAATGTTGCTAATTTAGAAATGTTTTGTGAAAAAATTCACTAATTTAGTGGTGTTTTCTAAAAACGTTGCTAATTTAGTGACACTTCGTGAAAAACCTCACTAATTTAGTGACGTTTTCTGAAAAAAGTCACTAATTTCATGACATTTCCTACAAACATCACCAATTTATTGACATTTTCTAAAAAAACGTCATTAAATTATCGATGTTTCTTGAAAAATGATGCTAAATTAGGTATGTTTTGTGAGAAACGTTGCTAATTTAGCGATGATTTCAAGAAACGTCGCTAATTTAGCCATGATTTTTAAGAAAATATCACTAAATTGGTGATGGTTTTCAGGAAACATTGATAAATATATATATATATATATATTGATCATTTCCCCACATTGATGTAAATATATATTTATATATATATATATATATATATATATAAACAGAGACACAAATATATAAACATATATATATAAATATATATATCTTTATATATATATATATATAAATACACACACATATATAAATATATAAATATATATATATACATATATTTATATATATAAAAACACGTATATATTTTAAATTTAGTTACTTTTTAAAGAAAATATGGTTATTTTAGAGACATTTTTACTAGTGTTTTAAAACATGACTAATTATATATATATATATATATAATTATAATTATAATTATAATTATATATATGTATATATATACACGTATATTTATACACACACAGAGATATATAAACATATAAATATATATGTGTGTATGTAAACATATATATATATATATATATAATATAAACATATGATATATATAAAATATAAACATATAATATATAAAAAATATAAACATATATATATAATTTAAACTTATATATATACATAAAACATAAACATATAATATAAACATATATATATATATATAATATAAAATATAAACATAAAATATAAACATAGATATATAAAATATAAAATATAAACAGATATATATAAATATATATATAATATAAACATATATATATTAATATATATATATAATATAAACATATATATATTAATATATATATATAATATAAACATATATATATAATATAAAATATAAACGTATATGTAAAATATAAACATATATATATAATATAATATAAACAAATATATATATATATACATAAAATATAAAATATAAACATATATATATTAATATATGTATATTAATATATATATGTGTGTGTGTGTGTGTGTGTGTTTATTAATATATAGATATATATATATAATATTAATTCTTTAAATACTGACACATAAATATAAACATATATAAACACACACATATATTTAGATATATATATATATTAATATATATAAACATCTATATATAAATATATATTTATATATATATGAACACACACACGCGTGCATATAAATGTATAAAGATGTATATATACACATATATTTATATATATAAACACATATATATTTTAAATTTAGTCATGTTTTTAAGAAAACATGGCTATTTTAGTAACACTTTTACCAATGTTTTAAAACATGTCTAGTTAAATATATATAATTATATATATGTATACATACACATATATATTTATACACACACATATATATATAAACATATATATATATATATATATGTATGTGTACATATATATATAATATAAATATATATATATATTAACATAAAATATATATATATATATAATACAAAATATAAACATATACATATATCATATGGTATAAACTTATATATATAAACATATATATATTAATATGAACATATGGTATATAAAAAATATATACATATATATATAAATAATATAAACACACACACACACATATATATATATATAACATAAACATACATATATATATATTAATATATGTATATTGATGTATATATATATAATATTTTTTTAAATACTGAAATCTATTTATATATATATATAAATATAATATAATACAATTAAATAAAAAATAAATAAAATAGGTGAGTTGGTTAGGTGTTATGGGTTTGAGGGAGGAGGTAGAGGTTTCGAATCTCCTTGGTTGCAGTTTTCAGGCACATGGAGCAGGGGAAGTATAGGAGCCGATGAGGGGGTACTGGAGAGCTAGGTTGAGCAATATGTTGGAGGCATGGGAGACATTGAGGGGCATTATAGGAGAGGTGGGGGTGTGGGAGTGGGAGTGGGAGTGGTGAGATTGGATGGGTACGGGAGAGGGCTTCAAGGTAGGGGAGTGTGCTTGAAAAAAAATTAAAAAAAAAATTAAAAAAATCTTTGCACCAAAAATAAAAATAAATTTTAAAAAAAATACTACACTACCAGCAATTAAAAAAACATTTTCAATTTTTTTAAAAAATTATGAGCTTTAAAAGAATAAAATTATGAATTTAAGAAAAAAAATCAATGTTTTATACAAACTTTGGTAAATGTGGTGTCACTAAATAGAAATGTTTATAAATATCACTAATTTAGTGACGTTTATTTACCGAAGTTTCTAAAAAAAGTTTGTAAATGAGGTGTCGCTAAATTACGGTGTTTATAAATGTCATTAATTTATCGACGTTAATAAACGTCTATAAATTATCAACACCCCATTTAGAGACATTTTTCAAAAACATTAGTAAATGAATTAGCGATGTTTTAAAAAGTTGCTAATGAGAAAAAAAGTCGCTAATTTGTGTTTTTTTGAAGTGTGTGGAACTTGCCTCAATTATAAAAGGGCACCCCCTCTACTGTCCTTTTTACACTTCTAAAGCCTTTTGATTTGATCAATATCTACCCAAATCCTTTACTTATATCCCTCAACATGATCTAGAGTCCCTTTTTTATCATAATACCCTTCTAGGAATGCTTTTGGTGCAAACCTAAAGTGGTTGTCCGCAGAAGATGTATTGTTCTTAACTGAGCATTTCTATTTTATTTCTTCTTCATACTCCTTCAAATATTCTTAAACTATGATGAAATAATAATAACATTATCTCCCATATATTTAGATGTTATTATGTTAATGGAATAACCTGCATACATCTCATCTTCTATCAAATGGGAAATGAATCTGTCAATCGTGTGTACGGTGGACTACTGCCTCGCAAATTGATGTAATTTTTTTTCCATAACTACCACTCACATGTGGATATAATAATTAATTTAATGTATATACATGATATTTATTACACAAATATACTTTTATAATTATAATAACACATCTAAATTCTTACCTTCCAATCTTTTGGAAAATGATAACGTCACTCATGCGTACATGTGGACTACCACCTCCACAAGGTGATGTGATTTATTTTTCATTTTATTTTGAAATGGATGGTAATAAAGATGTATTTGATGAAAATTTATGATATATATTCTATAATAATGATTTTATAAAGGTTATTTATTATTTACCTTTCTTTTGTTCCATCCGTCAAAGAAATGAAAACAGTGTTCATGTGTATGTACAGCCTACCAACTCCCTGAATAGTGTAACTCATTTTTCTATCTCTAATTTTTATGAACTATTATAAAATACATATATAAAGAGTATAATATATATATATATATATCATGGTTAAAATTTTGAAGATTATGTAACCATGATCAAAGTACAAGGACTGAAACTACTAAACCCAAACATACATGAAAAACGAAGCAGTTATTACCTGAAACATTGATTTTAAAAAAGAATTGTTAATTAACGGGTGATATAATATTATAAGTAAAAAAATATATGTTATAATATGTGTGATAATATTTATATAATATATGTATAATAAGTCTATATTTATTATATAGGAGTTTTGAACACGTACGAAGGAAATCAAACCTAAGGTAAGGGTTTCTCGTCTCACTTTTACTTCCATGATACATAAGCCACATTCACAACTTATTTATATTTTGTGGTGTATATACTAACCCTTTGATATTTTATATCATGAATCACTTTAAATTAATGGTATTTAAAGTTTCATTTGAAATTATTTCTTTTATGAGAGTTATGATTCAAAAGTTACCACAACAATAAGGGTTTATTTCACAATCTCATCATTCCTACCTGAATGGCCAAAAGGCCTTCTTTTTTTATTGATTTCTGATAACCCACCTTTCAAGGGATTAGGGGTAACCCTTAAAATTCCCATAGGCTTAGATATTACATTTCCCATAGGCTTGGAGACATTACATGACTCTTAGGTCTTAAGAAAATCATATAGAATATTCAAGATTATTTATGTTTAAGTCTCCCTTAGGATAATTGTTTGATATTTCTATATTAAAACCAATATATTTTATTCTCCTCTAGTTATTCATGAACTTTTTAAGTAATAGTAACATTTTTCTCTCTTTATTACTTAAAATGATTGTTTTTTAAGAAAATTTATCTTTATTTCTCTCTTCGATCGAAAATCCTTTTTCTTCCATATCCATGTTTTATAAAAAAAATTAAATAATGTTTTCAAAATTCTCCAAATAATTTATTAAATATATTTTTACTCATATTTTAATTTTTAAAAAATGGTTTAAAAGTAATCTTTTTATCATTTTCTAGACAAGGTACTTTTTGATTTTTTACAAAAAAATGTGAAAGGAATCCTTGTTTTAACATACTCAGCATGAAAAAAATTTCTTACCATGATGGATTCTCATTGCTTTGAAGCTTACTTTACAATTTTACATGATTATTTTCAAATAAAATTATTTTTATAATATTCTATAAAAAATTTAGTTTTTTAAAGTGGATTTAAAAATTAAAAGGTTATTTTCAAAATAATGTTTTAATTATATTTTTATGGTATTTATATTTAATAAACAATAATAAACCTTTATTATACTTATAATCCACTAAGGATATGTTGTAATGATTCCATCCTTATTATTTATCCAAATTTGTTATGATTAGTTTGATCGTGGATGTGCTATTTGATACCATTCACCATATTACTCTATATGGTTTATGATTATGTTTATTGATTGGGAAAATTGTTAACTTTTTATATGAAAGTTTTTCAATATGAATATTTATATTGATTATGTTTCACCCCTTTTGTATAAGAAATGTATTAGACTTAGTAAGTGATGGGTGGGGCCTGCTACATCCCCTTGATGCATTGGTAAGTCTCATGAGATAAACTAGTTTGGGTATTTGGATGAGGATTTACCCATTTATGTAATATGTATTTACATGAGGCCTTGCTAGTATGTTTATGATGTCTGAAATTATGAATTTCCTCATTATGAGATTATTAATTGAAGTATTTTTTATTATTTTATCAGTTATGATATCCATGGATAAGTTTCAAACTTATGTGATTATTTATATGGCATTATTTAATCACCATTATTCATGCCATATTATTCTCCATTCTCAATTTATTGATTAAATGGAATGTGTTCTCAATTATTTACATTTTCATATTGATTATGCCTTATTTATTCATGATAGCTTCCACTTTTCACATACCCTTATTGAACATATGAGATCACTCCTTTCTTATGTTTCCTTTCCCTAGGATGTCAGGAAGTTTATTATGATTGATATGTAGAGATAAATGGAATAATGGTTTTTTCAAAGAAAATACTATGTTGTATTTCAAGTTTTCAATTGTAATATGAGATTCAAGTATGTATCTAGTTTACTAAGACTACTCAACAATTCGGTCCCTCAGGGTGATATTCCTTGTATCTAGTGTCAATGTAATAAAGTAACCACTAAATCTAGGCTACTTGAGTCAGGGTATTTATAGTTGGTATCGGATTAAGTTTAGTAGAAACCTTGGAAACTATATTTATGAAAACATAGATTAGAGAACATAACTCTATGAATTACTTTGAGGATAATTATAAGTATAGGATAACATCATAAATTTTTGGTAAGGTAGATATTATTTGTATTTCCTAGAAATACATCCCTGACTATATACTACAAGTGGATGTGGCATTGGAACAGTTGTACCTAGGGGTAATAGTTCTGAAAATGGTGCATTGGGATTTGACTCAATCATCACTTGGTGCACAAAAATGGGCCTTATTGTCCACATGGTTTGACACTCCTGGGGGATATGTTTAGTCTAACTCACATTTTATTTACAAAACATTATGAAGGATTTGAAATTATTTTTTATGATTTGAAAACTTTCCCAAATAAACCAAGTTTATGATTATGAGATTAGCTATGTATAAAATTTTCAATTTATATTAAGCATTTAACTAGTATTGGGATTATACATTACATTTCATAATGTTATTATCTAATCTAGTGTATAAAATTGTTTAGAAATATCACCTAGAGAAAGTAATGGGAACCACATTAATACATGTAATCCATGTAGGAATTTCCCACCTAGTAAATATAATGAAGCTGGAGCTAGAGTCGTAGCTAGAACTGATCAAATTATAACTATATTGGGGTAGTTGACTCTGGTTATAACTAATAGACTTGAACATATGGAGCATCCTACTAATCCAAAATGTGGTGTAACAATTTTAGATCGTTTTATGCATCAGAAACCTCCATCATTTAATGGGACTACAAATCCATTTGTAGCTGAGAAATGGATAAGTTCCTTAGAGAAAATATTTCTCACTTTGGGTTGTAATGAAAGAGACAAGTTTTTCATGGTAGTTTATCATATATCAGAATATGTGGATCAATGGTGGTCATTGATTCAAAAAACTAAGTATGATGAGGAAATAATGAGTATGGAATGAAAGGATTTTAAGGTACTCTTATTGGAAAAATATTTTTCCTCACAAGAAATGAGTAGATATAGAGAGACAATTCTTGAGTCATGTATAGATCCACCCCCAGTATCTCTTCTAAATGAAATTCTTGGGGAATAATAGAAGAAAAAATATATGGATAGAAATGGTAATATCTAAATTGAGGATGTACCTATTTTATAATAATACATTAATATATTTCTTAATGAATTACCTGGATATCCATTAGAGTGTGAAGTTGAGTTTTCCATTGATTTAATCCCTGATGCAAGACCTGTATCAAATACTCCTTATAGAATGGTCATTTTGGAATTAATGGATTTGAATAAAAAAACTATAGTAGTTTTGTGATAAGGTATTTATACTCCTTGGTGTTTTAATTTGGGGATCCCCTATTCTTTTTGTTAATAAGAAAGATGGATCTATGAGTTTGTACATTGATTATCATAAAATCAATGCTATTATGATAAATAACAAGTACCTTGTACCTCAAATTGTTGAATTATTCAGTAAACTTCATAGAGCTCAGTATTTTTCAAATATTTACCTTTTTTCTAGGTATCATAAATTGCGAATAAAGAAGGAATATATTCCAAATATAGTATTTTGAATGAGTTATAGACATTATGAGTTCATAGTAATGTCATTTGGATTGACTAATACACCATCTGTCTTCATGGATATAATGAATAGTGTATTTAAAGAATATATTTATAACTTTTTTTGGTGTTTATTGATGATATATTGTTGTACTCTAAGAGAAAATAGAACCATGAGAATCACTTGTGTGTCATTCTTGAGACTCTTAGAAGAATAGATCTATATGAGAAATTTTGAAAGTGTGAATTGTGGATTTATAAAGTTTCTTTTATTGGCCATATTGTCTCCAAGTATGTAATATTAGTTGATCTTTTGAAGGAAAAGGTAGTCCAAGAATATCCTACACCAACAAACATAATTGATGTATGTATTTTCATTGGTTTGAGAAGTTACTATTAGTGATTTGTTCAAAAAATCCTGATTGGATAACTTGTTAACCAATATTACTAGTAAAGGGGTTAAGTTCATATGGATAAAGGAATTTTAATAATGCTTTGAATAATTGAAGAATATATTAGTAAATGATATGATGTTGAATATGCCATCAATAAATGATGGATTTGTGATTTATAGTGATGTGTAAAAGAATAGAATTGGTTGTTTCCTTATACAGAATGATAAATTTGTTTATTATGAATCAAGATAGTTAAATATGTATATGGGAATTATTAAGGAAGTAGATATATAACTCCTTTTTCAAATTATTTCCAATCCATGTTTTTTGGAAAATATAAAAATTTTTAAATTGATGATGAGAATTTTCAAAAAGAAAATTAAATCCATGAATGATAGGAAATTGGAAAACTTCATTTGTGAATATTGAGTTTTGAAATTTGGAAAGAGAATATGTGTTCCCTATATAATTGAGTTTAAGAGGGAATTATTAGATGATTCTCATAGCTTGAATTTCTCTATATTCCCTAGTATCACTAAAATTTATATAGATTCTAAGGAACACTTTTTGGTGGGATAATATGAAGTGAGAAATTATTGATTATGCGTCAAGATATTTGGTTTGTAAATAAGTGAAGGATGAGATGTAAAATACTAGAGGAAACCTGAAACCTCTACCTATTCCTATGTGAAAACAAGATGACATTACTATGGAATTTTTTACTATATTACCAAATAATCCTAGAAAGAATGATGTAATATTGGTTATTGTGGATAGCCTCACCAAATCTGCACATTTCTTCGCTATAAGAGAATATTTACCTCTGGAGTTCCTTTAATGGATCTATATTAATGAAGTTATAAGACTTCATGGCGAACCTCTTTCAATTGTGTATGATCATGATCCACACATGACATTAAAATTATAGAAAATTCTTTAAAAGGTTCTTGATATCGAGCTTCATTTGAGCACCGCTTATCACCCTAAAATGGATGGATAGTATGTAAGGACTATTAAAACATTATAAGAAATGTTTATTTCATACTCTCTTGATTTTCAAGGTATGTGGGATCATTATTTACCTTTGTAAGAGTTCACCAATTACAATAGCTTCTATTAATGTATTCAGATGTTGTTATAGGAAGCATTATATGGAAAGAGATTTCATACTCCAACTTGTTGGGATGAAGTTGGTGAAAAGAATCTTGTAGGCCCAAAACTTGTAGAGGAGACAATGAAAAAGGTAAAAACTATTTAAACCCATATCAAAGAATCTCAAATTAAGAAAAAGAGTTTTGTCGATAATCGAAGGAAAGATTTGAAATTTTAAGTGGGAGATCATGTTTTCTTGAAATTATATCCATGGAAGGGTGTTATAAGGTTTTATAATAAATGGAAATTGATCCCCATGTATATTAGACCTTTTTAAATCCTTTAAAGAATTGGATATTTGTCTTATCGCTTGATAATTACACCATGTCTCTCTAAAGTACATGATGTGTTCCATATATCATTATTAAGGAAGTAAATGCCAGACCCAATGCATGTGATCACCTATGAATAAATAGAATTGTAAGATTATCTATATTACTATGAAGATCTTATCCATATTCTAGACACTATAGAATAATTTTTGAGGAATCATATGACTCAATTGATGGTTGTTTTCATAGGGCCTTTCCCATTTTAACTCAGTGATATGCATCCTATATTAAAAAATAATAAAAGGTAAGAAATGGATTATATATAGAAAAAAATTCATGATTTATCAATTATGAAACTTACTATATTTATGGAACAATATATGGAGTTTTTAAGAACACGTATTGATGATCTTTAACCCACTCATCATCCTGAATATCAAACATTATCCCTTCTCCAATTGGACCTTAATAATTCTGGGAGGGTTTATCTAACTTTATTTCAACCTCAAAAACATATGAAACATAGATATTGGTGCCCTCATGATTACAATATCCCTTGGAAATTGAATCTTTTGGAAAATATATATTGTGAACATACAGTTTTAATGTATTTTAGTGTCACTCGGTTGTATACATCCACCTGAAATACATGGGACTGCCAGTAATGGCTTAACTAGTTTAATGAATGGTCAAGTGGGACATGATATTAAAAAATATATGTTGGAAATAGTTTATTCATGTGACATAGTTTAAGAACAATATTATCCTATAAATTTTTCAAATCACTCATGCGATGATTCTATGAACAAATATGTATGAAAAAAATAGAATCATAAATCAATGACTCGACAACATGGGTAGAAAAACAATCATGAATTGAAACTAGGATTACTATTTAAGTATAATATTATTATCATGGATTTTAAACCCCTATAATTCCATGATCATTTCATTGTAACACTTGTAAATATTATATCAATAACCATCCAACACCTTGATGGTCTTCAAAATTTATAGAAATGTTTCTTTCTCTTTTTTACTCATTATGTATTGTGAATCTGATATGTATTCCATATTACCCTCACCCAACTATAAATGTAATGGTTTTCTCAATATCATTTCTTGAAACTCATTATAAGTATTAGAACTCTCCTTTAATATCTTCTTGATGACTAAAATGGTGAACAGTATATTATCACACACATTTTTTTTAACATACATCACATAAAAATTATGTCATAAAATATTGTCTTTCCAATAAGAAAATATGATGAAAATACTCCACTTATTATAATTATAAATGTTATTTCTATTTATATAATGAATAGAGGACAATGCAGGCATTAATAAATCCTAAAAATCATACATTTTGTGAATATTTTCTTATCAAGTTGTGGTATAATTTGAACCCAATATATTATTTGTGGTGTTGGTCCATGCTCTCTATTCCAATAAAATGACACACTATTTTTTTGAACCTGTGTGGTGGAGGAAGAAATTTTCTTTTTCAAAGGTATGCCCACAATCTATAGTGCTTAAACCATATAGACTTATTACTTTTATTAAAACAATGGCAAGAAAATTATCTGTATGTAATATAATCTAATAATTTAACATATGCTAGGAATTCATTAATTGTCTGTGTCCCAAAGTCTAAACATTTCATTAGCTACCAATTCAAAATTAATTACACCATCTGCTAAGAATTCTTGTAGCTCATCAATTAGTAGTTTCATATAAGCATAGATTTTATTATTAGCTCCTATCAGTCTATCAATAAGAGTCTAAAGTAATATAAATGGTCACTTCATACATAACCATAGGGGAAGGTTGTATGGAAACAACACCACTATAAGCATACTATGTGTCGCACCAACCATTGATATTAATAGGTGAAAACCATATGCTTCCAAACCTAATTGAACATTATGACTATCCTGGGAAAATTCTAGGTGTCTTTGATCAAACTCCTTCTATGCCAATGAATTTTTTGGGTTACTGAATTTATCAATGTCCTTTTTTCTCTCTAAATTCCAAGTCATATATTTGAAAATTTTAACTAACATAAAGAATCTATTCAAACTTGTTTTTAGTGGGAAATTACACATCTTCTTAGTGACAATATATTTCCTTTGATTAAATACCCCACCTAGAAGAATCTAACTACCTTGATTAATCTCATTTCCCTTTGATGAGTATCAAATAAAATTAGTATCAAGTCGTGAATTATATTTTATGAACAACATAAAGTTCTTTCAGCACACATCAATAATCTCATATGTGAAACCAAGGTCATTGGTCAACATGTGAGCTTGATAGTATGACTTTGGAATATTTTATTCATTGGGGAGTATCATCTTCAATGGTACCAAAAATATGTCAAAGGAGGTGACTATCCACCAATTCAATGCCTCCAGGTGTAACCAAACAATGATTATTGATAATTTACTAAATTTAGGGCATCCAAAATATAATTCAGTACGTAAATAATAAATAATTTCAAAATAATTTTGATGCTTCTAAATCTATATAATAAAGAAGATTACTCCATCCAATATCATCATTTATGACATTACTGTCTTTAGGTTGAAACTGAAGCAACATGTCATTGAGAATTATTTTCCTTGGATCAACTATTCTAGAGTCAATATCTATATGAATACTTTTTTATTTGTGACAGGGAACATACCTTCCCCATGACCTCTCCATGTCTTATAATTTTTCAAAAACTCATTCAGAAATAGATGTTCCCTAACAATATCTCATTTGAAGATATATCTATGGGAACATATTCTTTATGTACAAATAATCAAATCTCTTTGAAATCCGTTGGTGAAATTAAAAAATTTCTTAATCCCTTTATAATATTCAGTAGAAAACCTATCTAGTATATCAATTCAATTCTCATATATATCTGTATTTAATGGAAAACAAATAATTATAATATATAAACAATATTTTAATAAAATATAGAAAATTTATACATATATATAATATAAAAAATAACATGAAAACAACATATTTAACATTTAAAATATATTATTAACTAGACATAATATCTTTTAAAACTCATTAATGTATTATATAATTAAAATAAAAATAACAATGATAAAATACTAAACCTTTTTAAACAATTATTTTTTAAAAAAACTAAACAAATTATAAAAAATTTCTACTCTATTAAAGTTAATAAAAATTTAAAATGTGTGTTTTATAATAAGTTTTAACAATAAAATTATCATAAAATTATATATAACCAAATATTTTTATAAATTTATATAAAATTAAGAAATATATTATTTTATAAGAGTTTACAAAAATTTTCCAATGATGTGTGAGTTCATAATTAAACAAAATAAATTAAAAAACTATATTTGTACAAATATGATAAATTAATCCATATATAATATAGAAATTATCATATATAAAAAATTTCATAAATATTTCCACAATAGGTGTGTTCAAATTAAACAAAATATTTCGTAAAATTATGTTTATACAAATATGGTTAATTTTACTATATATTTACAAAAGTTATTATTTTGATCATTTTAGGTCAAAAAAATTGTCCATGATATTTTTAGTGAATAAAATATTTCAAAACTCTATTTTAACTAAAATTTTTTCAATGTAAGAATGAGATATTTATCAATTGAAAAATAATATACATTCATATAAAAGATAACATGTTCAAAATAGAAAATTCATTAATATAAAATCTAAAACATTTTAATTTTTTTGGTCCCTGGAATTTAGAAATAGGTGAAATTATATTCATTCTGAAAAAAACATTTATTATCATAAAATATTTAGATTGGGATATCTAAAAATTCATTAATAAAGAATAATTTTCCAAATCCATAAAATAATTAGGTGTACATAACAATTAGATATGAAACATTTAACCATTGGCAGGGAACTTACATATTCATAGAACACATATCATGTTTATCAAAAATAATTTATCACCCAAAGAAAATGGATTAACCATTTCTTCACTGTCACAAAACATTATAAACACAAAGAAATGGGTATTTAAAAGTTTTCAATGATAAAAGTTCTTCATGTTTCATATCATCTGAAACTTTATTTCCCTAAATTGTCAACCATAAATCTATAAATACCTAAATACCTACAAAATCCTATTTTAAAAAAAACTCCAATCCAATAAATGAAAATCATACATGGAAAACAGAGGGTAGTGGAGCTCACAAATAGAGGGGTGGGGGTTGGTGTACAGAAGAGGAATAAGGGGCTAGGAGTAGGGGTGTTGTAAGAGGATTTGTGCTTCATAGAGAGGGGATTCAGGGGGAGGGTCAGTGGATAAGGGGTAGGGTCAGTGGCCAGGAGATCAATGAAAAGAGAGGGTTAGCAACCTATTGGGGGATCCATGATGGATCAGGATCAATGATGTAGGGGGGGTCGATGGGGGGAAGGGTCTTCGATAACATGTGAGGGGATTGAGGGTTTCTAGAGGTGGGGCGGTGCGGAGGTGGTTCGACATAGAGGTTGGGTATTGATAAGGGAGGGGGATTGATGAGGGAGTGTAAAATTAGGGTAAGGGGGATCTAACACCATTTTTCGGTTGAAAATAGTGTCAATAATGAATTCAAAATGGTGGTCACCCAAATACCCCCTCCATAAATGGTAAAAATTATATTATTGTATGATTTATTTTGTTTCACATTTGGCCTTCCACTATAATTTCATATTGTACTAGAATGTTATTAGTAAATTACATTGTCAATTATTTTTATAATATTTTATGCCTTAATGTAGAGTTTATAGTATCCCCACATAACATCATTAGACACTTGATGCTAGTCAACAACCTTAGAAATATGGAGATCCATATCTTAGGTAATGTAATGACCCATCTAGGATCATATAGAAGGCTTCAAGTTAGAAAATTACAATGAAATTGGTGGTGAAATAGCATTGAAATAATTTTAAACTTCTTTTCATAAACCCCACTTCAAAAATATTATTTCAATGATTAAATTCATATTCAATTAATCTATCATCTCCATCATGAAATTAAAACATATACATCAATAATATAAATCATATAAAGTATATATATACATTAACACTATGATTTAACATTATTTACCCAAATTGGTTATGCCCCTGCATTATTCACATGGTGATGTTTTGGTCCACTAAATTCAAAAAACTTGATGTCATGAAATTACATGTTTGGTCTGCTTTATATGTGAAGTACTCTTTCCTCTTCCCCACACTCTCCCATTGATACAATTGAATGCTCACTTATAGATTATTTAAATGTATCCCCTATAATATCAATATAATGAAATTGGAAACAATTTCACTTTTCAATCCATTTTTAGTATTAAATTAATCATCTTATGCATCATCCATCTCCATGGGACATATTTGAAAATTTAATAGCCCAAAACTTCCTAACCCATTCCTTTGTGATATTATTGGTGTTTGAGGGGTTGAGAGGGGTTTTGAGGAAGGGTGGAACTATTAGAGTTGAATTTCTAGACAGGGGGAGTTTGTTGTGATGTAGTTATTTGTGAGTTAGCAGGAAGAGTCTAAGGAAGTCAATATATAATTTTGTTGTTCTTAGTCATGACATGAAACATTGCATTCATGATGTGGAATGTTCTAGGAACTGTTAGATTCTTCTATGAATGAGATCCATGGTATGGTCATGGTCTCCAAGAAATAGTGCTTTAGAGTCAGATTCTAGGGAGTTTGTGATGGTTTCATTCATGACATGATTATACTTATTATGGTGGTAAGATATGTAGGTTGTTTTTTGGGTGCTTATTTATATGATGATTTCAAAACCCAGTGTTATGGGTCTTTATGTGACCCTTTTATAGTTGAATCGGTTTATATGATTTGACCAAATCTATGGTGAGTGAGATTTTAGGTATTTTTAGTGAAAATTTCATATTTTTAGTTGTGATTGACTCATCATGGTGTGACTATAGTTTTTCAATTGATTCATAGATTTTGGGATGGTTGTGTAATGGAGATGTATTGTCATGTCAAGATAGGGTTTTTTTCCTTCCAGATATAAATCTAGTATCCCCCATAAATTTATCTTCGGTACCTTTTTCCCTCAAAATATTGGTGACCTGATTTTTATATTTGGAGCATCTCCATCCCCCTTTGATTATTTTTAATCATTGGCCTTGTAATATAGAAAATTCTTCCAGATGAGGTAATTATTTCCCTTTATCATTTTCTTTTCTTCTATTTTTTCACCCATAGAGGCTATGGTTATGGAATTAATTTGTTTAGGTGATGTTTTGTTGAGTATCTAATGGTTGTGGCTATTTTCAAAATTCTTGAGGTTTCCTTCATGTGATTTGAGTCTCTAGATTATCTCTTCTTCATGTTGTTATTTCACAGTGATCATCGAAGTATACATTGAAGAAGTGGATTTGGTAATTCTTTTAATTTTGTTTAAATTATGGGGGTCATGTTTTTTTTATCATTGGATAAATATTATTATTTGGAATAATAAATAAAAATATCTAGAGATATTTTTTTTAAGTTTCAAACGATAAGATACCATCTCGATAGAATCAAGAATCTCAAAGGGATTGATATATCCAGGGCGCATCTTTCTCTTCTTTCCAAATTTTATATCCTTTTTCCTAGGAGATATTTATAATAATTCCTTCTCACCAACTTTAAACTCTAGATATCATTGATGATTGTAAGTTTAACTTCTCTATCAAATTTGATCTGAACTTATGTACTGTTTAATGGACCTTACCTTATCTATCATCTATTTGGTAAGCTCAGGTCCCAATAGCTTTCTTTGTCCAAATTCATCCCATCACATTGGACTTTTTTACTTCCTACCATAGAGGTATTCATAAGGAGCCATCTGAATGCTTGAGTGAAAGATATTGTTATAAGAAAATTCCACCAAAGTAAGGTGTTGATCCCAAACACCTTTGAAATATATAGATCAATCTCTCAAAATGGATTATAGAGTTCGATTGGTCCTCTCAAACAAACCATATATATGAGGATTATATGTAGTACTAAAACTCAACTTTATATTCTGAACCTGCTGAATATTTCTCCAAAACTTCAAGGTAAACCTTAGATCCCAATCAGATACAATAAAATGTGGTACTCTATTCAATATTACCACTTCCTTAATGTATAAACTATCAATATGATCAAGAGATAATTTTTCTTTGATGAAAATAAAGTGTGTTTAATTCATAAGGTGATCGATTACAACCCAAATTACATTATTCCCTTTAGATGTTTTGGGAAGTATGAATCTAAAATCCATGGTAATGTTTTTCAATTTACTTTCAAGTATGGGTAATGGTTGTAACATTACCTTACAATTCTTTCTCTCGGCCTTAACTAGGTGACATACCAAGCATCTAGATACATACTCTGCAATATCTCATTTCATGTTGTCCCACTATAAATACTCTTTCAAATCGCTATACATCTTCATAATTCTAGGATGAATATAGAATAATGAACTATGATATTCATAAAATATATCCTTATTCAATTATGGTATTGATAGGGCACATAATTGGTTCCTAAACCTTATCATTTTATCATAATTATGGTTGAACTCTGAAACACTCTACACTTTCTTCGATAGTTCTCTATCTTCTCTTTATGCCTCTTTAATCCTCACAGGATGGATGGTTTAATGTTCATCTGAGAAACATAGGATTTGTCCCATTTCCTCAAATTTTCAAGTTCCATATTCTAAAAATCTATAATTATTGGATCTCTATCACTCCTCATCATGGAAAAACAAGATTGTTCCTTCTGAATCAGAGCATCATCCACCTTGTTCACCTTCTTAGGGTGGTAATGTATTGAGAATTCTTAATGTTTAATCAATTACAAACATCTTCTCTGTTGTATATTATACTCTTTAATGTGAATATATATTTTAATATTTTATGATCGGTATATATTTCACACCTTTTACCATAAAGATAATGTCTCCATATCTTAAATGAAAAAATTACCATTTTCACCTCCAAATCATGAGTCTTGTAATTTTGATCATGTGTTTTTAATTATCATGAGGCATATTATACCACTATATAATTCTTCATGAGGATGGATCTCAGTCCCTTCTTTGATGCATCACTATAGATCAAAAACCTTTCTTCACTATGGGTAGTGTGATAACAAGTGTACTGACCAGCCTTCTCTTCAACTCATTGAAATTCTATTCACATTCATCTGTCTATAAGAACTTAACCCCATTTTTAATCAAATTGGTGAGTGGATTAGATATTCATGAGAAATATCTCACAAAAAATTGGTAGTATCCAGCTAACCTAAGAAAACTATGGGTTTTTTTACTTTGGTTGGTCTAGGTCATTGTTCAATAACTTACATCTTTGAAGGATCCACCAATATACCCTCAATTTAGATTATATAACACAATAATGAAACATTTTTGAAGAAAAAAATCACACTTGGTAAATTTTTCATGCAACTTCTCCTTCCTCAGGGTCTTCAGTACAATTATCAAATTATTTTCATGCTATTCCTTACTATTTGAATATATAAGAATATTAACTATAAATATTATCACAAACTAATCAATATAATCTCTAAAGAATATATTAATTATATCCATAAAGATATAAGGGAAATTAGTAAGTCCAAATGGAATCACTAAAAATTCATAATGACCATACCTCATAAGGAAAGTTTTCTTGGGTATATCCTCCTTCTTAACCCCCAAACGATGATATCCAGAATAAAGTTAAATCTTGGAAAAGTACTTATATCCTTTTAATTGATCAAAAAAATCATTGATATGGGGTAGAAGATACTTTTTCCTAATAGTGATCTTGATAAGTTCATAATAATCAATGCAAATATGTATTAACCCATCTTTCTTCTTAAAAAAAGAACATGTGAACCCCAAGGTGATTCAATCGGGCATATGAATCCCTTATCAAGATTCTTATGTAGTTTATTATTCAATTACTATAACTCAATCAGAGTAATTCTATAAGGAGTTTTTGAAATAGTCGTAGCACCAGGTATAAGTTCTATTGAAAACTTCAACTTCATGATTTGGAGGTACACTAGTAAATTATTCCAAAAATTCATCAACAAACTCATGTAAAATAGGAATATCCTCAATGTTGAGTTTCTCCCCATACATATGAGATAGATACCATTCATTTATAGGAATAAAATCCATAAGATATAATTAATTTCCATTAGAAGTTCATATTCATCCTCACACTGATAAATGATCATAAATTCATTTGAAATATGAAATATGACTTCCCTTCCTTGATAATTGATATGGGTTCTATGTTAATAAATCCAATCCATGCCTAGAATCACATTAAATTCAACTAAATGGATAATCACAATATTTTAAGGAAGAAAATTCCCATAAAAACTTCAATTGGAGAAGAACTATAGAGTTAAGATATGACCATCATACTATTAAGATTTTTCACCACTAACTCAATATCTAATCATTATAGTGGTAATTTGATACCCTAAAAATTCTTTAGATATAAAAGAGTGGGTGAGATAGAATCAAATAATAAATTAGTTTTTCTAGAGTGGATGATAAGTGTACCTTTCACTATGTCATTATCATAACCCAATTTTGTAGTTGTGATCACATAATATTTCCTTTTTTCATTCGTATTAATATTTTTTAATGTAGATCATCATTATAAACCTTTATATTTGTTCACTAGTTAGCATAACTCTCATACTCCTTGCATTTGAATCATTGGAGTATGAGTGGTGTATTAGTTGATGTCTTATTTTCCTCCATTTCATTAATCAGACTATTCATCCCCTTTTTACATTCATGGGATTTATGACTAGCCTTTCCAAATTTAAATCACCTCTTAGTTCCATTCAAGAAATTTCCTTTATGTTTATTCCCACATTTCTAGAATGTAGAAATATATAATTTCTTTCCACCATATTATTTATTTTAGTTTTCATACAACTCATCTTTCTTTTCTTTTCAAAACCATAGGAATGAAAGAAATATCCAATTTTCATTTCTACCTTCAGAGTACATTGAAAAATTTCTTCATAGCTACAAAAGTATATTATAGATAACACCTTTTGGAGACTTGGTTTTAATCCACCAACAAATCGATCAATTTTTCTTTTAGGTCTAATGATTAAACCATAAGCATACCTTTCAAGTCTTGTAAAATTTTACTCATAGGTTCTAATAGATCCATAATCCTCCTGCTTAAGCTCAGGGAATTCCTTATCCATTTTTATATGTAGAATACAAGGGAAGTGATTAATAAAAAATATCCTCTTAAAATCATCCCATTTTATGAAGTAAATTTCTTCCTCTTTACTCGTATTCTTAATAAGATTCTGTAATTTATCTAATTCTACTTCTTAATGATAAATGTCTAGGAAAACCTTTTCAGGTTCCAAGAGCTGGAGAATAAAAAATATTTTCTCAATAGTGTTGATCCATTGCCCAACCACTGGTGGATCAGAATACCCACTAAAAGAAGGTGGGAATCACCTCATAAAAGAATCAACAATATGTTTTTTCTCCCTTTAATCATTTAAAATATCGACATGATTTGTGTCCTGAGAAAGTTGCCTAAGAATAGCAACAATATTGTGCATTCTGACTCCCGTAACATTTGATTATTTAGGTGGAAAATCATTGCATTTTCTATCACATTCATTGTTAGCACAATGGATTCTAGTTCTATCTATTGACTAAAACCAAAAAGTAAAGTGTAAGCATCAATATATAATAAGAGTGAGCTATCATATAATCATGAAATATCATTCATAAGATGTCTACATCATGAAATATTTATCTCAATCCATGGAACCTTAGGTTTAACCTAGGTTATCCATGTTCATTACCAAAACTTCAGGATGTTATCCTATATATAGACTTACCCCAGATTTTTCACCAAGGTTTTCTAACCCTAATCTCTAAATATTAATCGAAATCTGCTCTAATACCAACAATAGAAACCCAAGATTTTCATACATAAATATTACATCATTTTATAAGAATATTCAATACATAACATTACAATCCACACCATAATTGTAAAGGTTTAGTGTATTTGGTGACTAGATGCATAAACATTTTATTTAGATACATTTGTAATCATATCTCATAATTTTATTCTTACTTTGTACCCTTCTTGACATAGACTACTTAAAATCTTTCTTCATAACATGGGGAAAGGAAACATAAGAAAGAGTGAGCTCAGATGCTCAGTAAGGGTAAACATGCGAGATATCAATTGATGATTGTATGAAATCATAATATAATCATGAGGTTATGAGATCATAACCATAACTTACAAAGTTTATACCCAATATATCATAGATCACTACTAGAAATTTAAGCTATAGCCACGGACCTATAGCCACGGTTTTATAGGTTTGTGGCAATATCTTGTTTATAGCCACATTTTAATTTATAATATGTGGCTACACAATTCCACCCCCCGTCTTTTTTTGATTCATGTCGGGCTCCGCCTCCATCCCCGATATGCGTCCCCCTTTTTTTCAATTCCAGTCGGGCTCCTCCTCCATCCCTGATACGTGACCCTCTCACGATAGTTCCCTCCTCCCTCGACAGCCTCTCCTCCTCCCCAATGGCCTCTCTCACTGCACCCTCCTCTCTTCCCTCACGGCTTTCCTCTCTCGCCCTCACTTCTATCCTCTATCGCTCATCCTCGCCAGCTTCGGTTCCTCTATCCATCATCGTGGTCCCTTCATTCACAGAATAGATTCTCCAATTGTGTCTCGGCTTCTCCATTCTGGGTTTCTCAATCCCTCGAGTGGTACTCCCTTCCTCCATACCATTATTTGGGTGTTCCTCCTCTATTCGGTGCGTCGGAAGAAGGGTCCCTCCATACCCTTCTTCGGGACTTCCTCCTCCATACGGTGTTTTGGAACAACTAATTTACTTAATTCTGTTATGTGTCTGCTGTTTTCAATTTTGTTCCTAGTCTAATGAGTAAACGTAGTGTTCCTTATAACTTTGGAACTTTTCCCATGATCCATGACTCATGGTTGAGATAAATTTAAAGATTCATGCCAATACTGGTTGATAAATTCTTATCAAGTATGAATTTTTGTTTTCTAAGGATGTGGTAATTTTTAGAATCATTATTTGGTTAGAGAATATATATTTGTAAATTCTCAATAAGATTTTCAGTTATGTGAATTGAGGCCTGAGGGTGATATGGGCTCTCGGGTGTGTGTCTGAGCAGAGATGAGTGGACCTGTAACCATTTAAAGCTTTAGGTTTTTAACCATGGAGCCTCCATAGAGTAGACCTCCATGTGTTGGAAGGAAAATACCCAGGTGGAGTAAGGTTTTCCCTATTTTTGGTAAATTTGGTTTTACTTACCTCCCTATAGTAAAATATCAGTTTACCATGGCCATGGTTTTGGTTGTTTCGTCTCTTCTTGAATGAGTTGGTCAGGTGTTTCGGAGGGACTTTCCCATGGGAATATCCCTATTGAAAAAATAAATAAAATTACCATTTTGTATTGGTTTGGCATGGTGTAAAATTGTGATGGTTGAGATGTCTTATTTTGGTGCCCATTTATACTATGATTGGATAAGTATGGTGCCCTATATTCACACCTATGGAAACATTGAGTCAAAATGCACTAGATGGAAAATTTAGGTGATAGTGGTGCTTCTTGGGAAATACAACCATGATATAGAACCTTATAGTTGGGAATTTTTTAAATATTTATAGATGAGTGGTTTCATTAGTTCTCATTTGAAAAATGATTAGAAAGGGTTGAGGGATTTTTATGGTCTTTAGTGTGTATAGGGATTGTGGGTTTCATTGGATAGGTCCATGACATCATAGAGGAATGGACCTGTGTTTTGTTTGTTTGGTACTTCTGAGGATTCCCCCTAGGAAATGGAGAGCACCACCACAAAAAAATGAATATTTTAATGGATTCTAAAATTATGAGGATGTAGGCTCATTCAAAGAAAGGTAAATAATCATTTAACCACTTTTATTTTTTAAACAACTCACCCCTCCTCTCTTCCTCCCACACATGTGAGTGAATCAGGGGAGGTTGAGGGAGCTTCATCCCCTATTCACCTTCAATTTCACCTTTAAATGTGGTGGTTTTTATGGACCTCCATGGTGATTCAATTTGTGATCTCACCTTCCTTTAATTCTAGTTTATCATTTCTCTTCTAACTAATTTAGTAAAAATGAGAACGGAGTTGGAGATGATTTCCACTAGATTATGGTGGAAATCATCCAATATCATGGGGTTTTTTTTAATCACAAGTGAGAGTATAAAGATGATAAAATATTTTATTTCCATTTATTTTCATTGAGGATCATCATTGTATGATTTTATTTATAGTTTTTTATGAAATTAAATTTAAAAAGTACGTGAATCAATGTTTTTTATTATGGGTTGGAATTCAGAATGTATTGGAATATGATATGGACCTTCCATGATTGTTTGGTCACCATAATATTTTGAATAGGTTATATGATGATATTATAGACAATTCTGCCATTATTTGTCTTATGTTAGGAGTATAAGAGGATTAGTCCCCACTGGAATTTAAATCGTGACCAAACTTATGCGATGAGCATAAGGGGACTAGTCCCCACTAGACCTAAAATCATGACTAGAATTTTTTGATGATCATAAGAGGACCCTACCTTTCCATATATGAAAAGTATAATATTTATTATGTGATAAGGATAGGATGATTCACCTTTCCTAATGCATCATAATCCCATCCTTCCTCATGCAATGAGCATGGAATTCCTTAGGTGATGAGCATGGAATTCCTTAGGTGATGAGCCTATAGTTCATTAGGTGATGAGATTAAAATAACACAGTTGAATAGCCTATGATGACTTTGGTGATGAATCTAGCATTATATAGGTGATGATAATAGTATTCCTTAGATTATGAGCCTAAGATGTCTATATGGCTTGACAGAAGAAGATATAACAGCCTTCCTGCCCAGATCATAACTGAAGATCAATCCTTTACTTATATGTGGAAAGCATAAGATTCCCTCACTTCTATAAATGAGAAAGATATTTATGGGATTGTCTAAATATACAATGTAATTGAAATTCTAGTCAACTTTGATCATTAGGTTGTCACCTTGATAAGGAAGCAAGTGACATTATTAACTGGTGTCCACATGGAGATGTAATCAAGAAAAATATTCATGGGCATGTGTTAATTATATAAGAGAAATATGGACTGGGAGGGGGGACTGGCAGGGTGTGTCTAGGAGGGTCTGTAGGGGGGGCTGGGGGGGGGGGGGGGGGGGGGTTGGCAGGGGGGACTAGCAACACTTCCTTCTTTTGTTCATTTATTTATGACATAATCAGTGGTGGTGGTTTACATCACTTACAAGCTTCAGGATAATTCTTCAAGACTCATATAAGATTCTCATACTAACACCTTTTCTTGGGAACTTCATATTCCTTCTCAACAAGATTGGGAACTTCCAACTCCCTTCTAAGTTGTCTAGCTCCCAATTGTCTTGTCAATATGCTTGGGTACTCCAACTAACTTGCAAGCCATTTATCATCTGCATATTGGCATGAAACAACTTTTCTTCCTCATTGAAAACAACTATGACACAAACACAATGAGGATTTAACAATCTTTCACTTTGTGTTTATTGTCAATACCAATCTAGCAATTGGTATGTCAAGATGTTCTTTAATTTTCTTCTCTCCTATTTTTCTCATTGACTTATCTCATTTTATTTTCTCCCCTTATTGACAATAAATACAAAGTTCATGAAAGAGGATGGTATCACTTCATTCTTAAACAATGTTCCATCATTCATTCTATTCAAAGTCTATGTGATCCATGTTTGGTGTAGAAAATATGAGGGTTTGATTTAGAAAACAAAGTTGTCCTATTAATAAACTGAACATGATACCAACTGATTATAATTCCCATGACTCATTTAGGGGTTGTTCAGATTTCCTCAAGTTGAAACCAAATGATGCCAATTGATATCTTCATTATTTTTATAATTACAACCTGATATCTTACACTCATCTCAATACACATGTTGAAAACATTCAAGTACATGTAGCAGGTTTTAGAAATCAGCCTTGAGATCTCAAATTTCCTCAACTTCTTGTCATTGATTAATTCAATTTCTCCCCCATAATATCATAATTTATTCGGTCATTAATAGGGATGATAGAAATGCATACCTCATCAATGACTTTTTCAAGCACTTTCCAGAAATTTCAGATTTTCATGGAATAAATAAGTCTGGAAGCTTCTCAAGAGTCTTCTCCACTCATATCCCCATCGAGGAGACACACTATCTTTACTCCATCAAGTCAGATCTTTCCTTCTGATGTTCTTTGGAATACCATTTGATAAATCATACCAAGATGGTGACTTTTTTTCAGATCTAGAATAGTTATTCCAGCTTACTTCCCTTCATTTTCTCTCCTCTTGAGAACTAGTTTCACCTTCAATTCCCCGTATTGTATGGCACACTAATAACACAAAAATAATTAGGGAATAAGTTGGATGTCATTGATCATCAATGTGAGTTGTTGGGTTGAGAAAATTTTCTCAACCAGTTTTTCCTTTCCAATTTAGCTTCAAGTCTGGATGGACTCTTCATGCATGCACTTCTGGATTTTCAAGAAGCCTTGGAGAGCATGGATTTCTTTCTTCCCTCATGTGAGATTTTCTTTTTAACATGATAAAAGCGCACGGGCTGATCCAGGACCATGGAAGGTTTATTCCTGGCTTGGGAAGAGGGTAGGGGGAAGGGGCAGGGGGTAGGGGTAAGGGGAGTGTGCAAGGGGGCAGTGGGGGCCAGGGGGTGTGCAAGAGGGAATTGGGGGCCGGGGGGTGTACAAGGGGGAAGGGGCTGTGCAGGCACCATTGGTATTGAAAGTGATTTCACATATGTTAAGATTGTAAGTGCATTTTAATAATTCTCATTGTTTCCTTTCATTCTTGCATGCATGCACTTGCATCTATTTGTGTTTTCTACTTTTTTTGGGTTTTATATGGCCAAGTTTCGGCTGAATCAATGATTTGGGTGAGCGAGGCTAGTAAATGTGCACAAATTTTCAAGGTTTAAAATCAACTAGGTTTCCATTTGTTTATGCTTATTGAATTTGAAACTTGTATACTAAATACTTTTAGTCATTTTTTTCACCTGTTCTTTTCAGGTATTTGAGGATGCCTATAAGTCGCAATTAAGCATCATAATCCTTGATGACATTGAGAGGTAATTACAATCAATTTCAATGCAATACTACTTTTGGTCCTTTCATTCGATAACCACTGTGTTGTTCTTTTTAGTACGGTCTTTTGGAGTACATTGTCATTGGACCTCATTTTTCTAATATTAGTTCTCAAACGCTGATGGTCCTTTTGAAACGGCTTCGTTCCCAGGCATTCTTCTCATCCCTTTTATTATTATAAATCATTCTGAATATATCTTTATGTGGTTTTATTTATCTCAATGTCTTCACAAGAACTGGATTTCTTGTGTGTATGCTTTTGCATGATAGGTTGTGTTGGTGGATAGGGATTCATGTTATGCAGAGAACCAGAAACAAAACATAGCCCATGCTTATGCATGTGATCATATATATAAGGATACTCTAGTGGTATTTTATGCTTATATATCTTGTTTGACATTATTGCATTTATGTTTTCTATTTTAATATTTACTCCTCTCATTTGAGACACCACTGGCATCTCCAAAGATTTTTTTGACTCACAGGGGGGTGTGCAGGCTAGGGCTGGTGCAGGCTAGGGGGTGATGCAGGCTAGTGGGGCTGGTGCAGACTATGGGGGATGGGGGTGCGGGTGGGTTGTGTAGGCTAGGGGGCTGGGTGGAGGGGGTAGGGGGCAGGGGGTAGGGGCAGGGGGTAGGGGCAAGGGGTAGGGGGAGGGTGGAGGGGGTAGGGGGTAGGGGGAAGGGTGAGGTCTGCAGAGCAGGGAGCATGGGGTAGGGGTAGGGGTGGGTGGAGGGGGGTAGGGGGATGTCTGCAGGGGAGGGGGAGGGGGGAGGGGGAGGTCTGCAGGGCAGGGGGAGGTATGTAGGGCAGGGGGTGAGGGGTGGGTGGAGAGGGCAGGGTGGAGTGGGGAGGTCTGTAGGGAAGGGGGCAGGGGGTGGTCTACAGGGGGGTCTGCAGGGCAGGGGGAGGGGGTGGGGCAGTGGGGCAGTGGGGCAAGGGGGGGTCAGGGGGTGTATTTAGTCTCTATAGGTTTCTTTAATCTTAGATAAGGTTTAATAACCATTACAATCTATCTCTAACTCCCCCATTTCTTCATGATTAGGTTTCTCCAAATATTCCCTCTTATTTACAACAGATTGATTTCACTAAATCATGGCTTGATATTAGTTGCAACAAATCAGATTTTTTATGATACCATTAGTTGTTATTGGTATGGCTTTAACACCTTTTATTTTAAAAATCCAGGCCATTATGTCCACTTTTTTTAATTATAGCTTATAAAGATAGACTTGGATCCTAGAATCTGTCCTCCTTTTGGTGGGTTGATTCCACTACCACATTGCATGAATTTACCTGTACATAGCTAGATTCAATATGATATTTTAAATTACATTCACTGGTGGAAATCCCACTTATACCAACACTTGCATACCAACGGTTTGAAAAAACCGTTGGTTTAAGTAATAATTTGATGTGTTTTCCCAACGGTTTCATTAAACCATTGGGAATATATTACATTAGACAAAATTTTCCTATGGTTTTTAGAAATTGTAGGAACCCCCCCCCCAAATAATAATTCATGAAAATCAATATCATACTGTGATATATGATTGATTTTGGTTTTCTCAAAACATAAAAATAGTTATCATTGTAGTGTTTGTAGATATAAATCATTAGAAGTTCACATAGAAGATACCATGAGAACATTATTTCTTTGAAATTTAGGTGAAAAATATATGATGTGTTTCTAGTTTCATAAATAATATCATATTCTATGTGAAATCATTTGGAGCTTATAAAAATGATAAGAATATTTTATGTGTAGAATTATTCATACCATTGATGCTTTTTGGATGCAGTTGTCATGTGAATGGAGTGTTATAATTTGCAAATGAAAATTTTATCTAATTAATACTGTTTTAATATTTTCATGATGCATGTGAAGGGAAATTGGTTTATGGATAAATGTGTTGTTCTTTTTGGATTCACATACAGTTGAATGGGTAACCATATTTTATTAAATTATAAAGTGTTATCTAATGAATACTATTTTAATATGTTCTCTAACCTCATGTATTTGGGGATTTCAGTGTTTTTGACTCCATATTATGTTTTCAGTAGGTCGTTGGATCATTTCGTGTTGGTTCGGGTGGATTTTTTTCTCCCAATCGAGGTAAGTCTTTAATGCAGTTGGTTGGTTTCTCACTGGTTATGTAGCATCCTTTATGTGTTTTAATGTTCCTAATATCCTTTTTGTAGTGCGTTGATCCCTGCTCATTGGTTTCGAGTAGCCAAGTTAAGGTCGACTCGCCTGCGTGTGCATAGGTAAGAAAGTATATGTATGTTGATTCCCCCGTTACGTGTATAGTCAACCATGGTAGTGATTATGCACGTATGGGGATATGTGTGCCCATGTATATATATATAAATGCATACGCAGGTGAGTGGAGACTGGTATATGCATATAAGCATATGTTCAAGGATCCCCTTGCACATGCTCATGGCCATGCGGGTGTGTGCATAGGGGCTAGGTGTCCTTGCATGTGTGTGAAGGTGTGTATACCCAGTGGGGGAGAAGCAACTTTTAGTTAGAAAGCTCCAAGAGCTGAAGTGGACGGTTTGATTCCACCTTGAGGTAGGATCCCTCTTCTAGCCTCTTTAATTCAAGAATTCTTTAAATTGAATTTATATTCTTTCTTAATTCTGCTTAATTATATTGAATTGCATATCTTGAATAAGTGTTCTTTAATATAATTGTTTCATTTGATAAATAAAGTCATGTTTTTATAATAAAACCCCTCCAATGGAGGTGCGTTGTCTACGAAAACTCACAATGATAGTTATGTTGATCTAGTTGCTTAAATTATTGCATTTGATTTGTGCTGGATGAGTTTTAGAATAAATTTTAAATATAATTAAATAAATTTTGTGATAAAGAAATGCCATGATTTTATAATAAAACCCCTCCAACGGAGGTGCGCTATCTTCTAAACCAAAGAGTAGTGATAGTTATTTGTATCATGTTTAGATTTGGTTTGAGTCTTTCATATGCCTCTTGTTGGTGTTTGTTTTATGGCTAGTTAGTTTTTGTTTTCTTTGAATAATATAAATTGTCTTATCATACTCGTTTAACTCAAATGACATTACCCGAGCAGGCATATTCCTTGACCATGACACTTTCCTTCTCACTCTTTGAATATTATAAATAAAATTTTCATGTTTAGGCAAAGTGAATGAATTTGTAAATGGTTTTTGTAGGGTGTATGATTCTTTTCCATCGTTTTGTTTCCCTTTAGACGTTGCGTCATTGTTCCGCTCGCTACAACCTTCTCTGGCGATCACTTGTTATAGCATATTAAATAGTTGATCTGTTCTTTCATCAATCAGCGGGGCGACGGTTGGAATGTTGCCCCACCTCCTCCCGCTCCCTTCGCTCCTGGCCGGAAGATGCTACCCCGCGGATGTCGCTGGACCGGGCCAACACGCCGCGGTCACGCCGCGATCACGTCGCGGTCACGCCACATCCAAGCCGTGTTCATGCCGTGGTAATACCGTGATTTGGATCTACTCCAGGATGAAACCCCGTAGAGGTTCGCAATGATAGTATTCCATGAGTCTGCTGATCAATGTTGAGATTGACTAATCACAATTTCTATCGGCGGGGCGACGACTGGAATATTGCCCCACCTCCTCCCACTCCCTTCACTCCTGGATGGAAGATGCTGCCCTAAAGATATCGTTGGACCAGGCCAACACGTTGCGGTCATGCAACGATCATGCCGTGATTTGGCCCTGCTCTAGGATGACACCCCGCGGCAGTTCGCAGTGATAGTATTCCATGAGTCTTGTGATCAATGTTGAGACTGACTAATCACAATTTAAGTCGGTGGGGTAATGACCGGAATATTGCCCCGCCTCTTTCTACTCCCTTCGCTTCTGGCCGGAAGATGCTACCCCACAGATGCCGTTAGACCAGGACAACACACCACGGTCACATCGTGGTAATGCTGTGATTTGGTCCTGATCCAGGACGACACCCCTGCGGCGGTTCGCAGTGATAGTATTCCATGGGTCTTGTGATCAATGTTGAGACTGACTAATCCTAATTTCTGTCGGTGGGGTGATGATTGGAATGTTGACCTGCCTCCTCCCGCTCCCTTTTCTCCTGGATGGAAGATGCTGCCCCACGGATGTCGCTGGATAGGGCCAACACATCGCGGTCACGCCGTAGTCACGCTGCGGTCACGCCGCAGTCACGCCGTGATTTGGCTCTGCTCCAGGAAGACACCCCGCGGTAGTTCTTAGTGATAGTATTCCATGATTCTTGTGATCAATGTTGAGACTGACTAATCACAATTTCTATCGGCAGGGAGATGGCCAGAATGTTGCCCCACCTCCTCCCTCTCCCTTCGCTCCTGGACAAAAGATGTTTCCCCATGGATGTCGCTGGACCGGGCCAACACGTCGCGGTCACGCCACGGTCACGCCGTGGTAATTTTGTTATTTGGCCCTGATCCAAGACGACACCCCACAGTGGTTCGCAGTGATAGTATTCCATGAGTCTTGTGATCAATGTTGAGACTGACTAATCACAATTTCTGTCGGCGGGGCGACGGTCAGAATTTTTCCCCGCCTCCTCCCACTCCCTTCACTCCTGGACGGAAGATGCTACCCCATAGATGTCGCTGGACCAAGCCAACACGCTGCAGTCACACCGCGGTCACGCCACGGTCACGCCACGGTAATGCCGTGATTTGGCCCTTCTCCAGGACAACACCCCGCGGTGGTTCGTAGTGATAGTATTCCATGAGTCTTGTGATAAATTTTGAAACTGACTAATCACAATTTCTTCCAGCGGGGCGACGGCCGGAATGTTGCCCCGCCTCCTCCCGCTCCCTTCGCTCCTGGCCGGAAGATGCTGCCCTGCAGATGTCGCTGGACCGGGCCAACATGTCTTGATCACGCCGCGGTCATGCCGCGGTCACGCCGTGGTCACACCACGCTCATGCCATGGTAATACCGTGATTTGGCCCTACTCTTGGATGACACCCCGCGGCGGTTCGCAGTGATAGTATTCCATGAGCCTTTTGATCAATGTTGAGACTGACTAATCATAATTTCTTCCGGTGGGGCGACGGCCAGAATGTTTCCTTGCCTCCTCCCGCTTCCTTCGCTCCTGGCTAGAAGTTGCTACCCCACGGATGTCGCTGGACCGGGCCAACATATCGCGATCACACCACGGTCATGCTGTGATTTGGCCCTGCTCCAGGACGACACCCCACAGCAGTTCTCAGTGATAGTATTCCATGAGTCTTGTGATCAATATTGAGACTGACTAATCACAATTTCTACTGGTGGAGCGATGGCCGGAATGTTTCCCTGCCTCCTCCCACTCCCTTCGCTCCTGGCCGGAAGATGTTGCCCCGTGGATCTCATTGGACCGGGACAACACGCCTAGATCATGCCGCAGTTGTAAAGACCCGTAAAATTCAAGGGAAATTTTTTTTTAATTTTCTTTGGGATTTTACAAGAATGCAGTTTCTGACAGCACCTGATTCTGAGGCCCGGTGTGCCCGGAATCAATTTCAGAAGTTTAGCTCAGGTACGTTCAGTAAACGAACGAGCGGGTTTTCCTAACTTTTGAACCGGTCCTCGAAACCGAAATCCGAGGGCACCGATGGAACTGCAGTGCCGGTAATTTCTTAAGAACACCTTTTCTGAAGTTGTGTTTGCTCGGGTGAGGTTATTAATTTATTGGGTTAACTAAAGAATAAAAATAAAATTTGTGCAACCAATTTTATTTTTATTTAAGGTAGCTTAAACCTATGATTGGAGGTTGGGGTGGGACCTACTAGTTCCTAACTACCCTAGGTAGGATATTAGTGAAGTGGGGCCCATATGAGCCCCACCCCTTTATTTCCTTTTTACCTCCCACGTGCATTTAATATGGTAACTCACCCGCACCCCCCTCTTAAATGCCAAGTCAACTCTCACGTTTAATTGGATTATTAAACGCCTCATTAATTGGTCAACGCTCGATAATTAAATTGTGATCTGATTTTGAATTTCAAAAACAATTGGCATGAGAAATAAAATAAGGCAAATCCTTATTTTATTATGTTGTTTCGTTGTGCGAGAAGGATTTGAAGAGTAGAGCTCAAGTCTTGGAATCCTCATCTTCCTCCTTGAAGAACGCGAAGAACGCACCGTCGCCGACGAAGAACGCCAGCCTCCGAAGAAGGATGATGAAGGACGCCAAATCCTCAGAGATTGACGATGCGACACCGTGTACCGCGACGCCAACAATTCTCTTCTCCGAGACGTCGACGACGCTTACGGAACCTTGTTCCACGACGCCGTCTTCCGCGACGATTATTTCCCACGACGAACCTTCGTTCGACGATGCCTTGAGGTAGAGGTTATTTCTGTTAGTGAATTATTTGTCGTTCATTGACTTTTATTTTTTGGGCCGCCTGTTATCATTATAACGGGAGGAGGTCGGACCACACGAACATGGCCGACCATCCTCCCCCTTGTTGTTGAATTCTTTGTGGCTCAAAAGAAGGCGGTGCAGTGCAACGACACCGCACAGAATCAAGGATGAACACGGCGAAGAATCACGGTGTCGTCGCGCTGCGCCGTTGTGGCCGAACGAAGTCGCGGCGCCGTCGCGCCGCATCGGAGAACCTCGAAGAGGTCGCAGCTGGAGCGGGGCCGCGGTGGAGGGGCGCAGCGGTGCAAAGCGGGGCTGCCAGAACCGCCGGCTGCCGGCACCTCAGAGGGACAGAACCGTGGAGGTCTTGCGGCAGCAGCACCGGTCGGCCGGACTGGGTCGTCCGGCTTCCGAGAAACCGGGGGTCGTAACCCCCGGCTGGCCAGAAGGCACGGCCCCACGTGGGGGGTCGCGGTTTCGAACAAAGGGGGCAGCCGCCCCCCTTTTTCCACCCAGCTCTGCACTGGACGAGCTGGCCACGCGGACTATGCGCGGGTGCCAGGCCAACCAGCCGCCCAGGCCAGGCCGGGCCGTCCAGGCCATGCCGGGCCGCCCAGGCGGGGCCGGGCCGCCCAGGCGGGGCCGGGCCGCCCAGGCGGGGTGGGCCGCCCAGGCCGGGCCGAGCCGCCCAGGCCGGGCCGGGCCACCCAGGCCAGGCCGGGCCGCGCCCACCGGGCCGGGCCACGCCCTAATGAGCCGAACCCGGACCCGGTTCAGGTCGACCTGGTTTGGGCCGACCCAAGGGGTCTCGGGCCGGGTCGGTCCGAGCCCAAAACCCCCTGAAACCAGACAGGTTCGTTCATTTGCCCATATCTTGGGCTACGGACCTCCGATCGACGCACTTTCAGTTGTGATGCGATCCTTGGATCGAGGCGGTCGTTTCAGTATATTACACTCAAGGTTTCGGAGAACTTTGGGTATGGCTGGGTTGGTTCGAACACAAAACCAACCGGGCCCTCGGAGTGGAAACGCTTATAACTTGAGCTCTGGACGTCCGATTGATTTTCCGTCAACTTTGTTGGATTCCTCTTAGTGATACAGACCTTTTGGATTACTCTACTCAAGATTTGGATGCAGTTGGAGTGTGGTCGGGTTGGTTTTGACTTAAAAACCAACCGGGCCCCTGAAACGAAAAAGCCAATAACTCTCAGACCGGGCGTCTGATTGACGCGTCGTCTGTCACGTTGAGTTCCTCTTGTTGAGACGTAACTTTGAGATACATCAACTCCGGACTACGTGTCATTTGATGTATCGACCCCCTTGGCTCGTGGAGCGGACCCTCCCAGAATCGAGCATGCTGTGTGCGGGAACCCTAGAGCTGGCTGCGACTGCGACGGTGATAAAGACTGCACTGAAATCCTATGTGGGTTCGGCAGTGATGAAGACCGTACTGAAATCCTCTGTGGGTTCGACAATGATGAAGACTGCACTAAAATCCTATGTGGGTTCGGCAGCGATGAAGACCGTACTGAAATCCTCCGTGGTTTCGACGGTGATGAAGACTGCACTGAAATCCTATGTGGGTTCGGCAGCGATGAAGACCGTACTAAAATCCTCTGTGGGTTCGACGGCAATGAAGACTGCACTGAAATCCTCTGTGGGTTCGACAACGATGAAGACCGTACTGAAATCCTCCGTGGATTCGACGGCATTGACTACTGTTCTTGTATCCTATGTGGGTCTGGCAGTGTCTGACTCTGTTCTTTCTATCCTACGTGGGTCTGGAAGAGTAGCTGGTCTGTATCCTATGTGGGTCTGACAGCTTAGATGGTTTAGTATCCTACGTGGGTCCCATCTTAGATGAATTAGTGGCTATATCTGATCATCTCTATCACCTTACGAAGAAGTATACCTATGTGAGCTGAGTCTTGACTTTCAATCATTATCTTCGATATGATTGACTTGCTTTCCTATGTGGATTAAGTTGTGCTTTCCTGTGTGGGTTGGGTTGTACTATCCTGTGTGGAGGTGATCGAACATGGGCTCGGATGTTGGAGCCGAACTGGAATTGATGACTTAGGTATATGTATGGGGATATACCTAAGTAGTGTTGGTTTTTGCTTCGTGATTGTATCTTTCCTTTGTGGATTCTGGGAGACCTTCAGGGGTCTCGGGGTCCCTACTGAGTAGAGTATACTCACCCCTGCACGGGTTATACCCGCACTACATTGTGTTGGATATAGAAGACGGACAGCACTGATCGTGGTTGAGGCTAGTGGAGCAGTCGGTACCTGGAGGTGGACCACTGGGCGGGACGTACACGGAGCGGACGGTTGGACCCGAGGAGCTGAGGTGGCTATCTGTACCCACCCTTCAGGTGGGACTTCCAGTGGACGACTCGACGTTGCTGCTTTACTTTCAGTTGTTGTACTATCTTTCCAGTTGTACTTTACTTTCAGTTTGGGTTTGTATTCTGGCCCATTTACTTTCCGCACTTACTTTTGTACCCAGTTTTACTTAGTGTTTACTTCTGCTGGCTTACTCTGTGGTGTTTGTTTACTTTATAAATGCAATGTCTTCCCCTTTTTGTCAGGATTTACGCCATGGTGCTAGTCGCCAGCCCCTGTCCTATGGGAGGTGGGCTTGGGGTAGTCACGGCACGGGCCCCGAGGACGGGTCGTGACAAATTGGTATCAGAAGAGTTTGTTTCTACCGCAGAACTCAGGACTCTAATCTTTCTTCTATGTGAAGAAATAGTGTTAAGGGTATTGAGTGTGGTTATCAGTCCAGGGAGTCCAGTGTTGGTGCGGCGGCTGAAGTATTCGTACACCAGGAACCTGACTTCTGATTTCTGACTCAATGCACAAAAACATTGATTGCATGTGTGTTTCAAAAGTTTTCTTTGTGATTACTTTGTGTCAGCTCACCTGGTATACTGTTTTGACCGTGGCGCACCTGTTTCTTTTCAGGATGGCCCCATGATGGCAGCCATCTAGGGTTTCGAGCTTTGTGTGAGACGACAGCCCACCAAATGACGAGGCCTCGGTGCAGGGCCCTTTTTCAGCGGAGGCACTGGCGGTACCACTACCCGCCGAGCCACCGATGCTACCAGCCCCAGTCGCTAAGAGTGCATGTTTCCTTAGTGCACTGCATGAGTTCTAGCGTTAGAGACCGCCCAGGTTCCGCGGGGGGACGGACCCTCAAGCAGCCGAGGATTGGCAGGAGGCAGTTGTGCGAGTTTTCAGGTTAGTGGGGACACCAGCTGACCTCATGGTGATCCTCGCAGCAAGCCTCCTGCACGCGGCAGTAGGCAGATGGTGGAGCTTGATGCTCCAGGTGCACGACGAGGCATCTCTCCTCTGGACGGACTTCGAGAGCCTCTTCTGCTTGATGTTTTTCCCAGCCACCCTCCGTGCGGTGCGCATCCAGGAGCTTCTACAGCTGCGGCAGGGCAGCATGACGGTCACCCAGTACTCAGCGAGATTTACCGATCTCTCGCGCTATTCGACGGACATGGTACGGGACCCATTCTTCCGGGCCTGGACCTTCGAACAGGGACTGAGGCATGAGATCAGGGCATCGATGATCTCCCTCAGTATTCCGACTCAGGAAAGAGTATTGGAGCGAGCTCTTCTCATATAGATATTTCTTACTGAGCCTACGCCAGCAGCGAGACCTACCGCAGGGCGGCATGTAGCAGAGTCATCTGCAGCTGGAATTCGACGGATTTGACAGGGGTCCAGGCGGATTAGACCATCAGTAAGACAACCTTAGGACACTGGCTCAGAGGTGCGGGGCCCAGGGCGTAGAGCCAGCCTTCCGAGGAGCAGGCGGTGCTACGCATGCGGCGGGCAGGGCCACATGGCTCATGACTGCCCGACCCGCCGTGCAGAGGAGCAGCAGACAGTTGAGGGGCCACCCAGGCAAAGGCAGAGGGTCGACCATGGCGGTCTGCCAAGAGCAGGAAAACGAGGCAGGGGAGCTGGCCGAGCAGCAGGTGGTGGGCAACGCTTTGAGGATTTACCACCACCACCACCAGGAGGTCCACCCCGACCACAGGGAGCTGGCGGGCAGAGACAGGCTCAGCTTCAGGTAGCGGAGGCCTACGACCACGGTGCGCCAGAGATGATTTGAGGTACTATTTGTGTCTAGTCCACCCTTGCTTCAGTTCTTATAGACACAGGAGTGAGTCATTATTTTGTTGTCGCTACCCTTGTTCGGAGCTCAGAGATTCCGATGGAGCCGTTGGCTCGATCCTTATGGCTAGAGACTCTTACGGGAGAAGAATCGACGATTACGCACTGGTGCCGGCAGTGTGAGCTTACTCTAGGAGGCGAGAGCTTCGGTTGGGATCTTCTTGTAGCGGCGTCGAGGCCTTACGAAGTCATCTTGGGTATGGGTTGGTTATCTATAGTCCATGCTCAGATTGACTATATTAGGCGCAAGGTGCGGTGTGTACGCACCGATGGGAGCAGGTTTACCTTCACCGGTGAGAAGGGAGCCTTTGCAGTACAGGATGGACTCACGCAGAGGAGAGGACAGCCCATCACTCATCAGTTTGCTAGCCTCATCCTAGGAGCAGTTGACGTGCGGAGTCTGAGTTTTCCTATAGTGGTGGATCAGTATGCGGACGTTTTCCACGATGACGTCCTAGGACTACCTCCTCACAGAGAGGTAGACTTCTATATTGACCTGTACCCCGGGACAGCCCCAATATACACTCCATCATATCGGATGGCCCCCGCTGAGCTTCGAGAGCTACGGGTACAGTTGGAGGACTTATAGGGCAAGGGATTCATCTGACCCAGTGTTTCACCCTGGGCTTCCCCAATATTGTTCGCCAAGAAGGCAGACGGGAGCTTGCGACTGTGTGTCGACTATTGTCACCTGAACCAGGTGACCGTGAGGAACAAGTATCCACTACTGAGGATTAACGACCTCTTCGATCAGCTCAAGGGAGCACGGTGGTTCTCGAATATAGACCTTAGGTCAGGCTATCATCAGCTCAGAGTTTGAGACAAGGACATGCAGAAGACGGCCTTCAGATGTCGGTATAGACACTATGAGTTCTTGGTTATGCCTTTCGGCGTAACCAATGCTCCAGTAGTGTTCATGGGTCTCATGAACAGTATCTTTCAGCCATACCTCGATTGATTTGTCGTGGTCTTCATCGACGACATATTGATATACTCAACCACTTAGGGGGAGCACGCCTACCACTTGTGGGTTGTACTAGACACACTCTGAGAGCACCAGCTTTATGGAAATATCTCAAAGTGTCAATTCTAGTTACGTGAAGTCCACTTCTTGGGACACGTCATCTCTGAGGCGGGAGTTGCGGTGGATCTTTCGAATATCGAGGCAGTGCTATCTTGGGAGCCACCCAGGAGCATGACGGAGGTGCGGAGTTTCTTGGGTCTAGCTGGGTACTACCGGAGGTTTGTTCCAGACTTCTCCAGAATTTAGGCACCACTCTCAGCTTTGACGAAGAAGGGGAAACCCGTCGTGTGGTCAGATAGATGTTAACAGAGCTTCCAGGAGCTAAGACAGAGATTGAACGGCATGCCTATCTTGAGGCTACCGGAGGAGGGAGTAGGGTACGTAGTCTACTATTATGAATCAGGGAATGGACTCGGATGTGTCCTCATGTAGAATCGGGTCATGATCGCCTATGGATCATGCCAGTTGAGGCATCATGAGCAGAACTACACTACCCATGACCTGGAGTTAGCAGCAGTGGTCTTCGCTCTAAAGATGTGGTGACACTATCTTATGGGCGAGCGCTTTACAGTCTACTCTAACCACCAGAGTCTCAAGTACATCTTCTCGCAGAGGGACCTGAATCTGAGACTGCGGTGATGGCTCGAGTTCCTCCAGGACTATGACTTTGAGATAGTCTATAATCCTGGAAAGGGGAACGTAGTAGCCGATGCTCTCAGTAGGAGGACGGGCATCGAGCTACTCGGGGAGGTGACAGAGCAGCTAGCCACTTTGCAGATATCCTATGTGGATAGAGATGGTGTAGATTTTCTTCAGTCACTCACAGTCACTCCTCCACTACTGCAGCAGGTCAGAGAGGCATAGCGTGAGGACGCTGACTGTGAGACGCGGTGTGCGCAGATATCCTCAGTACAGGCACCTAATGGATTCTCTATAGGAGGAGAACACGACGTCCTTTTCAGAGGACGTACCATGGTAACAGTTTCTTTACAAGAGGAGGTGTTGAGAGAGTTCCACACTTGACCTTTAGCGGTACATCCAGGAGTGTCGAATATGTACCAGGATCTCAGATGACAGCACTGGTGGTTGGGTATGAAGAAGGTTGTGGCAGAGTTCATTTCTCGATGCCTCGCCTGCCAATAGGTGAAGGCAGAGCACCAGGTACCAGCAGGCTTGGTACAGCCCTTGGAGGTCCCAGAGTGGAAGTGGGATGGGATATCTGTGGATTTTGTGACTGGACTTCCACGCACTTCCAGAGGTTATGACTCCATTTGGGTGATTGTCGACTGACTAACCAAGTCGGCCCACTTCTTACCCATCAGAGAGTAGGGCTCAGTAGAGAGCTTGGGACGTCTCTACATTCTGGAGATTGTACGGCTTCATGGTGTGACATTATCTATCGTCTCTGATCGAGATTCTCACTTTACTTCTCGGCTTTGGAAGGGGTTGCAGGAGGCATTCGGGACGCAGCTACATCTGAGCACTGCCTTTCACCCTCAGACGGATGTTCAGACGGAAGGACCATTCAGACTCTCGAGGACATGCTCCGTGCATGTGTCCTCGACTTTGGTCGCAGTTGGGAGGACCATCTACCCTTGGTGGAGTTCACGTACAACAACAGCTACCACTCCACCATCGGGATGGCACCATATGAGGCATTGTACGGCCGACCTTACATATTACCTCTGTGTTGGACAGACCCTGAGGAGTCAGCACTTATGGGACCAGAGATGGTCCAAGCCACGACAGAGAAGGTCCAGGTCACCCAGGAGCAGATGAGGACAGCTCAGAGCTGGCATAAGTCTTATGCTGATAGGAGGCGGAGGCCACTAGAGTTCAAGGATGGTGACCATGTTTTCTTGTGAGTCTCGCCTCGATGTGGGTTATGGCGATTTGGCCAAGGCGGAAAGATATCTTCGCGCTTCATCGGACCATTCCAGATCCTCAGCAGGGTAGGCGAGGTGGCTTACCACCTGGCTCTACCACCTCAGTTGCACCGGGTGCACGACGTCTTCCACGTATCTCAGCTGAGGAGATACGTGCACGACCCGACGCATATCATCGACCATGGGGAGCTGGACATTGACGATGGGACGACTTTTGCGGAGGTCCCGGTGGAGATCGAGGATCGAAAGGAGTGGGTCCTACGTGGGCGGTCGATTCCTCTAGTGCACATCAGATGGCAGCACGGGAACCTCCAGGAGAGCACTTGGGAAAGGGAGGCTCTGATGCGTGCACAGTACCCGCATTTTTTCCCTAGTTTATGATGTATCTTTACGGGGACGTAAAGCTCTGAGGTGGGAATAATGTAAAGACCCATAAAATTAAAGGGAATTTTTTTTTAATTTTCTTTGGGATTTTACAAGAACGCAGTTTCTGAAGGCACCTGATTCTGAGGCCCAGTGTGCCCGGAATCAATTTCTGAAGGTTAGCTTGGGTACGTTTAGTAAATGAACAAGTGGGTTTTCCTAACTTTTTAACCGGTGCTCGGAATCGAAATCGGAGGGCATCGATGGAACCGCAGTACCGGTAATTGCTTAAGAACACCTTTTCCGAATTTGCGTTTGCTCGGGTGAGGTTATTAATTAATTGGGTTAACTAAAGAATAAAAATAAATTTTGTGCAACCAATTTTATTTTTATTTAAGGTAGCTTAAACCTATGCTTGGAGGTTGGGGTGAGACCCACTAGTTCCTAACTACCCTAGGTAGGATATTAGTGAAGTGGGGCCCACACGAGCCCTACCCTTTTATTTCCTTTTTACCTCCCACGTGCATTTAATATGGTAACTCACCTGCACCCCCCTCTTAAATGCCAAGTCAACTCTCGCGTTTAATTGGATTATTAAACACCTCATTAATTGGTCAACGCTCGATAATTAAATCGTGATCTGATTTTGAATTTCAAAAACAGTTGGCATGAGAAATAAAATAAGGCAAAGCCTTATTTTATTTTGTTGTTTCGTTGTGTGAGAAGGATTTGAAGAGGAGAGCTCAAGTCTTGGAATCCTCATCTTCCTCCTTGAAGAACACGAAGAACGCACTGTCACCGACGAAGAACGCCAGCCTCTGACGAAGGACGACGAAGGACGCCAAATCCTCGGAGATCGACGACGCGAAACCATGTACCGCGACGCCAACAATTCTCTTCTTCGAGATGTCAATGATGCTTATGGAACCTTGTTCCGCGACGCCGTCTTCCGCGACGATTATTTCCCCCGACGAACCTTCGTTCGACGACGCCTTGAGGTAGGGTTTATTTCTGTTAGTGAATTCTTTGTCGTTCATCGACTTTTATTTTTTGGGCCACCTCTTATCGTTATAAAGGGAGGAGGTCAGACCGCATGAACATGGACGAACCTCCTCCCCCTTGTTGTTGAATTCTTTGTGGCTCGAAAGAAGGTAGTGCGGTGCAACGACACCGCGCAGAATCAAGGATGAACACGGCGAAGAAGCGTGGCGCTGTCGCGCCACGCCGTTGTGGCCAAACGAAGCCGCGGTGCCGTCGCACCACGCCGGAGAACCTTGAAGAGGCCACGGACAGAGCGGTGGCCGTGGCGGAGGGCCGTGGCGCCGTCGCGCCGCGCCGGTTGGACAAGGCCGCGGCGGTGCAAGGCGGGGCGGCCAGAACCGCCGGCTGTCGACACCTCGGAGGGGCGGGACCGCGGTGGTCCCGCAGCAGCAGCACCGGCAGGCCGGACCGGGCCGGACGCCTTTCAAGAAACTGTGGGTCGTAACCCCCAGCTGGCCAGAAGGAGTGGCCCCACGTGGGGGGTCGCGGTTTTGAACAAAGGGGGCAGCTGCCCCCCTTTTTCCGCCCACCTCGGCGCTGGCCGAGCTGGCCACGCGGGCTGCGCGCGGGCGCCAGGCCTACCGGCCGCCCAGGCCAGGCCGGGCCGCGCCCTAATGGGATAGACCCGGACCCGGTTCGGGCCGACCCAGGGGGTCTCAGGCCGGGTCGGTTCGGGCCCAAAACCCCCTAAAACCGGATAGGTTTGTTCCTTTTCTCATATCTTGGGCTACGTACCTCTGATCGACGCGCCGTCAGTTGTGATGCGATATTTGGATCGAGACGGTCGTTTCGGTATATTACACTTAAGGTTTTAAATAACTTTTTGTATGGCCGGGTTGGTTCGAACATGAAACCAACCGGGCCCTCGGAGCGGAAACGCTTATAACTTGAGCTCCGGACGTCCGATTGACGTGTCGTCGACTTTGTTGGATTCTTATTAGTGAGACGGACCTTTTGGATTACTCCACTTGAGGTTTGGACACATTTGGAGTGCGTTCGGGTTGGTTTTGACTTAAAAACCAACCGGACCCCTGGAACGAAAAAGCCAATAACTCTCAGACCGGACGTCCGATTGACGCGCCGTCTGTCACGTTGTGTTCCTCTTGTCGAGAAAAAACTTTAAGATACATCAACTCTGGACTACGTGTCAGTTGATGTATCGACCCCCTTGTCTCGTGGAGCGGACCCTCCCGGAATCGAGCATGCTGTGTGCGGGAACCCTAGAGCTGGCTGCGACTACGACAGTGATGAAGACTGCACTGAAATCCTATGTGGGTTCTGCAGCGATGAAGACCGTACTGAAATCCTCCATGGGTTCGACGGTGATGAAGACTACACTAAAATCCTATGTGGGTTCGGCAGCAAAGAAGACCGTACTGAAATCCTCCGTGGGTTCGACGGTGATGAAGACTGCACTGAAATCCTATGTGGGTTCGGCAGCGATGAAGACCGTACTGAAATCCTCCATGGGTTCGACGGAAATGAAGACTGCACTGAAATCCTCCGTGGGTTCGTCAGTGATGAAGACCGTACTGAAATACTCCGTGGGTTCGACAGCAATGACTACTGTTCTTGTATCCTACGTGGGTCTGGCAGTGTCTGACTCTGTTCTTGCTATCCTGCGTGGGTCTGGCAGAGTAGCTGGTCTATATCCTATGTGGGTCTGACAGCTTAGCTGGTTTAGTATCCTACGTGGGTCCCAGCTTAGATAAATCAGTGGCTATATCTGATCATCTCTATCACCTTACGAAGAAGTATACCTGTGTGAGCTGTGTCTTGAATTTCAATCATCATCTTCAATATGATTGACTTGCTTTCCTATGTGGATTGAGTTGTGATTTCCTGTGTGGATTGGGTTGTACTATCCTGTGTGGACGTGATCGAACTTGGGCTCGGATGTTGGAGCCAAACTGGAATTGATGACTTAGGTATATGTATGGGCATATACCTAAGTAGTGTTAGTTGTTACTTCGTGATTGTATCTTTCCTTTCTGGATTATCCTTTATGGATTCTGGGAGACCTTCGGGGGTCTCGGGGTCCCTACTGAGTAGCGTATACTCACCCCTGCATGGGTTATACCCGCACTACGTTGTGTTGGATGCATATGACGGATAGCACTGATCGTGGTTTAGGCTAGTGGAGCAGTCGGTACCTGGAGATGGACCACTGGGCGGGACGTACACGGAGCGGACGGCTGGACCCGAGGAGCTAAGGTGGCTATCTGTACCCACCCTTCAGGTGGGACTTTCAGTGGACGGCTCGGCGTTGCTGCTTTACTTTCAGTTACTGTACTTTCTTTCCATTTGTACTTTACTTTCAGTTTGGGTTTGTATTCTAGCCCATTTACTTTCCACACTTACTTTTGTACCCAGTTTTACTTAGTGTTTACTTCTACTGGCTTACTCTGTGGTGTTTGTTTACTTTATAAAGGCAATGTCTTCCCCTTTTTGTCGGGATTTACGCCTTGGTTCTAGTCGCCAGCCCCTGGCCTATGGGAGGCGGGCATGGGGTAGTCACGGCACGGGCCCTGAGGACAGGTCGTGACAGTAGTAATGTCGTGATTTGGCCCTGCTTCAGGACGACACCCCACGACGGTTCGCAGTGATAGTATTCCATGAGTCTTGTGATCAATGTTGAGACTGACTAATCACAATTTCTGCCGGCGAGGCGATGGCCAGAATGTTGCCCCGCCTCCTCCTGCTCCCTTCGCTCTTGGCCGGAAGATGTTTCCCCATGGATGTCACCGGACCAGGCCAACACACCGCGGTCAGGCCGCGTTCACGCCGCGGTAATGTTGTGATTTGGCCCTGCTCCAGCCTCATCTAGCCCACACCAGCCCCCTTCCACCTTCATTTCAACTCACTGCCACCAGTATTCCAACCCAAAACAGCCCCCCTACCACCTTCGAATCAGCCCGCACCATCCCCCCAGCACCTGCAATCATCCCCCTTCCACCAGCATTCCATCCCCCTTTCACCGGCATTTGAGCCTGCACCAGCCCCCAGCCACCTGCAATCCAACCCGCACCAGCCACCACACCAGCCACCACCCCCCATCCTCCTGCAAAACACTCATGCCAGCCCTCTGCCACCTACAAAACAGGCCCATCTACTAGTTCCAGTCCTCACCATCCCCAGACCTCCTACATCCCAGCCCGCACTAGCCCCTACCACATGCCCAACAGCCCCCAGCCACCTACAATCCAGGCCACACCAGCCCCCTACCACCTATTCCAGCCCGCACCAGCCCCCTGCCATCCCCCTGCCACCTGTCTTCCCACCCGTACCAGCCTCTCCAGCCTGCACTAGCCACTTCACCAGCCCCCAGCCTCCTGTATTCCAGGATGGGGGGGAAAACTCCATGCAAATCACAAAAAGGAAAGGTGAAAGCGGATCCCCTTGCCTGAGCCATCTTTTCCTCGAAAAGTAGCCATGTAAACTTCCATTAATGTTCATCGAGAACATTGGGGTAGAGACACATCTTTTAACCCAAGACGAGAACCTAACCGAAAAGATGAGAAGATCTAAAGCATCCCATAAGAAGTCCCACCTGACTGAATCAAAAGACTTGAATAAATCGATCTTGAAAGCACAACTAGGAACCCCATAATCAAGATGGTAGCCCCACAATAATTCCTGGGTAACAAGATTCTTAGGATGAATTGGTTTTGGTACTGAAGGTTGAGGATATTTTTATCCATCTTTAGATTTATGAGTCTCTTAAGGTTATTTTTGTAACCATCCTACTAGAGGGTCCGAGTTATAAGTGGTGGAAGTCTATTATTCAGACTAAGCCAGACAAAGACTATTCTTGGATAAGTTTCAAGGCATTGTTCATTTAGCATTCTTTCATAATGAAGTGAGGGTACTGATGGCTATAGAATTTTCTAAGAGGGGATGTCCAGGTGGGGTATCCAAGGGCTGTTCGGGGGGGTGTCAGGGGGGTCTGCAGGGCAGGGGGGAGGGTGCAGGTGGGTGTCTAGGAGGGGCTGTCCAGGGGGGTGTCTAAGGGCTATCCGGGGGGGTCTGTCGGGCAGGGGGGAGGGTGCAGGTGGGGTGTCTAGGTGGGGTTGTCCAGGGGGGTGTCCAAGGGCTGTCTGGGGGGGTTTGTAGGGAAGGGGGAAGGGTGCAGGTGGGGTTTCTAGGGGGGCTGTCCAGGGGGGTGTCCAAGGGCTATCCGGGGAGGCTGATTTGAAGAGATAAACCCACGAGCAGTGGGACCTAACCTCATAGCAATAATTTTACTAATGATTTTTGGAAAGGTATTCCCAATAGAAATAGGTCTAAAATACTTTACATTCACAGCATTTTCCTTCTTTAGGATGAAGGCAATAAATTTGGGGTTGATTCCATAGGGCATTGAGGCATGGTTAAAGAACTCCCTCATAGAGTTAAGGAGCTCATCAAAAAATATGTCCCAGTATAACATAAATAATTAATTTTTGAACCCATTAGGATTATCCACACTCTCAATATTTAGAGAAAAAAGGGAACTCTTAACCTCCTTCTCATTACAGGATTCAATAAGGGAGATTGTTGGATTGGTGTAACCCAATCCAGTTGGGCCGAATGCTTGTGGCCCGCAAATGTCACGGGTCAAGTTCCGTGGTGAGCTCGTTGCGGGTTTCAGGAGGAAACGCACCCCTACTCCGGGGGTGTGGGGGCCGAAGGCCCCCGGTCCAAATTTTTGAAAATTTTCGCAACTTTGACCACTGTAGCGTGCGGACTTTGGAGTCCGCTTTACTGTTGCACTTTTGACTTCCATCCATCAGCCACTAGAGTATTGGATACATATAGAAAAGGCTTCATAAGATTGAAAAATTCTATAATAATATTTTCTCATCTCTCCATACTACTAAATAAATCTTCTCCTCCATGAATATCTTGAGTAGAGTTGTCATCAATTTCAACTGGTCAACCTATTCCTTGAAAACCCATTCTACAGAATCTGCCTCAATTAATCCTGATGAGATGAATGCACATCACCTATAACAAAATGGAGATACTATTTGACTATAGAATAGATCGAATCAGCATCAACTAAAGCCGAGGGAGGTGGAGCACTATATGTAGATGCAACAATAGGAGGTTCCTGATAACTCAAAATTCCACTAAAATATAAAAGAAGTCTTTCTCTGAAATATTATAAATATACTATGGATACAAAATTTTAAGGAACTGGGGAAACAACTCTCTCAACACTATGTAAAGAAGCCTCTACATGTTATGATTTGGTAGGTATATCTAAGGGAAAAGCATGAAGCTCACCTACTTGGTCAATATGCTTAACTAAGGATCCCTTAGGATATGTGCAAGAGATGTGTAAGGGGGCTGTTGTCCAGGGGGTTGGGGCTACTGTCCAGTGGGGGGGGCTGCTGTCCAAGGGGGTCCAGCAGGGGGGGCTGCACTATTCTTGTTTATTGAGTTATATTCTTTTTGAATATTCTAAGATGTTTTGTTTTACCATAATTTTAGGGGATGAGCACTACTATGTTCTACCTTGTGTTGTAGGTACTTTTGAGATGGTTCTAGACTTCTTTGATAGTTTGTCTTATAGGGAGACTCATGAAATTGCAGTTATTTGTTTTTTTATATTTGGATTTGTTTAATTCTTATTATGTAAGTAGATTTCGTGTATAATTTAATTTGGATGGGACTGGCAGGGGGCATGGGGGAAATTGGCAGGGGGGACTGGTAGGGTGTGCAAGTGGGGGCTGGTAGGGGGTGCAAGTGGGGGTTGGCAGGGGCGGGGGGGGGAACGGGCAGGGGGGCAGGACTGGGGGGGTCTGGGAGGATGTCCAAGTTTTGGGGGGGTTACAGGTTCTGTCTAGGAGGGTGGGGGTGGTTGTCCAGGGGAGTGGAGGTATGGGCTGTCCAGGGGGGTCTGTCCAGGGTCTGGGGGGGTTTCAGGGTCTGGGGGTGTGGGGGGTGTCTAGGTTCTAGGGGAGTTCCAGGGTCTATCCAGGAGGGTGGGGGTGGCTGTCTAGGGGAGTGGAGGTCTGGGTTGTCCAGGGGGATCTGTCCAGGGTATGGGGGGTGTCTAAGGTCTGGGGGGTGCCCTGGGTCTATCTGGGGGGTGTCCAGGGTCTGTTCGGGGGGGTGTCCAGGGTCTGTCCGGGGGGTGTCCAGGGTTTGTCCGGGGGGTGTCCAGGGTCTGTCTGGGGGGTTTCCAGGGTCTAGGGGGTGTCTAGGGTCTGTCTGGGGGGGTGTCCAGGGTCTGTCCGGGGGGTGTCTAGGGTATGTCTGGGGGGTGTCCAGGGTCTGGGGGGAGGTGTCTAGGGTCTGTCTAGGGGGGGTGTCCAGGGTCTGTCCAGGAGGGGGGCTTTGTAGGGGGGCTATCCAGGGGGGAGGGGGCTATCTAGGGGAGGGGGTTTATGTAGGGTGGGGGTGTCCAATGTCCAGAAGGGAGGGGTCTACAGGGGGTGGGCTACTATAGGGGGGGTTGTGCAGGGTAGTGGGGGGCTATTTTTTATGGTTTTTCAGACCCTATAGCCATGGTTTCTAACCGTAGCTATAGGTCTATTGCCACGGTTAAAAACTGTGGCTATAGGTCTAATGCCACGGTTTCAAACCGTGGAAATAAATTGTGTCCCTCCTCTAGTATAGCCATGGTTCTAAACTGTGGCTATAGAGATATTACCATGGTTTGAACCATGGTTGTATACCTATAGTCACGGTTTGAACCATGTCTCTAGACCTATATCCATGGTTCCAAACCATGGCTATAATTCTAGGCCTATAGCCACGCCAAACTTAGCCACGGTTTCTCAAACCGTGGCTATTACCTATAGCCACATTTTGAGGACCTATAGCCACGGTTTTAAACCGTGTATATAGCCCGAATTTCTAGTAGTGGATCATAAACATGATTCACGGCATAAAACTTTATCATTTCAAAAGATGTGAATCATAAGAGTAAAAAATTATCATAAATCAATCATAAACTATAAGTTCATATAATAATCATAAAAACATTTCATAAAAATGTGGAACCATCATAGTCATATAAACCATTTCATATGTCAAGGTTAACTATTGATACCATTGAAATATATTGGATCAGTAATCAACACTTATTTCTCATATCATAAAGAATCAAGCATCACCACCTGTTTCCCATAGTGGATCATTAATCTCTACCTGTTTCTCATAGTGGATCGATCACATCAACTTGTTTCCCATAATTATCTCATGAGATATAAAGTTTTACCCAATGCATAAAAGGGATATATAATTCAGAGCTCACCCATCACATAATGAAAACCGTATATATGTGTTCCACAAGATTATGAAATAATCATCATATCATTATAACATAACTCATGGAAAAAATGAATTTCATAAACATTTCATCATAGCATAACCCATGGAAAATAAATGGGTTCCATAAAAATATCATCATCATAATCATAAACCATCCATAGAAAGAATAAGGTTGGTATCATTGGATCATATCCCTAGTTAATCATAATTAACATAAAAGGATGTTATCATAGATGAAAAATCCTTTAAAAGATCACTGGAATTTTTCTTAAGGAAAATACCCTTGACATTTTGAAATCACTTCTTTAAAATCTAAAAATTTCCAAAATATTATGGAAAAATTTTCTTTGAAAAAAACCGTGGAAACTTATAAATTAATATTTAAATCATTTAGCATTCATATTGGCAGGAAATTTCATTCATGTCATATATGTTAAAACAAACATTTCTTTCACGTTTTCAGTAAAAGTCAAAAGTGACTCATTTAGAAAATGACAAGAGGATTCCTTTTTTTAAAAAAAGGTAAAACATGGGTAAAAAAGAATTTAAAAATCATATGATAATATTAAAAACATTATTTAAGACATTTTAAATAAAACATAGGTGTGAAATAAAAAGATAACTGGCCAAAGAGGAAATAAATTCGGTTTTTCTTAAAAACATTTTCTCAATCATTTTAAGTACCAAAGATAGGGAAATGGTATTATTACTTGAAAATTTCATGAATAAACATAGGAGGAAAAAATTAAATGAATTTATCATATATGGATCATAAAATTTCCTCAATGGAAATTCAATCATAAACAATCTTGATTAAAAAGGGATTGAAACATATATCCCTTACCTAAAGTCTTGTCTTTCTTCATATGTGTTCGAAACTCCTTCATAATAAATATATATTTATTATATATTTATTCCATAACCTTAATAATATATATAATATCATATATGATTTAATTATAACATCTTATCATCCATTTATTAATATTTTTTTATTAAAATCATTGTTTTGGTTGATAACTGCTTTGTTGTTCATGCCTGCATCGGTTTGGCAGTCTCAGTCTTTATAATTTGATCATGGTTCCATAATATTAATAATGTTAATAATGATATTAATATAATATATATTCATTATACATATATCTGTATCCATCAATAAAAGTTAGAGATAGAAAAATTAATTACATTGTTCATGGAGAGGGTAGGTCGTACGTACGCATGAACGTTGTTTTCACTTTTCAACAAATAGAAAAAAGAAAGGTAAATAATAATTAAAATTTATAGAATAATTATTATATAATATATATAATATATTTTTATTAAATATAACCTTATTTCCATCCATTTAAATCAGAAATTAAAAACAAATAACATCACTTCGTAGAGGTGATAGTCCACACGTACGCACGAGTGACGTTATCGTTTTCCAAAGGATGGGAAGGTAAGAATGTAGATATAATATTATGATTCAAGAAGCATAATTATTTCATAAATATCATATATAAACATTAAACCCATAATAATAACCATCCATGAAAATGGTGTTGGAAAATAAATTGTATCGCTATGTGGTAACGGTAGTTCATGCTTACGCATGAGCGATACTTTCACTTCTCATTTGATGAAATATAGGGTTCATAATAGTGGTTTCAGAATCATAATAATATTTTAGTATATTGAGGATATTTAATTTACTATTTTATTATTAATACTAAATATTTAGAGGAGGTATAAGAATAAATAATTTGAAATAGGACGAGTAAGACGATTAGCACTTCTTCTATATGTCACCTTTAGATCCCTTATTAATAACCCTGGGAATGGTCTTTTAAGAAGACTGGAAACTCTAATTCATGTATAGGAAAGTTTATAAGATATATGTTCAGGTTTTGGTCAAGCTAGATGTCTCAAGAAGGTGTAAAGAAAAGAGTGAAGTGGTGTCTTTTTATAAGGGAGGGAAAGGACGCCCTTGAAATTACATAAAATATTTAAATATAATTAATGTATTTCTCAAGTATAATGCTTCCAAGTAGCCATTAATTTGAATAAAAAGATTCTACGTTCTAAATATAATCATTAAATTAAATTTTTATGGGTTTTGGTGTCATTTTAAACCTTATTATTTGGATTAACCCCTTTGTTAACCAATTTTAACCTTAATTGCAGTAATTACTTTTTTAATCTTAAAGGGTTGTAATTTTACTTATAAGATAAAAATTGACTCCTAAATGGCCAAGAGATGGTATTTTAAACCAATTCTCATCATAATTGTTCTCTTTCAATATTTTTATGAGTTTTAAATAATTTAATAAAATATTATTCTTTTTAAAATATCATTAATGTTATTTTTGACACTATTCATTTACTTTGAATTCAAATTCATCAAGATAGTTATGGAATTCAAATATAAACCTTTAAAACATCCCTAATATGTTATATTTATTTACAAAATTCAGGTAACATAATAATTCACCCAAATTTTATTACTTTTAAAATTTTTAAAATCATTTATTTTATTTTTTTATTAATTAAATAAATATTGTATCAGTGTTGCATAAGAATTTAAGGTTGTTATTTCATCACTAAAATTTAAAAAAAATACCATGATTAAAAAAATTAATTCATCTTTCAAATAAAAATTTATAACCAAACTTAACCACTTTTTATCCTTAAGATAAAATTTTAGAGATATTAAAGTCAAGAGAGTGACATATCATATTTATTCTTTTCTTAAAATAATATAAAGGTCGTAATCAAAGAAAAATAGCACCAAGTTTCTATATTTTTAAAAATTGGATGGAAATTTATGAACTCCAATCATCCAATAGGACAAAGTCAAGTTTTAGGTAAAATTTTAAAGCCGTATCCCAAATTTTTAACCCTATTTTTCCTGTTTAACCCTTACTGGCGTGACAAATATTTACCGAGGTTACTATTCATAATGACCAAAAATAAAAGGGACCTATTTACCAAATTTTATTCTCTTGATTCCAAATATAGGATCCATTTTTCAATATTATATTTATATAAGTGGAAGAAATTTATTTTAAAATAAGTGTGCAAAACGTGATGAAAACCATTTTTTAAAAGAAAAAATATATTTTTAAGCATAAAACTTGATTTATTATTATTTCATTCCTAATAAAAACCATTAGATTAATATTAAAACATTTTATTGAATATATAATATTTAAATTTCATTAAAATTACCTATCAATAGTGATTAATTTAGTTTATTATAATAAAAATGCATTGTGTGCGTAAAAAAAGTTTTTTAGAAAAACATATTTTTTACTTTCAAATGATTTTATTTTAATTTATAATATATTGATAACCAATAAATTCATTTTATACATGTTTAAACCATAAATTTTTCATAATTTAGTTAGTCTTATTCATATATGTCAATCCAACGACTAGACATTAACTATCACGTTAAATAATAATATTTCAATAATATAACATGGTTTGTTTAAACTCGATGTTGCGTGTAAACCAAACTATCAAAGGAATCAAATTTATTTATAGAGAAATATATCATAAAATCTCATGGTGTTATAGGAAATTCATCCCAAAAGTCTTATTTACATGCCATGAAGAAAATTCAACAATTCAAGAAGAAAAACAACCCCTCTAAAAGGAAAAAATAATGCCTTGTATGTGGAAAACTAAGACATTTTGCAAGGGAATGTCACTATCGAAAGAAAGTGAAAAAATCCATTAGGAATATACTGACTGGAGAATATCTAATTGTGATGATATCTGAAGTCAACATAACATTGAGGAAGATGATTTGGTAGCTTGATTATGGGGCTACAGTGCATGTGTGCAAGGATCATTCAATTTTCAAACCATTTTAATAAAGTACTATTGTGAAGGAAGTACACCTTGGAAATAATGCATGCATCAATGTCACCGATCAAGGAAGCATGGAACTAGATTTTACTTCATGGAAAAGGTTTTCTCTTCTATATGTGTAGTTGTATGTACCTAATATTCAAAAGAATCTAGTCTTTATTGATCTTCTTTATAAGAGGGGATTTCGAGTTTCATTCGAATCCGACAATTTTATCTTGTTGAAGAGAGGCATGTTTGTGGGCAGGGGGTACTCGATTTAAGGAATGTATCAACTATCTATTAATAATATGATTGAATATTCTTCTTATTTTATTAATTCATATAATTTATAGCATGAAAAATAATGCCTTGTATGTGGAAAACTAATACATTTTGCAAGGGAATGTCACTATCGAAAGAAAGTGAAAAAATCCATTAGGAATATGCTGACTGGAGAATATCTAATTGTGATGATATCTGAAGTCAACATAACATTGAGGAAGATGATTTGGTATCTTGATTATGGGGTTACAGTGCATGTGTGCAAGGATCATTCAATTTTCAAACCATTTTAATAAAGTACTATTGTGAAGGAAGTACACCTTGGAAATAATGCATGCATCAATGTCACCGATCAAGGAAGCATGGAACTAGATTTTACTTCATGGAAAATGTTTTCTCTTCTATATGTGTTGTTGTATGTACCTAATATTCAAAAGAATCTAGTCTCTATTGATCTTCTTTATAAGAGGGGATTTTGAGTTTCATTCGAATCCGACAATTTTATCTTGTTGAAGGGAGGCATGTTTGTGGGCAGGGGGTACTCGATTTAAGGAATGTATCAACTATCTATTAATAATATGATTGAATCTTCTTCTTATTTGATTAATTCATATAATTTATAGCATGATCATTTGGAACATGTTAATTTAAATTCATTAAGTAATGAAGAAATTAAATTTAATTAATTTTTTTGATGAATTCAATAAATATGAAACATGTGTGGAATCTAAAATAGTTAAGAAATCATTTCATAGTGTGAAGAGAAATTGTGATATATTATAATCAGTACACTGATATATATGAATTAAATGGTTTGTTAACTTGTGGATGAAAAAAATATTTTATTACTTTTTTTATGGCCACAGTAGATATTTACATATATATCTTCTTAGAACAAAAGACGAAGCCTTTAATATGTTTAAGAGATATAAAGCTAAAGTTAAAAACCAACTAGATAAAAATATTAAAGTATTACACTCAGATAGAGGTGGTGAATACTTTAGTAGAAATAGTAAATTTTATGATTAATAAATCTAAGTTACCATTAAATTTATGGGGTGAAGCTTTATTAACTATATTTCATATTCATAATAGAATTGCATCTAGGAAGACTAAATTATCCCCTTATAAAATTTGGAAAGGAAGAAGACCTAATCTTTCATATTCTAAAGTATGGGGGTATTTTTTCTATTATAGAGTTCTTAATCTTAAAAGAACTAAAAAATTTCCTAGGGTAATTAAAGGTGTTTTTTTGGACATATAGAAAATATAAAAGAATATAGAATTATGGATTTAGAATCCAATGTAATTGTGGAATCAGGGGATGTAGAGTTTTTTGGAAATAAATTTTATAAAGATAATGTGGGGTGGTTATTTCTCATACCCCTATCTCGTGTACTCCATTTAGTTTAAATAAAATAGTAGAGAATAATGATGATTCTCGGGTTGAACCTAAATGGTGTATAAGACCTAGGAAGGAAAAACATCTGCATCCAGATTTTATTTCGCCTGATTCCATAATTTTTCTTATTGAGGGATATCGAAATAATCATCTTCTAAATAAATATCCTATATTATTAACTATATAGGATGACCCAATAACATATAAAGAGGATATTTCTTCTAGAGATATTGCTTTATGAAAAGAAGCAATTAATGATGAAATTGATTCCATTATAGGGAATAACACTTGGTTTATTACAGACTTACCAAAAGGTTCAAAACCTATTGGTTGGAAATGGGTATTTAAAAAGAAATATGATTCCAATGCTAACATGCAAACTTTTAAAACAATATTTGTTGTCAAAGGTTTCAAACAAAGGGATGGGATTGATTATTTTGATACTTATGCTCCTGTAACTCAAATAAATTCAATAAAAATATTGGATGTGTTAGATTTAATTAATCATTTATATGTCCATCAAATGGATGTTAAAACTGCATTTTTGAATGGAGATTTAAATAAAAAAATTACATGGAACAACCAGAAGGGTTTGTTTTGCAAGGTAATGAAAAAAAGGTATGTAAACTGGTTAAATCACTTTATTTCCTTAAAAACCTCTGAAGCAATGGCATGAAAATTTTGATTCTATTATATTAAATGATCAGACAAACTCTACAAAGTGCAGACTCCATATAAGGATTCAGAGCAGGTGCATTCGCCAAAGCAGAAGCTAAGCTGATTTTTCAAAGAGGGTATGACATTGCCATCGGGACCAGCCTGTGCTTGCATGGGAAGCCTAGCTGAACAAGCCATGCGAAGGTGGAGTGCTGATATCACGATGAAGAATCTGAGGAGGAGCAGTTTCAAGTATAGTCTATATATTTCCTAAGATAATCTTTAAGCCTACGGACCTTGTAAGGGTTCCCCCTCATCCCTTGAAAGGGGGGTTATCAAAAATCAATAAAAAATTAGGCCTTCGGGCCATTCAGACAATTGGTTCTTTAATTTATGCAATGTGCATTGTACTAGACCTGATATTGTTTTTTACAATATGTAAAATGAGTAGATATACTAGTAATCCAAGTGTGGATCATTAGAAATATATAACGAGAATCTTTGGACACTTGATTAAGATCAAAGATTAAATTTTACACTATAATGATTATTTGACTGTATTAGAAGGATGCATTGATGCAGGTTGGATTACTAGTATTGGAGATAATCAATCTACATCTGGATGGTTGTTTAATCTTGGAGGTTGTTTTGTTTCTTGGGTGAGCAAGAAATAAACATGTATTTCACATTTGATCATTGAGTTGGAACTTATTGTTTTAGCGATAAGTGGGAAAGAGACTGAGTGGGTTAGGGATCTATTATTAGATATTAATTTGTGGCCTAATACAATGCCTCTTATTTCTATTCATTGTGATAATGAAGCAACACTATCACGCACATGTAGTCACATGTATAATGGGAAGTTTAGGTATATAAGTTTGAGATAAAATTATGTGAGACAATTGTTATAAGATGGTACCATAACAATTGTCTATGTGAAATCGTGTAAAAAACTTGTGAATCTGTTTTAATTGTATCGGGTGGTAACCATGACCATTTATGTACTCATTGTCATCTCTAAATAATAATATATATTAAAAATAAATAAAATAATAAAATATATTCCATCATTCCGAATAAACTGATTCAACAATCATAGCCTTAACAAGATGGTACCATAACAATTAGACCGACCCATACTCGATTTAATTGTATCTTGTGGTAACCATGTCCATTTATGTACTCATTATCATCCCTAAATAATAATATGTATTAAAAATAAAAATAATAAAATATATTCTATCATTCAGAATAAACCGATTCAACAGCCACAACCTTAATCGGTCAACTCTTCGTAGAATTGTTGGTTTGGTTCTTCAAAGGCAACCAAGTTCACTCCCACCCACCCATGTCAGCCATCGTCCCCGCTAGCATATGCGCTTCGCCCCGCATACGCCCAAACGACCGTCGACTGCCATGCACACGCCTGGCAACGGCTTCACCACCTGTCGTTTCGCGCTTGTCCGACGATTCTTCACTTTCAACATTTATGTTGTTGCACCTTTCTTCCATCACAGAGCACCGCCTCGATCCTCATCATCCAGCAGAAGCGTCCCTGCAATAGCGAGCCTAATCGACAACGAGATCGCCGTTGCCCGTCATCTTGTGTTTGTCGCCATCTCCATGTTGGATGTCACCAACGACCGCCCTTAATGCCAGATGACACCCAATTAACTTGATCGGTTAATAATAATAATAATAAAGTTTACAACATGCCTAAGGGAATAAAATACATCCAAATTGGATATCCTTGAGATACATCCAAAACTCATCCTATCCTAACCACTTGCAAACCTCACCCCACCCAAACTTGGGAAGTCTTATCAAAGACCTATCAACCGCAACTATGCCACGTGGAGCAGCAATAATAATAATGATAAAATTACCCTTATCAACCGAGGGCTTGAGAGAAGGATGGTGAGCCAATGATGTAGAAGGAAAGGTCTTCGGGCTGCGATTTACCACCCGCGATTATTATGAGTTAACTTCTAAATTTAGGCGTTAGTGTTGTTGAAGTGGAGGGATGGTAGTTAATGGGTTGAATTGGCAGACCTCTAGGAAATCTCTCTGGTTGTCCTCCCAAGCAAACCATCCCTCCTAGTACTCCTTTCACTGTTTACCGGACACCATCTTTCTTCTTCCCTACCGGTCTTTCTTGAAGTACAAGCAACGGCTGAAAATGGTGAGTACAGAGATGATCAGGACTGTCATCGGCCTTACTGGTGGGTTTCCTTAGTGATCGTATATAGTTTTCCACATTGATAATTCACCACTTTGTTTTTCTTATGTTTGTTACATGTTTGCGGGAAATGTCATTTCCTTCTTCCTATTCATCTCACCCGTGTATAAACAAAAACATATAAACAAGCCGCTGTTCATGTATAAAATCATAGTCAACCGCAATGGTGTTGTTGAATGCAGGCCGACGTTTTGGCATATAGTGAAGGTGAAGACGGTGTCGGTGTTCAGGCTGAACCCATACGTGGCTACACTGCTCAATTGCATGATGTAAGTGTGGTACGACCTCCCCCTCTTCCACCCGGGCTCCATCCTCATCTCTACCATCAACGGAGTCAGCATTGTCATCGAGATCACCTTTCTCACCATCTTCCACCTCTACTCTGCATGAGCGAAGGTCTACCCTGGGTAGGGTGAGCATCATGTTCTGCATCGGCATGTACGTCTCTCCACTCACCATCATGGTACGTACTTTGTCCATTAGTTGCCACTCAAATGACATGAAATCATACACACCCATCCCTAGTGCACATATACTTGCACAGCGCAGAAGCGAGTGATACAAATGAACAGCATCAAATTCATGCCCTCTACCTTCCCTCACCATCCCCTCACCATCATGGTACGTACGTCATCCATTAGTTGCCACTCAAATGATATGAAACCATACACAACCATCCCTCATGCACGCATACCTGCACGGCACAAAAGCGGGTGATACAAATGAAGAAAAATCAAGTTCAAGCCCTCTACCTCTCCCTCACCGGCTTCCTCGACAGAGTCATCGGTACCATCTACACCCTGCTTCAAACAACCTACTATCGAACAACCAAGTGGGATGAAGGCGAAGAAGAACAGAAGCCCAGTGAACTCGAACTCCACAGAGCCTGATACTCGCTGCTCTTGTTGGCTCGGACGTCAGTCAATTTTACCAGGGCCCGTGAGAAGAGTAAAATTTTAGATATCACTAGTGAAAAAATTACAAGATTGAGCCCCTCTGGGTGAAATGGTCTGCAATTTGTTCAACCAGCAAAACAGCGTACTGAATTGGACACAAAACCAGACACCATCCAAATTCAGATGTTTAGTCTGGGAGAAGCTGCTCGTTGTCAGCCTCCCCATCTTGCTCGACTTGAGGTTTTGAGGATGCCGGGCCTGCACCAGGAGCCTGTTTCTTCTTGATTCCACTCACAATATCATCGATCCTCAGAATCATACAAGCAGCCTCAATGGCTGTCTTGAATGTCTGTGCCTTCACATTATAAGCATCCCATATCTGGAAACAAAATCAGATTCATTAGCACATGCATATATATATATGTGTGTGTGTATGTTATGTATAATGTGAAGGCATGTGTTCATTTACATCAACGTTTTGAATGTCTGTCCCTTTACATTTCATATTAAATATTGACTAAGGGGGGGCAAACCTTCTGCTCTTTCATATCAGCAATGGCACCGGTAATACCGTCTATTCCAATCCATGTGTTTTCACCTTTTGCATGCTGCAATGGACAAAGAAACAATAGCAAGATTATCTGCAAGTGTTTGAATATAAAATGGGAAAAAGCATGAAATGAGACTGAACTGCATAACAATGTAATCATAAATCGATGACAGAAAGGGGAAAGGGGAAATGGGCACAGGTTACTTGCCTTTCCTTGTAGAGCAGTCATAGTCCTGATCACATTAACACCACAATTTTGTGCTAAGGTTCGGGGTATTGCCTCAAAAGCAACCGCAGCAGCTTCGTAAGGCCACTGTTTAGGAAGAAACCAAACACAAAAATCATGAATCACTCCAGGAATAATGAACTACAAATCAGTGCCTTGACGTTTAAAGCAAAAAATTAGAAGCAACTAAACCTTCTCAACGCCTTCAATAGATGAGCTCTTCTGCTTCAAAGTGGAAGACACGGTCATCTCAGTGGCACCACCACCAGGTACCAGCTTTGGATTCTTGAGAATGTTTCTTGCTACGGACATAGCATCCTGTCATCCAGGGTTTTTTATCAAAAAAAGACATGTCAGCAATCAAAATCCCAGTTCCATATGAAACCTTAGAATATTAGCTAAAAAACACCTGCAAATTCCTTTCCACTTCGTTTAAAAAATCCTTGCTGGCACCCCTTAGAAGAACGGTGCAAGCTTTTGGCTCTGAACACTCCACGATAAAGGAAAAAAACTGGTCTCCAATCTTCTTAACCTCAAAAAGCCCAGCTTTCGTTCCCACATCCGATTCTTGAAGTTCATCGGGTCTGTTTACAATAACAGCACCACAAGCCTTTGCTATCCTGTTATTGTCCATTTTTTTCAAACGTCTGATGGCACTGACTCCAGCTTTGCTCAAGTAATGGCATGCCAGATCACTCAGCCCTTTCTCAGTGATAACCAGATCAGGTTTTAACTTTAGGATCTGCACACAAAGATTCTCAATGTACTCTTCCTCCATTTTCAGGAGGACTCCCCAGTCTTCTTCTCTCACCAACTCCGCATTTGTTTGATTCTCCCCTTTTTTATACTCCAGAGGACAATCGAGAAGAATGAGGCGGGGGTTCACAATCCTTCTTCTCATTTTTCCAGGGGTAACAACATCTTTGTCGAACATCACCCCTTTAAGAACCCTGGAATCCTCCAATTGACCACCAGGGACTTTTTCAACCTTTATGTACTTCTTGATGTCAACCTCTCGCAAACCCTGACCAACGTCCACGCCAACTGTGGTTGTGGCATCAAGTGCTAAATCCTAAAAGATTTTCAGCAAATTAATATCAGAAAATCGTATAAATTATAACAGATTTTCAAATACTGATCTGAAAATAAAAGGGTGAGAGGGTTCTTGAATAGAGAGAAGTCCAAGCTCAAGCACGGTGAAAGCATACATACAGATATTAGATCCCCGAACTGGCTAGTAAATTTTGTGCCAATGCAATTCTTTACCAGTCCAAGCATTGCAGCACCTACAAAAAGTCAAGAACCACAGCATGGAATAGTGTGTCATGGTCCAGGATTTAAACGGGGAATATTGAGCAGTACTTACGATCATTCACGTCGATATGTATCGCAATCTTGTCAAGCGCTGCAATTGCATCCTCAAGAGCTTTGTTGTAGGCTACAAAATCAGATCACTTTTTAAGTATAAACAGTAGCAAAAATTCAAAAAATTAAAAACATCAATTGTAAAAGAGCAGCTTTTGACATATTAATGCATACCTCTGCAAATTACTGTAGGGTGATATTTGTTGTCAATGAAAGCTTCTGCTACATGAAGCATCTCGCCAGCTAGAACAAATTTTCACTTCAACAATCAATATGACTTATAAGCTCAAGGAAAGCCATACATTATGATATACAACAGAAGAACAAAAAAAAGAAATGCACCAGGGATTAAAAGAACAGCAGTATTGACACAAAACCTATAGCAAGCAGGCAAAACAAGCAAGCTCGTATTCTTCCACAATCATGCTGCTGGATCCAAGGCAAACTCCATGTATCCAGATATCCATTCAAAAGTCTTTCTAAGGCCTACCCAACCTCACCGCAACTCAAACAATAAACTAGGTTAAAAAAATTCTATTCCAAAATCCGGGATTGAGAACTTTGAAGTAGAACAATTTTATTCCATCAACCAATCATAATGAAAAGAAAGATAATTTAAATTGTTATTAATAAAAAAATTATAAATTAATAATTAATAATTTCAACATATATTTAATCAATCCACTGCTTAAAACAAAGGAAAGGAATACTATTTCTCTTTCGCACTGTCGGGATTCTCACAATCAAATGGAACCTGAGGGGTCATTTGGATAATTCATTAATAGAATTGAATGAAATGGAGAAAAAAAAATGACGCTTGGTACATAATGAAAAGAAAGGTAATTTAAATTGTTATTAATAATAAATTTTTATAAATTAATAACTTATTAATTATTAATTAAATCATGCTTATTTTATTAAAAAATATTGATAATAATTATTTGTATTGATTTCTTATTTATTTTATCATTTTATTTAGTTATGTATTATTATTATTGTCGTTGGCATCCAAGTGAGAATGGTATTGGATAGTGTTGGATTTGTTGTCAACAGTGATGGCCATGTTGTTGGCACCAAAGTATGATGTTCCGGAAGTAACAACTCTGAAGAGGTCTGGCTGTATCAGAATGAAGACATTCAGAGTAGGCGCTGAGAATCTGGAAGTAACATGGAAGTTCCGGAAGGTCCAAGGGTAACCAGTCTGCCCAGAAGATGTGCTAGAAGTAGGGCTGAAATTCCGGAAGTCATCCAGAAATGGAGCTGAAGCTGATGTTCCGGAAGTTGTGCTTCCGGTTTAGATTTGGGAGATTTCTATGACTAAGAGCATCTCCAATGTATTGCACCATATTGGAGTAAGGTTACTCCAAAATGGTGTATGAATAGTAAAAAATGGTCCAAAGCATTGCCCCATTTTTTACACGGAATGGAATATTATTCTGTGAATATTTTTATTTTTTAATGAAATATAACCATTTATTATGCAAATAAATGGAATAAAAATGTAAGAAAAATAGGGATAGTGCATCTACAGTGCAGCACCAAATTTGGCGCTGCTTTGTAGCAAAACAACATTTTTGGTGTTGGGGATGGCGTTTGTTTAGCCATAGTTATTTACAGAGCATGGCGCACAACAGCGACAAGGGCCCCCAGCGCGAATCGCACGGCGCGGCGCACGACAATATTAACTTGTGATGCACAAAAGAAGTGTATACATATAATATTTGTCGATAATAACAAATAATAAATTATACAATATATACATAAATATAAAATATTTGTCAATAATTCATGTCATACATTAAAAAACAAATGAAGTCAACAATGACACCAACAATTAAATATTAAAAACCATATATATCAAAAAATCATATATCTCAATTCTTGAAATATATTAAAAACCATATATCTCAAAAAACAAAGTTGGGTCATTCCTTTGACTTGCCTTAGATATTTTGAAATAAATCACAATTCCTGAAATATATAAAACAAACAATTAAATATTAAAAACCATAAATCTCAAAAAAATAATAAACAAAAAAATAATAAAGCAAAACATAAAAAAAAACAGGAAGAAAACATGGAAGTAAAAATAACAAGAGTAACTCGAAAAAAAATGAGGGACGAACAACAAATAAAAATGAATTAAAAACAAAAAAAAAGTTATTGGTTTGCACAAAAGGTGCGCTTGCCCTGGACAACATCGCGTATCTGAGTTGCAGTGGTTGAGGGAGCTCGACTGGGTTGTGGTAGGCGGGGTGGCAACGGTCAAGGGATCTCAGCTGGGTCGAGGAAGTCGATGTGGTCCGACATCGGCTGAGTCGCTGCGCTCATGGGAAGAGTGGAGTGTTACGTAGCGTCAGAAGGGGAGGTCACTGTTTGACCTCAAAAGAGGTATTTTCAATCAGAGTGTACAAGTAGGCAGGTTAAAAAAATGGAAAAAAAATCATAAATAAAAAAGATGCAATGACACACGTTGCGCCACTGCGCACCATGGTGCACGCCATAGTGAGTCATCTTAGATGAGCCATGGAGAAGACATGGCGCAGCACACCACTGCCTGGCGCTAGCCATTAATAACTATGGTTGGAGCGCCTATCTCACACAAAAATGGTCTACATTGGAGATGGTCCAAGGGAGATTTCGTAAGAATCATCCCACAACAACATAAGGGTCTTCCCTTTGGTTATCTTTGATGAAACGAGGAGTTGATGAAGGTCACACCATACAAAAGACCGTGGTGATTGTGTAACATGGAAAGGATGAAGACCATGTTGTGTAGTAGAAAACCACGTCGTGGTGATTGCGAAGAGGCGAGAGGTTTCACCACGCCACGGTGGCTGCAAAACGGTGAGGTTTTTCACCACACCGTGGTGAATGGCGCTTTGCTTTGAAGATTTCCCTCTGCGAAATGAGGAGCAGGAGCTTAGGCGTTGTGTAGGCCGTGGTGGAAGGCACTAAGTGGAAAATGGTCAACTAATGGAGAGCAAGTCGTGTTGTGCATCAGAAGGTTCCAGACACAGCAGAAATGTGCGATGGGTCGTGCCCAACTTTGATTCTTGTCATAATCGATGATTAATCCAAGATTTCCGTGACGATAAACACCGTGATCAACGGAATTGAATCAAAGAAAACAGACAAGAGATAAAACGCCAAAACCAAACGCGGGATCATCACATATTATTTATAATTAATTTAAGCAATTAAGGAATTATCTTGCGTGAAATTTTTTCTTTGTTGATGGATCTAACAATGGATCTACGTCGTACCATCATTGCGTTGTAGGAATCAAGGGCAAATTCCTTTTAGCGGTGATCCACACGTGTTCCACAAATCTCCGAACATCCCCATAGGAATCTTCAGATGCTAGCACAGCAAATCCTAACGCTTGCGTCGATCACTTTTGATCGCCTCGAGAATCTATTCCAAAGGATTCCCCTTGATCTCTCTAGACTTGAGAGTGGATGGTGGGGGAAGATCGTTCTCTGCTCTTGGGAGTGTTCTTGGAGAGGGAGCTCTCTAGGGCTTGAGAGGATTCTCTCCGACTATCGTTGTGCACAACACAAATGGAATTGGTTCTCTGGAAAAAATAATATAATTGGGTTTATAAGCACCTAGGATTAGAAATAAATAATTGCACAAGTGCTCTTTAATTTTTATTTAATTTATGTGGAACCCCGTGTATATAATAATAATAATATTATTTATCAACATACGCTTAACTTGCGAATTGAAATTAAATATTATTTATTCAAATAATATTCAATATATATTATTTCACACTGGACCATTTAACTTGAGTCACAATTCCTCTGTAATATTTATCTGGCCTCGATTAATGACTATTTATTTAATAAATAAATATCAATGCATTATTCGCCAATAAATAAAAAAATACTATATTCACTAAATATAAAATAAATATTTATTAAATATTTTGCCCGCATAATATTATCTTGAATAACTAGTGACGAAATATATGCGATCAAGCAAACATGAATAATCATTAAACCATGTGCGGGATTAATATTTATTCAACTTGGTAAATAATAAATAATAATATATTATTTAACTGAGATTCTGGATACACTTAGTGTGGGACCCTCTAGGCCTCTTTCTAAGTGGCATTAGCCGAAGCATCCTAAAGTCCAAGGTTAGAATCTGGCAACACGCCAAGGCACCCATAGAAAAAGTTAATATCGCAACGATATAATACCTCATACGAGCGCTCATTGTGTAATATAATCTCTTTATGACGAGATCTCTAATCAAACAGGTTGCATGCTGGTGTCATCAACGTATGTGTTTGATTTCTCTTTCTTTGAATTTTCGAAAATCGAACTTGCCTATAGAACACCATGGCTACGGATTTATTTAGCCTATATCATTTCCATCAAAAGGCCTTAGATATCAACTTTCGTTCAAGACCAGAAGAGACAAATCTTTTCTCGCATTATTCATTAATACAATATTACTAATGACGCACCCAACGTATCTCACCTCGCCGCGAACATATGGCATCACGATTATAGTCAATACATCAAAGTACGTGAATTATAATACTCATTAATAATAATCTTAAAGTCTAAGGATCAATACACATGTCAGCAGATAAGAACATTCAATGACATAAATGTGGATTTTCTACTGACAAGTCTCGTTCTCATTCGGCTAAAAAACATATATTTAAGAATATTGTCATGGCACTTCTGGATTCTTATCATAGCAGAGAACTGTTATGACCTTTTAGTGAAACAGGTACTCTTAGGACATTATCACATACTATGCTACACTGAAGAACAATCATGATGTGATAAGGAATTTATTAATATTCAAAATTATGAATACGTGATATAATAAATGAACAGAAGTTGATTTTAGGGCATCAACTCCAACATCATCGTGGTGGATTTCAAGATTCCAACAGGGAGGCGCGCTGATAAAGCCCAAGTCCCGGCAGGGGTGTGAATATCTTTTTAAGGAGATTTTGTTAATCAATTAGGGAGGGAGAGCATTCGGGGCCACATGGAGGGTGGGGTTGTTAGTCTGTTAGGGGTGGGGGTCGTTATAGGGAGAAGGGGGGGGTGAAAGAGTGGGCAGGGAGGGAGGGAATATTCTTGAGGATGGTTGGCGGTTCGGCTGAGGCTTGGGTAGGAGTGTTAGGTGTTGTAAAAATGGGTGCCCTAGACCCAACTTGAACAATATTTTTGATTACGATATCATGTATACAATGAGTTATGCATGATGTTCACTCAATTAGGGGGATAGGGATCATTAGGACCCACATGGAGGGGGGGTTGTTAGTCTGTTAGGGGTGGGGGTTGTTATAGGGAGAAGGGGGTGAAAGAATGGGCAGGGAGGGAGGGAATATTCTTGAGGCTGGTTAGGCGGTTCGGTTGAGGCTTGGGTATGAATGTTAGGTGTTGTAAAAATGGGTGCCCTAGACCCACCTTGAACAGTATTTTTGATTACTATATCATGTATACAATGAGTTATGCATGATGTACACTTGCCATGATAGTGTTGATATTTTTGTGTCCACTATTTATATGGTAATATCCTTATATTACTTATTGTATCAAAAGATTATAACAGTCTCAGGCTATAATGAGAACCTCGAAATACTATGACATAAATCTTAAACATACGTCATATTGTCTAGATACATCATTCTGACTGGACACAGATGATGTATGACTATCAGGTGTTGAGGCTCATAAGCATTGACTTCACATGAAATTCGCACTTGGTGATCTAAAGTGGATGAGATCATGAGAATTGATCCGCTAATAGGAACATCACATGTTTCAGGTGTCATTGGTAGTTCCTATCTACGAAAATGTGTAATGGTCTCCTGATTTGAGATTATTATTAGTATATACTATTTGATCATGTACTTTGATGCAAGACGAAAACTATGGCATTGATGTCGTAGCGAGGTAGCTTGCGTTGGATGCGTCATTGATGGTATTTTCCGATAGGAAGTGATATCTCAAGCCTAGTTGATCGAGATGATAGTGTCTTCACTAAATCCGTGACCATGGTTGAAGAAGGTAAGTCTATGTGCATCCTGTTTTATGAGACATCGCGAGACAAAGAGATTATATTACACGGCGTGTGTTTGTAGGAAAGGTTCTCGTTGCTATGACTATACCTTATCTCTTTGGGGCCTTGATGGATAGCTAGACTTCGCTCCTGATCTGTGAATAGTATCCACTGCTATCGAGATAACGGCCTCAAGGGTCATACACATAGCGTATTCAAAAGTCTGAGTTATTCTAATGAATAGGAGTATGGGACATGGGGGAACCGAATAATGCCCGAGAATATGCGATCGTCGAGTAATAAATAAATTCATTATTATTTGAGTATAGAATAATTGGAGTTGAATTTATTTATTTAATGTATTTACAAGTATTAAAGTAAATAAATGAAAAATATTTAACGAACATATATTATTTTAATATTCAAGATTGGTTTAATATTTGTGGGGATAACGAGTTAAGTTAAATGGCACGTTTTTATCATATAATATATTTATTATATTACAGGTAAGTGATAAAAATATAGATGACGTTTAAGACATAGATAATTGGTCATAACACGTCATTTATGGTTTATTTAGTGATTAATGAATATTCAGGGGTCGAGGAGCCATTTTCAAGTATTGTGCACCTTGTTATATATAGAGGAGGAGGCTCTCATGAGAGGAAATATTCATCGCGTGATTTTGAATCTCTCTCCTCTCTCGCTTCCTAGAGAGAGAAGCTCTCGATCCAAGCAACCAGACCATGCTCTTCTTCACGCATCGAAGGAACATCGATACAGTAATCGTCGGGACGTCAAAGGTATCGTCAGAATTTCGTGCTAACACCTGAAATTCAACGATCGGCACTCACAAAATTTTGAAGCACATGTCGACAATCTAGAGAGATCCGGCTTCAGTTTCTTCAAGCAATGGTCGTCGGCGACAAACGATTGACGAACGCTGCTTCAAATCCATCGAGGTATTTATTCGATTTAATTCATGTGCTTAATTCATTCGCGCAAGATACTTGGGTTATAACCGGGCAGCGTTTATGATGGCGATGATGTGATGACGTCAATCCCAGCATTAAAATTTTAAATTCCCAATCTTTCGGGCTTTCAATGCGTGTTTGATACCAACATTAGGCGCCTCTCGAGTTACTGTTCTCTTCATTTCTCTTCTTCTTCCCCCGCCTATAATTCTTGTTTATGTTGTTTTTATATAAATGCAAAGGAAACTTCTTCGGGCACGAATTCTTATCAATTGATCTTACGTGTCGTTCTTCCTCTATTAGCTCACGTCCAGAGGAGTCACGCACTGTCGCTTCTTCACCACAACCTGTTCCAAGGAGGCGCGCACAGTTAGTTTTCTTCACGAACGGAAGAGGCGCAATTTGCCGATATTCAAAGGAGTCGCGCGCTGCCAACTCACGACCAAAGGCGACGCACACGACGAGGTGGCGTGCACTATCGACTTGGACCCAAAGGCGTGCGCACTTTCGGGGACGACCAATCCTGTAGGATGACAGTTTTCTGCTATTGTTGCATACGGTCCTCTGATGCCGCATCTTCTCGGGCGATGCGACCGAATCCTCCGACCGCACACTATTGTACGTTCGAACACACACGCACGGTCGGCTTCGTTCCCCACTGGTGCAATGGAGACTCGAAAACAAGCTCAACAGGAATACCTCAACCAGCGGTTAGGGAGATTTGAATCCCTTCTCATAAACTTGGTGATGACAATAGAGTTACTCTGAATCAGCGGACCTGGGAGCAAGAGCAATTAGAGATGGCTGAATTCCGGAAGGAATGGGTTGAGCTCCGCAAAATGGTCACAGAGTCCTGCGCCACTTAGAGAAGGCGTCGCCGCATGCAGCAAAATGTCTGACATTTGTGACGGAGCCCTCGACCTCGTACGCGGTTGAGTCAGGCGTCCTCATCAATTGGGGGGGGACTCCACCTCACATCACCGTGGGACCCGATTAGCACACCGCTGCAAAACAAGTGAAACTCTCAATGTTCGAAGGAAGAGACCCACAGGCTGGATCACATGAGCTAAAATGTACTTTTGAGTCAACCAGACTTCGACGACACTAAGGTACCACTTGCGTAGATTAGTATGGAAGGTGTTATACTCCACTTGATCAACATGAAGGATGTTCATCCGGGAGTATCTTGAACAACATTCAAAGAGAAGCTCAGGAAACAGTTTAGTGAAATGGAGATCCAAAATCCTTACAAGGAATTGATTGCAATGCAACAGACAGGGTCGATCCAAGAGCACATTGAGCAATTCGAATATCTGGCATCAGTGTTACCCCGCCAATTTGAGTTGCAAGACGTCAAGTATTTCTTGCATGAACTCCAAGAAGACATTCACAGTTGAGTCCGCGTCCACAACCCCAAGACTCGATTGCATGTCATGTGGTTAGCTCGTTGTGTGGAGCTCGCCATCAAAGGCGGCGTGGGCACCACCTGACCATCCAGACACACACCTGCAGAGTAGGGCCACTCCCCAACCAGTCAGTCGAGGGGAGGCTGCTAGGATAGAAGTTCAATGAAAGGCTCCAAATGAGACACCTCCAGACGGGTGTGGCGTTCGGCACCTGAAGTCACAAGAATGGGAGGACCGCCGAAAGCAAGGGCATGTGTTTAAGATGTGGGCAACCCTATATCTCCCTACCCCAGTGGGCCTCGGGTGGTCCTGTTGGGAGAAGATAAAGAGGAAGAAGATTAAGAGGGCGTTTATGTTAGGAGTGTGGGGTGTGGGATGGCAGAGTTTGGAATAAGTGAGTAGGTTGTTGGGGGTTGTCCAGGTGTGGGAGTGATTACTACTGAGGGTATATTTGTATTTTCCCTTTTATTAGTCTGTTGTGTTGCCAGCTGACAGTTGTAGTTTTAGGGTGTTTGTTGGTTGTCCTGGTGGAGTATTAAAAGAGGGACCAGCTGGAAGGGAGGGGGTACGATTCATGTTTTGGGATTTTCCAGCAACACCAGCGGAAAGGGGCTTGGACGTTGGGTCATTCCATCTAGGGCTTAGAGGAGTGGTCTTCCACGGGTTTCGCTCTATCTTTTTTCACTTCTTCCTCTTCTTTCCCTTTTCTACCTCACTACTGTAATTCCTATTTTTTGTTGCTTAATGCAGTGTTCCATCCGAATTACTGCTACGTTTTCTACCTTCTTTTCTCTCTCAATTTTATTCCTAACAATTTGATGACTCCATTGGGGAATCATGTTAGTTGGAGAGAGACGCCAGCGTTGGGGAACAATCGATCGCGAAGGAGAGTGAGACTCGATCGATGGTTGACAAGAGGTGCGGAAGGCGCAATCATTGCTAGAAAGAAAAAAAAACAGAAAACTGTTGCGGAGGATTTCCTCCTCTCTAACTAGCTCCTACGATGCGATCCACTATCAATCGAGTTTGCTGCTAGGGAACGCGCAACTATTTTGGAGGAGGCAACCGTTGGGAAGTCGCGAGTGCGGCTGAAAAAATTCTGAGGCAAGAAGGTACATAGCTGGATATTCTGTGAAAGGCTATCAAGATCACCTTATTCTCTGGATGCAGACAAGGATGGAAAACATAGTGGCTTCCATCGAAACAGTTACAGACAGTTTATATTGGAAGAAGTCCACTATGAATGAAAGTTTGGAAAAGCCGGTTCAAGAGCAGTCTGAATACCAGCAGGCGCATTTTCAGGTGCGTGGTATGGAAGAGCGGGTGATGGAGAAGCTCGAGGGGAATGTGTTGCAAGAGGAACAGAGTATAGATTCTGGAAAAAACAAAGTATGGCAGCTGTTGCGAAAAAACGTCAGAAGCAACGAAGCAAAGAACGGATCACAGAAGAGTAAAAGGGAAAAAAATGAACAAGAACGCAGGGATTTACGTGGTTCGGAAATAATCCCTACGTCCACGGAGAGGCAGAAAAATCACGATAATTCAGGAGCACAATTTACACGAGTTTCGCACACACACACAAACCCTAACCCGAAAATGGGCTAATGAAGAGGACAAAGCACTATTCCACCAACCTCAGAAAGTCCGTAATGCTACAGTGAAAGGCGGCCACCCAAGTAAAAAGTGCTCCAGTGGCTGCCGGCTGGAAGTCCAAGGAGCTACACTGAATGGCGGCTGGAAGTCTGTGTCGCTACAGTGTCTGTCGGTGTCGGTGTCGGTCGGTAAGCTCTGCTACAATTCCCCAACCGAAGCCCCGGAACAGGGGTGCGTTGCCCCTGCAACCCCCCAACGAGCTAACCACGGAGCACGACCCACGAAAGTTGCAAATTGGTGCGCAGTACGGGCCACAAGCATTCGGCCCAACCGGGTCGGGCTACACCAATACAACAGCAGCTACAGTGATTGCGTGCGGAGGTAGAAGCGGAAATATGGTAGACAACAGCAGACAATGTGGAAGCCTGTATCCGGAAGATGTTGGTCTAGCTGTAGGTAAGAGGGGTAAAATGAAGAGTGGAATTACCTGTGTTTGCATGAGAGAATCCCTAAGGCTGGATCAGGATTTTGGGATAGCAAGCAGCAGCTTGTGCCAACTGCACATGAGGTAGTTGAGGGAGATAGTGTGCAACAGAAGATTATGAAGCTGAGACCGAAGCTCTCCCGCATCACACCATTCAGGAAAGACCAGACAGTGAATATTACAGCCAGGAAAGTGTTGGGAGCAGTACCAGTGATGCCGCAAAACACATGTTGGATCCTTTGGTTGCTTGCACCCCACAGTTTTGTTCGAAGGTTGCCATACAAGCAGTTTTAGATCAAACGATTGCTTGTAATCATGGAGACATTTCATTTGTTCAAGAAAAAGACAGGAACACACCAAAAGAAGATACCACAGATTATGGAGTTGAAAGACTTGGGAAAGCGGTGGTGAGTTTGATGAGTTTCCAATCCGGCCATGAAAAGAACAACATAGTAGAACTTCCAGAGCGGATTGGAATCTGTTAAACCCACTTTTATTATTTTGGGTAATTCCGAGTCCCACATCGGAATACTCCTGTTTGTATTCCTCTTTCTCAATCAATAAAAGAAGGTCTCCGCTTCACCTTGAGGTAAGGGGGTTTCCCATTCTACATGGTATTAGAGGGAACCTATTCCTGAGCCCCCCTCTAGATTTTTTTTTCCTCCCCCTAAGTGGCACCCCTCCCTCTTGGGTCTACCCTACGCAGCCACCCCCCTCCCTCCTGGTCTGCCCTACACGGCCCCTCCCATCCCATCCCGACGGCAACCCAGCGGCCCTCACACAGCTGCGCTCTCGCCCGACGACCCCAGCGGGTGTACTCCGCGCGACGGCCTGCCCTCCCAGCTCTCTCCAGGCACAACCCCGCCGCCTTGCCTCCTCCGCTGCACCGCCCTCCGACGTCCCGATCCCGACCCCACCCTCAACAGCAGCGCCCTTCCCAGAGGCGTGTCCTGGCCCGCTCTTCCCAGCGGCCATCCCAGCCCACCCTTCCCTCGGCGATTCTGGCAGCAGCCCTGCCTCGTCCTCTGTGCGGCCAACCGGTGCGAAACCGATCCGTCGGAACGGATCCCGTCGACCCTCACCCGACGGAACGACGCTTCACGCTCCGAAATTCATCCGGCCCCGGCCTCCAGCAGCTTCCCAGCGACACCCGACTCCCGCTCGATGCGGCTCCCACCTCCCGCGGCCCTGCTGCCCGACACACCTCCAGTCGTCCTCCCCGCGCTCAGCCCCACCTCCCATGGCTGTCCATCCACGCAGCCGCAGCACCGCGTGCGCGCCTCATTTCGTCGGCCTCCTGTACATCAGTTCGGCGCTACCCGGCCTGCCTCCCTGCGCTCTCAGCAGCACTCCCGACTTGCGGCACCCTCCATCGGCCTCAAACTTCTGTCGTTGTCACCCACATTTCCCATCATCCAGCACCCGTTACAAAACGACACTCTCGATAGAAGATATTGCCTGGATACAATCCTATCGGGCGACTGTGCCACCATCCTCTTCTCCAGCCCCCATTGCTCAGACTGACAGCTCTATCGCATGTGTCTCTCAACAACCCACAACATGGATGCTCGACTATGGTGCATCGGAACATCTCACAGGGGACTCTGGTGTGGTCACTACCTATCATTCGTACACCAGTGCCTCTACAATTACTATTGCAAATGGATCAACAATCCCCATCATCGGATTTGGCACATGCCACTTGACCCCGTCTATTCGCCTAGATTCGGTTGCTCATATTTCTTGTTGCGGAATCGTCGGGAGACACAACAGGAAATAAGAAAACGAAAGAAAGGAAAAACAGCAAATGAAGACGGCGATTTACGTGGTTCGGGAAAAAAACCCTACGTCCACGGGAGAGGTAGAATTTCACTATGATTCGGGAGCACAAAAATTACAGAGGATTTCCAACATGAAACCCTAGCCCGAAATGGGCTATAAAACAAATGGAGAAGACGATCACTATTCGAAAAAGTGGTCCGCGTCGCTACAGTGAACGGCGGCTGGTATTGTCAAAAGCGCTACAGTAAAGTTGACCCCGAAGTCCACACCGCTACAGGGTCTGTCGGTGTCGGTCGGTCCGCACCGCTACAGTAAAGTTGACCCGCGAAAGTTGCGGGCCACAAGCATTCGGCCCAACCGGATCGGGCAACACCAATCCAACATTTCTCACAGTCCCTTTAATCTTCTCTCAATCAGCAAACTCACTAAAGATTTAAATTGTGCCGCTACTTTTACTTCTTCTTTCGATCTTGTTCATACCAATGTATGGGGTCCTTACAGGGTTCCGAGCCAGTCCGGGTACAGCCATTATATCACCTTTATTGATGACTACTCCCGCAGGACATGGCTTTACATGCTTCGTGATCGGTCTGAAGTTTTTCCTACCTTTCAGACCTTTTACAACGAAATTCATAATCAATTCTCCACCTCCATCAAATGTCTCCACTCGACAATGGACGGGAATATTTATCGACTTCCTTTCAGCAGTTTCTCAAGGATCACGACATCCTTCATCAGATATCCTGTCCTGATACACCTCAGCAGAATGGATTGGCGGAGTGGAAAAATCGTCATATTTTGGAAACTGCTCGTGCCCTCATATTCCACATGCAGGTGCCACTCCGCTTTTAAACCGATGTCATCCTGACGGCAACCTACCTCCTCAACCGACTCAGGGGAGACTCCTTTTAGGACTCTGTTCTCCTCTCTCCCTCCTCACTCACTTCTACTCCGTGTATTTGGATGTCTCTGTTATGTCTGTGACACTCGTCCCGGCCTCTCCAAACTCTCTCCCAAATCTCTCCGCTGCATCTTCCTCAGCTATTCGCGCACTCGACGCAGATATCGGTGCTTCTCTCCAGACCTACGGCGTTATATCGCCTCTGCTGACGTCTCTTTTGTTGAGAGTTCTCCATTCTCACTTCCCTCTCCCCAGCCAGATACTGACATCGATGATTGTCTTTCACTCATCATTCATCCTCCTCCAATGTCGCCTCCTCCTGCTCATCGGTTTGGTACGGTTTACTCCCATCGCCCATCGACTGTGCCCCCCGTACCGGCCAATGACATCGTCGTTCCCGCTTCGTTTGATGCTCCTGCTCCGGCACCAGACGACTTTCTCATTGCCCTCCGGAAAGGTACCCACTCTTGTCAGAGTACTCTATTTGTATCTTCATACAAGGGTCTAACAGCTCTGGAGACAGTATCTATTCCTCGCACAGAGGGTGATGCAAAATCTCACCCGAGATGGCTAGCAGCAATGCGGGATGAGTTGCAGGCTCTAGAAGAAAACCGTACTTGGGATCTTGTCCCTCTTCCAGCAGGCAAACAGGCGGTTGGCAGCAAATGGATTTACACAGTCATGTTGAATCCCGATGACACTCTCCATCGACTCAAAGCCCGCCTTGTGGCAAAGGGCTTCGCACAGACTTACAGTATTGACTATTTTGATACCTTCTCTCCAGTTGCTAAGATAGCCTCCGTTCGGTTATTCATCTCTGGCGGCTCATCATCATTGGTCTTTTCATCAACTGGATGTCAAGAATGTCTTCCTCCATGGATTTCTTGAGGAAGAGGTTTATCTGTGTTATTGGTGAATCCCCCTTACCTCAATGAGAGGTGGAGACGTTCTTTTATAGATGAGTAAAACAAATTACAAGGAGGGTAAGTCCGATGTGGGACTCAGAAATACCCATTAAACTTAAATGGGGTCCAACACTCCCCCTGACATGCCCAGATTGGATTGAGTCCCACAAAAAGAGATGACAAGACACAAAGACCATCTCATACTCCCCCTCAAGCTGAGCCATGGATGCTGTGAATACCCAGCCTGGTAGTGAGAGTCAATGCGAGCTCCTGGGAGGCTTTTGGTGAAGATGTCGGCAAGCTGATCTGCTGTCGGAATATGGCCAAAGCTGATATGCTGCTGCTCCAAATGGTGGCGAAGAAAGTGGCAGTCCACCTCGATATGCTTCGGCCGTTCATGGAAGACGGGATTCGAGGCAATCTTTGTGCCTGCCTGATTGTCACACCAGATATGAGCAGAGGCTTGCGTCGGGAAGCCGAGCTCATGGAGAAGATGACGAAGCCAGAGGATCTCAGTGGTGACCATGGCCATGGCGCGGTATTCGGCCTCTGCACTCGATCTGGAGACGACAGTCTGCTTCTTGTTGTGCCAGGAGATGAGGTTATCGGCGAAGAACACGGCGAATCCCGAAATAGACTTGCGGGTAGCGAGGCAAGCTGCATAGTCCGCATCACATAAGGCCTCAGCATCCAAATGAGCATGATGTGAGTACTTAAGGCCACGTGCAGGGTCTTTCTTGATGTATTTGGCAATGCGGAGGACAACATCCCACTGAGATCTTGTTGGATGCCCCATGAACTGGCTGACTTTGCCAACGGCACAAGCTATGTCAGGTCGCGTCATGGTGAGGTAGTTAAGTTTACCCACCAGACGTCGATAGCTCTCGGGATGAGGAAATGGTTTCGAGTCTGTATGGAGAGAGCATTCCCCAGGCTGAAGAGGAGTGTCCACTGCAGTTGTTGTGCTCAAACCTGCATCCTGCAAGATATCAAGAGCATACTTGCGTTGGCAGAGAGAGATAGTGTCCTCAGAACGGGAGACCTCGATGCCAAGGAAGTAGGTGAGGGGACCAAGATCTTTGGTGTGAAAGTGGTGGTGAAGATGCGCCTTGAGGTTGGCGATTCCTGTGGAGTCGCTCCCTGTGATGATGATATCATCCACATAGACCACCAAGAGGATACAGCCAGCAGGAGTCGTTCTGTAAAAAACTGTGTGATCCTTCATACTTCGAGAGAGGCCAAAATCAGTGACAACAGTGCTGAAGCGGCCGAACCAAGCACGAGGAGATTGCTTGAGGCCGTACAGAGAGCGGCGGAGTCGCCAGACTTGAGACTCGACGTCGGAGGCACAAAAGTCGGGTGGCTGTTGCAGATAAACTTCTTCATCAAGAAAGCCATGGAGGAAGGCATTCTTGACATCCAGCTGATGAAGATGCCAACGATGATGTGCCGCCAGAGAGATGAATAATCGGACGGAGGTCATCTTGGCCACTGGAGAGAATGTATCAAAGTAGTCCACCCCGTAAGTTTGTGCAAAGCCCTTAGCCACAAGGCGGGCTTTGAGTCGATGGAGAGTGCCATCGGGATTGAGCCGGACAGTGTAAATTCATTTGATGTCAACCGCCTGTTTGCCTGCTGGAAGGGGGACAAGATCCCAAGTATGATTTTCTTCCAGAGCCTGCAATTCATCCCGCATTGTTGCTAGCCACCCTGGGTGAGATTTTGCATCACCAACGGTTCGAGGAATCAATACTGTCTCCAGAGCTGACAGACCCCTGTATGAAGATACAAATAAAGGTGTACTCTGGCACGAACAAGTACCTTTCCGGAGTGCAATGGGCAAGTCGTCCGATGTCGGGGCAGGAGCATCGGACGAAGCGGGGACGATGGTGTCCTCGGTCGAGACAGGGGGTACAGGCAATGGGCGGCGAGAGTAGACTGCACCAAAATGATGATCAGCAGCAGCAGGGGGAGACACTAGTGGAGGGAGGATGATGAGGGGAAGACAATCATCAATGTCAGTGTCTGGATGGGGAGAGAGATGTGAAAAAGGAGAGCTCTCAACGAACGATACGTCAGCAAAGATGATATACCGTCGTAGGTTCGGAGAGAAGCATCGATAGTCGCGCTGAGTACGGGAATAGCCGAGTAATATGCAGCGGAGGGATTTAGGAGAGAGTTTGGAGAGACTGGGTCGAGTGTCACGGACATAACAGATCCAAAGACACACAAGGGAAGGGAGTGAGGAGGGAGAGAGGAGAACAGAGTCCGAAAAGGAGTCTCCCCCTGAAGGATAGAAGAAGGGAGGCGGTTAAAGAGGTGGGTAGCAGTCAGGATAGCATCGCACCAAAATTGGAGACACTTTCATGTGAAATAGGAGAGCACGAGCAGTCTCCAGAATATGGCGGTGTTTCCGCTCGGCCACTCCATTCTGTTGCGGTGTATCGGGGCAAGATGTCTGGTGAATGATGCCTTTATCCTTAAGAAACTGTTGAAGGGTGGAGGATAAATATTCTCGTCCATTGTCGGAGCGGAGACATTTCAGCGAGGTTGAGAATTGAGTATGAATTTCATTGTAGAAGATCTGAAAGGTAGAACATACTTCAGACCGATCACGAAGAAGGTATAGTCAGGTCATGCGGGAGTAGTCATCAATAAAGGTAATATAATACTGGTACCCGGGCTGGCTAGGAACCCTGCAAGGACCCCATACATCGGAGTGAACAAGGTCCAAAGGATTCGCGGCACGCGGGTCCAAGCGAGGTACAGATGTCACCCGATGATGTTTTGCAAATTTGCAGGGTTCACAATGGAATGAAATATTAGGACTAAATTGGAGGTAACGTTTATGGAGGACGGAAGCCGGTGGATGACCAAAGCGAGAATGAAGGTCAAGGGCACAGGCTGAGGTGGATGGGCAGGCAATAGGGTGTGGGATATCGAGTATGTACACCCCGGCCTGAAGATGACCTCGACCAAGTTCCCGATTTGTCGATCGCTCCTGAAACACAACACCAGAAGATGTAAAAATAGCAGCACAGTTTAAATCTTTGTTGAGTTGGCTGATGGAAAGAAGATTAAACTGGCTGTGAGGAACGTGAGCAACGGAAGGCAGACTCATAGATGGGGTCAAAAGGCATGTGCCAAAGCCCGCAATGGGGATTGTTGAGCCATCAGCAACAGTGATTAGAGAAGCACTGGTCGATGGATGGTAGGTAGTGAACAGACCAAAATCACCTGTGAGATGTTGAGACGCACCGGAGTCGAGCATCCAGACTGACGGTCGATGAGATAGGCAGGCGGTGGAGCTAGCAGGCTGAGCAATGGTGGCTGGATAAGAAAGTCGATGCTCAGGACAGGGTCGGGAAACCGCTGGAGGCGGACCGAGAGACCGCATCGGATGCAGGAGCCGAGAAGCGTCGGGAGACTGTCCAGTCAAACGTTGCCGGAAGTGTCGCGGGAGGGCGGGCCTGGATGACCGCATTGGATCCAGAAAACAGGAAACCCCTGGATTGCGGGAGGAAGCACCGGACTGGTGGGCCGCAGTCGCCCAGAGGGAGTCGCGCCTGAACAGAGGCGAGGCAAGGGGTGGTCACCTGGCAGGAGGACGACCGGAGGCGCCGCGAGGTGAGCTGTCGGCCTGGATCTGCTGCCAGTGGCCGCGGGAAAACCTGGTGCTGGTACGTCCGAAGGAGAGCACCGGCCTAAGGGGCACTCGGCAGAGCGGCTTCGAGCTGGAACGCCAGGAAGCTCCGACGCTGGTCAAAGGTCGCGGCGGGGAGGCACGGGCGGCGCGAGGTCGAACCAGGAGTCTGTCGGATGCTGGAGGAGCCGGTGGAGGTGGAGGTCGGCTGCTGGAGGAGCCGGCTGGTCTGCTCGCCGGGAGAAGTGGGAGCGGGAGCCGGCAGTTGCGGGGAGCCGGAAACCGCTTGTGGAAGAGTGCCGCCCGGGATGGAGCCTCCGGGAAGGGAGGTCGCCGGGTAAGGGAGGTCGCTGGACGAGGGAGGGTCGTGCTCGGGAGGGGCAGCGACGGAGGGTCGCCGGTGAAGGGAGTCGTCGGGCACAGGAGGGAGGGTCGCCGGGAGGAGACGCCGGTAGCCGCGCTGGGGCAAGGGTGCTTCTGGGCGAGGGCGCCTCTGGGCGAGGAAGCCGGGGCGAGGGCGCCGCTGGGCGAGGGCGCCGGGAGGGGAGCCGCGTCGGGAGAGAGGGCCGCCGGGAGGGGAGGCGCGCCGGGAGAGAGGCCCGCCGGGAGGGGAGCCGCGCCGGGAGAGAGGGCCGCCGGGAGGGGAGCCGCGCCGGGAGAGAGGGCCGCTAGGAAGGGCTAGGGCAGAGGGAGAGAGGCGGGGCCGGAGAGATCCGAGAATCCGCAGGAGAGGGAGGGTTCGGGATTAATTTCCCTTTGATACCATGTTATTGGTGAATTCCCCTTACCTCAATGAGAGGTGGAGACGTTCTTTTATAGATGAGTAAAACAAATTACAAGGAGGGTAAGTCCGATGTGGGACTCAGAAATACCCATTAAACTTAAATGGGGTCCAACAACCTGCAACAACCCCCCGATTTTTGTGCCTCCGGCGCCGAATCTCAAGTTTGTCGACTTCGCCGCTCTCTTTACGGCCTCAAGCAGTCTCCCCGTGCTTGGTTCAGCCGCTTTAGCACTGTCGTCACTGACTTTGGGTTCTCTCGCAGCATGAAGGATCACACTGTGTTCTACAGGACGACCCCCGCTGGCTGCATCCTATTGGTCATTTATGTTGATGATATCATCATCACCGACAACAACTCTGCTGGTATCACCCACCTCAAGGAGCATCTTCACCAGCACTTCCACACTAAGGATCTCGGTCCTCTCACATACTTCCTAGGCATCGAGGTATCCTATTCTTCGGACACCATCTCCCTCTGCCAACGGAAGTATGCGTTGGATATTCTGCAGGATGTTGGGCTGACACAGGCCACGCTGTGGACACTCCTCTGGAGACTGGGGAACGGTCTCTTTATGCCTCCTCGAAACTGTATCCACATCCAGAGCGGTACCGTCGACTAGTGGGCAAACTCAATTATCTCACCATGACTCGCCCGACATTGTCTGCGCTGTTGGCGAAGTGAGTCAATTTATGAAGCATCCGACCACCTCTCATTGGGATGTTGTCTTCCGCATCGCCAAATACATCAAACAGGATTCTGCACGTGGTCTTCGCTACTCCCAGCATCCTCATCTGAATATTGAGGCCTTTTGTGATGCTGATTATGTTGGGTGTCTTGCTGCTCGGAGATCTACTTCTGGGTTTGCCGTATTCTTGGCAGGCAACCTCATCTCTTGGCGCAGTAAGAAACAGATTGTCGTCTCCCGATCCAGTGCGGAGTCTGAGTATCGTGCCATGGCCACCATCACTACGGAGATCCTTTGGCTTCGACAACTCCTCCAGGAGCTTGGCTTTCCTCAGCAGACATCTGCACACATCTGGTGTGACAATCAGGCAGCCACCAAGAATGCTTCGAATCCCGTCTTCCATGAACGCACGAAGCATATTGAGGTGGACTGCCACTTTCTTCGGAACCACCTGGAGCACAATCATGTCAGTTTTAGCCACATCCCGATGGCAGACCAGCTTGCTGACATCTTCACCAAAGGCCTCCCAGGGGCTCGCCTAGTCTCGCTCATTTCCAAGCTGGGCATCCACAGCATATGTAGCCCAGCTTGAGGGGGAGTGTGTCTAGTCTTGTATGAGGCCATCTTTCTTTTTTTGTGGGACTTGTTGTCCAAGTTGGGCATGTCCAACTTGAGGGGGAGTGTTAAACCCTCTTTTATTATTTTGGGTATTTCCGAGTCCCACATCGGAATACTCCTATTTGTATTCCTCTTTCTCAATCTATAAAAGAAGGTCTTCGCCTCACCTTGAGGTAAGGGGGTTTCCCATTCTACAGAATCAATCCTATATAGACAGATGAGGCGGTCGGGATCGAGGCTCTAGTGCTGGCTGCTAGGGGTACAACAATTTTGAAGTCAACCAAATGGGGGGCAGAAACTTCCTTAGAGCAGGCGGGGGGTACAAAGAGGTAGTACCTACCGGAGTTCTCAATAACCACACTAGATTGGGCCGAGAAGCTAGAGAAGTTTGGGTGCCTTCTCCTGACATTGATAAGTTTGTTTCTACCAGAAGCAATGCCAAACGGAGCCAGATTCAGGGTTTTGCTGTCATAGATGTTCAAAAAAACGGTCGAGAGGTTGTCTTCCAAAGTTTCTGAGGCACAGAAAAAAGAATGCATTCCAGAGCAAATCAAGGAGTGCCTTAAGAAATCATGCTGCCATGACTGGGTTTTGGGGAAAAAATTTGCATCAAAGATAAGACAACTAGCTGCAGCTGCGGTAAAACTGCCAAATGAATTTGCTTGTTCTGCCAAAATTTCAAAAGGGAGTTGTGTTGTTGTTCTGAAGCAGGGTCGGTCATGCAGGAGCTGAGTGTGGGGTTTGTTGGCTCACATGCAGGCAGCTTGCATCAGTGACTGTTGGTGTCGAGGCAGAAACAGATGCACAAGAAGAAGATATTAAGTCTGGTTTGGATGAATTAAAAATGGATGAACAAGATTTTGTAGAGCCAACCTATATAATGTTTTCATCGAAGTTGTTAGGTGTCTGGCTGAATGATGCATTAGTCGGGGCAAAACAACCATATTGGTCTTTGTTGATGGTTTCAAGGACGGTGGCTCCAGCTGGGATACGTTACTGCTGGGATTTAGGGGGAGGACATTTTAGTTTTCTTTCAACACCTCAGTATTCCCGACAAAGTGCAGGGCAGACTGTTCTGTTAGTTGCTAACTATAGGGGGAGGACATTTTAGTTTTCTTTCAACACCTCAGTATTCCGGACAAAGTGTTGGGCAGAGTGTTCTATTAGTTGCTAACTATTCTGCTGCTGGTAGATACGGATATGATGATTCTGTCTTCAGATGGGGTTGTTTTCTTGATGTTAATATTTGTGTGTGGATAGTTGTTGCTGCTGCTGAACATTCAAAGGAGGCGCTAGTTCACCCTAAAGACGTGTATTTATCCGAGTTGCAGCAAAAATTTCAGAGGTTGTGGCTACAACGCAGGATTGCAAGAGAGGTGTTTTTCGAGGCTGCTGGTTGGAGATACCCTATTCTGATCTCACTGCAAAACAGGCACGTGCAATCTTTCAGAAGGCAGTTTCCTCAGCAAATTGGGTGTCACAGTTTCTCCAACTTTTCACCTTGAGGACAATATGGATTTGGCCAACAAGGATTAAAATCACAGTTAAGATTGCAGGGGGCCTAGCTTTTCTCCATGAAGAATCAAGACTCAAGATTGTTCACGGAGGCATTAAATTTACCAATGTATTTCTTGATAGTGAATTGGACTTCAAGATTTTTGGTTTGGCTTGGCTCACGGAGGAGAGGAAGACCCATATAAGCACTCAGATTGCTGGAATAGTACCGGAAGCCTTGCCACAGGAAGCAAGAACAATGCTGTTGCAGCTCAGGTGGATAAGCCTGATGGTTGTTGGCTGCAGGCCGCTAGCTGCTAGCTGCTGTGTCCTTGTGCCATATGGGGGTTGTGTTTTTCCCAGTGATGGAGGAAAGCATAAAGGATACTGCACAAAAGCTAGAAATACGACTGACACAAAAAATGACTGAAAAATGGGCTGGCATTTCATTTGCTCGAATGGCCGAGAATTTTGCACGCCCTGAATCATTTTTCAAAGCGGGCCAACCTTTCCAGTGTTGCAGAGACCGGGCTGTGTTTATGAAGGTCCATGTAAGAACCCGGTTTTTCACTCCGGTATGGAACCTTTAATTTTCGGTCTAAATCTTTACTCTGAACCTAATGTAGATGCCCAATGGGTTAGCAAAGATTCTGAGAGTGTCTGGGGCTTGTTTGGAGCTTGTTTGGAGCTCAGAACACCTCTTTTTAGGAAAAGAGGCCAAGTCGCATGGTTTGCGCATGGTTTGCACACGGTTTGCCTAACCATGCGGTTTGTGTTATTTTGGACAGTGGCATCTCGCATGGTTTGTGCATGGTCATGCGGCCTAACCATGTGAACCCCCCTTTTTCTCAAGCCAAGTCGCATGGTTTGCGCATGATTTGCGCACGGTTTGCCTAACCATGTTGTTTGTGTTTTTTTGGACAGTGGCATCTCGCATGGTGTGCGCATGGTTTGCGCACGGCCATGCGGCCTAACCACGCGAACCCCCTTTTTCCCAGGTTCGGGCAGAACCATCTCGCATGGTTTGCGCACGGTTTGACAAACCGTGCGGACAAACCGTGCGCAGGCTAAAAAACTATGTAAAATGTCTAAAATGCCCTTAATGATCTATTAATCCTCCTTCCTCCCTAATCCGAGTTTATGCGGGATTGACCTATTTCTCTCTCAATTTTGGGGTTTTTGAAGATCAAAGCTTGGAATCAAGAGATCTTCTTCGTCCGACTTCCGATCGAGCTTTCGTTCGTCACGTTGGATGCGCAACGGTAAGTACTCGAGTTCTCTTTAGTCATTCTTCTCTTTCACTCTCGACCTAGAAATCGCCATGTGAGCGTTTTTCACCTCTTCTTAGATCTACTCCGATCCAAGGCAAATCAAAAGCCGATACCAGAGGAGAGTCGTACAACCCTAAAGTGGGTGATCTATAACTCATCCCTAAAGTTCGTTGATTTTAGGATTTTCATGTGGGGCCCACCGGTTTCGTTGGAAACCGTTTCTTAAATTTACATGCCATAATTATACTTGTTAGAATCGTATGGTTATGCTCTTTCTATTTCTGTGATTAGTTGTTAGTGGCTACACCCACAACTCAATCCACCTCATGTCGAAGGTTATGCCATAATTGGGTTTTAGTGTTTCGGCACGTTTGAGCCACCGTTCGGGTGTGCCTTTGTTGGACCTTTCTAAAGGTGAGACTCCTTATAATAAATGGTTTGTTGTTAATGATAATTGCATAATGGCATGTACCATGTATGCTCACCACTTGACCCGCCTAAGGTAAGTGCTTACAAATGTTTATTAAATGTGAAATGTGAAATGCCAAGTATACTAAGTATATAACTTAGCCTTAACAAAAGAGATTGAATAAAGGTTACATGTCCGTAGCACCCTTTGCCATGTTGATGAAAGGTAGTGAAATGGACCTCTTTAACGAATATACCTTAATGGTTAACTAAGACTTGATTAAGACCACTTGACCCGCCTAAGGTAAGTGCTTACAAATGTTTATTAAATGTGAAATGTGAAATGCCAAGTATACTAAGTATATAACTTGGCCTTAACAAAAGAGATTGAATAAAGGTTACATGTCCGTAGCACCCTTTGCCATGTTGATGGAAGGTAGCGGAATGAACCTCTTTAACGAATATACCTTAATGGTTAACTAAGACTTGATTAAGTGGTTGCAACGCTACTTGGCCTATCCACACTAATGAAAGACAAGGCTTTGACCAATGGATTCAACTCTACTTGACCTATCCACACTAATGGAAGGCAAGACTTGAACCAAATGAATTATAACATGATTACAATATCAAATAGGAATGGACTAACTCGTGCTCGCCTTGGATTCTATGAGGAGAATACCTTGGGTCTCGGGAACCCCATTCTGATTCATGGATACGGTTTGCTTAGGTTGATACCCACCTAGACTCTGGTTCTTGTCTATTCCTTGGATGCCCGGTATACTACCGTTGGGTCCCTTTCTTCTTACAGGATACCTCGGATACACTTCTTGGATCCAGCATTGACCAATAGGTGCCATGGTGAAAGCCCACTGGGCCCATGTCTTTGCTTAGCCCCATTTTACCTTGGTCGATCACCTTGGACTCGGTAGGCGCCTTATTGTGGAATGTCTTGGATTACGCTCCTTGGATTACACTCTTACCCCTTAGCTAGACTCAGATACTGCTGAGTTAGCTTTCTGTGAGTTTACGTTACCTTGGTTTTTACCCTGGAACTCCCTCACTGGATATCATTGTTTGGTTGCCTTGTTACGTCTTGGGACTATCACTACTTATACTATCACGAGGTGATGTCAGTGTTGGCTATGCCTCACGTGACCTATGAACATTAAATGGTAATTGATTAATTAATGAACTGGTTGTTGTAAAATCATCGGGAGTCGCAACAACAAAAATGAGAAACGACAGAAAATGCAGAAGAAAAGAAAACACACGGAACACAACGATTTACGTGGTTCGGGAAAAATCCCTAAGTCCACGGAGAGGCAGAACTTCACTAATTCGAGAGCACAAAGTACAGAGTTTTTCAGTAGTAACCCTAGCCCGAAAATGGGCTATAAAATGGAGAATACGGTCACTGTTCCGAAAAGTAAGTCCGCGTCGCTACAGTGAACGGCGGCCACCTTTATCAAAGTGCTACAGTGGCTGCCGGCTGGAAGTCAAAAGTGCTACAGTATTGTTGACTCCGAAGCCCACACCGCTACAGTTCCTGTCGGTGTCGGTCGATCAGCTCTGCTACAGTGGTCAGAGATGCTACAGTTGCGGGCCACAAGCATTCGGCCCAACCCGATCGGGCTACACCAATCCAACAATCTCCCACTTGGAGCCCAATCCACTGCACTGCTATGCTTCGATGCAACTGATGAAGACAACTTACTTAATTTGAGTTCTTCCTCTTCATCACTCACCAGGGGCGTGTTTTCCATTCACAGATTCATGAAATACAAATTGTTTTCCTCTTGTGCTCCCATCAGGTCCTCCATTATTCTGCCTCTCATCCTCCGTTCATCAGTGGAGACCAACAGAAGCACAGCAGTGTCTCAACTTCTGTATCACCATAGGCTTTGTCAACATGTCTGTCGGATTGTTGGTTCCACAAATCTTCTGCAAATTCAACAACTCATCCTGTATCAAACCTCTGATGAAATGGTACTTCAACTGAATGTGCTTCGTTCGGGCCACAAGCATTCGGCCCAACCGGATCGGGCTACACCAATTCAACACTGGTTACGTGTTCAGACACCAGCCGAGAGCTGAAGCAGGTACTTGGTTATTTCGTTATTTTGTACTGCTTGTTTTACTTTATATATATATGTCTGCACACTGCTATATTCCATTACACGGGCCGGATGTTATGGACACCGTTGGTGGTGGCCCACTGAGATTTATCTCACACCCTCTCCGAGCGTCGTTTGGTACCCGGAGTAGATTACGGTATTGACAAAGGGAAGTGTTGGAGTCTGTATCCCACATCGGACTTGTGGTCCGATGTGGAGTTTATCATTCATTATAAAAGAACGCCTCCTCCTCACTTTGAGGTAAGGAGGCAAGGGGGTTTCCTCATTCTACATGGTATCAGAGGAGATTTTTTGAGGGGGAGTGTTAGTGTCTGTTTTGTTGCTTTCTTTTCATTATGTGTCCAAGCTAGGTACACCTAGCTTGAGGGGGAGTGTTGGAGTCTGTATCCCACATCGGACTTGTGATCCGATGTGGAGTTTATCATTCATTATAAAAGAACGCCTCTTCCTCACTTTGAGGTAAGGAGGCAAGGGGGTTTCCTCATTCTACAGGAATCATGTAGATTCCGATACTTGATTGTGTGTTGATAGGATAGAGCTCAATAGCAGATGACCGAGTAGGATCTCGGGATGCTTGGAGCAGACTTTGTTTTTTTTTACCTTGTGGAACATGTTATGCTTATTATCTTGTATCCATGCTTTCCAGTTTTCTAGTGACATTACATTACATCGTCATTGTTCCAATTGATACAGTTATTCTTATTCTTGTTTATCTATTGCATCAGTTTGCTTCCGCTATTTATTTATATTGCTTCCTTTGTTTATTATTCATTTATATCTCTTTCGTTATGCTACACTCTGCTAATGAGTGCATAGTCTTCCCACGGACATACCCTAGGCCCTCGCTGCTAGTCGGCAATCTCTGGCGTTCGGAAAGATGCGCTTGAGGCTATGTGGCCCACCGGGCTCAGGGCACCCGTTAAGTGGCATCTGGGTTTGGGTCGTCATAGTCCACCTTGAGGACAAGGTGATTTTTCAGCACTGGGGAATTGTTAGGAGTGTGGGGTGTGGGTTGGCAAAGTTTAGAAGAACTGAGTAGGCAGTTAGGGGCTGTCCAGGTGTGGGAGTAATTACTACTAAGAGTATATTTGAATTTCCCCTTTTATTAGTATGTTGTGTTGCTAGCTGTTGACACTTGTAGTTGTTAGGGTGTTGGTTGGTTGTCTTGGTGGAGTATTAAAAGAGGGACCAGTTGGTAGGGAGGGGGTACGATTCATATTTTGGGATTTTCCAACAGCAAATGCGGAAAGGGGCTTGGACGTTGGGACGTTCTAGCTAGGGCTCAGAGGAGTGGTCTTCCACGGATACCGCTCTATCTTCTTCCACTTCTTCCTCTTCTCACCCTTTTCTACCTCCCTACTATAATTCATATTTTTTGTTGCTTCATACAGTGTTCCGTCTGAATTACTACTACGTTTTCTACCTTCTTTTCTCTCTCAATTTTTTTCCTAACAGCTGAAGGTGGAGAATCTCAGTGGAGCATGCAAGCAAATCGAACCCGAGAGGAACCAACTCCCTTTCTCAGTCTAGAGGACAAGAATGTTTTCAAGGGGTGACGAGTGATAAAGCCCGAGTCCCAACAAGGGTATGAATACCTTTGCAAGGGGATTTTGTTAATCCGTTGGGGGGGCATCCAAGCCCACATAGAGAGGAGAATTGTTAGTTTGTGTAGAGGAAGAATTCTCCTTACCTCGGGGTGAGACGGAGGCCTTCTTTTATAGATTGAGAAAAAGGAATACATGATTGAGTATTCCGATGTGGGACTCAGAAGTACCCAGAATAATAAAAAACAGAGTTTAACAAGTTGGGTCGCAGATGCTATTGATGCCCAGCTTGGAACTGAGCGAAGCCAGGCGAGCCCCTGGGAGGGCTTTGTTGAAGATGTCGGCAAGCTGATTCGTCGTCGGGATTTGGCAAAAGCTGACATGGTTGTGCTCGAAGTGGTGGCGAAGAAAAGTGGCAGTCCACCTTGACATGCTTTGTGTGTTCATGGAAGACGGGATTTGAAGCAATCTTGGTGGTTGCCTGATTGCCATGTCAGATATGAGCAGATGTCTACCGAGGAAAGTCAAGCTCCTGTAGAAGATAACGAAGCCACAGGATCTTCGTAGTGACGGTGACCATGGCACGGTACTCAAACTCCACGCTGAATCTGGAGACGACAGTTTGTTTCTTGCTGCGCCAAGAGATGAGGTTGTTTGCTAAGAAAACGGCAAACCGAGAAGTAGACTTTCAGGTAGCAAGGCAACCAGCAAAGTCAGCATCACAGAAGGCCTCAATATTCAGATAAGCATGGTGGGAGTAGCGAATACCACGGGCAGGGTCCCTCTTGATGTATTTGGCGATGCGGAGAACAGCATCCCACTGAGAGGTGGTCGGATGATCCATGAATTGGCTCACTTAGCCAACAGCGCAGGCAATGTCTGGATTAGTCATGGTGAGATAATTGAGTTTGCCCACCAATCGACGGTACCTCTCTGAGTGTGAATTCGGTTCCGAGGAATCATAGAGACCGTACCCCAGGCTCAAGAGGAGTGTCAACGGCGGTGGCATGTGTCAGTCCAACATCATGCAGAATGTCCAACGCATATCTCCGTTGGCATAAGAAGATAGTATCCGGAGAACGGGAGACCTCGATGCCAAGGAAGTATGTGAGAGGGCCGAGATCTTTGGTGTGAAAGTGATGATGAAGATGCCCCTTGAGGTGGGCGATTCCAGTGGAGTCGCTCCCTGTGATGATGATATCATCCACATATACTACCAACAGGATGCAGCCGGTGGATGTTGTCCTGTAGAACATGGTGTGGTCCTTCATACTGCGAGAGAGCCCAAAGTCCGTGACGACGGTGCTGAATCGGTCAAACCAAGCAAGAGGAGACTGCTTGAGACCATATAGAGAGCGACGAAATCGACAGACTTGGGAGTCGGCGCTGGAGGCACAAAAACCGGGGGGCTGCTGCAGATAAACCTCTTACTCAAAAAATCCATAGAGGAAGGCATTCTTGACATCAAGTTGATAAAGGGGTCAATGATGATAAGCGACCAGAGAGATGGATAATCAAACGGAGACCATCTTGACAACTGGAGAGAAGGTATCAAAATAGTCAATACTATATGTTTGAGCAAAGCACTTTGCCACAAGGCGGGCTTTGAGGCAATGAAGAGTGACATCAGCAGTAAGGCGGACTGTAAAAATCCATTTGCTGCCAACTGCCTCTTTGTCTGCCGGAAGGGGGACGAGATCCCAAGTATGATTGTGTTACAGAGCCTGCAATTCATCCTGCATCGCTTGTAGCCACTCCGGGTGAGATTTTGCATCACCTACTATGCGGGGAATAGATACCGTCTCCAGTGCTGACAGACCCCTGTATGAAGATGTAAATAGAGTACTCTGGCAAAAGCGAGTACCTTTCCGAAGTGTAATGGGCAAGTCGTCTGGTGTTGGGGCAGGAGCCTCGGACGAAAGCAAGAACGATGGTGTCGTCGGCTGGGATGGGGGAAACAGTCGATGAGCGACGAGAGTAGACCGTACCAAAAATGGGGATCAGCAAAGGGAGACACCAGAGGAGGGTGGATGGTGAGAGGAAGACAATCATCAATGGCAGTGTCGGGTGAGGAGAGGGGAGGGAGAACAGAGAGCTCTCAACAAACTAGATGTCAGCAGAGATGACATACCTCCGTAGGTCCGGTGAGAAGCAGCGATATCAGCGCTGAGTGCGTGAATAGCAGAGTAAGATGCAACGGGGGGATTTGGGAGAGAGTTTGGAGAGGCCGAGTCGAGTGTCAGGAACATAACAGAGGCATCCAAACACTCGAAGTAGAAGTGAGTGAGGAGAGAGAGAGGAGAACAAAGTCTGAAAAGGAGTCTCCCCCTGAAGAATAGAAGAAGGAAGGCGATTGATAAGATAAGTAGCAGTAAAGATCGCATCTCCCCAAAATAACAGAGGCACCTTTCAGTGGAAGAGGAGGGCATGAGCAGTCTCCAGAATATGTCGGTGTTTCCGCTTGGTCACTCCATTCTGTTGGAGTGTATCAAGACAGGAGGTATGATGAATGATGTCTTTCGCCTGAAGGAACTGCTGAAAGGGAGTGGATAGATACTCGCGCTGAAAAGACACGTGATGACTAAAATCTGAAAATAGTCGATGAATGGTGGAGGCGAGTGGATGTCCCAACCGGGAATGAAGGTCCAATGCATGGGCAGAGACAGACGTGCAGGCGACAGATGTCGGTCCGTCGAACATGTAGACCCCGTCCCGAAGCTGGTCTTTACCAAGTTCTCAGTTCGTCGTCCGCTCCTGAAAGACAACAGCAGAGGACAGTAGGATGACAACATACCAGCAACACCGATAAGATGATCGAAAGCACCTGAGTCAAGCATCCAGGCAGGGGAGTGACGACCGACGAAGGCAGCAGAACCTCCAAAATGGGCAAGAGAAGCCGAAGACGGACCCGATATAGAGGGGGTCCGAGGATCATGAAGCATTCGGAGGTCCGCTATGGAAAAGTCCAAAGATGGAGGAAGAGCGGCGGCTGACGAGGACGCATCCTGGATCGCTGTCTGACCATGCCGCGGTTGCTGAGATGGGCGTCCATGAAAAACCCAACAGCGGTCGATCAGGTGACCGAGCTTGTCACAGTGTTGACAAAGGGGACGAGGACGGCCCTCCCCACGGCCACACCTACGAGGGCCCGAGGAGCATCCACTGCCACGACCAAAGAGGGCAGAATGATCGATAATGGGGGTGGGCAGGGGAAGAGCCTGATGGGTTTTGCCCAGGAGATGGTAAAACTGTGGGATCTCCAACGTAGATGGATTGGCGAGCATCTCGGTAGTCATCGTCGCCTACTCGGGAGCGAGGCCATTGAGAAGACTAAAGACGCACAGTTAGTCCCGTTGGACCCTAGCTACCTTCGGTGTTTGGGGAATGGGCCACAGCTCAAGCAATTCATCCCAAAGTGCTTTCCATTCCATGAAGTACGTCTGGAAGGAACAGTCCTGTTGTCGGATAAGCGACAGGCGTTGAAGAATATCGAAGACCTGAACCAAATTATTGGTCTCAGAATACATGAGGTTCAAGGTATCCCAGAATCCCTTGACCGCATTTGCAGTCCGGGTGACGTCCTTGACGAAGCGATCCATGGAATTTACTAGCAAAGCAAAGATCTTGCTATCAGCAAGCTTCCAAGAACGGTATTTGGAATCAATAGATGTTGGTGGAGGATCCTCGAGGTGAGAATCAAGGTCCATGCCTGTCAGAGACATCAAGACGGTCTTCCGCCTGACTAAGAAGTTGGTGGAGTCAAGCCGCTCATCAACGAGGCGGGTGGAGGTTGTGATCATCTGTGGCAGAGCAGAAGAGGCTTCCATTGGAGCATCGAACATCTGTAGAGGAGGGTAGGATCAGCGGTGCGTTGTGGAGAGCAGGACCGATATGAGCCAACGGAGGCCGTGATGTTGCAAGGTAGGACGAGCCAGACAAAGCAGCGTCGGGATCTGGCGAGCAGTCGGCAGATGGAGAGCTCTGCGATTGTCGGGACTAGGTGGGCGACGGCGGCTGAAGTGGGAGGACGACGAAAGGCACCGCGTGTCAGTAGCGCCACTGGGAGTGCCGCAAGACGAGGAGCGCCGCTAGGAGGGGGCGCGCTAGTAGGCGGGGCCAGAAGTCGCCAAGAGGAGGCGGGTCGGGATTTGCCGAGATGTGTTGCGGGTGTCGGGAACCGCTTCTGGAAGCAGAACAACCAGGAGGTGCAGCGGGAGCTGCGTCACGCGAGAGCCGGGAGGGGCGCTGCGTAGGGCGGGATCCAAGAGCCACACCAAAAGCGAGATGGGAGGGGCGTCGGGATTGTCGCGGGAGTCGTTGATGGCCAGAGGGTCGTTGGAGGTGAGGAGACGGGAGGCGCGACAGAGGCGGTGTGCAGCGTCAGGAGGGAGCCAGAAGAAGCGTCGGGAGGGGAGCCGCATAGGGCAGGAGACGAGAGCGGCGTCGGGAAGGAACCACAGAGGGCTGGAGCCGGGAGCGACGTCGAAAGGGGAGCCACGTAGAACGGGATTTGGGAGGGGCGTCGCGTAGGGCAGGAGCAGGGGGGGCCGCACAAGGCAGGAGCTGGAAAAAAAATAATGAGATTTACCCTCTGATACCATGTAGAGGAGGAATTCTCCTTACCTCAAGGTGAGGCAGAGGTCTTTTATAAATTGAGAAAAAAGAATACATGATTGAGTAATCCGATGTGGAACTCGGAAATACCCAAAATAATAAAAAAACAGAGCTTAACAGTATATTAAGGGTGGGGGTCGTTATAAGGAGCGGGGGGAGGATGAGAGAGTGGGTGGGGAGGGGATATTCTTGAGGTTGCTTAGGCGGTTCGGATGAGGCTTGGGCGGGAGTGCTAAGTACCTTCTCCGGACACGGGTTCTTATCACATGCTACGAGCATTTTGGTCACCATAGGGGGACCCGTGTAAGGCTAGCTGAAGTAGGATATTGGAGGACCCCAGTTGTGGCTCAAGGGGTGTTAAGCATCATGCTACGAAGACGGAAATGGAAACGAGAAAGTGAGCATGGTGTTGGTCATTTAGTCTGGAAGGACGACGTCGAGGTAATCACTGTGTTATGTCGTGGTAAACAGATCTATGGCTTGTTCTGAAGTAATCGACTCAACATGTTTTGCGAGAACGAGCAGAAGATAAAGCTTACAGGCAGTAGAGGTACTCATGGAAGCAACTTCCACACCGTGGTTGAAATGACCATGTTGTGGTAAAGCTTGTTCCGAAGAAATTGACTCGGCGTGTTTTACAGAAACGAGTAGTAGATATAACCTACACGTGGTGGTAATGACCACGTCGTGGAGGAGCCGAGTCAGCATCCCTATTCAAAGTTCCTATCTTTCAAGAGGTAAATCAAGGAATTAAAATGGATATCTTGACTCGAAATTAAATGAGGTAATTGGATGAGTTTTGACTCAGATTTGAATGATTGAATTGCCCATCATACACATGGCATGTTGGAGATCTTTAATAAGGGCAATGTGGAGAATTTCACTCGACATAGAGAAGGGAAATTTTGGAAATAGAGATCAAATTTCAGACATAGAGGAGGAAATTTTGGAAATATAGAGATATCTCTATCTCTATAAATGAAGGGAGTCCACTGTTGTGTTAATTAGAAGGGAATGAGGCTGATTTGTTTTATCCAATATTGGGAGAGGAATTCTAGGAGGGAAGAAGAGGATTCCAGTTTTGTGTTGGAAGGAAGATTGAAGGAAGATTGAAGGAAGTATTGGCAGTTCTTGAAGATATTGCCAACGAAGAAGAAGGGTGGCGACTCATGGGATAGTAAAATGATGTTGCACATGGAGGTATTCACGGCCAGACTGGGAAGATGCAACATGGAGTTCAAAGGCACCCATGTGTGCTTTGTGCAACAATGACAAATAGAGTTGTTCTGAATTGGCATGCAAGCTAAAGCCGTAATCCTTTCTTGAAGCAGTGAGCAAAGAGAGGAAGTGAGGGAGGTGATCCTTGGAAGGAAGTGAGCTGTCTCAAAATATTGTAAGGAAAATGACCCCAGGCTTAGTCTAAACCCACTACCAGTCAGTGCAATTAGTAGAATCTGGTGCATCGGCACATTACTGATTGCATACTCCTTGAATTAGCCCAATGTGGGTGAAAATGAAGTAAAAAAACATTGTGTATTGTGCTCTTGATTGTTTATATTCTGCATGTCATAGTTTGTGTGTGTGAGCAAAGCATCACTGAACACTCTGATCAAAAGGCTAAAGACTCAAAATAACAGTCGGATCATCATCAATAAGGGGGGGACTTGTGTGCCCCAACTAATTATGAGGTACGGAGACATTTGCTTCTATTGTGGGGGAGGTGATCCTTGGAAGGAAGTGAGCTGTCTCAAAATATTGTAAGGAAAGTGACCCCAGGCTTAGTCTAAACCCACTACCAGTCAGTGCAATTAGTAGAATCTGGTGCATCGGCACATTACTGATTGCATGCTCCTTGAATTAGCCCAATGTGGGTGAAAATGAAGTAAAAAAACTTTGTGTATTGTGCTCTTGATTGTTTATATTCTGCATGTCATAGTTTGTGTGTGTGAGCAAAGCATCACTGAACAATCTGATCAAAAGGCTAAAGACTCAAAATAACAGTCGGGTCATCATCAATAAGAGGGGGCCTGGTGTGCCCCAGCTAATTATGAGGTACGGAGACATTTGCTTCTATTGTGGCATGCATGGACATATTTCCAGCTTTTGTCATGAAGCATTGGAATATTATTGTGGAGTTGATGGAAGTTTTGCAAAACCGAGCTACAAACCATAGCGAATGCAGCTACAATCGGAGGAGTTTCTTGAGCTTGAAAGATAGATCTGGAATTATGTTTGGCAGGTAGTATTTTTGTTAACAAGTGGTTAACAGGTGGAGAAAGAGCTGAAATTGCAGGAGCCTTGAAGTGTATTGCAAGAGGGGGAGTCTGATCTCTCTTAATCAGGTGCAATGACTACATTGGTTAGCGACGGGGGACCCAGGCAAAGTCAAAACACCAATGGGGTGTCGAGCTTGCGGCAGGATGGGTCACTTCTAGAGATATTGCAGAAACCCTCGACCTATGGGTTGTGACAGAGAACCCAAGCAGATTCAGAACACCGGGAGGGGATCTTCTACCCCATATCAGTCCGGTAGTTGGAGTTTTATTGGTTGTGGCGGTCGAGGCAGTGGACGTTGTACGACAGGGCAAGAACGCCAGTATCACCAAAGTGGTGCAGCTCAGGGGACTCGGACTACAGCACGGGGAAGAGGGATGGGACAATTGCATGCAGTTCAACATGCACTTTTGGATAGCGAGGTTGGGTCATCGACAGTCAAAGGTACTATTCATGTAGCTTCTACGCTTGCTAGTACCTTATTTGATATAGGAGTCTCGTTTCTTTTTATCTGCACAACTTGTGAACGGTTTGAGTCTGGCGGTGGAGTTTGTGAGTGTGGTTATGAAGATCGACACACCTTTGGGAATACAGTCAAGGGACATTTTTTTGTGCAATGGGTGTTCTCTCGTGGTTGGTGAGTATCATTTCTGTTGGGATCTCTACATCATTGACATGTCAAGTTTTAACTTGGTTTTGGGTATGGATTGGTTAGTAGCGTACCGAGCCCACATAGATTGTTACTGCAGGAGGGTGACATTTACGTCTCTCTTAATCCGGTGCAATGACTACATTGGTATAGGGGGAGAAGATCTATTGATGAAAAGGGTAGAGCGTCATCCTATAAAGTGGCATCCTAGCGAGCGGCATCCTAGCGAGTGGCATCCTAGCGAGTGGCATCCTAGCAAGTGGTCTCCCCGATTTGCCAAGGTAAAGGGTTTTCAAAGATTCTATATCAGTAGGAAGTTTTTGCTTTGGATTAGATGTCAAAGGGGGACTAGAAAGCATGATGGGTGTTGTCAACAAATCAAAAGGGGGAGATTTTTGGCGTCCAGTTGAAGAATGGTATTGGATAGTGTTGGATTTGTTGTCAACAATGATGGACTTGTTGTTGGCACCAAAGTAAGATGTCCCAGAAGTAACTTTGAAGAGGTCGGATTGTATCAGAATGAAAACATTTAGAGTAGGCACTGAGAATCTAGAAGTGGCATGGAAGTTCCACAAGGTATAAGGGTAACCAGGCTGTCCAAAAGATGTGCCAGAAGCAGAGCTGGAGTTGCAGAAGTTATCAAGAAGTAGCTGAAGCTGGTGTTCTGGAAATTATGCTATGTTAAAGAGGTCCAGAGGTTGTCCGGAGGAGAAACTGGTTTAGGTTAGGGAGATTTCTATGACTAAGGAAGATTCAGTGGGAATCATTCCACAGTGACGCAAGGGTCTTCCCCTTATGAAACGGGGAGTTGATGAAGACCAGGATGAAGACCGTGGTGGTTGTGGAACGTGGAAAGGATGAAGACCATGTCGTGGAATACAGAACCACGCCATGGTGGTTGCGAAACGGCGAGCGATTTTTCACCACGTTGTGGTGAATGGCGTTTTGCTTTGAAGATTTCCCTATGCGAAACGAGGAGCGGGAGGCCCAAGCGTTGTGGAGGTCGTGGTTGAACGCGCTGAGTGGAAAACGGTCAACAAAAGGAGACCACGTTGTGGTGAACCTCATAGCGGATTTCAATAGTCCATGTTAGAAACAAGGAAGCGCGCTACGGGCATTTCAGTCAACATAGGGGACCCGTGTAAGGCAAGCTGAAGTAGGATGATGGAGAACTCCTATGTCGTGGCTCAAGGCATGCCGTGGCTCAAGGCATGTCGAGCATCAGGCTATGAGGATGGAAGTGGAAACGGACAATTGAGCGTGGTGTTGGGCGTTTTGTTGGGCGTTTTGTTGGGCGTTTCATCTGGAGGAAGGACTATGTCGTGGTAATCATTGCACTATGTCGTGGTGAGCAAATCTGAGGTTTGTTCTCAAGTAATCAACTCGACATGTTTTGTGAGAACGAGCGGAAAATATAGCTTACACATCGTAGAGGTGCTCGTGGAGGTAGCTTCTACACCGAGGTTGAAATGACCATGTCATGGTAAAGCTCGTTCCAAAGAAATCAACTTGACATGTTTTGCGGAAACGAGCAGTAGATATAATGATATAGAATATAGAACTACTTGTGCGTGTGTGTGTGTCCATATATATATATAAAACGAACCATAGAATTACAGCAAGTAAAGGGGGAGGGGCACTCAGCACCCTCGCCCAAGCCTCACGGCTATCCGTGCTAACCAGATAATTCCCTCCAGCTGGACAACCAATCTCTAGGCAGGCAAGCCAAGCAATCTCTCAGATACTCCTCCCTGCTTTTGCGAGTTGGGCAAAACTAAGTATCAATGGAAATTTAAAATAGTGTAGTCGTGGTTCTTTAGACTATGCCCCCGCAACATATGCACGCCAACCAATCTCTCATATGTTCCTCCCTTCATCGCGGACTCTATGTAGAGAGATGAAGTTGGGGGTTCCTCCTCTTGTATGACTACCCTCGTCCCACCTAGAAGGTCCCTTGCAGGCTAATATGAACTGGGTCGTTAGAGCGGCTACCATGACCCTGTGTCTTGGTTATAAAAATTGTATGGTCCTCTTCCATAAACCAGGGGACCTGCTCATGTCATTTTAGTCGGTGCCGCCTACTTGGCCAGGCGGATTGCCTAGAATTGGATTGTTGGGCCGTGCAGTTGAACCCAACCGCATACCACCCACCTACAGATCAGCTTGGGGCTTGTTTCAAACACCGAACTCTGCTTGAGTGATCCATTTTATTGGATTTGTGGCGTTGAATGCTGGGAGCTCAATACGGCAGACAACGAGTATGGGTTCATATGCGTAGATTGTCGCCATCGCCATCCCAAGAGCACATCCGGTTTGTTTCTCAATGACTTCAACTCCAAACGAGTGAGGGTCATTGTCCCCCTTGATTTCCAGCTGTTGGGCATCGGCCTGAGCTCCCTGGTCCTTTGCCTACGTGACTGAATCCTCCATCAACGTCAAACTGGTCAATGTCGCTGCGTCGCGGCCCTGTTCCCCCTTAACAACAAACGTTGCAAAAGGTGTCGATGTGGTTGACAAAGACGGCAAAAACGCCTGTTGCAGCAGAAACTTCTTATCCAAGTGACGCAACAGACCGGACAGGGTGTTCAGAAAGTGTGCTTGCTCCTTTATAGATTAATGTGTCAAGGACATCAAACGGAATGCAACACCTTCAAGGTTGCGCAGGCGTTGCTCTAAGGGATCAAGATGAAGCCAGTGACAGTCCTTCATGCCATTGAATCTGGTGGCGTCAAGAGTTAATGGAGTGCATTCGGTGGTGCACAGAGGTTCTGACAAAAATCAGTGATACGTGCCTCCTCGGAACGTGAACTGACTGGACGTGCCACCTTCCAGTGAAGGCTACAGTGCGCACCTCCTCGATTCAAGAAGAGTCTAACAACAGAAATTGATGAACGGTGGCAGTGGGGGATGAAGATCCGAGCGTCATCCCGGTGTGCATGAGTCGGCTGAGCACGCCGCCTGAGAACTCGAGCTGGCAGTGTACGTCGCCTCCAAGCGAAGTCCCAACGGTGCACACCACGTCCGAGCAAGTTGAGAACCAAGGGCAGCCCTTCTGACGCAATGTTATTGAGGACGCCTCCTCGAAACAAGGGGGGAAGAACGACGGGCCACATAACCCATTGGTGCGCATTGTGTCTGAAGGCGATCCGGCAGTGTGTAGTTGTGCCGAGAAAAAGCCAGCAGTGCGCACAGTCACCAAACGGAATCCAACGGTGCATGCAGGAGAGGCAGGTTGGACCAATGATAGAAAACAGAGGTCAGCCTTCTTGTATTTAGAGAAATATAAGAACACCAACAAATCTACATGCAGGAGAAAAAAAAAGAAACTAGAGAGAGGAAAAGAAGAGTAACTCGAGAGTCCCTAGGGATCTACCGCCCAAGCCGCAGCGGCCGAATTCCAAGCCAAAGGTTGAATCCCCTAACAGAATGCCCCCCCCCCGTTCTCTTACTAGCCCATCCCCTATTTTAAGGGATGGGACCCTCCCCTAACAAACTAATATCCCCCCCTCAACAATAACACAGTATTCCCTCCAGCTGGACAGGTGGTCTCTATCACATAACCTACACACCAAGATGGTAATGACAAAGTCGTGGAGAAGCTGAGTCAACGGTCCTGCGTGTTCAAAGTTTCTGTCTTTCAAGAGGTAAATTGGAGAATTAAAAGGGATATCTTGACTCGAAATTAAGAGATATTTGGACAAGTTTGACTCAGATTTGAAGAAGTTTTGAAGGATGAATTTGCCCATCATACTCATGACTTGTTGAAGATCTTTGAAGAGGACAATGTGGAGAATTTCTCTAGACAGAGAAGAGAAAGTTTCGGAATTAAGAGATATTTATCTCTATAAATGAAGGGAGTTCGTTGTTGTGCGATGTAGAAGGGAATGAGGCTGATTTGTTTTATCTGATACTAAGTAATTCTAGGAGGAAAGAAGAGGATTTCAGTTTTGTGCTGGAAGGAAGATTAAAGGAAGTATTGACACTCCTTGAAAACGAAGGGGTTTCCCAAAGGACCCATGGGAGAGTGATGATGATGTTTATGGAGGTATTCACAGGCTTGGTGCAATAACGACAGTGGAGTTGTTCTGAATTGGTCTGCACGCCAAAGCGGTAATCCTTTCTTTTATCGGTGAGCAAAAAGAAAAGAAGTGAGGGAGGTGATCCTTGATAACTAGTGAGTTGTCACAAAATATTATAAGGAGATTGACCGCAGGCTTTAGCCTAAACCCACCATCAGTCGCGATTATGTGTCATATGTTCTTGATTGTTTATATTCCGCATGTCATAGTTTGTGTGTGTGTGAGTGAAACCTAATTGAACAATCTAATTAAAAGGCTAAAGACTAAAAAAATAACAATCAGGTCATTATCATTAAGGGGAGAACTGAAGTGTGAGCCTACTAATTATGAGAAAGATCATCTAGGGTGGTGAGAGTTTGAGGGGAAAGCATTTAAGGTGGAAAGTTTCATACCGTGATCCCCCCCGGTATCTCTCGCTTAGATCCCTTGTGGGCCCTAACAATTATTATTGTTGTTAAAATGGAGGAGCCCATAACCTAATACCCAAGATATCCTCCGAAAGGAGGTCTTGGTGTTTATTTATAGAGAATAATAATAATAACACAATACTAAAATCCGATGTGGGACTCGACTAAACACACACTCTAACAATCCCCATTGAGCTAGGCCTATCTAGCTTTGATACATAAACTTTTTTAATTACAACGCACGCAACCGGCACGAGAACTCAACCCCGCGACCGCCGCCCCATTCCCCAAACCCCCTGCCTCCACAGCCACCTACGTGGGGCATCTAGCTTTGATACATAATCAAAGAAAAGAATCAAAGACATTCTTAACAATTCCCCTCAAGCTAGACATACCCAGATTGATTACAGAACAAAATTAAACATGAGGAAAAAAAACCACTCAGTGCATCTCCCCCTTCAGTGAAGTAAAAGAATGATGCTGCTAAAAAAGATGTGTCAACCGAGGAACAACGTCTCTCATGCGAAACCAGCAGGAATAGCTGGAAAAAGAATACACTGAAAGGAATAGTCGGATCGTGCCTCGGCAAGAATAATCTGGCCAAGAGCATCTAGGCGTGCAGGAACAGCACGCAACAGAACACCAATCGGGTGTCCAGCAGGAACAATCAGATCGCATCAAGATATGCAGGAACGGCATGCAATGGTGCGATGAGATGACAGCGGAGGCAACACTGGATGGGCGGAGGAGGAGCTGGACAGCAAGATCTGATGATGAAGCCTATGCGTCAAGAGTGAAAAGGCTGCGAGAGGTGCCCAAGCGTTTGGTTGAAGGAGGCATGGTGGTCAGCAACAGACAGGAGGTCACTGGGTGGCACGTGTGCAGAGAGACGGAGAGAAGCGCCATAAGGAGCAGTGGCATCAGGAGGACAGCCTGGAGAAGCAGCGCCGGCCTGGGTCGCCCAATGTCAACACACGCCATATGCCAGAGAAACTGGAGAAGCATCGCAATAGGGAGGTCACACCATCAAAGGTTATGCCTGGATGAGTGATCTGCGCCTGGTGCTGCAGCTGGGAGCAACAAGGGGGCACCGGTGGGGACATTGACGGCAGGAGGCCACCGCGGCTGGAGAAAGGAGGCGCACAGGATCTGGCGCAGCAGGGTGGGGGCGTAGCAGGGGGTCGCACCAACCTTGGCAGAGCAGAGTAGGGTGCGCAACTGGAGAAGGGTGTGTCACTGTTGTAGGAAGGCGAAGGGAGGCAGGGAAGAGAGGGAGGGGAGACGTGTTAATTTTGTATGTCTTCCTCCCCTCTCCAGCATTTTGTTAGTACCAAACAAGTGAAGAAGACCCGAATCCCTCTAATCCCTTCCATTTTTTTAGGCCAAACAGGGTGAGGGAGCTAAAACCCCTCTCCTTCCCTCCAAATCCCTTGAACCAAACACAGGGTCAGAGAATCCAGATTCCGAGAATGTAGGACCATAGTATCAGACGCTGCAGAAAAAAGCCTCGCACATGCTTAAGGTAATGATAAATTGATTAAAGGTTTAGAAACCACAAAAATTGAGGTCATGGCTGGGATTTAAAGAAATGAAATCAATTGTTCAATTCCATAGTTACAGCTCATTTATAGCAGAAATTGCATTTTAAACCCTATTGTTGTATCTATATGTGATAGGAAGGTGGACAGGGGGCTGCTTGTGTTAGAGTATCGGGGGACGAGTTTGCTGCATGGGGCAAGGGCTGTGGCTATTTAGCTGTCTTGTCAGGGAGCAGGTAGAGTGTTTAATAAAGGCAAGGGGTATAATTGTAAAGGAGTTGAGGGTTGTTAGGAGGTTAGTGGGGCTGTTAGTAGACAGCAAGCAGGTTGCCAGCTGGGGGGTGTCTAGAAGGTTCTGGTGGAGTTTATAAATAAGGGAGTTGTGGGCTGTATGGGGGGGAATTGTTTAGGAGATATTCTGATGTGCAGAATGGGGAGTTGCGGCCAAGCCTTGGAGAGCAGCGCCTCTCAAGGATGATACTTCTTCTATTTCTTCTTCTTTCTTTCTATTGTAATTCCAGCCACTGTTAATACAAGTTTCTACAGATTTTTCTCTCTCCCAATTGATTCCTATCAATTGGTGCTTTCATTGAGAGGTTTCTAGAGGGAGAGTTTAGAGAGAGGTTTCTAGAGAGATAAACTAGAAGAGAGAGGTTCTTGAAATCGGCAGTTTGGAGACCAATGCTGCAGAAGGCGTCCGTCTCATAGCAGGCTAACGGGGCAGCGCAACAGATTTTTTCTGGTTCTGGAAAGGACGCGGCTGAGGCAGAGGAAGCGGACAACACCGACGCAGCAGAGGAAAAAAAACAACTAAGCAACTATGTACTCCAAGAAGTGGAGTCCGACGCCCAGTGGCAGAGAACACGACACTGCAAAGTCAAACGATTCGCAGCACAACAGCCCTACTCCCACACAAGGAAGATCCGATGCAGGAGGTAGGGTTGATTCTGTCCGGACTGATTAGGAGGTTGGAGAAGTGGCAGGTGATCCCAAGGATGCTGATTTTTACTGGAGACGATCTTACGTCTTGGATCACGAGAGCTGAGAAATATTTTTCTTACCATCAAACGAGGTAAGAGTTGAAGATTTGGACAGCACGACTACACATGTCAGGGGTGTTTGGGGAATGGTTTATGTTGTTGGAAGCGTCAAAGCCGGAGCTCTCATGAACTCAGCTCAAAGAAGAGATCCTCCGGGAGTATGGTAATTTGGCAGTTGAAACGGCAGAGAAAAATCAGATATGTCCTGAACAGAAGAACTGTTCTAAGTATGCGTCGATGAATGCTGAGACTCGGCAGGAGTTGAACCAAACGGATTGTTTGGTTTGGGAAGATAGCAAAGGGGAGCTGAAAGCTGAAGGTAGAGAACCGAATAATATAAGAGCCCTAATAGTGGAGCAGTGTGAAACAGTAGATGAAACAGATGTATAGACTACACATAAGCCAAAAATAGTTATTACAAACCAATAGTGTGAACAAACCGGACTGTTATCATGTGTCGAGATAGAAATTTCCAAACCAGTACAGCCGCAACAAGTGACGTTGTTGATGGTACCAGAGCAAGCACGGGTTGTTGTAGAGCTTCCGGTCCAGCAGAAACATGGTTTGCAAGTGCAGCCAAAGGCTATCACTTACTCAGCAGTTCAACCGTTTTTTCCGATACAAACAACGCATATAGAGGACAATGCAGTAGGCTTGAAACCTTTCTGGATTGATCAGGGATGGATTGGCAAAGCGTTGCTTGACTTTGGTCTTGTTCGGACATAAGTGTTGTCCAGGAGAAGACATCGTTTAGTGAGTGGGGGAGTTCAGTTGCCAAGGCCACCGCCGGAGCCACCGCCAAGGCCTCCTGTTATTGTGCTGATGTGTGGCAGCAGTGGGTGTAATTTTTCAGAAGGCGATGTTTGAGCTGATTCCACCCAGATTTTGTGAAGATACACACTTCAACGAAGCCGAATCAATGGTTTTTGCTGTTACAGTTTTTCGTGGGGAGTCATATTGGAAACACTATCCACCAACATTTTTTTTGGAACGGTTTCTACTGCTGTGGGAGGTGGAGAATTATCAAAGACTGGGAAGGGCAACATGGTTGCGAAACAAAGAATTAGCCTTCCAGCGAGCAAGTGAGCTTGACAAGTTTATCACCTTGAGGGCAAGGTGAATTTAAGGGCAGTGGAAATAGGAAGGTGGGCAGGGGGCTCTTGTGTAAGCGTATCAGAGGACGAGTTTTCTGCATGGGGCAAGGGTTGTGGCTATTTAGTTGTCTTGTCAGGGAGCAGGTAGAGTGTTTAATAAAGGCAAGGGGCATAATTGTAAAGGAGTTGGGGGTTGTTAGGAGGTTGTTAGTTAGTTTGTGGCTGTTAGTAGACAGCAAGCAGGTTGCCAGCTAGGGGTGTCCAAAGGTTCTAGTGGAGTTTATAAATAAGAGAGTTGTGGGTTGTATGGGGGGAATTGTTTAGGAGATATTCTGTTGTGCAAAATGGGGGGTTGCGGCCAGGCCTTGGAGAGCAGCGCCTCTCAAGGATGATACTTCTTCTATTTCTTCTTCTTTCTTTCTATTGTAATTCAAGCCACTGTTAATACAAGTTTCTACAGATTTTTCTCTCTCCCCCAATTGATTCCTATCAATATGTATATCCTAGTTGAGGGCTTTACCAAAACCCATCTAATGCTTCCTTGTGGGAAAACCATACTTGCAAGGCAAAAAACAATAATATTCAACATTAAATATTCAACAAATCACAAAATGTCAGCATAATGATTACCGAGAATAATGACGGAGGTTGTTCCATCACCTACTTCTTCATCTTGAGTCCGGCTTAATTCAATCATGGACTGCAAACTCATTTACAAGACAAGTACATATCAAGAGCTCTAATAAAGAAGTCCAATGATAAAAAGGGGATCATGCATGATGTACCTTAGCAGCAGGGTGTGCAAGATCCAACTCTCTCAGAATTGCATTTCCATCATTAGTGACAACAATTCCTAAAAACAGTCAGATTTGACTGAGTCATTGTTCTCAGTAAAGATATGTAATTATAAATACAGCTCCCCCGTCTCATGTGTTTGGCACGCAGAATCCAGTCTCCCACCATCAAATGTGTTTTACCTACAAAAGATTTTTTTTTTCCTTCTTTCCAATTTTTTTCCATTCTTTTCTATTTTGTTTCTTTCCCACAATTTTCTTTCTACCACCAAACAGGATCTAAGTTTCAATTATAGACTCCTATTTCAGCACAGAATTACAAGTTATGAGAGCAATGTCGGTACAGAGATCCCTTCATATTTTGTGTACGAGATTACAAAATATTCTATACAATGAACTGGCCCAAGCAGTGGCATTGAAGAACTCAACGTCACAGGAAGCAAGATGAACAACCAAGTCTTAAAACAGATTTCATAAGGACTAAATACAATATAGTTCCATGAATGACCATGGCCTCTTTTCATCAAATCTGTCTTGTTTTGGTTTCAATTTAAGCAGCAAGGTTTTGAATTTGAAAATGCTATAAATGTCACTTCTCACGAAAACATGAACAATTCATTTTCTATTGAAAAAGATACCTCCTTGAGCATCTAGCAGCATCTTCAACATAGATCGTGGACCCAAGGTAGTGCGAATTATGTCAGCCACGGCCTGAAAAGTAAAATATCGTTAACCCTGAGGCACTGCTTATCAAGCAATCTGACACATGAGACAAATGTAACCAAACAATTTTACTCTGATTTTGATACATTAGCAATAAAAAAAGGTCAGTGCTTACTGACTAAATAAACAGTGAAAACTCATGTATAAACTGAATTTGACCTTACAAACTCTTGTCAGCATAAGAAAATATAGAATTTAAGTCTGTGGCCCAGCTGAAAAAGGCTCAATAAGTTAAAAGAATAACTGAATCAAAATATAATATCATAAAGTTATGCCCCCAATGCTAACATCATAAATAAAGTATTCACACAAAAACATAATATCATTCAGATTTTTTTTCTTAATCATGCCATGCATGATCTTCATTTCCAAATATTAATTCCTAAAGACCAGAAGCGTGATTAAGGTTCAAAATGCAATAAATTTTTTCCCAGAAGCTTTGATCATATATCATAACCACAACTAACAATTGCAAAAGCAGATGTAAAAAGTAATCCAGTGGTACAAACATAATTTAAAGGGTGAACTGTTGATCAAGAGCAGATGTCTCAGAATCAAGGCAATATACCAATTTGTAACATGGGGAGACCTAGAATAAAGAATATCACAATGCACCAAGAACTACAAACAGAAGATTTTTTCTTTCATCATAACTAGCATGCAATCAAAAAAATTGAATACAATATTTACCTTTGATGCTTGGATATTAGCAAGGTGCACCTTATTCCCTGATTCACGTGTCAAAGAGTCCTCTGCCAATTCCAAAATAATAATAATAATTAGTACAGGCAATACAATAAATTTGAATTCAAAGTAACATTTGTGGCAACTTATAATGGAGATCTTAATCGGCGAGCAATCAAGTCATGTTATGCGCATCATTAACTCCAGCATGTGATAAGATTGATGGAGCTAGGGGCCTGACAACTCAGACTCAGATGTTCATGAGCAAATGAAAATGCCAAACCTCCTCAGTTTCATTTAGTTTTGCAAGATCCTTCTCTTTATAACAAATAAATTGAAAGTGTGCAAAAAAAGTGAACCACCCTAAAGGGTTATCAGTAAAGGATGAACCCATCTACTAGCAATCAAGAGACCAAAATTGTAAACATTTGGACCCAAAATCAAACCAAAACTACCAATGTTGTGGCAAAGTATCTAACCTATGTTTAGACAAATAATCACTTTTAACGTGTTATAGGGTTCAAAACAACCTCATCGAGAAACAATCAGCTGCATGATTGAAACTAGATATGGGGATTGCAACTGACATTGCAACATACTTTTTTATTACAAGAATTTAGTTAAAGGCACTCTCCTTGGCAGCCTAGGAACTCACCTCAGGCACCGCTGGGCCTGGCACATGCCCCTCTAGTCAAGAAAGGCATTTGGTTGACTAAGGCGTGCGGCTTTTGAACTTTTTTGGCAACCAAAAGTGGCACCTTTTGGTAAGTATGCACAGGGGTGGGCTGTCAATGAGTATGTGTGCAATGGGGGCTGTCCATATGAGGGCAGGGGCTTTAGCTGCTGTGTGTAGGGGAGTAATAAATAACCGCCAAGGGGCAGTGGTGTAATTTGAATTAAATAGTTGTTGGGGATTGTTGGGGTATTAAATAAGGGAGAGGGTGTGTTGAGAAGGGATACGAATAGATTTGCATTCAGCTTGGCAAGCTAGGTGGCTAGGTCCTTGGGAGGATTCAACCAAGGCTCCGGGAAGTGGCTTTCTGCGGAGAGGTTTCTTCTACTTCTATCTTCTTCTCTCTCTTTCTCTCTCTGTAATACATCTCATCTTTGCTGTACAGATGGAATAAATAGTTGATTCTTCTATCATCTTTCTACACTATCGAGTTCATTGTCCTAACAATTTAGCGACTCCACTAGGAATCAAACACTACAAGTGGACAGCATTCACTATTGGAGACTCAATTGCAACACCGAGAAGTAGATGAGATGCGGTTGCTGTTGAAGACTGAAAGTTTCGGGCACAGCGGAAGCGCCTATTAGGCATAGTCAACTCGGCTTTTTGTCGTAAACGACAAACAATCCGAGATGTACATGACGAAGAACATCATGACCAACAGAATTAAATAGAGGATTAATTAACTTGTTAACGCCGGAATCAGAAGGCAGGATCATCGCATATAATTTATAATTAATTTATAGATAGATTTAGAATTATCTTGTCTTGTAATTCTTTCTGCGTTAATGATTTGGTTGACTACTCTCATCGTACCGTCGTTGCGTCGTAGGATCCAAGGACGAAATCTCTCTAGTAGTGATCAACATGTGCTCCAAAATCTCGAAACGTCGCCATAGAACCATCGGGTGCTAGCGCGGTCGATTCTGATCTCTTGCGTCGTTCGTCGTTGATCGCAGGAAAAATCTCTTTGTGAATGAAGGATTCTTAAAAATCTCTCAAAGACTTGAGAGGTTGGAGGATAGGCACTCTTGTTCTTGAGTGTGTTCTTGAGAGGACTCTTTCTAGGGCTTGAGATAATTCTCTCTAGGTTTATTGAGCACTACAAGCGACTAACCTTGGAAAGTGATATAAAATAAAGCTGGGCTAGGGTTGGTAATTGCACATAGGCCCTTAGTCAATCCATTATTCCTAAGCAAACCCCGTGTCTAATAATAGTATAAATAATATTATTATTTGTTTGGCATATGCAACCCGTGTGGATAAATAAATATTATTTATTAAATAAATAAATTATTACTTATTTAAATGATATTTAATATATCATTTCCTGCCCAACCATTAAATTCGATCTGCAACCCTCCTCAATATTTAACTGGCTTTAAATAATGACTATTTGTTTAATAAATAAATATTACTGTAATATTCGCTGATAAATATAATATATTTTTAATTCATTAAATCTTGCGAATAAATATTTATTATTATTTAATTCATATATTTATTATTCGGAATAATTCGTGATTAAATCCTGGCAATCAACCAATCCAGAATAATTATTAAACCACAAAGTAGGAATAATATTTATTCTAATTTTTTAAATTCAAATAGAATTTAACTGAGATTTCGGATACACTTAGTGTGTGACTTTCTAGGCCCATTTCTCAGTGGCATTAGGTGGAACCGTCTAAAGTCCAAAGTTATCATTTAGAGCAACACGTCAAGCAGCCCATAAAGAAAAATATTAATGTCGCAACAACATACAACATCATACAAACGCTCAATGTGTAATATAATTCATTTGTTGTGATATATCTAATCAATCAAGTTGCATGTTGATGTCATCAACATGTGTGTTCAATATTTCTTTCTTTGACTTTCCGGAATTGAACCTGCTCACAGAACACCATGGTCGTGAATTTATTTAGGTTATTCTCATCAAAGCGTCTGAGATATTAAAAAACAGAAGACACAAATCTTTTCTTACATTATTCATTAATACAATATCACTCACGACGCCCCCAACGTATCCTATTTTGCCGCAAACACATGTCGTAATGGTTTTTATCAATACATCAAAGCACACGGCTAATGATATTCATTAATAATAATCTTAAAGTCTATGGATCAATACACACGTCCGCAGATAGGAACATCCAATGACGCATATAAATGTGGATTTCTCAATGAGAGGTTGTATTCTAATAGTCTTCTGCATTATAATTTACCAAGGGCGTACACCATGAAAATGTCTCAAAGTCCTGTGAGTCTTCACTCCTGATAGTATGTATCATTTGCGTCACGCCAAATGATATCATCCGGCTATAAAACATGTATTTAAGAATATTGTCGTGACACTTTTATGTTCTCATCATGGCGGGGAATTGCTATGATCTTTCAATGCAACAATTACTCCTAGGACATTATCACATATAATGTCACGCAGAAGAACAATCATGATGTGGTAAAAAATTCATTAATATTCAAGACAGTGAATACAGATAATCATAAAGTACATAGATGTTGGTTCTAGGGCACCAACTCCAACAAAGAGGGACGACGCTAAGGAACCAAACGATGTTGGGGAACACACGACTATCGTTGAGAAGTTGTTGAGAGAAGTCGTGGAGACGCAATCGCTGCTAGAAAAAAATAATAATAAATACTATTATGGAGGATTTTCTCTTTTTTCTACCTAATTTCTGATGTGCAATCTACTGTGAGGCGCGATCACAATTGTTGATGATTGATAGAGGAACATTCCGACCAAAATAGAGTTAGGCGCGGCTAAAGGGAAAACGGAGCTGGACAGCTCGAACCAAGCACAGGCAACAGTGTTGCAGAAGCTTCAAACGTCCACGTAGTTATTTACGGCACATGGCGCACAATGGCGACAAGGGTCTTCGGCACAAAAGAGCATTGTGAAGCGCATGGCATGTGACAATATTAACTTACGGCACGCAAAAGACATATAAGCACACCAAAAAATAATAACAAATAATAAGTTAAATGACAAAGTTATCAGTAATAATAAAAATATAAAAATATAAAAATAATATATTTATAAATTTTAGTGAAATTTTATTTTGAAAAATAATCTATTTCTAATAATTAACCATTAATCATTCAAACAACAAATCACTGCAATTCAATCGCGGTAAGGATAACGAAGAGGTGGCAGGGTTGTTGGTTGTGCTCGGTCATGACTCGATCAATGCATCACACGAAGTCGGGGGAGGAAGGAGGGGCATCACTTGACTTGCAACATGGAGTTTTAATAAAATATTTTAATAGGGTGGGGTTAGTCGGTTAAAAAGGTGCAAGAAAACAAAAATAAAAAAAAAGTAAGATGGCGCAATGATGCGCGCAACGCCACACTTCGCCATGGCACAACACAACACACGCCAGAGCGCACCATCCCAATCGGGCAATTGCGAAGGTGTTGCGTGGAGTCATGGTCTCCGGTGCTAGCCATGGTGCAACAACGCACTATGACACGCGTCATTAGTAACTATAGACGTCCATGAGAGTTTTCGCAAAGAACTTTATAGAATGTATTTCCAAGAAAGAAATACTTACCTGGAGTATCCAGCTGCAATTCGATTACAAATATGAGAGGACTCATCTCTCTCTTGGGAGCTTCTCTCTCATCCCAAGCCTAGGCCAGAAGCCCAAAACAGAATAACAGCCCCCTTCCCTCAGGAACACCCGCTCTACTTATACCCAACAGAAAAGAAAAAAGAAAATACAATTTACCAAATTGCCCCCAACTAACTAAACACAAACATTACTTATTCCCCCTACGCCGGTAAGTAAAAAGTACAGGTGGCCTTGCTCTATCAATGAAGGTTTTTGCTAAGGAGCAGACAGAGTACACGAGGCAAGACTGAGAGTTCATGCAGAACATGCGGGCACAACTCCGGGAACTTAAGGACAAATCTATTCAGCATCCTTCTGTAGAGGAGCACCTTGAATCCTGTCTGGAGCGGCCTGGAGAGGTATTTCCTAATCTAAGTTCTCGCGTAGAGGCAGTGCAACAGCAGAAGCCAGCTCGAGTAGCACAAGGGAACCTCCAACAGGCTTTGCGAGCACTAGAAGTGTTGCTTGTGGTTGTTGAGATGAAAAGTGTAGGTTGAGAAACCCCCTTGCCTCCTTGCCTCCTTATCTCAAAGTGAGGCGGAGGCATTCTTTTATAATGAATGAAAAGGACCACATCGTCCGATGTGGAATACAGACTCCAACAAAAAGCTACAGCAAGAAAACTGCAGCAACCGAGATATCTAGCATGCGCAGTTTACCTACAGGGTCAGTGTTCAGCACGCGCAGCAGATGTTCTGTCTCCACGTGCATGGCAGTGCCTCCAACATCTTCCCTGAGTCGTCCCCAGCCCTATGGACCTACCAGTCTTAACAATGGTTCCAGGCCACCCAATGTCGAGGCCAAGAAATACATTCTGAACGGACGTATTGGTTGCGCCTTTATTACATTTGGGACTGGTGCTATAGTTCGAGGAAGGACTGAACATGCAGGAGCCGAGTACGGTGTTGGAAAGAGGAAGGTGACTCCTAAACCTAAAGGAGGAAACAGTATACCCATGATTTTTTAGCATAGAACATTTCACAAGCTTTGTCTGCAATATGGGCTGACCCTGAACACCGGAAGCTGGTTTGCACAGTAGGGGCAGAGTATTTCTGCACTATTAATATAGATGAAGTGAAGGTTGCTATAGTGGAAGAGATGACATTTCAGCAGTTCAAATTTTTGGCAAGCTCGAGTGATCAATTGACGTCTCCAGCGTCAGCAAAATAGCAACATAGGCTGGCTGCGATTTTTGATGAAGACAACTAGCATTGGCTTCCAAGAAAGGAGTTGCCTAAAGTGTCACTTGGAGCACAAAAACTTGAGGACAAAGCGGTTTTTAAGGCTGAATGTTAGGTATGTGCAGGGGTGGGCTGTCAATGAGTATGTGTACAATGACGGTTGTCTGTATGAGAGCAGGGGCTTTAGCTGCTGTGTAGGGGAGTAATAAATAACTACCAAGGGTGTAATTTGCATTTAACAGTTGTTGGGGCTGTTAGAGAGCAGGTTGGGTGTTGTTGGAGTATTAAATAAGGAAGAGGGACAGATTTGCATTCAACTTGGCTGGCTAGGTGGCTTGGTCCTTGGAAGGATTCGGCCAAGGCTCCGAGAAGTGGTCTTCTGCGGAGAGGTTTCTTCTACTTTTATCTTCTTCTCCCTTTCTCTCTATACAGTACATCTCAACTCTGCTGTACAAATTTGGAATAAGCAGTTGATTCTTCTATCAACTTTCTACACTATCGAGTTCATTGTCCCGACACCTTTAGACCCCAAGTTGAAGATGTTTCTAAACATGAAAAATAAAAAATCCAACCCAATTAGTTAAAATTTAATGTCCACTTTTAGTTTAGAAAAATCATAAAAACCCAACAAAATTATTTTAAAATATAATATATATTTTTAGTTCAGGAAAATTATAAAGCCAAACCTACTTAATAATTCAGTTTTAGGTTATAAGTATAAAACATAGATTAATTGTTTTGGGTTTTATCCTTAGTAGTCAATCTCAGATCGTGGTGCGACGCAGCGAGGTCCTGCTATGGGATAGCGGCGACGTGGATCGCAACACGGCCGCTATTTTATCCAATCACGGACCAATTAATTTAATTTAAATTATATAATTCTACACATAAATTAAAAACAAAACATAAAAAATTAAAAACACATCCAAATTTATAATTAAAAGCATCCATGATGCATCAAACACCAGTACAATAAAAGATACTGATATTGTTATATAATTAAATAATTAGCTTAAATTAAAAAAAATTAATTTTAGTATTCAAACAAAAATAAATAAAGACACTGATTAGATAAAAAGAGACTAATCCGGAAAAAAACACTGGGAAAAAACAAACACATAAACTGGGAAAAAATACTGTGAAAAAAACGCGTAAACTGAATGAAAAATAAAAATACAGGTGGACAAAAATAAAACCGCAAAAACTGGAGAAAAAAACAAAAAAAAAATAGAAGTTGTGTGGGGGGTTTTGAGGGGTTAGAGAAAAAAACAGCGGGTGAATACAGATGGGGGTGGTCGTTGGTTGCAGTGAGGGAAAAAGGGGGCCAAGCAAGGCGGGGAGTTCGTCCGCTGCACTGAGGGAGAAAGAGGGGGGCGACGCGGGGGGATGTTTTTGAGGGGTTGCAAAAACCCTTTTTTGTGTGCCAAAACACGAAGCGGCTTAAGACCATAGCGACCATGCGCGATTGCGTATTGCGACACAACTCAACCACCAAGGGTGAAGGTACACCGCTCCGCATTGCACTAGCGCGATCGCGACTACTCCGACGCGATTTAAAAGCAGAGGTTTTATTAAATAAATGAGAAGAATCATGAGCTAAGAAAGATGATGAGGATGAGTTTGTATTTGGTAATTAGAGTGAGAAACTAAATTGAGAAATCACACCAAGGGCAGCAAATATTAGAGAAACAAACAAGAAAACTAGAAGCCAAACAAAAAAGTACCAACACATCAAAATCAAAAGCCAAACCAACAAAGGGAAAGAATGAAATTTTACTTGATATGAAAGATGTAAAGGCTGATTCAAATGAGAATATTGATCTGATGAAGGAAATTATGAAAGTGATGATAATTACAAATTTGAATTCAATGATTCGGAATTAGATCACTAAAAAGATGAACTTTAAGAATTCTTTTTTTATTTTATAAAATTTTGGAACATGGGTGTTCATATTATTTTGACATTTTATCAATGACTTAAATTCTATGGTTGAATTTTATTATTATACATAATCCTTCCATTTAACATGAATTTTTATATATTTGATTACACACATTTTGAATGTTTGCATATATTTTACTCTATTGTGGTTATTGACTTCACTTGGGCATGCACCTTCATAGACCTCTGAGGCGTCTAAAGATCTTGGCACCTTCGCATTTACTACCTTGACTACAACTTATCTCAAAGCCCCTCTTCCTTTGATGCAACTAATCCATGCCAACTATCATAGTCTTGGTTTGCTTAGGTGCACGGTATAGGATCGAGTATTTATGCCACTTCTACCCATGTTTGCAATTCAATTCGTGCTCAATTAAGAAAGAACCTAACGGTCTCTTGGTTTTCAAATAACCGGAGTAAAATCTGGACAAAAAACAGCCAAACCTTTTCTATTTATTTCCGCATATATATATATACACACCGGTTAAAAAAAGACACAGCAGTTACAAACAACAGTTGCACACAGCAGAGACAACAGTTGTAACAAAAAAATAACTACCCATTGCCAGTAGGAAATAACAACTAACAAAACATAAAGACTTCTAACACGCACATACTACACTAAGACCAGCTTATATATCAGTATCCTTTTTCTTCATTCGTGAATAAACTCACTGAAAAGGAAGAACCATAACATTACTCCCCCTTTCCAAAACACGCTTAACCTCAAGCGCAAATGCTGGGTCTCTTTGAGCAATCATGTTTGCATCCTCCCATGAAGCTTCAGCTGGGGAATAGTGCTCCCGGTGAATCAATAGTTCTGAATCTGGATTCCCTTTGCGTATATCAATAATTGCCTTAGGTGTAGGAATGGGGTGACCTTGCTGGGTAGAAGGAATAACGGGTTCTGTAGGTACTTCCCAACAAATTTCTTAAGTTTGGAGACGTGAAAGACCAAGTAGATCTTGACCTGGTCATGAAGAGTTAGTTTATAAGCAACGGTCCAAATCTTTGATTCTTTTGGAAAAAGACCATAAAATCTTGGCACTAACTTCTGATTGCGCCGTTGTGAATTGACTGACAGTATGGTTGCAACTTCAATAACACCCAGTCTCCCTTGTTGAAGACGACTTCCCTATGCCTTTTGTCATATTGTGCTTTGATACATTCCTGTGATTGCAGCAAGCACTTAGATCAACCCCAACCCGATCCCTCTCCAAGAAAACCCCTTCCACTGCTTCAACCCTTGTTGTCCCAGTCTGGTAGAATGATAAGCAAGGTGGTTTGCGTTCATAAACTACCTGATGCAGCACGGCAGAGATTAACCGGGTCCTTAGCAAGGAACTCGAGAGAAGCACAGGCATAACACCCTCGAAGGAGAGAACTCTCTCTAGAATTTCAATAATATGGCAAAAGTTGAATACAACTAGAACAGGCAGCCTATTTATAGGCTAAACCCCTAAACATTAATTAAAAGACTAAACTGCCGTTGAAAATATCTTAAACTAGAAAATACAATAAAATTAATTAAAATAAATAAAGACTTAAACGCCACGCGAGCGTTGGCCAATACGTTGGAGGGGTCCCGGACCAGTGTTGCATCATTACCTCGAAAGGTGTGGTCTTCAAAAAAGTGTGATAATGTGTATCGTAGCAAAACTTCACCCAGCGTACGCAATCCACCCAACACTTAGGATTATCTCCTGTAAAACATCGAAGATGCATCTTCACGGTCTTATTCACCACCTCGGTCTGACAGTCGCTTCGAGGATGGTGAGCCGAAGAAAAAACTAAGTGAGTGTCGCTTAATTTAAAAAGTTCCTTCCAAAATACACTTGTTAAAGTCACATATATGCCACTAACAATAGACTCAAGTAGGCCATGAAGTTTAAAGACATTATCGAAGAAAACTTTGGCCACTATAAAAGAAATGCATGGATGGCTGATGGGAATAAAATGGGCATATTTGGAAAATCTACCCACTACAACCATTAAAACTGATTTACCATGAGATGATGGGAGACCTTCAATAAAATCTAGAGAATTATCAGACCAAGTCTGTGTTGGAATTTACAATGGTTGGAGAAGACCAGCTGGTAGTAGTTGTGTTTTGTTTCCTCGGCAAATGGAACAAGACCAAACAAACTTTTGCACTTGCAGTTTCATTCCAGACCAGTAGAAATCCCTAGAGATCCTGTGTAAGGCTTTTTTATAGCCAGTGTTGTCAAAGGCGCGCGGCGCAATAAGGCGCAAAAGCCGTTTGGGGATGCGGCGCGAGGCGCGGCGCGAGGCGCGGCGCGAGGCGCAACTAAGGCGCATGCGCACATAATTAATTATATTCAGTTTTCAATAATATTTTAAATTTAAAAAAACTTAAATTCAATAAAAAAATGCAAATTAAAATAGATACTGATAATTTTTAACCAAAATCATAATCAAATAATCAATCCTTGAGAACCTAAACATCAAAATCATCATCAATGGAAGTTCCATCATTAATGAAAGCTTCCTAAACATCAAAATCATCAATGGAAGTTTCATCATTAATGAAAGCTTCATCGTCACTGTTGCACCCTTCATTTGACTCATATGCCTCTGAATCTTCCTCTTCAATATCATTCATCTCATCAACAACTCGTGCACGCTTTGTACCACCATGGTATTTGGAAGAAGTGGAAGTTGCTAAGTTTGATTTCGATCTGAAAGTATATTCAGGCTCTTCAATCCCAGCGGCAGCAGCATACGCACCCCATGTTAAACCTTCAGCACCCTCATCATTAAATACAAAGTCGTTATCAGCATCATCATCCTCTTCGATCCTCCCAATAAGCCATTCATTGCTATCATCAGTGTAATGGGATCAATGGTGTCACGGATTTGAAATCGACGTTTCAATGCATGATTATATTTGATGTAGACCAAATCATTTAGTTTTTGTTGAGACAGCCTATTCCTCTTTTTGCTATGAAGCTGCAATATAAATTATAATTTAATTGTTAATATTATAAAGTTTATAATAATAAAGAAAATGCATTTAGAAAAAAAAACTTACATGCTCAAATATGCTCCAATTTCTCTCACATCCAAGTGAGATTAAGAACCTTCAAAGCAAATTTTTGCATGTTTGGGGTTGAAGATCCAAACATAGACCACCATTCAGCAGGAGCCTTCTTGTTCCGAAGTCTAATTGCCAAAGAATTTGCAAATAGACCCTCTGCCTCCTTGTACAAAGCGATTTCATCCATGATTTTTTCTTGAATCTCAAGGCTTGAAACGAGTCTTTGAATGGATTTAATTAATCCATCTTGTACTTCAAAATCCAATTGGATATTCGGATTTGAATGACAAAATTCAGGATTCAAGAAATACCCCGCAGCATGCAAAGGCTGATGAAGTTGAATCTCCCACCTACGATCAATAATAGTAAAAATTTCTTTGTACTTCTCTTCCTTCATCGAAAAAGCCCTCATGATTGCTTCTTTAGCCCTATCCATGGCTTCATAAATGTATCCCATCGGTGTCTTTCTCTCTCCATCAACCAATCTAAGCACTTTTACAAGTGGATTGGTCACTTTAAGACAATACAAAATAGAAGTCCAAAATGATGGCATCAATATGATTTTAGAAACTTGTTTGCCTTGAACCTCTTTAGCCCACTTGCTTCTTGCCCACCCATCCGATGTGAACATTTTCCTCAAATTCTCCTTCTGCTTATGAATACTTGCCATTGTGAGGAAAGCGGTAGCAAATCTAGTTTTTGCGGGTCGAAGCAACTCTTTTTTCCTTGTGAATTCCCTCATCATATTCAACACCCCTGGACGAGTATATATGAAAGAGCTCAAAGAAGTTGCTCGTTTCAATGTCCGAATGCTTATGTCAAGTTTCCCAATATCCTCCAATATCAAATCCAAACAATGGGTTGCGCAAGGAGTCCAGTAAAGATTTGGATACTTTACCTCAAGCATTTTCCCTAAAAATAGGATTTAAAAAGAAAACGAAACAAACATAAATAAAATTCTTAATATGCATAACATAATGTATATGTATAAACTTATATACTACTAATAAGGTGGATATAAATAATACCTGCTAAAACATTTGAAGAAGCGCTATCAGTGACAACTTGAACAACATTTTCTGAACCAATACGTTCCACAAATTTGCTTAGCAATTCAAATATTTTGTCTCCATTTTTGCAAAATGATGAAGCATCGATTGAATCAACGAACATGGTCCCTTTGCGACAATTCACTAAGAAATTGATCAATGTTCTTTGCCTTTTATCTGTCCAACCATCAGACATAATTGTGCAACCATTTTTTGTCCAATCTTGTTCATGTTCTTCCATCATTGTCTTTGTGTGCGTCATTTCCTTATTTAACAATCGAACTCTCACCTCGTGATAGCTTGGTGGCTTCATTCTTGGACCAAATTGCCCAATTGCTTCAATCATGGGATGAAAGCTATCATATTTCACAGCATTGAAAGTTATTCCCAAATCATACATCCATCTTGCAATTTGTGTACATGCTCTCTCTCGCATGTCTTTCTTGTGCTCTTCGGTTTTGTATGCATCGATGATCGTCTTCTGTTTTCCTTTCCTACCATGAACAATTTCTTCCGGGTCACGTGTAAAATATGTATCCATTGGTCCGATATTACACGGTGACATAAATGATGACTTTCCCGCGGTAGTTCTTCCAGCTTTCGGATTGATCTTTTCAATGTCATCATCATCTTCATCTTCATAATGGAAATCATCAGTATCTGGAAGTATGTTTCGTTGTTTCTTTTCTTCCCTTTTTTTCATATGTTGTCTTATCTCTCCCTTCACGTGATCCGGACATTTCTTAAAAGAAGTAGTATTTCCATATCCTCCAACCATGTGTTGTTTCATTCGACTAATACCTCCTCTTTTTGTTTCTAAAGAGAAACTAAATGTTACTGAATCTTTGTCGCCAGGATTTCCTTGATAAGCATACTTCCAAGTCGGGTCTTTCCTTACACTACTTGGAGTTGCACTAGTTGGTGTTTCGGCACGATTATCACTCATAATTTCACTGCTTGGTGGGTGGTGCAGCTGATGTTGATGGAAATAGAAGACCCGGAGTTGGAGCGAAAGATGAAAACAAATGAGAATGAGACATAAATAGAGAAAAATTGAAACAGAGGTTGAATAATAGGAGATAGGAATATAAATAACCTTTTGGCTGTAGAAGAATGTAGCGTGCTGCTATTTCAACGGGTGCAGCGAGGTCCAGCGAGGTGCAACAAGGTCCAGTGCAGCGAGGTGCAGGTGCAACGTGGTGGCGAGCATCCAGTGCAGCGAGGTGACGGTGCAGCAAGGTGCCGGTGCAGCGAGGTGCCGGTGCAGCGAGGTGCCGGTGCAGCGAGGTGCCGGTGCAGCGAGGTGTGTGATGCAGTGCAGCAATGGCAGTGTAAAGAGTGGTACAGCGAGGGCAGCGTGGTGGAGAGTGGTGCAGCAGCAAAAAATTGATGTGTTGTGCGGGGAGGTGTTGTTCTGTGCGGCGAGGAGAAGTGGTGCAGCAGCAAAAAAATTGTTGTGTAGTGTTGTGCGGGGAGGTGTGAGATATTTATATTGTTTTATGTTATGTTTATTTATTTATATATTAAATGTGTTAAATTAAAATTTAATAGGTGAAGTGAAGGGAACAATTCCCGCGACTCGTCCCTTCCCGATTTCCAGTGGCGACTGGCCTGGGTCCCTCCCCGATATTCTTCATCCACCGCGTCCACCGTCCCTTCCCCGATTTCCGCCAGTCACTGCGTCGTCCGGGTCCCTTCCCCGATTTCCGCCGGTCACTGCTCCCTTCCTTCCCTGATTTTGAGTTGCGTCCTTTCCCCGATCTCCTTCCCCGATCTCAGCCAGCCGATCGCGCCCTCACCCACCCACCCCCGATCTCGTCACCGCCGCCCGTACACCCACGATCTCGGCCGCCACCCACTATCACGTCGCTCGCCCCCCATCTCCGTTGTCGCCCTGCTGTGTCGCCCCCGGTCCCATCGGCCATGGTGCGCCTTACTGCGCCTGGCGCTTTTAGCACCCCTTTGTTTGGCGCGAGAGGCGCGCGCCTCAGTGAGGCCGCACCGCCTCACCACTTTTGAGGCGCAGAAGGTGCGCCTCGCCTCGCCTCGCGCCAAGGTGGGGTGAGGCGAGCGCCTTTAACAACACTGTTTATAGCATTCATGAAACATGTTATAAATAGTGTCCAGCACCACAGAAATGAGAGGAGAATCAGTATTCAAATACACACGCCCCCAGTATAAAATCAAGTCATCTTTAACAATCCTTGTACATAGCCATGAAGGCTTCAAACTGATGTTGAAGTTGCTTGATTTCTTCCATGCAGATTGGCTTTGATACCAACTTGGTATAGGATCAGGTATTTCTGCCACATCCACCTATGTTTGCAATTGAATTCAGGCTCAATTAAGAGATAACCCAGAGGTCCCTTGGTTATCAAATAGCCGGAGTAAAATCTGGACAAAAAACGGCTTGTCTTTTTCTATTTATTTCCACATATATATACAGACACAGCAGTTACACACAACAGGTACAAAGAGCAGTTACAAACAACAGCTACAAAAAGCAGTAACAAACAACAGAACAACAACAAAAAACTACCCATTTCCAGGACAACAGTAGGAAATAACAATTAGCAAAACATAAGCACTTCTAACATGCACATACTACACTAACTCCAGCTTATATATCCGTATCTATTTTCTTGGTGAATAAACACGCTGAAAAGGAAGAACCGCAACAGTGCATCCCCAGACCTTGGCACAACAATCCTTACTTCTTCAACACAAATAGATTTCTTATTAGCTAACATTTGCTTACTGATCATATATTTTCCAATCAATTTATACAGATACACATGTTATGCAAGTTTACTCATTTTATAAAGTATTTAAGAAATTCAAAACTTGAAGCTCATAAACCAGGCCATTCCACATACATCAGAAGACAGAGACGTTTCAAGTCTTCCAGTCTTTAAACCATCCATCACAGGCCATAATGCTTTCATTTTTCCTATCTAAATTATCCAACACTGGAAAACACAATTTAAACCTTCCATTACAGGCCATGACGCCTCCATTCTTCCTATGTTTGCAAGATCCACCAACTGCATGGGTACGGAAGGAACTAATCCGATTTGACAATCATTGATGGGTGCTCCCAAAAAGTGTCTTTGACTGGCCACTTGCCCGCACAACTAACCTAACGTCTAAAGCTTCACGACACGATTAACCTACATCTTAAGCTTCACACTATGCAAGATGTAGCAACCCACGAATAATTTTAAATTTAAGAGCAGCCGTGAAAGAATATAACCACTGCATCATAACCACCACACGGCATAACCAACCATAAATAACTACTTCAGAACCTAAAAAAAACCGTCAATGTCCGGATAGCTGCACACACACGGCAACCCGATTCCGAGCAAAAAATGAAGCAAATCCCAAATAATCAAAACCCAACCAATCTAATGAGCATAGTAAACATTAAAACAAAGGAATGACATTTCACCTAAGCGATCACTAGATGCACTGCGAGCATTTGTTTGAAAAAAGGGGCAGATTAAAAGGGAGTGGAGATTACTTACTGAGGACGAGTACTGGGGCGTTCATGTTTGCAGAAGCAGCGATCAAAGCCTGCGGATGTTGCAGCTGAGTGGTGTCCAGTGGGTTCTGCTGAAGAGCGTTGCCAAATAGTTCGAGGAAGGGAAAAAGGCTAAGCAGCCGTCGGGTCGCTCGGTCACTGAGAAATTGTTGGGCTAACCCTAACCCGGAAAAACACGGTGAGGATCCGTGACCCGAAATTTGAGTGATTGCGCTGAGGGCATGCAAAAACGGTCCCGTGGGTTTTGCGACATGCCCGTGGGTCTTTTACGGGCTAGGCTTATGAATTTATATCCGATGTAATATCTAAAATTTACTTTCATTGTATAATGTATTGATATTTTAATTTTTTTTTGTAAACACATAAAAAACATGTTGATTGGTCGTGTAGATGTGGGCAAACCAAGCGTGACTATGTTGACTGTCGTGGAAAGTCATGTGAGTTGAGTGTGGTTGGGTGATTGTGAGTTTTGGTGACTTTTGTCACGATCATTTCTTTATGTTGTAAAAAATGGGTGCTCTAAACCGAACTTTATCATTACTTTTCAATTATCATATCGTGTATACAGTGAGATATGCATGATGTACACTTGTCATTGTAGTGTAGACATTTCTACGCCCACTCTTTAATAGTAATGTCAATAAATTATTTATCATATCAAAATGTTATAACGGATTTCAGGCTATGATGAGAACCCTGAGATACTATGACATTAATCTTAAATATATGTTATATGGTCTATGTACATCATATTGACTGAACACAGTAGATGTCTGACTATTAGGTGATGAGGGTTCGTAAGTATTGAAACTTATTCTCATGAAATTCACACTTAGTGATCTTTAGTATTTGAAATTATGATGACAAAACCGTTAATAGAAACATAACATGTTTTGAGTGTCATTGGATGCTTATATCTATGAACATATGTATTGGACTCTTGACTTGAGATCATTATCAATGTGTGTCATTTGATCGTCACTACCACAGTTTGGTCTTCTAACTGCGCGCAAAAGGGTATAAAACAGTGCTAAAAAGACAATGTTATCCTCAACGTCGTTAAAGGGGGCACCTTTATTAGCGTTAATGAAAGCGCTGATAAAGCCCCCCTGTTGCAGTGTGCTGTTTGAATAACAGCACAATGTAGCAACTTCCAACCTGCATGCAATTACAAAATTTAATTGAAATAAATTTTACATCACAAATACAAAAAAAAAACTCGTATATTCATTTCAAACAATGTTTTGTATAATTATATTTGTAACTACTATCCACAAACATTTAAAAACATTAACGATTCGTCGTATTTTGCGTGCTACGACCCCCTCTCAAAAAAGTTAGACCATGATATCAGTTCTGAGCAAAAGAATTCACCTATATATGAAAACAAATATTATGTTAATAATGCGATAAAGAAATAAATTAAACATAAATATCAAAGAATACATTAATAAAATGTCAATTTTAAATAAAAGGACACACTTAGAGTTATACTGGTCACACCGTGCATCAGATTGAGATGAAGTTGATTCATACACGTCACAAATGACTTATGGATCATTATTCCAAAGTATCAAAACAATCTAAATGTGTTTGCTCGGTTTTCAGTATGTCACTTATTATTTTTATTAAAATTAATGTCAATTTTAAATAAAAAGATACATTTGGAGTCATATCCATCACACCGTGTATCGGATTGAGGTGTGGCTGATTCTTACACGTCACAAATGATTTATGGATCGTTGTCACAAAGTATCAAAACAACATGAATGTGTTTGCTCAGTTTTGAGTATGTCACTTGCGTTTTTTACTAAAATGTCATTTTAAACTGGAAACACGCACTTTCATCCATACACATTAGAAACATGCACTTTAAGTCATATTGGTCACATTGTGTGTTGGTTTGACATGAGACCACTTCCTACACATCACAAATTACTTATGAATCGTTGTCCTAAATTATCAAGACAATCAGGATATGTTTTCTTGGTTTTCAGTGGGTGACACGTTTTGAACTAAAATGTTAATTTTAAACTAACAGCGGACACTTTTGAGTCATACCAGTCACACCATGCGTTAAATTGAGGTGTGGTTGATTCTTATATGTCACAAATGACTTATGGAACATTACCTTAAAGTATCAAAACAATCTGAATATGTTTTATCCGTTTTTAGTATTCACTTGTTCTTTTTATTAAAATTAATGTTAATTTTAAATAAAAAGACATTTGGAGTCATGTCAGTCCCACCATGCATCGAATTGAGGTGTGGTTGATTTCTACACATCACAAATGACTTATGGATTGTTGTCCTAAAGTATCAAAACAATCTAAATGCATTTTCTTAGTTTGCAATTTGTTACTTTTTTTTACTAAAATTAATGTTAATTTTAAATAAAAAGACACACCTGGAGTTATATCGGTCACACTGTGCATCGGATTGAGGTGAGGTTGATTCATATACATCAAAAACGACTTATGAATCATTTTCTTAAAGTATCAAAACAATCCAAATGTGTTTGCTCGGTCTTGAGTATAACACTTGTTCTTTTTATTATAATTAATGTAAGTTTTAAATAAAAAGATACACTTGGAGTCATATGGGTCACATCGTGAGTTAGATTCATATGATTTCCACATGTCACAAATGACTTATAGATATTTTTCCTAAATTATCAAAAAAAACATGAACGTGTTTGCTCGATTTTGAGTATGTCATTTGTGTTGTTTACTAAAATGACATTTCAAACTAGAAACGTGCAATTTGAGTCATACCGGTCACATCATGTATCGATTTGATATGGAACTGCTTCCTACACATCACAAATGACTTATGAATCGTTGTCCTAAATTATCAAGACAATCAGAGCATCTTTTCTTGGTTTTCAGTGAGTGACAGATGTTTTGAACTAAAATGTTAATTTTAAATTGATAACAGGCACTTTGAGTCATACTAGTCACACCGTGTGTCAAATTGAAGTGTGGTTGATTCCTACATATAAAAAATAACTTATGAATCATTTTTCTAAATTATAAAAACAATTCAAATGTGTTCGCTCGGTTTTCAATATGCCACTTATTCTTTTTACTAAAGTTGATATCGGTTTTAAATAAAAAGACATAATTGAAGTCATATCGGCCACACTGTGCATCTGACTGAGGTGCGATTGATTCCTTATAGATTATTTCCCTAAAGTGTCAAAACAATTTGAATGTGTTTGTGTGGTTTTCATTATGTCACTTGTTCTTTTTACTAAAATTAATATCAATTTTAAATAAAAATACACACTTAAACTTGTATTGGTCACACTGTGCATCAGATTGAGGTGAGGTTGATTCTTACACATCACAAATGACTTATAGATCTTTTTACTATAGTATTAAAACAATACAAATGTGTTTTCTTAGTTTTTAGTATGTCATTTGTTCATTTTACTAAAATCAATACCAATTTTAAACAAAAAGACACACTTGGAGTCATATCAGTCACATTGTGCGTCGGATTGAGGTGAAGATGATTCATACACATCAAAAATGACTTATGGAACATTTTCCTAAAGTATAAAAATAATCGGAATGTGTTTTATCGATTTTTAGTATGTCGATTTTGTTTTTTACTAAAATGGAATTTCAAACTGGAAACACACACTTTGAGTCATACTGGTTACATCTTGTGTTGGTTTGACATGAGACTACTTCCTACATGTCACAAATGACTTATGAATCATTGATCTAAATTATCAAGAAAATCACAGTGTGTTTTCTTGGATTTCAGTGAGTGAAATACGTTTTGAACTAAAATATCAATTTTAAACCGATAACGAATACTTTGAGTCATACCAGTCACACCATGCATCGTATTGAGGTGTGATTGATTCCTACATGTAAAACATAACTTATGGGTCATTTTCATAAAGTATCAAAACGATCTGAATGTTTTTTCTTGGTTTTCATTATGTCAGTTATTCTTTTTACTAAAATTAATGTCAATTTTAAATAAAAAGACACATTTTGAGATATATTGGTCACATTTTGTGTCAAATTGAGGTGCAGTTGATTCCTACGCGTCAGAAATGACTTATCAATCGTTTTTCTAGAGTATCAAAACAATCCTAATGTGTTTTATTGATTTTCAGTGTGTCACTTGTTTTTTTACCGAAATTAATGTCAATTTTAAATTAAAAGACACACTTGGAGTCATACTGGTCACACTGTGTGTTGGATTGAGGTGCAACTGATCCTTACACGTCACAAACGACTTATTAATTATTTTTCTAAAATATCAAAACAATCTTAATGTGTTTGATCAGTTTTGAGTATGTGATGTGTGTTTTGAACTAAAATAGAAATTATAAAATAAAAACATAAATCTGAGTTATATCGAGCACACTGTGTATTATATTGAGGTGCGACTGGTTGAGTATGCGATATGTGTTTTGCTTTCAACTATCTGTAAAAAGCTAGAAAAGTGAGAACATGTTCCATTCTGATGGAAGAGAAACCCCATGATCCCTAAAACACTTTATGTTTTAGGCAACATGGGGTTTCTTCTTCCATTAGAAAGGAACATGTTATGTCTTTTCTAGATTGTTGTAGATAGTTAAAAACAAGACATGACTTCCCAAAATATATATGAAAAAACTAAATAAGTATTAGATAAAAATGATAGGAAAATTAACTTATAAATAGTTGATAAAATGATGAAAAAATTAATTGAATAAGTAGTAGGAATTCACCTTTTCATGGTGGTTGTATACATTCTTGACTCATTTCTTTTTTGTCATTATCTCAGTTGCAGCTTCAAAGTCCAATCTCGCACGAGCACAATCAACTTCGAACAAACCACCCTAACTCAAACAAAATATTCCACTTATATAAGAAAATAATTCTTATGTTAGGAATACTATAAAGAAATAAATTAAACATAAATATGAAACAATACATTAATAAAATGTCAGTTTTAAACTAAAATCATACAATTTAAGTCATACCAAGTACACCATGTATCATATTGAGTGCATAATCATAGTATATGAGTGAATCATCCTTGCTCACTGAGTTATTTCTTTATGATCTTTGTGAAAATTAACAAAATAAGTATCAGATATAAATGATAAGGAAATTAACTAAAAAAGGTAGATAAAATGATGGGAAAATCAACTAAATAAGAAATAGGAAGTCACATCTTCATGATATATGTATACATTATAACATCATATATGTTGCCCATTTGTTTTTAAATAAATCTATTTTGTCATGTGAATATGAGAATTTTCGACAGTCATAATAGTACTGGAAAAATATAAATACATAAAGGATTAATAAATATTTTAAATGAAATAGTATTTATCTTCAAAAATACCTCTTCAGAGATGCTAGTTTGTTGATAGTATATGATACATCTCATAAATTTACAAACATAATAATCATAATATTTTCTATTTGTTTATTTTGGACACTATAGAGACATTAAAAAACAAGTAATTTATTTTGATACGTGTTTTTATAGTTAAATATTATCGTAGCGACTCGGGTTTTGGTCCTGTCAGACTTTGTATTATTTCTACGAATAATTCCAGAGTCAGGCGCGAAGACAACGTGCGATTTCGAGGCCCGGTGTGTCCGAAATTAATTTTATAATAGTATGCACGTGGTGGGGGTGTGATATCTCCTAAACGGTAGCTCAGAACGAGAATCTGAGGGCACAGTTGCGTCCATAACATACCGTTTACCCTAGGCGATATGTAAACTTTGCGGGCGCGAGCCTGCAATGAGAAACGCCACCAGGGGCGTTTTCGTAAATAAATGGAGAAGTTAGTGTGCGAGCGTCGGCTCGAATAACTTCTGAACGGAGTCTCGGATGGAAAATATGAGTCCTCCGTTGCGTTTAAAACAGCGCGTTTACCCTAGGGGTGACCTTACCTTTGTTCGCATCGGGCGTCGGGTCTGAGGCGGGTTTTGGCGCCGGCGGGCGACAGATATAAATATCAGCACCCCCCCTTCATTCCTCTCGGCGTTCTTCATCGCTGATCCGCCAAATCGAGCAAACGAAGCACCCACGAGCTCAGATTTCAATGGTGGACGTTCTTGGAGCGTGCAACGGAAGCTCTGGAGCGCGGATCTAAGGCAGAACGTCGACGTTTCACCTGCGAGGTAGGCATATTTGAGTTTTAACCCCCGATCCTGTTTTTGCTGCATTTTCCTGCAAATTGAAGACGTAGCAATGTAGATCGGGTCCCGAGGGTCATGTAGACGCCTCCAGATTGCAAAACAGACCACCGGGGTGCCCCCGGAGATCCGCGGAAGTTCCGCCGGTCCAGGCCGGCCGGACCGGCCGGTCGAGGCCGGTCCGACCTCTTTTTGTCATACGGGGGTCTTTAAACCCTCGTATCTTGCAATCCAGGAGTCGGATTCGCATGTCGTTTGTGGAGACGCGACCCTGACGATGATGAGAACCCTCCGGTGTGGGTTAAAGATTTTAAGTTTTTGGGATCGTGGCCTGAGAGTTAGAAACGTCGTATAAAATAATAATATTTTATTATTTTACGACTTCGGGCTGTTGTAACTTCCACCCGGAGCGTCCGAATGACGTGTCGTCAGTGGCGTTGAGACCCTGGTGGTATGACGGAATTTTTGAGATGGATTCCAGGTGTAGGGATTGAGAACAAGGTGCGGGCCCCATGAGGTCGGGTTTCGGCGTTTGCGGAGAAACGCAGCTTTCGCACCAGGAGTCCGATTTTGGCGGATGAATAGTTGATCTTGTGTGTTTTTCTGAGAGGATCACAATGATGCGATCCATTTGATGTGTTTCGAGATCAAGGCATGGGCCCCACCCAGGCTGTACTTCGGTGAATAGTGCCCTTTTCACCGAGTGTTCGGGATCGTTGTGCGGGCCCCGCACGAGCTAGCTACGGTGAATAGTGACTTTTTCACCGGTGCTCTATTTCAGGCGAGTAAGCAGCCTAAACTACGTGTTTTTCCGCATAGATCGCGATGGTGGCATTGGTATTGGCCTTGGAGGTTCGTAGTGTGGCGTTGTTGTGGGTTGCTCGGGTTAGCGACGTTTTGGACCAACAGTGGTTGAGGGTACTCCCATGGTTCATTCCCATGAGGGTTCGTGTGGCATCATAACCTTCGTATAGGTTTATGATCCTTTCGATGGGATGTTTTAACTGTTAGCGTTGTGGCACCCCTCTGGTGGGCCCGGAGCGGGATCCTCTAGCATCTTTTCCCTAAATCGGGTTCTTGGTATCGCTGTGGCCGCTTATTCACGGGCGGCGATCCCCTATCTAGTTGGTTGACCCCGTAGGGTTGTGGAATCATCGAGATTATGATCCCCTACATGGTGGGACATACTCAGTAGGGTTGTGGAATCGTTGGGTATACGATCCCCTACTCAGCATGAGGTGTATAGTAGGGTTGCGGTATCGTTGGTTATGTGATCCCCTACTTAGCGCGTGGTTTCTGTAGGGTTGCGGCATCGTCAGTTCGATCCCCTACATCGTGAGCTATACCAGATAGGGTTTCGGTATCGTCGTGACCACCTTTATATGGGCGATGATCCTCTATCTGAGTGTCATTCTTTTGTCGAGCGCCAGATCGGGTTGTGGTATCCCCAAGCGGATCCTGGGTGTGATCCCCTATCTGTGAGAACTACGTAGGCCAGATCGGGTCGTGGTATCCCCCAGCAGACCCTGGGAGTGATCCCCTATCTGTGATCTTTGTATACCGGAGTGGGTTCTGGTATCCCCTAGCGGACCCTAGGAGTGATCCCCTATCCGAGGAGTTTGGTGGTTCTGTTGTTTTAGCGAGGTTTCCTCAGTGATGCTAACCGACGAGCGTGATCTCTCAGGTGAGCGTCTGAGAGGTTTGTGAGAAACCTGATGGAGTGTATCTCTCGGATGAGTGTCATCTGGGATGACAGTGATCATGGAGTGTGCTCTCCTGGTTGTGGACAGTTGCTGGTGATGAGGTCGGTACCTCTTGTGTCTTGGTACGTGAGCTGGGTATATCTGGATTGTTCAAGGTGTATGTATGGGCATACACCTGAGCTGAGTTGACTAGTTGTGTTTAGACGAGGTTGGTCATGATATGAAGTTTCTCTCTCGTCTGGGTTCCCTCTGGCTGGGATGAGCGGACTGTTGTCTTTCAGTTTCTCTCTTTGGTTTTGGGTTTTTGGGGTGCCTACTGAGTATGTTTATACTCACCCCTGCACGGGCTTTGCCCGCACATGTTTGTGTCTTGTACAGACCACAGGCCTTTCGACGGAGTCCCAGGGGGACCCAGAGCAGGTGGAGCTGAGTGAGCGAGATTGACCGGGGTGTTTGTCGGTGCGGTGCCGAGGGAGATTTCTGGCGGGTGTTTGTGGCAGCGTTCCCCTTCTTCAAAGCAGGTTGGATGCACTTTTGTAGTTTAATTTTTGTGGGCCCTGTTTTGCCCTTTTGTACTTTTGTTGTTGCACTCTGGTTTGGGATAGATTGTATGCATGCATTTACTTTTCAGTTTTATATATCTCTGCACTGTTTCATGGAGGTGTTTGTGGGTGCGTGTGTACAGGTACCTTAGGCTAATGCCTCCCATGTATGTGATAGCCTACTCGGCGCTAGTCGCCAGCCCCTGGCCTATTGGAGGCGGGCTTGGGGAGTCGCAGCTCGAGCCCCGTTGGGTCGGGTTGTGACAGAGTGGTATCAGAGCAGGTTCCACCTTTGGGATCTCAGAGCGTAGCTGGTCCAACTGTGAGTTTGGTTTGGGTTGCATATCGGCAGTGTTAGAGTGTTTCGAGCTCGGCTTTCAGGCCAGAGACTCCAGTGTTGGTGCGGCGACTAACGTATCCATACACCAGGACTCTGATAACCTGCCTTTCGACTCGGGACATTTCGTACACTGGTCGCAGGGACATAATGGTACATGCATCATATAGGACTAGGTTTTTGGGTTTTCCTTGTCTTTCTTGAGTTAGCTCTCCAGATATACTCTTTGACTATGGCGTGTCTTGAATGTATTTCAGGATGCCTCCACGATGACAACCAGTGAGGGTTCCACAACGGGATTGTGGTGACGATCCGCCCCGTGCAGAGGCTGTGGACCAAGGCGCAGGCTCTGAGGCTGGACCTCCAGGTGGTCCACCAGTTGAGCCACCACCTGTCAAGTAGCTGGTTGTGCCGGCAGTGCAGGACGAGGTTGCACGCAGGCTGAGTGCGCTGCACGAGTTCCAGAGGCAGTGACCTCTGAGGTTTTGGGGTGATCCATACCCCCAGGCAGCTGATGACTGGCTTGAGGCAGTCACCCGAGTTTTCCGCCTAGTGAGCACACCTCCTGATCAGATGGTGGTCCTAGTAGTGAGCCTTATGCATGGTTCTGCCGGGCGATGGTGGAGCCTGGTGACGCAGTCCCATGATGAGGAGACGCTCACTTGGGTAGAGTTTGAGTGGCTCTTCAGGGAGGAGTTCTATCCGGTGACTCTGAGGTCAGTGCGGATCCAGGAGCTTCTGCAGCTTCGACAGGAGGGCATGACTGTGTCGGAGTACTCAGTGGGGTTTACAGACCTGTCGCGCTACTCCCTGGATATGGTTCGAGACCCATTCTTTAGGGCTCGAACCTTTGAGCAGGGATTACACAGGGACATCCGAGCAGGTGTGGTTTCCTTGTGCCTGCCCACCTATGCTGGAGTGCTGGAGCGAGCGTTGGTGGTGAAGAGCTTTCTGGCTGAGAAGATTCCCCCTGTTAGTGTTGGGCACGTGAGAGCTGATATGTCGGCATCTGGTAGCCTACGACAGACTCAGGGGTTTGGACGTGACCGACGTTTCAGGAGGCGACCCCAGGATGGTGGATATGAGACTCAGGGCTCACAGGGCTCGCATGCCAGTTTTGGTCAGCCGCAGGAGAGGCAGTGTTATGCTTGCGACGGTCGGGGACATCTTGATAGAGATTGTCCGACCCGTCGTGCTGTTGAGAGGGAGCTGGTCGATGAACCACCTTGGCAGAGGCAACATCTCGATCAAGGAGGTCTGCAGGGCGGCGGATGTGGCGGCGGAGCGGGTGCAGCAGGAGGAGGTGGTAGGCGGTACCAGATGCCACCACCCCCACCCCCAGGTGGTCCATGCCAAGCTTAGGGAGCTGGTGGCTGAGGGTGAGGACAGCTACATGCCCTGGAGGCTGTTGACCCGGAGGCTCTGCGGATGGATAGAGGTACGCCTTGTGTCCTTTCTACTTTCTGCAGTAGTTTGATAGACACTTTTTAGTGGCACCCTTCATTTCTGTTGCTTGCTCGAGTTTTGTTCAGGGCATTGGTAAGACCCTATGTGGGTGTTGTTTGATATGCTTCGAATGCGTGAGAAAGAGGGATCCTTCCCCCACCGAGACGCGTTTTTGTGACGCGATTAAAACTGTGCGGGCGAGTCAGTGCCGCCCAAAGTGGACAATGTTGAGGTGTGGTGGTTTAGTCCCTCTGAATTATGTGTTCGGGCATGGGTGTTGGTTGGCGAACTCGCTGGCGTGGGAGACCCAGTTGAGAGTCCAGTCGCTTTCCTTGAGCTTAGGGATTTCCGGGGATGAAAAGTTCTAAGGGGGGAGGATGTAGAGACTCGGGTTTTGGTCCTGTTAGACTTTGGATTATTTCTACGAATAATTCCAGAGTTAGGCGTGAAGACGACATGCGATTCTGAGGCCCGATGTGCCCGAAATTAATTTTATAAAAATATTAAGTATTTTTTATAGTATACACATGGAGGGGTGTGATATCTCCTAAACGGTAGCTCATAATGGGAATCTGAGGTCACGGTTGCGTCCGGAACGTGCCGTTTACCCTAGATGAGGTGTAAACTTTGTAGGCGCGGGCCTGCGGTGAGAAACGTCACCAGGGGCGTTTTCGTAAATAAATGGAGAAGTTAGTGTGCGAGCGTCGGCTCGAATAACTTCTGAACGGAGTCTCAGATGGAAAATCTGAGTCCTTTGTTGCATTCAGAATGATGCGTTTACCCTAGGGGGGACCTTACCTTTGTTCGCATCGGTGTCGGGTCTGAGGCGGGTTTGGCGTCGGCGGGCGGCAGATATAAATATCAGCACCCCCCACTTTCATTCCTCTCGGCGTTCTTCACCGCTGATCCGCCGAATTGAGCAAACGAAGCGCCCACGAGCTCGGATTTTGACGGCGGACATTCGTGGAGCGTGCAACGAAAGCTCTGGAGTGCGGATCTAAGGCAGAACGTCGGCGTTTCGCCCGTGGGGTAGGCAGATTTGAGTTTTAACCCCCGATCCTGTTTTTGCTGCGTTTTCCTGCAAATTGAAGCCGTAGCAGTGTAGATCGGGTCCCGAGGGTCATGTAGACGCCTCCGGATCGCAAAACGGACCGCCGGGGTGCCCCCGGAAGTCCGCGAAAGTTCCGCCGGTGCGGCACCGGCGCGACAGCGCGGCGGCGCTGTGCGCTGCGCGGCGGAGGGCCGCCGGCCAGGGCGGGCTGGCGGCGGTGGCCAGTCCAGGCCGGTCCGACCTCTTTTTGTCATACGGGGGTCTTTAAACCCTCGTATCTTGCAATCCGGGAGTCGGATTCGCATGCCGTTTGCGGCGACACGGCCCTGACGACAAGGAGAACCCTCCAGTGTGGGTTCGAGAGTTTAAGGGTTTGGGATCGTGGCCAGGGAGTTAGAAACGTCGTATAAAATAATATTATTTTATTATTTTACGACTTCGAGCCGTTGTAACTTCCACCCGGAGTGTCCGAATGACGTGTTGTCAGTGGCGTTGAGACCCTAGTGGTACAATAGACTTTTTGAGATGGTTTCCGGTTGTTGGGACTGAGAACAGGGTGCGGGCCCCACGAGGCCGGGTTTTGGCGTTTGCGGAGAAACACATCTTTCGCACCAGGAGTTCGATTTTGGCGGATGAATAGTTGAACCTGTGTGTTTTTTTGAGAGGATCGCAATGGTGTGATCCGTTCGATGTGTTTCGGGATCGAGGCATAGGCCCCACCCGGGCTGGCATTCGGTGAATAGTGCCTTTTTCACCGAGTGTCCGTTTTGGACGAACGAGTAGTCGATTCCGCTTGTCTTTCCGAGGGGATCGTTGTGGTATGATCCGCCTAATGAGTTTCGGGATTGTTGTGCGGGCCCCGCATGAGCTAGCTACGGTGAATAGTGCCTTTTTCACCGGTGCTTCATTTCGGGCGAGTAAGCAGCCTATCCTGCATGTTTTTTCGCGTAGATCGCGATGGTGGCCTCAGTATTAGCCTTGGAGGTACGCAGTGTGGCGTTGTTGCAGGTTACTCGGGTTAGCGACGTTTTGGACCAGTAGTGGTTGAGGGTACTCCCATGGTTCGTTCCCACAAGGGTTCGTGTGGCATCACAACCTTCATATAGGTTTGTGATCCTCTCGATGAGATGTTTTAACTGTTAGAGTTGTGGCATCCCTCTGGTGGGCCCGGAGCGGGATCCTCTAGCATATTTTACCTAGATCGGGTTCTTGGTATCGTTGTGACCGCTTATTCATGGGTGGCGATCCCATATCTAGCTGGTTGACCCCGTAGGGTTGTGGCATCATCGGGATTATGATCCCCTACGCGGTGGGCCGTACTCAGTAGGGTTGTGGCATCGTCGGGTATACGATCCCCTACTCAACATGAGGTGTATATTAGGGTTGCGATATCGTTGGTTATGCGAACCCCTACTCAGCGCGTGGTTTCTGTAGGGTTGCAGCATCGTCAGTTCGATCCCCTACATCGCGAGTTATACCAGATAAGGTTACGGTATCGTCGTGACCACATTTATATGGGCTATGATCCTCTATCTAAGTGTCATGCTTCTATCGAGCGCCAGATCGGGTTGTGGTATCCCCCAGTGGATCCTGGGTGTGATCCCCTATCTGTGAGAACTACATATGCCATATCGGGTCGTAGTATCCCCCAGCGGACCCTGGGAGTGATCCCCTATCTGTGAGCTTTGTATATCAGAGTGGGTTTTGGTATCCCCTAGTGGACCCTAGGAGCGATCCCCTATCCGAGGAGTTTGGTGGTTCTGTTGTTTCAGCGAGGTTTCCTCAGTGATGCTAACCAACGAGCGTGATCTCTCGGGTGAGCGTCTGAGAGGTTTATGAGAAACCCAATGGAGTGTATCTCTCAGATGAGTGTCATCTGGGATGACAGTGATCGTGGAGTGTGCTCTCCTGGTTGTGGACAGTTGCTGGTGATGAGGTCGGTACCTCTTGTAGCTTGGTGCGTGAGCTGGGTATATCTGGATTGTTCAAGGTGTATGTATGGACATACACCTGAGCCGAGTTGACTAGTTGTGTTTAGCCGAGATTGGTCACGAGATAGAGTTTCTCTCTCATCTGGGTTCCCTCTGGCTGGGATGATCGGACTTTTGTTTTTCAGCTGCTCTCTTTGGTTTTGGGTTTTTGGGGTGCCTACTGAGTATGTTTATACTCACCCCTGCACGGGCTTTGCCCGCACATGTTTGTGTCTTGTGCAGACCAGAGGCCTTTAGACGAAGTCCTAGGGGGACCCAGAGCAGGCGAAGCTGAGTGAGCGAGACTGACCGGGGTATTTTCTGGTGTGGTGCCGAGGGAGCTTTCCGGCGGGTATTTGTGGCAGCGTTCCCCTTCTTCAGAGCAGGTTGTACGCGCTTTTGTAGTTTACTTTTGGTGGGCCCTGTTTTTCCCTTTTGTACTTTTACTGTTGCACTCTGGTTTGAGATAGATTGTATGCATGCATTTACTTTTCAGTTTTATATATCTCTGCACTGTTTCATGGAGGTGTTTGTGGGTGTGTGTGTACAGGTACCTTAGGCTAATTCCTCTCATGTATGTGATAGCCTACTCGGCGCTAGTCGCCAGCCCCTGGCCTATTGGAGGCGGGCTTGGGGAGTTGCGGCTCGAGCCCCGTTGGGTCAGGTCGTGACAATTATTATATATACCCTAATACTTATCCACTTTTAGAAGTTGACAGGCTCCATGTGTGTATGGACTGTCCTCATGCCATGATTTTCATGATATTTAAACACCGCCCTATTATAACAGAATTCTCATTAAAACATAATATAAAATATATAACTTGAAGTTTAGTTTTAAAAAATTGTATATATGCCACGACCCGTCCCCCGAGGCTCGTGCTGTGACTACCCCAAGCCTGCCTTCCATAGGTCAAGGGCTGACGACTAGCACCAAAGGTGTAATTCTCTAAAACTGGGAAGGCATTGCCTTTATAACCTGTAAACGCACACAACAAAGCACACAGCTGGATACAAAACACTAAGTAAACTGTATAACAAAAGAGTGCTGAAAGTAAAAGGGGATGGAAATACAATCCCATCTGCAAAGTACAAGAAACTGAAAGTACAGCTGAAGAAAAGAAAAACAGATGTTGGGTCGTCCTCTGAGGGTCCTACCTGAAGGGTAGGTACAGATCACCTCCTCAGCACTCCACGTCCATCCGTCTCCTCCGTGTACCGACTCGTCGTATGGTCCACCTCCGGGTACCGTCCAGTCCTGGCACTCTTAGCCTCGATTAGTGTTGTTCGTCGTCTGCATCCAACACAATGAGGTGCGAGCATATCTCGTGTAGGAGTGAGTATAATGATAATCAGTAGGGACCCTGAGACCCTCAAGGTATCAAAAAATCTAACAAGGATAAACCACAAAGTATGAAATCAACAGATAACCCCACTTAGGTATATGCCCATACATATACCTAAGTTATCAAGTAATCCATCTCAATCATGAGGAAAAATCACAAAAGTTACTGACTCAGCTCAAACCAGGATTTATTCTAGGGGTAAAACATTTTGAACCCTCGGCTGCTGGAGAACTCCTCTTCTATCTAGTATAGTGGGCATGCTTCCATAACCAGGCACTTCCCAATAACCTTGGACTGCTGAGGTACTCCTCCTGTCGAGTATCGTGGGTCTGCTGCGTCACACAAAGGTGCTCCCCACCATGGGTCTGCCGCCATAACCAGACGCTCCCCCTCATAGCCTGTAGAGGTACTCCTCCTGTCGAGTACCGCAGGTCTGCCGCCACAACCAGGCGCTCCTATGCCGTGGGTCTGTCGCTATAACCAGGCACTCCCCACTGGGCTAGTCGAGTCACTCCGAGTCAATCAGTCAGCAGTCGTCAAGTCTCAGTCAGTTACTAGGTTCCCGCACAAATGCTCGCTTGTCTCCAGAAGATCCGCTCCACAAGCTACTGGTCGATGTTTCAACTATCTCGAAGTCCCACTAAGAAGTATCTCAAAGGTCCGCCACGTCATAGGGGTCTCAACGCAACAGACGACGCGTCAATCGGACGCCCGGTCTGTGAGTTATTAGCCTTTTAGTCCCGGGGACCCGGTTGGATTCGTGCACGATCTGACCTGACCGTATCTCAACTATACCTCAAAATCTAGTGGGGTTTACTCAAAGGGATCTTCATACTCCAAGATTACCAACGCCGCAGACGGTTTGTCAAATGGACGTCCGGTGCCAAAGATATGGCCAAAAGAAGGTAAAGGGTCGTAGTGGGCCCGGGTCCGGTTCGGGTTGACCCGACCTAACCTGTTGGGTCTAGCCCAGCCCAGCTGGCCGCGAGGGGTCATGGAGGGCTACGAGTCCACAGACCGGTCGTGAGGGAACAGACTGGCTGTGGGTCACCGCAAGGGCGGTTCATCCCGGAGGGCGCCATGAGGGGGCGACTCAGCCCGGAGGGCACCGTGAGGGCGGTTCGGCCCGGAGCGCCGCGAGGGCGCGGCCGGTTCGGTCGGGGAAAGCACAGTCGGGGAGGGGAGGCGCGGCCGGCAGTGCGGCGCAGTCGGCGAGGGCGGTGCGGCCGGCAGGGGTGGTGTGACTGGCGAGGGCGGCGCGGCCGGCGAGGGCGGCGCTACCAGGGCGCGACGCGGCTCGGGCCGGTTCGGCCGACAGGTGGCGCGGCCGACATGCGGCGCGATTAGGGCGGCATGGAATCCGGTGGGAATCGCAGTTCGGCCCGGGGCACCGAAGCCAGTTCGGCCGAGGCGTCGGAGCGTCGCGGGGGCGGCGCAGGTCACAGAGGCCGCGAGTAGCGCGATCGTTGCCTTCGTCACCTTCATCGCCTTTGACGTCGCTTTCCTCCATTTCGAAGAACACCAAAAAAGAGATCGGTGGAGGGGTCGTACCACGTTGGTTTGGTCCGTACCCTCCGCGTTTAGGGTGATAGCAATTGGCTCACAAGTGTAGGTTTCGGGCGCAGCGGAAGCACGTTGGTGGGTTTTTTACCAAACTTTAATTTTAACGTTAACAACATTCAATCCAAGATCCATCACGATTTAAAACACCGGATCTTCGGAATAGAACGAAGAACGGAAAAGAAAAGAAGAGTCCCAGAACCGTTCAGACAGGATCATCATATGTTGGTTATAATTAATTTAATTAATTCATAAGAATTACCTCGATGGAATTCTTTCTTCGTTGGAGTCTCCGGTCACGATCCTGTGATCTGTCGTTGCGTTGTAGAATCCAAGTACAAGATTCCTCTAGCGGTGATCCACACGTGCTCCATGTATCTCTGGACACCGCCGAAGGGATCTACGGGTGCTAGCGCGGAAGAACCTTCGCTTGCGATGTCCGCCTTCTACCGCCTTGATTCGGTGGAGGATCTCGCTCTCGTAACTTGAACGCGTTCTTAGTGGAAAGAGAATTCTCTCTTGTCTTGAGAGTATTTCCAAATCCGTTGTGCGCAACAATGGCTCTAATTCTATGAGAATAATGTAATTGAGATTATAATACTTAGAATAATAAAATGAATTAATTGCCCAAAAGCATTTAATCATTTCATTTAATTCTTAGTAATACCCCACGTCTTAATAATGACAGTTGACCATCATTATTACTTGACATGCACCCAACGCATTATATTTAATATCATTTAATTAAATAAACAATATTTTCTCATGAATCCTGAAAAACAAACTACACGGCGTGTATATAAATATACACGACGTGTACTTTTATTTTTCATTTTATTTATTTCCTCCACCATATTTATTAGACCTTGAGTAATGGCTATTTATTTCTTAAATAAATGTAACTGCATTACTCGCTAATAAATATATATTATTTCACCCACAATATATTCTCTTGAATAACTAGTGTTGAAATAAATGAGATCAGACATCCTTAAATAATTATTAAACCACCGTTGGGAATAATATTTATTTAACTTGTTAAATTAATATTTAACTGAGATATATGGACACACTTAGTGTGTGACCCTCTAGACCTCTTTCTCGGTGGAATTAGGCGGAGCCTGCCTAAAGTCCAAGGTTAGCGTCTAGCAACACGCCAAGGCACCCATAGAGAAAGAAGTTAACGCCGCAATGACGTGTCACCTCCTACGAACGCTTACCATGTAATATAATCCCTTTGTTTCTATATCTCCAATCAAGCGGGTTGCATGCTAGTGCCATCAACCCATGTGCTCAATTATTCTTTCTTTGACTTCCTGGAATTGATCTTGCCCATACCTTACCATGGCCATGGATTTATTTAGGCCATATCAATTCCATCAAAGGGCCTGAGATATCTACTTCCTTTATGGAACATAAGGGACAAATCCTTTCTCGCATTATCTATTAATGCAGTATTACTCGTGACGCACCCAACATATCCTACCTCACTACGAACAGTGTGTTGTCATAGTTTTCGTCAATACATATAAGTGCGTGAGTTGTAATACCCATTAATAATAATCTTAAAGTCTAAGGACCAATACACATGTCCGCAGATAGGAACATCCAATGACACTATGAAATGTGGATTTCCTACTAGCGGGTCTCGTTCTCATAATATCCTCCTGGATATTACCAAGGGCGCACACCATGAGAAGGTGCCTCAAAGTTTTATGAGTCCTCACCCCTAATGACCTGTATTATTTGTGTCCTTCAAATAATATCATCCGGCCGTAGAACATATATTCAAGAATAGTGTTATGGAACTTCTGGGTTCTCATCATATCAGGGATCCGCTATGACCCATTAATACAACAGATGTCCTTAGGACATTATCACATGCATTGTCACGTTAAAGAACAATCAATATGTGATAAGGCTTTTATTAATGAATAAAGTACAAAGTAGTTGGTTCTAGACCACCAACTCCAACAGACTCCCACTTGGACTAGAGCCAACTGCTAAAAACCTTTAACCCGCCAGCTCTCACATGATATTCATTCTTCTGCTGAGATAGGCCTTTAGTCATGGGGTCTGCCACATTCTCTTTCGTGGACACTCTGCTCACTGCAACTTCACCCCTTTGATAGAAATCCCTCAAGAGGTGATACTTCCAGAGTATGTTCTTTGTCCGTTGATGTGACCTTGGTTCTTTTGCAAGAGCCACCACTGCAGTATTATCACAATACAATGTAATGAGATCTTTACTGATAGGCACCACAACAAGCTCCTGGACAAAGTTCCAAATCCAAACAGCTTCCTTGGCTACATCAGAAGCCGCTATATACTCGGACTCTGCTGTAGAATCGGCGACAACTGGCTGATTTGAACTCTTCCAACTCACAACTCCTCCATTGAGACAGAAAAAATATCCAGATTGCGACTTTAGATCATTCTGATCTGTTTGAAAACCAGCATCAGCATACCCTCTGATGACAATCTCCTCGTCTCCTCCATACACCAGGAACATATCCTTAGTTCTTCTCAGATACTTAAGGATAGTCTTAACAGCAGTTCAATGCTGTTCTCCTGGATCTGCTTGATATCTGCCTACCATGCTCAGTGCATAGGCAACATCAAGCCTGGTACATAACATGGAATACATGATGGATCCTATAGCCGAAGCGTATGGGATCTTACTCATCCTATCTTTCTCCTGTTTTGTCTAGGGAAACATTTTCTTAGAAAGATGTAAGCCATGTGACACTGGAACCAATCACCTCTTGGATTTTTCCATACTAAATCTCTTTAGTATATGGTCAATGTATATACCCTGACTTAGTCCAAGAAGCCTCTTGGATCTATCACGAATGATCTTGATCCATAGAATGTAGGCTGCTTCACCTAAATCTTTTATGGAGAAGCATTTATTCAACCAGTCCTTAACTGACTGTAAGGCTGGTACGTCATTTCCAATAAGCAATATGTCATCAACATATACTACTAGGATAACGACTGCATTCCCATTAAACCTATTATAAACACATGGCTCACATTCGTTCTTAATGAAACCAAATTCCTTTATAGCTTCATCAAATCGAATGTTCCATGACCTGGATGCTTGCTTCAATCCATAAATGGATTTCTGCAACTTGCAAACCCGTTTGGCTCCACCTGGTGTCATAAACCCTTCTGGGTGTGTCATATAGACATCTTCCTGAAGGTTCCCATTAATGAATGTTGTTTTTACATCCATCTGCCAAATCTCGTAGTCATGGTAAGCTGCTATGGCAAGTATGATTCTTATGGATTTAAACATTGCAACCGACAAGAAGGTTTCATCATAGTCAATTCCTTGACGTTGTTTGAATCCTTTAGCCACTAGCCTTGTTTTATAGGTGCTAAATTGACCTTCCATGTCCATCTTTCTCTTGAATACCCATTTGCATCCAACAGGCTTTACATCAACTGGCTCATCGACCAGAATCCAAACTTGGTTCTGATACATAGAATCCATATCAGAATTCATAGCTTCTAGCCATCTTGCAGCTTCTGAGCTTTATACTGCTTCCTTGTAGGATAGAGGTTCATCATTGTCCAACAATAATGATTCACCATCCTCGGTGACTAGGAAACCAAATCTCTCTGGTTCCCTTACCTCTCTTGAGCTTTTACGCAGTACTTGTGTTTCTAGAACCTCTTCCATGGGGTCCTGTGGAACTTGTTCCTGTACCAACTCTTGTGTATCTTGAGCATCAACTTCGTCAAATTCAATATTTCTCCCACTATCCTTCTTGAGGATGTGCTCCCTCTCAAGAAAGACAGCTTGTCTGGCGACAATCACTTTCTTGTCTTGAGGGTTATATAGGTAATATCCTTTCGTTTCCTTGGGATATCCTATAAAGATACACTTCGTGCCCCGGAGTGTTAGTTTGTTGCTTGATAAGGCCTTAAAAAATGCCTCGCATCCCCATACATGTGTGTGTGACAAAGTGGGTTTTCTTCCATTCCATAACTCGGATGGAATTCCATTTTCCGCCTTAGTTGGTACTTGGTTTAATGTGTATGTTGCGGTTTGTAATGCATATCCCCAAAAGGATAATGGAAGTTCTGCATGACTCATCATCGACCTCACCATGTCCAACAAGGTGCGGTTCCTCCTTTCACTAACACCATTCCACTGTGGTGTATAAGGAGGAGTGAGCTGAGATAGAATCCCAGACTCCCGTAGAAGATCGATGAACTCTTGGTTCAGATATTCTCCACCTCAATCCGATCGAAGCTTCTTTATCTTCTTACCAAGATGATTCTCTACTTCATTCTTGAATTCCTTAAATTTCTCTAAGGCTTATGACTTATACCTCATTAAGTAGACAAATTCGTATCTACTCAAATCATCAGTAAAAGTAATGAAGTAAGAATATCCACCTCTAGCTTCTACTGGAAATGGTCCACATACATCTGTGTGTACCAATCCTAGAAGCTCTGTGGCCCTTTCACCCTGTCCACCAAAAGGCGGCTTGGTCATTTTACCTTGTAAACAAGCGTGACATCTATCAAGTGGTTTTAGCTTAGTAGAGTCTAAATAACCATCTTGACAGAGCTTTGTCAAGCGCTTCTCGTTTACATGACCAAGCCGGTGATGCCACAACTGGGTGATGTATGAGTCATGTGAGTTTGTTTCATTATTGATTGCCAACACTTGGTTTTCGTAATTTAATACATACAAACCATTATTCAAATGTGCCATACTATAACATACGTTGTTCTTATAAAAGAGACAACCCTTATTTCCGAACTTAAAAACAAATCCATCCATATCCAAACAAGATACAAAAATTATGTTCTTGGTAACACTAGGCACAAAATAACAGTTTTGTAAAACTAAAATCATGTCAGTTGGCAATGAGAGGTGGTAGTCGCCAATAGCCAACGCAGCCAGCCTTGCGCCATTGGCAACTCGAAGATCCACCTCTCCTCTAGTGATCTTTCTAAATCTACTTGGTTCCTGAATTTGAATACAGATGTGAGACCCACAAGCTGTATCTAATACCCAATGTGTAGAAATAGAAAGATTGCACTCGATAACGAATGCACCTTTAGAGTCCCCACGCTTCTAGGTGCAGTTCCTCTTCCAGTGGCCCTGCTTGCCACATGCAAAACACACCACCTCCCATTCCTTGCCCTGCCTCTGGATCTTCCCCTTCTTGGAGGGATGATGCTCGGGGGCTTCAGACTGTTTATAAGTATTTGTCCCCTTTTCCTTGTCCTTCCTTTTCTTGTTCACCATAAGGACTGTGGGTTTATCACGCCCCATGTCCTTGTCAACCTGGAGAATCAAGGTCAGAAGCTCTGACAGACTTTTCTCATTGCCTCTCATGTTATAGTTGACAATGAAGCTAGAGAAGGTCTTGGGCAGTGATGATAGGATGAGATCTGTACGCAACTCATCCGGGAATTTAATCCCTAAGATGTCCAGGCGTTCAATGTAGCCAATAAGCTTGACTACATGAGGTTCAGCTGGCGCAGACTCTCCAAGCTTCGTGGTAAACAAAGCATTGGAGATCTCATACCTCTCCTGTCTCTCCTTCTCTTGGTAGAGATCTTTAAGGTGAGACATCATGCTATACACGTCCATGTTTTCATGTTGCTTCAAGAGCTCATTAGAAATGGATGATAGCATGAAACACTGTACATCTGTGGCATCATCCATGTGTTTCATGTAGAGAGATAATTCCTCATCACTAGCCTCTTTCCCAGGCGCAACTAGAATAGGATTTTCTAGCACATACAATTTTCTTTCGAGGCGAAGGACGACGTGTAAACGCCTCTGCCACTCTTGGAAATTGGTGCCAGTGAGAAGGTTTTCCTTCTCGAGTATGGTGTGCAATGATATGTTTGAAGTCATTTTCTTGCTGTTTCTACAAATTAAGATGAGAAAAGGTTTAGTACTTTATTACAAAAATTGAGACAAATAAATAAATTAATACTTATTGGTCTCCCATTATTTTATCGAAATCCAATAGCCCTCACCATTGACTTAGGAATATTCTGTTGCGTGAATATTCTAGTGGAAAGGATCTATATTGTCCTTCACTTTACCCCAACTAGGGTTGGTCAAGCAACTTGAAGGGTTTTAGTTAGGCATTCCAAATGCCAACTGCATTAACTCGCAGCTCCTTGATCCGCTGAGAGGACTCCCCAATCCTGAAATCCTTTTATTTTGGATTTCCTCAACCTTTGCCTCTTGGTCACACCAAGTACTGTTGTGGAAGTCAACCCTTGATGAGAACCAAGTCAATTCAACCCAAAACCTTGAATTAGAATTCCCCGATAATTGAAAGCACCCCAACTAGTGTTGGTCAAGCACTTTGAACTATGGTTCGATTCTAACCAAGATTATGGAAGGCTATACCGACTTAATATTTATTTTGAGGGATTTTATCCTTATACGTAAATTTCCATTTTATTATCTTTGATTACATGCTTTTTAATATTAAGTGGGATATACTTAAGTGATTAACCATGTCTAAGATAATATTTACGTATAAGCCAGTTTTATTTTAGTTCCATCTTGCATGCTCGTTTAATTCATTAATTGTGTGATCGTGACAAAACACCCACAATAAATAAACCATGCAACTGAAAGAAATAAATGGTATGATCATGAGTTTTTCTATTGGTTAGTTTATCTAGCGGTTGATAAACTAACCCAATACCTAGGTGAGAAACACCTTGAACCTTTCGGGTTCGTGTTTATAGCTTTCCACCTTTCCACCTTGTATCTCCTTGGATTGGTTTCACCTTGGCTCCTGACTTGAGCTGCCTCCACTAGCTTGGGAGCTCCATCCATTACATATGCATTTATCTCACACGCAGGTGAGGGGTAAAAAGGGGTTTTTACAAAAAAGAATCCTTGGGCACGCATACCCTACATATTAATGAGGAGATGGCTCGCAGGCCAACAAATTTAATTTAAATAAATAAATTAATAGAAACCATTAAAATACAAAGGTCTCGGTCTAGCTCATGATCATCCATACATGCAACGATATTTACGCATAAATAAAACTAGCATTCAATTCTTTAATCATTCTTGTTTAAGATAAATCACGCTCGAATTAATTAATTATCTTTAATTAATCAATCCTTTTATCTTAAAACCCTTTTATGAATTTCCTTGAGATTATCATCCATCATAATTTTAAACAAATAAATTCATTTAAAATTATCCTTGTACGTAACTTGTACCTTGGAGGAAACCCGGTGAATTCCTGTTCATTATGCAGATGTTAAATTAAACACACATATATAAAACACCTATCACATGTTATGCCTCAGCTTTACGCCTGCACCATGGTACACGTCTCAAGGGTTTGTATAATATAATAATAAATTTTAATAAATCTGCGTAATTTGGGTGAGTACACGGTGTGTAGTTCCGACTACACGGCGTGTACTTTTTCTTCACCGTCCATCTGAAGTACACGCCCGGGGACATGACGTGTTAATGTACTTCAAAAATTTTCAAAATACATGGCGTGTTCTGTGGGACACACGCCGTGTAGTTTCCGCGTTACACAATTTCCAGCTGGGCAAGCCGTGTACGGGGTACACGGCCCAACCCTAACCCAAAGGGACTACATACCGTGTTCATTGGACCACACGGCGTGTAATCTGAAAACCGTGTGCCACCTATTTCTGGTTAACACACGGTGTCTTAAATTCTTAGAAAGAATCCAATACACGGGCTGATTTGGCGGACCAGTCAATGCATTGAACCTAGACTACACGGCGTGTACTTCTGAATACACACCGTGTATTCTGGTGTTGTACGTCCAGAAATGTTTGGCTCCTCCGGATGAGTTCCTCTATTTTATTTTAATCAAAATTAAAATAAAAATTTGCATCTGTGAGGTGAACGAGAAACGAGGGAGGAGGAACAGATCTCGAGATTCAGATTTCCAGAACGATTAAACATGAATTGAAATAACTAAATTATTAAATGTATAAATCACCAACAAAAAACTAAATAATTATAATCAACGATATGACCGCTCTGATACCACTTGTAGGTTCCGGGCGCAGCAGAAGCGCGTTGGTGGGGTTTTTACCCAACTTTAATTTTAACGTTAACAACATTCAATCCGAGATCCATCACGATTTAAAACGCCGGATCTTCGGAATAGAACAAAGAACGAAAAATAAAAGAAGAGTCCCAGAACCGTTGAGATAGTATCATCATATGTTGGTTATAATTAATTTAATTAATTCATAAGAATTACCTCGATGGAATTATTTCTTCGTTGGAGTCTTCGGTCACGATCCTATGATCCGTTGTTGCGTCGTAGAATCCAAGTACAAGATTCCTCTAGCGGTGATCCACACGTGCTCCACGTATCTCTAGACGTCGCCGAAGGGATCTCCGGGTGCTAGCGCGGAAGAACCTTCACTTGCGATGTCCGCCTTCTACCACCTTGATCCAGTGGAGGATCTCGCTCTCGTAACTTGAAAGCGTTCTTGGTGGAAATGGAATTATCTCTTGGCTTGAGAGTATTTCCAAATCCGTTGTGCACAACAATGGCTCTAATTCTATGAGAATAATGTAATTGGGATTATAATACTTAGAATAATAAAATGAATTAATTGCCTGAAAACATTTAATCATTTCATTTAATTCTTAGTAATACCCCATGTCTTAATAATGACAGAATAATGACAGTTGACCATCATTATTACTTGACATGCGCCCAACATATTATATTTAATATCATTTAATTAAATAAACACTATTTTCTCACGAATCCTGAAAAACAAACTACACGACATGTATATAAATATACATGGTGTGTACTTTTATTTTTCATTTTATTTATTTCCTCCACCATATTTATTAGACCTTGAGTAATGGCTATTTATTTCTTAAATAAATGTAACTGCATTAATCGCTAATAAATATATATTATTTCACCCACAATATATTCTCTCGAATAACTAGTGTTGAAATAAATGCGATCAGGCATCCTTAAATAATTATTAAACCATAGTCAGGAATAATATTTATTTAACTTGTTAAATTAATAATTAACTGAGATACATAGACACAGTTAGTGTGTGACCCTCTAGGCCTCTTTCTCAGTGGCATTAGGCAGAGCCTGCCTAAAGTCTAAGGTTAGCGTCTAACAACACACCAAGGCACCCATAGAGAAAGAATTTAAAGCTGCAATGACGTGTCACCTCCTACGAACACTTACCGTGTAATATAATCCCTTTGTCTCGATATCTCCAATCAAGAGGGTTGCACGCTAGTGCCATCAACCCATGTGCTCGATTATTCTTTCTTTGACTTCCTGGAATTGAACTCTCCCATACCTTACCATGGACATGGATTTATTTAGGCCATATCAATTCCATCAAAGGTCCTGATATATCTACTTTCGTTATGGAACAGAAGGGACAAATCCTTTCTCGCATTATCTATTAATGCAGTATTATTCGTGACGCACCCAACGTATCCTAACTCGCTGCGAACAATGTGTCGTCACAGTTTTCGTCAATACATCTAAGTGCGCGAGTTTTAATACCCATTAATAATAATCTTAAAGTCTAAGGACCAATACACATGTCCGTAGATAGGAACATCCAATGACACTATGAAATGTGGATTTCCTACTGGCGGGTCTCGTTCTCATAATATCCTTCTGGATATTACCAAGGGTGCACACCATGAGAAGGTGCCTCAATGTTTTATGAGTCCTCACCCCTAATGACCTGTATTATTTGTGTTCTTCAAATAATATCATCCGGCCATAGAACATATATTAAAGAACAGTGTTATGGCACTTCTGGGTTCTCATCATAACAGGGATCTACTATGACCCATTAATACAACAGCTGTCCTTAGGACATTATCACATGCATTGTCACGCAGAAGAACAATCAAGATGTGATAAGGCTTTTATTAATGAATAAAGTACAAAGTAGTTGGTTCTAGACCACCAAATCCAACAACAAGAACGAAACACAACAACCCTCCCACAAAAGTAAAACATACCCATTCCTCGTTTTGAAAGAAAGGAAGAACATGAGAATAAATCATACTTAAAAAAAATTAAACCCCTACATTTGTTAGTTGTTCGTCGACGGAGTCGCGGGGAAGAAGACAGAGTTGTCGTCGTTCGTCGCGTCTGCCGCACACTTCCAATCCTGAGCTCGTGTGTCGGTTCGTTGACGATGATGAGGAGGGAAGGTCGGTCGTCAAAGATGTCCCACGTTGGTGGATTCCACAAGGTGCTTCTGAGGAAGAAGTTGAAGATGCTCTTTGCTGATGTTATTCGTTGGAAGATCACGTTCTTCGTTCTTCATTGGACAAACCAGTTCTTCATTGGAGAAAATAGTTCTTCATTGGCGAGAGATTTTATCTCAAAAGCTCCTTCGTCCTTTGCCAACAAAAGAATAGGTATCCAAGAATAATAGATTATAAAATCTATTAAGTCGTTGGCATAAAATTCAAAAAGGGTAATTAAACACTTGGTTGGCACATTAATGGCATGTGCATTGGCACAATCAAGGTGGAGGAGGTCAAGAGGCTCTCCCTCATTTATGAGGGAGTTGAGAGGTTTTCCTCAATTAATTGGGGTTTTTTTTCCCAGGTGGTCCCCACACCGTAACGTCTCGTGGGAGGTTAGGTTCGGGTGGGCCCCACCACCATAACCTCTTATGGGAGGTTAAGGTGTGGTGGTCCCCACCTCCAACTTCCACTTGGGTGGTTATAATAGATAAAATAAAATAAAACATGTGCTTATTTTATTTCATTATTTCCATGAAAAACCCAAAAACTAACTTTCACCCTTGACCAACTGCCGTCGAGGTGAAAGTATTCTTAAGTGAATAATGACACTACTAGTTCAACGGTGCCATCAGATTTCAATTCCAAGCACCAATTCAAAAGTTAGAAAAACCCGCTCATACGTTTACTGAACGTACCCGAACAAAACTTCAGAAATTGATTCTGGGCACACCGGGCCTCAGAATCACGCGCCATCAATTTTTACGGACTTGTAAAATTCCCATTTAATTAAAAAAAATTACATGGAAATTTTGGGTCTTTACAATGTAGTGTATTACAAATTGACTCTACCAAAAAACTGGGTTTTCGCAGCGCCACCCTTTATCAGCGCTTTTTTTAGTAATGTTGATAAAGGGGGGTTTTATCAGCATGAATTCTCCTAGCGCTGATAAATGTGTATATTTCAAAAAAAGAATCATAAAAAATAATATATTGATATATAATTATATTTATATTGATTTAAATATAATAACTATATTTTAAAATATGTTTTATATCGATTTGATATGTCGTAGACCCAAAATGGACACCCCAGAGCAGAAATTATGGTTGTTTGTAGGGATTAAGAACCTTTTCATACCTTGAAGAATATTATAAGGTGTTACAATGGTCACCGTAGTGTAGGTATGGTCGTAATATTCGATTTGATGTGTGGTTGAGGCAAAACGGACACCCGGAGCATAAGTTATGGCAAAACGGACCCCCGAAGCCAAACTTATGACCGTTCAGAGGGTTTTTGGTCCTTTTTGAACCTCAAAGAACGTGATAAGGGGTTTTAGTGATCATCAGAGTGTGTAAATTTTCACAATCTTCGATTTTATATGTGGTAGATCCAAAACGGACCCTCAGAGCAGAAGTTATTGTCGTTTGAAATTTTGCAACTCTCGTATCTCCTAAAAACCTAAGAAACCACCAACTCACTAAAACGAGCATAACTTATACTCCGGTTGTCTGTTTGAGCACCGCGACCAGTAAATTCGAATCTCGTGAAATGAGTGAAGACCACGTCTAGTCGAAACCATTAGAATATTAGAGGAATGAAATACATATCAGTTATAGCACTCCAAAAAAGGTTCAACTTCAAACAGCCATAACTTTCGTTCCGGGTGTCTGTTTGGGCTTTACCACATATCAAATTGAATAAAAAAAAGATATCTATGCAGAAAATTGACTCAAACATAATCTTAGTCACGTTTGGGACCCAAAAACCACCAGAAGAACTCCAAAACTTAGTTTCCGTGTCTGGACCCCTGCCAATTTTTTCTTAAAACTATCATAACTTCTAATCTGTGTGTCTATTCGGCTTCCACCACCTGTTTTATCATAGTTCGTTCCATGAAATTTAGTTTCACTATTCATAGAGTTGAAACAGACACCTGGAGAAGAACTTATGCCTTTTCCTGTGACTGTGATTTGTTAGGTTTTTTGAGACCCCATTTCTAGCACTTTTGTATATACATATTAATATATAATATTTATAAATATATATAAATATGTATAATTATACCTACAGATATACATATAATATATATTTGTGTGTGTGTGTTGTATATATGTATGCATGTTTGTATTTATTTATTTATTTATAAAAACACACATAAGAAAACATATTTTATAAATGTATTTAAAACTAATCTTATAAATATATATTAATATACAAACAAATATACGGATAAAAAATTATAACTAAATAAATATATATAAATAGATATAAATATATATTAATATACATATATATATATATATTAATATAATTAAATATATGTATATATTAATATGACTAAATATATATGTATATATTAATATGACTATATATATATTAGTATAACTAAATATACATATATATTAATATATGAATAAATATAACTATATATATATATATATATAAATAAATAGATATATTAATAAATGAAGAGCAAAGAAATATGGTGGAGTAATAAAGGCTTAGGCGTGCAGGCAAGAGGTCTCAAGTTCGAATTCTGGGGGAGGCAGGTCGCACGTGCAGGTGGGGGGAATTACCTAGCGCTGTTAAAGTGGGGTGGGGCTGGGTGGAGTTGTCCTAGGGCGTGCGTGGGCTACCATGGGCGGTGGGCACTATTAAAGTGGGGATTCAAGCGCTTTTGAAGCCCCCCAGAATTGAATATATATATATATATTTTATTTTTTTTAAATATTTTTTCAACTTTTATCAGTGCTTTTTAAAAGCACTGATAAAAGGGGCCTTTATCAGTGTTGATAAAAGGGACCCCCCTTTATCTTCACCTCGATTAACAACGCTTTTTTTAGCACTGTTAATCGACTTTTCTAGTGCTAATAAAGGCCATATTTGTAGTAGTGTGACAAACGTCATCACGTGTGGTCGTTTTGTTGGGTATCTATGCAGTGAATACATAAAATAGATCTTTAGAGTATCCAAATTGACTGCAATAAGTACCCAATGTTGCCTAAAAAAACAAAAGGAAATAAGTAAAGAAAGGAATGAAAATATATTTGATATTATTAAATTGTAGAGTTTTATCCCTACATCGTTAGTATTAAGAAGAATCTGTTATCCATAAGTTTGCTTTCAAATAACTTGGCCAATTTTTACACTATTGCATAAATTTGAACTAATTTCATTTTAGTTTGGTCAGTAGAAGTGATGTGAAGACTAATGAGTCCATATTTATGTTCATGGGGTAATCCATTTAATTGTTATTCATATATACGCCTACAAAAAATATGAATTGTATTAAGTCATAATTAACATAGTAGATCATCTATTGGAAAAACAAGTCATGAAAACACACCTCATGTATACATTTACAACTAAGACTCCTAGCCATTCATACTTGATGATTTCATTTACATTCTCAAGAGAAATGAAGTCTGTAATGGCCTCTCTGTGTATTTATTCTTCAAAATCAACTATGTTATTACTATCAATTTGTAACTTTATATCCGCATGAACCTTCAATTTTAGTAAATGTAGATATTGAATGGGTAGGGTAAAGGTTCCTTTTGAAGATATTTTCGATCAGTCAGATGATCCCTTAGATGGTTTTGATTCGAACTTTCATTTCACCCCTCCCCTTTTTCTGTTTGTAATAACATTCATCGGTTCAGACCTTTTTTCATTAATTGTTAAAGGTTTAGCATGAAAAATAAACTAGAAATGAATACCTTCTTGTCAGAATGTTTTTTACAAGATCTGATGGTCATGCTACGAATGTTCCAATAGCTTGCTCAACCGTATGAATATGTGCGCCATCAAGTGGAATAGGTAGCTCGCTGCTTGACTCATGAGATATGGTAATCCCCACTCTCACATGACCTATTGGAAGTTGTCTATCATATAGAGCGTCTTCTTGGATATTGAGCATGGTAGTCCTCGCAACATGGTGATGGATGAGTGTTGATAGATATAAATCATAGTCATTTTCATCCTGTATAATATCAGTACATGAAAGGTATCAGTGTATTCCTAATTAACATTTCATATAAACAATTATCAGAATATTAATTGCCTCATTTAAGACAACTCTTTGAGGGGAATGACTCGCCTTAGAGCTGATGGGGGTGGAGTGGGATCTTCATGCAATGGTTGTTCTTGAGTTGTTTATTCTCTTTACTTACCACTATAATATTTTCTAATAACTCATACTTCTAATGATTTTTTTTCAAGGGCATCCAATCATGCCTGCGTATCTTCCATTTGTTTATCTTTATCCCCCTGTTCTTTTTTCTTCCTCAAAATATGTTCAGGGTGTCACCCTAAAACCCACACCTCAGACACGACCATACTGTTCTGGCCACTTCAATACCACTAATAGTAGGTTTTCATCTGGTACAACTGTTGATGATTCCTGTGTCTAAGTTGAATAGAAAATATAAGAAAACAAGTAATCATTATTATGTAATAGTGATTTAAAGTAAAATAATTTTTTTATGTCATACTTACACATTCTTTCCACATTTTTTGTGTGTTTTCATCTATCAGTATCCCATGTTTATTTACATATGCCTCCTTCCTTAGCATATGATGTGGGGTGGAAGTGAATTTGGATTTGGATTCAGCAATCTGCATATAAATAGAGGAACATAATTATATTATTGTTTAATGTCACATAAAAGTATTATGGTAGATTTAAAATACGTACCAATTTTTTTTTCAAATGAAGCATACCCCATCATTGCTTTACGGTAGGGGTACATTGTTTTTGTTGTCTGTTCCTTATTTTCAACACTCAGTTGTTGTTTTATAAATTAAAAATTCTTAATCAAAGTGATTAATACACGTATTGTCAAATAATGTATTACCAACCATAATGTACTTGAAAAGATATCTCCTCACGATGACTAGTAAATTCATCCCATGATTCTTGGATTATCAGGTGCACATACATATGCGATGGGTGCGAGTTTATTTTTCCTTTACATATTTGAGATGAAATTTTATTAGAATTGTGTGAAAGCCTCTATAAGACTTTCTAGTAAGCATTAATACAAATTTCTTGTGTGAGTCATCTATTATAATTCACTCTACAAAGGATAATGAAGAGTAAGTCAATGTTTCATTGTTTTTTTAGTAAAATAAATAAAGGATATTATAATGTTACCTTAATCTCTCCCCAAATCAGTGTCTTAAGCATGGAAACAACATGGTTCCACGAAATTGCATCAATTGAAACACACTGTTAGGTGATGAGGGCAATGAAACCACTGAACATTTCCCTATTGGGGTTAACAGGTTGGCCGTGCACATTCCACATGACCTCGAATTTGATGCCTTTGCATTTAATCTTAATAATTTTTGTTAACATTGTCATGCTACGACGCTTTTGTTTTTTTGCAACATCAGTTCTTCATCGTCTACCATTTCCTTGGGTTCAATATCATCAATATATTGTTCTTCTGGATTAGTAGTATCGACATGTGGATGAAGAAATTGTTCCTCCACACTGGGAGCAACAACAAGTGGAGAAACTTGTTGTTCCTTAGGATTGGAAGCATCGACGCGTGTAGAAGTCATTATCTACAAAAGTGATTCAAAACTTAATTTCAATTGAATAAATTTAGTAGTGAATAAATAATAATATGATGTAACACAATGTATATTACAAAAAATATAACCAGATTATTGAACTCATTTTTTTAAAGGTTGAAGGGATTTGACCTCTCTATCAAGTATTCAAATCCCTTTATTGTGGTCTCCTCTAACATACAAAACTTCATCTACATTGGAACCACTGCGAAATGATTATGATGTCCCAATGAAAGGGTTATTCTCAGTTGAATTTTCATCTGACCCTCCAGTGGTTTTGGTCAATAACAGAACAATTGACCACTTTCGGTTTGCGGGATATGGAACATAAAATACTTGTACTGTTTGTGATGTCATTATAAATGATTCATCTTTGTACCATTCCTTACTGAAATCCACTTTCACAAATCTTAATCCATCTATTTTAACACTCATGTTATCAACTCACTTGCATTGAGGTAGTTACAAATTATTGTCCATATTTACTAATTAATTATGACTTAATTAATAAATGTAATAAATATATTTATTTATAATACTAATTATAAATAAATATATTTATAAATATTTGTATATAATTATAAATATATTTATATAATTATATATATTTAAATATAATTCGATAAATTTATCAATATATGAATATATTTTATTATAAATAAATAAATATATATATATATATTTTAAATATATATATATTTATATATTATAAATTTATTATTATTTAAATATATGTTTATATATAATTCTATATATTTATTAATCTATGATTATATTTTGTTATAAATTTATAATTATTTATATACATATATATTTATTTATAATTCTAATTACAAATAAATATATTTATAAATATTTGTATATAATTATAAATATATTCATTATACTTTGATTATTATATATATATATATAAACACTTTTTTTCAAAACATTATATATATATTTGAATTATTAATATATAAAAAATTATCAAATTTTAATTATCAAATTGCAATTACCCATAGACAAAAACCTCAAATTTCGTGGACAAAAATAGATTACCAAAAAAACTCTAATTACTCATGGACAAATCTCAAATTGCAATTGAGGGTGGAAAAATAATGGCGAATTCACAATTGATATAAATTTTTGAAAATTAAAGAAAACAATTAATAAAAATAAAAAAAATGTTAAAAGAATTATAAAAAAATAGATACTAACTACAATCTAGGCGGTGGATGGTGGAAAAGGAGGGGTGGCAGATGACGGTATGGGAGAGTGTGGGTAGTAGCTGACAAAAAGGGAGGGAGGGGGGTCTCGGTAGGAGGGCCGACGTCCGATGATAAGGGAGAGACAGTGAGTGACGGGCGGCTGTAAGAGAGGGGCGGTGGGTGACGGACGACGACAACGGAGGGGCGGCGGGTGGTGGGCAAAGGTAAGGGAGGGTGGGGGGCGACGAACAATGATAATGGAGGGAGGTTGGGTGGCAGACAATGTCATGAGAGAGAGGGTGGGTGGTGGATGACGACAAGGGTGGGAGGGGAGGGGGTGGTCTCGGTAGGGGCTGGCAGCTGAGATCCAGACTGCACCACTGAGGCCGAACCGCCAAATGCCACACCTGCTGAGGCCGAACCGTCAGACTCGCTGGACGCCACGCCTGCTGAGGTCAAACCACTGGAAAGGGTGAAAATCAGACGATGGAGGCAATAAAAACCATTAAAGTACAGATCTAATGAAACATAAAATAAATTGGCATGTATACCTTAGATTTGGAGAGGATTGCTTCATTGAGAGCGGCGAAAACAACAAGATTCAGCAAGAGCGGTGATGCCAACAACAATAGGGTTCCACGAGAGCTTGGAGGTGTGAGAGGAGATGACTCAGTTATGGTTCTTTTTATAGGAACCGGTAAGTATTTTAAAATAACTTTAAAAAAAACACTGATAAAGAGTGTTTTTTTCAACGCAAAAAAAAAGCATTAATAAAACTCATCTTTATCAGTTTTTTTTTAGCTCTGATAAAGATAACTCTTTATTAGCACTAAAAAGTACTGATAAAACTATCATTTATCAGCGCTGATAAAGATCAACCATTATCAGTGCTAAAAAAGTGTTGATAAAGATCTCATCTAAATAATATATATATATATATTTATTATAATTTTTGTAATTATTTAAATATATATGTATTTATTTATAATTATAATTATAAATACATATATTTATAAATATTTGCATATAATTATAAATATATATATTTATAAAATTATAATAAACATGTTTATTATTTAGTTGATGTCTCTTCTGATTATCAACATGTTCATGAAGAAACTACTCAAGTGGAGGTTGGCTTAGATATTCGGCATGAGAAGAAACTGGATTTTGATAAAAGGAAAGGTGAAGGGATTATGGTTGATGCCTCCCCTGAAAATTTCTTGAAGGGATGCACTCCTCTGAGCTTTATTGGGGCCTCCTCGATAACAACTCTTTCTATTGATGGTTCCTTATCCCCTGATGTGGTTAGAGCAGAGCATGAGCTGCATTCAACTAGCATGCTTTCTCTTGCAGGGTCACCCCTGGAGGCCCCTCAAACCTTGGTTGTTGCTGCCAAACAATCAGGTGGCGGTGGAGATGCTTCTCCCCCCACCGTGATCTCTTCAACTAGATGTCATGGGCAAGCAGGTGTTATGCTTCAACGTCAGGGGATTGCAAAAGTCGGGGGAGGTTGTTGATGAAGAAATAGAGTAGGTCGCAGAGCTGGATGACCTCTCCATGGGAAATGCCACACCAGGATGGGTTTTAGCTATTTCCAAAACTTTCCAAGGTAGTGGAAAGGCTACATCTCCAGGATAGGTTGATGTTCTGGCCTTGTTTGGTGATATCAATCCACAGGTGGCTCCTTTAGAGTGCTAGATTCAACAAATGATGCAGATGGAGAAACTGATAAGGCTGAAATGGTGCAATCACCCACTGGGAAGGAAAAATAGGCTACTGATGGTAGCTCGGGCTTGAAGAATATTGACCTTGAAGGCCTTTGGCAGCAGACAAAAACTTGGAAGAGAGGACGTCATCTCAGAAGTTGTGGACGTGGGTGTGGGAGTATCAATTGGAATGTCATTCATGATGAAGAGTGTGCTCTTGGAGAAAGGATTAAGAAAAAGTTAAGACTTTAAGTTCTAATGAGGGTAGTTTCCATGTTTAACCCCTACCCACCTTTATGTTATGTTTTATTTGGTTTTAATAAAAGGGCTCTGACCCTACCTTTTTCACAAATAAATATATTTTAAAATATTTCTATATAATTATAAATATATTTATATAATTATATATATTTATATAATTATACCTCATGGTCCGCACCGCTTTGGTATATTTATATAATTATATATATATATTTATATTAATATATAAATACATATAATTATAAATATAATAACTATATTTATATTTATTTATGATTATAATTATAAATAAATATATTTAAAAAGTATTTATATATAATTATAAATATATAATTATAAATATAATTCATATATATTTATTTATAATTATAATTATAAATAAATATATTTTAAAAGTATAAATATATAATTATAAATAATATATATATATATATAATAAGATCAGGGTCTACATCTAGGTTGTCCCTGAGGGGGGTTATGGACTGGACTAGACCTTGAGGGAGGGTGTGTGTGTGTATTTCATTGTAATTGCACCATCAACACCTAATATATATATGTATATATATAATTATATTTATTTATTTATATATAAGTATATACAATTATAAATATAATAAATGTAATAAATATATATTATTTAAATATATTAATTATAATTTTATAATTATAAATATATATTTATAATTTTAATTATAAATAATTATATTTATAAACATTTATATATATATATATATATATGTGAAAAAGTAAGGCGTAGCCCCTAAATAAACTAAAAAGAAAGTACAAGAGGACCGATGGGGACATACCGACAAAGAAGCCCAAAATAAAAAGATAGAAACAATCACAAATGACTCACTATGGAACCTCTTCTCACAGGGAACCCGCCTCTACCCTGAGGATAACACCCTCACTTCCATGATTTGGGCTCTTTAGAGGTCTCATGGCCTTCATCCGAAGAAGAGTCAGTCGAGTCCTCCAGGATGGAATAAACCTTAAACTTCCAATAAATGTCACAGAAATTCAACTTTGAATTACCTCAGAAGCTCACCTCAAAATTGATATATAATAGTTTCACTACAGTGATGTAGTCCTCGAATCTAAATATTTCTGGTTCCATTTTTGCAAAGAGAGCTTCAACCTATGAATCAAACCACTTAGCAGCATCTTCACTCCGATCTATTGGAAGTATTTCACCTTCCAAGTTTTCCATTTAAATATTAATTTTATCATTATGGAATATAGAAGCTTCACACTCCTGGTCAGATGCCTTACCAAAGGTGTTATAGGCACTCCTCATTAGTTCAGAAAATTGAGGGGGGAAAGACCATCTCTCATTATTACCATCATCATCTGATCTACATGGTGAATATTCCATTAAAATAGGAGGAGTCAAATTTATAACTGGATCAAATGAAGGTGAAAATATTTTCCCTTGCATACGACTCTTTACAATTGATGTTTCGGGATTAGATGAAATCCCTATCGAGGAGGATTTACTGTAAAAAACCAGTTTGAATCCATCATCGTCTACAAAGATATTCTTTCCCTTATTGTTTTTTACTTGGATATTGGACATAGGAATATCACATACCTACCTCAATTCATTATCCAATTCTTCTTGAACAACATTCTCATGATCAAATTGTCCATCAGAGGAAACAACTTTTTCATTAGTGTTCATGCATATAACCTCTTTATCCACTTCAGCTGCTATATCCACCCTTGTTTTTCTATTTTCAGTTGATTGCTTCTCACTGATTAAATTAGCATGATTGCAGAATAAATTACCTTCAATCACAGGTTCTTGAACCAATTCTGAGTAGAGGGAAGAGGGATCAATCTCCATAATAGTAGGGGAAGAGATTGAGACCAGATGCATCTGAAAATTATTTCTAGTAATAACATCGACAGGGGTTGGATTTCCTGGCCCCAACCCGGTTCACACATTGTTCATCGCATATAAAATGTTGTTGGTGTTTATTCCTTTTGAAACGTTGACTTTCTTCATGACCTCTAGCTAATTAATGATAGAAAATCATAGATCTTCTGTAGTTTGAATCATCACGTCCAATTACTCTACAATCCAAACAAAAACTAGGGATTTTCTCATACTCAATCCTCAGAACAAAATCATCCTTATCTGTTGACGGTATTGTCTTGTCAACAAGGGTAGTACTCAAGTCTAATTCAATAAAAAAATGCAAAACATTCCCATACCTGGCCAATTTCGTCTCCCGGTCTATTTTTATAGGCATGCCGATTGCCAACGCAACATCGTGAAAAATCTACAGATGCCAAAAAATCTAGTTAAGGCCATAAACTTTTACCCACGTTTTAAGAGAATAATTACACACCTCAAATAGATTGAAATTGTAGTCCCACTCCTGGATGTGAAGAGAACCCAATTTGAAGAAAAGAGATCCAAATCCCCATGCCTTCATCTCTAATTCCTCAGAAGGGAAAATGATATGAAAGAAACCATGACCAAATGGAATAAATTTCCAATTCGCAAAGCCCCAAATTTTAGAAAGACTCACCTCAAGATCACCGATTATCCATGGTTTGGCACCTTGAGGCAAAATAAAGCAGGCAATTAAAGAATTCTTACCAATTTCCAATCTTTTCGAGATTTCAATAGGATTCACTTTCACATGGGCTACATTCCCCTTATGGAAAAGGCCTCCTACTGTGACATTCTTGTAGAGCGAGAAAGAACAAGTAGATCTAACCCCAGAATTATCCACCCCACCATGGTTGAAACCCTTTCCCTCCTTACCAGCAGCAAATTTATGACTATCAAAGTGTCCATGTGGAAGAATATCTTCAGCCGACAACAGACCGATCAAGGAAGCCATAACGAAGCCCTAATCTTTGTTAAAATGTTGAGAGAGAATGTATTATCCAGATCCCATCCCTCCTCTCATAAATATATTTATATATATTTATATTTAATTATATAATTATATATATGTATACAATTATATATATTCATATAATTATATAATTACATATATGTATATAATTATATATATTCATATAATTATATATATTTATATAATTATATATATATTTATACAATTATAAATATATTTATATAATTATATATATATATATATATTAATATATAAATACATACAATTATAAATATAAAAAATATTTTTTATTCAAATATATTTATTAAAATTTTATAATTATTTAAATAAATAAATAAATAAATATATATTTAAATATATTTATAATAATTTTATAATCATTTAAATAAATATATATTTATTTATAATTTTATAAATATTTTTTAAAAAACATTATATATATATTTGAATTAATAAAAAAAAATATATTAATATGTCATATTTATATTAATTATAAACATGTGTTTTTTAATTAATGTATATAAATAAACATTATTTTTTGAATATAAATATGATAATTTTTTATATATTAATAATATTTTTTATTAAAAGTTTTTATGAGTGCTGAGAATAGCGTTGATAAATATATCCTTTATCAACGCTAAAAAAAGCGTTGATAAAGGACACACCTTTATAAGCGCTTTCTGCTTAGTGCTAATAAAAGCTGGCGCTGCATAAACGTCAATCTGTGGTAGTGCACATACTTTTTTGCAAGTAAAAAACCATGAGAATGAAATCACATCGAGGTAGCTTGTGTTGGGAACATCATTGGTGATATGACATTGGTTGAATGATCAAGATAGAATTTGTCACTTTTGAGCCATGGAAGTAATATCTTGGACCTGGTTGATCAGGATGACAACAACTTCATAAATTCATGGTCATTGTAGTCAAAGGTAAATCTGTTCAATTAGATCAAAAAATAATAAAGTAAGAAAGGACGATGACACAAGTGTGCATCCTACTTTATGAGATATTGAATGACAAAAATATTATATTAAACAGTGTGTGTTTGTAGGTTGGTTGTTGTTGCTATGACCATTCATTGTCTCTTTAGTGTCCTTGATGGGTTGCTAGACTCCGCTCCTCATCTGTGAATATTATTCACTACTATCGAGATAAGGGCCTAAAGGGTCACACACAATATCATATTTGAGAATCCATCCTATTTAGATGAATAGGAATATAAGACATGGTGGGACCCACCATGGGGTCCGAGTGTTGTCCAAACATCATCGATCATTGATAAATAAATAAATTCATTTTTATTCAAGTAAATAATAATTGTGTTGAATTTATTTATTAAAAGTATTTACAAGTGGTTAAGTAAATATAAAGAATAATATTATATGAACAAATATTATTTTAATATTCAAGGCTCATTTAATATTAGCAAGAATTACGAGTTGAGTTAATGACTCATGTTTATCACGTAATATATTGAATATATATTAAAAATATGTGATAAAATATAAATAACATTTATGACATAATTAGTTTTCCATAATTTATTACTTATTTAGTGGACGTTAAATTTCTAGGGGCTGGGGAACCATATCCAGTATTTTATGAAGACCACTATGTAAGTAGGATAAGATCTTCATTCCATGCACTATTCACTAATTTGGAATGAGAGATTATATCTCCTCTCGCATCCTAGAGAGTGAGTCACTCTCTGAGTGATCGATCCAAGGCGCCTTTAATGAATCGAAAACACAAGATCTTGGTAATCATCGCGACATCGAAGAGATCATCGAAGCTCCATGATAGCACCCAAAATCTAAAAAATTAGGTGCATGAATATTCTTGAATCATGTGTGGATGATCTATAGGGGTTCTGTAGCATCCTGCCCTGGGATCCACTTAGCGGTGCCCTAAGATGGTTGGTCGTATGACCACAAGCACGCCTCCATATACCATAGAGGCTAATAACAAGCAGCGAGAGCCTATGGTGTGTTCGTGGGGAGACTATTCCCTCATATATCAGAGTTAAACATAATGGTAAACAATATAGATAAGTAGTGGAAACAAAATAAATAATCAACAACAAAATAATAATAGAAAGGCAGAAGCTGAATCATAAATGGATATAAAAGATGATGATCATGATGTCATGCATCTATGAAAAAATGGGTACACGGTGAATATGGAATACATGCATATACCACATGCTATACAAAAATACAAAAGGCCAAAAAATAGAACTACTAGCATCACGATTATAGGCTTGGTCCCTTTCCCCTGCAGTCTATCCTAGCAACCAAAATAAAAAATCAGAAGCTAGATGCTTCCCTTTATTTATACCTGCAATCATGAAGTCAGCTTGGGTACCAAAGGTGGTCTAATAAGGGTGTGAGATATAATAAATGGGCCACCACCAATGATGTCTAGATCAATCCAGTACGTGTATATAAAATGAGTAGTGTGCTGATAATAATAAATGCAAGGAAATAAATAAATAAATATGCCGGCCCGGGTTCCTCATGGGATACTCAACCAATATTACCTACTTAGAAAGGATGTATATGAACTTAGGTAACCTGAACATGTGGGAAAAATATGGTGAATGGGATCATCATAATTAAAGCATCAAGGGAGGATCGTCCCCAAGCATGTGATTTGGCTTGGAGGACACATCCCAGGAAATCCAGTTACTCATTATTATTCTTTAATTAAATTAACATATTTTTAAATTAATAAGAGGCACTCTGAGTCTATCTAAGGTGATCCAGAAGGAATCTCAAGTATCACTCTATGGAATCTATATACTTAACCAATGTTGTGGGAGTCTGTCCAAGGTGACCCATGAATGATATCCCTAGTATCACTTCCGATATGGTGTGAAGACAACAAAAACAAACCTCTGAGTCCATCCCTAGTATCTCACGTTGGGGCTCAAGTCTCTTTCGTGGCATGGTAAAACCATCTTTCCACCAAGACCATTCACAGGGTCTCCCCTAGGGAACCAATATCACTCATCTGGAGGTAAATAAAAATGCACGGTGAGCTCATCCCAGGCCTAGCTAGTATCACCCCTAGCGTATTTACAATTCACAAAAAAATTCTAACTATAAGGCACGGTGAGCTTGTCCAAGGTGTCCTTAAGTCAGGACCCTTGTGTCACCCTCGACATAGAGTGAGGGTATGATTTAACTATCAAGATCATACCATATAGCAAGGAAAAACATGTATACATGCTAAATTTTTTTTCCATTTCATTTAGTTTAACAATTCCAATTATGGCATGAAGTGTAAGGGCCTAACTCTTGGAAAACCATCCTAATCAATTTGATTCATTCTTTAAAACATTTATTGTATATCCACACACCCCTCAAAGTGGTTTATCAATTTAAGGTAAAGGGGATTTATGGTTCTTGAAGGAAGGAACACCCATTGGGGTGGCTCAAGACAAGGCGATAAACCAATGAGTTGATTTTCTGCTAAGTAGGTTCATACTATGTAAGGGAAACCATTTAATTTAGTTAATTAGTTGGTTTGGAGGTGTTTCCAAAAAATTCTGGTGCGCAACACAATAATGCACAATATAGAAAGTGATAAAGCTTTGAGAAGGAAGCTATACCACCTACCTTAGGTTCATAGAAGACCACTTATTCATTTTCAACCCTTAAATTAGGCTAGAACAGAAGATATTAGAAGAATCATCAAATTCCCTAAAAATAGGGAAAATGAGGTCAAACCAAAATGGTACAACAAGGGAGAAGAAAAACTAGAAATCGAAGGAATATGATTCAAGATCTCACCTTAATCTTTCCAACACATCTAATAGTGAAGGATTTGGAGACCACATGAGGGATATAGAAAAATCCCTAGGAGGAGAAGAGGAAGGGAGATAGAGCATGCAATTTTCTAGAAAATGAGATGGGGAGAAAGAATTTTGGGTATTAAACATCATAGGGGAAAATGATCATTCTCCCTTTAATTATTGGTGTTAGGATGGTTTGTCTGAGTATGATATACTCTATAATACCAAAGGTAGGATCGAAATAAGAATGAGATTCTCAGATACAAGAGGGGGGGGGGTGAATTTTACCTTTTTAAAATTCCTTTGGAACTTTTAAGAATGGTTATGTTTAACAAGGTTAAACAAGATAATTCACAAGACCTATATAAGTTCTAATCACTTGTTAAATTCCAGAAAAGTGATTCCGGAAATGGAACTTAACTAAAGTTTACAAAGATGAAGATTCTACCTTAAAGCATATATAATCTAACTAAATCAGAGTACAAGAGTAAGAAAGTACAAGATAATTATACTTTCCTTAACAATGCGAATGCAGTGAAAAAACAGAGTAGTAAAACTACTGGTAACAAGTATAAACTCTTTTATCCCAAAGAGGAGGGTATCCAAAAAACTTGGATAAAGGTCCCTTGATTTATACTTTCAATAAAGTCTGTCTTACCCACACCAGGGTAAGCCCTCGATACGAAGATCGAAGTCTATCTTGCTATCCCCGCAAGCCCTCAACTATCAGGTAATCGACACCTCTATCTTCCTCAGCAAGGAAGCCCTCAACTTCAAGGTGTTGGAACCTCTGTCTTCCTATCCCTGGAAGCCCTCGATTGTACACAACAACAATCGGAGTCGCACGAAGCAAATATGCACAAGGAAAAGTTTGAACAAGCTGTTCAAACTTTCTGCATGAATCTTGAGAGTTGATAAGAGTCTCTCTCTAGAAATCACTTCAACAGCATGTAGACACAGTTGTCAGAGTTCAGTGTTAAAGTAGTGAGCTCTTTTCAAATGAGCTCTTATTTATAGGCACGACTGCAACAGTTGGCTACCTCCTCTAACAGTTATATTTTTCCTTGAATTTCGGAGGGACCTGTACACGTGTCACTCAAACAATGGTTAGTTTATAACTGAAGGCATGACATCGTTTTATAATAGAACAAGTGAAAGCATAACTAAAACTGATATTCATAATAGAAAGAAAATGAAAGTTTAGAGTGATGAAAGTTAAAGTTTGGAGTCTAACCAGAAAATGAATTCAGAGTCTATAATAAAGAGATATTCAGATTCTGTTTTGTAGAAGAATTCGAAGTCAAACTTCATACAAGTTCATATCCATAATTTGTAATCAAAATTCACAATCAGAATTCATAATGAGAATTCATAATCAGAATTCTTCATCAGAATTCGTAATGAGAATTCGTAATCAGAATTCCTCATCAGAATTCGTAATGAGAATTCATAATCAGAATTCGTAATGAGAATTCATAATCAGAATTCATCATCAGAATTCATAATGAGAATTCATAATCAAAATTCATCATCAGAATTCGTAATGAGAATTCACAATCGAAATTCATCATCAGAATTCATAGTTATAACTTTATATAAGTTTGTAATCAGAATTCAGAGTTGAACTTCATAAAAGTTCGTAATAGGGAATTCAGAGTAGAACTTCATAAAAGTTCGTAATAGGAATTCAGACCCTAAAATAGAATGCTTCATATCTAAGTATTATACGATTCCGAGGTTTTAGATATGAATCCGATTTTTATACTTAAGAAAAATATTGATATGAACAATGAAAACAAGGTAGGGGTAAATTTCCTTGGGTAAGGAAATTTTCCTTATAGAAGTAAAATAGGGGTAAAATGAGTTTTGCCTTGAAATAATGTGTTTTTGATTTTCAAAACAAGAGGAATGGTCAAGTCATAATAAAACCTTGATGAATTAACAATCTCCCCCTTATATGAAGGAATGGAAAATTCATAAGGAAAACCTTATTGACTCAACAATATCCCCCTTTTTGTGAAGCACAAACATCCTTCCGAAAAATAATATAGGGACTTAGAATAAATTTCTAGACTTTGAAATTAAAGCTTATCTCCCTTTGTTTATGAACAATGGTGAATATGACTAACTACCCCTTAGGATTTGGAACTCTAAGGATCGTATTCTAGATTTCTGGAATGGGGAAATCTTTGTAATGATCACTCCCCCTTACTTAGTGATGATCTTCTTATACTTAGAAGTCTTATACTTTATATTTTTCATCTCTCTTTTAGAATTATTTTTCCTTTCTCCCCCTTTGTGATTTTCAAAAAGAGTTTGAGGGAATGGAAAAGAAATATGGTACCTAAAATATTAGTAAAGACATACAAACAAGACAAGCATCGACAGTTTCATTATGATTGGAAATATTAGTACAAGGAAAAAAAATGCAACAAAAGATCGGAGTGGTCTATTTTGTTTCTTTTTCCTTGGGCATTGGCATCTTGACAATTGTCTTCAGCTTATTTATTTATTTTTGGTCCTCTTCTACTTACTTCTCCAAGGCTGTGATCCTTTCTTCTTGAGTCTTCAGGACCTCTGCCTAAGCCTTTATGGACTCTTCCCGAGTCTTTAGAAATTCATCTTGCTTTACCAGCTTCTCTTCGATCTCAATCCAGAGATCTCTTTCCCCCTTCCAGCTTTGAGCAATAGAGTTAAGCTTCCCATTCAGATCTCTCACCTGTTGAATCCGAGTATTTTTTTCAAGGGTTAGATTTTCCTGAAAGTTGTCTAAAAGATTTTTCAATTTGGTATCCTCAGTACCAAAGGCCTCCTTAACATCTTCTTGTAACTGATCAAGCTCTTCCATATCTTCAACAAACTTCTTAGACCATTTGGTCATTTTCTCACAGGAACTTCAGTGAGCTTCATAATTGATCATGAAATTTTTGAAATCTACCTTAATCTTCACACATCTGTCCATTACCATCGATAGAGAGTCTAATTTTTGATTCATACTGTGTTGAAGCGTCTGGCATCTGGATTCAATTGCTGTAAAGATTGGAATGGTATCCACCAGCTTCTTCAGGGACTGAACCACAAAATCATGTCCCAGGGAAGATGACTCTGAATCAGACATTCTGCTTTGAGATGGTTCTTCCTCTATCTCTACCAACTTCCTCTTAGAAGTTCCTCCAGCTTCTTTCCTTCTGATAATATCTTTTTTTGGGGTGTCAATAAGCACTTACTTACCCTTTCTGATATTCGGTATGGCTTCCTCATATGGTGATTCATGATCACTTCTGGAAAGTTGAACAACCTTATCTTCATCCAATTTCTCTTTTCCTACTCCAGCTTCAACATCATCAGGGAGGATAAATTCATGATTATGACTTTCTTCTTCAGATAGCTTGTTCACTTCTCCTTCTTCTCCTTTCTCATCAACTCCCGGAGTTGCAATTTTTGAGGATCCGGCTTGAGAATTCCGGATTGACAACTTTTCAAATGGGGTTCCCTTATCTTTATATTCTTCAACTTGCTTAATTACATCATCAGAGCTACCACTCATCTCAGCTTATTGAACTTTCTTGACAGCTTGCTGAACAAAATCCATCAATTCTTTCTCAACTTCCTTCTCTTTTGAATTTTCCAGAGTCTTCTTACCTAGAGTCTCAGACAATTGTTCCACAAGGAAAGATTTCGGCACTGGGATGTTATCGGAAGCAATTTCAGTATCCCTCAGAAGGGATTGGAAAATCTCAACCTCTGTCATCTTCTTCTTCTTCTGCCTTTTCTCCTTTGCTTGCCTCTCAAGCTCTTCAACAACTGTTTCTTTTAAGGCTTTAGACTCAGCAGGATCCAAACCAAATTGTGGCTCCCCTATTTTTCTAGTCTTTTTATCTTCCCTCCACTTTGCAACTACTTCATCCAGATACGCTTTCTGCTTTTTGGGTTTAGGAGGTGCAGATTGAGGTTCTTTAGATTTAGGGGTTTTTTCTTCAGCTTGCACTTCCTTCAACTTACTCTTCTTATCGGCCTTCTTTGAAGGTTCAGACTTTTCCACATTTTGTGGAATGGGTTATGCCTCCTCCTCTGGAAAATCATAAAATTCTCCCGTCTCTTTGGAAAATACGACTTTCATCCTCTTTAAGGTGTCATCACTAATCAACATCACCTTGCAATTTCTAGGCTTGGAGCTACATGGGATCTTGAAGGATTCTAGGCACCGAACTATCAAATTAGAAAGCAATGATAGATACATAATGATCTGAGCTCTAAGATTTCCATTCTTGATGTTCTGAATCGTAATGAGGATATGTCTCATGAGATTCACTTTCCTTAGATTTACCAAAAAATCTAGAATATACATGTCGCTCTTCTTAAGGGTATCTTTATCACCCTTCCTTGATACGATAAACCCTTTCACCCAAAGCTATTGGATCCGATTGTTGGTTGAAAGATGGGAGATCTTATTTACAGTCTTGATATCAGAAAGACCAAGGCACTCCATAGCCTTTGCTTTAACAAAAATACCCTGAACTTATGGCAACTTATGAGAGAAAAATTCTACCTCTCCTTCATAGGGTATTCCAACCATACTAGCCGCCTTGGTATAGGATAAAGCATACATCTTCCCATAGCTTTTGAAGGAGAACTTCTCCCTTCCATCTTCCTTAAAAAAACTGGCTGACTCATAAAACTCTATGAGCAAGTCCGGATACACCACATCTTGAGCTCGAGTTTTAGAAATGGTTAAATCTTCCCATCCATTGAGTTTGATGTTATTGGAAATTAGAGAATCATACTTATTGAAAAAGTTTGGGTGTACCAACCTCTCCCTATATATATGCCATTCCGATATCGGTTTGACTGAAGACATATCCTGAGAAGGGGCTTTTGCAGACATTCGGACTGGGCACTTCTGAAGAATTCAGAATGGGCTTTTGTAGAGGGTCTGAGCTTCGAGACATGAGAGCTTGGAAACCGATGTGGGACAACCATCGGGGGTCCCCTTTATATAGGTGATGGAGGTGACCTTTCAACTTCCAAAACCAATCTAATAGTTGGGAAACTCTGTGATCTGATCTGACGGTTGAAAACATATCCGCAAGGAAATCTTGAATCCGATCTTTTGAGGTTTTAATAAAAACATTCGGATTTAAGAAAAAAAAAAATGAATCCGAAAAATTAAAATACAAGAGAAAATACCAGCAAGTAAAAATGATTACGAAAACTTGAGTAAAGAAACCATACCTTTCGGATTGGCTAGGAAGATTATTCGTAATAGGTGATATTCTTCTTGAAGAAAATTTGATTACGAAAAAACTTACTACGAAAAACTCACTATGAAAAACTCACTACGAAAAACTTAAGATCTATAAGTTTTATTGCAAAAAAAAAAAGGTTGAGTACCAAAACTCGATTACAAAAATTATGAGTACGAAAATTCCCATTATGAAAATTTTCATTACGAAAATTTCCACTATGAAAATTTCCACTATGAAAATTTTCAGTACAAAAATTTCCAGTACAAAAATTTCTATTATGAAAATTTCCATTATGAAAATTTCCATTACGAAAATTTTCATTACGTAAATTTTCAGTACTAAAATTTCTAGTACAAAAATTTCTATTACAAAAATTTTCATTACAAAAATTTCAATTACGAAAATTTCCAAAAACCAACTATGAAAAATTTTATTACTAAAATTTTGAAAAACTAACTATGAAAATTTTATTAAGAAAATTTTGAAAAACTTCAACAATCAGATGTACTCCCCCTATGAAAAGAAGTTTATTACTATAAGGAGATTTGTTCAACAGGAAGTTAATGAAGGAATATTACCTCACAATTATCATTCCTAAATTCTGTTTAATGTATTCAAATCTATCAGTAGGTAAAGATTTTGTAAAAATATCAGCAATTTGATCTTGCGTTCCGATGAATTGAAGAATAATATCTCCTTTTTGTGTGTGATACCTATGAAAGTGATGCCTAATATCTATGTGCTTTGCACGAGAGTGATGTACAGAGTTTTTACTAAGGGAAATGGAACTTGTGTTATCACAAAAAATTTGAGTCTTAGTAAAACTCAAGCCATAGTCTGTGAGTGTGTGTTGCATCCACAACACTTGAGCACAACAACTTCCAGCTTCTACATATTCGGCTTCAGCAGTGGAAAGTGCTACTAAATGTTGCTTCTTACAGGACCAAGAAACTAATGAATCTCCTAAGAAATGAAAAGTACCAGATGTACTTTTTCTATCAATTATACATCCACCAAAGTCAGCATTTGAAAAGTTTTTTAAGACAAAATCATTTCCAGAAGTATAAAATAGTCCTAAATCCATGGTTCCCTTTAAGTAGCGAAAAATTATTTTCACTACCTTTAAATGAGATTCCTTAGGATTAGATTGATATATTTTACATAAGCATAATGAAAACATTAAGTCTAGATGACTAACTATCAAGTAAATTAGATTTCCTATCATACCTCTAAAAGATGTTTGATCTACTGGTTTCCCAGTTTCATCAAGATCAAGTGTGTTTAAGGTACCAATATGAGTACTTATACTCTTAGTGTTGTAATATCCATACTTTTTAAGAAGATATTTAATATACTTATGTTGGGATATGTATATTCCTTATAGTTTTTGGGAAATTTGAAAACCAAGGAAAAATGTTAACTCACCCATCATACTCATTTCAAACTCAGATTTCATTAGATCCGTAAAGGAATCAGTTAAGGATTGCTGAGTTGAACCAAATATAACGTCATCAACATAAATTTGAATAATCAAAACATTTTTCTTGTCTTTCTTTATAAAAAGGTTTGGATCTGCATTTCCCTTAACATAGTTATTTTGAAGCAAAAATCCTGTGAGTCTATCATACCAAGCTCGAGGGGCTTGTTTAAGGAAATACAAAGCTTTGGTAAGTCTAAAAACATGATCAGGATGTTTTTCATCTTCAAAGCCAGGAGGTTGTTCAAAAAAACTTCCTCTTGAACATAACCATTAAGAAAAGCACATTTCACATCAATTTGAAAAAGTTTGAAATTTAAGAATGCTGCAAAGGCAAGTAAGATATGAATAGATTCAATTATAGATACTGAAGCATAGGTTTATTCATAGTCTATTTCTTCTTGTTGATTATAGCCTTTAGCAACTAATCTAGATTTATTTCTTACTATGATTCCATTTTCATCACACTTATTTTTGAAGACCCATTTTACTCTAATTATAGAGGTTTCCTTAGGTCTTTCAACCAAGGTCTAGACTTTATTCCTTTCGAATTCATTTAGTTCACCTTGCATGACTTTAATCTAATCATCATCACCTAAAGCTTCATCAGTGCTTTTTGGTTCCAATTGGGAAAGGAATGCTAGATGCTCCACTTCATTTCTTAAGGAACTTCTAGTCCTTATGGATTGATTGAAATCACCAATGATACTATCACTAGGATGATTCTTTAGAAACGACTGATTTGGGTTTTGTAAAACATGTTCATCAATATAGGGTAGAAAATATTCTGGGGTAAATGTTTCAGGAGTATCTTCTTGAAAATTTTCCTTATCATAAGGATCTTCTATCATAGGTTGATAATCAGTTTTTGAAAACACATCCGAGGATGTAGGTTGAGGTTGTTTAAAAACAAAAGGATCAGTTTCATCAAATTTAACATGTATTATCACTTCAACAATACAAGTTTTGTTGTTGAAAACTCTATATGCCTTAGAAATTGTGGAGTAGTCTAAGAAAATTCCTTCATCATATTTTGGTGCGAATTTGTGTAAATTATCTTTAGTATTCAGAATGAATACCTTGCAACCAAAAACCTTAAAGTGGAAAAGTCTAGGTTTTCTACCATTCCATAACTCATAAAAAGTTTTATTAAGAAAAGGTCTAATCAAAACTCTATTTATAGTATAACAAGCAGTACTTACAGTTTAAACCCAAAAATGTTTGGAAACAGAGTATTCACTCAATGTGGTTCTAGTTATCTCTTGAAGAATTCTATTTCTTCTTTCAACAACACCATTCTGTTGAGGTGTTCTGGGTGCTGAAAAGTTATGAGTAATGCCTTTTCTACTACAAAAAGTTTCAAAATCAGAATTTTGAAATTCTTCTCCATGATCACTATTAATAGTTTTCAATGGAAGGTTTTTCTCATTTTTAACTTGGGCTCTAAAGCTTTTGAAATAAGAAAAATATTCAGACTTCTTTGCTAGAAAATAGACCCACGTAAATCTAGTGTAATAATCAACCAAGACAAATACATAATATTTGCCCCCAATGCTTCCAGTTTGTGTTGGAAAAAAAATATCCATATGCACTAGCTGTAATGCATCAGTGGTTGAGGCTTCACCAACTGATTTAAAACTTGATTTGTGGTGATTTCCATATTGACAAGGTTGGAAAACTTTTGAAGAATCAAATTTAAGCTCCGATAGATCCTTAACTAGTCTCTACTTAGAAAGTTTTCATAAGTTCCTAAGGTTACAGTGTCCTAGCCTTCTATGCCATAACCAAGAATGATCTTCCATTGCACTAAGTCAAGGTAAGTCTTGGCTCCTAAGGTCTTTTAAGTTTAGTGTGTAAATATTCTCTTGCCTATGGGAATAAAGAATAAATTATTCCTTGGAATTATGTACTAAGAACTTATCATTCCTAAAATTCACAAGGTAGCCTTCATCACATAATTGTCTTATGCTGATGAGGTTGTGCTTGAGACCCTTAAAAAATAGAACATTTGAAATCAAAGTTTTTCCAAGAAGAACGATGTTACCTATATCAATGATTTCTCCCTAAGCATTATCTCTGAAAGTTACTTTTCCTCCTTTCATCTTGATAATCTTTTCAAAATAGTTTTTGTTACCAGTCATATGCCGGGAACATCCACTATCCATGTACCATGTATTTCTGTTGGTAATTTTTCTATTTTCTTGAAAATAAGAAAAAGTTAGGTTTTCAAAATCCAGACTTGCTTGGATCCGGAAATTTCAGAAAGTAAAATTTTGGGAACCCACATCTTCTTAGAAAAATAAGCTTTATGAAATCCTAAAGATTGGGTTTTGTTTAGAGAACAATTCTTTGCCCAGTGACCACCACATTGACACTTAGTGCAGAATGGGGAACTTTGAGGAATAAATTAATTGTTACTAAAAGTTGGTTTAGAACCAGTATAACCAAAACCAGAAGTATTCTTTCGAGGTCGGATTTGTGAATACATTTTATAAAAATTTTCCTTACCTAGGGTAAAGTTTGACAAACACTTTCTCAAGGAAAATATTTTGGATTTGAGTTTTATAACTAAGTTCTTGTCTTCAAAAACGTTTGAAATAGAGCTAGTCTCAAAAACATTTTTCTTAGAAATTACGTTTTCTAGATCTTTAGAAAGTTTATTCTTATCAGAACTCACTTCCTCAAGATTTTTTGAAATAATTTCAAAATCAGAATTTTTCTTATCAAGATCTTTAGAAATATATGATATTTCCTTAGTAAGAATAGTATTCCTAGAATTTTCCTTATCAAGTTTTTTATGAGTTTTGAATTCTTATTCTCAAGGAGTTTGGCAAACCTAGAAACTTCTTCATAGGTAGGTAAAGTATTATCTTTATCAGAAGAAGATTCTTCATCCAAAGAGTTATAATATTTACTATTATTATAATTTAAGGAAACATTGGTCATTGATTCATCATTGCGTACCTTATCCATCAAGAAATGATTATCAATAGGTAGCCTGGCTAAAAGACCAAGATTCTTCTGTCCAGAAGATTCATAATCCAAAGATTCATCTGAAGAATCTCCACCACTGGCACTCCATGTGTCATTGGATTTCAAAATTTTCTTAGCTTTGGACTTATAATACTTCTTTTTATTTTTCTCAGAATGCCATTCCTTTCTTTCTTTTCTCTTGAGCATAGGGCAGTCAGGTCTTATGTGTCCAGCTCTCTTGTATTCATATTATGTAACTTTAAAATCTTTCTTATCTTTCCTTTCCTTATTCTTATATTTGGATTGAAAGTTCCTCTATCCAGCTATCTTGTTCATCATTTGAGCAAGATTTTCTAATTCATTTTCTGAGGATTCACTTCCACTAGATTCAGAATGAATAACAACTTTCTTAGATCTGAATCTAGTAACTCTCTCAGGAGTCTTGGATTTTATATGATTGTAAGTAGTAATAAAAGCTACACTGCCATTTCCATTCTTCTTCTTCACAATATCAACATCTCTCTTCATTCTAGTCTCATGCTGAAGAAGAGTTCCAAATAGCTCATCAAGGGTAATCTGAGTAACCTTTCTATTCTCATCAATTGCAGTCCTTTTAGATTCCCACTCATTTGGCATGATGTCGATGATCTTGTCAACAAGGGCTTCATCATCCAATCCTTTTTCACCCATTGATTGTAAACTATTCACAATAGTCATGAATCTCTGTTGCACTTTGTATATGGGTTCACTATAAGGAAAACTAAAACCATGATATTCAGCTCTAAGCATAGCTCTTCTGGTCTCAATTACTTTAGAAGTTCCAAAGTGAGTAACTTCTAGTTTCTTCCATATAAAATTTTCTTCTTCACAAGATGAAAATTGGCTATATATATTTCTAGTCATTGAACAAAGTAAAGTATTGCGTACCTTATAGTTAAGTTGATATTCATGATTTTCTTGATTTGTAAAGGCAATTACTTATTTATTAGGAATTTTGTATCCACCGGTAATCATAAAAAAATTTTCAACCCCAATGTTGATAATGAAAGTCTTCGTGTGATCTCTCCAATATTCGTAATCATTACCATCAAAGATATGTGGTCTGGTTGGATTGAGATTGTCTACGAAACCAACATTTATTCCTGCCATATTTAAGAAAAGTATTTCCACAAACACTTGGTAGTAGAAAAAGTTTATAAACAAGGAAAATATTCTAAGCAAGAAAATATAGAGTAAACTTATCTCTACGAAAAAGTGAATCCGAACTATATGAGTCAGAAAAATAGATTCCAAAAAAAAATATGAATCTGGAAGTGTGAATATGAATATGTGAATCCGAAAATTCTATTCCGAGAACTAATTCTCTTCTGAATCTAATCATGAGATTAATTCAGATTGAACCAAATCCTCTGATACCAATTGTTAGGATGGTTTTTCTGATTATGATATACTCTATAATACCAAACATAAGATCAAAATAAGAATGATATTCTCAGATACAAGAGGGGGGGGGGGGGTGAATTGTACCTTTTTAAAATTCATTTGGAACTTTTAAGAATGGTTATGTTTAACAAGGTTAAACAAGATAATTCAAAAGACCTCTATAAGTTCTAATCACTTGATAAATTCCAGAAAAGTGATTCCAGAAATGGAACTTAACTAAAGTTTACAAAGATGAAGATTCTACCTTAAAGTGTATAGAATCTAACTAAATCAGAGTACAAGAGTAAAGAAGTACAAGATAGTTATACTTTTCTTAACAATGAAAATGCAGTAGAAAAACAGAGTAGTAAAACTAATGGTAACAAGTATAAAATCTATTATCCCAAAGAGGAGGGTATCCAATAACCTTGGATAAAGGTCCCTTGATTTATACTTTCAAGAAAGTCTGTCTTACCCACACCAGGGTAAGCCCTCGATATGAAGATCGGAGTCTGTCTTACTATCCTCGCAAGCCCTCAACTATCAGGTAGTCGGCACCTCTATCTTCCTCAGCAAGGAAGCCCTCAACTTCAAGGTGTTGGAACCTCTGTCTTCCTATCCCTGGAATCCCTCGATTGTACACAACAACAATCAGAGTCGCACGAAGCAAATCTACACAAGGCAAAGTTTGAACAAGCTGTTCAAACTTTCTTCACAAATCTTGAGAGTTTATAAGAGTCTCTCTCTCTAGAAATCACTTCAACAACATGTAGACATAGTTTTTAGAGTTCAGTGTTAAAGTAGTGAGCTATTTTCAAATGAGCTCCTATTTATAGGCATGGCTGCAATGGTCAGCTCCCTCCTCCAATGGTCATATTTTCCTTGAATTTCGGAGGGACCTGTACACATGTCACTCAAAAAATTATTAGTTGATAACTGAAGGCATGACATAATTTTATAATAGAACAAGTGAAAGCATAACTAAAACTGATATTCGGAATGGAGAGAAAATGAAAGTTCAGAGTGATGAAAGTTAAAGTTCGGAGTCTAACCAGAAAATGAATTCAGAGTCTATAATAAAGAGATATTCAGATTCTGTTTTGCAGAAGAGTTCAGAGTCGAACTTCATACAAGTTTGTATCCATAATTCATAATTAGAATTCACAATCATAATTTTTAATGAGAATTCATAATCAGAATTCGTCATCAGAATTCGTAATGAGAATTCGTAATCATAATTCATCATCAGAATTCGTAATGAGAATTCGTAATCTGAATTCATCATCATAATTCATAATGAGAATTCATAATAAAAATTCATCATTAGAATTCATAATGAGAATTATTAATTAGGATTCATCATCAGAATTCATAGTTAGAACTTTATATAAGTTCGTAATCAAAATTCAGAGTTGAACTTCATAAAAGTTCGTAACAGGGAATTCAGAGTAGAACTTCATAAAAGTTCGTAACAGGAATTCAGATCCTAAAACAGAATGCTTCATATCTAATTATTATACGATTCTGAGGTTTTAGATATGAATCTGATTTTTATACTTAAGAAAAATATTTATATGAACAATGAAAACAAGGTAGGGGTAAATTTCCATGGGTAAGTAAATTTTCCTTATAGAAGTAAAATAGGGGTAAAATGAGTTTTGCCTTGAAATAAGGTGTTTGTGATTTTTAAAACAAGAGGAATGGACAAGTCATAATGTAACCTTGATGAATTAACAATCTCCCCCTTATATGAAGGAATGGAAAAGTCATAAGGAAAACCTTATTGACTCAACAATTGGGCCACACGGTTGGCCAAACTGTGTGCTAACCATGCATCCAATTCTGCTTAAGGAGGGGCCTCACATGGGTTGGGCACATGGTTTGGATAACTCTGTAGAAGACATGCATAAGCCACTGAAAATGTGGCCTAAAATCCCCACATGGGGGTGTGCCATATTCTATATGGTTGTAGACAAACCATTCAGATCCCCCCTATGCGCTGGGTATCCTGTATAGTTGATTTGCACAATTAGCACTAACCATACGCAAACTGTACCACTCAGTCTACCTTCTCATTTTCTGGAACTCTGAGCCCTGAACGAGCCATAGACTCTTCTGAACCATTCCTTAGCCATTAAATCACATTATAAGATGAAGATGAGAGGTTTTAAATAGTAATAAAAGGATCTGTACCTCTTTGAAAATTTGGGACATTACAACCTCCTCTCCTGAAGACAACTCATCCCCGAGCTACCCTTTCGAGGGTGGTAAAACATCATTTGAGAATATTTCTAGCCACTACACACATACATTAGTCTCCCTCTCCTAGGTCTCATATAATGCATGGCCATGATTCCATAACACCCAGACCAATGGAACAAACCTACCTTAGAGAGGCTTCATTCTCTGGTTAATGATATGTATCAGATGCTCCTTGAAGGATGAATCTTCCACCAACCCAATATCCTCAGGGTCAATTAGATGAGATGGACCAACATGATACCAATAAAGCTGCGACACATGTAATATGCCGTGCATGGTGTGATACCTATGAGGTTTTTGTAATCGATAGGTTACCAGCCCAACTCTCTCCATGATCTCAAAAGGCCCAATGTAATGGGGTGATAACTTTCTTTGTCTCTGAATTCATCTATGAACCGATCTAGATGAAACATTAAAAAGGACCCAATGTCCCACCTCAAACTCTAGAGGTCAATGATGATGATTGATATAAGACTTATGCCTGGACTGATCTATAGCCATATGCTTTTGAATTTAGTTGTACTGACTCTGAAGTCTTCTGAATGAAGTGAAGACCCAATAGTGTTGCCTCACCTTTATCTAACCAGCATAGAGGTGAATGGCATAACATGCCGTAAAGGGCCTCATATAGATCCATATAAATAATTTCCCAAATGCTTTTTTTATAGTAAAACTCAATGAGAGGTATATGTTTCTCCCATGAACCTCTAAAATGAATGATATATTCTCGAATCATATTCTCTAGCACCTGTATCATTCTCTTGGACTGCCCGTCAGTCTGAGGGTGGTAAACTATACTCAAGAGCACCTGTGAACCCAGTGCCTTATACAACCCCTGCCAGAACTGTGATGTAAACTGGGCATCTTGGTCTGATATGATAGAACATGGATCATCATGAAGATGCATTATCTCCTGAATATAAATCCTCACAAGCTCATCAATCAGGAAGGTCTCCAAGATTGGTAGGAAGTGTGTGACCTTGGTTAACCTATCAATGATCACCCATACCACATCATTGCCTCGAGGGGATTTCAGCAAGCTCATTATAGAATCCATGGTGACATAATTCTATTTCCAATTAGGAATGGATAGATAATGTAGAAGTCTAGAAAGTCTCAGGTGATCATCCTTCACATGCAGATAGGTGGAGCACCGAGTAATAAAACCTACAATCTGCCTCTTCATACCCGACCACCAATACCGACGGTGTACATCTTGGTACATCTTGGTAAGTCCAAGGTGAACTTCCTAAATAGATTCATGAGATTCCCTCATCAACTCTTACCATATATCTAAAGGCACCCAAACACACCCACAATAGAGTAGGGTATCCTTATCATTGATAACCCAACTAGGAGATGGGTTCTCACCAGAGACACTTTCCCTTAGGACGAGTCCTTTGGGATCTGATAGCTACCTCATCCACACTCACTCCTTAAGGGATGACGTCGCTGCTAGAGCTATTAAAATATGTTGCTCATGCTGTTCCTAAACCTCTAGGTGTAACTCATAAAATAAAGCCATCAACTGTCACTCACCGCTAGCCTCCTAGAAGGCCAGCATCCGAGTCTTCCAGCTCAAATAGTTATCCATGACATTACCTTTCCCAGAGGTATAAGTCAACTCAAAGTTGAAATATTATAGGTACTATACCCATCCACATTGCCTCAAATTTAATTCTCGCTATATGGAGATGTATTTGAGACTTTTATGGTCCATTTAAATAATAAACCGCTCCCCCAACCATTAGTTCCTCCAACATCGTAAGGAATGAACCACGACTGCTAGTTTGAGGTAATGCGTAGGCTAATTCCACTCATAAGGTCTCAACTGGTGGCACCTATATGCTACAACTCGATCACCCTACATCAGAACTGCTCCAATCTTGATTCCTGAAGCATCACAGTAAACAATATAGCTTCTTCCCAACTCTGGAAGAATCAGGATTAACGCTGAAATCATCTTCCATTCAACTCCTGAAAATATGTATCACAATATTTAGACCAGAAGGATTTCATACCCTTCATAGTCAGACCCATAAGAGGTGATTCCAGGCATGAGAAATACTAAATGAATCACCTGTAATAGCCATCTATCCCTAAGAAACCGTGTATATAAAGTACATTCTTGGGATGCTCCCAAGAAACTACGACGCTCACCTTTTCTACGTCAATATATACGCTTGCCTCTAAAATGATATGACCCAATAAGTGAACCTTACTGATCTAAAAGTGGCATTTATTAAGTCTCACATATAGTTGATTCTATCTTAGTGTATTCATCACGATATCAAAATGGTTGGCATGGTTGTGTCTGGTGCGAGAATACACTAAGATGTTGATTCACTCTCAAATTTACCCAAGAGATAAAGGTAGAACGGTCCTTGTAGTCTATCTTGGGTTGTCGAATCCACAGAGACCTAAGAAGTAACCTATAGACACGCACAATCTAAGGAATGTTTTTGGATATGAAGTGGCCAACTTGGGTTGATTTTAGATGGGTTTAAAGAAACTCTAAGAGACTTAAGTGAATTCAATTTAAAAGAGTGAGTTGATCCTAGGTTATCACTTGGGGTGGATTGGACGTATTTCCTTTTCAATGATTTCAATTTCTTATATTTGAGATGGATTCATTTAAGAAGATAAAACAATATCATCACTTACTAGTTTAATGCATACACCTTTTAATACTAATCACCTATACACTTTAAGGATCAAAGTTTTGATCACTTCAAGGTAAAGGTTCGTATTTTCACATGAAGTGTGTGGCCTTAAATTCAACAAGGACGATGGAGTTTAAAAATCATCAAATAAAAATCTCAATTAAAGAAGTGATTATACATTAATGGGGTGATAAATAACATTCAATCCAGCCCCTTGCTACTCCCTTGGATCAACCCATAAGTGGGTTATCCCTCCATTGATCCCATGGTTTCAATGGAAGCGGAAAGTAGACTCATGAGGGAGGAAATGGAGAAGTAAAGAAAACAATAAAAATAAAATGATCACTCCACCGTTGTGTGAATAATTTCACAAGATTTGGTGTGAATAAATTCACACCTTGAGTAAACAGTATAAAATTTAGATTTAGAACAATATAATAATAGGAAAAGAAGAGATTTTATTAAGAAAATAAATTGAATTGAACAACTTACATGTGAAAGACAAACTTGAGACAACAAAATCGCAGCATAACATTACAATTGAACAAAGCACCCAAGATGATAAAACTAATCCACCACCACTGCCTTAAATAGGCATTTTGGAAGCCTTGGGTTGAGCCTCCAACATTACAAAGCATCCCACTTGATTATAGTAGGCCTAGGGTGGTGGAAATCTTGTGGAACTTAGACTTTTCCACATTTGACCTGAGGTGGCATCCATCTTTCATCCACTGAAAAGACGTGCTTGTAAGACCTTATAGATGGCCGAATCAGAGTGGGTAATAGAAGAAGAAAATGGATCCACGGATGTATCATAACCTACTGTAAAATTTGGGCCCATTTTTAGTTGTAGATTAGGATATATTATCAGATTAGTGTGCTGTTTTTCTGGGCCGCATAATCTAGCCCAAAATTTTATCTCTAACTTGGGCCGCCTAAATGACCACAATGGAGGCCGAATTAGCACTGGCTCATGGAGAATTATTTGTTCCTATATATGTCTTCTAGAATCCCACGAAATATGGGCTTCATTGGGTTTGTATATTGGGCCCCAAATTCTTATTATTGGGGTGGTGTCCAATCTTCCTTCTATAAAATTGCTTCCTTTCATCACAAAATATCCCCATCTTCTTCAATGAATTATCCATTTATCTCTGAATGAAACATGTTCATATTGAAGTGTAGATCAATTTCCCAAAATATAAAATTAAAATATGGATAATTAAATTCCTTAAAATCATATGAATCATTGGGTGCTTTAAATGATGTTAAAAAATGTACCACATAATAGTGCATTTTAAGAAGGTATTACAATCATAATGTGGAATGATGTTCAAAGTGTAAAATGCACTAAAATGGTGTTTATGAATAATAAATCACATAAATATTATATATATTAACAATTAATATTAGCCTCATTTAGTGGCTAATCATATGTCATCTATGATGACCACCACAAATGAATCTAAATACGGGTGGAAATCCTAATTCATCAAAGCCATAAAGACCGCCGACACATTAGTAAGGCTGAACAGTATAACCAAATACTCTTACAAGCCATAACTACTTTGGAATGTTGCATGTGGTATGTATAATGGCCTCACACACACCTGATGGTAGACCAAACTCAAGTCAATCTTATAGAAAACTATCACTCCTCAGAGCTGCACTACTACAAAAACGGGCTTTAACAACGCTAAAAATGGGCCTTAACAACGCTAAAAAAGCACTGTAAAGCTCGGAGATGATAAAAAGGGGTACCCTTTATCAGCGCTTACTGAGCGATGATAAAGGGGTACTTTATCAGCGCTAAAAAAGTGCTGATAAAGGAAACCTTTATCAGTGCTAAAAACGTGCTGATAAAGGTAGACTTTTTCAGTGCTAAAAGAGCGCTAATAAAACAATCCTTTATTAGTGCTTTTTTAGTGATGATAAAGGTGTAGTTTATCAGCACTATTTTAGTGCTGATAAAAGCACCATTTATCAGTGCTAAAAAAGCGCTGATAAATGCCCTGTCTGCTGCTACAAAAAAATCTGCAGCAGCACACCCGAACACCTGCAAAAAAAAATCAAAATCTCAATAAGCTAATTAGAGCAAGTATACCCATACAAAATTAAAACATAAATCATAAGATAATTAGACCAAGTATACCCATACAAAAAGTATACCTGTACACCATTAACACATAATTCATAAGTTAATTAAGCACAAAAAATTATCTATTTAACCCTTTTTACTGTAGAATCTCTAAAAGGTCACCATCCCTTACCAATCACTCATAATCTCCACCTATCTTCTAAAGAATAAATAATGTAGTTTTGAGCGGTAGAATACATTATGAGAATAAAAAAGTACAACACATAAGATATCCACAGAAGAAAGAAGCTGATTCAATATCCAAGCCTTCTCCACATCTTCCACCACCAGAGTTATCATGTTGTATTCCCCTTTGTATAGTAGCTTTCCCCTCATCTTTATATATGTATTAATCTATTATATCTCTTTTCTCTTTTTAATTCATTTTATCTCTGTTATACATTCCCATTCTTATTTATATTTATTCGTATCACAATTTAGATTCGTTAGAAGGTTATCATTGGTTTTTTGGAGTTCTCCATCATTATTCTAGGAATATAAGGCCCTCATTCATAGGTTTCCATAATTTTCTCCAAGGAAATGGGATGTATATTTTAGAAATCACATGGATATCGAGTATTTAATATTATATTGAAACAAATTTTACAAAATGGACAGAAACCAGGGGGAATACCCGTTATGGAATCTGATTCCCATCATGAATGCCTCTTCCTGGAGCTGGTAAATCCATATCCCCCTTGATAATAACTCTTTCATCCAAAAAAACACTCAAATTCCATATTCAAAACCTCACTAGGGTGGCTAGTATCTACAATGTAGAAGAATTTATGTTATCATTCTTCATTTACCCCTGGACCATCAGAAAGAATAATGTTGTGGACCCCTTATCCTTGAAAAATGCAACACTACCACATTTGTAACCTCTATGGAATAATTTAAACAATATATCAGATATTATTATATTAAACTCTGGTTAAAATTATCCATAATGTTTTATGTAATTTATATAGTGTATCCACAACCTTCGGTTCAAGCCCCATGATTGTGATGACACAATGGTCAAGCCCACGATGTAGTGGGTGTTAATTATCCAATGCCACATATTATTCTCTAAAGCTTCCATAGTTATACTATGACACAACAAAACTAGAAATTGTGTCACCATGGATATGCCACTTTTGTTTAATTATTTGGACATCATAGTTGTCTAATTTAGTTCATGTTATCATTCATGGATTTTTCACAATATATGAAATTCATGGGGGTCATCCCAGTCTCTAGATGTCATCCACGACATCTCCTGACATCGATAATATAATTTTGGATAGATGATGAGCTATCTCATTAGAATCTATGTAAAACTAAACTGAGATACCCTGGTGGCATAGTGATTTTGAGGGTGGAAGGCTACGACAGTTGCATCAAGGGAATGCATGATTAAGGGAACATGAGTGGTGAGTGTTGAAAGGATTTTTTTGTAATTTACAATCCCCTAATCTCACCTCATCCAACATATGATAATTACATGGGATCCCACTTCCATATACTTGTTCCCCTGGCTTTATATTTATAATCATGTCATATTATAGTTAGTGGAATCATACAACCTCACAATACGACCCACACAAGTGATGTCCCTCATCCATTAGTGCACATAATATCCTAATGTCCCAATATTCTCTTCTACTCATCCACCTACCTCTACATTCACAATTAAATAGATTTTCTTCCATAATCAATCCATGTTGGATACCCTTTATGGAATTTAATGCCCCATAACCCTAATGTATTTTCTATGTGGCTTGAACCCTTTCGGTTTGGGGATAACATGAGTTGGACAAATTATTTACCTAAAAATATATAAAATACTTAATTAAGATTATTACACACCACCAAGGACCCATTGGATCATTCTCATAAAATATCAAGGCAATCTGAATGCGTTTGGTCGGATTTTCATAGGTCGGTTGTTGTTTTCAATTAAAATTGTGTCCATTTTAAACAAAAGAGAGACCCTTTGAGTGCTAGCGGCCACACCGTGCCTCAGATTGAGGCGGGGATGACTATTACACATCACAAAGGAACCGTGTATTGTTCTACTAAAGGATAAACACAATCCGAATGCGTTTGGTTGGATTTCCGTAGGTCAGTTGTTGTTTTCAATTAAAATCATGTCCATTTTAAACAAATGAGAGACCCTTTGAGTGGTACCGGCCACACCGTGCCTCAGATTGAGGCGGGGATGACTCATAGACGTCACAAAGGACCCATGGATCATTATCCTAAAGGATCAAGGCAATCTTAATTCTTTTGGTCAGATTTCCGTAGGTCAGTTGTTGTTTTCAATTAAAATTGTGTCCATTTTAAACAAAAGAGAGACCCTTTGAGTGATATCAGCCACACCATGCCTCGGATTAAGGCGGGGATGACTCTTACATGTCACCAAGTACCCTTGGATCGTTATCATAAAATATAAAGGCAATATGAATGTGTTTGGTCGTATTTTCATAGGTCAGTTGTTTTTTTCAATTAAAATTGTGTCCATTTTAAACAAAAGAGAGACCCTTTGAGTTCTAGCGGCCACAACGTGCCTCGTATTGAGGCGGTAATGACTCATACACGTCACAAAGAACCCGTGGATCGTTCTCCTAAAGGATAAACACAATAAAAATGCGTTTGGTTGGATTTACATAGGTCAGTTGTTGTTTTCAATTAAAATAGTGTCCATTTTAAACAAAAGAGAGACCCTTTGAGTGGTACCGGCCACACCGTGCCTCGGATTGAGGCAGGGGTGACTCATAGATGTCAAAAAGGACCCTTGGATCATTCTCCTAAAGGATAAAGGCAATCTGAATGCATTTGGTCAGATTTCTATAGGTCAGTTGTTTTTTTCAATTAAAATTGTGTCCATTTTAAACAAAAGAGAGACCCTTTGAGTGATAGAAGCCACACCGTGCCTCGGATTGAGGCGGGGATGACTTTTACACATCATAAGGACCATTGGATCGTTTTACTAAAGGATAAACACAATCTGAATGTGTTTGGTTAGATTTCCGTAGGTCAGTTGTTGTTTTCACTTAAAATCGTGTCCATTTTAAACAAAAGAGAGACCCTTTGAGTGCTAGCGGACACACCGTGCCTCAGATTGAGACGGAGTTGACTCGTACACATTAAAAAGTACCCTTGGATAATTATACTAAAGGATAAAGACAATCCGAATGCGTTTGGTCAGATTTTTATATGTCACTTGTTGTTTTCACTTAAAATCGTGTCCATTTTAAACAAAATAGAGACCCTTTGAGTTGTACTGGCCACACTGTGCATCTAATTGAGGTGGGGTTGACTCGTACACGTCACCAAGGACCCTTGGATCATTATAATAAAGGGTAAATACAATCCTAATGCGTTTGGTTAGATTTTCACAGGTCAGTTGTTGTTTTCAATTAAAATTGTGTCCATTTTAAACAAAATAGAGACCCTTTGAGTGGTACCGGCCATACCGTGCCTCAGATTAAGGTTAAGTTGACTCATACATGTCACAAAGGACCCGTGGATCGTTCTCATAAAATATCAACACAATCCAAATGCGTTTGGTCAGATTTTCGTACGTCAGTTGTTGTTTTCACTTAAAGTCGTGTCCATTTTAAACAAAATAGAGACCCTTTGAGTGGTACCATCCACAATGTGCTTTGGATTGAGTAAGGGTTGACTCTTACATGTCAACAAGGACCCTTGTATCGTTCTTATAAAATATCAAGGCAATAAAAATGCGTCTGGTCAGATTTTCATAGGTCAGTTGTTGTTTTCACTTAAAATCGTGTCCATTTTAAACAAAATAGAAACCCTTTGAGTGCTAGAGGCCACAATGTGCCTCATATTGAGGCAGGGTTGACTCGTACATGTCAAAAATGACCCGTGGATCGTTCTCCTAAAGGATCAATACAATCCAAATGCGTTTGGTTAGATTTTCATACATCAGTTGTTGTTTTCACTTAAAATCGTGTCCATTTTAAACAAAATAGAGACCCTTTGAGTGGTACCGGCCACACTGTGCCTAGGATTGAGGCGGAGTTGACTCATACACGTCACAAAGAACCCGTAGATCATTATCCTAAAGGATCAAGGCAATACTAATTCATTTGGTCAGATTTTCATACGTCAGTTGTTGTTTTCACTTAAAATAGTGTCCATTTTAAACAAAACAGAGACCCTTTGAGTGGTACCGGCCACACCGTGGCTCGGTTTGAGGCGGGGATAACTCATACACATCACCAAGGACCCTTGTATCATTATCATAAAAGACTAAGGCAATCCGAATGCGTTTGGTCATATTTTCATAGGTCAGTTGTTGTTTTCAATTAAAATTGTGTCCATTTTAAACAAAATAGAGACCCTTTGAGTGCTAGAGGCCACACCGTGCCTCAGATTGAGGCAGAAATGACTTTTAAACATCACCAAGGACCCTTGTATTGTTCTCATAAAATATCAACGCAATCCGAATGTGTTTGGTTGTATTTTCATAGGTTAGTTGTTGTTTTCAATTAAAATTGTGTCCATTTTAAACAAAAGAGAGACCCTTTGAGTGCTAGCAGCCACACCATGCCTCAGATTGAGGCGAGGTTGACTCTTACACATCAAAAAGGACCCATGGATCGTTATCCTAAAGGATCAAGACAATCCTAATGCGTTTGGTTATATTTTTGTACGTCAGTTGTTGTTTTCACTTAAAATCGTGTCCATTTTAAACAAAATAGAGACCCTTTGAGTGGTACCGGCCACACCGTGCCTTGTATTGAGGCGGGGATGACTCGTACACGTCACAAAGGATCCTTGTATAGTTCTCATAAAAGATAAAGGAAATATGAACGCGTTTGGTCAGATTTTCATAGGTTAGTTGTTTTTAATTAAAATTGTGTCCATTTTAAACAAAAGAGAGACCCTTTGAGTGCTAGCGGCCACACTGTGCCTCAGATTGAGACGGGGTTGACTCTTACACATCAAAAAGGACCTGTGGATCATTATAATAAAGGATCAAGACAATACGAATGCGTTTGGTCAGATTTTCATACGTCAGTTGTTGTTTTCACTTAAAACCGTGTCCATTTTAAACAAAATAGAGACCCTTTGAGTGGTACCAGAAACACTGTGCCTCAGATTGAGGCAGGTTTGACTCATAAACATCAAAAAGGACCCGTGTATCGTTCTCTTAAAGTATCAAGACAATCCGAATGCATTTGGTCAGATTTTTGTACGTCAGTTGTTGTTTTCACTTAAAATTGTGTCCATTTTAAACAAAATAGAGACCCTTTGAGTGATAGCGGCCACAAAGTTCCTCAAATTGAGGCGGGTTTGACTCTTACACGTCAGAAAGGACCCGTGGATCGTTATCATAAAGTATCAAGACAATCCGAATGCGTTTGGTCAGATTTTAGTATGTTAGTTGTTGTGTTCACTTAAAATCGTGTCCATTTTAAACAAAATAGAGACCCTTTGAGTGGTACCGGCCACAACGTGCCTCGGATTGAGGTGGTGCTGACTCTTAAACGTCACAAAGGACCGGTGGATCGTTCTACTAAAGGATCAAGATAATCCTAATGTGTTTATTCTGATTTCCGTAGGTCAGTTGTTGTTTTCACTTAAAATCATGTCCATTTTAAACAAAATAGAGACCCTTTGAGTGATAGCGGCCACACCGTGCCTTTAATTGAGGTTGGGTTGAATCGTACACATAAAAAATGACCCATGTATCGTTATCCTAAAGGATCAAGACAATCTGAATGCGTTTGGTCAGATTTTCGTACGTCAGTTGTTGTTTTCACTTAAAATCGTGTCCATTTTAAACAAAATAGAGACCCTTTGAGTGGTACCAGCTACATCGTGACTCAGATTGAGGTGGGTTTGAATCATACACATCAAAAAGTATCTTTATATTGTTCTCCTAAAGGATCAAGACAATCCGAATGCGTTTGGTCGGATTTCCGTAGGTCAGTTGTTGTTTTCACTTAAAATCATGTCCATTTTAAACAAAATAGAGACCCTTTGAGTGCTAGCGGACACACCGTGCCTCGGATTGAGGCGGGGTTGACTCGTACACATCAGAAAGGACCCTTGGATCGTTCTCCTAAATTATCAAGACAATCCTAATGCTTTTGGTCAGATTTTCATCCGTTAGTTGTTGTTTTCACTTAAAATCATGTCCATTTTAAACAAAATAGAGACCCTTTGAGTGGTACCGACCACACCATGCCTCTTATTGAGGCGGGGTTAACTCATAAACGTCAAAAAGGACCCATGGATCGTTCTACTAAAGGATAAAGATAATCCTAATGCGTTTGGTTGGATTTTCGTACGTCAGTTGTTGTTTTCACTTAAAATAGTGTCCATTTTGAACAAAATAGAGACCCTTTGAGTGGTACCGGCCACACCATGCCTCGGATTGAGGCGGGGATGACTCGTACATGTCACCAAGTACCCTTGGATCATTATCATAAAAGATCAAGGCAATTTGAATGCATTTTGTCAGATTTCCGTAGGTCAGTTATTGTTTTCACTTGAAATCGTGTCCATTTTAAACAAAATAGAGACCCTTTGAGTGGTTCAACATTCTTGCATGTTACTGGTGCATATCATATGTTAAAATTAGAAAATGACTCATTGGAGAAATGATTTTTTATTTAATAACAATTACAATTTTCCTATGAACATTTACATACAACAATGTTTCATCTTTTGATCCCCTTAACCCCTCTCAAAAATGACCACCAATTGTACATGTCCCCAAGTCAGATCTTCATTGTATTTGTGTACAATATTCCATCAGGTATGCAGCACACTCATTTCTAAACACATCTATATCGTCTTGTGAGTATGAGGATTTTCGGCAGTCAGAGTAGTACTGTAAAATATAAAAATAAAGAATTAATAAATAACTTAAATGAACAAATAGTTGTTTTTGAAAATACCACTTTAGGGATGCTAGTTTCTTGATGAAAAACAACATCTTTCATAAATTTACAAACATAATAACCACAATCATTATCGTTTGTTTGTTTTGGAAACTGTAAAATTTTGATCATTAGGAGAATAAGTAACTTATGTTGAGATGTGTTTGGATAGTGAAATTTTATTATATATACCCTGATATTTGTCGAGACGTAGTACTTGATCGCCTCCTTATGCTTAGCCCCTATCCTCATTCCTTTTTTTAGACGATAATGATACATCACCCTATCATAATAGAATCCTTAGTAGAAGATAATATAAATTATATTACTTTATGTTTAGACCTAAAACGTAAGATGTAGTGTCTTACAGATTCACAAACTCCATCATGTGTGGTCGGTTTGATGGATATCCTTGCTTTGAATCCAGAAAATAAATCTTTGGAGTATCCAATTTCACCACAATTAGCAACCAATGTTGCCTAAAAACACAAAAAGGAATAAGTAATAAAATAAGTAAAAATATAATTGATATACTTTAATTGTAGAGTATTACCCCTGCATGGTTGGTATTAGGAAAAGTCTGTCATCTGTAATCTTACTTTCAAATGTTTTCAGCAAGACGTTCACTATTGCATCCCTTTTTGATGGATCTATTTTTGTTAGGTGTGTTGATGTGATATGAGGACTAATAAGTCCAAATCTTGGCTCATGGAAAAATTCCTTCAACTGTTTTTCATAAATGCATCTGTCAACAATATAAAATGCATTTAGTCATAATTTGCACATTAGACCAGCTTTTAGAAAATCAATTCATGGAAAAATACCTCATATATACATTTACAACTGTGACACCTAACCAACCATTTTCAAGGATCTCATTTACATTTTCAGTAGTAAAGAAATCTTGACTTTCCTCTCTGTATATATTCTCTTCAAAAACCACTATATGACTATTACCATCTTTTAGCTTCGTATCCACATGAGTCTTCAATGCTAGTAAATGTGGATAGAAAACATGTGGTGTTATTGTGCTTTCAGTAGCTCCTTGGAATCGGTTGGTCGATCCTTTAGATGGTTTTGAGACAACGTTTGTCACCCCCTTCCCTTTCTCCGTCTATAACAACAATCATTGGTTCAGACTCTTTTTTCATTAATTGTTAAGGGTTTAGCTTGAAAAAAAAGTAAATAAATACCTCTTTGTCCGCATGTACTCTTACAAGTTGTGACGACCATGCAATGAATGTCCCAATAGCCTTTTCTACCATATGAATATCATCATCATTAAGTGTAATAGGTAGCTCTACATTTGGATCATGAGCTACAGTAATCGTCACTTTCAGATGATCTTTCAGAAGTTGCCTATTATGCAGTGTGGCATCTGAGATATTGAACACTGTAGCCCTCGCTACAAGGTGATAGGTGGGTGTTGATAGATATAAATCACAATCATTATCACCCTGTAGAATATCAGTACAAAAAAATTATCAGTGTTTGTCTGATTCACATTTCATGGGAACAATTATTAGAATATTGATTACCATGGCTAAGACAGTTCTTTGAGGCGAATGGCTCTCCTCAAAGCTGGTGGGGGGTGGGGCGGGATGTTCACATGCTGGTTGTTCCTGATTTTTGTCTTCCCTTTGCTTCCCACCCATAAAAGTTGCTAGCAACTCTACCTGCCTTTGCAATTGTTCTTCAAGGGTTGCTATTTTTTCGCTCATTTGTTCCAATTTTTCATCTGTATCATCCGTTTTTTTCTTCTTCTCAAAATATACTTGGGGTGTCACCCCAAACCCCGCACCTCTGACACGACCGTATTTTTCTGTTTGCTTCAAAGCCGTCGATAATAGGTCTATATCTTCTACAGGAGTAGCTGATTCCTATGACTGTCAAATATAGGAAAATAACTAATTATTTTTATGTAATAGAAATTTAAAAAAAAATCTTTTTATCATCGTGTCATACTTACACATATTTCCCACACTTTCTGGGTGTTCTCATCTACTAACTTCCCTTCTTTATTCACACGTGCCTCCTTCCGTATCACATGACATGGGATGGAAGTGAATTTGGTTTTAGACTTATCAATCTACATATAAACATAGAAAGATAATTATGATGTTGTTTATTGGCACCTAACAATATTAATGTAAATTTAAAATACGTACCATTTTGTTTTCTAATGAAGCGTACCCCATCCTTGCTTTACTATAGGGGTATGTTGGTTTTGATGCACGTTCCTTATTTTCAGTACAGAGTTTCTGTTTCATAAATGAAATATTGACAATCAAAGTGATGAATACTAGTATCCTCAAACAACGTATTATCACCCACAATGTACCTGAAACTTCTCATCCCCACGGCGGCCAATAAATGAATCCCATGGTTCTTGGGATATCAGGTGATTGTAGACAATGGGTGGGTGCGGGTTTATTTTACCTTTGGAATATTTCAGGTGACATCTTGTTAAAATAGTGCGAAAACCTCGATGAATCCTTCCTGCAAGTCTTAGTACATAATCCTTTTGTGAATCATCTACTATAAATGTACTCTGAAAGAGATTGAGAAGAGTAAGACATTGTTTCATTATTTTATTTTCTAGTAAATTAAATAAATAAATTCATAATGTTACCATAATTTCTTCCTAGATCACAGCCTTCAGCCCGGAAACAACATGGTGCCCTGAATCTATGTTAATCGGCACATGTTGCCGAGTGAAAACTCCAATGTAATCGCTAAACATAGCCTTGTTGGGATTCACATGTTGGCCTCATGCATTCCATCCGACTTCAAATTTTATGCCTTTGCTTTTCGCCTTAAGAATTTTGGCTAACAACGTCAAACTACGACGCACCTGTGTTTTCTGCGACGTCGGTCCTTCATTCCTGACCATTTCATCGATATCAACATCATCTATATGTTCATCTAAAATGGTATCAATGGAATGTGCTGATGGTTGTTGGACCTCAACACTAGGAGCAGCAGGAGCCGCAACAGCTGGAGCAGCAGCAGCCGTAGCAGGAGCAGCAGGAGCTGCAGCAAGAGGAGAAACATGAGCAATAGGAGCCGTAGCAGGAGCAGCAGTAGGAGCAGCAGGAGCTGCAGGAGAAGCAGCATCCGCAGCAGCAACAGCATGAGAGACTTGTTTAGCCTCAAGGTTAGAAGCACCAGAATGTGCAGAAGTCATTATCTGCAAAAGTGGTTGAACAATTAATTTAGATTACATAAATTCAGTAATAATTAGATAATAACATGAGATAACAAGATCTATATTACAAACAAAATATAACCTGTTTATTGAACTCTATTTCGAAAGGTTGAAGGGATTTGACACCTCTATCGATTATCCAAATCCCTTCATTATGGTCTCCTCTAACATACAAAACATCATCTACATTGGGACTGCTCCGAAATGATTGCGACATATCATTAAAAGGATCATCCTCAACTGAATTTTCATCAGAACCTTCAGTAGTTTTGGATGATAACAGAATAATCGACCACTTTTGGTTTGCGGGATCTGAAACATAAAAAACTTGTACCTCTTGTGATGCCATTATAAATTGTTTGTCTTTGTACCCTTCTTTACTAAAATCAACTTTCAAAAATCCTCATTCATCTATTTTAACACCACTGTTGTTATAAACCCATTTGTATTGAAAAATTGGCAATTGGAATGTTGTATAATCCAACTCCCATATTAGTTTGATAATGCCAAAGTATGACATATTTTCATAAATTGGATTTCTGTCCTTACTACCAGAAACATGCATCGCTTCAGCCACTAGTGTAACTCCACTATTTTGCATGGTACTATCTTCATCATGTTCATCTGTATAGAATTTATAACCATTAATTACATGACCACTGTAAGATAATACATACACACTTGGTCCAATGGCTATCCATCGAAGTCGTTCTGACATTGAATTCGGATTTTCATCCAACTGCTTAAAAATATGGTCCTGAAACCATCCTATAAACTGGTGATTATGTGTATCTGATAACAATTTTTCAGCCCTTGATGGATTCAACTGCCTAAGAATTTCTTTGTGAGTTTTAATATATGGAGCAACCTCCCAACTGTTATGCAAAACATAAAGATGGGCCTGCTCCCGATCTGTAATACTGATTATCACAACTTATCTTCCAGAAATTCCCTCACCCTCAATGCGTCCAGTGTGACGAGATTTCGGGAGACCAATGCTTTCCACATCAGATAGGTATTTAGTACAAAATTCAATGACTTCCTCAAAAATATATCGCTCCACTTTACAACCCTCTGGCCGAATTCTATTTTTGACATACCCTTTCAAAATATTCATATACCGTTCAACATGATACATCCATATATAGTGCACATGACCACAAAGTCGAATCTCTCACACCAATTGAATCATCAAATGAACCATCATATCAAAGAATGTTGGTGGAAAGAACATTTCTAATTCACATAATATGATGACAATTTCTTTTTCCATAGCTGGAAATTTCGCTGGGTCTAAAACTTTGCTACATATAGCTTTGAAAAAGAAACAAATTTTGGTTAACGTATGATGAAAATTCTTGGGAAAAATGTAATGTAAAGCTACAGGAATTAGATCTTGCATCAAAACATGGAAATCATGTGATTTAAAACCTTTTAATTTCAAATAATTCATTGACACAATGTTCTTGATATTTGATGAGTACCCATCTGGACCCTTTACATCATTGAAGAAGTTGAAAAACTGATATCTCTCCTCCCTAGAAAGAGTATAAGCAGCTGGAGGAAGAAACATTCGATTTTCACCCTTCACGGGAGCCAACTCTTCTCATATTCCCATGTCAACCATGTCCAACCTTGCCTTAATTCCATATTTTGTTTTTCCAGGGGCATTTAGAAATGTTCTGATAACACTGTCACATACATTTTTTTCCACATGCATCACATCAAGAAAATGTCTAACGTACAAACAATTCCAGTATGGTAATTAAAAAAAAACTGATCTCTTTTTCCAACCGATTTTCGTAAGGTTTTTCAAAAATGGTTTACCAAAAATAGTGTTAAGATCTTTTACTTTCTCAAACAGTTGATCACCTATTAGTGGAGAGGGTGTTGTGCGTTGTTCTTAACTTCCATTGAATGATGTCATCCAAGATCGGTACTTATGCCGACGAGGTAGAAATCTATGATGTCCTAGAAACACAGATTTCAATAAATGTTTCAACCTAATTGATTATGTATCTTCTTCGCACATGGGACACCCTTGAGTTCCTTTAATGCTATAGCCTGACAAATTTCCATAAGCAGAGAAGTCATTTATTGTCCCATACAACATCGCTCTCAATGTGAAGTATTCACTTTTATAAGCATCATACAACATTACACTTGAATCCTACAATAACTTCAAATCCTCGATCAAAGGATCCAGATAAACATCAATATCGTTACCTGGTTGTTTTAATCCTGATATAAGCATAGATAACATGATGAATTTCCGCTCCATGCATAACCATGGTGGAAAGTTATAATTTACCAACATAACAGGCCATGTACTATGAGTGCTGGTTTGAAAACCAAAAGGATTCACTCCATCTGTAGATAACGCAAGAAGAAGGTTTCTTGACTCTTTTCCAAATTTAGGATACTCATGATCAATTTTCTTCCATTGAGGAGAGTCGTCCGGATGACGTAATCTCCCATCTTTATTTCTTTTATCTGCATGCCACGACAATTGTCTTAAAGTTTCTTCACTTCCATATAGATTCCTAAACCTTGGAATGATTGGAAAGTACCATACAACTTTAGTAGGATTGGATTTATCTTTCTTGTATCGAGAAGCACCACACTTTGGGCATTATATAAGTGATTTGTTCTCCTTAAGAAACAATATACAGTCTTTCGGGCAGGCATGTATTCTTTCAGAAATCATACCCATCGAGCGTAGCATTCTTCTAGATTCATATGTCCAGCTTGGGAGCTCATTATCTTTCGGGAGTATGTCATTCAAGAGAGCAAGTAGTTTCGTAAAACTTACATCACTCCATCCGTTTCCTGCTTTCAATTTATACAACTTTAGTACAACTGACAATGTTGTATACTTAGTGCAAGCATCATACAATGGCATCTTTGCACAACTCTTTGACTTCTCAAACAATTTTGGGAAATCACGGAGTTCATCTTCAATTGTCTTTGTCATTTCATCAATATTATCTTCATCATCATTGACATCTATAATCACATCCTCCATATGGTCTTCTTCATTATCCATATTTTTATTCATATCTGATGATCCATAAAATGCAGTTTTATCCCAGCCAGTAGCTACATTCGCTTTTTCTCCGTGTTTATTCCAACATTTATAACTCCGATCTATTCCGTGACATATCAAATGTTCTTCCAACTCCTCTTGAGTAAGTATTCTAGAATAACAACAACGTAAACATGGACAAAGGATTTGAGAAGGATCCTTTGCGCGATCCTTTGAAAACTTGATGAACTCTTTCACTCCATTCTCGTACTCTATTATCAAACGATTAGCATCCATCCAATCTTTATTCATCTTCATCCTATTTGAATATCAAATATTATTATTTATGGTTCAAGTACACAAAAAAAGACTTCCAAATATAGTATAAGAGAACCACTTCCTTATAAAAATAGAGATTAATAGAGCCTAACCATTAGTATTTATTCATCTTCATTAAATATAATTACTTTAGATTAATTATAGTTTCCTCAAATCACCCCAGACCAAACACAAGAATAATCAAGAATGATACATCTACCACTCCTAGGTATCTTCCCTACATTCAATATCATCATGCCTAAATACCCATATACCCACACATACACATGTCACAAACACATAAAAAACCATATCCACATCAGAACCAAAGTACCAATATGGATTTCAATCAGGTTACTCGACTCAAGTGGTGGTGTGTAAGAAATAATAAGAAAATATAATAAGTATATATTCACACATAAATATCAAACTGGTGTTAATGATCCAATAAACCAAAGGTATCATTCCATCTATCAAAATAATCTGAAGGAGCCCATATGCGACAGTAGTCCCAGGTGGTGAAGGTTCCTGAGGAGGAAGGGGAGAACACGCACCTATCGGGGTTCGAGGCCAGGTCACTGAGGTTAAAGGTGTCCCGATACTCCTACAAGGTTCATTACATATTTCACAAACCATGTCCTGGTACCCTAGGATGTTAACCCACTACTGGTGGAAGTGAAACCATTCCTGATGATCATGCCAAGAAGAAATGGAAACCAAGATTGGGGAGTGAATCAAAATACCTCAAGCAAGATGGAAAAACATGGTATTTGAGAATAGGTTAGTGGCTTTCATGTTGGCTAGACACCTATCCAATAGACTCCACAAGCGGTGATGGCCCCTGCAGTTGTTGCACCAGGTGAAACTGTCACTTGAGAAGCTGAGATCAATGAGGCCCTTCCCAGCCATGAACTGAACAAACTCCATGATGGCCTTCCTCTAGAATGGGATTATAACTTTCCTTTCCTTTGGGTTGGAAATTACATTAAAGTCACCCCCAACAAACAATGGATGGTGGTCGGGATCGAAGGTATTTTGTTCAAAAGGACAATCAATCCCCCTCAATTTTTTAAAATACCAATACCATAAACCATTTAAAAACAAGACATTTTAATTTATTTTGGAAATCATTCCCAAAAAAATTCAATAAACAAACACATGCCAAACCATTTGGAATTTTATTTAAAGAATCAACTTATCTTTATTTTAAACCATGATTTTCATTTATAATATCAAATCCACCAACAGTAGAAGGAAACCTAATTTATTTCAATGAAAAAGGTTAATTCACAACACGATACCATCCATTCCATATATTATTTTCATTAATAGGATTATTTTGTGCTTCAAAATGATCAAAACATGTCTAACCAAATTCAAATGGATAAAATATGAATTCATGAAACACATGAATCCCAAAAAGAAGATATAGTATAGAAACACCCACTTGGAATATTTGGGATCAAAACACAATGAATCTGAATGAGTCTACTCAAATGAAGAACATTGAATCAAATAAAAGGGATCTCAATAAAAGGTAAAAGAGATACTATAACCATAATTCCCCATAAAAACTATAGGTCTAGTAAATACCAAGGCTTCCATAGCCCCCAGGAACAAAGAATCAAGTGATGGAGAGAGATTGAAGTTCAAGAAAAGAAATAAATACCAAAAGAGGATCACCATTTCAAATGAAACTTCAATCCACCAAGTAATGAGGATAGAAGAGCCAAACTATCCAAAGGGGATCCCAAGGCTTGAGTGGGTTGAGTTAAACTTGAGGGAGAAGATAAAATAAATAAATGGGGATATCGGGGTGCAATTACCCTACCACCTCGATGCTTCCTCATATACAACGACACCACTGGATAGATAGTGGCCCTAACCAGCTAGATAGTGGTTATAGTATAAATGTTATAACCATAGGTTATCCCACTGGCTAGTCACTACAGACCCACCAGCTAGCTGATGGCTATAGATTTTTTTTGTATCCATTGTGAATCCCATTGACTATCCAATTACCCTCCCTGGACATTCGGTGGGCCACATGAAGTTTTTCAACCTACATGTTCACGTCCACACCTTCTATGACAGTCTGGGACATCCTATGACCCATCAAGAAACCCAAAAAAACTCAAAGAGCATTGCTTTGATGAAAGAGATACTGAGATGTTACAATTATCCCCATCGTTCTGCTTTTTATCTGAATAAATATTCTTGTACGAAGGATAGATAATGATGAGACAAAAATAAATTCCCCACAATAATTATTATGTGAACAATTCACAAAATCTAAGAAGATTCACTAAATAGAGGACCACTATGAAAAAATTAAAATGAACAGATAACCAATATTCCCAAGAACCCTTAATGTATATCCTCCAAGAATATCATACATCTCCAAATGACACATCTACATCACTAAGAAGAGATAAAATCCCAATAATGTCCAGATACCTAGCATAGGTCACCCAACCATTTAAAATTTCACTAAAATAGTGGGACATAAGATGGAAATATACTAAGAAAACATCCCTTCACCCAAATAAGAGACTACAACCACTAACCATGAAGAACCACTAAGAGAATAATTCGAAACCTAAGGAAAGGTACACCCAAAACATACCAATGAATCCAAATGAAATAAAACAATCAATATCCATAAATTATTCAACCAACAACAAGAAAGTAAAAAACTAAAAAGGATTTATTCCTCGATCAAGTAATCGATGGAAACCTTGAATTCCCACTATAGAGTGTCACCCATTGACGGTCTCATTGAAGTAGACACCAACACCTCCCAGTGCCTGGTCCATCAAGAGACTTCATAATCCTAGTCATTTTAGTACAAACCAAAAGCCTATATATGCCCAACCATAAATAGATCATATAAAATGGTTTTTGAACAAAGATGGAAAACTAATCTCTTAAAATATAGACCACCCAACACATCAAGATTGAGCTCTAACCAATAAGTTGTGAATTAGAGGACAATAAATAATAATAACCACCTTAATGGTCTTGAACACCCACCCAAAGAAGACAAACATGGAAGGAAACATAAGGGATTTTAAATGGAAATAACCTAAAACATCCGTAGGTTTCCAGAAAAGGATGAATCATGTAGCCTACAACCATCAAAATCTCAAATATCCATTAAATATATCATTCCAAATCAGCATATGGTTATGTGTGATGTGAGAGGAGAATAATATTAAAAAATTATTTGGAAAACATGCCTTAAAGGGAGGTCCGACAAACTGAAGCTTGGGGGTGTTGCGGGCGGCGGAGGTCTAGAAAACCAAAGCTCGAGGGCGGAGGAGGTCCGGCAACGCGAACTCAGTGGGCGGTGGAGGTCCGGAAATGAGAAGAGAGGGTGAAGGAGGTCCGACAATGTGAACTCATCGGGCGACAGAGGGGAGTTATAGGGTTCTAGTACCACGATAGCTTTAGTTCGTGATAAAATGAGGGCACTATGCGACCAACTTTATAAAAAAATGGAATAAGGTTTTATCAGCGCTTTTTTAGCACTGATAATGGTACTCTTTATCATCGCTAAAATTTTAGCACTGATACAGAGATTCTTTATCAGTGCTTTTCTAGCACTGATAAAGTGTCATTTTATCAGTGCTTGTTTAGCGCTGATAAAGGTTACCCTGTATTAGCGCTAAAAGTTTAGCACTGATAAAGGGATTCTTTATCAGTGGTTTTTCTTAGCGCTGATATAAGGGGGGTGCTTCCCTTCCCCATTTTTGTAGTAGTGGTTGTCTATATGAGGTAGTGGATACCAATTCTTCACCCTAATCTAGTTCAACCATATGTAATCTATGCACAATATGAGGGAACCATCCACCTTCTTGGCGAAAAGGATAGGTAGACCCCAATGCAAAGTGTTGGGCCAGATAAAACCCTTTGCCTCTAGATATTCCAGTCACTTCTTAAGTTCTTGGAGCTCTATAGGTGTCATCCTATAGGGAGGAATGAATACTGGTACCACACCTAGAACTAACTGAATGATGAACTCCACCTCTCTCTCGGGAGTTAATCTAGAGAAATCATCAGGGAAGAAGTCCCTGAAACAATCCACATCATGAGGGAATTCCACTAGATTTATTCCCTAATCACTCATAAAGAGACTCACCATTTGATTTTTTACCTTACCCAGCCTAGTTTGCTCAGGTCCTTTTCATCTAGCCTAAACTTTCCATTCTACCTTATGAATATATGTGCCACCCTTGGGTGATATGAATGACACCTCCCAATAATAACAATCCACATGGGTGTGATAAGGCACTAGCTAGTCCATACCGAGAATGATGTCTAAACCAGTCATCTCGAGGACAAAGAAGTTCCATAAGAATCAATACCCACCTATTTCAAGGGGGAACTCCCTTCACTTGCATATACCCTCTACTTTGACCCCTAATGGTGTGTCAAGATTCATAACGTCACTGAAGTGCTCTAAAACTAGGCCCAGACTTCCCATAATTGAAACAAATATGAAGGAGTATCACTACTGGAATGTGGGGTTTTCCCCACACTTCCATACCAATGGTTTCATGAAACCATTGGTAAAGGATGTTTTAGGGAAGATTTTACCAACGGTTCCCTAGAACCGTTGGTATAGATGTGTTTGTGGTAGTTTTTACCAACAATTTTATTAAACTGTTGGTATAGATGTAGTTTACGGGAGTATTACCAACGGTTCTCATTGAACCGTTGGTATAGGTGTGGTTGGGGGAAGTTTTTTCCAATGGTTCTAAAGAACTGTTGGTATAGTTTTGGCCTGAAAGTATATACCAACGGTTTTTAAAAACCTTTGGCACAACTTTCCCCCAAATTACCAGTGGCCCGTCCTCTCCCCCATTCGCGATACAGAACCCTAAATGGGAGCAGGCGATCTTGGAGCTCCTTCGGTCGGAGCAGTTTGGAGATCTTGGAGCTCTTTCAGCTTCATCTTCCTCCATCCCATCCAAGGTGTTGAATCTACTTCAGAATATTATAAGACCCATCCTAAATTATGTATTTTATTAACTAGTACCTTATTTTTATTGAAATTTATCTAATATTTCAGTTTTTAGATTTGATTTTGATGTGTTTATGTTTTTGTTTCTGTTTTGATTTAACCTATATGTTTTTGATTTAGACCCATCCTATATGTTTCTGTTTCTGTGTTTTTGATTTTGATGTGTTTATGTTTTTGTTTCTGTTTTGATGTGTTTAAGGTACCTTATTAACTGGTACCTTATTTTTTATTGAAATTTATCTAATTATGTTTTTGATTTAGACCCATCCTATATGTTTTTGTTTCTGTTTTGATGTGTTTATGTGATGAGATTGTATCGTCATTAAGATTTGTCCAATGGTTCTTTGATCATTGTTTTGTGGAGAATGAATGGTTTAGGACCAGTATTAGAAGTAGCTTCCAGTGAGACCATTTTAGTATAAGGGGAAACAAGATTATGATCTACAAGGGGGTGATTGAGTTGGTAGAGACCAAACATAGTTTGTTCCTTGTGTTCAAGAACCATAAATAGAGTGTTACAATTAGGTGGTCATCAGTAAAGACGTAGGTAAGATTTCCAGGTCCTGTTTCATGAAGTTAAATATGTGGCGCTATAGTGGTTTTGGATTTTTTGAGGTACTCTTAGTGTATTGTAAACCCTCATTTGTTCCATATTCATTTAAATTGATTTAATATCATTTTTTTTTCACACACACCATTATATACTCTCAAACTATATTTAGAATGTATTTTTATTCTTATGGTGTTAAATATTTTAGTAAATGTCCATACTAGATTATTTTATGTGTTCTAGGGGTTTAGACTGATGACATGGCTGCATGATTATTGTGGGGGTATTCTTTTCATATAAATATACCTATACTATGTCATCAAATGAATCAACCGTGGACAGCCCGACCACCCCCTGTGGACAGCCCCCACCCCCTGGAAAGACCCCCACCCCCTTGACACCCTCAAACCCACTGGACAGCACCGCCACCCCCGTGGACATCCCGACCACCCCCCGTGGACAGCCCGCCCACCCCCCTGGACAGCCCGCCCACCCCCCTGGACAGCCCCGCCACCCCCATGGGCTGCCCGCCCACCCCCTGGACACCCCGTACCCCCCATGGGCAGACTGCCCACCCCCTGGACACCTCGTACCCCCCCGGACAGCCCCACCCACCCCCTGGACACCCCTCTCACCTCCTTGGACAGCCCACCCACCCCCCTGGACTCCCCTTACCCCATTGGACAGCCTGACCACCCCCGCGGACAGCCCGCCCACCTGGACACCCCGACCCCCCTAGACACCCCCCGACCCCCTGGACACCTCCGACCCCCCGGACGGCCCCACCACCCCTAGACACCCCGCACCCCCTGGACACCCCGCACCCCCCTTGGACAGTCCCACCACTCCCCTGATCCTTATCCTACTCCTCATCCTAATCTCCCTGAAGAAGTTAAAGTATAAAACTCATGTACTCCCAACAAGATCCTTAAGGATTATGTATTCCTTGATCCACTTCCAATATCTTACTGGGAAATCCTTGAATATAGGCATTAGAAATTCTGTATCTTATTTTCTTATATACACTGTATTTTGTTATATTTCTTAATATGATTCTCATATAGAGTAATGTGTCAGTTATGATTTTATATAAAGTAAACAATTGTCATTTACCTAAATATTTTTTTGATTAAACTTCAATATTATTGAATTGCTTTGAAATGAATTATTGAAATTTTTTTACAGAATGGAAAAAAGTTGGATGTATGAAACTGATCGGATTTCAACCGATTTTCAAAATAATTTGAACAGCTTTCTAGATTTTGCATTTGACAAGGCTTCAGATAGTGGTCGCATACACTGCCCATGTTTTAATTATGTTGGAAGACCTTGGTTGAGTCGTGACGCAGTTAGCTATCATATTACCAAATATGGTTTCCAAACAAACTATTATGTGTGGTATCATAATGGAGAGAAAATGGAATCTCAAAATGTTGATGATCCAAATGATAGGACTGAATTGGAGAGTTTGATATATGATCAGTTTCCATTTATTTGGCATCATGAGAAGGAAAGGATGTACAACCAACAAGATTTCGATACAAGAACACATGATGCGTCCAATGAAAATGATGATGTTGATAGGGTGAAAAAATTGAATGATGCTGCGACGACTCCAGTATATCGGCAATGTGGTAAAATGAAAAAGTTGGAATTTTTAATCCAATTGTTTCATGGGAAAACTATGTATGGGATTTCAAATACTGTAATTGATTACATTCTTACCTTCTTGAAGGACTTACTTCCAGATGATGTAGATATTCCCTCAAACCACTATATGACATGGAAGTTAGTTGATGAACTTGGATTCTCAAAAAAAAAAAATTCATGCTTGCTCGAATGATTGCATCTTATTTTGGGAGGAAACTGCTGAAAGAAATGATTGTATCAAATGTGGAACCTCCCGATGGAAGCCAAAAGATGATGGAACACCATATCATGTGCCACAAAAAGTAATGTGGCACTTTCCATTGATACCCAGATTACAGAACCTTTTCATGTCTGATGAAATATCCATAAAAATGCGATGGCATGACACTGAGAGAAAAAAGAATAATGAAGAGTTGGTTCACCCTGCAGATGGATTTGCATGGCAGAGATTTGATGCTCGATATCCTGAATTTGCAGCCGATGTGTGTAATGTGAGATTGGGTCTTTCATGTGACGGTTTTAATCCATTTGGGCAGATGCTTACTTCGCACAACACATGGCCAGTTTTCATACACATTTATAACCTTCCCCCTTGGTTGTGTATGAAAAAGCCTTACACTTTCTTGAGTATACTGATATCTGGCCCTTCTGATCCCAGCAATGATATAGATGTATACATGCAACCTTTAATAAAATATTTGAAACTTCTTTGGGATGTGGGTGTGCCCACATACGATGCATGTTTGAAAGACATATTTCAGATGCGTGCTGCGCTTATGTGGACGATCAATGATTTTCCTGCTTATGCAATGATGTCTGGATGGAGCACTAAAGGAAAATTTTCATGTCCTATTTGTATGAAGAATACTCTATCGAGAAGACTTAAATATAATCGTACTTTTAGTTTTATGGGACATCGTCGATTCTTTCCAATGAACCATCCATATAGAAACAATCATCGAAGATTTGACAATACCATGAAGAATGACGATCCACCTCAGTGTATGTCTGGAACTGATGTGCTTAATGAATTGAAAGATTTTAGTTATTCATTTGGGAAGGGTGTAATGAAATCTAGAAAGAGGAAAAATGTTTCCAATGATACCTGTTATAATTGGAAGAAGAAGAGTATATTCTTTGAGTTGCCGTATTGGTCAACCAACTTGTTACGTCATTGCTTAGACGTAATGCACATTGAAAAGAATATATGTGAAATGTTGATTTAGATTCTTCTAAATGTCAAGGGGAAGACAAAAGATGATTTACAATCTCAGCGTGACCTGGTAGATTGGGGGATCAGACCAGAATTGCATCCTGTCTGTATCAGTGAAAATAAATGGCAAGTTCCATGTGCTTCTTATGTGATGACACCTGCTGAAAAAAATCAATTTATGGAAGTGCTAGAGACTATTAAAGTTCCTGATGGATATTCAAGCAATATATCAAAACGGGTCAACAAAAAAGAGTTGAAGCTGAAATCTTTGAAGACTCATGATTATCACGTCCTTTTTCATGAGTTGATTCCAATAGCAATCCGTAATCTCTTGTCCAATAATGTTAGAGTCTCAGTTATTCGGTTGTTCTATTTGTTTAGAGATCTTTGTTCTAAGAGGCTATCCAAATACTTCTTGCAAAAACTATTGGCAGAGACACCATTAATTTTGTGTGAGTTAGAGAAAATATTCCCTCCATCATTTTTTACATGCATGTTGCATCTGACTGTCCATCTTCCAACCGAAATACTTCTTGGAGGACCCGTTGCTTTCCGTTGGATGTATCCAATTGAAAGAAACATGTGTACATTCAAATCATATGTTTGGAACAAGAATTATTCCGAAGGTTCTATTGTGAACGGTTACTTGGCTCAAGAATGTATGGATTTCTGCGCAATGTATTTGTCTGATCTTACTACGAGAATAAACAGACCAATGAGAAATGAAGAAGAATAGTATGGGCAAATTGAACCCATTTTTCCATCACTTCCTCAGACAGGAGGAATTCTGGGATCATATACATTGATGACATTAAGCCTTGAAGAGCGAGAGATGGCACATCGCACAGTGTTGTTCAATTGTGATTTGTTCGATGAGTATATCAAGTAAGTAAATTGTACATGTATCTCTTATCTTATCTCTTGTAATTTTAAATATTTGTTAAACTATTATTATTTTTATCTACAGGGAACATAAAGAATTGATATATAGAAAGCATCATTCTTTATCTTTGAGAAGGAAAGAGACTTTTCATAGCAAAGGGTTTTCTTCTTGGTTGAAATTGAAGGTAAAAATATTTCTGTAATAACTAAATAAAAATAATATTTAATTAAGTTTACTATTTGTTTATATTTCAGGTATCGAGTTTGCCTACAAACTCTGTTTCTGAGGAAACAAGAGCTTTGGATTTTGGTCCTAATACCATGGTTCGTGCTTGTAAATCACTTGTGATCAATGGATACAAATTTATTATCACTGAACGAGCAAGAAACACGAGAACACAACATAATGGTGTCATGCTAACTGCCACAACAGACTATTATGCTAGTTCATCAGATACTAGACCTCGTTCTGAAAATGTTTCTTATTATGGAGTCGTGGAGAAAATAATAATTTTGGATTATTACTCACATGGTCGAGTCATGATGATGAAATGTCAATGGTTTGATTCAATGATGAGGCAAGGCACCTTTATTGATGACTGTGGATTTCGAGTTATTGACATGACTCGTACTCTTTCCACCGATGAACCATATATATTGGCATCAATGGTGAAACAAGTTTTTTATGTCAAAGATCATCGTCATCCTAAATTCGGTGTAATTATTGAAGTAAATCCCAGACATGTTTTTGATGACGGTGATGATGAAGTTGACACTATCCCTACTGCAATTGGAAGCAATCCGTTTATTACTTATGATAACGCCAATATCTCAATTGTCAGAGTTGATTGTGAACCCGAAGTTGTGGTGGGAAATATATAGAATCATACAGTCATGTTCTCACCTACATGTTTCACCTACATCATTCAGAGTGTGTATCCTATTACTTACCTTCAAACCACCATAAATCTTCTTTTACTTTATGTTTTTTTATCAGAATGGTTTATATATATATATATTTTTTGGGTTACACATTAGTTATCTATTTTAAATTACTTCCATATTTGTTTTCATTGCAGGAAATGACACCCATTGAAAAGAGGCGACGAAAAAAGATGACAGATAATAATCGTCGCATGATACAGATGGGTGTTCCTTCACTCATCCCTGTTGTGAGTATTTTATTTCAAATATAAATATTTCAATAACTTATAATATCATGTGTTTACTTATGTGTTAATTTTTTTTTTCAGGATCGACCCCCTAGACGAGAGATATCTAACGAGGAGCCTGATATTGCTCCCAGTAGAGAGGCTGGTGGTAGGAGGGGTGGTGGTGTCAGAGATGGACGATCATCTAGTGGGCCCGGTACTGAGGCCGGTGGTACGAGGGCTCGTGGGGAGAGAGTTAGACGATCCATCACCACAGACGTATCTTCTTCACCCCATTTTGATCCTGGTGTGTCTCTAGGGACACACGGGATATTTAGACCTCCGATGTTTACACTACCAGTTGGCCAGACGTCTATGCCATTATCTTTTGCTTCTGCTTCATTATCTCCGAGCTATTATATTCCACCTTCTTCGACTCCTGATGCGACACAGTATGCGGCTGAGGAGTGTACACTGAGGGACACTCCACCTGTACAGGATATTCCTTCAGCTTCTGCACATCCAGTGACGCCCATTGATCCGACTACCACATGTATATTTATCTGACTCTATCAAATTTTTATACCAATTTTTTTTATTATAACTTGTACTGATATTATTTTTCTTTAATAACAGATTCATCTACAGATAGGAGGCGGGGGAGGGGGCGTACTCGCTTGCGTGCAGTATGGAACCGCCAGACACAGTTGATGGTTGAATATAATGTTGATGGACAAATGATTGAGAAATCTGGGCAGGAATGTCGGGGTTTTTTGGCGACGCTAGCCAAATACTCCGATATCATTCTGGTCAGCCCTCTCTCTTGGAGACAACTACCACACGAAGTCAAAGATAACGCATGGGCACAAATATGGGTAAAAAATCTATTGGATTTAATGTAGTATTTTTTTGTATTTATATGAACTAATCTATTGGGTTTCAGCTTCGGTTTAACTTCCCTGATGGTGAAGGTGCACGACCAGCGCATTTAAAAGAGTTGGGAGAGCTTTGGAGAGCTTATAAGCATGACCTGTATGTTGGCTGGTGTGATCGAGTGGGCACGGATTTAGAGACATTACCTATTGTGGATGACTGCCCGATAGAGCAATATCGCCAAATGATTACCCATTGGGCGACTGCCAAATTTAAGGTATTAATCTCATTTGAGGTATTTAAATCAGAGTTTTCATATTTTTCATTAATATAATCTTATTTATTATTAAACATTATTTAGGAATCTTCTGAAAAAAAAAACATTGATTCAAAGCAATACCTCTACACTTTGGGGCGCACAACTATGTCAGATCATGAGAGGCAGTTGGTACGATATAGTTGTTTATAATTTTTCTTTAGGACTTTCCCTTTTTATTATTTCCTACTTAAATTATGTGATTTATTGAATATTGAATATATGATTATAATTGCACTTTATATTGTTTAAATGTCATTACAGAAGCACAAATTGAATATTAAAGGACGTATCCCTCAAGAAAAATTGTTTTGCTCGAGTAGAAGAAAAAAAGATGGAACTGCGGTAAATGAATCAACCCAAGAAAATATTGTAAGTTTTAATTTGTTTATTTCAAAGTTTAATATCTATTTTGAAATTTATTAATCTATTAATATTTTTAACAGGCTGCTTTAGAGGCTCTTGATGCCCAGGAGCCTGACAATTTTGGGCCACATGATCATTTATATCAGGTTTTGGGAGAGGAGCACTCTGGTCGAGTACGCTGCCGACCTGGTAAGAATATAGTCCCGACGAGGTATTGGTCCTCTCCAGGTATCCATTCTAGTACCACCGAGTTGGAACAGGTCAAGGAGCATGCAAGAAAGTCTGATAAAAGGGTCAAATAGTTGGAAGTACAAGTTCAAACGAGGGACAAAGAATTTATGAAACTGATGAAAGCTTTATCTTCATCACTTCCACCAGAGGATAGCGCGGCTTGTCAGACATTTATGTCATCGATGGGTGAATTATCCAATGCACCAGGCGACAGCTCTAGTGGCGATCAATATCATGACGTTCGTGGTGATGACAAGGATGCTGAAGAGGACGAGGGTGAGGATGAGGATGAGGATGAGGGTGAGGATGGGGCTGAGGGAGAGGATGGGGCCGAGGGTGAGGATGGGGATGAGGATGAGGATGAGGCCGACGATGAGCATGGGGATTATGACGAGGACGACGATGAGGATAGAGATGGAGGCGAGGATGAGGCCGATGATGATAGTGGTGATGGTGATGGTGATCAGGGGCAGATTGATCCATTTCATTTTTTAATTATGTATAACTCTTTATTTTTGAACCTGGTTTTCCACTCCGGGGTTTTCCTCTGCTTCATAGGGATGTTGTTATCAGATCTCTTTTTTGCACTTGATTCTTATTGTATGATTAGTCTACTACCTAGACCTTTAGTATTCCTTGGTACTGTGATTCCCTGTATGATATCTGGTTTGATAAGTTAATATGGTCATCTTAATATTCAAAAAACAATCACTCGAAATTAGGGGTGTCCATGGGTCGGGTCGGGTCGGGTCAGGGGTGTTCTAGGGCCCGACCCAACACCGGCGGGTCGGGTCGGGTCTCATACTTCGCAGGTAGGTGACCCGACCCAACCCAAACCGCTGGGGGTTGGGTTACCCGACTCATGGTCGAACGACCCGACCCAACCCAACCCTCTGCGGGTCGGGTTACTTGGGTGAACCCGACCCAACCCGACCCAACCCGAGCCAGCCCGAGCCAGCCCCCCAGACCCAGACCCAGACCCAGCCCCTCCCTCCCCCCATACCCGACCCTTGAACTACCTAGACCCAACCCCTCCCTCCCCCCTGTGTGCAGCTAGACCCCCCCCCCCCCCCCCCCCGTGCAGCCAGCCCCCCCTATGCAGCCAGCCCCCCAGACCCAGCCCCTCCCATGCACCCAGCCCCCCAGACCTAGCCCCTACCCCCCAAAGACCCCTGTCCAGCCCCCCAGACCCAGCCCCCCCAACCCCCGGTCCAGCCCCTAGCCCCCCCTGTGCAGCCAACCCCCCAGACCCAGCCCCCTCCCCCCTGTGCGACTAATCCCCCAGACCCAGACCCTTAGCCCTCAACCCCTGTGCACCCAGCCCCCCAGCCCCCATCCCCTCCCCCCCAGACCCAGCCCCCCATACCCAGCCCCTCCCTCCCCCCATACCTAACCCCTGCACTACCCAGACCCGACCCCTCCCTCCCCCCTATGTGTAGCTAGACCCCCCCCCCCTGTGCAGCTAGACCCCCCCCCCCCCCCCCCGTGCAGCCAGCCCTCCCCCCCATGCACCCAGCCCCCCAGACCCAGCCCCTCCCCCCCCCCCCCACAAACCCCTGTCCAGCCCCCCCATCCCATGGTCCAGCCCCCAGCCCCCCCCCCTGTGCAGCCAGCCCCCCAGACCCAGCCCCCTCCCCCCTGTGTGGCTAGCCCCCCAGACCCAGCCCCCAGCCCCCACCCCCTGTGCACCCAACCCCCCAGCCCCCACCCCTTGTGCACCCAGCCCCCCAACCCACAGCCCCTGTGCACCCAGCCTCCCAACCCAGCCCCTGTACACCCATCCCCCCAGACCCAGCCCCTGTGCACCCAGTCCCCCAGACCCAGAAACCCCCCCAGACCCTCGGTCCATCCCCCAGCCCCCCCGTGCAGCCAGCCCACCAGACCCAGCCCCCTCCCCCTTGTGCGGCTAGCCCCCCAGACCTAGCCCCCCAGCCCCCACCCCCTGTGCACCCAGCCCCCTAGCCCCCACCCCCTATGCACCCAGCCCCCCAACCCCCCAGCCCCTATGCACCCAGCCCCCCAACCCAGCCCCTGTGCACCCAGCCCCCCAGACCTAGCCCCTGTGCACCCAGCCCCCCAGACCCAGACCCCCCCCAGACCCCCCTGTCCAGCCCCCCAGACCCAACCCCTCCCATGTCCAGTGTCCATCCCCACCAGACCCAGCCCCTCCCCCCCAGACCCCTGCCCAACCCCTCCCCTGTCTATCCCCCCATACCCAGCCCCTCCCTCCCCTAGACCCAGCCCCTCCCCCAGACCTAGCCCCTCCCCTATCCAGTGTCCAGCCTCACCAGACCCAGCAGCCCCTCCCCCACAGACCCCTGTCTAGCCCCTCCCCTATCCAGCCCCTCCTCTGTCCAGCCCTCCAGACCCAGCCCCTCCCTCCCCCAGACCCAACCCCTCCCTTGTCCATCCCCTCCCCTGTCCAGTGTCCAGCCCCTCACCTGTCCAGCCCCTCCCCTTTCCATCCCTCCAGACCCTGTAAAAATATATGAATCTACAAAATGATTATTTTGAAAAGATTATTTAGATTTATTAAACATTAGAGGAAGAATAAAGTATGAAAATATATTTAGAGAAAAAATGTATCTTAGTCTAACTATTTAAGTATAATGCATCCATAAGTAAGATTTAGGGCCTAAGGACATGACATGAAAAATTATGTGTTTTAGATCCATTTTTAATATTGGGGGTTCATTTTAAAAATAATAAAATGAGGGTTTTTGAGGTGGAAAATTATTTATTAGGTGATGAATTCCCTTGGTTAAAAAATATAAATAAGTGTGTGTCTTTTTGATTTTGATAAATGGATTTTAATGATAATGAAATATTGGTTAATTTCTTTGGTTAAAAAATTTATTTTTAACATTTTTATTCTCTATTTTATATATTTTCATTTATTGGGAATATAATTTACAAACAAAAAATATCCAATTAGTTATAATATTTATATGTATTAAATTGAGTAATTTTGAGAAATTTTTATATTGTATTATGTGCAAATTTTGCATATATAATATGAAAAATATGAAGAGTTTATATTTCACCCTTAATATCAATTATTGATAGCACTTTTAGTTTATGGTTGGTAGCTTAGAGTGCACTAAAAATGGATTATGAAGGAGAAGGTAGGTCAAGGACATCTATTTAATCTTTTTGGTTATATTTAATTTTCAGTTAGTATTGTACTTGAGTTGGATTAGTTATATTTAATTTATTTTTAATGACTCTCTAATATGGTTGATTTATTTATTTTTAACAGGTGTTGTGTGAATTCATTCATGGTGGTCTATAGTGTACATCTGGTTCTGTTTCATGATTTTATATATGGTGGAATGTAAAATATATGGACAACTACCAGCATACAGAAAACCGACCAAACACATTCAGATTCTATTGAAACTTTAGGAAAACGATCCATGGGTCATTTGTGACATGTACGAGTTAACCTCGCCTCAATCCGAGGTCCGGTGTGGCCGGTACCACTAAAAGTGTCTTTCTTTTGTTTAAAATGGATGCGCTTTTAATTAAAATAAACGACATACGGAAAACTGACAAAATGCATTCGGATTGTGTTGATACTTTAGGAAAACGATCCATGGGTCATTTGTGACGTGTACAAGTCAACCCTTCTTCAATCCGAGGTGCGGTGTGGCCGACGCCACTCAAAGTGTCTCACTTTTCTTTGAAATGGACAACAGTTTAAGTAAAAACAACAACTGACATACGGAAAATGGACCAAACACATTCTTATTCTGTTGATACTTTAGGAAAAGTATACATGGGTCATTTTTGTTGTGTACGAGTCAACCCCTCCTCAATCTGAGGCATGGTGTGGCCGGTACCACTCAAACTGTCTCACTTTTATTTGAAATGGATAGGATTTTAAGTGAAAACAACTACCGGCATACGGAAAACTGACCAAAAACATTCGTATTATGTTGAAATGTTAGTAAAATGATCCATGGGTCATTTATGACATGTACGAGTCAACCCCGCCTCAATCCGAGGGCCAGTGTGGCCGGTACCACTAAAAGTGTCTTTCTTTTGTTTAAAATGGATGCGCTTTTAATTAAAATAAATGACATATGGAAAACCGACCAAACACATTCAGATTGTGTTGATACTTTAGGAAAATTATCCATGGGTCATTTTTTACGTGTAAGATTCAACTTTGCCTCAATCCGAGCCACGGTGTGGCCGACACCACTCAAAGTGTCTCACTTTTCTTTGAAATGGACAACAGTTCAAGTAAAAACAACAAATGACATATGGAAAACAGACCAAACGCATTCAGATTCTGTTGATACTTTAGGAAAAGTATCCATGGGTCATTTGAGTCATGTACGAGTCAACCCCGCCTCAATCTAAGGCACGGTGTGGCCGGTACCACTCAAACTGTCTCACTTTTATTTGAAATGGACAGGATTTTAAGTGAAAACAACTATCGACATACGGAAAACTGACCAAACACATTTGGATTCTATTGAAACTTTAGGAAAACGATCCACGGGTCATTTGTGACGTGTACGAGTCAACCTCGCCTCAATCCGAGGGCCGGTGTGGCCGATACCACTAAAAGTGTCTTTCTTTTGTTTAAAATGGATGCGCTTTTAATTAAAATAAACGACATACAGAAAACCGACCAAACACATTCGAATTGTGTTGATACTTTATAAATATATCCATGGGTCATTTGTGACGTGTACGAGTTAACCCCGCCTCAATCCGAGGTGCGGTGTGGCCGACACCACTCAAAGTGTCTCACTTTTCTTTGAAATGGACAACAGTTTAAGTAAAAACAACAACTGACATATGGAAAATGGACCAAATGCATTCAGATTCTGTTGATACTTTAGTAAAAGTATCCATGGGTCATTTGTGACATGTAAGAGTCAACCCCGCCTCAATCTAAGGCATGGTTTGGCCGGTACCACTCAAACTGTCTCACTTTTATTTGAAATGGACTGGATTTTAAGTGAAAACAACAACCGACATACGGAAAACTGACCAAACTCATTCGGATTCTGTTGATACTTTAGGAAAAGTTTCCATGGGTCATTTGTGATGTGTATGAGTCAACCCTGCCTCAATCAAAGGTGCGGTGTGGACGGAACAACTAAAAGTGTCTTTCTTTTGTTTAAAATGGATGCACTTTTAATTAAAATAAACGACATACGGAAAACTGACCAAACACATTCAGATTGTGTTGATACTTTAGGAAAATGATCCATGGGTAATTTGTGACATGTATGAGTCAACCCCACTTCAATACGAGGCACGGTGTGGCCAACACCACTCAAAGTGTCTCACTTTTCTTTGAAATGGACAACAGTTTAAGTAAAAACAACAACTGACATACGGAAAACGGACCAAACACATTCAGATTCTGTTGATACTTTAGGAAAAGTATACATGGGTCATTTTTGACGTGTACGAGTCAACCCCGCCTCAATCTGAGGCACGGTGTGGCCGATACCACTCAAAATGTCTCACTTTTATTTGAAATGGACATGATTTTAAGTGAAAACAACAACCGACATACGGAAAACTGACCAAACTCATTCGGATTCTGTTGATACTTTAGGAAAAGTTTCCATGGGTCATTTGTGACGTGTACGAGTCAACCCCGCCTCAATCTGAGGTGCGTTGTGGACGACACCTCTCAAAGTCTCTCTTCTGTTTTAAAAGGACATCATTTTAAGTGAATACAACTAAAATTTACACTTATCAACGATAGTCGCAAACTCTTTTTCATGAGTTGGGTAGTTTCACTCATGGGTTCATAAGTGACGAGACTCCTAAGAAAATACCTTTTCACCATATATTATAAGCAATACAATTTCAATGCAAAATTCATCACAAATCATTACATACCCAAATCTAGGATCAGAAAAAAAAATGTGATATGCGCCAATTTCAAACTCTTATTCAACTATAATAGGTATTTCTCATACTATTCTGTCTATTAGAATTTGATGGGGAGGTGGGGGCTATGTTGGTTGGGGGGTTGTGCAGGGGTGAGGTGAATTACTACCGGATGATTGTTGTCTTATGAAGATTGAAATAGGGAATTGTAGTACATGACATGGTTGGAAGAGTTTGATGATTTTATGTTTTTTTTCTGTCCTATTTTAGGTGTTTTTTATAGTGTTTTAAGTCTGTATGTGGTTTTTGTGATATTTTTTATACAGGTGTATAGTGGAGGGGATACTGGAGGGAGGGGGGATGCTGGGCTGCAGTTCTATAAAAACTCAATACCAACGATTTAGAACCGTTGGTATAAGGGTGCTGGAATTCTGGAAAAAAACTATACCAACGGTTCTAAACCATTGGTATAGGTGTTCTGGATTTCTGGAAAAAATAATACCAACGGTTAATGAACTGTTGGTATAGGTGGTTTGGATTTCTTGAAAAACCAATACCAATGGTTTATAACCGTTGGTATAGGTGTTGCTGAAAAACACAATACCAACGGTTCTAAACCGTTGGTATAGGTTTTCTGGAAAACCACATTACCAACGGTTTAAAACCGTTGGTATAATAGTTCAAAAAATGCAGTACCAATGGTTTAAAACCGTTGGTATACATTGGGAGAAATTTATAAAACCAATATACCAACGGTTTAGATCAAACCATTGGTATAAGGCTTTTCTTACGGCTTACTAGCCAACGGTTTGGAAAAACGTTGGTATAGCCTATACCAACGATTTTCCAGCCTATACCAACAGTTTATAACCGTTGGTATAACCTTCTTTTCCAGTAGTGTATGATGCACCCATATCAAAAAGGTCATAAACTAAAGGATATGATACTAGAATAGTACCCCATATAATAGAAGGCCCTATACTATGCTCCTCAGGCATAGGATGCACTGCATAAATATAGACCAAATTGTGGCCCTAAGATGCAACCTGATTAACCTGGGAAGGTCCGCTCTGCTGGAATTGAGCCTCAGATGTCTGACTACCCTAACCATGGACACCTCCTTGATCTGATCAGATGGTAGAAGACCAACTCCCAGCCTAACGCGGAGTCGTTGATCACGTTCACTAGGCACTGGAGGAAAAAATCAGCATAAGTACTAAAGGTGACCCATATCGCCACAAGATTGACACTCATTAGGGTTTCTTATGCACTGAGGCTTCTTGTGGCCTTGCTATCCACACTAGTGAAACAAAACAGGGCTATCAATGCATGTAATCTGAATGAAACTACCCCCACATGCACCCTCTAAACGACGTTTCCTACCGCTAGATTACCTACCTCCCTGCCTGAAATCTGAACCACCCTGGATCACATTATTGGATTCCCCCAGGTTCCACTCAATGATGAGGGCCTGGTTCATTATCTTTGAAATGGTGGTCATTCAGAAAACATTCACCTATAATCATATGGTGTATGCAAGCCCATCCTCAAAGCATCTAAAAGTCATCAGCTCGTCACCAGTAAGAGTTGGTGTGAAATGATGGAGTTCAATGAAGCAAGTTTAATACTCCATCATCAATATGTCACCTTTTTGTAGGTGTATTAACTCTCAAGCATGGTCTTTTATCGAGTTCCATGGAAATAAGTAGTCAAAGAAGGCTATCTGGAAGTCCACCCAGACCATACCCTGATGTCGACTAGCCTGAGTGAGGACATCCCACCAACGGTTTGTGGAGTCACATAACATATAGGTGGTGAGATTTACCCTCCACTCTAGAGGCATCTCAATATGATCAAATATGGATAGCATGGCCCTCGTCCATGACTCAATAGCCTAAGGTTTTCCATCCCCTGAGAAGGTGGGAGGATGCTGCTGTTGGAACTCATAGGTTAGATCTACCATGGTAGGGGAAGGTCGAGGATCACCCTACATCGATTTCACAAAACAAAAGAAACTATCTCAAAATTGAGCATCGACACCCAATGGAAGATCTACAGGAGGTGCCTTAGGTAGCACTATAAGAGGTATTATGGGTGGCTCAGGGACCACCACTTCAAGAGCTTGATCATCACCACCTTCTTGGCATTCAACATGTGGATGTTGCGATGAAATAACTCTATAATTTCCAAGAATACACCTCAGATAAGATTTATAAAATATAGGGAAAGTGATAAAGGAAGGTACAAACACAAGGTCTTCCTATAAACATGCCACACCTATATGATTGATCCTAGATCCATGTCTAGGTGGTAAGAAAGAGTCACAAAAGGATCACATGAGACATGACCTACTACCCACTAATAAGGTTGGGTCATGGTCAAGGTCTCATATAACTCAATAGAGGTTCTAGTATATGGAGTGTCAATTATAAGGTATAGAGGAAAACACCCTTTACTTTGTAATTGGTAGCCCCATTTAGCGGTAACCTTTTTATTTAAAGCCTTTAATTTATTTAAGTTCATTCTTATTTATTAAGATATTGACATCTCATTCCAATTATTTTCATCACCAATTCTAAATTTATAAAGGCCCATACTCTTTATAAACTAAAATTGGCATGTCAAGTACCTATGACCTGGAATATATGTCTGATATTAGGATGTAACAGGTTATTCATAGTGATTTTATTGGATGAATTCTATTCCCAACTTATAAAAGCATTGGCCTTTTAAATTTCCATCAACATTCACTAATCAAATCAATTAATGTGACATAATTGGTTAATTAAGGTGTCATCATCAATCTATGTGGGAAAACACCATTTATATTGATGGAGGAACTTTAATTAATCCAATTATGCCATTACTATAAGAAAAAATAGAACACTACAATACATAAAAAACATGGTACACACAACAAGCACATACAATACATGAAATGCACAAAGAAATATAGATATGGAATTCCATAATGCATGAAATTTAAGTCCTATCATGCTTAGTATGATGCATGAATTTATACACCCTCATATCATTGTTCTAGGGTTGAATAAATACCCTCATTATAATATCAACAATAATAACAACACAAAACAAGTGCGTTACCCAACAGTGAAATCTATAAAATTGTAAAAATGCAACCAATAACAACATCAACCCATCCTAGGTAATTTGGGTTTCCCCTGCATGTGGGTTAGCTACTCCTAGGAACAAAATCATTACCAAATTCAATTATTCCTAGTATCCTATCTAATACCCAAATGTTAAGACAAAAGGTAAAATGGATCTGATACCACTTTGTAGTTTCCTGCCCCATGAGCCACTTAACAGTGCCTCGAGACGGTCAACTACATGACCTTAAGCACACCTCCCCATATGTCAAAGGCTACCGACTAGCAGTGAGGGTCTAGGGTGTGTCTGTGGGGAGACTATGCCCTTATAGATCAGAGTGTATCATATCGGTAAACAACATAGATAAGAAAACAAAATCAAAATGGGTACATTGGGTAAAAAATGGGTACATTGGGAACAAGGAATCTAAATCATAAATGGATGAAAAATATGATGATCATGATGTTATATATCTATGTAAAAATGGGTACATTGGGAATAGGGAATATAGACATATACCACATGATATACAAAAATACAAAAATATAAAAAGAATAACTACTGGCATCATGAGCATAGGCTCATCCCCTTTCCCCTACACTCTATCATAGTAACCAGAATCAAACATTGGAAGCCAACCACTTCCCTTTGTCTATACCAACAATCATGAAGTCTTCTTGGGTACTAAAGGTAGCCCAAGCAGGGTGTGAGATGTACTTAGTGGGCCACCACCAATGATGTCTAGATCAATCCAGTACATGCATATAAAATGACCAATGTTCCAATAATAATAAATGTAAGGAAATAAATAAATAAATATGTTGGTATGGGTTCCTTGTGGGATACTTGAATGATACTACCTTATTTAGGATAGATGTCACTGAACTAAGGTAATCTTCACATATGGAGAAAATATGGTTAATGGGCTCATCATAATCAAAGAATCAAGGGAGGACTGTCCCCAAGCATGTGATTTGGCTTGGTATACAGATCACAGAAAATCCAGTTACTCATTATTATTCTTTAATTAAATTAAAATCTTTGTAAATTAATAAGAGGAACCTTGAGCCTATCCAAGGAAATTCAGAATTAATCCCAAGTATCACTCTAGGGGAATTGTATACTTAACCAATGTCATGAGATTTCATCTTAGGAGACCCATGAATGAGATCTCTAGTATCACTCCCAAAATGGTGTGAAGACAATAAGAACAAACATCTGAGTCCATCCCTAGTATCTCACATAGGGGTCCAAGTCTCTCTCATGGAATGGTATAACCATCTCACCACCAAGCACATCCATGGGGTCTCTCCTATAGAACCAGTATCACTCATCTATAGGTAAAGGAAAATGTAGGGTGAGCTCATCCCGGACCTAGCTAGTATCATCCCTGACATATTTACAATTCACAAAAAATTCTAACTATAAGGCATGATGAGCCCGTCCAAGGTGTACTTAAGTTGAGAACCTTGTATCTCCCTCAACATAGAGTAAGGATATGATTTAACTATCAAGATAATACCATATAGAAAGGAAAAACATTTATACATGCTAAACCAACTGGCCATTTCATTTAGTTCATCAATTCCAATTATTTCATGAAGTGTACGGGCTTAACTCATGGTCAACCATTATAATTAATTCGATTCATGTTTTAAAAAATTTATTATATGTCCACACACCCCTCAGGGTGATTCATAAATTTAAGGAAAAGGGGGTTTATGGTTCTTGAAGGAAGGAACACCCATTGGGGTGGCTCAAGACAAGGTGATCAACCAACAAGTTGATTATCCGCTAAGTAGGTTCATACTATGTAATGGAAGCCATTTAATTTAGTTAATTAGTTGGTTTGGAGATGTTTTTGGAAAGGTCTGGAGTATGGAATAATGACGCACAATATAGAAAGTGAAATTTTTTTTGGGAAAGAAGCTATACCACCTACCTTAGGTTCATATAAGACCACTCATCTGTTGTCGACCCTTGAATCAGGATAAAACGAAAGATATCAGAAGAATCATCAAATGCACTGAAAATGGGGAAAATGAGGTCACACCAAAATAGAACAATAATGGAAAAGATAAACTATAAATATAAAGAATAGGATTTAAGATACAACCTTAAGCTTTCCAATGCATTTGACGGTGAAGGATTTGGAGGCCTAATGAGGGAGATAGAAAAATACATAGGAGGAGAAGAGGAAGGGAAATCGGTGGTGTGGTCCAATGGAAAATTAGAGGAGGATAAGGAATTTTGGGTATTAAACATAATAGGGAATAAATAGTCATTTTACCTTTAATTACTAGACCACATGGTTTGGCCGCATGGTTGGCCAAACCATGCACCAACCGTGCACCCAATTATACTTAAGGAGGGACCTCACACGGTCAAGGAATATGGTTTGGATAACCATGCACAAGCTATGTGGAAGCCACTAACAAGGTGATATAAAATCCTTACATGGGAATGCACCTCGTTCTACAAGTTTTAAACAAACTGTGTGGATTCCCCTGTGCACTGGGTAGCCTGCATAGTTGAGTCACATGGTTAGCACTAACTGTGCGCTAACTGTGTGGTTTTTCCTGCCTTCTCATTTTCTAGAACTCCGGGTCCTGAATGATCCCCAGACTCTTCCAAACCATTCCTTATCCATTATATCACATTAAAAGCTTGAAACAAGAGGTTTTAAATAGTAACACAAGGATCCATACCTCTCCAAAAAGATGATACATTACAGGTTCAACCTCATATCCTTCGATCAATGGTCACTGATGACGATATGTAGTCGAACACACTTTGATTAAAAATAATTTACTCATTATATTTATTTTTCTAATATTTAAATAATCCAAAAGATATCCTTAGACCATACCAGGGATTAGATCACCAAAGATGAAAAGTTTCGTCACTCCGGTGATAAAAATTTTAAACCCCTGGTCTACTGGATTCCCCTACGCACCCTGGTACCTTCAATTGATATGAGAGAAATCGTATGGATTTTCAAATCTAAGAAATTTAAATTAGCTTTAAATTTATGTATAGAGTATTAAATCGGTCCCAATGGAATAGACCACGTGTCGATCCGATTTTTTATGACCAAGTTATGGCCATATGAAAAAAAACTACGGATTGAAAGTAGTGTTGTTTTTCAGATATTAAAATTTCAGGTATTAAAATTTGAATATCGCGTATTATTATACATATTAGAATTTACCTGTTTTCAGTTTGTGGTGGAAATTATGGAAAATTCTTCTTTTTTTCGACCGGTTATCGACTGGTATCTGGTGTCTAGATTCCCACCGACCAATGAGCCACAATTATACATTTTTTGTGGAATAATATTAAATAATAATAATAATTGTTTTTTCCAAAAATCCTAAAATAGGATTTAAAAATCCTATGTAAAGCCAAAATTATCAGTTTTCTGGTGGAAGTAAAAAAAGGCGTTTGGGGAGTGTGGAATTCTACACAATAAAACAAAAAAAGGGTTTTCGACCACTCCTCCTCCATAAAATTCCTTCATGGTCCAACCATATTCTATCCCTATGCCATCATGAAATACTCCTCATACCACACCATTGAGATGTGCCTCATCCCATAGAGGCCAGACCACTGCCATTGATTTGAGATTTGGCCACTGCCTGCCGCATGCACCGACCGACTGCCCACCAGATCTTGCTCTTGCCCAGTCTCCACAAGCACTACCTTCGATGGAAGGCCTTATATCCCCTCTCTCTTTAGCCACCATGGGGATGCCACTGGTTTCCACCCTCCTCTGCTGACCCCGATCATGCCGCCTCAGCCTCTACTGCCTGGTCCTTCAGTCGTCGTCGACCCCCCTCGCCCTTCCAGATGTTGCCAACCTCGATCAGGCCACCAGTGTTGTCACACGTGCCTAAGGTACACCCTTTTAGTAGTGAAGCACAGTTTAGTGGGTCTAGTTTGACTTGATCTGCCCTACATCGGGTCTGGGCGGGCCATCCCGACTCAGAATTGTTCAGTGCAGGTCTGTTTGACACAAAACAACCCTACACGAGGCTTGACTAGCCTACAATGGGCCTGCAAGGGTTCGACCCAACCTACACAAGCCCTGCACGGGGTTTCGAGGCCAGATTATTTATTATATAATCAAAATTAATTAAATTATAGTATTAAATTAATTAATTAATTAATTTATTTTTTGGAATTTAAAAAGAAATTAATGATGGGGACTGAATAATAATAAAATATTTGAATAAAATATTTGAATTTAATTAATTCATTTAATTTATTTAAATCACCCCATACTTTAAATTTATTACAATTTATTTTTTATCACACTTTCATTTATTATACCGAATGGTCTTGATCTAGTGACTATACCTATGTATGTCTAGGTTAATTGCTTTAATTATTTATTACATGTGTCTAATGATTGTAATAAGTAGGTAATTAAATGATAGTTTACGCATCATTTTTTAATTTAATATGTATAAGGGATTTCATTCCCATTATATCTATTGTATTTTGTACTCCCGAGACCCCCTTTCCTACATTTAAGTATTTTTGTACTATGACGAGGATGATGTAAGACACATACAACACAAAGACGAGGTGGAATTCATACAAGAAGTGATTGCACTGGATGAGGATGAGTTGCATCATGAGTCAAGCTACGACTCAGGTACGGTTACCCTAGGTAATGGTTGATCCATTAAGTTTAAATGGATCAACCAATATTAGATTCTCAAGACTAGTCAGGTATTTATTTCCTTTATGTATTTGTTTATTATTTTATGCATTTGTATGACAGTGGAAAACACATAAAATAATAAACAAGAAAAAATGCATAAAGAAGCGATGAATGTTTTTTTCTATTAATGTTTAGTTGTGAGCATGACAACATAGTATGAATATATTAATAGAAATAGATTACATTTTTTGAGAAAAATATAAAAACCTCAAAGAAATATTAAGTCACAAAACGCCTTCCATCATTTAAATTTGAACAAAACCGGGTGTATGAGGTGCTCGACACCCAAAGTTGAGGGTGCCTCCTACCACTAGGGAGTTATTATGAGAGTTATGAGTTAACTTAACTGAAGTTGGTAGTAAATAATTAGTCAAAGTAAGATTGTTGCAAATTTAGAAGCAATCATTGAGTAAATCATGTTTATGATTTTAGAAGTTGGTACTTCACTCAAGAGATTAAGGAACCTCAAGTTAATGTAGTTGACTAGAAAAATGTCTATGTTGAACTCTCTAAGTAGTGGAATAGCCAAATATTGTAGACTATTAGGATAGGTTCAAAGAACCTTGCTACCAGAATACTGAAGCGATAGTGTCACGACCCGTCCTCAGGGTCCGTGCCGTGACTACCCCAAGCCTGCCTTCCATAGGCTAGGGGCTGGCGACTAGCACCAAAGGTGTAAATCCAGATAACTGGGAAGACATGCCTTTATAAAAGTAAACAAAACACCACAGAGTAAAAGAGGAAGTAAAACACTAAGTACAAAATAAGTGTTGAAAAGTAAATGGGCCAGAATACAAACCGAACTGAAAGTACAGCTACAACTGAACGAAAGTACAACAGAAAAAGACAACAGCTGGAAGAAAGGAAGCAGCTCCTGGGTTGTCCTCCTAGGATCCTACCTGAAGGGTAGGTATAGATAGCGCAGCTTCTGGATCACCCACCACGTATCCTACCTGAAGGGTAGGTACAAATAGCACAGCTCCTGGATCACCCACCACGGATCCTACCTAATGGGTAGGTACAGATAGCGCAGCTCCTGGATCGTCCACCACAGATCCTACCTGAAGGGTAGGTACAGATAGCCTCCAAAACGCTCTTGCCCTTCAACCTCCTCCGAGTATCATCTCGCCGTGAATTCCACCTCCTGATACTGACTCGTCGTGAGGTCCACCTCCGGGTTTCGTCCAGTATTCGAACACTCGGCCTCCGTTAGCACTTCCCGTCATCTGCAACCAACACAATGAGGTGCGAGCATAGCCCGTGTAGGGGTGAGTATAACGATACTCAGTAAGGACCCCAAGACCCTCAAGGTCTCACTAAAACCAACAAGGATAACCATAAAGAAGATCTCAATAGATAACCTCTACTTAGGTATATGCCCATACATATACCTAAGTTATTAATTAACCCATCTCAATCATGAAGAAACACAAAGATTATGAAATCAACGGATAACCACTACCCATGTATATGCCGATACATATACCTAAGTTATCAAGTGACCTATCTCAATCATTAGGTAAACACAAAGATTATGAAATCAACGGATAACCACTACCCAGGTATATTCCCATACATATACCTAAGTTATCTAGTGACCCATCTCAATCATGAGGTAAACACAAAGGTCATAGACTCAGCTCAAACCAGGATTTTCATTATTGAAACCATAACTGCTGAAGAGCCCCATCTCTGGAGTGTACAGTGATCCTGTCACGACTCCGAGGTACTGCTCACTAACCTAAGACTGCTGAGGTACTCCTCCTGTCGAGTACCGCGGGTCAGCCACCCAAACACAGTAGTGCTACCGGTCGTGGTCTGCCACCCAAACACAGTAGTGCATCACCCCTAATAGCCTGCAGAGGTACTCTCCGGACGAGTACCACGGGTCTGAACCCAAAAACTGTAGTGCTCCGTCCGCCATGGGTCTGCACCCAAACAAAGTAATGTTCCGTCCACTGGGCTAGTCGACTCACTCCAAGTCGAGTCGGTCAAGCAGTCGTCAGGTCTCAGCCGACTACACGATCTCCGTACTCTGTACGCTCATCTCCGAGAGGGTCCACTCCATGAGCTATAGGTCGATACTCCAAGTATCTCAAAGTTCCATGAAGAAGTATCTCAAAGGACCGCCTCGTCATAGGGGTCTCAACGCAACAGACGGTGCGTCAATCGGATGCCCGGTCTGTGAGTTATTAGCCTTTTCGTCCCAGGGGCCCGATTGGTTTTGTGTGAGAACCAACCCATATGTATCTCAACTGTACCCCAAACTCTCATAGTGTAAGCTCATAGGGACCGTTTCTCAACTTGAACACCAACGCCACTGACGGTTCGTCAAACAGATGTCCGGTCTGAAAGTTATCAGCTTTTCCGTTCCAGGGGCCCAGTTGGATTTCAGGTACAATTCAACCCAACCTTACTCCAACTACGTCCAAAACTCAGACGAATTATGCCAAAAGTTCTGTCTCATCAAGAGTAATCCAACAAAGTCGACGACACGTCAATCGGATGTCCGGAGCTCAAGATATAAGCATTTCCGTTCCGAGGGCCCGGTTGGTTTCGTATCCAAACCAACCCGACCATACTCAAAGTTCTCTGAAACCTTGAGTGTAATATACCAAAACGACCATCTCGATCCAAGGATCACATCACATCTGACGATGCATCGATCGGAGGTCCGTAACCCAAGTTATGGGCAAAATACCGTAAGAGGTCCGCAAAAAGGGGTTTTGGGCCCGGACCGACCCGGACCGAGACCCCCTGGGTCGACCCGAACTGGGTCAACCCAAACCGGGTCCGGGTTTAGCCCTCTTGGGCACGGCCCGACCCTACTGGCGCGGCCCGGCCCGGCCCGGTGCACTGGCGCGGCCAGCGCGGTTCGCTGGCCAGATGGCTCGGCCGAAACGGCCGAGCGGTTTTGGGGGGGAGGCGCTGCCCCCCCTGTTTCGTAACCGCGGCCCCCCATGCGGGGGCCACTACTATCCGGCCAGCCGGGGGTTACGAACCCTCGGCTCCTCCTATGAACGGCCGGCCCGCTCCGGCCGGCCGGCTGTTGCACCACGCGACCGGCACAGGCCGGTCCCCCAGCTCCGACGCCGGCTGCCAGAAGTTGGTCGTTGGTCCCTGCTCCACCGCGGCCTAAATCCGCGGCCTTGGTCCATCCGGCGCGGCGCTACGGCGCCACACCCCTCTGCTGCGGCCCCGCTCCGGCCGCGGTGTTTTTCGGATTCTCCGGCACGACGCGATGGCACTGCGACTTGTTCGACTTCCACGGCGCGACATGACGGTGCCACGCTTCTTCTCCCAAACTCATAGCTTCCACGTGGTGCAACAACACTGCGCTGCCTTACACATACCACAAAAAAATCAACAACCAATGGGGGGAGGAGGGTCGGCCGTGTTGGTGTGGTCCGAGATCCTCCCGTTATTGTGATATCAGGCGTCTCAAAAAGGATGATAAACAACGATGGAAGTAATCAGGAACAAAATAAATAATCTCCCTACGGTTTTTCCACAATCAAAAAGAAATTCCAAACCCGTAAACAAAAACTTTTCCGGATCAACTTAATAATGAGTTGATCCGTATTATTGTTTTAGAAGGAAAACAATCATGAGATTATTAATATTCTCAAATTAAACCCCTACCTTGAGCGTAGTCGTCGAACGAGGTTTTTCGCGGAAAGGGACGTCGTGGAATTGATCATCACGGAAAGAGACGGATCGTCGCGTCGCGGAGGAACGGTGTCTCCCTTCCTTTGACGCGGAAAGAAGGAACGAGGAGATGCGCGTTGGGTCATCGATCTCCGAGGAAGGCATCTCTCACCGTCGTCCGTCGTTGGAGGTTGGCGTTCTTTATCGGCGGCGGTGCGTCTTCAACGAAGAACGAAGAACTTCAAGACTCCCCTTTTTCTCCCAAAAACTCAACACAACAAGCCCAAAAATAATAAAATAAGACTTGTCTTATTTTATTAACACACAAGCCAACATCTTTGAAATTAAAAAGTGAATCAACCAATTAATTGAATTTAATTTCAACATTTAAACTGCCCAATTAATAGAGGCATTTAATATTTAAATAAACGCATGAGTTGACTTTCATTAATTGGGGGGGGGGGTGCGGGTGCATTACTGAAATAAAGGAGGGGTTGAGGAAGTTGAAAGGGTGGGGCTCGTGTGGGCCCCACCCCACTAATATCCTACCTAGTGGATTAGTTAGGATGTGGGTCCCACTCAACCACTTAGCTTAGGTTAACACTTCTTTAAATAAAATAAAATTGGTTGCACCACTTTTATTTTATTCCTTTACTTAACCCAAAAATTTAATAACCACACCCGAGCAAACGCAACACCGGAAAAGGTGTTTCTAAGAAATTACCGGCACTGCGATTCCATCGGTTCCCTCAGATTTCAATTCCGAGCACCGATTCAAAAGTTATAAAAAAAACCCGCTCATTCGTTCACTGAACGTACCTGAGCTAAACTTCGGAAAATGATTCCGGGCACACCGGTCCTCTGAATCAGGTGCTGTCAGAAACTGCGTTCTTGTAAAATTTCAAAGAAAATTAAGAAAAAATTTTCCTTGAAATTTCCGGGTCTTTAAATTACTCCCACCTCAGGGCTTTACATCCCCGTAATGCTTTAACACAAACTAGGGTTACAATAGCAGTACTGAGCATGCATTTGAGCCTTCCGCTCCCATGTGCTCACCTGGAGGTTCCCATACTGCCAGTGAAAGTGCACCCGAGAAATCGACCGTCCTCATAGGATCCGCTCCTGTCGATCCTCGATCCCCACTAGAACCTCTGTGAAGGTCACCCCATCGCCAAAGTCCATCTCCCCATGGTCGATGATATGCGTTGGGTTAATCACGTATCTCCTCAGTTGAGATACGTGGAAGTCGTCGTGCACCTGGTGCAACTGAGGTGGATTAGTGAAGCGGTAAACCACCTCTCCTACCCTTCTGAGGACCTAGAAAGGTCCGTTGAACCTCGGAGATAACTTGCCGCCTCGGCCACATCTCTGTAAACCTCATCGAGGTGAGACCCGTATAAGGACGTGATCGTCATCCTCAAACTCTAGAGGTCTCTAATTCCTGTTAGAACTGAAACTCAAAACGACTACTGCCACGAGGGTAAGGTTGACCGACTCAAGAGTGATCGGTCGCACCCTCCTGTGCATGAGTTTATCCTGTGCTGCTTGAGGTTTCCTTTTCGCCAACCAAGGAAAACCCATCCCGACGTCATAGTTAAACCACAACCTTTTTGCCTAATACTGTCAATTTGTGTATGAACTGTGATTTCCCAGTCCATACTCAAACCAACGTCGTAAGGCCTCGACGCTGCCACCAAGATATTCCAACCGAAAATCTCGCCTCGAGGGTCTGACCACACCATCGACGTAAGTGTGATTATCGAGTCTTCTCCCAAGGTATCTCCAGATGTGAGGGTCAAGTCTACGGCTTACCAGTAACTCTAGGTTTAGGACAAGATTTGTGTAAGTAAGGAATGATATATATCAACGTCTGTTACTACGACAACTAGTAGTGAACATAGACTGTCCATTTCATCATTTTTAGAGCCATTGGGTCACACTCCTTGACCGCATGAAGCCGCACTCTTCCTCCGCCCTCCATCTCCCTGAGCCTGGCGGGGACAACTAAGGTGGGTGGTTGTAGCATGTTTAAATGTACACCACCTCATGCTGATTTCCTAGCTCTGCCTCCACGTTTGCTGCTTCACAGACTCATATCTCCTTAAAGCTTCCCCTTCTTGAAACATTTAACACGCCCGAGTCTCTAAGAATGGCACCAGCTTCCTGTTTCTTACTGCACTGTGCAGTCTTCATCCACTCCTGGATGATCTGCACCTTCTTTGCCTACGATCTGAAAGAGCTGCTAAGATTTATCCTTTTCCGAAAAGAGAAACTCGGTCTCATCCCCCAGATGAACCATGCCCATTGCCTAATACAGTCAATCCTGACATGAATGATGCATTCATGCCGTGGATTATGTCGTAAGGCCTCGACGTAACTACCAAGAGATCCAACTGTCACTCTCGCCTCCAAGGGCCGAGTCACACTGTCAGAATCAGTGTGAGGTCACTGGGTCTTCTCCAGTAGAAATCTTGAAAGTGAGGGTCAAGTCAATAGTTTTTAACCGGAACCTCTCAGTATCAACCGAACAAAAGGACAGGAAAGAAAACATCACAAAGATATGTGTCTTTTTATTACTGCATCTCATAGTACAAAGACACAAAAACAACAGCAACATGGAACTAGAAGTACCAAGAACAAAAAGGTATCCACTAGTTCCTCTCCTGTCCACCTGCTTCCGAAGCTCTACTTCCTTGTCCACTGCTCGGCTGTTGCTCAAGCACCCGCCGCTGCTTCTGCCTCGGTGGCTCCTCCAACACCCGCGGATCAACTGTGCGGGGGGGTCGGACAGTCACGTGCCAGGTGACCCTTCCTACTGCATTCATAACACTTCCTGCTCCTCGTACGGCTGGCTCTGGTCCTCTTGGACCTCTGCTTCATCTGTCTACTTCCCACAGATGACTCAGCTACTGATCGAAAAACCTGCGACAAAGGCAGCAGCTCCTAAACATGCTCGGGGTGTAGAGCTACTGGTGCAAACTCCACCCTGAAAAAGGTCTCGAAGTCTCCCCATGTGAAGGTCATCTCATCACAAAACTGGAACAAGTGGTTCCACCACCTTCCTACTGCTTCCTGAAGGAGACTGGCAGCGAAGATCACCATGAAATCTTCTGGCGTCCCTACTAGCCTGAAGACTCTCACCACATCCTCTAGCCAATCCTCAGCCACCTGTGGGTCCGTCTCTCCCCGGAACCTGGGTGGCCTCTGGCACTAGAACTCGTGCAGCGCGCTCAAGCGGCGTGCATCGCATGCTACTGGGGCTGGTGGCATCGGTGGCCCAACGTATGGTAGTACCGCTGGTGCCTCCGCTGGTGCCTCCGCTGGTGCCTCTACTGCAAGAGGGCCCTTTACCGAAGCCTCATCGCTCGACAGGCTGTCAGTACGCACATCCCTCTGGGCTCTAGCTGGTCGTCTGTGGAAAGGCATCCTAAAAGGAACATACATGACACAATCAAATGATTTATACCTGGTGAGCTAACCTGGTTTGAGTTGTTTTAAGGTAAAACCTTTGAAAACACACACGCAATCAGTGTTTTCGTGCACAAAGTTGGAAATCATTTGTCAAGGTCCTGGTGTATGGATACGTCGGCCGCCCGCACCAACACTGGACTCCCTGAACTGAAAACCACACTCGGTACTCTTAACAATGTTGCTTCACAGAAAGAAAATATCAGAGTTATAAGTTATGCGGTAGAACCAAACTCCTCTGATACTAATTTGTCACGAACCGTCCTCGGGGCCCGTGCTGTGACTACCCCAAGCCCGCCTTCCATAGGCCAGGGGCTAGCGACTAGCACCAAAGGCGTAAATCCCGATAACTGGGAAGGCATTGACTTTATAAAAGTAAACAAAACACCACAGAGTACAAGCAGAAGTAAAACACTAACTACAAAAGAAGTGATGAAAAGTAAATGGGCCAGAATACAAACCCAACTGAAAGTACAACTACAACTGAACGAAAGTACAACAGAAAAATACAACAGCTGGAAGAAAGGAAGCAGCTCCTGGGTCATCCTCCTCGGATCCTACCTGAAGGGTAGGTATAGATAGCGTAGCTCCTGGATCGTCCACCACGGATCCTACCTGAAGGGTAGGTACAGATAGCGCAGCTCCTGGATCATCCACCACGGATCCTACCTGAAGGGTAGGTACAGATATCGCAGCTCCTAGATCGTCCACCACGGATCCTACCTGAAGGGTAGGTACAGATAGCCTCCACAACGCTCTTGCCCGTCAACCTCCTCTGAGTATCGTATCGTCATGAAGTCCACCTCCTGATACTGACTCGTCGTGAGTTCCACCTCCGGGTATCGTCCAGTCTTCGAACACTTGGCCTCCATCAGTACTGCCTGTCGTCTACAACCAACACAACGAGGTGTGGGCATAGACCGTGTAGGGGTGAGTATAATGATACTCAGTAAGGACCCCGAGACCCTCAAGGTCTCACTAAAACCAACAAGGATAACCACAAAGAAGATCTCAATAGATAACCTCTACTTAGGTATATGCCCATACATATACCTAAGTTATCAAGTAACCCATCTCAATCATGAGGAAACACAAAGATTATGAAATCAACGGATAACCACTACCCAGGTATATGCCCATACATATACCTAAGTTATCAAGTGACTCATCTCAATCATGAGGTAAACACAAATATTATGTAATCAACGGATAACCACTACCCAGGTATATGCCCATACATATACCTAAGTTATCAAGTGACCCATCTCAATCATGAGGTAAACACAAAGGTTATAGACTCAGATCAAACCAGGATTTTTATTATTGAAACCGTAACTACTGAAGAGCCCCGTCTCTGGAGTGTATAGTGATCCTGTCACGACTCCGAGGTACTTCTCACTAACCTAAGACTGCTGAGGTACTCCTCCTGTCGAGTACCACGGGTCAGCCACCCAAACACAGTAGTGCTACCCACCGGGGTCTGCCACCCAAACACAGTAGTGCATCCCCCCTAATAGCCTGCAGAGGTACTCTCCAGACGAGTACCGCGGGTCTACACCCAAACACTGTAGTGCTCCGTCCGCCATGGGTCTGCACCCAAACAAAGTAGTGCTCCGTCCACTGGGCTAGTTGACTCACTCCAAGTCGAGTCGGTCAAGCAGTCGTCAGGTCTCAGCCGACTACACGGTCTCCGTACTCTGTACGCTCATCTCTGGGAGGGTCCGCTCCACGAGCTACAGTTCGATACTCCAAGTATCTCAAAGTTCCACGAAGAATTATCTCAAAGGACAACCTCGTCATAGGGGTCTCAACACAACAGAAGGCGCGTCAATCGGACGCCCGGTCTGTGAGTTATTAGCCTTTTCATCCCAGGGGACCGGTTGGTTTCGTGTACGAACCAACCCAGACGTATCTCAACTGTACTCGGAACTCTCATAGTGTAATCTCATAGGGACTGTTTCTCAATGTGAACACCAACGCCGCTGACGGTTCGTCAAACGGACGTCTGGTCTGAAAGTTATTAGCTTTTCCGTTCCAGGGGTCCGATTGGATTTTGGGTACAATCCAACCCGGACTTACTCCAAATGCGTCCAAAACTTAGGCTAAGTATTCCAAAAGTTCAATCTCATCAAGAGGAATCCAACAAAGTCGACGTCACGTCAATCGGACGTCCGGAGCTCAAGATATAAGTGTTTCCGTTCCGAGGGCCCTGTTGGTTTCGTATCCGAACCAACCCGGCCTTACTCAAAGTTCTTTGAAACCTTGAGTGTAATATACCTAAATGACCGTCTCGATCCAAGGATCGCATCGCAGCTGACGGTGCATCGATCGGAGGTCCACAACCCAAGTTATGGGAAAAAGACCGTAAGAGGTCTGCGAAAAGGGGTTTTGGGCCCGGACCGACCCAGCCCGAGACCCCCCTAGGTCGGCCCGAACCGAGTCTGGCCCGGCCTGGGCGCTGCCCGGCCCGGCATGGACCCTGCCCGGCCCATCCTGGGTGTGGCCCGGCCTGGCCGGGGCGGCCCGACCCGGCATGCTGGCGCGAACAGTGTGGTCCGCCAGCGCGGCCAGCGCGGTCCGCTGGCCAGAGGGCTCGACCGAAACAGCCGAGCGGTTTTTGGGGGGAGGCACTGCCCCCCTGTTTTGTAACCGCAGACCCCCATGTGGGAGCCACTGCTGTCTGGCCAGCCGGGGGTTATGAACCCCCAGATCCTCGTCTGAACGGCCGGCCCACTCCGGCCGGCCGGCTGCTGCACCACGGGACCGGCACGGGCCGGTCCCCCTGCTCCGATGCCGGCGGCCAGAAGTTGGCCACTGGTCCCTGCTCCACCGCATCCTTGGTCCGTCCGGCGTTGCGCTACGGTGCCGCGCCCCTCCACCGTGGCCCCGCTCTGGCCGCAGTGTTTTTTGGATTCTCCAGCGCGGCGCGATGGTGCCACGACTTGTTCGACTTCCACGGCGCGACGTGACGACGCCACACTTCTTTGCCCAAACTCATAGCTTCCACATGGTGCAACAACACCGCGCCACCTTACACGTGCCACAACAAAATCAACAACCAAGGGGGAGGAGGGTCGGCTGTGTTCGTGTGGTCCAACCTCCTCCCATTATTGTGATATCAGGCGGCTCAAAAAGGACGATAAACAGCGATGGAAGTAATCAGGAACCAAAGAAATAATCTCCCTATAGTTTTTCCGCAATCAAAAGGAAATTCCAAACCCGCAAACAAAAACTTTTGCGGATCAACTTAATAATGAGTTGATCCGCATTATTGATTTAGAAGGAAAACAATCATGAGATTATTAATATTCTCAAATTAAACCCCTACCTCGAGCGTAGTTGTCGAATGAGGTTTGTCGCGGAAAGGGATGTCGCGGAATTGATCATCACGGAAAGAGACGGATCGTCGCATCGCGGAGGAACGATGTCTCCCTTACTTTGATGCAGAAAGAAGGAATGAGGAGATGTGCGTCGGGTCGTCAATCTCCGAGGAAGGCGTCTCTCACCGTCGTCCGTCGTTAGAGGTCAGCGTTCTTCGTCGGTGGCGGTGCATTATTCGCATTCTTCGATGAAGAATGAAGAACTTCAAGACTCCCCTTTTTCTCCCAAAAACTCAACACAACAAGCCCAACAATAATAAAATAAGACTTGTCTTATTTTATTAACACACAAGCCAACGTCTTTGAAATTCAAAATTGAATCAACCAATTAATTGAATTTAATTTCAACGTTTAAACCACCCAATTAATAGAGGCATTTAATATTTAAATAAACGCCCGAGTTGACTTTCATTAATTGGGGGGGGGGGTGCTGGTGCGTTACTGAAATAAAGGAGGGGTTGAGGAAGTTGAAAGGGTGGGGCTCGTATGGGCCCCACCCCACTAATATCCTACCTAGTGGATTAGTTAGGATGTGGGTCCCACTAAACCACTTAGCTTAGGTTAACACTTCTTTAAATAAAATAAAATTGGTTGCACCACTTTTATTTTATTCCTTTACTTAACCCAAAAATTTAATAACCACACCCGAGAAAACGCAACTCCGAAAAAGGTGTTTCTAAGCAATTACCGGTGCTGCGATTCCATCGGTGGCCTCAGATTTCAATTCCGAGCACCGGTTCAAAAGTTATAAAAAAAAACCGCTCATTAGTTTGTTGAACGTATCTGAGCTAAACTTTAGAAAATGATTCCGGGCACACTGGGCCTCAGAATCAGGTGCCGTCAGAAACTGCATTTTCTTGTAAAATTCCAAAGAAAATTAAGAAAAAAATTTCCTTGAAATTTCCGGGTCTTTACAGATAGGGTATTTAGATTCTAGTACAAAGGGATTCTAGAGTTTGATAAAATAGTGGGAGACATTTAATGATTTAATTAATTAATCAATAATGTCAAAATCTATAATTAAGATAAAAGTACTAATCTGCTAGATTTAGTTTTGTAGAAAATGTCAAGTAATACCACAAGAAAATTGCGATAACTATTAGAGAAAGTCAATGTTCTCACTGGCATGAATTTCCAAATAGTATTACAGGAGCTTGCTCATAATACCACAATATAATAAATTAAAGTCTATGGAGTCCCCAATACCTGTTGATCCACCTCAGGAATCAAGGGTGTTAAAAATGCTTACATGAGACTCATGTATGATGAATATGATGGTTATGTCATAATGTTATCATCAACATTCGATGTGAGTTGTGGATACTCTATCTAAACATGAGTGATATTTCATGTTGTCTCATCTCTGAGGAGCTTGTAAGGATAAAGTGAAGCAAGATATGAATGGGTGATAATTACAATGGTTACGTGTAAATATGAAAGTCGGATCATGATATTTCAATACAACCCATTCTTATATCTTTTTAACCCATTTACTTCAATATATTTTCAAGATTATAAAATGATTAGTATGGAGAAAATGCTTCATTACCTTTTGGGTTTATTTTTACAAGTGTATAAGACATTAAAGAAAGATTAATTTTTAGTTTTTATGGGAAAAAAGTTGAAAGAAAAGGTGAAAAGGAAAATGACAAGCATGTCATAAAAGGTGCCTTTGCAAAATCCTTCAAAGAAAGAGGCATTAAAAAGGAGGTTATTTTCTTCACATATCATGAAATTAATTTATGGAAGTTTAAACGCAATGAACTGAATTGAAGAAGAAATTATTTTCTTCTTTGGGTATATTCATCAAAATAAAAGCAACATTTCTATGATACTTTTTGGGTATTTAAAACAATATTCCAATCAAATATGTATATTTAAATATAGTGACCAAGTAATCATAGAAACATTAAAATAAGTAAGGTGTGTTATCCAAACAATTGATAAAGGGTGATTCCTAAGTTAGGAGTGAGAAGCACATGACTTCTAATTGCCAAGTTTGTTGATTCCAGTTGAACATTTGGAGTATTAACAAAACATTAATCTCATGTGTCCTTTGGAAACTAGGATAAATTATTATAGTTTGAAAAATGAATGTTGTTTGTGGTGTAAAATACTCAAGTAATAGTTCAGTAATACATTAATTATAAACAATACATGATGAATATGAAATATAAGACTTATATACCCAGTTGTGGTAAAATAACATTTATCAAGAAAAACTATTTAGTTTTCAAGGATATACCTAGTATGGTTTTAGACTTAGTGGATCTAAAAACCTTAGGTATTATTGACGTTTATACTTATTTAGTTTGTAAAAATAAACCTTTATAAATAAAGGTAAGTCATAAATCTTTCAGAACCATTTCAACAAGAGATCATAAACCATTCCAAGGGTAAGCTAGTGGTAAATGTACTTCATAAGATTCCTTTAATTGTTTATTAAGGAATTTGAAAGTGAATTATGGTATATTCATGGTCATAAGATATTGTATGCTTCATGATGGTATGCTAAAGTATATATTGACCAAGCATTCATCAATCATTATAATGTAGTGTGGATTAATTCATAAACGCACATTACCTTATCCAAAATTGGGGCTATGATGCTAATAAAGAGGATCAATGATGAGTCTTACATGTTAACATCGATCAATAAAATGTAGCGTGGAGTAAATCATAAATGTACATTTTCTTATACACATTAGATTCGTGATGTAAATAAAAGGATCATCATTTTCAAAACTCATGCATCACAAATACTTCCATTTTTTTGTGACATGTTTTGCAAATAGAGACATTATCCCATAACCATATGCCAACTATCATGAAAAATGTATATCATATGAGTTATAGTATGATGGAAATCCATAATTTTATAAGAACATGTGTTAATATGCAAAGATTTTTTTTAGGATATAAACAAACACTACTGGAAATCGGATCTTTCCCAACACTTCTATACCAACGGTTTGTAAAAACCGTTGGTATAGGCACCCTTTCCCAACGGTTCTCCCAAACCGTTGGGAAAGGGAGCTCAAAACACCCAGAACCGTTGGGAAAGGGGTGGGTCTTTCCCAACGGTTCTCCCAAACCGTTGGGAAAGGGAGCTCAAAACACCCCTTTCCCAACGGTTTTGGAGAACCGTTGGGAAAGGGGTGGGTCTTTCCCAACGGTTCCCCCAAACCGTTGGGAAAGGGAGCTCAAAACACCCCTTCCCCAACGGTTTTGGAGAACTGTTGGGAAAGACCCAACCCTTTTCCAACGGTTCTCCAAAACCGTTGGGAAAGGGTGTCCCAAAATCCAGCATACACCTCGAAAAAAATATGCACCTATCCCAACGGTTTTGCGAACCGTTGGGATAGGTTCTTCGATTTTTTTTCCAGGTCTACTGCCTGAGAACATTATATAAATCTAAATTTTAAATAATTATTATAATACATATATATATTTATGAAATTATGTTTAAAAAAGTCATATTAGGTTAGTGGTTAAGTTGTTCTATTATAAACGAAGGGTTCAGGGATCAAATCACACCAAATGTATTTTTTTTGAAATACATATACCAACGGTTTTATAACCGTTGGAATAGATTTTCATATTACCTATGCCAACGGTTTTCAAAACTGTTGGGATAGGTCTATACCAACGGTTTTCCCAAAACCGTTGGTATAGACCTATCCCAACGGATTACTTCGCCACGGTTCTCCAAACCGTTGGTATAGGCTATACCAACGGTTTGGAGGCCTATACCAACGGTTCCAAACCATTGGTATAGGTTAGTTTTCCAGTAGTGAAACTTGCATCAAGAAAAACAAAATGTGCATATAATGTAATTATTATAAATGTTTATTAGGATATTAAAAAAATATCTATGATAGAAAAGTTCTAGTCAAGTGATAGACTATATTTCTATTAAAGGGTGCACATATCTATTTGAGATAGTGGGAGTAAGATTGAATTGGATTTAGTCAATGCCAAATATGCATAATAAGTTGGAAAAGGAACAAGTTCCATGAGAGCATGTGGAAAAAGAATGTTCCAAAGACACATACTATGTAGAAAGGTTAAAACCATAATGATGGTTTTATATTCATTTCAGCTAGTGATACATTATTCATTGTGAATAATAATTCCCATAAGTAAGCAATATACGGAAATTAGCTAAAATTGATAAGATCAATTAAAATTAAATAATGTATTCCATATATCAAAGTACATGGGGCTTATTATTATGAATAGCATAGTGGGTATTCAAGTGATACTATACATGGATGGTACAAGCATGGTACCAATAAGGCTTGATTGGTAATACTAAGCCATTATTCCTGAATCCATTAGAATTTTACTTGTCATATCTAACTTCTATAATCATTTTATTGAGACTTGAATGTTAAAACCACCAATAATGGAAGGAGTATATACGACACAAACCAAAAGGGATGGTGACATCAAAAAATGCTAATAAGGGTTCCAATTAGTGAAATCCATTTTAGGATTAAAAGTAAGCAATAAGATCTTAGATAATTCATTTGGAATGAATATTTTCTATGTATCTACTAGAGGCTAGGGAGATCACCATTGTTTTCTAAGTAAAATATGCTTGATAACATATGAAAAATGACCATTGGTATTAAAATTAGTTAAGTTCAAGATGAAAGTAACTCTCCACAGATTTATTTAAAGTAGCAACCTAAGTTCTAGGGAATATGATCTACTGTGGTAGATCTAACGATTGCTTAGACCTAGTCAATCATACATATACTGACATAGTATTGAGAAATACAAGTTGGAAAAATTCGAGAGAATTGTTTTTAGTGTCACATGGAATAAATATCTCCAAGTATTCATGTATAGGATATAAGAGGATATTTAAGTGGTGAGTTAAATTTCATATGCTTATGCATGGATAAATCACATATTCCATGATATGTACAAGACATGATATTTCCAATATAAACTTTATGGTAATAAAATATTAGTTATATCCAGGAGAACTACAAGAGAAGCAGTCAGGACTATCTAATTGTACTTGAGTAAGTACAAAAAAATGTACCTAGTATATGGAGAGGAAGGGATACTAGTTACAAGGTGACATAGACTAATATTCCAATAAGATCAATGTGATCTAATAAGTTAATGAGTGAGACAATATCATAAAAAACTAGTGATAGTCATGTATACAAATGTTGAGTGCATTGTGGATTATGAGGCAGCTAATAAGTAGTGTAAAATACACAATTATTTGTTCCAATTCTTGAAATCACACATAGGAAGTAAAGTAATATCTTTATGATACTCTTACTAGGCAAGATGTCAAGTTTTGACAGTGGAAAAAAAGGTATACACTTAGGGATTATATCTCTTGAGGAGTTTTACTCAAGTAGATGAGGTCACACATAGCAGAATAGACATGTAGTGGAAATGTGGAAGGCCCAACAACTAAATCCACGACTCAGCAGAAACATGATCTTAATCATGTGAGAGCTAACAAGGATAGCTAGAAATTTGGATCTAGTGTAAATGGGAGTGTTGTAAAAGTGGGTTACCTAGAACTAACTTTATCAAGACTTTTTTATTACCATTTCATGTATATAATGAGATATGCATGATGCACACTAACCATTATAGTGTAGACATTTTTTCATCCACTATTTAATGGTAATGTCAATATATTATTTTTCATATCAAAAGGTTATAGTAGATCCCAGGATATAATGAGAACCCCAAGATACTATGTTATTAATCTTAAATATAATTCATATGTTCTAGATACATCATATCGACTGGACATAATAGATATCTGACTATTAGGTGCTAGGGTCTCATAAGCATTGAGATTTATTCTCATGAAGTTCACACTTGGTGATCTCTAGTAGTTGGGATCATGAGGATAAACCCGCCAATAGGAACACCACATGTTTTGAGTGTAATTGGATGTTCCTATCTACAAACATGTGTATTGGTATCCTAATTTAATATCATTATCAATGTGTGTCATTTAATTGCATACTTTGATGTAAGGAAAAAACCATGATAACGAAATTGTGGTAAGGTAGCTTGTGTCAGGTGCATCATTGGTGGTATGGCATTGGTTGAATGGTCAAGATAGAATTTATCACTTTTGAGTTTAGGAATTAATATATCAGGCCTGGTTGATTAGGATGGTAGTACCTTCATAAGTCTATGGAAATGGAAGTCAAGGGTAAATCCATTCTGTTAGATCTACAAATAATAAATCAAGAAAGAATGATGACACAAGGGTGCATCCTGCTTTATGAGATATCGAATAAAAAAGAGATTATATTACAAAATGTGTGTTCGTAGACCGGTTGTCATTGTTATGACTACTCCTTGTCTCTTTAGGTGTATTGATGGGTTGCTAGACCCCACTCCTAGTCTATGAACACTACTCACTTCTATCAAGATAAAGGCCTAGAGGGTCACACACAATAGCGTATTTGAGAATCTTCCATATTCTGGTGAATAAGAATATATGACATAGTGGGCCCTACACCAGGGTCTGAGTGTTGTCCAAGCATTATTGATCATTTATAAATAAATAAATTCATTATTATTAAATTAAAGAACAATTGGGTTGAATTTATTTATTAAAAGTATTTATAAGTGGTTAAGTAAATATAAGGAATAATATTATATGAATGAATACTATTTTAATATTCAAGGTTTGTTTAATATTAGCCGGAATTACAAGTCAAGTTAATGAATCGAGTTTATCATGTAATATATTTAATATATATTACATGTATATAATAAAATATAAATAATATTTATGAAGTAATTAGTTCATCATAATTTATTACTTATTTAGTGGATGTTAAATTTATGGGGGCCAGGGAACCTTATCCCGTATTTTATAAAAATCACTATATAAGTAGGATAGGAACTTCATTCCATGTACTATTCACTCATTTGGAATGAGATATTCACTCTACTCCCATATCCTAAAGAGAGAGAGAGTCTCTCTTTGAGTGATCGATCCAAGGTGCCTTCAATAGATCAAAGGTAGGGGATCGTGGTGATCACAACGACATCAAAGAGACCGTTAGAACTCTGTGCTAACACCCAAAATTCTAAAAATGATGTGCATGAGTATTCTTGAAGCATGTGTGAACTATCTATAGGGGTTCATATTTATATCCTTTTATAAATGATCACTGATGATGAGATGCAGTTGAGCACGCTTTGATTTGGAATGAGGTACTCATTCAATTTATTTTTCTATGCTTTTAATAAACCACAGGAGATCCTCAAACTGTACTGAGGCTTATATTTCCAAAGATGACAAGTTATGTTACTCTAATGATAAAATTTAAAATCTTTGACCCACTAGCTTCCACTGCGCACCCCGATACCTTCACTTTCAACTCACACCTTCTATTCCAAACATATAAGTTATTTATGGGTTTCATCCTAAAACCAATTGGTGATATGAGGGTTAATTTATCTAAACTTATATGTTATTCATAATTTTTAATTGAAATAAACATGGGATTTGGGTTTTCATACAATAGTCCTCTCATCATACCAGAGGTCATGAATCTAGGTCTCTCCTTCAACAATAATCTACCCGATTCAAACATCTTATACCATTATGCTTATCCCAACACTAAGACACATCATCCAACCACTATCATCTTGAATACTTTCAACACAATGTATCACTATGGATCCACATACTCCAACTAAATCATAATTATTGTTGTCAAATTGATATAGGACCACCCACATCACACTTTGGGCTACACCATAGCTCTCATACCATTTGTCAGTATAATTACTCCCTAAACATGACTTTTGGGCCTAACACATAAGCACTTTATCATAAAACCAATTGATGATGAGATAATATATGTATCTAAACTTATATTTTGACTATCACACCTTGCTGAAACTGATGTGATATTTGAGTTTGTACCCAATGGGTTTATAAGATCCCATCTTTTTCCAAGAATTCCCCTATTTTAATTTTTCATTAAATGTATTTTGTTAGGTTTCTTTTTATCTTTAAGCCTTCGTGGCTAAGTCTTGTTTGGAGATGGAGAGACTTTATTGCGGAAAATGTTCTAAAAGTTTAGGGATTTATGTTTATTTGAATTAATAGAGTCCAAGTATAAACATGTTAAATGGGATTATAAGGGTTTTCCATGTTTTGGGAGCCTTTGGAGGTGGTTCAGGCCCTTATGTAGAAATTGGGCTGAAAACTGTCTATAGAGCATTTACACACCTTGTACATGTTACACGACGTGTAATGACCACCTGACACATGTTGTGAACTAGTTCATGATGTGAAGTGGTTACACATAATAAACCTAATTCACACCATATTCAATCAAGATAAAATATTAACCCAAGATACTGTTTTTTTGGCATACCCCTTTAAAAATAAATACACAACGTGTAAATGGATTACACGTTGTGTAAGTATGACAAAGAGAGGTTTTAAGTAGCACCATATGCCTATTTCTAATTCCATTGTTTTGTATATCCCCTCTTCTCAAACCCTAGGAAAATCCTAGTGATTATGATGTGATTTCATTACCTATGGACATTGCGGTTTTGTGTTTGATCCTTGGTAGGCCACCTTTCTTTGATATTATTCTATTTTCCTTATTATTCCATTGAAACGATATTTTATTTTGATCTACATTGAGGAATAATGTTTATTTTTTTCTTTTTGATCTAGGTTTAATTTTTTGATCTCCCTCACCTCCATTCCATTAGAGTTACCCATTATTAGTGTGGATAAATCCCCTGGTTAAAGGTAGGGAGTCTAAACCTAACCCTATGGCCTGCTTAATTTGAAAGTATGTGAAACATTATGATTGAAACAATATCACATGAACAATAATTAATAAAATCATGAATTGAATTGTTGATTGGATTCCATGAATTAGTTTTATATTGGGACTTGGCATATGACTACTTATGGGGTAAACAAACCTTTGATTAATATGAATTAACTAATGACTTAAAGTGTGTTTGGAATGGCATGAGGCCTTAAGTGATTGATTGAATAGAATCCTTGTGTAATGAATTATTTCTTATTAATATGATTATTGTTCATTTTATATATAAATGAAAGTGTAATTGGAAGACAAATGGTAATTTTCATAATTAACCATTTAGGTTTATGATGTGTATTGTGATATCCTTACTACTATGAATTGTTGTGTTGACATGATGTAGTGCTTTTATTGAGTGGGATCAGCCCAATCCCATGTTGTAATGCTTATATTGAGCAGGCTTGACCCAATCCCATGCTGTAATTCTTATATTGAGCAGGCTCGACTCAGCCCCATACTGTAATATTTATATTGAGCGGGCTCAGACCAGTCCCATGCTGTAATGCTTACATTGAGCGGGCTTAGCCTAGTCTCATGCTGTAATGCTTATATTGAGTAGGATTTTCCCAGTCCCATGTTGTAATCATTATATTAAGCAATTCTACCTAGTCCCATGCTGTAATTCTTATATTGAGCGGGCTCTGCCTAGTCATATGTTGAAATGCTTATATAGTATGCTTGACCCAAATTTGTAAGTTTATGCCATGGATATATGGTTACTGGTTGGAAGGGTTATGACACATGCTTAGAGATATCCTAACACAGGGACAATTTTATCCCATGGATATATGGTTATTGGTTGGAATAGTTATGTTACATGCTCAGAGATATTACTACATAGTGCCAAAGCATGTTAATTATTATATTATATTAATTGATTAATTAATACACCTGTTACCACTTTATTGCATACAATTATTATCATACTAGTTATATTTAGACATGGTGGTGTCGACCTACTAAGTTTTACTCACACCCTATTTGGGCCACCTTTTGGTACCTAAGAAGATTACTTGAATGCGGGTTTGGACAAAAGAAAGGGACCTTGTAGCTGATTCGTTTACTTGATGGATGGGTTGGAGTTTGGAGATGGGTTTGATGTGGGGTTTGAGACCAGGGTATTTTGAGTTTATTTTGTGTTAGGTTATTTATTTTATTTTTATTGCTTTCAGTTTGAAATTTAGATACATCTCAACCTATTATTACATGGTTTATTATTATGGGATTATTTGGTTCCTCCTTTTGATTTCCAGGTACATGAGATTTTTTTCGCTATGTTTCTGTTAATATGATATTGAAACTATGGTTTATTCCATTTTATTTTACTCTATACCAGGGGGTATAGTCTCCCCACTATACATATCACACCCCCTCTTCTATTCAGAAGCCTATGGTGTATGGGGAGACGCACTTGAGGTCTTATAACTAACATGTTTTGGTCACGTGAGAGAGAATCAAATAGAGGAATGTTACAAAGTGGTATCAAAGGAATATGTTTTTCTTTTATACTAATTTACTATTTAGGAAAGGTATAAATGAGACTTGTATGTGTTGTGAATTGGTAATGAGCTTGTGAATGAGAGTATCTAACCCATGTATGGGGGAAAATCTAAGTTCCCAAGGATGGGATTGATGTTCTTGAAGTGTTGTTACAGTTTATGTTATTTCACCTTGTGTGATTCACATGTTGTGTGATGTTATTGTTTCATAGTGATATTATCTTGAGATTATTATATATACTCATGTCTTGGTATGGCACAAGATGATTTAATCATGCATCATGATAGACACATATAGATATATATATTGACATGAATTATTCATGATAAGAACATAATTATTACATGTGATATATACTTTACTATATGAATTATGATATGAGACACCTTTTATGTCTGATAAAAGAAAAAAATGAACTAATATTTCATTATAAAACACTTTTAATCCATTCTTAGAGAGACCAAGAGTAGTGGTTATCTTTTGTTTCCACCTCTTGAGGCTGGCCTTGTTGTTATAGCTAGTGTTCTAAGGAGTGTGTTTATATTGTAGAGAAAATGAATCCTCATCATCTTCAAGTTAGTTTCAAGAGAGTGGTAATTAGCATGCTCCTAACACAGCTGAGCCGAAGCTTCCATTAGCTCTTGAGTATCAAATTAATGTTCAAATTTGCGACAACTTCTTTAAGTTCATATGATCCATGTAAAGGGAGATTGTTTGCATCGTGCCTTCTATGTATGAGATGAGGAGAGAGTTACAGCTACAACATCCACCTACATTCATTGGGGAGGGAGGCCCTCATACAACTAAGTTTTAGATTGATTTAGTCTAGATGATCTTCAATCATCTTGAGACACTCATATATAGAAGGGTGAAGTTTGCGACATATATGCTCCATGGACTTTCCAAGCATTTCAGGGACATACTAGAGTAGGTTGGGCAGTAGGAGGAGTTATCTTGGAAGAAATTTGAGGTGAAGTTCTTGATATAATTCTATCCAGATACTTCAAGGGATGAGAAGGCTTGTGAGTTCATGCATTTAACATAGGGGGTATGTTAGTGATAGACTGCATTGAACATTTCACTAACATGCAGTGCTTTACGCTATCTTTATCTACTGATGATATCTCATGGGAGAGGCATTTTCAGGATGATCTTCACTATGAGATTAGGTCACAAGTGAATGTTTTTTTATTTGAACATCTTTTTAGATGTGATGAATCATACACTCATCATGGGAAGGAATCTAAGAGAGGCCCCGAGTATTATCCATATTGTTTTGGAAGGGTAAACCAGGAGCTCTTAATCTGGTGAAAATAAGTGCTACTATGACAGTTTTCACTAAGGAAACAATGGATAGAGCATCCAGGGCAGCGGGTAGCCATATCAGGACTAGGTTTCATTGTATTGTTTTCAGTGTGGAAAGTTGGGATACAAGAGTCCTCATTATCCGTACCCTACTTTGGAGTGTCAATCTTGTGAAAGTATGGTCCACCTATAGTGTTTTTTTAGAAGAATACAATAGTATAGAAGTGTTAAGGGATCATGATAGGTACCAGAGTCTGAAAAGGACTCAACTAATCCTCAGTAGATAGGTATCTAGAGTTCCAAAGGAAGTTTAGGTTGAGGCAGGGGTCATGGTACCCCAGTACAGGAACAAAAATATTAGAAAGAGGGAATAACTCAAGGGAGTCAGGATAGAGCCCAGGGCGTAGGGGCTAGTCAACTACATGCTATGCAGACTACTCTATCTATTATGGATGTAAGACTGTTTACCATTAGAGGTACTATTCTTGTATCATCTACCCTCTTGTGTTTTGTGTGATACATGAGCATCACATTTATTTTTATCAGATCTTTTTTTAAATGGGTTGGGCTTGGTTTTGGAAATATTGGATGGTGTTTTGACCATAAACACATCATTGAGAGTGTGGTAAGAGAATATCAAATGTTGCAAGGCATTTTATCTAGATATTGGTGGTTACCATTTCTTTTGGAAATCGTTTGTTCTGTAAATGATAGGTTTTGATTTTATTTTGGGTATGGATTATTTAGTTTTATACTAGTCTCATATTGACTATTATTTGAGGAGAGTTACCTTTCTATCTCTAGAAAGAAGAAACTATTATCACCGGGATGAGTGAGATCTTTAGGATGGTCGTGCTGAACCAATTCAATGAAAATTGGATTGTATCATGGATCAGATAGTAAGTATTATTTTGGATTATGGTGTAATGTAGCATGATTCATTTCCTCTAGTGGTAAACTGTTTTCAGGATGTCTTTCCTAACAAGTTCTATGGCTTACCAACTAAGTGGGAGATTGATTTCATGATTTAGTTGGTGTTATTAGTAGAGTCAGTTTCTATCTTTCCATATAGAATAACACTAATAGAGATTTGGGAGTTGAAAGTACAGTCAGAAGATTTAGAATATAAAGGTTTCATATGGACTAATACATCTCCATGGGGTTCTCTAGTTCTATTCACCATGAAGTCTGATGTTACCTTGTGTTTATGAGTGGATTACCAAATATTGTATTAGATTAAGGTTAAGAAACAATATCCTCTTATGCACATCGATGATATCTTCGATTAGATGAGAGGTTTCAAGATCTTCTCTAAGATCGATTTGAGTTATGGATACCACCAATTGAGGGTGATATCTTCATACATGCCTTATACTACTTTTAGGATCAGGCATGGATTGTATGAGTTCATAGTGATTCCGTTTGGTTTAACCAATACACCTATGATATTCATGTATTTGATGAATCGGATATTTCATCCTTTTCTAGAATAGTTTTGGTGGTTTTTTTCAATGATATCTTAGTGTACTCCTAATCAATAAATGATCATGCCAAATATCTTGACATCATCTTGAGTACATTGAGAGAGAATTGTATTTATGACAATCTAACTAAATACAGTTTCTAGATTGATAAAGTACACTTCTTGGGTCATGTCATCTTAGAGGAAAGAGTTCTAATAGACCCAGATAAAGTTATAACCATGGTATCTTCGTAGTAAACCAAGAATATCTTCAAGATTATGAGTTTTCTGGGTTTAACTAGTTATTATTGTAACTTTATCTAGGACTTATCCTGTCTAATAACATCGATGTCTTGACTAACCAAGAAAGGGGTGAAGTTTGTGTGGTCGGATGCTTGCAAGGGAGTTTTTCAGGAGATGAAAGGTAGGTTGACCTTATTGCCTATATTTACTTTACCTATATCGGGTAAATCATATACCATGTACTTTGACGCATCTAGAGTTGGACTTAGTATAGTTCTGATATAGGAGGATTGAGTAGTTGCTTATGGTTCGAGATAGTTGAGACCGCATGAGAGAAATTATACTACTCACAATATAGAGTTAGAAGCAGTGGTACATGCCCTAAGATATTGGAGACATTATATTTTGGGCAAGATATTTATGTTATACATGGACTACAAGGGCCTTAGGTACATCTTTTCTCAGTGAGACTTAAACCTTTGGTAGAGGTGATGGGTCAATAGTCTTTCGACTTTGAGTTAGCTTATATACTAGGAAAGGGAAACATTGTTGCTGATACCTTGATTCTAAAGATACAGATAGAGGTAGTGTGAGAGTCTTGTGATAAGTGGTGGATAATGTCACTCTTTTCATACATACATATATGTGTTAAGGAGTCTTAGGGATTATTAACTCTGACTTTAACATATATTATACTCTTGATTCTAGATTGGATCAATATAGATCAATTTTCTAATCACGAGGGCTTAGTTATGATATACAACTTATATAGTGGGGAGACACCACCAGGATAATCCATTGGCATTGAAAATTATCTTCTTTTATATGGTCGAGTGTGGGTTCCTAAAGGCTTTCACGGTGAGAAGATGAGAGAGTTTCACACTTATAGATGAGAATTATATCCTATTTTGACAAATATGTATCGTGATCTCTATAGAAAGTACTGGTGGTTAAGAATGAAGAAGGAGGTCGCGAGCTTTGTGGTGAGATGTTTCATCTGTCAGCAGGTGAAAGCCAGGCATCAAATGCTAACTGGGATTTTGTAGCCTTTTCTCATTCCTGAGTGGAAATGAGATGATGTCACTATGGATTTTGTGACAGGATTACCCAAGGCACCCCATAATAATGATGCAGTGTGGGTGATCATGGATCGACTGATGAAGTTATCCCACTTCTTACCTATCAGGGAAACCTTCATAGTTGATGATTTTGGGTAGTCTATATGTGTGTAAGATAATTTGGTTTCATGGTGTTCTGAGGAGAATAATTTCAGACATAGATCCTCATTTCATATCATGGTTTTATGAGGGTCTTTAAACAGCTCTAGGATCATAGGTTATTTTGAGCACAACCTTTTATCCTCAGACTGATGGTCAATTTGAGTGGACTATTCAAGTTATGTAGGATATATTATGAGCTTGTGTTTTGGATTTTAGTGGATCATGGGAGCAACATATGGAACCCATGGAGTTTTTATATAAAAACATATTTTAAGCATCAATATAGATTAAACCTTATATGGATTTGTATGGATAGTCATGTCATTCACCTATTTGTTGGTTGAAGGTAGGTGAGTTAGTGATTGTTGAGACTAGTCTTATGTAGAAGATGTCTGAGCTATTTTATTTGATCAGGAGGTAGTTGGTGACCATGAAAAGTAGTACGAAATCTTACACTGACCATAAAATATGACCTTAGGAGTTTGAGTTTGGTCATCGTGTTTTCCTTCGGGTGTCACCTGGGTTGGGGCAACACCATATCAAGAAATAGGTAAAGATAGTGCCCAGGTTTGTTGAGCCATTTGAGATAGTAGATAAGGCCAGCCTTGTGGCATACTGATTAGTCCTTCCACAATGCTACAATTCCATGCATGACATGTTTCACATGTATCAGCTTTAAAGATATTATCCTGACCCTTCACATGTGGTAGACGTTGAGGATGTTGAGCATTGCTATGATATGTCCTTTGAAGAGAATCTAATATAGATTGTGGACCGTAGGGAGAAGAATCTATGAGGTAGGACTATACCTTTAGTTAGAGCATAGTGGAAGCATGGGGATGTTTAGGAGGAGACTTGGGTGAGGGAGTCTGATATGTGAGCACAATGTCTAGACATAATCACTAAGACCCCACATTGATGCTTGGAGTAACTCAGGGACAAGCTGTTATATGGTGGGGACATTGTAAGATCCCATATTTTTCCAGGTACTTACTTATAAGTTTTTCATAGAATGTATTTTTTTTGGTTTCCATTTGTCTTTAAGCCTTGGTGACTGAGTCTTGTTTAGATATGGAGAGCCTTTATTAAGGAAAATGACCTAAAAGTTTAGGGATGTATGTTTATTTGAATTAATGGAGTCTGGGTATAAACATGTTAAATGGGATTACAAGGGTTTTCAATGATTTGGGAGGAATTGGAGGTGGTTTAGGTCCTTATGTAGAAAATGGTCTGTAAACTATCAGCGGAGCATTTACATGCTATGTACATGTTACAGGACATGTAATAGGCACCCTAAACATGTCGTGAACTGGTTCATGACATGAAGTGGTTACACGTCATGAACCTAATTTATGCCATGTAAATGTTGATCAGGATAAAATATTAACATGAGGTAATGGGTTTTTTAGCATATCCCTTTAAAAAGAAATACATGTTGTGTAAATAGATTACATGCCACGTAAGTATTGCGACCAATAGTTTTAAGTAGCATCATATGCCTATTTCTCATTACACCATTTTTTGTAGCCCCTCTTCTCAAACCCTAGGTGACTCCTGGTGATTCTAATGTGATTTCATCACCTCCAGACATCACAGTTTTGTGTTTCATTTTTGGTAGTTCACCTTACTTTGGTCTTATTCTCTTTTCTTCATTCTTCTATTGAAATAATGTTTTCTTTTGATCTTCACCATGGAATCATGTTAATATTGTTTCTATTTGATATTAGTTTTCTTTGTTGATATCCCTCACCTCCATTATATTGGAATTACATGTTGTTGGTGTGGATAAATTTTCTGGTTAAAGGCAGGGAGTCTAAACCCAACCACATAGTCTTCTTAATTTGAAAATATATGCAATATTATGGTTTCACCAACATCACGTGCACACTAATTAATAAAATCATGTATTGGATTGTTGATTGGATCCCATGGATTAATTTTTTTTATGTAACCTTGCTTATGTAAAACCATGGGGTAAGAAAACCTTTGATTAATATGAATTGAATGATGTATTAAAGTGTGTTTGGAATGACATGATACCTTAGGTGATTTCATGACATAGAATCCATGTGTAATGGATTATTTCTTATTGATATGGCTGTTGATCATTTGAGATGTAAATGAAAGTTCAATTGGAAGACAAATATAAATTTTTATAATTAACTATTGAGGTTTATGATGTGATATTGTGATATCCTTACTGTTATGAATTATTGTGTTGACATGTTATAATGCTTATATTGAGTTCCCTTGGCCCAATTCCATTCTATAATACTTATATTGAGCGGTCTTGACCCAGTCCCATGCTGTAATGCTTATATTGAGCAGGCTTGGCTAGTCCAATGTTGTAATGCTTATATTGAGTGGGATCAACCCATTTCCATGTTGTAATGATTATATTGATCGGGCCCGACCCAATCTCATGTTGTAATGCTTATATCGAGCAATATTTTCTCACTCCCATGTTGTAATTATTATATTGAGTGGGATATTCCTAGTCCCATGTTGTAATACTCATATTGAGTGGGCTTTACCCTATCTAATTTTGATGTCACAAACTATCCCGGGCACTCTGGTAACCCGATAACTAAGCCAACCCTAACATATGCCGAAGGGCGTTCCCGATCCCCATGGGTCGGTGACTAGTACCTTGCACCATACAACGTGAAAGTGTGAACAATTTTCCACAAGAAATAGTATAATAAATACAATAAAGTCAATATTTATATAAAATAAACTCCATTGGGAGTAAAGTAACAGAATATAACAAGGAAGAAAAAGCCCAAAGTACTATAATCCAAGTACCAAAAATTGGTAAAATAGTCCCAAGGTCCCTAAGGACACAACTCCCCAAGTCCAGAGCTCAATAGCTGGATCCACCTACAAGAGATCCCTTCCATTTTCTTGAACATGGAAGAGGAAAGTATACAAACACCCGAATAAAACAGTAGGGAGTGAGCCTAAGACCAATAATATACCACCAAATATTCCATAACAGATACCAAAAATAGATTATCAAAAGAAAAGCTTCTAATTTTAAAAATAAACAGGTTTGGAAATTTAAAATCATATTAAAACAAAACATGCTATACAATTTCAAAATGAGGGAAAATACTTTTAATGTACATGATTTACTTTACAAGATATGGAATATTATAATGGATTAAATAAAATAATTTATTTAAATCCATCAAAGGCATGTAAAGAATTTTTAAAACATTTACATATATTTATATCTCACATATAAATAAAAAAGCAAGCAACATGGTCATATACCAAGTAGGTATGATAGTATTAACCAACTATAGGATTCTGCACTCTCTATGTGATCTTAGAAAAATGAGTATACTCACGTCCCCCTAACACTAGCTAGACGTGACTCATCACCCTCCCATTGAGGATTTGACCCGCCGTAGGTATATTTTAGAATGTTGTAATAGAATTGCGTGTATCCAAATAATCACCAACTACCTAAACCTTGCATGCGCTCTTACATGATGGGCAATTTATTTTAAGACTAATTAAAATACAATTAAATCCCATTCTTTCATTTCAAAATTCTAATTTTTCCATTCAAAACCAAAATAGGTTTTAATAAAAATCATGTCCTTTTCACAAGATAAAACCACCAGGTTTCTATAAAATCATTTTAAGCCATTTTCACAAGTTTAAAATCCATTCAAAACCAATTCCATAATTTTTACAATTCAATTCCACAATTAAATTCAACAATTTAATTGAAAAAATTTATATCAAATCCATAATTTAAATTCAATAATTTAAATTGACCAATTTCCATAAAACACACTCTAATTCAATGGAATTGGAGGTTTTTCCAAATTTCTATACCAAAACCATTTCAAATATCTCAATTTAATGAAATCAATTTTTTATCAATTTAATTGAAAACAAGTTTAAGAAATTGAATTTAAATCAACAATTTAAATAAATCAAGCAATTTAGGAATAATCAATTTGGAAATTTGGGACGGAACCACTTACCTCTTCCTAAAACTCAAAACTCGCAATGAGACCCATCAATGAGAATGAAGGTGGAGAAGACATCAAAACCCAAACTAGAAGCAAGATCCAACACCACAGGGCATAGATCCTTCAACTTTAGGATGATCCATAGAAATCCCAAAAGAGGGTAAAGAGAGATAGGCAAAGAATGATGAAGAATGCTTACCCGGATATCACCCGCGAAAGTAAAGATGATTGATCGCCAAAGGAATGGATCCAGAAGAGTTGGAAGGCTCTAAGAATAAATGGAGAAGGATTTGGATTGAGGGAGAGGAAACCAGAGAAGAGGATGAGAGAAATTACAAGTTCACTACTGCTTTTATAGGCACCTGTCAGGGTATTACACAACATGTAATCCATTACACGTTGTAAAATCCCTAAGTAACACAACCGTGAGAAGAAAACGTGTCACCATGCATTAAAGGATGATACGGGAGTCAAATGAGTGATATGTCACTTTTTTACAACGTGTAAACATGGTTAAAAACATGAAAACCTTTATAACATTAATTCCTCTTTCACAGCTTGTACCCTATGACAACGTACATGTCAATGACGTGTAATTCCCTGGAAGCCTACAGTTAAAGTCCCAAAGAAAGTGAGAGTCCAAAAAAACTATGAATTAACTATTTAAAGAATCCTCTCAACTAAAACTCAACACTACTCTATTAATGAAAGGGAAAAACAATGAAAAGGTTAAAAGATATACCTATCAATTCAGTAATGGGATGTTATAACCTCCCCACCATAACAACTTTCAAACCATAGAAAGCCTATGGAGAAGCCTCCATGCCAAAAAGATGAGGCCATTTCTCTCTCATCAGTGCCTCACATTCCCACGTCTTGTGATTATCAGAATTGTGCTACTGTAGAACATGAACCAAAGGTATCATCCTCCCACTAAGTACCTTGGTCTCAGAATCAACTATCCTAATTGGTTGTTCAGTTAAAGATAAATCAGGCTCAATCTCAAGACCACTCCAGATCAAAATGTGATATGGATCTGATAGATACTTTCTTACTGAAATACATAGAACATGTTATATATCGACGTCATCTACGGTGGTAGTGCTAAATGGTAATCAACTTTCCCCACATGATCAACAACCTTTAAAGGTCCCACAAAATGAGGAGTAAGATTCCCTTGCCTCCCAATCCATCAACGACCCAACCAATTTGAAACCTTTAAGAACAACCAGTCACTGATTGAAAACTCCAAAGGTATACAATGTTGATTATCATTACTATGTGTTGTCAACATTCTATGATAAATTAGCTGAATCTTAGCTGTCGTCTCCTGCACCAATCTTGGTCTAACCAAGTAACTTTCACCAATTTTTGACCAAAACAACATATATTTACAAGGACATCTATAAAAGGCCTCAAATGGCGCCATTATGATTGTGGACTAGTAACTATTGTTATAAGAGAAATCAACCAGTCCCAAGTGATCATCCCAATCCCCACTAAAGTTGAGAATACAAGCGCAAAACATATCCTCAAGAAAATTTATAGCTCTCTTTATCTGGCCATCCGACTACAGATGGTAGGCCATGCTCAAACGGACCTGATATCCCAGTGCCTCATGAAGGCCTCTCCAAAAGTGAGAAGTAAAATAAGGATCTATATTAATTAATATAGAAGATAGAACTATGTGCAAACACACAATCTCTCTCACATAGAGACTTCCCAACTCCTAAACTTTAGATATATCATGAATGGGTGTAAAGTGATCTTACTTGGCAAGTCTATTGATAAAAACCCCTATCTCATTATTCTCTATCTGGGTATGAGGAAACCCAACCAAAAAGTCCATAAAGATCTCATACCACTTCCAAGTAGGGAAAACAAGTGGTTGAAGCTAACCCAAAGGTTTCTGGTGCTCGGTCTTAACTTGATGACACATATAATAATTAAAGACAAACTCAGAAATATCTTTCCACATCCCTAGCCACCAGAACTTCCAACACATATCTTAGAACATATTAGTGGTTCTTGGGTGTAAAACCCACTGAGAATTATGAAAATTTCCCATCAAATCCTTCCTTTCCACTAAAGAAAAAATGAAGAAGTTATGATAGAACATAAAACCCTTTTTGGAGAATGGCCACTAGGAAACTATCTCCTCACCATAAATAGAGTCCATAATTCTAAGAAATTCATCATCAAGCTATTGATCTTGAAGAATCATCTTGAGAAGAGAATATGACAACTGAAAACTGGATAAAGAAACTTCAACCCCTTTCTCCTGAACTCTGATATGCAATTGTGCAAAGAGATCCATAAAATTCCACTCTTCCAAAGATTCTTTCATTGCTTGGGTTGAAAGTTTCCTACTTAATGCATATGCAATAACATTCCATTTCCCCAAGGTAAATGCAATGTCAAAGTTGAACGATTGGAGGTACTCCACCCAACGTCTCTGGAGAAGGTTCAAATATTTTTGAGAGAAGATATAAATGAGGCTTTTGTGGTATGAAAACACAGTAAACCTTTCACCATAAAGGTTGTGCCACCAACTCTTAATCACGTGTATCACAACTTCAAGTTCAAGGTCATGGGTAGGGTAATTATTCTCATATGGCCTAATCTAACAAGATCCATATGCAACTACATGGTCGCCTTGTATAAGAACATAACCCAAGCCTGAACCCGATGAATAAAAAAAGACCACACAACTTTGCCTAACCTTTGGAAGAGTCAAAAATGATTCAGTAGTTAAAAGATGTTCCAACTTAAAAAAAATAATTATGATATTTATCATCCCAAGAAAAATTCACCCCCTTATGAGTTAGAGAAATCATCAGAGAAGCCAACTTCAAGAAGTCCTTCACGAACCTGTGGTAGTATCCAGCTAAGACCAAGAAGCTTCAGATCTCGAATATATTCTGTATTCCCTCCAAAGTCATAACAACCTTCACCTTCTCAGGATAAACTAATATACCCTATTTAGACACCACGTGTCCCAAGAATTTCACTTGCTGGATCCAGAAATCACATTTTCAGAGATTTTCATAGAGTTAGTGACTTCTCAGCAGACTCAGAACTATTCTAAGATGATGAAAATGTTCCTGATTGGATTTAGAGTAAACAAGGATTTCATCCATAAAGACCACTAAAAAAGTATCCAGATACTCGTGGAAGATCTTGTTAATCATAGCCCTGAAAACTATAGGAGAATTTGTTAGACCAAAGGGCATAAAAAGGTACTCATAATGGTCATACCTACCCCAAAAGGAGGTTTTATGAATGTCAGATTATTTTATCCTCAACTGATGGTAACCAGACTGGAGATTAATCTTTGAAAACCACTTAACACCCTTCAAATGATCAAACAGATCATCAATCAATGGAAAAAAATACTTTTCTTTATCGTGAATTGATTTAGTTTTCAATAATCAAAACATATGTGAAGATATCCATCAGACTTATTAGTGAAGAGAATTGGTGCCACCCAATGTGACACACTCGAGCGTATAAATCCTTTCTTTAGAATATCATCCAACTGGGACTTTAGCTCTTCCAATTATGCCGGTTCCATGTGATAGGAGGGAATTGAAACTGGTTGAGTGCCAGACATTAAGTTAATGGAGAACCCAACTTCACTTACCGATGACAGACTAGATAAATCTGAAGGAAACACATCAGGAAACTTGATGATGACTAGAGGGAGATCATTTCTCAAATATTCCCACTCCAGATCAAAAGAAAACACTAATATCACTTTCCACAACTCTAAATAAGAAGTTCTAACTTTTCTCAACCTCGGGTCCCAATCTTCTTGAAAGAAAAGAGATGCACCACTAGGTGTTGTAAGGTATACACATAAAAGATAACAATCGATCTGGGATTTATTGGCGATGATCCAATCCATACCGAATATTAAATCAAGAGATTTCATGTTGAGAACCAAAAAACTCCAAGAAAGCTCGACATATGAAAGAGATAAGACACAAGAGGGACTATGAAGACCCTTCTCTCTCTTTGTACCAAGGGGTGTAGTAATATCCATTACAAAAGATAGTTTCTCCATAGAAAGATTAAGCATATTAACAACACGGGTTGAAATAAATGAATGAGATGCACTAGTATCAAATAGAGCATTCACTAATGACGATGCTATAGCAATGGTACCTCTCAGGGTCTCTGGACCCATGTATGATTCCTTTGGAGACTATTCCACTGTGTGAAGAATCTTATTTAGGATGCCTATAGATGGAACCCTTTTATATGTGAAACTTCTAGTTTCCCCACAGTTTTAGGAGGAGATGATGATCCTATTCCACTAAACAGAGTAGAGAAATGATGGCAGAATCTTTGTAAGTGCCTTTAACATCCTCAAGAGATACAGTTCTTGGGTACCTTAATGAAAACCCTATTAGAATTTCTTGGCTTTCCACACTGATAAAAAGTCAAAGAATTTACTCCTAGTGCTATAGGAGGCCTAGAATGACTCTTTCATCTAGAACTTCCATGAGAATAATCATGCTTACATTTTACTTTAAAGGAAACAATGCTTCCACTAGGAGAAAAAGGAACTCCCATAAACCCTGACTTTCCATCTAGGTCCATTTCATCCATCATCGCCCTATCTAGCACATCGGTATAAGTGAGAAAATTTAGCAGGAAAACATGAGAATAGATATATGATCTAAGTCCTAACTCAAAGCATCGAGACTTCATCCTTTCATTAGATACAATCTTAGGAGAAAACTATACCAACTCAGCAAAGCCATTTGAATACTCAGTCACAGTTCTGTCAGCCTACTCAGGATTGAAAAACTCCATATCCTTAGCCAATACCATTGAATTTGGATAGAACTGTTCAGTGAAAAGAACCTTGAAGTCCTTCCACTCTAATCCCTCATGATTCCCTATCATCACCATTGTGTCCCACCATCTCCTTCTTAGTCCTTCTAGCACGAAGGTGGCACACTTTACCTTAATCACTCTGGTGTTTCCAAGAACTCAAACAAATATTCTATCTTTCTCAACCATTCCTCAGCATGTTGAGGATTAGTGGAACCTTTGAAAACTGGTGGATTCTGGTGAAGGAAATCTTGAGAACGATTTCAAATAACACCCCACTGAGTATCCACAACTAGAGACTAAATGGGGACTAGAGGTGGTGCCTTTCCTAGAGCTTGGACAATGCACACAATCATCTTAATTAAATTTGGGTCCACTGGAGGATTTGATTTCCGTGGTTCAGTAGCAGCTTCCTCTTGGATATGATTTTCATGTCTTCTCAGAGGCATGATGATACAAAATATTAGTAGATAGAAGGAAGACATTAGATTAACACTCAAATAGAGCAACAAGGAAAAATTATTTCCAACAAATGGAGAAACCAAATTTGGATTCCACTCTATCCAAATCAGAATAGGGAAAGGAATAGAACTAATCCATAATATGTCCTTCCCTAATCACCCCTAAAAACTTAAGGTTGGTTCATTGTGGTGATAGATGACCATAAACTCAATCCCAAACACCTCCTAAGTCCCAAAAGATTTTAAAAATTCATACTGACTTCAAGACAAAAGCTCAACAACCCCCTGTAATACCACTTTGTCACGAACCAGCCCGAGTACCCTAATAACCTAATAACCAAGCTGGCCCTGACATAGACTGAAGGGAATTCCCGATCCCCATGGGTCGGTGACTAGCACCTAGCATCATACAACATGAAAATGGGAACAATTTTTCCACAAGACATAGTGAAAGAAAGACAAGCAAGTCAATATGAATATAGAATAAACTCCACCAGGAGTAAAGTACCAGAATATAACAAGGCATAAAAAGCCCAAAGTATTACAACCCAAGTACCAAAAATAGGGAAAATAGTCCCAAGGTCCCTTTGTACACAACTTACCATATCTAAATCTCAATAGCTGGATCCACCTCTAAGTGATCCCTTCCCTTTGCTTGAACCTGGAAGAAGAAAGTCTACAAACACCCAAAGGAAAAATTAGGGTGTGAGCCTAATACCAGTAGGATACCAAAAAATATTCCATAATAGATTCCAAAAATATATTATCCAAATAAAAGATTTCAATTTTCAAAATAAACATGTTTGTAAGTTTAAAATCATATTTAAACAAAACATGTTATACAGTTTCAAAATGATGGAAAATACTTTTAAAACACAAGATTTACTTTACAAGAGATGGAATATTTATAAAACAATGTCTTAAATAAAATAGTCCCATAAAACAGTTTATTTAAATCCAGTAAATTCATGTAAAGAAATTTTACAACATTGACACACATTTATATCTCACATATAAATAAACAAGCGAGCAACAAGGTCATATGCCAAGTAGTTACGATAGTATTAACCAACTATAGGATTTCTCAATCTCTAAGCGATATAAAAAAAATGATTATAATCATGTTCTATTGACATTATCCATAGGTGACTCATCCCCCTACCATCGGGGATGTGACCCACTCTAGGTATGTTTTAGAACATTGTAATAGCGTAGAGTGCATCCAAATAACTCACAAACTACCTAACGTTTGCATTCAATTTTACGTGATGGACAATTTATTTTAAGACTACTTAAAATAAAATTAAATCCCATTATTCCATTTCAAAATTCTAATTTTTCCATTCAAAACCAAAATGGATTTTAATAAAAAAAACACACCCTTTTCACAAGATAAAACCACTAAGTTTTTATCAAATCATTTTAATCTATTTTCAAAAGTTTGAAATCCATTAAAAACTAATTCTATCCTTTTCAAAATTCAAATAAACAATTAAATTCAACAATTTAATTGAAAAAATTTCCATCAAATCCACAATTTAAATTTAATAATTTAAATCAACTAATTTCTATAAAACACACCCCAATTCAATGGAATTGGGGTTTTTTACAAATTTACATTCCAAAACCATTTCAAATCTCTCGATTCACTAGAATTAGGTTTTTATAAATTTAATTGAAAATAATTTTGAGAAATTTAATTTAAATCAACAATTGAAATAAATCAAACAATTTAGGAATAATCAATTTGGAAATTCGGGACGGAACCACCTACCTCTTCCCAAAACTCAAAACTCATAACGACACCCGTAAATGAGAAAGAAGGTGGAGAAGACCTCAAAACCCAACCTAGAAGCAAGATCTAACACAAAAGGGAATAGATCCATCAAATTTTGGATGATCTATAGAAATACCAAGAGGAGAAATAGAGATAGACGAAGAATGATGAAGAACTCTTACCCAGATATCACTCGCCAAATCAATGACGATTGATCACCAAAGAAATGGATCTGGAAGGGTTAGAAGGCTCCAAGAATAACTAGAGAAGGATTTGGGTTGAGGGAGAGAAAACCATTAAAGAGGATGAGAGAAATTCCAATCACACTATTTCTTTTATAGGTATATGTCGGGATATTACACGACATGTATTCCATTACACGTTGTGAAATACCTAAGTAATACAACCATGGAAAGAAAACATGTTTCTATGCATTAAAGGCTGACTCAAGAGTAAAAGGAGTCATATATCAATTTTTCATGATGTGTAAATATGGTTCATGATGTTAAAACCTTCACAATGTGAATTCCTCTTTCACGACTTGTACCCTGTGACAACTTACACATCATGTAACCCCAGTTCACAACGCGTAATTCCCTGGAAGCCTACAGTTAAAGTCCAAAAGAAAGTGAGAGTCCAACCAAACTATTAATTCACTATTTAAATCACCCTCTAAACTCAAACTCAACCTTACTCCATTAATGAAAGGAAAAAACCGCAACAAGGTTAAAATATGTACCTGTCAGTTCAGTAATGGGATGTTACAGTTGAAATGCTTATATAGTGGGATTGGACAATATTTGTATGTTCATACCATAAATATATGGTTGTTTGTTAGAAGGGTTGTTTCACATGCTCAAAGATATCCCGAATAGGGATAATGTAGGTTATGTTATTCCATGGATATATGGTTATTGGTTGACATGATTGTGCTACATGATCAAAGATATTCCGACATGGTGCTGAAACGTGTTGATTATTATATTGTATTAATTGATTAATTAATAAACATGTTATCAATTTATTGAATACACTTATTATAAGACTGGTTATATTTAGACACAGTGGTGTCAACCTACTGAGTTTTACTCACTCACTATTCAGGCCACCTTTTGGCACCCGAGCAGATTACTTGAATGCAGGTTTGGATAAGGGTAAGGGAACTTATAACTGATTTGTTTGCTTGATGGATGAGCTGGAGTTTGGAGATGGGTCCGATGTGGGGTTCAGGGATGGGTTTTTTGAGTTTATTTTGTGTCAGCTGATTTTTTTTATTTGTATTGATTTTAGTTTGACATTTAGATACATCTTATCTTGTCATTACATGGTTTATTATTATGGGATTATTTCGTCCCTCCTTTTGCTTTTTTGTTATATGAGATGTTGTTTCTTCCATGTTTCTATTACTCTGATATTTTTAATATGGTTTATTTCAATGTATTATACTCTATACCAGGGGGTATAGTCTACCCACTATACATATCACACCCTTGCTTCTAGTCAGGAGCCTCTGACATACGTGGAGGTACGCTTGAGGTCTTGTAACCGACCCGTTTTGGCCACGTGAGAGAGTGTCAGATCGGGGGATGTTACAGGTCTGTAGGGTGGGCTTCAAGTGAAAATAAAGATTTTATGCATTTACTATTGAATATATAAATCCCCGCCATTTTTTGGGAAGATCACCCATCTCAGTACACATCTTAGTATTGGTTACTACTAAAAAATATGAAATAAGTAGCAAAAGCCTTTATCATCACTAAATAAAAGCACCAATAAATATTGGTTTTTATCAGTGCTAAATAAAAGCACCAATAAAGGATACACTTTATCAGTGCTTATATAAAAGCACTGATAAAGGGTATCCTTTATCATCACTTTCATAACACTAATAAAGGGCTGGATGCATATGTACGCATCCCACATTGAATTCTATGATGCTCTTCACACTTCTTTATAAGTTAACCCCTGATACCATACCGATAATGAAGTTGGACTGACGTCAGAAGATGCCTAACACCCCCAATGCCACCCCCCACCAGTAACGCCTTCCTCCAGTCACCGTTTGATCCTCACCACCACAAATTGGCATGATTCTCTATTGTGCCACCTTATCCCCTCTCTCCCCATGTGGTGGGTTCTCCCTATAGGTTGACCTCGCCAACGAGCCTACTTTGGCCTTCGTATATGGTGGGATTCTCAATGAGTTGACGGCTAGTCCACTAGCATATATTTTTACCTAAAAAATATTTAACTTTTAAAAAAAATCTTACAGAATTCACGATTTATTTTTAAATATATATAATTAATCTATTATTTACTAATATATATATATATATATATATATACATATATTAAATTTATTCATTCTTATTAATAAATATTTCATTAATAATTAACTCTTAAAAAAATATTCTCATAATATTTATAATTAAATTTTAAATATATATAATTAATATACTATTAATTAATATATATATATATATATTAAATTTATTAATTTTTATTAATAAATATTACATTAATAATTTTTTAAATAATTTTTTAATTTATTAATTTTTAATTAAATAATTAATATACTATTTATATATATATATATTGAATTTGATAAATTTAATTATAAATAGTATATTAATTATTTAATTATATATATATATATATTAAATTTATTCATTTTTATTTATAAACATTTCATTAATGATTTTTTTTAATATTTTTTTAACATTTAATCTTTTTAATATAGTTGTAATTTACATAATTAATATATATCACAGGTTGGACCTCGCTAACCCCCAAGTTTTTTATAATTAAATTTATTAAATTTAATATATATATTAATAAATAATATATTAATTATATATATAATAAATATACTATTTATAATTAATAAAAAAGAGTAAAATTATTAAAAAAATATAAATCTAATATATATAGTAATAAATAGTATATTAATTATTTAATTAACATATTAAGTATTTAATAAATTTATTCATTTTTATTAATTATAAGTAGTATATTAATTATTTAATTATATATATAATTATATTTCACTCATTTGTAACATACACTCATTCAATATAATTTATTTATCGATAATGTTAAGTGTTTGTTTAATTTTTTATAATTTATAGATTTTAAATACTTATTCATTTAATATTTTTGTAATTTATTCATCTTTAATGTTTTTTATACATAATTATTCATTAATATATTTAATATTTTTATAAATTATTAATTTTCAATTTTTCTGTAATGTCCTGACTCGGAAGCCATTAATCAGAGCCCCAAGACGATTGGTCATATGGCCTCAAGCGTGCCTCCTCGTATGCTGGAGCTTGTCGACTAGCAGTGAGGGTCCATGGTGGTGCAATGAGGAGTCTATACCCTCAAAATTAGAATAGCATAATGGTGAAATAAATTAATAAATAACAGATGGTAAATCATCCAGATAAACTAAATAGTCATCAATAGATATATACAGTACCATATACAGAATGATGTAATGTCACGTCTCTAATAAAAAAGGAATAGAAAAATATAGAAACATGCACAAATACATACATGAATATTAAAAAAACCAAAACGACCAAAGAACTATCTCTAGATAGAATCACGATCCATAGATCAGTCCTGTGCTCCCCTACTACCATGCTATAATCAAATCAAGCATCAACAACTAAGTGCTTACCCATGTCCCTACTTGCATCCATGAAGTCTGTTCAAGTGCCAAATGGAGGCCTGGACAGAGTGTGAGATATACTTAGTAGACCACCACCAACAATGTATAGAATTATCCAGTCAGTGCATATAATATGAGCAATGTGTAGATATAATAGTGGTAAAGCAGTGATAAAAACTATAAAAGGTTGGATATGGTTCCTGAAGGACACCAGGTTAACACTACCTACTTCAGTCCGTGTCAGGATAAACCTTTGAACATATGTCATCATGAACATATACATATAATAGTATATGAATGCATATATATATATATGTGCTATATACGTAGTGACATTTATATCCATATGTATACATATGTAGTGCTAGATAGGACCCAATTCATGACTCAGGCATCCATGTATAGTCACTAAAATCTCATAAAGTAACATGGGATGACATGTCTGAGTATCATAAGTCATAAGGGTCACCATTCCCAAGTATCATAGGTATAAGGTATGTCATGCATGGAATCACAAGTATAAGGGACTCCATGCCCGATTATCACAAGTATAAGGGACTCCATGACCAAGTATTACAAGTATAAGGGACTCCATTCCTAAGTATCAAAAGTATAAGGGATTCCATACATGAGTATTACAATTATAAGAAGTCAAATAGGCTTTACAAACTATTAACAATTTACTTTAACAAGGGTGTAACCATTGTCTCCCTTTAAACATATTATGTGGTCGCACCACTCACTTTCCATTTAATTTCTTATAGTCATTACATTTAGGATTTAATCTATAACCATATAAAAGATGGTTTGGTCAAATAAACAATTATAATCTAAGGGAAGTTCCATAGTCACACCTCAAGGGGTAAAAATAGTCGACGAGAACCTATCCCAACATGAATAAGGGGACACAAGGTCAAATTTATTGAGGCTATCAATTTAAATGAGGGTTTAGTGTATTTATAAGGAAACACATGAAAGATTTAGTGTATGACATCACAATGCATAATATAAAGTAACTAGACCTAAGGATAATTACTAGACCACCTACCTTATGCCTACGGAGGAAAACTCATCCAGTATCGGCCTTTGGTTTGGTCTAGATCGAAAGTAAATGACAAAAGAGACATACACCCTAAAAATAGGGTATATGATCTTGCACAAAAAAAACTCTATCAATGAAAATACAAACAAATAAAGAAGATAAAAGATTGGAGAGCTTATATGTAGCTATCCAACACGATAAATGTATCTCGAATCGGAGTATGGATGGACGAACGGGATCAAAGCCTAGTTTTAGGCTTTAAAGAGATTCAAAGGGAGGAGCTCCTGTGGTGGTTCTGTGATGGAAAAAAAGAAGGGATTATGTAAAAATAAGAGGCCCTACCTCATTTAAAAAAAACAAACCCAAGGCATTTACATGGTGTGTAAACTTTACATGACATGCAATGCTCAGGTTTTTTCCTCCAAGGAAAATCCATTACACATCGTGAAAAGGGTTTTTCCAGACCAATACATGTTGTGTATTTAAATACACATTGTGTATTTGGCCTATAGTTAGGCTCCAACCCCCTGTAAACTTTCTTTAAAAAACAAAAACAACCTTCCCTAAGGTGCTGTTCCCAAGTTTAAGCCAAAAATATCACTCAACAAGGGTTTAATAGGAAATTAAAAGAATTAGTACCTGATACAAAAACTGGGATCTTATATTTTCATTGTTCAATAAATTTTTAATTTTATCCATTTTATAATATTTATTTATATATATTTTTTCATTAAAATTTAATTTTTTTATGGTTGTAATTTATATAATTAACATGTATTCATTTTCATTTTAACATATGTAAATATTCATTTTATTTTTTTTAAATTATCTATATAATTAATAATAGTAATTCATTTTTTAAACCTATTTATTCTTATTATTATTTATTTCATTAATATACATTACATATTATATAATGTCATTGTTCAATTTAACATGTATCACACTTTTATATATATAACCATTAATTTCACATACACAAATATTTACACAATTAATGAAATCTTAAATAGAAACGCACACGCCTAATATTTATGTAATTTATTCAAATTGTAATATCCATTTTAGAATATCATTTAGAAATTAACATAATATATTTAATATATTATGTTTTAAATTGATAAATTTTATTTATTTATTTTTAATATTATTTTAGTTAGTATTATTCATTCATTATTAATATTTTATATTTTTTATATTTTTTAGAATTTAATCATTTTATAATATTTATTTATACATATTTATTTATTATGTTTTGATATTTTCAATATATATTCATCTTCATTTCAATATATATCCATATTTTTTTAATAATTTGTATAATTAATAAAACTTATACATTTTTTTAATATTTTTAAAATCTAATCATTTTTAATTATTAAATTTAATTCATTTTTAGTATTTATACATTTAAGATTATATATTCATTAATAATGTTAAAAATATATTTTTAAATAAATATTTATAAATAAATATATTTATAAATGTATATTTACTATATTTCTAGAATTATACGTTTATAATTATATATATATATTTAAAAAGGAATTTTAATAATTACAGATTTAAATAATTATAAAATTATAATAAATATATTTAAATAATGAGTATATTTACTATATATATATATTTATTAAATATATATATAATTATATAAATATATATAATTATGAAAATATATTTAAAATTATATACAAATATTTATAAATATATTTGAAAATATATTTATTTATAATTATAATTATAAATATATATCTATAATAATATTTATAAATACATATTTACAAATCTTTTAATATATTTATAATTATATATTTAATTATTTGTTTATAAGTATGTATATTTATATTTATTTATAATTATATTTATAAATTCATATTTATAATTATTTAAATATATTTATAATTGTATACAATTATATTTAAAAAATTTATTAATGAAAAATTTATTAATAAAAATGAATAAATTTAATATCTATATAGTAATAATATTATATTAATTATATATATTTAAAATTAAATTATGAATATTATGCCATTTTTTTAAGAGTTAATTATTTTTTAGGTAAAAAAATATGCTAGTGGGCTATCCCACAACCCACTAGGAGGCTGTCCACATAGCAGACCAAAAGTAGGCCCTCCGGCTAGGTCAACCCGCAGGGAGAGCCCGCCACATGGTGAGAGAGGAGCTAAGGTGGCATGACAGAGCATCATGCTGGCGTGTGGTGGTTAGGTCCACACGACTATGGGAGGAAGGTGTCACCAGTTTAGGGCGGCACTGGCGGTGGTAGGTATTCTCTGATGCTTGGATGACTTCATTGTCGGTATGGACTCAGAGTTTAACTTATAAATAAGCACCGATCACATCTTAGAATTCGATGTGGGACATGCACATATGCGGTCAAGCCTTTATGAGTTTTTTTTATTTAGTGCTAATAAAGAGTTATTTTATAGGAGTTTTTATTTTAGAACGGGAAAACCCCCATTTATCAATGATTTTTTATAATCACTGATAAAACCCTTCCTGATCTTTTAAATTGAACCCTAAACGAACCTATTTCTCTCACCTCATTCAAGATATCATGGAAGTTAAACTCTGTCGCCACTCCCCATTAACCTTCTCCCGGATGAATCAATCCTCTCAAATATTAAGGTATGTTATTATTTCTACTCCTCTCTCATTTATATATTTGTGTCCTCTCTCACTTTTCATCTTGGTTTCTATTTTATCATCATTTTTTATCCCTCATTTCTCAAACTCTTTACGGACTAGAATTCATTAGTTGTTACGTGATCCCAGGTTCACATAAGGGTGTGAATTCTAACAAAAAATATTTATTTTCAATATCAATCTTTGGTTCCTCTTTTGGTAGTTTAGAGAGGTCCATTAATAGGGTGTGAAATCTAGAAAAAAATATTTATTTCATTGGATAAATGATCAAGGACATACACTATATATTTCATTAATATCTTTAATGAAATATCTAAACACATGTTCATCCCCATCAGAAAAATAGAATCTCCTATTTTTTTGGAAAGAATTAAAAACTTCCCAATAAAAGTGGACAATTTATCGACCTCCATTTTTTTATCTTTTTCATATTTTATTTTTCATATTTTTTATGATTTAAGAATAATATTAATAGATGTTAATGAATAATTAGTGAGATATATGATTCCCTAGAAATGGTGAGAGTGAAAGTTTGTCACATGCCTCATAAATCAACAAATATTTTCTAAAACACTAAATTTTTTTATAGGTTTGGTGATTAAGGTCACCTCTAAAATAGAAAAAAATCACTCTAAATCCTAAGATGACATTATTTATTAATGTTTTTAATGAATTGGATCAAGGTGAGCAGTGAGGATGGTTATTCTGTATGTCTGTGTGTACCAAAATTAAATAATTATAGTAAAAAACTATGTTATATAGGAGTGGTAGTGAAATATAGGTTCACCTAGTATTATCCATTTTTATTTATCAATTCCACTATCATAAAATTGTTATTTAAATCAAAATCATTCATACACAATCACCATCTATTTAAATTATATGATCATATTAACTTTCAGAGACTGCCTAGATACATAGAATATCACCTCCTATATAATATATATTGATATTAACACCATGGAAATGGAATGTCACTAACTCAATCCAACCCATAATATATTCATTATGACCCCACTCCCACAACCTTGGACTCATAGTAAGCTAAGTGCTTATGAAATTCTATCATGAAACTAAAGGCCTTTTCCTTTTCATGGAGTAATTGAAGGAATGATTTGAATGTTGAAACTATAACGAATGTCTCAGCACGAGTTCATGTAAGACCATCTGACTAAGCCTTCTCTCAGTCACACCAATCAAGGATCCATTTATAGGGATTAAACTGTTGCTTCTAATTTTTTCAGCTTGAGGAAGAAAACTAAGAAATTTTTTCTGATGCTTCAATAACTCTCTAGTCTAAGAAAACTTATATTTAATGAGACAACTATCATCCTCATAAACTTCATCTTATCAAATAGTTATTATTTCATTTTTTTTCCTGAGACCGACCCCCCATCTATTTTGGACATTCCCTATGTTACTTGAACTACTCTCAGTATTAGTCATCCCATACTGGGTACTGGTGATCATTTTGGATTAATTAAGATGATAACACCTACCACCAATAGAGTAATTCTTTTCTTAAATTCAATTATCCATTTCCTTCAAATCATGATGAAATTATTTGAAACACTCGAATGTTGGGTTCCCCTTATTATAATTATCTATAACTTTCTACTTTTATTATTAATATCTTATGTGTATTTATTTATTTTTTGTAAAAAATAAATATTTTATGAACCAAATAGGATGAATATGAATAAAAAATGGATACATGATAATCATATGAAAATATGAATATGGAGTTAAAGATTTCATCAAGTTTGTAATAGAGCATGCATATAAACTTACTCAAATCCTTTGTCTGTGTTTACATTATTGTTATTCAAAAGAAATTAGCACAAAAGAGTTGGAAGAACATTTGATTTGTCATGGAATAGAACAAAGCTATAAATTTGGGACTAAACATGAGAAAAATGGAATGTGCACACCGATTGGGATGATATTGTGTTTTATAGATCATTTGATATGAATACTAGTGTAAATAATGATGGAGATCACACATAATTGTCAACTGTATTGAAGTTATATAATTTGAAAGATGGTAGTGGATAGAGTGACACTAGATTTATAGAAATACTTGGTCTCCTAAATGATATGCTACTAGAAAAAATGAACTATCTTGTCGAACATATGAATGGGAATGATCTAAAAAATACATGCTTTTCCAAATGACTTCATATTGTTTTTTAAGGACCATGAATCACTCATAAAATGCCCTAAGTATGGCACAAATTAATACAAGAAAGAAGAACCAATTCGTTCAAAATTTGTATGGTACTATCCCATCATTCCATGATTTAGATGACTTTATGGATGTCAGGAAACCTCAAGACAATTGACATGGAAAGAAAATACAACAATTAATGTTGGGAAACTAAATCATCCAAAATATTCTTCCTAGTAGAAGAAAATTGATTATGAGTATCCTAAATTTGGAAATGAACCGATAAAATTTCATATTGCATTGTCAATAGATGGAATAAATCCTTTTGGTATACAAATTATCACTCATAGTACATGGCTAATTATGTTGTTAAATTATAACTTGTCTCCATGGTTATTCATGAAGCTCAAATACATTATATTATCTCTTCTTATATCTATACTAAAACAACTTGGTAATGATATTGATGTCTATTTGGATCCATTGATCAAAGATATAAATTTGATGTGGGATATAAGTGGTACAATGTATGATGCTCATAGAAGTTAAGAATTCACATTGAGGGCCATGTTGTGTGGGATGATAAATGAATTTCCTGCTTAAGGAAATTTGTTAGGATATATCATTAAAGGAATGCTGAGGTGTCCCATTTATGAAGAATTCACACACTCAGTTCGGTTGAAACATTCCTTGAAGAATTTTTTTAGGACATTGTAAATTTTTACCTCAATGACTTAAATACCAATACTAGATGATAAAATTCGATGGGAATATTGAACAAGGTACAACCCCATCTCTATTAATGGTTGATCAAATTCTCAATAAAGTAAAATATATCAACACTATTTTTGGTAAACCATTTAAAAAAAACATATGAAATTAGGTTGAAAAAGTAGATCATTTTTTTTTGAATTACCATAATAAAATTGTTTTTACATCAAACATTTTATTGATGTCATGCATGTAGAAAAAATGTATTTGATAGTGTTATTGACCCATTAATAAATGTTTTTGAAAAAACAAAATATGGAATAAAGAAGGTTGGACATTATTGACATGGGGATAAGGGAAGATTTGACACCAATGAAGGGTAAAAGGTGCACTTTTCTTCCTCCAATAGCTTACACTCTATCTAGGAAAGAAAAATGTCAAAATTTCATTTTTCTTAATGGTGTAAAATTTCCATAGGGGTATTCATAAAATATCAAGAATTCTGTGTCAATGAATAATTTGAAGTCATAGGGACTAAAATCACACATCTACCATGTTTTGATGTAAGATTTGATGCTCATAACTTTACATTTTATTCTATATAAAAATGTACAATATACATTATCTAGGATCTGATTCTTTTTCAAATCCATATGCAGTAAAGTTATAGATTTGGTGAAGTTTTCAATCAGGAATAAGAAGGTTGCGTTCATATTATGTGAATTTGATATGTTCTTACCACCATTATTATTTGATATAATGGTCCACATGAAAATTCTCTTGGTTATAGAGGTTCAAATATGTGGTCTTGTATATTATAGATAGATGTACCCCATTGAAATGTATATGAAGATTTTGAAAGGGTACACAAATAATTGAAGTCATCCATAAGGTTGTATTGTAGAATGATATATTTTTGAAGAATATTTTTGTATTTTGTACCAATTACCTATAAGATGTTGATATCATCAGTCTCCCAAAGCCTCATCCTAGCAGATGCCTTTTGGGAAAAGGTATTTTTGGAAGATATGTTGTTACAATTACCATCATAGAGTGGGATAAATCCTACCTTTACATTTTACATTATAATGAAGATATTGATTTATATGTTGAATCCCACAAATAAATTCTTATAATTTTTAATCTATCAAGGGATGAAGGATGGATATCAAATACACATAATCAATAGTTTATAGGATGATTAAAAGATCATAAGGAGTTATCTAAAAATATGAATTCAATTTTTGAACGACTTCTATACCTATCCATGGGTCCAAATGAAAATTTTATATCTTAAACTATATTTTTAATTAATTTTTATACATTTTATAAAAAAGAAAACAATAACTTTAGTATAATTCAAAATAGTGGTGTTACACTTATGTTAGAATCAATGCACATATCTGGTTCCAAGGATAGAAATCCAATTTATGTGAATATGTAATATTTTATCATAATCAAAAAAATATACGAGTTTGATTACACAATATTTCAAGTGCCAATTTTCCATTTCAAATGGTTTAAAAATAAAATTTTAGTGAAAGTTTATGAAATGAGATTTATGAAGGTGAATTTCAGTGTGTAAGGGTATGGGGATGAGTTGTTCATAATGACACCATAAATAGTGAAAGTATTTTATGTCTTAGACCCAACAAAAAATTGGTTAATTGTCTTTCTGGTGACTAAAACAACTATAGGTTCATATGAAAATTCAATTAATGATGATCCTTTCATTTGGATATCACAATAATTTCATGGCGATCCCAATATAGATAATATCTTGTATATTAGAGGGGACCACAAAGAGGGGATTTGGATTCTCGATAGAGGATAAAAATTCAGTCAACCTTTAAAGGAAAAAAAGAGAGTTCAATGAGTAGGTTAAATTATTTTTTAATATACTATTCTTTTCCTCATAATATCATGTGTTATATACTGTATTACATAATCTAAATTAAATGTTTGACTACTCATAAAGACAATGAATTCTACACATGATTATTTTACCAATCTTAGTGAATAATAGGCGGATGATACTGAATCTACAAAATTATTAGGGGATCAACAATATTTTGATGAAAAAAAACAAGAATGATGTAGCATTACTATGTTGACTTAAATTATTAAGGCAAGAAGAAAGGGTATAAAATTTTAGGTTGGATGAAATCAATGCGGCCAACCCATTGACCCCAACAAGTCAATATTAATTATTTATGTTGGGGTTAAATGGATAATTAATGTTCCAATTGATATAGATTTACAATGCCATATCTATCCTATAATGAAGGAAAACCTTTGGGAATATATTAAGGTATTTTTATGATATACTTTTTCTATTTTACTGAAAAATTATATAATGAAATGTTGATTTACTTTTAATTATCCCTTATAGTTTTTATTTATTTTAGAATATTTACATAAGAAATATGTCTTAATGGATACTAGAAAATATCATAAAGGCTTCTATACACTTCTTACCAAGCTTCATGTTGATGGGAAAGTAAATCCCCACCCACCAGTTACTTATGCACACATTATAAATCAGGAAACATGTAATACTTTCATCAATATTCCTGACAAGAAATAATTTTAAGTACATTGTAGTCAATAATATATTATTTAAAATTATTTATTTTATCCAATTTGATTCAAAATTGTTAATTTATGAAACAAAAAAGGAATGATGAAAATAAACAGCGTGCATCAAAACCAATGTACCCCTATCAAAAAGTAAGGATGGGGTACGCTTCACTAGAGAAGAAAATGGTATGTATTTTAAATATACAATAAAATTTTCTTGTGATATGAAACAATATATATTACTTTGTTTATATAAATATTGATGAATCAAAATATAAAGCTGCTTCTATCCCACATCACGTGCCATGGAAGGAGGCCCTCATAAATAAAGGGGAAAAATAGTTAATGAAAACACAAAAGCAGTATGATAAAAATTTGTAAGCATGAAATTATAGTAATTTATTATGATTATGACAGTATTATATAAAAATATCTATTTATATTCATTTTTTATACATTTTAGACACACAAATTGGTAGTGAACATACCAGAAGAAAAACTAATTTTAGTAGCTTTGAAGTGGACAAAAAAATATAGCCACAATAGAGGTGTAGGTTTTGGAGTGTTACTTATAAAATATTTTGAGAATAAAAAACTTCAAGAACATACTTATCAGATTATTAAAGGATTATAGGATCAGATATATCCCTTGTAATATATTATTGTCCATTATGGTTTGGAAGACCAATATATACGAAAGGATAAAAACGAATTGACAGTGGAATAAAGACCAACACATGAAGATCCAAATGACCTCACTAGATTTGAGGCTATTAATTCCCCTCAAACGCATACCTTAACCTAGGTAATAAATTATGTCATTAATTTTTCTCCTAAATGTGAATCAAACAACTTCTGATAACTTTATATTACTAAAATTCTATAGGTTGAATTTTTATGCGATTTCTATCTATCAACACCCACATACCGCCTTGTTGTGAAGATTATAATGTATAATATCCCAAGAGACATGCTATACAACAAATAACTCCCAAAATATCGCATGAGAGTAGGGATTGAAGTATTTCAAGAGCCTTGAACTGATTTTCCTATTCCACTTGATGATCTAGATATTACAATGATCAATGATGCTATTGGAACTTTCATAGTATGGATATATAATCTTATAAAGATATATGAGGTATATCCTTAACAATTATTTTCAAATGAAAAACCTATAGAAGTTGATGAAAAATGGTCTAAAGTGAGGTATGGTATCATAGATAGATAAAATAGTGTGGAAACAAAATGTTATATCAAGACAATCTAGTGAATCGACCTAGAAAATAGAAGGACTATCCAAGAGTACCTTCTCCAGCCAATTCCACTACAACATATATTAACATTAAAATTTCATGAAGACACCACATTAAAATATAAAGTTATTTCCTACATTAAATATGAAGAATAAATATTTTGAAATTTAATTATAGATGCGGTTGGTCTTGAGATTATAAATGAGATTCTCAAGTTTGAATGTTTGAGAGTCTCAGTTGTGAATACATACATGAAATGCATTTTCACAATTTTTCTATCCAAAAAATGGTCTGATATGTTCATTAAAGTTAATAACTATTCATATATTATACATGAATTTATATTACTAATATATAAAGAGAAAAACCTATAAAACATGATTTAGATTCATTAATACCTATATCGTTTCTACATAAGAAATTTCTTTGGAAGTGAAAGAAATTGATAAGAAAAAAGACGAACTAAGTGAGGTATTTGAGAAGAAAATAACATACGATAAACTCTTCTTTATTCCTATAATACAGGGGTAAAAATATACAATTTAATCATACAAAATACAATTTTCTTTCTTCATTACTTATTTGATTTTGTTTTTTAGGAATCATTGGATACTGATTGCAATCAATTTGGAAACCCAAAATATTTATTTTTTGGATCCAATACATATATTTCCATCAAACCGACCACATATGATGTGTATTTTGAATTTTTAATGCACTTTAATCAATATTTAATAGATAAAATTCAAATTATATATTTTAGTTTTCGTTTTGATGAGAATTTTGTTATGATAAAGTGATCTATAAATACAGACTAAATCATGGTATAAGGCCGGTCACTGAACATAAAAAGCCTAAGGATTTCTTCAAATGGAAATTTATTAAGGTATATATATAAATATTTAACTATTAAAACATATTTCAAAATAATTTACTTATTTTTTTCAATGTTTCTCCATTTTATGAAGCAAGATAACAACAAAGATTGTGGATATTACATTTTTAAATTATGAAAGATATCATATACCATCAAAAACTAGCATCCCCGAATAGGTAATTTCTGAAGGTAATTAAAATTTAATTAAAAATATTTCTCAATCATTTTTGGTCTATATTTTCTCAGTACTATCAAGATTTACAATAATCTACACACTCAAAAGTTGAAGTAAATTTGTTTAGAGATGATTAGGCAGAGTACACGGTGTTGGAATGTTTGACAACATAAAATTTAGGAGACTAACTATTATGTTTATGATCTAGCATGAGCTATGACATTATAGATGTATTTTGGATGTGAAACATTAATATTATAATGATTATATATTATTTTTGATCTATTTTTCAAGGAGAAGTATAATAGAGAAAATCAATTTTATTAGGATCGAATGAGTAGAATACACAGTGTTAGAATGTGTACAGAAATCACGAATAGGTGAATTCTTATTAACTATTTAGTTAATTTTCTCATCATTTGATCTAATTTTTAGTTAATTTACTTATCATTATTATCTAATACTTATTTTTTTAAATTTACAGATTAGCTAAAAACACACATCATATGCTCAAAACTAAGAAAATAGATTCATATTGTTTTGATACTTTAGTATTGTGATCCATAAGTCATTTTTGATGTGTATAAATTGACCGAACATTAATACAACACATGATGTGGTTAGTATGATTTAAAGTGCATATTTTCAATACAAAAGTGTCTTTTTAGTTTGGAACACATATCACATAGTCAAAATCAAGAAAAAGAGTTCATATTATTTTCAAAATTTAGGAAAAAAATCCATAATTCATTTTTTATGTGTAGGAATTGACCATACATCAATCTGACACCTGATGTGGTTGGTATGAATCTAAGTACGTGTTTTCAATATAAAATTTTCATTTTAGTTTAAAATGGTGCCACATATCCAAAATTGAGAAAAAGTGTTCAAATTGTTTTCATAATTTAAGAAAATAATCCATAATTCATTTTTCATGTGTAGGAATCGACATCACACCAATCTGATACACAATGAGGTCGGTATGACTCAAAGTATGTGTTTTCAATACAAAAATGACATTTTAGTTTAAAATGTAGATCACATCACCCAAACTAATAAAACAATATTTAATTGTTTTCAAACTTTAGGAAAACTATTGATAATTCATTTTTGATGTGTATAAATTGATCACACATCAATCCAACACCCGATGTGGTCGGTATGACTCAAAGTGCGTGATTTTAATACAAAAGTGTCATTTTAGTTTTGAGTTTTTAATATAAAAGCGTCATTTTAGTTTAAAACACATGTAACATTGATAAAATCAATAAAACAAGATCATATTGTTTCAAAATTTAGTAAAATGATCCATAATTCATTTTCCATGTCTAGGGATTGACCACACACCAATCCAACACACGATGTGCTTGGTATGAATCAAAGTTCATGTTTTCAATACAAAGTGTTATTTTAGTTAAAAACACACATAAAATATCCAAAACCAAGAAAAAAAGTTTGTATTATTTTCAAACTTTAGTATAATAGTCCATAATTCATTTTTTATTTTCAAGAATCAAACACACATCAATTCTACACATTATGTGACCAATATGACTCAAAGTGCATTTTTTCAATATAAAATGTCATTTTAGTTTAAAACATGTGTCACATCACCAAAACATAGAAAATAAGTTTGAAATATTTTTTAAATTTAATAAAATTATATATAATTCATTTTTTATGTGAATTAATTGACCGAACATCAATCCGACACCCGATGTGGTTGGTATGACCCAAAGTGTGTGTTTTCAATATAAAAGTGTCATTTTAGTTTAAAACGTGTGTTATATATCCAAGCTGAAAAAATGAGCTCACATTATTTTTAAATTTTTTTAAAATGATTCATAATTAATTTTTCATATATAGGAATTAACCATATTCCAATCCAACACACAGTGTGATCGGTATGACTCGAAGTACGTGTTCTCAATATAAAAGTTCCATTTTAGTTTGAAACACATCACATATCCAAAACTAAGAAAAAAAGATCATATTATTTTCAAACTTTAGGAAAATTACCCAAAATTAATTTTTTACATGTAGGAATCAACCAAACATCAATCAAACACCTGATGTGGTTGATATGATTTGAAGTGTGTGTTTTCAATACAAAAGTGTCATTTTAGTTTAAAACATGCATCAAATATCCAAAACTGAACAAATGAGATTTTATTATTTTCAAATTTTAGGAAAATGATCGATAATTCATTTTTGATGTATATGAATCAAATTTACATCAATACGACACCTGATGTGGTCGGTATGACTCAAAGTGTGTGTTTTCAATACAAAAGCATCATTTTAGTTTAAAACACATGTCACATCACTAAAACTGATAAAAAACGATCAAAATATTTTTAAAATTTATAATAACGATCCACAATTCATTTTTGACATGTAGTAATTGACCGTACATAAATCCTACACATGACGTGGTTGCTATGATTTTAAGTGTGTGTTTACAAAAGTGCCATTTTAGTTTAAAACACACATAAAATAGCTAAAAACCGAGAAAATGAGCTTGGATTTTTTAAACTTTAGGAAAACAGTCCATAATTCAATTTTGATGATTAATGATTGACAACACATAAATCTAATACATGATGTGAACAATATGACTCAAAGTGTGTGTTTTGAATATAAATGTGTCATTTTAGTTTAAAACACACATCACTAGACAAAACTAAGAAAATGAGATCTGATTATTTTCAAACTTTAGGAAGACAATCCATAATTCATTTGTGATGTGTAAAAATTGACCGCATGTCAATACAACCCATAATGTGTTCATCATTACTTGAATTGTGTGTTTTCAATATCTAAGTTTCCTTTTAGTTTAAAATGCACATCACATAGGTAAAACTGAGTATAAAAAGATTAGATTGTTTTCTAATAATTTTATCTACTATTAATTAATTAATTAACCTGTAATTTTTATCTTATAATTATTTAGTTTATTTTCATAAAGATAATTCTTGAATAAGAACAATAATGGTATGATAGTTTAAGGCTTGTTCTAAAAAACCAAGTGTTCTTGAATTGAGTCACACCCATAGTGAGTTTTTTATCACCACAAATGTGATCCAATTCAAGTGCACCTACTTTTGAGAACAAAAGAAATGGCGTGACATGTAAGAATCAACCAAAACTCAATCAAATACATGGTGTTCCTGGTATGAATCAAAGTATATGTTTTTAGTTTTAAATCAACACTTTGTGTTTAATTTATTTCTTTATAGTATTATTAACACAAGATTTGTTTTCTTATATAGATGAATTAATTTTCTTGAGATGGGGTGGTTAGTTCAGTAACTAATAGCATGACTAGGGGTAAGGGGATAAAGATAAAGGAATATTGATAGTTTTTAATGTCTATGCTAATTTTTACTTATACTTTTAATTTTACAAACCAATGTTTGAAATTTATATAATATAGTTTTTTCTTGTATTTGTGTTGTAAATTTTATTTCAATTTAATTATTTATTTTCTCCTATATTTTCTCTATATTTTTTCTACTATAGTGTGATATAATTTTAACAAAAACTATAGAGTATTCCCCTTTATTAGTGCTAGAAAAAACATTGATAAATGGATCATTTATTAGCGCTAAATAAAAGTTCTGATAAAATGTAATCTTTATCAGTGCTTAAAGAAGCATTGATAAAGGACTATGTTTTTTTAAGGATGCTTTGATTATTAGCATTTTTTTTGCATTGAAAAAGCACTATTATAGTGTTGTTAAAGGAATTATGTTTATTAGTGAGTGTTCTTACTTTCATGACATATCAAACACCTGAACCACAAAGTGATGTGGCTATGTGGGATCTCTATGTTGTGCGATGTGTGGTTCACCTTGTCATGGATGCTCGACCGCCTCCCCAAGTTCCACCTTGTGAACCATGTCACTAACTTCAACATCCTTTAGGAGCACTTAGATAACCCCACCCTTGAAACTTGAGGGGTCTATCTAACCTCCCAACAACCATGTGAGATCACTGTTAGGTAGTGAAAATTTAGACATGAAAAATATATAAACCCAACAAATTTGTTTGGGTGGTGAAAGATATTGTGCGACACTAGTACAGAACAAGTGATACACTCTATGAATATATATATATATATAAATTGGGTCTGCCTATGGGATTGATTTAATTTTATATAAAATGGGTCAGGTTTTTAAAATATAGTCCATATAAAAAACATATCAAAATGGGTAGGGCTAAAACAAGTATAGACCCATACAAGCCTGATCGGTTCAGGCCCAAACCACTCATTTTTCATTCCTAGAATAAGTGTCTTGTTTGAACTTAACTAATTAATTATTTAAAAATAATAAATACATGCATTTAAGTTGCAAATTAAAATCAAAAAATTTAAAAATAAAATACATTAATAAAAGGTCCTTAAATTATTAAATTTTGTGAATGAAATCACCTAAATTCCCCATGGTAGTTAAAAAATCTCTAATTTTCATTATCATTCATTTAATCATGCATTGATTTTATAAAATTTTATTCATTATTTATTAATTTTGGATAAATACAAGGTTTAGATATTTTTAAAAGTTTAAATTATATAATTGATGAAATTTTATTTACAAATTTAGTTAGATTAATATTAATTGATCCAATGATATTATTTTAAAATTTTGTAACCACAAAATGTCATTAAATAATTTTTTTTTTTATATAATGAATGACTATTTAATTACAATAATCATGATAAATTAAATTTTATGTGTTTTTTTAGAATTACACCCTTTAATTTTGTAAATATGCCTCATATAATGCTTGGTGATAGTAAGAATTAATGATTTTTTTCGATATAGAACTTGTGAATTTCTATCTCCCTTATAGCTTTTCATATTTCTTATAATAAATTATGAACATGATCAAGTAAAATCCACAAAAAAAAACAAAAACTTTTATTAACTTATTTATCATTTTCTTATTGTCCTATATTATATTCTTATTTATTACATTATTTTAATCTAAAATGATTTTTACACATAAATATGGTATTTTATAAAAAATAGTTTTCATACATTTTGTGTTCGTATACTAAAAGTAACCTATTAAAATTATATAATTTTAACCTTATAAAATTGATTCCAAATTTTTAATCATCATGTTCAATTTTTTTCTAAATCCCCCTTTTATTTTTGGCCATATAATTATGTTATCATGGTAAAAAGTTAAGTTATAATAATTAAGGTTAAATTAAGTTTAAAGTGGTTTAACAAGGAGATAAGGATTAAAATATATCCAAAACTTTTATAAATTTGATTTTATGAGTTTATTTTGAATCTATCTCACATTATCTTTAAACTAAGGGTTTCTTGTTTCCAATTTACTTGATTATGATATATATATAATTTATTATTTTGAGAAATTCCAAGAATTCACCTATCCTCACATATAAAAGGGGATCTCCTTTACTTTATTCCTCACACATTTTCCCCCATATATATTATATAATACCTTATAAAGACATTTAACATGTTTTAGAGGAATTAGTTTGGGAATAATACAAACCTTAGAGGTCTTAAGGTTTAAAGAAAATGAGGTTTTCCGAAGAAGAGGTATAGATTTTAACCGAATGTTTTAGTTTTATTTATTATTATACCACCTTAAAATATAATTTAAACATGATGAAATAATAACACCAATATATCCCATACATTGATATGTTTTTATGTTAATTTAATAACCTATATCGATCTCATTTTTCTATAAAATGGTAAATGAAACCATTGTTCATGTGTACAATGGACCACCACCTTGCAAATCGATGTATCCATTTTCAATCACCACATATAATGGATGGTTATAATGATGGATTTAATGTATATATATCATATTAATTAAAAAATTATCATTCTATAAATATAATATATCATATTTTTTCTTACCATTGCATCCATTTAAAAATGATAATGTTGTTCGTGCGTACGTGTAGATTACCACCTCCATAAAGTGATGTGATTCATTTTTCATCACAACATCAGATAGATAGTATATATAAATCATTTAAAGATATAATATGATATTTATTATATAATAATAATTAATTAAATATAAAATAATACTTACATTGTTTCTCTCATTTTCATTGAAAAATGAAAACATTACTCATGCGTACGTGCGACATACCGTCTCCATGATTGTAATGTAGTTAATTTTCTATAATCATCATTCATGGTTGGTTTTAAATGTATAATTTATGAATAAAAATGATAATTATTTCATTATTATTATTTTTGGGATGATGGAATAATGAACCCTTTGACCATGGTCAACAAATAGAATCCATTTTGAAATTATGAACCGAATGTCCTCAAAACACCTGAGGTGGACTTAACCAATTAAGTAATTAAACACATAATTGTAATAAATTAAAAAAATGGTTTAAATATAAAGTAATAAAACTTTAAAATGTTCTTAAACAATTAAATAGTTGATATAATTTTATTATAAATAGGAGTTAAAGGACATACATGGCAAGTCTATACTCGATGTAAGAGATTTCATCTCAATTTATCTTCATTGAGGAATATTTTAATGTTATGCACCTAATTTATTTTATATGGTGTATATACTAACCTATTTAAATTTTATATCATGAATAATTCATAATTCATTGTATTTTGATTTTCAGTTCAAATTATTTCAACCATTGGCATTTGACATAAAGGTTAACAAGTGGTAAGAAATTTTTTAACTCAATTTGCATTCAATGGGTTATACTTATACCTAATTGACTTTGTTATGACATGATTATGTATAAATTTATATCTATATTTTATTATTCCGTATTTTAAATTTTATTTACGTAGATTCACATTAGTGCACATAATCACCTCATTGATTAATTATCACTTTAAAAGTTATGATCATTGTAGGGTTTTCCTTATCTTAATCTCATTTTCTTGATACGTGTTTCATGTCGCACACCATGATTTATTTAAATGGTGTACTTAATGAAACATGAATGAATTTTGACATATTAATTCATGAAATTAATGGTATTTTTATATCCATATCATACTCTTTTTTTTTCAATTCCTTTTTATTCGAAAGTCACCAAAGTGGTAAAATCTTTATGTCACAATCTCTTTTATTTTCAAGATTGTTTATGTTCAAGGTTCATTTGGGAGAGATCACATGATATTATTTTCTTAAACCACATATATTTTCTTATCCTTTGGTTATGAATGTGTTTTAGATGTTTAGTTTCCATTTCCTCTATTATTGATTATAGAAACATCAGGGAAGTTGTTCGTAAGTGATATTGATCTTGTATGTTCTTTTAAATTAGGAATATTTCTAGTCCACATCCTTATTTTCTAAATTTTATTCAAGAATTTTATTTTATAGACATAAAATATTTATTAAATTTATTTTACATGACATTTTAACTTATTTTAAACTATTTTAAATATAAATTTCTTAATGTTTTCCATATGGGACACTTTTGAAACTCTTTTCAAAATGTTTGGAAAGAATGTTTATTTTTAACGTAGACGAAATGAATGGATTTTTCCACATTGATGACTATTATTTCATTTGAATATTCCTTTATACGTTTCCAAGGTTATTCTCAAGGAAAATATTTTCACAATATTTTTTTTAAAAGCGATTTTCAATGTCTAAATGGTATTTTCTTCAATAATGTTTTTAATTACCCTTTTATAGTATTTTTATTTATAAAAAACCCTTTAATTTACTTATTATACACTGGGGATATTTTGTAATTATTCCATCATATTTCTTTCTTTGGATGGTTTATGGTTGCTTAAAATATATTTTCACAGAACCTATTTCTTTTCCACAGGTTAATCAAGTTATAAAAGGAAAAATTATTTTTTCTATGAGTTTTATGATGAAATGAAAGATCTATTTACTTTATTAATATTATGGTTCTTAGAAATTATTTAAGATGATGGGTGGTTATGTTATAAACTAAGGATAAGTGTTTCCATTATAGACTAAGGTTATGTAGTTACATTATAAATAGAGGATGGGTGGGTCTATTATATCCCTCCAATGTATTGGGTAATGATTATGTTCTCTAGATAATTATGTAATAAGATGACGATATTAGTTACTCCACTTGTAAGAGTGATTTCAAGAGTGATATGAAGATGATGTCCCAAGTCACCAATATGAATATTATATGCTTGATAATAATTTTTCATGGAAATAATTTGTTCTATGATCTATGTTTTAATGGGTATGATCTCTATTATGTTATGATTATGAAAATCGATTATGTCATCATACCCTTATGCTCATATTATACTCACTGATGACATTAAATATTTAATGCTTATGTTTACCCTTACTAAGCATTTGATCTCACTCTTCTTATGATTCCTTCTCCCCATTTTGTGAAGAAAGGTTTTATGTATGTTATTCCTAAGAAGGTTACTAGGTGTGAAGAACTTAATTAGAGATTGTATAGATGTTTATGAACCAGTTGTTCATTTATCCAAGTTGTTATGTAATATTTTGTCTTAATTATCTAAAACACTAAAAATAAAATGTCCTTTGGTATATAAGTTATCGAACATTTTCTTTTGATGTTGTATGTTTTTTATGGTTTAAATTAGGTCACATTTATTGGTATCAAAGACATAAATGTGAAGATTATGTTTTTATCACCGAATCTAGGAGTGTGGGTTTGGGATGTTATAAAACATCAACCATGACTACCCTCAATCTCTATCCTATCTCTAAACCAATAACTCTGATACTAATCTTTCCCGACCTCCCCCACCTCCATTAGTAACCCTCCTAGGGATGGAATTGAATATGATGATGAACCTCAAATCCCACCTCCAATGGGCTATGGGCTATAGACTAGCATCAAGGGTATGAAAGGAATAAAGTTAGGTGGAATTAACCACGATTGATAAATTTTAAGGATAAGAGAGAAGATCTATAAATAAAAGCTATCACATTGATAATAAATAAATTTTACAAATACATGAATGTGATATCATATAATCCTGAACATATTAAAATACCAAGAAAATGACTAGAAAGTGACCACAAACTCTAACAGTTTCTGAATAACTCTACCAGCTAGTAACACCCAACTCAATCACCGACTAGATACTATAGACCTAAAGAAAGTTTATAATATATATGGGGTGAGAATACAGGTATACTAATTAGGATACTCCCTAAAACATTTATTGAAAATGTTAAAGAAGCATACTAAATCCTAGTAAATAAAAAAAATAAAACCAACTCATTACCTAACTTGTAAAACCATAACTCATTATCACCAAGGCTTTCTCACCAAGTAACACATAGATATAATTCAATGTTATATCAATATTATATTCATAAAAAAGGTAACTTTCCTTCACTTCCACAATAGTTTGTTTCTCTCACACCCCAACACCAAAGTTCATATTCTAGTACCCCTTCTAGAAGTTATGCACCCCCACCCAAGTAACTATATCACAACCATATCTCATCCTTCACCTCATAAACACATATATCAACCACACCCAATCAAATATAAAACTGAGTAAAAATACTAAAATCTATCACAACTATTGTTTTATCATCAAACCTCAAGACACCATAGCCCATTAAAGTAAACCTATGGTAACCACAATCACTATAACCATAATACATACATGTTTTATAACCACGAGCCATTAAATAGTGTACACACATTTATCATAAAACTAAGATCCATCATAACCCTTGTAAACATGTACCATATGCTTAATTATATTACATATTGCATACAACTACACATTTTTTTTTGTATATGAAGGTATAACATGGAAGAGTGAGTATTCATCTATCCATTACTTTTCAAACCTAGATGTTAGGGAAAACACTTGGAACCAAAAAAATTTTGGGCATCATATTTCCAACTTACTCAAGTGAAGAAGAATATGAAATAACAAAATATAATGAATAGAATATTTCACAACCAAACTATGGGAAATAACCTATCCTTAAACTCAACTACAACTAGAATCCCATATGTCTCCTAGTTTCCACCACTAAAGGCAAGGAGAATAGATTCCATATAAGTATATAATCATGAAGATTCACCATCATAAGTCATTTTAATTTAGTAATTATAAATTACCAACCATTCATTAATCAAATTACAAAATTTAGGTCTAATAATTTCATTTCAACACAAAAGAAAATGATTTTAAAATCCACATTTCAATTTTTAGGTTCTAATTCAATGTTCTTAGAGCATCCATTACAACCATCCCATAGTTATTTATATTTAACCATTGCCATCATCAACAACCAAAACCATGAATTCATTCATAATTCATATACCATTCCATAATCCATGCATTCTAGGACTTGACATGAAATAACATAAGGTATATTCCCTCATAGTGCATAAACCAACTATAATGGGAAGTTAAAAATCAAAATAAATAACCATACATAAAATGAGACATTAAAAGGAAAAAATCATGTAAAATTAGAAATCACATCTCTCATCCTGTTTGATCCAACCAATCAACAACCCAACACAATAATTCAGAGCCTATCTCTAAACTTACACCATCCATCCCATTATAAAACTCATCTCAATAATAGGAAATAACCAAGCCCCACTCTAAAAATTTTCATCCATCCCTTGATAATATCCTAACTATAATGAATCTCACATATCAAATCATAGAATGTATCTACCGTTAAAGTGTATATATATTTATATAAAAAAATTATTTTAAGTATAACATAATCAATGGGAAACCAAGGCCATAACACTAAGGTATATAACCCAATAATAAATAAGGATGTGCTCCTATCAACCAAAGGTATTTAATTCAAGAAAACAAACTTTTTCATTACCCTCTTGAGTTAACTAATTCATTATAAAAAAGTTTAAATATCAAGAAACCTAACATATACAACTAATAATAGTTACGATTAAATCATAAACATGATTCAAATGATACTTTCATAATTAGATATTTTAAAGGAAGAATAATAAATTAAATTCATATAAACCCACCATCATTTACATTATCATATTATATTTATGTTATTTAACTAATTTTAAGCATATCATTCATGAAAATGAATAATATGAATCGTATAAATCAATTTCACACTATATAGAAAATATAAAGAGGCATCCAATTATAGTATAAAACACATGAGATCACTGTATCCTATTATATATTTTATTCTTACTTAATTTTATAGATTATTATATTCATTAGTTTTATTAAACCATTTACCAAAAAATATCTAAGGAATATTAATCCCACAAATGAAAAAAAGAGAAGTCATGAATCCCATACATTGACATGAATCTTTTAATGTTATTTGAGCACAAATGAAATAACATGCATATATCTCCAAATCACCTCTCCAATGAGGAACTCATGATTCCTATAGATATCCCACAGTGGATCTACCATTACTCATCAATAGATTTACCATAAAAAATGAAGTAAATAGACATCCAAAACATGGTGAGAGTGAATGGGATATAATGATACAAAATGATAAGAAAAATATCACCTCAGTTCATCATGAAAATATCCCTAGATTTTGAGGTGGAAATCCTAGAAAAAGAGAGATTAATGATTTTGAAATAGGTTCTCAGATCACCTAGGGTCCATAAGATTAGGGAGGAAATTAGAAAAATTATATAGGGGCCATGAATTTATACAAGTTGGTTAAAATATAAGACCATAGATATCCTGATCCCCTCCCTCTAAAGGTTCCCATCTCAGACTGACAAGGAAGGAAGAGAGATAATGACCCATGAGTTCGGCCTTTAGTGGACCCTCAGGTTGGTGACTAGAACTAAGATAAAAAAATATCACATATAGAAGGAATTAACCTTAACAGATGTAGTGGTATCTAGATATATGATACCCATCGCCATTAAACTCCATGACATAAATAAAATAAAAACTAAAGACAATACTATAATGCATGTATAATGTAAAAAAATAAAAAGAGTCCCCAAATAAATACCCAAAAGAAATCCTATAGTAGAGACTCAGTAATTGATCTAATGTTTGGGCTAATAATGTCTAGTACGGTCCCTGTAGTCCTCTTGGAAACCTAAAAAACATTTTTTATATATGTGGGGTGAGAATAAAATGTATACTTAGCATGATAATACCAAGGTATCTCATGCACATGTAAAAGGAGCATACTAATTCACTAATGGAAAAAATAGTATAACCAATATGAACTTAAATAAGTGAACAAACCACCCCATCCTCACCATGAAATTATCACCAAATAATGCATCCAAGCATAGTAACATAATAAGAAGCATATCAATATTGGGTTCCCCGGATGACTTTCCCACTGATTTACCATTCTCACTCCCTAATTTCATACATCCCCATGCTCCCATCACTTTCATAGAAACTCAATGGAACACACCTAGGAAACTATATCATACCAATCACCCCATGTGAAACTAGTAATCACATCCTTCTTGAAGAAACCCAGGTAACCTCATCATTCCAAGCAACCCTCGTGCAACTGGTTATCACATCCACATCCTATTATAACTATTGATAGATATATAGGATAGTTAAGTATTAAAAATATGAAGGAAATAAACCTCATGAAATCCTCCCACCATGAATTACCCCCACTATGAACCACCTCATCAATCTTATCATCCAAACCATAAGTGCACTATGTCTGCAAGCCATCACATCCAGTGTGTAGGAACCTCAATTGGAAGCGATAATGAGGAAGAGGGGGTAGCTAGCCATCCTCACTATCTTGAATGTTGGGAAAACACCCCCAAAACATTTGAATGTTAGTACATAGTGCTTGATGTGGGTGGGATGTTTATAAAAATCACAATAAAAATGTAAGATATAATATTCACACACAATCACAAACTATGTGTTTATAATAAGAGCACCATCACAACTCACAACATCACCACATGCTCTCACAACCTCCACCAAGTTTGCTTACACCTATTAATGCATCACACCATATAATCAATCCAAAACCACAAGGCACACTTCTTCTTTACTTTTCATGTTAATTCATTTCTAGATTTCCAAACTACCAACCACCAACTTTTAATCAAGACCATTCATTTCATGTTTTATAAAAAACCACCTTAACCACACTTCCTATATTGGTTCAAGAGTTCATTATCCATTCTAACCCATGACATTTCAGTTTCATCATTAACATTTCACTCCATCACTACCGACTAACTAACACAAAAATAATGAAACAAAACACAAAAAACCCAATGTTTCCACATTAACATGCCCCAAATTTTAATCACATATCACAAAAACCTCACATCACAACCATTAAACCTTACCCATATCAACAATCCCCATGTATCAACCACTATACAATACAAATAATTTAACCATGTTGTATCCACCACACATCACAACATTAGTTTTCAACAATGGGCTCTCAACATATTCATTTCAACATTTCCAAGGGTATTCTTACACAATTTGAAATTCCATGGGAAATAAATAAATTAGACGGATATACATTATTATCCATTTTAATATGTGGTGAATTAAATCAATCGAGCACAATTAGGTTTACCAATTTTAAATATCCACTAAAATATAACAAAACTCAAAATAAGTAAAATATGGAGAAAACAACAAGCATTCTCAATAATATAAGAAGATCTCAAGAACAAGTCAAACTCATGTGATTCCTATTTCCCCCTTAAAATCCAATTAACTAGTTAATTATATTCATTAAACTGGTGCACACTATCTACCCAAAGGAAGGATAAAGCATGATATTCCCACATGTGAATCTAAATGATGAAATATGAAGGATCACCAACCTCAAATAGAGATTTCCAATTTGTTATGCAAGGTTGTAACAAGAAGAATATGACCACTAAACACCACAATAGAAGGAAACACCTTGACCAAATTTAGAATTTTTGATGCATGATCTCCTGATTCCAAGAGTCAAATCCCAAAGGAGAGGGTGATAGGCCGCCCAAAATCTCTTTGGAGTTTCCCAGGGGTTGAGAGGAAAGACTGGAAGAAGTCAGTGTTCATAGGGGCTTAAAAATTTATAAGCTAACTAGAATAGAACACCATGGCACAACACACTTTATGAAGGAACAGAAGTACTGACATGGTACAAGATTATGATATAAAGGAATGAACCAAATTGTAATGGGGTTGGTCAAAACCATGTCAAAGAAACACAATGAGATCTAATTAACATATTTGATAAATTAAGAAATAGAATATGGTGTAAGACAAGCCACCAAACTGTATAATTCAACTTCAAAACATAAGACTAATCTCCAAACCAACTCCATAGTGAAACTACCTTGAAAAATACAGAACCATAAGAATCCCTCCTTTGGGACTCCGCGCCACATCCCATATCTCTATGCCACAACTATGGTGAAAATATAAGAACCATTGAAACTATACCTCAAGGGATATATACTTCAGGCAACCTCCCCACACCATATGAACTCATATTATGATTCAAAAAAATCCCCCATGACATAAAATCCTTCTTAATTTGAAATATCATCTACAACTCCACCATTCACTACCCAAATCCCTTATAACTTCCCCAAAATACCACTGCCATCTAAATTTTAACAAATAAATGGGTTGAAATGTATGAACCATTATATTAGATACCTCTCAAATGATTCTCATCTTCCAAAATCAAAACCAAACCCAAAAAGGGGAAAGGAAGGGTCTAAACAACCATCCTATGAGATACCTCTCAGGGATCTCATTACAACTGAAACATTACCACCATCTCACACCAACCTAAAACCACCTATTTTCTAAAAAACCATCCACACAACCATTCCAACATCCACACAAACTAATCCAACGCCTACCATATCTATTATACAATACTTTCTCCAAGAATAAAAAGCATGGAAACCCAACCTTCATATCAAGATATTGTTCTCTTTAGATAGAACTGACTCACTCATATAGTTTTAAATATGTCATAATATAACATGTCTTGATTAAGAAGGGGAATTCCCTCTATTCATGTGTTGGAAGATTTAACACACATCATTAGTAAGGGAAAAGGCACATCTCATAGATTCTAAATATTCAATCATCACATCATCAAAGAAAATAAGGCAAGAAAAAACTCTGAACAACTATGGGTATTGGTCACACATCTGTGTCTCACATTCCCATGTACTCTCCTACAAGACACCATGCCTCCATAGTATATGAACCAAAGGGATGGTTCATCCATAAAACACCTTCTTCTAATGATCCTAGTTCCATACTGGTTTATCTATGAATATAATGCCATCCTAAATATCTAACTATCCCTAGCCAATTATGTGGGATTCATCATGAATATATTAATGAATTTAAGATAAGTATAAGACTTTAGGGGTCCTATCTAGCCATGGTGTAAGAACCAACTGATATGAAACCATGCCACCATACTCTAATACTTCAAAAGGCTAGAGTAACCAGGGAGAAAACATTCTCTCCTTCCAAATCTCTAATACCCATGTTGAGGAGAAACCTTTAAGAACATGTGGTCCCCAACCTCGAACTCTAAGGTCTTACTCCTTTGTTCAACATAGTTTTTTTATCTTGAGACACTTTCATCCTCTCAAATACAACATGAACCTTCTCGTTCACAATTTTCACCACTTTGAGACTGAGAAATGATGAATCCCCAACATTGACCTGGAACAATATAGAACCACATGGACTCTTATAAAAATCCTCAAATGTGGCTATACTAATGGATTATTGGTATCTATTTTTATAAGAGAAATCAACCAAAGGTAGTTCTTTTCCCAAGATCCGATAAAGTACAAAATGTATGCACATAATATATACACCAATGTATGGATGGTTAAATTATTCTATCTATATATTTAAGTGTGGAAAGTAGTGTTGAGGCATAATTGTGTGCCAAAATAATGTTGTAATCCTCTCCAAACTCTCTATATAAAATGAGTTCCATAATCTATGACAATAGACCTCTAAACTCTATATATATGAACAAAATCATCCATATACCTCCTTATTAAAACATACATGGAACTATAACGAATCTACCATTTTAACATTTTTAATACTATAATTCAATGTTTATAATCCCACCATAGTGTTATTTAATGATAAATTATCACATTTTTAGGTTTTTGTGTTATCTCGAGCTTAAATGCAAAAATTTCACAATTATGGAATTTTAACAGTTTTCTAAAACTTCTATATTTCGGGCATAAATCTTTCATTATTCATCCAAATTGTTTGATTATTTTGTTAGGTTTCCTATATTTTGGTCTAAATATCTTCCAACTGGGAAAGGCCTTTATTCAAACATATGGAGGCCCAAATAAATCATTCTTTATGGAAAATTGTTTTATCCATCAGAGTTGACCCCACATTCATAATTGAGGAATAAATCAGGATAAACATGTCCAAATGAATTGATTATGGATGTAGATAAAATAGGATTCAATGAGGTGAATCCTTTATGATTTTCAAGTAAAAAACCTCTCATTAAGAATTCTTTTAACGGTTCAAACATGTATAATATGAAATGTATCATCAGGTATAAGTGGTTCTATTTAGTAATTAATTCACACCATCTTAAAAAAGCATCCAAAATGTATGGAATTTTGTGGAGGGACATAAAAAAAAGTCTGGAAAAACTTTTATTAAGGATTGAAAATGTGTATCAACTAGTTTCAATGTCATAATGGCATGGGAATGTGAAGATGGGGAATATGAAGAGGCACATGGATAAAATTAATTTATCTGAGTAAATAAGACATAAATCCTACATCCGGTGGCCAATAGAGATCATATTTTGAGGGTAAACTAAGGAGACATTATGGAATATATTTCCTGAATAAATATGTTAATAATTCATTCATTTAATGTGAAATACACGTGGAAACATTTGGAAGATACTTTTAGAGTGAATTCCTTCACCCCTCTCCCTATAAATATGTATCTCTTCTCCAATTTCAAGGGATATCCATTTTAAGGGGGAAAGTTTGAGTTTTTTTGCTATAATTCTTCTTTATATTTTGAATATATATTATTATAGATTAATTATTCTTCTGTACATTTCTCTTTTCCTCCTATTTCTTTTATTTTATGTGTTTCTCCCCCTGTGCTTCTTTTTAACTCCATGTTTGTGGAGAACTAACCCTCAATGTTGTTTGAAGTGGGAAGTGATGGTATTTGAGTTTATTGAGATTTAATGATTTATCATGTTTTATTCTAATATTTCATTAGTGGTTAAATATATTTTGGTGAGTGGTCTCCCCACTTTCTCTACTATTGATTTCTTTCTCCTTATTTAATCATTTTCCTTCTCATTGATATCTAAGTCATTAAAATGGTGGAGTTTGGATTAGGTGTTGATATAGAAGAGATTAATCTTACATGCAGAGGTATCAGTGTAGGGTAATAACATCTAAATGAGTGAGTTTATATTGAAATGTCTATATCTCTACATTGAGTAAAATATTGAGAAAACATTTTGAATAACAATGATAACACCACCATGAAACCCTGAGAACAAAAACTTTCTTCCAACAACTTTTTCATGTCCTTTAATTATTTTATTTGTTATTTACATGTTAATTTTCATATATATTTTATTTCATGTATTTTTAGAATCACCCCATATATATTAGATAATTTATTTTTATATTAGTTAGATAATAATAGTGACAATAGAAAGACGGTGTGTGTAAGTGGCCTCCTCGAGAGATTGACTCTGGTGTGCATGCTATATTATATACTTAGGTAAATAAAATATTGAACAGGGTCAAATTAATAAAATCAATATCATCAATTGGTGTCATTTCTAAGTAGTCCAAGCACTCACACACACCATTTTCCAAAAAATAAAAAAAATTCAAATATTTCAAAAACTAAAAAAAGAACTTCATTGTATATCTTCTATTTATTCAGCCAATATGGATTTTTATGGTGATTACTATAATTATTGTACTATTGAAAAATTTTATGATGAGACTAGGAAGTAAGAGATATTTAAGATTAAAATGGAATAAAATTCCTTGACGCTTCAATAGAATTTTAAATTTCTTGAAAAAGAAAGCAAGATGGATGCATTGCTGGTTTCTAAAGCTGAAGAAGTTAAATTCCTATGGATTTAATGGAAATAAAGACAATATTAGGTGAATGAAATTAATATTCAACCTACATTTCAAGAAAAAATTGGTGAGTTTGAGAAATACTTGAAGATCCACTTACCTCTTTACCAAATGAATTCCTAGCTGTCCTGCTTAAGGAAAAAGAGTTTGAAGTTGAAAGTTTTGAGGGAGATTTAATTTAAAAGCCTTCTTTTTATTAAAATTTAATTAATTTTGAATTGAAATATAATCTCCCTTATTCTAATTTTTTATATTCTACACCATTAATACAGGCCTTGGATGAATAACATGAAGAAGATATTTGTGTTTAGGAGAAAATGGAGGAGCCAATTGAGTTTTACACTAGTGCAAGTAAGGATGGTTGAACAAAAGAAGAAATCCATGAGGAATCAATTGATTAACCTAGAATATATTATAATCTTTATCCTATTCTACTAATTTTACCACCAGTGGACACAAATCCTTTAGATGAACAAAACAGGGAGCACACCTATATTCTTTCCCCCCCTCTTGATCTAAAATTTTATTTTTCACCTCTTTTGGGGGTTGGAGACATTTTTCATTTATTTGGGGGTTCTCACTCCTATCATTTACTGACAGATTTTTGGAGAAATAAAATTTGGTGGTTTCCAATAAATAAACCACATCCACCTTTGGATTGGGGTTAAACCACTTCAACTTCCTGACCAGGGGAAGTAAAATCTTGGAACCCACATGGGGGTCCAAACCATGTTCTATCCTCTTTTCCCTTCTTCTTTATTTTTCTTTATTTTTATTATTTTTTTCTTTATTTCAATATTTAAAGGTTATGTGTAAGTTTCTAGGATATTAACTTATGTCTTATATTATAAAATAATTTCATGTTGCATATTTCCTTCTCTTTAGTTTTTTCCCTTATATTTTTTTTGTTGAGCTGAAATGAGGGGTAGTTGAATCTAAGTGTGGGGGGAAGATCAACCTGATAGTTATCTTTTTATTTTATTTTTCATATTTTCAGTATTATTTATCTTCAATTAATATTATTATCATTTTTTACACATCATTTTTTTTAGAAAATTAACATGGTTTAAAAAAATGGATTTTAAATGATTGTTGATGTGAAAACCTTTTTCCTTGAATTTAATTTTCAATATTTTTTATGAGTTTGAATAATTTCTGAAATAAATGCCCATGAAAAATTGGATCAAAATATTTTTCCTATCCTATGAGATATTCTATACAATTTTTAAATATTCTTTTTAATACCCACACTTTCTTAAGAGAAACTTGGATTTTGAGTGAGAACCAAAATTTGTGATTTTTCTCTTTCAAACCTTTGGATTTCATGGAATTTTTTTGATAAGATTGAGGCACTACTTTGGATATCCACATATTAACATAATAACTACCCTTAAATCTATCATTTTTTATCCCTTATATTCCATGAATTTCCTTTTAGGTTTAATCCACATTACAAGCCGGTTTTTCCTTACCCACCAGCACTCCTAGTATTTTTGTATGGATATTTTAAGTTTGAGTATGGGGGAAGGGAATTTAATGTGCATTATTTGGGATTTTTTTTATTTTTGGGTGATTTGATGTGTTTTTAAACATTTTGGGTAGTGGATAATGATAGAACTGGGCTTGAGTCATCATTTCATTATGATTCATTTGTTTCATCCGATTCTCCTTCAAAAAAGAAAAAAATGAAAAAATAGAGATTCACTTGAATCCCTCATTGTACATTCTTTTATGAATCATGTCCCTCTAAAAAATCAAGGTCATTAATTTTCATTCATTCATTGTATTAAATTTTTATCTCATCCTCCATGAAAAAAATATATATAAAAAAGAGAAAATAAAGCCATGCCTTTTTGGAGATTTACCAAAAAAAGAAAAAAGGGAGAAATTGGATGATATTATTCATTATAATAATTGTTTGGATTATTTACCATGTCATAAAAAGTAGGAGGTTTTGTGTTTCACATTTTTAATGGGATTTGAGTGAGGTTCATCCTGTGTTTTCACTTAATTATTCATGCATTATACTAAAGAGTCAAATATCCTCTTTTTGGCCTTAAATTTTTTCAATAATTTTACCACCAAACCTAATCAACAAAATTTACCTTGAAAAAGTACCCATGATTTAATTAATTATCATGTTTTATTCTATGGAGAAATTATAATTGTCACAAAACTATGGTGATACATACAACTTCCAAGTATGAGCATAACTCCAGATTCAATTTATCTTGAGAGAAGAGTGACATAAAATTCAATGTGAGGAAGGTTGTGATTGTGCCAGGGATGAATTTTTGAGGTTGAAAAAAATTTAAATTTGATTAATGAAAATGATATGTATTTTTTTTCATATAATATACATGATAAAATTCAATTTTGGAAAATATCATTGATGTTTTCTCATTTTTGATTGTGTGGATTATGATTTGAATATATGATGAATGCCCAAGAGTGCAATGGTTAAGTATGGGGAAGTGATTAAACTACCATTTTCACATTTTAATACTATAATTCAATGTTTATAATCCCAAAATAGTGTTATTTAATAGTAAATTGTCACATTTTAAGGTTTTTGTGTTATTTTGAGATTAAATGAAAAAATTGTACAATTCTGGAATTTTAACAGTTTTCCAACACTTCTGTATTTAGTCCATAATATTTCATTATTCATACAAATCATGTGATTTTTTAGGGTTTCTATATTTTTGGGATAAATATATTACAACCAGTCCAGGCCTTTATTTGAACATATGGAGACCTAAATAAATCATTCTTTGTGGAAAGTTTTTCTGTCTAGTAGAGTGGACCCCACATATGTAGTTGAGGTATAAATCAGGATAAATGTATCCAAATGAATTTATTATAGATGTATATGAATTAATATTCAATGAGGTGTGTCCTTTATGTGTTTCAAGTCAAAATACTCTCATTAAGGCATTCTTTGAATGGTTCAAACTCATGGAACATGAAAGCTCTCATCAGAAAGAAACAATTCCATTTAGTAATTAATTCATAACATCTGAAAAAAGCATCCAAAATGTATTAAATTTTGTGTAGGTATGAAAAATAAAGTATATAACAACTTTTATTAAGTATGGAATGTGTGATTCGACCTGTTTCAAGGTCACAATGTCATGGGAATGTGAAGATGTGGAATATGACGAGGCACATGAACATAATTAATTTCTAAGAGTAAATCAGTTATAAATCCTACATATGGTGCCCAATAATGATAAAAGTTTTATGGTGAACTAAGGATAAATTAAGGAAAAAATTTTATGAATAAAAATATTACAAATTCTTCTATTTAATGTGACATAAATTCAAAAACATTTGGAGTATACTTTTGGAGAGAATTCCTTTACCCCTTCTCCCTATAAATATGAATCTCTTCTCCCATTTCAAGGTATATGTATTTAAAGAGGTATAGTTTGAGTTTTGTTTTTTTAATTTTTCTTTATATTTTGAATATATATTAGTGAATATTGATTATTCTTCTGTGCATTTCTATTCTCCTCCCATTTCTTTTATTTTATGTGTTTCTCCACCCGTGCTTCTTTTTAACTCCATGTTTGTAGAGAACCAACCCTCACTATTATTTTAGGGGGGAAGTGATGGTATCTGAGTTTATTGAGATTTAATGATTTATCATGTTTTATTATAATATTTTAGTAGTGTTTAAATTTATTGTATTGATCGGTCTCCCCACTTTCTCTATTATTGATTTCTTCCTCCTCATTTAAAAATTTTCCTTCTCGTTGATATCTAAGTCATTCAAACGGAGGAGTTTGTATTAGGTGTTGATGTGGAAGAGATTACTACTACATGAATATGTATAGATTTATGGTAATACCATACAAATTATAGGGTGTATAGTGAATGTTCTTGATCTATACATCGAGTAAAATAATGAGAAAATATTTTGAATAACAATGATAAAACAACCATGAAACCCTGAGAACATCAGCTTTCTTCCACTAACTTCTTTGTGTACTTTCATTATTTTCTTTGTGATTTTCATTTTAATTTTTATATATATTATATTTAATATATTTTAAAAATCAACCCACATATATATTAGATAAGTTAGTTTTATATTAATTAGATAATATTAGTGACATTAGAAAGACGGTGTGTGTAAGTGGCCTCCTCGAGATATCGACCCTAGTGTGCACGCTATATTGCATACTTAGGTAAATAAAATATTTACTAGGGTCAAATGACTAAAAACCATATAATAAAACTCAACTCCTTAATTTCTAGTAAGTGAGTTAACTTCTTCATCTGATCCATGATTACCTAGATAACATAATATTATCCCAGATCTCATAGTAATCAGGTGATGAAGACCATTGAGATGCCATCCCACTTCAACTCAAGAACATTCAAGGGATGAAAAAAACCATTAGGAACATGATGCTATAATTTAACCTAAAATAATACCATACATAAATCTATAAAATCTTATACTACCCATTTCACCTGAGGCCACTAAAAATTCATTTTCAAACCATGACATCTTAGAAAATCTTGGGTGTACTACTAAAGGTGAGTTACAAAATTCATGAAGTACTCCTTCATGAATCACCATCAGGATGAAAAACCTCCCCTAAAACGAAATCCAATTTTTACTATCCTATTACCATCCCTCGGGGTATCACCATATCTAAAATGGTCAAGTGTCACTTCCACCTATGAGTCTCCCAACCAAGACTCCTCCACCTGTTACATCAGAGAAGACTAAAACATCATATGAAATAATTGAACTTCTTCATCAACCACTTTTTCATCCAATTAGTGATATACCAACTCCTCTATCACCCTATAATAAGATTATTGATCTTGAATGAAATTCCTCCATGAATCCATGCTTAGTGTGTTATCCATGAGAGAAGATATACTTTAAGATCTTCTGATTGGTAAAGACTATAAAGCATTCTTCGGTGAGGTAATGTCACCAAAAATTCAGTACAAAAAAACCTCTAATAGTTATATATTATGGGTAGAATATTTATAATCATAGGGATATAACTGCCTAGACCCATAATAGATCACTGCCTTAGTATGTAACAAGACACATCCAAAGCTCAGATAGGAAGAATCACATAATACTTCAAACATCACCCTTTATTCTAGAAAATGAAGCACCAGAGCACTGATAAACATTCCCTTTAGGTATTCAAACACTGTATGAAATTTATGAGTCTTGATAAAATCCTAATATCTTCTAGCTAGAGATATCAATAGGTCTACAATCTATGAGAAATCAGATATGAACCTTTGGTAATAGCTTGCGATATCATGGAAATTGTGAACCCCTATAACGTTCTTGGGTTATTCCCAAGAAATAATTATGTTGATATTTGATTGGTCCATTACTACACCCTACCTTGACACCAAATTACAATGAAAATTCACCTCCCAAGTCCAAAACTTTCACTTGGGAAACTTTCCATAGATCTAGTAGAATCAAAGGACCTGTAAGAAAGCTTTGAGATAGTCAACATGATCATCCTTTTACTTTTATTAGATCAAGATTTTATTGATGAACACAACTATAAACTAGTCCAAGAACCCATGGAATACAATGTTCATGATCCCCATGAAAACAGATGGTGAATTTTTAAACCAAATGGAATAATCAAAAACTTAAAGTGCCCATACCTACACTAGATTTAGCCATAGATAGTTTATATATAGCCTTATACCACCATCTACCTTTTTGGAGAATAACACTAGAGCACACCATGGAGACACACTGAGATGGATGAAACCTTTCTACATTAGATCACCCAGCTGGATCCTCAACCCTTACAACTCATAGGTCACCATTAGATTGGGGGCCATTGAAATCATAGAGACACTTGATTGTAAATATATTATAATGTCAACATCACATTGAGGGTGTAGTGTCACAACCTCCTTGTGGAAAACATCTGGAGACTCCTTGAAAACTCTTGGAGAATCCCCCATCCAATCACCCACTGATTTCACCAAAAATTCTATTATAAAGTAAATAATGGGCTCTACATGTATACCGTCTATCTAATAACTATTTCTCTAATGAAAACTACATTTTTAACATCAATATATGAGAACACAAACTTCCCTTAGATGTAATTGATAACTATATGAAATAAATACAACTAATTGGTGTTCAGGATGGAATCGTACGACTATATATTTAGTAAGAAAAGATCCTTATATAATTGATGATTCCCCATCATCAGTCTACACCCCCGAAAAATATCAAACAATCCAATATATCCTATGATTGGTGTATTCAACACCAAGGTCATGATAATTCTCTATATGTCCACTCCCAATGCTCGGACTAAGGACGATGAACCAAATGAGTGAGAGGTTATTGAATCAAACAATTCCAAAATAATGGTAGATGATAATATAATCATACGCCTAATGATACCTAGACCCTATTGTGTTGGTACCTCCATAGAATGAAACTGTGCAAGCCTTGATACCCTACCTCACTACTGATGGCCACCACCATAGCCATTCTTAGTTTGGGGTCCTTGAAAGTGAGGAACATTTTGAGGTCATCCACTTCCTACCCCAACTCCTCTCAGTGGAGTATATGACAACTTCCCATACTATTGAAATTTCCTTGATGGTGACTACTGTTGAGGATAACATTGAACTTGACCACCACAACTATAATGAGCTCTAATAAACACCAGACATTGATGTTAGAAATGAACAAAAACCCATATATGTAGTACATTGGTTAAAAGCCCCTGGGAAAAGCACAGAAGCTGCTGGCCCCAGAAGGTGAGTAATAAACCTACTGTGGTCGACTCCCCATTGGTCAGAACCTCAAAGTCCCTAAAACCTAAGATCTTATACTAGAAAATATTACCCTCTAGAAACCACGATAGTTCCCCTATCATGGAACCCTCCATGAAAGTGAATACACTTGCTCACCTCTTCCTTATTCTAAACCTCCATACCATTTGACAATGTAAAAAGAGTAACTGCATACTGGATAGAAGGACAAAGTGCCTCCTTAAGGCACTATATATGAGATGCCTCATTAGGTAAAATATAGAGGGAGAAATAAAAATGAACCTTGAACTTGATCCCAACCTCCCACATAGATATAATTCACTATTGGAGAGAAAGAATCTCCTACCTCTTCATTTCTTTTATGGTTGATGATAGGAAATCCACTCGAAAATCATTATGGAAGTCTTACCAAGAATAATCCTCCTCCTCCCACTACCCAAGGCATAATAACCACTATTGATGCATTGTACCTCTTATTACACTGACTGATAATGGAACCTAGTACTTTACCTAAGCATGAATCAAACCAAAAGTGATCTAAAGTTCCTCCAAAAATCACTCTATATCCATATAAAATATATTTCCCTTAAAATTTTCTAGATATTTCCACTAAAAGGAACATAACATCCACTAATATTTACCATCATCCTTATCCAGATCTACCCTCTTACGGTCAACTGGATTAGCCTTTTGAACCTCACCAAACCAAGACACACGTGAATAACATCTAAGATCCATAAATAAAAAAATTAAACAAGGATTTTCTAATATTTTTAGTAATAATTTTATTAATGTTCATTAAATTAATTCATTTTAAATTCCCAAGTCCACCCAAATTAGATAAGAATACAAATAATCACGATACATTTACCTCTCCTAGGTCTCTACCCTGTAACTGACAACACCTCAATTTTTCATTTGATAGGCTTATAGTCATAACATAGGATCACATGGGGCCCTAAAATATAATTTCATAGCCATTATCCCTAGAATAAGTCATGCACTAAGATCAATTGAAAATGTTTCCCTACCAACCCATGAAATCCTCACTATGTATAACTTGAAAATCTATCCCATATCTCAATATAACCCTCTGATACCACTTTATCACATCCCTTCCCTCTAAAGAAACCCCTCCTAGGTAAAAAATTAAGGAATATGCCCCTAATTTATGACTTTAGTAGGCCCCCAAATTAGTAACTAGCATCGAGGGTATAAAAAACTCACATATAGAAGGAATTACCCTCAATATATAGATTTGTATTAGGAGATATTATACCCATAACCAAACTTCTCCATGACATAAATAAAAGGAAAACCAAACAATATCCCATAATTCACGTGTAAAGTAAAAAAATATAAAGATTCTACCAATAAATACCTAAAAGAAATCTGAAGGCAGTGACTCAACAACATCTCCAAAGTCTGGGCTACTAATGTCCAACACAGTCCCTGTAGTCTTACTGGAAACCTGAAAAAAAATTATATATACATGGGGTGAGCATAACAAGTATACTAAATAGGATCATACCCAAGGTATCTTATGCACATGTGAAAATAGCATACTAATGCACCAGTAGACAAATAGTAGAATCAACACACACCTAAATAGGTCAACTAAAATGACCCATCCTCACTATTACATACTCAACAAATAACTCATACAATTATAGTAACATAATAAGAATAATATAGATAAATGGTACCCCAGAACAATTTCCCAACAATTTTTCTCTTTCACACCCCAACATCATACATAATCATGCTACCATCAATTATATAGAAACCTAACCAAAGACACTTTGGAAATTATATTGTACCAAGTACCCCACATGCAACTATTCATCAAATCCACATCCTCTCACAACCACATCTATATATTTGGGATAGTAAGGTATAATGAACATGAATGACATCAAACTCATTACCCCTACCACCATGCATGACCCAAATATGAACCACCTTATTAATCTCATCAACACAACCATAAGTGCACTATGTTTGTAAGCCATCACAAACTATTCATAGTAACCTCACTTGGAAGAGAGAGTGGGGAAGAGGTGGTAGCAAACCATCCATCCTCACCATCTTAGATATCAAGAAAACAATCCCCAAACATTTTGGCACCGAAATATTTTTTTTATGTGGGTGGGGAATGTATAGAAATAATAATGAAAATATAATACATAATAGTCACACATAATCCCAACTTATGGGTTTATAACAAGAGTACCATCATAACTCATAACATCACCATAGGGTATCACAATGTTTGTTCCATTCACTGATACCTCTAAATGCATTAAAAAAACAAGAAATCCACAAACACAAGCCACATTACTTATTTTATTTTCAAGTTAAGTAATTTCTACATCTTCCAATTACCAACCATCACCATTTTATTAATCAAATTCATTTCAATTTTAACAAAAACCACCTTAACAACACTTCCCATTTTAGTTAAAGAGTTCATTAGCCATTCAACCCATGCCATTTTAGTTTCATCATTAAAAATTCATTCCATCACTACATAGAAACTAACAAAAAAACAACAAAACACAACCCCTTATTTACACATCAACAAGATTAACATTTCAACCACATATCGCAACCACCTTTCATCACAACCATCTTCCTCATATCAACAAGAAATATGTCTCAACCACTACACAAAAAAGATAATTTCACAAAATCAAAACCACCATACATAAAAACTTTAGTTTTCAAAAAAGGTATCTCATCATATATATTTCAACATTGATAAGGTTATTCTCATAGAATTATAAATTAAATGGAAAAAAATTTATTATTAAGATATATATTCTTTTCCATTTTTATATTTCGGGAGTCAAATAAACCAAGCATAACTAGGTTTACCAATTTTCAATAGCAAAAAGAACATAAAAAACACATGTAAAAGCTAGATAAAACAACAAGCATGCTCAATAATATAGTAAAATCTCAAGAACAAGTAAAAATCAGGTGATCCCTCCCTTCCCTTTATAATTCAATTAAACAATAAATTATATTCCTTATGTCAGTACATACTATCTACCTAAAGGAATGAAAAAGCATTATATTACCATATATGCATCTAAAGAAGGAAAGAATAAGGATCCCCAACCTCAAACCAATATTTTCAATTTATAGTAAAAGATTGGAACAAGATGAAGATGAACACCAAGAACTATAATGAAAGGAAACACCTTGATCAACCTTAGAATTTCTGATGCTTGATCTTGATATTCCAAGAGTAAAATTCCATAAGGATAGGGTAAAAATACTCCAAAAATCTCCTAAGAAACACCCAAGGGTTGAGAGAAAATACTAGAAGAAGGTAGCATTCATAGGGGCTTTGGAATTTATAGGCTAATAGAAAAATAGAAGACCATGGAACAACACACTTCATTATAAAAAAAATGTAATGACATATATCCATATTATGATATAAAATATGGGACCAATCTGTAGTGGGGATGGTCAATGAAACATCCAAGAAACATTTTGAGTTCTATACCATAGATCTGATAAACCAGGAAAAGGACTATGGTGCAAGGAAATCCACCACACCGCATAATTAAATATCTAAAAAGAAGGCTATGCTGTAACTCAACTTCATGGTGAAGCTACCCTAAAAAATATAGAACCATAAGAATCCCTCCTTTGGGACTCCACACTACAACCCATATCTACATTCTTCAACTATGTTGAAAATGGTAGAACCATAAAAACTCTACCTCTAAGGATCTATACCACAACCAACCTCTCCATGCCATAAGCACTCATTTTATGGTGCAACACTTTCCCCACACTACAAAATCCTTCTCCAATTTAAATTTCAGCTACAACTCCACCACCCACTCCCCAAATCTCTTGGGATTTACCCCAAACACCACCACCACCAAATTTTTTACAAACAGATCATATTTTCTAGATCATTACAACAACAAAACCACCTTGAAACTACCATAATAGGAAATGTTTTCACCAAAACTACGATTTAGTAAAAAAGGATATTCCACAATAGGTCTTGGTAAAACCTCTCTCTAAAATATATGGTGAAATCCCCTTAGTATCTCCCCTTGATCCTATAAACCTAGGGTAACAACATGGACCAACCCTAATCTCATGTCGTAGTGACCCTTCATAAGGCAGAGAGAAAGAAAACCGATCATTAGGGCTCCAGGGTGAAACATACTCCCTAATCCACAACAACCCCTCAGGTGGTAGAGAGAAGAGCCCGACCACCTAAGCTCCACAATATAGCCCTATGAACTATGTTGTATCCTCTTCTATATGGGAAGAGACACCAAAACCCTCATCCCAATCCTATATACTACAATTATTATGCCTACATAATGGGATCAACTATATAACTACACAATACTACAATTTAAAGTACCACACTGCAATCCCAATCTTTTAGCTGAATTTCTAGATCAAACAATAATTATACTACTATATCTCTCCCTAGACACCTCCAACAAGCTAAAAACAAAAAGGAAGGGACTGACAAAAATAGATCCCTTAAAAAATATATCCTAATTTATTTTAAAATATTTTATTATAAGTTATTTGATTATTTTGTAAATTAAAATTTTATTCAATAGTGTTTTGTTAGGGACCTCTAGATGATGCGGCTCTACTAGTGAAATTGGATTTTCCTAGTGTACAATTTCTTACATTTCTATAATTTTTCTAAATTTGTTTTTCTTAAAGTTATTTGTTAAAACATTATAGTAAAATGGGGTTGGTCCTTAGTTGGTTTGGTTTGTAAAATTTCGGAATCTATAAAATTGACTTCATATGGGTTGGTAAAATTTATTTTAATTTTAATTATATCCATCATTTTAATCTTGATTAAAGTATTGATTTTTTTATTAAGATAATTTGAGTTATAGTAAGCCCATTGATTATTTGGTGGTAATTTTTTTGTATTTTTGAATTAATTTTTTTAAAAGTCAGTATTAGAGTTATATTTTTTTTGAAAATTGTTTATTTATAGGTTGGTTAATTTTTTTAAAAGGTTGGTTGGTTGGTTGAAAATAAATTTTATTGTTAAAAGAATATTTTATAGATTCATAAACAAAAATGATATCTTATTTTTCAATGAATTTAGCATGATATTTTTTAAAATAATTAAATGAATCATTAGGGTGGTCATTTGATGAAAAAATATATCACAAATGACATAGATATGAGGATGTAATGATGGTTAAAGAAGATAGAAAGGGGTTTGTGAAGGATTTAATGGTGGATGTGACTGGAATTATGATACATAATGGGATGTATGGATGGATGAAAATTGGGATGTTGGAATTGATGAAATCATTGAAGGTGAGAAACTAGGTAGTATACATAAAACTAAACTGGAATAAGACAAATATTCCATTGAATGATATCTAATCATAGATATTAATTCAGTCATCCATTCTTTATCAAATTTATTTGTCCCACTAATTAAAGTTTCACTCATTTCTCAAATGTAACATGATATAACCCTAGTGATAAACTATTATGAGTCAGAAGCTATTGTTTTGATGAGTGATTTAGTATTAGGATGGGTTTTTTCAAAAAGGAAACCATCGTTAATATCATCAATCATTACCCTTATATGGATTACAACCCCTCATAATTTTTTATTGAGTATATGTTTAGGAATTTGATTATTAGGCCCTAAAGGTATAATTTTGTTGAATCATTCCCAACAATAATAAATAGTTTGTTCATGAAATTATCAAATTCCACTGAATTAATTAATTGAATTGATTTTTATAGGATCTAGGAAGTATTTTTACATGAATTATTTATGGATATCAGCCCAACACGTGACTGAACTAGGGGTTATATAATAGAGAAATGTTTTTTTCAGAGCTTTTAAAATAAAATTAAAAATATCTATGCTTGAATTGATCCTCATCCATGCTATGTGGTTTCATTATAGAAAAAAACACATGTAATTGCTTCAATTTAATGTGTGTGTAATCCCCAATTATCCCATAAAATTTAAAATGAAGTTGAATCATTAAAGGTTTAATATCAAAGCTTATATTAAATTTTTTACATTAAATCACAAGAGTTTGGTTATAAAAATTAAGAGAATCAAACTCCTTGACTTTTTTCTCTATATTGGGATTATATGTTTCAATGTTTTTGATTTTTTTTGCGATTTTTCTTTCTCCTTCATGGTTTTCCCCTAATGTTGGTGTCTACTCTTTCAATTTTAGAATTAAATATTTTTATATCAATAGAGGACTTACTTATAATCATAAAAATACGCATTTCTTGCAGCTATTAGTTTCAAAAACATTTATTTCAGCACTAAACTCAGCACACAAAAGAGTTAAATAATAGATATAGTAAGAAAAAAAACAACAAAAATTATCAAATTTACACATTCAAGAAAAATATTAACTCAATTAAAAATAAAATATAATGAAAAGACATTAGGTTACAACATCAGTAATTAGAAAATAACCAGAACTTAGAAAATTAAGCAGTCTTCAACTCCTATCAATGAATATTCATTAATATTTTAAAGATTTTTTATATTAAGAATTTTGAAAATAGAAAAGTTATCTTTTTTCATATAAGATACATAACTATTTTCATATTTTATTATTTTTTAAATACAACTACTAAAAAATTTAGAGTATTTAGTTTATGATTTTTATTCAAATTTCTATTTTTTTATATTTTTCTTCTTTATGTTTTTTATGATTTATGATTTTTTAATTTTTATAAAAGTAATTTATTATATATTTTTTAAAAATATTATTTTTTAATTTATGTTTTATTATATTCTTCTATTTTCTATTATTTATTATTTTTTCTACAATGTTTTTGAAATTTTTTTTACCTTTACAAGTAATAGTTCCAAAATTTGGTGTGTGGAAAATGTGTCACATTAATTACATACTCATATTTTTTGCATCAGCCTCACTAATACATTTTAGTGGGTGACATCAATTCATTCTATCTAAAAAGGTGTGATTATGTTAACTTTTCCAAAATTTTATGTGAAAGTGGTTTTTATAATATGATGCATAAAGGTTGAGGTGTTTGAATTGAAATAAAATTAAATTTACAATCCAAAAGAGCATAGATTTTAAGTTTAATAATATTCTTAGAAACTGAATATCATGTTTAATACTCAGTCTTTTATATCCTTTTTAATGATAAAATTTAAAATGAAATGTAAAAGAACTCACCATTTATCTCTATAATCAATCTTTGATAGCGAATTAATGAAATTATGATCATATCTTACAAAATTTTCAAGACTCAAGGGATATGAACTATTAAAATCATATGAAAATTCTAGAGTTCAATCATTAAAATTAAGAATTTTCATTTATTTAAAAATAATAAACATTAATTATAGATTCTAGAAATTATTATGAAATCAGATAATTAAAAATATTATCTAAAATCAATGAAGTAATTAAAAATATGAAACAAAGACTTTTAGTGATCTATCTAAAGAAATTAAACATCTAAATTGGAATTAAATATTTAATTATAGATATATGTTTTGTATTATAACATATATTGGAATGCTTGAAAAATAATGACTTACAACTACTGTCCGTTGGCACTCTACTAAAATAATACATGAGAGGATATAGAAGTTGGAGAAGAAACTATTCTACATGTAATGAAATACTACTATATAATAAATTAACAATAGAAGAATTTCCTATCTTAACTATTGTCTAATATCCCTATAAAAAGTATGCACTCATCCAAAAGACTCCTCTATAATCTATTTTTTATAGTACTTACTGTAATAAAAATAGAATTTAGTGGTAAATTTTAGTGAAAGTTTTCAATACTATCACTAAATGTTTTGTTTTTATTTTATTATCAGTGGTCAAAATAATTAAAAAATATCATTTTTTTAATTATTTTTATTAGTGTTTTTAATAGTAGTTAAAGTCATCACTAAATTTAAATTTTAGTTTTTGTAAAATTTTATTTAGTAGTTTCTAAAACCAACATTAAATGTGAAATTTCAAAAAAAGTAGTTGTTTTTATAAAACCACGCAAAAAATAATAATACTTAATACTTAATAATAATAATAATTAAAATTGTAATGAAATGATCCCTTGGGAAGTAAGACATGTGGTACCTATATTTTTTACATCTTTTTCTCAGTGGTAGCTGACCCAGGTTGGAATACCACCAGATTTAGTCATTATTCAGATTATGAAAAGGTTATTTAAAGTCATTGACTAACTAGGAATATTCCATACACCCTTGTTCAATCATCTTACCTTTGGATAATGGGTTTTAATTATTCCCATGTTTCCAATGATTTATAACATTTCTCATCTCCCCAACTGAATTACAAAATTTCTCAAGAGGCCTATGCACCTCCACTATTTTTTAGCAAGGACCTCAGGATCATCTCCTCCCTTTCTGGAACCATCACCTCCACCCATTCCTGATTCCCAGAGTCTTCTAGAGTATTTTTGGTGAATCCCCATTCATTCCCCTTTAACGAATCCCTTTATTCCCCTCTGACTTATCCCTCCTCATCATTATAAGCCATCCATTATATCCTCCTCTCATCTCTCATGTTGGAATATATCTATGGCCACTCGATCATCTACATAGATTTCTCCAACTTCACCTACACCGTGGATCAATATAAGTGGTTTCTTGTGGATATATTTTAAAATTATGGTGCACTTATGGAATTCTTAAAGTAAATCAAGGAACCTAAGATCCTGGAATCTCTGGTGTACATCACTATTTTGAGTTTTCATTGAGGACTTTGTCTTTTCTTGGTTGATGGAGGGTCAGACATGTGGGAGGTGGTTGATCCTCTAATACTGCTGGTCAATGTATGTTCATGAAGTTAAGGACTGTAATTTTGTGGCGGTGTAGATCTAACATACTTGGATGCCTCTTACATTACATAAACCAACGACCCTCCATAGAATTAGGGAATCACTGAGAAACTTTCTATGTATGTTTGAAGGGACCTTGAGGATGCAACACACTATGGAAGCTCATACCTATATCCATATAGATCTATATCTCCCCTTTTTGAACCATAATATCTTTCTAGTTGAATCCTCTATATCAATTTCACATCATCTTTTCTTTGATTCCCACATCATTTTTTTTCTCATATTGTTTTCTTTAGGGGGTCCACTCTTTCCCTTCTATAATAGGAGCCTCTAGGTTTGGGGGTTAGGCATGGTTCTAGTTTTCTATGGATGTGTCTACTATATTTTTGTGAGGAATCTCTCCCTATCCCTCATGTAAATCTAATAAAGGAGTCAAATCTTATCACCTCCACACTCTTTACTCATTTTTATCCCCTCCTATTAGCTTACAACTAGTTTCTTATCTTCCTAAAAATGGATCCTCCCACGATGAATGTGGATTTTCTAGCACTAAACATGAATGTAGATCACTGGAGGTGATCTATATAAACTTGAAATGGAAATAGACTGCTTTTTTATTTCTCAAACTCAGAATGAAACATTCAACACATAACATGCCCAATTTATAAGGATACCAACGCAAAAAAAAAAAACAATGAAAACCAAACACAAATAAAAGTCCATATTTTGGGGCAGTAGGTTCCTCCTAAGTCTCCAGTGAAAAAAATGATGAAGCATCCTTTTTTAAAGTTTTACATACTTCATTGTAGCAATGGATGATTTTTGTTGAGAAAAAAACAAGTTTATTTTCTAACACCAAGTTTGGGAGCCTCATGTAACTCTTTAAGGGGATGCATCATTCCTTATTTACCTTACCTCCTCCTAGGTATCTTCTCCTGACACCCCTTTCCTTTAGCCCCTCCCCCTCCCTTGATATCACCCCTAAATTTCCTCTAATCAGTTTTAAGTATTATCTATTGATGATGGCACCCCCATGCATGATTTGTTGCCTAGGTTCCACAAATCTTGGATGATTCCCTCCATAGTCTTGGAGTGAAGGTTGACCAGATCAACATAAAAATAAATAGCCACCACCCATCTAGTTATTATTAGTAACCCTTCTAAAAAATTCCCACATATACTCTCCTTATCATCCCTAATGACCTCCTTGATGATTTGAAATTCAAGATCCATTGGTTCCATGAAAAAACATGATTTTATAATAAATGATATTAAAAACAATATCCTTTATCTTATAGCCATTGTAGAACCCAAACATGATACTGACCAGTTTTCAAGGTAGGTGTGAATTCCCAACTGCATGTGTGGATCTCCAATGAACATTCACATATGAATCTTTGTAAAAAAATCCTGATAGTAAATATTATTATCTCATATTCCTAGTTTTAATAGTGTAGGTATGGAATTATTCATGTACCATTTATCATTTGATCATGTATACTAAGTGTGATATTCAGGAAAGATTAAACATTTAGTGAGATTTAATATCCTTCGATACAAGTGATAACAAATGGTTTTTGGAATCTAAAATCAACTCTATCCTTATAACATTAGAGAAAAAAGGAGGTAACATTTTTTAGGAAGGTATAAGATTTTATGTCTTGCCTATCAATATAAAACCTACTTGATATAGAATATTATATTCACTAATTTAATTGGTGCAATAAAAAATGATCTAGATAGAGGGTATAGTGTAGGTTGGATATGTGTCTAGAAAATATTTGAAGAATATCCTCCTTACCCTCTACTTTGTTTTCTCATATAACCTGAGTGGTATCAAACCACCCCCACTCTTGATCAAATTGGATAGTTCTAATTGGGTCACTTGATGTTTATAATTCTTGAAATAGTGGTTTGAAAATTGTGATTTCATGCTACTCTTCTAAACATCATGGTTGAAATAAATTTATAAAATCTCTTGGATCAATATTCTAGGGAATATTAGGCATTTAAAATGGGAGATTTTGACATGGGTGGATATGCATCCAAACAATTAAAATAATATGAATCTTAATAAGTAGAAGATCAATTTTATTCTAGTCCAAACTTCAATTTCATTAGGACGATGACATGGAAACATCCTTGGCTTGAAAATGTAAAATCATAAAAGGAAGATTGGAATAGGAGGAATGGAAGTCTAGGAAAAAATAATGGGATATTAATCTAAGAAAAGTGGATAAGAACACCACTTATTTACATACATAAATAAAAGAGTGGAAGTTCATGTTGAAGAATAATTTTAAAATGGAGGTTGGAACCATCATCAGTGATGTGAAATTCATAGGTCCAATGGTTATCACTCATTTAGATAGACTTATTATGAACTCTTGGTAAGACCATTAATACCATCATTGTTTAATTTAATAATACCCATCCTTACTTAATAGTGTTCCTCATTACATTGATGATAATCAGAACCACACCATTGAGGCCATTCCACACGAGGAAAATAATAAAATAGTTATACACGACCTTTTTGGAACGTTCTCTAGGTCCTAATGGTATCTTGGTATCCTTTAATGTTTTTATTTATAAGTTATTAAGTATAAGCTTATGTTAATGTTCTAGGATACTTCAATGGATACACTCCCTAGAGTCACTAGTGTAACCACCCTATTTTTAATTCCCAAGGTTCCCCCACCCAACTTCTTCAAACACAAGGGTTTAATTATTATGTGAAACTCCTCATATAAGATCAATGGAAAAATTAAAAATGAAAGAGTAACTCAGTATCTCCCCCCTTAATCTTGAAGGAACAACATATTTTTTTCAAGGGTAGGATCATCTATGGTGCTATTACTTTTCCCCAAGAGTCAATGGAAGAATTTAACTAGAAAATGGTAGGGACAAACATCATGGATATAATAGACATGAAAAAAGATTATGATATAATGAAGTTGATTATAATTTTAAAATTCAAGAGGCAGTTTGGTTTCTTAGAATGGGTTTTTGATTTAATTTTCAGGTGACATTCCTTCCTATGGTTCTCCATCTCTTTAATGGAGAAGAAATTTGGTTTCTTTAAATCTTCTTAAGTGCTCCGGAAGGGTGATGCTCTCTCTACAAATTTTTTCATCCTGACACAAGATATTCTTAGTAAAAGATGAATAAATCAATCTCTACTAGTGTGGTGAATCCATTAAAGTGAAGGCTTGGGATCCTAGGTATCTCTCACTATTACTATAGATTTGGATTTATCCAGCACTACCCTTTATTAGTGATTTTATTAGCACTGATAAATGTATGTATTTTATCAACACTAAAATGATTGTTTTTAGCACTGATAAAAGGAAAATTTCATAAAAAAATTATATATAATTAAAAATCATATATTAATATATAAATATAAATATATTTATATAATATATAATATATTTTATAAAATATGATTTATATAATAGGAAATATGTAATCACATTTAATTTATAATATATTTAGTGGAAAATGGATTAAAAAATAATTAAAAAATAATATTAATTAAATTTTCTCTAATTATTATTGAGTAATATTAATTTAATAAAAATTTGAATATAGAAAAAATCAATAAATTAATAAATGATCTAAAATAAGTTGAAAAGATGACTCGAACTTCAAACGATCATAAATTTTGATCCATGTGTCTTTTTGAGCTCTACCACATATCAAATTGAATCTTTCAAAAATATACACACCCTTATTACTTGGAAGAACCACAATCATCATTTTTGGGGTTTAAAAAAAGACCCATAAGACCTCTAAAACTGAGTTTTTTTGGGGTACCCTCATTTTCTGATATTTGATGAAATTTAATCCTTGTTTAAGGGAGTCTTATTATCTTTTTTTTGGGTAGAGACTCAATTTATTCTCAAGGATTACACACATATGGATATTATGATGTTCAAATTTTATCATTTTTCATATTGTATTGTTGTTTATAATTAAATATATACACATGTATAAATATTTTTATATATTTATACATAAAAGTTTAATTTTATAAATAATTATGTAAACATATTTAAATATAAAATATATTTATAAATATATAAACCATATCTAAAAATGATAATACCTATTTTATTTAAGAAAATTTATGAATATTTATATACCTATATAATGTATATATATATAAATATATTTTGTGTGTGTATCTATTAACAAACTGATATATATTATCTATATATTCTAATATATGTATATAAATATTAATATATAATAAATGTAAATAAATATAAATATGTATAATTATTTTTATAGATACACACACATATATAATATATATAAATGTATGTATGTTTTATATATGTATGCATGTATTTATTTATTTATTTATAAACACACATACACACAAAACATATTTATAAATGTATTTAAAAATAATTATATAACTATATATGAATATAAAAATAAATATATGGATAAAAAGTATAACTAAATATTTATATAAATAAATAGATATATCATAAAATAGATAACAAAGCAACATAGAGCAGTGGTAAAGGTGCAGACGCATGAGGGTGAGGTCTCATATTCGAATACAAGGGGGGAACATGCAGGGGTGGGTATGAGTGCACAATGCTTTAGCACTGATAAAGGGCTAAAGGAGGGTCAGATGAGTGTTGATAAAAGAGTGAGTTGGGAATCTAGTGATGATAAAAGTGTGAGAGGCCTCTCTACTGAATATCACCCCTATTTACAGTTTTTTAATTTTAACAATGCTTTATTTTATTGATGATAAAAGGGTACTTTATCAGTTATTTTTTTGGAACTGATAAAAATGACCTCTTTTAACGATGCTTATATCAACAATAATTTTTTAGCACCGATAAAGGATTTTTTTATCATTTTAGAATTCTTTTTTGTAGTTGTGTGTATGTTATTTGTTGATGGAATATCATTCTTTCTCAATGGAAGGTACCACTCTCTGTCTAGCTTCCTCAAGATTTTCAACATCAATGAAAAATTGAGTGGCCAATTGATTAGTAGGAGTAAAATCCATATATGTATATATATATCTCAACTTTTTTTACTCAATAGTCTAATATCATTGAATGTCAGGTAGGCCTACAAAATGGTCTTTCCCAAAGTCTTAGTTGGATCCCTCTTGGATTCCAGGAGATCTAAGATCCGCCATTTTGATGGTTTCATTGAAAAAGTATTAGGATAAGTGTAAAACTAGAAGAGTAGGTTTCTATCCTTTATGGTAAGGATTACTCTCATTAATAGTGTACTCTCCTCTATTCCCATTCATATAATGTATGTTATTTTTAGGCTAAAATCCATTATTAATCATATTGAAAAGGTTATTAATATTTTACTTTGGGAATCCATTTAGTAGGTTTGTTACCATTGGGCTTCCCAATATAATCCATTTAATGAGAGGGTATCAATGCCAAAGGGTTGAGGGATCATATATCACATATATAGGATAAATTGCATTGGGAGGCTTTTGAGGGGTCTTCCTTATGGGAAATTTTTCTAAATAAAAAATACAGAAAGGTTACTGAAAGATATTAGGAACAAATATTGGTGATATCTAATCATTAGAATTTCCTGAATTAATGCATATAGATTCTCAATGAACACTCCAGGTGGATCAAGCTCCATGGAACCATTTTTTCTGCATAAAAAACTAGCAAAGTCGCAAGCTTTTCTTTCCTGGCTAACCAAACCCTGACATGTGATTTCATAAATCCATTTCCACCCATCTATCCTAAATTCCATCTTAGAGGATTAATGTAAACTCACTTGTGAAATTATTAATCTTATCAAGGATTATGATATTCATATTTTTATGCATTCCAATTCAAGTTCATTCTCTACTGGTGATTATAAAAAAATACATGTGGATTTTGATAATTAGGGACAACCCTATATATATGATTTCCTAAGACATTTTTTTAAAATACCCCCTTTCATTTAGTTAAAAAAGCATCAAAACCATAAATTCAGTGAATCAAAAATATCATCTTCAAAACCTAATCATATTGGACATTATAAAATTTCATATGAATTCTGAATGTAAAAAAATGATATTAATAATTATGATAAATTAGAAGTATAAAATTACATAAGTATGATTTTGGGACTGAATTTACTTGATTTAGTTAACATGTACCTGGGGAGAGAAAGGGGGAAGGGTTGGACTTATCAGCCATAGACCTAGACTTTACATTAGCCTATGTAGTTCCATCATCAAAGTTTCATAGTAATTGGATTTGTTCTTGGAAATATGATTTCTCAAGACATGTGTTAAAAATGATTCACTTTAATTTAGTTAAAAAAAATAATCAAAACCATAAATTCAGTGAATCAAAAACAATATCTTCAAAACCTAATCATATTGAACATTATAAAATTTCATATAATTTATGAATGAAAAAGAAATTATAGTAATTATCAAGATAAATTTGAAGAAAAAATTACGTAAGTATGACATTGGGACTAAATATATTTGATTTAGTTAACATGTACCTAGGGAGAGTGATAGAGTAGGGTTGTCCTTGTTAGCCGTGGACCTATAATTCACATCGTCCTATGTAGTTTCATCATCAAACCCTAGCAGTAACAATGACTAGAAGGAGGGGTAGTGAGTTCGGAGATGGTGTAATGGATTCAAGTGATAGTGGAAGAGAAGGCATACTTGGAGTGGTTATAGGACATAACAGCACAATAGGGGTGGATCTAGTCCTGTTGGAGTTTACTCCTCCAAAATGGTATAGGATATACCACTATCAAAGGTGTATCAGATGGATGATATTAATAAACAATGACCATACACTGAGTAGGGAGGAGCAATATGGGTAGGTAGAGAGTTGGGGGAGACAGGAGGCACAATGGGAATATGTGAGGCATAAAGGCATTGTCACTGGTGGAATGTAGAGGGGTGACTGAGGAGGCGGAGGGGTGACTTGTTTCCCACTTTTGCAAATTGGTGATCACCACTTGTGTGTGTGATGACTCAATGTACTTTCCACTTTCAAGAAAATATAGACTCTGGTGATCATTGGTTTACAAAATGGAACTGTTCATGGTTCATTTGGAATTTATTGGGAACATTCATAGTCATCTAATGATCTCTCAAAAACTTTGATAATCTTCTCTTAAGTTGGTTTGATGCCATGCACCATACTTATGTAGTCATGGGTTCTCTAAGTATGGATTTCTTTATATGTTTCTAGTGAATTTGGGGATCACATAATAAAGATAGGTTCTTTGACTCAATGACAAGCATGGTGGGTATTCAGTTTAATCTGATCCTATATATTGGTGATCTCTCCATGAAAAAGGTGGGTTTCCCTATTTATTCATATTTTTAGGGGTTTTTCCAACTATACATAAAAAACTGATCATTTCACTTATGGATCTCGCATGGCTGATGGGTGTTATAGAGAAATCCATCAAAAGGTGTCAAACATAACACTAATGGTGGTTGCACAAATGGTATAATGCAAGGAGGAGGGATAATTTAGGATGGGAGTGGATCTATCATTCTTACCTTTAATATTTATTATAGAAAGATAAATTCCATCATAATGGAGGCTTGAGTGATGATTAATGGTTTCTTTAAATAAGGATGTATAATATCATCCAAAATGAAGTGGAAATGCACTCCAATTTATATATTTTTGTGCAAATATATTTATAATATTATATATTTAGAGATATTTATATATGCATTAATGTACATTTATGTATATTTATACAGTCATCTATATTTATATATATTATGTGGGTATATATATAGATATAAATAATTATATGTATATATGTATGTATTTATTTATGTATATTTATATGTTATTATATCTATTTATGTAAATTTATTTATAGTTATATATGTTTAGAGATATTTACCTTTATTTTTGTGTATTTATGGATATTTATGCATATTTATGTATATATATTAGGTGGGTATATATGTGTGTGCATGTGTGTATTTATGTATCTTTATATGTGTCTTCATATATATATGGGTATATGTTTATATTTATATTAATATATAACTGTCTTTAATTATATATATGTATATGTATTTGAATATATTTATGTATAATGATATATTTATTGATATTATATGTATTTATGTATATCTATCTATCTCTATATGTGTATATATATATATTTATGAAAATTTATTTATATTTATAGATATTTATTGATAATTCTATATACTCATGTATATTAATTTACATATATATTTATTTATATATATTATGTTAGTATATATATATATTAATTATATTTTTATATTTATGTATTTATAAAATATGAATAAATACATGCAACATTCTATTTAATTTTTTTTCCATATTCTAGATAATACCTCTTTTTAACTGGGTTGAGAGAGAATCCTTACATTACTCGAAGCCCTATAATACATGACCTGAAGGAATAGAGGAAAAAAGGCCATAAAAATGGCCTAATGGGCCAAAACACAACAACTCATCCCTATTTTTTTTTTCCGTGCAACCACACATAGCTCATTACCCTTGTACAACCTTGTCATCACCACCTCAGCCTAACACGTTCTCTTGCAGTCATTGACTACTAGTAGTGACCAACAACATCACCATTTATCCCCCGATTATCTCCCCATGTCTTGGTGAACTCACCGACGATCTTCATCATCATTTACTCTATTGGGTCCATAGATACTCTAGTACATATTCTAAAGGCTCAACATGAGATGACCTAGAAGATTAAAGGAAATAAGGATCAAATACATGGTTCGAAAGAAAATATTTAATGAATAATACTACTTTTATGGTACCAACTATAGTACCCACACTATTATAGTTCTACAATACTATTACAATACCATGGAATCTCACTTCAACCTTTATTTGAACCTGGGTTTGGTAAAGGATTTTGGGGTGAATTTAAAAATTAGGCTGAAACCATTATCGGTGATGTAGAAATCATGGGTCTAGTGGTTATCAATAATTTAGATATCCTTATTATGAAATCTTGATAAGATCATCAGGAACATAATTTTTAATAGAAGAAGACCCATCCTTCCTTAATAGTGCACCTTGTTACATTAATGATAATCAAAACTGCACCATTGAGACCTTCCCCCATAAGGAAAATACTAAAAGAGCTATGCATGACCTTTATTTGGAAGGTGATCTAGGTTTTGATGATAACCAAGGATCCTTTAATGTTTCTTATTTAGAGGTTATTAAGTAGGATATTGTTTCAATAGTCTAGTATTACTTCAAATAAGACACTCTCCCTAGATTCACCACTGTATCCACCCTAGTTTTTATTCCCAAGGTGCCCCCACCCAACTTCTTAAAAAAAGGGTTTAATTAGTATGTAAAACTCCTCATATAAGATCCTTGGAAAAATTTAAAATGATATAATAACACAGTATCTCACCCCTTGATCTTTAGGGAAGAACATTTTGTCAAGGGTAGGATCATCCATGGTGCTCTTACTTTTCCCTAAGAGATGGTGGAATAATTTAACCAGAAAATAGTAGGGACAAAAATCCTGGATAAAGTAGACTTGAAAAAATATTATGATAGAATGAATTGGATCTTAATTTTAAAATTCAAGAGGTATTGTGGTTTCTTATAATGGGTTTGTGATTTAATTTTCAGGTGATGATTCTCATTGTGGTTCTCCATATCTTTAATGGAGAAGTGGGTTAGTTTCTTCAAATATTCCCAAGTGATTTGGAAGGGTGATGCTCTCTCTCTAACTTTTTTCATCCTCAAACAAGATATTCTTAGTAAAAATATTAATAAATCAATCTCTACTAGTGAGGTGAATCCATTAAAGTGAAGTCTTGTGCTCCCATGCATCTATCACATGTTCTTTATTGATGACATATTATTCTTTCTCAATAGTAGGTCCTTCTCTCTACCTAACTTCCTCAAGATTCTCAACATCAATTATAAATTGAGTGGATAGTTGTTAAATAGGAGTAAAATCCATTTATACATCTCAAATAATTTTTTTCCTTGATGGTACAATCTCATTTAATGATGGGTATACCTACCTAAAGGTCTTTCCCAAAGTCTTACCTTGGATCCCTCTTGGATTACAAGAGATAGAAGATCCTCCTTTTGATGGTATCATTGAAAAAGTATTAGGATAAGTGTTTAACTACAATAGTATGTTGATATCCTTTATGGTAAGGATTACACTCATAAATATAGTGTACTCTCATCTATTCCTATGCACATAATGTCTTTTATTTTCATGATAAAATCCATTATTAATGTAAAGACCTGTAAATTTCAAGGAAATTTTTTTTCTTAATTTTCTTTGGAATTTTACAAGAACGCAGTTTCTGACGGCACCTAATTCCGAGGCCCAGTGTGCCCAGAATCATTTTTGGAAGTTTGGCTCGGGTATGTTCAGTGAACGAATGAGCGGGTTTTTATAACTATTAAACCGGTGCTCGGAATCGAATTCCGAGGGCACCGATGGAATCGCAGCGCCGATATTTGCTCAGAAACGCATCTTCCGGAGTTGCGTTTGCTCGGGTGTGGTTTTTAAATTTTGGGGTTAAGTTAAGAAATAAAATAAAGTTGTGCGACAACTTTATTTTTATTTCACTTAAAGCCACTTAAAAGCCACTTAGAGCCACTTAAACTAAGTTGAAGCGGATAGGGTGCAATCCAAAATATCCTACCCTCTTGGTAGGATATTTGTGAGGTGGGGCCCGCACGAGCCCCACCGTTTCTTTTCCGCTAAGTAACGCACCCGCGAAAACCCCTATTAAATAAAAGTCAACTGGGGCGTTTTCTTAAACAATTAAACGCTCCTATTAATTGGGCGGTTTTTTTCATTTAATTAATTCTATGAATTAATGGGTCATTACTTAACTTATCTTTTTCGATTGTAGGCATGTTAATAAAATAAGACCAACACTTTTATTCTTGTGTGTTGTTCGTTGAGAGGATTTGACAGAACCTTAGGTCCTTCATCCTCCTTGGCGAAGAACACGAAGAACGCGAAGAACGCGAAGAACGCGAAGAACGCCGACCTTCGACGGAGGGCGACGAAGAACGCCGAGCCCTCGGAGATCGACGATGCGACGCCAAGTACCACGACGCCGATGATTCTTCTCCCGCGACGTTCTTCTGCGACGTTCCTTCATCCGCGACAAATCTTCGATCATCCGTTGAGGTGAGAGATTGCGGAACTTTTTTTTAATTCTTTGTGGTTTATAACAACAACATGGATTTAATTGTTATAATTAAATCTGTATGTTCTTGATCCTCGGAGTTCGTCGATGCAACGCCGTATATCGCGACGACGCGATGCCCTTCCGCGACGCGACGATCCCCTCCTTCCGCGACGATCAATTCCACGAAGAACGCACGCTCGACGACTACGACGAGGTAGGGGTTTGATTCTTTAAATATTTGTGATTAAATCCCCAGTCGTTTAAATATTGTTTGGTGAATATCTTTAAGACCGCTAACGCGGTGGGTGCGGACTAACGAACAAGTCCGAACCCACCGCACCTTTTCGTTCTTGGTGCCCGAAACGGCGGACGATGACAAACGGGGCCGCAAGGGCGATTCGAGGGCCTAGCAGTGAAGATCAGGTCCCGGGAGGACCACTGGCAAAAACCGCACGCAAAACGGACCACCGGAGCGCGTCCGGTGGCCCGCGGAAGCTCCCGCCGGCATGCCATGCCGGCGTGGTGGCCGGAGGCGGAGGCGGTGCCTGGCGTGCCGCTGGCAAAACCCGCCGCGGCTGAAGCCGCGACGGCGAGCCGGTTCCGCGGCCGCGCAGAACTGGGAGGAGGGACGCGGCCCGGCCGCCGCGTCCACTGGCGAGGTGGCCCCACCCGGGGCCGCGGTGTTTCTTCACGTGGGGGAAGCAAGCCCCCTGCGGCTTCCCCTCACTCGGCCGCGCGGCCGAGCCGAGCCGGGCTGACCCGCCGGGCCGGGTCGGGTCGACCCGGTTCGGGCCGACCCAGGGGGGGTTGGGCCGGGTCAGTCCGGGCCCAGACCCCCCATTTCCGGACCTTTTCGGTCTTTTGCTCATAACATGAGCTATGTGCCTCTGAACAACATGCCGTCAATGGAGATGCGATCCTTGGATCGAGACGGTCGTTTCGGTATATCACACTCAAGGTTTCAGATTACTTTGAATTCGGCCGGGTTGGTTCATACACGAAACCAACTGGGCCCTTGGAGCGGAAACGCTCATATCTTGAGCTTCGGACGTCCGATTGATGTACCATCGACTTTGTTTAATTCCTCTTAGTGAGAAGGATCTTTTGGAATACTCCGCCTGAGGTTTGGACGCAGGTGGAGTACGGTCAGATTGGTTTTGCCTTAAAAACCAACCGGGACCCTAGGACGAAAAAGCCAATAACTCTGAGACCGGGCGTCCGATTGACGCGCCGTCTGCGATGTTGAGTTCCTGTTGACGATATGGAACTTTTGGATACATCAACTCTAGACTATGTGTCAGTTGATGTATCAGACTCTCGGCTCGTGGAGCGGACCCTCCCGAACAAGCTTGCTGTGTGCGGGAACCCTAGAGCTGACTGCGACTGCTACTGTGACGACGACGACTGTGCAGAGATCCTCAGTGGATTCGACGGCGACGACTACATCACTCATCGATCCTTTGTGGGTCAGTGATACCGATCCTGTTTGGGTCCGATCCTTTGTGGGTCAGCGCTCAGCGGTCCTATGTGGGCCAGCGCCTACAGGTCCTGTGTGGGCCCGATCCTGTGTGGGTCTTTGTGGGGGTTAGTTACCTATCGATCCTTTGTGGGTCAGATCCTTTGTGGGTCATTGTGGGGGTTAGTACCTATCGATCCTTTGTGGGTCCGACGACTTAGATGGATAAGTGATCATCTCTATCGTCATTTGAAGAAGTATACCTGTGTGAGCTGAATCCTGTTTTACTTTCCTGTGTGGATTGTGTTGTGCTATCCTGTGTGGATTTACGTTTACTTTCCTGTGTGGATTGTGTTGTGCTATCCTGTGTGGATTTATGTTTACTTTCCTTTGTGGATTGTGTTGTGATATCCTGTGTGGATTTACGTTTTGATTTCCTGTGTGGACTGGGTTGTACTTGAGCTCGGATGTTGGAGCCGAGCGAGAATTGATGACTTAGGTATATGTATGGGCATATACCTAAACAGTGTCGGTTGTTACTTCGTGATTGTATCTTTCCTTCGTGGTTTATCCTTTGTGGATTCTGGGAGACCTTTGGGGGTCTCGGGGTCCCTACTGAGTAGCTTATACTCACCCCTGCACGGGCTATGCCCGCACTACGTTATGTTGGTTGCAGACGACGGACAACGCTGATCGTGGTGGAGGCTTGTGGAGTAGGACGGTACCTGGAGGTGGACCACTGGGCGGGGTGTACTCAGAGTAGACGGCTGGACCAAGGAGCTGTGGAGGCTATCTGTACTCACCCTTCAGGTGGGACTTCCAGAGGACGGCTCGACGCTGCGGCTTTTCCTTTCAGTTGCTGTTTTTCCCCTTTCAGTTGTACTTTACAGTTAGGCTTGTATTTCCGGCCCCCTTTACTTTTCCGCACTTACTGTTGTACCAGTTGTTTTTTACTTAGTGTTTACCTTTTTCCGCTTGCTTACTCTATGGTGCTTGTTTACTTTACAAAGGCAATGCCTTCCCTTTACCGGGATTTACGCCTTGGTGCTAGTCGCCAGCCCCTGGCCTATGGAAGGCGGGCTTGGGGTAGTCACGGCACGGGCCCCGAGGGCGGGTCGTGACAAATTGGTATCAGAGGTGGTCGGTTCTACCACAGACTCTGATCTTTCTTCTATGTGAAGCAATAGTTTTTAGCATATTGGGTGTGGTTATCAGTCCAGGGAGTCCAGTGTTGGTGCGGCGGCCGACGTATCCGTACACTAGGACCCTGACTTCTGATTTCCGACTTAATGCACGAAAACATTGATTGTATGTGTGTTACAAGTTTTCTTTGTGATTACTTTACGTCAGCTCACCAGGTATACTGTTCTGACCGTGGCGCACCTGTTTCTTTTCAGGATGGCCCCACGACGACAGCTAGCTAGGGTTCCAAGAGTGGTACGTGACAACAGCCCGCCGAGCGACGAGGCCTCGGTACATGGCCCTTTGACAGCAGAGGCACCGACGATACCTCTACCCACCGAGCCACCGATGCTTCCAGCACCAGCCGCTGACGATGCACGTCGCCTCAGTGCAATGCATGAGTTCCCGCGCCAGCGACCGCCCAGGTTCCATGGGGAGATGGACCCCCAGGTAGCCGAGGACTGGCTGGAGGCAGTGGTACGAGTTTTCAGGCTAGTGAGGACACCAACAGACCTCATGGTGATCCTCGCAGCGAGCCTACTGCACGCAGTAGCGGGCCGATAATGGAGCTTGATGCTCCAGGTGCACGATGAGGCATCTCTTCTCTGGACGGACTTTGAGATCCTCTTCCGCTCGGAGTTTGTCCCAGCCACCCTCCGTGCAGTGTGCATCCAGGAGCTTCTTCAGCTGCAGCAGGGCAGCTTGATCGTCACCCAGTACTCGGTGAGATTTACTGATCTCTTGCGCTACTCGACCAACATGGTACGAGACCCATTCTTCCGGGCCCGGACCTTTGAGCCGAGATTGAGACACGAGATCAGGGAATCGTTGATCTCCCTCAGCATACTGACTCAGGAAGGAGTACTGGAGAGATCCCTTTTGATCGAGAGCTTTCTTACTGAGGCTTCTCCAGCGGGGCGACACGTAGAAGAGTCTTCCGCAGCAGGCAGTCGACAGATGACTCAGGGGTCCAGGCAGACCAGACCCTCACGCAGACGACCTCAGGACACTGGCTCAGTAGTGCGGGGCACACAGCACGGAGCCAGTCTTTCGAGAGGCTGGCAGTGCTACACTTGCAGCGGGCAGGGTCACCTGGCTCGTGACTGCCTAACCCACCGTGCCGAGGAGCAGCAGATAGTTGAGGGGCCACCCAGGCAGAGGCAGAGGGTCGACCGTGGCAGTCCGCAGGGAGGAGGCGGATGAGGTAGAGGAGCTGGCCGAGCAGCAGGTGGTAGGCAACGCTTTGAGGCTCTACCACCACCACCACCAGGAGGTCCACCCTGGCCACAGGGAGCTGGCGGGCAGAGACAGGCACAGCTCCAGGCAGCGAAGGCCTACGACCACGGCACGCCTGAGATGATTCGAGGTACTATCTGTGTCTATTCCATCCTTGCTACAGTTCTTATAGACACAGGAGTGAGTCACTCTTTCATAGCCGCTGCCCTTGTTCGGATCTTGGAGATTCCGACAGAGCCGTTGGCTCTATCCTTACGGCTAGAGACTCCTACGGGAGCAGACTCGATGATTATGCACTGGTTCCGATAGTGTGAGCTTACTCTAGGAGGCGAGAGCTTCGGCTGGGATCTTCTTTTAGCGGCGTCGAGGCCTTGCGATGTCATCTTGGGCATGGATTGGTTATCTACAGTCCATGCACAGATTGACTGTATTAGGCGCAAGGTGCGATGTGTACGCACCGACGGGAGCAGGTTCATCTTCACCAGTGAGAAGGGAGCCTTCGCAGCACAGGATGGACTTCCGCAGAGGAGAGGACAACCCATCACTCATCAGTTGACTAGCCTCATCCTTGGAGCAGTTGACGTGCAGAGTCCTAGTTTTCCTGCAGTGGTGGATCAGTATGCGAACGTCTTTCCCGATGACGTTTCAGGGATACCTCCTCGCAGAGAGGTAGACTTTCATATTGACCTGTACCCCAGGACAGCCCCGATATCGACTCCAGCATATCGGATGGCCCCCGCTGAGCTTCGAGAGCTACGGGTACAGTTGGAGGACTTGCAGGGAAAGGGATTCATCCGACCCAGTGTTTCACCCCGGGCTTCCCCGATATTGTTCGCCAAGAAGGCGGACGGGAGCTTGCGACTTTGTGTCGACTATAGTCTCCTGAACCAGGTTACAGTGAGGAACAAGTATCCACTACCGAGGATTGATGACCTCTTCGATCAGCTCAAGGGAGCACGGTAGTTCTCAAAGATAGACCTCAGGTCAGGCTATCATCAGCTCAGAGTTCGAGACGAGGACGTGCAGAAGACGACCTTCAGATGTCGGTATGGCCACTATGAGTTTTTGGTTATGCCATTCGGCGTAACCAATGCTCCATCAGTGTTCATGGGCCTCATGAACATGATATTTCATCCATACCTTGATCGATTTGTCGTAGTCTTCATTGACGACATTTTGATTTAGTCGATGACTGAGGAGGAGCACACCTACCACTTGCGGGTTGTACTAGACACACTCTGAGAGCACCAGATTTATGGAAAGATCTCGAAGTGTCAGTTTTGGATACATGAGGTCCACTTCTTGGGACACATCATCTCTGAGGTGGGATTTGTGGTGGATCCCACGAAGATCGAGGCAGTGCTAGCTTGGGAGCCACCCAAGAGCGTGACGGAGGTGCGGAGTTTCTTGGGACTAGCTGGATACTATCGGAGATTTGTGCCAGACTTCTCCAGAGTTGCGACACCACTCTCAGATTTGAAGAATAAGGGGAAACCCTTTGTGTGGTCGGACAGATTTCAGCAGAGCTTCCAGGAGCTGAGACAGAGATTGACCAGTGCACCTATCTTGAGGTTTCCTGAAGAGGAAGTAGGGTACGTAGTCTACTGCGATGCATCAGGGACCGGACTCAGATGTGTCCTGATGCAGGAGCGGGTCGTGATCACCTATGGATCACGTCAGTTGAGGCCACATGAGCAGAACTATGCTACCCATGACCTGGAGTTAGCAGTAGTGGTCTTCGCTCTGAAGACATGGCGACACTATCTGATGGGTGAGCGCTTTACAGTCTTTTCTGACCATCAGAGTCTCAGGTATATCTTCTCGCAGAAAGACCTAAACCTGAGACAGCGGCGATGGCTCGAGTTCCTCTAGGACTATGACTTTGAGATAGTCTATACTCCTGGGAAGGGGAACATGGTAGCCGATGCTCTCAGCATGAGGACGGGCATTCAGCTACTTGAGGAGGCGATAGAGCAGCTAGCCGCTTTGCAGATATCCTTCATGGATAGATATGGAGCAGCCTTCCTTTAGTCTCTCACAGTCACTCCTCCACTACTGCAGTGGGTCAGAGAGGCACAACGTGGGGACACCGACTGTGAGACGCAGCGTGCGCAGTTATCCTCAGGACATGCACCTGATGGCTTCTCCGTTGGAGTAGAGCACGACATCCTTTTCAGAGGACGTACCTTAGTACCAGTCGCTTTGCGAGAGGAGGTGCTGATAGAGTTTCACACTTCTCCTTTGGAGGTACATCCTGGAGTGGAAAAGATGTACCAGGATCTCAGATGACAGCACTGGTGGCCAGACATGAAGAAGGCTGTGGCAGAGTTCATTTCACGATGCCTCACCTGCCAGCAGGTGAAGGCAGAGCATCAGGTACCAGCAGGCTTGGTACAGCCCTTGGAGGTCCCGGAGTGGAAGTGGGACGGGATATCTATGGACTTCATGACTAGAATTCCACGCACTTCCAGAGGTCACGACTCCATTTGGGTGATTGTTGACCAAGTCACCAAGTCGGCACACTTCTTACCCATCAGAGAGCAGGGCTCAGTGGAGAGCTTGGGGCGTCTCTATGTTCAGGAGATTGTACGGCTTCATGGTGTGCCATCATCTATCGTCTCCGATCGATATGATCGCTTTACTTCCCGGCTTTGGAAGGGGTTTCAGGAGGCGTTCGGGACACAACTACGTCTGAGCACCGCCTTTCACCCTCAGACGGATGGTCAGACGGAGAGGACCATTCAGACTCTTGAGGAAATGCTCCGCGCATGTGTCCTCGACTTTGGTCGCAGCTGGGAGGACCACATACCCTTGGTGGAGTTCGCGTACAACAACAGCTAACACTCCACCATCGGGATGGCACCATACGAGGCGTTGTATAACAGACCTTGCGGATCTCCTTTGTGCTGGACAGACCCTGGGGAGTCAGCACTTGTGGGACCAGAGATGGTCCGGACCACGACAGAGAAGGTCCAGGTCATCCAGGAGCGGATGAGGACAGCTCAGAGCCGGAAGAAGTCATACGCTGACAGGAGGCAGAGGCCACTAGAGTTCGAGGATGGTGACCACGTCTTCTTGCGTGTCTCACCTCGACGTGGATTACGGAGATTTGGCCGAGGCGGCAAGTTGTCTCCATGCTTCATCGGACCATTCCAGGTCCTCAGCAGGATTGGCGAGGTGGTTTATCGCCTGGATCTACCACCTCAGTTGCACCGGGTGCACGAAATCTTCCACGTATCTCTGCTGAGGAGATACGTGCAGGACCCAACGCACATCATTGACCATGGGGAGCTAGACGTTGATGATGGGGTGACTTTTGCGGAGGTCCCGGTGGAGATCAAGGATCGACAAGAGCGGGTCCTACGTGGGCGATCGATTAATCTAGTGCGCATCAGATGACAGCATGGAAACCTCCAGGAGAGCACTTGGGAGCGGGAGGCTCAGATGCGTGCTCAGTACCCACATTTGTTTCCCTAGCTTATGATGTATCTTTACGGGGACGTAAAGCCCTGAGGTGGGAGTGATGTAAATAATCGTAAATTTCAAGGAATTTTTTTTCTTAATTTTATTTGGAATTTTACAAGAATGTAGTTTCTGAAGACACCTGATTCTGAGGCCCGATGTGCCCGGAATCATTTTCGGAAGTTTGGATCAGGTACGTTCAGTGAACGAACGAGCGGGTTTTTCTAACTTTTAAACCGGTGCTCGAAATCGAATTCCGAGGGCACCGATGGAATCGCAGCGCCGATATTTTCTTAGAAACGCCTCTTCCGAAGTTGCGTTTGCTCGGGTGTGGTTTTTAAATTTTGGGGTTAAGTTAAGAAATAAAATAAAGCGGTGCGACAACTTCATTTTTATTTCACTTAAAGCCACTTAAAAGCCACTTAAAGCCACTTAAACTAAGTTGAAGCGGATAGGGTCCAATCCAAAATATCCTACCCTCTTGGTAGGATATTTGTGATGTGGGGCCCGCACGAGCCCCACCGTTTCTTTTCCGCTAAGTAACGCACCCACGAAAACCCCTATTAAATAAAAGTCAACTGGGGCATTCTCTTAAACAATTAAACGCTCTTATTAATTGGGCGGTTTTTTTTCATTGAATTAATTCTATGAATTAATGGGTTGTTACTTAACTTATCTTTTTCATTTTTTGGCATGTTAATAAAATAAGACCAACACTTTTATTCTTGTTTGTTGTTCGTTGAGAGGATTTGACAGAACCTTAGGTCCTTCATCCTCCTTCACGAAGAACACGAAGAACGCGAAGAACACTGGCCTTCGACGAAGGGCGACGAAGAACGCCAAGCCCTCGGAGATCGACGATGCGACGCCAAGTACCGCGACGCCGATGATTCTTCTCCCGTGACGTTCTTCTGTGACGTTCCTTCATCCGCGAAAAATCTTCGATCATCCGTTGAGGTGAGAGATTGCGGACCTTTTTTTTAATTCTTTGTGGTTTATAACAACAACATGGATTTAATTGTTATAATTAAATCTGTATGTTCTTGATCCTCAGAGTTCGTCGACGCAACGCCATATACTGCGACGACGCGATGCCCTTCCGCGACGCGACGATCCCGTCCTTCTGTGACGATCAATTCTGCAAAGAATGCACGCTCGACGACTACGATGAGGTAGGGGTTTGATTCTTTAAATATTTGTGATTAAATCCCCGGTCGTTTAAATATTGTTGGGTGAATATCTTTAAGACCGCTAATGCGGTGGGTGCGGACTAACGAACAAGTCCGAACCCACCGCACCTTTTCATTCTTGGTGTGCAAAATGGAGGACGATGACAAACGGGGCCGCAAGGGCGATTCGAGGGCTTGACAGTGAAGATTGGGTCCTGGGAGGACCACTGGCGAAAACCACACGCAAAACGGACCACCGGAGTGCGTCCGGTGGCCCGCGGAAGCTCCCGCCGGCAGCGGCCAGCCGCGAGGCGGCAGCGGCGCCTGGCGCGACGCCGGAAAAACCCGCCGCGGCTGAAGCCGCGACGGCGAGCCGGTTCCACGGCCGTACGGAACCGGGAGGAGGGACGCGGCCCAGCCGTCGCGTCCGCTGGCGAGGCGGCCCCACCCGGGGCCGCGGTGTTTCTTCATGCGGGGGCAGCAAGCCCCCCGCGGCTTCCCCTCACTCGGCCGCTCGGCCGAGCCGAGCCGGGCCGACCCGCCGGGCTGGGTCGGGTCGACCCGGTTCGAGCCGACCCAGGGGGGGTTGGGCCGGGTCGGTCCGGGCCCAGACCCCCCGTTTCCGGACCTTTTCGGTCTTTTGCTCATAACTTGAGCTACGGGCCTCCGAACAATGCGCCGTTAGCGGCGATGTGATACTTGGATCAAGACGGACATTTTGGTATATCACACTCAAGGTTTTGGATTACTTTGAATTCGGCCGGGTTGGTTCATACACGAAACCAACCGGGCCCTCGGAGCGGAAACACTCATATCTTGAGCTTCAGACGTCCGATTGACGTGCCGTCGACTTTGTTGAATTCCTATTAGTGAGACAGATCTTTTGGCATACTCTGCTTGAGGTTTGGACGCAGGTGGAGTACGGTCGGATTGGTTTTTCCTTAAAAACCAACCGGGCCCCTGGGACGAAAAAACCAATAACTCTCAGATCGGGCGTCCGATTGATGCGCCGTCTGCAACGTTGAGTTCCTGTTGACGATACAGAACTTTTGGATACATCAACTCTGGGCTATGTGTCAGTTGATGTATCAGCCTCTCACCTCGTGGAGCGGACCCTCCCAAACGAGCTTGCTTTGTGCGGGAACCCTAGAGCTGGCTGCGACTGCTACTGTGACGATGACGACTGTGCAAAGATCCTCAGTGGATTCGACAACGATGACTACAGCACTCAGCGATCCTTTGTGGGTCAGTGCTACCGATCCTGTGTGGGTCAGCGCTCAGCAATCCTCTGTGGGCCAGCGCCTATAGGTCCTGTGTGGGCCCGATCCTGTGTGGGTCTTTGTGGGGGTTAGTTACCTATCGATCCTTTGTGGGTCAGATCCTTTGTGGGTCATTGCGGGGGTTAGTACCTATCGATCCTTTGTGGGTCTGATGACTTAGATGGATAAGTGATCATCTCTATCGTCATTTGAAGAAGTATACTTGTGTGAGATAAATCCTGTTTTACTTTCCTGTGTGGATTGTGTTGTGCTATCCTGTGTGGATTTACGTTTACTTTCCTTTGTGGATTGTGTTGTGCTATCCTGTGTGGATTTACGTTTACTTTCCTTTGTGGATTGTGTTGTGCTATCCTGTGTTGATTTACGTTTTTCTTTCCTGTGTGGACTGGGTTGTACTTGAGCTCGGATGTTGGAGCTGAGCGAGAATTGATGACTTAGGTATATGTATGGGCATATACCTAAGCAGTGTCGGTTGTTACTTCGTGATTGTATCTTTCCTTCGTGGTTTATCCTTTGTGGATTCTGGGATACCTTCGGGGGTCTCGGGGTGCCTACTGAGTAGCTTATACTCACCCCTACACGGGCTATGCCCGCACTACGTTGTGTTGGTTGCAGACGACGGACAACGCTGATCGTGGTGGAGGCTTGCGGAGCAGGACAGTACCTGGAGGTGGACCACTGGGCGGGGTGTACTCGGAACGGACGACTGGACCAAGGAGCTGTGGAGGCTATCTGTACTCACCCTTCCGGTGGGACTTACAGAGGACGGCTCGACACTGCGGCTTTTCCTTTCAGTTGCTGTTTTTCCCCTTTCAGTTGTACTTTACAGTTGGGCTTGTATTTCCGGCCCCCTTTACTTTTTCGCACTTACTGTTGTACCAGTTGTTTTTACTTAGTGTTTACCTTTTTCCGCTTGCTTACTCTGTGGTGCTTGTTTACTTTACAAAGGCAATGCCTTCCCTTTACCGGGATTTACGCCTTAGTGCTAGTCGCCAGCCCCTGGCCTATGGAAGGCGGGCTTGGGGTAGTCACGGCATGAGCCCTGTGGACGGGTCGTGACAATTAATCAGATGGAAAAAGGTTCTTAATACTTTCCTTTGGGAATCCAGTTAGAAGGTTGGGGCATGGTGTGCCTAGGTTGGGGTGGTCTCGAGATAATAAATAACAATACATAATAATAACAAATAAAGATAAAAATATAAATAATAGTAAATAATTATAAATTATAAACAAATAATAAATAAAATATCATTTTAAAAACCACCACTAAATAAAAATCCTATGTGAAAAAAAAACATGAAATGATTCTTGACACATGATTTCATAATGGTTATAGAAAGCCTCACCAAATCATTTAACTACAGTTTAAACCATCTCTAAATAATGTTATTCTTATAGTGGTTACCTAACCCAAATTTCTATTCCACCAACTCCCTCTATATATTATGTCTGCTACCAACCTAGGGTTCTACTTCTTCAGCCTCATCCCTTATCTTTAATATACTCATATGGTTTCTATCTCATCGATGCCCTCACATTCTTGGTTTGGTTTTAATTAGTAGCAATATTACTCAATCCCACCAACTCTAAATTGACTAGTCAAGTAGTGCCCACATCATTAGCTATTAATCGATCCCCATTCATCCACAGAGAAAATCTTTCTCCTTGAATTTATTCTTCCAGAATATTCTACTAATACACACTCAAAATTAGACATAGTTTTCACTTGCTCAAACGATCTCAATAAATGAACAATATTAAGCATAAAACTAAAAAAGATACAAAATATTAAATTTGATGGATTAATTTACTAAAAATTACATAATATTAAAAACAATTTATATTTATATATAATATTAAATTAAAACTAAATAAGAAAACATAATATTAAATTGATAATTATAAAACAACATAAGTTTAAGTAAATTTATAATGCTTTATAGTATTGAACCGAAAAATGATTTTTCATGCAAGATTAACCATGAACTAATTATAAAATATAATAAGTTATATATTGTATGAAAAACCACAACATATAATTTACTCAAAATTTACATACCCAATAAATTTTTATTCATATTTATTAATATAAAACTAAATTTTTAATTAATAAAAAAAATTTATAACTATACACAAAACTTATTATTAGAGAAAAAATATAAAAAAAATTCTATAAAAGTTAAAACTAATTACACAATATTAAAATATATTTTATTGTTAAAAATATATTTACAATACAAAACTACAAACTTCCTAAATAATGGTAAACAAAATTAAAATAATTAACTACTTTCATCAATAAAAATCATAAAAATCATAATTATAAGAATAAATTCATAAATTAAAATTAATTAATAAAAAAATAATTAATTTATTATAAAATAATTGAAATTATAAAAAATATAAATATAATAAATAAAATATTTATATATCTAATAATTATGTTAAAGACATAAAAAACATAGAATATAAATAAATAAATATAAAAAATAACATGGAAATGAGAATTATCAGGGACTGAGGTGATACTGGGTTTATTTTTTTACTATGTCTCTCACTTGATTTCTGATTTTATATTTATATTGAATATGATCAACCTTTTGGAAAATCATTTATCTTATGTGTAGATGTATTAAACTTGGGTTCCTTTGTATTATTTCATTATCACTACTAGAAATTTCACTTTTAGCAATCGCTAAAAGCAGTCGCTATTGCCCAGTTGTGACCACACAACAACCAAAAAATGATGAATGCTTTCAGCCTATCGCTATTTCCTATAGCGATGACCATTTGGTTGTTATCATAGAACAACATGATGTAGCTTATAGTGGTCACCATATGGAGGTCTCTATTTCCAAGGTCAAGAGACCCTATAACGACCCTCAATCAATAGTCGCTATAGGGTCCCCCGACCTAGGCTATAATGACCTCCAAACATCAGTCGCTATAGGACACATCATGCTTGTCTACAGTGATCACAAAATTATGATCACTATAGAAAATTTATATATATCTTTTAAAATTTTATAGGAGAATTAAAAAACCACAAAACTACCACCATTATAATATTCAATAAATTTCTCCATAACACATAAAATCACAAGCCCAAAAATGACCTTGTCCAATCATCTTCTAAGCACTACGCCCATCATCTAATAGAACTTAATATGATTTAAAAAAAAATTAATACAATAAAAATATATTACAAAAATCTAATTATCAAAATGTTGTGGAATATTTTAATTAAAACACAGTACAACTGTCTGAGGTCATTTGAATTTGAATATATTAATAGTTTCTAATAAGATTTTAAATTTTAAACTACTTATTTAGTCATTTCCAGCACACCACATGTTTGATTGATGTGTTTTCTATTCGTACATGTCAAAAATAATACAAATATGATTTTTATAGGATTTCATATAATTCTGAGGTCATTTTTTTAAGAACCCAATTTTTCCTTGAGGTAAATATCCTTTTTATTTTAGTTTAATTCCTTGGTTTTATCATAATGGAAGTGCTTAATGAAGACTCAGAGGAAACAAGGGTGTTTGAGACCTGTTTAAAGCCTAGAACCCCATCCGGTGGAAGAACCAGTTGGGCCGCACGATTAGTAGAAATTGTGTAGCCCAGTCTGCACGATTTCTACTAACCGTGTGGGGTGTTTCAGTGCACAACAGTGCGGCACACGGTTTTCCCAAACTGTACGACTCATGACACATGACCATGTATTTATTGTAGACTTTTTAAGAGAGAAAAAACACATGGTAGGTTCACGGTATATCTAACAATGTTCCATGACCGTGTGAGGGGAGTCTGGAGGTAGTGCATGTCATACAATTAGTGCATGGTTTGGCCAACCATGCGACCCTTTAATGATGAGTAAATAGCCATTTTCCTTTAAGGGATTTATATGATCAACACCCCTATTCCTTTATTATTTTCCTTCAGTGGCCAACCCATCTCCCTCTCTTTGAAGCTCCTCCTCCCTTCTAGCTAGGTTATTGGATAGTTTCTCCGTTCGACCTCCAAATTGACTTATGTTTGTCTCATTGGATCACCACTAGTAATCTATACAATCCTCATGATCCTTTACTAATTCTTATTTCTATCGATGATAATATTTTTTTGTAAGATCATACGCCCCATTTCTAGGGTGTTAGTCTATTCTAAAATTCTATTCTGATCTATACCAAACAGGAGGCTGATACTGGATGAGTGTTCCTCCACAAACATAAGGTAGGTGGTTGATTAATTATCCCTCAAGTTTTTTTACCTTATGCTATGCTTAATGATGCTGTATGATGAATTCTCTGTGTGTTACCTTAAAAATACACAAAAACCATGTTTAATTACAATATCCTTAATAAAAATAACCAATAACCCTTTATTCTTGCTAGGATAGGTCCCCTTCATTTGTTTTCACCACTTGTGGCGTGCCTATGAAATTTAATTTGTTATTATAAATGATTAAATGACCAAACCATCTATTACATGGTTTTGGACATCTCCTAAGTGAGAATATTATAATGAATTGAATTGAAAGTGAGTGGTATGACCACATTACTTACATAAATAGAAAAATTCTTATGAACTTGTTAAAGATAAATTATAATGAACTAATAATTATCCATTGGATATTCCTAAAGCCATAGAACCCTTATATTATTATGATATATGGGAATGACATCCCCTATGCTGTTGTAATATACAGGCATGGTGTCCCTTACACTTTTGTGGTATACAGGCATGGCGTCCCCACTTTTATGAGATACAGGCATGGAATCCCTTATACCTATGGAACACGGGCATGGAATCCCCACTTTTATGAGATATAGGCATGTAATCCCTTACACCTATGATATACAGGTATGGAATCCCTACTTTTATGAGATACTTACATGGCATCCCTATATTGTGATACTCGGGCATGGTGTCCCTATACTATGATACTTGGGTATGGAATCCCTATTATATGATACTTGGGCATGGAGTACCTATACCATGATAATCGGGCATGACATACCTTATACACTTTTCAAAATTAGGCATGGAATCCCTTATGACTTATTATACTCTAATGACTTGACATGGATGCATGAGTTACCCCTTGGGTCCGGGATAACACTATGTATGTGTATATATGGCTATAAATGTCCCCTAGTAAATAGTTAATATATATACATACCGTTATATACACTTATACATATATTTACATGATGAAATTAGTTCAAAGGTTTTACCAGCATAGGACGAAGCAGGTAGTGTCATCCTAGTGTCCTAGAAGAACCAGAGCCAACCCCTTTACAATTTCTATTACTTCTCATCATTAATATATCTACACACTAATCAAATTATATGTACTGAATTTGTATTTATAGACACTGTTGGTGGTGGCCTACTGAGTTTATATTACACCCTATCTGGCCCATCGATGGCACCAAAGTAGATTATGTGGATGTAGGTAGGGATAGGGGAAAGCACCCCATTGTTGATTATTGAGTGATTATAGCATGGGAGTGTAGAATCAAAAGGTTGATCTATGGATCTTGATGATATTGGAGATATAATTCTTGGTCCTTTTGTTCCTTTGATACATGTATTGTATTGGATACCTACTGCTATGTCTATCTATTTCCTTTTGATAGATACATAACATTGAATCATTTTTTATATGATACTGGTTGTTATTATTGATAACCTATTTATTAGTATTTCATCTGGATATTTACCTTTATTTGTTTAGTTTTCATTTATTATTCTTATGATATTTATCTATTTATTTCACCACCGTGCTACTCTGATCATGAGGGTATAATATCTCCACTGTACCACATTGGGACCTTACTGTTAGTCAGTAGCCTTTGATATACTAGGAGGCACACTTGAGGATATGTGACCCATTAGATCATGGAAACATTTAGTGGATCCTAGGTTGGGACGTTACAAAGTGTTATCACAGGTTTCATTTATTTACCTTACTATTTTAGGATGTTATAAAAGAGAGTAGGAAAAGTTAGAATTTGGTATTGAGATAGTTCCTAGGAGTAGCTAACCCACGTATGGGAAAAAAAGATGAATTTATTAGGATGGGATATCATGTTCCATTTTATTATTTTTACAATTGATCTATTTCAACTGTTGGGTGATGAACATGGTATGTGATGTTTATTAGTATCATGACATTGTCTTGTATTTATCCTTATCATAATACAAAAGGAAGCATTGATCATGAATCATTTTAGGAACATTATAGGACTAATATGTCATGAATTATTCCATTCCATGTAGGATTCATTACTTGCCTACATGATATTTGTTGTATGTGCCTTGAATGAGATATCTGTTATGAAACTAACGTTTCTACATGAAAAAAAAGATTAGATAAAAGGTTATTAAAGTGTCTGCATCAATCTAAACATTGTTTTCCTATATATATTGATGATGTAACCTTAACTAACCAATTATCACACGTTTGAGTTATTTAACCGAGTTTACATATACTGAAATTTTAGTTAATTTGAAATACATGAATTCCATTTTTAATATAAAGAGTGAACACACCTTTATAGATTTGAAATGATGATTCATATAGTCAAATTATTTCATATTACCTATTACATTATAATATTGAATGTAAAGGTTTGGATTAAGTTAAATGAACTACAAATTTCAATTTGTAAAGCATATACTTGTATAAATTGGGAATGGTAATTCAGTTAACTGGTATATTATCTAAATGCAAGAATTTTCAAATCTGTAATTTAAATATGGTCACCATTAAATAGGAATTACAATTCAAAATTAAAGGGTGTTTTCATCTATAACTTATAAGTGAAATTTCATATACCAGGACCCTTATAGTGAAACACGGATCTTAACCCATACCTAACCTTAGTAGTGGGTAGTAGGCAATGTATTTTATGTTCTTCTTGATCAATACTATCACCCAGACTTGGATTTAGAAGTAGGCGGTGGGGTGGGGGGTGGATTTTACATAGGAAGTCTTATACCTATCCTATTCATTTATTTGTGATATTTACCATTATTTAACATATTTGAGGAATGTTCTTGAAATTTGTAGAGCGATTCCACCACGACATCCTCCAGTCGTGCACTATGAGGGTAGCGATGATCATGCTCTAGAGGTGGTCGGCCCTGAGCCACTAGTGATACCTCCAATAGTGTCATATATGGAACCTCTTATTATCACTAATTTGGGTGATTATTTTTGGTTTTGAGGGGAGTTTCTACGAATTATAAAAACTATACAGGGAGCTCCATGACCTACCCCTTATATGGGAGAGTTGACGTGGAAGTTTCAGCAACAACATCCACCTATATTTTCAGGGGATAGTGGTCCCAAGGATATAGAGTTATGGATTGATAAGGTCTTATCTATATTTAATAATCTTGAGACACCTCTTGAGAGAATAGTGAAGCTCGATATGTATATTCTTTGAAGATCTACCAAATGTTTTTTGGATATTCTAAACTAGGTAGGTCAGTACCAGGAAGTTATTTAGAGGGGTTTCCAATCTAGATTATATGAATATTTATTCCTTGAGACCTTGAGGGTTGATTATGCTAGGGAGTTAATGAACCCAAAATAGGGTTCTATATCTGTTATGGACTATTCTACTCATTTTATAGAGCTTCAGTGCTTTGCACCTATCTATACTGCTGATGAGCCAGTGAAAGAGAGACGATTTGAGGACGGGCTTATAAATCCTATTAGATCATAGGTGAATATTTTATAGTTGAATACCATCTATAATATAGTTAAATAGGATCCCATTACTGAGTAAAACCTAATAAAAGCTGATGCTTTAGGATAGGTTAGTTCAGAACTGAGATAGGGAAGTGTTCTGACTAGTGGATAAAAGCAACACTTTGAGAATGAATGTGGTAGCATCGACAACTAGATTACACCCAATGATAGTTACATGGGTTTTAACTGATGTGGGAAGCTAGGAAATAATAATCCTCAGTATACTAGAGACCCTGTTGAGTGCTGAGGCTATTACAGGTTGGGGAATATTCAACATTTTTCACGACCTTACCATCTATTCCTAGTGGGAGAGGATCCATATCATCTCTTCCTTCAAGAGAAGGATCAATAGAACCTACCTAGGAAGGTAGCTAGAGTACTACCAGTTGTATAAACCATGGAGGAGGTCATGAAAGAGTTATACAAGCTTCCGATACACAGTTCCAACAGAGAAGACCCCCTAAAGGTAGTTAGGTTACTACACAAGGCTGTGGATTAGACTAGATTTATTCAGTGCATCCTATACTAGTGGAGTAGGGCACTAGGCCATCTACTCTTTCAGATACTATTCTAGTATCCTCTAATATCATGTATTACTTATTCAATATAGGTTCTTCACATTACTTTGTCTCTGTTGATATTTTTCAAATCCTTCAGCTAAATATTGAGTACTTATATGGAATGATGAGACTTGATACATTATTGGGAATTCATTCAGAAAGTGTATTCCAGTGTAAGGAATTCCCCCTTGAGGTAGAAAACCTATTGGGACCAAGTTGTAAAGAAGTTGTTTTTAGAATTTGGAAGAATATTTTTTTGTCTTTTGTTGTCAAATAATAAAGAAATCGAATCACTTTGTAAAATTTTGTGATCAGATTCACCATCATAATCAGAAGATCAGATGAAAAATGTTTAAGAAAGTCCATCGAGACATGAATAAGTTTTTTGGGAGAAAAGGTTCACCAGACTCACCATGATTATAGAATGAATTTTTGAATCAAAATGAGAATAGTATCAGAGTTTGAATAGCTATGATGAAAACCTAACAATGCTTTGATGATCTTGGATTTCTATTAAATCATATTTTTAGGAAAACTTGTGATGAAATACTTATGAAGAAAAGTGGAAAATATGTTTTACCAATTATATTGAGGTTTGGTTGGAAAGAAATAAGTCACTTAAAGTATAGGAAGTTATAATACTTCCCAATATAATTCATATGATTCTATTCTAATCTTAAATATTCTTAAAGTCACGAGGAATTCATGATTACAAATTGAAGTTTGTATAAAAATAAAGTTTATGAAGTCAAAGATTTTTGGACCCTATACATTAGTGTGTGATCACCAGAAAAAATTTTTTTGAAGTCCATCATGTTTTTTTTCAAAATATGAGAATATAAAGATTCTAGTTTTTAGTTAGAACAATAATACACAAGATAAAAATCTTCTAAGGAAGAATTGTTTTTATTGAGAGTTTGTTGGGACCAATCAAACAGATGAAGATCAACAATATAGTCAAGCATTTTCATCAGGTTGTTTTGCTTTTAAATTGGGTTAATAATGAAAGAAGAACTCTTATATGTTTTCAAGTGGTTCAAGAGGAAAATAATTCATGTTTCCTTGAAAAGTGGATCAATAGAAAAATAAAAAATGTTGTTTGTTTTCATAAAATAGGTCAAGATTCATCGAAAAACATGTGTTACTGACTATTGGATTGGAGGTGACACTGATCCATCAGAGTGAGATAGGGAATAATCCATCAGGTTTAGGATGACACTGATAAAATCCATCAGACGTTGGACTTCATTATATGTAGGACCATCGATCCAAGGAGAAGAAGAAAAATAGAATTGTTTGAATAAGTTTCAAAAATATTGAAAAAAATATTTTCAAGGGAGTTTGAAGTTGGTGCTAAAGTGTTTCCAAGGAAGTGATAAAATTTTAAAAATTTTGAATATGTTTATGGAAAAAGAAAAGAAACCAAAGTCTACTGAAGTATCAATTTTTTTTATGGTAGAATGGTTTGAAAGGTTGTTTTTGTTTCATTTGGAGCAGAGCAATCTTTTATTGTACATATGTCTTTATCATAATTAAGAAATCAACATGACTATTAGAATCAGACTAAATAATGGTTAGAAATTATGATGATACCTAAAGTTGTGATAAGATTTGATAAGTTTAGATAATAATCCAGAAGAGTTGATAAGAACTGAAGAATTCAAAGATGTATTAGAAATGAATAAGAAATTGAAGTTTCAAGAAATTTTGTTAAGTGGGAAAACTTTTCATATTCCTATCTAAATAAATTTTTTAATTACTATAAAAGGTGGAGAGTAATTTGTACTTTCTGATGGATCTAAACACTATTTACATGTGGAGTAAGAGAGATAATTTTTGATGTTTTAGTGAGGAGTTTCTGGATAGAGTTTTCTTGAGGAATATTTTCAGATAGAATAAGAAGCAGGAAGATTGTATTCAGTGGTTACCGAATCAGACCGAGCAATCAGACTAAGATTTATGGATTGAATTAGAAGCAGTTCAAAACTGTTTCAGTGGTATTTTGGAAGATTTATATTTTTGGACTAAGAAATCAGACTAAAAAATTAGATTGGGGTATCGAACTGAGTATTATTACAAAGTCAAGAGAAGTTCCTACCTTCTGCTGGGTATGAAAGTGAATAATTGTTTTAAATATTATATTTGTAAAAATTAACAAGGTAACACAGTAACATTTTTTTGAATTAATTGGTGAAAGTTTCTTAACTTGTTACACAAATTTGTATTATATTATTTCATGCTACTTGAAGCACATGCACTATTGTATTGAACATAGTGGTACAAAAGTGTAATGGTATATCCTACTTGTTTTTATCCACACTAAATGATTGTTTTCTAGTGGTTTGTGTGGTATAATATTGTTTCCATACCATACAATGTATGTATATACTATTTTTGAGTATAGAGCCTTGTAAATTCTTGTGTTCTTATGGATGTGTGATTATTTTTTTTCTTCAGCAAAGTGATAATTTTCTATTAGGAGGAAAAGGTTGTTTCAAAATAAAGGAAACTTAAAATAAAAAGATATCACTGATTCACCCATTCCCCTCTCAGTGATGCATTCATCATGGATGAGAAATATTAAGTGGTATCAAAGAAAAGGTTCCCTTAATTTACTCTTTACTAAAGTTTTTGAAGAGAAGTTGTGATTGAGAATATTAATTGTGCAAACAGTAAGGGGATTCTGATCTTCAATAGTAAGAACTATCATGTTTAGAAAGATAGAATGTTTCCTTATCTTATATATCTTGGGTATAATGTTATTAAAGCTACAAAAAATGGTTTTCCTCCCATTGATAAAAAAGTTCCTCATACATCTGTTTACAAGAAGAATCTTGAGAATTATGGAAGAACTAAGAATTATTTATTCTCATCACTTTATAAAAGTGATTTTATAAGAGTGAAGGGTGTTTCCAATACAAAAGGTATCTAGGATAAGATGAAGAAAATTTATAAAGGCAATACAAAAAGGAGGAAGTAAAAGTTACAAATATGTAGAATAAAGTATGAAGATATCAATATGGGTGAGTATAAATCCATTGGTGAATTCTTTACCAGGGTGAATGACATTGTTAGCACTATCAAATATCTTGGTGAAAAGTTGAAAGATTATACTATTGTTGAAAAGATCTTTTGAATTATTCCTGAAAAGTTTGATGCCAAATGTTTCTCATTAGAAGATAAAGATCCAAAAACATTATCTCTGGATGATTTTCATAGTACTATCATTAGTTATGAAATGATAAGGGTGAACGTTATAAAGGAAAAAAATATGACCATGAAATTTCTTTCAAGGATGGAAAGAAAGAAAACACTAAAAATATTATTGAAGAATAAGATGGAGATTCTGATTCTGAAAATGAGGTATGTAAAAATATTCATGATTTTTTATCCTTGTTTTCTAAAAATATGAAAATAGGTACAAGAAAGTATAAGGAGAAATTTCTCTTGAAATGTTTTGAATGTCGAGCTGTTGGTCACTTTGTGGATAATTTTCCTTGAATAAATAAATAAGATGATAGTGATAAATATGAAAGAAGGCCAAGAATATTTTGGAATAAATAAGGTGATAAGGATAAATCTTATTCCGAAGTGAAAGATAAAATGTTATCTAAATCTAAAAGTAGAATCTTTTTGTCTAAATATGATGAAGAAGAAGAAAGTGAAGTTGAATCCAAAAATGACACATCATATTGAAATTTCTTCTACTCCACTATTTCACAAATTATTTTATTATTATTGTCATTAGATTTTACGGAAATTTAGGAATTTATATTGGATTTGATTATGAAACTATAATATAAGACACAATTTTTTCTTTTTTTAATAATTTTAGAAATATTAAACAAATTTAAATTATTCATCTAAAATGAAACATTAAATATTAAAATGGAAACATAAAATACCTCATGCAATAGGCTCATCCTCATCCAGATCACTAATGAACTCACAAAAATTTCCACTAGTAGTATCTAGATCCTACAACATATACACATATTATATATCTAAACCATATCAATAAAATTCAATATGAATATAATTTATTTTCCTTTTTTCATGTGTCACCACTTGTGTACCATCAACAGAATGTTGTGTCATCACTTTATCTATAAGTTATGACATCAATGATAAAATTTTATCATACTATACATATAACTATTGAAATCAATTATCAATACTATGTTGCATAGTTTGTATGTAAGTATTTACCTCAGAAGGTGTGCGTATCCTTGCATCTCTGTATAAACCCATCACCTCCACTCTAAAAATTGAACAACATGAGTCACTAACACTATATATCAAAGAATAACCATGACTATCACACCCAATGAAACACTGATATATATTTTCTCTATGGACAATACTATGACAATTCTCTTATCACAACTCTATCAACATAGATTAAAACTAAGACTTTTGAATATACATAATGAATTAATGGACAAATGCGAACAATTTATATGAAATAAAATACATTTTTAGTAAATAATTTGATTGTTTTATCATTAGTAACATCAGAATAACCCTCTCAAATAGTCCTCACTCATATCAAAATTTGATCAGTTGGTGGTGTAAGCATAAAAAATTTCCCACAAAATACATATTTATATTCATGTTACACTATATTATTTTTAATATATGAATGAAAAGTGAATTCAAAAGTTACGTTATGTCTAATTTGGAAAATGTGTTGAGTGCCAAGTATAGATAGAATTACCTACATCAACCAATTTCATGAATGAAAATAATACTCAGTACACATTAAACATTTTAAGTTAATAGAAATATGAAAAATTAGATTTATTTATAGATTAAAAAGTAATAAATTTTACTATATCAACGTCACTCGACCAAAACAAAATCAGATTCCACCACTGAATGGAAAAAACACTCAGAGGGACACATTGTACAGTGTTTGGAACACACATAAATGGTTCTCAATGATCTCTCTTCACCTATACCTTGAAATACCTTTACAACTTGAAGAATTTGGCAATTCATACTACCAAAAACTCATCAATATATAATGTCAAATTACCATGCTAAAAATAATATTATTAGTGTCTTTGATAATATTAAAATGAATTTCATAATAAATGAAAATATAAATTTACCTAATAATCCCTCCATAATCTTTAAATAGCATCCCATGGAAATGAATTCCAATCATGAGTAATTATAGGGAATCTATGTGAGTCTCTTATTATATGCTTCAACTAATGAATCAATAAACTCACACCCTATCATGCTGGATTAAAGTTATCATCAAATAACACATCCAATCAGGATCTAGAGCTCCAAGATCAAACCCCTATATTAGGACCCCAACATCTATTAGAAGATTCACCAGATCCTATAAAACATAAATTCATAATGAAGTTAAAAATAACCAAATATTTAATTAAAAATTAGAAATAGATAGGAGAACATTCATACATAAAATTATAATAAATTAATTTTTTTAAAAATGAAGACATAAATACCAAAAATAGTATGTGAACTACTTTTAACATTCAATGAAATATGTATATTTATATAAAAATATAATTAAATAAAGTATTTTCAATACATATAATTCATAAATATTTTTATAAATGTAAATTAGAAAAAAATTACTGGTAATCTTTTATTGACCATGCAAGCCTGTTGTATCCCCTTTAACTCTCTCTCTAACCCATTTTATATAATCTTCTCATAAAACTATAGTGGTTTGGTCAAGGTTTTGATCATGAAAAGAAATAAATATCTAGTTTCTATTAGTGAATCAAAAAAATCCATCTTCTAGATATTTTTAGCACAAACTTCCAATTTGAATCACTAGTAACAAAGTAAACTAGCTTTGCCTACAATGCTAGTATAAGGGTCTTATTTCTTACTTGGTCATAATTATATAGAATATTTTTAAATTTTACTAATGTAAATTGGAAATGGTAATTTTTTTTTCTATGAATTGGATTGACCTAATCACACCTCAATAATATATTCTTTAATCCGTGACCATAAATAACCTCAATAATATCCTTCGACAATCCATAAAATAACATGTATCAATATATAAAAAACCAACACCACTATTATGTGTTGCTTGTTTTATGTCAAAATACCGATTACATAATCATATTTTGTTAGTATCTAAATAATTTTAGAAATAAGCTATAATATATGGACCATTAACTAGTTGGTTGAGTTCTTCATTTAAAATAGGAGCAGTTGATTCACACATCTTGCGACACTATAAATTTCACATAAGTCAATTGATACAGGGTTATGAAAATGAACCTAAATTACATTATAAAAATATTAAATAAATAATTTAAATATATGAGTCTTTAAACACACATGAAATGTCTTGAAATGAATATTTTATATCTTATGGTTAGTCTCACAGGGCCTTTATCATTTTAACTCAACAATATGAATCCTAAATTACAACATAATAAAAGGTAAGGAGTAAATTAAATATAGAAAAACTAGGCATAATAGATCAAATATGAAACTTAATAAATCAATTTACTAATATATGGATGATTAAACAACATTTATTGATTATTTTTAACCCACTTTCCATTGTGCATATCAAATGTTATCCCTTCACCAATTGGAACTTCATCAATCTAAGAGGGTTTATCTAACTTTTTTTCAACCTAAAAAATATATAAATCATATAAATTGGTTCCATAATACATAAAATATCCATTGGTAATTAAATATTCTGGAAAATATATATTGTTCACATTCTGTTTCAATGTATTTAATTATATCTCAAATTTATACATCAACCCGAAAAACTATTTTCTTCTTCTAAAAACCAGTTTTGCCGTGTTTTTGAAAACTTATGCTAAAATTAATTTTTAACACTTTTAGAAAATAAATTTGAAAAAATTAACTTCATTTTTTAAATCATAATGTCAAAATTATCTTAGAGTTAATTTTTTAAAATTTTATAAAAAGATTAATTTTTTGATGAATATTGAAAAAATGATTTTTATTAAAAACTGAATTTTATTTTAAAGAATTTAAAACATTAAATTTTAATTTAAAATTATTTTAAAAGTAAAATTAGTTCAATTATATTATAATTAATATAATTTGGGTCATTTTAATCAATTATATGTTCAATTTTGATATAAAAACTTTTATACTTAAGAAGAAAATTTCTTTGGAAAACCACGTTTTCTTTGCATCTGTGGGTTTAATTTTAAATTAAATTCTGAAAATTTTGTGGATTGAAGTTGGTAAAATGAATTAAATATTTAGAATAAAAATAATTAATATTATATAATAAGTTCAACTTAATTTTTGGTCATAATAAATAGTAAAAATAGTAAAAATATGTTACCATGATTAAGGATAAAACAATGTTACTGGGGGTTACACTAAATAGATAAGGGTTAAAATGAGATAAAAACTTATAATATTAATATTTTATGGAAATATTTAGAACTTATATAATCTAATTTTTGATAATGATTCATTTTGGATCCTTTTTACTATGAAAGTGACATGTAATTATTGAAAAACTTTGAAAAATTTCAAGTGTGGCACTCACCACAATTACAAAAGGGAACCCCCCCTCTCCTATTAACACTTAAATTTTTTTTTACTTGATAAATATCTACCCAAATAATTTCCTTAAATCCCTAAAAATTACCTATTTTCCTTTTTTTGATCAGAAAACCCTTATAGTAATGATTTTGGTGCAAACCTAAAGTAGTTGTCTAAAGAAGAGGTATTGTTCTTAACTGAGCATTTTTGTTTTATTTATTATTCCAAATACTTAAAATATTATTAAAATATTATGAAATAATAATAATAATATTATATACCATATACTTAGATGTTATTTCATTAATGTAATAACCTAAATCCATCTCCTCTTCCATCAAATGGGAATCAAATCCGTCAATCGTGTGTACGACAGACTACCGCCTCATGAACTGATGCAATTCATTTTCCATCACCAACTCTCACAGATGGATATAATGATGGATTTAATATATATAAATGATATTTATTACATAAATATAATTATTTAATTATAATAAAACATATACCTTCTTACCTTTCAATCTGTTTGAAAATGACAACGTCTCTTATGTATACGTGTGGATTATCACCTTCACGAGGCGTTGTGATTTGTTTTTCATTTTATTTTGACATAAAGGGAAATAATTATAGATTTTATTAAAATATAAAATATATATGATATAATAATGATTCTTTAAATATGAATTTTTATTTAACTTTATTCTGTTCCCTCTTTAAAAAAATGAAAACAACATTCATGCGTACATACTACCAACCGACTCCATGGATGGTTTAACACATTTTTCTATCTCTGTTTTTTATGAAATGTTATAAAATAATTATATAAAGAATATATATAATATTTATATAATGGTTAATATTTTTGATATTATTTAACCATGATCAAAGTACAAGGATCAAAACTACCAAACCAAAATATACATGAAAAATGAAGTAGTTATTACCTAAAACAATGATTTTAACAAAGAATTGTTAATAAATGGGTGATAAAACATTATAAGTAAAATAATATATGGTATGATATATATTATTATTGTTATATAATATATTTATAAATATTATATATTTATTATACATGAGTTTCGAATATGTACGGAGGAAATTGGACTTGAGGTAAGGGTTTCTTATCTCACTTTTTCTTACATGAGACATATGATATATTCATCACTAATTTATTTTGTGTGGTGTATATACTATCCCATTGGTATGTTAAATCATGAATAAATTTATATTCATTCTATTTAATGTTTCATATAATGTTTTTATTTCATGAGAGTTATGATTTAAAAGTTACCACAATGGTAAGGGTTTATTTAACAATCTCACCATTATTCAAGATTGTTTATGTTTAAGTATCCCTTAGAGGAATTTTTTTATATTTAAATCTTAAACCCAATTTATTTTCTTAAAATCTGGATTCATTAACTTTTAAAGTAATAGTACTATTTTCCACTCTTAAAAACTTAAAATGATTGATTTTTTAAGAAACAAAAAATTATTTTTCTCTTTAGTCGAAAATCCCTTTTCTTCCATATCCATGTTTTCTAAAAATATTTTAAAGAATATTTTAAACATTCTAAAAGTGATTTATTAAATATATTTTTACCCATTTTTGAGTTTTTACAAAAATGGTTTAAAAGGAATCTCCCTATCATTTTCTGAATGAGGCACTTTTTTATTTTTCACCAAAAATGTGTAAGGAATATTTGTTTTTACATAATCAACATGAATAGAATTTTCCACCATCATGGGTGATAATTTATGAGAATATTCCTTTAAAAGTTTACATAAATATTTTCAAAGAAAATTACTTTTCTAATATTTTATATTTTTTTAGGCTTTAAAAGTGAATTTCAAAATAAAAAGGGTATTTTCATTAAGAATGTTTTTAATGATATTTTTATGGTATTTATATTTCATAAAAAATAATAACCCTTTATTATAATTATAATTTTAAAGGGATATATTATAATGATACCGTCATTATTATTTATCCAGATGGTTTATGGTCAATTTGATTGGGGATGTACTATTTGATGTCATTCACCATATTACTCTAGATGGTTTATGATTATGTTTATTGATTGAGGAAATTATTAAATTTTTATATGAAAGTTTTTCAATATGAATGTTTATATTGATTATGTTTTACCCCTCTAATATTAGGAGTGAATTTTACTTAGTAAGTGATAAGTGGGGCCTTCTATATCCCCATGATGTATTGGTAAGTCTCATGAGAAAAACTAGTTTGGGTATTTGGCTGAGGCCTTACCCATTTATGTAAGATGTCTTTATATGAGGCATTGATGATATGTTTATGATGTCCAAAATTATGAATTCCCACATTATGAGATTAGTTATTGATTTTATTGTGATTATTTATTTATTATGATATCCATTGATAAGTTTCAAGCTCATGTGATTATTTATATGTCATTATTTAATCACCATTTATTCCCACCATATTATTCTTAATGCTAAAGTTATTGATTAAATGACATTTTTTTCTTAGTTATTTACCTTTACATATTAATTATTTATTATTTATTCATAATATATTCCACTAAGTTCATACCTTTAATGAGTATCTAATCTCACCCCTTTCTTATTGTTCCTTTCACGAGGATGTCAGGAAGTGTATTATGATTGATATGCAGAGATATGATAAAGGGAATAATGGTTTTTTTTCAAAGAAAATACTATGTTTTGTTTTATGTTTTCAATTGTAATATGAGATTCAATTATGTATCTAGTTTACCAAGACTAATAAAATATTTAGTTCCTTAGGATGAGATTCCTTATTTAGAATTCCATTGAAATAAAGTAACCACTGATTCTAGGATAATCGGGTTAGGGTATTTATAGTTGGTATTAGAGTAATTTTAGTAGAAACTTTGAGAACTAGATTTAGGAAAACAAAGATTAGAGAACATAACCCTATGACTAACTTTGAGGATAAGTCTAAGTATATGATAACATCATAAATTTTTTTTAAGTTAGATATTATGTGGATTTCTTAGAATACATCCCTAACTGTATACTACAAGTGGATGTGGATCTAGAACAGTTATACTCACGGGTAATAACTCTGAAAAGGGTGCATTGGGATTTGACTCAATCGTCACCTAGTGCACACAAATAGGAATTACAGTCCACCTAGTTTGATACTAATGGGGGGTATTCTTGGGATAATTCACATTTTATTTAAAAACCATTATGAAGGATTTGAAATTATTTTTTATGATTTGAAAAATTTCCCAAATAAACCAAGTTTATGATTGTGATATTAGAAACGTATAAAATTTTCAACTTATGTTAAGCATTTCACTACTATTGGGATTATACATTATGTTTCATAATTCTTTGATTTAATATAGTGTATAACATTGTTTATAAATAACACCTAGATTGGAACCACATAAATACACATAATCCATGTAGTGATTTCCCACCTAGGCAATATATTGATGTTGGAGTTGGAGCTGTAGCTAGAACTGATCAAATTATAACTATATTGGGGTAGCTGACTTAGGTTATAAATAATAACCTTGACTGTATGGATCATACTACTAATACACAATGTGGTGTAACAATTTTAGATTCCTTCATGCATCAACAAACTCCATCATTTAATGGGACTACAAATCCATTTGTAGCTGAGCAATGGATAATTTCCTTAGAGAAGATATTTCTAACTTTAGGGTGTAATGAAGAAGATAATATTTTCATGGTAGTTTATCATCTCTCAAGAGATGCAGATCAATGGTGGTTATTAACTCAAAACACTAAGGATAGGTAGGAAATAATTAACATGGAAGGAAAGGATTTTAAGGTACTCTTCTTGGAAACATATTTTCTTTATGATAAATGGGCGGATATGGAGAGACAATTCTTAAGTCTAAGAAAAAATGAAGATAATTTTTTTTGATAAGTATGAATCCAAATTTACAAGGTTATAAAGGCATACTACAGACTATATATGTAATATAAAGAGAAATATTAATCATTTATTTTACGGTCTTAAGCAAATACTTCGATAGGAACTTGTTTTCCAAAAATTCTTATCATATGAGGCTATTTTATCATGTGCTATCAAGACATAGAAATAATTCTCCTAGTATTTTTTATTTTAAGGAATATACGATATGAAAAGGGTTTCTGAACACTCTAGAAAAAGAAATATAGTAAAATGGAATAAGGGAAGGGTGTATTTTTTAGCTTGTAATAAATGTGTAAAGACAAACCGTGGAACATTATTACTTGGAATGGGAGTTTTATACAATTTTAGAGAGAAATGACACAATTAACATGAATATAAGGTCAATAAAGAAGTTTCCAATGATAAATTATTCAACTGAAAGGATATGGGACACTATGAAAATGAATTTCCCATGAGTGAAATGAATTTTTCCTTAAAAAGGCCAAGGGAGCAAGGGAAAACCCTATATGATCAAAACGGATGATTTTTAAGTTCATAATGATGTGGTGGTAGGTACTTTAATAATATACTCAAATTTAGATAATTAGTTATTTGATTATGGATATTTACACTCTTCTATATCTTCAAAGTTTTCTAAGAAAATTATATATTTTCCTACCACCTCAAGAAGAGAGTTATTAGTCAAGACTCCCAATGTAAGTCTCACTGCAACAAAGATATATCAGTCAGTTCCCATTATAAAACATAAAAATTACATATTTTTTAATTTAATTATTAAACCCATTTATGATTTTGATATAATCCTTAGTAGAGAATGGATTTCAAAATATGTTTAAAAAATTTATTTCCAAGATATGGAAGTTACAATTCGTAAAGAAGATATGAAATTCCTTATCTTTTGAGTGGATAATACATCACTCGAGTCATGTATAGATCCACCCCTTGTTGATCTTCTAAATAAGATTCATGTGGAAGAAGAGAAGACATAATCAATTGAAGAAAATAGTAATATCCAAATTGAGAATGTACCTATTTTACAAGAAGAAATTGATGTATTTCTTAAGGAATTACTTGGCCATCCACCAGAGTGTGATGTTATGTTTTCCATTGATTTAATCCCCAATTAAAGACCTATATCAAAGAATCCCTATATAATGGACACTGTGTAATTATTGGAGTTGAAGAAATAAATATAGAAGTTGTGCGCTAAGGGATTTATATGCCCTATTATTTCACCTTGAGGATCCCCTATTTTTTTTGTTAATAAGAAAGATAGATCTATGAGGATGTGCATTGATTATCAAGAAATAAATGCTATTATAATAAAGGATAAGTATCTTATAACTCACATTGATGACTTATTTGATCAATTTCACAGAGCTCAATATTTTTCAAAGATTTACCTTCATTCTGGGTATCATCAATTGCAAGTAAATAAAGAAGATATTCCAAATACAATATTTTGAATGAGGTATGAACATTATGAGTTCATAGTAATGCCATTTGGATTGACTAATTCACTATATATTTTCATGGATCTATTGAATAGTGTATTCAAGTAATATCTTTATAAATTTTTTGTTCTATTTATTGATGATATATTAGGGTAATCTAAGAGATATGAGGAACATGATAATCACATACATATCATTCTTAAGAGTCATAGAATAAAATATCTATATGGGAAATTTAGCAAGTTTGAATTATAGATTTCGAAATTTTATTTTCTTAGACATATTATCTCAAAGTATTTAATCTTAGTTGATCATGTAAAGATAAAGGTAGTACAATAATATCCTACACCAACAAACATAACTGAGGTACGTAGTTATATTGGTTTGGATGGTTACTATTAATGATTTTTTTTAAATTTTTTCCTAATTGGAGAACCCATTAACCAAACTTAATCATAAATAGGTTAAGTTTATATAGAAAAAGTAACATGAAGAATGTTTTGAAGAATTGAATAATATATTGGTGAATGATCTAATTTTGACACTACCATTAAAAAATGATGGATTTGTGATATATAGTGATAAGTCAAAGAAGGTAATTGGTTGTGTCATTATGAAGAATTATAAATTTATTTCCTATGAATCAATACATTTAAAGATTCATGAAAAAACTATCCAACCAATGATATTGAGTTGGAAACTGTAATCATTTCATTGAATATATGGATATATTATCTCTATAGTGAAAAATTTGATATATACACAGATCATAAGAGTCTAAAATACATATTTTTATAGAAAGAGATAAATAAAAGGAAAATAAAATAGCTTGATCTACTCATGGATTATGATTTCTCATTACAATACCACCTAGGGAAGGAAAATAAGGTAGTAGATACATTGATTAAGAAATATCATGGATTTCTATCCAATATGAGGATTGATAGAGATATTATGTTCATGGATCTAATAAAGATAGATATGAGAATTATTAATGAAGGGGATAAATCACTCATTTTTTAAATTATTTGCAAACCATATTTATTGGAAAACATAAAAAGTTTTGAACATGTTGATGAGAATTTTCAAAAGAAAATTAAAGTCGTGAATGATGGAAAATTGGTATACTTCATTTGTGAAGATAGAGTTTTGAAATTTGGAAAGAGACAATGTTTTCCATATATACATGTGATGAAGAGTGAATTACTAGATTATTCCCATAGATTGAATTTTTTATACACTATTTTAGTACCAAGATGTATATAGATTTGAAGGAATACTTTTAGTGGGATAATATAAAGCAAGAAATTGCTGATTATGTGTTAAGATGTTTGTTTTGGAAACTGGTGAAGGCTGAGAGGCAATATACTAGAGGAGTCTTACAACCTATACCTATTCATCAATAGAAATGGGATAAAATTACTATGTAATTTTTCATTATATTACCAAATAATCCTAGAAAGAATGATGCAATATGGGTTATTATTGATTGCCTCACCAAATCTACACATTTCTTCACTATAAGAGAAGATTTACCTTTAGATAAACTTGAATGGATCTATGTTAATAAAGTTATTAAATTCATGGTGAACCTATTTCAATTGTTTCTTATCATGATCCATTCTTTACATTAAAATTGTAAAAAAAGTATTCAGAAGGATCTTGATATCAAGCTTCGTTTGAGCACTACTTATCACCCTAAAATCGATAGACAGTACAAAAGGACCATTAAAACAATATAATACATGTTTAGGTTATGGTCTCTTGACATTATAGGTGTATGGTATCAGTACTTACCTTTGGTAGAGTTTATATATTAAAATAGCTTCCATTAATATATTTAGATGGCATCGTATGAAGCATTATATGGAAAGAGATGTCATAGTCCAACTTTCTAGGATGAAGTTGGTGAAAGGAAGCTTATATTCCCAAAAATTGTGGAGGAGACAATGAAAAGGGTAAATATTATTCAAAACTATATCAAAGAATCTCAAAGAAGTAAAATAGCTATGCCGATTACCAAAGGAAATATTTGGAATTTCAAGTGGAAGATCATGTTTTATTGAAAGTATCTCCATATAAGGGTCTTATAAGTTTAAATAAGAAAGGGCAACTTAGACCTAGGTACATCATAACTTTTTAAATCTTTTAAATAATTGGAGATTTGTCTTAACACTTTAAAATTCCACTAGTTCTTTCTAAATTACATGATGTGTTCTATATATCATTGTTAAGGAAGTAAATGTCTGACCCAATGCATGAGATCACATCTGAAAAAATAGAATCTGAACCTAATAAATCTTTTGGTGAAGATACTATCCATATTCTAGACACTAGAGAATAATTTTTAAGGATTGATACTGATAAATATGATTTAGAGAAATCATAAGATAGAAGAGGTAATATGGGACCCTGAAGAAGTTATAATGAAGAACTATAAAAATCACTTCATGAGGTAACATTCTAGAAAATTCGAGGATAAAATATTTTTAAGTATAGAATAATGAACACCATAAGACTTTATGATATATTTATTTTTAAATAAATTTAATCTCTTCGATAGCTTGCGATACACACAACCCATATTCTAAAAGAATTATAAAATTGTATATCGTTATAACCTCACAATTAAATTGGAAGTTATGAATAATAATAAATAAATTATAAAAATTATATGGTTTAAACGTGTATAAATAAATTTATGGGTGATAAATTTTTTAGAAATAAAAATAAAAATCATTTTATAGAAAAATAAATGTTTTTTTAAAAAACTATTTTTTTCTTCTAAAAAGAGGTTTCGTCTTATTTTTCACACTTAAGTTAAAATTAATTTTTAACAATTTTATAAAATATATTTTAAAAAATTAAATTTATTTTTTAAATCATTATGTAAAAATAATCTTAGAGTGATTCTTTGAATTTTTTTGAAAAGATTAATCTTTTGATGAATAGTAAAAAATACCAATTTTTATTGAAAACTTCCTCTTCATTTATAAGATTTATAAACTAACATTTTGTTTAATTTTTTAAAGGACTCACTAGTTAAATTATATTAAAATTAATCCAATTTGGGTCATCTTAATCAACTATATTTTCAATTTGGATGTAAAAGATTTTATACTTATGAAATACTTTTCTTTGGAAAACTGCTATTTCATCACGTCTGCTAGTTTACTTTTAAATTAAATTATACCCTTATGTGAATTGAATTTTATAAAATGGATTAAATATTTTGAATTATAATAATTAATATTATACAATAAGGTCAAATTAATTTTTTTCCTAATAATTAGTATAAATAGTAAAAATATGTTACCACATTTAAGGTTAAAACGAGTTTACTGGGCGGTAAAACTAAAAGGATAAGGGTTAAAATGACTTAAAAACTTATAAAATTACTATTTTATAGATATATTTCAACCTTATATCATCGAAGGTTTTTTAATGACCCATTTTTGGATCCTTTGACCAAGTAAGTGACATGGTATTATTAGAGAACTTTGAAAAATTACAAGTATGCCACTTACCTCAATTATAAAATTGAACCTCCTCTACTCTATTATTTACACTTCCCATTCCTTTTGTTCTAGCCAATACCAGCCCAAATAATTTTATTACATCCATACCTATAACTTGTAGTCCATTTTTTGATCATAAAACCCTTATAAGAAGGCTTTTGGTTCAAGCCTAAAGAGGTTGTCTGAAGAAGATGTATCATTTTTAACCGATCATTTCTGTTTTATTTCTTACTCCACCTCCTTAAAATATTTTTTACCCATGTGAGAATTTTTAAAAAATTGTTTAAAATTTATTTTCTTATCATTTTTCTAATGAGATAGTTTTTGTTTTTTTACCAAAAATGTGAATGAAATTCTTGTTTTAACCTACTCAACATGAAAAAAATTTCCCACCATCATAACCAATAAGTTATTTGAAGATTACTTTAAAATTTTACATTATTATTTTCAAAGAAAATTATTTTCCTAATATTCTAGAATTTTTTATTTTTTAAAATTGGATTTCAAAATGAAAAGGTTATTTTTCTCAAGAAAATTTTAATGATATTTTTATTGTATTTATATTTAATCAATGACAATAAAACTTTATTATTCTTATAATCCATTGGGGATATGTTATAATGATACCATACTTATTATTTTTCTAGATGGGTTATGATCACTTTGACTAGGGATGTACTATTTGACACAATTCTCTATAATAATTTGGATGGCTTATGATTATGTTTATTGATTGGAAAAATTATTAACTTTTCATATACTAGTTTTTAATAATAATGTTGATATTTATTATGGTTAAACCCTTTTATATTTGGAATTAATTGGACTTATTAAGTGATGGTAAAGGCCCTCTATAGCCCCTAGATGCATCAGCACATCTCATGAGACAAACTAGTTTGGGTATTTGGCCAAAAAATTACCCATTTATGTAATATGTATTGGAATGAGGCCTTTATAGTATTTATATGATGTCTAAAATTATGAATTATCTCATTATGAGATTAGTTATTGATTTCCATTTGATTATTTTATTAGTTATGATATCCATGGATCAGTTTCAAGTTTATGTGATTATTTATATGGCATTATTTTGTTATCATTTATTCTAGCCATATTATTCTTCATACTCAAATTATTAATTAAATGAAATGTGTTTTCAATTATTTACCTTTATATATTGATTATGACTTATTTATTCATGATAGTTTCCACTATACTCATACCCTTACTGAGCATCTGAGCTCACCCCTTTCTTATGATTCTGTCCCCCAAGATGTCAGGAAATGTATTATGATTGATTTAAATGGATATGATAAAGGGAATAATGATGTTTTCAAAGAAATTTATATTTTTTATTTTATTTTTTCAATTGAAATATGAGATTCAAATATATATCTAGTTTACCAAGACTACTAAACTATACAATCCTTTAGGATGTAATTCCTTGTATATAGTGCCAATGTAATAAAGTAACCACTGACTCTGGGATATTGGGGTCAGGATATTTATAAATAAAAAAAAATATAAAAAAAATGAATAAAATATCATATAAAAAACCACCAATAAATAAAAATCCATCATGATAAAAAAAAACAATGAAATGATTAGTTTATAGAAAGCGTCTTCAAAATCATTTAGAAGTGTTTTAAAACATCACTAAATAATGTTATTATTATAGTGACTACCTATCCCATATTTATATTCTACCAATACCCACTATATATTATGTTAACCACAAACATGGGGTTCCGCTTCTTTAGCCTTAGCTTTGATATACTCATGTGGGTTCTGTCTTCTTGATGCCCTCACTTTCTCAGTTTGGTTTTAATTAGTATCACAATTACTCAATCCCACCAACTCCAAATTAACCAGTAAAGAAGTTCCCACATTATTAGTCATAAATTATTCCCCACTCATCCATATAGAACATCTTTCTACTTGAACTTATTATTCCAGAATCTTCTGATAAGACACATTGAAAATTAAACATAGTTTTCACTTTCTCAAACAATCTCAATAACTACATAATATTAAACATAAAATTATAAAAGATAAAAATATTAAATTATATGAATTAATTTACTAAAACTTACATAATATTAAAAATAATTTAGATTTATATATAATATTAAATTAAAACTAAAATATAAAACATAATATTAAATTGAAAATTATAAAACTACACAAGATTAAGTAAATTTATAATGCTTTATTGTAATGAACGAAAAAATAAATTTTCATAAAAGATTAAATATGAACTAATTATAAAATATTATAATTTATATATTGTATGATAAATTACTACATAGAATTAACTCAAAAATTTACATACCCAATAACATTTTATTTAGATTACATAATGCCAAAATAAATTTTTAATTAGTAAAATAAATTTAAGCTACACTTAAAATTTCTTATTAGAGAACTAATATAAAAAAAATCTTCTATAAAAGTTAAAACTAATTACATAATATTAAAATATATTTTATTGCTAAAAATTTATTTACAATACAAAAAAAACTACCTAAATAATGGTAAATAAAATTAAAATAATTTGCTATGTTCATCAATAAAAATTATAAAATATATAATTCTAATAATAAATTCATCAAATTAAAATTAAATAACATAAAAATAATTAATCTATTAAAAAATAATTAACATTATAAATAAATAAATATAATATATAAAATATTTATATCCCTAATAATTATGTTAATGAAATAAAAATATAATATTAATAAATAAATAATGAAAATAATTTGTAAATTAGAATTATCAAGGATTGAGGTGATAATGGGTTTATTTTTCTTTGTGTGTCTGAATTTATTTATTCTTTTATATTTACATTGCATATGATCGATCTTTTAGGTGACAATTTATCTTATGTGTAGATGTATAAAATTTTAGGTCCTTTCCATTATTTCGTTATCACTACTAGAAATATCACTTCTAGAGATTACTATTTCCTAGTAGTGACACACAACAACCACCAAATGGAGAGAACTTTTGGCCCATTGATATTTTCTATAGAAATCACCATTTGGATATTGTGATTGACTAGTCTGATGTGGCTATAGTGGCCTCCGTTTGGTGGCTTTTATAGCCAAGTTTATGGAACCCTGTAATGACTTTCAAACAATGTTTTTTTATTGGGCCCTTGATCTGATCTATAATGATCACCAAAATGGTGGTCACTATACGCCCCATTGGGCTTCTCTAAAGTGATTGTCAATAGAAGTTGCTATAGAATATATATATATATTTAAAAAATTAAAGTAAAATTAAAAAACAACCAAAACTACTCTAATTTTGACATTCAATAAATTTCTCCATGATATGTAAAATCACAAGCTCAAAAACAACCTTTTACAATCATCTCCCAAGCTCCACACCCATCATCTAATAAAATTAAATATGATTTTTTTAAAAAAAATAGTGCATTAAAAAAAAATAAAAAAAATATAATAATTGAAATGTAGTGGAATATTTCAATGAAAATATAGTACAATTGTTTGAGATCATTTTATTTTGAATATATTAATAGTTTCTAATAATTTTTTAAATTTAAAACTATTTATTATATCATTACCAGCACACCAAACATCTGATTTATGTATCATCTATTTGTATATGAGAAAAACAATAAAAATATGGTTTTCATATGATTTTACATAATTCAAAGGTTGTTTTATATATATTTGGTTGTGAAACATATGTTTTCATGTTTTAAAACAAAAAAAAGTGAATTTCTAGTCATCTCAGAAAAAACTACATATTTACATTATATATGATCCACCATTTTAAAAATCACTGTATGGTTGATGTCATCTGATTCCATGACATTTAGAGGTAGTATAATTGGTTTTGATCCCTTGGCGCACATTTTTAAAGGGATTAAAACCTTTAAAAACTACTTATTCAGTCATTTTGGGTAGACCACACGTCCAATTGAATACATTATTCTAATAAAACTATAGTAGTTTATTCAAGTGTTTGATTAGAAAAGGTATTAATATCCAGTTCCTCTCATTGAATCATAAAATCCCCTATTTTAAAAATTTTAACCACAACTTACCTATTTGAATTAGTGTTAAAAAAGTAAACCTGCTCTACTAGTGATGCCGATATAAGGTGAAAATTTATTTCTCTATTATATTTATATAGACAGTTGTTAAAGTTTTCCAAGTTAAATTGGAAATGGTCAACTTTCATTCCATGAACCAGATCAAACTAATCACACTCAAACAATATATGCTTTAAGCTACGACCATAATTAACCTTAATAATATCCCTCAGTAATCCATAATAATAACCAGTATCAATAAATATACAACCAAAACCACTATTTTTTATTTCTTGGTTCACATCAGCATTTCTAATATAGAATCAAAATTCATTAGTATCCAAAGGCTTTTAGTAATGAGATATAATAAATAGACTATTGACTAGTTGGTTGTGTCCTTCTCTCACAGTATGCGAACATGATTCAAATATATTGTAATTTAGTAAATTTCATACATGTCAACGGATAAAGGGTTTTAAAAATTAACCTCATCTACATTATAAAAATATTAAATCAATAATCTATACATATACGAGTCTTGAACTAATCACGAAATGTGTTTAAATGAAGTTTTTGGGTATGATGATCAGTTTCATGGGGCCTTTCCCATTTTAACTCAGTGATGTGCATCCTAAATTTTTAAAAAAGTGTAAGAAATAAATTATATATAAAAAAATTCATAATAGATTAAATATGAAACTCACTATATCTATTTCATTACTGATGGAATGTTTGATAACAGGTATCAATGATCTTTAACCCACTCATCATTGTGAATATCAAATATTATACCTTCTCTAATTGGACCTTAATCATTATGGGAGGGTTTATCTAATTTTATTTCAACCTCACCAATATATGAAACATGGATATTGGTGCCCTCATTATTTAAATATCCCTTGTAAATTTAATCTTCTAGATAATATCTATTGTGAACATACAGTTTCAATGCATTTTAGTGTCACTCAGTTGTATACATACACCTAAAATACATGGGACAACAAGAAATGAATTAAATAGTTTAATGAATGGTCAAGTGAACCATGAAATTAAAAAAAGATGGCATAAATAGTTTCTTCAGGTGAAATAGTGTAAGTACAATCTTAACCTATAAATTTTTCAAATCACTCATGCGATGATTCCATGAACAGAGTTGTCTAAAAAAACTAGAATCATAAATCAATGACTCAACAACATGGGTAGGAAAACAATCATTAATTGTAACTAGAATTAACTATTTAAGTAGAATATGATTATTATGACTTAAAACACTATAATTTCAGGCTCTTCACATTTGTAAACTTGTAAATATTAGATCAATAACTATAAAACACATTGATGGTATTTAAAATATATATAAATGTTTCATTCTCTTATTTACTCATTATGTATTATGTATCATAATTTTATTCCGTATTACCCTCACCCAAATATAAATTTAAAGGCTTTCTCAATCAAATTTATTGCAACTCATGCGAAGCATTAGAACCTTCCTTTAATTTATCCTTGATGACTAAAATGGTGTACAATATATTATCCCACACATATTTTTCAACATGCATCATATAAAAATTATGTCATAAAATATTATCTTTCTAACAAGGATATTTGGTGAAAATACTTAAATTCTTATAATTCCAAATGTTCTTTATATTTATAGCTGGAATGGAGGACAATGCAGGCATTAATAAATCCTTAAAATCATACAATGTGCAAATGTTTTATTATCAAGTTTTGGTATAATTTAAACCAAATATATTATTTGTGGTGTTGGACCATGCTCTCTATTCCTATAAAATGATTCACTATCTTTTCTGAACCTTTGTAGTGGAGGAAGAAAGTGTCTTTATCGAATGTATTCCCACTTTATATAGAACTTAAACCATATAGAATTATTAATTTTATTAAAAAAATAATAGGAAAATTATCCTTTTATACTCTATCCTAATAAGTTACCATATTCTAGGAAGTCATTAATTATCTATAAAAAAGTGGCCTGAATTCTAAACATTTCATTAGCTTATGATTCAAAAGTCATTACACCATCTGCTTAAAATTCTTGCAGCTCATCAACTGATAGTTTCATATAAACATAGATTTTATTACTAGTTCCTATAGTTATATAAACAAGATTCTAAAGTAACATAAATGGACACTTCATACATAACTATAGGGGAAAGTTTTATGGAAACAACACCACTGGATGCATACTATGTGTTACACCAACCATAGTTCTTAATAGGTTAAAAAAATATGTTTTTAAACCTAGTCGAACATTACATCCATCCTGGGAAAAGTATATATGTCTTTTATCAAAATCCTTCCATGCCAATTAATTTTTTGGGTGAATTAATTTATCAACCTTACTGCTTATCTCTAAATTCTAAGTTATCTATTTATCAATTTTAACTGACATGAAGAGTCTCTTAAACCTTGGTTTTAGTGGGAAATAATACATCTACTTAGTGACAACATATTTCTCTTGATTCAAGACCATACCTAAAATAATTTGAATAGCTTGATTAATCTCGTTAACCTTTCACCCGATGAGTAATAAACAATATGAGTATTGAGTCATGAATTCTATTTTATGACCAATATACAATTATTTAGGAACACATCAATGATATAATATATGAAACCAAGGTCATTGGTCAACATGATATCTTGATAGTATGAATCTAGAATATTCACTCTAACAGGGAGTACCTTCTTCAATAGTACCAACAATATGTTAAAGGAGGCGTCTATGCACTGATTCAATGCCTTTTTGTGTAACCATTCAATGATGATTGATAATTTACTAAATTTAGTGAATCCAAAATATAATTCATTATGTTAATCATTTATAATTTCAAAAAAAATTCAATTCTTATCAATCTATAGAAGAATGGGGATTACTCAATCCAAAAACATTTATGATATTACTATCTTTAGGTTGAAAGTAAAACAACATGTCATTGAGAATTATGTTCATTGGATCAACTATTCTAGAGTAAATATCCATATAAATACTTTATAATGTGTCGAAGATAATATACATTCACCATGATGTCTCCATGTATTATACTTTTTCAAAAACCCATTCAGGAATATCTATTCCCTAACAGTGTCTCATTTGAAGATATATCTATTGGAAAAATTATTCATATAAAAATAATCAAATTAATTTGAAATACACTGGTGAAATTAATAAATTTCTTAATTCCCTCATAATATTCATAAAAAAATCTATCTGGTATATCAATCCAATTCTCATATATATCTATATTTAATGGAAAAAAATAATTGAAATATATAAACAATATTTCTAAAAAAATTATAAAATTACTACACATATATAATATACATATTAATATGAAAACAACATATTAAAAATTTAAAATATATTATTTACTAGACACAATAACTTTTAAAACTCATTAATGTATCATGTAATTAAAATATAAATAACAATGATAAAATATTAAACCATTGTAAGTAATTATTAAAAGAAAAATAACTTATAAATAATTTGTACTCTTCTAAAATCAATAAAAATTTAACACATGTATTTTATAATAAGTTTTAACAATAAAATTATTATAAAATTGTATATAACTAAATATGATTAAAAAATTATATAAAATTGAAAAATATATTATTTTACAAAAGTTTGAAAATTTATGTGTATGATGTGTGAGTTCATAATTAAATAAAATAAAGTAAAGAATTATATTTTAAAAAATACGATAAAATAATCCATATGTAATATATAAAATATCATTGAAATTTTTTTTCATAAATATTTCCATTATAGGTGAGTTCAAATTAAACCAAATATTTCATAATTTTTTTATGAAAATATGATTAATTTTACTATATATTTACAAAAGTTATGATTTCAATCATTTTAGGTCAAAAAAATTGTCAATCATATTTTTAGTGAATATAATATTTCAAAACTCTATTCTAACTAAAATTCTGTCAATTTAAGCATAAGTTATTTATCCATTGAAAAATTACCTACATTCCTATAAAAGATAACATGTTCAAAAGAGAAAATTCATTAATATAAAAACTAAAATATTTTTATTTTTTAGGTCCACTGAATTTAGAAATAGGAACAATTACATTAATTATAAAAAATAATTTATTATCATAAAAGATTTTGATTGAGATATATGAAAAAAATTTCACTAATAAAGCATAATTCTTCAGAGCCATAAAATTATTAGTTGTACATAAAATTTAGACATGAAACTTTTAACCATTGGTATAGAGCATACATATTCATGGAAATCATATCATGTTCATATAAAATAATTTATCACCCAAGGAAAATGGATTAACCATTTATTAATAAGCACAAAACATTATAAACACAAAGGAATGGGTATTTAAACGTTTTCAATGATACAAGTGCTTCATGTCTGGATACCGAATGAAAATTTATTCCCCTAAATTGTCTACCATAAATCTACAACTTCCTAAATACCTAAAAAAACTATTTCAAAAAAATTCTCCAATCCAAGAAATGAAAATAATACATGTAAAATAGAGTGGAGTGGGGTCGTGAGTAGAGGGAAGAGGGAATAGTGTGAAAAAGAGGAATAGGGGGCCAGGAGTAGGGGTGCTGGAAGAGGAGCTGCATTTAATGGAGAGAGGATTTAGGGGGAGGGTCGGTGGATACAGGGACTACCGGTGGCTAGGAGGGCTCGATTAAAAAATATGTTTAGTGACATACTAGGGAGATCCATTCCAGTGGAGGGTCAATGATGCAAGGGGGCTCGATAAGGGGGGTGAGGGTCTTCATCAACATGTGAGGGGCATGATGGCTATTGTAGGTGGGATGGCACGAATGTGGTGTGATATGGAGGTGGGGTGTGGGGATTGACAAGGGAGGGGGATTTATGAGTGAGTGGAAAATTATGGTAATGGGTAGTGACCACCATTTAGAGGTCACAAATAGTGTCAATAATGACTGCCAAATGGTGGTCACCTGAATACCCCCTCTACAAAAGGTCAAAATTCTAGTAGTTTATAATTTATTTTGTTTCAAATTAGGCCTTCCAATATAATTTTATATTGTACTTGAACATGATTAGTAAATTAAATTTTCAGTTATTTTTATAATATTTTATTCCTCAATGTATATTCTATAGTATCCCCACATAACATCATTAGAAACTCAATGCAAGTCGATAACCTTAAGAATATGGAGAGCTATATCTTAGGTAATGTAATGAAACGTCTTAGGTTATATGGAAGGATTCAGGTTGGAAAATTAAAATGATATTTGCAGTGAGATATAATTGTAATACTTTTAAAATTCTTTTCGCAAAGCTTATATGGAATCCCACATTTTTATTACATAAAATTTTCATTACATTGTATAAAACAGAGGATATTTTAAAGTTTAGTTTCTTGGAAACAAGGTACATAGTACATGAAAAAATAAAACATTATTATAAAAAACTTTAAAGGATTATTAATTGGTTTATCCTAAGTAATTTTACTACATCTCATAACTTGGATACATACATCAAAGGAAAGGGTGAGCATAAGGCCTAGTAAGAGAAAGTAAGGGGAACAATTTAATGTGATATTGGGGAATATCAAAAATAACACGAGGAATATAATTGTAGAATGAGTAATAGAACATAAGGAATATAATAAAAAAATAAATTTTACTCAAAATAAAATTTTAAAAGTTGAACATCATTTTACATTACTTATTTTGTCTAGTAAAAGTAAATTTTACTCAAAATAACATTTTAAAAGTTAAACTTTCTATTTTAGAATTTGGAAAGTAAATTATAGATTTGGAAATTGATTTAAATATATTTAAATACTTGATGTTAATGAAATAACATATTTGAGTTCTTGTATTATGGTTAACTAGTTATTAAATAATTATGATATAATTATGAATTCATTAAACACACCAAAAAACTCAAAATGTATTTTTACTATTAACAGAAAAATAAAGTTTTTTTAAGAAAATTACCTTAAATTCACCCTAAACTAATTTTGACATGATGATTTAAAAAATTATATTTATTTTATCAGAATAATTATCTAAATGTGATAATTCTAAATTTCAAATATAAAAATTATTATTTATTAAAAATAATAGTGGATTAAAAATGTATAGTAAACTTTCTAACACTTGAAAAAAATAAAATTATTTTATCATTTATATTTAAATAAGAGTGTTTTTATCATAACATTTAATTAAAATAATCATTATTCACAATATATTAGTTTATTATAAATATTTATATCTTTTTTGGAAAGTACAATTTCTATTTGAAAAATCTATTTATCAAATTCCATCTCAATTTTATTAAGAAAAACTATTATTAAAATAGAATTGATGGAATAAAAATTTTATTTAAAAAAAGGAATTACACACTAAGTTCAAGAAACATAACCCATTATTACACTTTTATACACCCTAAAAGTAAGGTGTGTGATGGTAGTAGTTTTGTGAGGTTCCCTAGCTAACATAGAACAAGTTAATCTCTACTAACTTGAACTTCTCCCATATGTGATTTTGTTCAAGCTTCACTTGTTGAAGATTAACTTGGGCTTGGTCAAGGGTGAAACAAATTGATGATACCTCCCTCTAAAGATCTGACAAATGGGATTCAAACAACATGACTCTACTAATTAAGGATATCAAATCTTCTTTTTGTATCAATTATCCTTTATAAAATTTTACTTATAAACACTAATTATAACATTAATATTATTATCAAGAGTATAGTTCCCAATATTCATATTAAAAAATGATCATAATTGACCAAAAATCATATGATGTTCGAATCCATATGATCACATTCTCTTTATATTTACTTCATTATTAACAAGACATGGTTTTGTTGTATATAATATAATATAACACAAATTTTCTCAAGAAACAAATTTTATTCAAAAAGTTCAGGTCATTACATTCTTCCCCCCTTAAGAAATTTCATCCCTAAAATTTCAACTTGTTCTCTCAGTTGAGAAGAGGTGTGGGTACTTCTTCTTCATTGTCTCCTCTAGTTCCGATGTCGCTTCTTTATATTTATAGTTCCTCCACAACACTTTGATGAGGTGGGTAGTCTTGTTGTGTAGAACCTTGTCTCAGTGGTCCAATATCTCCACTGGCTACTCATCATAAGAGAGTTCATGTTCTAGTTGTACCACCTCCAGATTAAGTGCTTGTGAATAGTTATTTATGCACTTCCTCAAGAGAGATACATGGAATATATCATGAACTTGAGCTAGATTTGGTGGAAGTGCTGGCCAATAGGCCACTTCTCCTATGTGATAAAGGATCTCAGAAGGGCCAATGTACCTGTGGATAAGCTTCCCTTTCTTCCCAAACTACATGACTCTCTTCCATGGTGATATTTGGAGGAAAAATTTGTCATCAAAATCAAACTCCAAGTTCCTTTTATGATTGTCAGCATAGATCTTCGGCCAACTATGAGAAGCCTTAATGTGTTTTTGGATGACATGAACCTTTTCTATCACCTCTTTTACAATATCAGGCCCAATAAGATTTTTCTCACCAACTTCATCCTGAAAAGTAGGAGTTCTGCATTGCTTCCCATATAAAGTTTCATAGGGTTTCATTTGAATACTCGAATGGAAGCTTTTGTTGTAAGAGAAATAAAATAATGGTAGATGATGATCCCTTCCACCTTTAAATTCCATTGAGCATGTTCTTAACATGTCTTCAAGTGTTTGAATAGTCCCTTTAAATTGAACATCAGTTTGGGGGTGATAGGTTGAACTAAAATTCAATTAGGTACTCCAAGAATGTTGAATACTTTTATAGAATTTTTATGTGAACCTTGGATCATGATAAAAAATGATATTAAAGTGGAATTCCATGTAACCTCACCACTTCCTTTATATAAATCTTGTCAATTTAGTCAAGAAAAAAATCTTCCTGAATATAAATGAAATGGGTAGTCTTGGTGAGATGATCCACTATAAACCTTATCACATTTTTTCCTTTGTATATTCATGGGAGACTAGTGACAAAGTCCATAGTGATATTGTCCCACTTCTATGTTGGTATGGGTAGTGGTTGTAATACCCCTTTAGGAATTTGCCTCTCTTCCTTCACTTGTTGACACACCAACCACCTTGTAGTGTATTAAATAATCTCCCTTTTAATTTTATCCTAATAATAATGATCATTAAGGCCCCTATACATTTTTTTTATTTCTAGGATGTATAGAAAAAGTAGAGCTATGAGATTCATCCATCAACTTCTTATTTATTTTTGGAATAGATGGAGCACATATTCTTGTATGAAATTTTAGTACACCTTCTTAATCAATATTGAACTCAAGAAACTTCCCATTCTTCAAAATATTTTTCTTCTTCTATAATAAAGGATCTTCTATTTTTAGATTTCTTAATCTTTTCTAGTAATGATGGTTGATAAATAATTTAGGATAGTGTTGATGATGTACCTTCCTTCATTATTCCCTTGTTTAGTTTTACTAGGTATTTGATTAAAGGATCTACTTGAATCCTTATCATTTCTAGCACAATAAGGCCTTTCCTACATAATGCATCGGTGACTTTGTTTGCTCTTCCAAGATGATAATGAATTAAAAAATAATAGTCTTTAAGAAGTTAAATCCATTGCCTATGTCTCATGTTAAATTCCTTTGTGTGAAAATATACTTCAAACTTTGGTGGTCTATGTATATTTTACATTTCTACCCATAAAGATAGTACCTCAATATCTTTATAGAAAAATTAACTAAATCCAACTTCAGGTCATGTGTATAATATTTTTTCTCATGATACTTCAACTGTCGAGATGCATAATCAATAAACTTTTCATTTTGCATGTGGATGCACCCAATCCCTTTTAGAAAAGCATAAATAAAAATAACAAATCCTTATCCGATAGAGGGTAGAGTTAACACATGTGTAATAAATAATCTCTTATTAAGCTATTGGAAACTTTCTTTACACTCCTTTGTCCATATTAACTCAGAATCTTTTAGATTTAACTTCGTTAGTGTATTATAAATTCATGAAAAGTTTTTCAAAAACCTCATATAATATCCTTATAAACCAAGGAAACTATAAATATCAGTTACTATTATAGGATGAGGCCACTCCTCCACAACCTTTATCTTGGAAGAGCCAATTTAGATTCCTTCATTGGTTACAATGTACCCCAAGAAAGAAACTTTTTTTAACCAAAATTCACATTTTCTAAACTTTCCAAATAGAATCTCCTTCCTTAAAATTTTCTATATAATACTTAGATGATCCTCATGCTCCTTGAAAATTTTATAATATATTAGAATATTATCAATAAAAACTACTAAAAAGTTATCATGGTAGTCCTTAAAGACTATATTCATCAAATATATAAATATAGCAGGTGCATTAGTCAAGCCAAAGGGCATAACAACAAACTCAAAATTCCCATATATTAATTGGAAGAAATTATTTAGAATATATTATTTATTCACCCTCAGTTGATGATAACCAGATCAAAGATCAATCATTGAGAAGAATTTATCCCCTTAAAGTTAGTCAAATAAATCATCAATCCTTGGGTGAGGGTACTTGTTCTTCACTGTGATCTCATTAATTTATTTATAATAAATGCATAGCTTCATTGATCTATCCTTATTATTTACAAATAGAATAGGTGATCTTAAGGAGACACACTTGGTCAGATAAACCCCTTATCCAAAATATATGGGAGTTGTTTCTTTAATTCCTCAAGATCCACATTTTCCATTCTATATAGGGGTGTTTGATATCATCTTGGATCCAGGTATGAGTTCAATGGATAAATCTACCTCTATTTCTGGGGGAGGTATAGGTAACTCCTCAGGAAATACGTTAATATATTCCTGAATTATGGGGACATTTTTTATTTTTATACTTTCATTTCCTTCTTCATCTTCACCAACCATATCCCTAAAGAAGGCTGTGGGAGGTGCTTCTTGACAAATCGCATGTCGAGATATCTCTCCCTTGAAAAAAAATATAGGTTTTAATTTTAATAATACTAATATTTCATTAATTTTTTCAATTTATCTTTGTATTATAATTTGAGATCCAGTCCATCCCTAGTATAGAGTTGAATTCCAGTATGGGAATGACTACTAGATTTTCGATGAGATTGTGCTATCCAAAGTGAATACTAGAGTTTCTATACACTATTGATGCTTGGATAATCCCTTTATAAGTCTTGATAGATAACTATACTTATAGCAGTTTAGGTATTGATTCTATATTCTTCGCAAAATTAGGGGAAATAAAAAATGCGTAGAACTAGAATCAAACAAAGTACTTGCTATATTTGAGAGAACAATGAGAGTACCTTCCATCACATCATTTGGAGCCTCTACTTTATATGTTGTGATAGAAAATTCCCAACCTTTTTCCCTTGGACTAAGTTGAGGTTGATGGTGATTCCCTTCCATTACCTTCTAATTTGAACAATTATTAGAAAAGTTCCCAACCCGTCTACACTTATATCATTGGACGTTAGGCTGGGCATGCATTATTTTCCCTTTGTATTTAGTGTTGAGAAGTTGTTAATTCACCACACTATGACAGTTATGAAATATATGGCCATATCTTCCATACTTGAAACATTTCTTGCTCCCAAGCAAGTAGTTCCCCAAATGCTTCTTCCCACATTTGTTGCATATAGGAATTTGCACTTACTTTCCTCTTCTTATGTGATAAAAGTTCCTACCTAATATTGGCTCTATTGATCTCTTTTTTTCATTAAATATATGGGAACACTGTATCTCTCTAAACTCCATTTAAACCTTTATAGCACTTCACACTATCTCTTTATAGTTTTCACAGTCTCTATTGGCTATATTCTTCCATAGATGCGGTTTTAGTCCATTGAAGAATATATCAACATTTCCATTATGATCCATGAAAAAGATAGAGGTTTAATAATAAAGTATTGTGAAGTTCATCTCATAGCTTCCAACATAATTGTTTTCCTTCTACTTCAGCTCTAAGAATTCCTTCTCCATTTTCATTTTCATTGAATGAGGGAAATATTTATTAAAAAAGGATCCCCATAACACTTCCCACTCCATAACATCAATCTCCATTCTTGGATTTGTGTTTTTAATTAGTGTCTAAAAACTGACCAGATTCTCCCTTTAAGAGGTATATATCCATGGTTACTTTCTCTTATTTTAAACAATAGATCACAAGAAAGATCTTTTCTATGGAGATTATCTGTTTTTTCAGAATCAATAGGCCGATAGATCCACTGAAGGAAGGTGTTCGTTGATGCATAAAGGACTCAAGGTAAAGTTGTTCCCTTCAAGGTGAATATGATCTCTCAGTTTTATTCAAGTTATTGTTCATAACTCAAGTCAGTTGATTCATAATTCTAATGAAGTCTTCCATTCCATCTTCCATCAGATGGCCATAAACACATGGTCCATTATTCTCACTATTTACGCGGTTCCTCATATTTCCTAGAATTTTCTAAAAGAAGAAAACCTTAATGAGAAACACATTTATTTTAAGAATATTATAATTTCTAAAGGAGTTTTATTTCTTAAAACATTATGCTTAAACCTGTTATTAATTAACAACAATTACATTTTATATATAACCTTCATAATGGTTCATATAAAACTTGTGATTAACCAAACATATCCCTTAGGAGTGTCAAAACAGGAGCATAACAAGTATTATTATCATGCACTAGTTCCCATTCAAGTCTAGATCAAAGTGGTATTTTTGGGTTTTACCCCTATATACATCTATGCTAGATCCACATCCACTTTTTTGTATCCAGACATGGATTTCTTTTCTCGGAAACCACTTACTTAATATTTCACAAAAATACCATGATTTTTTTCTATATTTAAACATTTATATAGGGTTATTCCTAAAGTTTTCAAATCCCAATTTACACAAATAACTAAACTATCCTTTAATACTAACCATGGAATCCCACCTTTTTATTACATAAACTTTTCATTACATTGTACAAAATAGAGGATCTTTTAAATTTTAGTTTCTTGGAAACAAGGTACATAATGCATGAAAACTTGAAAAATTATTCTAAAAAACTTGAAAGGATTCTTCACTGGTTCATCCTATGTAATTTTACTACATCTCATAACATAGGAATAAACATAAAAGGAAAGAGTGATCATAAGTCTTAGTAAGGGAAATCAAGGGGAACAATTTACATGTGATATTGAGGAATATCAAAAATAACATGAGGAATATAATTATGGCATGATAAATAGAACATGAGGAATATAATAATCAAAATAACAAGAATTATAACTTTTAAATGTGGATACAAAATTTAATTTATACATTCATAAGAATATCACCAAGTTTAATCACCAAGGTGTCATAAAAATTACCAAGGTTATTCACTATGGTATCGTATAACATGTCATCTCTAGAGATTAAATTCTTTACCCAATGAACTGGAGTGATATCTGGATGCACCATTAATATATTTTAACTTTCATGTGGTCCACATATATCATAATAAATTATTCCATAAATAACATATGGAGAATAAAATCAATGAGTTTTATATTAAAATCATGGCGTTTCAAAAGTGATTTTAAAACATGGTCATTATGTCATTTTTAACCCACGGAAAGGGAATGTGGGTTTTTATATGTCAAAAACAGAGATTAAAATAAATCATTTTTACAAATTGGTGAATAACCCTAAAAAATAAATAGATTTGGGTATTCAAAAAAATAAAATAAAAGGTAATTTCTTAAGGATAAGAGATAAATTTTGAGATGTAAATTCGACAGCATAACAAGTATAAAATGTGGTTTTAGAAAATAGTAAAAAGAGAGGGGACATGGGTATCATATGGATAAAACATAATTTTTTAGTAAGGTATTGAATAAAAAGAAAATAAAAGATAGTTAAAATAACATTCAAAATACATATACAAAAAGAGGTTCTTGAAACGAAGAGAAAATAAGGATATTTCCCCTACCTTGAAAAGTGACACCTAAAACATGAGGATTGGGACCTTGGGGGATTTAGAAAACCTTGGGAGTACTCTTTGGGTAGTAAAAATATTAGATATTCATGAATTATTAATTTGGAGTGAAATTAAATGGATAAATTGGTGGGTATTAATAGAATAAGTGGAGGATTTGTTTATTAATTTCCAAATATAGGCCTTGAAAACCTAGGTTGTAGAAAATGGAAAACCATGGGATTTACAAGAGTATTTTCCCATGTTATTGGGAAATTGGGACATATTTTATGTTATTTTAATCCACAAGAGTAGACCATAATTTTATATTACTTATTTTAGTAAAGAAAATTAAAGTTTACTCAAAATAAAATTTTTAAAGTTAAAGTTTCTATTTTAGAATCTGGAAAGTAAATTATAGATCTTGAAATTTATTTAAATATATTAAATTACATGTTATTATTAAAATAAAATATTTTAGGTTTTGGATTTTGGTTAATTATTTATTACATTATTATGACATAATTTTGAAGTCATTAAACATTCTGGAAAATTCAAAATGTATTTTTACTATTCATGAAAAAATAAAGTATTTTTGAAAATTCTCATAAATTAACTCTAACCTAATTTTAATGTGCTGATTTAAAAAATGATATTTATTTTATAATAATAATTCTATAAATATGAGAATTATAAATTTTGAATATAAAAATCTTTATTTATTAAAAATAATTATGGATTGAAAATGCATAGTAAAATTTCTGATACTTGAAATAAAATAAAATTATTTTATCATTTATATTTAAATAAGAGTGTTTATATCATACTATTTCATTAAAATAAATATTTTTCATAATATATTAGTTTATTATAAATATTTATATCTTTTTAGGAAAGTATAATTTTTGTTTGAAAAATCAATTTATCAAATTCCATCTCAATTTTATTAAGAAAAACTATTCTTAAAATGAAATTGATGGAATAAAATTTTTATTTAAACAAAGGAATTACACACTAAGGTTAGGACACATAACCCCTTATTACACCCGTGTACACTCTAAGAGAAAGGAGTTCTATGGTGTTAGTTTTATAGTGTGATTTGATTAATATAAATTGAGGTAATCTCCACTAACTTGAACTTCTCCCATAGGTGATTTTGTTCATGCTTCACTTATTGAAGCTCAGCTAGGGATTGGTATAGAGAGAACCCCAGTGATGATAAATCCCTCCCATGTTCTAAAAAATGGGATTCAAACGACACAAATCTAATGGTTGAGGCCATCAAATCTTTTTTATGTATCAATTATCCTTTTTCAAATTTTACTTATAAACTCTTATTATAACGTTAAAATTATTATCAAGAGTGTAGTTACCAACGGTCATATTGAGCAATGGTCATATAATAGTCAAATATGTAGGGTCACATTTACCTTTATATTTAATTCACTATTAATGAGATATGGTTTTGTTGTGTATAATATAATATAACACACATTTTCTTTAGAAAAAGATATTATTCAAAAAGTTTGGGCCATTACAGCCCAACATCAAAAATATTATTTCAATGATTAAATGAATATTAAATTAATCTATCATCACTGTAAAGACCCATATTTTCCATGTAATGTTTTTTAATTATATGGAATTATTATGAGTCTGTGAAAATTGATGGCGCGTGATTCCGAGGCCTAGTGTTCCTAGAATGAATTTGTGAACTTTTCTTAAGATACATTCAGTAAATACATGGGTGACATTTTCTATCTTTTGAACCAGTTCTTAGATTAAAAATCCGAGGGCACCATTGAATCCGCAACACCAGGATTCATTTAAGGGAAGATTCACTTCGACTGTAATAAGTATGAAGAAAAAGTTATATTTTGGACTTTTTAAAAGAATAATAAAATAAATTTGTTATTTTATTTATTTCTTTATTTTCCTCAAATGGACAAGCGACAGTGGTGGGACCAATGATGTGTCAAGCCATTAAATGGCTTGACTCCTCAAATCCTTTATAATAGTGCCATTGGAATTAGGAAGGTTCTTATTAAATGAACCCCCATTAATTCCATGGGCGTTACTCATCCTCCCCATCTCCTATTTATATAGAGCTTGGGGAGAGGTATTGGCACGAATTCACCAAGAGACGAAGCTCTGGAAAAGTACCGAGACACCTTTCACTTGGAGGATGAAGCCGGTTCCAGCGGGCGGTGACTAGCAACACCGAATCATGAACCGAAGGATGAAGTTTGAGCCAAAACATTGGATGCTTGTTGCGGGGATGAAAAATGCCAACGCTTCCTCAATTGTGGGAGTTATACAACGATATTGAGGTAAGGATTTTATTTTTTTATAATTTCAAGTGATTTTTGAATCATTTTTCCTCCCTCAGGTTTTCAAGCTAATGCGGAGGGCGCGGGCCAAACGAACATGGGCCAGACCCCCCGCTACCTTGTTTACCCTTGCTTTCTCCATGAAATACCACCGACGTGATAACACCGGCCGACCACAATGGAGGCGGCATGCCATCACGCATCGCAAGATGAGGTGTAACGTCGTGCACTGCAGGAGGAGGCCATGAAGGTTTGCAGAATAGCTAGCACCGGTCGGCCACAGAGGTGGTGCGGCATGCCGTCGTGCACCGCTGGTGGGAAAGGGTCGCGGCTGAAGCTGTGGCGGGTGAAGAAGGCGGCTGGCTTGAGCTGGTCATGGAAGGCGGAGGTGGAGTGGTGCGCCGTCGTGCGCCACTGGAGGAGGTCATAGATCAAAGTCGCGGTAGGTGGAGAGCGGCGCGGCCCCGCGCCATGCCGGGTTGATGGACCCCCGGTCGGCCAAAACAGCCGACTGTTACGTGGTGGGGCAGCGCCCCACCGGCTGGTCGAAATGGACCCGCACCCGCGGGGCCAGCTGAGAAGACCAGTCCGCCTTCTGGTACACCGGGCCGGACACGGGCTAACCAAGTGGGCCAGACCCGCCCAGCGGGCCGGGCCAGACCTTCCAACAGGTCGGACCCGCGACCCAACGGGTCAGACCCACTAACGAGTCGGGCCGAACCCATGACCCAGTGGGCCAACGCAGGTGAGCCGAGCCCCACCCGATGGGTCAGGCCAACTGCAGCCCAGGCCCACGAACTGAACCTAGACAACCCTTAACGGGCCGAACCCGAGTGAGGTCAGGTGGAATCTGGGACCCATTGTGTCAGGCCGGCCTGACTGAGTCGGACCGGGCCCAGACCCAACCGGTCCCCGAATAAAGAAATGCCCGTAACTGACAAACCAGGTGTCCGTTCGACATGACATCAGTGGCGATGAGATCCATTTTGGGAATAGGTCCCTTTGATATATCCCGGTGGGCCTGACTGAGTCAGGCTGGACCAAGGTGCGATCACCCCCGTTTCACGGAAAGGGGTGTAACTATCAGACTGGGCATTCGTTGGACGAACCATCTATGGCGCCAGAACCCTTAGGATGAGGTGTTCCTTTTAGTTTACTACACTTGAGTTTTAGAGAAAGTTGGAGTGTAGCCGGGTTGGATCAAACCCGAATCCAACCGTGGCCCTCGGAACTAAAACGCTTATAAGTCACAGACCAGGCATCCAATTGATGCACTATCTATCATGTTGGAACCCTTATGACATGGATCTCCCTTGGGATACTTATTCATGGAACTTAGTGGTGGTTGAGGTACAACCAATGGTTTGCGGATCAGTTCTCCCAAACGTGATATGAGCGGGAATCTAGTGGCTGACAGTGAGGCGGAGGTTGGAGACAGATCATACGAAGGTTAGTACCGAGCGATCCTGTATGGTTCAATACTAATCCTGTGTGGGTCAGATCCTGTGTGGGTCAGCGTATACCGATCCTGTGTGGGTTAGATATTGTATGGGTCAACTCTCCTGTGTGGGTCATATCCTGTGTGGGTCATTGTGGGGGTTAATACCTATCGATCCTATGTGGGTCAGACTTCCTATAATCAGCAACAGTGCCAATTAACAGAATAAGATGATATAGCTTTGTGAATAATCATCTATACTTCTATACTTCACTAATACCTGGTGTGAGATGAGTCTTTTACTTTTGTGGTGTTATCTTCATGGTGTTACCTGAGTGGTACTTTTACCTTCGTGGTAATACCTTTGTGGAACCTTCACCTTCATGGTGTTATCTTCATGGTGTTACCTAGGTGGTACTTTTACCTTTATGGTTTTATCTTTGTAGTGATAACTATGTGGTAATTTTACCTTCGCGGTATTACCTTTGTGGTATTCTTCACTCTTGTATGAGACAAGTATATTTTGATAACTTAGGTATAAGTATGGGCATATACCTAAGTATAGTTATTGACTGCTTCGTGCTTTGTAATTGAGGTCTTGCTTTGTGGAACTCTAGGAGACCTTCGGGGGTCTGAGGGTCCCTACTGAGTATTGTTATACTCACCCCGGTATGGTCTTTGCTCGCACCTTGTTGTGTCTTGTGTAGATAATGGACAACATTGATGGAGGATAAGGGAGTCAGGACTGGAAGACACTCAAAGGTGGACTATTTGGTATGACATGACGTAGGGAATACTGATTGAGATTCGTACCAACCCTTCAGGTAGGATCCTCAGTGGACGATTCATGAGTTGTTTTTCTCTTTTCAGTTATACTTTTACTTTCCAGTTGGGCTTGTATTCAGACCCCTTTACTTTTAGCACACTTTTTACTGCAACAGTTTACTTCATGGGTGCTTCTTGTTGTGTTCTTGGTTTGTGTGTTTGTACAGGTTTAAAGGAAATTCCTTCCTGTTATAGGGATATGCCTTTCCTGTGCTAGTCTCCAGCCCCTGGCCTATGGAAGGTGGTCTTGGGGTAGTCACAACATGGGCCCTGAGGGATTGGTCATGACGAAGTGGTATCTAAGGAGTCAGTTCTACCGAAGAATAAGGACTCTGATCTTTTATATGTGGAAATAGTGATGAGTGTTATGAGTGTGGTTTTCAGTTTGGGGAATACAGTGTTGGTGTGGTGGCTAATGTATCCATACAACAGGACCCTGAATTCTGATTTCCGACTTAGTGCACGAAAGCACTGATTGCGAGTGTTTTTGAAAACTTTTTTCCTTTTGATTTATTTGAGTTAGATAACTAGGTATAACTTATTGATCATGGCACACCTATTTTCTTTCAGGATTCTACCATGTAGATAGCCATCCAAGATTCCTGAGAGAGTACCTAATGAAGGCCCACCGAGCGATGAGGCCTCGGTGCAGGGCCCTCTTACGGTGTTAGCACCTTCGGGTGGTGTACCAAAAACACCACCATCTATTGGGCAGTAGATGCCACCAGCCCCACCAGTAGAGGGTGCATGCCGACTGAGCATGTTTCATGAGTTTCAGTGGAATAGAACTCTAATGTTTCAAGGAAAGATGGATCCGTAGGTGGCTGAGGACTGGATGGAGGCTATGGCTAGAGTTTTTAACTTAGTTGGGACACCAGTTAATCTAATTGAGATCCTAGCTTCCGGTCTCTTCTTGGAAGCAGTTAGGAGATGGTGGAGGCTGACACTCCAGTTACGAGATGAGGAGACCCTCACCTGGGTGGACTTCAAGGGTCTTTTCAGGGCAGAGTTCGTCCCAGTGAATTTACACTCAGTGCATATATAGGATCTACTGCACTTACAACAGGGCAGCATGACCGTGGCCTAGTACATGGAAAGGCTCATAGATCTCTCCCGCTATTCCACCGACATGGTATGAGACCCTTTCTTCAGGGCACAAACCTTTGAGTAGGGTCTCCGATGGGATATTAGAGAATCAATGATATCACTCATCATTTCGACGCAATCTGTGGTGCTAGAGTGAGTGCTTTTGGTGGAGAACTTCCTAGATGAGTAGGCACTGACAATGAGATCCACCACCCACTACTAGAAAAATACCCTATACCAACTATTTTAAACCATTGGTATAGGCCTCTAAACCGTTTTCTAGTAATCCATGGGGATAGGTCTATACCAAAAGTTTTGGAAAAAACTTTGGTATAGACCTATACCAACAGTTTTGAAAATCGTTGGTATAAGTAATATGAAAAATCTATACCAACGGTTCCATAAAACTATTGGTATATGTATTTCAAAAAAGAACCATTCTGTTGGTTTTGATCCCAGTACCTCCGGTTTATGATTGAACAACCTAACCACTAACCTAACATGACTTTTGTGAACATAATTTCATAAATATATATATGTATTATGATAAATATTTTAAATTTTGATTTATTTAATGTTATCTGTAATAATATTCCATAAAAAATACATGTAACTATACCAATGGTTCTCAAAACCTTTGTTATAGACCTATATCAATGGTTTTGAGAATCGTTGGAATAGATTCTTTGATTTTGGGACCTATACCAATGGTTTTGGACAAACCATTGGTATGGGGGGGGACCTATACCAACGGTTTGGGGAAAACCCTTGGTATAGGGTCTCTATTATGGACCTATACCAATGGTTTGGCCAAAACCATTGACATAGGTCCATATAAGTGACCTATACCAACAGTTTCTCCAAACTGTTTCTATAGCCCCCCCCTATACCAACAGTTTGTCCAAAACCATTGGTATATGTTCAAATTAGTGACCTATATCAACGGTTTTGGCCAAACCGTTAGTATATGTCCATATAAGTGAACAATACCAATGGTTTTCCCAAAACCGTTGGTATAGGTTTTATTTACAGCAGTGATTGGATGTCAGGTAGTAGAGTCATCCGCATCAGGCAGTATACGGATGACGCAGTGGCCTAAGAATTCCAGACCTTCTGGTGGGAAACCTCAGGATACAAGTTCAGTGGTGAGGGGATCATGGGATAGAGGAGGATAATTGATGATCAGGAAATTCTACTCATGCGGTGGGTAGGGTCACAAAGATTGCGACTGCCCGACCCACTGTACAGACGAACAATAGACGGTCGAGGGACTGCAAAGGTAGAGGAATAGGTTTGAGTGAGGAGGTCTGCAAGGCAGAGGACGTGGTAGAGGATATGACCTTGCAATAGGCAGTGGGCATCGATCCGAGGTTCTACCGCCACCAACTCTAGGTGGTCAACCCCGACCACAGGGAGCCAGAGAACATGGACGAGCTCATCTCCAGGAAGCTGAGGACTATGAACAAGGTGATCAAGTGATGATTAGAGGTACGATATGTGTCTACTCCAACCTAGATGAAGTATTATAGATAGAGGTTCCAGTCACTCTTTTATTTCCATGACCCTTGTTCGGAGCTCGAAGATTCTAACGGAGTCGTTGGCTCGATCCTTACAGCTAGAGAGTTCTATGGGAGGGGATTAGATGATTACACACTGGTGCCGATAGTGTGATCTTACTCTAGGAGGAAATATCTTCGGTTGGGATCTTCTAGTAGTGGCGTCGAGGACTTACGATTTCATCTTGGGTATGGAATAGTTATCCACAGTCTATGCTTAGATTGACTGTATTAGGTGCAAAGTGCGGTGTGTCCACATAGATGGGACCGGTTTTTCCTTCACCGGTGAGAAGGGAACCTTTGAAGAACAGGATGGGCTTGCCTAGAAGAGGGTGAATCTGATCACACATCATTTGGCTAGCCTTACCCTCATATCAGTTGATGTTGAGATTCCGAGCTATCTTGAAGTGGTAGACCAGTATGTTGATGTCTTTCCTAATGATGTTCTAGGACTACCTCTAGACAGAGAGGTAGAATTTTACATTGACCTATTACCCATGATGACACTGATATCCACAACAGCATATCGGATGGCTCCCATGGAGCTTCATGAGTTACATGTACATTTGGATGAATTTCAGAGAAAAGGGTTCATAAGGCCTAGTGTTTCTCCATGGGCAGCCCCGATTTTGTTCGCCAAGAAGGTAGATGGGAGTTTGAGACTCTATGTGGACTATTGGCGCCTAAACTAGGTGACCTTGGAGAACAAGTATCTAGTCCCGAGGATTGATGATATCTTTGATCAGTTCAAGGGAGCTTGATGGTTTTCAAAGATAGACCTTAGATCAGGATAACATCAACTTAGGGTACGAGATGAGGATGTGCAGAAGACGACCTTTATATGTCGCTATAACCACTATGAGTTCTTGTTTATGCCTTTTGGTGTGACCTAAACCCCTTCAATGTTCATGGGACTCATGAATAAGATCTTCTATCCAGACCTCGATCACTTTTTGGTGGTCTTCATCGAAGACATCTTGGTGCACTCAGTGATGGAGGAGGAGCGCACCTATCATCTACAGATAGTTCTGGATACAATATGAGAGCATCAAATTTATGGTAAGCTCTCAAAGTGCCAGTTATGGATATGAGAGGTTCACTTTCTGGGACACTTTATCTTGGAGGATAAAGTTGCAGTAGATCCAGGGAAGATAGTGGTTGTGCTAGCTTGGGATCCACCCAATAGTGTGACCGAGGTGCGGAGTTTCCTAGGGTTAGTTGGGTACTACCGAAGATTCGCATCTGACTTTTCTAGAGTTGCGGCATCCTTTTCAAGATTGACGAAGAAGGGACAACCCTTCATGTGGATGGAGAGATTCCAACAGAGTTTTTAGGAGATGTGGAAGAGACTAACGAGTTCCCCCATCTTGGGGCTACCAGAAGATGGAATTGGGTATGTAGTATACTGCGACGCATCAGGGGACGGACTTGGATGTTTCCTGATGTAGGAGCGAGAAATGATTGCGTATGGATCTCAGAAGCTGAGACAACATGATCATAACTATGCTACCCATGACCTGGAGATAGTAGTAGTGGTCTTCACCTTGAAGATGTGGAAACATTACTTGATTGGAAAATGTTTTACAGTCTACTATGATCACAAGAGTATCAGGTATATCTTCTCACAGAAGGACCTGAACCTGAGATAATGGCTATGGATAGAGTTCCTCCAAAATTATGACTTTGAGATAGTCTATACTCATGGGAAGGGGAATATAGTGGAATACGCATTCAGTAGGAGGTCTGGTCTATGGTTTCTGAGTGAGGAAATAGAGTATCTAGCCGCGTTGCAGACATCCTTTGTGGATAGAGATGAAGAAGCTTACCTCCAGTCTATGATTGTCACTCCCCCACTACTTCAGTGAGTTTGGGAGGCACATCTTGGGGACATTGACTATGAGGAGTGACCTGCTCAGATATCTATAGGACAGGCACCTAATGAATTTTATAAAGGTGGGGATCATGTCATCCTCTTTAGAGGATGCACCATGACACCAGTGGAACTACGAGAGGAGGTGTTGAGGGAGTTCCATATGTCCCCTCTAGAGGTACGTTCTGGTGTGGCGAAGATGTACTAGGACCTCCGATATCAGTATTGGTGGCCAGGGATGAAGAAGGCAGTGGCTGAGTTTGTTTCACAATGCCTCACTTGTCAGCAAGTGAAGGTCGAGCATCTAGTTCTAACAGGCATAGCGCATCCACTAGAGGTGCCAAAGTGGAAGTGGGATGGTATCTGTATGGAATTTGTGACAGGGCTTCCACGTACGTCCAGGGGATATGATTTCATCTGGGTGATCATTGAAAAACTCACCAAGTCAGACCACTTCCTACCCATCTGAGAGCAGGGATCAATAGAGGGCTTGGGATGCCTCTACGTACAGGAGATTGTACGACTTCATGGGGTTCCATCGATGATCGTCTCCAACTGTGATGCATGTTTTACATCCTGGTTGTGGAAGGGATTACAGGAGGTGTTCGGGACTCAGCTACATTTGAGCACCTCCTTTCATCCACAAATGGATGGTTAGATGGAGCGGACCATTTATACACTATAGAACATGCTACGTGTTTGCGTCCTAGATTTTGGATGCAGTTGGAAGGATCACTTTCCCTTGTTGGAGTTCGCATACAACAACAACTATCACTCCACCATCAGTATGGCACCATTCGAGGCCTTATACAATTGACCTTGAAGATCACCTCTATGTTGGATAGACCTGGGGGAGTCAGCACTTATGGGTCCAAAGTTGGTATGGGCTACCACTGAGAAGGTACAGATCATCTAGGTGTGGATGAAGACTACACAGAGCAGACAAAAGTATTATGCTGATAGGCGACATAGAACTCTGGAGTTCTAGGAGGGGGACTATGTATTCTTGTGAGTCTCTCCTCGATGGGGAATATAACGATTTAGATGAGGCATCAAACTCTCACTGAGGTTTATCGGACCATTTCTGATACTTAGGAGGATTGACAAGGTATCATACCGCTTGGAACTGCCATCATAGTTGGAGAGGGTGCATGACATCTTCCACGTATCCTAGATGAGGAGATATGTGCATGAACCATCTCACGTCATCGACCAAGGTGAGATGGACTTTGATGACGGGGCTACCTTTTCAGAGGTTCTAGTAGATATTGAGGATCGATAGTAATGGATCCTTTGTAGGCGGTCAATTCCTTTGGTGCGAGTTCGTTGGCAGCACAGGAACCTCTAGGAGAGCACATGGGAGTGAAAGGATCAGATTTTTTCTCAATACCCCCATTTGTTTACTTAGTCTATGTTGTGGTTTTTGGGGACGAAACTACCTAAGGTGGGGAAAATGTAAAGATCAATATTTTCCATGTATTTTTTTTAATTATATGGAATTATTATGAGTCTGAAAAAATTGAAGGTGCATGATTCTGAGGCCCAGTGTTCCAAGAATAAAATTATGAACTTTTTTTAAGGTACGTTTAGTAAACGCATGGGTGGCATTTTCTATCTTTTGAACCAGTGCTCAGATTAAAAATACAAGGGCACCGTTGAATCCACAGCACTGAGATTCACTTAAGGGAGGCTTCACTTCGACGGTAGTAAGTTTGAATAAAACATTAGAGTTTGGAATTTTTAAAAGAATAATAAATTAACTTTTTTATTTTATTTCTTTCTTTCTTTTCCTCCAACGAACAAGCGGTAGTGGCAGAACCAACGACGCGTCAAGAAATTAAATGGCTTGACTCCTCAAATCCTTTGTAATAGTGCTATTGGAATCAGGAAGGTTATTATTAAATGTACCCCCATTAATTCCATGGGTGTTACTCACACTCCACCTATTCTATTTATATGGAGATCAGGGAGAGGTATTGGCATGAATTCACCAAGAAAAAAAGATTTGTCAAAGTAATACAAGGCCTTTTACTTAGAGGATAGAGCCGGTTCCAGCAGGTGGTGATGAGAGACACTGAATCATGAACCGAAGGATGATGTTTGAGCGACAACATTGGCAACTTGTTATGGGGATGAAAAATGTAGACTCTTCCTCAACCGCGGGCATTATCCAACAATCTTGAGGTAGGGATTTTATTTTGTTATAATTTCAAGTGATTTTTGAATCATTTTTACTCCTTCATGTTTTCAAGCTAACTTGGAGGGCACTGGCCAAACGAATATGGACCGGACCCCCCGCTAACTTGTTTTCCTTTGCTTTCTCCATGAAAGACCGTTGGCGCGGTGACATCGACTGACCACAATGGAGGAGGCATGCCATCGTGCACTTTAGGAGGAGGTGTGCCATCATGCACCGCAGGAGGAGGCCACAACACTATGCTGCAATGGTTTGTAAAATGGCTAGCACCGACCGGTCGTAGAGGTGGTGCGGCGCGCCGTCGCATGCCGCTGGTGGGAAAGGGTTGAAGCCAAAGCCACGGTGGCTGGAGAAGGCGGCCAGCTCGATCCAGCCATGGAAGGCAGAGGCGAAGCGACACACTATCACGCTCTGCTGGAGGAGGCAATGACTTGAAGCCACAGAGGGTGGAGAGCGGCGTGGCCCGCGCCTCACCGGGTTTGCGGACCCATGGTCATCCAAAATGGCCAACTATTATGCGGTGGGGCAGCGCCCCACCGGCTGGACGAAATGGCCCTGCCCCCACAAGGCCAGCTGGGAAGACCGGTCTGGCTTCTGGAGGACCAAGCTGGACATGGGCCGGATGAGCGGGCCAGACCCTCCAGCGGGCTTGGCCGAACCCGCGACCCAGTGGGACAACGCGGGTGGGCCGAGCCCCACCTGACGGGCCGGTCCAATTGTGGAATGGGCCCTCAAACCAAACCGGGCCGACCCTTAGTGGGCTGGACCCGAGTAGGGTCAGGTGGACCCCAGGACCCATTGCGTTGGGCAAGCCTGGCCGAGTCAGACCAGGCCCAGACCCAACGAGGTCCCAGAATAAAGAAATGCCTGTTATTGAAAAACTGGGTGTCCGTTCAACACAAAGTCAGTGGAAATGAGATTCATTTTTGGAATTGGTCCCTTTGACGTATCCCGGCGGGCCCGACCGAGTCAAGCCGGACCAAGGTTCTATCAACCCCATTTCACAGAAAGGGGTGTAACTAACAGACCAGGCATCCGTTTGATGAATCGTCTATGGAGATAGAACCCTCAGGATGAGGAAGTAATTTTAGTTTACTCCAATTGAGTTTTGGAGAATGTTAGAGTGTGTCCGGGTTGGATCGACCCTGAATCCAACTGGTCCCTTGGAACTAAAATGCTTATAATTCACGGACTAGACATCCAATTGATGCACCTTCTGTCTCGTTGGAACCCTTACGACATGGAGCTACTTTGGGAAACTTATTTATGGAACTTTTAGCAGTTGAGGTATGACTGATGGATTGAGGATCGATTCTCCCAAACGTTCTATGAGCGGGAATCTAGTGGCTGGCAGTGAGGTGGAGGTTAGAGACAGATCATACAGAGATTAGTACCGAGCGATCCTGTGTGGGTCAACACCGATCCTGTGTAGGTCAGATCCTATATGGGTCAGCACTCAGCAATCCTGTGTGGGTCAGTTCCTACCGATCTTATGTGGGTCAGATCCTATGTGGGTTATTGTGGGGGTTAGTACCTATCGATCCTGTGTGGGTCAGACTCCGTATAATCAGCAGAAGTTCCTCTTGATAGAATAAGATGATCTAGCTTCATGACTAATCATCTGTACTTATATACTTCACTAATACCTGGTGTGATCTGATTATTTTACCTTTGTGGTGTTATCTTTGTGGTGTTACCTAAGTGGTACTTTTACCTTCATGGTAATACCTTTGTGGTACCTTCACGTTCGTTGTGTTATCTTCATGGTGTTACATGTGTGGTACTTTTACCTTCATGGTGTTATCTTCGTGGTGATACCTATGTGGTAATTTTACCTTCGTGGTGTTACATTTGTGGCATTCTTCCCTCATGTATGAGACAAGTATATTTTGATAACTTAGGTATATTTATAGGCATATATCTAAGTAGAGTGGTTGACTGCTTCCTGATTTGTGATTGAGGTCTTTCTTTGTGGAACTCTAGGAGACCTTTCGGGGTCTCGGGGTCCCTATTGAGTATTGTTATACCCACCCCTACACGGGCTTCATCCGCACCTTGTTATGTCTTGTACTGATGACGAACAACATTGATAGAGGCTGAGAAAGCTAGGACTGGATGGTGCTCAGAGGTGGACCATTTGGCATGACGTAACATAGGGAATACTGATCGAGAGATGTACCTACCCTTCAGGTAGAATCCTCAGTGGATGATCTAGAAGATGTTTTTATCTTTTCATTTGTACTTGAAATTTCCAGTTGGGCTTGTATTTTGGCCCCATTACTTTCATCACACTTTTTACTACAACAGTTTACTTCGTGGTTGCTTCTTATTGTGTTCTTGGTTTGTCTGTTTATACATGTTTAAAGGAAATTCCTTCCCGTTACAGGGATACGCCTTTTCAGTGCTAGTCGCCAGCCCCTGGACTATGGAAGGCGAGCTTGGGGTAGTCACAACACGGGCCCCAGGGGACGGGTCGTGATGATCACCATCATGAAATTAAAATATATATATCAACCATATAAATCATAAAAAGTAAAAATACTATATACAAGAACACTATGAATTTATATGGTTTACCCAAATTGGTTATGCCCCCGCGTTATTCATGTGGTGATGTTTTAGTCCACTAAATTCAAATAACTTGATGTCATGAAATTACATGTTTGGTCCACTCCCAACGTGAAGTATTACTTACTCTTCCCCCTACTATATCTGGAGTTATTTGAGCTCCCTGTGGTCCTACAGTGCTAATTGATGTCTCCTAGTGTTTCTGTGGTCTAGTGTAGTCTCCTTCCTTAATGGTGTCCTGTTGGATGGTTTTGGATGGTGCTATCCTATGATGTCTATCAGTTTCCTTGTGTTATTTGATTGGTGGTGGCTATAGAGTTAGGTTTTTGTGGCCATGGTGGTGGTCACATCTTTCTGTTGAGGCCTTTGTCTTCTCCAAACTCTTCTATGGCTTATGGATTTCACCAATCTTCTCCCAATCAGATTTTCACAGTGGTTCTCAAGGAGTTTTGGGATTTGAATTTCGAGCAGTCAATGGAATTTTATGAAGAATTTCTATGTGGTGGCTTCATTTCTATCCCTAGGATCCTAGAGGGATCGATCCTCATGATGGATTACAAAGTGGCTTCAAATTCATGATTTTAATGGTTTATGGTGATCTTTTTTGGTTTTTTATGATGGAAATAATGGATTCTAATGGATGGTATCTCAGGAGAACTATTGTGGATGATGGTTACACTTGGTGTCAAGGTGCGTGAGGTGAGTTGGTGCATGGTCTGAGATAATGATGATGAATTCTATTTGAAATTGAAATTTTAAATTTGAATTTTGAACTTTAAAATTTTATTTTGTGGGGGTATGCTTGAATCATGGATTTTTACGTTAGGTTCTCACTTAACCAAAAGTAGATTTTAAATAATAAAAAAAAATGGTTTGTGAACAGGGTTTGAGTGAGGTTTTAAGGAAGGGGATAACTATTAGAGTTGAATTTCTAGATAGAGTAAGTTTGTTGTGATGTAGTTATTTGTCAGGTAGCTTGAAGAGTCTACAGTAGTCAATATACAACTCTGTTGTTCTTGGTAGTGAGATAAAATATTGTATTTATGATGTGATGTGTTCTAGAAAATGTTATATTCATCAATGAATGAGCTCCATGGTGTATTCATGGTCTCCAATACACAGTGACTTAGAGTCAGACTCTAGGGTGCGTGTGATTATGTCATTCATGACATGATTATACTTATTGTGGTGGTAAGATATGGAGGTTAGTTTTTGGGTGATTCTTTATAATATGATTTTGAAACTCAGTGTTATAGGCTTCAACATAACCTTTTTACAGTTGAATCAATTTATATGCTTTAAACAAGTCTTTGGTGAGTTATATTTTAGGTATTTTTAGTGAAAATTTTGTATTTTTAGTTGTGATTGACTCTTCATGGTGTGACTATAGTTTTTCACATGATTCATAGTTTTTGGGATGGTTATGGCATGGAGATGTCTTGTCAAATCCGGATTATTTTTTTTCCTTCCAAATATAAATATATCATCCCCCCTCAATTTATCTCATATCCTTTTTTCCCTCGAACTATTGGTAACCTGATTTTTATTTTTGGAGAATCTTCACCCCGCTTGATGGTTTCTAATCATTGGCCTTATAAGATAAAAAATTAGTCCATATAAGGTTATTATTCCCCTTTATCATTATCTTTTATTCTCTTTTTTCACTTATAGAGGCTATGATTATAGAATTATTTCATTTAGGTAATGTTTTTTTGAGTAGATAATTTTTATGGATATTTTCTAAATTATTGAGGTTTCCTTCACGTGATTCAGTTCTATAGATTATATCTTATTTGTGTTGTGCTTGCATAGTAATTATCAAAGTTTACATTGATGTAGTGAATTTGGGAATTCTATTAATGTTGTGTAAATTAATTGGGTCATGTTTTTGTTTTCCTTAGATAAATAGTATGGTTTGGCATAAGAAATAAAAATAACTAGACCTAAATGAAATTGATTGAAATGGGGTGAATAACATGTGTTTAGTATCTTTTTGGGTATTTCATAATATATTTATGCATTATTACTTATATTATTTGAAATAATTTTTGTTTTTGTAATGTTTGTGTTGATGTTTTTAATTATCTATAAGAATCACATTTCATTAAAGGTTAATCACTTAATGATATTAATGAACCGTTTATGTGGAGAAATGAGGTGGCATGGATGTATGTTTTGTACGAGGAAGAGTGGGAAGTGTTAAACACTGAAATTATCATTGTGTATTGTGCAAGGATTATTTTTGAGGCTATGTTTTCATACTTATTACAAGGATATTTTTGGGATATTGTTATGGCTGGGCATCAAAGATGCATTTGTTGGAACAAGTTGGTAGAAGGTGCTTCAAAAAATGTCAAGGGAAGAACATTATGATATGATTGGGGGTGAAAAATTGTGTATTAGGGTTGTGGATACTTTGTAATAGTATTAATGAGGGAATGCAGAGTTTATTATATAGTGATTTTATGGATTGTTGTTGTGGGATTTTTCGTAGATTATTAAAAGTTTTAGAATTTTATAATTGGTAGTAATTAAATGGTAATGGGTAATGGATATAATTAATGTGGTTAAAATCTATAAGTGATTTTCATTAAATATGAAATTAAATAGCTTAATGAACATATTTTTTTGGTAAATATTAAATCTATAAATGGAAAAATATTTTGATTAACTAGGATTTTGTGAATTTTTATGGTTTATTTTTATATGAAAAGTGGGTATCTTTCGTGGTTCCAAAGTTTCCAATGGTGAAGATGTGTGTAAATGATAGTGTGGTGACGTTTCTAGGTTGTGGTAGTTTTTTTGGGTGAACTTTATATCTTAGGATTATATATGATTTTATATACATTTACTTTCCTTATGATTTCTATATGAACCCCACTTGGGTTGGATACCATAATCGACTCCCAAAATGATTTGGGTTTGAGGTGTTTTCTCCTAAAATCTAGGTTGGAGGGAGAATATATGGATAAATACTTCATATTCTATACACTTCCTTCTAGGTGTATCATAGGATGTAATGTTTCGATGTAGGTAAAATCATAATATCGTTGTATGTAGTGTACTGTTAGACCCTTCGGGGTGTTGGTGTGATGATAAGCATATGATGTGCTGGTAGACCATATGAGGTACAGATAAAAAGTTATATGGTGTACTAGTTGAACTTGTGGGGTATTGGAAGAGATGATATTTTATGGTGGGTATCATGGATATTGTGGGGAGGGAATAAGGTTGATTTTTTTTATGATCAAGATATAATACTATGCCAGATATGTGGTGGATGGATGGGACGTGATATGTGGTAGTGTATATGGTATGATCATGATGATTTTTTTAATGAATGTGGTATTTTTGTTTTATGATATCAGGTGTAATGTGACATGACTATATAAGGGTCTAGGAGCACAAAACATTTGATGTTGGGGGCATAAGACAAAAAACCCAGTAGGTAAGTGGTTGTGAGGTACAATATTATTATATTATTTGATACCATTTTACTATTCTTGGATGTTTTATTTGGGGATAGAACCTTAGTGTGCCTGGTTTGTAGCTAACCTGATAGGTGTTGGTTAATTATATTGTTTTACTAAGGAATTAGTATTCTCTATCCAAGACTATATGATAGATGTTGAGTTTTTTCATACCGAGTATACATATTATTCCCACCCATATATACAAACAAATTTTCAGGTTTCCATGGTGTGTTTGGTGACTAAGATGGAAAACACTACCTTGGAGATTGAGTTTGTACATGCAGGAACTATTTGAATTTTTTTGGGTATTTTTATCTTGGGATTTATATTTTTTGACATTATTCATAATTTTTGGGATTATTATGGATCATTTTTTATTTTTATCATAGTATTGATTGATGGTTTCATTATGTAGTCTTAGGATAAATGATGTTAATACCTACTCTTTTATGTTTTATACCCTTAGTAGTACTTTTCATGAGATGTCCTATTAGAGGCTGGCCTTAGGGGTCACTCTTATCTTTACTGCATGATAGATAGGGGTTCCTAGTGGAAGCATGTCTTGAAAGAGTTATATAAAATATTTTGTTTGAGGGATAGATTTAAGAATTCAATTGGGTATTATTAAGGAATATATTGGTGTGTAGGGAAATATTATGGGATAAACCTAGTTCATACGGTGACTAGGGAGACCAGATAGGACATGGGGTTTTATCCACACTATGATTTGACATAAGGACTCTATGATTACCAAATGACTAGGTGAAGTAGTTTTCTTATAGGATAGAGACCTAATAGAGGTATATTAATCATAGTTGTTTTCATTTTTTTTTAAATTTTGGTGAAATTAAATTAATTATAATAATTAAAGATGGTTAAATGAATTCTGTGCTACTAGGATTAAGAGTTGGGTTATTTTTTATAGATATTATTGCCTGTCATCATCTATGGATGTTTCAAGTTTGTGAGGTTCAGTAGGTTGACCCAATTTACCATAGAAGGTTTGAATTTTATGAGGAAGAAGAGTTATAGATAAAGAAAATTTTCATGTTTTAAAATTAGTGTATGAATTTATATGATGGGATAATCTTTGATTTGGAGAAAAAATACAAGCTAATAGAGCTTGATATCACTTTTATATTGATTTGAGTTAATGAAAAGTATTGGGTTATGTTGGTTGTTAGTCATATATGGGGATCAATGTAGCTGTGATGGACCATTTATCTAGTAGAGCATGAGGTGGTATATATTTCACGGGATGACTTTCAATACTAGTTTTGTATAGAGTTTCTATATTTTATGGAAATGGAAATGAAGTGGTAGGATCTTATCTCTCTTCAGTAGGGGATTCCGAGTCTATTATATCCCATGATTATCTTTAAAGAACTTCTTCACTTTTCCCCTAATATATTTCCTAATGAGGAGTATAGATCTAGGTTCTTAGAGGTTGTGATCTATCCCATTATCTTATATTCCCTAACCCCATTTACATTCCTAATGTATTTATAGATGTAGAATAATGCTAAGGTGATTGAGAGGATTCATGTTTAGTCACAATTGTATTGAGAGGTGAGGCATCAGGGTTTTTCAAGGATTATAGGTGTTTGTCGAGGATCTCATGTTTCTAAAACATTGTGGTTTATACCAGTAAGGCATGAATATTAGTGGTTTCATTCTAATTTCTCTAAGACTAAAAGTTCTATTTCACCTACCGAGCATTTAGGGACAATTCTCATTTCTTTTTGGAGATATAATCATTGAAAATTTTAGTTCTTAGTCATCCTTGAAGATTAACATGTTTTAAGTGATCTTGTTCTTTATCATCCCTAGTATAAATTTATCCTATGGATATATCATCAACATATGTATCATGATTTTTTATTTTCCAAGAGGAGATGGAGGTGTAATAGGACATGTAACACCCCAGTAATTTGTTTTATAATTTCAAATACATTAAGTTATGAAAAATAATAATTTAAAATTAATTATTTTAATTAATAATAATAATTATAAATAATTATATTTCAAATTTATAGCTTTCAAATTAATTTTAAATTAATGTTCTAAAAAAAAACTATTTTACAATATTATTTTGTGTAAAATAATATTATAATATGAATATATGTATTTGATAATTTTTATTACAAAATTATTTTTATCAAAATATTATTTAATTTAATATTTTAATAATATATATATATTGACTATTATAATTATTTTGATAAATACTAAATCATGTTATGAATATATTCACTATTAACATGAAACCCCAAGATTTTATGGTATGTTTCTTCATAAATAATTACAATTCATTAAATAGATTATATGGATAGAACACTGATTCTCTATGGAACAACACTTTGTTATTATTATCTAATCTAGATAGTTATAACCTATCCATTAAACCTAATTTTTCCACCTCTAAGAATTGAATTTTGAAAAACAGACACACACGATTACGTTCAGTAAGATATTTAGAGTCTCATTGGATCAACTTAATTTTTGGTGAATAATAACTTACCCTTATGAATAGTAATGTTACACTTATGAGTAGTAATGTACCCTTATGAATATTAATATGACCCTTATGAATAGTAACCTCACCCATAAAAGTATAAATAAAATTTAGTCACGTTATAAATGAAATAGAATCTTTTAAAAATTAATAATAAAGTTTTCGTATTTTTGTGAGTTATAAATATTTAATTACAATTTTATAATTAATAAATTTATTTAAAAGAAAATTAATTTTCATAAAATGTATTCCTAAATAAATATTTTATTTTCCTATGATTTTAGGATAATTTAATAAAACCTTAGTTAATTTTTCAGGGTGTTATAAAATCAGTTTTAATTTTAAAAACTGTAATTTTCAAGTAAATGATGATTTTAATTGATAATTAAATTTCTCATATTTAGAAAATTATTTTGATAAAATGGATTCTATTTTTGGATTCTAAATATCGATAAATGGTTAGGGTGAATTTTTGATATTTTTCTAAAATACTTTTTGGTGAATAGTAAAATAAGGTAATTTATTGTATAAATACATTAAAAGATAAATACACTATTACTTACATAATAGATGATGTAAGAAACCACTAGTTAGAAATAACATGCACCTATTACTATTTTTGGTCCTAATAATCAAATACTATTACTTGTCTTGAGAATATTAATAAAATAAAGAATAAGATATTCAAAAATCACCCCTCTCCTCCACTAAAAAAACCACCCTCACTCCCTCTTCTCCTCACTCCTCTAAACCTTGAATATTTTAAAAGTTATTCTAAAATACTATTACCTAGTCTCTCTCAACTTCTTGGAGCTCTTGTTATTTATAAGAGACCAAAACCCCTTCCCTTTATGAGGTTCTCAAGGAGGATATTTCAAGATGTAAACCCTCTTCCTTTTTCTTTTAATTTCATTTTCAATTTGTTTTATTTTTTTATCTTCTCCTCACCCCCTCTATCCAAATGATCGTGATAAATATAGTATAACATATATACTAGAATCATATCATGTTAATGTAAGATTCATCATCAATATTTTCACTCTCTCTCTTTTATTTTAAAAAATGAAATCATCTTCCGGGAGGTGCCAATGAAGAACCTTAGTTATTCATTTTATCCTTCAATTATGGTCATGAAACCATTTTTATGGTTGAAAAAAACTATAATATATTTATTATAACCCATTTAATTTTATTTAACTAGTATATATACATAATATTAATTTATACAACAAAACTAGTTCGTAATAATCGAAGTACCATACCACCAAAATTATCTAAATGTTTCTCATTAATGTTTTATCTAATAATTCATAACATACCATGTAACCAAATGATAAATATGAAAATTTACACTTATTTATGTTCATTAATAATATATAAATTCAATTCTTTATAATTATATCCATTCCACATGAACTTCCATACTCATATACAAGTATATCGATCGTGAAAACCAAGGAAACAAACCCTCCTGAGCGATAAATTTGTATCTTATTACTCATACAAAAAGCCATAAATGAATTTAATAAAATTATAATAAATAAAATAAATTTATAAAATGTTATTAATTAATTAATAAATAGGTTTAATTTGATTATCCAGGACGTTAAGGTCAAGTATAGAACATGTTTAGAGATAAGGTAAGGGTTTTCTCAACTCACTTTCATTTCAGTGAGATATGCCTTACTCACCACTATTTTGTGTGTGTGTTGTATTTATACTATCTATTATTATATAATATAATGAATATATTTATTTTTAATTTATTATTTTATTATTATTAATTTTTTAATATTATTCAATTGATTACAAAATGATAAGGGTTTTCTACCCGAACCTCCATTTTCATTCGGGTTACTCTTATTCTCTACTTACCTCAATAAATTTTTTATTTTTTCTTATGTAATCCGCATAAATTATGTTTTAAGGTTCTATATATATGTACCAATCATAATTCTTCTTTATTTTATGGGGATTTACATGTTTTAAAAGGATCTTTCAAAAATTCTTCCTGATAAGCAAACCCATTTCAATGGTCGTGGATGTATCCCTACCCACTCACTATTACCCCCCACCCCCTACCTCAATCACAATTCTTCCCTCACACAATCCCTATTTTATTCCATCCATCGTGATTCTTCCCGTCAATATCCTGCTCCTCCTCTCAGCCTCCTCCACCTCCGAGCCTCCTCTGAGCCTCCCCTTCCTGCATCCTCATCCCCGCCTCCTCATCAAGTCACCGGGTCATCGCATCCACCTCCACCTTATGGCCTCCCCACCTCCCCCAATCCTGCATCCTCATCCGCACATCCCCACCCCCTCTTTCTCACATCTCCATCTCAGCATCACCACCTCCTCACCTCCTCACCTCCCTGCCTCCCTGCCTCCCCGCCTCCCTACCTCCCTGCATCCATCGATTCTCCCTACCCTTCTCAGCTCAAATTTTGGATCCACCTCATAGATCATCCCTGTTGATCTCCCTCACAGTTCCCCTCCCTCATAGATTGCACATCGCCTCCCTCATGGATCCCATAAACTGTATCCACCTTCCTCTTGTCTCAAAAAATTGATGTAAGGTATGTATTTCATTATCCCTTCATTTAATATATATTTTCAACTTCTATATTTCTACTATTCTCAATACCTCTCCACTAAACGTATGAATATTTTTATGGTTTGGCCTCCAACATTGTTAAGGTGGGATTAAAAGGGATGGTTTTGGTCCCAGACACCTTTAAGCCCAAAATAACTACCACAGACTAGGTGGGTGTCACCCATAAAATATGGTAAAGTACTGGTAAGGTAAAATAAATACTAGAGGTCTCATAAGGTAAATTGTATCTTGATTGATTTGATAGATCCTTCACTATGGCATCCTATAAAAAGGCAACTATAAATAATCCATCTAAGGAATCCCCCTTTATTTTGGAATATCTTTCAATAAATTTAGTCTCATTTTTTGAAAAGGTTGGGGATATGAAATTAATGAATCATAAAAATTATAAAAGAAGGAAAACCAAATTGGGTTCACTGACTAGAAGGAAAAGAGTCAAATAAAAGAGAAAGAATTCATTAGTGGATGTGGACAAGAAAATATTTCCCCCAAATAGGAGAAGATCATTCTCAAAATGAGTATCTTGTTCTGAAAATTACAAGGCCTAAAAAATAAAAATACTTCTCTTTCCATTAGAAACTTAATTTCATAGAATCAAACTAGGTTGATTGGTATCATAGAACCCATGGTGATGTTTTATTGTTTTAAATTTTTTTTACCTGAATTAAACTGAATATGTTTAGATGATAAATAATATTATGACAGAAAATGTGGAAACCATTGGGGTGATTAAAAGTAAGGATGATCAATATAATATTTTCTAAATTGGACATCAGCATATTATAATTTGTCTTGACTTAGGTAAATACTCTTTTATATTCTCTTTTATATATTCTTTTAACCACTATATCAATTATATGGTTAATATATTACAAGGAACAAATCAATGGTTTTTTTCGGAAGGTAATTTAAACCAGTAAAAAGGATCCATCATCAATATAGTGAAGGTCAAGTAAGGGGATATACACCAACTATCTTGGAGTAATAATCTTCAAGGGGGAGGGGGAGGGTGGGGGGAAAGGTGGAGGGTGCAGGTGGGGTGCAAGGGGTAAGGTGTAGGGTGAAGGTGGGGGGAAGGGTGTGCAGGGGGAGGGTGCAAGTGGGGTGCAAGGTGTAGGGGGAGGGTGTAGGTGGGGTGCAAGGGGGAGGGTGGGGTGCAAGGGGCAGGGGGAGGGTGCATGTGGGGGGAAAGGGGGAGGGTGAAGGTGGGGTGCAAGGGGCAGGGGGAAGGTGCAGGTGGGGGGGTGGGGGTGTACATGGGAAGGGTGAAGGTGGGGTTCAAGGTGCAGGGGGAGGGTGAAAGTGGGGTGCAAGGGAGATGGTGCATGTGGGGTGCATAGTGCAGGGGGAGGGTGCATGTGGGGTGCAAGGGGGAGGGTGCAGGTGGGGTGCAAGGGGCAGGGGGGAGGGTGCAAGTGGGGTGAAAGGGGGAGGGTGAAGGTGGGGCGTAAGGGGGAGGGGGAGGGTGTATGTAGGATGCATGGTGCAAGGAGTAGGGTGCAAGTGGGGTGCAAGGGGAAAGGAAGAGGGTGCAGGTGGGGTGTAAGGGGAAGGGGGAGGGTGCAGGTGGTGGGGTGTGTACGGGGAGGGTGTAGGTGGTGGGGGGGGGGGTGTACATGGGGAGGGTGTAGGTGGGGTGAAAGGGGGAGGGTACAAGTTGGGTGCATGGTGTAGGGGGAGGGTGCTGGTTGGGGGAAAGGGGTGGGGGGATACTGAACAACCAACATATATCAACATGTCATGTAAATCTAATGTTTTAACACATGATATAATTTGTGATTATAAAGATTTATTAAGAATAGGTTAATGAACCGAGATTATAGAAAATTAGAGAGTTTATGTTCTTCATGTTTTACTTCTAGGTGATGAGATTTTAGATGTTAAAATTTTTGATAGTCTAAGGCATCATTAAGGATGAGATAATTTGAATATCTTTTAAAAAATTCTTGAATGAATATTTATATTTTGGTATCACATGTTGCATTTTTTATGTATAACATTAATGTATAGATTAATCTTTCTTGTTTTCTACATATATATTTTCTCACATAGACATAGATTAATTTAATTTATAGCACATTAACATATGATATGTTATGTCATCCTTTTATCAATAGAAATTGGTTTTACTCTTAATAATATATAAGATAAAGGGGATAATATGAAATTTCAAATAATGATTATAAACTAAGGTGAGTGTCACTTTCCATTACCTAAGAACCTTAAACAATGAAGATAAAAGTGAATTTGTACTTATTTTCAAAATTGGGGAGAGAAAATGAGAATAATATTGAATTTAGAATCAAAAATGGAATTGAAAAAAAATCCAACGTGGGAGAATGAGGTAGATAAATGAATTTTCATGATAAATATTTTATTTTTTATTAATTAGAAGTAAATTCAATATATTTAGAAGTGAATGTGATGAATGGAGAATAAAAAACTAATAAAGGAATAAGTTCATCCTTATGGTTATTTCCTCAAATAAATATTCATAGATTAGATGTCCCACTTGGATGATGATAATAAGTTGATATAAAATATTATCCAAATGTTTTTAAAGATATCATTATGACAAAATCAAAGTCTGAATCTACTTTCAAAAGGTAACACTGAAGTATATTGTGATTCCAAATGGTTAATATATAAAATGGAAGGGAATTTTTTCAAAAAGTAATGAAGTTGATTAAATATTGAATATGTTGTTATTGATTTGTTGAGGAAGAAAATTATATATTTCATGATTTTTTGGATGGATATTAATATGAATCAATGAGGTTATGAGAATATTTTTAGTGATTTTTAGATAAATATTAAAGGCATACAATGGTCTGTGAGGTTGGTATTGGAGTCATGTATCATTTACCATGTAAAGTTGACACACTAATCACATATATTTTAGAAGTCTTTATATCTCACTTCTTTTCCCATTATTTCCTTATAGGTGGTTTCTTATGATGAGGCTGGTTCTATCCACTTCCATCAAAGACAGTGAGTTCGATATCAGATTTGGGTAAGGTTTCTTCCGTTTTTATTCTTTGGCCCAATTTTAATTAGGGTTTTTGTGATTTTTGGGTTTCCTATATTTTGTAGTGTGTTTTAGATCTCATTGATGTGGATTCAAGCCGCTTGTCAAAGGCGAATCAATGTGTATGCATAAGTAAGAATATATATAATAAGTTATCTCTTTATATGTATGTCTGCCCATGGAAGCGTGATTACATATAAGGATCTAGGTGTGATTATGTATATATATGGAAAATGCATACGTGTGTGGGTGATAAAGATATTATACATGTAAGCATATATATAAGGATCCTCTTGTGCATGTTCAAGGCCATGCAGACATGTACATAGGGGTTAGGTCATCCTTATGTATATACAAAGATGCATATGTTCAGAGGATGGATGAAGCATCTTAGTGTTTTCACTGATAAAAGTGTCAAGCATTGAGTGTGGCTTGGATTATTTGAGGTAGGTTCCCTCTCTCAGCCTCTTTAATTCAAGAATGTTTTAAATTGCATTTATCTTCCTTCTTAATTTTACTTGTTTAGACTAAATTTCAATTCTTGAATAATTGTTAGTTAAGATAATTGTTTTGTTTGATAAACAAGTCATGGTTTTGTAAAATAAAGAGGTTTATTAAGTACTGATGTAACTTTACTTTATTCCCATATTTTAGTGATTTTTGATTTTTGAATAGGTAATTGAAGGCGATTTAAAAAAAATAAAGAGGTTTATTAATAATCATGTTATTTAGTATTTGGATGTACATATCAATCTGAATATTATTTTTTCATTTTTGGTTATGGATTCATGTATCATTTATCATGTACAATTGAAACACTGATCACATATATATAATAAGTCAATATATCTCATTTTCCCCACTATTTTCTTATAAGAAATTTCTTATGATGAGGCCGGTTCTATCCACCACCATCAGTGATAGTGAGTTCAACATTGGATTTGGGTAAGGTTTATTCCGTTTTTATTCTTTGGCCCAATTTTAATTAGTGCATTTGTGATTTTTTGGTTTCTTATATTTTTGCAGTGCATTTTGTATTTTTTTGAGGTGGATTCGAGTCACCGTTGACAAAGGTTTACATGTGTATGAATAGGTAGGCATATACATATATAATTTCCACCTTTATATATATTCACTCATGGAATTATGAATATATATATTGGGGCTAGGTGTGTTTATATATAGATATGAAAAATTCATACATGTGTAAGTGTAAAGAGGTATATTCAAGTAAAAACATATATCTAAGGATCCCCTTGTGCATATTTTTCCATGAAAATATGTACATAGGGGCTAGGTGTCCTTATATATATGTGAAGTTTCATATGTGTGCAAGTGAAAAAAAGGAAGATTCGAGTTGTCATCATCAAAAGCAACACACCTTGAGGTTGAGGTAGGTTGCCTCTGTCTAAACCTTTAATTTGAATTTTATAATTGTCTGATTGTTTTAAAAACATGTTTTCATAATTGCTTTATTGTTTAAAAAAATGGTTTTCTAATAACCACTATCTTTTTCAAGAAAGAATATGAATATATCCCTTGAACTTATTTATAGTCATTGTTCAAAGAGGTTAATAAATTCTAGTAGTTTCTAGATACTAGAACAAGAGATCTAAAAACCATACATTGATCATCCTTAGAGACATTCATGATCTCATTAAATTTCCCATAAAATTCATTATAAAAGACCACTATTTAATTTTACAGATCTATTATTTCCAATATCAAGATTCCTGACATCTTCTTTGGTATCTTGGAACTCACCCATAATATTCCTCTTGAAATATTGCATAAGGAATGGTATGGACATATCACACTATAGGGACTGAATATGTAAGGATACATAATTCAATTTTGAAAGAAATTTATCAACTCCACTCTAAAAAACTGGAACAACTGAAGGTTATGAGGTGGAAGTTATATAGGGTTGAAACCATTTGATGAACTCAAACTAGATTAATACAACACTTTATAAATTGTGTAGGATTCCCTTCATTTCAGTCCTGAAAGACTTAACCTCATCAATAAAATCTTGAGACATGTCTAATTACACCATTGAAAGATTTTGGAACATGTACCTTTTAGATACAACTATAACACCAAGATCATTGAACTCATAATTGGTAGCATAAACATCTTTAAAATATCTAACTAGACCATTCAAATCCTTAATCTCTTTGAAACTTACTTCAGAAACAAATTTTTTAATAGGAGGGAATTATTGGAGATTCCTAATCAACTTTGTTTGTGTAGTCATTAACCCAACCAACTTGTCAAAATCAACCTTGGGAATATAGGACTTCTTAATTTCTCTAATCTCATCATTAGTGTATTTTAACTCATGTTTCAGCTCATTATAATCTCCTCAAATATTATCAAACTCATTTAGAATATTAGAGGAAAAAGATTACATTTTATAACTTTACGAGATCTTACTAATAAAGGGAGATTCCTCATGCACAATAGGAGGAGGTGATGGTATAGGTGGTGTATGAGAATGTTCAAAAATTTCCATAACCACATCATCAATTCGATATCCATCAGCAAGTGATCTAAGAATAATTGGATCCATTGAATGATGCTCCACATACTATTTATCTCTTACTTCTGTAGTTTAAACACTGGGAATTTCATGGCTTGAACTGAGGTTCATAGCCAAAAATGTTTGAGATAGGGGGTTCACCCCTCAACCAACCACATTCAAGGAATAAACCTGATGGGTCACAACATGAAATGATACAATAGCTTAAATTTCAATTATTTTTCACCTTGAAACTTCACCAAATTCCACCCAAACCTCAGAGGTTCCAACAGGGAACTAAAACCAAATCTAAAAACATGATTTAGGAACATCTAATGTTCATATTTCTGATCCAAATTCCAATTTAACCAAAAAATCAAGCTATCGATGGGGGAGGGGGGGCAGTGTGCAAGGGGGATGGGGGGTGGGCTGGGCAGGGGGGTTTGCTGGGGCAAGGGGTGTGCAGGGTGAGGGGGTGGGGAGAGAAGTGGGGGGGGGGGTGTAAGGGGCAAGGGGAGGGGTGTAGGTGTGGTCCAAGGGGTGTGAAGAGGAGGGGTGGGGGGTGTTGGGTTATTTTTCAAGGGGAAGGGGTAGGTTTTAGGGGGGTGTTTTGGGGGGGGGTGAAAGGGGTAGGGGGAGGCGTGCAGGGGGGAGGAGCATGGGAAAGGGGGTGTCCAGGAGGGGGGGTGCAAGGGGGAATGGGTGTGAATGGGGGTGTTCAAGGGGGATGTCCAGGGGGTGAAAGGTTAACTTGATGAATTGAATGAGTTAAATGGAACCAAATATGGTTAACTTGGCACATGAGAGGTAATGCCTCATTTAGTGAATTATTTTACGGTTATGCCTCCTTTTTAAAGTTTAATTGGATGGAATGACACTAGATATCAACCTAGGATCCATACAATTGTGCCAAATGGTTTGGTAAGTCTTCCACCATATTGGATTCACGAATAGGTATGAAGTGAGATGACTTTGAGATCCAATCCATAATCCCCCATAAGGAATACTATTTTCAAACCATTCTTAGTAAACCTATGATAAAATTGATAGTTATTTTCTCTAATTTCTATATAGATATAGGTTAGGTTTTCAACATGTAGGGGGTGTTCAAGGGGGATGTCCAGGGGGGTGCAGGGGGGGGGGGCTGTCCAGTGGGGGGGGGGGTCGGAGGATTTGTAGGGGGTGGGATACTGTGGGGGGGGGGTACAAGGGGGTGTTCAAGGGGGCTGTCCAGGGGGGTGGGCTACTGTAGGGGGGGGGGGGGGTGTTCAAGGGGGCTATCCAGGGGGGCTACCCAGGGGGTGTCCAGGAGGGGGGGGGGGTGCAAGGGGGTATGGGTGTGTAGAGGGTTTTTAAGGGGGATATCTAGGAGGGGGGGGGGGTGTTAAAAGGATCTAGGGGGGTGTCCAGGAGGGGGGGGGGGGGGTGTTCACGGGGGCTGTACATGGGGGTGTTCGGTAGGGGGTGTCCAGGAGGGGGGTGTCCATGAGGGAGGAGGGTTTCCAGGTGGGGGGGATGTCCAGGAGGGGGTGGGGCGGGCTACTACAGTGGTGGGGGTGGGGTGTAAGGGGGTGAAATGGGGCTATCCAGGGGGTGGGCTACTGTAGGGGGTGTTCAAGGGGGTGCAAGGGGGCTGCCCATGGGGTAGAATATTGCAGGGGGGGGGGTGGTAGGGGGTGTTCAAGGGGGGGGGGGGGGGGCTATCTAGGGGGTTGTCCAGGAGGGGGGGTGGTGGTGCAAGGGGGCATGGGTGTGCAAGGGGTGTCTAGGTGGGAGGGGGTGTCTAGGAGGGGGGTTGGGGGTGAATGGGGAGTTCAAGGGGGTGCAAGGGGCTGTCCAGGGGGTACAAGGGGGATGTCTAGGGGGCATGGGGGTGTGTGTGTGTGTGTGGGGGGGGGGGGGTGTTCAAGGGGGATCTCTAGGGGGGCATGAGGGTGTCAGGGGGGTGTTCAAGGGGGTTGTCCAGGGGCATGGGGATGCAGGGGGGGGTGTTCAAGGGGGTGCAAAGGGGCTGTCCAGGGGGTGCAAGGAAGATATCCAGGGGGTGAAAGGGGGATGTCTAGGGGGCATGGGGGTGTAGGGGGGTGTTCAAGGGGGTGAAAGGGGGATGTCCAGAGGGGGGTACAAGGGGGCTGTTTGGGGGGGGGGGGGGTCATGGAGGTGTAGTATGGTGCAAGGGGGTTGTCCATGGGGGTGCGGGGGGGGGGGGGGGGGGGTGTGTTGTGGGGATGAATTAATTTTTTTATTCTATACAAATGATATAGACACGGTTTTAACCATTCTCGTAGGGGCCTAGTTCCATAGTTAAAACCATGGAAATAGGCCCCCTAATGACATGGTTAAAACCATGGAACTAGGCCCCTACGACCATGGTTAAAACTATGACACTGGGCCCCTATGACCATGGTTAAAATCGTGGAACTAGGCCCCTACAACCACAATTAAAACTGTGGCCATAGGTGACCTATTACCATGGTTAAAACTATGAAAGTGGGTATGAACTACTGCCACGATGATAGCAGCCACAGTTTTCCAAAACTATGGCCATAGGCTATTGCCAAGGTTTTCGGGCCTATGACCACAATTCCAAACCATGGCTGTAAGTGAATTTTCTAGTTGTGATATGACTTGATGACCACTTATTCCTTGTCTGTGGTGTATGTAATGACCTTTGATATATCATATCAAGAGTCTCCTTATTATCATAATATTATAAGGGATTATTATTTGAATTTTTCAAAGTGGTATGAGACACTTTGGAATGTTTAAAGAATATTTCCTCATAAAAATTTCAATGGTCTCATTTAAAAGTATCTTCATCTATGTCAACATAATTTGTTGAGTCTTGTACTTCATTGAGTTTTATCTCCTATGATATCATCTACCATATGTTTTTGAAGGTTTTATGATCATTTTGAATATAGATGTGCTAATTAGATACCATTTATGGGTTATAGTTAAAGTATTCACATTTCATACACTAGTTTATTAATATGAATGTTTATATTGTCTATGTATCACCCTTTTCATATAAGGAATGTATTTGACTTAGTATGTGATGGGTGAGGCCCTCTATAGCCCCTCGATGCATCGATAGGTCTCTTGAGATAAACTAGATATTCTTTTGGCCTAGGCCTTACCCATTTAATAGATTCTTGGCATGAAGCCTTGATAACAATAGATTTTTATCATGTAGCCATGAAAATAATAGATTATGGCATGAAGCCTTGATAGATTCATGGCCTGAAACCTTGATAGATTCTTAGCATGAATCCTTGAATTTATGTTTTAGATATCCATCATTATGCATTTCCCTCATTATGAAACTAGTAATTGATAGTCCATGTTATTAGTAGAATATTCATGGTTATATTTTTATTATGGAATTATTTTTTTAAATGCATTAGTTTTTAGTTAATCACCATGCCTAATGTTTATGTTTATGATATATTACACTATATTACTTACCCTTACTAATAATATAAGCTCACCCCTTTATTATGTTTTATTTCCCCCAGGTTGCGAAGATGAATATTATGAATGACTTGTACGAATGATCTAGGAGTTATGGATGTTTCCAATGAAAATTCTATATTGTTTTTTCTTTTATGTTGTAATGATGAACTTATGTATGTGTATGGTTTTCCAAAACTACTAAACTATCCATTCCTTCAAGATTTGATTCCTTGTAATCATACCAATGTAATAAAATATTGCACTGGCTCCAGGATTTTGGGGTTGGGGCATTACAATTGGTATTAGAGGAAGTTTAGTAGATACCTTGGGAACTAGATTTAGAAAACATATTTTAGGAAATATAACCCTAAGATAGACTTTGAGGATAAACATAGAGTAGAATCTAAGAATTTTGTTAAGGTAGAGATTATGTGGGTCTTCCTAGCAGCACATCCCTATCTGGATACTACAAGTAGAAATGGTTCTGAAATAGATGTACCTAGGAGTAACAACTCTAACAGGGTGTTCTGAGACTGACTTGGGGTAACCTGTTACATGAAAATGGGCCTTATTGCACACTTAGTTTGACACTCCTGAGGGATATTCTTAGGATTATCCAAATTTTCCTTACAAAATATTATGAAGGATTTAAAGGTAAATAGAAACCATGTTTATGATTATGGAGAAATGGTCTAGACAACTTTAGAGATTAGATGTTGTCATCTAAACTGTAGAGTCTAATTTTTTTTGCAGTCCTAGTGTAACTTAATTATGAAAATGAAAATTCAGAATTCTTTTTAGTCTAATGAATGAATTGCAAGGATTCAATTCTATATATGGGGAATAATGTAACACCCCAATAATTTTTTATAATTTTAAATACATTAAGTTATAAAAAATAATAATTTAAAATAAATTGTTTTATTTAATAATAATACTTATAAATAATTATATTTCAAATTTATAGCTTTCAAATTAATTTTAAATTAATGTTCTAAAAACAAATACTATTTTACCGTATTATTTTGTGTAAAAATTATTTTAATATGAATATAGGTATTTGATTATTTTTATTACAAAATTATTTTTATCAAAAGATTATTTAATTAAATATTTTAATAGAAATATATATATTTACTATTATAATTATTTTGATAAATACTAAATCATGTTACAAATATATTCACTATTAACATGACACTCCAAGATTTTATGGTATGTTTCTTCATAAATAATTTCAATTCATTGGATAACTTATATGCACACAACACTGAGTCTATGAGAAACAACACTTTGTTATTATTATCTTTGATAGATAGTTATGACCTATCCACTAAACTTAAATTTCCATCATTTTGAATTGAATTTTGAAAAATGGACACACACTGTTGCGTTCAGTAAGATATTTAGAGTCTGATAGGATCAACTTAATTTTCGGTGAATAGTAAATTACTCTTATGAATAGTAATGTTACACTAATGAATATTAAAATAATCTTATGAATAGTAATATGAACCTTATGAATATTAATGTCACCCATGAAAGTATAAATAAAATTTATGCACCTTATAAATGAAATAGAATATTTTAAAAATTAATAATTAAGGGATTTTATTTTTATGAGTAATTAATATTTAATTACAATTTTATAATTAATAAATTTACTTAAAAGAAAATTATTTTCCATAAAATGTATTCCTAAATCAATATTTTGTTGTCCTATGATTTTATGATAAGTTAATAAGGCTTTAGTTAATTTTTCAGGGTGTTATAAAAATCATTTTTAATTTTAAAAACTGTATTTTTCAGGTAAATGATTATTTTAATTAAAAATTAAATTTATCATATTTATAAAATTATTTTGATAAAATGGATTAAATTTTTGGATTATACATGTCAAGAAATTGTTAGGGTTAATTTTTTATATTTCTTTGAAATACTTGAATTTTCAGTAAATAGTAAAATACAGTATAAATACATTATAAGATAAATACACTATTTTTTTTATCATGAATGATTTAAGAAACCATTAGTTAGAAATCACATGCACTTATTACTATTTTTGGTCATAATAATCAAACACTATTACTTGTCTTGAGAATATTAATAAAATAACGAATAAGATATTCAGAAATCACCCCTCTCCTCCACTGTAAAAACCACCCCTCACTCCCTTCTTCTCCTCACTACTATAAAATTTGAAGCTCCTAAATTTTTTCCCAAATAATCTTAAATAGTATATCCCCACCTCCAATATCTCTGGGTATTTACAAAAGAGCAAAACCATTTCCCTTAAGGAGGTTCTAAAGTAGGATAATTCAAGAGGTAAACCCTCTTCTATTTTCTTTTAATTTTATTTTCAATTTGTTTTATTTTCTTATCTTATCCTCAACTAGTATATAAAAATTATCATGATAACTCCACTATCACCTATATAATATAATTATATAATTTTAATGGAATATTCACCATCAATATCCTTACTCTCTCTCTTTTATTTTAAAAAATGAAATCATCCTATGAGAGGTGCCGATTTACAACCTTCGTGGATGATGAACCTTTGTTCTTAATTTTATCCTTAAAGTTTGGTCATGAAACCATTTTTATAGTTGAAAAAAACTATAATATATGTATTATAACCTATTTAATGTTCTGGTACTAGTATATATATAATATAAATTCATACGGCAAAACTAGTTTATAATAATTGAAATACTGCCAAAATAATCTAAATATTTGTTATTAATGTTTTATCTAATAATTCATCCTCATACCATGTAAAAAAATGATATATATAACCATTTAAACTTCTGTATGTTCATTAATAATATATAAATTCAATTATGGAGAATTATATCCATTCCACATGAACTTCCATTCTCATATAAAAGTATTTCGAACGTGAAAACCATGGGAATGAACTTTCCCAAGGGATAAATTTGTATCTTATAACTCATAAAAAAGGCCATAAATGAACTTAATAAAATTATATGAAATAAAATAAATGTATATAAGGTACTTAATTAATTAATTAATGGATTTAATTTGATTATCCAGGATGTTAATGTCAAGTGCAGAACACGTTCAGACATAAGGTAAGGGTTTTCTCAACTCACTTTCATTTCCGTGAGATGTGCCTTAATCACCACTATTTATTTTGTGTGGTGTATGTATACTTTCCATTTATATATCATATCATGAATATATTTATTTTTAATGTATCATTTGATAATTATTAATTTTGGGGCATATGATTCGATTGATTACAAAGTGGTAAGAGTTTTCTACCCGAACCACCTTTTTCATTCGGGTTACTCTTATTTTCTAATCACCTCAATGAAATTATTATTTTTTATTTTTTACTCTACATATATTATGTGTAAATATTCTATATATGTGTACCAATCATAATTATTCTTTATTTTATGGACATTTATATGTTTTAAAAGGATCTTACAAAAATTATTCCCGATAAGCAAGCCCGTTTCAAAGGAACTTTCCGAATTCTTACCAATTTAAAGTGCACAATATAATATATTTTAATCCATAATTATTTTTATAAAATCAATAATTTTATCATGAAAAACCATCATGGTTCATTTATGGTTTTATAGAAATATACATTCCTTTCCTCTTTTAAATCTCTTTATTATTTTCCCTAAACTGCACTAAAATGTTTTATTTCTAAAGTTTATTAAAAACTTTTTTTACAAGATTCTACTTTAGTATGACATAATTTATTCCTATAATATAATTTTAATGTCCCTACCTTTTATTTTTTAGGATATAAAAGTTTACAATCTGATTTTATGACAAAAAAAAATTATTTTCCAAAAGAACTCTTCTTTCCAAAGTAAAAATGATTTCTCTCATCTCACTTTTACTTCTGTGAGATATATGACCTGATCACCAATTATTACTTATCTGTGGTGTATGTAATAAATTTTGATATATCATATCAAGAGTCTCCTTATTATCATGACATTATAAGGGATTATGATTTGAATGTTTCAAAGTGGTATGTGACACTTTGGAATGTTGAAATAATATTTCCTCAATAAAATTTCAATGGTCTCATTTAAAAGCATCTTCATCTATGTCAACATCATTGGTAAATCTTGTATTTCATTGACTTTTATCTTCTATGATATCATCTTCCATATTTTTTTGAAGGGTTGATGATCAGTTGACTATGGATGTACTAATTCAATACCATTTATGGGTTATAGTTAAATTATTCACATTTCATATGCTAGATTTTCAATATGAATGTTTATGTTGTCTATGTATCACCCTTTTTATTTGAGGAATGTATTGGACTTAGTATGTGATGGGTGGAGCCCTCTATAGCCCCTCGATGCATCGTTAGGTCTCTTGAGACAAACTAGATATGCTTTTGGTAGAGGCCTTACCCATTTAATAGATTCTTGGAATGAAGACTTGATAACAATAGATTCATAGCATGTAGCCATGAAAATAATAGATTCTGGAATAAAGCCTTGATAGATTCATGGCATGAAGCCTTGATATATTCTTGGCATAAAGCCTTGAAGTTATGTCTTAGATACCAATTATTATGTATTTCCCTCATTATAAAACTAGTAATTGGTAGTCCATGTGATTATTCGACTAGTAGAATACTCATGGTTATGTTTTTATTATGAAATTATTTATTCCGATATTATTCCTTCCATGTTATAATCAAGTATATTTTTTTTAAAGTCATGTGTTTTTAGTTAATCACCATGCCTAATGTTTATGTTTATGATATCTTCCATTGTATTATTTACCCTTACTAATCATCTGAACTCACCCATTTCTTATGTTTTATTTCCTCTAGGTTTCAAAGATGAATATTATGAATGAATTTTAGGGATAATCTAGGAGTTATGGATGTTTCCAATGGAAATGCTATATTTTTTCCTTTCAAGTTTTATTGTTGAACTTATGTATGTATATGGTTTTACAAAACTAATAAACTATCTATTACTTTGGGATTTGATTCCTTGTAATCATACCAATGTAATAAAATAATTCATTGACTTTAAGCTTTAGGGGTCAAGGTGTTATAGTTGGTATCAGAGGAAGTTTAGTAGAAACCCTGGGAATTGGACTTAGAAAACATAGTTTATGGAACATAACCCAAAGATAGACTTTAAGGATAAAAATATAATAACATCCAAGAATTTAGTAAGGTATAGATTATGTGGGTATTCCTAGAAATAAATCCCTGTATGGATACTACAAGTGGACGTGGTTTTGGAACAAATGTACATAGGAGGATCAACTCTAATAAGGTGTTTTGAACCTGACTCGGGGTAACCTGATACCCGATAATGTTCCTTATTGCTCACCTGGTTTGACACTCCTAGGGGATATTCTTAGGATTATCCACATTTTCCTTACAAACCATTATGAAGGATTTAAAGGTAAATAGAAACCATGTTTATGATTTCGGAGGAACAATTTAAACAAATTTAGAGATTAGATGTCTTTGTCTAAACTATAGAGTCTAGAAGTTTAACGGTCCTAGTGTTACTTAATTTTGAAAAAAAAATTCAAAAAAAAAAAAATAGTTCGAAGAACAAATTGCGTGGTAGTAATTCTGGTGAGGGGGGAATAATGTAACACCCTAGTAATTTATTTTATAATTTTAAATACATTAAGTGATGAAAAATAATAATTTAAAATTAAGTGTTTTAATTAATAATAATATATACAAATAATTATATTTTAAATTTTTATCTTTCAAATTAATTTTAAATTAATGTTCTAAAAAACAAATACTATTTTATAGTATTATTTTGTGTAAAATAATATTTTAATATAAATACATGTATTTGATTATTTTTATTACAAAATTATTTTTATCAAATTATTTTTTAATTAAATATTTTAATAATAATTTATATATTGACTATTATAATTATTTTTTGAAATACTGAATCATGTTATGAATATATTTAGTATTAACATGACACCCCGGTATTTTATGGAATGTTTCTTCATAAATAATTTCAATCCATTAGATATTTTATATGCACACAACACTGATTCTCTATGAAACAACACTTTGTTATTATTATATAAGGTAGATAGTTATAACCTATCCATTAAACTTAATTTTTCCACCTATGTGAATTGAATTTCAAAAAACAGATATACACAGTTGAGTTCAATAAGATATTTAGAGTCTGATAGGGCAAAAATAATTTTTTTGTGAATATTAACTTACCATTATGAATTTTAATGTTACACTTATGAATATTAATACACAATTATAAATAGTAATAAGACCCTTATGAATATTAACCTCACCCATGAAATTATAAACAAAATTTAGGCACCTTATAAATGAAATATAATATTTTAAAAATTAATAATTAAGTGTTGGTATTTTTGTGAGTAATAAATATTTATTTATAATTTTATAATTAATAAATTTATTTAAAAGAAATATAATTTTTATAAAATGTATTCTTAAATCAATATTTTGTTTTCTTATGATTTTAGGATAATTTAATAAGGCCTTAGTTAAATTTTCAAGGTGTTATAAAATCAGTTTTAATTTTAAAAACTGTATTTTTTAGGTAAATGATGATTTTAATTAAAAATTAAAATTTTTATATTTAGAAAATTATTTTGATAAAATGGAATCTATTTTTGGATTCTAAACATTTAAAAATGTTCAGGGTTAATTTTTTAGAGTTTTCTGAAATACATAAATTTTTGGAGAATAGTAAAATACGATAATTCACAGTATAAATACATTATAAGATAAATACACCATTCCTTGAATCATGGATGATGTAATAAAACATTAGTCATAAATCACATGAACTTATTACTATTTTTGGTCACAATAATAAAATACTATTACTTGTCTTGAGAATATTAATAAAATAATGAATATGATATTCAAAAATCACCCCTCTCCTCTAGTATAAAAACCACCCCTCACTCCCTCTTCTCCTCACTCATATAAGCTTTCAAGATCCTAAATGTTGTTTAAAAATACCATTCCCCAGTATATACCCATATCCAGGAGTTCTTTTTCTTTCCAAAAGACCAAAAACCCTTCCCTTAAGGAGGTTCTCAAGGAGGATATTTCAAGAGGTAAACCCTCTTCCTTTTTCTTTTAATTTCATTTTCAATTTATTTTATTTTCTTATCTTCTCCCCACCTCCTATGTAAAAATTATCATGATAAATACATTATAAGATATATAATATAATGATATAATGTTAATGTAAGATCCATCATCAATCTTCTTACTCTCTCTCTTTTATTTTAATAAATGAAATCATAGTCCAAGAGGTGCCGATTTACAACCTTTGTGGGCGATGAAAATTCATTATTAATTTTATTCTTAAAGTATGGTCATGAAACAATTTTTATGGTTGAAATAAACTATAATATATTTATTATAACCTATTTAATATTCTATAACCAGTATATATACATAATATTAATTCATACGACAAAACTAGTTTGTAATAATCGAGATACCGCCAAAATAATATAAATGTTTGTCATTAATGTTTTATCTAATAATTAATCCTAATAACATGTATCCAAATGATATATATGAGAATTTAAACTTATTTATTTTCATTAATAATATATAAATTCAATTATATATAATTATATCCATTCCACATGAACTTCCATACTCATATACAAGTATATCAATCGTGAAAACCAAGGAAATGAAGGCTCCCGAGCGATAAATTTGTATCTTATAACTCATAAAAAAGGACATAAATGAACTTAATAAAATTATAATAAATAAATTAAATGTATATAAGGTTCTATATTAATTAATTTATGAATTTAATTTGATTATCTAGGATGTTAAGGTCAAGTGCAGAACATGTTTGGACATAAGGTAAGAGTTTTCTCAACTCACTTTCATTTCCGTGAGATATGCCTTACTCACCACTATTTATTATGTGTGGTGTATGTATACTGTAAATTTATATATCATATCATTAATCCATTTATTTTAAATGTATTATTTTATGATTATTAATTTTGGGGCTTTTGATTCGGTTGATTACAAAGTAGTAACAGTTTTCTACCCGAACCTCCATTTTCATTCGGGTTACTCTTATTCTATAATTACCTTAATGAAATTATTATTATTTATTATTTATTCCCCATAAATTAATTTTTAATGTTCTATATATGCGTTCAAATCATAATTATTCTTTTTTTATGTTGTGTTACATGTTTTAAAAGGATCTTTAAAAAAATATTTCCCCGATAAGTAAGCCCGTTTCAAAGGAACTTCCCGAATTCTTACACATTTTCAAGTGAAATATATAATATGTTTTAAGCCATCATTATTTTTATAAAATAATAAATTTTATCATGAAAAAATATCATGTTTAATTTCTTGTTTTATGGAAATAGACATTACTTTCCTCTTTAAAATCTCTTTAATATTTTCCTTAAATTTCACTAAAATGTTTTATTTCTAAAGTTTCTTAAAAACTTTTTTTACATGATTTCACTTTAGTGGAACATAATTTATACCTAAAATATAATTTAAATGTCCCTACATTTTATTTTCTAGCATATACATGGTTAAAATCTGAATTTATGCCAAATAAAAATTATTTTCCAAAATAACTCTTCTTTCTAAAGTAAAAAATGATTTCTCTCATCTCACTTTTACTTATATGAGATATATGAATTGATCACCACATATTTCTTATCTCTGGTGTATGTATTGAATTTTGATATATCTTATCAAGAGTCTCCTTATTCTCATGATATTATAAAGTATTATTATTTGAATATTTCAAAGTGGTATGTGACACTTTGGAATGTTTAAAGAATATTTCTATAAGAAATTTTCAATGGTCTCATTTAAAAGTATCTTCATCTATGTAAAAATCCTTTGTTGAATCTTGTAATTCATTTAATTTTATTCCTGTGATATCATCTTACATATTTTTTTGAAGGGTTGATGATCATTTTGACTGTGGATGTGCTAATTCGATACCATTCATGGGTTATAGTTAAAGTATTCACATTTCATATTCTAGTTTTTTCAATATGAATGTTTATGTTATCCATTTATCACCCTTTTCATATGTGAAATGTATTAGACTTAGTATGTGATGGGTGGGGCCCACTATAACCCCTTGATGCATCTATAAGTCTCTTGAGAAAAAAATAGATATGGTTTTGGCTGAGGCCATACCCATTTAATAGATTCTTGGAATAAAGCCTTGACGAGAATAGATTCTTGGCATGTAACCATGAGAATAATATATTCTGGCATTAATCCTTGATAGATTCTTGGTATGAAGCCTTGATAGATTCTTGGCATGAATCCTTGAATGCATGTTTTAGATATCCATAATTATGCATTTACTTCATTATAAAACTAGTAATTGATAGTCCATGTGATTATTAAACTAGTTGAATACTCATGGTTATGTTTTTATTATGGAATCATTTATTTAGATCTTATTCCTTCCAGGTTATACTAAAGTTTATTTTTGTAAAGGCATGTGTTTTTAGTTAATCACCATGCCTAATGTTTATGTTTATGATATCTTCCACTGTACTACTTACCCTTATTATTCATCTGAGCTCACCCATTTATTATATTTTATTCCCCCTAGCTCATGAAGATGAATATTATGAATGAATTGTAGGGATAATCTCGGAGTTTTGGATGTTTGAAATGGAAATGATATATTGTTTTTCTTTTCAAGTTGTAATGTTGAACTTATGTATGTATCTAGTTTTAAAAAACTACTAAACTATCTTTTCCTTCAGGATATGATTCCTTGTAATCATTCCAATGTAATAAAATAATGCACGGGCTTTAAGATTTTGGGGTTGGGGTGTTACATGATAGCTCTATAGTGTTCCTATCCTTTAGGGATATAGGTATGAGCATGGATTTGGAGGTGGTTTTCAGTAGCGAGGTAGTGGCATTGGACATGGGAATCTTCATGATATGTATGTACAAGAACTAGAGTAATTATAGATCATAGAAGGTGGTATTTTTTGGTCTTTTATCTTGGTTTATGCCTTGTTTAATTATGGTGTGTTTCCCTCCTCTGTAACACCCTCTTTGGACCATGTATTAGGACTCAAGTTTGAGAGGTTTTTAGTTCCCCTAGATTTAACCACACGTATTAGAGGTTAGATGAATATGATTGATGTTTTCTAGGATTGTGAGTTAACAATGGGGAAACATTATTCCTATAAATATTTGTTTCATCTTCATATAAAATAACACAATATCATTATTAATATCGATTGGTTGTATTCTATGTGTGTATTTATTGATTACTTCTAGAAAATTGGTGAGTTATGTGATGAAGATGGAAAGAGTTTTATGTTAATTAGAAATTAGTAACATTAAATAGGTCCAAAATGTTTAATTATGTTATTGTCTTAGTATAAAACTCTATCGTTGGATTCAGTATGGAGTCTGTGGTGGAGTTTCCTACAATCAAAGAGTATTTTCTTGATTTTTTTATAGAGAATGTTTCACATTTATTCCACCCCTTGACATGATACTGAGTTTGAGATATAATTACAGTCTGGTGCCAATCTAATTTTAATGGATCCTTATTATATGGAATATTATAAGTAGTAAGAGATGAGGATTTAGGTTGATTACCTAATGTAAAATTACTTCATCCAATATACTATGTCACTATTGGGATCTCCTTTTATAAGGCCCCAACCTTAAACATTACAAAATCTTGATTTTTGATCAAGAATTTACTTTCTTTCACATTGAGGATCTTTTTAGGTTTAGAGTTTTAGAGAATTAGGCCATAACTATTAAATTACATCTCAAATATTAATAAAGTTGTTACTTCTACTATGTCCAGTTTTTTCAAAAAAATAAAACACCTTAAAAAAAGAATTAATTTATTGATGAAAATATTATTGAATTATTCCTTTATCTTACCCTTACTTATACCCTGTGCAAAAAATTTCAAAAACTTGGGATGAGTATAAAAAGCTCAGTAAGGGTTATAAAATAAGAAAAGAAAACATTAGTCCATGAATAAATAAAAATCAATGAAATATTACTTTTCGATCATAAAACATAATTTATTTAATATACCTCATGAAATAATAATATTTATGAATAAATCATAGAAATCATAAAGCTAACTTGTGACATCCATAACATACTTACGTTTTAGCTTTCACAGCTACATAGGGAGTAACCTTCATGGTTACATTTGAAATACCCATCACAATATATTCTATAAATATATTAAGAGAAACCTTAATGTTTACTTCTGTCACATTACCCAATGCATTGGAGATATATATCAGGATCAACCACCCTCAATTTTTCACAGAAGCAACTATATACTTAAGCAATGCCCAAGAACCATAACATAATCATAGCACATGAACAAGCATAAAGAAAAAACAACATTTCCACATTGCAATAATAAGACATCATATCAATATATTGATATAATAAATCCATTCTAAAAACCATTTTCAATACCAAAATACCTAAAAAGGAATATGGTATTTATTTTTCTTTTTAAAAACATCATGTCTTGTAGAGGAATCCAAATATCAAATAATTCTCGAGGTGGAAGAAAGGTCGTTGTCACCACGTACGTTAAAAAGAAACATTCCTTTTTTCATTTATTAAAATTATTCATAAAAAAATATTCCTATTAAAAACCATTGAATTAAATTAAAATAAAATGGTAATAATTATAAACCATATAAAAGAAGATCATGTATAAACCAAAATATGCCTCAATTAAAGGAGATTGAGATGAAGTCCCTTACCTTGAGTTCGACTTGTCTCATTCACTCTTTATATTCCTAAATAATAAACCTAGGTTAATTTATACTTTATTCATATTTTTTTTCAAGTTTATTATTCATTTTATATTACTTATCATCATTTTATAAAAATTATATAATTATTTAAGCTCATATCGGTTGGTTTGTCGATATTTGGTACTTGAGTTGAAAATGAACTTATTTGATGAAAATTGTCCATGTGGTCAAAAGTACATCATCTCCAGAATATTATTCATGATTTAAATATCATATATATATAGTGTATATTTATTTCATAACATTCTATGACATTTGGAGATAATAAATGAAATGCACCGTTCATGGAGATGGTAGGTTGTACGTACACATGAACGCTACTTTCATTTATTTGTGATATTAAAGGAATGAAAACTAAATGATAAATAAGTATATTATAATTAAAGTATAATATTTATGTTATATATGTTACATAAGTTCATTAATTCCATTCTTTATATGTTTCATGTAGGGCATGAATGAGTCATATCACTTTGGGGGGGCGGTAGTCCACACTTCCTCAAATGAAATTATCATATTTACACATCATGGAAAGCATAAAGGTATATTTTAAATAAATATTATAGAAGAATAGAGACAATAAAAATATAATATATATCATATATAAATATATTTCTATCATAATTTCCACCATTAGAGGTGGTAGGGGAAAATTGAACAATCATTATTTCGTGAGACAGTAGTTTTCCGTACACAAAAACAGTATGTTAGTATCTATTAGATGGAGGTGTGTTTGTATATGTAGTTTGAATACCTATAATAAAAATATCCTAGTATATTGATGATTTTATTTATGTAATCAAAGAATAAAAAGATCATAGGTAGTGAATAAGTAAAATAAAAGAAAGGAACTTGAGAGAAGACGTTACCTCTAAATCGGGTAACTTCTTTTGATTTGAGCCAAAATGATATCTTGAATTGTATTATTACCAAGTTAAGGATTCTATGAGGAAGTGATGGATTTTAGAGGATTTTTTTTATAGAAATTTTATGAGGCAAGTGGTTTTAGAGGTGTGAGTAAGTGGGTAGAGGTGGTGGCCTTTTATAAGAGGGAGGAGGGGCACTTTAGGAAAGTCTTGAAATACTAATTTATTATAAATTAAATTGCAATTAAAAATGATCCAAAACTCACTTAATTTGAATATAAGATAATTTTGGTTCTAATAAACATAATCCAATAATTTTTAGACAAGTTATAAATATTTTTTATCCTTATCTTTTTGGTTTAACCCTTATTTTACCCTTTTTAATCTTAAAGTGATATCATGTTATTTACACATTGCGGGTTAATGTAATTACCATATCATGTAAAAAAACCCAAAAAAAAGTCATTTATGAAATATTTGGACTTATATTAACTATTTTTCTTAATCCTAGATTTTTATCAATTTAATATCATTTAATAAACTATTTTATATTTTAAGTTATGAATTATGCCAATTTTGGACACTATTCATACATGAATTTTTAAAAAATTCATAACTTGATTAATTATAAAAAAACATTTAATCTATCTTAATATATCATATTAACCTATATAATTCATGGATGAAATTAATTATGTAAAATAATATTTATTTTAATATTTATAATATCGTTTATTTGAATTCTTTATTAATGAAGCAATCACTACATCATCATTATGCCATAAATAAAATTATTTATTTAATGTCTAAAAATTATAAATAAAATACCATGATGTAGGAAATATTTTTTATATTTTTAATTACCATTTATATTCTAAGATATAACTTATATAAGTCCATATAAAAATTGTTTTAGTAAAATATACAAGTTTATGTTATATTTCTCATTACTTTAAATTAATTATTATAACATGTCATTATCACACCCAAGTGGCTCCACAGGGTTACAAAATCAACCCAAGTATTTCCATAGTCAGAAATATACCATCCAATAGGATTAATACATGTGTTAGGGTAGTTTAATATTATTATAATATTATTTTTTACCCTTATTTATTAGATTTACCCTTTAACCATGGTAAATAAAATAATTACTGAAGTTACTATTCAAAATGTCCAAAAATAAAAGGTACCTATTCACAAAATTTGTACCTTATGATTCCAAATATAGAATCCATTTTTCAAAATTCAAAACATATAATTGGTAGAAATTAATTTAAAATTAATTCCTGTTGTCAAAACCAAAAAAGCGGGTTTTTGAGAAGTAATAACTATTAAAAGATTGACATGTGTTTATGTCCAATTTTAATGGGAAATTAATTCCAATGACCAAAATTGGATTAAATGATAAAATAATAATATAATTAAATTTTAAAACAAATTAAAAGGACAATATAACTATATAAATAAATTAGATGAAAAGACAGTTTTGAATTAAAATGCATATTTTTCACTATTCATTAAAATATGAATTTCATCAGAAAATACCAAAATTTTAACCACAATAATTTCTAATGTTATTATTCTATAGAATAAGTTTATTTTGTCAAATATAACATATAAAAGTTATAAAAACTATATTCAAAAAGGGTTCTCCATCAAAAGGCGGTAAAACAACCTTTTAAAAATATTAGAGTATTTTATGATTAAAATTGGATTCATTATCATTTTAAGATTCTAAAATTCATTGTATAAATGTAAAAATATTTAAAAAATATGTAATATAATAATATAGTTAATTCTGTTCATTTCCACTAATATAATGGCTAGACATTAACTACCATTTAAAAAAATAATAATATTATTATATTATTTTCCAATATAACACAACGTTGTGTGAAACATAAGATTTATGAGAAACCCGTTGTTGCATTATGAGTACTCTATTAGAAAAAGAGTCCTATTTAACATAAAATTAATATCTTATTCACAAATATTAATAGATATGAAAATGTATTATTCTATAAATACCTAGGATCCTACACCTTTGTTATTATCGAATAAAGAAAATAGTTGTATGGGGTTGTGTACATACTAAATATGGTTGAATAAAGTGATAATAAATAAACATTACCCTATTCCATGTATTGAATATCTATTTGACTAGTTAAAGGGAGTGAATTGGTTTTTGAAGATAAATTTTCATTCTAAATATCACCTAATGAGATTTAGGGAGGAGAAAATCTTGAAGACTACTTTATGATGTAGATATGGTCACTTTGAGTATGAGTTCATGATGTTCAGTGTCATGAACACCCTATCCATATTCAGGTAAATCATGAAAATAATTTTCCAAGAGTTCATGGAATAGTTTATGGTTGTGTTCATCAACAACATCCTCATATAATAAAGGTGAGAGGAGGATAATTATGATAACCTTAGGGCCATTCTACAGGTCCTTATACACCATCATATTTTGTGAAATATATATAAGTATAAGCTTTGGATGTGGGAGGTTCACTTCATTAGGCATGTGGTGTCTCAAATTAGAGTAGTGGTTGATTTATCAATGATTGAGGTTGTTGTTTCTTTGATATCACCTAAGTATGTTGTATAGGTTTATATATTTCTTAGTCTCACATACTATTATCAGATGCATTTTTTCAAAACCTCTTATGTTGTGGCCCCATTGAAAACCTTGACAAGGAAGGACTAAGATTTTATATGTACTAATTAGTGTGTGACATAGTTTGATTACCTTAAGGAGAAGTTGATCAATGATCCCATTTGTTTGATTCTAAAAGAGAGTGTAATTATTGAGGTATTTTATGATGCATCTCATTTTAGATTGGGTTGTGTCATGATTCTTCAAGGAGTTGTTATATCATATGGGTCTATAAAATTATGTCCCTGTGAGTATAACTATTCCACCAATGATCTCACGTTGGCAATGGGGAATGTTATTCCAATGTTTTAATGAAATTATATCATCTATGAGTGATTTATCCTCTTTATAGATCACAAGATCATGAGGTATTTTTTATCTCTATAATATATATATCTATTACAATATAGGTTGATGGAATTTATCTAGGATGATGAATTTAAGATCTCATATACCCCAGGGAAGGGAAATATAGTTGTAAATGCACCAAGTAGCATGTTTTGGGGATATATTGTTATAGAATATAGAGATTTTTGGAGGGAAATTGAGGATTTCACAGTGATACATCTTAATGTTGAGTAGGTTGTGGTTTGAGGTCCCATATTCATGATAATAGTGAAACCATCCTTTGTTCTGTAGGTTGAGGAGTCTTAGTGGGGAGACTCTGAGGAATAGGTGGTGTGACATTGTGTCATCCATGATGACATTCTAGAGAGATTTTCAAAGGATGAATCACATCAAATGATGTTTTAGGGAAGGTTTATTATTCTTTCAGTCATGTATAAGGAGTTTATTTATGAGTTTCAGCACTTTATTACACCTATTCATCTTGGTATACCAAAGATGAACCATTCCTTGATGAGTCAACTTTGGTGTCCTTGGATGAAGTGGTTAGTGGAAGTGTTTATATCATGGTTCTTGGTGTGTTATGTGGAAAATGTGGAATAAATATTGTAATATTTTTTTTGTATCCATTGGATTTCCCTAAGTGGAAATGGGATGAAATATAGATGAAATCCATCATTGGCCTACTATGATCCTAGTGAATATGAAATCTTATTTTGGATGATCATGGATAAGGTTTCAAAGTTGTACCACTTTATGGGGATTAGGGAGTTAATAATTTTCAAGATTTTTATTGAGGTGATATACAGATGAAGTGGCGTGCCTTCATGATATACCAAGGAAAATAATTTTTTATCATAACCCTTATTTTAACTCATGATTTAGGGGTGGATTATAGTAAAATGATAGATCCTAGTTGTACCTTAGCATTAATTTCCATCCTAATATGGATGAGAAAATGGAGTGGATTGTTATAATGTTGGAAGATATATAGTGGTCTTGTATTTTAGATTTTGATGGATCCAGGATAAATAACTTTTCCCTGTTCTACATTTCATATAATGAAAAATTTAACTCTTTCATTATCATAACTCTATTTAAGTAATTTTATGGGTGAAATTATCATTCTTTATTATTCTATATTGTGGTTATGGAGTGAGTGGTTCTTGGTGCATATGTGGTGCATAAAATAAAAGATAAGGTTTTGTAGGTTTAGGAGCAGATGGAGACAACTTAGAACCATTATAATTTGTATGTGAATCACCAGAGGATGCCTTTTGAGTTTTAGGATGGTGACTATGTGGTTTTTAGGGTTTCCTATCATCGTGGGTATTGGAGGTTTGGTCAGGTGATTAATCTCTTAGCTTGGTTTATCAGCCATTACATTATATTGTGGTGTGTTGGTGAAGTGGTGTATCAGTTGTTGCTCTCAACACTACTTGACTAAGTTTATGATGTGTTCCGTATATCATAGCTTCATCAATATATTCTTGATTATTATCATTCTATCTATTATGGAGAGTTAGATATTATAGATGATGTATTTTTCATAGAACTACTAGTTGAGAACTCGAATCACATGGATAAAGTTCAATGTGGGTTTTTATTCCTCTGGTTCGAGTTATGAATATGTATAGTGGTATGGAAGAGGGTACATAGGAAATTGAGTTACATAATCGAGATCTAAAACCAAATATGTTTTGATTTTATAGTTTTTCTTTTTTGATAAGATACTTTTATCTATTGAATTGAATGAGGTGGCTATTTATGGAAGACTTATTGAGTTGTTTCTATAGTTTTATTTCCCACTTTGGTGGTGTTATTGTTTAATTTAAGAGGAATATAACTTGTATTTATTGATTGTTGGTGTATGTGGTTTTACTTATAGGTTTGGTTTTGATACTTAAAGAAGATAATTGATTTTGAGGTATTTTTTTAATGGACCATTTTTTTTGACTCATTCTATTAGTAGATTCTGGGTGATAAGGGAATCAACAGGAGTTTGGAGGAAGGATAACACTGCTGGAGCTGAAGTTTTATCTGGGGATAGCGTGTCACAACTCGATCATTTAGTTCATGGCATGGAGATTCTAAAACAATAAATGTCTTATCCTATAATTCTAGTTTATGATGTGAGACCTTGATTTTTAGTACAATGTGTTCTAGGAAGAGGTGAAGTCTTTTATGAGAGGTTCATGGCATGATCACAGTGTTTGCAACATAATTATTTAGAGGTAAATTATATGGAGTTTTTTACGATGTTAATTATAGGGTGATTCAAAATTTCACAACATGATGATATAGTGATTAATTTTTGGGTGCTTCTATATTAGGTGATGTCGTGATGTGATGGTATGGGTTACAATACAACCTTTATCTAGTTAAATTAAATAAGATGGTTTGACTGAGTTTAAGGTGAGAGAGATATATGGGATTTGTGTCATGATTTTTTTATATTTGTTGGAGATTAACTTTTCATGGAATTACCATAACTTGGTACAATACTATTCAAAGTTTTAGGGATGGTCACAACATGGGGATGTTTGGGTGCACTATGACCAAGTGTTTTTTAGCTAGATATAAATCTGGTAGTCCGCTAAATTTTTATCAGATCATATTATTTTCAATCAAAATACCAGAAACTTGAGGTTTATTTTTGGAGTATCTTGATCTATCTTTTCTGACTTATAATCATTGTCCACATAATATGTCACGACCCGTCCTCGGGGCCCGTGCCGTGACTACCCCAAGCCCGCCTTCCATAGGCCAGGGGCTGACGACTAGCACCAAGGAGAAATTCCCGATAAAAAGGTAAGGCATTGCCTTTATAAAGCAAACAAACATACAGAGTAAGAAAGAAGAAGAAAACACTAAGTAAAACTGGGTACAATAGTAAGTGAGGAAAAGTAATTGGGCTAGAATACAAACCCAAACTGAAATTAAAGTACAACTGGAAAAGGAAATACAACAACTGAAAAGTAAAGCCGCAATGTCGAGCCGTCCACTGGAAGTCCCACCTGAAGGGTGGGTACAGATAGCCTCCTCAGCTCCTCGAGTCCAGCCGTCCGCTTCAAGTACATCCCGCCCAGTGGTCCACCTCTAGGTACCAACTTGCTCCATAAGCCTCAACCACGATCAGCGCTGTCCTTCATCTGCAACCAACACAACGTAGTGCAGGCATAGCCTGTGAAGGGGTGAGTATACGCTACTCAGTAGGGACCCCGAGACCCCCGAAGGTCTCCCAAAATCCACATAGGATAATGCACAAAGGAAAGATACAATCACAAAGTAACATTCAACACTACTTAGGAATATTCCCATTCATATACCTAAGTCATCAATTCCCGTTCGGCTTCAGCATCCATGCCAAGTTTGATCACGTCCACATAGGAGTACAACCCAATCCACATAGGATAACACAACTCAATCCACATAGGAAATCAAGTCAATCATATCGAAGATATTGATTGAAGTCAAGACTCATCTCACTTAGATATACTTCTTCGTAAGACGATAGAGATGATTATATGTAGCCACTGATTCATCTAAGCCGTCAGACCCACACAGGATCAATAGGTACTAACCCCCGTAATGACCCACACAGGATCGATAGGTACTAACCCCCGCAATGACCCACACAGGATCTGACCCACACAAGATCGGTATGCGCTGGCCCACACAGGACCGCTGAGCGCTGACCCACACAAGATCGATAGGCACTGATCCACAGAGGATTGCTGAGTGCTGAAGTCGTCGCTGTCGAACCCACGAAGGATTTCTGTACAGTCGTCATCGTCGTCGTAGTCGCAGCCAGCTCTAGGGTTTCTGCACACAGCAAGCTCGTTTCGGGAGGGTCTGCTCCACGAGCCGAGGGGCTGATACATCAACTGACACGAAGTCTGGATTTGATGTATCCCAAAGTTCCGTATCGTCAAAAGGAACTCAACGTGACAGACGACGCGTCAATCGGACGCCCGGTCTGAGAGTTATTGGCTTTTTCGTTCCGGGGGCCCGATTGGTTTTTAAGTTAAAACCAACCCGACTGCACTCCAACTGTATCCAAACCTCGATTGGAGTAATCCAAAAGGTCCGTATCACTAATAGGAATCCAACAAAGTCGACGACACGTCAATTGAACGTCCGGAGCATAAGTTATAAGCGTTTCCGCTCCGAGGGCCTGGTTGGTTTCGTGTTCGAACCAACCCGGCCGAACCCAAAGTTCTCTAAAACCTTGAGTGTAATATACCGAAACGAATGTCTCGATCCAAGGATCCCATCTCAACTTATAGTGTATCAATCAAAGGTCCGTATCCCAAGATATGGGTGTTTGAACAGTTCTGTCTGAAAATAGGGGGTTCGAGCCCGGACCGACCTGGCCCGAGACCCCCTAGGCTGGCCCGAACCGGGTCGACCCGACACCGGTCCGGGTCCAGCCCAATTGGGTGCAGCCCGGCCTGGCTGGTGCGGCCCAGCCCGGCCTGCGCGACCCGACCTGGGCGCGGCCCAGCCCGGCCTGGGCAGCCCGGCCTGGCGCGCTCGGGCGGCTCGCGTGGCCAGCTCGACTATCCGAGCTGAGCGGAACAGGGGCGCGCGCTGCCCCCCTGTTTGTGTAACTGCGACCCCCCCACGTGGGGGCTGCTCTTCGATCTATCCGGGGGTTACAAACCCCCGGTCTCCCCCTGAAACGGCCGGCCCGGTCCGGCCGGCTGGTTGCTGCCGCCGCGGGACCGTCGCGGTCCCACCCTCCTGCTCCGGCGGCCGGCGGTTCCAGCCGTCGCCCCTACACCACCGCGACCATAGGCCGTGGCCTTGTCCGATCGGCGCGGCGCGACGGCGCCACGCCCCTCCGCCGCGGCCCCGGTCTGGCCGCAAACTCTTTGAGGTTCTCCGGCGCGGTGCGACGACGCTGTGGCTTTGTTCGAATTCAACGGCGCGGCGCGACGATGCCGCGCTTCTTCGCCCATTCTTCATTATTTCCGCGCGATGCAACGGCACCACGCTGCCTTTTCTCGTGCCGCAACAAATTCAAACATCAACGGGGGAGGAGAGTCGGTCATGTTTGTGTGTTCCGACCTCCTCCCGTTATTGCGATAACAGGAGGCCCAATTAGAGAACAAAGAACGGCGACGACAGTATTCACATACGAAAACAATTAATTCCTTACCTCAAGTATTGTTGATTCGTCGCAGGGAAGGGGCATCGCGGAAGACAGCGTCGCGGAAAGAGGATCATTGGCATCGCGTCGTCGATCTCCAAGGATGATGTCTCTCACCGGCTACTGAGAGGGAAGAAGATGGTACGACGAACTCCCCTTTGCGGTGATGGAGTTCTTCATCGAAGGCTCGGTGTTTTTCGCGTTCTTCGACGAGAAAGAAGATGTTCTTCAAGAGTTAGAGAAAATACTCTCCAAATCCTCCTCGCACAACGAAACTCCAACTTAATGAAATAAGACTTTGTCTTATTTAATTAACACACAAGCCAACTCAAATTTTGAAATTCAAACATTTGAAATTAATTCACTTAACTTGTCAAAATTTATTGAAGTGATAAGTTGGAAAAATTAAATGGGGGGGGGGGGGGTTGAGGAGTTAGGAATGTGAGGGGTTGGGATCGTGTGGGGCCCACCCCACCTTTATCCTCTCATGGTTGGTTAAAAACTTGTGGGTCCCACCCCCCAACTCCCTTACTTAGGATATAACTACCTAGAGAAAAATAAATAAAATTGTGATATAATTTTATTTATTCCTCACTAAAACCACAATTTTTAACAACTCCTACCAAGAAAACGCAACCCCAGTAAAGGTATTATTAGGCAATTACCGGCGTTGCAGTTCAATCAGTGTCCTCAGATTTCGATTCCGAGTACTGGTTCAAAAGTTAGGAAAACCCGCTCGTTTCTTTCACTGAACGTACTTGAGCTAGACTTCGGAAAATTATTTCGGGTTCACCGGGCCTCGGAATCAGGTGCCGTCAGAAACTGCGTTCTTGTAAAATCCCAAAGAAAATTAGGAAAAAACTTTCCTTGAATTTTATGGGTCTTTACATTACTCCCACCTCAAGGCTTTACGTCCCCGTAAAGATACATCATAAACTAGGGGAACAAATGTGTGTACTGAGCACGCATCTGAGCCTCCTGCTCCCAAGTGCTCTCCTGGAGGTTACTGTGCTACCATCTGATGCGCACTAGAGGAATTGAACGTCCACATAGGACCCGCTCCTGTCGATCTTCGATCTCTACTGGGACCTCTGCAATAGTCACCCCATCATCATTGTCCATCTCCCCATGGTCAATGATATGCGTCGGGTCGGGCACGTATCTCCTCAGCTGAGATACGTAAAAGACGTCGTGCACTCAGTGCAACTAAGGTGGTAGAGCCAGGTGATAAGCCACCTCGCCTATCCTGCTGAGGACCTGAAATGGTCCGATGAAGCGCAGAGATAACTTGCTGCCTCGGCCAAATCTCCGTAATCCACGTCGAGGTGAGACCCGCAAGAAGACATGGTCGCCATCCTCTAACTCCAGTGGCCTCCACCTCCTGTCAGCATAAGACTTCTGCCGGCTCTGAGCTGTCCTCATCCACTCCTGGATGACCTGGACCTTCTCTATCGTGGCCTGGACCATCTCCGGTCCCACAAGTGCTGAGTCTCCAGGGTCTATCCAGCACAGCGGTGATCTACAAGGTCGGCCGTACAACGCCTCGTATGGTGCCATCCCGATGGTGGAGTGGTAGATGTTGTTGTACGTGAACTCCACCAAGGGTAGGTGATCCTCCCAACTGCGACCAAAGTCAAGGACACATGCACGGAGCATTTCCTCGAGAGTCTGAATGGTCCTCTCCGTCTGACCATCCGTCTGAGGGTGAAAGGTGGTGCTCAGATGTAGCTGCGTCTCGAACACCTCTTGCAACCCCTTCCAAAGCCGGGAAGTAAAGAGATCATCTCGATCGGAGATGATAGATTATGGCACACCATGAAGCCATACAATCTCCTGAACATAGAGGCGTCCCAAGCTCTCTACTGAGCCCTGCTCTCTGATGGGTAAGAAGTGGGCCGACTTGGTGAGTCGGTCGACAATCACCCAAATGGAGTCGTGACCTCTGGATGTGCATGGAAGTCCAGTCACGAAATCTATAGATATCATGTCCCACTTCCACTCCGGGACCTCCAAAGGCTATACCAAGCCTGCTGGTACCTGGTGCTCTGCCTTCACTTGTTGACAGGTGAGGCATCGAGAAACGAACTCTGCCACAACCTTCTTCATACCCAGCCACCAGTGCTATCGTCTAAGATCCTGGTACATCTTTGACACTCCTGGATGTACCGCTAAAGGGGAAGTGTGAAACTCCCTCAACACCTCCTCCCATAAAGCAGCTGGTACCATGGTACGTCCTCTGAAAAGGATGACGTGCTCTCCTCCCAGAGAGAATCTATCAGGTGCCTGTCCTAAGGATATCTGTGCACGTCGTGTCTCACAGTAAACATCCCCATGCTGTGACTCTCTGACCCTCTGAAGAAGTGGAGGAGTGACTGTGAGTGACTGAAGAAAGGATGCTCCATCACTATCCACAAAGGATATCTGCAAAGCGGCTAGCTGCTCTGTCGCCTCCCCAAGTAGCTGAATGCCCTTCCTCCTGCTGAGAGCATCAGCTACTATGTTTCCCTTTCCAGGAGTATAGACTATCTCGAAGTCATAGTCCTGGAGGAACTCGAGCCATCGCCGCTGTCTCAGGTTCAGGTCCTTCTGCGAGAAGATGTACCTGAGACTCTGGTGGTTAGAGTAGACTGTAAAGCGCTCACCCATCAGGTAGTGTCCCCACATCTTCAGAGTGAAGACCACTGCTTCTAACTCCAGGTCATGGGTAGCATAATTCTGCTCATGCTGCCTCAACTGACGTGATCCATAGGCTATCACTGCTCGTTCCGGCATCAGGACACATCCGAGTCCGGTCCCTGATGCATCTCAGTAGACTACGTACCCTACTCCCTCCTCTGATAGACTCAAGATAGGTGTGCTGTTCAATCTATGTCTCAGCTCCTGGAAGCTCTGCTGACATCTATCTGAACACATGAAGGGTTTCCCCTTCTTCTTCAAAGCTAAAAGTGGTGCCGAAACTCTGGAGAAGTCTGGCACGAATCTCCGGTAGTACCCAGCGAGACCCAAGAAACTCCGCACCTCCGTCATTCTCCTCGATGGCTCCCAAGCTTGCATTGCCTCGATCTTCACAGGACCCACCACAAATCCTGCCTCAGAGATAACATGTCCCAAGAAGTGGACCTCACGTATCTAGAACTGACAATTAGAGAGCTTACCATAAAGATGGTGCTCTCGGAGTGTGTCCTGTACAACCCGCAAGTGGTAGGCATGCTCCTCCTCAGTCATCGAGTATATCAATTTGTCGTCGATGAAGACTACGACAAATCGACTGAGGTAAGTCTGAAAGATCCTGTTCATGAGACCCATGAACACTGCTGGAGCGTTGGTTACGCCAAAAGTCATAACCAAGAACTCATAGTTTCCATACCGACATCTGAAGGCCATCTTCTGCACGTCCTCGTCCCGAACTCTGAGTTGATGATAGACTGACCTGAGGTCTATCTTCAAGAACCACCGTGCTCCCTTGAGCTGATCGAAGAGGTAGTCAATCCTTAGTAGCGGATACTTGTTCCTCATGGTCACCTGATTTAGGCGACGGTAATCGACACACAATTGCAAGATCTTGTCCGCCTTCTTGGCGAATAAAATCAGAGAAGCCCAGGGTGAAACACTGGGTCAGATGAATCCCCTGCCCTGTAAGTCCTCCAGCTGTACCCGTAGCTCTCGAAGCTCGGCAGGAGCCATCCGATATGCTGGGGTGGATATCGGGGCTGTTCCGGGGCACATGTCAATATAAAAGTCTACCTCTCTCCGAGGAGGTAGTCCTGGAACGTCGTTGGAAAAAACATGCGCATACTGATCCACCACTGCAGGTAAGCTTGGACTCCACACGTCAACTACTCCTAGGATGAGGCTAGCCAACTGATGAGTGATGGGCTGTCCTCTCCTATGCGTGAGTCCATCCTGTGCTGCAAAGGATCCCTTCTAGCCGGTGAAGGGGAACCTGCTCCCATTGGTGCGAACACATCGCACCTTGCGCCTAATGCAGTCGATCTGATCATGGACTGTAGACAACCAATCCATGCCCAAGATGATGTCGTAAGGCATCGACGCCACTACAAGAAGATCCCAGCCGAAACTCTCACCTCTTAGAGTAAGTTCACACTGCCGGCACCAGTGCGTAATCGTCAAGTCTGCTTCTGTAGGAGTCTCTAGCCGTAAGGGTCGAGCGAACGGCTCCGTTGAAATCTCCGAGCTCCGAACAAGGGAAGTGGTAATGAAAGAATGACTCACTCCTGTGTCTATAAGAACTGCAAAAAGGGTGGAGTAGACACAGATAGTACATCGAATCATCTCGGGCGCACCGTGGTCGTAGGCCTCCGCTGCCAGAAGCTGCGCCTGCCTCTACCCGCCAGCTCCCTGTGGTCCAGGTGGACCTCCTGGTGGTGGTGGTGGTAAAGCCTCAAAGTGTCGCCCACCACCTACTGCTCAGCCAGCTCCTCTGCCTCATCCGCCTGCTCCCTGCAGACCGCCACGGTCGACCCTCTGCCTCTTCCTGGGTGGTCCCTCAACCGTCTGCTGCTCCTCCGCACGGCGGGTCGGGCATTCACGAGCCATGTGGCCCTTCCCGCCGCATGCGTAGCACTGTCTGCCTCTCGAAAGACTGGCTCTGCGCTATGAGCCCTGCACCTCTGAGCCAGTGTCCTGAGGTCATCTGCCAGATGGTCCGGTCCGCCTGGACCCCTGTGACATCCGTCGACTACCAGCTATAGACGACTCTGTTACATGCCTCCCAATAGTAGGTCTCGCTGCTGGCGTAGGCTCGACAAGAAAGCTCTCTATGAGAAGAGCACACTCCAGTACTCCTGCCTGTGTCAGAATGCTGAGGGAGATCAGTGATGCTCTGATCTCATGAATCAGTCCCTGCTCGAAGGTCTGGGCCCAGAATAATGGGTCCCATACCATGTCCGTCGAATAGCGCGAGAGATCGGTAAATCTCACCGAGTACTGGACGACCGTCATGCTGCCCTACCACAGATGTAGAAGATCCTGGATGCGCACCATACGAAGTGTGGATAGGACAAACTCCAAGAGGAAGAGGATCTCAAAGTCCGTCCAGAGGAGTGATGCCTCGTCGTGCACCTGGAGCATCTAGGTCCACCATCTGCCTGCTGCCACGTGCAGGAGGCTCGCTGCGAGGATCACCATGAGGTCAGCTGGTGTCCCCACTAACCTGAAAACTCTCACAACTACCTCCAGCCAATCCTCGGCTGCCTGATGGTCTGTCTCCCCATGGAACCTGGATGGTCTCTGATGCTAAAACTCGTGCAGTTCACCAAGGCGACATGCACTCTCAGCGGCTGGGGATGGTAGCATCGGTGGCTCGGCGGGTAGTGGTACCGCCGGTGCCTCCGTAGCAATAGGGTCCTGTACCGAGGCCTCGTCGCTCGGTGGCTGTCGTCACGAACAAAACTCGGAACCCTAGCTGGCTGCCGTCGTAGGGCCATCCTAAAAAGAAACTGGTGCGCCATGGTTAATACAGTATACCTGGTGAGCTAACACAAAGTAATCAAAAAGAAAACTTGAAACACACATGCAATCAATGTTTTCGTGCACTAAGTCAGAAATCAGAAGTCAGGGTCCTGGTGTATGGATACGTCGGCTGCCGTACGAGCACTGGACTCCCTGGACTGATAACCACACTCAATACTCTTAACACTATTGCTTCACATAGGAAAAAGATCAGAGTACTGAGTTTTGTGGTAGAAACGAACCCCTCTGATACCAATTTGTCACGACCCGTCCTCAGGGTCCGTGCCATGACTACCCCAAGCCCGCCTTCCATAGGCCAGGGGTTGGCGACTAGCACCAAGGAGAAATTCCCGATAAAAAGGAAAGGCATTGCCTTTATAAAGTAAAAAAAAACACACAGAGTAAGCAAGAATAAGTAAACACTAAGTAAAACTAGGTACAATAGTATGCGCGGAAAAGTAAGTGGACCAGAATACAAACCCAAACTGAAAGTAAAGTACAACTGGAAAAGGAAATACAACAACTAAAAAGTAGAGCCTCAATGTCGAGCCATCCACTGGAAGTCCTACCTGAAGGGTGGGTATAGATAGCCTCCTCAGCTCCTCGGGTCCAGCCGTCCGCTCCGAGTACATCCCGCCCAGTGGTCCACCTCCAGGTACCGACTTGCTCCACAAGCCTCAACCACGATCAACGCTGTCCATCATCTATAACCAACACAACGTAGTGCGGGCATAGCCTGTGCAGGGGTGAGTATACGCTACTCAGTAGGGACCCCGAGACCCCTGAAGGTCTCCCAAAATCCACAAAGGATAATGCACAAAGGAAAGATACAATCACGAAGTAACATCCAACACTACTTAGGTATATGCCCACACATATACCTAAGTCATCAATTCCCATTCGGCTCCAGCATCCATGCCAAGTTCGATCACGTCCACATAGGAGTACAACCCAATCCACACAGGATAACACCACTCAATCCACATAGGAAAGCAAGTCAATCATATCGAAGATATTGATTGAAGTCAAGACTCAGCTCACTCAGATATACTTCTTCGTAAGACGATAGAGATGATAAGATGTAGCCACTGATTCATCTAAGTTGTCGGACCCACACAGGATCAATAGGTACTAACCCCCGCAATGACCCACACAGGTTCGATAGGTACTAACCCTCGCTATGACCCACACAGGATCTGACCAACACAGGATCGGTATGCGCTGGCCCATATAGGACCACTGAGCACTGACCCACACAGGATCGGTAGGCACTGATCCACACAGGATCGCTGAGTGCTGAAGCCGTCACTGTCGAACCCACGGAGGATTTCTGTACAGTCGTCATCGTCGTCGTAGTCGCAGACAGCTCTAGGGTTTCCGCACGTAGCTAGCTCGTTTCGGGAGGGTCCGCTCCACGAGCCAAGGGGCTGATACATCAACTGACATGAAGTATGGAGTTGATGTATCCCAAAGTTCCGTATCGTCAAAAGGAACTCAATGTGACAGACGACGCATCAATCAGACGCTCGATCTGAGAGTTATTGGCTTTTTCGTTCCGGGGGCCCGGTTGGTTTTTTAGTCAAAACCAACCCGACCACACTCCAATTGCATCCAAACCTCGAGCGGAGTAAGCCAAAAGGTCCGTCTCACTAAGAGGAATCCAACAAAGTTGATGGCACGTCAACCAGACGTCCGGAGCTTAAGTTATAAGCGTTTCTACTCCGAGGGTCCGGTTGGTTTCGTATTCGAACCAACCCGGCTAAACAAAAAGTTCTCCAAAACCTTTAGTGTAATATACTGAAACGACCGTCTCGATCCAAGGATCGAAATTCAACTGACGGTGCATCAATCGGAGGTCCGTAGCCCAATATATAGGCGTTTGAATAGTTCTGACCGAAAATAGGGGGTTCGGGCCCGGACCGACCCGGCCCAAGACCCCCTAGGTCAGCCTGAACCGGGTCGACCCGACCCGAGTCCAGGTCTGTCCCAATTGGGCGCGGCCCGGCCCGGCCTAGGTGGCCCAGCCTGGCGCGCTCGGGCGGCCCGCGTGGCCAGCTCGGCTGGCCGAGCTGAGCGGAACAGGGGGGTGCGCTGCCCCCCTGTTTGTGTAACCGCGACCCCCCCACGTGGGGGCCTCTCTTCGATCTAGCCGAGGGTTACGAACCCCTGGTCTCCCCTTGAAATGGCCGGCCCGGTCCGGCCAACCGGTTGCTGCCGCCGCGGGACCACCGCGGTCCCGCCCTCCTGCTCCGGCGGCCGGTGGTTCTGGCCATCGCCCCCGCACCACCGCGACCATAGGTCGCGACCTTGTCCGATCGGCGCGGCGCGATGGCGCCGTGCCCCTCCGCCGCGGTCCCGCTCCAGCCACGGTCTCTTTGAGGTTCTCCGGCGCGGCGCGACGGCGCCACAGATTTGTTCGACTTCAACGGCGCGGCGCGACAGCGCCACACTTCTTCGCCCATTCTTCATTATTTCCGCGCGGTGCAACGGCACCGCGCTGCCTTTGCTCATGCCACAAAAAATTCAAGCATCAAGGGGGGGAGGAGAGTCAGCCATGTTCGTGAGGTACGACCTCCTCCCGTTATTGCGATAACAGGCGGCCCAATTAGAGAACGAAGAATGGCGACGATAATATTCACGTACGAAAAAAATTAATTCCCTACCTCAACCATTGTTGATTCGTCGCGGGGAAGGGATGTCGCGGAAGACGACATCGTGGATGGAAGATCGTTGGCGTCGCATTGTCGATCTTCGAGGATGGCGTCTCTCACCGGCTGTGGAGAGGGAAGAAGACGGTACGACGAACTCCCCTTTGCGGTGACAGAGTTCTTCGTCGAAGGCTCGATGTTCTTCGCGTTCTTCAATGAGGAAGAAGATGTTCTTCAAGAGTTAGAGCAAATCCTCTCCAAATACTCCTCGCACAACAAAACTCCAACTTAATGAAATAATACTTTGTCTTATTTAATTAACATAAAATCCAATTCAAATTTTGAAATTCAAACATTCTAAATTAATTCACTTAACTTGTCAAAATTTATTGAAGTGATAAGTTGGCAAAATTAAATGGGGGGGGGGGGTTGAGGAGTTAGGAATGTGAGGGGTTGGGCTCATGTGGGGCCCACCCCACCTTTATCCTCTCATGGTTGGTTAACAACTTGTGGGTCCCAACCCCAACTCCCTTACTTAGGATATAACTACCTAGAGAAAAATAAATAAAATTGTGATATAATTTTATTTATTCCTTACTAAAACCAAAATTTTTAACAACTCCTCCCGAGAAAACGCAACCCCAGTAAAGGTCTTCTTAAGCAATTACCGGTGCTTCGGTTCCATCAGTGTCCTCAGATTTCAATTTTGAGTACCAGTTCAAAAGTTAGGAAAACCCGCTCGTTCGTTCATTGAACGTACCCGAGCTAAACTTCGGAAAATTATTCTGGGCTCACCGGGCCTCAGAATCAGGTTCCGTCAGAAACTGCGTTCTTGTAAAATCCCAAAGAAAATTAAGAAAAAATTTCCCTTGAATTTTACGAGTCTTTACGTAATATCAAGAATTTCTCCATATGAGGTGTTTTATTCCCCTTTATCCTGATAGTTTCATATATGTTTTCACTCAAATAAGATTGTGCCTATAGAAGTAGTTAGTTTTGTTAATTTTGTTGAAAGTGTCTTATTATTATGGATATATCTTGTATTTTTGAGGTTTATATATGCGATTTATGCCTCAATATCATCTCTTAATTATTTTTTTACTTTTTTAGTGATCATCCAATCATCGATTGAGGTAGGGGTTTGAGAATTTTAATCTTTATGTTTAACTATTTGTGTTTCATGATTTATTATCCTTGGATAAATTGCATGGTTTTTCTTAACAATGATAATAAACCATTCCAAAATGAAACTAATGGTAATGAGGTGAATCACATGTGTTTACTTAATTTCAGGATACTACTTAATAGATTTATGTTGTTTCTTTGTTATTGTTGAAAATCAATGTTGACGTTGAGCCTTATGTATTGATTCTATGAATTTTATATGAGAATGAACTTTCATAAAATTATAATCACATAATTATGGTAATGAAATGATTATGTGGAAAAAAGTTATCATGGAAGTATCTTTTTATATTGAAAAATGGAATGTGCTTAATGTTAAAAGTGTTTATGGGTAATGTGGTAAAGATTGTAGTTCTAGGTATGATTTTATGATTGTAGTGGGGATATTTTAGGGAGATTATTATGGTCTAATAGTGGGGTTATTGTGGTTAGAATATATTAGTTATAAGGTTCTATTATGTATGCCAATAGTGGAAAAGTATAATATAGTTAGGGATACAGAATTATGCATCAGGGATGCAATATTCTTTCCATAGTGGACAAGAAGAAATGTAGATATTTTCATGGGGAGACAGTGTGGATGGTTGTTGTGTGATTATTTGTATTATTATAGTAGTAGTGGAATGTTATAATTGGAAATTATGAAATGGTAATGGGTAATGTCTTGAATTAATGTGGGAAATGGAAATAAGTTTCTTGTTATTAAATATAAAATTGAACAGATTAATGAATATAAATTGGCTGGCCAATGGTAAATATATAAATAACACAATATTATAATTAACTAATCTTTTTTGAATGTTTTTGGAGGCTATTTATATGTGAAGTAAGGATGGTTCATGGCATCATATTTGGCAGTGATGGTGGTGTGTGGTGATGGTAGTGTGGTGATGTTTTTGGGTGATGGTAGTGTTATTTGGGTGAACCCTCTAGGTGGGGATTTTGTGTGAATCTATATTATGGTATTTTACTTTTGAATTTTATATGCAACCCACTCGAGTCAGATACCCATTACAACACCCAACATTCTTTTGGTTTTTGGTGTTTTCCCTAAACATCATGATTGGTGAGGGAATGGATGGATAACAACTTCCTCTTCCCCACTCTCCCTTCAAGGTGTAGCATGGACTATGATGGATTGAGTAAGTAAAAATTATTATATCATTATATATGTTGTACTAGAAGACCCTATTGTGTATTGGTGTGATGATAGTTACATGATGTGTTGGAAGATCCTATGAGGTATGGCTGTGGAGGTACATAGTGTACTAGAAGACCCTAAGGGGTATTTTATGAGATTATATTATATGGCGGGGGTCGTACATAATGAGAGTATGGAATAAGGTTGATGTAATTCTTGTTCATAGTACCCTAATGTACTATAAATGTGATAGAAATATGATACATGATTTGTGGTGGTGGATTTGGGATGTTGTGGATGATATGGATAAGGTATGTGGTATAGTTGTTTAATGATATTTGGTGTATTGTGACATGGTTTCAGAAGGGATTGGGAGTATATGACGTTTGATGTTTGATAATGATAGCGAAAAACCATTATTGAAGTGGTTGTGTGGTAAAATTTTTAATATTTATTAGTACAATTTTTCTATTCATGTATGGGATATTTTTTGAGAGCCCATATTAAGACTTGGTGGTAGTTGTCCTAATAGGCGCTGGATGATTATTCTATTGGTTCTCTGATGCATTAGTACAATACATCAAATTCTCATGAGATATCATGAGTATTATCCTATTGAGTATACATTTCACAATCACCCCTAAATATAGAAACTATTTTTTAGGTTTCTAGGGATAATTTGGTGACTTAAATTGATAATACTATCTTGGAGCATGGGATTAGTTGTGGAGTTACAACATAGAACTTTATTAGTATTTTTATTTTGAGAATTTTATTTTTCTGACATTATTAATGCATTATTAGATTATTTTAGATCTTAGTTTACTTTTATCAACATGTTTTTTGGTGGTTTTGTTTTATTTTCCTGGGATAGATGAGGGCAATATCTAACATTGTATATTTTGTACTCTTAGTTCTAGTCACCAACCTAGGGAGTATTATAGGAGAACCTCATGGGTCTACCTCATCATAACTGTAGTCCTATGAGGGGTTCCTAGTATAGGAAGGTCATGAAATAAAAATATATATTAATAATTTTATTCCATTTTCATACACATTATCATCACATTAATATATTCTAAAATTTGTAATAACCTAATCAAATAATTTCATATCAAGGAAAATTTTCTTTAATATAGTATTTGTTATTCATTCTTATTTTCTTAATTTATTATACATATCAATTAAATCCCATTACCAATCCTCTCTATTTTCATGATCAAATATATTAGTTCATGACACAAGGTTTTGAATCTATCCTTAATTAAATAATTTATCACATAATCTCTCTCCTGTAGAGTACAAAAATTATAAAACATATTCACATTATATGAGGATAGTTCTATATCATAAAAATTTCATCTTCTCTAGATATATATATATATAATAATATATTTTCATGATTATTTCTAATTTAATTCAATTTAAATGTTATATTAACATATTATTCATCATTTATGATTAATATGAAATATCTATAGAAGTGTTTATTCTATGAATGATCATCTTACTTATCAATATTCCATTCCCACACATTCTAGATAATTATTTCTCTTGTAATATTCCCTAAAAAGTTGATAAAAATTTCTCTACATAAATATTGGACAATGATACATTCAAATATTTAAAAAAATACATCAATAATTCATATAGTTTTACATCCTTCAAAAAACCCACCTTTAAACACCGTGAACACTTTAAACCATGAATATCAATATTTTGAGTATTTCAATATAACACCAATTTGGAGATAAATTAGCAACCCTTAATTATCCTTCAAATTAGTATTATATAAACATTGTTCTATAAATATTAATATTACACAACCTTTATAAATTTTAGTTAGTCATTATGTTTGTGAGAAATGAGTTATATATAGCCTTTATCATTATATCTAACTATTACACTACATTTTGAAATTTTATTTCCACCTTAAATAATAGTTATATAATTTCTATCACCATAACATATGAATATTGTTTCTTTATCCAGCACAATTGTAATTTTATATGAAATATTTTTCAATATAAAATACTCATTTTTATTCCTTTTAATGAAAATAAATTACTTTCAGGAATTAGTTTCATTGGATACACTGTTTAATTTTCCACATATAATTAAATACTAAAAGACATCATTAAGAATTATTAACATCCCAAACATATCTTATAAAATTAGATTTTTTTAAATGGGATATGTTGATTTATACAATAAACTAAATCCATATATATTATATTTTATATATAGAATTTACATAACCCATTTTATGAGTATTCATCCACTATCATCCTACAAAAAACATACTAATTTAATGCATAATACATTCTACTGTAACATAAATCCAAAATCACTAATATATCTAGATTCACTTCATTATAATCCATTGTTATAAAAAAATCCATGGTTATAGAATAATATTCATTTTTAAATTCATTTGTTTTAACAATATTATAGGTTAACTAATATATCCACCATCAACGTTGATAAAAAATAATATATACAATCTCCTGTTAGAATAATTTTAAAATTTATATGATTATTTTTTAACATTGAATTTTGGAGTTTTTATAGGATGATATTGTATAGTAGTTTTGATGGTTAGAGTGAATGATGATTAATATATTTACAAAATAGATGTTATGTGGAACTATATGTTTTCTATTTTTTATAATAAAATTATTTTTGAATATAAAATAACATTAAAATATTATAATTTTGGGATATAACCTATAAGTGATAGTATTTTTAGATTAAACTTTGGAGGAATTGTTATTAGGATTCATAAGAATTACCCATTATGTTAAATTTTCTAAAGAGTAGGCATGATAATGTCAAGTGTAATCATGGATATCTTGGAAGAATAGAGGTTAATTTTATGAGTTGATTTGTCCATGTAGTGGATAGGGCATATAAATGGGTTGGTGAGTTATGCACTGTGACTGGTTTGATCCTTGAGGGTTTGGTTATTTTATTTACCTATTTTTTTCTATATAATGTTTTTATTATATATTTGTAATTAGGTTTATATTTTTTCATTGATGGGTAATATAAAATATATTGGGGAATTTATATGCTCATCCATGCTTTAAACATATATGTAACTCATTTAGGTTCAGTCCATGAAAACATATTGAGATTTTATACTTAACACTTACATGTGTTTGTTGAATTATACAATTATTTTATTATTATTGGAATCTAGTTTTATGTATATTCAATTAATGGAATAGTTTATTTTAAAAGGATACCACCAGTGTTTAATATATAATATAAGAGGATTCAATATGGTTTATGTATTTTATTATCTTATATTATCATTAATACGTGGTTGGATAGTGACTTGTATATAAATTAATGGATTGGGGATACTAATGTATGATATATATGCATTTTATTCATTATCCATCATTTAAATAGTTATATTACTCATTATGGTTTTACATTAGTATTAAGAGTAAATCATTCCAAATGTTTATAATTGCAATCCATCAATATATCATATGTTCCTCTAAGGATTAAGATACATGCCTATGATAATGTAACATTTTCCATTAATATTGGGCTTGAGTTAGAGTAATTAGGTCTGGTTGAGGGAATAAAAGAACAATGTCATGGAACTTTTTTTCCTCCTTCACTTAATTCATCCTCTAACATGTAGTTACTCTTTGTTTGTAAAATAAGGGTTATCTAGATTTTATATTTATTAAATATTGAAGAATCTTGTTTAAATCCATAATGAAATATGTCGAGTGAATGAAATGTGGTGTTTGAAATTAGTAGTTTAATATTGTATATGGAGTTTCAGTTATTGATATTAGAGGAATATTTCTATTTATATAGTATAAATTTATTCTCATAGAAGATTAAATATTTATAGATGTTTGAGTTTTGTTTCATTCATTACTTATTTATGATTCTATATCCTGGAAGTGGTAACATTTTGGAATGTAGTGGTTAATTTTTGTAAGGAGTTAGTAGGATTTTTTAATTTATTTTTGATATTATTATATTTAACTTTCCTATATAATATAAACATGGAGTCACTTTCCTGAGGTTTACATAGAGGTTGAGGGTGTATGTGTCAAAACCTTAACCCATTTTGTTTTTATTGATTTTATTAACATTGATATGTTTTTTATTTACTTTTAATTATTTTTTCTAATTATATCATTTAATTGATGGGTCTTATTATCTTTAAAGGTTTATAGAAGTAGTTTTTTTATCTTATAGATTACTAAAATCATATGAATGATCGATATATATATATATATACAGGTGGTTATTTATACTATATTTGATATTATATTGTAAAATATAGAGTTAAAGATGAAATTTTCATCTTATGAGATAATCCTGTCTAATTATGCTCATTTTATGTATTAAAAGATAAAGTTATTTTCATGATACTAATTCATTTCCATATTTTTATCTTCATAATTATAATATATTTCTCATCCTTCTATATATTATGGTTGATTTTATATTTCATGTTATTTCATGGCATAAAAAATCCATTGTCTATGGATTTGGTGGAAATTTATAGGCAGATGAGTATTTTAGGAGTTTTATTATGCATCGGAGTCTTATTGATGAGATATTTATGATTTTTCATATGAATATCAAACTTTATGAATATATACATTATCATTGAGAGTGAATTTAGTTATATTTGGTGTTGTTATTCAAATATATATGTGAAATATAACCTAAAATTTTATTTTATACCCTCGATTCAATTATCCAACCACAATAATATTAGAGGTAGGTATAGGAGTTCACACATTATTTGATAATAAATATAGGGTGGGATTATACAGGAATCATATAATGATATAATTGTATCAAATAAAATTATTCTTAGGATGGAATTTCTGGAAGAAAAGTGTAATGTTTTTATAGGGATAGTAAAGAAGTGTTGCATCCAAACCTTGGATGAAAAGTAATCCAAGAAAACTACTATAGAAATGTGTATATAGATGAATTTTTATACAGGGGTCTTGATTATATAATAATCTTCATAGTGGTTGTTTGTAATTTTATAAGTTTATGTGTATAAGTGTGTGATTATTCAATATGTAATTACAAATAAGTTATGATAATTGCATATGATATTGATGATTTTATAGGTTGGTATGATTCCATTGAGTTATAAGTTAAGAATTCATATTTGGGTGATATATGTTGGAAACAAAGGAATAAATGTATCTCAAGTAAATGGAAACACTGTTAGAGTGCCGGATAATTAGGATTTTAGTAGATATATACATTTTACTTTAATCGGGGATCTTGTTTTAATTTTACTCCAACTTTAAAAGGAGGAACTTTTTAGTCTATCACACATTCAATGTGAATAGAAATAGAATGTATATGAAGTAATTTATGTACACATATACACAATGAAATTACATGGTTCACTTGTACTGTGATACATCCAAGGACTATACACCAATGATGTAATAATGTACCAAAATCTATAAACTCTCAATAATTTTGGATAAAATATTTTAGGCAAGGGAACTACTCACCAAGTGAAACTCCCTTCATGTTAGATATGAGATATTGTTTAACCTCATAAGGGACACATTATTTCATCCTCCCTCTACTCACTACTTTGAGAATATAGATGATATGGGCCCATAGTCCTTTAATAAAATTATTACGAGGAAACTAATATAGATGTCACTATAAATCTAGATTTGATACATTGTTTTAATATACTCATATCTACTTGTATTCACAAGTTAGATGTGAGAAAATCTATAAAATGAGAATTGGTAAGATGTTTTCCATACTTTCTTCAAAAAAATATCATATTCCTCCTCAAGAGATCTAAATAATAAAAATTCATTGTTAATAGAATTGATCTTCAATATGTTGTGTCCCTATCTTATTATAATGAATCCTTCATTAATGTTCCAAAAAATATCTAGTCAAATACTTCATTATGACAAGATCTAAAATATATAAGAATCAATGTATATATATATATATATTTTCTCTCTACATTCAATCATCCATCACATTCCAATTAATAATCATAAAATTCCATCATTGACAAAAAAAATTATGGTCAATATTAGATCAATAAAATTTAGATATAGTATCTTCTCATTCCTCTTCCACCATGTTGGAGCTCCTCCATGGTCAACTTTCATATATGGATTCCCATTATTGGTATAAATTCTCGATCAAATTTATCATTAATTTTATTTAATTCAAGTCATCACGTTTAATCAATTAATGGGTCTAAAATTATATGCCAAATATGAATTAAAATCTCATATAAATGATCCATATGTTTACATTTTTAAAATAATAGAAACATAAAAAATGTAAAAATATACTTAAAACTATAACATTCCCACTACAACCATGATGTAGTTTTTCAGTCAATATATTAACAATGAAAACTATGACCATCATATCATCATACTCCTAATTTTCACCGATTTATATATTTTAAAATCAATATTTAAAACTATTTATGACATTGACTCATCTATAATATGAAATACATCTTTCATGAATATTCCAGTAGCCTCCTCCCATAAAAATTTTCATTACTATGTATGTAAAAATAATCTATTAACATTATCATAAGAAGGTATTACAACAAATACTATAATTCTTTTATATCCCATTTAAGGAAAAAAAATAATGAACCTATAAAAATAAAAAATCCACAATATATTAAACCATAATTTTGTTTATCTTCTATTGTTTGGGGTCTATAAATTTTATTAAACCTCCTTAATTAAATATCAAGAACCATATATATGTCTTTTCATCCATGACCTAGTCAGATAAATAATGGAACAATTTTCATACTTAGAGATTTTACTCAAAATTATATATTTTATATCAATATACTATACAAATCATAAAGGTCATTATGCCTAGGATCATGAATTGTTTTCATCACTTAACTAAATATTCCCCCATACTAATCCAAATATCCCTAATACTTTTATCACATTTTACATTGAATAAATAATTCATAATAAACAATTTAATGCATTAAAAATCTTATAAAAAATCCATATAATTAGTTTTCAACTTCATATTCAACTTCTCAAACCTATCTACTCTTTTAGTGTATTCACCACCTGGGATTCCTTTATCAAAGCCTCCAAGGTCATTTTTGGTGAATTCAATAGATGCTATCATGACCAACCTTGTTTGAATGCCCTATACCTTTATATTTTCATATTAGCCAATTAATTATAAGGATATTACTTCTTCACTATGTATGGTTTACCATATCATCATGTGTGATCTCCATATTAACAATTTATCTTCTAATAATAGGTTCTCAATGAATATCCTTATAGTTGATAAATAATCTAATATAAACTAGTCACTTAATTGAAAAATATTTCCCTTTATATTTTTTTATCAATATTAATCAAGGAATATGTTCACCATATCACCACATATGATACCTTGGATTATTACCAGGTCATTATCTTCATATTACTCTCTATGAAACATAAAACTTACCTCCTAGATTAGAAAATATTTATAGTATAATATTTTTCCCTTTACCACTAAATTCAAAGTTACAAGTTTATTTTTTTTATAATCCAAACCACTTTAATTTTCTTCTATTGAAAAAAAAATTCTACATACGTATGTGTGACTCATCAAACCCATCTATACCTACAACACCAAAAAAATTTAGTGAGTGAAATTTCCACATTGAAATGATCCATCAATAAATCCTCTAATATAGCTTATTCAAATCTTAGTTTAATAAATAAGAGATTAAGTTAAAAATATCAACATTATCCATTACACTAGATAACATCTATAAATAATTTAAAGCATTAGAATTTACTCACATCATGAAACCTCTATATAATATCAATCACACTATCAAAAAACCCATCAATGAATAAACTGAAAACCAAAAGTATGTGAATCATACTGATTATTGATTTTTTTTCCTCAACTCACCAAGTTTTATTTCGTCTCAAAATAAAGATTAATGGATTCAAAAACTTTTCTTATATATTATCCTCTTTAGTTGATTTTATAACATCTCGACTTTTTATACAAGGTAAAGAACCTTTTAATTCATGATTAATTATTTGTTTTTTTAATAATATGATAGACTAATGATTTTTTAGAGGTTTTTATGGTTTCAAATTCTTGTTCAAATCCCAAATACCTCATTTTTTGGGAGGAAATAGGCGGGCCTCACTATTAGTTTAAACCAAACCACCCAGTCTGCATGGTTTTTTAAAACTATGTAGGGTGATCTAGTGCATAGTAGAGGGCCACATGATTTGTTCTAACCATGTACCTTATGACATACGACCATGAAAATGATATAGAACTTTTTTTAAATGTGTTTTTAATGGGTTTCACATGGTTAGTCTAATAAAAAAACCATCTCATGTGAAGAGTGCCCATGGGAATTGAATTTTTCATGGTTGGCGTACATTTTGTCCAAATGTACAGATAAACTATGCAACCACCTTTTAAAGGGTGAATTTACCAAAATTTATACCATCTCTTTAAAAATTTAGTCCCTTTTCTCCTTTTCCTCCATGCATAGTGCCTCATATTTTTGGAGATATCTCCCATTGATTATCCCTAGGCTTTGATCTTGCTTCTCCATCAGACATTTGGATATAGTACCTTTTTTCATGTTGAATCAATAATGATAAGTTCTTTAACATGTTACCTTTTTTTATTTTTTTCTCACCATATTTTGTGTGATATTCATGAAGTATTTTTACCATATTTTTATGGTGTTTGTATATTTATCTATTTTCTCTCATTTTTCTCTAAATCAGAATCTAATACTAGATGCGTGTCCCTATAACTCCATAAGTTAGGTGGCCTATACCTTTTCCCTAAAGTTTTTCATTTAATAATTATTCAATGTGGTGTCTCATGTCGGGCCTTTCATATGTTTCTCCTAAAATTAATAAATTTCTTAATTTAATTGTTTTAACCTTAAATGTGAATCCCACATAGCAACTTGACTTGGTAAGAGGTTGTTATAATTAAACCGAACCACCTCTATGTTGGGTTCATCCTTATGACTAAGATAAGAACCACCCCTTTGTGCATGTGAGATATGCACATGATTTTGAAAGTAATAAATAAATTAAATTAGTTAATGAATGAATTAAATAAGGATATTATAATGAAATGGATGATTATTCTTGGTCATAGACACTAAAATATCCATGAATTTTATATTATTTGTTTGATTTTGGATATTATGATATGACACCAATGCTGATTAATGGCATGACACCAATCTTTATTATAATATGGCACTGATCTAGATTATGGTATAACAATGATGATGGGGATCAAGGTATGATTCCGACGAACTCTGTATACACATATATCTTCAGATATTCGGATGTCTCAATCATGGGCCCTGAGTTACAGACCCATTTAGGTCTATACTATTCTAAATTCCATTGGGTGAGTTCCTTGATCTCGAGAAGGTCGCCTTGGTCTTACGCCTTGGGACCTGGACCATGTTGGTATGATACTTTATATGCATGTTGTGTATAATAAATCATGTGGTAACTTTCATACTTTACTTTTATATAGCTTGATTCTCATCCTTACAACTTGATCATAGTTATATATTCTTCTATAAATTGTTATATTTTCTATCCATATTACAAATTTACCTATTTTACTTACACATGGTTGTATTTTTTATGAACATGATGGATTTGTTTTAGACATCATTGGTGGTGGCCAACTAATTATATATCACACCCTATTTAGGCCACTGATTGGTAACCAGATAGAATTCATGGATGTAGGTAGGGACAAGGTTAATCTCTTAGTCATGGATACTTGATTAACTCATAGTATGGGAGCTTAGGAGCATAGGACCAAGCCATGGCATGTGATTCTTGGAGATAGCATTTTTTTATTTTTGTTATTTTTTTATACATGCACTGTACCAGATTCCTTCTACCATGTATGTCTATTTATTTTTATAGAATCATGACATACTCATGATTTTTTATATGATTCTTCTTACGTCCTTGATTATTTACTCATGTCTAGATATATTTATATTCTCTTACTCTCTTATTATTATTCTTTCACTATTTATTTATTTATTATCACCGCTTAAATACTCTTATCATAAGGATATATTATCCCCACTATACCACCTTAGACCATTATTGCTAGTTGGTAGTCTCTGGCATATGGGGAGGCATGCTTGAGGCCATGTGATCAACCAGGTTCTGTTACTTTTGAGTGATATGGGTCTGAGAACTTAGAAGTTGGTATTAGAGATTATTTTTTCCTTTGTTATCCTATTTTGGGTTGGTAGATAAGAGACTAGGATATGTCAGAATTTGGTAATGAGAATGTGTTTGGGAGTAGCTAACTCATGTACAGGGGAAAAACCAAATTAATTGGGATGGGATTTGATGCTTTGGATTATGATTTTTATGGTTATATGAATTTCACTATTGGGAGATTCACGTGGTGTATGGTGTTTATTGTTATTATTATGGAATCTATATTATCCTTTCCCCAGTACAACAATGAAACATCATTATAGGAACCTTATAGGATTAATATGTCATGAATTATGCCATGCCATGTAGGGTTCATTGCCTGACTGTATGATACCTGTTGTATTTGCCTTGAGTAATATATATGTTATGAAACTAAAACTTCTGAAGGAAAAATGATTAAATAATTGGTCATTAAAGTGTTAACATCAACCTAAATGGTGTTTTCTTATATAGTTTGATGAAACCACCTTAACTAACCAATTATTACATGTTTGAGTTATATAATCGAGGTTACATAGACTAAAATTTTAGTTGATTTTGAATACATGAATGTCATTTGTAATTTAAAGAGTGCATGTACCTCTATAAATTGGGAATGATGATTCATCTAGTCAAATCATATTATATGACCAATTAAATTATATTTTTTTAAGAAAAGTGATCACTAAGGATCTTTAATTAATATAAAAGTAAATTACACCAAACAAAATAAATTTATTTTACATTGATCCCGAGAAAGAAGAGGAAGCATGTTAGTAGGCACATTACTTAGATAGTTGTCTTCTTCTTTAGTAATTCATTTATTTTCAAGGTCGTCCATGATGTAGTTAACTTCCCAAAAAGTTTGAGTGATAATGTAGTTCAAAGTAGAGAGTCATTCAAGTCATTTGATCCACTTACCTATGAGTTTCCATGAAAGATGTGTTTGGCCCATTCTTATGTATTGAACAATGGTCGTTGAGTCACATTACAACCAAATATTGTTCTAGTTACTTTGATAAAAATTGTCCACTGCTTTGATGACCCCCAAAATTTCAACTTCCAAAGTGGTTTCATGCCCATACAGTCCATAAGAACATTACACCACTTCCTCATTATGGTTCCTGAAGACAACCTTAAATAGAGCTAGTCCAGGGTTACCCCGTGATGCCTCATCTATGTTGAATTTAGTCCATCCAAGGAAAGGCATGAACCAAAATATTTCCATTAGGCCTCAGGGATTAATAAAGACACCTCTTATATTCAGTTTTTTGAGGACCATGGAGTCCCAGACCTAGGTTTTGCAAATAACTTTAATTTTGTTTCTTACGGCCTACACAACCCTATAAATGGAGGTGATTGTAGTAGATTTTAAAAACAGTACCCTACCATGAGTGGCGTTGTTTCGGGCTCTCCAAATACAGGGAAGAGTTTCAGCATAGGAAGCTCTAAGAAGTGCAGTGAGCTGATCAGACAGATGAGTATTAAGGGTGAGTTTTAAAAAGTTTGGAAGAGAACCTATTTGTGGAGGCCAGATTTCGAAAGTGATGAGAACTAAATCCCATAGTGAGGAGTCAGTTTTTCAGCATAATAATAAATGATCAACATATTCTCGATGTTGATTACATAGAACACACCTTGAGCATAGTGAAATACCAACACATTGAATATTATCATCCACTAGGAAGTTTTTATAGTAGAGCCTCCAAAGTAAAGTAAACCTAGAAGGAGACATCTAGTTTTTGCTTAAACCACTAATCCATTCCTTCTCTCTTTGAATCAAATTGCTATAGAATCTCTTAGAGTAAATTTTCCCATTCGGTGAACCTTCCCAGATGAGCATGTTCGCCTGATTTATGAAGTCATGATTGTCAACAATAGCAACAATGTCTGCTGGGAGATCCTCCAAATGTTCAAGTTGTTCTTTGATTTTATCATTTCTATCAATGTTGTGTTCCTCAGAATCAATGCTGTCAATGAGAGGGGAACTTGCCTAGTTGTCGTGCCCTAAACATAGGGAAGAGTTAACATTTACCAGCTAGTGTGAATGACACATTATATTCTAGAAAACAACTCTTATTCCCATCCAAATTGAAGATTCCATATAACTAGTTTTCTATGTAGTTAAACGAGAAAGGACCCTCCCTCCGAGGAATTATAGGGAGGTGTAATTGGTATTGATAATTTGCCATAGTAATTTTTCTAGCAAATATTAGTTTAAAAGATGTAGGTTTTTAATGCTCAGGCCACCTAGCACATGAGGTAAGAAACATTGACTCCACTCTGCAGTAATATTTCACTCCATTATACTACCACTCATAAAAAGTTCTTCATAATTGAGTTGATTTTCTTGATGATTTAAGCAGGCCATATATAAACCATAAAGAAAAATACAAGATTTGAGGTTACCACATGTTTTACAAGGAATATATGTTCAGCCATCAATATGGACTTGCCTTTCCAAGAGGCAAGTGTCTTTATTATTTGACTTAGGGCATTTGAGAAATGTGAGTGGTGTGGATTTCTCCAGAATAAGGGCACCCCAAGGTAAATAAAAGGGAGTGAGCCCTCCCATATTCCTAGATTATGAATGATTCAATATTTCCTTGAGGATGTGATATTATTTCCAAAATATATGAAATAATTTCTCCAACTAATTTCCTTTCTTGAGACATTATAATAGTGGGTAAGTAATTTTTTAAGATTCTCCATTTTCTACTTGTCTCCCTATTTAAAAATGACAATATCATCAGCAAAAAACAAGTGAGATGGAGCAGTTATACCTCTGGATTCTTTGATTGTGGAGAGTTCCCCCTTGTCCACCATATTGAGGATAAGACTGATTATGTAGTCTTCTGCAATCACAATGATAATATCCTAGAAAGGACCCCCCTAATGCACCCCCTAGAGAAAGTTAAGTATCCTTCTGGGGACCCATTAACAAGAATTGAGATGTGGTCTAACTCAAGTAGTGCTTTGATCCAATGAATGAACTTCACACAAAATCCAAATTAATGAAGAATATTCCTGATGAATCCCCAATACATTACGTCAAAGGGATTTTTGACATCAAGTTTGATAGCAACATTTATACCTCTAGTGGTTTTTCTAAGGTGGTTAATGAATTCCAAGGCAGTAAGGAGACAATATTGGATGTTTTTTCCTTTAACAAATCCAAAATGGTTCCATGATATGATTTTTACAGCAACTCGATTAATCCTATTGGCCATGATTTTTTGTTATTATTTTGTGAATTTTATTGAACAAGGTGACTGTTCTAAATTGGATCATCTAACTTACATTCTCCACCATGAGGATAAGAGCAATGAACTGAGCATTGAAACCTGTATTGAGACTTCCACCTCTGAAAAAGTTCTTTACAAGAGTGCACATGTCATTTTGGATGATATCTCAAAATATTTGGAAAAAATAATTTGTGAACCCATCCGGTCCTGGAGAAATATATTTTTTGAGACAAAAACCACTTCTTTAATTTCAAAGTCCATCAGAATGGATGTAAGATCATGGTCATCCTATTCATTAATCAAGTTGGGGATAATGTCTTCTCATATCATTTTAGTCCTTAGTGGCCCATTAAGGAGATCCATATAAAAGGAGACAATATGTCTTGAAAGCTCATGCATATCATAAATAATTATATCTACATCCTTGAGAAGTGAAAGGGGTCTATTCACTCTCCTCAACCTTTGAATGGCATTGCAGAACTTAGTATTTTTGTCACCTTCATTAAGCCACCTGACTTTGATGATGTATTTCATGATGTCGTCTCTGATTATCATGAGCCTTGTCAGAATTCCAAACCATTAAGCCTCCTGATTCATTCCATTGGTGAAGTTTGACTTCATGGTATATTATTGGATGCTATGCAGGTAGTTCTCAATGCCCTCAATTTCAGCATCAAGAGTGCTGGATTTTTCCTTACTCCATTACCTAAGTTTGATCATGAGCATTTTAAATTTGAAGACACATGTCATATGGTTTCCTTTACATGAATCCATGGCCCAAGTATTCTACACAATTTAGAGATAGTATAGAAGAGAGGCCTACAAATTTTTGAATCTAAAAGGAATTGGTTACCTCTTTTTGTTTGAGAGAAAGCTTGCCAAGATAGGATGGTGGTCAGAATTATGTTTAGAAAGAGTCACACATGAAATTGATTTACAGGGATAAAGAATAGAATTTTTCACAAAGGCCCTATAAATTATACTATCCCTCATACCAGAAAGGTATCTCCTATACCAAGTGAACTTAGAACCAATTAGATTGATTTCAACTAATCCTGATTTTTTAATACATTCTCTAAAATCCCTAGTAGATGTTTTGTTTTTCACTGGCCCAATTTTATCATCTGAATTTAAAGTATCATTAAAGTCACTTATGATAATACATGGACCTATAATGGTGTTGAATAGATGCTGAATTTTCCCCCAAAGAGACCTCCCGTCCACATAGTTAATGTATGTATACACAATAGAGTAGCACATTTTCTTCACAGCCTCCATGAAACTGCATGTAATAAATTTATCATATTCATCAATGACTTCTAGAGAATCAATACTACTATAAATCATCATCCATAGCCTATCATGATTTTAGGAATCTAGGTTGGTGCTAATAAAAGAGTATTATTGACCACTGAAAGTGTTTCCCATACTTTTGGAATTAATCTTAGGTCCATAAATTCCAAGAATTTTAGGTTTATACTTTCCTGTAAGGATCCTGAAGGAACATTATGCGTTAGGGATGGCTAGGAACTAGAAGTTACAAAATAGAATCCTCATTATGGTTTAGTCTTGGAGGTATGACCTACTTTTTTCTCAAAAATTATTATCGATTTTTTGGATGTCCCTTGCTTAAGGCAGGTGAAGTAGCCAATATCTCTTTCCTATTTTCGCTAGGCATCCTCGGTTGCAGTCTATAAGTGTATCATTTTCATCGACTGTTAAATGGGAATTACAATTGAAACTTAAAGGGTGTTTTCCTTTATAAATTATATTTGATACTACATATAATAGGAACCATAATTAAAATAGAGATCTTGACCCAGAACCGACATTAGTTTTGGGTAGTAGGCAACATCTCTTGTGATTATTTACAGTATAGTACATCACCCAGACTTAGATTTAGGAGTAGGTAGAGGGGTGTGACTTACTTATAAGAAGGATTTATAAATTTTTATATCTGTAATCTTTTTTATATCAATCCTACCTGAGGTGTGTGATTAAAAGTTTTAGAGCTATTCCACCACGATGTCCTTGAGTGGTGTGCTAAGAAGGTGGTGATGACCATTCTCCAGAGGTATTAGGCCTTGACCCACCAATGTTACCTCTAGTAGTGCTACATGTGGAACCTCCTACTGTTCCCAACATATTTGATGAGGAAAAATCTCAAGAGGGTTTCCTTTGAATTATATAGACTATCGAAAACTCCATGACCTACCAATTCTATGAAAAAGTTGACATGAGAGTTTCAATAGCAACATACACCTATTTCTAGGGGGATGGTGGCCACCAGGAAACTGAGTTATGGATTGAGGATGTCTTATATATCTTCGAGCATTTGGATATGCCTCTAAAAAGGAGGGTCAATTCAAAAAATATATTCTTTATGGATATGCCAGCCATTGTTAGGATATCAAGGACAAAGAAGATTAGCACCGTGATATGATTATAGGTATTTATAATCTAGATTATATTACTAATTTTTACTTGATAATTTGAAGGCTAACCGAGATAGGGAGTTTATGCACCTAGAGTAGGAAACTATGTCTGTGATGAATTATTCAGTTCACATTATATAGCTTAAATTGTTTGTGACTATTTATACCACTGATGATATTTCCATGGAGAGACACTTTGAGGATGGGATGAAACATTCTGTTTGATCTTAGGTGAATGCTTTTTTGTTGAATGCTATGTTTGAAATAGTAAACTAGGATCTTATTACTAAACATAACCTGAGGGAAGCTGGAGGTATAGATAAGAGTGGTTCAACTTCTTGACCTAATAGTTCAATATTTGGTGATAGAATGTATCACTTAGAGACCTCTCATGAGTGAAATACTAGTTAGAGTACACATGATGGATGTTTTGTGGTCTTTCACTAGTGTGGAAAGCAAGGGAATGTGAAACCACAATATGAGAGGGACCCTATTTAGTGACAAGATTGCAACATGATGGTCCATTTTTAGTGGTTTTACAGAATATTCCATTTAGTGGCTAGTTAGATAGGATTTTCATCAACTCTGGGTATTGGAGTGGGATCAGAAACTCTATGTCATGAAGGGAGATAGAACACTACTAGTTGTTTAGGTTGATGAGGTATTAATGTTTGAGGGATCCAGACACCAGTGGTACAGTTCCAGCAGAGCGGGCCTACTTAGGGTATCTAGGTTGTATATCAGGGCCAGAAATTGGGTTAGATTTATGTAGTGTAACCTATACTGGGGAAGAAGAGTCCCATACCATCTACAATTTTAGGTATGATTTTATTATCATCTACCTTGGTATATTTTTTATTTGATATAGGTGTTTCCCACTCTTTTATTTCTATGACTATCATGGAAATCCTTGGGCTTGAGATTAAATATTTCTATGGAGTGATGAAACATGATACTCATTTAGGAGTAAAATTAGAAAGTGTATGCCAATGTAAGTAATTCTCCCTTGAGGTAGGTGACTATCATTTCTTATGGAACCTCATTTTTCTCAAAATGATGGGTTTTGACATCATTCTTAGGATGGATTTTATGGTTCCATATCATGATCATGTTGATTGTTATCATTTTATGGTGTCTTTCACGTAACCCAAGGGTGAATAGGATGTCAAGGTAGGTAGAGGTGGACTAGAGCATTGTGGGATTGGTGGAGTGACAACCCATATTGTTATAATTTTTATTAATGATCAAGGAATGATTCAGGATGATTTTTCTCTAGTTGTGGATTGGTTTAGGAATGTCTTCCTTGATTTTTTTATAAAATTACTCTTTAGAGAGAGAGATAAGTAGATTTTACTATCAAACTAGTTCCAAGAGCTACACTAGTGTCCATTCATCCTTATAGGATGTCTATAATTGAGTTTCAAGATCTTAAAAGGCATCTAGAGGACTTGGAAGCTAAGGTTTTATACCACCCAATACTTCTCCTCATGGTTCAACTGTGCTTTTTTCCAATAATGTGGATGGGAACCTTAGGACTTGTATAGATTATCATAAATTGAATCAGCTTTCCATGAAGAATATATATCCATTATCTAACATATAAAAACTCTTTGATCAACTCTGAGGATCTTAGGTTTTCTATAAGATTGATTTGAGATTGAGTTATCACAAGGTGCATGTTAGACTATAAGACATACCAAATATAAATTTACATATTAGTTATAGTCTTTATGAGTATTTGTTCATGCTATTTGGTCTCATGAACATGCCCATCATTTTCATTGATTTGATGAATCAGGTTTTAAACTTGTATCAAGATTCATTTTTGGTAGTCTTCATGACTATATCTTAGTGTATTCTATCACTCAACAAAACCATGTAAAACATCTTGAGATCATACTGAATACACTAATAAAGCACCAACTATATTCTAAGCTTATAAAATTCCAATTTTCGATCGATAAGGTAAACTTTTTTGGTCACATCATCTTAGAGGTAGGAGTCTCTATTGAACTAGAGAAGGTTAGATCCATAGTTACCTGGGAGAAATCCAATAAAATATTTGAAATACAAAGTTTATTGTGGATGGATGGATATTATAGGTTCTTTATTCAGAAATTTTGACTCCTACCAGCACCTATTATGGTCCTGACTAAGAAACGTGTGAATTTTATATGGTTAGAAGCCTGTGAGAAAGCCTTTCAAGAACTGAAAGAGATATTGAATTTATTATCGATCCTGATTCTTCTAGATCTAGGTAGAATATATAAAGTCTATTATGAAACATCTATCACTGGGATAGGAGTAGTTATAATATAGGGAGATAGAGTCATGGCATACAGGTCTTTTCAATTGAGGCCACACAAGAGGAATTACCTAATGTATGATCTTGAGCTTGCAGCTATGGTTCATGCCATGCATTATTGGAGGAATTATTTAATGGGAGATCATTATATGGTGTATACAGAACAAAAAATATTCAATTATATATTTAAACAATGTGACTTAAACCTTAGGTAGAGAAGCTGTGTTTAATACTCGTAGTACTTCAATTTTGATCTTGCCTATATGCTTGAGAAGGGAAATTCTATAGTAGATGATTTGAGCTAGAGGACTCAGACATAGGTGGTTTAGGGGGATATTAGTGAGTGGAAATTGATTTCCCTATTTAACGAGATACACTTAGAGGTCTAGGAGTATAACAAAAAACTTTTCCTTACAACTTTAGCAGTGACCTCTTCACTTCTAGAAAGATTGAAGATGTGAAATATTTCAAAACTCATGGGTTTAGTCCTAAGGTAAAGTGTTTCAATAAAGGATATTTTACCAGGCTAGATCATTGATGACAATAAGGTATTTTTCATCCATGGATGTGTTTGTGTACTTACAGACTTTTAGGAGGAATTGATATGAGAGTCTCATTCTTCTACATGGGTAGTCCACCTTGGTATTAAAAAGATTTATCATGATATAAATCACTAATATTGGTGAACTGGAATGAAAATGGAGATAGATGGATTAATTACTAGGTATTACACCTTTTGGAATGTAATGATGGAACACTAGTGAATATTAGGGAATATACATCCATTTATCATTCTTGAGTGGAAATGGGATGGCATCACCATGTATTTTTTTAATGGATTACCAAGATCCCCTCAAGGAAATGATGCAATGTGTTTTATTGTAGATAAAACCATGAAGGTTACTCACTTCTTACCTATCAAGGAGACCATTTCAATATATGATATTGGAAGAATATATGTCTAAGATATTATCTAACTTCATGGAGTCCCATAGACTATTGTATCAAAAATAGATGCTCATTTCACTTCTTGGTTTTGGAAAGGGTTTCAAGGGGCATTGAAAACACAAGTACTTATGAGTACAACATACCACCCTTAGACCGACAAGTAGTCAGAGCACATGATTCATGTGTTATAGGATATTACTATAGAATTTATCCTTTATTTTGGAGGTTTATGAGAGAAACATATACCTATAGTCAAATTTTATTACAATAACGACTTTAGGTGACTATACAAATGGATCCTTATGAGGCTTTATATGAAAGGCCATGCTGATCAACTTTGTACTGGTAGAGGCAGGGTAAGTAGTGCTACTTAGACCTAATATCATTTAAGAGATTTTAGAGTAGGTTTAGCTGATCCATAAGAGAATGGATACAGTTCAATCTTGGTAGAAGTCATATTCTGATAGTTGTTGATGACCTATAGAGTTCTAGGTCGGGGATCAGGTATTCTTGTGTGTTTTGACTAGATTGGGGCATCAATGGTTTAGATGGAAAGGTAAGTTGTAGCCTCATTTTTTTTGATAATTTGAGGTTATATAAAGAGTCAAATCAGTGTATTATCATACATAACTTCATTATAGGTATATATTTATGCATGACGCGTTTCATGTTTCTTAGTTACATCACAACTACTCAGACTCATCTCATGTTTTCCATCCTGATGAGGTGGAACTAAATGTTGATGCTTATTTTGAGGATCACCCTATTCGTATCATGGAATAAAGAATGAAGGTTCTCATAGGTAGGTCAGATCCTTTAGTATGGGTGATATAGTATCATGTTTATGTATAAGATGAGTCCTGGGAGAGAGAGGTTGATGTACGTGCCTAGTGGCCCGAGCTTTTCTTAGATGATGTTTTATTACCAATGGAAGGGAAACTTGAGTATAATTTGTATTAAGTGGGGGAGGATGTAACATCATGAATTTTTATATGAGTTTATAAAACTTTTAATTCCAGATTAATTCTTTGGTTTTTTTCTTAATATGAATTTCTAATGAGGTTTCATAGGTTTTGATGGTGTATGGGGCTTGTTCGGAGCCTGAAGCCTCGAGTTTTAGGAGGAAACAAGTGGGGCGCATGGTTAGTTTAAACCATGAAACCTAGTACTCATAGTTTTGAAACCATTTGGTGTGATCTAGTTCATACCATAAGGCCCCATGGTTTTTTCTAACTATGAAACTCGGGACACATGACTATGAAAATGATGCATACATTTTTGTAGAGGCATTTTGCATAGACTGTACACGGTTAGTCTAACCATGATCCTAGCCTACATGAGGGGTGCACTTGGGAAGTTATTTTTTCATATTTAGTGTATTGATTGATCAACCACATGGCCAAACTATAATACCCCCTTATAAATGGTAAAATTTCGAAATTTTCCTTTGTCTCTTTAAAAATTAAATCCCTTTTTTCCTTTGCCTCCATGTATAGTGCCTCACCATATTTGAGATGTATCTCATGGATTATACCTAGGTTTTGATCTATATTAACTATTCTATGTCCGAATCATGTTCCATCTATCGTTTTGGATATCTATAAATAAGTGCTTCAATTTTTTTACCTTCTTTTATTAGTTTCTCTCACCATATTTTATACAATCTTCATGCAAGCTCTTTTTCCCTATTTTCAAGGTATATTCTTATTTATTGATTTTCTCTTGTTCTTTTATGAATAAAATTATTATATTGGATGAGTTTTCCTATACCACCATATGGTAGGTGGTCTATAACTCTTCTCTAAATTTTTTCTTTCAATAATTATTCGCTATGGTGATGCACGCCGAACCTTCTGAATATTGCTCCTAAAATTAATCGATACCTTAACTTAATTATTTAAAACATAAATGTGATGACCAAATTGTACCTTGACTTAGTTAGAGTTTTTAAAATACAACCCAAACTATCTCTGAGGTGGGTTTATCCACTTACCTAAGCTAAGAACCACCCCTTTCAGTGTGTGAGATTGCCACCTAGTTGTGAAAGCCATAAATAAATAAAACGAGTTAATTAATGGATTAAATAAGGATATTATAATGAAATGGATGATTTTACCTAAGCATGGAAACTAATATAGCCTTTAATTTTATATAATTTGTTTGATTTTGGATATTATGATATGACACCGATGTTGATTAATAGTATAACACTGATCTTTATTATGGTATGGAACTGATCTGGATTATGGTATGGAATTGATGGGGGGTGCGGTCGAGGTATGACACCCATGACCTATATATACACACATATCTTCAGATATTAGGATTCCTTATCCATGGGCCATGTATTCCTAGCCCATATAGGTTTATACTATTCCAAGTTCTATTGGACGAGTTCCTTGGTCTCAAGGAGGTCACCTTGGTCTTATGCCTTAGGACTTGGACCATGTTGGTTTGATACTTTATATGTATGTGGTGTATGATGAAGCATGCGGTTACTTGCATAATTTATTTTTATATAGCTTTATTCTCATCCTTACAGCCTACTCATATTCACAGCTTATGCTATAAATTATTATATCTGCCATCCATATTATAGATTGAAATATTTTACTTTCATAAAGTTATAGTTTTTATACATAGGATATATTTTTTATATACCCCATAAGTTGTGGCCTACTGAGTATATCTTACACCGAGTTCGGGCCTTTAATCGGTACCTGGATAGAATTTATGGATGTAGGTAGGGATAAAGGCAAGCACCCGATCATGGATGCTTGATTGAATCATAACATGAGAGATTAGAAGCATATGACAAGCCTTGGATCACTATTCTTAGATATATCCTTTTTGTTATTTTATTATACATATACTATACTGGATACCTGCTACTATGTATTTCTATTTCTTTTTCTATCATCATAACAAACTCATAATTTTGTATATGATTCTTCTTGTGGCCTTTTTTATTTACTCATGTCTGGGCGTATTATTATTCCATTGCTCTCTTATTATTATGCTTCATATATTTATTCATTATTTATCACTTTTTTTTTTCTAATTTGATCATGAGGTTATAATCTACCCACTGTACCACCTTATACCCTCACTGTTAATCTACAACCTCTAGCATACAGGGTTGTGCACTTGAGGCCATGTGATCAACCAGGTTAAGTTACTTATAAGTGAGCCAGGTTAGAGACATTACAATTTTATATTTTGTGTCTATATCTTGTATTAATAATAATAAAACTTAATAGTTTCTTATACATTTTATTCATAGTTATACTGAAATACATATGACACAAAAATTAAGAACATGATAATTTATATGTATTTAAGCCATGGATTCTTCCATTTATGCTACTTTTTCTTCTATAATATCTAAAAGTTGTTCCTCTATATTATCAAGACCTCATTTTCCTATGATTAAAACACATTTGAGTGACATATATAGTAACATTTGAATTTTTTTTGAATATTTAATACTCTATATTAATATTATCTGCAATTATTTCTGTAACACCCCAAGATTTAATAGTACGTTATTTCTTCAAAGTAATCCAATAACTTGCACTACACACAACACTGAGTTCTAGCGCACCACGACTTACCTAAATAGATGTTCAAAAGCAGTTATGAATAGTATTAACTGGATTTTGAACTTTATATAATCCTTATAATCTTATAATCCATGTTATGAGTTTTTCAGACATAATGTAAGAACAAATTAATTTTTTTCAGATAAAAGAAGCATTTTTCAAAAAATGAAATTTTACCACCTTTTAATGGTGAAACTTCTTTAAATCCAATATTTGAAATTTTATATATTCAATTTGACAAAATAAAATTCTTCTTTATAATTGGGACATAAGAGTTTAGTTTCAATAATTTTTTGGTGTTTTTCTGATAATTTTCATATTTGGGTGAATAGTGAAAAATACTATATTAACTGAAAATAACTTTTTAATAAAAATAATTTATATTGTTAAATTATACATTTTAATGGTATGTAATTATAAATAGATTATATTTTTACCATTTAATACAATTCTGGTGATTGTAAGTAATTTCACTTTGAAATTGGACATAAATAAGTATCAATATTTTGATAGTTAATATTTCTTAAAAATACGCTTTTTGGTTTCGAAAACATGAATTAATTTTAAATTAATAAATTCAATTTCTATATTTTTAATTTTTTAAAATATACTTTATTTTTGGATTCGGAGTATCGAAATTAGCTTAGGGTGAATTTTTGATACTTTTCTGATAACTTTCATATTTTGATGGATAATAAAAATTACTAAATTTTAATTAAAAAATATTTTTAAATAGAAATAATTAATAGTAATAAATTATAAATTTGAGTGGTTTTAAATTATAATTAGATTATATTTTTACCATTTAATCCAATTTTGTTCACTGGACATAATTTCACATTTAAACTGGACATAAGAAAGTGTCAATCTTTTGATAATTATTATTTCTTAAAAACATGCTTTTTGTTTTGACAACGGGAATTAATTTTAAATTAATTTTTGCCACTTCTATGTTTTGAATTTAGAAAAATGGATTCCAAATTTAGAATCAAGAGTTCCAAATTGTGTAAATAGGTAACTTTTATTTTTAGACATTTTGAATAATTACTTCGGTAAATATTTTATTTACCATGGTTAGAGGGTAAATTCGGTAAATAAGGGTAAAAAATTATTTTATAATAATATTAAATTACCCTAAAACGTGTCCTAACCCTATTGGTTGATACATGTATGACCATGGTCATCTTTGGGTCGATTTTTTGACCCCATGGAGCCACTTGTAAGTGATAATGACACTTTATATTAATTAAGTTAAAGTAAATACAAAAATGACATAAGCATATATCTTTTAGAAATTTTTTTTACATAGGGTTATATATGTTATATTTTTGACTATAAAAATTAATTAGAAATATAAAAATATTTCCTAAATAATTTAATTTTATTTATAATTTTTATACATTGAATAATTAAATTTATTTATGACACAATAATGATGAATTATTTTCCTTATTAATGAAAGAATCAAATAATTGGTATTATAAATGTTAAAATAAATATCATTTGACAGTTTTTATGAAATCCAAAAAATTTATTGGTTAATATGACATTTTAGGATTTCTTAAATGAATTTTTTTAAATTATTAAAATTGTTAAGACTTTAACAGAAATCAATTATTAAATAGTGTCAAAATTGACATAAAGGAGTTTTTAAAACAAATATTATATTATTAATTGATATTCTATTCCTAAAAATATAAGGTTCGGAAAAAGGACTTATATGATGATATTTGTATCATTAATGGACCACTTGGGGGTATCTTGGAAGTATATAGTATGTTTATTAACTATATAATATAAAAATACAAAGAGACAAGGTAAATGTCAAACTATTTAACTAAGAGTTAAATAAAAAAGATAAAGTTAATATAGTGACCCAAACCTGTCTAAAACCTATTGGTTGAGTGGTTTTCGACCTATCCCCACCTTAAACTTTAAAAAATCCACTTTTGAGCCATTAAAAACCGAATATGAATTTATTATAAAATAATATTTCTAGCTTTTCCAAAGGTACCCCTCACCCCTCTTATAAAAGGGCAGTCCCCCTTATCTCTAATTCACACCTTCAAAGCCTTTTTTCGCAGGAAAAACCTGTCCAAATATTCTATAAACTTACCTAAATTCAACCTAGAGGCCTTAGTTTGATCATAAAGCCATCCTAAGTATACCTTTTGATCAAATCAAAAGGAAGAACCCGAAGAAGAGGTAATGTTTTCACCACCCTCTTTCAAGTTCCTTTCTTCTTCCACTTATTCTTTATTTGTTATTTCCATTCTAAAATAATAAATCTAGTACCTTATATATACAGTGATGTTATTATAAATATGGTACAACCATATTCATTATTCTATCCATCCTTTGAATGACATGTCACCATACGTGCGTACGTACGACTTACCGTCTCCATGTCGTGGTGTAATTGTTATTCAAAACATTTTTTTGGATGGGTATGATAATTATGTGTAATTGAAGTAAATAATAAATATAAAATTATAATTATTATGTATATATGATATACCTTCCAATTATATATTATTTTAATATAAAAATAATGATATTGTCGCTCGTGTGTACGTACGGACTACCGTCTCCACGAACGCGATGAGATTCATTCCCCATCTTATCCATTCAAGTATAATTCTCATTTTATGATTAAAAATAATGTTTAAGGACCTGATATAATTCTATATATGAATAAGATACAACCTATCCACAACAAACATGACTTATGTAACAAAACATATAAAAGAAAATGAGTAAGTTAACACCCAAAATGACGATAATACTAAGATATTATTAACAAAGCAATGCTAAAATATCATATATGATATCATATTAATGTATATGATTCTTTTATAATTTAATAAAAATTATTTCACCATTATAAAAGAGTTTAAACTACCCTCGACCAAGGAAAAGTGCAAGGTAAGGGGTTTTAATCTCACTCCTTATTCCCGTGAGATTCATGCCATATTGCCACTATTACCTTTTGTGTGGTGTATGTACTGACCATAATTGTATTCTTTGTGTAATAAATTTTAATTTATGTGTATTTACATATTCATTGTACGATACTTATTTCATAGGGTGTATGTTTCGTAAGTTACCAAATTGGTAAGGGTTAATTTCACAATATCTTTATTATCTGAGGTTGTTTTTATGTAAGTATTTACTGGGACACATTTATTATCCATTCACATGTTTCATAAAATAGTTTTCAAAGGGATTATTTTAAGGTAATTTTTATAAAACATCATTTTAAATGTTTTAAAGATTTATTCTTCTAAACTATTCTCATTAATGTCCATGTTTTCAAAATAGTTTTAAGGATTTATTTAAATGGAAATGAATTTTTTAAAATGTTAATTACTTTAAAAAGTTTCAAAGTGGTATGGGAAACTTTGATTGAAAAATGTATTTAAATGTATTCCTTTCTAAATTGTGTGAATTTTAAATGTTTTCATGAAAAAGGGATATTTCTCTCAAAGAGTTTTACAAATCATTTTCATCTATGTCAAAATACTTTAATGGATTTTAAACTTGTTTTAAGTTGATTTATTATGATACAAATCTTCCATATTGTATTGAAGGTTTTGTGATATGTTTGACTGCGAATGTGTTATTTTTATACCATTCATGGTTTATGGGTAAAGTATTTTTGTATTCCAGTTTTAATACTAATGTTTATGTTATGTTTAAACCTTTTCATATGAGGAATGCATTGGAATTAGTAAGTGACAGGTGGAGCCTGCTATAGCTCCTTGATGCATCGGTAGGTCTCATGAGACAAACTAGTGTCTTGGCACAAGACCTTGACAAAATATTATTTTTATTCTTGGCACAAGGACTTGACTATGTGGTTATGATAGTCTGGCATTATGCATTCCATCATTATGAAAGTGGTTATTGATATTGCATGTGATTATTCAATTAGTATAATATCCATGTGAATAAGTAAATGGAATTATTTAATTTTATTTCTAACATATTATGCTGAAGTTCAAGTTTAAAAGTCTTTTGTTTTAGTTATAAATTACCTTAAATGTTTATACTTATTTATGAAATTTTCTGCTATATTGTTATCTTTTCTAGGCATATGAGCTCACCCCTTTCTATGTTTTATTTTTCCCAGGATGTGAAAAAGTATTTTATGAATGAACTCCAGGGATAGTATGAGGGGATATGAGTGTGGTCTATGGAGACAAGATGTTGTTGTAGTTTTTCATTTTATGATGTAATGTAAACTTTATGAATGTATCTAGTGATTCCAAGGCTACTAAACTAATCAGTATTTCGAGACTTGATCTTTTGTGATCATGCCAATGTTATGTAATAATGCACTGACTCTGGGTAATTGGGGTCGGGGCGTTACAGTTGGTATCAGTAGAAGTTTAATACAAACCTTGGAAGCTATATTTAGATAAACTCTGATTAGATCACATAGCCCTAAGATAGACTTTGAGGATTAGTATATAAGAACTTCCCTAAATTTTGGTAATGTAGAGATTTTGTGAGTTTTCCAAGAAATACATCCCTGTCTAGATACGAGTAGGTAGAGGCAACTTTGGCACAGATGTACCTAGGGGTAAAACCCGAAAACAACGTTTTGAGCTAGAGTCGAATGAGAACTGGTGCACGGCAACGAGCCTTGCTGCACTCTTGGTTACGACACTCCCGGGGGATATGCTTAGGATAATTATCATTTTCTTTACAAACCATTATGAAGGGTTTATGAGTATATATTTACTCAAAGAAAACATTTTTATGATTATGGATTATATCCATAAACCGTTCAGTCTACATTAGGTATTTTACAAGTTTGGAATTATTTATTGCAATTCATAAACAGATCTAGTGTATGCCATTGTATAGAAATGGCCCCCAGTAGAAGGAATGTAAACTCCAGCAATATGTATGATCCGTAGAGTAAGAAGGATCATATCTTTCACGGTATTAAGCCAACATTTAGAAGGGAAATTTTCTCCCATGTATTCTCAACATATGAAGAAATAGTATCATGTGTTAAAAAGATAAGTAAACAATTATCTGAGTCCTATGGATTTGAAGGGAAGCAAGAGAAGAAAAGGATGGAAGAGAGAAAGATGGATAAAGGGAAGATGGAAAAGAAGAATTTTCCCATATATGATAACTGTGGGAAGAAACACCATGGAACTTTCCTGAAGGGAATGAGAGATTGTTATAATTGTGGAGAAAAAGGACACCATGTACGTGACTGCAAGGGTAAGAAAAAGGTTTCAAATGTACAATGCTTCATCTTCAAAGAGTCGGGACACTATGAAAACAAATGTTCAAATCATCAGAGTATGACCTAAATGATGCTATTGGATAATAATAAAGTTATGATACTACCAAAAATGAGTAGGAATGATTAGAGTTCTTATGTTGCTATTAAATAATTATGTCATTTGAGTGTTGTATCAATGATGTACTAGTTATAATAATTATGGAGTATATAAGGATTGTACTGCAGTAATATTTCATTAAGGACTTGAGATTGTGTGGAACCAAGAAAAGTGACTCAATAGCAGGTTAAAGTTTTGGAAAATATATGGTTGAGAGAAAGATAAACCATAATATGGTTCTGATACTGAGGTAGTGATTTTGGAATAATACATGTTTGATTTGGATAAATTATATTGGATATTCTTGACTACCTTGAAACTGATTAATGATTTGTATATTCCATCATTGTTTGAGTTTAAAACATTTTTTGATATAAGGAGTATATCCAGTATTCTATAATTAATAAGGTAGCATGAATGTAATCAATAAGGTTTTATGGTAATTTAGGATATTGTAGTGTTTTAAAAGAATACATGATGAAGGTGTTCACATGTTATTACGTGGAAAAAAGGATCTTCATTGTGTTTAACTTCCCTATAAATTTTGGACTATGAGTTTAGATAGAAGTATTTTGGATAAGTCTAGTTTGAGATTATCTTTGGATTTCTATAAAAAGGACAACCCAGAGGTCGGGCGACAACCCATCACATCCGACAAGGCCGCGAGACTTGAACCCACAAACAAAGGGAGACAAGGGTGAATCACCTACCACTGACCCACATGATGTCCTGGATTGAATAATGTAGTTTTAAGGGTCTGGTAGATGAATTATAAATTCATTTTTTTGAAACCCTATACGAATAGGATAAATAGAATATTTTTTTAGTTCTATTATATTTTAGAGTGAAAGATGAGTTTGTGGTAGAAATTAGTTAAAGGATGGAACTCTATTTTTCAAGTATATATATATATATATATATTTCTTATCTTATTATATGAAGAAATTAATTCTTAATCTTTAGGTAAGGGATCTTAAAACTAAAAGGTGTTATCCTAATACCTTATGTTTTGTGGAACCAATGATATTTTAAATCATCATAGATTGATGGCTTTGAGGCCCTCGATTCTACAATTGTTTGTGACTAATGACCCCAATAACTCCATATAAATATTTACGTTTTCCCTCCAATTATGTGTCTCTAATTTCCACCAATGTTCTTCTAATTGAGATCATAATTTGGTGGTGACTTTTTCATTCACCTTTTCCTCTTATTAAGACTAAATTTTATTAACCCAATTTCTGATGTGGGTTTTCCCACAAAGGTATTTTCTATTTTTAACCATTCATTTTCGAAAAACAATATCAAATTGCAAGGATGCAATTTATTTAAGGAGGGAAGAATGTAACACCCCGAGATTTCATAGTACGTTATTTCTTCAAAGTAATCCAATAACTTGCACTACACGCAACACCGAGTTCTAGCACACCATGACTTACCTAAATAACCGTTCAAAAGCGGTTATGAATAGTATTAACTAAATTTTGAACTTTATATAATCCTTATAATTTTAGAATCTATATTATGAGTTTCTTAGACATAATTTAAGAAAAAATTCATTCTTTATTTTTTCAGATAAAAGAAATATTTTTCAAAAAATGCAATTTTACCGCCTTTTAATGGTGAACCTTTTTTAAATCCAATATTTGAAACTTTTATATATTCAATTTGACAAAATAAAATTCTTCTTTAGAATCGGGACATAAGATTTTAGTTTCAATAAATTTTTGGTGTTTTTCTCATAACTTTCATATTTGGGTGAATAGTGAAAAATACTACATTTTAACTGAAAACAACTTTTTCAATCAAAATAATTTATAGTGTAAAATTTTAAATTTTAATGGTTTTTAATTTTAAATATATTATATTTTTACCATTTAATACATTTATAGTGATTGTAAGTAATTTCACTTTGAAATTGTACATAAACAAGTATCAATCTTTTGATAGTTAATATTTCATAAAAATGCACTTTTTGGTTTCGACAACATGAATTAATTTTAAATTAATAAATTCAATTTCTATGTTTTTAATTTGGTAAAATAGAATACATTTTTGGATTAGGTATATCAAAGTTATATTAGGGTAAATTTTTGGTACTTTTCGGATAACTTTCATATTTTGATAGATAGTGAAAATTACTAAATTTTAATTAAAAACAATTTTTTTTAATCAAAATAATTAATAGTGATAAATTATGAATTTGAGTGGTTTTAAAGTATAATTAGATTATATTTTTACCATTTAATACAATGTTGGTCATTGGAAATTATTTCACATTTAAACTGGACATAAGCAAGTGTCAATCTTTTGATAGTTATTATTTCTTAAAAACACGCTTTTTGTTTTGACAACCGGAATTAATTATAAATTAATTTCTGCCACTTCTGTGTTTTGAATTTAGAAAAATGGATTCCATATTTATAATCAAGAGGTCCAAATTTTGTAAATAGGTAAATTTTATTATTAGACATTTTGAATAATTACTTCGGTAAATATTTTATTTACCATGGTTAAAGGGTAAATCTGGTAAATAAGGGTAAACAAATAATATTATAATAATATTAAAATACCCTAAAACGTGTCCTAACCCTATTGGTTGATAAATTTCCGACAATGGGCATATTTGGGTCGATTTTAGGACCCCATGGAGCCACTTGTAAGTGATAATGACACTTTATATTAATTAAGTTAAAGTAAATACAAAAATGACATAAGCATATATCTTTTAGAAAAACAATTTTTACATAGGGTTATATATGTTATATTTTAGACTATAAATATTTATTAAAAAAGCTAAAAACATTTCCTACTTAATGGTATTTTATTTATAATTTTTAGACATTGAATAATTAAATTTATTTAGGACACAATAATGATGCAGTATTTTCCTTATTAATGAAAGAATCAAATAATTGGTATTATAAATGTTAAAATAAATATAATTTGAAAGTTTTTATGAAATCCAAAAATTTTATTGGTTAATATGACATTTTAGGATTTCTTAAATGATTTTTTTTTAAATTATTAAAATTGTTAAGACTTTAACAAAAATCAATTATTAAATAGTGTCAAAATTGACATAAAGGAGTTTTTAAAACAAATATTATATTATTAATTGATATTCTATTCCTAAAAATATAAGGTTTGGAAAAAGGACTTATATTATGATATTTTAATCATTAATGGACCACTTGGGGTCTCTTCAAAGTATATAGTAAGTTTATTAACAATATAATATAAAAATACAAAGAGACATGGTAAATGTCAAACTATTTAACTAAGAGTTAAATAAAAAAAATAAAGTTAATATAGTGACCCAAACTAATATAAATCCTTTTTTGAGTGGTTTTCGACCTATAAATACCTTAAACTTTAAATAATCCATTGAGCCATTAGAAACCGAATATGAATTTATTATAAAATAATATTTCTAGCTTTTCCAAAGGTGCCCCTCACCCCTCTTATAAAAGGGCACTCCCCCTTTTCTATAATTCACACATTAAAAGCCTTTTTTATCAACCAAAACCTGCCCAAATATTCTCTCAACTTCCCTAAATTAAACATAGAGTCCTTAGTTTGATTATAAAGCCAACCTAAGGAGCCCTTTTGATCAAATCAAAAGGAAGAACCCGAAGAAGAGGTAATGTTTTCACCACCCTCTTTCAAGTTCCTTTCTTCTTCCACTTCTTCTTTCTTTGTTATTTACATTCTAAAATACTAAATTCAGTATATTCTATATAATTTGATGTTATTATAAATATGGTATAACCATATTCAGTATTCTATCCATCCTTTGAATGACATGTCACCATACGCGCGTACGTACGACTTACCATCTCCACGTCGTGGTGTAATTGTTATTCAAAACATTATTATTTGGATGGGTATGATAATGATGTTTAATTAAAGTAAATAATAAATATAATATTATAATGATTCTGTATATATGATATACCATCCAATTATATATTATTTAATATCAAAATAATGAAATTGTCGCTCGTACATACGTACGGACTACCGTCTCCACGAACGCGATGAGATTCATTCCCCATCATATTCATTCAAGTATAATTTTCATTTGATGATTAAAAATAATTTTTAAGAACTTTATATCATTATGGATATGAATAAGATACAACCTATCCACAAAAAACACAACTTATGTAACAAAACATATAAAAGAAAACGAGTAAGTTAACACCCGAAACGACAATAATACTAAGATATTATTAACAAAGCAATGTTAAAAGATCATATATGATATCATATTAATGTATATGATTCTTTTATAATTTAATAAAAATTATTTTACCATTATAAAGGAGGTTAACCTACCATCTAACAAGGAAAAGTGAAAGGTAAGGGGTTTTAATCTCACTCCTTATTCCTGTGAGATTCATGCCATACTGCAACTATTACCTTTTGTGTGGTGTATGTACTGCCAATAATTGTATTATTTGTGTAATACACTTTAATTTATGTGTATTTACATATTCATTGTATGCTACTTCTTTCATAGGGTGTTTGTTTCGTAAGTTCCCAAATTGGTAAGGGTTAATTTCACAATCTCTTTATTATCCGAGGTTTTTTTACGTAAGTATCTATTGGGACACATTTATTATACATGTCCATGTTTCATAAAATAGTTTTAAAAGGGATTATTTTAAGGTAATTTTTACTAAAACATCATTTTAAATGTTTTAATGATTTACTCTTCTAAACCATTCTCAATAATGTCCATGTTTTCAAAATGGTTTTAAGGATTTATTTAAATGGACATGAATGTTTTAAAATGTTAATTACTTTCAAAAGTTTCAAAGTGGTATGTGACACTTTGATTAAAAAATGTATTTAAATGTCTTCATTTCTAAATTGTGTGACTTTTAAATGTTTTCATGGAAAAGGGATATTTCTCTCAAAGAGTTTTACAAATCATTTTCATCAATTTCAAAATCCTTTAATGGATTTTAAACTTTTTTGAAGTTGATTTATTGTGATACAAATCTTCCATATTATATTGAATGTTTTGTGATATGTTTGACTATGGATGTGTTATTTTTATACCATTCATGGTTTATGGGTAAAGTATTTTTGTATGCCAGTTTTAATACGAATGTTTATGTTATGTTTAAACCTTTTCATATGAGGAATGCATTGGACTTAGTAAGTGATGGGTGGATCCCGCTATAGCTCCTCGATGCATCGGTAGGTCTCATGAGACAAACTAGTGTCTTGGCACAAGGCCTTGACAAAATCTTATTTGTAGTCTTGGAACAAGGCCTTGACTATGTGGTTATGATAGTCTGGCATTATGCATTCCATCATTATGAAAGTGGTTATTGATATTTCATGTGATTATTCGATTAGTAAAATATCCATGTGAATAAGTAAATGGAATTATTTCATTTTATTTCTTCCACATCATACTGAATTTCAAGTTTAAAAGGATTTTGTTTTAGTTATACATTGCCTTAAATGTTTATGCTTATTTATGAAAGTTTCTGCTATATTGTTATTCTTACTAGGTATCTGATCCCACCCCTTTCAATGTTTTATTTTTCCCAGGATATGAAGAAGTATTTTATGAATGACCTGCAGGGATAGTATGAGGGGATATGAGTGTGGTCTATAGAGACAAGATGTTTTTGTAGTTTTTCATTTTATGATGTAATGTAAACTTTATGAATGTATCTAGTGATTCCAAGGCTAGTAAACTAATCAGTCTTTTGAGACTTGATCTTTTGTGATCATGACAATGTTATGTAATAATGCACCGACTCTGGGTAATTAGGGTCGGGGCATTACAATTTCACTTAATTTTCTAATTAAGGATTTGTCATCTATTAAGTCTTTATCATTGTTTTCCATTTAATTATATGTTGAATTTTGTTAAACACATAGATAATATCTTCACATTAAACTTATATCACTTTAAAAATACCTCTAATAATTAAATATATCATTAATAGGGGTATATACCAATGAACATCAAGTAGAGAAATATAGCTAGTTAAGATAATGTATCCATTTTCTTCAATCTTTTTTTCCAATAAAACTTTATAGTATTCCTTGAAGTGATAGCATATCTGTACAATTTTATCTAAATTTTAGTTTTTTCATCAATATTCTCCTTTATCTTATAATTAAACTCTAAAGTGAAATTGACCCCACTTGTAAAACACTCCTTCATTTTCAAGATAAAATTACTTCCACCTGTGCTACATGCCTCCATGTGTTTCTCCTTTTTGTATTTATATTATATAATTTTTTACAAAATTATCCTTTTTTACCATGGAAACTATTTCATCATTCTTATTCATATTTATTTATTTATTATTTATTCATGATGTTTGTTTTTTTGTAATGAAATATTAATTTCTTTTGTATAGTCCACTTAATTTCAACATTATCTTGTAAGGACATAAATTTGAAATTCAATGTTACATAATTTTCTTCCTTGTAATCCCAACTTCGATTTTTTCATGGAAAACACATTATTTCTACTCAATAATTTTACATTATATTTTTCTAAATATCATTACATATAACCATGGTTAGAACTAATTAAACATTAAATAATAATTCACACCTCATTTATTATTTTTTAGGATGAGGTATTCTATTTGATTTTATTTAATTACATGAATTAATACCATATATGAATAAATTTATGGTATGAATTATCCCACAACAATAGTATTAGTCATTTTTCATGTTAGTAGGTATTTTTATTGAGATAAATTCTTCCAAATATTTTTTGGATCTCATATACTTCATTTAATCTTCATCAAGAGGTTTCTTTTTTGGATTGACTAAAAATGGTATTCAATTAATTTTCTAAATAATTATTACATGTATTTTTATATTTTACCTTATGACATGTAGAGACATAATTATCCTAAATATCCATGATATTCAAGTTCATTTATCTCATTTAAGTTACTATCACCTCTAATGGATAGAAAGACTATTTGGAATATTTTATTTTATATCATATCATTTTCATAAGAGAAATAATTTCAGCTTCGAATTCATTATCATTGACCATTTTTTATCATAATTCATAAGAAATTATCCTAGAAATTAACATTTACTATTTGAATTGATATTTATCTTTGATTAAGATACCCATAAATCCCATAATTCTCACTATAATATTTAATTTTATAAATTCTATTGTGAAATGAATATAAAATTCACCATTTTAATTTATCTTAGAAGTAAACCATTTCTTATAATGTTTTTAACATGAATAAATTTTCAAAAATCATTCCACAAAAAGTGATTATTCAATAATTATTCTTTAAATTAATTAATTACTCACAATTTATCACCATATTTATAGATTGCTGTGTTTTTTAATTTTATATTTGGAAGTGTTTTCTATAAAAGTGTTAGATTAAAATATATCAACAATAATTTCAAAACATGAAGTTGTTCTATAGTTAACTTCCCATAATATCTTCTTATTCATATTTTTCTTGGAATTATTCACAATTAATTTAGAAATAAGGTATTTTTATTAGGTATATTTACTTTTACTACTTGATGAATGAATCAAAAAATCTTCCCTTTCCCATGATTCATTATATAAGTTACTTAAATCCCCCATATATCAAAATAAGTTATATAATGAATAATTATTTTATATAAGTTTTTTATTGTTGAGGAGTAAATAATATTTATGTATTTTCAAAAATGATTTCTTTCCTTAAGCATTCTCAAATCAATAACCTACTGTATACACTTAATATCATATCCACAAGCCTGTAGATAATCAAACATCTCAAACATCCAATTATTATAGTTAGAACCATAAAAAATAGAATCCATAAAATTAAAACCCATATTTATTATAATCATTATAAGTATATCTTATTGTTTTAAATCCACATCAGAACAATTAGAATATGTTTCTACCAGTTAGAACAACATACCCAAATACATCACAACTAAAAGGAAACTCCCTGATAGGGATGGGTGATTCATGGTATTTATATATTTAATATATTTTATTTAACTATTAATCTATGTTAGATAAATTTATCATGTTTGATGGAAAATATTTTCAGTAATTAAAATGGTTGATGTGTGTATTAATATAAAGCACATGAAGGGAGAAAATCATACTTAGATGTGAAAATTTTAATTTTTTACCCATTTCAGGATATATATAGGGAGAATGCACTATTATCATGTGAGAAAAACATAACATTCTAGAGTCATTATCCCTTTGGAAAAAACATTATATTTAGTGGAACACCTCATGATGGATCACTCCATTAAATACAGTTTCTCTATGGAGGAATACCTTCCATGGGTCACTCCATTTTTTTAACTTATCTTCTCAACAATTTAAAGAGAAATAAATATAATGTGGGAATGTGGGCCTATAGTAAAATAAATACAAAAAATCCAATGTATATATAAAAAAAATCAAAATTCGATGCCCCATTATAGTCTACTCACTACCTCTATGCTTCATAAGCTAAATCTCAGAAAACCCATGACATGAGAATCAATATGATGTCTTTCACACATTATTCATAGTAGTGTTATCTTCCTGTATCAATGATCTATATTAGAGTAAATAAATATTAAGATAATTGATATTTAATATGTTCTAAATTCATATCCCTTTAAAACTCTAAACAAGATATGTTAATATTATTAAATATAAGATGAGTTTTACTCAATACAATCCATTTTTTTATTTAATAAAATCCATATTGATCTAATATATTATTGAAAAATATTTTACAATGTTGTTTTATTCTCTCTCCACAACCTTAAATGTTGAACATCAATCTTATATACAATACCATCAATATCAAGACCATGTATCAAGGGTTAGATACCACCAAGTAATCATTCCACATGTCATTACCATAATAATGTGGAAATTATATCAATAACTAATCCTTCAATGGATGACCATGTATTAGAAAAATATTCCTCTTTCATCAATTGTATACTTCATTAATTTTCATAAAACTATCTAGACAAATATCTCATTATTACTATATCAAAATCTATAATATTCGACATACATAGATATTCCCCCCCTCCAGTTAGACATCCATCACATGATAATTAATCTTTAGGTTATTCATTAAATGGAATAATACATTATGGTTAATAGTATAACTATAAAAATATAAATCCATTTGCATCTATTTCCTTTTCCATCAAGTCAAAGATACACCATGGACAGCTATCATAGAATATTTTCAATCATTAATGTTGATTATATATAAAATATATCCTTTGTTTTATCTAAATAAAATAACCATGTGTCCGAAATTAATGAGTGTTTGATTTTATACAAAATATCAAAGAAAATCTCCCAAAAAGAAAAAAAATGATTCAATATTTGAAAATATAACCAAATCAAAAAATGATTAAGTTATAAAAAAAATTCACGATGTAGCCACCACAACAACTAGTTTATTGATAAAATAAATAATTCTAAAAACCAAAACCTTTATATCATTATGCACTAGATTTTTTACAAATTTACATATTATTAAATTATATATGAAACTATACTTTATGTGGTCTCATCAATAATATGATATATTTTCCCATGAATAATCTAGTTGCCTCCTTAAAAAAATAACCATAACCACATTCATAATAATGATTATCTACACCATTTTTTTAAAACTATATTAGAAAAGCAACCATAATTATTTCACACTATATTTAATAAAACCATTAAAAAAATATTATAACACAAATTACATAATAATTTGGTTTCCATTTTATGCTATTATGTTATCGGATTTTTTCAATCCAACATACTGAAATGGAAAGAACCCAAAATTTTGTTTTTCTAACCTCAATATAGTAATATGAATAATTCAGTGGTTTTATTATTATTGGAAATAATAGAAAATTACTTCAATTTTTCCAAATCTAAATTAGAATCATGATTTCCATTACACCTAGGATCAAATAGTACTTTTATTTCTCTTCACATGAGATTAAATTCATCTATAAAAATCTCTTATATTTCTCTCTCTTTATACACTACCTATTAGGTAGTAAAAAAAATAAAAATCATATAAAATAATCCATAAAAATAAGACCATGATAAGACATTATTAACTCACTCATCATCCAATAAAATAAATATTGACTTCCATATTATTCTTTTTTCATGATTCATTTTATAAAGACTCCATAGTCACATTGGTAACATTAATATATACTCTCTTGAACATCCATGTTTTTATTCCTAGTTCACCTCATCACAAATGTCCTATAATGGAATTCATTCTGTACTATGTATGACTTCATACTTCATCATGTATGATATCCATATTCAACATTCATCTTCTCATTAATGGTTGTTAATTCATAACATTTTTATTGAAAAAAATATGACAAAAACCATTCCATTTATTATGACAATAATTGATTTTGATTTTCCCTATATGAGAATTCATTTAAGGAAATCATCTTGAAAGGCATTTTAAGGTCTTAAAATATTATTTAATGTGTATTGGATATGTTTGGTAAGATAAAGAAGTTTTTTTATAATTATAATAGATTTTGGGTTCTATTTATTTCAAATCATCAAGATTTTATTCTTGATTTATGTCTCTATTGTCATAATCTCATGTTTCAATTGATTTCTTAGATGACTTTCCTAAAATGTAAATCTTTAATGGTTATATAAATTCACATATCCCTAATTAAAAATAATTTAAATCATTAATATATATTTTCTATTCATTATATGGTTTATTATTTTTATGGATAAAAATATTTGATGTGTTGTTTAATGTTTAGACCATAGATTTTGAATTTCAATTATAATTATATTTTGAGGATAGAATGGTAATTTTTTGCTAAAAGGAAAAAATATAATCTATAATGAAAAATAATTTTGAATAATTATTTTATATTTATTTAAATAAGTGGTTTTTTTGGTAGAAATATATAAATAATATTTGAAAATATAAATGTGTGTGATGTGTTAAAAAATATGGAATATAATTTTTATGATGATTTTTGTAAATAAAGATGTATTATTCAAAATAGGAATTTATTTAGAAATATAAATGATTGCAATGAGTGAATTAATAAATGATGTTGGTCATGTTATTTATAAATTTCTATTTATTTATGTATTTGATATATTTAAAAGGAAAAATAATTTTTTTAAAAAGGTAAGAAATATTTTTTATTAATCAATTAAAAAATTTATATTTTTATGATAAATATAATTTTATTTATATAATTTTATTGTATGGGAATTATTTAATTATAGTGATATATTTTATATATAGAGTGGAATAATATAATTTTTAAGGAATAATAAATTTTGAGGTCAAATTACAGTTATTGTGGCTTATTTTTGGTGGTATAATTAAATAACGGAATATAAATATTTTCTCTTGGTAAAATGAATAAAATATGGGAAATACATGGTAGAGAGAGGTTTTATTATATTAATTTAATAATTTAGGGATATTATTGTGACATGTTTGACACATTTATATATGTAGCATTATGGTTAGAGGTAGAGAGATCTGTTATAAATTGAGAAGTTCTATAATTATTCTCTCCTCACATTTGAAATCTACCCATTATTCATACTTTGAGGATTCTCTTTGGTGTTTCCCAACAATTTAGCTTAGTTGTGGTTAGATCATTTGATATGTTGAGGTATGACTACATGATGTGGTGGCCCTTGTTGATTAATAATCATCTTGAGTTAGATATTATGTTGGATTCTCTTATCTTTTATAATTTATTTACCTTTATAAATAATATTTTTTGGTTATAAATATCCTTTTAAGAGACATTAATGTTATATTATAATTAAATTACATATTTTGAGAAGGTAATTGATTATTAAAGAGTTTGGTAAATTCTATTAAATCTTATTGGGACAAAAGGGGGAATTCTACCTTTTTAAAGTTAGTATACCAAGCAACAGAGTTTACAAATATTCAATTTACTCTAGCCAGGTTTCTCATTCAAGAGTGTTAGTGTTTGTAACTCAGAACTTAATAATTTTAATAGATTTCTATTCCATTTATGGGAAAATTATGGGGGTTCATGCTTAGTGTATTATAGGTTTTTTCCAAATGATCATGGTGTCTTGACACTTAAAATATTTCTTAATTTACTTCATCCTCTCATGTAGGTATGTACTTGGGTAGTAAAAAGAGGTCCATACAATATTTATCTTTATTTAAGTATAAAGTTTTTTGTTTAAATTTGTATAAAAATATATTATTTAAATGGTTTGTGGTTCTTAACGTTAAAAATGTAATATGAAAAATGGGGACATGGTTATTTATATTAGAGGTGAATTTCTAGTAACACTAGTTATATCTATATTTGTAGTGGATTAAACATACATGGAGGTTTCATTTATTTTTAATCCATTTTTTATTTATAATTTTATCTGAAAGGAAGCATGAATAATGAGATATGTTATAGTTAAATATAGAAATATGAATATGGAGTTTTTGTTATTGATTTTTATTAATATTATTTTTGATATACCCCTGATCAGTTAAATTATGAGTCACCATCCCAAGGCCTTTAATCCATGTATGAAGAGATGTTTAGGATTGAGATTTTAGTACATTGGTAATTTTGGTAACTTTTACTATTTATCAATGTTATTTCTATTGAATCTTTTTATGAAACTTTTTTATATTTTTATTTATAGTCTAGAATGGTTTAGTTATATAAAAAAGGTAATATTTTTTAAGGATTTTGGTTATCATTTTGATTATAATTTTTTTGAATGCTTGATAAATATTTTTTGGCTAGTGATTATAGATAATTTTATGTTATAATTTTTAATATGCAATAAAATTTGAATATTATATATTATGTGGCAATGTGTTTATATTTAGTTATTCAGACTTATTCACACGAAATTTCATTTTTAAATTACTATAATTAGTTTTATTAATAGGATAAAAATGATTATGATAATATTCTAACCTTTTGATATATTTTGGTAGTGTTTATGTTATATTTAGTTTCATAGAATAAAAAAATATACTATAAATTTATGGGAATTACTAGATAGAGAAAGAATAGCTAAAGCATTTAAGGATCAATTTAAATCTCCTAGATGAAATATTTTGGGTTGTTCATATTAATGCCATATGTTGATGATGTATAAACATGATTTTGGGATGCATGTTAATGTATATGGGTAATTACTCCCTTAATATGATTATATTCACTTGTTTCCAGTCACCAACCCCTATTCTAATAGGGGTGGGTCTAGGGGATCAATATTTTTATGGACTATGGTTAGGGTTATGATGGAAATGGGTTATGATGCACATTCCATATTTACTGGTATTGATTTATTTGATATTTTTAGTGACTATGTTTTTGAAAATTCATCTACCAAGTTATTGAACATACATTGAATTAGAATAATTGTTTAATTTCATCAATAATGTTAATGAGTTTCATTGACCAAGATGATGAGTTAAATTGACAATGATGTTGAATTACATCAACCAAACAACAAAACATATAAATTAATAGTTATATTGAGTATATGAAGTAATGATTATTTATAGTGTTACATGTATCAACCATTTAGTAACATTTATGACCATTTGATTGACCACCCAAAGATAATGGATTGATTATGAAAACAATTCCTTAAAATCATACATTTGTTGTAGCCATTTTTTCTGAAATCATTAAAGGGATGACTTAAAAATTTTAAAATGATAAAAGGGTATTTAAATGGGTAATTGAATAATAAAATACATATGATATGAAATATATATGTATTTTACTTATTATGAATCCATGGTAAAATATTACTCTTTATGATTCATTACCACTATGGATTAAATATTTTTTTTGATTTATATTATAAGGTAATTATAGATATTATCAAATATAATTAAGAAAAGAAGACTTAGGATCGTTTTTAGGATTTCATTGAGAAAAATTCAAGGAAATAGGCTGAAAACTTCCCGTAATGTCCACCAATCCATCACTCTCTCTCGTGGCTAGAAAGGGTTGGTTATGAGACCTCAAGTGCACCTCTCTATACACCAGAGGATGCCAATTAGTAGTTGGGCTGTGTATAGTATAATGGGGAGACTATAATCCTAGCATGAAGTGTCATAGCAGTAGAAAAAAATCATAATAAGTGGAAAATAACAATAAAAGTATACAAATAGTAAAAGAAAACAATAAAATACAACTAAATAAACCAATAAATAATAAAGGAATAATGTAATGACATGCTGGAATGTAACTAAATGTCATTCTATAACAACATAATAAAATAATATTAGACTCAATGTCTTGGGTCCTGAACCCCAAGTCGGTCCCATCTCTAAAATCCAGCACAACAATAAACAAGAAATCAACTAAAAGGTCTTTTTCCCTTATCTAAACCTACATTCACATAATCTGCTCGGGTACCAAATGATGACCCAAATAGGATGTGAGTATAACTAAATAGGTATAAACCACTATGTATAAATAATACCAATATGATAAGAAGTGTATGTAATAAAGCGATAAACAGGTGTATTAATTAATTAAACAATTAAATAGATACAAAAACCTGCTTTAGCATCATTCCAGAATATATCTGATCATGTCTTATGACCATAATAACCACAACCATATTATCAAGGTAAAATAACCTTCTTCAAAGCCATGTTAGAATATATTTGATCATATCTTAAAACTATACCAACCACAATCATATAACCAAGGTAAGATAACATGCTTTAACACCATTCCAAAATATCTATAAGCATATATTACGACCATGCCTACCACCACCATATAACAATTTTATAGTCACAACAATTTGGGTCAAATACTTATAACCATTATGACATTTCTGGGTCAAATCCCTATCATCATTACAGAATGGGATTGGGCGTAGCCTTCTATCTATAATCATTATAGCATGGACTGTCTTGATCCCACTCAATATTAGCATTACCGTGTATAAGTGGCATGTGCTAGGGCCAAGACCATTATATAATCATTACAACATGTAATAGAATTCCTGTTATATAGCATGGATATTACAATATCACATTGCAATTATCAATGGTTAATTATGTGGATTATCATTTTTCTTTCATATTCATTTTTAAATTCAATTCAAAATTGATTAACAATTATATCAATAAACAATAAGCCACAATTTAGGGATTCTATAACAATAAATCACCCTAGGTTACATGTCATTCTAAACATACTTTAAGTCGTTAGCCAAATACAAATCCATTTGAAATCAAAAAGATTTAGGGAATAAACTCATTAAATTAATTAATTGATTTAGATGCACACAATGATGGAATGATCACAATATTGTATAAACTTAGAAATTATCAAACTATAGGGTTAAGATTTAGACTACCTACCTTTAACTGACGATCCAACAATGCTTCCAAAGGCCAAAGTCCATGGGGAAGAAGATGTAGATGATTGCAAAGAGGTTCCTAGATCAAAACTGATCAAGACCAAAACTGATCAAGATCAAAACTGATCAAGATCAAAACTGATCAAGATTAAAATTGATGAAGATCAAAACCAAAAAAGAAATCATCCAAATTATTTCACCGAAATGGTTGGAGAACCAAAGGGAATAAAGAATAAACCTAACCAAAGGAAATTAATTGGAATTTAATATGAAAATAGAATGTCTTTAAGGGAAGTTTGAACTCCAAAATCACCTAGAGAATGCCCTAGGATCAAGAGGAGAGGAGATATAGTGAGATAGAATGAATTTTAGCCATATAGAATGTTTAAAATAGAAGGTTAGGAATTTACACAATGTTTAATGTGGTCACATGTCGTGTAAATGTTTTTAATGTAATTTAATGAAAAACCCATCACCTCAGATTTAATTTATTAAAACCCTCAAACAATTACATCACATTTAATCCCTTTACATGACATTTAAATGTTATGTGGTAGATTTTTCAGACCATTTTACTTTTAAACATCCCGAACCCCCTTTAAAGCATCTCAAATTACCAAGACCCATTTTAACACTTATTCCCATTTATACCCAGACTCCATTAACTAAAACAAGCATACATCCATGAACTTTAGGTCATTTTTTTACAAAATAGGATCTCCATCTCTGAACCAGTCTCAGAAACTAAGTCTCAAATGAAAAACTCATGGAGAAATATACCTGAAAAAACGAAATTTTACAACCTCCCCACCTTATAAAAGCATATACTTAAGCTACTCCAATTCTCACTATGAGTTATCAGTGAAAAATTCTGGACACAATGTTTAAATATCAGAATCCATATCCAAGTTCTCCTCCTAAACTCAAACATGTTTCCACTGCACTCAAACCAATAGTGTAGTCTAACCCCAAAGATATCTCTCACAATGATCCATAACCCGTATCAGATGCTCCTCAAAGGACACATCAGGGAAAATCTTGACATCTACTATGTATATCACATGGGAATGGTCTAGATGATATCTTCATAGTTTCTACATGTGGAACAAATCATTCATGGCACTATAGCACTTTTGAAGTGATAAATGGTACACCACATGATCGACCCTTTCCACTATTTCAAATAGCCCCACAAACCTAGGTGCTATATTTACCTTTTTCATGATATCACATTACCCCAATCAAGGTGACATCCAAAGGAAAACATTATGACCAACCTTTAATTCTAGAGGTCCTCTATGACAGCCAACATATAATTTTTTCTTACTTTGTGTGGTCACCAACCACTTTATAATCCACTAAAACTGTTCAGATATCTCTTGCACATGACTAGACCTAACATGTGCTGACTCACCTACCTCTATCCAACAAAGAGGTGAATGAAATGACCTAGCATACAAAGCCTCAAAATGTTCCATTTGGATTGATTCTTTGAATCTATTATTATATGAAAAATACATGAGTTCCATATTTTTCTCCCATGAACCACCAAAATCCATAACACAGGCTCATAACATATCCTCTAGAACATGAATAGTCCACTTAGATTAACCATCAGTTTGTGGATGATAGGATCTTTTTCAAAGAACTCATGATCCCAGGGATTTATGAAGACTCTTCCAGAAACACAATGTGAAATGAGGATCAATATCTAAAATGATACTCCTTCGAACAACATATAACCAAACCACCTTGTGTATGTAAAGAATTACCAGATCTTCAACAATAAAGGTTTCCCTAATAGGTAAGAAGTGGGATGCCTTATTCAGTTGATCCAAAAAAACCCATAAAACATTATTATTATAGGTCATCATAGGTAGTCCTATCACAAAATCCATCGTGACATCACCATATTTCCACTCTGGGATGGTTAAAGGTTGTAAAAGCCCAGCTAGCCTATGATGCTTGACTTTCACCTACTGAATAGTGAAGCATATATCCATGAAGATTTCAACATCCTTCTTCATTCCCCACCACAAGTACTATCTATGGAGATCATGATACATATTTGTTAAACCAGGATGTACCACCCATCTAGAAGCATGAAACTACCTCATCATCTCATCATGCAACCCCATAGGAACCCATACACATCCATTAAAAAGAATAGAATTTCCACTTCTAAGATAACATATTGATGGAGTCTCACCACCATATAATTTATTTCTTAGAAATGATCTCTTTGGAACAAACAACTACTCAGTCTTAATCCAGTCCAAAAGAATGGGTATAACAAATGTCTATGTCAGATCTACTTGTCCCTAAGATTCCTAAACATCCAGATGCATGTCTGAAAAAAGGAATATTATCCACCAATCATCATAAGACTCACATACTACCTCTATCTATGTATTTTTACTCAAAGTTTTGGTAATGACGATGCCCTTTCCTAGTGTATAATCCAATTCAAAGTCGAAACGCTGTAAATAATCGACTCACCTCCTCCACTGAAGGTTAAGGTCTCACTAAGAAAATATGAACATGAGGCTCTTGTGATCCATGTATACTAAAAACTTATCACCCATGAGATAGTGTCTCAAACATCTCATGGCAGGTATTTCTTTTACTAACTCTAGATCATGAGTATATTAATTCATTTAATGTGGTCTCAGATACCTAGAGTTATAAGAGACCACATAATCGTCCTATATCAGAATTTCTCTAAGTCTAACTATGGATACATCAAAATACATAGTATATAATTTAACTTTCACAAGTAAAGTGAGTATAGGTGATGAGGCCAACCTACCCTATATCTCTTGGAAAGATATCTCACAATCATTCGACCAGACAAACTTTACCCCTTTCTTGGTCAATCCAAAAATTAGTGCTTCCAAATGGGAGAAATATTAGTTAAAATATTGGTAATGACCTAATAAACCTAGAAAAATATGAATTTAAAAGACATTCTTGGGATGTTCCCAGGATACCATGGTTGTAACTTTATCTGGATCCAATAACACTCCTTCTTCTAAGATGACATGGCCCAAGAAGTGCACTTTATTTATCTAGGAACTTCATTTAGTTATCCTGGCATAAAGTTAATGTTCTCTCAATATAATAAGAATGATGTTAAGAGGTTTTTCATGATCATCTTCTGAATAAGAGTAAACTAAGATATAATCAATGAAAACCACCAAAAACTGATCCTAAAATGGATGAAATATCCTATTCATTAATTCCATTAATACCGCAGATGCCTTAGTCAACCCAAATGACATCACTATGAATTCATACAAGCCATAACTTATCCTAAAAGAAGTTTGAGGTATGTAAAATGGTCCAAAACTTAACTTATGATATCCTAATCTCAAGTTAATCTTGGAGAAGATCCTAGCACATATCAACTAATTGAAAAAATCTTCACTATAACCAAGAATATATTGGTTCTTGACTGTCATCTGGTTCAAAATTCGATAATCCACACATAAGAAAAAATATCCATAAATCGTTTTAGAAAAGAGAACTAGGGAACCCCAAGGATATATAGTAGTCCATAAGAATTCTTTATATTCTAGATCTTCTAACTAAAATTTAGACTCTTGAAGCTCTGCTGGTTCCATTCGGTAAAGAGAAATAGAAACTGGCGCTACTCCTAGAACAAACTCGATCTTGAACATAATCTCTCAATTAGGAGGTAATCCATAAAACTGACTAGGGAAAACATCCTAAAAATGTTCTACCACTATAAGAAAATAATCATTCTTCATTACACCATTATCTAGAGAAATACTGGAAATTTGAGCTATGATACAATCCAATCTGCACTGAATTGGTCCTGCATGACCATCCTGAAGATCCCACTCACCCTAGTGAGAATAGATGCTTCCTTATGGGGATAATATGGTAACTATCCTCCTGTAATAGTCGATATGATATTGGTATATAACTAAACCATCCATACCAATAATCAAGTACAGTCCTATCATTTCCAACATGAACAGTTCCAAAAAGAAATGATAACCACCAATTTCTAGAGAACACACCTTGAAACGTTTGATATTATCTATCCACACTCCCAATGGTGTGTCAATGGTTTAAAAACATCTAATATTTCCATATAAAATCCCAAATCATTTTCAAAATTATCAGATAGAAAATGATTCAATGCTTATGTGTCAAACAAAACACATGCTAAGGTAGATGATACAAGAATTGTACCTTTGACAGTAGACGGTCCTGCATCCACATTAGACAAAGTAGTCTGAATAATGTACAAATGAATTTTCCATCTTTTCTAGGCTCTAGTATGACTTCCCTAATCCATTTTTCTTTGTTGGTAATATTTCTCATGCACTGGGGTACCAAATCCCCTACCTCGGCCCGAACATCCTGTGGAACTCCAACTACCAGCTATTGAGGGGTAGCTAAGCCCATTCCCAAATCCAGTACATTTTATGATCCTATGTCTTCGGTTTTCTGTGTAAAGTTTACATAAAACATTTTAAGATTATTGAGTCTTCCATAAATATGACACTCAAATGCGGGGTAAGGACACTTCTGGTGCTGTGTCCAAACATACCACACTAATAGAATTGGAATAGAACATGGTTTGAAGATGACCCAATCTGCCACAGATTCAACAATCTCTCACATGGATAGAAATGTTTGGTTATGAGACCTCAATCACACCCCCCCTATGCCAAAGGATTCAGATTAGCCGTGGGGGTGTGTATATTATAGTGGGGAGACTATACCACCTTTTATGAAGTGTCATAGAAGTAGACAAAATTCATAATAATCATAAAAAATCTATCAAAGTATACACCTAGTGGAAGTCTAGAACAATATAAGAAAAGACTAGCAGAATCAAATAAAAGACTCAAAGTCCTGGCTCAAAAACCCCATGTTGGTCCCATCTCCAAACTCCAGCCCAAAAACAAACAAGAAATCAACTATAAGGTCTTTTTCCCTTGTCCAAACCTATATCCAAATAATTTTCTCAGGCACCAAACAACGACCTAAATAGGGTGTGATTATAACTCCGTAGGTCGACACCATCATTTCTAAACAAAACCAGTCTAATAATAAGTGTATGAAATAAAGTGATAAACAGATGTATTAATTAATTTGATAATTAAGTAGATAAGACAACTTTATTTGGATCTATGTTAGAATATCTCTAATCATGGCTTACTACCATTCCAACAACAACCATATAACCAAGGTAAAATAACCTTCTTCAGTGCCATTTTAGAATATCTCTAAGCATGTATTACAACCATGCCAACCACAATCATCTATACAAGGTAAGATAAGCTATTTCAGTACCATTCTAAAATATCTCTAAGCATGTATTATGATCATGAAAACCACAACCATAAAACCATGGTATAGTAACAAAAATCTGGTTCAAATACCTATAAGAATTAAAACATTTTTGGGTCAAATACCTATAAGAATTAGAACATGGGACTGGGTATATCCCAATCTTTATAAGCATTATAGCATGGACTAGGCTGAGCCTGCTCAATATCAGCATTACAGTATATAAGTGTGAAAGTGTTAGGTTTGATCCTGATATATAGACATTACAACATGGAACACAATTCCTATCATATAGAATGGATATCATAATATCACATTAAAATTCTAAATGATTAATTATGAAAATCACCAATTTTTTTTCATATGCCACTTTCAATTCAATTTAAAATTGATTAATAATTATATCAATAAGAAACAAGCCACAATTTAGGTATTCTATAACAAAAAATCATCCTAGGTCACATGTCATGCTAAACATACTTTAATCCATTATCCAATTATAAATCCATTTGAAACCAAAGGAATTTGGGGAATAATATCATTCAATTATTTAATTGATTCAGATGCATGTAATGATGGTACGATCACAATATTGCATAAACTTGGAAATTGTCAAACTACATGGTTAAGATTTCGACCCCATACCTTTAATCGATGATCTGACAATGCTTCTAATGGCCAACACCCATGAGCAAGTAGGTGCGAATGATTGAAAATAGGTTCCTAGATCAAAAATGATCAAGATCAAAACCAACAACACAATTAGCCAAAGGATTTCATAGTAATGGTTGGATAACCAAAGGGAAGAAATAAGAAACCTAACCAAAGGAACTTACCATAAAGTTAAGATGAAAATAGAACATCTGTAAGGGAAGTTGGATCTCCAAAATCTTCTGGAGAATTCAATAGGGTTGAGATGAGATGAGTCTCAATGAAATAGAATGAATTTCAATCTCATATCATGTTTAAAATAGAAGGGGTCATTTACACGATGTGTAATGTGGTTACACATCATTTAAATGTTTTAAAAGAATTATCCAAAAACCCATCACCATATATTTAATTTATTAATCCCTAGAATAATTATATTATGTGTAATCCCTTTACATGACATGTAAATGTTACACAATTGATTTTTCAGCCCATTTTGCTTTTAAACAACCTGAACCCCCTTTAAAGCATCTCAAATTTCCAAAAAACCATTTTAATTCTTAGTCCCATTTATACCTAGACTATATTAACTAAAAAAAGCATGTATCCCTAAACTTTAGGTTATTTTCTACAACAAAGGCTATCTATCTCTAAAAAAGACCTGTCCATAAAGGAACAAATGAAAAAAACATAGAGAAATATAGCTTGAAAAAGATAGGATCTTAAACTTCCATAATTAAAGATATCATGTAAAAAAATAATTATATATAATGTAAGATAAAATCTAAATGAAAGTATATTTTTTATGAAATTTAGGGAAGGAAGTTAGTGATAATTTAATTTAGGTACATATACATACTTATTAATAACACAATTAATTATCTATCATGTTATAGTAGATGATGCTTGTGACTGAAATTTTTATTAAACTAATATTGGTATTTTATTTATATTTGAAAAATTATTCTATTAAATGAATCTATGCTTGTGATTAACCATTGTAATTGGTTTTAATCAATTATATAAAGTGTAACTCTTAGTCCTTTAAAATAAAAAAAATGTTATACTTGATATATGTGTATGGGTGTTCTTTACTATCCATATACCAGGAACATGATAACATATTAGATGTGTACCTTATAAACAATTCATTCATATGTGAATATGTGACTATTTTGTTGAATTATACTAAAAGATATATGATTTTTATCCTAATAAACTTTGGAATGATATCAAAAAAAAATTATATAGTGATAAGTATTTTTTAATACAATAATTTCCTAATTTAATTCCTATTATTCAAGACCATCACCATATAGTCCATAGATTTACCACTAATTATATTAATTAAAAATTAACTAATAATATTATTTAGATTTTTTAATTATAATTGAAATTACATTTTATAAAAAAGATTTTTAATCAAAAATAATTTTATTAACATATTTTTTAATAATTAGAGTTTCATTTAAATCATTTTGTTGAATAAATTATGATAAACCATGAGTTTAAAAAAATTATATTCAAGTTAAAAATTTATCTTATCCATTACACCAAACTCTTGTATCTTGTTTCAATTCATATAACACATTTGAATATTTCAAAATATGATTAATAAATATTTCCAAAACATTGTGGATTTAGAATATATACTTATGTGAATATATAAAAATTTAGAAAATCAATTTTTATAGACATCAGATATAGCTTGAAATTAATATGATCCATATATGCTTTAAGATTATTATTGTTGCAAGCCTAGTTATTGGTGTAAATGTTTTTCTAGTAGATTTTATTTTCTTGATTCATTTTTTTTCACAAATAATATTTTATTAATTATAATTATGGAAATATTTGTATCTAATTTAATTTTAAATTGCTATTTAAATATAATAATAGTATAATTAGAACAACCATAAATTAACATCCATAATTTGTTTTTTATTATTAATTTAACTCCAATTATAATTCAAGGAAGTATGTTTTATTAATAATAGATTAATTAATAGTTTTTTGTCCATGTTATAAAACAAAATCGAAATTTTTTTCCTAATTTCCTTACAAAATTTAAAATTTTAATTCGATTGTCATAATATTTGATGAAATAAACCAAAATATGTTTTATAAGAGTTATAATAAATTTTATAAGTACATTATTTTACTTTATTTTAGTATGTATTATTTTTTCAATATTTTTTCTAAATTTTCACGAAAAATGATTTGAAGTATACTAATTTTATTATATTTAATTTTCTAAATCATAATTCTAAATCATTCATCAAAATTTTATTATTGAAAATGGTATATCTTATAAACATTAACTTGAAATAATTCTTTATCTATCATTTATTTCAGTTTAAAAGTTATTATTTCTTTCTCAATGTAAAATAATTAGTAAAAATTCATTTGTATTCCATTTTATATAATATTACATTTTTATCTTTATATTTAACCATAAAAACATAAATTAAAATTACATCAAAGAAAAAACTTGTTTTTTTATTATTCTACAATTTTTACAGATCATTTAGAAGAATATGTATGACTATTACATGGTTTAAAATATTACTTTTTATGTAAATATTTTTTTTCCTAAAAGAAATTTTGAAAATCATTTTCATTGAGTATGTTTGTTTAAATATATCGAACACTTATATTTTTTCACATGATAACCCCATTTTCTTTATCTCCTTAATGTATAAAATTTTTATATGACCAAAATTGATACAAAATGATTCAAATTCATTATTTTAAAATTTTATACTATGAACACTTCTAAAAAACATAATATTTTTTTTGATTTTCAAATAGTTTTGATATCCTCACAAAGAAACTAAAACATTAATTTTTATAAATAATGATGCTAAGAATTGTGTATCAGAGAATATAATTAACAATAAAATAAACATAAAATTTATAAAAATATATATAACTTATGAAGTATCAAAAAATACCGACATGAGTGAATTAAAAATGAAGGGTTAATAGAAATTATTTTACAGGTTTAAAATTTATTTTCTACTACTTTCTTATATGAAAATGATGGAAAATGTTTTCTTTGAGAAATCACCATCTCAAAAATAATTTTAGTTAAAAATTTATTGGTAATATTATTAAGAGAATATATCATAGAATATAGAATTATATTATTCTAATTCCTAGTCACACTCCTAATTTCAACAAAATAAGATATATGTTGATTATATTTAGAATTAAGATAATTGTTTATGCATATTATTTTTTGTTTGGATGAAGGACTATTTTTAGGAATCAAAGGAAATTAATGAATAAATTTAAAACATAATAATATAAAATTTATCATCTAATAGAATAATTATAAAATATTACAATTCAACACACACACACACACATACATATATATAATAATTTGAAAAAGAGATTTGAATTAAAAAATATAATTTCATGAATTCAAATTATTTTTCAATGCAATTTCTCAAGAAAAGTAAAATATGTACCATAAATCCTAATATTACTCTTTTATGTTTTTAATATATATTTATATAAATTGACACAATAATATAATTATCCCTTGGACATTAATTCATTATTTCAATTCATGTTTCCTCAAAACATATTAACTATGAAAAATTTTATGTAGCAACTCTCTTGAAACAATCTGAAATAGGTAGTTCGACATTATAAACTAATAATTAATTAATTTCAAATTATTTTAACAATATATAATCCCTTAAGAATTATTTAATAAGGTATTCTAATTTTTAAATAAATAATGTTAATAATGATGTTTATTTGTACCATATTACACTATTTGATTTTGATTATATTTTAATTGTTTGAAACTATTGATGATGTTATTTTTACCAATTTTTTCATTATATATTTATTATTTTTAATTTTATTTCTAGTTTTATGTAGCTGATGACTATGTAATGACATTTTTATATTATCCTTACCTTATGTAAATATAAATAATGTATTTTTTTTGTTTTTATTTTTTATATTTTGATGCATTGTGAATTTCATTTTGTAATGACCCAACCCATGTACCTGAATCTTGAGAACCAAACTGAATATCCAAAAGGGCTCAAGTGTTCTCCTCGATCACTAAAGGATAGTAACTAATATTGATGGATAAAAAACCACTATGTAACAAAATATATTTAATGGAGTATAGTGTAAATTTTTGTGAATGTAAATAAATTTTCTTAAACATTGATAAAATAAAATATTACTATTTAATATTTATGATTACATACTAAAATCAAAGAAAGTGAACATGAAAAAAATAATAACAATCTATATTAAATACCCTAGCCACCAAGTTTCTCCTGTCATATCATTAAGAATTTATTACAAACCATTAATAATGAATGAAGTCTTCCTTTACCTTTTTTCATATAAAATAGTATCAATATGTTCACTGAATTATATATGTAATTGGTGATCATAAAATTAATAGGTTTTCCCCAAGACTCTAAAATATCCCCCTGAATCCGTAATCCCACCATGGAATTCCAATGAAATTTTTATAAAACATTTACATAAATTATTTTTCAAAACCATTGTAAATAAACACCTCTTTATTCAACCAGAGATAAAGTACCAACAATTTAAAAGGAAAACTAATATTTCCTATATCAGATAGTTAATGATAATATCCAAAAAATGAGGTAATAATAAAATACATAATAAATCACATATAACCAATAAAAAATATCTATAATAAGAATAAACCCTTATACAACCAATCATATAGTAACCACATACAATAGATACAATAACCTTGAGCTATAAACAGAAACCTCATATTAAAAATAATAATATTTCATATAAACTCATATATATATATAATCAATAAGGTTTCCAAAGAAAATTATTTGTTATAATACCCACAACCCATAAGGAATTCATTATATAGAACTTTTGATTCCAACTATGATAAACTATCACTCACCTAGTCAATCTATGTAGAGAAAACCATCACCTTTCCACACACCCGCTATTAAATTCTTATATATATAACATTCCCAAAATATTATAATAATATGTATTGTAAATACGACCAATGATATTAACCATTTACTCATGTGAAATAGCATAACCTCCAATATTTTTAATAATAATAAAACCTACCAATGGATATATAATCACATATTTTTAAAAGAAAAGCATAAACTCTTTTTCCTAGAAAATATAAAATCTAACACATTTTATAATATAATACATGGAATAAATATTTTAAATACCAACCCATTCAAATTTAATTAAAAAACGTAACCCACCATTATAAAAAATTATACAAATCAATTTTTTTTTGAAATTATTTTAATATAATTTTTCAAAACACTCTATAAAAATCATTTTAGATATGAAAACCATATTTTTTTTATTAATTAATATTTTTAAAATATATAATGATTCATAACACATATTTAAATATTTATCACAACTAATAATAATAATAATTATTTAAAACTCCATTAAAATCAACCCAAAGACACACCCATTACACGGTTTTTTTCAGATAGATTTACCAAGGTACAATACCCTTATAATTTCTATAAATACTCCCTGAAGGGATCGTTATATGATAAACCAGTAAGCCTGATCACCAAAATTTCACAAAAAATCATCATTGATAAACAAAATTAAGAAACCATCTAATAATTGAATTTTGGAAAAACCAATGTTGAACTAGTATAACCCCATAAAAATATCAATGTTAGATTTTATGACCTCAATAGAGTAGAAAAACTCCCATGAAACTTAGCATATCATTGGATGACTCTCTATTATAGAATCATATATGAAGATAATTTTGATAAAGAAATATCTAAATAGTGTAATGGTCATAATGACAAATTAGAGCAACATATACCAAATGTAATTAAACTATATTCTAATAAAATTGGAATAAAAACCTCAAAAATAATCACCTCCTAACATTGGAACATAACCAAATATATTTCATAATAATATATAAAACAATTCATATTACATACATTAATATTTCTTAATGATCCTCTATCCTCTATTTACCATTTTTCACAATTCCATTTTCAATGGAAAAATTTTAGAGAGGGTTTTATTAAGGGACAATGAATAATATATAAGAGACATGTACCCAAAAATAAATATAACCATCTTAAAATTACCCCACATTCTATTATCAATTATACATTAAATCCCTCCCATAAATTGTTTCAGTCCCCTGATTTTTATAATACAAAAATTCTTTCCTCTCTCTTACATTATTTTCATATTAATATATTAATCATTTCCATGGAGGACCATCTTGAGTCACCCAGTAAAACAAAAATAACTTCCTCTAACATTATAGTTGACCAAGGAAAACTTGATGCCAATAACACCAATATTAAATCATAAAAATATCATTTTAGTTAAATTAATAGATTACACATCAATTAAATAATTCTCAATAAATAAATATATAATGGTGAAATGATAATTTATAATCATAATTTATTTCCAATACCTCCATTATTAGAAAATTTCTTATACATTATTTATATTTTCAATCAATAAAATAATTATCCATCAACACCACATCCCCAGAAATTATCACATAATTAGTAATAAAAGTATATGAATATTCAATTATATAATAGAAATAAAAAATAAAGGAATTAATATTAATATACAAATTTATTAAAAAATTATAAAAATATTCCTGTATAGTTCTCCCCATCATAATAACTTTCTACCATTGAAATATTACGCAATTTCCCTAAAGATTTCAATATATTATTCTTTATAAAATGTAAAGAGTTCTACATATTACTGAAACATGATAGAATCACTATACTATGATTATTCTTTGACATTTACATGTTTAAAAAACACTAAAAAAAATATGAATAAATTTTTACCTTTAAACCTTCCCTTGTCGATTTAAACCTTTTCCCCAACTTTTATTAAAAATCACACTAGTTTCCAATTCGACTGATTTCTAATGAATAACATGGGATTGATCATATTGATAAATAATTGACTATGATATGTGAAATATATTATAAATCACATCAAATAATCATGGTAATGCTAAAGGATTTACCATTTAGTAAAGCTGATACAATATTTTAAATAAAACCATAATACATAGTGCTAGAATCCCTTACCTTCTAACTATTTAGTTTCCTAAATGAAGATAAACTCCTAAAAGGATGCGATCATTGAAAGTAAAATCCATGGTTAAACATATTCAATTAGAATAATAAATTTTAAAATATTTATTATTCCTATAAATATCTAATTGACTTTAATATTGTGTATTTTTCTTACTCCAAACTCATCCAAATTTTTATTTTTCACTAGTTTCCACCAAATATAACAATGAATGATAACATCTATAATATAAATCACCTAATGTTACCATAAAAATACTATATTTTTAACTATTATTATAGTAAAATTTTAACAATTATATATGAATTTAACATATATCCCACAATCATATCCTTCAAAATCAGAATAATCCACTTTATTTCACTCTCTCTTTGTGGGTGGTATGTCTTAGTCATCCTTAATTGATTACCAAAATAATTATGGATTCATTATCACAATATATATGTGAAATAAGTATGAATATCTAAAATTAATGACTTAGGAAATTAATAATTTTTAACAATCACCTTGACATACAACAAAATAATGTTCTTAGCTAAAATAGTCTCATGAATAGGTAAGAAGTGCACTGACTTCCTGAGTTGATCAAATAAAATAGAAATATAAATATTCTATAAGGGTGTTATATGTAAAACTAACCCATAGATCATAGTAATGTCCTCCCATATTTAAGTTATTATTAGTAAAGGTTTTAATAAACCAGGAAGTCAATTATGTTCCACCTTCACCTGTAAAAAAATTAATCATTGAGAAACATACTCAATGATTTCCTTACACATGCTCTGTAATGAAGTGAAAATTTTCTTTTTTATTAACAAAATTATAAAATTTTCATAATAAATGTTTAATTATTTTTTACAATAGAATATTATAAAGGAACTTTACATTCTATTACATATCATGAATTAATATTGACCACAACTATAACATCCCAGACTATAAAATCCCAGAACCGATAGTTATATTACATTATTGGTACAAAGGTAAAGAGTTCCTAAAGGATAGAATAGTTTATTAGTCTTGGAATACTAGATAAAAATATACATTACACTTGAAAAACATATGATACAACATGCACATATTGAGAGAGCATGATTATCCTATTCATCATATACCTGGAAATTACACACAGTTCACCTCTAGGTTTCCTTAAGAAAGGAAGAAAAATAAGGGTGATATCAAATTATATATAATGTGTTGCATATAATGAAAAAATACATAAAATAAAAATTTCATAATTTATATGGAAAGAATAATTGAAAAAAGTGAATATATAAATAGAAAAAAACTAAGGGCATTCTATATCCATGATAATACATGAAATCATGGATAAAAATAATCATTGAACTCATACTGATGGAATTCATAATTTCAGACATCAAAAAATTGTTTTCAATGTATTTTTCCCTAAAAATTTACTTGTCTTTAAGACTTAAGTCAAGAAATTATCCAATTATGGTTAGAGGCATACACCAAAACCCAACCCGTTTTGTCTAATAAGAGCTATTGATGCATCGAGTGGCTATATAATTTGGTCACCACCCATCACTTGTTTATGTTCAATGAATTAAATATAAGAGTAATTAAGCCCTTTAATACTATTACCTGAGGGACCTCTTATAAAAAAACATTTTTATCTATATAGTGAGATACACAGATATCAAATACTTCCCCATTTAATAGAATAATTTTGATGTTAGGAGAACATACCTTGATAAACATAGAAGCTACGGGGTATCATCAAAGTAACATAATATAATCCAATAAAATTATTATAGAGGATATGGTACTTAAAATTTGATAGGTTATCCATAAAAGATAATAATTTTATTCAATATATTACATTGGAATTAAACAAAATCAATGGTAGAAAAAATCCTTTATCATGGTTCATTAAGAGTGTGAATATTTTAAATCATATCCCCCATGAGTCTCTTAATAGGAGTGATGTATTAGGCCAACTAATCTTGAACAAGGGTGATTATTGAGTTAATTCCCAACAAATTTTTTCTAGGTGATTACCCCTATCTTCTTTTTTGCCACAACCACATCCACTTGACATTATCTAGACCATGATGTATTTTCTTAGAAATTACACACACTTTTAATTTACCAAAACATAATATGGTTTTCTACCATGGAAAAGGTAAATATTGAATAAAAGGAATATGAGACAGGGATAATAATATATAATTGTAAATCCCTTAAATTTCATGAGTGACATGGAAAACTTATTCCACGGAAATGAATGTTCCACAAAAAATAAAATAAGTTGTAATTATTACTTGAGTCACATAGAATGAAAATTGAGATAAAAAAACCACACTTATGGCCTTAGTAGAAATTAAATAATAACCTATTTTAATATAGGGAATATAAATGATATTAAAATATAATTAATAAAGTAATTTCATGATATAAAATCTAAAATGGGTAGAATATATACCATATAATGGAAATTAGGTGCATAATACAAAATATATATCAATGAGATGAATTTGAGATAGAAAACCCTTAACTCTTTTTCTTACTTCATAAAATTTACTTTAAATCCTATTTAATTTAAATATATATCTTAATAACATAATTCATAACCTTACTCAAATATATTTTCATTGATGAAGGAGGAGACGACGGCGGCGACCACGCGATGCTGTCTCCTCGGTGACGACGGCGGCCGCGGCGTCCACTCCTCCCCCCTTTGAGGGGGAGGGGGAATCGCTGTCTCATGAGAGACCTTGGTCTTTCCGCCATTTCTCCAACCCGGAGTTCCTCCCCCCATTCCCGAAAATTTCGATTAACCCTAAGGTACCTGATCTGCTTGATGGTGCACCGAATCTCCCCCTCTCTGTATCTGAGTTCACAGAGTCTTCGGCTTTGCTGAACTTCACTTTGGTGGCTCGTTTCAAGAATATAAGACCTTTGGTGGACGAATTCGACCGCTTTGTTTTTGGATCGTGGGATCTTCGCGAACGCGCGGTTGTGGGTTTACTGGATAGTAAGCAAATTATGATTAGGTTCGATTTCGAGATGGATCTCATTCAGGCTTGGGATAGGGCACCTCGCTCCTTCAAAGGTAATCGTTTTATCCTTTTGCGTTGGTCTTTTGATCTGCATATGAACCGTGACTCTCCGTCTACCGCTGTTTGGGTAAGTTTTCCCAAATTACCTCTACCGTTTAAAAATCCGTCTGTTCTTCATCTTTTGGGAAATATGGTAGGTAGATATCTCTGTTCGGATTATCGCACAGAGGCGGTTTGCCACCCGGTCAATCCGCGGGTGTGTGTTGAAATCGACGTATCACACGTTCCGTTCGATCATATCTGGATCACGATAGGGGAAGAATACAGGGTTAAGCAGCGGGTTATATATGAAAATTGGCTGGATTTTTGTGGTTTCTGCAACCGATTGGGCCACTCGACTGAAGGTTTCCGAACAAGGAGGACCTGTTATAGCGGTAAGGAGGTTAGGATGGGATCCGAGGAAGGTATAAGGCTCAATGAAGTGGACAGGGACTTGAGGAGGACCCTGGCTTCGGCGTCGAAAGGGGTATCTGCAAGAGGAATGGGTCCTCAGGCCGGTGAGGTCCTTCCATCGGGTTCCTGTGTTTTTGTATCTGAGGAGAATCCCACGAATGGAAATTCCAGCTCTGTCGGTCCGGAGCAGGTTGGAGAGGAGAGGCGTTGCAGCCCTGTGGAAGCAGTTGTCACGGCCAGTCCGAAGGAGAATAAAGGCCTGGATCCCCTGGCCAAGCCTTTCATGGCATTAAACAACAGGTTAGAGGTTCTTGAAGTGGAGAATATGGTTGAGGATCTGGAGGATACCATTACAGGGGACAAGAAAGATGAGGTGCTTACGGAGAATAGCCAAGAGGAACACTTGGGGCAGGAGCCGATTGCAGGTCCAGTGGGAGAGGAGGATATTAACTCCAGCTGGATTGCTAGTCGGGGGGGCAAGAACTCTGAGGTTCTGCTTAATCACATGGGGAGTCCTTGCACTGATGTTGCACTGAATGTTGCAAACATGGAGCAGGGGGAATGTCAAGATACAGGCATCGAGGTGAATAAGCGTGCTTGTGCCGTGAAGGAGGTTCGGGAGGCCTTACATCCAACGGTAAAGCAGGTTTTTGACCACCTTAAAAGTGATCTTGGTGCTGGAGATCCACCTTTGAGGGAGGTTGCTGTCAATTCATGTCAAGTGCAGCCGATTTCTGACAATATGAGGGATAAAGGAGGTGGACTTGATAAGGAAAATCTTACCGTAGCTGGTTGGGCCTCTTCTGGCAATAGATTTGCAGGGCTGGAGAAGGAGGAGCCACCCACTGGGATGGCTGATCGGCAGGATTTTGGGACTCCTAATAACCCGGGACTTGGTGTTGTTGGTGAAATGAACCCTCATTGCCTTGTTTTGTCTGATCATAACATGCTCTCTCAGGCCGGAGGAGAGTCTATTAAAACCTCAGATGATGTCTTGGGAAAGAAAGGTGTTGGAAGCAAGAGTTTGGTTTCTGTGAATATCACTGATAAATGGGGGAATATATCTGATAGTGAGAAAGAGAATTGTGGAAGAGCAGACAGACCTTCATATAGTGATATTGTTCAAGGTGGTCGAACGAAGATGTCTGAAAGTAAAGGTGTCATGACTGCGCCACCAAAGAGGAGGCCAAGGAGAGACTACACGGATCTACCCAAACCAATGGCAACAAGGTCTGCACACAAGATTGGAGCGTCACAAGAAAATGTCATTGCAAATGGGTACAGTGGAAAACGAAGAGGAGGGTCCCCGAAGAGGGATAAAGGACTCAGTGGAAAACGGCCGGTCAAAGAGAAGTTGTCTGAGGAAATGCTGCGGAAGAAAAATATGTACCTTGAGATGATGCGCAAATACGAATCTTATGAATGGGAGTCAGCTGATCCTGGTGATGAGTTATCTGATGATGGGGAGAAGGATGCATATGGTTTTGATGTTATGTAGCGTTTTATTTTCTTCTGACTTTACTTGCACTTTTCTTTTAATAAATTTGCGGGACCAGGTTTATGCATGGTTCAGACTTTCCTGGTATATTTTCATTCATACTCTTCATAAATAGTCATTCTCTATATGAATTCTCTTGATTTTCCACATTAGGTGTTTATAGTTCTGAATGTTTGTACTAGTTTCAACATAAAAATGTTTGTATTTGTTATTATTGAAAATTTTATCATTACTATGTAATAAAATTTACTATTAGGTATTAATCATAATAATTTATGATGTTTCCAATTCATTTCCAAAGTTTTATATCTTATATCCTTGAACATGAAATCGATAATAAGCATGTTTTGGTGATTCCTAATGTTCAGAGTGTGTTTTATTAATTAATGAATTATATATTGATATAACATATCCAGAAACAAAAAATAATTATTTTCACATTTATATAATATTATAACAATAATTTTGTTCCCATATTCATAAATTCATATTATTATTCAATTAGGTGGCTAAAATGACCCAAACATTTTTTTTTTCAACAAGGTGGAGCCTTGGTCAAAAGACCAAAGCAAGATTTATTAAAAAGAAAAGATTAAAAAAGTCTAAAAGATGGTATCATATTACAATATTTGACAAGAAGAGGAAAAAGGATGTCTGGAAGATTCGCCATCTAGGTTATGTCCTATGCGACTCCTTTATTGGCGAGACCATCAACAACCATATTCGCCTCACGGTAGGTATCAGTTGCAATGAAATTGGTGCCTTTAAGAGAACAAAGACAATTCATCCAACGCATATTAAGTGGCCAAGCTAGGTGAGTCATACCATTCCAAATGGATTGCACCATAATCATAGAATCACTTTCAATCCAAAAGTTGTTCCAACCACGGTGTATGGCAAAGGAGACTGCATGAATCACACTCAGCATTTCAGCTTACAAAGAGGTTTCAATACCACAACCTCCATAAAATCACCCAATGATTTGTCGAAAATGATTTCTGTAGATGATGCCACACCCTGCGGGTCTTGGATTCCCTTTGGAGGAACCATCCACATTGATTTTAATCCACCTGGGTAGTGGCGGTCTACAAAAAACCTCAAGAGTGCGTCTCGGATGGCTGAAGTTGGCAATGACCCGAAGACGTCGCAGAACCATAAAATCATCCAACAAGTTGTCACAACACCCTTTTTGGATTAACGGGGCTTCACGAATAGTGACAAGAATCCGCATTTTACCCTTATTGATGTTCAAAGAGATATTTTTGTTAAAAATAACATTTCTATCATACTAGATTACATGAAGAAGCTCTGCAATCCCGGAGAGAAACAAGTTTTTGATTTGTTGGGAGCTTTCCAGTTCCACGCTGCGTTTTAGTTGAGAATTAATAGAATCAAGCATCGACCATCTGCAATTAAAGATGTCAAAAATATAGCTCTAAAGAGTAGTGGCAGTATCACAAGACAAAAATAAATGATTAGTATCCTCTCTATGTTGATTATAGAGACGACATTTAGAACAAAGTTAGATCCCAAAAATTTTCAAAAAAGAATCAGTGGGAACCCTATTATGAGCGATACGCCATATAAGAGTGAGTCTTGAGGGTTTAATCCAAGACTTATCGAAGAATTTAATCCACTTAAAATAATTTTTATAGTTATTAAAGGAGTAGTTATAGAAGATTTTTGAATTTAGAAAACCATTGTGTGCAGGTTCCCAAGTTAGAAAATCCTTCAAGATAGAAAAATGTTAATTATCAATAATTTGAACAACATTTTTCGGAAGAGTATCAAAATGAGAGTTGCGAAAATTGTTTATAGTGTTGTTAATATCTTCTGGTAGGTGATCAAGACGAATTAAAGTAATTAGGGGAGTCCCAGTCTAGTTATCCAACCAGAATTTCATGGAGTAGTTTCTCGTGACCATCCATCTAGCATTGGTCATAATGTTGGAATACATATTTCTAATGGAGGGCCAAATGGAAGAGTTCAGGTAGCCCTTACTACCACCCCTCAATCTATCCAGGAACCTATTTTTGATGAAAGTAATTGAAGGGGTATCATTATGAATTAGGTTCCAGGTGATTCTCTATTGAAGGACCTCATTAAAGAGTTTTAAATTTTTAATACCAAGACCACTTTTTCCAAAGGCTTATAGCAAGTAGACTAGGGGATAGTCACAAGATTTCTATCCAAGGTGCTTCCAGTCCAAACAAAGTTTTTAATATGAACATTCATTTTTTTGGTAAGACTAGTCGGCCACTTGTAGACCATCATAGAGTATACCAATTTAGAGACAATGACTGATTTGAAAAGGCAGACTCTCCCTGCCATGTAAAGAGATTTACCTTACTAAACAGAAAGATGACTGAGTATTTGATCAACAATACTTGAAAAATAGCAAGCTTTGGGTCTGACCCAAAATATGGGAACCCCAAGATAATTTAAGGGAATTATCCCTTCTTTAATGCCAATCTCATTAGTGATAGCGTTTTTCCTACTAGTGGTGATGTTTTTTACAAAATAGATGGAGGATTTGCTCCAACCAATGACTTGACCCGAGACCTCTTCATAATGAGGGAGAGTAGATTTGAGAGTTCTAATATTTTTCATATCACCCTTAAGAAATAGAATGATGTCATCAGCATAAAGAAGGTGAGTGGGAGAATTCACATTTCTGTAAGCATGAATAGATTTAAGATTATTTTGGTCAACCAGATGGGTGAGTAGACGACTTAAATAGTCTTTTATGATAGAAAAAAGGATTGCAGATAGAGGATAACCCTGTCTTACACCTTTAGTGCAATTGAAGTATCCTCTGGGAGAGCCATTTATTAAAATGAAAATTTGGTCTTAGAAAAAAATGGCTTTGATTCTATAAACAAAGAGATTATTGAAGCCAATGTTGTGAAGAACTTTGAAGATGAAGTCCCAATCCATTGCATCAAATGATTTTCATATGTCAAGTTGAATTGAAATATTACCACCTCTATTAATATTATTCAAATTGTTAGTGCATTTAGAGGAATGAAAAATGTAGTCTTGGATAGATAGACCCTTGACAAAACCAAATTGGATCTAGGAGATAATTTTATCTATAATAGAGGTGAGTTTATTCGTAATAAATTTTGTGATGATTTTATAGAGATTGTTGATAAGGTCTATGGGTCTAAAGAGGTGAATTTAAGAGGCATTATCAACCTTGGTAATCAAAGTGAGGAATTGGGCATTCAACCCATGCGGGAGGCACCCACTAGAGAAACAATTCTTAATAAGTTTTCAAACATCAATTTGGATGAGATCCCAATATTTCTGGTTGAATCCATTATTAAAACCATCCAGAACCGGGGCACTATCAGGGTTCAGGATAAAGATACTGTCTCTGATTTCATGTTCATGAGGAACAAGAAAAGGAAATTATTCTCAACATCAGTGACAATGTTCAGAATGCAATCATGAATGCAATGTTTGTTAATGGAAGGGCCATTGAATAAGTACTCAAAGTAGGAGACAATATAACTAGAAATGTCTTCTTCATTATCCAAGAGATTGTGTCCATATTTGAGGGAAGAAAGAGGCCTATAAGTTTTCCATATTATCTATAAAGAATTTTAGAATTTGGTATTTCTATCACCATCAGTTAACCATTTGATTTTGAGGGATTGCTAACGAATGTTATCTTTAAAGTTGAGAAGCGAATTTAGTTTCACAGAAATATTAAATTATTGGTTATGATCCAAAGTAAAATAAAAATGAGTGTTGTTTTTTTTGAATTTGGTGAAGTTCGTTCTCAAGAAGAAGGATGTCACTATCAACTTGTTTGGCTTTCACATTGCACAAATTTTTAATATTTTTCTTAAGAAGTTTTAATTTAATATAACAAGAAAAGGAATCATTTAATGAAGTCATATAAGACCAAAATTGATTAATGAGTTTGCAACACTCAATATCCGAGAACCAAGAATTGTTGAATCTGAAGGGGAGAGAATGTTTTATAGATTTGGGAGAGATAGTGACCAAGATAGGGTGACGGTAAGATTGGATTTTCAGTAGGGAGACGCTAAATATGGTGTCCCAATTATCTAAGGCATGATCATTGGTGAAGGATATATCTAATTTGATCATAATAGCTCTATTATAATGGAAACTATACTAGTTATATTTAGATACAAGGAGAGTAATTTCAGTTATAACAGTGTTTTCAATAGTAACCTTAAATTCCCTCATAGATAGAGTTGATTGAAGAAGACCAAGTTTTTCACTTGAGGAGACAATAGCATTAATTTCTCCAATGACAAGCTAGGGAAAATGAATACAAGAGTTCAAGGAAGTGAGGTCATTCCAAAGAGTCCTCCGATCCTGATTTTGTTCTTGGCATAAATAAAGAAGAAAAAAATATGAGTGCGATCAATAATAAAGTCACAATTGAAGCATTGATCAGCAATGTGATAGACATTAACATTAGACACAGATGAGCGAAAAAAAAATCCAAAGAGTATCCTGATTAGTGGTACTCTAACAAGAACCTATAAAAGTGTAACCAAAATGACATAAATTAACTAAATCAGTGGAAAATTGATCTTAGGTTTAGTAACAGAAAAAAATAAGGGCTTATGAATGTTGACCATCCATTTTAAAATAATGAAGGTGTCAAGATTTGAAATACCTTGACAGTTCCAATATAAAATCTTCATTTAAATTTGCATTTGGAGTTAGAACTCCCTTTTTCCTTACCATTTGAGCCTTTATGTCTAGTTGATATTATAATAATTTTGGTCAACATGGGGCTTGTATTAAGCCCTTGTTGTCCTGTGGTGCCTTTAACATTGTCACCAACATGCTGAACATATAAGGCATCATATTGTAATATGTTAATATTAGATGATGACTCAATAAAACTAGTGTCTCTAAGAAAAACAACATCTAAGTTATTGTTAGTAGAGGAAATATAATTCAAAATATTAAATAAAGTACCCGAGGTCTGTTCATGAGTATGTGATTGTGTTCTTGAATGAGTATTTGTCAGCATCTTTGTGATCAGACCACAAGTAGATATGCACCCAATGTGGTTCATCACATTCTACTCAGAGAAAGTAGTTTCTGTACATTTATTCTGCTCAAAATGGTTCATTACCTGCTGTCCAGAGAGGTATTTTTGGGAGCCATCCAGGGTGTAGGATTTTTGTCCTCTTTTATTGGGGTCCAGGTTCCTGGATTCAACAACATCTACAAAACAGTCCGGAGAAACATTACCCCCAACCACAGTAATAGAATTCATTGAATCCATGTGTCATTTTATCTATTGAGAAGGATACAAAGAGAGAGTATCATTGCCACCAACCTTGCAATTTTCAAGATCAGTATCAGCTAAAGTAGAGGCCTTACCTGTGCAATCTGAGGAGGGATATCCAAAAGAAGATCTCAAAATCATTGTATCCTTGGTAATTGGTAGCAAATTTCTAGAACTTTCCATCTCCGAGGGGATGTCCTTTTATAGAAAACATGGAAGGGCCACCTAATGCGGACCAACACTTAAAAATGGGACAAACTTTTTCATCAAAATACCTATACTGGAATCACAATGAAGGGCAGAAGGAGATGAAATATCATCTAAGTTATCATGTGTTACAGTTTTTTCAATTAGTTGCTCAACTTGTATAACATTTATAACCAGTTTTTGGATATCTTCTAAAATGTTCTGTTCTGTACTATTATTTTCTTCCATTTAAACCAACTCAGCCCATGTGCTACCTGAGGTATCTCTTAAATGATTTGGGTGTGATTTTTTCTTAACCCAAGTTTCATTTTTCCTTTTAGGGGGCTCAGTTTTGTCAATATTGATCATCTTACCTCTTCTATTTCTAATCTTAGTCCATTCATTACCTTTTGTGTGGATAGTCTGGGTTTTAACTACCCTACATTTTAGTATAGAGTGGCCAAAAATATTTCAAAACTCACAAAAGGGTGGCTTATGTTCATATTGAATTCTCACTTCAGTTATTTTATCCTTGTCATTAAAGCTGACAACATTCTCATATCTATATTTATAAAACAGTAAAGGAAAATGAAACACATTACATCATGGAGGCGGTAGGCTGCATAATGCATGAACAACGATTTTATATTTCATAATGGATATCATATATGAATAAATAATGATAATACCATTAATATAGATAAATTTAAGTATATAAATGATAATAATAAAATTATACAATTGTGGATATAAAATATTTGAAATATGATAATTAAGAAGAAAATTAAGTTGTTGATAATACTTACAGTGGGGTCTTGAATTTTCCATGGAAGTATCATTGGATTTGAAAGTACTAGGATAACTATGAGTCACTATGGAAACATCTTTAGGGAAAAGAGTTTTATGTAGATTAAAATGGAAAATTTTAAATATAGAATTCAAAATATAAGTGAGTCTTGTAGTGTTGAAGTCATTTCCCTTTTATAAATAAAGAGAAGGGTAGTTTTGGGAGCAACCCTTTAATTTTCAATAATGTAAGGTTATTATTAAAGTTTTAAAGGGAAAAAAATGAAAAAAATGGAATATTAAAATGTATGTGTATTAAAACTCACCAAAACCATTCATTAGATAATAATGAGTGATTTAGGGGTTTTTTGTTTTTATGATTTAACTTTTATCATAATTTACTTTTACCTTGGTAATTAATCTACAACATTAGTAATTAATTTTCCTTATAAAGATTAAGATCAAAATTTTACCTATTTTGATACATAAAATTTCAAATTTGAAAATAATTTTATCAAATAAAATTTATAAAGGTGTGAAAAGATAATTTTAAAAAAAATATGATTAATCACATAAAAACCGTTTTTAGAGAAATATTTTTTTAATCATTAAATTTATATATATATTGTAAAATTATTATGGATATTTATTTTAATGGCCTAAATTTATTTATAATAAATTAAATAAATGGTATGGGTATTTTAAGGTGACAAAAAACCGAATATCCCTTCCAAATGCATGATTCATCAAAAATAATGAAAATGGTTTTTATATCATTGTTACATTTTAGTTATCTCTAAAAATGTTTTCCATAGGTATTATAAGTTCAAATAATATGGTAAAATGTATAAATTTATTCCCTTAAATTCACATTTTATTAATTAAATGGGATTCTAAACTTCTAGGTCCTTCTTATATAACGATGAATTCGTACAAATTTTAAGTTTCATGAAAACCATATATTTTTACTAAAAACTGAATTTTTATGAGAAAGATAAAGAATTTATAATAAAATAATTTTTATATGATGAATTTAAAAATGGAAATCTTTTTTAGTCAATTTTAAATTTTAAATTTAAATTTTAAATAATACATTGAATAAAGCCTCTTTAAAGGGTGTATTTGTGCAATAGTTCATGATATTGTATTTACCTGGTATAGTAGAGTCTCGGGTGTCAGATTATACTACCCTTAAATATTTTTATCCTCAAAATTAGATTTTACATAAAATATTGAATAGATATGAATATTCTATCCTTATAGATTCTTTAGAATTATAGGTTTCCTCTTTTAGTTAGTGATTTCTCCAAATTCTTTCACCAAACTAGTTGTCCAATTCTGCAATAATTTCTCTCCTATTTCTAGAATCTGGATAGGATCCTCATTATAAAAAAAGTAAGGATCCATCTCTATTACCTCATACGTGAGAACATGTGTTGAATTCGTTATGTATTTTCTCATTAATGAAACATGGAAGATGCCATGTACTTTATAAAGGTTGGATGACATAGCCAATTGGAAAGCTAAAACCCCTCTAATTTATAATATTTAAAAAACCCAAATATAACTAGGGATTAACTTTCACTTTTTAACAAATTTTAAAACTCCCTTCCATGGTGAAACCTTCAAGAATACATGATCCCTAACATGAAATTCTATGTCTTTAATTTGATTATCATCACAACTATTTTTTCTAATCTAGGATGATTTAATATGATCCTAAAGAGTTTGTATTCTAATAGTCACATCCTCAATGATCTATAGGACAACTTTATTTCTCCAAATTTTTCCCAACATGTTGGAGTAAAAAACTTTTTCCCACACAATTTTTCATATGGTTCCTTCTAGTTGCTCGAATGGAAACTATTATTGTATTAAAATTATACCAAAGGGTAATAATTATCCTACATACCTTGGAAGTTAAGAGAATATGATATAAGAATATATTATAAATTCTGGATTTTTCTTTCAGACTTCCCATTAGTAAGGTGATGATAGGGGTTCTTAAATGTATTGTATTGTTGAGATATCATTGAAGACTTTTCCATAATTTCAATGTGAACCAAGGGTTATGGTAAGATACAATGGATATAGGTTCTCCATGAAGCCTTATGATCTCAATGATATAGATCTAGATACGTCACTCATGGGGTATATCTTCTTTTATTTATAAGTAATGAGAAAAATTTGTAATATGATATATGATGGCCCATATAACATTATTATTTCTTAGAGTCTAGTGACAAATTCCATTATAACATTTTTCCATTTCAATTTATGTATATGTAGAGGTTGGAGGACTCTTTTAGGATGTATCTTTCAACCTTCACTTATTGTCATAATAATAATCTAGACACACAATCCTTAATTTCATGCTTCATAACATCCCACATGAAATATTCTATTATATCCTTATATATCATTATGCCACCAATGTGTATAAAGAAATTTGAACTATGTACCTCATATATTAGTTCCATTTTTAACTATAGTATGTATGGAACACATAACCTCTTACCAAATTTCAACACTCCATCTTTACAGATGAAGTCTATCTATTTTTCATGATTCAATTATTTAATCATCCTTTGTAATCTCTCATCATCTTACTGGTACATCCCTATCATTTCTAGTAAGGATTATTTTTCAATTTCTTGAAAAATTAATGATGGATCTCCTTTTATATAAATCACCATATCCATCTTTACAATATCTCTATTTATGTGATCCTTGTTAATCCTCATCATGGAAATAAATCCATAGTCCCCCTACTCAATTTATCATACAAATTTTTTACCTTCTTAGGGTGGTAGTGTATCAACCATGCATAGTCCTTGATTATTTTAAACTATATTTTTTCCGCATGTTGAGATCCTTCTAAGAGAATATATGATTAAAATTATTATAGTCTATATATATCTCACATATTTCACCACAGTGGTAGAGACTCCATATTTTCAAAGAAAATATTATCGATAATAAATCAAGTTAGTGATTTGTATCATTCTGTTCATGTATTTTCAATTGACTTGATAGATAAGAAATCTACCAATCATTCTACATAAGGACACAACCGTGTCTTTTCTTTGACGCATAATTGTAAATTATAAATCCTTCTTTACCTGATGATAGATTCAAGACCAATGTATTAATCAGTCTCCTATTCATATCTATAAAACTTTCATCACATTACCTTGACCATGTGAATTTAAACCATTTATGTGTTTACTTTTTTAACAGGTTTTCCAACCCGGAAAAATATTGAACAAACCACCTAAAGTAACCTACTAAGCCCAGAAACTTCATATCACAATTACGATCATCAGTTTAGGAAATTATTTGAATACCTTTTTCTTTGAGGGGTAAATAGATATCCCATACTTGGAGATAATATGGAAATTAAAATAAATTTCATTGAGACAAAATTCACACTTATAATACTTCCCATATAAATCATTTTTTCTAATGGTATATATAATTAATTATAGTTAACTCTTATGATCTTCATAGTTCTTAGAGCATATTGAGATATCATTAATGAATACCACCAAAATTTTATCAATATACTCCTTGAATACTCTAATCATGAGATCTATAATTAAATAAGGTGAATTAGTTAATTCAAAAGTCATTACTGTAAACTCATAATGTCAATACCTTATTCCAAATATTTTATTCAGTATATAATCCACATTCAACATTATTTGATGATAACCATAGTGAAGATCAATATTTAAAAATTATTGGGATCCTTGATGCTTATCAAAGAATTTATCAATGTGTTCCAAATAATACTTATTATTTATAGTGATGGAATTGATCTACCTATCATTGATGAAAATTCTCATGAACCCATCCTTATTTCTCATGATTGAAATTGGGGATAACCACGATAAAATTATAGGGTGTATAAATCTCTTATAAATCAACTCCTACTACTATTTATTTAACTCTAACATCTCCACTGGTGTGATTTTATAAAGAGTTTTTGATATGGGTCTTGCATCAGGAATGTGTTCAATGGATAACTCAACTTCATGCTCTGGTGGATGACTGTGCAATTGTTCTAGAAAAACAAATTTGAAATTTTGTACCATGTATACATCCTCTATTCTTAAGATACCTTCCTCATCTATTTATCACACTGAATCTTCCTCTTTACCTATAATTTTTTAAGGATAACTACTTGGGGAGGATCAAGTCAGGATTTAAATGATGAATTTTCCCCTATAAAGAGAAGAGACTCTACTTCTCATTCACGAATATTAATACCTTTATCTTGTAAATAATTTTTTTTCATTATAATATAAACCCAATCCATACTAAGGATCATTTAAAATTAAACCATAAGTATAATAATTTTTTTTGAAAATAGAGTATATGCATGCAACATAATTGGAATAACTGGACATATCTTTGTTTCCATAAGACTCTTTCTTAGTGTCTTAATTGGTAACTCCCTTACTTGCACTCTAGGGAACTATATAATTTTTTTTGAAAACATTGATGATATAAAAGAGTGTGATGATCTAGTATCAGATACAATATTATCTAACACCGAGGTGATGATCAAAGTACCAATCACCACGTCATTAGGAACTTTGACTTCCACCGTGATAACTATATAATATCGAACTTGATCCCTTATCCTTTTCCATGGTAAATTCCATTTAAGTTTGTAGAATTGGATCATATAATGTCCCTTATATTTATAGTTAAATAACTGAACATCAATAACTTCTACCATTCCCTTACACTATTGAGATTTATGGAAAATTTCTCCTCACTTTAAACAAACTCCCATTCCATTTGTACAATCTTAAGGGAATTTCTTCCCTCATTTATCACATGTAGAAAATCCCATTCTTCCATTCTTTCACTTTGTCGCATTTTTATTCCCATCATGCTCAATTGACCTCTTCTTCTCTAGGTTTATTGTAAATAAATACATCCTAGAGTACTAATTTTCTATCTTGATGGTGATTGAGACTATATCATCATTTAAAGAAAAGGACTAAGAGATCAACTCCCTTAAAAGTCTCGACATTAAATCATCAATGAAATGGTCAATATTTTTTTGGTATATATATATAGTCTACAAAATTCATAACCAACTGTGTAAAGTTGACCTTATACTCATCAATATTTCCTCCTACATTTTTATGTGGTTGAGGAAATACCTTTAAATTTATTCTCATTTATTATGAGGAAAATATTCTTCATAGAATACCTCCTTAAACATTCTCTATTCCATGCACTTGTTCATATCTTCCTCATTAGTGTTTTGAATTAGTGACCACCATTGGTCCACATATCCATTCATATGATATACTTCCATAATTAATTTTTACATTTCACTACTTCTCAAAGATATAATGATATCCTCTAGGGACATGATCCATTATTAATCTATTAATGGATTAGTCATTCCACTAAATATTAGAGGCTATTATTGTATGAAGCAATCCAATATAACTATATATTATTGTGGATCAGTGTGATGCTCTATGTGAGTGATATTATTTTTCATAAATTGGGTCAACTTACCCAATATGGTTATGAACTGATTAGATTCAACTCCAGATTCATTAAATTTTTCAAGGGGAATATCCCTATACTGACAGAATTTTTTGATACAGTTCTCATTCCTCTTGTTCTTCACCACATTTCTATAATGTAATACACATAATTAGTTAATGATAATGTAAAATACATTTTTTAATATGTATTATAGAGTGTTCTCTAGAAATATTGAGGGATTTTCATAGTACTTGTGATATCTTACTTAGTTCTTCGAAATATAATCCCCAAGGTTTCTACTAAAATTACGTTGATACCAACTATAACATCCCATACTCCAAAAAACCTAGATCCAACAGTTATATTACATTCTTGGCACAAAGTATAATAATTACTAAAGGATCTAACAATTTAGTAGTCCTGATATAACAGATATATACATAAATTAAACTTGAAACACATAAGATATAACATGAACATATTGTGATAACATAATTAACTATTCCATCATATCCATAAAAATTACACATAGTCTTCCTATAGGTCTCTTGGGGAAAGAAAAAAATAATGGTGAGCTCAGATGCCCAATAAGGAGTAGCATACAATAAAAGATTTAAAAAAATAAACATGGAATATGTGATATAGAAAGAATACATGCACATCATGAATTTATAATCAATTGAAACCAATGGCATGAAATATCCATGACATCAAAAGAGAACATAGATAATAATAATCACTGATCTCATATTGATGGAATTCATAATCTTAGACATTAAAAACTTACCATCAATACCTTGTTCCAATACACTTTACCTATCTTCAAGACTAAATTGAAGACATTATTCTATTATGGAAAGAGTCTTACACCAAAACCAAACATGTTTTGTCTCACAAAACCTACCGATTCATCAAGGGACTGTATATTACCAAGCCCCACCTGTCACTTGTTTAAGTCCAATGCATTCACCATAAGAGTCATAAAAAACTGTCATACCAATCCCAAAGGAACCTATTATTGAACAAAACTTGTCTATACGTATACTTAGAAACAAGGATATAAAATAATTCCCCATTCAATAGAATAATGTGGATGTCTAGGAGAACATCCCTTAATAATATTAAAATCCACAGGGTATCATAAAAGTAACATGAAGTACCCTTATAAAAGTAGTATAGTGGAGAGGGTACATAAAATTATCTAGTTTATACATGGAACATATTAATTGGATTAAATATATTTCATTGGTAGGTCTTTAAGAAAATGGTAGGAAAAATACTTCATTATGTTTTATTAATACCATGTTAATATTTTAAAGCATGTCCCCCAGTAGTGTCTCAATAGGTGTATAGTATTATACCCAATAATCATGTAACAAGGTGATGACTACATCAATGATCAAATAAAACTTTTTCAGGTGATTACCCCTAGGTTAATTTGTGTAAAATCTACATTCACTTTCCATTTTCCATATAAGGATGTATTTTCTATGAAATTTTACACAGTCGTAGTTTACCAAAACTTTGGATAACTTTTCACCATGAAAAATTTCTTCAATGAAAGGAACATGAGAGAGAGAGATAACAATATAAATGTTTAAATCCTATAAAATTATTGATTAATCTAAAAAAATATTCCATGGCAATTCATGTTCAACAAAAAATAAAATAGGTGACGATTATAACCTAATTACCAAAGAATGAAAATCAAGATGGAAAAATCCCACTTATGGATTGGGTAGCAATTCAATCATTACCTCATGGAAGATATGGATTAAAATTGATCTTAAAATAAAATAAATTAATTAATTTCATAATATAAAATCTCAAATAGTATTTATATAAACCATATAAAGGAAATTAGGTTCATAATACAAAATATGTCTCAAAGAGAGGAATTTGAGATAGAAAAACCTTACCTCTTGACATGGATTCCAAAAAATCACTATAAAATATTATGTAATAATCATATATATATTATTCACTTAATTTATAACATTATACATATCCATTTTCATTCATAATATTTATAAATATCCATCCTCTACATGAATTCTCTTGATTCTTCACATCAGGTGTTTATAGTTTTGAACATTTGTAATAGTTTCATAATAGTAGAGTTCTTATTATTCCTTATACCAAAGTTAACCATTAATATATCATTAAATTTACTATTAATCATGAATTATAATAATTTATGAATTTTTATATACCTTTCATTCGTGTTTCAACCTTCATCGTTGAAGATGAAATCGATAATAAGCATGTTTTTGTGATTCTTGTTGATCAAAGTGTGTTTTCTTAATTATTGAATTAAATATTGATATAAAATATCTGGAACAAAAAAAATCATTATTTAAATATTTATATGATATTATACCAATAATTATATTCCCATAGAAATTCATGATATAAATTCACAACATGGTTCAATTTGGTGGTCAAACCGACCCAAACATAAACATACCTTGATTTAATGAATTGTTAAGAGGTGGTTTTCTTATAATATAATTATTTAAAAATGATAATAATATTATTTAGTGATTATTAGTGTAATTTATCATAATTATAATGGAGTATAAAAATTTGTAATTGATATGAAAACATTACACAATTTGAATAAGAGATTATCCTCTTAATACACTTATTTAAAATGATTAAATTAAAGACGATCATTTGTTAATAATGTCATTAATAGATTATTAAATTGGTAATACCATAACCTTAATGATATTATAAACATAATATTTATACTTTAATACCATCCTTATATCCAAACTTGTAAAGTGGTGAAGGAAAAAAAACATGTTACGTTATGGAGGTGGTAGTCCCCACAATGTAGGATCAACAATTTCTTCTTTCTTAATGGATGGGGTTTATGAATAAATAATTATAATACACTTAATATTGTTAAATTAAATTAAATAAATTATAATAAAACCATTATAATGGTGTGTCTAGAAGGAATTTGAAAGAATATATTTAATAATAATTCTAAGTAGTTGATAATACTTACGTCGTGTACTTGAATTTTCCTTGGAATTATCATTTTATTTGAATGGATTAGGGTAACTATGATTGGACATGGGTTTTTTTCCTAGGAAAGGGTTATAAGGATAGTAAAATGAAATATTTTAGTGCGTAAATTCTAAAGATAAGTGAGTATTGAGGAAATGAAAGTGTTTCCCTTTTATAAGTGAAGGGATAGTTATTTTTGGGATTAACACTTATATTTTAAATAATGTAAGGTTACTATTCAAGTTTCAAAGGCCAAAAAATGGAAAAAATAGGAGATTACAATTTTTTTAGGTTTAAAATCACATTAAAAACTCCATTTTGAGTCATATTTTAGTTATTTAGTTGTTTTTGTATTTAAATTTTAATTTTTCCAATAATTTACCTTTACTTTGGTAATTATTTTATAACCTTAGTACTTAATTTTAACGATAAAGATTAAGATTAAAAATTTACCTAATTTTATACCTTCAATTTCAAATTTGAAAAAATTTTATTGATTAAAATTTCTAAAGGTGTGAAAAGGTAATTTTTAAATAAATATGCTTAATCATGTAAATACTTTTTTTTAGAGAAATAATGTTTTTAAGATTTAAATAAACATATATAATGTAAAATTATTTTGAATATTTATTTTAATTACCTTAATTGATTTATTATAATATAAAGAAATTTTATGATTCGTTTAGGGAAATAAAAAACTGAATATCCCTTCAAGACACTTTATTTAAATAAATGATCGAAAAATAGTTTTTATATTAAATAAAATTTTAATTAATTCTAAAAATGCTTTCCATATGTTTTATAAGTTCAAATGATATTGTGAAATGTATAATTTTATTCATTAAATTCATATTTGATTACTTAAAAGTGTTTATAAACTTATAGGTCATTCTTATATAACTGTATAACCATATAAATTACAAGTTTTGTGGAAACTGTATATTTCATCTAAAAACTGACCTTTTCATAAAAAAATCCAAAATTCAACTATTCTAATTTTGATATGATGAATTCAAAAATGGAATTAATTTTAAAAGTTTAAAATTCTTAAAATTTATCATTTAAATAAATTCTTGAATTAATTCCCTTTAAAGTGTGAATTTATTCAATAGTTAAAGATACAATATTTACCTACTACAGTAGAGTTTCATGTGTTAAAATAATAACTAGAATTAATACATAAATATAAATGAAAAATAATATTTTACACACTAATTTTCATGTCCTGTAAATTCCATGTATTTTTTTAAAAATTATATGGGATTATCTAGAGACTAGGCGCTCAGACAACACTTGATTCTGATGCCCGGTGAGCTTAGAATAAATGTTTGAATTTTTTTTATGTTTCTTAAAAATATCGCATGTGCGTGGTTTTGAAAACTTATAAATGGGTACTCAGATTAAAAATCTGATGACACTATTGCGTTCGTAATAACAACTTTACCTAAGGAAAGACTTAACCTTGGCTGACACAGGTTGAGAGAAAAAGTTATTTTTCAGAATTTTTAAGAAAAATATAATAAAAATTTATTAATGAAAAATAAAATAAAATTTTAGTTTATTTTATTCAAAATTAAAATTTTATTTTGATGTAATGACATTATAACCCGAGCGTAATAGAAACGCTATTTCATAAATGAAATAGCATAACGATGCTGTGACTCAGTGTAATAGAAACACTGAAACACATTTTATCCATTTAATGAGTTAAACGAATAATGAATCATTGGCACAATCCATTATTTATCTGAACCCATGGAGATTTGGAATTGGTGAGCAAAAATCGACGAACTTCCACCAATGATGGGTAGAAGGATAACGAACGACAACGGCGTGATCTTCACCAACGAATGATCCAACCTCAAGGTATGGGTTTGATTCGAAGTGAATTTTATTTTCCCCCATTAATGGATTTGAGAAAAAAATGTGGGTAAACCCACGAACAGGTGACCCATGGATCGATCACTTATACGAGAGGGTTTCTAATCTCAGGGTTTGAATTGAAGTTATCTATGTTAGATTCTTAAATCTCCTCCCAACTTCTTTTTTTAAATTCTAATGCAGATGGATCATACTGACATGAACAAGGATCAAATCCCTCCGTTGGGAGAATTATTATGTTCTTCGTGACCAGACCTCTAAATCAACAATGAGACAACTTGGAGTATGTTGTAGTGATGGAGATGACCCACAGATTCAAAAGTCATTCATGGATCATAAAATGGACCACCGAAGAGGGTCTGGTGGCCCACAGAAGAAATTGTTGGTGCGACGTGGTGGCAGACGAGGCCCGCAACAACAGCTATGGGTGGTGGATCAAGGCCACCGACAATGGATGTCAGTAGTGCGAGCATACGCAGTGAGCCGCACCGCATCACACAGTCCAGCTGGACCATGACGGCGGACCCTGCGACGAGCCGTGAGGTGGAGGGAGATGCGGCGGGCACCGCGTCTCGAGCGGAGTGCTTTACTCACAACAAGAGAGTATGGAGAAAGAGGGAAACTCTAGGTGGCCTAGTTGGCTGGAACTACTACCCAACAAGTTGGCTCAAACTCAGGTCGGGTCGACGAACCCAGGCCGGTCCAACCAGGTCGGACCGGACCCAGACCCAAATGACTCCTTTTCAGTAAAACATGCATAACTTCCAAAATTTAAGTCCTATTGAAGATAATTTTATGGAGTTAGGACCCTCGAGATGAGATAGTACTTTTGACACAATCCAAGTGAGTTTTTTGTGGATTTTGGGATTTGACCAATGTCTTGAGGAGTAGATTATCCTAGAATCAAGCACGATGCGAACTGGAATCCTGCAGCTGGATTTGACGAGAAGGAGGTGACAAGTGAAACTCAGTGACACAATAGAACTCCATGACGATCAGACCTCAGTGGCCCAACAGACGAGTGAACCTCAGTGGGCCAACATACCTCAGTGACGAGCGGACCTGAATGACCCAACAAACTAGCAAACCTCAACGGACCAACAGATGAGTGTAACTCAATTTCCTAGAAAACCTCAGTGATGAGAGGACCTCAGTGGGCCAACAGATGAGCAGACCTCAGTGTCCTAGCAGATGAGTAGACCTCAATGGCCAAGAAAACCTCAGTGACCAGCAGACCTCAATGGCCCAACAGACCTCAGTGATGAGTGTACCTCAGTGGAACCACATTCCATAGTGACCTATCATGGATTAGTCTTTCAATAGTACAAGATTTTCAGCATCATGACTGATAGTCTTGATTTCTATACTTTATGTTATACCTATGTGAGCTGTTCACTACTTCATGTTTACTTTTCTTTATGCAATTTTATTTGTGGTTTGGGGTACCTACTGAGTATTGTTTTACTCACCCCTACATGGGCTCTTCCTACACGTATCATGTTTTATACAGGCGAATTAAATTTTGACAAAGACCTTGGTGGTCTAGGAATAGGTAGTTTCTAGTGAGGACATACAAGTTAGGCATACTCCTACAGCTTCAGGAAGCTACTCTTCAACTACTCTTCAGGTAGGGTTTTCTATGGATGGGTTTATAGAGACTTTTTCACCCCCTTGTTTATTGGTTGTATTTTTTTGGTTTTGTATTATGACCCCATTTACTTTCATATTTTTATTGTTTACTTTTATTGGTTGTCTTATTTTCATGCATGTTTTCCCTTTTTAGCATTGTGGGCTGGGGTTATGAGTGAGCATCAGTAAAGGTACTCAGAAAATGCCTCCCACTTGCAAGATAATTCATTCAATGCTATTATCTATCCCCTAGCCTTTGGAAGGTAGGCTTGGGGTAGTCACGACACATGCCCCGGGGGACGGGTCATTACAAATTGGTATTATAGGAGGTTGGTTATACCTTAAGGATTGAGAGTCTGTGGATTTGTTTTAGGGAAACCGTGTTAAATGTTTTGAGTTTGAATTTCTGACTCGGGGAGTCCAGTGTTGGTGTAGCAGCCGACGTATCCATACAACAGGACCCTAAATCATGATTTTTGAATTGGCACATGAAAAAACTGGTTTCATGCATCATATAGGAATTTAGGGTGTTCTCATGTCCTTCTTGATTCAGAGTCATATAACTAGGTACAATCAATTGACTATGGTTCATTTTGATCTGTTTTAGGATGCCACCATGCATATAGCTATCCAAGATTCTAGTGCATGACCATGAGGATGGTACACCTAGAGATGAGGTGTCATTACATGTACTAGTACTAGAGATGGACCCACCAGGAGGTCCACCAGTGTTTCCACCACCCGTTGATCATCAGTTTCTACCAGTGCTACCGATAGAGGATGTACACAGGCTCAGTGACTTACTCGAGTTCCATAGGTAGAGACCTATTAGGTTTAGGGGTGAGACTGACCTCCAGGTGTTAGAGGTTGGCTTGAGGTGGCTATGTGAGTCTTCCATCTGGTGAGGATGCCTCTTAAATAGATGATGATCTTATCCGCGAGCCTTCTTTAGGGCTCAGCAGGGAGGTGGTGGAGCTTGATGATCCATACACACGATGAGGAAAACATCACCTAGACAAAATTTGAGTGCCTCTTCAAGGAGTATTTCTTTTTGATGACATTTTTCTCAATATGCATATAGCAGCTACTGCACCTACAACAGGGTAGCATGACAATATCAGAGTACTCAACGAGATTCACTGAGCTTTATCGTTACTCCACATACATGGTGTGAGACCCATTCTTTAGGGCTAATAATTTTGATAAGGGACTATGCCGAGATATCAAGGCATCTATGGTATCACTTAGAATCCCTACTCATGATGGGTTGTTGGAGCGAGATCTACTCATAGAGAGGTTCCTAGTGGAGCAGGATCCAAAAATTGGAGATACTAGTAGACACTGGGAAGTATAGTCTTCATCCATGGGTAGCAGGCAGAAGACATAGGTACCCAAGAGGGTTATACATTTTGAGGGACGACCCCAAGACACAAGATCAGTGGTACAAGTCTCCCAGGTTAGAGGGAGTCATCAGAGGAGGAGTGTGTGCTACTCATGCGGTGGGCAAGGACATGTGACTCGTGATCACCCGAATCTCCACGCAGATGACTGACAGATGGTTGAGGGACTGCCGCAATAGAGGAAGAGGTTTGAGTAGGGCAGTCTACTGGGTAGAGAATGTGGTAGGGGGATAGGTAGAGCATCATACGGTGGGTGGAGGTTTGAGGTGCTACCGCCACCACCCCCAGGTGGTCCACCACGAGCTCTAGGAGCTGGTTGGCAGGGGTGAAGCCAGCTTAAGGCGATGGAGTCCTACGACCATGGTTCCACATAGATGATTAGAGGTATGATCTGTGTCTTCTCCACCTTAGTTACAGTTCTTATAGACATAAGTTCTAGTAACTATTTCCTTACCACAAACCTTGTTCGGAGCTTGGAGATTCTGAAGGAGCCATTGGCTCAATCCTTATGGTTAGAGACTCATATGAGAGGAGATTCTATGATTGAAAACTGGTTCTAGCAGTGTAAGCTTACTCTTGGAGGTGAGAGATTTGGATGTGATCTCCTATTAGAGGCATCAAGGCCTTATGGAATCATCTTGGTTATGGACTGGTTATACATAGTTCATGCTAAGATCTACTATATTAGGTGATAATTGCAGTGTACCCATATAGATGGTACCAGATTTACCTTCACTGGTGACAAGGGAACACTTTCAACATAGGAAAAAATTTCTCAGAGAAGGGTACAATTGATCACTCACCAGTTTTCTAGCCTCACCCTCGGTGCAGTGGATGAGAAGAGTCCTCATTCTCTTGTAGTGGTGGATGAGTAAAAAGAAATCTTTCTTGAGGATGTTCTGGGATTACCCCATCATAGGGAGGTTTAATTCTACATTTATCTATACCACAAGAAGACACCGATATCAACACCAACATATCGAATGGCTCCCATGAACCTTTGTGAGTTGAGGGTAAAGCTGGAGTATCTGTAGAGGAAGGGATTCATGAGGCCCATTGTTTCACTGTGGGTATCCCCAATGTTGTTTTCCAAGAAGGAAGATGAGATATTGAGGTTGTTCATGGACTTCCAGCACCTAAATCAGGAAACCTTGAAGAAAAATTATCCACTTACAAGGATTGATGACCTCTTTAATCCCCTGAATGGAGAGAGATGGTTCTCAAAGATAGACCATAGATCAAGCTATCATCAGTTTCATGTATAGGATGAGGATGTACCAAAGACAACCTTTAGGTGTCAGTATGGCCACTATGAGTTCTTGGTGATGCATTTTGGCATGATAAATTCCCCAAAATTGTTAATGGGACTCATAAATAGTATCTTCCAGCCTTACCTTGACCGGTTTGTCATGGTCTTCATTGATGACATCATGGTGTACTCAACTTATGAGGAGGAGCATGCGACACACCTACAGATAGTACTGGATACACTCTAAGAGAAACATCTTTATGGTAATCTATCAAATTTTTAGTTTTGGATTCAGGAGGTCCATTTTCTAGGATACATCATTTCAGAGGTTGTAGTTGAAGTGGATCCCGCAATGATAGAGGTGGTTCTTTCTTGGGAGCCACCCATGAGCGTGATTGAGGTGCATAGTTTCTTGGATTTGGATGGATACTACTGGAGGATTGTTCCTAACTTTTCCAGGGTAGAATCAACCTTATCAGATTTGACATAGAAGGGATAGCCCTTCGCATGGATGAAGATATTCTAGTAGAGTTTACATGAGATGAGACAAAGACTGTTGAGCTCCCCCCATCTTGAGACTACCAGAGGAGGGAATTGGGTATGTAGTATTTTGTGATGCATCAGGGATCAGATTGGGTTGTGTACTGATGTAGGAGAATATAGTGATCACCTAAAATTCATGAAAATTGAGGCATCATGAGCATAATTACGTGACCTGTGACCTGAATCTAGAAGTAGTGGTCTTTGATTTGAATATATGGCAGCAATACTTGATGGGAGAGCGGTTTACCATCTACTCCGACCACAAAAGTCTTAGGTATATCTTCTCTTAGAAGGACCTGAACTTGATGTAGTGGTGGTGGATAGAGTTCCTCAAGGACTATGACTTTGAGATAGTCTATAATCTTGGTAAGGGAAATGTGGTGGTGGACGCGCTCAGGAGGAGATCTGGTTTGCAGTTGCTGAGTGAAGTGTCGAAGTAGTTATCCGTGACGCAGATATCCTTCATGGATGGTGATGGAGAAGCTTATCTTCAGTCGATGGATGTCACTCTCCCACTCTTACTTCGATTTAGGGAGGAAAAACTTGTGGATATTGATTGTGAGGCCTGATGTGCTCATTTATCCTTAGGACAAGATCTTGATGGATATTCGGTAGGTAGGGAGCATCTCATCCTTTTAAGAGGCCACACCATTGTACTAGTGGAATCACGTGAGGAGGTTATGAGGGAGTTCCACACATCTCCTTTGGTGGTACATCTAGGAGTGACAAAGATGTACTAGGATCTCCAATTTTAGTATTGGTGGTCGGAGATAAAGAAGGCATTGATAGAGTTCGTTTTGCGGAACCTCACTTGTCAACAAGTGAAGGAAGAGCATCAGGTTCTAGCAGGCTTTACTCAGCCACTCAAGGTACCAGATTGGAAGTGGGATAATATCTTTATGGACTTCATGACGAGTTTACCCCACACATATAGAGGGCATGATACCATCTGGGTAATTTTTGACCAACTCACCAAGTTGGCCCACTACCTACCCATCTCGGGGAAGGGTTCAATTGAGAGGTTGGGATGCCTCTACGTGCATAAGATAGTTTGACTCCATAGAGTCCCATCGACGATAGTCTCGGATTGAGACACACGATTTAAAACCCATTTGTGGAAGGTAATGCAGGAGGTATTTGAGACTCAGGTATGTTTGAGCACAAATTTACACCCGTAGACAGATGGTCAGACGGAGAGTACTATCAATGTTTATGAGGACATGCTTCTTGCTTGCATCTTGGACTTCAGTCACAGTTGGGAGGATCATCTACCTCTGGTGGAGTTCACATATAATAATATCTACCAATCCACGATTGATATGTCACTATTCGAGGAATTGTATGGGTGACCATGCAGATCACCGTTATGCTGGATAAACCCAAGGGAGTTCGCACTCATGGGTCCAGAGTTGGTATGGGCTACCACTAAGAAGTTGAAGGTTATCTAGGAATGGATGAGGACTACATAGAGCATGTATAAATCTTATGCGGATAGAAGATAGAGGCCCTTGGAGTTTGAGGAGGGAGACCATGTGATTCTTTAGGTCTCACCTCAATGGGGATTATGAAGATTTGGACGGGGCAGAAAGTTATCTATGATATTCATCGACCCTTTTTTGGATCAGAACAGAGTTGGTGAGGTGGTGTACCACCTATCTCTTCCCCCATAGATACACCAGGTACATCATGTCTTTTATGTATTGTAGCTGAGGAGGTACGTACATGATCCATCACACGTCATCGACTGGGGTGAGTTGGACATTGAAGATGGGGTGACATTTGTGGAGTTCCCGATAGAGATTGATGATTGATAGGAGTGGGTCCTTTGTGGATGGTCTATTCCTATGGTTGTGTTCTTTGGAAACATGGAATTATCAAGGAGAGCACTTGTGAGTAGGAGGCTCAGATCCATGCTCAATACCCCCATTTGTTTGTTTATCCCTTATTTTGGCTTACAAGGATGTAGAGCCTTAAGGTGGGGAGAATTTAATGTCCTATAAATTACATGTAATTTTTTTTTAAAATTATATGGGATTATTTTGATACTAGGAGCTCATAAATAACATTATTTTGAGGCTCGGTGAGCTTAAAATAAGTATTTGATCTTTTTTTAATTTTTATTTAAAATAGAGCACATATGTGGTTTTAGAAACTTCTAAATGGGTTACCATATTTAAAATATGAGGGCACCATTGTTTCCGAAACTATGACTTTACCTAAGGAAATACTTAACCTCAACCTGTACAGGTCGAGGGGAAAAGTTATTTTTCAGACTTTTTAAGAAAATAATAATAAAAATTTCTTAAGGAAAAATAAATTAAACATTTAGATTATTTTATTAGAATTTAAATTTTCATTATAACGTAATGACATTGCAACCCGATCATAACAGAAATTATGTTTCATAAATTAAACAATGTAATGATGCTACGACTCAGCGTAATAGAAACGCTGAAATGTGGTTTCTCTATTTATTGGGTTAACCGAATACGGGATCGTTGACACAATCCAGTATTGCTGTGAACCCATGGATATTTGAATTTTGAGAGTGGTGATCAATGAACCACCAACAACGAAGGATCAAGGAATGATAAACAACAGTGATGCGATATTCTCCAATGAACGATCCAACCTTGAGGTAGGGGTTTTATTCTAAGTGAATTTCCATTTTCCGCATTCATGGATTTGAGTGATGAATGTGGGTAAAACCACGAATAGGTGAACCAAAGATCAATAACTTATGATGGAGGGTTTATAATCTTGTGGTTTGAATCAGAAATATCCATGTCATATTCTTAAATCTTCTCCAAACTTGTTTTTTTAAATTCTAACATAGAGGGATCAAGCCGACACAAACAAGGCCCAGATCCCTTTGTTGGGGGTGTTCTTTTGTTCTTCAAGAACAGACCTAAAAATTTATGGAGAGACAAATTTAAGTACATAGAAGTGATAGAGACAACCCTAGGATCCCAAAGGAACTCACAGATTAGAAAACAGATAGCCAAAGTGGGTTTGGTGGCCCGCGGAAGGAACTACTGGTGCACTGGTACGCAATGAAAGACGTGTTCGGGAGGCAGCGCACGCTGTAGGTGCACCGAGGTGGCATATGAAGCTTGTGGAAATGGTTTTGGGTAGTGTATTAGGGCCACCGAAAATGGACTTCAATGGTATGAGCATACTTGGTGAGTCATGTCGCATCACACGGATGGAGGGCTGAGGTCTAGCTGGACTACGACAGTGGACCCCATAACGACCCGCGAAGTGGAGGGAGATGTGGCGGGCACCACATCTCAGGAATATTTAGCTGAACCACCCCAAGAGGCCCATCCATTTGGACCCAGGTAGCCAAGTGGGATGGACCTGTGACCAAGTGGGTTGGGTCGGACATAGATTGGCTCGGACCGGACCCATACCCAACCGACCCCTTTTCAGTAAATAGGGGCATAACTTCCAAACTGTACATCCGATGGACAAGCCAATTGAGGAATTGGTACCCTCAATATGAGGCTGTAATTTTGACATAATTCAATTGAGTTTTTATGGAAGTTGGGATATGACCTATGTCTTGAGGATTAGATTCTTCCAGAATCAAGCGTGCTGCGAGCGGGAATCCTATGGCTGGCTGTGACGAGAAGGAAGTGACGAGTGGACCTTAATATACCAACATACCTAAGTGATGATAAAACCTCATTGGACTAGTATAAAAGTAGAACTTAGTGTCCCAATAGACCTAAGTAACAATCGTACCTCAGTGGCCAATCAGACCTCAGTGACGAGCAGATCTCATTGGCCTAGTAGACGAGCAGACCTTAGTAGCCTGACAAACGAGAGGACCTTAGTGGCCCATCATACCTCAGTGACGAGAGGACCTCAGTGGCCCAAAAGACCATAGTGATGAGTGGAACTCAGTATCCCAGTAGACCATAGTGAATCATTGGGGATTACTCCCTCAATAATACAAGATTTTCAGTGTCATGACTAATAGTCTTTCTTTTTATACTTTAGGTTATACCTATGTAAACTATCCACTACTTCATGTGTACTTTTATTTTTGGTATTTTCTTTGTGGTTTGGGGTTCCTAATGAGTATTGTTTTACTCACCCCTACATAGGCTCTACCTGTACATATCATGTCATGTGTAGACGAATAATGTTTTGAAAGAGATCTTGGCGGTCCAAGACCAAGTAGTGCCTGGTGAGGACTGATAGGCAAGGCGTACCCCAACAGCTTTAGTTAGATACTCTTCACCAACTCTTTAGGTAGGGTTTTCTGCAGATGAGTTTCTAGATAATTTTTTACCCCTTGTTTACAACTTGTCTTTTGTTGGGTTTGTATTCTGGCCCCCTTTACTTATAGCTTTGTATTTTTTACTCTCAGTGGTTATCTTAGTATCATACATGTTTTACCTTTTTAGAATTGTGGGATGGGGTTGTGAGTGTGTGTGTGTATAGGTACTCAGAAAATGTCTCCCACTTATAGGATAATGCCTTCGGTGCTAGTTTCTAGCCCCTATACTTTGGGAGGCGGTCTTGGGGTAGTCGTGACATGGGCCCCATGGGATGGGTTGTGACACTAATATAAAATCTATAGGATTAAATTATCTAATAAATATATTAAATTATATAAAAATAGTAAAAATAAAGAGAAGAGTTAAGAATATGATAGAAATTATCAAGTGAAGCATAGAACATTTGTAAGTGAAGTGGTGAATGTTGTGGTATGAGATTATAGAGTATATATAGGGTATAAAATGCAATGTGGCTATTAGGATCTGATCATTACCTAACCATTGTTCAACATTACCATTTTTCAATATGATATTTGGGCATTATAGTCATTGGTAATAATGTTCCCTATATAATTAGTGTTTATAGAGGGTAATAATAAGAGATAAATGATGAGAAAGGAAGAAAAGATTACATCAACCAATATGATCATGATTTTTGAATCCATTTCATTAGAAAATGGGAGGAAGGTAGAGTAACTAGGGTTCTCCTTTTACCAATCTCATGAAAATATTCAATATGTAAGGCTATGAAAAAATTTAGCCTATGAGAATTTCTAGTTTGTGGAGATAACTAGAAGATCAATTTTAGCTGATCTAACCCATGAAAGTAACACCATCACACACATTACCCATAAAAAATATGCATGTGTAATAAGGGGTTATATATCCTGTCCTTAATATTACAAAGATTTAATTTAATTTTTAGAAATGATACAACAGTTTCTTAAATCCACTTTTCATTATTATTGTATTTAACAAAATATACCTAAATATTAGATGAATATGATAAATAGATTATAATATAAAAATAAAACATAATAATATTTTTGGAAAATATATAATTTTAATTTCAAATTTAAGTAAAATTTATATTAATTAATTATTATCATAAAAAAATATTTACAAATGATTACATAATTTTATAATTACTGAGGTAATTTTTACATGGGTTAGAAATTGGATTACGTCAGAGAAATAATTATTTTTTAATAAATAAGGATTTTTATAAAAAATTGAAAATTATCATATTTATAAAACTATTTTGATAAAATAAACATTATATTTGAAATCAAAATGTTGAAATTATGTTAGGGAGATTTTTTTAGAATTATCTAAAACAAATTATTTTTAGTGAATAATAAAAAATAGAATTTTGTTTTTTAGTATATTTCATGAATTCATAATTATATAATAATGATATAATAATTAAAATAAGTGAAAATATGATAAAAAATGTTATTTTACAAATATAATGTGTTTTAATGAAATAAAATCATTTTCCAAACCAATAAATATCTTCCCAAAGTCTAAGTCGGTTGTTAAATTTTTTTAAAAATATTTTATAAAAATATTAATTTCTAAAGAAAAAAGTAATATTAAAACTTTTATTTCAGTAAATTAACGAATAAAAGAAAAAAACACGTGTTAAATGTCCAAAATGATTTGTTTAAACCATTGGTAAGATAATGATTTTCCATTTTCTGCAAACTAGAATTCAAAGGCCTATATTTAGAAAATAATAAACTATTATCCTCATTTTGTTATAAAACCAACCTCAACACCACATTTCATTCACTCCTAATCCATTTAGTATGGGCTTCCACTCATTTTTTTTATCTCTAGAGCCTTTCCTAAGACTTTTTATGTTTTCAAGTTACTCTCCCCAATCTTTAAGAAGCCATATCACAAGGAAAGGGATTCTCTTCTCCCTTTTTATCCAAGTACCTCCTTTGTAGTTACTCTTATAATTTCAATGTTATTATGTTCTCATGAAATTATGATCATTACAATACTTTCCAAATGTTTTTCTATCATTGATAGACTTCCATTCCCTATCATTAAGCTTGTTTTATAAACCACTTTATATGCCCGTTATGTTGTTAAAATCATTCTATGATTTTCCATGCCTCCTTTTTGATTTCATGAATACCCAAACCTATTTTCATTCAAGAGAATTAATATATATGTAATTATACTTTATTTATTGGGTATTTCCATCTATAAAACCCATATTCCCTTCTCATGGGTCAAAAAATGATTAAAAGTTCAAGTCATTGAACACTTATATAATTAATTAATTTATATGAAATCCATTCGTTATTATACATAAGTTATTGATTAAATTATTTATTATGATCTATGTGGAACACATAAATTATGAAATATGATAGGAACACCCTAATAGTGATCCAATTTATTGGTTAAAGAATTAATATCAAGTGGTGAGGTGTTTTATGATATGTTGGAGAATAACCTTGGTAATATGTTTTATGAGATATTGGTGTTCAACCATGTTGATATGCTTATGATAGTATTATTTTTATGTTATAGAAACATTTATATGTTATAAATCACTTATAAATTATTATTATCTCTTGTTATGATTCATGTTTTATCCATGATAGTCACTCATGTTCTATTTCCTTTGTTTAGACCTTTCTTGGATTTATGCTCACCCTTATCTATTGATGTATGTCCCCAAGAAATCACATGCAGTGAGGTAAAATAGGATGGAATAATAAATAATTATTTTAGGATAATTAAATAATGTTTATGTTTATGGTTTCATTATGTACTTAATGTATTATGCACCAAGTTTCAAAGACACTAAACCTTTGAAGTCCATTCGAAGTTATTAATGTAATATTTTGTTAAAAATCATGTATTAAAAAGTCAGGTCACCATAATTGGTATCAAAGGAAATTTTTAGCTATTTATGTAAATATAGATAATAAAAAATTAATAAAACCCTAATGTAGGAACCTTACTATAATAAAATATCTTGAAATTTTGCTAAAGTATAAATGGTGTGTTTTCTTAGCAATGAAATACTTGTCCGGATACTAAAAGTGGATGTAGATATTGTACAAGTATACCAATGGGTAATAACAGTGAAAGATATCATTATGTATTAACTCAACCTACACCTAGTGAAAGACTAAGTGAACTTATTTCAAACCTAGTTCGACACACCCGAGGGATATACTTTGGTCAATCACCTACTTTTTACAAACCATTATAATGGATATATAGATAATGTAATTTTTTTACCATTGAAGTATAAAATCCTAGAATCATTTTATTAGAAAATTTTTGGATTAAAATTCACTTAAATTTATTATTATAATATTTAAAATAGTAACAGATTTATCACATAGGACTTATTATTCTAGAAAAATGGCTGGAAATAGAATGACTTGTGATAATAAAAGATATGATGGAAAAATAAACAGTGGTATTCCTAATATAATGGAATATAGTGTTGAAAACATTATGATGATGATGAATCAGTTAACTCTATTAATTAATAACAACCTAAACCATGTTGATCACCTGACATTTCCAAGGAAGGAACAACTAGTAATTGAATACTTTATACATTAATTACAACATATTTTTAGTGGATCCTCTGATCCAGTGATCATAAATAAATGGATCGAAACTATAGAAAAAATATTTTTTATTATCTATTATTATAATAAATATAATTTCAAAATTTATAGTGTATCTATTATTGGGAGTAGCTAATTAGTGGTGAACACTGATTAAGAAAATAAATTCAAAGGATTAGGTTAAATTCTTCAAGTGGTAAGACTTTAAAATTTTCATTTTCAGTAAGTATTTTCCTCACACCCTTTGAACCAATATAGAGAGAAAATTACGTGATTTAAAGAAAAAAAGAATGAATCTATGCGAAGTTTTAAGATGAAATTTACAATGCTTGAGTGATATAATTCATGCTTTTTCGTTTATTCTAATAAGAATATTGAAAAATTCATTAGCATGCTAGAGCACATTTATGGAAATCTCTGATCCGAGACTTTGGGAGTTATGAGAAAACAATATGGTGTTATCTCAAGGTGGAGATAATTTTATGAGATATATAGTGGTCTCATGTAATGAATGATATGAATTTCAGCATGGTTCCATATTTTGAAATGAAATTTTACCATGAAAGAGAAGGAAAGAATCAAAAACTACCCTTGTGCAATAAGTTTGTGAAGAAGAATTTGGGGAATTTTATGTAAGGAAGTAGAAAGTGTTACATGTGTAGAAGAGGTAGACATATAGGTTGAAACAATAATGGAGATGTAAATCCACAACGTTTGAATACTAGTGGAAAATAGAAAATGGTAAAATTATAAACTTCAGTACAATGCTTGAAATGTGGTGATATTGTATATTTCTTTAATAAATATACAAATCAAAATATAATGGAGGGAAAATTCCATCAACCCTAGTAGATTCTAAGGGAGTGAGGTCATAATTTTTAAATCATGAAATATGAATTTGAGGCTCTGAACGATGTTGTGGTAGGTAAACTCATCATACACTCAAATATAAAAATTATATTGTATGATTTTAGTTCTATTTATTCTTTTGTATCATTGAAGTTTTAAAATAGCATCAAGTTCAACCCTAAACTTATAGTGGTAGAGTTTTAAGTTAAAATGTATATAGGAACTATTCAAGAATAAAAGATATATAGGGATTCTCCTATTAACTTTGGTGAGTTCAATATCTCTGCAAGCTTGGTTGTTATTCCAATCTTGTAATTTGACATAATAATTGGGATGGATTGTTTTTCAAATTATAATTCCATGATTAACTATATAATTAAGTAAATTTAAATTTTATTGAAGGGATAACTAATAAATATCATTAAAGGGTAGATATATGAGATCGAATCTTGTCAAGAACCATCACCTAATTCATTTTTTATAGAAATTATTGGTGAAAAGTGGGAATAAAGTGAAAGTATGAAGAGATGATATAAACCAATTTTTTAAGAATACATTGATGTATTTCCTAAATAGTTACTTAGACATCTCCTATAAATACAGGTAGAGTTCTATGTTGAACTCATACCTGGATCCAAGAAAATATCAAAGACCCCATATTGAATGAAATATGTAGAGTTAGGGGAATTTAAGTATAAAAAACAAGAACTTTTTAAGAAGGGATTTATTCAACAAAGTGCATCTCTTTGAGGAGAACCTATGATCTTTTTAATAAATAATAACTTATTAATAGGGTTATGTATTTTTAAATAGATCATAATTGGATTATAGTAAATAATAAATACCCTCTCTATAAGGATCAATGAATTATTTGATTAACTTCATGGGACATAATTATTCTCCTTGATTGACCTCGATTGGGGTATCATTAGCTAACTACATTCCAAAAAGATAAGGACATTATGAGTTTTTTATTATTTCATTTGGCTTAACTAATGATGCTGCCAGATTCATGGATTGATTAATTGAGTCTTTAGGTACAACCTTGATAAATTTGTGGTGGTGTTTATTGAAAATATTCTGATATTTTCCAAAAGTCATGTGTTTTATGATGATTATATAATAGTCATAATAAAAACACCAAGTAAAGAAAATAATTTTAGTAAATTAAAAAAATATGAGTTATGGTTATAGTAAGTCACATTATTGGGACACATTGTGACCGATGATGGAATATCAGTTGATCCTACAAACACAAATGTCATAGTAGAGTGGACTGTACCTATAATAATAACTGAGATTTATAGTTTTCTTATTATAATAAGATACTATAGATGGTTTTTGAAATTTTATAACAACTTTATAATCAACTAACCATGTTAACTCATTTGGGAATTAAGTTAAACTTGAGAAACAAGTGTGAATATTGATTCCAGTGTTGAAGAATAGGTTGGATTACTCACCTATGAAAACTTTACGCTCTAGTAGGGATGGATTTTTCATTTATAGTGATGAAACCCTAAAGGGATAAGTATGTGTATTCATGAAAAAGGATAAAGTGATTACATATGAATCTTGATAGTCAAAGCCTCAAGAATGGAATTATCCTAACCATTATTTGGAGTGAGCTTCTATTGTCATTGCATTAATGATATGGAGACACTATCTTTATTGGGGAAGTGTGACATATACACTGATTACCAGAGTATGATGTATATATTAACAAAAAATAAATAAAATATGTGAAAAATTTTATGGTTGGAACTTCTTCGGGACTATGATTGTTCTATCCATTATTTCCCTATAAAAATAAATAATTTAGATACTATATTTGTTAGAAAGACCCCAATTTTATTTCAATGAGAAGGATATAAGAAAATCCATTGATCAATTATTTGGTAATTATAGACATTATATTCATAAGGGAAGGTACATAATCAATCCTATCTGAAATTATTTCCCAACCATTATTAATAGGCACAAAGATATGATCTTATGTTACAAAATAAGATAGAAGTTATTAAAGATGGGAATTTTTTTGTATTTAATTGTTAATACTAAGTGAGTATTGAGGTTTGGTATAAGGATATACATATCCCAGCTATTACAAAGTTAAAAAAAGAGCTGATGGATGAAACAAACAATTTTACGATCTCTATACATCTTGGAAGAAAAAAATACAGGGATATACAAGATAATTAAGGATGGGATAACATGAAAAGGAAAATTTTTTATTATACTAAATGATGTTTGTAAAGTTAGTAAGTGGAGGGGGAGTGAAAATTACCCAATGGAGTGCTGTAACCACTACCCATAACTGTATAGAAGTCACAAAAAATCATTATGGACATTGATACTAGCCTCCCTAAGATATCTAAGGGATATAATTCCATATCTCTAATCATTGATAGATTAATACACTACATGTTTAATCATTATTAAATATGATCTATCCATTTATATCCTTTCTTGTTTGTACATTTAAGAAGTGGTGAGTCATAATGAGGTACCACTATTAATTATTTTTTGCCGAGATCCAATATTTACTTCTTAATTCTAAATGATCCTTAAAAAACATATGGATATTGAAGTAAAACATATAACAACCTATCATTATGAAACTGATGGGTAGTCTAAGAGGACTATTTATATATCAAAATACATGTTATGGGATAGCTCAATTGATTTCAAATAGAGTTGACATAAATATATCCCACTTGTTTAATTCTCCTATTAATTTTTTTACTTTATTATTCTAATTACTTCTTAAGAAAAACTCTATGGTAATAGGTTTATAGCTCTAATATATTGGGATGAATTTGGAGAAGGAAAACTATTGGAATAATACATTTTGAAAGTCACTATAGAGAAGATACATGAGATCTAGAAGGATATCAAGGCTAATCAGATTCAAAAAAAAGTCTTATGATAATAATAGAAGGAATTGATTAGAATATGATATTATGGATCATGTATTCCTAAAAATATAACCATTTAAAGGATTCACGAGTTTTTAAATAAGGGGTAAATTAAGTCCAAGTTAAATTAGACCATTGGAGAATCTAGAGCATGTTAGAATAGTTTCTTACTAGTTATAACTACCTTTAAATATTTCCAATTTATACAATATTGTCCATATTTTCTTACTAATAATTTAAATTTTAGTCCCAAAACATATAGTAGATAGAAATGGAATGGAATTGGAACCTAAAACATCACATGTAGAAGAACTGGTCAAGATTCTTGATGAAAGAGAACATGCATTGAGGATCAAGAAAACCCCAATATTGAAAGTATTATTGTGAAATAAAAATTTCAAATAAGAAACCTATGATCTTGAAGAAGTGATGAAATAGAAATATACCCAATTTTTATTATGGGAAAACCCAAATTTCAAGGGTGTAATTTCTTAAGGGTGAGAATGTAACAACCTAAAAATTTCCTTTTTTATTAATAAAAGAACTCATGTTTCACAATTATAATTTTATTATGTTTTATAATAGAATAATATATAATGAAATTTATATTTCATTATATATCATGCATTAATATTTACTGTAACTAATAAAAAAATACATGGAGGTAAATGAACATGAACATTTCACACACTAACGTATACTTCATAGGATTGAATTCTCCAATAAATATTTCTCTTACTATTAAAAAAGTAAAATGAAATATAAGAGTTATTAATATGATATAAATTATTAAGGGCTGTGTAAAATGTTTGTAAGATAATTAATAAATGTTGAGTTATGAGAGTGGTGGCCTGTATATATGGTATACATGGAAGCGTGACTATTAGGTTCTGACCATTACCTGACCATTGGTCAATATGACCATTGATCAATTTGTCTCTTGGGAATTATGACCATTGGTAATAATGTTTCCATTATAATTGTTGTATGCAAAGGGTAATGATAAGAATTAATTTTTGAAAAGAGGATAATCGATTGAATCAACCACTTTGATCATACCTTTTGAATCCCATTTATCAGAACTTATGAGGGTGGTAACATCATGAGGGTTTTATCATGGATAAACCCAAGCACAAATCCAACAAGTAAGGATCAAGTATAACTGACTATGGAATAAGTTGATGTTAGAGGATATCACTACTATATTAATAATAACATAACCACCCCATGAAAGTAAAACCATTTCAAAACTTACCCTTATGGAGTATGGTGGTGAAATAAGGGGTCATGTATCTTGATTTTAATATTTTATTAGCACAATTTTATTTCTATAAATGATTTCCCACTTAATCTCTTTATCATTATTATTTTATTTAAAAAAATATAAAAAATATAATATGAATTTTATAAATAGATTTTTGGATATAAGGAAAACACAATTATATTTTTGGAAAATGTAAAATTTAAATTATAATTTTAAATAAATGATATATTCAAGAAATAGTCTTATAAAAGACTATTAAAAAATTGTAATATAATTTTATAATGTCAAAGGTAATTTTTGTAAGGGCTGGAAAGTAGATTATCTTATAAAAACCATTATTTTTGAATAAATAGTGGTTTTTATTTAAATTTTATAATTATCATATTTAATTTTTTTTTCAATAAAATAAAAAATATATTTGAAATAAACATGTTGAAATTAAGTTAAGGTGAAATTTATGATAATTTTCTATAATATTTTAGTGAATAGTTAAAATAAACTTTTTTATTTTTGGTATATTTAATGGAATCCTAAATATGTAATAATGATGTAATAATTTAAATAAGTGAATCCACAAAAAAATTTATTTTATAAAAATAATTTAATTTAGTAAATTGAAATTATTTTCTAAACTAATAAATAACTTTCAAATGTCTAAAATGGAAATTAGGCTTTTTAAAACAATAGTTTTTGGAAATATTACATTATCATTCCAAAAGTAATATTAAAATTTTTATTTCAGTTATCTCATAGGAAAAATCCAAAACCCATGCCTTAAATTTTTAAATACATGAACATAAACCATGGGTAAGCAAATGGTTTTATGTTTTCCACAACCTAGAGTTCCATTACCTATATTTATAAATTGATCCATAGTTCTCCTTATTTTTCTCTAAATTTACACCTCTCCACCCTATTTAATTCACTCCAATTCCATTGAGCATGATTTTACCATCATTTTCCCTCTTAATATAATTTCTAAAGAGTTTCTATAGTTACATGGAACTCCCGTCAAGCTTTATAAATCTATCTCACAAGGTATGGGATTCTCACACACTCTCTTTTTACCAAAATACTTTATTTGTAGTTAGCCTTCTAATTCATTATTATTATGCTCACTTACACATATGATAATTCCATTATATCCAAATGGTGTTTTATCAAATAGAGACTCCCATTATCTATTAAGACCATTCTATAAACCACTTTGTATACCTGTTATGCTATTGAAATCAATATTTTATTTTTCATGCCTCCATTTTTACATTGTGAATATCCAACCATATTTTGATAAGGTTAACCATATAGATGTAATTACACTTAATTTATTGGGTACTACCATATATATAACCCAAATTCACTTTCCATGGGTTAAAAATTATGAAAAGTTCATTTTTTTAAAAACATATGTACTCAATGATTTTTTATAAAACCATTTATTTATTTTCCATGGATTATTGATAAAATAATTTATTATGATCTATATTACACAAATTAATTAATACATATGGAAGGTGCATACTGATAGTGCTCTAATGTATTGGGTGAAGAAATAATATCATGATATGACATGTTTTTTCATACCTTAGTGAATAACCTTAGTGATATAATTATGAATTTATCATTTTTATATTGAATCCATATTTTGTTGTTATGTATCATATAATTATGATCATTATCTCATTTTATACCACTTTTATTATCCATGATAATCATTCACATTCTATTTAATTTTTTTATACCTTATTTTTATTATCACCTTTTTCTATTGATGTATGTGCTAAAGAAATCACTTATAATGTGGTGAACTAGCATTGAAAAATAAATAATTATATAAATTGGATTAAATAAAGTTTATGTTTATGTTTTCCTTATATAAATTATGTATTATGTACCTAGTTTCCAAGATACCAATCCTCAAAAGTTCATTTTAGGTTATTAATGTAATATTTTGTAAAGAAAATATTTTAAAAATCATGTATTAAAAGTATGTGTCTCCATATGTTCGACTTGTAAAATAACTTTTTGATTACATGAAATATATTTATGATCCATGTATATACTACCCAACTAGAATGATAAAATATCTTCATAAATTAATTATTAAATGTTATAAGGATACACATTTACTTCTTGAAATAATGAGTGAAGATCGATGCCATATTCCACTAATTAGTGATATTATAACCATAAATGGTTTCCTATATTTATTAACAATCTATAATAGAAAATTATGACTTTTTTACTTTCACTTATAATATACAATTACAATGAAATGAACTACACAAATTATCAAACCATATATCTCTATATTTAACTTAACTAACATGAACATGAACTTTTATAGTTCATTAATATCCTTAATATATTTATCTTGAGCCTTCCTAACCAAGGTGTAACATATAACATTTAAATCTCTAGGGTATACAAATATTGAAAAATCAAATTATTTAGGATACTTTACCAGCCTTCACTGACTGATACCGATATTACACTATGGGATTATATGATTCAACCTATTATGATCAATATATACTATAGGGGGGATATATCTCTATCCTCCATTGTCTAAGGTTTATCTATTTGGTGATGATTTCTCCTCACCATGCCAACCTTTCCATCCCAACCCTTCAAATTTTCTATTATATCCTAGTTTGTGATTTCTTTTTTATGTTTTTTATCTATACTCATTGTGGTTAGTTCTCACTTCATATCCCGATGTTCCTTCTTCCTCTTCCTCTGTTTATATTATGATAATATGTTACCTCATAGTTATTATCAAAGACATTTACTCTATATTCCCATCCTTCTTCCAATATCTCCTTTATGAAATGCCCTTTTATTTAATTTCCGACACTTTGGATTTATTTAGTACCTATACATGATGAATCATTTCCTCCTACCTATATTATGTGATGAATATATATCACTATCAAGGGATATTATTATCAAACTCTATACTAATACCTTGGTTTGAAACTTAATTAAAGGGAATACAAAATGTATTTTTGATGTTAAGATATATACGATGATGGGTGGTGGATTGAATAGGTTATTTGGATGGGACATATGAGTGTTCATTGGAAACCCTATTTTGGTATATTTATGTGATGCCAGTATTTTTCAATATAATTTTTGTTAATAGGCATAGTTTGAAATGATTCAAATTATTCTTTTATATAACTTACCATTCTATTCTAGATATTGATCATTTATGGTAAATTCTTGATTTAATGAAGTCCTCTATCCATTATGACATTAAGTGGAATATATTTATTTTATATAGCATTATATACTTTGTCTTTGGGTGAAGGATTGTTTATGTTTTCATTTCTTTATTGTACAGGCTAAAACCAAGATGGGGTTGGTGTCTGAGACCTATAGAGAATATTTTTTAGGGTTTCTATTGAATGAAAACTCATTATAGTTGGTATACCTGTGTGGTTTAGTGGAGGTGTTTCATTCATAGTGTCAAATGTGAAATATAGTGGTATCCATTTTATGTTTTTAGGGTTTTTATAGAAGTGATTATCAATGTATAATTAAAAAGAGATATATGGTGAGCCCATGTTTTTATATGTTTTAAAATGGTACATCTTCCTTATTTTCTTACTAACCCCATTCCTTGATTGGTCTTCAGATGGTTTCTTTAAAAGTCCATGGATCATTAGATATATCATTTAATTAATTCAGATTTTTATTTTTTATATACACCTAGTTTAACTACCAATGATGTTTTTCTTCTCTACTCTAAGAGGTGATGCAAGTACTATAGAAGCATCCTATGGATTTTATGATAATTTTATGTTTCATGAGGTTGGGATGTGTAGGAATTTTTCTACTAGATTAAGATTTTAATTCAATTAGTCTTAGTATCATATTATTAGTTTTAGGAATTTGTTGTTGTATTATAGTAACAACCCCAAAACATGCAATCATGGATCCAGTGCTAAAAAAATAAGCTTCACATTACTGTATTTGATAACGATAAATGTGGAACATTTTTTTCATCCAAAACATAAAACATCAAAAGGAAATATTGGATCACTTAAATTATAATGACCTTTCAGGTTTATAGTTTTATAGAATTAGGTTAAACTCTTAAATAATAACTTGTAAACATAAAAAAATATTTCATAAAGATCTACATTATCTCACACTATGATTTTCACATATAGTAACCTTCTTAGGAATAAAATTATTAAAAAATTTCTTCTCAATCTGGGGAAAATGAAACATAATAATTCTTAAATCAAATTCTTATTAAGAGAAAAGATAAGCATTAATAATTGAATGTCATCAGTGAGAATAAGGTGTGTATAAGGGTATGATGACATAATCAAAGTTCATGAGCATACCATAAGGGAATTCATACCTATAAATACCTGTATAATAAATCATGAAACATGTAATAAATATTTAACAAAGGAAGGATTCATTGGAATCAATAATAATGATTCTTGTGATTTCAATCTTGATCAAAGGAATCATTAAAAACACATAAGAAGCATAAATAAAATGTGTTGGTGTCTTGGATCATCATCTTCATAATCCATTTTAAACATATGTAAAAAATAACTATCACCTAGTTAAATCCATATGATAAACCCTCCAATAACTTCCTCCTTATTACCTTTAATGACATGGAACATTACCCAATTCACTAGAGGGATATAATGGGAATCACCCTTCATATAACCAATATCATTATCACCCATTAATCATGATATATAATGGGGCCAAAACATTTTTATAAGATATATTAGGCTCACTCATTCATCATAAATGACGTCCAAGTACCTTTCAAAAATAATACATCTATAATATTTCACTTTTTGAATTGATAATAATCACGATTACTTTATTTCTTGATTAACCTATGGAAAAGAAACATGTTCCATGTCAATATCATAATCCATATAGATAAAGAATAAGTATAATGACATTAAAAAATATCTCTAGTGGAGTGTAAATAAAATACAAGGGTTTATGATGTCGATGAATGTAAATACCATTAAAATATATTTAAAAAAATTTAGGAGGAAAATATCCTTTCCACTTTGAAATTAAAATTTAAAAAGTAAAAATTTAAAAAATATTGTGAAAAAATATTTCATTGAAAATAAACTTGGAAACTTATAAACTAAGATTCAAAAAAAGTTCATGATGGTGGGAGAATCTATTCATATTGTAAATTTTGAAAATAAACATTATTTTCAAACATTTTGTAATGGGAGTAAAAAGTGACCCATTTAGAAAAAATTGAGAAATTTCCTTTTTAAAACCTTCTAAAATAAGGTAAAAGATAATTTAAAATGGATTTAGGAACTAATTTATGTTTAGAGAAGAACATATTTTGAACAAATTTTAGAAAACATTGATATATAAGAGAATAATTCCCAATCTAAAGGGAGATAAAAGATCAATATTATATACAATTTTTTTGATGTTTATTTAATAAATAATAGAGGAAATGTAAATTAGACATGTAAAAAAAATTCATAAACCTAAGATAAGAAAGGATATTTGGTTCAATAAAATAATATTATATGATTTTCTCTAAAAGAACCTTCAACATAAAAAATCTTAAAAATAAAAGAGATTATAACATAAAGTATTTACCACATTGGTAATAATCAGTATCAAAAGTAATAGAATGAAATAATATTATTAGGGTCTTTAAATACCATTAATTTCATTAATTATTATGAAGAAATTCATTCATGAATAATTATGTACACCATATAAGGAAATCATGGTGTACGACATGAATAATGTCTTAGGAAAATAAGATTGAGAAAAATAAAACCCTTGAATCTTTTATAACATTTTAATCAATATAAAATGAAAAAGAGAACTTAGGAAATTATAATATAATTATAAGAGATTCATTAATTATATAATATCTAAATAAGAATCATATACACAATGTAAATGAAATCATGTGCATATTACAAGACATGTCTCAAATAAAATAAAATTTGAGATGAATAACCTTTATAAAGATCATATCATTGCATTAAAAATTAATAAATGGAGATATAATGTGTAAAAAATTTAATTCAACATAATACAAGTGTAAATAAAAGATAAATAAAAAATGTCATTTCAGAGATAATCTTGGCATAATATAATAAAGGAAGAAGTGATATAACCTAATAAAATGAAATTGAGTTAAGAATCCCTTTACTACTAGAAAAAATTTAAATGAAATATAATTGGATGAAATAATCCAAATTTCAAGTTAAAATGATATGAATTTAGAATAATTCATGATATTTCATGTAAAAGTGTTAGTATATACACCATATAATAATAAAATATACCTCAATGAAAGGAAATTGAGATGAAATACCTTACCTCAAGTCCAAAATTTCAATGTATGTCATTTAACTCCTTTATAATAAAAACATATAAATTATTTTATTTTTTAGGAAAATATAATAGGTTTAATTCATTATCATAAGACCATTTATTTCATTCATTTCAATCATATTTAATTACTTAATCATTTAATTCCACGCCAAGTACTTTGAGAATGTTTGATCTGTAATTTCAAAACAGCTTAGGTGTGTTGACTATGGTCAAAGGTTTCATTGTTCCATCATCTTAATAATAATAATAATAATGAAATAATTATCATTTTAATACATCAATTATATTTATAAGAACAATCAAGAAAGATGGTTATGAAAAATTAACTACGTTACAATCGTGGAGACGGTAGGTCGTACATATGCATGAATAACATTATAATTTTTCAATGATCATTATAAAAAAAAGATAATTATTATTTTATCTTTGAATAATTATAATAATATCATAAATACCATATTATTTCTTTAAATTCACTTATATATATATCATCCATGTGACGTGATGATGAAAAATGAATCACATTGCTTCGTGGAGGTGGTAATCCAAATGCATGCATGAATGATGTTATCATTTTTTATCATATGAAAAGTTAAGAAAATAGAAGATTATTAATTATATAGAAATATAAATATGTCATTAACAATATATATAAATATATACATGTATACATGTTAAATCCATCATTATAACTAGTCATGAGAGGTGCTCATGGGAAACAAATTACATCATTCCACGAGGCGGTAGTTCACCATACACACGAACAATGAATTCCTTTCCAATATGATAAAAGTAGGAGATGGATATAGGTAATTACACAAAAATAATAAAATAATATTTTATGTAACATAAAAATGTTATTATCTTATCTTGTTTGGAGAAGATTTGAAGGATATGGAAGAATAAATAATATGTAAACACTCGGTTAAGAACAATACCTCTTCTTCAGAAAACCTCTTAAGGTTTACACCAAAATATATCCTAGGATGGTTTTATGATAAAACAAATACCTTTAGTATGTTTAGAGGTTTGTGTTAAATGGATTTGGTTAGGTATTGTATGGAAAAAATGGTTATTTATGTGTGATGAAATAAGAAGAATATGTTCCCTTTTATTAGAGAGGGGAGGGGAAATCTAAAAATTTGGCCCTTAAATGGTCAATGGTTGATATTTTAAACATTATCCAAATCACTTGTATTATTATAGGATTTTTTTAAAATTTAAAATCATTTAATAAAGTATTATTTATTATATAATATTATTAATGTCAATTTAAAAACTATTCATTTACATTGACTCTAATAGCATCAAGGTAATAAAGGATTTAAAATATACTTAATTAACATATCCCTAACATGTATTAATTATATAAAACTTTTTTGTAATACAATAAATCATTAAAATTATATTAATTTTAATATCATGAAATTTATTAGTTTTATTTTTCTATTAATTGAATAATTATCGCGTTAGCGTTATTTAAGATTTTAAGAAAAAATTATTCACTAAAAATTAGAAACAAATTACCGTTATGAAAAAATAATTTATCTTTTAAATTAATTTTTGATCCAAACATATCCTCTTTCTATCACTATGTTAAAATTTTAGAGATAATAAAACAAAGTGAATGACATTTTTGACTTTTCTTTAAATAAAATAATATAAATGTTAAAATCGTGGAAAAATTGAAAAAATGACATATATATTAAACTTTTGGATGATTATGGATGAGTTATGCTCATAAAATATAATTTAGGCAAGTTTTGGGTTCATTTTTTAGTTCGTATCATTTTATTTCTAACCTTAATTACCCGATTCACCCTTGATCATGGTAGCAAAAATTACTAAGGTCACTATTCATAATGTCCAAAAATAAAAGAGAACTTTTTAATAAATTTGGACCAACATATTCAAAATATAGAATCCATTTTTCAAAATTCATAACATATATGTGGAAGAATTTATTTTAAAACTAAACCGACGAAATGTGATGAAAAATAGGTTTTCAGAAAAATGCCCATTTTATGTATAAAATGTTTTTATAATAAATTCAAGCATAAAATTAATTTAAAAAACCATAATTGGGTTATTTTAAATATAAATATATTAATGATATTTTAAAAATAATCCATAATATAATTTTATTTTATAATTACTTTAAAATAAAATGCACTTTTCAATAAAAATTACTATGTTTCACTATTTATTAAAAAATAAACCTTTTCTAAAAAATTTCAAAATTTCACCCTAATATAATGTTGATATAGTGAATTTAAAAATGAAATAAATTTTATAAAATTTCCAAAAATTAATTATAACATATTTTCACAAAAATCAATAAATATAAATTTTTGAAGAATACAAATTTTTTGAAGCATAAAATGACCTTAAAAAACGAGTTCTTATTTCCTAATAATTAATCAATAAATTTTTCTTAATTATAAACTTTATATATATTTAATAATTTAGTTAATCCTATTCATAACCACTAATTAACATCTTGGTTATAATGGTCATATTTAAATAATAATATTTCATGGTTCATTTAGGCTTAGTGTTGCCTATTGTATATTCTATCAAACTTTGTTTTCTTTTTTAATCTTAGGATATTATTTTCTACCCCCTTTAATAAATCAGTCCATCAAAATTTTAGCTTGAACTTAGTAATCAAGGGATTGAAATATGAAAATGAATTCATTTAAACCCCACATCATAAAAAGGGTTAATAAAACTTACACTTTAAAAGAGAGAAAATAGAAATATAAAGATCATCTAGAATAACACATAACTAGGTTTCCAAATAGGAAAACACTAGTGGGAAGTGAAAAAATAGACATGGAAGAAAATAGTAATGTCTAAATAATTATGGAGAGTTATAGAGATCATGGATCAAAACAAAACGAATGATCATGAGAAAGTAGATAACCACAAAACCATAAACCAAAGAGGTGTGAAAGAGACCACCAATTAATCAAAAAAAGAAGGCAATAGGATTAAAATTTTGTTTAAAGATCCTTTGACCTAGAGTTTAGGAATTAACTTATCATTTAGACTAATAAATTAAGAAAATATACTTACTTTACAAATATAGTTTCATACATTAATCAACTTCCATCACAATATTATATTTTTTCCCAAATAATGAGTATTCAAGATGAATTTTTCATTCATGAAGCACCAGAATCAACTTTTAATAAATCACATAATACACAAAAGGAAAATAATCTATTTCTATTGTATATAAAAATTAACCAAAACCAAAATGTTTAGCACAATCACTAGTGCAGAAAACATTATTTACATCGGTTATTTTTCAATTTTTACGTTGGTTTTTAGCCGACGTTAATACGGACAACGTTATAAATAACGTTTTTATGTCGGTTATTTAAAAACCAATGTAAAAAACATAACATTGCGGTGTTTATCACGTCGGTTAATTAATAACCAACGTGCAAAAACTGGGGGGGTGGGGGGGGGGGGGTTATCACATCAGTTATATAATAGCTGACGTTATAAACACGTGTGGGGAAGTTTATCACGTCGGTTATTAAATACCCGACGTGATAAACCCCTGGGAAATGGTTTATCACGTCAGTTATATAATAAACGACATGCTAAACCAGTCTGGGGGGGGGGGGGGGTTATCACATCAGTTATTTAATAACCGACATGATAAACCATTTCCTAGGCCTTTTATCATGTTGGTTATTAAATAACCTATGTGATAAACCATGCCACATGTGTTTATCACATCGGTTATTAAAAAACTGACCTGATAAACCCTTCCCAATTTCTTTATCATGTCGTTTATAAACTAACCGATATGGAAGACAATTTTTTTTAAAATCAAATGCAGTCCTCTGCTCTCCCGTAGAAACAACCAGAAACCAAATCAAGAATTTGTACCACAAAAATAGAAGGAGATCAAAACAAGAACTAAAGAAAATTTGACATTTACATTGATAACAAATAAAACTTACCCCACTTGACAGCCCCCATTATAACCCTGGACTACACCCCGACCCCCTGGACAGCCCCAAACACCCCAGGATAGCCCCAAACACCCTGAGACAACCCCCCACACTCATGTATACCCCCCACACCCTGGAAAACACTCCCCCACCCCATTGGAGCCCCCACCACACCCCTGTACTTCCCCCCAACCCACTGGACATCCCCAAACACCCCAGGACAACCCCCCTTAGACAGCCTGAAACACCTCGGGACATCCTGAAACACCCCGGGACAACCCCCCCACCCTCATGTATACCCTCCACACCCTGTACAGCCCTCCCCCACCCCATTAGAGCCCCCACCACACCCCTAGACTGCCCCCCCCCCGCGACCCCCTAGACATCCCCAAACACCCCAAGACAACCCCTACCCTCCGGAACAGCACCCCCTCACCCCCTCACCCCACTTGACAGCCCCCACCACACCCCTGGACTGCCCCCCGACCCCCTGGATAGCCCCAAACACCCCGGGACAACCCCCCACCCTCATGTATACCCCCCACACCCTGGACAGCCCTCCCCCACCCCATTGGAGCCCCCACCACACCCCTGGACTGCCCCCTACCCCCTGGACAGCCCCAAACACCCATGAACAACCCCCCACCCTCTTGTAGACCCCCACCCTGTAACACCTGAGAATTTTATGAGAAATATTTTGTTTTTATGTTATAAATCGTCAACGGAATCTTTCACTACACACAACACTAGCTTGGCTTGCTTTACACGCAACAACGACCTTCCTCGATAACTTGCATCGTACGCAATACCGAGTGTCACTAAACAACGATATATTATAATATTATCCATTATGAATATTATTAACTGAATTTTGAATTTTATAAAATTTTAATTCATCTTATACATTTTCTAGAATGAGGTATGAAAACAAAATCAGTTTTTTGGATAAAAGAAGTATTTTTCAAAAAATGCAGTTTTACCGCCTTTTGATGGCCCACCCACATTAAATCTAGTTTTTGAAAAGTTTATAAGTTAAATTTGAAATAATAAAATTCTTCTTTAGAATCAGGATATAAAAATTTACTTTGGATAAATTTTTCATATTATTCTGATAACTTTCATATTTTAATGAATAGTAAAAACACGCTATATTTTAATTAAAAACAACTTTTTTCATCGCAATAATTTATATGGTTAAATTATAATATTGATTGTTTTTAAAGTATAAATAGAATATATTTTTACCATTTAATATAATGTATGTCATTAGCATTAATTTTACATTGAATTCATAGGTTAAAACATTTCAATCTTTGGCAATGTTTTAACTTTTAAAACCCGTTTGCTTAACAACGGGATTAATTTTAAATTAATTACTACAACTTCTGTGTTTTGAATTTTGAAAAATGGATTCCATATTTGGAATCAGTGGGTCCAAATTATGTTAATAGGTTACTTTTATTTTTTTGATATTATGAATAGTAACTACGGTAATCTTTTTTATTTACTATGGTTAAAGGTAAAATGGGTAATTCAAGGTTAAAAGAATATTATAATAATTAAAAATTACCTTGACACTTTTCCTAACCTTATTGGATGAGTATTGGCCGACCATGGACATCCTTGGGTCAATTTGGTGACCCCATTGAGCCACTTGGTAGTGACAATGACAATTTGGATTAATTAATTTAATGTAAAGACAAAATTGACATTAAAAAAAATCTTTTAGTAATTAATTTTTATAAGGGGTTATATAAATTATATTTTTGACTATAAATATTAATTAGAAAGCTAAAAATATTTCCTACATAATGATATTTTTTTTTATAATTTTTAGACACCAAATAAATTAAATTATTTATGACACAATAATTATGAAGTATTTACCTCATTAATAAATGATTTAAATAAATAAGATTATAATGATTAAAATATTTTCCAAAACATGTCCAATTCTGATTGGATGATTTTATTTCAACAATGAGTCATCTTATCATTATCTTTAATGATTTTTGGACCTTTTGAAACCTAAGATAAGTTTATAATAAAATAATATTTCCACACTTTCCAAAGGTGCCCCTCTCCTCCCTTATAAAAGGGAACCGCCTCCCTCTCTTCCTCACACCAATTTGAGCCTTCAAGATCAGCCAAACCCTGCGCATTTCACTTCCCCACTTCCTTATAAACCTACTATAGGTACTGGTCTTATCAAAATACCAACTCTAGTGCCTTAAGAGAAAGTTTAAAGGAGGCAGTTCGAGAAAGAGGTAATACCTTCTACCATTTTCTTCAAGTTCCATTCTTCTTATACTCCCTCTTATTTAGTTGTTTCATTATGAGGTAATAACATCAGTATCCCTCATATACTGATATTTTATTATAAATATGAAACAACCCTATTTCACCTCTTATCCATCCTACAGAAAACGAAATCACCGCGCGTGCGTACGTATGAAATACCGTCTCCACGCTGTGGTGTAATCTTTTTTCCACCACCACCTTACTTGGATGGGTATAATGGTGTAAAGAATAACTTTATATGATTATTGTAATGTTATATTGATTTTTAAATAGTATACATACACTTCAATACAATTCCACGATCATGAGAATGATATCATTGCTCGTGCATACGTACGGCCTACCGTCTCCACAATGTGACGCGACTCGTTCTATATGATCTTCATTGAATAATGATTATATAAATGAATTGAATGAATAAATATGATATTTATTACACTAATACCATTCTTTAAATGATTTATCTATATCCTATAAAGAGGAATAAGAATTTATTCGACAAAACATGCATAAGAACAAAAAGTAATAAACACCCGAATACTAAGTAGTAATGAAATATTACTAATAAAAAGCTATGAATATGACCATATATGATATCATAACAATTAATATGATTCTGTAATAAGTCAATGACATTATTTAAATCATTATACATGAGGTTCAGACACGTACAAAGCATATCGGACCTAAGGTAAGGGAAAATATCACAATCTCATTTTTATCCGAGATTGTTTATAATTTGGTATTTACTGGGGTGTATTTTATCATCCACATACATGTTTCCTCAATATGTAATATTATTTCCATCCACCTACAATTTTTTAAATCCAATGTTACCCTTCGGTGAGTTTTTATTAAAAGATATGAAAGGAATCTTTTGTCGTTTTTCGTACGAGGTACTTTTTGACTTTTCCAACAAAAGTACGAGAAGAATGTTTTTTTAACTTATACGACATGAATGGATTTTTAAAATATTATTTCCATGAATCTTCCTTTACAAGTTTTCAAGTTTATTTTTAATCAACTTCTTTTAGATTAAAATTGTATGAAATGGTAAGAAAGGAAAAATGTTTTTAAAGTAGAAATGATATTTTCCTCAAGAATGGAGTTCAAGTGTTTTATCAAATTTATTTTCCATCTAAGATAATATAGGGTTCTGTTTATATCCCTATTATTACATTGATATGATTATGTTGTGATGGAAATATTTTTATGAATTCCTTTATCTTATATGAATTGTTTTATGATGTCACGATGTTTAAGATTCCCATTTTATTACATGGGTTATGCTATGATGTATGGTTTATGATTTTGTGGCACACATAATAATGGTATCATTATGAGATGGGTGGGACCTATATCTCCCTCCAATGCATTGGGTAAAGATTTTATATCTCATGAGATAGACATGGCTGGAACGGAAGGTTAAACCGGTTCAGTGAAACAGGACTGAAACGAGGAGTGAACTCGGTTCAGAAATGGACTTTGTCCACTAAGATAGTCTTGGAAATGAGTCTTGACTAATAAGAAATGATTCTATATGATTATGTGTGTATGACACAAAGTTTCATGTTTTAAGTTATGATTATTGGGATTATATTTCAATACCATGATTTATCCCATGTTATGAATTTATGATCTCTTTTACAGGTTAAGATTTCAAAAATGTTATGTTCTTATGAATATGATGTGATTGATATTTCTTTTGTTTACCCTTACTGAGCATATGAGCTCACCCTTTTGTATGTTTTCTTTCCCCAGGTCAGAAAGAAGGTTATTAAGTAAGATATTCCAAAAAGGGACTATAGATATGATGAAATAAATGGGAGATAGTGTAGATGCTTTATGAACCGGTTGTTTATGTTTCCCAGTTTCTAAAGACACTATACCTATATGGTCCTTTTGTGGTTTTGTTATATGTTGTAATAAGTATGCTTTAATTTTGAAGTATTAACCATGTATGTAAATTATGGGTCGTTATAGTTGGTATCAGATGAAAGGTATAGTCAAACTTTGGAAACTAGGATGTGAAAGCCTTAGTAAGAAACCTAAGGATATGTCTAAGAATAGAACAAAATCTTAGTGTTTTAGAAATTTCCATGAACAACCTATGATAAGAACTTTGGTGTAAAATTTTGTTCTTGATTATGTGGTTTTATTTTTATAATTAGTGTTTCTCACACTTTCCTTCTTGGTTTTAGTCAATGGCTGGAACCCGAAGGAACCGTGTTAATACGGAATGCGATGGGCAATGCAATGATTGTCCCCCTGAGCAACCAAACGATATGGGAGCTGGAATGCAAAATCTTGTAGCCATGCTCACACAACTTTCTCAAGCTATGAATCATGCAGGACTTCCAAATGAGCAAAGGAAGAATCAACATTCTGTTGAATCCTTCATGAGGCAGCGTCCACCTTCATTCAGCGGGTCTTCTGATCCATTAGTGGCTGAACAATGGATCAGTACCAGTGAAAATATATTTTTTTTTCTTCAATGTTCTGAACATGATAAAGTCATCTTAGCAGTGTATCGTTTGGAAGGTGATGCTGACCAATGGTGGAATCTTATCAAGAATACGAGGCAAAGAGATGAAATTGAGTCCATGGAATGGGACGAGTTCAAGAACTTATTTTTCAATAAGTACTTCCCTGTATTCTTCAAACAAAGATGGAGAAGGAGTTTCTTTAACTAAAGCAAAAGGATGATGAATCTATTGGTACCTATGAAGAAAATTTTACAAGACTTGCAAGGTATGCTTCTGGTATTATTATCCAACCTGAGAGTAAGATCGATCGATTCTTTAGTGGATTAAAACCAAGTCTTCGAAGGGAATTAGCCATAAGGGACTTCAATAGCTACGAGGAAATCGTTCGATGTGATCTCAAAGTTGAGATGGAGATTGGAGTAACCCATCAGTCATATGGGTTTGATAAGAAGAGGAAAATGGAATTAAAAGGAAAATCTCAAGACCACACTGAAAAGAAGATGAGTTTTCCCTTATGCACAAAGTGTGGAAGGAAACATGGAGGAAATTGTCTTAAGGGGACAAGAAAATGTTATAAGTGTGGAAAAGAAGGTCATCAGGAAATTGAATGTCGAAATAATGGGAAGAAGATGTCTAATGATGCAAACAAAGGAAGGGATACACAGAATGAACCTACTACACTTCAATGTTTCAAGTGCAAGGATATAGGGAATTATACCAATCAATGCCCAAATCCAAGGGTTGATGATGATGATCGACGTCAACAAACTCTTAAGGCAAAAGACAAAGGAAAGTCACATGAAATTACTATCGGTGATGTGGAGTACGACAACGAAGTGGTGAGAGGTACACTTACCATCCACTCTAAAGTAGCAAATGTTTTATTTGATTCTGGATCCACCCACTCTTTTATTTCTGAAGAATTTTCTTAGGGTATCATCGTATTACCTCAAAAATTAGATGTTGAGTTGGCTGTGAAAACTCCTAATGTCACAACAGTTGCATCAAAAGTTTACAATTCTTCTCCGATTGAAGATTATGGGAAAGTGATTCTTGCAAATCTTGTGATCCTTCTTATAGTGGAATTTGAGGTGATTCTTGGCATGAATTGGCTTTCTTTATATGGAGATCATATCAATTTCCAAATAAGGGAAGTCACATTTCATATTCCAGATCAATCTATGATCGTCTATCGATGCAAGGATGAACATAACCTTCCAGTGAAAATTTCTTCTATCTTATGGGTCTTGATTCCACTAAATTAAGGTTATTTATCTCAAATGGTTGGAGAGAAAATAACGATTAAGAATATTCCCATTGTATGGGAGTTTGATGATGTCTTTTCGGAGGAATTACCGGGTCTTCCACCAAATTGTGAAGTTGAGTTTTCAATGGAACTCGTACTGGGTGCTTTTCCTATTTCAAAGACACCTTATAGAATGGCCCCAATTGAGTTGCAGGAATTGAAGAAGCAACTCCAAGAGAATCTTGATAAAGGATTCATACGCCCTAGTGCGTCACCTTGGGGAGCACCTGTTCTGTTTATTAAGAAGAATGATGGATCAATGAGACTCTGCATTGATTATCAAGAACTTAACAAGATCACTGTCAAGAACAAATATCCTCTCCCATGCATTGATGAACTATTTGACCAACTACGCGGAGCCCAATACTTTTCCAAGATTGATCTTCGTTCAGGGTATCATCAATTAAGGGTCAAAAGGGAGGATATACCAAATATGAATATCCGTAAAAGGTGTGGACACTATTAATTTATAGTGATTCCATTTGGTCTTACTAATGCCCCTGCTATCTTCACGGATCTGATGAATATATTCTTTAGAGACTATCTTGATCAGTTTGTGGTAATCTTTATAGATGATATTCTTGTCTATTCTAAGAGCAAATAAGAACATGAAGATCACTTGAGAATTGTATTAAAGACTCTAGGAAAGGATAATCTTTATGCCAAATTTACCAAGTGTGAATTTTGGCTTCAAAAAGTTGCATTTTTGGGTCACATAATCTCAAAAGAGGGGATATCTGTAGATCTAGCAAAAACAGAGTTTATCGAAAGATGGTCAAGACCAATAACAGTAATCGAGATCTGAAGTTTTCTTGGTTTGGCTGGATATTATCGACGTTTTGTGAATGATTTTTCACGATTATTTAATCCACTCACCAAGTTGACTCGGAAAGGAGTTAAGTTTGTTTGGACAGAGGAATGTGAAGAGAATTTCAAGGAGTTGAAAAGAAGGTTATCCAGTGCACCTGTGCTCACACTACCTTGTAGTGGAGAAAGGTTTGTGATCTATAGTGATGCATACAAGAAGGGATTGGGGTGTGTTCTTATGCAAAATGATATGGTGATAGCTTATGCCTCATGACAGTTGAAAATACATGAGAAAAATTACCCAACTCATGATTTGGAGTTAGCTGCGGTAATCTTTGCATTAAAGATTTGGAGGCATTATCTTTATGGAGAAAGGTGTGACATTTATACTGATCATAAAAGTTTAAAGTATATTTTCACACAAAAGGAGCTGAATATGCGCCAAAGAAGATGGTTGGAGCTGATTAAGGATTACGACTGCTCAATTCATTACCACCCTGGGAAAGCAAGCAAGGTGGCAGATACATTAAGTCGACAAGACCATGCTAGCTTATCCATGATGAGGATAAAAAAAGATCCTATATTTATGGATTTACAAAGGATGGATCTTGGAATTATAATGAAAGGGGAAAATCGTATCTTTCTCAAATGTATGTTTAACCATCTATACAAGTGAAGATTAAAGAGGTGCAGAAAGAAGATGTCGAGTTACAAAAAACGGTGAGAAATGTTCCTGAATTCAACCTTGATTGTGATGGGATAATAAAGTTTAGGAATTAGTTTTGTGTTCCTCCCATCCCTGAATTAAATAAGGAGCTGCTGGATGAGGCTCATAGTTCTTCATTATCTATTCATCCTGGAAGCACGAAGATTTATAGGGACCTGAAAGAGTACTTCTGGTGGAATGGCATGAAATGAGATTTTGCTGAATATGTCTCTCGATGCTTGGTTTGTCAGAAAGTTAAAGCTGAGAGACAGAAGTCTAAGGGAATGTTACAACCATTACCCATACCCGAATGGAAATGGGAAAACATCAATATGGACTTTGTCATCGGACTTCCTAAAACATCCAAAGGCAATAATGCTATCTGTCTTATAGTTGATCGTCTTACGAAGTCGGCACACTTCATTTCTATTAGAGAAGATTTTTCTCTTGATTAGCTTGCCAGGATATATGTAAATGAAGTGGTAAGATTGCATGGAGTACCACTTTCCATTATATCTGATCGGGATCTGAGGTTTACCTCAATGTTCTGGCAAATTCTACAGCATACTCTGGATACAGAGTTGAGTTTCAGCACTGCTTGTCATCCTCAGACAGACGATCAGTCTGAGAGGACAATTCAAACTCTAGAAGATATGTTGAGAGCTTGCTCTATGGATTTCAAAGGTGGTTGGGATCAACACCTACCTTTGGTGGAATTTTCTTATTATAATAGCTTTCACTCCAGTATTCAGATGGCTCCTTATAAAGCTCTCTATGGAAAGAAATGTAGGACTCCAACTTGTTGGGATGAAGTTGGGGAAAGAAAGCTATTAGGACCTGATCTTGTTGATGAGATGGCAGAAAAGGTCAGATCTATTCAACAACACATAAGAGAAGCTCAGAGTCGACAAAAAAGTTGTGCCGACAACCGAAGAAAAGACTTAGAGTTTGAAGTGGGTGATAAAGTGTTCTTACGAATATCTCCCTGGAAGAGGGTCATGAGATTTGGAAAGAAGGGAAAGTTGAGCCCTAGATATATCAGTCCTTTTGAAATACTGGATCGTGTTGGGAAGGTATCTTACCGATTGGCGCTTCCACCGAATCTCTCTCAAGTTCACGATGTGTTCCATGTATCTCTCCTGAGAAAGTACATACCTGATCCTTCACATGTACTCAGCTCAGAAGTTGTACCGCTGGAACAAGATCGTTCTTATGAAGAACAGCCGATAGAGATTCTGGATCATAGTGAAACATTCCTACGGAACAAGACCACTTGCTTGGTGAATGTTTTATGGAGGAACCACCAATTAGAAGAAGCTACATGGGAACTTGAGGATATGACAATGGAGAGGTATCCTCATCTGTTTGTTACAAAGTGACGAATTTCGAGGGTGAAATTCATTTTAAGTGGGGTATAATGTAAAACCCGAGACTTTTATAAGAAATATTTTGTTTTTATGTTATATAAATTGTCAAAGGAATCTTTCACTACAAACAACACTAGCTTGGCTTTCTTTACATGCAACCACGACCTTCCTCGATAGCTTGCGTCGTACGCAATACCGAGTTTCACTAAACAATGATATATTATAATATTAGCCGTTATGAATAGTATTAACTGAATTTTGAATTTTATAAAATTTTAATTCATCTTATACATTTTCTATAATGAGGTATGAAAACAAAATCAGTTTTTTTGGATAAAAGAAGAATTTTTCAAGAAATGCAGTTTTACCGCCTTTTGATGGTGCACCCACATTAAATCTAGTTTTTGACAAGTTTATAAGTTCAATTTGACAAAATAAAATTCTTCTTTAGAATCAGGAAATAAAAATTTACTTTGGATAAAATTTTCATATTATTCTGATTACTTTCATATTTTAACGAATAGTAAAAACACACTATATTTTAATTAAAAACAACTTTTTTCATCACAATACTTTATATGGTTAAATTATAATATTGATTGTTTTTAAAGTACAAATAGAATATATTTTTACCATTTAATATAATTTATGTCATTAGCATTAATTTTACATTGAATTCATAGGTAAAAACATTTCAATCTTTGGCAATGTTTTAACTTTTAAAACCTGTTTGCTTAACAACGGGATTAATTTTAAATTAATTACTGCAACTTCTGTGTTTCGAATTTTGAAAAATGGATTTCATATTTTTAATCAATGGGTCCAAATTATTTTAATAGGTTACTTTTATTTTTTTGAGATTATGAATAGTAACTACGGTATTTTTTTATTTACTACGGTTAAAGGTAAATAGGGTAATTCAAGGTTAAAAGAATATTATAATAATTCAAAATTAGCTTTACACTTGTCCTAACCTTATTGGATGAGTATTGTCCGACCATGGGAATCCTTGGGTCGATTTTGGGACCCCATTGAGCCACTTGGTAGTGACAATGACAATTTGGATTAATTAATTTAATGTAAAGACAAAATTGACATTAAAAAAAATATTTTAGTAATTAATTTATATAAGGGGTTTTATAAATTATATTTTTGACTATAAATATTCATTAGAAAGATAAAACGATTTCCTACATAATGATATTTTTTTTTTATAATTTTTAGACACCAAATAAATTAAATTATTTATGACACAATAATGAGGAAGTATTTACCTCATTAATAAATGATTTAAATAAATAAGATTACAATGATTAAAATATTTTACAAAACATATCCAATTCTGATTGGATGATTTTATTTCGACCATGAGTCATCTTATATTCATCTTTAATGATTGTTGGACCTTTTGAAACTGAAGATAAGTTTATAATAAAATAATATTTCCACACTTTCCAAAGGTGCCCCTCTCCTCCCTTATAAAAGGGAACCTCCTCCCTCTCTTCCTAACACCAGTTTGAGCCTTCAAGATTGGCCAAATCCGGCCCATTTCACATACCCACTTCCTTATAAACCTACTAGAGGTATTGGTCTTATCAAAAGACCAACTCTAGTGCCTTAAGAGAAAGTTTAAAGGAGGCAGTTCGAGAAAGAGGTAATACCTTCTACCGTTTTCTTCAAGTTCCATTCTTCTTATACTCCCTCTTATTTAGTTGTTTCATTATGAGGTAATAACATCAGTATCCCTCATATAATGATATGTTATTATAAATATGAAACAACCCTATTTCACCTCTTATCCATCCTACGGAAAACGAAATCACCACGCGTGCGTACGTACGGAATACCGTCTCCACGCCGTGGTGTAATCTGTTTTCCACCACCACCTTACTTGGATGGGTATAATGGTGTAAATAATAACTATATATGATTATTGTAAAGTGATATTGATTCTGAAATAGTATACATACACTTCAATACAATTCCACGATCATGGGAACGATAGCATCGCTCGTGCGTACGTACGGCCTACCGTCTCCACGATGTGACACGACTCGTTCTATATGATTTTCATTGAATAATGATTATATAAATGAATTGAATGAATGAATATGATATATATTACACTAATACCATTATGTAAATGATGTATCTATATCCTATAAATAGGAATAAGAATTTATTCGACAAAACACGCATAAGAACAAAAAGTAATAAACACCCGAATAACAAGTAGTAATGAAATATTAATAATAAGAAGCTAATAATATGACCATATATGATATCATAACAATGAATATGATTCTGTAATAAGTCAATGACATTATTTAAATCATTATACAGGAGGTTCGGACACGTACAAAGCATATCAGACCTAAGGTAAGGGAAAATATCACAATCTCATTTTTATCCGAGATTGTTTATACTTTGGTATTTACTGGGGTGTATTTTATCATCCACATCAATGTTTCCTCAATATGTAATATTATTTCCATCCCCCTAAAATTGTTTAAATCCAATTTTACCCTTCGGTGAGTTTTTATTAAAATATATGAAAGGAATCTTTTGTCGTTTTTCATAAGAGGTACTTTTTGACTTTTCCGACAAAAGTATGAGAAGAATGTTTTTTTTAACTTATACATAATGAAGGGATTTTTAAAACATTATTTCCAAGAATCTTCCTTTATAAGTTTTCAAGTTTATTTTTAATCAACTTATTTTAGATTAAAATTGTATGACATGTTAAGAAAGGAAAAATGTTTTTGAATTAGAAAGGATATTTTCCTCAAGAATGGAGTTCAAGTATTTTATCAAAATTATTTTCCATCTAAGATAATATAGGGTTCTGTTTATATCCCTATTATTACATTGATATGATTATGTTGTGATGGAAATATTTTTTGGAATTCCTTTATCTTATATGAATTGTTTTATGATGTCATGATGTTTAAGATTCCCATTTTTATTACATGGGTTATGCTATGATGTATGGTTTATGATTTTGTGGCACACATAAGAATGGTATCATTATGAGATGGGTGGGACCTATATCTCCCTCCAATGAATTGGGTAAAGATTTTATATCTCATGAGATAGACATGGCTGGAATAGTAGGTTAAACCGGTTCAGTGAAACAGGACTGAAACGAGGAGTGAACTCGGTTCAGAAATGGACTTTGTCCAGTAAGATAGTCTTGGCTATGAGTCTTGACTAATAAGAAATGATTCTCTTTCATTATGTGTGTATACCACAACGTTTCCTGTTTTAAGTTATGATTATTGGGATTACATTTCACTACCATGATTTATCCCATGTTATGAAATTATGATCTCTTTTGCAGGTTAAGATTTCAAAAATGTTATGCTCTTATGAATATGATTTGATTGATATTTCTTTTGTTTACCCTTACTGAGCATTTGAGCTCACCCTTTTGTATGTTTTATTTCCCCAGGTCAGGAAGAAGGTTATTAAGTAAGATATGCCAAAAAGGGACTATAGATATGATGAAATAAATGGGAGACAATGTAGATGCTTTATGAACCAGTTGTTTATGTTTCCCAGTTTCTAAAGACACTATACCTATACGGTCCTTTAATGGTTTTGTTATATGTTGTAATAAGTATGCTTCAATTGTGAAGTATTAACCATGTATGTAAAGTATGGGTCGTTATACACCACCTAGATAGCACTTCCACACCTCTGGAAAGCCCTCCCACACCCCTGAAACAGACCAAAAAGTTACCAAAAATAGACCAGAACCCCCTCAACCCACTAGAAAGCCCCCACCACACCCCTGGACTGCCCCCATCCCCATGGACACCCTGGACCCCCCACCCACGACCCCCTGGACATCCCCAAACACCCCGGGACAACCCCCCCACCCTCCTGAACAACACCCCCTCACCCCCTCACCCCACTTGATAGCCCCCACCACACCCCTGGACTGCCCCCAACCCCTTGGACAGCCCCAAACACCCCGGGAAAACCCCCCACCCTCATGTATACCCCCCACACCCTGGAAAGCCCTCCCCCACCCCATTGGAGCCTCCACCACACCCCTGGACTTCCCCCCGACCCCCTGGATAGCCACAAACACCCCTGGACAACCCCCCACCCTCATGTATACCCCCACCCCCTGGACAGCCCTCCCACACCCCTAAAACAGACCAAAAAGTTACTGAAAACAAACCAGAACCCCCTCACCCCACTAGACATCCCCCACCACACCCCAGGACACTCCCCCCCAGACCCTTGGACATCACCACCACCCCCTGGACATCCTCCCACCCTTCTATAGACCCTCCCACCCCCTGGACAACACTCCCACACCCCTGGACAACCCTCCCACACCCTTGAAAGAGACAAAAAAGTTACCAAAAATAGACCAAAACCCCCTCAACCCACTAGATATCCCCCACCACACCCCTGGACTACCCCCCATCCCCATGGACACCTTGGAACCCCCCCACCATTGGACAACCCCCCACCCCTGGAAACCCCCCTCACCCAACAAGACACCCCCACACCCTTGGACACCCCCTGGACAACCTCCCACTCCCCTGGACAACCCATCCACCCTCCTAGAAATGCTCCCACCCCCTGGACTGCCCCCACCCCACCGGATATCCCTCCAAGACCCCTGGACACCCCCAGCCCCACTAAACACCCCCCACACCCTTGGAACCCCTCCCCCCAGACCAGAATCCATACCAGAAAAACCATCATAAGTAGACCAAAACAAGAAGTAGAGAAAAATTAAACATTCACATATATAACATTCAAAACTTACACTGTCAACTACAAAAAAAACTAAATCCAACCTAAATGACTACCAAATACACAATTACAACGACAATATTCAAAATTACATTATACATTACAAACAACTAAAATTAAATCAAACCTGGAAAATAATTTGACCAGTCCACTTGTAAGTGTTTGATGTCTTCAGCATTATAGGGTTGAGGGTCATCAAAAATCTATAAATGAAAAGGATAGTAGTTAACGTGTATAATGAATAAATCAAATTGAAATATTATGGAAAAGTTTAAGAGGAAATCTTACCAGGTCAAAATTCACAACTCTCCCAGTTGTTATTATTTCATACATAAATCTTAACATATAATATCCACATTTGAGGACACCTTGTTGTTCATGACAATTCAGTTTGAATGAGTGTAAATTCAATATATTATTTTTATGTAATAAATCAAAAAGTACAAATTATAAATGGATATTTACCTTCACATTTACATATTTGATCTTTTCACTCCTTTTATTTCGTTTTTTCGAAAGTAAGACCATGACCTGTTAGAAAATAATACAAATGGGGTAAATTTAAAATTCATTATAATATATAAAACTATTGAGAAATTGAAACTAACTTTTCCAATATATTCTTAAAACGTTCCTGCACATCATCATGGAAATAACATATCCAATAAAGTGCTTTCTCCCTTGGGAAAAAACCCATAACATCCAATGATCAATGATAAAAGGAAATTTAACGTTATTGGGTTTTTATGTTAAAAGATAATTAACTCTTTGAGAGAGATGTGTTTCATACCTCTCACAAAAAGGCATCATCCAACATTGTGTGACTATATTCTTTTCAAGTATTTCATCAATATAAAACATTCTTTGTTCCTCATCCAATGCACATGCTTCCGGGGAAATCAATTGAGGGTCCATGAATCCGTATACATCTATTAGCTCATTCCTCTCAAAAATTTTATAAAGATACATAATACAAAACAGACATAAGTATATATTTTTAATAAATATAACGCAGGGAAAAGGTGTTAAGACTTACATGGAAAATATCTGAACCACGTTGATGCCCAACTTATCTCCAGTAACAAGCTCCATGATATCAGTTTTCATAATCCCCACACTTATTGTACATCCACAAACATGAGCTTCCATTGGAAACTCATAATGAACCGCCAACAAATTTGAATATTTTGACAATCTATCAAGACTATTAGAATCTGTATCTGATGTCATAGCCATTTTTCTTCGTTGTTGTCTATACAATATTTCTTTACCTTTGAAGTATTCATGTAAAAATAAATTGAAAAATATATTAGTTTTCAAATGATAAAACAAATTTAATAAAAAAATAAAATAAAAGATATAACATTTATACTTCTATGGTAATGAGTCGAATAAGTCTGGATGAACAAATTAAAAAATGGATGAAACTATGTCCAAGTGTCATCACCTCATCTGTAGGTAATGGTACCCAAGCTGATTTATCTATAATATCTTGTACAGTGACCCTCTGATTCTCTACCTCTAATTGTTGATTATGAACTGTATCTCCTATACAATATACCAACCCATATGCAACTATATGATGTTGAGGATCATCAACATAAAACTCGCAATAAGTAGGATGCTGGGGTGGAGGAGTAGGATACAAAATGGGGTCCACAGGCTGAGGTGGGGGAGTGGGAGATACTAGAAGAGGTGGAGGATAAATAATGGGGTCTTTAGGGGGAGGTGAGGAGTGGGAGCTGTAGTCTGAAATTGTCTTTGCATGTCTGCAAACATAGATTGTACCGACGCTCTAATATTTTCCTCCATTGTCGCATTAATATTATGAACTTCAGCCTCCAAGGATTCTATTTTTTTTATAAACCCCCTCAATGTTAGAAGTTTAAGAACGTGGAAACAATTTTCTTACCGATACACTTAACGGATATCCTCTTACACGACTAGGATGTTCAGGCTTTCCCAATGCTACAGATAAAATATCTTGCCTCCCAATAGCTTTAAATGTCCCCTATGAACTCTGCTCCTCAAGAGAGTCCTATATTAATTAATTGAACATTTCTGTAATGATTGAAATTATATGAAGAAAATAGTTAACTTAAATAAATAAAATAGATATCTTACAATCCTCTCAGCTACAATTATCTATTCTTCCGAAAGATATTGCCCTTTTTTCCCTTCTGAGCTCTCTTCAATTTTTCATGTCTAGATGGAGGGGATGTAGGGGCCACCTCTCCAGAGCTTGAAGACTCAGCTCTTAGTTGTTGAAATTTTTCCGCCATCATTTGTTCTTCCAAAAATGCATACCCTCACCGAGATAAACTATGAGGGTATACATTTTTAGATTGGATCTCCTGATGAGATTTCCTTGTTTTCTGTAAATTAAGAATAAGAAATCATTAACAAAACATTAATAAGATCATTTATATAAGAAAGCTTATAAAAGTTTACATTGACCTTACCAAAAATGACTATTTTCTTCTACTTTCAAAAAACTGTCTCCATGTGTCTTCATCTATAAAAGGATATATACGACATGGATTTTCATGAATCCTATAACCATAAATTAAATAAGATAAGAGGGTTGATTTGAAATCCCTCCATCTCCTCGAAGCCAATGATAAGCATTTCTTCCTGACTCCTCCATTTTCAGGAATATCAAATGTCATCTGATAAAGAAGAGGTTAAACATATTATATATACTAGAAACATTTAAAGAATAGTCAAACAATAGAAAAATATCTTACCAAAATCATCTCTCACAATTGAGAGATTATCGCTTTATCCACACTTCTCCAGTCATCATACAGAATGATTAATTTTCTCTTAGCCTGAGTTGCTACAAAACTCTTAAAATCTTTTGCATTTGGACCTCTAGGAATATCATCATCATCAAACTCAACGAGTATCCTCTGATCCTGCGTACGGGCAAGTGCTAATTTTGGTAAACGTCTGCACCCACGTTTAACAACCTTTGAACTATTTCTCGTAATAGGAGCACATGAGGAAGATTGGGGAACATCAAGAGGAGCATGTGAATGTTCCTCCCAAGAGGTATGACCAATATGCTCATCTCCAGAATCATGTGGTTGATCAACTGAATGATCTGTCATTATCCTTGAAATCAAAAAAACAAACATTAGTTCATAAATATACAAATTCAAATATTTTAATACTACTGTAATCAGAAAATAGAAAGGTGTACTAAGGTACATAATAGTAAACATTGGTAATATGGTAAGCATGTTAAACAATGGTAAAGATGGTAAAGATGGTAAACATGGTAAACATGGTAAACATGGTAAACATGGTAAACATTGTAAACATGGTAAACATGGTAAAGTAATTGTCACTGAACAAAAATAATAGATATATAATTCATGTAATGGTAAACATGATAAACTAAACTAAACAAACTTAAAAAAAACTTAAAACAAAAAAAAACTTATACTTATTTCATTTTAATACATGTTTTAATAAATAAAAAACATAAAATATCTAACATTTTATGAAAAAATAAATGTAAACAAGAAATAAACATATGTTACCTGTAATTTTAGGAATGTACAAATGGATTGTTTTCCCAAATTCCTTCATCGTGATCATTCCTTATGGCACAAACCATGTCTTCAACATGCTCATCATTATGTTCTGTTAATCTTTCCATGGAAGTATAGATCTCACATAAATAAGCATCTTCATCAAGTTCATCCTCACCAACATATTGTTTTTTCCCTTGTAAAACAACATCCCACTGCATATTTGATTGATCTACTACATAGAAAATTTGTTTTGCATGTGTTGCCATTATAAAAGAACCAGTTGTGTCTTCCAATCTATTGAGATTAATAAGTGTCATTCTAAATTCATCATGTCTGACACTATTATTACCTATAAACCATTTATAGTTAAAAACATGAACTTTAATTTTAATGTAATCAACCTCCCATATGTCTTCAATCACTCCATAATATGCACTTGATGCAGAAATTGGGTTTTTGTCCTTAGCACTCGAAAAATGCATTACTTCTTCAAACACCAATACACCGCTATTCTGAACTGCACTTCTGTTGTCCAGAGCTTTTGTATGAAATGTATAGCCATTAATGTCATAACCGGACCATGTTATAACATTTAAACATGGACCACCCACTATCCATTTTAATGTCTATGATACATCTGATCTACCAAGCAAGGTCTTTTTAAACCATGACAATTTTTTTTTGTTGTGCTCATTCAAAATCCACATTTCTTTATTCTTTGGATGACATTACTTCAACTCATTAATATACAATGTGATATATGGTTGAGCATCACCTATGTTATTCAAGATGTATGATTCTAACTTCTTCATCTGTTCAGCTGATAATTATTTTACTTTCAAGCCATGAATCCCCTTTCCCTCATTATTAACTCATTCCTGGAGATATGGAGGCAAACCTATGTGTTGTGCCGCAACCAAGTAGCTCGTACAAAACTCTGCTACCTCCTCAGAAATATACTTTTCAATAATGGAGGCTTTAGGTAGAATGGATTTTTATCATACCCCTTTAATATTTTCATATACCTTTCAAAAGGATACATCCAACGAAGATATACAGGTCCACAACGCTTTATTTCTCAAACTAGATAAATCATTAAATACACCATTATATCAAAAAAAGTTGGAGGAAAATACATTTCTAATTGACAAAGTATAAAAATTTCATCCTTTTCCAAAATTTTCAAAGCATTCACATCAATATCCTTGTTACAAATTGAATTGAAAAAAATAACACAACTTCATTATAGTCTTTCTGACATGGATGGGAAATATTCCATGCAATGAAACTGGTAGAATTTGTTGCATCATGATGTGAAAATCATTTGATTTCATACCTATCAACTTCAAGTCCTTCAATGAGACAAAAGTTTTTACATTTGAAGAATAACCTTGAGGCACTTTGATATCATGAAGACACTGACAAAAGCTAATTTTCTCCCTCTTCGATAATGTATGAAAAGCCGGGGGAAGAAATGTTTGTCTTCCTTTGGGAGTGGGAGCTAACTCCAAACGTATTCCCATTTATAGTAAGTCTAATCTTGCATTCAACCCATATTTTTTCTTTCCTTTAATATCTAACAATGTTCTAATCAAACAATCACATATATTCTTCTCCACGTGCATTACATCAATATTATGTTTAACTTCATGATACCTCCAATATGGTAGCTCAAAAAATATTGACATTTCCTTCCAAATATGTCTATCATTACCATATTTCTGTGTCTTTCCCAATGTCACATCATGGTTTTTCACCCTCTCAAAATACAGATTAGGGGATAAAGGTTTTGGAGCAGTATCAAATTCTTGTGAGCCATTGAATGCCTTTTTTAGTCTTCTATAAGGGTGATCCATAGGCAAAAACTTTCGATGACCTATGTACACTGTTTTCCTCCCATGATGCAATTGACAATATGAAATCTGTTGTTCGCAAATTTGACATGCTTTATGCCCTTTAACACTGTATCCATAAAAATTGACATATGCTGGGAAGTCATTTATAGTGAATAGAAGCACTGCATGTAATTGAAAATATTCCATTTTATAAGAATCATACACCCTAATACCATCATCCCATAACAATTTCAAATCATCAATCAACGGTGACAAGTAAACATCAATATCATTGCCGGGTTTCTTTGAACCAGAGATCATTATACTCAACATGAAATATTTGCGCTTCATACAAACTTCAAGAGAGAGGTTGTAATTTACCAATAAAACGGGCCATGAAATATGTGTTCTACTGAGGGTTCGGTATGGATTCATTCCATCTGTGCACAACCCTAGTCTGATATTTCTAATTTCATTTCAAAATGTAGAATACTACGCATCAATTTTCTTCCATTGTGAAAAATCAACTGGATGACGTATTTTTCCATCACATACCCGCTCATTAGCATGCCATCTTAACCTTTTTTCATCACGTGAATTATCAAATAAACGTTTGAAACGATGAATTATAGTAAGATAAAAAAAATACCTTTGAAGGGATCTTTGTAATCTCTACATTAGCCTGTGATTTTTCTTTCACCTTATTCCGTGATGTCCCACATTTAGGACACTTTGACAGAAATTCATATTCCTTCCTATATATAATGCAGTCAGTCGGACATGCATGTATTTTATTGTATCCCAATCCCATTGGGCATAATATTTTCTTGGCCTTATAATGTGAATATAGAAGATTGTTATCTTTTAGAAGAATGACTTTCATCAGTTGTAGCAGCTCTGTAAAACTTCTTTCACTCCATCCATGTTTCGCCTTGAGGTTAATCAATCTTAACAATGCCGAAAAAACCATAAAATCTGTACAACTAAGATATAATGGTTTTTCAGCATCACCATATAGACGCTCAACTGTCGGTTCTATCTCAATTTGTTCTACTACAATATCACGAATCATTTTATCAATTCAATCGGAGTTACCATCCTGTGAATCATCATCATCAGTGACATTCCATCCAGTTTCACCATGCCAAATCCAAGGGTTGTAACTCAGATTAAATCCATGACAAATCAGATGATCTTTTATCTCTCTAATTTTCAACTTCTTCATATTCAAACATTTCAGGCATGGACAGAAAAAAATTTCACTACTTGGAACATTTCGTTTACAAAATTCCAAAAAGGCATCAACACCTTCCTCATATTCATTTCTCATTCGATGTGCAGTAATCCAACTTCGACTCATTATTACCTATAACAAATATAAAAAATATATATATTTTTAAGATAAAAAAAATATATGTTTATATGAAAAATATCATAATTTGAATGTAAAACAATTTTGAAATATAAAACAAATCTATTCATATTTAAAAAAATATACTTGAATATTATTTTAAAAACAAAATATAGTTAGATATAACAGTTTTAAATTCCATTGAATCAAAGAAAACCACGGGGCCTACAGTGGTTGATAGAAAATTGTAGAAAATGGAGTAAACCTGAGAATCAAATCATATTTAAAATAAAAATTCAGATGGAGAAAATCACAATGTAAATCCAATCATCATGGCACAATCATCATGGCACAATCATCATGTCATAATCTCAGAAACCACGATGCAGTAGTCAATACCAACTGACACTTATCCCCCACCAACTTGGACACCCCCTGGACACCACCACCCCCTTGTACAACCCCCCACCCCTGGACACAACCCCCACCCCTTGGACACCCCATGGACACCAACACACCCTTGGACAGCCCCCCAACCCCTCCTGGACACCCCCACCCCCGGAAAGTCCCCCAACCCTCTAGAAAGCACCCCCACCCCTCCTGGACACCACCCCCACCCCCTGGACCCCCCCAACCCCCTAGATAGCCCCCACCCCCGGACAACCCCCAAAGCCCTCTAGATAGGCCCCCACCCCCTTGGACAACCCCCACACCCACCCACCCCCTTGGACACCCCCCTGGACACCCCCAACCCTATGGACAACCCCCACCCCCTGGACAACCCTATCCCTCTAGATAGCACCCCACCCCTCCTGGACACCACCCCCACCCCCTACCCCCTTAGACACCCCATGGACACCCCCAACCCTCTGGATAGCCCCCACCCCCTGGACAGCCCCCACCCCTTTAGACAACACCCCCACCCCTCCTGGACACCACCCCCACCCCTACCCCCTTGGACACCCCCCTGGACACCCCCAACCCTCTGAACAGCCCCACCCCCCAGACAACCCCCAAAACCGTCTGGACAGGCCCCCACCCCCTTGGATAGCCCCCCACACCCACCCTCCCCCTTGGACACCCCCCAGACACCCCCTACCCTCTGGAAAACCCCCACCCCCTGGACAACCCCCAACCCTCTAGACAGCACCCCCACCCCTCCTGGACACTACCCTCACCCCTACCCCCTTGGACACCCCCAACCCTCTGGACAACCCCCCCTGGACAGCCCCCACCCCTCTAGACAGCACCCCCACCCCTCCTTGACATCACCCCCACCCCTACCCCCTTGGACACCCCATGGACACCCCAACCCTATGGATAGCCCCCACCCCCTAGAAAACCCCCAAAACCCTTTGGACAGACCCTCACCCCCTTGGACAACCCCCCACACCCACCCACCCCCTTGGAAACCCCCCTGGACACCCCCCAACCCTCTGGACAGCCCCCACCCCCCAGAAAACCCCCCAAACAATGGTTTACATATAAAAACTAGGCATGGTTAACAAATAAAAACACATGCATTTAATATATACTTCAGCATGAAATAGATGGAATTAAATATTATTAAATATGGATACTTAAATGATCTTATGATAATGAAAAATAACCATTGATATTCAACTAGTCAAATGATCACAAGTTTTCTCGATAAATAATATAATAATGAGGTAATGGATACTTCTAGAAATCTTAGACATATTGTCACGACCTTGGCAAAGGCCTCAAAAAATACTAGGGTAAGCCCTCAGTAGAACCCAATTCTATTTGGAATCATGAGACATAGCGATGCATCGAAGGGCCATAGAGGTCAACAACCATTACATTATATGTCTAATAGATTCTCATATAAAAGAGGATAAACATAAGCAACAACAACACATGAAATATCATTTCCCAATTCATACATTTAATCAATAACCATTCTATTCAGTAATATAGGTGAATGAGATCATTAGTTGTCAATGACAACAAAAATTACTATCAATGTCGGGCATTCATGAAACAAAAACAAACTAAATAGAAGTAGGTGAGGCTTATGTGAATATTGCGAGTCGATCTAATAGATCTGGGGATAATAAATAAGATGATGATGGAAAAACTAGGTAAGAGGGTTCAAAATTGAAGAAAATTACCTAGTTTAAACAAAAAAATTGCCAAATGTAAATATAGACTATCGAAAAAAAAACAAACGAAATAAAGTCGTGGGAGGCTTACCTAAGTGTTGTGAGTTGAGATGATAGATCCGAGGAGAGTAAAGATGATAAACGATGATGGAAAAATGAGTTTAACTCAATGAGATCGACGAGTCGATTAAGGTTTACCACACGAGAGAGACGAGTCGCCAGACTGTCGATCGAAAAATCATAAATGACAATCCACGAGGCTTGTTAATTTTTTAAATATTTTATAACTTCGTTTATTTAATAACCGATGTTATAAACTGTTTTTTTACATTTATAACATCGGTTATTATAATAACTGACGTTATAAATGTATCAGATACGGCCTTTTTTACGTCAGTTATTTTATAACCGACGTAAAAAAATCTGCATGTTGTTTTTTTACGTCGGTTATAGAATAACCGACGTAAAAAATACATCAGAAATCCCAGTTTTTACATCGGTTATTTTATAACCGACGTAAAAAATTCTTCGGGTTGTTTTGTTACGTCGGTTATCAAATAAAAGACGTCAAAAAGGCCTCAAAATCCGTTTTTTTACGTCGGTTATTTTATAAACGACGTAAAAAACAAATGAGTGCGATTTTTAATGTCAGTTTTTAAAATAACCGACATTAAAAATCTACTCACAACATTTTTTTATGTCGGTTATAAAATAACCGACATAAAAAACCCCGTTTCACAGATTATCACATCGGTTATATATAACCGACGTAAAAAATGGTGACATAAATAACGTTTTTTTCACTAGTGAATGTAAGATAATTTCCCAAAATGAATAAAACTTCATATGATGAAATACAAAATTAATCTCCAAATCGTCATTAATAACACCAAAATTTCAACATAGATCATTTGATAAATAACTGACCTCAAAATTCTTCATAATATTCCCGACCATCTTTGAAACCCAAAAATTAGAATTATTTAATCACATATTCTTCCAAGATAATTTTATCATTTATCTCCAGATAACATCAATCACTAATAATTTTATATACCTAAAAATATATATTATTTAATCATATAATATCCCAAATATGATAATAAATTTCCATAAATAAATAACCATATATCCTAAATAATAACATGAATGAAATTTTCCCCATTAAAATATATCTCATACCTTTCATATTACATCCCCAAAAGTGTAATATAATTATTCTAAAATAATATTTCACATTGAACCTAATTGTTACATATACCTCAACCCAATAAAACATCTCCCAAAATATTATTATTCACCTTAAAATTCAATCACTTAAAAACATGAAATGGGGTGGGGGTCTAATATTTCAAAATTATGATCAAACTCAAACTTATAAACCCATGATGGTATCCATAACTCTTAATATAACCTCATATTAAAAATATTAATCAAAAAATTTATCTAAACTCTACTATGATACTAACTGTAATAACCCAAAAACCTGCACTCCTAGATTCAGTGCTAAAAGTATAAACTTTATACTTATGAATTTTATACTACTAAATGTGACCCAAATTTTTCCATTAAAATAATATAATATCAAAAGAAAATTTGGGATCAATTACATACCCAAATACCTTTTAGGTTTATTGTTTTATAGAATTAGGAAAAACTCTTACACAACAACTTGGATACATAAACAATTGGTTCATAAATATCTACATTATCTCCTAATAAGATTTTCACATCCAGTAGCCTTCTTAGTCATAATATTCTTAAAACAATTATTTAGAACCTATGGAAAAGAAAATATAAAAATAAAGATCTCAAATGATCAGTAAGGGTAAACATAAACATTAATAAATTAATGTCACTAGTGAGAATAAGTTGTGTATAAGGGTATGATGACATAATCAATACGTATGATCATAACACAAGGGAATTAGTATCCATTAATACCTAGATAATCAATCATAAAACATATAATACCAATTTAATAAAGTAAAGATCCATTGTAATCATTAATCATGAGCCAATTTATGTCAACCTTGATCAAATGAATCATTTAAAAACTATAGTAAGCATAAAGAAAACATGTTGGTATCTTGGATAATTATATTCACAACATATTTTAAATCTATGTTAGAAATAACTAAATCCTAGTTAAATCCATAGGATAAACCCTCTGTTAGCTCCCTCATTCATGCCTCTAATGACAATGAATGTTACCCAATGCATTGAAGAGCTATAATGGGCATCACCCCTTTTATAATCTATATTGTACCAACCCATTCATCTTGAGATATAATGGGGCTCAATACTTCATATAATCTATATCAGCCTCACCCATTCATCATGAGTTATAATGGGGCTCAACCATTTTTATAAGTTGTATCGGGCACACCGGTTCAACATCAACAATGTCCAAGTACTATTCATTCATAAAATATTTAAAATATTTCACATTTCAATATAATAATCACTATTCTTTCATTTCTTGATTCACCCATGGAAAAGAAATGGGTTCCATGTCAATATCATAATCTATTCCAAGAAATAATAATGGTGGTATTATTAAAACATATCTTTAGTGGATTTTAATTAACATTGAAAGGTTGTTGATGTTGATGAATGGAAATACCATTAAAATATCATTAAAAACATTATTGGGGAAAATACACTTTCCAATTTGAAAATCACATTTAAAAAAATAATTTTTTTAAAAAAATTGTGATTTTTTTTCTTTGAAAATAACTATGGAAAATTATAAAATAATATTCAATGAAAATAATGGCCATGATGTTGGGAGGATCTATTTATGTTGTAAATGTTTGAAATAAAAATTATTTTCAAGCATTTTGTAAAGGGAGTAAAAATTGACCCATTTGGAAAATGTTAGGAAATATACTTTTAAAAACTTTTAAAATAATATCAATGATCAGGTAAAATAGATTTCTAAAATCATTTATGTTTATAAAATAACATTTTGTAAAAACATTTTAGTAAACAATGATATGAAAGAGAAAGATTCCTGATCTAAAGGAAGATACAAGATTGATATTACTTACAAATGATTTTTATTGATGTTTCTTTAATAAATAAGGGAGGAAATAGAAATTATACATATAAAACAAATTCGTAATTAGTGGAGAAGAAAATATATGTGGTTCAAGAAATAATATCATATGATTTACTCCAAAAGAACCTTCAACATAAACAAATTTATAATGAAAAGAGATTGTATCATAAAGAATTTTCCACTTTGGTAACCATTTGAATCAAAAGTAATTAAAATAAAGAATACGATGTGGCTCTATACATCCCATGAATTTCATGAACTAATATTCCAAAATTGATTCATGAAGTATTTTTTTTATCAGGGAATGAGATGTGGAACGAGTTTCACCTAATGGTTTGATTGATTTTGGTTTAAGGCCTTACTCAATCTCTCACATCGAGTTTTACATTTTTTAGCCCCCTAGAAACTCCCAATGGTTTCCCTATCCATAACTGGGCATGGAACTACTTTCCAAAGGTAGGTTTAATTTGGGATTTCACACCCAACGATTCTTAAGATCTTCCATTGGTTGAGAGGATGATAGGTAGAGCTCATCACACCCTTTTGGGGGGAATTTTTACCTACTCTGGGACTCTCTTATAGATTTAAGACATGTTTGTGAAATCCTTCCCATACCCTGATATAGGGATGCTTACCCGTATGTTAATGAATTGATTATGAACATGTATTGATAGGAACAATTTCATACATATCAAGAGGTCTCTATTTCTCTCTTATTTATTTATGATGCTTTAGATTATTTCCATATTTCTTCAATCTAGAGTTTATTACCTTATAGGGAGTCAATTAGTGTCTTAGAGATGGGATTGAACCTCTATGAGGCATCCTATGTATCTTGTAAAAAAATAACCAGAACCCACATAGTTCGTTTGGCATAGTTTAAAGTCATTTGACTAGACCCATCCATGCAGTTTAATGTCATGTGGTAAGGATGTGAATATCGGGCTTAAAACACGGTGATGCATCCTATGTATCCTCTTTGTAATAATAATAAGAGTCTATGTAGTTCTTGTAATGGGTGTTTGTGTCCTGAGAGATAAGAAAATAGAGGCCCTAGTTGGGACTTATACATATGAGATTTCCCTTGATTACTTATTTGAAAGTATGTACCTTTGAGTGGAGATGAGATGTAATCATAATTAAATCTCGAAGGTAAATATCCCAAACTAGGTTAATTCTAAACATTCTTTTAATACAATCATCACTAGTCACTAATATTTCATGAGCCATGATTACTATGAGAAACATGATACAAAATTAGATCAGACACATTTCATATGAGAATATCCACACAAGGCTTACATATTAAAGTTTTCCTTTGAGAGGAATGATTACCCATCTCATGGAGGATATGGTATAGATATTGAGCCTTATGAAGGTGTCCTACGTATCTTGTTTTATAATAGGAATAAAATTCATCATAGTTATTTAATCCCAAAACCACTGATGGGTTTGAGGTACTCAAGGGTACAGTCGGGACTAATGCTTAAAATGATGCTTGTGTATGACCCCACTTATCATATGTTGATGGATGAGGAAGAACAGAACATTAAGGGACTTATGCCGAAGTGTATTCCCATTAGAGATCAGGCCTTAGGAAGGTGTGCTACATATCATGGATATGGAAAGAATCAAAGTTATCATAGTTCATTAAACTAGTGCAGTTTAATGTTATTCATATAGGTCATGAGGGGACTTACACCAATGTGGATGCCCATTCATGCTCAAGCCTTAGGAAGGAGTCCTACATATCTTGGTTATGGTAGAAATTAGAGTTCTCATAGTTCACTTCTACCTTAACTCGCTGACGAGCTAATATGGATGATCAAAATCAAAGGCATTATCGTTAACCCTGAGGTTTTAGGAATATAAAGGGCTTATACCATGATAAATGACATTTTTATCAGGGTTTACACACTGTGTTTTCCCTATTGGTTGGGACATATTATATTATTTTGGTAATTGGGGCTTATGCACTAAGGAATCCCATTGATTGGGGCTTACACACTAAGGATTATCGTTGATTGGGGATTACAAATTGAGGTTTCCCAATTGATAGGGTTTTACACAATGAGGTTTCCTGAAGACAAAATCATTATTTATATTCTGATAGATTAAAGAGGGGTGGTAACCATAAAAGGTATATCCGAGAGAATGACATTGGCAAGTTTGCATAAGTGTGTAACCCTAGTTCATCTAGGACACTTCCCTTATAAAAGGGTAATACTATTAGAGGTTCTTGGAAAGGGTCCACAAGGTATGAGTCTATGTAGTTATTCTGGACAAAGTGTGCGTGTCATAATGGATTTACCTGACATGTTTTGAATTCTTGTTGGACACGCCTCATTTGTATTCCTGATGTATTTGGGGTATCAATCTGTTATAGAATACACATCCAAGGGTGTCTTCCTAACATGTTCACAATGCCTCACATGTCTTAATTTGGCATGTCCAATATTTTTACATGACCAAAGTGTACATGACCTCGGTCTTTTACATGATCAATCGACTTTTCTAAGATACCTTTGCATGGGTGAAGCGAGTTTGTCCAAGATGATTTTCATAATCAAATCAGACATGTCTAGGGTCTTACGCATGATCAAAATGACTCATATTTGGACTGTCACATGACAATGCTAACATATTGATAGTAAATCTCATGATCATACTTAAATGTCAATAAATATTTTACATGATCAAAATAAATTGTCTTGGATATATTCACATGACTAATACCGACAACTCAAAGGTGATTTTCATGATTGATATGACTTGTACTAAGCTTTCTGTGTGACAATGAAGACATGTCAAAGATATTTTTCCTTATTAACTTGGATTTTCTTTAGACTACCATGTGATAATGGTGACATGTAAATTAGCTGTCACGAGATCAACTTGGGTTGTCCCAGGTCTGTCTTGTGATCAACATGACATGTACAAGGTTTCCTAAGGTCATCATGAGACCACCAAAGAGTCTTACAATAGAATTTCATTAAACTATTCATGTAGCGGTGTATCATGGATGTGTTTAGGATATTTCATTTGTTTGAGTGCCGTAAGTTCACTTCCAAAGGGATCATTTCCAAATTTTCATGGGAAACATACTTGAGGAAGGGGAGTGTATGGCTAGTGGATTCATTCCACAATAGCATATCCTAGGGTCTTTATGGAAATGTGAGGGCTCCTCTATGGGTGTCATGATCATGTACATGTAAAGTAGTGAAAACATGATGACACAATATATAGGTTCTAGTTCATGTGACTCGCAGGACCTCAAACGGGGTCTTGTGATGGATTCTCTGACCATGAATGGGTTTATTTATTGAGGATGTATATACTGGTGAGGGAATACACTTCATGAAGAGGGTGCATGAAATATGGGTCGCACATACACACTATCTTCCTTGCATGAAGGGAGTGTCCATGGGGATGCTGTGTTTCGAGACGACCACTTCCATGGACACATGCAAGTATCATGAAACGTGAAGACTTTTAGCATCGCAAGACTGAGGGTATGCACGATCACCTATTTGAGGCTCTATAGAGTAATCACATGCATAGAGGGCCTATTTCATGAGATATATATCTTTTATTCCAAAGAGAGGGGTGTCATCCCATGTGATAACAGGCTTGAGAGAGTGTATTGTTCTTATGAGGGTTCACATGATCTCTGTATTGTCATCCGGTCACATGATCAAGGATTGGATCACACGATGCGTTCTTCACTCATGTATGAGAAGTATATGTTGAATAATCCATGATCATGGGTGAGTGTTACCATTACATATATAAGGAGGTTTCATGGAATATGGAGGGAAACAATTCCTCATGTCTATACTGCGAGGCTGAGTAGAGGGGCACCATGAGATCGAGGGTTTGCAACACCGAAAGGTTCACGTCCACTAGTGTATTCCCTCAAACACTAGTTTGAGTTCATTGTACCCCAAGGTAATTCTCTACCATGACTCATGAGGTTTTATCACTCATGATCTCTCATTTTATTAATGAATTTCATGCAGGAGGTCTCATGAACAAATGCAGGGGGTTCACACTGGGGCTGTTCATATAAAAGAATGCCCTACTTGGAAAGGTTGCAGAACCACTAGGGATATCACATGATCACATGAATATCCCATAAAAAACATGTGTATCATGATTATAAATTCATCATGTGATCACCAAAACTTTTATAAATCATAAAATAGGCTCTTATGATCACATGAGGAGGTTCTCAGGGGACGATCACCTACACACCATGTTTTTCCACTGCCCTTCTCTTCTATGTTTCTCCCTCTCCTCTCCCTTATGCATGTGTTTTTATCAAAGGGAGTAGGGAATTTATAGGAAAGGTTGGACTAAGGGTGGTTCATATTTCCATGGGGATGATTATATATGCACTAGTTGAGGCAGTTGAGTCTTTCATGTGATCCCAAATCCCTCGGTTTTCTTCCACAACATCGCGTGATATGATAAATCTGATTTAATTCAGATGAAAATAGTTCAGGAGGAGGAAGGGTTTGTGTTCATAAACTTCTCACAATGGATTCATTGGTTTTCCTCATTTTTATCGCATGATCAAAGGATGATCATATGATGTCTTCGAGCACATTCAGTAGATCTCTCAGCTTGACACTGGTATTCACAATTTGATATCTCGATGTCTTGTGTTGGTTGTCTCAAACTTTATCAACTATCAATAATGGGTTTTGGGATGGAGGTGATGTTTAGTGGGTGTCAGTAATTCATCTTGACATAAAACTATACTGTCAAGATGTGGAAGATGAGATTTCACGTTATGTGGGACTGGTTTTTTTCAAAATCTTATAGTGCGGGGCAAGCTTAATTTCGAATTCGGGATGCGTGGAACTGAAGAGGATGACTGAGATCATCTAAGTGAATGATCAAGTATATGGGATTTTATTGCATGAAAATTATCATAAAAAAACCACTTCCAACATTGAAATCTTTTCTATGCCTCCCTTCTATATATAAGCCATCCCACAACTGATGTTGGGTCAAGATGACAATGGGGTTCAGAACCCACACCACCTGCATCACCTCCACCCAGGATTAAAAACTATGGTCTTTGTGCCCATGCTACTCATGGATTCACACTCACACACCATAGGACCTATACATTGGCCTAGCTGCTTCCTTTATGGACTTTGATCCCTCTGTCATTCCGCTGGCTAGACCAATCTGGATCCCATTGGGCATGGATGGTCTTGGTCCCACATGTGCCTATGGTTGATCCTTAGCTAGGATGGCCGGTGGATGGATATTTTTTTGGCAAATCCAAGTGCTAAAATACTTATAATAAAGTTTTAATATGGGTGAAATAATGGCCTAAGGTATATCCCATTAAGCTAAACACAAGCCTTCATGTATTACATTTACAAGTTCTTTATAGAAATTAATTCAACAATGTTTTGCAAGGTCTTCAAAATTCTCAAATATTTGATGTTAAAGTGAAGGAAGCACAATTATGGGTGCCAGGAAAATTCCCCCCTTAGAATGAGATTCATTTGGAATGAAAAGAATATTATTCTATGGTAAACATAGATCAATTTACCATATATCTGAATATATGAAGAGATTTGATATTGACCTACATGAGAGGATATTTCACGAGTATATCCATGAGGAATTTTAGGTTCTATCCACAGGAGACTTATGACTAAGAGTGTTGGGATAAATCCAAGATAGGAAGTGGATTTGGTTTACAGTATGAATACCCTGAAATTGGAATGTGTATGAATTTTAGAATGGAACAAGGACTAGGTGGAATGGAACTTGTGGATGGATCCAAAGTAAGGTTCCAGGATATCACTATGTATCCTATGAAGATGGGAATAAATCCATACATAGTTCTAAAATATACCACTATGCATATCAAACTCATTCATAGGGAACATAGGGAACATAGGTTCATAGATAAAGAAATCCATGATGAATGTTCTTACATAGATCTATCTCATACATAGGATGGATATTATCAATATTTTGTGATAAAATCCTAGGTAGAGATCCTTGTTCAGGTGGATATGTTGCTCAGATCATCCACATACCCATACTTTGTGTGTAATACCAAACAGATCCCATTTCCTGGATACGAGTGCTTTACTTAAAACAAGTTACTCTTTGAGAAATGTTCATGAATTCCCATTGAAATGAAATTCTTCATTGATTCACCTGCTCCAATAGTCTTTAGATCATCTTACTTACAAGGACAATTTAGACATGGTATACTTCCCAAATTTTATAACCTTTTCCTAAATTTGGGGACTTAATGAGCAGAATTGATTTTTTCAAAGGCCATATGGTGAGCCCCACAAGATTTGTATCTTTTTATTTGTTTTTCACTAAATTTTTCCTAAGATTTATGTGGAGGAAGTCTTAGCAGGCATGTAATTAGATTTTTCTCTGGTTTCTTTTTTACAGGGTTTTGACCTGAAAAGTTTCTGTGAATCTTTTATTTTATTGATGTGTAATACTACCTGGGTCACAAAAAGTTCATGTCTAGTGAGTGGAGACTCATTTTTTTTCTCAGGATTCCCTTATCAAGTTTTCATCTTAGAGAGTATCATGTATTTTTCAATTTTAAGGTCTTTCAAGCTAGAAAATCACCACGCTATAGTTTAGATTTTTCTAGCTTGGAACTTTTCTGTACTATATTTTAGGGTCTTCTAGATAGGAGATTTGATGTGTTGTAGTTTATTACCTTCTAGATTGGACTTTTGATGTGATGTAGTTTATGGTCTTCTAGATCAAACTTTTTATGTGCTGTAGTGTAGGTTCTTTTAGCTTAGGCATTTATTGTGATGTAGTTTATGGTATTTTAGCTCAGAATTTTTATGTGATGTAGTTTAGGTTGCTTTTACTCAAACCTCTATTGTGCTGTAGTTTAGTTTCTTTTAGGTTGAACCTGTGTTGTGATGTATTTTAGGGTCTTTTAGTTCATACCTTTTATGTATAGGTAATAATTCATAGGCATACCAAGGATGACTAAAAATACTATGGGGTGATGAGTTCCACCGTGGTGTTTCTAGGGATCATGAGGATCGGAGTTATTTTCTTTCAAGGAGGATATGCCTTTAGTTGGTGGGTTAAATAACTTATTCATTGATATCATGGAAAATATCAACTATTTTTCCAAAGGTCATGGAAGATTTATGGAAGTAATATGGGTTGAGGGAGAAATACCAGGGATGCTAGGTCCTTTCAGATATTTGGAATGTGGGTTATGTAGGTCATAACTCAAAATATTGAGTCTGTGAATATTGGATATGGAAAACATACCAGGTATATTCCATAACAATCTAAAATGTTAGGTTCTACCATGATGTTACTAAGGATCAAAATGATTATAAATCCCTTTATATTGGGCTAATACGTCTCTAGTTGGTGGGACTAAGGCCTTCTGTATTAATATAATGGTTGAACTAAGTGATATCTTTTTCTTTACAAGGGCTATAAAATATTTAAAAATACTCAAGAATTTGACCAATAAAGTTGGGAATGGAAGGAAAGATACCAAAGAAGGGATCTTGCATCCTACGTTAATTTAGATCATGATTTTGAAGCTCGAGCTCTACCCCATGTGTTTTTAGATCATGAGGTTTGGTCCATCAAAGGTTTGAGAGTGAAGTGTCACATTTCTATTTTGAGAAAGGATATAGAACAAAATGATCTAACATTGAGGATTTTATATTCACTTGGATAGTATGGTATGTGGATTTTAAATTATGTTCCAAAGTGTTCAGGTCACAAGGACGGTATAGAAAAATCATAACGAGGATGACCCAAAACACCCTCAGGTGTTGAGTTCTACCACGACGATGGTAGGCTCACATGGATTGGAAATCCCTTTATATTGGGCCAAGATATCACTGGTTGGTGGGTCTTAATCCCTTATGCCCAAATAGCATGGTCAAACCAAGAGATATATTTTCCTTTCCAAGGGCTATGGGAGGATTGTGGTGACCCAAAACACTAAAATCATGAACTGTGGTTTATAGAGAATGTAATATCTAGAAAGGGTCTGACCACCCTAAAAGTTGTGTCACTACCCAGTAAACATATTCTCATGGTGAGGAGATGTGTAAAATCATTGATCTAACTTTTTCATGGACTAGGGGGTCCATCAAGCATATCTTTTATTTTACTAGGGTTATAATGTAGTCTCTACGATCTTTATTCATTACTTATTTGAACCTTAATTTTTTTCCTAAACTCTAGAGAAAAAGAGTTTAGCGAGTGAAAAGTTGAATTTTTATCAGGCCTCCCTTTGTGGGTTTTCAACCGGAATTTTTTTTGTGTCTATTTAACTATCAGTTTAAGGTCTTGTGATTTGGACTATCATAGGCTAGAGGTTAAGGTCGTATATCTTTGACCAATGTATGAGAAATTTAAATTCATGACATAGATGGAATTGATATGGGGGATGTTATACAGGATCCCAATTAGGATACCTTGGGTCAAGAGCAATCTAACATCCTTCTGAGCAAAAGATGGAAATGTTATAAATCTTGGCTCAAGTTTCTCAGTTTATGAGTAATTATATGGGATAATCATACTGGGGATGACCCAGAACACCCTCAGGTGATCAGTTCCACTGTGGTGACGTTAGGATCAAAGGGATTAAAAATACCTTTATATTAGGCCAAGATGTCACTGGTTGGTGTGTTTTAAGGCCTTTTTTATAAATAGATTGTCTGGACCAAGAGATCTATTTTTCTTTCCAAGGTCTTTTAAAGTATTACGGAAACTTGAGGTACTCAAGACATAAAGTGTGGTACATGGATTTAGATTCTTTTAAAATATGGCAGAATCACCCCATACTATGGTTGACTGAGGCAAGGCACTTGTGGTACTTTGATAAGGAATGAAAAATGGGTGATGGCATGCCTAGTTTATCATCATGTAGCAGGTATGTTTTTATGCATTTTAACATTATGTGGTAAGGAAAATTTCCTTTCAGTTTAACATCATATGGTAAGGATGTATTTTCTATGAAGTTTTTACGTCCCGTGACCAAGATATTTGCCTTGTAGTTTAATGTAATGTGGTAAGGATGTACTTTTGTTTAGTTTATTGTCACGCGATAAGGATGTACTCTCATGTAGTAAAATTCATTCAATAAGGATTTATTTCTTGTAAAATTTTAATGTCATGTGACCAAGATGTTTTCATTGAAGTTTAATGTTATTTGGTAAGGATGTGGGAACCAATGTGAATTTTTTTTCATGATATATTATGTAAACAAATTGTTTTCATATAGATCTAGTTTCTTTGTAGGAAAAACGATCTTTTGTGACTTGGTTACTCTGTAGTTGTGGTTCATTCCTTATCGTTTGTTGCAACTGGTCCTTGGATTGGATATATGAATGTTACTATGTATTCTGTTATGACAGGAATCAATCCACATGTAGTTATTTAAATCCCATGAAGTTTAATGTTATGCGGTGAGGACTAAGATAAACTGATGTGAAGGAATATAAATTTTTTGGTTGGGCCCAAGGGTGTAAGTCAGGGTGCCACTATGTATCTCCTGATAATGAGAATCAAACCACATGTAGTTTTGAAGGGCCATGCAGTTTAACATCATGTGGTGAGGATGTGGGTCCCCCAACATGAAATGGTAATAATCCAGCTGATCCCATGAATGGAATTTTTGGTGTCATAACATATCCCATAGTGGTGGGAATCAAGCCATACATAGTTATATATGAAGTTCCCTATAGAGGTATGACCCATACACATAGAGTAAGGAAATATTATAATTTTCTATTGTGACTAGACCTAGATTTGGAAATCTAGGAATCACTACGTATCCTGCGAGGATAGGAATCAAGGAACACATAGTTCTTAAATGATAAAATCTATCTTCATAGGATTTTCTCATATAGTGAGGTGGGAATTTTTTCCATTTATTATTGTATCTATAACGCTCCGACCCCAGTTACCCAGAGTCGGTGCATTATTTCGTAACATTGTCATGATCACAAAAGATCAAGTCTCAAAAGACCGATTAGTTTAGTAGCCTTGGAAACACTAGATACATTCATAAATGTTACATTACATCATAAAGTGAAAAAATACAATAACAAAGTCTCCATAGTCCACACTCATATCCTCTTCTGACTATCCCTGTAGGTCATTCATAAAATACTTCTTCACATACTGGAAAATATTAAAACATTGAAAGGGGTGAGCTCAGATGCTCAGTAAGGATAACAATATTGCGGAAGCTTTCATAAATAAACATTAACATTTAAGGCAATGTATAACTAAAACAAAATCCTTTTTAAACTTGAACTTCTGCATAATATGGAAAAAATAAAATTAAATAATGCCATTTACTTACTCACATGGATATTCTACTAGTCGAATAATCACATGCAATATCAATAACCACTTTCATAATGATGGAATACATAATGCAAGACTATCATAACCACGTAGCCAAGGCCTTGTGCTAAGACTGCAAATAAGATTTTGTCAAGGCCTCATGCCAAGACACTAGTTTTTCATATGAGACCTACCGATGAATTTTTTTTAGAAGATACTTACGTTTAAAATTGCTCAAATATACTCCAGTGTTTTTCTGAAAACATTATGTAAGCTTCTAAAAACAAAATAACTAATTCTGAGACTGCTCGACTAATTATAGGCCATGATGGGTCCACTCCCAATCCCTTCTTGTCTACCACACTCGAGAGTCAGGTTTTCTGAAAACATTTTTAATCTTGCGTAAAATACATATACATTTGCACTGGATTTTCATATATTTGAGAGAAATATCTCTCTCTTTTTTGAAATCATTTTAAAAAAGTTATCTCTTGTAGAGGAATCTGAAACTCAAATAATGGTCATGGCGGTAGATAAGTCGTTTTCACCGCATACATAAGACAAAACATTACTTTTATCATTTAGTAAAAACGCTTCATATAAAAATATTCCTTTTGAATAAAATTAAAATTCAAAGGGGTTTATACACCATATAAAAGAAATTTGTGTATAAAACAAAATATGCCTCAATGAAAGAAGATTGAGACGAATTCCCTTAAAAAGAAATTGTTTTTAACAAAATAGGTCTAATATGTTTATTCACTATAAGTAAACATAGAGAAATTATAAATACAAGATAGGAAATAATAATATCATGGCATCATTTGAAAGTAGGAGATTAACCCAAAGAATGGAAATTGGGTTAAGAAGTTCCCTAACCTCGTGTCCGACTTCACTCTAACGTTATTTAATCTCCTGAATAATAAACTAGAGTTAATATATACTTGATTAAGAACCCTTTTCAAGTTCATTATCCCTTTTATATCACTTATTACAATGTTACAAAAATTATGTAGTCATTTAAGTTAATAACATTCGTTTTGTCGATATTTGGTACTTGAGTCAACAATAAACTTCTTATAATTACAAGTTGTATTTGTTGTAGAATATCCATTATATATAGAATTATATTCATGATTTAGATATCATATATATCATATATATCCAGTATATACATTCATTCATAATATTACGTAACATCTAGAGGTAAGAAATGAAATGCACCGTTCATAGAGACGGTAAGCCGTACGTACGCATGAACACTACTTTCATTTCTATTTCGTATTTAATGGAATGAAATCATAATGATATAAAGATATATTATAATTACAGTATAATATCATATATAATATCATTTACTCCATCCTTTATACATCCCACATATGGCATTAACGATTCAAATCACTTTGAGAGGGCGGTAGTCCGCACTTCCTAAAATGAAATTATTGCGTTTACCCATAATGGAAATCATAAAGGTATTCCATAAATGAAAAATACAGAATCATAAGTAAAGAAAAAACATAATATATATCATATATAAAAATATTGTCATCATAATGGCCACCATTAGAGGTGTTAAAAGAAGATTGAACAATCATCATTTCGAGAGGCAGAAATTCGCCATCCACAGAAACAATATGTTATTTAACCATTAGATGTAGGTGTGTGTAAGTGTAGCTCAAATACTTCTTATAACAACATCCTAGTATATTTAGTATACTTGTGTTGTTACAAAAGAAATTAATAAAAAGAGTTTAGGGGGTTGGAGAAGAAAAATAAAACATAAAAACACAAGAGAAAACACTACCTTTAAAACGGGTACCTCTTTTTGATTTGAGCTCAAAGGCTTCCTTGGTAAGACTTATGCCCAAAGTGAGGCTTCTAGGAGTAATAGTGGGATGTGGAGAGACAAAATGGTCAGGTTTTGGCCGACCCAAAGGCTTGAGATGTGTGGGTAAGGTGGTAGAGGTGGGGGCTTTTATAAGAGGAGAGGAGGGGCACTCATGGAAAGTTATAAAAGGTTACTTTATTATAAAATGATTTTCGTATTTAAAAGGTCCCAAAATTATATATTTCTAGGATAAGGTGATAAAAGTTCTAAATACACCCATAAAATAGTTTTTTGACATGTTTAGGTCTTAGAGTTTACATTATCTTTTCATTTTATTTAAACCGTTAAATAATGAGGTAATCGCTGCATCATCATGGTGTCATAAATAATTTAATTTATTTAATGTCTAAAAATTATAAAAAAATTATCATGATTTAGTAAATCTTATAATATTTCAAATGAATATTTATAGTCAAAAATATTACTTGTATAAACCCATTTAAAAATTGTTTTAGTAAAACAACTCATGTTTGTGACATTTTTATTTTAACATTAAATAAAAAGTTTTTAATGTCATTTTCCAACCAAAGTGGCTCCATGGGGTCCCCAAGTTGACCCATGGATTGTATTGGTCTTACATGACTCATACAATAGGGGTAGGACAAGTTTAAATGTATTATCATATTTTTATAATATCATTTTTACCTTAAATTTCACTAATTACCTTTAATCGCGATTAATTAAACTTAAAAGTTACTATTCACCAAAAAATTATTTTAATCCCATTAAACCAAATTTTACTTCCTAATGGAAACCATGTATGTATTATTTTTGAAAATCAAATCACAGAAGTGGTAATATTTCATTTAAATAAAAAATCAGTTTTTTAACTACCACTTAGTGGTTTCACTATTCATCAAAAATTGAAGTTTTTCAGAACAATGCCAAAATTTCACCCTAAGCTATAATTGATATTCCGAATTCAAAAATGATGTATATTTTACAAAATTAAAAACATATAAGTTGCATTAATTAATTTTATAATTAATTCCCATTGTCACAACAAATAGCGTGTTTTTAAGAAACAATATATATCAAAAGATTGAAAATTGTTTATTTGCAATTTCAAAGTGAAATTAATTATAATGAACACCATTTGATAAAATGATAAAAATATATTCTAATTATAATTTAAAACCACTAAATAGTATAATTTATCACTATAAATTATTTCGATTAAAAAAGTCGTTTTAAGTTTTTTTCATTATTCATAAAAAATTGGAAGTTCTCAGAAAAATACCAAAAATTCAACATAGGCTAATTTCGATATTCCGATTCCAAAAATGAAGTCCATTTTGAAATATAAAATATATATAATTTCAAAAATTGGGTATTACTATTCATAATGGCTATTTTTATTGGTCGCGGTGTGTTAGAATCTCGAACTTGCATACAATGCAAGCTATTGCATTATTGAAAGAGAAGCGTATCATGGAAGCTCGGGGTGTTACATTCTCCCCTCCTTCAATAAATTGCATCCTCACAATTTGAAATTTTTATTTAAAAATAAAAGGTTGAAAATAGAAAATACCTTTGTGGAAAACCCACATCGGAAATAAGGTTAATAAAATTTAGCCTTAATAAGAGGGAAGGGGAAATGAAAAAGTCACCACCAAATTATGATCTCAATAAGGAGAAAATTGGTGGAAATTAGATACATATAATTGGAGAAAAAATGTAAATATTTATAGGGAGTGATTGAGGTCATCAATCACAAACAAGTGTAAAATTGAGGGCCTCAAATCCTTCAATCTATGTTGATTTAAAATATTATCAGTTCAACAAGACATAAGGTATTAGAATAACACATTTTTTTGTTTTAATATCCCTTTACTAATGTTTAAGAATTAATTTATTCATAGAATAAGATATAGGTATATATATATATATTTATGCTTGACAATTAGAGTTTCAACCTTCAACTAATTTCTACCAAAAACTCATCTTTCACTCAAAAAGATAATAGAACTCAAAAATATTATATTTATCCTAATCGTACAAGGTTCAAAATTTTAACACATACTATTTAGATTAGGAAAACTATTTTGTAATAACCAGGGACTTCCTGCAGGCTAGTGGTAGGTAATAAAGGCCTATTGCACTATGGTTATGGGTTCAATTCCTACAGCTTTGTTCGACGCGATGGGTTATCCCCCGACCTACAGGTTATCCTTTTCCTAAAACTACAGTATTATAATATTCCAAAAATAATATTCAGAAATTTTTTAACCTTAAACAATACTATCCAAGGTTCAACTTAATCCATTCCAACCTTTATAGTTATCCAAAATACTTCTGTCCAACTCACAGTCCAAATTTTATGAGGAAGGTAAACATAATGAAGATCCTTTTTTCCACATAACAACATGTAAACACCTTCATCATGTATTTTTTTAAAACATTGCAACATCCTGAATTACAATAAATCCTTATTGATTACATTAATGATCCCTTATTCCTTATAGAACACTAGATATACTCCTTCTATCCAAAAATGTAAACAAATCATTAATCAGTTTCAAGGAAGTTAAGAATATCCAATATAATTTATCCAAATCAATCATGTATTATTCCAAAATCACTATCTCGGTATCAGAACCATATTATGGTTTATCTTTCTATAAACCATATATTTTCCAAAAATTTAACCTGCTGTGGAGTCACTTTTCTTGGTTTTACACAATATCAAGTCCTTTATGAAATAGTACTGCAGTACAATCCTTATATACTCCATAATTATTATAACCAGTACATCATTGATACAACACTCAAATGAAAAAAATTCTTTAATAACAACATAAGAACTCTAATCATTCATCCTCATCTATGGTAGTATCATAACTTGATTATTATCCAATAAAATCATTTGGGGCATACTCTGATGATTTAGACATTGGTTTGTGTAGTGTCCCCACTCCTTGTAGATGAAGCGTTGTACATTTGAAACCTTTTTCTTACCCTTGAAGTCACGCACTTAGTGTCCTTTTTCTCCACACTTATAACAAACTCTCATTCCCTTCAGGCAAGTTCCAAAGTGTTTCTTCCCACAGTTATCACATATTGGAAAATTCTTCTTTTCCCTCGTCCCTTTATCCATCATTTTCTCTTCCATCATTTTCTTCTCTTTCTTCCCTTCAAAGCCATAATACTCAGAGAATTATTTACTTATCTTATTAATACATGATACTATTTCTTAATATGTTGAGAAAACATGGGAGACTATTTCCATTATAAATGTTGGCTTAATACCATGAAAGATATGATCCTTCTTACTCTTTGGATCATACGTATTGATGGATTTCACATTCCTTCTACTGGGCACCATTTCTATACAATGGCATAAACTAGGTTAGTTTATGAATTGCAATGAATAATTCCAAACTTGTAAAATAATTAATGTAAATTGAATGGTTTATGGATATAATCCATAATCCTAAAAAATGTTTTCTTTGAGGAAGTATATACTCATAAAACCTTCATAATGGTTTGTAAAAAAATGATAATTATCCTAAGCATATCCCCCGGGAGTGTCATAACCAAGAGTACAACAAGACCCATTGTCATGCACCAGTTCCCGTTCGAGTCTAGCTCAAAGCGGTGTTTTTGGGTTTTACCCCTAGGTACATCTTTGCCAGAGCCGCCTCTACCTACTCGTATCCAAACAGGGATGTATTTCTCGGAAAACTCACAAAATCTCTATAACAACAAAATTCTAGGAAGTTCTTATATACTAATCCTCAAAGTCTATCTTATGGCTATGTGATATAATCAGAGTTTTTCTAAATCTAGATTCCAAGGTTAGTACTAAACTGCCTCTGATACCAACTGTAATGCCCCGACCCCAGTTACCCAGAGTCGGTGCATTATTTCATAACATTGGCATGATCACAAAAGATCAAGTCTTGAAAGACCGATTAGTTTAGTAGCCTAGGAAACACTAGATACATTCATAAATGTTACATTACATCATAAAGTGAAAAAAATACAATAACAAAGTCTCCATAGTCCACAATCATATCCTCTTATGACTATCCCTGCAGGTCATTCATAAAATACTTCTTCACATCCTGGAAAATATTAAAACATTGAAAGGGGTGAGATCAGATGCTCAGTAAGGATAACAATATTGCGGAAGCTTTCATAAATAAACATTAATATTTAAGGCAATGTATAACTAAAACAAAAGCCTTTTTAAACTTTAACTTCAGTATAATATGGAAAAAATAAAATTAAATAATTCCATTTACTTACTCACATGGATATTCTACTAGTCGAATAATCACATGCAATATCAATAACCACTTTTATAATGATGGAATTCATAATGCCAGACTATCATAACCACGTATCCAAGGCCCCGTGCCAAGACTACAAATAAAATTTTTTCAAGGCCTCGTGCCAAGACACTAGTTTTTATCACGATACCAACTGATGAATTTTTTTTAGAAGATACTTACGTTTAAAATTGCTCAAATATACTCCAGTGTTTTTCTGAAAACATTATGCAAGCTTCTGAAAACAAAATAACTAATTCTGAGACTGCTCGACTAATTACAGGCCATGATGGGTCCACGCCCAATCCCTTCTTGTCTAACACACTCGAGAGTCAGGTTTTCTGAAAACATTTTTAAGCTTGCATAAAATACGTATACATTTTCACTGGATTTTCATATATTTGAGAGAAATGTCTCTCTCTTTTTTGAAATCATTTAAAAAAAGTTATCACTTGTAGAGAAATCTGAAACTAAAATAATGGTCACGGCAGTAGAGAAGTCGTTGTCGCCGCATACATAAGACAAAACATTACTTTTGTTGTTTAGTAAAAACGCTTCATATAAAAATATTCCTTTTGAATAAAAGTAAAATTCAAAAGGGTTTATACACCGTATAAAAGAAATTTGTGTATAAAACAAAATATGCCTCAATGAAAGGAGATTGAGACGAAGTCCCTTACAAAGATTTTTTTTTAAAAAATAGGTCTATTATGTTTATTCACTATAAGTAAACATATAGAAATTACAAATACAATATAGGACATAATAATATCATGACATTATTTGAAAGTAGGAGATTAACCCAAAGAATGGAAATTGGGTTAGGAAGTTCCCTTACCTCGTGTCCGACTTCACTCGACCGTTATTTAATCTCCTGAATAATAAACTAGAGTTAATCTCTACTTGATTAAGAACCCTTTTCAAGTTCATTATCCCTTTTATATCACTTATTACAATGTTACGAAAATTATGTAGCCATTTAAGTTAATAACGTTCGTTTTGTCGATCTTTGGTACTTGAGTCAACAATAAACTTCTTATTATTACAAGTTGTATTTGTGGTAGAATATACATTATCTCTATAACTATATTCATGATGTAGATATCATATATATCATATATATCCAGTATATAAATTCATTCATAATATTATGTAACATTTAGAGGTAAGAAATGAAATGCACCGTTCATGGAGACGGTAAGCCGTACGTACACATGAATGCTACTTTCATTTATATTTCATATTTAATGGAATGAAATAATAATGATATAAAGGTATATTATAATTACAGTATAATATCATATATAATATCATTGACTCCATCCTTTATACATCCCACATATGGCATTAATGATTCAAATCACTTTGAGAGGGCGGTAGTCCGCACTTCCTAAAATGAAATTATCGCGTTTACCCATAATGGAAATCATAAAGGTATGCCATAAATGAAAATTACAGAATCATAAGGAAAAAAGAAACATAATATATATCATATATAAAAATAGTGTCATCATAATGTCCACCATTAGAGGTGTTAAAAGAAGATTGAACAATCATCATTTCGTGAGGCAGAAATTCGCCATCCACAGAAATAGTATGTTATTTAACCATTAGATGTAGGTGTGTGTAAGTGTAGCTCTAATACTTCTTATAACAACATCCTAGTATATTTAGGATACTGGTGTTTTTACAAAAGAAATGAATAAAAAGAGTTTTGGGGGTTGGAGAATAAAAATAATACATAAGAACACAAGAGAAAACACTACCTTTAAAACGGGTAACTCTTTTTGATTTGAGATCAAAGGATTCCTTGGGAAGACCTCTTCCCACAGTGAGGATTCTAGGAGTAAGAGTGGGATGTGGAGAGAAAAAATGGATAGGGGTTGGCCGAGCCAAAGGTTTGAGAGGTGTGGGTAAGGTGGTAGAGGTGGGGGCCTTTTATAAGAGGAGAGGAGGGGCACTCCTGGAAAGTTATAAAAGGTTACTTTATTATAAAATGATTTTCGAATTTAAAAGGCCCCAAAATTATATATTGCAAGGATAAGGTGATAAAAGTTAGAAATACACCCATCCAATAGGTTTTTGACATGTTTAGGTCTTATATTTTACATTATCTTTTCATTTTATTTAAATCGTTAAATAATACGGTAATCGCTGCATCATCATGGTGTCATAAATAATTTAATTTATTTAATGTCTAAAAATTATAAAAAAATTATCATGATGTAGGAAATCTTTTTATATTTCTAATTAATATTTATATTAAAAAATATGACTTTTATAACCCCATTTAAAAATTGTTTTAGTAAAACAACTCATGTTTGTGACATTTTTATTTTAACATTAAATAAAAAGTTTTTAATGTCATTTTCCTACCAAAGTGGCTCCATGGGGTCCCCAAGTTGACCCATGTATTTTATTGGTCGGAAATGACTCATCCAATAGGGGTAGGACAAGTGTAAAGGTATTTTAATATTTTTATAATATCATTTTTACCTTAAATTTCACTAATTACCTTTAATCGCGATTAATTAAACTTAAAAGTTACTATTCACCCAAAAAATTATTTTAATCCCATTGAACCACATTTTACTTCCTAATGGAAACCATTTATGTCGGATTTTTGAAAATCAAATCACAGAAGTGGTAATGTTTAATTTAAATGAAAAATCAGTTTTTTAACTACCACTTAGTGGTTTCACTATTCATCAAAAATTGAAGTTTTTCAGAACAATGCCAAAATTTCACCCTAAGCTATAATTGATAATATGAATTCAAAAATGATGTCTATTTTACAAAATTCCAAACATATATGTTGCATTAATTAATTTTATAATTAATTCCCGTTGTCAAAAAAATAGCATCTTTTTAAGAAACAATATATATCAAAAGATTGACAATTGTTTATGTGCAATTTCAAAGTGAAATTAATTCTAATGAACACCATTGGATAAAATGGTAGAAATATATTCTAATTATACTTTAAAACCACTAAATAGTATAATTTATCACTATAAATTATTTTGATTAAAAAAGTTGTTTTTAACTATTTTTCACTATTCATAAAAAATAGGAAGTTCTCAGAAAAATACCAAAAATTCAACATAGGCTAATTTCGATATTCCGATTCCAAAAATGAAGTCCATTTTGAAATATAAAATATATATAATTTCAAAAATTGGGTATTACTATTCATAATGGCTATTTTGATTGGTCGCGGTGTGTTAGAATCTCGAACTTGCGTACAATGCAAGCTCTTGCATTATTGAAAGAGAAGCGTATCGTGGAAGCTCGGGGTGTTACAGTATCTGGGCCTAGGATTAGTGATCCAGGAATCACTATGTATCCTGTGATGGTAGGAATCAATCTACATGAAGTTCTTGAGGAGCTGTGTAGTTTTATGTTATGTGGTAAAGACATTAACTATGCAGTTTAGCATTATGTGAAAAGGTCTTATGGTGTGCCTTTTTTGGTCTTGCATTTAGGACCATGATGTTCATGTCATGTACTTTCATGACTCGTTCATATGGACAATCCCTTACTAAATTTCATAAGCTCATGTGATCCATGCTCAGTGTGAGAAATAAGGAATGACAAGGGTTTCTTCTACAATGTAGGGAGAATTAAGGATTGGATAGAGAAATTTGAATCATGTGGTGGATAAACCTGTATATAGTATTGGGAGCCTATATATCTCATTGAAAATTATAATCAATCCATACATAGTTCTGGAGAATCCGTTCTGTTTAATGTTGTGTGGAAAGGACATCTATTGTGCTGTTTTAATGTCTTGTGGTAAGGACATGGATCACTCAACATGAAAGAAAAAGAAAGTTGAGGATCCGTGTAGTTTTACATCATCTAGTGATGACTTTTTCCATGCAGTTTTAGTGTCATGAAGTAAGGAAAAGGTTGTACCTTTTAACATTGTGTAGACAGGAAGAGTTCATACAGTTTAATTCCATGTATCTAGGACAATCTCATATAGTTTTATCATCACGTAGACAGGGAGAGCTCCATATAGTTTAATTTACTCATGTGGTTAAGATAAATTCTTTATAGTTTAACATCATTTGGATAAGATATACTTCATACGGTTAAACATCACGTGGTTAAGATGAACTTCGTACAATTTACCATTATTTGGTTAAAATTTACTTTGTACAGTTTAATGTCATGTGGTTCGGACTTAGTCTGTACAATTAAAATTTATGTGGTTAGGACATACTCTCTGTAGTTCAACATTATGTGGTTAAGATGTACTCCATTCATTTTAATATCATGTAGTTAGGAATTAATCCACATATTTTGACATCATGTGGTTAAGAAGTACTCCATACATTTTAACATATTTTTTTTAAGAAGGTGGTGACATGAATTGGTTTCCCAATTCATGTCCCCAAAAGAATTTATTAAAAACAAAAGGTTACAATACAATATCGAGGTGTAAATAGCTTACAAAAGTAGGGAGTTAAGGGGATAACAAGTAAAAAAGATCAATAAAACCAAAATCAATATTTGAAGCACATGTGGTCACCAGAGAAGTAGCAGAGCCTTCCTTCAAACATTGTGTTGATTATCCAGATCCAGTCTTCACTTTCTCCAAGTCTGAAACTTTACGAGGATGGTCAAAATTTGAGTGGAAAAGAACTGTATCCTGTCTATGAGCTCGAGTTATCAGGATCTTCATCATCTCATCAAAACCTGCCATCATCAGAAAAGAGTGTGTCCCTTGATGAAGGTCCCACAACTCTTCTTCAAAACAAGAAGAAATCAGCACAACTGAGTAACATCTTCCATGTTCATACAATCCTCTAGCACCTCCATAGAGCATATGAAACAAAACATGATGTAGTAAAATAGATATAACAAATTAGAACAAAATAAATCAGGAGAAGCAGTGTCTTTCCTTCAAATAGAGCATAACCATCATTAATCAGAAATTCTGATAGACAGCATATACAACCAGGTGCAGGTAGAAAAAATTCATCACAGACTTCCATCCAAATGTAGCTGACCACTTTGGAGGAAAGAAGCCATTAGAATTCAGAAAAAATCACCAAGAGATCACTGAAGCAAAGCCCATCAATTGACAGCAAGGAAAATATCAAAGAATAGGGGCACAAACATCCAATATACATTAAGAGGATTTTTGAAACTCTTTCTTTATTCTCTCATTAAAAATGTCCAACTTAATATCTAAATAGTCATCCTTTGAGATCTCCCCTTTTCTAAATGATTTAATAAGAACTTCATCATTACATTTTTCAGATGAATCAAACTCCTCACAAATAGGATCCTTCTTTTTTTCAAACTCTTCAATATGATTCTTGCTCTCTACCTGTTGAAATGTGGCCGGGGTAGAGACATCTCTTCTTGAAATGTCTAGAGATCGTGTGACTATAGTTCTTTTAGTCTGATCATATTCACGTCGTTTCCCCATCTTCTTGAGATTGGGGGTGATGAATCCATCATCATCTACTATAGATTGTTTACTTTCCTTTCCATTTCTCTAAGGTATTCTTCTTCCATATGTGTAGGTAAATCCTCATTTTTCTGGTGGGTATCACTACCATCAGAACTGTCACACTCTTTATTCTCAAGGTCCTCCTGAGATTCATCTTCAAATTTCTCACTTGGCAATTCCACAATAGGAGGAGGAGAACTGTGGGAGTCTATAACCGGAGTAGGAGGAACAGAGTTAACTTTTCCCTAAGGTTTCAAGACATTAATAGGGTTTATATTTTGCAGCCCATCAACACAATTAGAGGGAGAGACGGTGGCTTCAAGAACTGCATTCACATAATCTGAAATTTGATTTTCTTCAGTATGCAAATTATTCAAATCAGCATTCAAAACAGTTTCTGTAGCTTTATTAGTGACATCAGAAGATCCAACCATATCTTTGTGTCCTTGAGCGTCCTTTTCCACCCAAATTGTTTTTACAGTTTTTAGTGTGGACAGGATCTTTTCCACAGATATTCCATGAGTGTCCAAGCCTAAATCATTTTTCACAATAATCAGGCAATCTTTCATAGAAAACCTCCTGATAAAAACCAAATCTCCCACTTTGGATCCAGATTTGATCCGGTAAATGTTTTGAAACATCTATTTCTATACAAATCCTAGCAACAGATGGTCTAGAAAGAAATTTTATAGCTGAATCATGTTTCAAAGGAGCACCAATTAAACTGGCAATGGGAAAGAGAGCTGCTTGCTTAAACTGGTGAAAAGGCAGATCAGGAAAGTTAACCCATATAGGAACAACTGGAGATTCCGCATGAGGGTCAAAATCAGGAGTCCATTTTATTATTTTCATGTAACATCCCCCGAATGACCAGGATCTTCTTGCACAAAGTCTATAATAATCATCATCTGAGCTTAACCGAAGAACTATGTGTGAGGGATTAAGGAGACCTAGATTGAAACCTGAAAATCCAATCGCTTCTAATGAAGTTATAAGGTACTTCAAAGAAGGCCGACGATTCAAGAATTTACCAACTAAAACCATTCCAAGATCAGAAGATAAATCAGTTACCTCATCCTTGGGAAAAGAGATCGTGAGCTGGCCTCGATGTCGAAAATGTTTAGGTTTTACTTGAGCCTCATGGAGCGCATCGACATGAAGAACAAGATCCTCACCCAATCTTCCTGCAACAACATCTACAAACGATCTATTATCTGAGGTAGGGTTAGGGTAACTCGTTGGGTTTCTCTGCTCTACGTGCCGGGTCTCCATCTCATGACACCAGAGATAGTCCTTAATAATTGTTAACATGTAGATCTTAACATAATGTGGTTAGGACTTACTCTGTACAATTTAATGTCACGAGGTTAGGAATTACTTCGTACAATTTAACATCATGTGGTTAAGATGTAATCCATACAGTTTAATGTCATGTGTTTAGGAATTACTCCATATAGTTTAATTTCATGAGATTAGGATGAATTATTGCATATCCTTTATGACTTGCTTGGGATCTCATGATTGGAAGTGGCAATAGATCTGGTCATGTCTGGGAGGCTACTTCCAGCTAAAAATCTATGCATCTCCACATTATTCACTTCTCCATCAGAGATAAATGTTTTTACTTGGGTCAAACCACAGAGGCTACCTCTTTAGGTGACCTACTGAGCCTGGTGAGGTGATGTTAATGGTTGGTGGGGCACTATATATGGTTAGCCCCAATATTGTGAGAATATTTCTATATGAATGTGTCAGATATTTTTGAGAACCTATCTATAAAAAGGTGTCTAGGAAAGGGGAGGATTTCCATGTCCATGGTAGATATTACCATGGGAAGGTTGACCATGGTAGATTTCAGGATTAGAGCCCCTGTGATCCATCTCCAAACTACTATGAGGAGGAATATTGTGGCAATGACTGCCTTCTACTTTGGTTAAAGAGTCGACAAACACTTGGGGTGCTGAGAATGTGCCTCTAACAACTTCAAAGACACCTAACATTATGAAGATTATGAATATGAGCCCCACTTTGCATCATGGTTGAAATATTTCATCCTATCTTTTGGGGTTGAGAAGGGTTATAAGCCTTCTTTATGACAGCTTCTGAAATCCATTGATAACCGTTTTGTGCTGCGTGAATATGGTACCACTACTAGAAAGCTGTTGGAGTATGCTAATGAGATTATATGATTGGTATATGAGCCTATATTTAGGATTATGCCACTCTTACTTGTTGTTCCTTAGTTAGAACAGGGATATAAGCCTGATCCTGAGTCTTTGGAATATACAAATGTTATTTTTCGATAGAAGTATGCGCCCGCCCCGAGGCATGTGTGCGCACTCACTTGGTGAGCCCTAGTTGGAGTGGGAATATAAGCTCAGTCTGAATATGAATTCTTCTATAGAATATACCAACAGACCTCTGTAATGGGAGAAGGGATATTAGCATCCTCTTGTATTTCCTAGGAAGGATGTTGGTGCATTCATTCAGTGGTGGAAACATTAATTTTTCCTTGGATTCTATGATATGATAGAATATTCTAGCTGGATTAACTGATAGGAATATGAGACTATCCTAAGGCTTGTTTCATTATCACTTGATTAGCCCTATATAGAATGAGGATATAATCTAGATCATGGGCCTTTGGAGTATTCATCTAGATTTCTTCGATAGGAATATGTGACTACCCTGAGGCTCGTGCCCCTCTCACTTGGTGATCCCTGACCAAAACAGGCATATGATCCTGATCCTGGGCCTTTGGAATATGCCAATAGACTTTTGCGAAAGAGATATGAACCCATCTCGATTCATGTATTGATTTTACTTGCTAATCCTTGGTTGAAACAAGGATATGATCTCGATCCTATGCCTCATCCTTTATCGAGATATGCCGATAATCCTCCCAGACGGGAGCATGAATATGCACTTTCTATGGAGTAAAAACTTATTTACATTGATCAGAGTGTTGAGTTTTCATTATTTTAGGGATAGTAATATACACCTTTCTCTATATCTTAACCAAAATAAACTGGCGGAGCTCCTTTATTTTCATCACAAAGTACTGGTACTTCAATAGGGTAAGTATAGGATTATATTCCTGTGTGCTCTCAGCTACATATATATGTTGGTTGATGCCTTTGATTGAAGTGTGGATATACTCCCACTCTTATCCTCCTTTTACCATTGGAACATTTCAATGGAATTCATGCACAAGGGTGGGGATATGCCCCTCCCCCATGCCTAATACATGAATATGCCCATAGAACTTCTCTAAGTGAGTAAGGATATGAGACTGCTCTCTCTGGTATGAAACTTTCTTCATTTTGACAAGGTTTCCTTGACACCAAGATCTATGTATTTAGGGATGTGACCTATCAGGGAACACCCTTAACAGGTGACTAAGGGTATTGGTGATTTTTCAATATAGCTAGGATCAGGATTGTATTGTGTCAGTGGTGCTTCTAGAAACTGCAATTTCCACCTGATGCTGACAACATCTATTGAAGATTAATATGATACATAGTTTATTATTCTGTGACCAGGATGTGTTCCATGTAGTTTAACATCTTGAAGTAATGACATAAAAAAGGTGGTTGGGCCAGGATATAGGATCTGGTTTCCCCTATATATCTTATTAGGATGAAAATCAATCTATATGTAGTTCTAGAAAACCCATGCAGTTTAATGTCATGAGGAAATAAAATTAGCCATGCAGTTTAATGTCTTGTGGTAAGTACATGAAATTAGGTGGATGGGATAGGATATAGGATCCAAGAATCCCCATATATCTCATTAATATGAGAATCAATCCATACATAGTTCTTGAGTAACTATGGAGTTTTATGTTATATGAAATTGACATTAACCATGAAGTTTAATGGCTTGTGGTAAGGATGTGAATATTGGTGGATGGTCTAGGATATAAGATCTAGGTGTCCCTATGTATCTCATTAGGATGTGAATCAAGTTGTACGTAGTTCTAGAAAACCATAAAGTTTAATGTTGTACAGAAAGGACATCAGTCATGCAATTTAACGTATTGCAGTAAGGACATGAATATAGGTCGAAGGGATAGTATATAGGATCCATGAATCCCTATATGTCTCATTAGGATGAAAATAAAACCATAAATAGTTCTATAAAACCCATTCAATTTAATTTCATGAAAAAAGGACAACATTCGTGTAGTTTAACATCTTATGGTAAGGACATGAATATAGGTGATTGTTCCAGGATATATGATCCAGACATCCCTATATATCTCATTAATATGAGAATCAAGACGTACATACTTCTCGAGGGACCATGCAGTTTTATGAAATATAGAAAGGAAAATAACTGTATAGTTTAACGTCTTGTGGTAAGGATGTGAATATAGGTGTCTAGGATAGGATATAGGATCCAGGCATCCCTACATATCTCATTAGGATGAGAATCAATATGTATGTATTTCTATAAAACCCATTCAATTTAATGTTGTATAGAAAGTAAATGGGCCATGTAGTTTAACATCTTGCACTAAATATGTGAATATAGTTGTCTAGGCCATGATATATTATCCAAGCATCCCTACATATCTCATTAGGATGAGAATTAAGATATATATAGTTCTAGAAAACCCATTTAGTTTAATTTCATGCAGAATAGACATCAGCCGTGCAGTTTAACGTCTTGTAGTAAAGACATGAATATAGGTGTATGGGCTAGGATATAGGATCCAAGAGTCCCTACATATCTCATTAATATAAGAATCAAGCTGTACATAGTTCTTTAAGAATTGTCTAGTTTTATGTCATATGATAAGTACATTAAGAATTCAGTTTAATGACTTGTAGTAAGGATGTGAATATAGGTGTCTAGGCTAGGAAATATGATCCGGGTATACCTACATATCTCATTAGGATGAGAATCAAGCTGTACATAGTTATAGAAAACCCATTCAGTTTAATGTCATATAGAAAAGGCATTAGTTGTGAAATTTAACATCTTTTGGTAGGGATATAAATATCTGTGGCTGGGTGAGGATATAAGATCCATACATTCCAACATATCTCATTAGGATGAGAATCAAGTCTTATGTAGTTCTAGAAAACTTGTGTAGTTTAATGTCATGTGGAAATAACATCATCCATGAAGTTTAATATCTTACAGTAAGGATGTGAATATAGGTAGCTGGGTTAGAATATATGATCAAGGCATCCCTTTTTATGTCATTAATATGATAATCAAGTCGTACATCGTTCTTGAGGAACCATGTAGTTCTATGTCATACAACAAGGATATTAACTATGCAGTTTAAAGTCTTTTGGTAAGGGTGTGAATACAGTTGTTTAGGATAATATATAGCATCTATGCATCCATATGAATCTCATTAGGATGAGAATCAATCCTTATGTAGTTCTAGAAAACCCATGTAGTTTAATGTCGTACAAAAAGGACATGATCCATCCAGTTTAATGTCTTATGGTAATGAAATGAGTATAGGTGGATAGGCTAGGATATATGATCTAGGTGTCCCTAATTATATTATTTGGAGGAGAATAAATATATAAGTAGTTCTATAAAACCCATATAGGTTAATTTCATACATAAAGAACATTATCCATGCAATTTAATCTCTTTCAGTAAGGATGCGTTCCACCCAATTTAACGTCTTGCAGCAAGGATGATGGCCATGAAGTTTAATGTCTTTCATTAAGGAAATTAACTGTATAGTTTAATATATTAGGGTAAGGATAATTACTATATAGTTTAACATATTTTATTTAGGATGATGATCATGTATTTTAACATCTTGTGGTAAGGACTATGGAGAATAACCTATCCAGAGAGTAGTTTATTTGATGGATCTTGGATAACTCTTATTCATATTGTATGAGTTTTAGGATCCTTTAACTCTATCATTCCTACACTTACATGTACTTATAACCAATCCTTGAATACAAAATAGACTTTTATTGTGTTCTTGAGACATCGATGGTAGGGGAAATGGTTTTCATGGAATGTCAACCCCGCCTTATTCGGCTTCCTTACTATTGGGAGTTCCACCAAACCAATTTCCATGGAATAGTCAAAATACTTTGGAACATGTTTTGTTTGGAAATAATATGATTTATTCAATATTGTTTTGAAATATGGGTTTTTATACCTAGGAGATGTGTGGTTCATGCTCTACTTCACAACTAGTGTGTCCTGTTTAGAGTGATAAGATGACTCAATTGGGGATTTAGGTGTTGGTGGTTCCAGTATCCCCATGTCCATATGTACCTAAAGCCTATATTTAAAGGAAAATCAATCTTCTATTACATGACCTAGATTTCGATGATATGGGTAATGATTGTCATGGCCTATCATCCTTGCCTCACTTGGATTTCTCATCATTGGGAACTCTATCAAATCATTTCAATGGCATAGTTGAAGTACCTAGGAACATGTCTTGATTGGAAGGAATACACTTTTCACTGTCCGTATTCAAGAGATGGGTGAGAATGATGCTTCTCCCATATGTTATCTAAACCTCAATTGGAATAGGCGTATGGTTGATCCTAAAGCTTGGGGTATAGATTCCCAATCTTTATTGGTATGGGGGAAGGTGTTGAAGCATTGGGGGTATTAGGTGATGCAGATTCTTACCACGGATTAAAAGATCCTAACTCTCTTAAAGGATTTTTGGAATTATATGAGGGTATATGGTTTCTATAATATCTCTGATGAGGTGGTGGAAAATATGGAAATTCCCCCAGCCCTATTGGTTTGGGGTCTTGGAAATATGATAATGCCCCCAACCCACAAGACTGGGGTGATGTAAAACAATGTTCGAATTTCTCTCGATTAGGGGATGATAAATATGGAAATCCCCCCAGCTCTATGGGCTAGGGTACTTCGCTAGAAGGTGGAATTCCATAGGAAGTCACTGGTATATCATCTCAAGGTAGAGATCATAGGATTATTCCCAAAATTATTTCATAGAGATCCCTATTCTCTTGTGGTAGTTGGGTGATCCGTTCTTATATATAAATCACCTTATCATCTTCAAGTGGTTGGCTGGTAGGATCCATAATAACATCCTCTCCACTATTAGTGACAGGGAAAGTTGATGATGAAAAGAGTTTCGATGTGGACCCATAGACTGAATTCACTACTTCCACAGTCCATATGCTCCATTTTTATCACCCTCTAAAATACCAATATGGTTGGTAAAACCTTCTATAGATTTCTGGAAGATAACATTGAGCTTTTATTTTCTGGCCTCAGCAGCAGAAGGTAGGCCAACCTTATGTGATTTAGATGATTGTAGGAGTCTACAATTGCACTCTTCCATAATTTTCTTGTCTATATTTGATGAGGATTCTTTAAATCTAATTGATACCATATTAACAAATACATAGATGGGTCAGTGATCCTCCTCGAAATAGCATCCTATTTGGTGGGTTAGTTACCTTGGTACCATTTGAGGGTCAGTGCCCATGATACTATTTGATGGATCAGTACCCATGGTACAATTTTAGGGGTCGGTTACTACTATACCATTTGAGGGGTTGGTGACCATGAAACTATTTGAGTGGTTGGTGACCATGTTATCATTTGAAGGGCCATTTCCCATGATATTATTTGAAGGCTTAGTTCCCATGATATAACTTAAGGGGTTGGTTCCCATGTTGGAGATTACCCCAAGGTAAAATATGATGAAAATTATCCTAGCCCTATTGGTTGGGGTGCTCCTTGGGATTCAACAGTCATGAAGGATAATTGTGATGAAGTCAAAATCTCATAGATAACAATGATTTTGGATTGATTCCAATCCACTTTCAAGATACACTAATGGCCTCAGACAAATTTTTTATAGCAGAGATATAATCTTGATTTGGAGATACATTGTTTGGATACCCTTGGAGGTCTCTCCTACTAGATTCCCCAACTTGGATAGTTGGTGTAGGCACAAATTCCTTTGCAACTACTCATGGAATCACATTCATATGTTGGGTATAATGATTATAATAGATGAGATACATAATAGGAAGATCCTAAGTGATTGAGTTGTCATCCTTATTGTCCTTATCCACCTCCTCGAGGCAGGGAAGGTATGCGTTGATGTGTTCTAGGGGTAGGCTACCAAAGCGGTTGAATGTGGCATCAAGGGCCACTTCCTCTCTAGCTGTCTGTCATGGGAAATATGGACGGTGGAAAATCATACTCCGAAGGATTTTATGATCCAATTCCGAATTAATTTTTGAGTTTTTGATGTTTTATTCTTGATCCAAGATATTCAACTTCTGATACTATAAGTGGTGTATTGGTGACAACATAAATTGGGGCCTCAGGGCCAAAGAAGCTTGTCCAACAATCTCAAAATCTATTGGCATATTCAATGATGTCATTTTGATTTAAAGGAATCTTGAGAAGTCATAGAGAGAATACAAGACACATTATTAGTGAAAAATCATAAATAATATTACATGTTTGATAAAAAACTTTCAAAGTTAAAGGGTAAAGAGACAATACCTTATTTTTATGCAAGGATCAATGTAGTTAAAAGAAACATGTTAGGTTCACCATTTTTTTTGAAATAGGAACAACATAAAATAGAATTATAGGAACTGGGAAACCTTTCCTTTTTGACCCATGAAAGGGATGAAATAGTTAAAGGTTTTCACATTGGGTTTGAAATTTTGTTTTTTCGGGAAACGAGATATGGAATGGGTTTCACCTGATGGTTTGATTTATTATGGTTTAAGGCCTTAATCAATTTCTCAAATCAGGTTTTCTATTTGTTTAGTCTTCCCTAGAAACTTCTAATGGTTCCCCCATCCATAACTGGGTACATAATTCTTTACAAAGGTAGGTGGTATTTGGGGTTTCATGTCCAATGATGCTTAAGAACTCAGATTGGTCAAGAGGATGGGAGGTCGGGCTCATCACACCCTTTTGGGGGGAATTATTACCTACTCTGGGAATCTATTATAGATTTCAGATATGTTAATGAAATCCTTCCCACACCCTGATACATGGCTGCTTACCCCTATTTCAATGACTTTATTACAAACATGTATCAATATGAAAAATTGTGTTCATATCACAGGTTCTCTCTCTCTCTTATTTATTTATGATTCTTTGAATTATGGCCATATTTTAGAACTATGAAGCTTATTTCCATATAGAGAGGTGTTTTTTATCTTGGATATAGGATTGAACCTCTATAAATAATCCTACATATCATGTGAACACAAGAATCAAAACCCACATAGTTTTTTTTCATAATTTAAAGTTGTTCGACTAGACCCATCCATGAAGTTTAATGTCATGCAGTAAGGATGTGAATATTGAGCTCAGACCTTGGTGAGGAGTCCTACGTATCATGTTTAAGATAAGAATAAGATTATACATAGTTCTTATAACCAGTGTCTATGTCATGATAGATACGATAATAGAGTCACTATATGAGACTTATGAATATGAGATTCCCCTTGATTGCTTCTTCGAAAGTATGTTCCTTTGAGAATACATGATATATAATTAGAATTACATCCCAAAGGTAAATATCCCACACTAAGTGCATTATAAACATGATTTTTATACAATCATCACTGGTCTCTAAGACCATGTGAGCCATTATAACTATGATAAATAAGAGATAATTAATGATCAGACACATTTCAAGTGAACATATCCACACGAGGATTACACATTATAGTTTACCTTAAGGGGAATGATTACCCATCTAATGGAGGATATGGTATGGATATTGTTCCTTAGTAAGACTTCATACATATCATATTTTATAATAGGAATCAAAGTCATTGTAGTTTACTTTATCCCAAACCCATTGATGGGTTTGAGGTACTCAAGGGTATGGTCTGGACTGATACTTAAAATGATTCCCATGTATGACCCCACTTCTCATATGTTGAGGGATGAGGAAGAATGGAACATGAAGGTAATTATTCTAAAGTGAATTCCCATTAAATCTAGATAATTAGGAAGGCATCCTATGTATCTCAAATATGGTGAGAATCATAGTTCTCATAGTTTATTAAACCTATGTAGTTTAATGTCATGTGGAGAGGACATGAGGGGACTTACAATGAAGTGGAAGCCTATTGGAGCTCAGGGCATAGGAAGGAATCCTATATATCTCGGTTATAGAGGGAATCATATTTATCATGGTTCAATTCCCTCTTAACTTGATGGAAATATAAGGAGGGTGATCATGCTCAAAGACATTATCATTACCCCCAAGGTTCTAGGAATATTAGGGGATTATACCAGGATGTATACCCTTTTTATTGGGGATTTCACACTATGGTTTCCGTATTGGTCATGAAATATTATATTATTATAGAAATCATGGATTATATACTAAGTATTCCCATTGATTGGGGCTTACACATTGAGGATTCCCATTAATTGGGTCTTACACACTAAGGTTTCCCGATTGACCAGGGCTTACACACTGTGGTTTCCTGATGAAATACTCATTATTTATCCTCTAATTGATTAAAGAGAGGTGGTAACCATAAAATGATTGTCTAAGAGAATGAAATTGGTAGGTCTGCATGAGTGAGTAATCCTAGATATTCAAGAATACTTCCCTTGTAAAAGGGAAATGCAGTCAGAGGTTACTGGTTGGGGTCCACATGATATGAGTCTATGTAGGTTTTCCAAACAAAGTGGGAATGTCATAAGGGATTTGACTGACATGTCTTGGATGATTCTTGGATAATTCTCAATTGTCTGCCCAATGTATTTGGGGTGTCAATCTGTTATGGAAGACACATCCAAGGGTGTCTTATTGACATGTTTGTGATGCCTCGCAAGTCGTAAGCTGTCTTGCCCAAGATCTTCAACATGACCAAAGTGGACATGATTAGGGAATTTCTCATGATAAAATGCCTTGTCTTAGATACATTTTCTTGCGTTAAGTGGGTATGTCCAAGATGATTTTCATAATCAAAGTGGATGTGTTTGGGGTATTTCTCATGATCAAAATGACTTGTCTCTAGACTATCACATGATAATAATGACATATAAATTGGAAATCGCATGATAATGCCGACATGTCAATAACTCTTTTGAATGATCAAAATGAATTATCTTAGACATATTCAAATGACCAAGACTGATAACTCTAAGGTGATTCAAATGATCTATATGACTTTTCCTATGCTTTTCATGTGACAATGAAGACATGTTAAGGGGCTGTTGCCTCATCAACTTGGCTTATCTTTGGACATCCTGGTGAAAATGGTGACATGACTGTTAACTGTCATGAGATCAAATTGGGTTGTCTAAGGCTTGTATTGTGATCAACATGACATGCCCAAGGTCTCTTAAGGCCACTATGAGACCATTGAAGATTCTTTTGATCATGTGTGCTTAAACTATTCACACGATGGGGTCTCATGGATTTGTTTAGGATCTTATATTTTTTTGAGTGCCGCAAGTGAACTTCTAAAGGGATCATTTCATAAGTTTCATGGGTGACATACTTGTGTATGGGGAGTGTATGGATAGTGTATTCATTCCACAACTACATCTACTAGGGTCTTCATGGAAATGCGAGGGCTCCTCTATGGGTGTCATGATCATGCACATGTGGAGAAGTGCACACATGATGGAACTATATGAAGGTTACTTTTTATGTGAATAGAATGACCTCAAAGGGGGTCTTGCGATAGATTATCCATCCATTAATGGGTCTAATTTCTGAGGCCGTATATACTTGTGGGGGAATACACTGCATGGAGAGGGTGCATGACATATGGGTATCACATCCTCACTGTATATCTTACATGAAGAGGTAATCCATGGGGATGTTGTGTTTTGAGGTTTCCACTTCCAATGCCACATGGAGGCATCAAAAAACGTAAAGACTCTGGTCAACACAAGATTGATGGTATGTGTGACTGCCTTTTCAAGGTTGTGTGGAGTAATAAAATGCAAATAGGGACTATGTTGGGAGATTTATATATTGGATTCCAAATATAGGGGTGTAATCCCACATGATCATCAATTCAAGAGAGTGTCTAGCACTCATGAGGGTTCACATGATCTCTGTATTGTCATGCGGTCGCATGATCAAGTATTGGATCACATAATGGGTTCTTCATTCATGTGTGAGAAGTATATATTAAAGCATACATGTGCATGGGTGAGGGTTACCATTTAATAGAGAATGATGGTGCATGGAATATAGAGGGGATTGAGTCCTCATGTATGCACTGTGAGGCTAAGAAGAGGGGTACTGTGATATCGAGGGTTGACGACACCATGAGGCTTACGTCCACTAGTGTATTCCCTCAGAAACAAATATAAGTGCACTATACTCCAAGGTACTACCTTGCTGTGGATCATGAGGTTCCATCACTAATTATCTCACATGTTCTGAATTAATTTCATGCATGAGGTCTAATGAACAAATTCATGGGGTTTACATCGAGGTTGACCACGAAGAAGAACGACCTAGTTGGTGAGGTTACAAAACCATTGGGGATATCCCATGGTTGTGTGAATACCCTATGTGAACAAGGAATCCCGTGATTCTTAATTCATCATGTGATCACCTGACCTTCTAGAAATCATAAAATATTCTCTTATGATATCATGAAAAAGTTCTTTGGGGACAATTGCCAGTGCACTCTATTTTTCCAATGCCCTTCTCTTCTCTCCTGCTCCCTCTCTTATCCCCTGTGTGTGTGTTTTTGTTGATTGGAGCTAGGTATTTATAGGTTAGGTCAGCCAAAGGGTGGTGCCAATTTCCATGGGGAGGATGCCGAGTACACCAAATGAGGTGGTGGAGGCTTTCATGTGATTCTTATTCCCTCAATTTTCTTTCGCGACATTACATGATCTGATAAATCCGATTTAATTCAAATAAAAATTGTTCAGGAGGTAGAAGGGATCAGGTTCATAAAATTATCATTATGACTTCATTGTTTTTTATAATTTAGATCACATGATTAATGGATGATCATGTGAAGGCTTTGAGCACTAGTAGAATATCTCATGGCATTCCACTAGTATTACTGATTGGATCTTGTGATGACTTGTGTTGGGTATCTTTGACTCATTCAGCTATCATCAAAGGATTTAGGGATAGTGGTGATGTTGAGTGGGTATTGGGAATACATAATGATGTCGAACAAGAATGTAAGGTGGTTTAAGAAAATGTCTCATGCTCTACTGTACTGGTTGTTTTCAAAATATTATAGTGTGGGACTAGCTCAATTTTGAATTCAGATGTGATAAACTGAAGCAGATGACTAAAGAAGAAAGAATGATCTAGCAGCCATGATTCAATTGTGGAAACAGTATAATAAAAAATACCATCCAAAATAAAAAACTTTACCACACCTCCCTTTGATATATAATCCATTATGCGAATGCTATTTGGTTGTGTCAGCAATATGTTTCGACACGTGTACCACCTATATCACATCCACCTGGGCTTTATCCTTACTGGTTTTGTGCCCACACTATGTGTAGCTTCAGCCTCACACACCAAGATCCCTATACATGGGCCCACCAAATTCTTATCTATACTATGCTCCCTCTTCCATTCCATAGGATGGTCTAAGATGGATCCCATTGGGTGTGGTAATCCTTGGTCCCACATGTTCTTATGGTTGAGCCTTAGCTTGGATGGCTAATAGATGACTATTTTTTTTGGAAAAGGATTGTGTGAAACTACTTAAAATGAAGTTATAATATGTTTTCAACAAGGGACAAAGTTATATCCCTTTAAAAGAAGAAAAATCCTTCATGTATTCCATTTGAAAATTCTTAATGGAAATTACTTCATCAAAGTTTTTCATGGACTTAACACTTCTCAAATCTTTGATGACAAAGTGAAGGATAGATGACTATGGGTTCCAACAGTTGTAAGTACACCATATAAAGAAATCATAGTGCATTATATGAAACATGTCTTAGGAAAATGAGATTGAGATAATGAAAAACCATTAATATTTTATAACATTTGAAACAATATCCCATGAAAAATATAACTTTAGAGGAACTTATGATATCATTATAAGATTCAGTCATGATATAATATCCAAAGGGATGCATATACACTTTTTAAAAGTAATTGGATGAATATAACAAACCATTATTATTATACATATACATTACATCATTTTTTCGGAATATTCATTACATTACACAAATACATGACCAAAGACCATATTAGTTTATTAGCTTTGGGAACATGGAAACATAAACACTGGTCCATAAGTGAACTACATCATCATCCAATAATTTCTTTATAACTATCTCCCTTATTAGACACATAATACATAACAAATATCTTCATAATCTGGGGAAATGAAACATAATAAAGGGTGAGATCGGATTCTCAGTAAGGGTAAAAATGGTAGATATTTAGGCATATCATGAACATAAGGGTATGAGAACATGATCATATAATTTAAAAACCTTACCCCACATACCAAAGATCATAATCATGAGTTATGGCATAAATATTGATAGTTCGTAAGACATGAATCATAAGTGAATGAAGTAAAATGAGCCATAAAATGATAACATTAGAATAAGACATGAATTTGTGGCATACACATAAACAAATAAAATCATTTCTATAGTATTAAAGGCTCAATTTCAAGGATATATTAGTGGAATGGGTTCAATTCCCAAACCATATTAGTTGTCAAGTTTCACTCCCAAGACCATATTAGAGGAAAAGTCATTTACTGAATCAGTTTCACTCTTCATTCCATCTATGTCAATATCATGAGATATAAATATTTATCAAATGCATCAGAGGGAGATATAGGTCCCAACTATTACATAATGAAACCCTACATATGTGTTCCAAAAGATCATAAAAATTAATCATATCATAACCCATGAAATAAAATGGGTATCATAAACATTTTATCATATCTTAACCTATGGAAAATAGATAGGTCTTGTAATCATCTCATCATAATAGAACCCATGAAAACAAGTAGGTTTCCTAGGTATATAAACCATGGAAGAGAAAAAAGTTTCATAAACATCATTCCATAAAAACATAAATGATTTAGAGAAATAATATGAATAGTACCATTGGATATTATCTCTAGTAATGAATGAATAACTATAGGACCCCGGGACACACTGAGAGGGGAGGCATGAATCAGGGTGTCAAATTTTTCTTTTAAACTGATGGATCTTCTTCCCATGTTTGTAGGAACTAGTTTAACATGTATGATGGATATGATAAGCAATAAAACATTCACATGCAAAGAGAAAACACAACACTTTTTACTTGGTTCACCACTAAGGGCTACGTCCAAGGAGCATACACTGATAGGTTTTCAGTCGTACAAAATTCCACTATTCTTCACTAGTTGTGGATTACAAAAGTTCAGGAATAGTCACTCGGTCTTAGGCTCACTACCTTTACAACTGTTCAAGGGTAGCCCATTGCGTCCCATGGGTCACTCCCATTGACTCCCCTGGCTCACTGCCCTTGGTGAAGTCCCAATCAGTTTTTAGACATGAAGGTATCTTCAATAGATTCACATAATTCTTTTCCTTTTCTTAGCATGAGACTCTACTTGCATCGAAGTCTGGTAATGATGCACTTGTACGCACTGAACCACTGAACTAGATAACCAGAACGTGAAAACAAGTTTCACTGAAAATTGCACGCAACACCAACCCTTTTCACACAAGACCTTACTATTGTGCACAATATTTCCTTTTCACACAGAAAAATATTTCACGCAAAAACACCCTTTTTTTCACAACAAAATCTTTTACCTGCCGCCTCAATTTTTACGCGCAGCTCTGCCTTTTTTGCGCAGCCTAATGTTTTTCACACAAATTGGAATTTTTCCACAGCTCATAATTTTTTGCGCAAGCCCATTTACGCGCATCAGACCTCAGATCTTCTCTAAGTCTTCAACCATATGGAATGAAGGGGGTCACCTCTTACTTATTGGTATCTCAGACCCTCACGCAAAAAAACCCCTATGGTGCGAAAAAACCCTTAATTTGGCGCGTAATATTTTGCACAGATACCTTTTTTCGCGCACATCTTTAGATTTTTCACGTAGCCCATGCCTTTTCCATTTTTCGACGTTCTTATTCCAAAACATTATTTGTGCAAAAAAACCTCGATCTACTATTTTGCACACCACGCTGTTTTTCACGCCCAACTCATATATTTTGTGCACAACCCTCCTTTTTCTCACACCACTTCCTCTTTGAGCGCACCTCCATTTACCAACAATCCATGTCTTCATTTTCTGATTTTAAGGCCCAAAAATTCAGCAAACACTGGAGAACAGCGCCACCTTCAATACTATTGTCTGCTTGAACTATATGATCACTTTACTGGCACACATTCTGAACTTCCACTGAGTATTGACAACAAACACAAACCATACTCCAATTCATACATAGAATGACCATGGTTCCAACACTAACACAAACTGATGTCATCTTAGATGGAAAATAATTTTGAAAGATCATTTAAAATAATTCTTGAGGAAAATATCCTTTCCAATTAGAAAAAATCTTTACAAAACACATTTTTTTGAAAATATTTTTCTTTGAAAACCAATTAAAAAATAATGAATTTTAAAAATATTAGGAAAAAAATTTAATTAAAAATAAATTTGTAAAATTTCAAATTATTCTTCAATGAAATTATGGTCATGACAACGAGTAAATCCGCACATGCTAAATATTTCTGTTACATTGTAAAAGTTTAAAAAAGTACCTTGATCAGAACATGAAAAGAAGATTACTTTGTTTTTTTTAAAAAATTAATGTGTAAAAATATATTTAATAAATAACTTTGAAAAAATTAAAAATAATTTTGAAAATACTTTTAGAAAACATTATTTTCTAAAGAAAATAAAATTTCTGACCAAAAAGAGAAATAAAGTCAAATTTTCTTAAAAAGGTTTTCTTAATTATTTTAAGTACCAAATTATGGAAAAATGGAACAATTACTAGAAGATATCATGAATTAACATAGTATAAGAAAATTAATGAGGGTTATTGAGATATGGATAATAATATTTCATCTATAGAAGCATAATCCTAAATAATCTCGAAAAATGATGATATTGTAGTAATAAACTTTTACCACTTCAGAAACTTTGAATCGTAAACCTAATGAAGGAATAAAATTAAATGAAACTAAAAATATCATGAGGATGAAAAAATTCATAATATTACGTTTCAATTCGGTGGTATATACACCTCATGAAAGAATATAGGTGCATAATATAACATATGTCTCAAGGAAAGAAAATTGAGACAAAACCCCCTTACAGATTTATCAACTTTTGGACCATAAATACCATGGAAGAGAGATCCTAAAATGGATATGTAAATAATAATAAATATTAATATAATAATAATAAAATAAATCCCTAGATATTATAAACACCAGATATAAGAAATAGGTGGTGAACATGGCCTGCGTCTCAAAGAAAATAAAAATGAGAGGGAAATCATTTACCTTTAGTATTGACTTCCATTGTACTCTTTCAATAATCCTATATAATAAATATAAGTTTATTATAAAACTATTAAAGAAAAAAATCCATTTATAACATACCATATATTATTTTATTATGACCTTTTATTACCCATTTATTAACCATTTTAGGTTAAAGTTATGTTTGGGTAATAACCGCTTTGTTTTTCATACATGTTTTAACTTATTATTATTAGACATCTTACTTAGTTCATGATTTCATAATATCTATAATTATAAACATGATATTAATGTCATATATATTCAGTATATATGTATTTATATTAATCCATACAATTTAGTGATATGAAATGAAATACACCGTTCAGGGAGATGGTATGTTATACGTACGAATGAACACTATTTCCATTTTCTTTTCAGATTAAAAGAAATAAAAGTATATGATATATTATAATTATAGAATAATTTTTATTTTATATATAAAATATTTTTATTAATACCATCTTTAATAGATTCCATGTAAAGCGTGAACGTATCACATCGCTTCATGAGGCGGTGGTCTTCTTTACACACGAACGACGTTATCGTATTCCCACAAAATGGAAAGCATGAAGTTATGTGGGATATAAACAATATAGAATCATAATAATATCAAAAAAATTATAAATATAATATATAAATAATATTTAAATCATAATTCCCAACCTTTATATGTGGTAATATAATAATGAATGACACAGATCCGCAAGGCAGTAGTCCACTGTACATACAAATGGTGATTTTATAACCCATTTGATAAAAGTGTGTGCAGTTTTAGGTAATAACCTTAACATAAAAACTTATAAGTATATTTAAAATACATAGGTTATTATAGAAACTTGATATAAAAAAATTAATATGTTTGAAAAAGAAATAAAACAAAAACATTCGTTGATGAACTTTACATCTTCTTCAGGTATCTCCTTCTAGTTTACAAAAAAGGATTTCATTGCTTTAATTTATACCAAAAAGAAGGATTATAAGACTAATTTATGGAAGTGTATATGTTATTTGGATAGGTATTGGCCGAAAAAATTGGTTTTTTAAGGTGTGAAGTGAGGGGAAGAGTGGGTGGCCTTTTATAAGAGAGGTGAGTGGAAAACTTGTAAATATTTTAAAGAGAGAAATAAATCCATGTTTTTTCCATGTAAAGTGGATCCAATAATTGAAAAATATAGATAATATAAGGGATAAGTTAGAAATATTGTTATAAAATGGGTTTTGTACAAGTTTCTAGGTCATTTTCGCCGTAAATTTAAAGTTTAGTCCCTTAGTAAACTTGTTTTTCTCTTAATCACCGTGTTTAATTTTAACTATTTTCACTAATAAATTTGGCCAAAAATTAATTTGGAATTATTATAAATTATAAATTATTATTATTAAAAATAAGGAATCCATTTTTCCAAATTCAATTCACATAAGTGGAAGAAATTAATTTAAAATTAGTCCCACAGACGGGACAAAACAATGAGGTTTTAAAGTGAAAAAGTTTAAAATGTTTTTATATCCAATTTCAATGTGAAATTGATTAAAAAGGAATAAATTGGATTTATTAATGTATAATTGAAATAAATATACTTTAAAACAAATTTAAAATATAATTTAACTATAAAAATAAATTAAAATAAAAGGTAATTTTCATTTATGATTCAGTATTTTTCACTATTCATGAAAAAAATGAAATATTTCCAAAAAATCACCAAAATTTAACCTATTATAATTTTAAAATTATGAATTAAAAAATGAATTTTATTTTATAAAATTAAATTTATAAAATTATCAAAAATTAATTTTAATATTTTTCACAGGACATAAAAAGAAGTTCTTTTTAGAAAATAGTATTTTCAAAACATATAAAAACTTTATTGAAAATTATGTATTTCATTATAAATGTGTTTTCATTATATAAAAAATTATAAATAATATTTAACAGTTAGTTATTACAATTCATATTACTATGTTTAATTTCTAGGTTATAACTTTATTTTTTTAAATAAATAAAATTATAATATATCGTTTCATAGAAACCCAGTGTTGCATCTAATGCAAGTTAATACCAGTGTTCCATGAAACATAAGCTTAATGGGGTGTTGTATATAAATAAATTCAGTGAGGAAATTTAATTTATTAAAAAAAGGTTCATAAAAACTTAGGGTGTTATAGTGCATATTACAAGACATGTCTTAAAGAAAGATAATTTGAGATGAATAACCTATATAAATACGATATCATTGGATTAAAAATTAATTAATCGAGATATTATGTGTAAAAAGTTTAAATCCACACAAGAAAATGTGAAATAAAACATAAATAAAATAAAGGGAATTTCACACATAATCTTGTCATAATATAATAATTGGAGAAGTGATATAACCCAATGAAATGAAATTGAGTTAAGATACCCTTTACCACTTGGTAACTTTCAAGCCAAATAACCTTTAATGAAATAATTCAAATTAAAAAATAAAATTACATGAAGTATGAATAATTAATGATTTTACATGTATAATGGATATTATATAATCCATATAAAATAAATTACACGCATAAGAATAAAATATGTTTCAATGAAAGGAAATTAAGATGAAATCCCTTACCTCAAGTATATAATTTCTATGTATGTCTTTTAAATCATGTATAATAAACTCATATTAATTATTTAGCTTCTTAATTTTTTTCCATGTTTAATACATTATCCTCAAACCGTTTATTTCATTTATTTTAATGAAATTTCTAATTACTTAATCAGTTAAGTATACATCAGGTACTTTGAGAACGTTTTATCCATAATTTCAAAACCACTTTGGTGTGTTGACCATGGTCAAATGGGTCATTGTTACATTATATAAAATATAATTATAAAAAAATAACCATTATTTTTATAAATTAATTATAATTTTAAAAACAATCATGAACCGTGGTTATGAAAAATTAACAATGTTTCAATCATAGAGGGGGTAGGTTATGCATACGCCTGAGTAATGATTCGATTTTTTAATAATAAATATGGAAAGATAGTAAGTATTATTTTATATTTAATAAATGATAATTATATCATAAATACCATATTTTTTCTTTAAATTCACTTATATATATATATCATCCATGTGATGTGGTGATGAAAAATAAATCACATCGCTTCGTGGAGGTTGTAGTCCACATGAACGCATGAACGATGTTATAATTTTTTAGTTTATGGAAAGTTAAGAAAATAGATATTATATTACTTATAAAGAATTATAAATATTTAATTAATATATATATATATATATATATATATATATTAAATCCATCATTACAACCATCCATGAAAGGTGGTGATGGAAAATTAATTACATCGCTCTGTGAGGTGGTAGTCTACCGCACACACGAATAATAAATTCCTTTCCCATTTGATGGAGGTTGGAGATGAATATAGGTTATTAAAACAACATAATAAAATCATAGTATATATAATATTACTATTTTATTATCTCTTCATAGCTCGAGAATATTTTAAGTATGTGGAAGGAGAAGTAAAATGAAAACACTCAGTTAAGAACAATACCTCTTCTTTGAAAATCTTCTTAAGGTTTACACCAAACCCTATCTTAGGTTGGTTTTATGATCAAAATAAGGCCTCTAGGATGTGTAGATAAATTTAATAAAGGTATTTTTATAGGTATTTTTCAAAAAAATTGTTCTTTAATTATGATGAAAGGATAAGAAGAGGTGACCTTTTATAAGAGAGGGGAGGGGTACTCCTATAATTTTGTAAAATATTAAATTAATATAAATTAGTTTTCATGTAAAAATAGATCCAAACTAATTTATTTTGAATATAGGATAACTATGAATAGAAATTATCTTGTAAGATAATTTTTTTACAAGTTAAGACTATGTTTTTACCATTATATTTTGGTTTTAACCCATTTAAAGTTTCTTTTGATAATTACCTCTATAATGAAGTTTTTACTCTACAGGGGTCAATATAGTTTCTATAAAAAGAAAATTTCCCTTTAAATAAGCCATGTATGATATTTTAAACTATCCTCCAATATCTTGGATGAATAAAATATTTTTTTCAATTTTAAATTATTTAATAAATTTTTATTTATTATAGAATGTCATTAATGTCAATTTTAGAACTATTTATTTACATTGACTTTAATAACATCAAGAAAAAAATGAACTATAATATAATCAATTAAAATATACCTAAAATTTCATAATTATATAAAAAATTAGTGTATCTTAATAATTATTTTAAATTCTATTAATTTTAATATTTTTAAAATCACTTATTTTATATTTATATTAATTGAATAATTTCTACATTAGTGTTTCATATGTTTTTAGGGTAATTATTTATTCAATAAAAAATAGAAATGAATTATCATGATTAAAAAAATAATTTATCTATAAAATTAATATTTAGAATGGAAAATATACTTTTTTATCATTATGTCAAAATTTTAGAGTTAATAAAAAAAAGAGAATGACATTTATGAAATTTCTTTAAATAAAAAAATAAAGTTAAAAATCATGTCCAAATGAAAAAAGGCAATATATTGGACTTTAGAATTATTATGGAAGATATATACCCATACAATAAAACTTAGGCAAGTATTAGGGTTATTTTTTAGTCCTTTTCATTTTATTTTTAACCTTAACTACCCTATTTACCCTTGATCGAGGTAGGAAAAATTACTAAGGTAGCAATTCATAATATTCAAAAATAAAAGGGACATATTAACTAGATTTTTATCCATTGATTCCAAATATAAAATAAATTTTTAAAAATTCAAAACGCATAATTTTTAGAATTTAATTTGATATTAAACTAAAAAAACATGATGAAAATGGTTTAAAAAAAGACCTTTTTAAGTATTAATTTTTTTACTAAATTAAATTATAAAATTCTTTTCAAAAACAATAATTATATCAATGTAAATAAAAAGGAACCAATCAATTTTTAAAACTAACCCAAAATAAATTTTCACTTTATAATTACTTCAAAAGAAAATACTATTTCTAATAAAAATCATTATTTTTCACTATTCCTTGAAAATCAATACTTTAAAAAAATTCTCAAAATTTCACCATAAAATAATTTTTATACGATGATTTTAAAAATTTAATTTAATTTATAAAATTAATTTTATAAAATTTCCTTAATTAAAATATTATCGCACAAAAAATCAATAAAAAACCATTTTTGAAGAAAACATATTTTCAAATCATAAAATGACCTTAATTAAAAAATTAGTGAATATTTCCTAAGGATTAATAAATAAATTTTTATTTAATAAAAATATTTATATATATATATATATCATAAAGCTGTTAATATTATTCATATATGCCAATTTAATGACTATGTTTTAACGACAATATTTAAATAATGATATTTCATAGTTCGTTTAGGCTTGTTGTTACTTATAATATACACTATTGAATATATTTTTCTTATAAAATATTTGTATATTAAAATTAATGAAGTTACCTACATGGTTATTTTTCCCAACAATTGTTTTTGGATAATTGATAGTGGTTATGGAAGTTTATTAATGTTCAGCGATGACCATGATCAATAGATCTTAGAGATGGTTTTTAACATGAAAGTAGTTCTTTTTGAGGTGATTGGAGGTTGTCTAACCTATGGCGCAATGTTGATTTTCATTTTTATTCATGGGTGTTTTGTTCTATGTCATCTCAGGGGTCCTAAGGTGAAACCTATCCCAATGACATGGTGTTTGATGTTTGGTTAGTGTAATGGTTGAGATGGTGTGATGAATGAGTGTTTTCTTTTATTTTCCTAGCTATTATTAACAGTAAGTTTCAGGATTATTCTTATTGGGGTTTGGTAATTGAATCTATAATTAAACTAACTAACATAAATTGACCAAAAAAAGTTCAATAAACTGATAAAATATGGTTTAAACCAGTTATTAAATTCAAGTTGGTTAATGAATATTTTATATTTCAAAATTTTCATTCAGTTACAATATTATAATATTAACCATAATTAATAGTTTTAAACAAAACTAAATAGGAATATTAATATATAAATCTTTTTTAATATGGATGTGATGATTAACATTCTATAATCAAATTTGAATATAACACAAATCACAATTCTTTTTTGTTTATAATAAAACATGGAGATCATATATGTGATTGTTTTTTGAATATAAGATTTTAAAATTCGTTGATTTTTTCCCATTAAATTATTAAATCCATTTAAATCATTTCCATATTTATGAATGGGTTATCTATAAAATTGTTTCATTCAATTTAATTTGTAAATGATTATGTTGAGATGTATTTTATCTTTATTGTTTCTTTTAGTGTGATCATTTTATTATCTTAAAAGCATTGGTTATAAATGTTTAGTGTTTACCCTTTTTTATGAATCAATTTTGTATCATCTAATCTTTTTGTATGTTCTATTATTAAATCTAAACATGTCTTAATGAATATAAATAGACTGATTCAATTAAAACTGGTTCTAGACTAATCATTGGCTAGTTTTGGTTTTCACTTAAGGTAATTTATTTTATTCTATATTTTGAAACCAATGCGTTTAAAAAAAATTAATCACCAATGAAAACCTCTAGGATTTAGTGTATTAAAATCATGATTGGGGTGTTCTTAAGATGTTGTTCCATATCTAAAAAAATATACTAGCCCAAATCCACTTTTTTCTAAAATGAAAATAGATATTAGAGAGAGTATATACTATGAAATTTTCACCAAAGAGACAATGTCTCCATGTTTTAAATTCCTAAACCACTATATCTTACTCTAAATTATAAATAGTATAGTTTAATTCATGTTGTTATTTTTATACACATCCATACACCATGATATGACATTTTTTTATAAGGAAACATAATAAACATACTCTTGAAGCAGTAAAATAAACATCATATTCATGACTCAAATTAGGTAGTCATATACTTGGAACTAAAATAAATGTTCACATTAATTCTTTAAAATATTTTTAAAACTTCTTATCTCAACCAAATACAACTCTTTTTCATGTCAAATATATATTGGGTGATGCCAATTTTGAGAAATAATTAATAAACATACTATAATATCTAGCCTATCCATGGAATCTATGAATCTCAAAAACACTTTTGGCCTCTCCCAAGAGATTAAATCCATTAAATTTTCATGATAAATTTAGATTTTTTATTCTAAGTAACATGGCATAAAATCATCACATCATGAATTCATATGTGACATTTGAATACATTGTGTATAATTAATGTTCATTTTAATTTTCTAAAAAAATTATAAATGTATTTCCTTCTCTACCTTTGATCTATAACTAAAAAGGATATCATCGATGAATATTACATCAATGTTATTAAAAAAATGTTTAATATCTGAATCATAAAATTCATGAACATAGCGGGTGTATCAATAAAATTTATAAAATTACTAAAAATTTGTAATGAACATAAAAAAGTTAAAATGTTTCATTGGATATTTCCTCCTCTCTTATGCTTAGTTCATGATATCCATGGTGTAGATCAATATTATAAAACCATCTATCTCCCTTTAGTTAATAAAATAGATCACTGATATGAGGTTTGGTATTTTAATTAATTATTGTTATAGTTATCACTTGAAAAAAGGACATTTTTTTTGGTAAATACAATAATACATCTGATAAAAACTGTACTTGTTCAAATAAACAAAGACTACTATATCTGTGAAAATTATGTGGTTTCATAAATAGTATTCCTTATCCAGGTCATTTTTCCCCTAATATGGTGGTCATATGTGGCTTATTTAATCTTATGCATCCAAAATGTTATTTTTAGAGACATGATGATAATCTAATGTGGGCATGAGTCTTTATGTGACATGTTCTTCATTTTTGGCCCAATGGTGGGGACCTCATGTGGTTGAGATCCAATTATAAAAGTGGTGAATCATTTGTGATGAGTTGTTTGTATCATTATATGTTTCCCAAAAATTATGCGATTGAACCATTATTTGTGAAGTGGAGGTGGGATTAATTTGTGAAAACATATAATTTATACAAACAAAAGACCTAAATTTAGTAGGCCATGAACTACTAGATGATAATTATAAATAAACTCAATGTAATGTTTTTTTTCAAGACATGGATAAATTTAAAATCATGACATGTCATAAATATAATCATTTTGGAGAAAGTCATTATGAGAAGGTCTTCAGAGAATAATTCTTTCAGGTATACTTCACTCCGTTATCAGAATAGAGAAAATACCATCCAATTAAAATATAGCTATTATGTCTCACAGAGAAACATTTCTATTTGGCCAATATAAAACGACTTTTTCAAAGGGCCCTATACAAAAAATTTCTGCAGGGCCCTCCACCACATAAAATTTAACTAGTTCCTAGCCTTAAACTTTAATACCCCTTATAGAAACATTTATTCATATAAAACACAAAATCTTAAGTGAAATTAGTGCATCATAATGTAATTATTTTCCCCATTACAATAGTCTATCTATGTATAATATTTTTTCTTATGTGACCCACTTCATGAAAGATACAGCCAATGGATATTTGAGTCTCTTTAATAGACAATGAGACCTTAATAGAACTATTTCACCAAGATCAAGTCTCTGAAATGTCCACTACTTTATATCCACCTGACATTCATGAATTTTCCATTATACACACTCAATTTCTCCCTTTCAATCATGTATTTCCTTTATAATCATTTTCCCTAATTTTATCCCTATTCAGTAGGTGTCTAGTTTAATCCCTCCTAGACCAAGACACTCATATTTTATGCTATGCACCATTCTTTATAGAACTCAAGTATATAGTTTTACCTCTGTTTTTAAAAATTATTGATTTAAAATCATAAAAGGTTCTCAATACTAGTGTAAGCCTCAAACTACCCTCACCTAACCAGTATATCATGATAAATCAAAAAAGGATACTTCAACATATTTCCCACACCAAAGTATTACTAGGAATATGTTTCTTGTTTTAAATTCTATATGACTTCAAAATTTTTAGAAATAATCCTAGTTGTATAACCTTAAACCAAACGAATATGTAATCATGTTATTACGACCATAGAAGTAACATCACTGGACTTGGTTGCATGGACATAAAATTAATATAATTGGTCATCGATGCATGAGAAAAAAATAACCATGAAAATCCTTGTTCAAATACCATAAATGGTACAATGTATCTCATTAAATGGAACGAAAAGATTCATGTTCTAATTCTATTCATAGAGATATGTATGAATCCATTTTAATTGGCCTGATCATAACTCCACAACATATACCTCTTATCTATATAGAGATAAATTTTAGAGTGCCCAACTATATATATTTAAACTATTGTTTAATTAATAAAAAAGGTGGGAAAAATTGACAACCTATAATATAATAGTGTTCTTAATAGAGGCATGGTATTAATCTATCACATTTAGAATAAGTGTAACCAACATTGTTACTAGGAAGGATTTCATGAATATTTCATAAATATATATGTGAAATACATAAATACCACTCAGGAGAATATTTTATCACTAAAGCTATTGGTTTCAATATATAATATTTTATGCATCATTAGTTCATTATAATGGGGATCGAACATTGGTAAACAATTCAATAAAAAAAATGATGGATGTGAAAATGTTAAAAAAAATAGTGAACCTAATGTGAATTTCATGGGAATTATATCGATTGATTAGGAATTTTCAATCATGATGATAAATGGATGGGTTCATTATATGTGATTTTACTTCAGTCATTCCTATTATATCCAAATGATTTTCAATGCGAGTACATTGTAAGGCATCAAGTTACACAACTATACTAGGGGAATCCATATACGAACCTAGGTTGGTATAATATGCTAGTCTATAACTCCTCTAATGTATGGAATCATCATAATGATTACGATGGTGTCATAACATCAATGAGTGTTAAAACCAATCTAGTGGTTTTAGAGCCAAGTGGTAAAAATCATGGTGTCAAAATTATGCACAAAAATATCATCCCAATAATGAAAATATCCTATTCTAGTCTTGAGAAACATATGCCACATGATATGACACAATATAAATTGACTAGTAGGGATAGTAATACCCCATATTCACATAAAACTACATTAGGGTACTATCTCTAAGCAAAGGAAATACATACCTTCCTTGACATAGGGAGGTGGAGGTGGAAATCCACCGCATCACAAAGGTTACTTAGGAGATTCCTTAGATTAATTATATGAATAATGGAAAGTATTTTTATTATTTGGATTTTATTCTTGAAGAAAATATATAAAAAACTTTTATTATCCTTTTATATAGTACTATATGTCATGTAGGAGGTCCCATTGGGGGTTTTCATCCATCAAACCATAATATCAGGTCCCTAACTCCAAATGCTACAATATCCTTCAAACCCACTAGCATATCCTAATAGTAACTCATGGTTGATATCAAGTCAGCATTGGCTGTGAGTGACATATCATTATAGGGAATGAATTAGGGGATATTCTAGAGAATCCTTCACAAGATATATAAGACCATAACCATTGTATAGTTCCTCTCCAAGGTAATATATAAAAAAAATTATAGAATTATTCTTTAGAGAAATATTTCAATAGTTTTACCGCGTGACAATGGAAACAATAACCATAAAATTTATCCCTATGGTAAACCACAAGATAAAATCTCGAGAGGTTCTCTAAAGATCTATTATTATGAATATACTCCATAAAATATCAAAAAATATATTCATAGAGGTCATCCCCATATAATGATAGTTAGTTTTCATGGATGGCCTCAACAAATCATGTTGATTATCCAATATAGAGGTCCTACTATTGTTACAAAATAAAAAATGAACATATTTGGAGGTCACACATTGAATGCACACCAATGAGGCCCTCCTAATGATGAACCAACCTTTTGAATTTTAAGTCATTCCCATTCTAAAAATGAAAAAATTGGTAACTATAGAGGTCCTACTCATGGTGACAAAGTAAATAGTTGGGGTTGAAGTTTTCCCCATATCGTTGAAAAACTTATTAACATCCATGGATGTTCTCTATGTGGTGATCAAGAAAATAACTGAAGTGGGTATCCTCCCTACGAAAATGAGTAAGAAGTTAGTAGCCACAAAGTTCCTCCCCATGGTACCTACCCCAAATATCCTCCTCATGATTATGAATCTCCCAAACATGATGGTCCTAACCATATCAAAATTATCTCAAAACATCCCATATAGCAGGAGACTCTTTCCAAATAAAATCTCTCTACACTTGGAACACCACCATCAAACAATGGTGTTTCATAATATAAAGTTGGAAAGTTGAGTTAGTGATCATCATATTTTCCTACACTAGATTATATGAGTAATAATTTACATTTGAACATTAAAAATAAATTTTCTCCAATTGAAAGAGTGGAATTAAAATGAATTCAAAGATTAGAATAGGTCAAAAAATCCCTTATAGAATATTAGAAATACTATAGAATCATGTTGAAGGAATTGGTTAAATAATATATATCAGTCATGCTCTATTACACAATTCCCTTTAGTTTTTTATTTTAGAAATATATAAAGAGGATTACATACCCCATATACATTTAAACTTTTGGGAGAAATTTCAAAACCATAAATATATATGGAAACCATATGAGGGATATGAATAACACTATAATTCCTTAAATTATCAGTTACACCAAGTTTAATTGGTTTCTATTCCCATGAATGTAACCCCATGTAGTATAAAAAATATGACCACTAACTCTATGATAGTTTGATTTTTCTCAAGACACTATCCATTATAATATATAAATCTTCTCACTAGGTATATAATAGATTATGGAAAAAAATCATGGTATTACACTTTATTCCACTCAAAGGAAAATAAGATCATACCAGTATGGAAACATGCCATGTCATCACCTCAAACGCTAATAAAATTATTACATTGATGGTGAAAAGAATATGTAATCAATTTGAGAGTGTGATTAATAGGATTTTATAAAAATAATCAAGAAAATTAACATAGATAGAGAACCTGAGATAATGTAACATTTCTATAATAAAGATACTACCAACGGTGGTATCACACATATACATAAAACTCATGCAAGAATAAAACCTTGAAAGGATAAAAGAGTGGTGGGAAGAGTTACACCAACTATATTTTGATAACACTATATCATAGAGATGGGTGAATTTTATCCTCTCAATTTTCATTGAAATATTATATTATACATGGGGATGCAACTAAAAATTTAAAATCATAGGAGAAACTCCACCACAAATGGATGATATAATTTTTAAACACTCTTAAAATGAGGTTAGTGCTCTTTAGAATTGGAGAATCCCTATATAAAGTAAATCTATAAACCCTTCTGATGTAAAATTCTAAATCATTGTCATATTTTGTAAAATATAGATAAGATAACTTTAGAAACATTATCTATAAACAACCTTCCAATTCAAGTCTATAGGAGAATTGGAAGGGTTGTTTGATGACCCATAGATGCCTCAAATCAAAGAAATCTTATAGAAATACAAATGTGGAAGAAAATTATGATTTTTATTTTAAGGGATATGATTATTCTAATGAAATATCATATTAATTTGATATAAATGAGGATTTGGTTCCATTCATGTAATTTTCATTGGTTAATGTTTTCAATATAAAGACTACTGATTTCATGAAGCATGAAACAAATGTAGATGGGAATGATAAAGAGGTGTCATATATCTAAGATTTCATATAGTTGGATGTGTAGGAATATGGTGCACATAACCAACAAAAAATTAAGGTTAATGATCTGGGATATTCTTTAAACATCATGTTTCCTCCCACTAAGTGAGCTATTGAATAGTGAATGATGAATTTCATGGTTACATTCACTTCCAACCTACCACCCAAAATACTTTAGTTTTTTTATATAGAGGAAAATATTTCCTAATATAAAGTCAAACTTTATCTATTATGAAAACAAAATATGAAGTAACCCATTAGAAATTAACCTGCTAAGTTTAATTTTTATATAGAAGACTTCATTCCCACTATAGATGACCCTATCTAGGAAGAGAAGATCTGTCGACCATAAATAGTATAATAAAGACACATGATCAATATGTGGATGAATATTTTTATCCAATTGGTTATTTCAATGGCTGATTATAAAGATTTACCTCCATTGAATAAATGATAATAATAATTCTAAGAAATTCATCATATAATAAATTAGGTAAGTTACCCTCCATAGTTAGAGGCTAACCAAATATATCAAGCCCTAGAGAATTTCCCCACTATGATTTTAAATTAGTTGATAGTAACATAAGAGTATTTTGAGTCTCAATCCTCTAGTATGTATTTTATGGAATTTTGGGATGCATCATTATTGATAGAGATGAATCCATATCCTGAGTTAGTATAAAAGACTTCACCTCTACCTAAATTTGGAAATCCCAACTTCTCAACATTCAATAGCACGAGTGATATAGAATAAAAATTTAAACACTTTGTATCCTAATATTATATAATTTTTATAATGATAGATAATTAAGAAGAAAAAAAAGATCAAATATGTCCTAATGATGTTAACGGGACTGATATTTGTTTGTAATAGTAATATAACATACAAATACATCATATGTTGGGAGGATATATGATGATAGTTTCTCTATAAATTATACTTGATGGTAAAGAAAATGTGTATTTTTATACCTTCAATTTGAAAGTAGTGTAAAAAATATATGGTCAAAGACTTCATCAGAAAATGTAAGGGTAAAATATATTCTTTATAGATACAACTCCATTAGAATAATTTATTAGAAATTTGTATTGATAATCTTGAGGATGATTTTTTTTCATTCTATTAATGTATCCTATTATGTTCATATAGTTTTACATAATAGATTAATGGACATAATATTTTATTCATTAAACCAGATCTATTTATTAAAAAACATAATAAACATAGATAATTAAATCTTCCAAGGAAAAGTATACCGTTGTTACTCTCAAGCTAGAACAGATGCTAGATTCATACCATAAAACTATCAAATATAATGTGATACCTCATTCTAGGAAACAATAACAGATTCAAAGGAAAACTAATAAAATTTTGGATACATTGAAAGATCAAACCATATAAATTAATAAAATAGGAAGAACATGGTTTATTACTTTAAAATAAATTAGGTCTAGGTGGTTTTTATTACTACAAAAGAAATGAACTTATTCAACCTACCAGACATTAGGAAAATAAATGAAGTAGGGTTGAACAACCACCCCAACAATTTTCCCTAAACTAAATTATAGGGGAAGAATATTTATAGATGATTTATCTTTTAAGAGATTATATAGAGGATTTTACATAAAGTATATGTAAGAGAACCCCAACTCATTTAACATATGTATATGCTACATTGCTTAAATAATGTGGATATAAGGAAGTTTCAAATAGGAATGCATAAAAATTAGATGAATAGATGACTCATAAGTCCATAAACGATTCACACCCAATCATTAAGGAATGATTATATCAACTAATTGTGTCCCTAATTACCTTTTTCAACTCTTGTAACATTACAGTCTCCCACAATGTATTCAAAATATTAGTGCAACCACCACTGATTAAATAAATAAAAGGTATAGGATCCCATATGTTTACTCAAATTGATCTAGATTATTTTATATTTCATACCCCCATTAGAGGGAGGATAAGAACCACCCTACCAAATATAATTTCCCTCTGATGATGAGTCACCATGAGATTGGATCAACATCATCCAAATGATGTGCCTCTTTATTGATGATGGAGAAACATAAAAAATAGGGTTCTACATAAGTAGTTATAATGGGTTCCATAGAGGTTTAGAGGTACAAACTCTAGGTGAAAGACAATTTTCATGTTCCATCCCCCCTAAAATCATAAATGAAACCAAAACAAGGAGATAAGTGATTTTAAGAGTTGAAAATAATCATATATTGGATCTTAAATAATTTGTGCCTCATTCTGAACTAGTATTATTGGTGGATCAACTTGTGAAGAAACAATAATATAGTATTCTATAAGAATTAAAAATGGTTTCCCAACATAACCCAAAAACAATAATAATGCACCTAAATTCATACCCAAGGAGAGGGTAATCTTCACATATGGATCACATTGTGAATGTAATAAGGCAATTTCTCAAATTTGTACTATCTCAAAGTATCTTTCCATTATGAACACCATGATTTAAATTCTGGATGCCCTTCACCTCTCTAAATATCCAAAGGAAAATCTTATTGAGGCTCTCACAAGTCCTCAACAGTTTATGATTATGGTGGATATAACTGAAGCATATCCGACCAAAATTGGTTCTACAAACTATCATAAAATTATATCCATTATTGATAAAAACAGAAAAGTTTATATATAGTATCAAATTTGGTCCTCATATGTATCTATTAATATTGATTAAGTTGGAATCCATGAATACCTAGTACAAAAAATGATTTTTTAATTTACCTCATTGAAATTAGAACTCTGTTAAATTTTAGATATATAGAGGCTGGACTATCCCCTTCAAAATGAATAATATAAGGGTATAAAAATTGTAAAAAAAAAATAAAACTGGAAAGATCAAACTAAAAACTCATCTTATATACCTTATATATAGTTCTAATTTTATGGTGGTCTGCCAAGTCATAACCTTCAATGCCTTATTGGAAAGTCTTTAAAACTGTATGCATATATAAGTACCCTCATTTTACCACAAGTGTCCGAAATAATCTATCATTGATAATGTGGGAGTAATTAATGGTGATTATTCCCCTTTAGAGTTATGAAAATCTAGATACATCAATGTAGAGTACTACAAAAGAGAGGAAAATCCATTATAGGTAAATCTAAAAACAAAAATCGATGTCCTAAATGGGTTGGAAGATTCTCTAGTAAATACATGGAATGATCTAAATAGTGATTTTATACTCCAAATAAAACAAATCAATTCACAAATTCTATATTTTAGAATCAAAATGATTATTCTAGTCACTAGAGAGGATACCCAAATCAATTTAATTTCCTATGATAGATTAGAAGATTTAATCTTGAGCTTCCAAAATTAATTGATGAAGTGATTCCCATGAAATATATACACATTAATCTTAATTAGAATCATCTAAACTATAAAACAAGCATGATAGGTTTCAGGTTAATATACCCTAGGCTCTTTGATATTTTTTAAATGTACCACCATAAAGGGACACAATTGTTAAGAACATTAAACTAAACAATGATGGAAACTGAGACCCAATACACAGCGAACCAAAAATTCATTTATAATATTAATAGAAGAAAAATTATTTTATTATGACTATTTTATTTTGATCACATAGAAATAAACTAATTTTCTTAAGAAAATCACACATTATGATGTAATATTGACTAAAATTACTAAGAATAGAAAACAATGATCAAAAAAGATAATTCACGCACTAAGGGAAACTCCTTAGGCCCAAATTCTCTTATGAAGATCACTCAAAAAATGATGAATGTAAAAAAATAAAGAGGCATTAATAATAAAATAAACATTATTAAGGGAATTTTAGGACCATTATAGAAATTTAGTTAATGTGGAGGTATGGTAATGGTGGAATATATAAAGGTTGCAAAGGGAAATGTGAATGTGAGGATATTACTATTACCCAACTATTGCAATTTCGGCTTTATATGGCCATATAAATAGTAATAATATCCCATACAATAGTAAAAATAATTTTTTAATGGTAAATTTTAAAAGTATTACAATTATATTTTATGTATTTTATTATATGTCCATATATTCTCAATGAAAAAATATTTAAAATTTTATGTAATTTATAAAACCTAAAAGTGAATAAATGTTTTGTTTCCCTTTAAAAATAAAATTTTACATAAAATACATAATTTTTTTATTTAAAATAATTATTTATAATAAATTTAAATATATTTTCAAATAATAAACATTATTTTTGAAATTATCTTTTCAAAATTTGTTAGGATAATTTTTTTATAATTTTCTAAATTATATTAATTTTCAATGATTAGTAAAAAATATAATTTTGTGTTTCAACATGTTTTATGACTCCATATATATGTAATAATATTGAAATAACTAAAATAAGTGAATTTAAACAAAAGATATGTTATTTTGTTAATATAAATCAATTTAATGAATTTAAATTACTTTCCAAACCTTGAAATTGTATTCCAAAGTCTAAAGTAGAAATAAATAATTTAAAAACGAAATTTTATAGAAAATTTATTTCCTTTTATATAAGTAACTTAAAAAATTAATTTTTAGTTCTCAAACTAAAATATTTTAAAATAATATTCATTATTTTATAAACCATTCTCCAAAACCATGAGTGACCCATGATTTTTTGAAGCATTTAATTACAAAGGCTGTATTTGAAAAATAATAAACAATTCTCCTCACTTTTATATAAATACCCACTTATCCGCCCAATCAATTTCACTCTTAAGATCATTATAACGTCACTACCTCTCTTAATATCTCATTTATCCCGTTAGTTAAGATCTCATGCTCTCATGGAGTCACTTCTGTATGTCTTGGAAGCGATGATTAAGGTAATTGATTCTCTTCCTCTACCATTTTATCAAAGTACTTATTTTTTAGTTAGCCTTTAGATTTCAATATTATTATGCTCTCATGGATTTATAATCATTACATTATAGTCCACATTTTTTTCTATTAGTGAGATGATTTCATTCCTTCATATTAATCCTATTCCATAAACTACATTGTATACTCATTATGAAAATGAAATTATTATTTGATTTTACATGCCATTTTTAATTTTTTGAATAACCAAACATATTTTTATTAAGGGTATTTAAATAAATTTATATATGATTAATTTATTGGGGATTTAAATTTATGAAATCCACATTGACTTCTCATTTTTAAAGAATTATGAAAACTTCAAGTCTTTAAAAACTTATGTAGTCAATGATTTTATACGAAACTATTTCATTATTCTCAAATGGTTGTTAAAGAAATAATTTACTATGATATATGTGGCGCACATGAATAATGATATATAAATGTTAAAACTTGATAGCATTCCAATTCAGTGCGTAAATAAATAATACCAGAAAATAACTTATTCATAATACCATGTTGAATAATCATGGTAATATGTTTCATGACACTATGGTGAAGACCCTTGGTGATATGCTTATGAATGTATCATTTTTTTTATTATGTACACATTTCAATGTTATTTATCATATAATTATGAATATTATATCATGTTATGCCTCATGTTTTATCACTAATGATAACCCATGTTCCATTTCCATTGTTTATCCATTATAGGGATTTATTCTCACAATTTTCTATTTTTGTATGTCTGTAGGAAGTCACTTTCATTGAGGTGACCTAGGAATAATTAATAATGATTGTTTCAATGGGAATACAACATTAGTAATAACCCTAGGTATAATTATAAATATAGGGAAAAATCTTAGATTTTGGTATTTTATAGAGTATGTGGTTTTCTAATATTGAAATACCTATTTAGATACTGCATGTGGATACAGTTCTACCACAAATGAACCTCAATGTAATAACCTTGAAAAGGACTGGTTGGATAATAACCTAATATTCACCCTAGGAATATGTCACATCGGAGATCTCATTTTAAGGTATTTGATATTTTATTTTTATTTGTATGTTTGTCTCTTGACTTCCCCATGTTTTTTGGTAAAAATATATTTTTTAGTCGATAGTAGGTGGCACATAGTTGGCACATGGTTAGTATAAACCATGAAATAGCCAAGACGAAGTCGTCTGCCCTGGATAATGGCGCTATCCAGGTCGCATGATCTACCACATGGGTGTGTGATCAAACTGTGTGCCCATGTTAGTGGCCCTATCTAAGATAAACGGTTGAATACACAGGCATACACCCCCTCCAGATAAACTGCATGGCTAGATTTCCTCTTGGAAAGAGGTTCCGAATGGTTGGATCATGGTTTAGAAAACCGTTATCCAAACTATGCGACCAACCCAGAACTTTAAAAATTTATAATTTCATAAATTAAAATTCCCTGATTTTAAACCCAAATCCACCTTAAATTTCCCCATTCAGCCTCCCCATACATAGGCATACCTCTCTATTCCCTCTTTCTCCCTTTTATTCCAATATTTGGGTGTTTTTGGTCTTGGATCTTCAAGAACTCATCAAGTAAGCCTCTACTATTCTTATTTCTTCCTTTTTGTTAGTTTCTTCTTCCCCATCTCTTTATTTATCTCCACTACAGTATATTAATTGACTTAATAAAGGCTCAAACTTTATTCTTTAGGTTCAATATTGTTTTTCTAGGTACGATCTAATCTTTATAGGTTATTCTTATGGTGTTTTTGTAGGGTTTTATTGGTTTTAGGAAGTTTTTAAGAAACAGGTAAGTGGTTCCATGATTTAACATTATTTTATGATTTTAGTATGCTTTATTAGATTTATAAATGGGTTATAAATATTGTTTGGGTGGTGTGAATCATGTTTTCAAATGTTTATAGTGTGTTTAAGGGTTTGAAAGTGAGTTTTTCAATAGAAAATGGTGGTTTTTCATTTATGTTTCCATTGTTTCACATGTGTGGTGGAATAAGTGGTTTATGTGACATGAGAAAAAGGGACTGAGAAAAATGGAATCATAGGTATTTAGGTTAGAAGAATAGTCCTAATATTCTATGCAGTCTGGTAGGGCTAAGGGATAGTTTCCCTAGCATGATTGATGTTACAACACTATCTAAACATATGATGATGTTTGGATACCACTAGAAATTGGGATGTTATTCGTATATAGTGTCTTGTGCAGAAAGACACCGTGGGTTTTGGAATGTACTCATCACTGAGGTATGAAGATTCTATGACACCACTAAACCTAGTGCCTTAGAGATCACCCATGGTTATCATGTGATTATATTATTATCATTTGACTGGTTTCCAGGATTACTTTACCTTTTAATCTCAAAGAATGTTTCATTTAAAAATGTTTTCTATACTTTCATAAAAACTTTCATGTTGATCTATATTATGATGTTATAACATGAAATCTATTTTTATTGTATCCTAATAGGATTCGTATCAAACCTTATATAAACCATTTGTTTTATGTAGACTTTGTTATGTTTTATCCATTAAAGGAATGTTTTTCCATGGTGGCAATGGTGGATTTGTTTACTAGTGGTTCCTATTTTGGAAGGTTTTAGTGGTGGCTACATGGGAGTGTTGAGCATTATATTGCATAGAGGTTGGGTTATATAGCATTTTCCCCTCCCCATTATGATATTTGGGTTTTTAATTAAAAAGTAAAATATTTTACTCCAAGTAGTTGATATTTTTGTTATGGTTATCGATTGTGATGTGGTTCATTTTTCTTGTGGTTGTTTATGGACATTTCTCTTGAGAGAAATAATTACCACATGCAATGATAGATGCCTAGGCACGAGTTTCCATACCTTTGGGATCAAGAATTATTTTTGGGACTTTCCATGGGCTAGGTTAGGGGTTGGTTTGGATGGTGGACTAACTTGGTTCGTGATAGAATGAGTATTGGGACATACTACACACCTAGTTTGACACACTTAGGGGATAAGCATTAGTTAAACACATTCATTTTTCAAACCATAATTAAGGATATATAGATAATTTAATTACGTTAAAATATTTAATTATAACAAATTATAATACTATTATTTTATTATTTTATAATTGAGCATTCCTTTATAATTATTTTTATATGATTTCTAATAGTAACAAAATTTTCAGATATAATTTATTCTTATTGAAAATTGGAAGGAAATAGAAGGACTCATATAAATTTCAAATGCCTTAGAAAATAAAATAATGGGTTTCCTAATATGATGGAAGTTGTAGTTGAATGAATCATGATGATAATGATAAATTAGTTAACTCATCCCATGAACAATAACTTAAACCATGTGGAGTATCTAACATCATCAAGGAAGTGATAAATTGTAGTTGAATCCTTCATGAGTCAACGACTGCTTGTTTTTAGTGAAAACATTGATTCAACTATCATATAAAAATAAATAAATACTATAGAAAATATATTTTATGTAATCCATTACTCATAGAAATAGAACATTATATTGGTATTATATCACTTAGAGGAAGAATATTATAAGTGGTGGATGATGATCAAGAACCCAAAGACATAGGAACAGGTAAAATTTATAGATTGCAAAGACTTCAAAAAAAAAATTCAAGTGAGTATATTTCTCATAACATTCAAATGATAATGGAAATGGAATTAAATGATTTAAAATAAAATGTAAATTAATTAGTGGGGAGTTTTGATATGAACATTAAAATTATTACTCAATGATCTTCAATCTTTGTCATTGATTTTGATGGGATGATTGATCAAATATTCGGTGGAATGAGACCTCAAATTTGGACTTTTATTAAAATTTTAGACTTTTATAGTTATGAGTATGTAGTACATTATTCTCTCAAAGTGTAATGAGAGTTTATAAATACATAATGGTCACATATAATGAATTGTAAGAAGAGGTGGATGGTTTCAAATTTTAGAAAGAATATTGACCATAAAAAGGAAAGGAAGAAACATAAACTAACAATGTGAAACACGTGTGGGTAGAAGAATTATAGGAATTGAATACAAAGAAGTGGAATGTATTACATGGGGTTATGGGATGAAAATATATATCAAAACTACAATGGAGATGCAAATATTCAAAATCTAAATAAAAATTAAAAAGGGACTATGTTGCAAGAACAACCTGATATATAATTATTAAACTTTGGTGATCATGTATATTTCACTAACCAATGTATAAATTAGAAGATAATAGATGTAAACTACATTTAACTGTAGTAGAGGCAAAGGGAGAAATTTTTCAAAAATTTAAACAAGATGGATAATATAGAGTTCCCAAATTATATGTTAGTAGGTACATTCATTACACACCCAAAATTAGTAAGTATGTTGTTTTATTATAGTTCTACAAATTCCTTTATTTCATTAATGTCTGAATATAACTTCAAGTTAAACCTTGAACTACTAGTTTTAGAGTTATCATCTAAAACTACTTGATGAACTATTCAAGAATCAAGTATATATATATATATAATCCCTTATTATCTTTGGTAAGTATCCTATATTTGAAAAATTTATGGTCATTCATATAGTGGAATTTGAAAAAATACTAGTAATGGACTTATTGTTAATGTATAATGAAAGATAAACTAAAAAATCTAGTAAATTTCAATTATCCTAATGGGTAAACATGATTTTTTTACAAGGAGTAACATATTGTCCCATGTCTTACTAATAACCACATCTTATTTCCCTCTTTATAAAAATGATTTTTGATAAATTAGAAGAAAGTTAAAGTATAAATATAAGAGATATACCCATTATTAGGGAATACATTGATGTGTTTCATATATAATTTACTAGAACAAACCCAGAGATAGATGTGGGGTTATAAATTAAACTCATACCTTTACCAAACCTATATCAAAGACCCCATATAGAATGACATATTTAGAGTTAGTATCATTGAAGAAGCAACTTCAATATCATTTTAAGAAGGGTTTTATTTAACCCAGTGCACCTCCATAGAGATAACATAATATCTTTATAAATAAGAAGAATATATTAATATAACTATATATTGATCAGATAGAAAATAATGGGATAAAAGTGAATAAAAAATACATTCTTCCAAGGATTGATGATTTTTTGGACCAACTTCATGGGGATAAATTCTTCTCAAAGATTAAACTATGGTCAGTGTATCATTAGGTGAGGGTAAAGAAAGATAATATACCAAATAATTCCTCTAAAAAATATATATACATAATGATTTTGTTGTTATACTATTTTTCTTGACATATTCTCTAGGAATTTTTATATATTTGATAAATATAGTACTTAGGGACTATCATGATAAATTTTTGGTTGTATTTATTGATGATGTTATGATATATTTCAAAAGTCATGAGGATTATAAAGATTATCCAAGGTTCATATTTCAAACTATTATGAATCAAAATATTTTTTGTAAATTGAATAAATGGGAGTTTTGGTTACAAAATGTAGTATTCTTGGGACACATTTTAACTAGTGAAGGAAACATAGTTGATACAGAAAATAAAAATTTCATAGTGCAGTAGTATCATCCTAAAATAGTGACTGAGATTTTTTATTTTCCTGGTCTGGTAAGATCCTATAAAAGTTATATGATTTTTTTTCATGAAGTTATAATCAACTAACCAAGTTAACTCGAAAGGTAGTTATGTTTTACTAGATAAAGGTGTGTGAAGAATGTTTTAAAGGATTGAATAAGAGGTTTATTAGTGAACCCATCCTTACATTTCCCAATAATGGGGAAGTATTGTTCATTTATAGTGATTCATACTTGAATGGGCATGGATTTTTAATCATGGAAAATGAAAAATAGGATTTACTATGCATCTCAACAGTTAAAGACTCAGGAAAGAAATTATCATACCCAATATTTGGACTTAGCCACTATTTTCATTTCTATAAAGATAAAAAGACATCATATTTATATGGAGAAGTGTGTTATGTACACAAACAACTAGAGATATAATTATTTATTCTCCTGAAAGGAAATAAACATGAGATAAAGGAGATGGTTGGTGATTCTTAAGGAATTGGATTTCTCTATTCATTATTATCTGGGAAAATAAAAAATTCAACTAATGTGCTGAGTAGGAAAGACCCTAATGTTCTTATAATGATGATTATTAAAGGTGATACATTGATCAAAGACTTGGTAAATATATATATAGATGTCATAAATGAAGGAACATCATCAATAATATCCCAAATTATTTCCTAACCACCATTACTATATAATACTAAGGAAACATAAAATGATGATCCTAAGTTACAAAAGAAGATAGAAGGTATGAATAATGGTAAGTTTTTGGTGTTAAATATTGATCAAGAGGGATTAATATGGTTTGATACAATGCTATGTATCCCATATTTTAAAATTTTAAAGAAATCATTGATAGATAAAGCTGATAACTTTGTGTTCTCTATACATCATGGAAGGACCAAAATATATAGATATCTAAAAAATTAATATTGGCGGGATAACATGAAAAGAGAGATTTATAAATATACTACAAGTTGGTTGGTATGTTATAAAGTGAACAAAGAGTAACAACTACCCAAATGAGTTTTGAAACCACTAATCACACTTTTATTGAAGTGGGATAACATCACTATCAAAATTTTTACTTGACATACAAAAAATACAAGGGAAATGATTCTATATGGGTCATAATTGCTAGATTATAAAAAATCCATTTTTCTCTACAAGAGAGGGTTTATCCTATAAGTTCCCCATTCATCCATATATTAAATAAGTAGTGAGTCTTCCAGGGGAACTGTTATCAATTATTTCAGACTGTAATCCAATAATTACTTATAAGATCTAATCATACATTCAAAAGGATATGAATAATGATATAAAAATTAACAAAACATATCATAATTAAACTTATGGATAGTCTGAGAGGAATATTCTGACATTGGATGACATGTTATAGGATAACTCACTTTATTTTCAAGGGAGTTGGGTTCAACATCTTCCAATTGTTGAATTCTAGTATAACAACAGTTTTGACTTGAGTATTTGATGGTTCCTTAAGAATAAATATATAAAAAATGGTTTAAAACTCAAATATAATGGGATAAAGTTAGAGAAGAATTTTTTTGGGAAAATACATTTTGAAATACACTATGGAGAAGATACATATGATCCTAAAATATATCATGCCAACTCAGTGTCAACAAAATTTTTATGATAATAATAGATGGAAGGACTAATGTTTCCATTTTGAGGATCATTTATTACTCAATATATCACCATATAAATGTGATAGGATATTTTTGAAGAAGGTTAAATTTATTGAAGTAACATTAATCCTTTTGAGAATCTAGTGCATGATGGAAAATTTTTCTACTAGTTAATGCTACCTCTAAATTTTCTTAATGTCCATGATGTCTTATATAGGTCCCTGTTAAGAAATTATATGTTAGGCCCAAAACATATACTCAATAAAAATGTTTTAAAAATATTAACTTACCAATGGATTGATGAACAACCAATATAGATTCTTGATTGTAGGTAACAAGTGTTAATGAACATGACAACTCAACTCATTAAAGTCTTATAGGAAAATAGAAATTTCAAAGAAACAACTTGAGATCATGGAGATGTGATAAAGGAGAAACAACCCAATTTGTTTTGAGGAAGGAAAATTTTTTTAAGGAAGACATTTCTTAAGGGGGGATATAATGAAATGAACCAAAAATTAAATTTTGTTATTAATAGAATAAATCTAAATCTAAAATGGATGTTTTATTATTATCATATAGAAATAATTTTACATTTAATAAGAATATTAAAAATCATGAATTAATATTGACCATAACAGATATAAATAATATAGGGAGATAAATGAAACATAATAATCCATAAATAATGAAAAAATATATAAGATAAAATTCTCCTATAAAGATCACTCATACCATGAATACTAAAAAAATAAATAGATGTACTAAGAATATGATATAAATTATCAAGGTAAGTGTAGAAAATTTATTACTAATGTAGTAACTATTGATGTATTATAATTATGGAGTATATATAAAGTGAATAGGGATATAAGAAGATCAAATCATTAACTGATCAGTACCTAACCATTGAAATGTGACCATTATATAACTATTGGAATAGTAACAATATCAAATAGAATAGTAAAAATACATATTTAAAAGTAAATTGAAAACTATTATAATTGTACTTTAAATATTTTATTTTATGTACATACACTATTTATGAACCAATGTGTATGATATTATTAAATTCATAATTTCTTAATGTGAATAAATAATCTGTTTACCATTAAAAATATTATTTTATATATAATACATAAATTTTATTTAAAATAATTATTTCTCATATTTAGAAATTTATTTTCATAAAATTAACATTATTTTTTATTAAATCTTGTTGAAATTAGTACAGGGTGCCATTTTAGAAATTTTAAAAAACTCATTATTTTTTAGTGAATAGTAAAAACACTATTTTCTATTTTATATATGATTGTAACAAATATTTAATAATGAAAATAAGTGAATATAACACTAATAATAATTTACTTTCATAATATTGTGTATTTTATTTAATTAAAATGACTTTCAAAACCTATAAAAAACTTTATAAAGTCTAATGCGAAAATTAATCTTATAAAAAAAATTTGTAGAAAAATTATTTTAAAAGCTAAAATTAATGAATAAATGATGTTATTTTATCAAAATAAAATATATAAAAAAACTTATTTATTTCATAATCCATTATCCAAAAATTTGGTTGGCTCATGTAAAATTTATTTTAAAAAAATAGAATTTCAAAGTATATATTTGATATTAATAAAGGAATTTCCTCACTTTTATATAATAGGCCCTTTACACCCAATTTAAATTCAAAGATCATTAACACTCCCTACCTCTCTTATTCTCTAATTACTCCCTTTTTTGAAGCTCTTTATCTTTTAAAAAATTACTCCTCTTAGTTTAGTAAGTGACATTGAAGGTAAGGGATTATGTTCATATGCCTTTTTATCCAAGTATGTAATTTTTTATTAGTCTTATAATTTCAAATTTATTATGTTTTCATTCCCATATGATCATTCCATAATATTCCATATGTCATTTTATAAATTAGATACTTCCATTCTTTCTCATTAAGCTCATTCCACAAACCACTTTGTATACCTGTTATGATTCCAAAATCATTATTTTATTTTCCATTCCTCTTTTTATATTGTGAGTAAAACACCATATTTTTATTAAAGGGTATTCATATAGATGAAATTATTATTCATTGGTTAGGTATTTCCATGTATGAAACTCACATTCCATTATTGTGGGTTAAAAATGATGAAATGTTCATGTATTTAAAAACTTATATACTCAAAAAATTATATAAAACATATTCTTTTTTTCCAAAGGTCACTAATGAAATGATTTATTATGATCTATGTGGAACACATGAATTAATATATTTCAAGGGTTCTCCTTGATATAAATTTAATTCATTGGGAAATAAATTAATATCCAGAGATAACATGTTTATGAAACCTTGGTAAATAAACTTGGTAACTTGTTTTACGACACCTTGGAAATGAACCTTGGTGATATGCTTATAAATGTCTCGTTTTTATTATTTATCCACATTTTTATCTTATTTATCACAAATTTTTTATTATTCTATCAAGTTATACCTCATGTTTTATCCATGATTATCATTCATGTTCCATTTCCATTATTAATCCCTTACTAGGATTTCTACTCACCTGTTTTAATTAATGTATGTTCCCAGGAAATCACTTGTAGTGAGGTGACATATGAAGGAATGAAAAAGGAGTGTTTTTAGAGGATTAAATAAAGAACATGTTTATATTTTCATTATGTACTTCATGAATTACATACCAAGTTTTCATTAAATCAAACCTAAAAATAACCTTGGAATTTTTAATATAATATTTTGTTATGGAATTATCTTTAATATCATGAGTGAAAAAGTGGGTTCACCATATAGTACACCAAAATATAGAATAATTTCCACACATTTATACTTGTAGTAAAAAATCATCCCTATTATTTTTTGTATCATATAGTACACTGGATCCACATATGAAAATACTCAAAGGCATTTAAGGTGGCACTATGTTGATAAGATAAAATGATATTCTTTCATAGTATAGAAATTTTATATTAATTTAGTTTCCTAAAAAGTGGTCATGAGTAAATATTTATAGAATTTACTATCATCAAAAAATTACACAAATTAAATTATAATAAATATAAAACATAAAAATGAAGAATTTTTCTCTATTCATGAAACTTTTTAAATATAGGAGATGTATTTTGATGTTTCTTCTTATAGTATGCATAGGAAAAGGATGGATGTCCTAAGAAAACATAGTTTTCTTGGGGTTTATGTTCATTTCACTTAAATGAGATGTTTTCCCTAATCATTCCTCATCTCAAATGGATGTAATAATAATGAAGCAGAGTACCATGATCTCAAAATAGGTATGAAAATTTCCTTGAAAATACAGAATATCAAATTTAATATCAAAATAAATTTAGAGAAGTTAATTAAGGAAATAAATGGCGACTATTTTATAAATAATAAAGAGTTAATTACCCTAATTAATTATATTTTAGAATTGATTTTAAAATTAAAATTAAAAATGATTTTTTCTCACCATATACACTCACAAAATTCACAATAATATGTAAAGGAAAATTAACCCACTACCCTTCTAAATCTAAATCCAGATGAGATTAAAATCTATATTTAAAAATGATGAGAGGTTTCTCTATTTAAAAAAATTAACATGGAGGAAGTATATGAACTTGATTTCTTTTTAGGTTAAGGATAATATTTTTCCTTTCTATTAGATTCATTAGTAACCTATATGTTTACCACAGTGAAATATCATTGGAATGGAGATCTTTCCCATGATCAAGAAAGGAAACAAAAAATTTATCAATTGATATAAAATTTAATTATTTATGATGGTTATAATATTAATAATTCTCTATATAATCACAGATTTGATGGGTTCCACCTCATATGGATTAAATAGGAGATATCCTCACCATTATATAAGATGTATATATTATCCCCAACAATACTCATCAAAAAGGGACATTTATTTTCCAAAAAATTAGGATACTTGGGCATTTGAATTCATTAATGATTCATAATTATATGGAATTATCCAAAATATCTAACTTATCCAAGATAAATGATAATTTTAACAATAAACATATAGTTATTATATATTTTATAAATTATGTGATACATTTAATGTTTGGGGGATATATTTCATGTTTCCCTTTCCCACCAGTCACTGTTAATTAGTTAAAGTTCATCCATATAACTACCTAATTCTACTCAACATGGGCAATATTTTTACCCTTAAAAGAATTTTGATCAAAGGCTATAATTAACTTTGTGACTTACATCATAATTATAGGATTTGAGGTTCCTTGTACAAACATAACAAATAAAACTACCACCCTCAATGTGTTTGGGCTTTAGAAAATTTATGTAGTTTATAATATCAAATCCAATCATTCATTCCTCAATTACATAGCTGTGAATGGCCAAATAGAGGCATTCTAAAAGACATTGTTGAATACCATAAAAACACTAGGAGACAAGGATAATTTTTTTTTGGAAAAGAATAATACTTCATGTTTTGTGTTATTATCATACTACTACCCATATTACCTCAAAAGTGCACCCATATTTACTAGTCCATGGGACATAAGCACATGTTCCCATTGATGTTCAATTTACTTCACTTTAGAAATCCCTTTCCTATTAAATAGTTGAATTTGAATGATTTAAATTTGGTTTAATAAGTTAGAATAACATAATGAGAAAATGTTTTACACCTCATATAACCTTTAGGTGAAAAAAAACTATTTCACATGAATGCTCAACATGAAGGATCACCTCCACTTGTTCATCCAATACAACTAAAATTAGCCCTGAGAACACTGATGATACTTAGGAAAGAACAATTTAAGTTTGAAAAATAATCAGTATTAAATATATAATTTCTAATACAATTGAGTATACCTCCTAAAAATAATGGATTTCGAGCATATCACAACTCTTACTAATGAAATATTCCAAAATAAATATTTTTTTGTAATTGTACATTGAATTAAAACAATCCATTTCTAGACAACTCTAAACTGCACAATACAAGGTCCTCATTATAGTAAACTAAACTAAAAGGAACTAAAGTGTTATAACCTAGGTTCTAAGACATGGTTTTATTACTTAATCCATATTTATATCAATTATAAATATTTTTTTTAAAATATTATATCTTTAAGAGGAAATAAATCATATGAGATACGAGTCAAATTAAAAGGGTATAAATCCACTGAGTAGAATATTATTGGTTTAGGATTTATGTTATACAATTTATATAAATAATATATATATATATATATATATATAAATATTCATTATAAATCAATTATTTTAAATGAAATAAATTATTTTAGAATAGATTAAAATATAAACATTCTTTTTTGGAAAATAACTTTTATTCTACATAAATTCATTTTACAAAAAATATTTATTTTAATTATATTTTTTGAATTTTTTGAATGATATAAATCATATTTAATGATTTAATTCTTGGAGTTTTTGGTAAAATGAGTTTATAACTTCCATGAAATAATTAATCGACTATAGTGTATGTTAATTTGACAATAATTGTCTAAACAAAACAGTTTAGTTTAGAAGGATTAATTCTATTGTAAATTATACTTGTTCATATTTAAATTTAAATTCAAAATTTTTAGAATAGAAATTTTATTGAAGATGCATAATTTTTCTATTATTAATGTTAATATTAGAGTTTATGGATTTTTTATGGATTTTAATAAAAAAGATTATTTTTAATGAATATTAAAAAATAATTTTTTTATAAATATCCTTATTTTTTGACATCTACATGATATTAGTAATAATTTTATTAAATTTATATATTATCTATATATAAAATTAAAATTTATTTAATTTTTTTTACTTTTCATGAAAAAAATAATAAATTCATCTTATTCTTATAAAAGCATTTTTCCAAAAAATAGATTTTCCATGTTATGGATTTTATATTAAAATTAATTTTTATCAATTATAGAAACCATATAAAATGAAACAGATTTAATATTTAGAATTAATATTTTTAAATTATTTATTAAAATAAATTTTATTTTTAGTCATTAAAATAAGTTACCAAGGTAAAATTTAGTCTCAATGATAATGACTAATATAAGGAAAAAGTGTTAAATCAATGTGTAAAGGCCTAAAATATCATAATAAATAACATAAAATGGGTACATGATGAAGTTAATAACCTAACCTAACATTATCTTTATTATATATCAACTATGGATGAACATGACTTGAAATTGACTTTTCTTTTTAAATTGAGTAATAACCTTGTACAAATATGCCACTCCTCTCACTTATAAAATGACTCCTCCTCCACTCCATAAAATCCACTCCTAAAATTATAATTCATACCTATAATCTACATTATTTCCTTCCCTAATAATCCCCTCCCATTTTGGGAATCTTCTAACCCCTATATATTTCTTGAATTCCAATAAAACTAATAAGGGTTTCAAGATGAGATATAATTTCATCTTTGTACATGATAACATCTAATCATTATTTTTCATTTTTCTTCTTCATACACCCCATCTAAATTATGATTTATCTCTTTAATAAAATATAAATAATAATATTATTCTTATTTTATTATCATATTATAATATAATTGTTTCATAACAAAAATCATCAATTGATTGTACCATGTTCTTGATTTGGTCGATTTAACCACTTATACGAATGATACCTAAATTTTTTTACTTATATAGTAAAGGAAACATAACTAATTATATTATATTGTATTAATATGTTAATCATATTTTTTATTTTTTATTTAATTATAATATTAATATTGAACTCATTATTTATATACCACATTTTATAAATTAAAATTTACCGAAACAAGCACATTTTGGATTTCATCTTTGAGAACTATACCAAAAAATGAACCCGAGACATCATAACTTTTTATGAAACAACTAATAACATGTATTTAATATTTGTTATATTATAAATTTTTTAACATATAATGAAGAACATACATGTTAGACCAAAATAGATAAGGAATGACTAAAACTGCTAACATTGATAAACAATTTTAACTAAACTTTAGAAATAAATATGTAATAAATGAATATAACAGATTATAATAAAAGTTTATAAATTTAACTTATTTTTTGAAATATATTTTTAACAAGTTTATCACTATTATACAGATAGTTATAATGAATATATCTAAGATGGAATCTAAGGTATGAGTTATTTGTCAAAAATTTCCTTCCCTGAGACATATTTCAAATTATTGACCAATTCTTCATTGAAATGACAGACTTACCATTAGAGGAATTATTTTACCATAAATAAAAATTTGATAATTTATTTAAAATTTTATTTCTTGATATTATTCTATGTGATTATGATTCATATAATATCAAAATTGTAAGGTTTATTCATAACTCAATTTCCATCAATTTAGTTATAATGATTCATCATTAAATTCATTATTATATGTTGTGTGTATTCTACCATATCATTTTATTATGTTTTATTTACTCAATGTTTTCTAGGTATTTATATTTCTTTCATATACATTATCTTACAAATATTTATTACTTCATGAATAATGATTTTTATAATGGGGTTTCATATCCATATTCCTTTTTAGATACACGTTTTATATTTTGAACATGTTTTATTTTATAAGGTCTATATACTAGACCATTAATATAATCATTAATCCTTCATAATTCATGATATTTAATTTTCCACTTCATATTCTATCTTCCAAGGGTTTTTTCATTCAAAGGTTACTTAGTTCGTATGGGCGTATTTTCCAATATTGACTATGAATTTGAGATCATTAATAACTAAATTTATAATAGGGAATTGAATTATATATCTATATATAACACCATATATTTCATCCTCTCCATATTTATTTGGAGTTTATATGTATTATCATAAATTCAATTACCTTTGGTTCACAAATCAACTAAATTAATGATTATAATTATAAATGACCTTATCTCATGCTTATAAAGAATAAATCATATCCACTGATTGAAACCTTTTTTATTTCAATGAATTTTAGATATATATAGGGTAAAAAAGATAAAAAGTTGTTAAAGACTTGTTAGGTAAGGAAATATAACACACTATGTACCATAATTAAAATTTTAGGTTTGGATATGAAAGGCTAGTGGAGGGGTCATTTCATAAATGGGTGGAGTGGTATTTTTATAAATAATTATTTATTATAATAAAAGGAACATAAATTTATAGTCAATCAGATTAAAAATTGATAATTAAAGAAGATAATATTATTATTTATTGAGAAATCTAGTAACCACTCAATTAAGGATATGGCTTTGTAATTTTTGTTGTTGAAATTATCTCTTTATTTAACCAATTTACCACATTTTGTCCTTTTCCATAGTGACTAAATTTTATATTTGTTTTAACAACTTGAACAGAACCACCTGGTATGAGAAAGATCATTACAAAATGGTATTAAAGGGAGGTTTCAATCCTACTACCTATAGGTTATTGGACCAGTTGGATACCACCAATGAATCCACAACATAAGTGAACATAATAGATATAATAATGTATTAGATGAAATAATTAAATGATAAAATAAACATATAGTGACACATGTACTGAGACTTTGTGTTCTAAAAAAGATACAAAAAACCCCGACCCTACCATTTTTATCTCATTATTAGTTAGAAACTCAGTGTAAGTCAACCAAGTACCACCTTTAAGGAAAGCACCACACACCCACCTTGATGGTGGTTGTTATTAGTAACACCACATGTCCCACTCTAATAGTGATCATTATCCAGAACTCAGCACAACCTACCTTGTTAATGGTTTTTATCCTAAAATGATGATAAGTTTGAACTAATATATTTGACATAAATGGAATACTTTAACACACCCTACTTGAAATTACCCCACTCCTTGGAAAGAAAATGGATTATAATTTCATGCACGATCTACTCCTATGTCAACAATAATGTTAATGATCTTATCCATACAATCAATAATCCATATTCTATAGTCCTTATATCATCACACATTCCCTCTAAGGGTTCATCTAATGAAGGATAAACAAGTTGGTCATACAAATACTTGAAACATAGTTCCAAAGGCTATGTAACACAATAATCAATGCATGTAATAACAAGGAAAAACAAAGAATATCAAGCACAAATATCAATAGGGTATACAAAACCATATAATCAAAATCAAACAAGGAATCCAATCCACACATAAACTCATATACAAATATATATCAAGCATGGGTTATTAATAATTAAAAAACTTATCATGAAAATTTCAAACATAAGGACAAATTTTTTTAAGTGAATTCCTAACTCAATGTCATTGACCTCAGCATCAAGGATCATCCTGAAAATGTCACCCATATTATATCTTTTTAATCATCAACTCAAATCACTCACTGAGGATTCCAAGAACTGATTCAAACTATTTTATTTCTAAAAGAAATAAAAAATATATGTGATAAAGGTTTCCCTATCTAGGATAATCTATAATAGACAGGATATTCCCATATTCTTCTTCTTGAATATTCCATATTATTTATTTAACAATAATTACAATTCTACATGTGATGATAATCTTTCTTTATATAATAATTAGTGATAAAAAAGAATAATTATTATTATTATTTTCCATAATCCTAGTTTATTATCATATTAAGATTTATTTATCATTTTTCATGAAAGATTCTGAAGGATGATTTCATACAGTAATTATGAAAGGAATTTATATATTTTTTAACATTTTTATCCTTTTTGAAATATAGCACCCGATAATAAAGAAGATATGAGGTTATGATTCACCTGGAAACTTGATGAAGAACTCATATTTTTTATAGAATATTTCAATAAACTTGAATGAGGGAATTCCCCACTACCTGGTCTCATGAGAATAACTAAAAATTAAGTAAGAAGGGTTTTTTTAAAGAATAATAACTCTATATAGGTTCACAACATTAAACCCCCAAAATTAATTAACAATTTAATTTGTCTTTTACCAACATCTTGAATGAAGTGTGTTTAAAATCCATCATAAATGGATTAAAACCTTTAAATGGGTCAAGGAATTAATTCCCATAACATTATTCCTTTAAAATAGAAATAAATGTGTTATTAAGTTGAGTTAGAGAATAAGAAAAAAAATGTAAGAATAAACACATTTTTTTTAAAAAAGGTTTCTATGAATGGGTAACATGGTTTTACCCTTATGTAGCTCCTAGCCATTGTATAAGCGTAATAGTTTACCCTTACACAACCTTTTAAAATTAAGTGTTTCCCAATCTCGAACTAACTTTATATATCCAATTTAGATAGGGGAGACCTTTTAATAAGTTAGGAGGTGACCTGAAACGATATAGCATGAGGGATTTACACTTACGTGAGTATGGAATACCCTTAAGTGACTAGGGATCACCCTTACACAAGCTTTAGAACTAATGGGACACCATTACACAGTGGTAATTACCATTAAAAAACCTATGTAAAATTGTTATTAACCTTACACAATTCATAAAATTCTTCTCTTACCCTTATGTAGTGTATAGAAAAAGAGTTTTACAATTAAATAATTCATGAAAGTCTCTACATTAGCATGAGAGGAGGAAACCATTCTAAAGGGTGGTGACACTACCTGGGTTTATATTTAGTGTCTATAATGATGAAATTTCCCTTTAAAGTGTTGGTGGTTGGGGGGGGGGGGGTAAATGCTACACATAATAATGTTAAAGAGTTTAAATGATAAATGTTAATACCCCTTCGAATAATATGTGCCTTTAATTTAGAGAGACTACCTAATTTGAACATCATAGTTAAAGAGGTTTGTAATGGAGTAGTGATTAGGATGGGTGAACTCCTAGGTAGTTTCTTAGGGTGTGTGGAGTGAGGATGAAGCACACTGAAAGAAAATGTATTGGCTTGTGGGAAAATTCACTTGTCTGATAACCTATTCAAGATTATGGTAGGAAAATAACTTATCTAAAAAACCATTCAGGAAAATGGGTAGGACCTAGAGTGGAAAAAACATGTGTCTCTCAGGAAAATGGGGTGCCTATAGTGAGTTTCCACATACTTTTCTAGCTTATGTGTAACATGCATATGAGTTTCCATTGATGGGATTACTATTATATATTTATTTAATTTTTAGGTGCATTCATGCATCACTAATAGGAACATAGGATCACATTCCATATATATTTCTATTATTGTAATATATATTAATTAATTATTTAATTTAATTTATTGATGTGTGTTATCTATTTGGAATAGATTCTCTATTATGTGATATATTTATTTTTCCTTAATGTTATGATATATCTTTGTTGGCATTACTTAGTTGAATTGAGAATACTATAATGTTTTTTGGTAAATAGATTACTGTGACTAACATGTAGTGATGGAGAACTTGGTTAGTTATAGTTGGGAAATAACTTGGTTTGAGGATAAACTAATAAGATAACCTTATGTGATCCCATAGACTGGTTATGATCACACTTAAATGTTTTATGTTCTTTTTACATTTCAAATATGTCACCTCAAAAAAGTTTTATGGGACCTCCGACTAATGTAGACTAGGATTATTTCATTCCACCACTCATGGTTAAGGAGGATGTACCCCAACACACTCTTTTACAAGCATTGGTTATTTAGGTTATAGATCCTATTCATATGAGACGTGTTTGGAATTATCCCTATCAAATTCAAAACCATTTAGAAGACCATGAACAACCATTATTGGGATTTCAAAATCTATAACCCTCTGATATTCTAGGGTACTGGTGGACCATAGGATGCATAGGACTATATATAATTTATCAAGAGCATTTTGAGCTGGTCTAGACTCCTGATAAGGGGTGATCGATTCTTGTGACCTTCATGTTTCAAGGACCCTCCATGAGTTTGTGGACTACCATGAGTCATGTTTGAAGATGACATGGTCTTAGTTAGGATACCTTCAAGGATTTATTTCTACAGTAGTACTTTCATAACATTATGAAGTTGGATTATACCTAGGCGTTCATAGAGTTACTGTAAGTTTCTATGACTATTTTTATATACTCTAATTAGTTTATAGAGTTACTTCAACTTTACCCTTTGTTGGATGGGAATGACACACATAAGGCTTGGAATTGTGAGATAATCCTTTGACCAAAGCCCATATATTAGGTTAGGGGCTCTAATATGAAGATGTAAAAAAAATTTCTTTATAAGGCCCGGACCATTGATAAGGGGATAAAGGAGGATGGGGAAGAAGGTTTACTTACAACCCATAGTGGTCCAATGACTGATCCTTATCACACTACTATAGGATTTTCATATGGAAGTTAGAATTCGAAGGAAGACTAGGAGAAGTAGGACATCAGACAGTTGGGTCAAAGTTGGACTTATTTAGTTACACCTATGAGATATTATTCTATTAGGGGTTTCAATTATAGAAAAAGGGATCATTATAGTTGTTCTTGCAAGAATATATCTATGGAGTGCCAATATTTTGGAAAGGATGATCATCTTCAATAATTTTATTAAGAGATTCTCAAAGAGGAACTGAAAGATCATTGTAAGATATGGGTGGAGGACCTCAACAGAGGTTACAAACATCCCAATATACGATTAGACATGGATAGGGTTGCATAGATGAGGTTGACCATGTGCATGTAGTGGATCAGTCTCTAGTAGATGTTGGTGAAGGAATACCTATTATAAAAGGTACGATTTTGATCAACTCTACTTTTTCTAATGTCTTGTTCAATACTAGTGCTTCATATTCCTTCATATCTGCATAAGTAGTTATTATACATAACTTAATGATGATGTTTTCATCTATTAATTTCCCTTGATACACCATTTGGAATGCAATTGGATCATCTTTAGTGATTCCCAAAGTGTCTTATAGTCTTAATTGGTTATGGATTTCTGTAGGATTTCATAATTCTAAAAATGATGTGATTTGATGTTATTATTAGTATAGACTAGCTAACTAGATTCCAAGATCACATTGATTGCTATTAAAATAAGGGTTTCATTTACTTCATTAAAGGGATATAATTTATTAATAACTAGAGTAGTATAACTAGAAGAAGGTAGAGTTAGTACTAACATGAATCTTCTTAGGATGATCATATTGTAGATGGCGAGAATGACTCTTTGTGAATAGGATGAGTGATAGCCTCCTCAACTATTCCTATAGTCTTGGATATCTATCGGGATTTATTTCTATAATAATTTATAGGAATACCTCATGATATAGAATTTTAATTTGAGATATATCTCATACCAGGTGAACCACTCATTTCGATACCCCCTTATCAAATGGATTTCAGATGAGACAATGGAGATCAAGGTGCATATTGTTGACTTGGATTAGAAGGTTTTTAAAAATTTGAATACATTACTTTGGGATGAACCTATATTGTTCTATAAGAAGGTTGGTAGTAGTATTTTACTCGATTCTAATTAAAGGAAATTGGACTAGGTGAATATGAAGTATTGATATCCATTTCCCAATATCAATGATCTTTTTTATAAGTTATGGGGGCCTTATGGTTCACCAAGATAGAAATTCGATCAATATTTCACCAGTTGTGGGTTATAGAGGAGTACATCTTAAATATAGAGTTTTTGGAGTAGGTATGGGATGTATGAGTACTTGGTGACATATAACAGACTGAAAAACATAATGGAATTGTTCATTGCTCTCATGGAAAATATCTTTCACCCTTACTTGGGCTATTTAAGTATAGTGTTCATTAAAGAGAACCTCATCCACTTGGTAACACTGGAGAAGCATGCCTGGAATCTTGAGATAGTCACAAGTATTGTTTGATCATGTCTTCTTTACTCTAATCTATCAAAGTGAAACTTATGAATTTATGAGGTGATGTTCTTGGGGGTCATGTGGTGTTTGATATAGGTATATCTATGGAACTATAGAATGTGGAGGAAGAAGTTTCGTGAACCTATACCTAGAACATGTTTTGTATTAGGATCTTTTTGGGCTTGGTAGGATATTTATAAAATTTTATCCAAGAATTTTCTAAATTTTCAGCACCCATGACTATGCAGATGAAGAATGATGTGAAGTTCTAGTGGATGGATTAGTGTGAAAAGGCATTTATTGATAACATGAGGAGGTCTATTATAGGTAAAATGTTGGTAATTCTCAATTTATTGGTAGTATATGCTATATATATACATCAGGTGTTGGTCTAGGAGTGTTGCTAGTGTTTAGGGAGCATATAGTGGATTATGGGTCAAATAAGGTTTGACTTGATGAGTGTAACTACCCTAATCATGACTTGGATCTAGAATTCATGGTCCATGACTAGTAGTTTTAGTGATCTATCTATTCAGTAAGAGATTTGTACTCTAAACTGACCACAAGGGCCTCTATTATATGTTCACACAACGAGACCTAAACATGAGGCAGAGGCTCTATGTAGAGTTTCTTCAGACATTTTTCTTCTAGATGAATTATTCACTAGGTAAAGGTAACTACATTGAAAATTATATTAGTTAAAAGACGCAGGTTTATCAAGATCATTTTGATTTTCCTTCTGAGGAGAAGTGGCACCTAATGGGATTTATAGATAATTGAAGGATGGAAGATTCAAAGGATTATAGATTGATGACATGTGCTCCCTTGGTGGTAACATATTCTTTAATAGATAGAGTAAAGGTTAGAAATGACATTGATACCATAACCCCCCAATATTTTATGATATAGATTTCTATAAATCAATTTCATTTCTTAGATATATTTCTTCGTATGCAGCACCATGTTTAAACGAACTACTTTATACATTTGAAATATTATTATTTAATGTGACCATTATCTTCTAGCTATTAGATTGGAGAGTATAAAAAGGAAAAAATAAATTATAAAAAATTTATGGTTAACAAATTTATAAAATTAATTAATTGGTTATTAATAGATAATAAATTAATATAAAAATAATTTGAATATAAAAGAAATGTTTTTCTAAAAAATCATTTTATGTGTGCAATGTATTTTTATTTTAATAAATTAATCAATATTGGAGAATGATTTTAATAATATGGATATAATATATATTATATCAAATGTTTTAACATTTATCAAATGTTTTTTCTAGGAATTATATAGAATAAATCGTATTTTATTCTTCAAAATGTATTTTTCTAAAAAACAGTTTTCATCTTAGTTTTCTCACTTATTTTAAAATGAATTTATTCCACTTATGAAAATTGAATCTTTAAAAATGAATTATATATTTAAAATCATGAGATTCAATTTTTTTAAATATGTTCCCTTTTATTTGTAGTCATTATTAATAGTAACTTTGGTAAATTTTTGTCATCCAAGTAAGGGTAAAATAGGTAAAATTGGGTTATAACTTTTGGATAGGGAATTAAAATTTCTATAAAACAAAAATTTATCCTTTTAGTGAAGTTGAATTTATCCATTTTCATCTAAGTATAAAATATATGTCCACATGGTTCTATTTTTCTTTGATTATGACCTTTATATTAATTTAAGTAAAGAATAGATATAAAATGTCACTCTCTTGACTATAATAACTCTAAATTTTTTTACTATAAGGATAAGAAGAGAATAAGTTCAATTTTAAATATTTATTTCAAATATTAATTAATTATTTTATCGTGGTAATTTATTTATAATTTTTAGTGATTGGATAGTTTCCTTAAATTCTTGTGCAGTGCCGAAACAATATTTATTCAATTAATAGAAAATTAAAATAAATGATTTTAGAAATATTAAAAGTAATAAAATTTGGGAAAAATATTTTATTCCATGAATTTTATCCATAAATATAACATATTAAGAATGTTTAAAAGGTTTATATTTAAATAAATTTACTCTCATGTTTTCATTAAAGTTAAAATAAATGAATTGTGTTGAAAAAAAATAATGATATTTTATTTTAAATAATATAATAAAAAATTATTTAAAAATGATAAAAATATTCAAAGAGGAAAATTAGGATAATAAGTGGTTTAAAAATTAATCACTTTATGAATCATGAGGTAATTATTAACTTATAAGTAAAATTATAATCCTGAATATTTTAAATGTCATTATCTCTATTAAGATTAAAATTGGTTAAAAATGTGGTTAAACTAAAAAATAATGTTTAAAATGACACTAAATTCAATGGATGATGATATTTTAGCCTTAGCCTCATTTTCTTTGGATCTATATCCATTTTTAATCATTTGGATTGAGAATAGATTAACTATATTTTAATCATTTTAGTAATTCCATGTGTTTTATTTCCCTTCCTTATAAATGGACACCCCTTATCTATTTTATATAGACCAATTTAGGCTATATAGTCCAACAAAATCCTGGAAAATTATCTTCTCAACTTCCCTAGCCCCAAATTAGAGGTAATGGTATTTATAAAAGGATATTACCAAGGTCCTCATGAAAGGATATAAAGGAGGTATTCCAAATAATGTGTAATCACCATACCACTTATTAAATAGGTGTAGAAGGAAGAAATGGAACTATATAAGAAGGCTAGAAATGTTTTTGAGTGTTCAACTATATATCAATATAACAATTAAATAGGTCTAAAAAGAATATATGGAACTATAGAAGAAGTTCATAAATGTTCCTATGTTCAACCATGATTTCGATATAATAATAATGTTTAGGAACTGTGTATGTGTTCCATATAAACTATATTTGAAGAAGGATCTATTGGATGAAGCTCACAGTTCATAATTCTTTATTTATTCTGAAAGTATAAATATGTATAGATATCTAAAAGAGTATTTCTATTGGGTCAAAATGAAGAGCTAAATTTAGAAGTATGTATCTCAATGCTTGGTATTTCAATGATTTAAGGTTTAGAGATAGAATTCTAAGGAGAAGTTACTCCCATTACCTATATCATAATGAAAATGAAAAAACATCACTATAGAATTTTTCATCAAACTCCACAAAATATCTAAAGACCGTATTTCTATTTGGGTTATTGTTGAACACATTATAAAGTCATCACAAACCATTTATATTAGATAATATTTATATATTTATCAAATTTGTAGAATATACATTAATTAAGTGGTAAGGCTTAAGGGATTACCACATTCTATTGTATTTTATTAGGATTTTAGGCTTACCTAAAATTTGTGGTAAAGTCTTTAGCAAGATCATATTTTATATTTTAATTTTAGTAATTCTTATCATCATTAGAAAGATTTTCATTTTGATAGAAAAATTCAAATCATAGAGGATATGATAAGATCTTACTTTATGTATTTAAAAGGTGGTTGGGATCAACACCTTCCTCTAGTTGAGTTTTCTTACATCAATATCTTCACTTGATCATTCAGATGGATCCTTATGAATCCCTCTATGGAAAAAAATTAAAGAAATCCAAAGTGTTGGGATGAATATTGAGAAATAAATATGATGGGACTAGTTCTAGATGATGAAATGGTAGATAAAGTCAAAACCATTTTATAGAAAATCTATAAAGCTTAGAGTCGATAAAAAAATTATGCCAACAATCATTAGTGAAATCTATAATTCATGGTTGTTGAGAAGGTATTCCTATAAATTTATCTATGGAATATGGATATAAGATTATACAACAAAGGAAAGGTATTAAATAGGTATATTTCCCCCTTTGGGATTCTTGATCAAGTATGGATGGTAGCTTATTGGTTGGACCTTCCACCGAACCTCTCTCAAGTTTAAAATGCATTCCATATATCTCTCTTAAATAAGTACACACCTGATCCATCACATGTACTAAACTCAAAGGTCATACTTATAGAGATTTATCTTTACTATGAAGAAAAAATGTTATAAATCTGACATCATAGAGATAAAGTGTTGTGAAACAAGACAACTCACTTGGTTAAAGTTCTCTGGAGGAATTAGAAATTCAAATAAGCTACATGGGAACCCAAGGATGTGATGAAATTGAGATATCCTCATTTTTTTGTATCAGAGTATAAAAATTTAAAATTTAAAATTAATTTTAATGGTGGTATAAGGTAACACAATGATAATTTATAATATAATTTTCAATAAATAAATTTTATTTGTTTTATTTTCTCTTTTCACTCAACACCTAGTTTAAACCAACTATATTATACTATTGAAATACTTTATTATTTTATGTGAGAGTTATCACCTAGATGTTTTATTGGTGGGTATTAATAGTAATATCTAAATTATAAAACATATATGGTTTAAAAATTTATAAAATGGATTCATTGGTTATGAATTTATTAGAAATGAAAATAAAAATCAAGTAAAAGAGATGCTTTTCTGAAAAATTACTTTATGCTCACAATATGTTTTTATATTACTAAATTAATCACTATTGGTGATTGATTTTAATGATATATATATATATATTATATTCAATAAAATGTTTTAATATTCATATAATTTTTTTTCTAGGAATATGTTAAGAATAAATCCAGTTTTATACTTAAAAATGTATTTTCTTCTAAAAAACAGATTTCATCACATTTTTCACACTTTAAAAGTGAATTTATACCACTTATATATATTAAATATTGAAAAATGGATTATATACTTGAAATTAGGGGATTCAAATTTTTTAAATAGGTTTCTTTTATTTTTGGTTATTATAAATAGTAAATTTGGTAATTTTTTGTCACATATATAAGGGTAAAATAAGTAAAATAAGGTTATAACTTTAGGATAAGGATTTAAAATTTATTTAAAAAATTCCTTAATCCTATTTTATCTGTTTAGTTAGAATATTTCTCTCCGTGTCTAAAATAAATGTCCACTTGGTTCTATTTTTATTTTATTATAACCTTTATGTTAATTTAAGAAAAGAATAAATATAAAATATCACTCTCTTGATTTTAATAACTCTAAATATATATTATAAAGATAAAAGTATGATATGTTCAGTTATATATGTTTATTTTAAATAATAATTATGTTTTCTATCATTGTAATTTATTTATAATTTTTATTGATTGAATAATTACCTTAAATTCTTATGTAGTTCCAACATAATATTTGTTCAATTTATAGAAAAATAAAACTAATCATTTGAAAAAAATAAATTTAATAACATTTGGATGATTTATTATGTTAAATAAATTTTATAGATAAATACAACATATTATAAATTTTTGAAATTTTTATATTCTAATTACTTCTCTATCATGTTGTCTTTAAAGTCAATTAAATTATCAGTGTGATAAATGACATTAATAATATTTTGTTAAATTATTTAAAAATATTGAAAATATTTAAAGAGTATAATTAGCATTATAAATAGTCTAAAATTTCATACCATTTATATTTATGAGCTAATTTTAACTTATAAGTTAATTTATAACCCATTAATATTAAAAAAATTGTGACCACATTTAAGATTAAAATTGTTTAACCAGGACGTTAAACCAAAAATAAGATTTAAAATGACACAAATTTAATTTAATGAATATATATATTGACCTTATAAACTTTTTATTCAAATCCATATCCACTTATAAGCATTTTTATTGAGAATTAATTCATTATATATTAATATTTTCAGTAATTCCAAGTGTATCATTTCCCTACCTTATAAAAGGTCACAACTTATCTCTTTTATTCATAAAAATATGTTCCATCGAGCTAAAAAAACCTCAGGATAATAATCTAATAAAATTACCTAGCCCGAATTTATAGGATTTTTATTCTTAATAGAGAATTCCATGGGTCCTTAAAAAGGTTTCAGAGGATGTCTCCTGAAGAATAAATAATATTCTTACCCAACCTCTTTCAATTCATTTCTTCTCCTAAGTCTTGTAAATATATAGTATTAATCATAAAACTATAGAAAAAATATAATAACTATACTTAAATGTTATTATGATCATAAAACCACCATTATCCACCATATTTTCCATCAAATGGGAAGTGAAGTTATCGCTCATGCGTACGTGTGGACTATCGCCTCCACGTAGAGATAAATTCATTTTACATCACCATATTTAATGGATGGTTATTATGATGGGTTTAATGTTTATATATGATTTTTATGATATATATATGCTTATTTAATTATAATATTATTTCTACCTTCTTACCTTCCAATTTGTAGGAAAACTATAACGTCGCTCGTGCTATGTGTGGACTACCACCTCCATGAAGTGATGCGATTCATTTTTTGATTTCACATTTAATAGATGGTAATGAGGAAATATTTAATAAATATATATGATATATATGATATTATAATGATTTTATAAAGGTTAATTTCTATTTGCCTTTATTTTTTTCATCTATCAAAAAGTGAAAACAACATTTATGCGTATGTACGACCTACTATCACTATAAATGGTGTAAATTATTTTTATAGATATTACTTTTATGGATGAATATAAATATTTATATAATGAATTTATATGATATTTAACTAATGAATAAGATTCTGGTGATTATAAAGCTATGATCAATTTATAAGGACCAGAACCATCAAATAAAAAGTTCTTGACAAATGAAACGGTTAACACCCGAAAAAGAAAAGTTTAACAAAGAAATATTAAAAAATGGATGTTGAAATGTTTTAAGGTGATAATATATGATATTATAAGTATATAAATGATTTTGGTATAGAATTATAATAAATTTAAATTTATTATACAAGAGGTTATATTTCTTTTAAAGAATGTGGAAGTTGAGGTAAGGGGTTTCTGGTCCCACATTTATTTCAGTGATATTTATTCCATATTCACCTCTTATTTCCTTTGTGACGTGTATATATTTCCCCTTTGACATTTATATCATCGTTATACTTATTTTAATGATATTTAAAGTTTCATTTGAATTTATTCTTACATGGGTCTTATGATTCAAAAGCTACCAAAGTAGTAAGGGATATGTCTTACAATCTCAATGCTTATCAGGATTATTTATAATGAAGATTCAGGTGATGAAATTTTATGAATTATACCTCAAAAATCAAATTAATTTTATTCACCTCTGGTTATTTATAGATATTATATTTTTTCCTTTCATTTACCCCACTTTAAGTACTCAAGTGAGTGAAATAGTTTTTTTAAGAAAAATCCATTTTATTTCCCTCTTAAGTTGAAAATCATTTTTATTCCACGTCCATGTTCTCTAAAAATGTTTTAAAGAATGATTTCAATAATATAAAATGAAATTTTAAAGTCATTTTTACCCATTTCCTATTTTTAAAATATTTATTAAAAGGAATATATTTTTGTTTTATGAACGAGGTACTCTTGAATTTTTATCAAAAATAAGAAAGGAATATTTGATATGAATGAAATTTACCACCATTATGAATGTCGAATACTTTTAATCTTTAATTACAAGTTCTAAAGTTTATTTTCAAATATATTTTTTTCAACAATATTTTTGAAATTTTTAGATTTTAAAATAGTTATTTAAAATTGAAAGGGGTATTTTTCTTAATAAATATTCCATGTGGTCTTTGAAAGTAATTTTTATCTAAGATAACATCTTTTCCTATTAATTATTCTATATTAGGGATATGATCTAATGATACCATCCTTATTATTCCTATATATGATTTATTATTATTATAATGATATATTTATGAACCCCATTTATTTTCTACATATTATATTATGATGAAATGATGAAATATTTATGAAACTTGTTTCCTTTTAACATGATATGATATATGATGAATGGTTTTTGATCTTGTGGAACACATATGAATGAATTATGATTATGGGAAGTGTGGGATCAGAATTATATATACCTCTAATTCATTGTATAAAGATGGATATCCCATGAGGTTATAAGGAGTGGAATGGTGAGTGAACCCATTTTTGTAAGTGAATATATCCACTATGATAGTATTGGGAGTGAACCTTGAATAGGGATATTATGGTTTGGGCATTAGACCTAATATCCTATGATAATATTGTAATTGATCCTTGAATACTAAGGAAATGTTTTTCTTTACTTATGTTCATGTCATTAAATTATGTCTTATATAAATTTTATACTCTTATTGTTCATGTTCTATGATTTATTTTTGATTCATGTCTTAGAAACTTCCAAGGCTTATTCCAAGAATCTGTATTATGATAATTGATATGAAGGGTATGGTTTTGAAATATCAATCTCATGTTCTCATACAATTATTCTCATGTTTTATTTAAGTGAAAATTATTGTCTCCCTTTATTACCCTAACCATGCATCTGAGCTCACCCATTATAATGTTTACTTTCCCTAGACTATGTAGAAAGGAATTAATCATGATATGTATATGAAGGGTTCTAGTTATTAATATATTTGAGTTAGATATTGTATATATCTTATGAACAAGTTTTTTATCCATATAAGTTTCCAAATATACAAGATCTCTGTGATTCTGGTGTGGATCATAATGTTTTTATTGATTATTTATCTAATAAGATCTAATATTTATGTATGAAAAGTATGTGTCACTGTAGACCAAAAGTGTGTTATGATGTGGGAATAAATAGCTATAGGTGACCCAATACCCAATTATTATTCGGGTGATGATTTTGTTATCATTGTACATAAAAAAGTAATAGTCCCTATATCCATGAGATAGGATACGATGAGGGAAATCCATACCTCTTGGTGGGTAGTATATCCTAGTGTGAAAATAATGTACCATGACTTTATAAAACCGTTATAGTGTCCTGGGATGAATAGAGACATCACTTGTTTTTTCTTCGGATGCCTTACCTTCCAAAGGGTAAAGGTCAATAACCAATGCTCTGGTATTTTTTTCTAACCACTTAAAGTTACCATGTGGAAGTGGGAGGATGTCATGATGGACATTATGATAGGTCCATAAAGAACTATAATGATCCAAGATTTTATCTAGGTGATTATTGACTGGCTAAAGAATTTTACACATTTCTTATAGATCCGAGATACTCACTTAGTGGATGAGCTAGGAATGATATATGTCTAGGAGATATTATACCTAATTGTTGTTCCCTATAGAATTATTTACTATAGGGATGCATATTTCAAATTAAGATTTTTTAATGGATTATAGAAATCCCTAGGGACTCAACTGAGACTGAGCACAATGTACCATCCTCACATAGATAGATAGTTTGAGTGGATGATTCACATATTGGAGGATATACTTCGAGCCCTTGTCCTAGACTGTGGTGGAGAATATATCCTTCTTAGAGTTTACTTATAATAACTTCTTCCATGTTTATTTATAGAAGGAAAAATTTGAGTATCTTTATGGATGTTCATGCCACTCACTATTTTGTTCGCATGAGTTGGGTGATGTAGTAGTTATTAGGCATAGTATATTACATGATACCTCAAATAAGATGCGGTTGATCAAGAAGTGTTTTGTGACCACTTATAGAAGGAAGTGATCATATACATACTGGAGGAGGAGAACTATGGATTTTTTTTGTTTGAGACTGGGTTTTTGTGTGAGTGTCACCATGGTTGGGGCATCATCATTTTTGAAAGAAAGGGAAACTAACATTTCTGTTTTATGGACCCTTCAAGATCCCTGAATGGGTTGGGATAATAAAATAACATATATAACTTCCTCCATGTTATCGTGACATGCATGATGTGTTCCATGTTTCTCATCTTCATAGGTACATGCTCAATCATGTGCATGTTATTGAATATAAATAAATTGAGTTGGAGCTAGATTCATCTTATGGGGAGTATTAGGTGTATATTATAGACTAGAGTGGAAAGGTATTATAGGGTAATACGATGCCACTTATACAAATCATATTGTAGTATGGATGGATATATTATGAGACATTGGTGTGGAACTTAAAATTCAAGCTCATTATTTTATGTTGTCTGAGAAAGATCACTCTATACACTTCTCTAGGAAAAAAATTGTTATAGGATGAGAATTATATTATTATTACTTTTTAATTTTAATAAAAATCCTATTTTGACTATAATTTAAATGTCTTTTTTATGAAAAATTAATATTTTTCAGTTAAATTCTTATCATTTTTTATAAACTATGATTTTAATAAGGGTAACAAGGTTTTTTAAGCCCCTTAATAAGGGTAAATTCCTTTTTATATACCCGACATAAGGTTAAGAAGATTCATACATGAACTGCCTTTGGGTAAATCACTTTTTCTATACTCTATGTAAGGGTGAGAAGAGTATTCCATATGTTGTTTAAGGGTAAATAATATTTTACCTAGTTTTAGTAAAAGAAATCCCCAATACATAAGGGTAACCCGTAGTTCTAAATCTCACATAAAAGTAATTTAATAGAATGATATTTTATTTTACGTTTCTCTTTAAATAAATTTCATTGATATTTTCCCTTCTGTGCAACATCATGGTTAAAAGAACTAAGAAAACCTATTAAAATATTATTATCCAAAAACTATATCATTTTTGGACTCATCATGTAAATTTTATATTTGGTTTAATTATTTTTATTTTTTTAAAATCATTTACATATCAATGAATAGTGAGAAATATTTATTTTTGAAAAACTATCATTTATTTTAAATGAAAACATACACATAATTATTTGAATTTAATACAAAATTAACATAAGCCTCTTTTATTTATAAATAATATAACTAATTACATTTTAATCTTTATTATAACTTAATATAGTATTAGTTCATTTTTAGACTAAAAATGTAACACCCGAAGCTTCCACAGTACGCTTCCATTTGAATAATACAGTAGTGTGTGTTGTACGCAACTTTGAGATTCTAACACACCACAACCAATCAAACTAGCCGTTATGAATAGTAATACCCACTTTTTGAAATTTTATAAATTTTATCTCTCAAAATGGACTTCATTTTTGTATTTGTAATATTTAAATTAGCCTAAGGTAAAATTTTGGTACTTTTCAGATAACTTTAATATTTTGATGAATAGTGACAATTACTAAATTTTAATTAAAAACAATTTTTTTAATCGAAATATTTAATAGTGATAAATTATGAATTTGAGTGGTTTTAAAGTATATTTAGAATATATTTTTACTATTTAATACAATGTTTTTCATTGGACATAATTTCACAATTAAACCGGACATAAACAAGTGTCAATCTTCTGATAGTTATTATCTCTTAAAAACACGCTTTTTGTTTTAACAACAAGAATTAATTTTAAATTAATTTCTGCCTCTTATGTGTTTCGAATTAGAAAAAATTTATTCCATATTTGAAATCAGTATGTCCAAATTGTGAAAATATGTAACTTTTATTTTTAGACATTTTGAATAATTACTTCGGTAATTATTTTATTTACCAAGGTTAAAGGGTAAATCCGGTAAATAAGGGTAAAAATATAATATTATAATAACAATAAATTACCCTAAAATGTGTCCAAACCTTATTGGTCGATAAATTTACGACCATGAGCATATCGGGGTCTATTTTGGGACCCCATGGATCCACTTGTAAGTGATAAGGACACTTCATATTAAATAAGTTAAAATAAATACAAAAATGACATAAGCATATATCTTTTAGAAACAAATTTTTTACATAGGGTTATATATGTTTTATTTTTGACTATAAATATTAATTAGAAAGGTAAAAAAATTTCCTACATAATGGTATTTTATTAATAATATTTAGACATTTAATAATTAATATTATTTATGACACAATAATGATGCAGTATTTTCCTTATTAATGAAAGAATCAAATAATTGGCATTGTAAATGTTAAAGTAAATATAATTTGAAAGTTTTGATGACATCCATAAATTTTATTGGTTAATATTACATTATAGTATTTCTTAAATGATTTTTTTTCGAATTAATAACATTTTTAAGACTTTAACAAAAATCAATTATTGAATAGTGTCAAAATTGACATAAATGAGTTTTTAAAAACAAATATTATATTATTAATTGATATTCTATTCCTAAAAATCTAAGGTTTGTCCAAGAGACTTATATCATGATAGGTGTATCATTAACGGACCACTTGTGTGTCTCTTGTATGTATATAGTAAGTTTATTAACTATATAATATAAAAATACAAAGTGACATGGTAAATGTCAAACTAATTAACTAAGAGTTAAAACTAAAAGATAAGGTTCATATAATGACCAAAACCTGTCTAAATTCTATTTTTTGAAATAATTTAGACCCATCCCCACCTTAGACGTTGAATAATCCACTTTTGAGCCATTAGAAACCGAATATGAATTTATTATAAAATAATATTAATAGCTTTTCCAAAGGTGCCCCTCACCCCTCTTATAAAAGGTCACTCCCCCTTCTCACTAATTAACACATTCAAAGCCTTTTGGCTCGACCAAACCCTGCACAAATACTCTCTCAACTTCCCTCAATTCAACCTATAGGCCTTAGTTTGATAAGAAATCCAACCTATGGATCCCTTTTGATCAAATCAAAAGGAAGAACCTGAAGAAGAGGTAATGTTTTCACCACCCTCTTTCAAGTTCCTTTCTTATTCAACTTTTTCTTTCTTTGTTATTTACATTCTAAAATAATAAATCCCATATATTCTATATACTGTGATGTTATTATAAATATGGTACAACCATATTTAGTATTCTATCAATTCTTTGAATGACATGTCACCATATGTGCGTATGTATGGCTTACCGTCTCCACGTCGTGGTGTAATTGTTATTCAATATATTATTATTTTGATGGGTACAGTAATGATGTGTAATTCATGTAAATAATAAATATAACATGATAATGATTCTGTATATATGATATAACATCCAATTATATATTATTTTAATATCAAAAGAATGATATTGTCGCTCGTGCGTACGTACGGACTACCGTCTCCATGAACGCGATGAGATTCATTCCCCATCGAATCCATTCAAGTATAATTCTCATTTGATGATTAAAAATAATGTTTAAAGACTTGATATAATTCTAGATATAAATAATATACAACCTATCCATAACAAACACGGCTTATGTAATAGAACATATAAAAGAAAACGAGTAAGTTTACACCCAAAACGACGATAATACTAAGATATTATTAACAAAGAAATGTTTAAAGATCATATATGATATCATATTAATGTATATGATTCTTGTATAATTTAATAACAATTATTTCACCATTATACAGGAGGTTAATCTACCCTCAACCAAGGAAAAGTACCAGGTGAGGGTTTATTTCACAATCTCTTCATTATCCGAGGTTGTTTATACGTAATTATCTACTGAGACCTCTTTATCATCCACATCCATGTTTCTTAAAAATGTATTTCAAATAATTCTTACTATTTTACAGATTATGGGTTAAAGTCATTTATACCCTTGTTTACTTTTTATAAGAAGTTTATAAAGGAATCTTTCTCTCATTTTCCAAACAAGGTCCTTTTTAACATTTTCAACAGAATTAAGGTAAGAATGTTTTTTTTAACTTATACGATGGGTGTGGCTATTTTCTTCCATTATAAAATTTTTAAAGCTTCCCTTATAATCTTATAAGAATATTTTAAAATTAAAAGTTTTATTTTATAATTATGTGACTTTTAAATGATTTCAAAAAAGAGATATTTCTATCAAATAGTTTTGATTTCATCTATGTCAACATCCTTTAATGGATTTTAAGCTTATTTGAAGTTTATTTATTATGATACAAAACTTCCATATTGTATTGAAGGTTTTGTGATATGTTTGACTGTGGATTTATTATTTTTACACCATTTATGGTTTATGGATAAAGTATTTACATTTCGTATGCTAGTTTTAATATAAATGTTTACGTTATGTTTAAACCTGTTCTTATGGGGAATGAATTGGACTTAATAAGTGATAGGTGGAGCCCGCTATAGCTCCTCGATGCATCGGTAGGTCTCATGAAACAAACTAGTGTCTTGGTACAAGGCCTTGACAAAATCTTATTTGTAGTCTTGGCACGAGGCCTTGGCTACGTGGTTATGATAGTCTAGCATTATGCATTCCATCATTATGAAAGTGGTTATTAATATTTCATGTGATTATTAGACTAGTATAATATCCATGTTAATAAGTAATTGGCATTATATCATTTTATTTTTGCCATATTATTCTGATGTTCAAGTTTAAAAGGCTTTTGTTTTATTTATACGTTGCCTTAAATGTTTATGCTTATTTATGAAGGATTCCGCTATATTGTTATCCTTACTGGGCATTTGAGCTCACTGCTTTCTATGTTTTATTTTTACCAGGATGTTAAGAAGTATTTTATGAATGACCTGTAGGGATATTATAATGGGATATTAGTGTGGAGATAAGATGTTTTTGTAGTTTTCATTTTATGATGAAATTTAAACTTTATGAATGTATCTAGTGTTTCCAAGACTACTAAACTAATTAGTATTTTGAGACATGATCTTTTAGGATCATGCCAATGTTATGTAATAATGAACCGACTCTGGGTAATTGGGGTCGGGGTATTACAGTTGGTATTAGAGGAAGTTTAGTACAAACCATGGAATCTAGATTTAGATAAAATCTAATTACAGCACATAGATCTAAGATGGAATTTTGGGATTTGTATAGAAGAACTTCCTAGAATTTTGGTATTGTAGAATTTTTTTGAGTTTTCCGAGCAATACATCCTTGTCTGGATACGAGCAGGTAGAGGCGGCTCTGGCACAGATGTACCTAGGGGTCAAAACCCGAAAACACCGCTTTGAGCTAGACTCGAACGAGAACTGGTGCACGACAACGGGCCTTGCTGCACTCTTGGTTACGACACTCCTGGGGGATATGATTAGGATAATTCTCATTTTCTTTACAAACCATTATGAAGGGTTTATGAGTATATACTTCCTCAAAGAAAATATTTTTATGATTATGGATTATATCCATAAATAGTTCAAGTTATGTTAAGTGTTTTACACATACGGAATTATGTATTTTGATTCATAAACTGATCTAGTTTATGCCACTGTTTAGAAATGGCGCCTAGTGGAAGAAATGGAACCATATCAATACACACACTCCATGTAGGGATTTACCTCCTACTCAAGATAATTATAGTGTATCTGGTGATGCAACTGGTGCTGATCAACTAATCACCATACTGGGACAACTCACTCAGGTTATGAATACTAACCTTACCCGTATGGAGAACCCTGATGCACAGCGTGGAGGATCAATGTTAGATCGATTCATGAGGTAGAAACCACCAACATTCAATGGGAGTACAAATCCATTAGTAGCTGAGAAATGGATAAGTTCCCTAGAGAAAATATTTCAGGCTTTGGGTAGTAGTGAAAGGGAAAAAGATGTCATGGTAGTTTATCACCTCACTCGAGATGCTGATCAATGATGTTCATTGATTCAAAACATGAATGAAGATGATGAAGTATCAAATATGTAATGGAGGGAGTTCAAAGATATTTTATTAGAAAAATACTTTCTTCATGACCATCAAGCAGATATGGAAAGGAAATTTTTGAGTCTGAGACAAAAGGAAGATGAGAATGTCGTAAAGTTTGAGGCTAACTTTACAAGGTTAGCAAGGTATGCTAGAGATTATATACATACCCCAAGAAGTAAGATTATTCATTTCTTTTATGGGTTAAAACCATTTCTTCATCGATCATTAGCATCACAATCCTTCTCGTCATACGAAGATATTGTCTCATGTGCTATCAAGACAGAAAAATAATTCTCTAAGTCTTATTACTTTAAAGCAAAGAAAGAGAAGAAGAGATCTGCTGATCACTCTGGGAATGGAAATAAGGGGAAGAAGGGAAAATTTGAATATTCATCCTTTAGTACATGTGGGAAGAAAGAACTTGGTACTTTCTTGAATGGAATGTGAGTCTGTTACATGTGTGGTGAAAAAGGCTACCAAGTTCGAGATTGCAAGGGGAAGAAAGAATCTACCGATGTTCAATGCTAAAACTTTAGAGAGATGGGACATTATGCCAATGAATGTCCTAAGCGTCAGGGGAACTTACCTCATAAAAAGACAAGGGATCAAGGCCAAGCTTATGCTATCACTACTGCTGAGGTAGAAGCTCCGAAAGACGTGGTGGCAGGTAATTTAATGGTTTCCTCAAGTTTAGAAAATTCATTATTTGATTCTGGATCATCGCATTATTTCATATCTTCCCAGTTTGCTAAGAAAATTAGATATTTCCAATTTTATTTAACAAGGGAGTTTTCAGTTAAAACTCCTAAGGGAAGTATCATTGTAACAAAGTTTTGTGAATTAGTCCCCATTAGAGCACATAAATGTTCTTTATCTGCTGATCCCATCGTCATACCTATGATTGAGTTTGATATAATCCTCAGTATGTATTGGCTTTTGGACCATGATGTGAAGATTTATTGTAAGAACAAGGAGGTTACAATTTTTGATGATGAGGATAAGGAACACCTTATCTTTAGAGCAGAATCATCGCCACCTAATTCTTATCTAGATCCACCCCCAATAGCTCTACTAAATTCAATTATTGGGGAGGAAGAGAATGAAATGACTGTGGGTGAGGAAAGGAATGTTCAAATAGAGGATGTACCTATTGTGAAAGAATATGTAGATGTGGTTCCGGAAGATTTACCTGGACATCCTCCAGAACAAGAAGTTGAGTTTTCCATTGATTTAATTCCTGGATCAAGGACTATATTGAAGATCCCTTATAGAATGGCCACTATGGAATTAGTTGAACTAGAGAAACAACTAGAGGAATTGAGTAATAAGGGACTTATTCACCCTATTGTTTCTCCATGGGGAGCCCATGTTCTTTTTGTTAAAAAGAAAGATGGATCTATGAGGTTATGTATCGACTACAAGGAGATCAATGATATAACAATAAAGAACAAGTATCCCCTACCTCGCATTGATGATTTATTTGACAAACTGCATGGAGCTCAATACTTTTCAAATATTGACCTTCGGTCTGGATATCATCAGTTGTGTTTGAAGAAGGAAGACATTCCAAAGATAGCATTTCAAACCAGGTATGGGCATTACGATTTTATAGTTATGACAACCCTGCTTTTTATTACAACTTAAACATACTTTATTACATAAAACTTCACTTGATACAACAAAGAAGATCGAGAGGTTTTGTGTCTTTGGGGATTAGGATCATTACATAAAAACATAAAACATGAAGTACAACATCTTTATTGAAAACTTCCTTTACATGACCACTACATTCCCTCGTATTTAGCATTGCATGGGATAACCTGAGGACATGCATAAGAAAAGGGTGAGCTATAAAGCCCAGTAAGGGAGTACACATGGAATAACATGAGGAGTACAATAAATTCTAGGAAATATCCATTTAAATAGAGCATAAGAGAAACATGAACATAAAGGCATGATAAAGCATGATAATCATAACATGGAAATGTGGCAACAACACTTAACATTGAATTAGCATGAGTCGTGGCTCATTTCACATGGATCATGAGTAAACCCTCATTGCACATGAAGCACGAGTAAACCCTCATTGCACTTGAATTAGAATGATTCAACACTCATTGCACTTGACATATCATGATACTTTACTTTACCCAATGCATTGGAGCGCTATAAGGGAGCACCCTTCTTAAACATTTCATTTCATGCATAAGTGTGCAACATGGATCATAAAATATGGACTCATAAAACATAATCATTTATTCCATGATAAAGGAATGTGGAATTCATACATTAAACTTTATAATAAATAAGTAAATGTGCATAAAGGTGAATACCCTTGATGGAGAAATGAGCATGGTATTCACTACACTATGACATTGGCTTAGAAAATCGGTGCATTTTCTGCAGCATAACGGCGTGACATAAGAATTCATAAAAATGGTTGATGAGAGAGAAAGGGGTTACTCATAATATTTACATGTAATGGAAAGTAAGTAGGTCATATAGATACATGTCCCAACAATTGAAAAGGAATTTATATTCATGATAGAAAAGTATTGTTGGAATGTAAAAGAAGAGAGAGAAGTTCCTTTCGGAATTTCGGCATAGTAACAGGTGTACATGGGAGGCATTTAATGAGAGATAAAAGGGTATCCCATCATTCAAACAATAAGAGGGCAGTATGGGGGAGGTGAAAAACCATACCCCAGCAATCATAATTGAAATTAAAAGGGAAATACAACTTAAATAAAAATTGACAAAAATGAGAAAGGAAGAAAAAACCCTTACTTGGAAGTGTGCTTCAAAAGGCTAGAGAGAGGCTTGTGAGAGGCTTCTTGAGAGCTTGGGGAACCTTGGAAGGATTCTAGAGAGAGTAGGGAAGAGGTTGGACGAACGCCAAGGGATTTTAGTGAGGAGGAAGTGGGAGCTTGGGTGGGTTTATATAGGAAAGGTGAGAGAATTCTTTATTATTTAGGTTTGGGACCCCTTATATTAAACTAATCCGAACCACAAACCATCCCATGGATTTTGCCCATGGTTTATGGAAAAGGAAAGATGAAAAAAAATATTTTACAAGGCCAAGGTCCGAACTTATTAAAATATTAGGGTTGCTTATGTGGAGGTGAGTCACACTCCCATGGAAATTAATTTAAAAAGGCAAAGTGTTGAATATGTCTTGAGGGGTTTATTAATGCTTTCAAAAGTAAGTCAAACAAACCCAAAATCACATTATTTTAATGATAAAACATATATTTGCCGAACATAAGGATTATGGTATTTTATTACATCACCATTGGGTCATCATGATGTCATAAAACACATTATATAATTAAATGGTATTTAATTTTTACCCTAAAATTTGACTGTCTCAGAAAATTATGAAAAATTCACCATTGGATAATTTCGACATCCTGATTCCAAAAATGAAATTTATTTTATCTAAAAAAAATTCTAAATATGTTAATTTTTACTTTTAAAATAAAAACCAACATTTATCGAAAATTCACGGGTTTTGACAGAAATGGCCTTCAAACCTTAATAAAAATATTAATTGCATTCATAAATTTATAAGATCATTTATATTTAATAAAAATTAATTTAATATTAATAATAATATTTTATTAAAATATTATTTAATTCAAAAATCCCTTAATTTTATAAAATAAATTTCGTAATTAAATAATAATTAAAAAACACCATTTGTACTTTAAAAACTATTTACAATGTATCAAAAATGACTAGAAATTATATTAATTATTATATACAAAAATAATTTACATGAACATAGTACTACTTATTTTTTACATAACCCCTTAAAACAGCTGCATAAGACCTAAGGGTAAGGTGTGCAATGGTGACAGACTCTTGGGGAAGCTCGGATAACATCGCTCGAGTGGTAATTTCAATCAACTTCCACTTTTCCCGTAGACGGTCACGTTCGAGCTTGAAATAATGAAGCTCATCTTGGGCTTGGTCAAGGGCGAAGCCCAAAGACACCACATCTTTTCCGAGCTCCGACAAATGGGATTCGTATGGGGAAATTCTACTGGATGAGGCCATCGCTTCCTTTTTCTGTGTAAAATTGGGTTTGTTAAAGCCTTATATTTATACTAATCATGTGATCACTGTTCAATGGCTATATTAACAACGGTCAAAATTCTTAACATGATTCCAAAGAAGTTGACATATTATAAAAACATTTTTCATAAAGAGACATTTAACTGGATCAAGAGGGATTTTCCATTAATGAAACTTTGGGTCGTTACAATATTACCCCCTTAAGAAATTTCGCCCTGGAAATTTTCCTTTTCCCACAATAAAACAAATGTGGGTAACTCAGCTTCATCATATCTTCCGACTCCCAAGTTGCTTCTTCAAAATTGTGGTTTCTCCACAACACCTTGACGTGGGGCATTGTCTTATTTTGTAGAACTTTTTCTCTACAATCTAAGATCTTCACTGGTTTCTCCTCATAAGAAAGATCATCTTCCAATTGTACCACCTCGGAAGAGAGTACATGTGAAGGGTCCGGTATGTACTTCCTTAAGAGGGATACATGAAAGACATCATGCACCTTGGCCATAGTAGGTGGAATTGCTAGTCGATAGGCCACAACCACAACATGATCAAGAATCTCGAAGGGGCCGATGTACCTTAGACTTAACTTCCCTTTCTTTCCAAATCTCATGACCTTCTTCCACAGAGATATGCGTAAAAACACCATGTCTCCAACTTTAAACTCAAGGTCTCATCGACGATTATCTGCATAAATCTTCTGTCGACTCTGGGATGCCTTGATATGCTGCGGAATGGTTTTCACCTTCTCCACCATTTCTTCGACCATTTCTGGTCCAAGCAGCTTATGTTCACCGACCTCATCCCAACATGCCGGTGTTCTGCACCTTTTCCCATAAAGGGCTTCATATGGAGCCATTTGGATGCTCGAGTGGAAACTGTTATTATAAGAGAACTCAACCAGAGGAAGATGTTGATCCCATCCTCATTTAAAGTCCATTGAGCATGCTCTCAACAGATCCTCAAGTGTTTGGATAGTCCACTCGGATTGGCCATCAGTTTGAGGATGATAGCCCGTACTGAAGTTCAGTTATGTATTCAGAGCATGTTGAAGACTCTTCCAAAACATAGTGGTGAATCATGGATATCGGTCAGACACAATAGATAGTGGTACTTCATGCAACCTTACCACTTCCCTGATATATATCCGTGCTAGTTGATCCAAAGAGAAATCATCTCGAACAACAATGAAGTGTGTAGTCTTTGTAAGACGATCCACGACAACCCAGATTGCATTATTGCCTTTGGATGTCCTTGGAAGTCTGGTGAAAAAGTCCATGGTGATGTTCTCCCATTTAAATTCTAGTATGGGAAATGGGTGCATCATCCCCTTAGACTTCTGCCTCTCTGCCTTCACTTACTGACACACCAGGCACTTTGATGTATATTCGGTGATCTCCTTCTTCATATTATCCCACCAAAAGTTTTCTCGGAGATCTCGATACATCTTTGTGCTCCCTGGGTGAATAGAGAAATTTGAACTATGTGCATTATCCAAAAGTTCCTTCTTCAGCTCTAGACTTTATAGAACACATAGTATTTTCCCAAACTGCACAATTCCTTCTTCATTAACATTAAAATCCGAGGATTTCCCCTTTTTGATAGCTTCCACTTTTTCTTGAATTCCCACATCATCCTTTTGATCATCCTTTAACCTTTCCAAAAGAGATGGTTGAGCAATCATTTGTGAAAGGATTGATGATGTTCCCTTCTTTATGATTCCCACATCCATCTTCATCAAGTCTAAGAAGATTGGATCCTTCTCAATTCTCATCATTGATAGAATCGTTGGATCCTTTCTACTTAGGGCATCTGCCACCTTGTTCGTTTTCCCAGGGTGGTAATGTATTGAACAGTCATAGTCCTTTATGAGCTCTATCCATCTTTTCTGGCGCATATTAAGCTCTTTCTATCTGAATATATATTTACGACTCTTGTAGTCAGTATATATCTCACATTTCTCTCCATAGAGATAATACCGCCAGATTTTCAAGGCAAAGATCACCGCCGCCAACTCCAGATCATGGGTTGGATAGTTTCACTCATGGATTTTCAACTGCCTTGAGGTATAGGATATCACTTTATCATTCTGCATCAGCACACAACCTAAGCCCTTCTTTGAGGCATCACTGAATACCAAAAAAAGTTTCCCACTTGTGGGTAAAGTGAGCACGGGTGCAGTGATAAGCCTCCTTTTCAACTCCATGAAGATTTCTTCACATTCATCACTCCAAGCAAACTTTACTCCCTTTAAAGTTAGATTGGTAAGAGGGTTGGACAATCATGAGAAATTTCTCACAAATCGTCGATAATATCCAGCTAACCCCAAGAAGCTACGGATATTCGTTACAGATGTTGGCCTCGAACATCCCTCAATTGCATCTGTTTTGGAGGGATCCACAGATACCCTATTGCTTGTGATGATATAGCCCAAGAATGAGACTTCCTTCAACCATAACTCGCACTTGCTGTACTTTTCATAGAGCTTCTCCTTGCGCAAAGTCTCTAGTACAGTTCTTAAATGCTCCTCATGGTCCTCCTTGGTTTTGGAGTATATTAGAATATCATCTATAAAGTCTACCACAAATTTGTCAAGGTAATCTCTAGAGACTCTATTCATCAAGTTTGTGAATATTGCTGGAGCATTGGTGAGTCCGAAAGGCATTACTATGAATTCATAGTGCCCATATCTTGTACGAAAAGCAGTCTTGGGGATATCTTCCTTATTCACCCTTACTTGATAATATCCCGAATGCAAGTCCACCATGGAGAAGTATTGTGCTCCACACAGCTGATCAAACAAGTCATAAATTCGTGGGAGTGGATACTTGTTCTTTATCATGATTTTGTTAAGTTCACAATAATCGATGCAAAGCATCATTGACCCATCCTTCTTCTTGACGAAGAGGACTGGTGCACCCCATGGTGAAGCACTTGGGCGTATAAAAACTTTATCCAGATTATCCTGTAGTTGTTTCTTCAGCTCTTCAAGCTCAACAACAGCCATTCTATATGGAGTCTTGGAAATTGGTAGCACCCCAGGTATAAGTTCAATTGAGAACCCAACATCTCTTCTTGGAGGAAGACCAGACAGTTCCTCAGGAAACACTTCTGCGAATTCCCTCACAATAGGAATTTCTTCAAGGATGGTTTCTTCTTTGGACTCAATCATCTGAGCCAGATACGCATGCTCATAGGGCAGTAATATCCATGCTTGAGATGATGGAGATAAAGGAGATTCATCTTCCTCCTTACCCTTGTAAAGAATCAGGGGTCGATTCTCCATATGGAGTGTGATTTCCCTCTCCTGACAATTTATGTTGGCTCTATATAAGGAAAGCCAATCCATGCCAAGAATTGCATCAAATTCCACCAAAGGGAGTATGATGAGGTTCATTGGGAAATTCAATCCACAGATTATAACAGGGGAGGACTTATATTCATGGGATGCAATGATTGCCCCATTTGTCGTACTCATCGACATATTTACTTCCATGATTTGTGGTGTTGTTGGGATTGTTCTACTAAGCTTTCGAGATATAAAAGAATGCGTATAACCTGAATCAAAAAGTATGTTCGCTATTCTTGAATGAATAACTAGCGTACCTGACACCACTTCATTGTCGGGGTTCACTTCAGCAAAAGTGATGGCAAAAGCTCTTCCTTGCTATCTTGGAGGTTGTTAGTTTCCTCCGATAACCTTTGGATTAAAGCACTGATTTTCAAAATGACCCGGTTTATTGCATTTGTAGCATTGAACAACGCGTTGAGGTTTGAACGAAGAGTTCCTCTCCTCTGTCGCAGCTGCGGGTCCTTCTTGTTGACAGTTAATAGATAGGTGCCCTTCTCTTCCTCACCTGAAGCATTTTCTCGTCCCCTTAAGTAAATTTCCAGGGTGCTTCTTTCCGCACTTTTTCCAAGTGGGGTGCTGGAACTTCTTAGCGCCGTTGGATTTATCCATCGGACCACCAGCATTGAAGTCCACCTTACGCTTCCTGTCCCCATGATACCCCTGTGATTCCCCAATCTCCATTTCGACCTTAAGGGAACATCAGACAATTTCCTCACAGCTGTCGAAGTCACGGATTGCTAAGGCTTTCCGCAAGCTAGGCTTCAACCCACCAAAGAAGCGGTCAACCTTGCATTCGGGGGTAACGACAAAGCCGGAAGAATATCGTGCAAGCATTGTGAAGTTTTCCTTGTACGCTCCCACAGATTCTTCATTTTTTTGCTTGAGGGAAAGGAAGTCCATTTCCATCTTAAGACGGAGGGTGCACGGAAAATATTTATCGAAAAACATCTTCTAGAATTCCTTCCATTCCAAAGCCTCGATCTCCTCCTCAGGCTTTGTATTTTTGATCAATGTCCACCATTGATCAGCTTCACCCTCCATACGATAAGCCGTCAGGAGAACCTTCTCTTGTTCAGAACATTGGAGGATGGAGAATATCTTTTCAATGAAGTTGATCCATTGTTCAACGATCGTGGGATCGGATGATCCACTAAAAGTTGGAGGCCTTTTCTTCATGAAGCTCTCGATAGCGACTTGTTATTTCTTAGGGGGGTTTGGACGTTCCTCTTGACCCGTGTTTCTATTCAAAACTTGAGTTATCTGAGAGAGAAGCGTGACAAAGTTCGCGATTCCCGCTCCTATTGGATTGGGAATCTCATTAGTACAATCATCACACTGATCTTTACAACGGTTGTTATCCCGAGTCCTCCTATTACAGGCCATTGGCTGGAATAAAAGGAAAGTTAGGGGTAACACATAAAGGGTAATCCAAAGAAAAAAGTTGATGACTTATAAATAAACTTTTATTTCCTTAACTCATGAGTCTATAGGATTCAATCTAGGATTTTCATGATCTACTTTCTAACATATATATTCTTAGGGGCATTTTTTCCTTAATAAGGGTTCATACAAAGATTGTGAATTTATCAAAACATATCCCCCGAGAGTGTCGTAACCAAGAGTGCAGTAAGGCCCGTTGTCGTGCACCAGTTCCCGTTCGAGTCTAGCTCAAAGCGGTGTTTTAGGGTTTTACCCCTAGGATACATCTGTGCCAGAGCCACCTCTACCTACTCGTATCCAGACAGGGATGTATTTTTTTGATAAACCACTTACTTAGTATTTACCATAACTTAGGGATGTTTTTATTATACTTAGTCTTGTATCCAAGGCTTTACTAGGGTTTCCTAATCCCAAAAATAACTAAACCTATCCTTTGATACCAACTATGACAACCCTGCTTTTTATTACAACTTAAACATACTTTATTACATAAAAAATCACTTGATACAACAAAAAAGATCGAGAGGTTTAGTGTCTTTGGGGATTAGGATAATTACATAAAAACTTAAAACATTAAGTACAACATCTTTATTGAAAACTTCCTTTACATGACCACTACATTCCCTCGTACTTAGCATTGCATGAGATAACCTGAGGACGTGCATAAGAAAAGGGTGAGCTATAAAGCCCAGTAAGGGAGTACACATGGAATAACATGAGGAGTACAATACATTATAGACAATAGGCATTTCAATAGAGCATAAGAGAAACATGAACATAAAGTCATGATAAATCATGATAATCATAACATGGAAATGTGGCAACAACACTTAACAAAGAATTAGCATGAGACGTGGCTCATTGCACATGGAGCATGAGTAAACCCTCATTACACATGAAGCACAAGTAAAACCTAGTTTCACTTGAATTACCATGAGTCAACACTCATTTCACTTGACGTATCATGATACTATACTTTACCCAATGCATTGGAGTTCTATAAGGGCGCACCCTTCTTAAACATTTCATTTCATGCATAAGTGTGCCACATGGATCATAAAATATGGATTCATAAAACATAATCATTTATTCCATGATAAAGGAATGTGGAATTCATACATGAAACTTTATAATCAATAAGTAAATGTGCATAAAGGTGAATACCCTTGATGGAGAAATGGGCATGGTATTCACTACACAATGACATTGGCTTAGAAAATCGGTGCGTTTTCGGCCGCGTAACGGCGTGACATAAGAATTCATAAAAATGGTTGATGAGAGAGAAAGGGGTTCCTCATCATATTTACATGTAATGGACAGTAAGGAGGTAATATAGATACATGTCCCAACAATTTAAAAGGAATTTAGATTCATGATACAAAAGTATTGCTTGAATGTAAAAGAAGAGAGAGAAGTTCCATTCGGAATTTCGGCATAGTAACGGGTGTACATGGGAGGCATTTAATGAGAGAGAAAGGGGTGTCCCATTATTCAAACAATAAGAGGGAATTATGGGGGAGGTGAGAAACCATAACCCAACATTCATAATTGAAATTAAAAGGGAAATACAACTTAAAGGAAAATTGACAAAAATGAGAAAGGAAGAAAAAACCCTTACTTGGAAGTGTACTTCCAAAGGCTAGAGAGAGGCTTGTGAGAGGCTTCTTGGGAGCTTGGGGCACCTTGGGAGGATTCTAGAGAGAGTAGGGAAGAGGTTGGACGAACTTAAAGGGATTTTAGTGAGGAGGAAGTGGGAGCTTGGGTGGGTTTATATAGGAAAGGTGAGAGAATTATTTATTATTTAGGTTTGGGTCCCCTTATATTAAACTAATCCAAACCACAAACCATCCCATGGTTTTTGCCCATGGTTTCTGGAAAAGGAAAGAGGGAAAAAATATTTTTTACAAGGCCAAAGTCCTAACTTATTAAAATATTAGGGTTGCTTATGTGGAGGTGAGTCACACTCCCATGGAAATTAATTTAAAAAGTCAAAGTGTTGAATATGTCTTGAGGGGTTCATTAATGCTTTGAAAAGTAAGTCAAAAAAACCCAAAATCACATTATTTTAATGAGAAAACATATATTGGCCGAACATAAGGATTATGGTATTTTATTACATCACCATTGGGTCATTATGATGTCATAAAACACATTATATAATTAAATGGTATTTAATTTTTACCCAAAAATTTGACTATCTCAGAAAATTATGAAAAATTAACCATTGGATAATTTCGACGTCCTGATTCCATAAATGACATTTATTTTATCTAATTTTTTTTAAATATGTTAATTTTCTCTTTTAAAATAAAAACCAACATTTATCGAAAATTCATGGGTTTTGACAGAAATGGCTTTCAAACCTTAATAAAAATTTTAATTGCATTCATAAATTTATAAGATCATTTATATTTAATAAAAAATAATTTAATATTAATAATATTATTTTATTAAAATATTATTTAATTCAAAAATCCCTTAATTTAATAAAATAAATTTCTTAATTAAATAATAATCAAAAAACACCATTTGTACTTTAAAAACTATTTACAATGTATCAAAAATGACTAGAAATTATATTCATTATTATATACAAAAATAATGTATATGAACATAGTACTACTTATTTGTTACATAACCCCTTAAAATAGCCGCATAAGACCTAAGGGTAAGGTGTGCAATGGTGACAGACTCTTGGGGCGACTCGGATAACATCGCTCGAGTGGTAATTTCAATCAACTTCCACTTTTCCCATAGACGGTCATGTTTGAGCTTGACATAATGAAGCTCATATTGGGCTTAGTCATGGGAGAATCCCAAAGACGCCACCTCTTTTCCGAGCTCCGACAAATGGGCTTCGTATGGGGCAATTCTACTGGATGAGGCCATCGCTTCCTTTGTCTGAGTAAAATTGGGTTCGTTAAAGCCTTATATTTATACTAATCATGTGATCACTGTTCAAAAAATATATTAGAAACGGTAAATATTATTAACATGAAACTAAAGAAGTTGACATCTTATAAAAAAAATTTCATAAAGAGACATTTAACTGGATCAAGAGGGATTTTCCATTAATGAAACTTTGGGTCGTTACAATAGTAATGCCTTTTGGGCTGACTAATGCACCCTCTATATTCATGGATCTAATGAATAGAGTTTTCAAGAAATATCTAGATGAATTTGTGGTGGTATTTATTGATGATATCTCGGTATACTCCAAAATATACGAAGATCATGAAAATCACTTGCGCATTATCCTGAAGACTCTGAGAAGACATGAATTATATGGGAATTTTAGTAAGTGTGAATTCTGGCTTTAGGAGATTTCTTTTCTCGGTCATATTGTCTCTAAATATGGAATCTCTGTTGATCCTTCTAAGACCAAGGTAATCCAAGAATGGACCGCACCGACGAGTATAACTGAGGTACGCAGTTTTATTGGGTTAGTAGGTTATTATCGACGTTTCGTCTAGAATTTTTCCCGGTTGGCTAACCCATTAACAAAGCTCACACATAAAGGGGTTAAATTTGTTTGTACAAAAGAGTCTGAAGAATGTTTCTAAGAACTCAATACAAGATTAGTCAATGCTTTTATATTGACTCTACCATCGGGGAATGATGGATTCGTTATTTATAGTGATGCATCGAAGAAAGGACTTGGTTGTGTCCTTATGCATAATGATAGGGTTATTGCTTATGAATCACGACAGTTGAAAATTAATGATAAAAACTATCATACTCATGATATCGAGTTAGCAGCTGTGATCTTTGCTTTGAAGATATGGAGACACTTCCTCTATGGTGAAAAATGTGAGATTTATACTGATCACAAGAGTTTGACGTATATTTTCTCACAAAAATAACTCAACATGAGGAAAAGGAGATGGCTTTAATTACTCAAGGATTATTATTGCACAATACACTATCACCCGGGGATGGCAAATAAGGTGGAAGATGATTTGATCAGAAAAGATCATGGAGTTTTGAAAAATATGAGAATTGAAAGGGATCCAATTTTTATGGATCTAGTGAAGATGGACATGTGAATAACCATGGAAGGTGAAACATCAATGATTTTTCATATGGTTTACAAACCATATTTACTAGAAAGGATTAAGAGTTCTCAGACCGATGATGAAGAATTTCAAAAGAAGACAAAAGCTGTGAATGATGGGAGATTGAGAAACTTTGTGTATGAAGATGGAATTTTGAAATTTGGGAAGAGACTTTGTTTTCCTGATATACCTGATCTAAAAAGGGAATTGTTGGATGATGCTCATAGTTCTAATTTCTCTATACACCCTGGGAGCACCAAAATGTATAGGTATTTGAAGGAACATTTTTGGTGGGACAACATGATGAGGGAGATTGATGATTTTGTGTCAAGATGTACGGTTTTTCAACAAGTGAAAGCTGGAAGGCAACAACCTGGTGGAGTATTTCAAACGCTTCCCATACCTGAGTGGAAATGGGATAATATTACGATGGACTTCGTCATGGGGCTACCAAAGACTCCAAGTAGGAACGATGCAATATTGGTCATTGTTGATCGTCTTACCAAGTCAGCACATTTTCTTGATATAAGATAAGATTTACCACTCAAACATCTAGCAATACTATATATTAATGAAGTTGTGAGACTTCATGGAGTACCCCTATCGATTGTTTCTGATCGTGATCCCCATTTTACTTCAAGATTCTGGAAGAGTCTTCAGAAGGCCTTGGATATTGAAATTCGTTTGTGCACTGCCTACCACCCCCAAACAGATGGACAATCAGAACAGACTATTCAAACTTTAGAAGACATGTTGAGTTCATGCTCACTAGACTTTCAGGGTATGTGGAATCAATATTTACCTCTGGTGGAGTTTTCCTATGACAATAGCTTCCATTCAAGTATTCAGATGGAACCATATGAAGCGTTATACGGAATAGATGTCACACACCAACCTGTTGGGATGACGTTGGTGAAGGAAAACTTGTAGGCCCAGAACTGGTGGAGGAAACGATGGAAAAGGTGAAGGTAATCCAAAACCACATCAAAGCAGCTCAAAGTAGACAGAAGAGCTATGTCGATAATCGAAGGAAGGATTTGGAATTTCAGGTAGGAGATCATTTTTTTCTTGAAGGTATCTCCATGGAAGGGAGTTATACGTTTTGGTAAGAAGGGTAAATTGAGTCCCAGGTACATCATACCTTTCGAAATTCTAGAATGAATTGGGGATATAGCTTACCATTTGGAAATGCCTCCAAGTCTCTTAAAAGTTCACGATGTGTTCCACGTATCACTATTGAGGGAATACATGACTGACCCAATCCATGTACTCACCTATGAGGAATTAGAACTGGAACCTGATCTATCTTATTACGAACAGCCCGTCAGGGTTCTTTATATAAGAGAACAAGTGCTAAGAAACTAGACGACTCGTCTTGTAAAAGTTCTATGGAGAAACCATAAGATGGAAGAGGCAACATGGGAAACCGAGGAACTTATGATGAAGAACCACCCAAGTCTTATCATGCGGTATTATTCTAGAAATTTGGAGGATGAAATTATGTGATGTAGGTGAGAATGTAACACCCCAAGCTTTCACGGTACGCTTCCCTTTGAATAATACATTAGCATGTGTTGTACGCAACTTCGAGATTCTAACACACCATAACCAATCAAACTAGCCGTTTTAAATAGTAATAACCACTTTTTGAAATTTTATAAATTTTATCTCTCAAAATGGACTTCATTTTTGGATTTGGAATATCAAAATTATCCTAGGGTGAAATTTTGGTACTTTTCGGATAACTTTTATATTTTGATGAATAATGTAAATTACTAAATTTTAATTAAAAACAATTTTTTTAATAAAAATAATTAATAGTGATAAATTATGAATTTGAGTGGTTTTAAAGTATATTTATAATATATTTTTACCATTTAATACAATGTTGGTCATTGTACATAATTTTACAATTAAACCAGACATAAACAAGTGTCAATCTTTTGATAGTTATTATCTCTTAAAAACACGCTTTTTGTTTTAACAATGGGAATTAATTTCTGACACTTTTGTGTTTTGAATTTGTAAAAATGGATTCCATATTTGTAATAAGGATATCCAAATTGTGTAAATAGGTAACTTTTATTTTGAGACATTTTGAATAATTACTTCGGTAAATATTTTATTTACCATGGTTAAAGGGTAAATCCGGTAAATAAGGGTAAACAAATAATATTATAATAATAATAAATTACCCAAAAATGTGTCCTAACATTATTTGTTGATAAAGTTTCGACAATGGGCATATTTGGGTCGATTTTGGGACCCCATGGATCCACTTGTATGTGATAGGGACACTTTATATTAAATAAGTTAAAATAAATACAAAAATGACATAAGCATATATCTTTTAGACAAACAATTTTTACATAGGGTTATATATGTTGTATTTTATACTATAAATATTCATTAGAAAGATAAAATTATTTCCTAAATAATGGTATTTTATTTATAATTTTTAGACATTTAATAATTAATATTATTTATGACACAATAATGATGCAGTATTTTCCTTATTAATGAAAGAATAAAATAATTGGTATTACAAATGTTACAATAAATATAATTTGAAAGTTTTTATGACATACATGAAATTTATTGGTTAATATGACACTATAGTATTTCTTAAATGAGTTTTTTTCGAATTAATAATTTTTTTAAGACTTTATCTAAAATCAATTACTGAATAGTGTCAAAATTCACATAAATGAGTTTTTAAAACAAATATTATATTATTAATTGATATTCTATTAATAAAAAACTATGTTTCGGCCAAGAGACTTATATCATGATAGGTGTTTCATTAATGGACCACTTGGGGGTCTCTTTTATGTATATAGTAAGTTCATTAACTATATAATATAAAAATAAAAAGTGACATGGTAAATGTCAAACTAATTAACTAAGAGTTAAAACTAAAAGATAAGGTTAATACAATGACCCAAACCTATCTAAATTATATTTTTTGAAAGTATTTAGACCCATACCAACCTTATATGTTGAATAATCCACTTTGGAGCCATTATAAACCGAATATGAATTTATTATAAAATAATATTTCTAGCTTTTCCAAAGGTACCCTTCACCACTCTTATAAAAGGGCACTCCCCCTTCTCACAAATTCACACATTCAAAGCCTTTTGTATCAGAAAAACCCTGCCCAAATACTCTCTCAACTTCCCTTAATTCAACCTATATGACTTAGTTTCATCATAAATCCAACCTAAGGATCCCTTTTGATCAAATCAAAAGGAAGAACCTGAAGAAGAGGTAATGTTTTCACCACCCTCTTTCAAGTTCCTTTCTTCTTCAACTTCTTCTTTCTTTGTTATTTACATTTTAAAATAATAAATCCAGTATATTATATATACTGTGATGTTATTATAAATATTGTACAACCATATTCAGTATTCTATCCATTCTTTGAATGACATGTCACCATACGTGCGTATGTACGACTTACCGTCTCCACGTCGTGGTGTAATTGTTATTCAATATATTATTATTTGGATGGATATAATAATGATGTGTAATTCATGTAAATAATAAATATAACATGATAATGATTCTTTATATATGATATACCATCCAATTATATATTATTTTAATATCAAAATAATGACATTGTCGCTCGTGAGTACGTACGGACTACCGTCTCCACGAACGCGATGAGATTCATTCCCCATCGTATACATTCAAGTCTAATTCTCATTTGATGATTAAAAATAATTTTTAAGGACTTTATATCATTATGGATATGAATAAGATACAACCTATTCATAAAAAACACGGCTTATATAGTAGAACATATAAAAGAAAACGAGTAAGTTAACACCTGAAACGAAGATAATACTAAGACATTATTAACAAAGCAATGTTAAAAGATCATATATGATATCATATTAATGTATACGATTATTGTATAATTTAATAACAATTATTTCACAATTATACAGGAGGTCAATCTACCCTCAACCAAGGAAAAGTACAAGGTAAGAGTTTATTTCACAATCTCTTAATTATCTGAGGTTGTTTATACATAATTATCTACTAGGACCTCTTTATCATCCACATCCATGTTTCTTAAAAATGTATTTAAAATCATTCTTACTATTTTACAGACTTTGGGTTAAATTCATTTATACTCTTGTTGACTTTTTATAAGAAGTTTATAAAGGAATCTTTATGTCGTTTTCCAAACAAGGTCCTTTTTAACCTTTTCAACAAAATTAATGTAAGAATGTCTTTTTTTAACTTATACGGCGGGTGCGGCTATTTTCCACCATTATAAAATCTTATAAGATTACCTTATAAGCTTATAAGAATATTTTCAAATTAAAAGTTTTATTTTATAATTATGTGACTTTTAAATGATTTCAAAAAAGAGATATTTCAATCAAATAGTTTTGATTTCATCTATGTCAACATCCTTTAATGGAATTTATGATTATTTGAAGTTTATTTATTATGATACAAAACATCCATATTGTATTTAAGGTTTTGTGATATGTTTGACTGTGGATGTGTTATTTTTATACCATTCATGGTTTATGGAGAAAGTATTGAAATTTATTATGCTAGTTTTAATATGAATGTTTACGTTATGTTTAAACCTGTTCATATGAGGAATGCATTGGACTTAATAAGTGACGGGTGGAGCCTGATATAGCTCCTCGATGCATCGTTAGGTCTCATGAGACAAACTAGTGTCTTGGCATAAGGCCTTGACAAAATCTTATTTGTAATCTTGGGATGAGGCCTTGGCTACGTGGTTATGATAGTCTGGCATTATGCATTCCATCATTATAAAAGTGGTTATTGATATTGCATGTGATTATTCGACTAGTAGAATATACATGTGAATATGTAATTGGCATTATTTCATTTTATTTTTTCCATATTATGCTAAAGTTCAAGTTTAAAAGGATTTTGTTTTAGTTATACATTTCCTTAAATGTTTATGCTTATTTATGAAAGTTGACACTATATTTTTATCCTTACTGGGCATTTGAGCTCACCCCTTTCTATTTTTATTTTTCCCAGGATGTGAAGAAGTATTTTATGAATGACCTGCAGGGATAGTATAAGGGGATATGAGTGTGGAGAAAAGATGTTGTTGTAGTTATCACTTGATGATGTAATGTAAACTTTATGAATGTATCTAGTGTTTCCAAGACTACTAAACTAATCGGTCTTTCAAGACATGATCTTTTGTGATCATTCAAATGTTATGTAATAATGCACCGAATCTGGGTAACTTGGGTCAGGGCGTTACAAAAAAACTCATTTTTCTAAAAAATATTTTTTGTTTCATTTTATGTTTTTATCTTAAATTAATTTCATCCACTTCTCTGAATCAAATTTGATTAAATAGACTCCATATTTTTAACTAAGAGGTTTTAATTTTTTTTAAATATATCACTTTTATTTTTATTCATTATGATTAGTAATAATGGTAAATTTTAGCACCTTGGTAAAGGGTAAATCAGGTAATTAAGGTGAAAAACTAATGTGACAAGGCTTAAAGTTTCATTAACACTTGAATATATCTTATTGGATGAGTATAGTTCAACCATTATAATCTATTTCTTGAAAATATGGCCACTTGGTTCCAATTTTATTTGATATTTCCTTTTATATTGTTTTAATAAATGAATAAAAGCAAAATGTCAAACTCTTGACATTAATATCGATAATATTATTCTATAAGGATAAAAAGATGTTATATTTAGTTTTAAATGTTAATTTAAAATATTAATGAATTTATTTTACCATGTTAATATATTTTTAATTTTTAGTTCTTGAATAATCACCTTAAATAATTATGCAACACACACACTTCATTTTTCCATAATTATATAAATTTTGTTAAAAATATTAAAATTAATGAAAAATTCGATGAATAATTTTTTTACATGAATTTTATTTAAAAACATGACATATTTGGGATTTTTTTAACATACTATATTCTAATTATATTTTTTTATTCATGTATTTAAAATCAAATTAAATTAATAGTGTCAAAAATGACATTAATGATATTTTATGAAAATAATATTTTATTAAATTATATGAATATCATAAAAATAATGAAAGTTGATAATATGGATATGATATGTTTTAAAATTTAATAACATATAAATTTATGATCTAATTTTCACTTACATGTAAAATTATACCCCTTTAATATTTAAAAAAATCATGACCTCAATTAATGTTAAAATCTGTTAACTGAGGAGTTAATCCAAATGATAAGATTTAAAATGATACCTAAACCTATAATTTTTTTTTCTATGATTATATAAAGACCATATCATACTTATATTCTATTATATTCAATTTTGGATACATTTTACATGATTTAGACACAAATTATATTATAATATTTCATAAATTTCCAAAAGTGACCCTCCTCTCACTTATAAGAGGCCACACCTTATTGATTTTATTTTCACCACTTTGAGACATATAACTAGACCAAAAACTTCATTATAATCTAATAAAAATAATAATACATGTTTTTTAGGTATTTATCTACCTAAAATTCCATCCACAAGCCCCTTAATAGAGGACCTATAAGATCTCTTTCAAAGAAAAATGTAACCATCCTCACTGAGAACTTTCATTTTTCTTCCGATTCTACCACCATTAGTAATTTACTAACCATTAAAAAAAATAAAAAAATAAATCTAAAATATATTTATATGTTATTATGTTGATTTAATAATATATATCCAACTCATTCTACATCAAATAGGAAATAAAACTATCACTCATGTATACGGTGGACTACTGTCTCGAGAGAAAATATAATATGTTTTCCATTACCGTATCACAAGGATTGTTATAAATATGTAACAAATTAATATATATAATATTTATAAAATAATTATTATTTTTAATTATAATACCATATATACCTTCATACCTTTGAATCTGTTGGAAAATGATAACGTCGCTCGTGCGTACATGTGGACTACTAGCTTCACGAAGTGATGTGATTCGTTTTTCATTTTCAATTTAAATAGATGGTAATAAAGAAATATTTAATGAATATATATGGTATATATGAAATCATAATGATTTTATAGCGGTGAATTATTATTTAATTTTCTTTCATTTCATCTTTTGAAATGTAAAAACTATGTTCATGCGTACATACGACCTACAGTATCCATGAACAATACAATTAATTTTTCTATCTCTAATTTTTATGGATGACTATATATATATAATGAAAATATATATTATTTATATCATTATTAAAATTATTTAGATTATGTAACCACAATAAAAGTATAATTACTAAAATTATAGAATTAAAACCGACATGAAAAATGAAGTAGTCAACACCCAGAATAATTATAATAATAATGTTTGTTAACAAATGAGTGATAAGATATTATAAATGGGTCATAAATGATATTATATATATATATATTTATATAGTTATATTTTGTAATTTAAAAAAATCTAAATTTATTATACAAGAGATTAAAATCACTTTTGAAGCAATTCAAACTTATAATAAGGTATTTCATGTCAATTTACTCTCCATTGAATCATTTTGGAATTATAGATCTATTTACCTTTTGGGAGTATCCATATTTTCTTCCAAATTTTCCTCTATTTGGTACTTGACTCAATAAAAATAATATTGAAAATAAAATATGATCAAATTTCTATATTGATCAGGTATATTTATCTTCTATTTCGATATTTTTTAAAATTGTTTTACAAAACTCATTTTTATTTACTCAAATGATTAATCAATTACATTTGATGTTATCTTTGACTTTTTAATGGCTTGAAAAGAATATTTCTAAAGTTTTCCAAAAGTTAAAATTTCAACATTCATTAAAAAATTTAAAATTAATGTTTGTTTTTAATGTAGATAGTGTTAATAAATATTCCTGGTGCCAAAAACATTTCATACAATTTATTTTATTTAACATGTTTTCATTCATTTTACAAAGAATAATATTTAACAAAAACATATTTCAATGGTTTACTTACATTTTATTTATATCCCTAAATGAAATGAATTTATTAAAAACATATATTTTAGATTAATTGATAGTATTATTTTATCAATTATTCATTTTGAGGTTATTAACCATCCCTTAAAACATTAACATTCCTATGATCACTTATCATTGGACATTAAATTTTTCATAAATATCCATATTATTTTAATCATGGATAATGATATTTACTAAACCATATTCCATTTCTATATATAGTGTTTTATTATGATTGTTATTTTATTTATTGGGGAAATATAGACATTCTGTATCCCTTACTTAACATGAATATTTACTCATAAGAAAAATTGTTTATGAATTAAATTGATAATTCAATATATATAGAATTAATTTGACATGCAGTGAAGGGTTGGGCCTAGTTATAGGTATCTCTTTGATGCATCTACAGTTTTAGTGAGACAAATTAATTGGATAACCCTATTTAAATATGTTTTTTGGTATATATGAACCCATCAATTAAACTATCTTTGCACAAAACTTTGATAGAAAATATATCATGATTTATGAGATCATGAATTCCAATATTAAGTATTTTCTTTATTGAGAATTATGTTTTTATTATCCATGATATCACTGCATTAATATTATCCATGGAAACATTTTTTTCTCATGTTATTGATTAAACAGAACATTTTTTCAGTTATTTACCTTTCCATATTGATTATGCCTTATTTACTCATGATATACTCTATTTCATAGACCAATTATTGATCTTTACAAATAACCCATTATTTTTTTTCCATTCCCCAATATTCTAGGAAGATTATTATGAATAATATAAAGTATGAAAAAGTGTTTCTCATGCTATATATTTTATATTTTCAATGTAATATATGAATAATGTATGTATTTTCTTCTTCAAAACTACCAAATAGATCGATCCTTTAGGATGAGATCCATTCTATCTTATACCAATTTAATAAATTAGACACCAGCTCTAGGATACTGGAGTTAGATTTTTTAAAGATTATATCAAAGGATATTTAGTAAAAACCTTGGGAACTAGATTTTAAATAAACATAGATAACATGAGAATTATGACAATCCATTATACTATTTTAGAACTTTTACCATTAGAGGAACTATTATTTCATGTCTCAATATTCATGATTATTTTGATCTAACATATTATATTCCATTATTTAATGATGAAATATAATAGAAGAAATGGAATAAACACCCATAAACAATCTATGGATTACCCTACTAAGAAAGACAGTACTATTGGTGTTGGAACTGATCATATTATGCCTATATTAAAGAAACTTACTCAGGAAATGAAGAATAAAATTACTTTAATGGAGAAACTGATTCTTCCATAGCATGATTTGCCTAAGTTGGATAACTTCGTGTGATAGAATCCTTTATCTTTTAATGAAATTACTAATACATTGGTATATGTACAATGAATTAAGTCCCTAAAAAATATATTCATGGATTTGGAATATAATAAAAATGTCAAGGTTATTCTAAAAGGGTATTATTTTAAAGGATATTTTGTTCAATGGTAGTCACTAATATAGAACACAAAATAGGTGGAATAAATAGAAATAATATAATGGAGAACATTTAAAGTGATATTATTTGAGAAATATTTCCCCTGAGAATAATAATCTAAAATAGAGAGGAAGTTACTCACTTTAAATTATAAGGAATAATAATGAATGGAAGAGTATGAGGATAACTTTACAATAATAGATAAAAATGTTTCAAACTAGATACATAATATGGAAATAAATATTGACCATTTCTTTGATGGGTTTAATACAAGTCTATGAAGAGAGCTAGTTTCTCAAAAAATTTCATCATATGATAATATAGTATCAAGTGACATTAATATGGAGAATTAATTTTCAATATTATATAAATTCAAGGTAAATAAAGAGAATAAGAGGTCGGCTAAGATCCAAGAAAAAAGTAACACATTAAAGAATAATATGTGAATTAAGAAATATATATCTTGTAAAAATCAGGGAAAGAAACATCCTTTAAAATTATTAAAGGGTATGTGAGTTTGTTACAAGTGTAGAGATAAGGGTTATATGGATAATTAATGTATGAGAAATAAATAAAACACATAAATCTAATACTTGAACTATAAATATGCGAGGCATTATTGAAATTATTTTCCCAAGTGTTGAGGAAATATACTATAGTTGAAGGCAAGGGAAAAATCCCAAGATTTTGTGAATACTACAACCAAAGATGGAGTTCCTCAATATGTGGTGAAAGGTACACTTACCATCCACTCTATAATTGAAAAAGTTTTATTTGATTATAGTTTTATCAAACCTTTCATATTAGTTGAATTTTATAATGGCATTACATCACCACCATAAATATTATATTTTGAGTTAGAAGTAAAAACTCCCAATAGTAGAATGATCACATCTCAGATATATAGCTCCTATTCAATATAAGTTTTTGGGAATTGGATTCCCAAAAATCTTATTATTCTTCCTATATTTGAATTTTGTTTAATCATGGGAATGGATTTTCTCTCTCATTATATTTTCTATATCAACTACCGAGGAAGATAAGTTACATTCAATATTACAAATCAACCATTAATGGACTATCGATGTGAGGATGAACCTAAACTCCAAATGGAAATTAATTCCATCATATGGATTTTAATACCTATTCATGAGGGATATTTATCAAAAATGGTTTGGGATAAATTAATCATTAATGATATTAATATTTTATGGGATTTTTTTATGTGTTTATAGAAGGTTGGACTAGTATTTCTCTGAATCTTTTAGTTGAGTTTTAAATAGAAATAATACTTGGTGATACACCTATTTAAAATAATCCATATATAATGGCCCAAATTGAGTTATATAAATTGGAGAAAAAACTCTAGGAGAATCTATATAAGTGATTCTTTTGGCCAATATCGCTATATGGTTCACTTTTTTTTTGTTAAGAAGAAACACAAGTCAATAAATCTTTACATTAATTATTGGGAATTTAAAAAAATCACAATTAAGAATAAGTATCATCTACCATATATCAATGATATTTTTGATCAATTAAAAGGATCTCAATTATATATATATATATATATATATCATTAATCTAGATATTATCAGCTAACATTCAAAAAGGAGGATATACCCAATACACTATTCCATATGAAGTATAGTCATTATGAATTTATAGTAATTCCATTTGGATTGAAAAATACTCTTTCTATCTTCATGATTTTAATGAATAGAGTCATTAAATATTACCTTGATTAGTTTTTTGAAGTATTTATAGGTGATATCATTATATATTCCAAGAATAAGGAAGAACATGGAGAACATTTTGTAATTTTACCAAAGACCCCAAAGAAGGATAATTAATTTGAGAAATTTACCAAGTGTGATTTTTTTCTAAAAAGTATCATTATTGGGTCATATACTTTCATGTGTGGGTATATCGGTGGATCATTATGAGATAAAATTTATTGATAATTTGGTAAGACTAACCATAGTAACTGATATCTATAGTTTTATTATGTTGAACGGATACTAATGAAAATTTGTGAGATATTTCTCACAACTATCTAATCCACATAAAATGTTTACTTTGAAAGGGGTTAAGTTATTGTGGATATATGAATGTATGTATAATTTTAATGAACTGAATATTAGGTTGGTCAGTTCACCTTTGATTACACTACCGTGAAGTGGAGAATGTATTTTGATAGATAGTGATGAATCAAAGAAGGTAATGAGATGCAACCTCATACAAAATGACATCGTTATAGATTATACCTCCCTCCATTTGAAAATTTAGGATTAGAATTACCCAACTCATGATTTAGAGTTGGAAGTAGTAAATTTTTCAATGATGATATAGAGGAGTTATATGTATAGTGTAAAGTGTCATATATTTACTAATACTAAAATCTTGAAGTATATATTTACATAGAAAGAGTTGAAAGTGCACCAGAGATGATGGTTATAGTTGATCAAATACTTTTACTATTCAATACATTATCACTATAGGAAGAAGAATAAGGTGGATGATGCTTTAAGTAAGAGATATCATGCTATTTTATACATTAAGGTGATTGAAAAAGATATGATATTTATCAATTTGAATAATTTAGATCTTGAAATTTTGAGGAAAGTGGAAGGATATTATATTTATCAGATGAATATTCAACCATCCATTTATGATAGTATTAAGAAGTCACATAAAGAAGATGTGGAATTAAAAAGGAAGGTGAATAATGCTCTTGAGTTCAAGCATGATCATAATGGAATGATAAGGTTTGAAACCAAGTATGTGTCCCATCAATAGAAGAGTTGATGAAGAAGCTATTGGTTGAAGGTCACAATTTATCATTATATATTAATCATTGAAGTATGAAGATTTATAGAGATCAGAAAGAATATTTATGGTGGGATAACATGAAAAGAAATATTTCCAAGTATTCATCCTGATTCCTAGTGTGTAAAAAAGTTAAGGATAATAGATATAAGTATACAGGTATGTTATAACCATTACACAAAACAAAATGAAAATAGAAAAGAATTACCATAGATTTCATCATCAGACTCCCCAAAACATCGAAAGGGAATAATTATATTTGGTTTATAGTTTATCACCTTACCAAAACCGAGAATTTTATATCTATTTGAGATGATTTTTATCTTGATCAACTTAAGCTGTTGAATGTTGTTAGATTTTAGGGAGTAACAATATCAATTTTATCTGATCAGGATATGAAGTTTAAATTAATGTTTTGGAGATGAATTCTGTGGGATCTAGACATAAAGATTTTATTCAATACTTTTTTGTAATATTCAGATATATTGTTAGATTAAGTGGATCATTAAGACTCTAGAATACATGTTGAGATCCTGATCTATCAGTTTTAAAGGTGGATGGGATCAACACGTTCCTTTGGTGGAATTTTCATACATCAACCACTTTCAATCATGTATTGATATGGATACTTTTTAATCCATCTATCAAATACAGTAAAAGAATCCAACGTGTTAGGATGAAGATGGAGAAAGAAGGATATTAAAACCTGATCTAGTTTAGAAAATGATATAGAAGGTTAGACCCCTTAAACACCACATAAGAGTAGCTCAATATAGAAAAATGTTATGATGAAAATCATCATCGAGATTTGGAGTTTTAAATTGGTGATAATTTATTCCTATAAATATCTCTTTGGCAGATGGTTATGATATTTCGAATGAAGGGAATGTTTTTCCCTATATATATTGGTTTCTTTTTTGAACTTATAGATCATATCTCGAAGGTATCTTATAAATTGGTTCTTCTTCCTAATATCTCTCAAGTTCAAAATAATTTCAATGTGTATATCTTGATAAATTATTTACCAAATCATTCATATGAAATGAACTTAGAAATTTTATCACTTGAGTAATATTTGTCTTACAAGGAACAATCAATGGAAATTCAAGTTCATAAAGAGAATGGTTTACAAAATAAGACAACTCATCTAGCCAAAGTTTTGTGGCAAAGTCATAGAACCGATGAAGCTATATATGAACTTGAGGATGTGATGAGGAAGAATTATATATAGTTGTTTTTATTGGAGTGATGGAATCTCAAGTTTGAAATCATTATAAGGGGATAAAATATAACAACCTAATATCTTAAGATATATTTATGTCTAAATGAATTTATTTTACAGATTTAATTACACATAGTACATAGTTTAAATGAAACATTAAATCCTATTAAAATATTATTATGTAAAAATTACATAAATTTTTAATTCCTAATGTCAATATCATCTTGGGTTAAAATTTTATATTTTTTATGAAAATATTGGGTTTTCAGTTAATAATGAAAAATTATGAATTTTTTGAAACTATCAATTATTTTAATTGAAAAAAACCCAAAATGGTTTCAATTTAATCATAAATTAACCCAATATTCCTTTATTTATAAATAACATTATTAATAAAATTTTAATAATCATTATACATGATTTCATTATAAGTTTGGACATAAAAACTCATTTTTCTAAAAAGTTGTTTTCTGTTGTATTTTTTGTTTTTATATTATATGGATTTATGTCACTTATATGAAACTAATTTGATAAAATGATTCCATATTTTTAATTAGGAGGTTATTATTTGGTGAATAGTTCCTTTTTATTTTTGGACATTATGAATAGTAATAGTGGTACAATTTATCACCACGATAAAGGGTAAATCGGGTAATTACGGTTAAATATAATGTGATAGGTCTTTAAAAATTATCTTAAACCTACCTTTAACATATTGGATGAGTTTAGTTTAAATATTCTCATCTAAGTCTAAAAAATATGGCCACATGGTTCAATTTTTCTTTGATATTGACCTTTATATTATTTTAATAAAAGAATAAAAAAATGTCACACTCTTAACTTTAATATCTATAAAATATTCTATAAGGATAAAAAGTGTTCATGTTCTATTTTCAATTTTATTTTTAAATTTGAAATAATTTTTTTATCAAGGATTTTTTTTTTAATTTTTAGTGATTTAATAATTACCATAAATGCTTACACAACATCAACACAATATTTGTTCAATTAATAGAAATGTAAAATAAATAATTTTAAAAATATAAAAATTAGTATAATTTGGATATATAATTATGTTATAGAAATTTTTTATATACCTATAAAAAATTAGGTATGTGTTAAATTATCATATTAAAATTATATCTTTGTCTTGATGTATTTAATGTTAAATTAAATGAATAGTTTCAAAAACAACATTAATGATATTTTATGAAAATAATATTTTATTAAATTATTTGAAAATCATATAAATCATTAAAGTGGATAAGAGGGATAATATATGGTCTAAAATGTCTTATATTTTCTATTTATGTTCCAATTTTTACCTTATAATCAAAATTATAACCCTTTAATATTTAAGAAAGCCATTACCACAGTTAAGGTAATAATTGGTTAACTAAGAGGTTAATCCAAATGATAATGTTTAAAATGATATCTAAACTTGTAAAAATTTTATTGGATGATTAAATTAATAATATATCCTCCTTATATTAAATTATATTACATTATTAAACCATTTTACATGAGTTTGAAAGATAGTATAATATAATATTTCATTAATTTACAAAAGTACACCTCCCCTCACTTATAAAAGGACATTCCTTCTCACTTTTATTTGCACTACATTGAGAAATATATTTTGAAAAAACCGTAACCTATACTCTTATAAATATTAATATCCATGTTACAGAGTTTTTATTCTTCCCAAAACACCACATCTAGGTCATTTAAGAGGATATCTATAGGAGATATTTCAAGAGGTAATCATGTTCACCGAGCACTTTAATTTTTTTTCTTCTTTTTGCACATTCAATTATGAACTAACCATTGAAATATAAAAAAACAGTATATAAAATATACTGATATTTAATTAAAATTATTTCATAATATTTATCAATCTCTTCTTCTATCAAATGGGAAACAAAACCACTGCTCATGTGTACGGTAGATTACCATCTCACAAACCGATGTAATTTGTTTTCCATTACCACCTCACTTTGATTTTTATAAAGTTGTAATTAATGAATATCTATTGTATTTTTGACTTAATTATAATTATTTGACTATATTATCATATATACCTTCTTACCTTCCAATCCTTTGGAAAATGATAACGTCGCCCATACATACGTGTGAATTACCATCTCTATGAAGTGATGTGGTTCGTTTTTTATTCTAATTTATAAGGATGGTAATAAGGATAGATTCCATGAATATATATGATATATATTAAATAATAATGGATTTTTAAATTTTAATTATTATTTAACTTTTCTTCATTCAATCCATCGAAAAGTGAAAATAACATGTATGCCTATATACGAACTACCGTCTCCATGAATGATGTAATTAAATTTTCTATCTATAATTTTTATGGATGAATATAAATAAATAAATATATATATTACGAATATATATTATATTTATATAATTATTAAAACTCAAGATATTATGGAACTACAATTAATATATAAGGACCAGAACAACTGAATGAAAATATACATGAAAAACAAATCAATCAACACACGGAATAATGAAAACAAAAAATATTATTAAAAAATGGGAACAAGATGATATAAATGGATGATATATGATATTTTAGATATTAATATGGTTATTTTATATAATTATAATAAATAGAAATTTATTATAAAGGAGGCTAAAATAACTTATGATGAAATTTAAACTTTATCTATGGTATTTTGTCTCAATTTCTACTCTATTGAGAAATATTTGGTATTATGCACCAATTTTTTTTATATAGTATATATACTTCCCCTTTAATGTATTAAGCATGAATATATATTTATACCATGACTAAATATTAAATTCAATTTTACAATTTCAATGTGTTATAATTTAAGAGTTACCAAAGAGTTAAGAATTTATTTTACAATCTCAATTTTTAGGATTGTTCTTATTTTCATTGAAGAAATTTTGTTATATATCATTCATAAAATTTTTCTATTTTATTATCCTATAAATATTTAATGAGTTTATATATTTTCTTCCAAATTTTAATATCTTTGAAACTTTAATCAATAAAATTTATATCTAAATGAAAATCTTATCTTATTTTTATTTTAATTTGGTATAATTTTATTCTATGTCCATAATTTTCAAAATTGTTTTAAAAAGGTTCTTCTAATACACTAAAATTATTTATCAAGGAAATTTTTATTATCTGGGACTTTACAAGGTTTGAAAATAATCTTTCTAAATTTTTTTAAAATTAAAATTTTCAACTTTACTTAGAAAATTCAAAAGTAATGTTTATTTTTAATGTATATGGAATTAACATATATTATTGATTCCATTAACATTTTACACAATTTAGATTCTTCTACATGTTTTTAATATTTTTACAAATAAAATTATTTAATGAAATCATATTTTAATGGTTTTCTTCCATTTTATTTATTTTTCCAAAGGATATGATTTTATTATAAAACATATATTTATTATTAATTTATAATCATATTTCATCTCTTATTAATTTTACGATCATTAACTTTATTTAGAAACATTCACTTTTATGTTATAATTTACCACTAGAAATTAAATTTTAATAAAATGTCATTTTTTTAATCATTGAAATTATTATTACCTAAACTGTATTCTATTTCTACATTTAGTGTTTTAATATGAAAGTTATTTGATTAACTAGGGAAATATTTATATTAAAAATACTTTAATCAGTATGAATATTTGTTTAGAAGCAATATTTTTTATGAATTAAATTTATCATTTAACATATAACGAGGGAATTATATAAGAAGTGATGGGTTGAGCCTAGTTATAGATACCCCCTAGATGGATCTATGGGTATAATGATACAAATCCATTGGATAACATTATTTAAATGAGTTTTTGGTAAAAACCTACTCATTGATTAGACTATCTTAGAAAAAGGCTTTAACAATAAAAATATCATGATATTCTAGTTCATAACATCCAATAGTAAGCATTTAATTCATTGAGATTTCAGTTTTTATTATCTATAAGATTACTGAATTTATATTATCCATGGATTCATTTTATGTGCAAGTTATTAATTAAATAGAATGTGTTTTTAGTTATTTACCTTTCTATATTGATTAGGTCTTATTTATTCATGATATCTTTTATTATATGTCACTCTTTCTAAGAATCTGAGCCCACCCTTAATATTTTTTCCTTTCCCCAAGATATGAATAAGGATATTATGAATAATTTCAAGGATTCATTAGTGTTTCTTATGCTATATATTTTATATTTCCTATGTAATTTGGGAATAATGTTTGTTTCTGGTTCTTGAAGACTATTAAACTGGTTGATCCTTCGAGATGAGATCCCTTGTTTCAGATACCAATGTAATAAATTAGATAATGAAGAAAGGTTACTGAAGTTGGGGTTGTTATAGTAAATTCTTACTTGAGTAAGAGTGTTCCCTACTCTATATGGGAAAAACCTTCATGTTATCTCATGTAAAGGAATTTCTCCACTTACATTAAGATAACCCATTATTTATATAGGCTACATAAGATGTAGGTTGAGATACTTAAGTGTAAACCTTAATTTTAAGAGGTTATGTATAGGTAAAATATTACCCTTATGTGACAGCTAGAATCTGTGTAAGGGTAACACTATGTCCCCCTTAAAAAACACCCTTTTTGAGGAAATTTTTTCTTTCTTTCTATTTTCATTTCTTCTTCCCCATATCAAACCTAAAACACATTTTTGACTATTTTAAAATAATAAACTTATGGGAATTAATTAAAAACTAATTTATTGGCTGTAATACCATTTTGAAGGATTTTAAAAACTCCACATTCAAGATTTGGGTACAAGAAAAATTAACTAGATAATTTAATTTGTGGAGTTTAATATCATGAAAATGTACATGGTTTTTCTTCTTAAAAAATTCATGAAGTATCTTTCCTTAATTTTTTGTTAATATATTAGGTCTGAGCAGCTTGTAATTCCATTCTTCAAGTTTGAAGAAACGTTCTATGAATAGTATGAGATCTTCATCAACTTTTTAGGTGCATAATAACCTACTATCTCCTATATTAATGGGTTTCATGTTTTTTAAAGGATTAAATCTAGGTATAAATTTTATAATATCATTTGATAAAATGTTTTTAAAATTATCCTCCCCAATATTTCCTAAAAATGATAATAATCTAATAATATGAAGATAACCTAGGATTATGGAAAATAATAATAAGAATTATTCTTATTTATGTTGGATTATTATAGAGAGATGGATTATCATCACATGTGTAATTGTAAACATTCTTGAAGAAATAATCTAGAATTATCAAGAAGAATAATATGGGATTATCATGTTTATTATAGATTATCCTAGAGAGAGAAACTATTATCTCTTGTGGTGTATTATTTCATTTATAAATAAAACAGTTTGAATTGATTTTGGAATACTTGGTAAGAAATTTGAACTGAGTATGTGGATGTGATTCAAGAGGAATTTACTTGATGAACCAAGACATTGAGACCAACAGACTTAAGGTAAAAAGTTCCATAACATTTTTTGGGATTATATATGACATTGTTATGACATATTTGTTAATGATTAATACACCATCCTTATTATATTTTTACATGTGGATGTATTAGTAGCCCGATGTCCTTGTCTTATTGTGATAACATGATTTTGTGTAGCCTCTAAAGATTTGTTACTAAAATGCCTTGTTGGTCCTTGCTATGAAATTTATTTCTAATTATGTTGTATAATATGTGGAACTATGATTTAAGTATCAAGATGAAAATTTTATTCAATATAGGTTAGATGAACCCTAAAAGGGGAAGCATTATGATGTGACAAGGGATCAGGAATACGACCCATTGATGGTATAGGTTAGATCATAGACATGCATGTTGACATAGGAGTAGGCCATGTATGGGAAAAGAATCTGTTAACTTTGGACGAAGTGGGAGAATTTCATGAATGGGTTTTTTTGAGTTAACCATTTATATTAAACATGTTGGGATAGACTTACCATCATTTAAGAATAATAAACACTGGAAATTTGGGGTATCTGAAGCTCTTGATAATGACAACCGTCAGGGTGGGGTATGTAGTGTCACTAATAATGACCACCATCAGGGGGTGTTTAGTGTTTTCCTAAAAGGTGATATTTATTTGTCTTACCCTCATATCTTTACCAATAATGAGGAAAATTCGGTGGGGTTGGTGTTTATGGAGGTTTGGTTAGCGCATAAAGACTCATATCATGAGTGAATTCATGTTTATTTGATCATATACTTAGGTCATTTCATAAAATATTATATATATTATGCACAATTATGCTGATGATGTATTGGCGGTATCCTATAGGGTTTATTTCTAACACTATGCACGAGTATCTCAATCCAAATACAAACTCCATGAAAAGATATCCAATGAAGATAAAATACCCAATAATAGGAATTTGAGGAGATAGAGGTTTGGATATAGAGGCGATGTTGAGAAATACTCCATCCATTACTGTTTCATTTTCTTTTCCACACTTTATATACTATAGTCGGCATGAAACCATTGAAGCAAATTTACTTGTTATTGTATGACATGTATGCCTTCTTAATTTATGGTTATTTAGTTTTCTAAATGTTTACTATGATTATTATTTTTATAAAAATTCTATTATATTATAATTTTTCCTATGACATGATACTAAAGGTATAGTCTCCCCAGTGATGGAATTAGACCCTCACTAATAGTGGGAAGCCTCTTACATACAAGGAGGTTAGGATGAGATCATGTGGAACTTTGGATCTAACCCAGTATTTTAGGTTGGGGTGTTACATTTTTAACTTATTTTAGAAAACTATAATTAAAATTTAGTATATTAAATAATTTGAACATCCTTATTCAAAATATGAAAAACATTTTATTTCATTTGAGATATAAATTTTGTTGAAATTAATTTTTCTATAATTACATATAATATAAAAAACCATTTTCATTAAATGTATAATTTTTAGTATAAAAATGAATATATAATTATATAGGCTTGTAATTATGAATGAATTTATTCCCATGATGTTTATTAAATTTTTTTGGGTTATTTTATTTTATAACCAAGACAAAACCAAATTTATTCCCCTGAATACTTAATTAATGGAAAATGACAAATATTTTGTTTATTATAATAAAATATAACTAAAGACTCAAAAAGGAAAAAAGGTTTAAAAAATGAAGATTGTAACGCCACGACCCCAGTTACCCAGAGTCGATGCATTACTTCGTAACATTGGCATGATCACAAAAGATCAAGTCTCGAAAGACCGATTAGTTTAGTAGCCTTGGAAACACTAGATACATTCATAAATGTTACATTACATCATAAAGTGAAAATCTACAATAACAAAGTCTCCATAGTCCACACTCATATCCTCTTCTGACTATCCCTACAGGTCATTCATAAAATACTTCTTCACATCCTGGAAAATATTAAAACATTGAAAGGGGTGAGCTCAGATGCTCAGTAAGGATAATAATATTGCGGAAGCTTTCATAAATAAACATTAACATTTAAGGCAATGTATAACTAAAACAAAAGCCTTTTAAACATGAACTTCAACATAATATGGCAAAAGTAAAATGAGATAATGCCATTTACTTATTCACATGGATATTCTACTGGTCGAATAATCACATGCAATATCAATAACCACTTTCATAATGATGGAATGCATAATTCCAGACTATCATAACCACGTAGTCAAGGCCTCGTGCCAAGACCACAAATAAGATTTTTTCAAGGCCTCGTGCCAAGACACTAGTTTGTCTCATGAGACCTATCGATGCATCGAGGATCTATAGCGGGCTCCACCCATCACTTATTAAGTCTAATGCATTCCTCATATGAACATGTTTAAACATATCATAAACCATAACATAATCGTATCACATAAAACATGCATAAAGGAAACATAAAATTTCCACATTTCAATCACAAGATATCAATACAACACATTGATATAATAAAAATGCTTTCAAAACCATTTTCAATACCAAAATAAAAGAAAGTTAAAACTTTGTATTTATTTTTCATTAAAAAAAGTGATGGCTTGTAGAGGAAGCCGAAACTCAAATAATGGTCATGGCGGCGGAGAATTCGTTGTCGCCACATATGTACGGAAAGAAAAACATTCCCTTTTTGTCGTTTAGTAAAACGCTTGGTATAAAAAATATACCTTTAGAATAAACATAAAAGTCAAAGGGGTTTACACACCGTATAAAAGAAAGTTGTGTATAAAACCAAATATGCCTCAATGAAAGGAGATTGAGATGAAGTCCTTAAAAAGATAATTTTTAAAATAAAATAGATCTACTATGTGTATTCACTATAAGTACACATAATGAAAGTACAAATACAAGATAGGACATAATAATATCATGACATAATTTGAATGTAGGAGATTAACCCAAAGAATGGAAATTGGGTTAAGAAATTCCCTTACCTCGTGTCCGAATTGACTCAACCACTCTTTAACCTCCTGAATAATAAACTAGAGGTAATATATACTTTCTTAAGAACCTTTTTCAAGTTCATTATCCCTTTTATACCACTTATTACAATTTTACAAAAATTATGTAGTCACTTAGGTTAATAACGGTCGTTTTGTCGATCTTTGGTACTTGAGTCAACAATAAACTTCTTAAAATTACAAGTTGTTTATGTGATAGAATATCCATTATCTCCAGAATTATATTCATGATTTAGATATCATATATATACTATATATCCAGTATATACATGTATTTATAATATTACATAACATTTAGAGGTAAGAAATGAAATGCACCGTTCATGGAGACGGTAAGACGTACGTACGCATGAATGCTACTTTCATTTCTATTTCATATTTAATGGAATGAAATTATAATTATATAAAGGTATAATATAGTTACAGTATAATATAATATATAATACCATTTACTCTATCCTTTATACATCCCACATATGGCATTAACGATTCAAATCACTTTGAGGGGGCGGTAGTCCGCACTTCGTAAAATGAAAATATTGCGTTTACCCACAATGGAAACCATAAAGGTATGTAATAAATGAAAAGTACATAAGCTTAAGTAAAACATAAACATATTATATATCATATATAAATATAGTGACATCTTAATGTCCACCTTTGAAGGTGTTATATGAGTGTTGAACAATCATCATTTCGTGAGGCAGAAATTCGCCATCCACAGAAACAATATGTTCTTTAACCATTAGATGTAGGTGTGTGTAAGTGTAGATAGAATAATTCTAATAACAAAATCATAGTATATTGAGGATACTGTTTTTGTTACAAAAGAAATGAATAAAAAGAGTTTAGGGGGTTGGAGAAGTAAATCAAAACAAAATAACATAAGAGAACACATTACCTTAAAATCGGGTAACTCTTTTTTGATTTGAGACAAAGGCTTCCTTGGGAAGAATTCTGTCCAAATTGAGGCTTCTAGGAGTAAGAGAGGGAAGTTGGGAGAGTATTTGGGCAGAGGTTGGACGATCCAAAAGGCTTTGATGGTGTGAGTAAGGTGGTAGTGGTGGGGGCCTTTTATAAGTGGAGAGGAGGGGCACTCTTGGAAAGTAATGAAATGTTACTTTATTATATAATGAGTTTCGGATTTTAAAGGTCCCAGACGTATATAATTAGAGGCTAAGGTGATAAGGGTTCTAAATAAACACATACAATAAGTTTTTGACAAGTTTAAGCCTTGTATTTTACATTATCTTTTCATTTTATTTAAATCGTTAAATAATGAGGTAATCGCTACATCATCATGGTTTCATAAATAATTTAATTTATTTAATGTCTAAAAATTATAAAAAAAATATCATGATTTAGTAAATCTTTATATATTTCTAATGAATATTTATAGTCAAAAATATGACTTGTATAACCCCATTTAAAAATTGTGTTAGTAAAACAACTTATGTTTGTGACATTTTTATTTTAACTTTAAATAAAAGTTATTTATGTATTTTCCTACCAAAGTGGCTCCATGGGGTCCCCAAGTTGACCCATGGATTGTCTTGGCCGGCCATGACACATACAATAGGGGTAGAACAAGTGTAAAGGTATTTTCATATTTTTATAATATCATTTTTACCTTAAATTTCACTAATTACCTTTAATAGCGATTAATTAAACTTAAAAGTTACTATTCATCAAAAAATTATTTTCATCCCATTGAACCACATTTTACTTCATAATGACAACCATGTATGTCGGATTTTTGAAAATCAAATCACAGAAGTGGTAATGTTTCATTTAAATGAAAAATCAGTTTTTTAACTACCACTTAGTTGTTTAACTATTCATAAAAAATTGACGTTTTTCAGAACAATGCCAAAATTTCACCCTAAGCTATAATTGATATTCTGAATCAAAAAATGATGTCTATTTTACAAAATTCCAAACATATAAGTAGCATTAATTAATTTTATAATTAATTCCCGTTGTCACAACAAATAGCGTGTTTTTAAGAAACAATATATATCAAAAGATTGACAATTTTTTATGTCCAATTTCAAAGTGAAATTAATTCTAATGACCACCATTGGATAAAATAGTAAAAATATATTCTAATTATACTTTAAAACCATTAAATAGTATAATTTATCACTATAAAACACTTTGATTAAAAAAAGTTGTTTTTAAGTATTTTTCACTATTCATAAAAATTGGAAGTTCTTAGAAAATTACAAAAAATTCATCTTTGGATAATTTCGATATTACGAATACAAAAATGAAGTCCATTTTGAAATATAAAATTTCTATAATTTTAAATAGTGGGTATTACTATTCATAACGACTACTTTGATTAGTCGCGGTGTGTTAGAACTCGAAGTCGCGTACAATGCAAGCTATTGCATTATTGAATGAGAAGCGTATCATGGAAGCTCGAGGTGTTACATTCTCCCCTCCTTCAATAAATTGCGTCCTCGCAATTTGAAATTTTTCTTTGAAAATAAAAGGTTGAAAATAGAAAATACCTTTGTGGAAAACTCACATCGGAAATATGGTTAATAAAAATATAACATTAAAAGAAAGAAAGAGAAGTTCAAAGGTCACCCGAGATAGCCCATACTAGGATTCTATGAAAATATGGATATGGAAGAAAAACAAATCTTCAAGGTCTGATGGATAGTTTTAGAAAACTGGATTAGGAGAAAGTTAACATAAGAAAATCAAAAACTTGTGATTGGTTAAACGGTCATTGAATCCCCAGTTTGAAAAGCTAACCGGCAACGTTTTTGTTTTAAGTTACCTTTTATAAAGTTAAGGAATTTATTTAGGAGATTTAATAAGAACGTAAGGGAATATACATACTTGTTATGTATACTTTCATTCTTTAATAAATTTTTACCACAAACCCATCTTTTACTCCAAATGGTAACAGAACTCAAAAATATTCTATTTATCCTAATTGTATATGGTTCTAAATATTACCACATACCATTTGGATTAGGAAAAATATTTTGTAATAACCAGGGACTTCCTGTAGGCTAGTGGTAGGTAATAAAGGCATGTCGTACTATAGTTGTGGGTTCGATTCCTGTAGCTTTGTCCGATGCGACGGGTTATGCCGCACCCTGCAGGTTGTCCTTTTCCTAAAACTATAGTGTTATAATTTTCCAAAAATAATCTTCAGAAATGTTTTAACCTTAAACAATACTATCCAAAGATCAACTTAATCCATTCCAACCTTTATAGTTATCCAAAATACCTTCGTCCAGACTTTCTCTAAAGGGTCCTCAAATTCCAAAATCAATTGTAACATTAGATTCCCTAAACAAAGTAAAGTTTCTCTTATTATCACAAACAAAAATATGATTACCTTCATCATATTAAAACCTTAATTAAATCAACATGTACTGCAGTACAATCCTTATATATATATATCACATTATTCTAATAACGAGAATATAATCCATGAGTCCAAAAGCACCAATATATTAATTATTCCGCTTCAACTGTAGTCACAGCATAAGATTGGCCTTAATCCCTTGGCCTTTTTAAGGTATGTTTACCTGACGCATAGGATATTCATTTGCATAATGCCCCATTTCTCTACAATTGTAGCATTCAACATTGATAGCCTCTTTCTTTCCCTTTCAATCACGCGCCTGGTGACATTTTTCTCCACATTTATAACAAACTCCCATTCCTTTTAGGCAAGTACCAGGGTGATTCTTCCCACAATTATCACATAATAGAAAATCCGTCTTTCCCTTTTTCCCTTTATCCGTCTCTTGTTCCACCGTTCTCTTCTTCTCTTGCTTTACTTTATTGTCATAAGACTTAGAGAATTCCTTTTCTGTCTTGATAGCACATGAGACTATATCTTCGTATGTTGAGAAAGATTGTGATACTAAAGCTCGACGGAGAAATGGTTTTAACCCATAAAAGAAAGGATCAATCTTCTTTCTTGGGTTACGTATATAATCTGCAGCATGCCTTGCTAACTTTGTAAAGTTAGCCTCATACTTTGTGACATTATCATCCTCCTTTTGTCTCAGACTCAGAAATTGCCTTTCCATATATGCTCGATGGTCATGTGGAAAGTATTTTTCTAAGAAAATTTCCTTAAACTCCATCCATTCCATACTTGATACTTCTTCATCTTCTTTTGTGTTTTGAATCAGCGACCACCATTGATCGACATCTCCAGTGAGGCGGTAAACTGCCATGATAACCTTTTCCCTTTCACTACTCCCCAAGGCGTGGAATATTTTCTCTAAGGAGTTTATCCATTGCTCAGCTACAAATGGATTTGTACCCCCATTAAATGTTGGTGGTTGTTACCTCATGAAGCGGTCTAACATTGATCCCCCACGTTGCGGATCAGGGTGCTCCATACGAGTAAGGTTATTATTCATAATCTGAGTGAGTTGTCCCAGTATGGTAATAAGTTGATCAGCACCAATTGTATCTCTAGATCCACAATAATTATCTTGAGTAGGAGGGCAATCCCTACACAGAGTGCGTGCATTGATACGGTTCCTATTCCTTCCACTAGGCGCCATTTCTAAACAATGGCAGAAACTAGATTAGTTTATGAATCAAAATACATAATTCCATACTTGTAAAATACTTAACATAAATTGAACTATTTATGGATATAATCCATAAAAATTTTTTCTTTGAGGAAGTATATACTCATAACCCATCATAGTGGTTTGTAAATAAAATGAGAATTATCCTAAGCACATCCCCCGGGAGTGTCGTAACCAAGAGTGCAGCAAGGCCCGTTGTCGTGCACTTGTTCCTGTTCGAGTCTAGCTCAAAGCGGTGTTTTCGGGTTTTACCCCTAGGTATATCTATGCCAGAGCTGCCTCTACCTGCTCGTATCCAGACAGGGATTTATTTCTTGGAAAACTCACAAAATCTCTATAATACCAAAATTCTAGGAAGTTCTTCTATACTAATCCTCAGAGTCTATCTTTGGGCTATGTGCTCTAATCAGAGTTTATCTAAATCTAGCTTCCAAGGATAGTACTAAACTGCCTCTGATACCAACTATAACACCCCGACCCCAGTTACCCAGAGTCGGTGCATTACTTTGTAACATTGGCATGATCACAAAAGATCAAGTCTCGAAAGACCGATTAGTTTAGTAGCCTTGAAAACACTAGATACATTCATAAATGTTACATTACATCATAAAGTGAAAATCTAAAATAACAAAGTCTCCATAGTCCACACTCATATCCTCTTATGACTATCCCTGCAGGTCATCCATAAAATACTTCTTCACATCCTGGAAAATATTAAAACATTGAAAGGGGTGAGCTCAGATGCTCAGTAAGGATAACAATATTGCGGAAGCTTTCATAAATAAACATTAACATTTAAGGAAATGTATAACTAAAACAAAAGCCTTTTAAACATGAACTTCAATATAATATGGAAAAAGTAAAATGAGATAATTCCATTTACTTATTCACATGGATATTCTACTAGTCGAATAATCACATGAAATATCAATAACCACTTTCATAATGATGGAATTCATAATGCCAGACTATCATAACCACGTAGTCAAGGCCTCGTGCCAAGACCACAAATAAGATTTTCTCAATGCCTCGTGCCAAGATACTAGTTTGTCTCATGAGACATACCAATGCATCGAGGAGCTATCGCGGGCTCCACCCGTCACTTATTAAGTCCAATGCATTCCTCATATGAAAAGGTTTAAACATATCATAAACCATAACATAATCGTATCACATAAAACATGCATAAAGGAAACATAACATTTCCACATTTCAATCACAAGATATCAATACAAAACATTGATATAATAAAAACACTTTCAAAACCATTTTCAATACCAAAATAAAATAATGTTAAAACTTTGTATATATTTTTCATTAAAAAAAGTGATGGCTTCTAGAGGAAGACGGAACTCAAATAATGGTCACGGCGGCGGAGAAGTCGTTGTCGCCGCATATGTACGGAAAGAAAAACATTCCCCTTTTGTCGTTTAGTAAAACGCTTCGTATAAAAAAGATTCCTTTTGAATAAACATAAATGTCAAAGGGGTTTATACACCATATAAAAGAAAGTTGTGTATAAAACCAAATATGCCTCAATGAAAGGAGATTGAGACGAAGTCCTTAAAAAGATCATTTTTAAAATAAAATAGATCTAATATGTGTATTCACTATAAGTACACATAAATAAAGTACAAATAAAAGATAGGACATAATAATATCATGACATAATTTGAAAGTAGGAGATTAACCCAAAGAATGGAAATTGGGTTAAGAAATTCCCTTACCTCGTGTCCGAATTGACTCGACCGCTCTTTAACCTCCTAAATAATAAACTAGAGTTAATATATACTTTCTTAAGAACCTTTTTCAAGTTCATTATCCCTTTTATATCACTTATTACAATTTTAAAAAAATTATGTAGTCACTTAGGTTAATAACGGTCGTTTTGTCGATCTTTGGTACTTGAGTCAACAATAAACTTCTTATAATTACAAGTTGTTTATGTGGTAGAATATCCATTATCTCCAGAATTATATTCATAATGTAGATATCATATATATACAATATATCCAGTATGTACATGTATTTATAATATTACATAACATTTAGAGGTAAGAAATGAAATGCACCGTTCATGGAGACGGTAAGCCGTACGTACGCATGAACGCTACTTTCATTTCTATTTCATATTTAACGGAATGAAATTATAATTATATAAAGGTATAATATAATTAAAGTATAATATAATATATAATACCATTTACTCCATCCTTTATACATCCCACATATGGCATTAACGATTCAAATCACTTTGAGGGGGCGGTAGTCCGCACTTCCTAAAATGAAAATATCACGTTTACCCATAATGGAAACCTTAAAGGTATGCAATAAATGAAAAGTAAATAAGCTTAAGTAAAACATAAACATATTATATATCATATATAAATATAGTGACATATTAATGGCCAACTTTCAATGTGTTATATGAGTGTTGAACAGTCATCATTTCGTGAGGCAGAAATTCACCATCCACAGAAACAATATGTTCTTTAACCATTAGATGTAGGTGTGTGTAAGTGTAGCTAGAATAATTCTTATAAAAACATCCTAGTATATTGAGTATACTGGTGTTTTTACAAAAGAAATGAATAAAAAGTGTTTAGGGGGTTGGAGAAGAAAATCAAAACAAAATAACATAAGAGAACACATTACCTTAAAATCGGGTAAATCTTTTTTGATTTGAGCCAAAGGCTTCCTTGAGAAGAATTCTTCCGAAAGTGAGGCTTCTAGGAGTAAGAGAGGGAAGTTGGGAGAGTATTTGGGAAGAGGTTGGCCGAACCAAAAGGCTTTAATGGTGTGAGTAAGGTGGTAGTGGTGGGGGCCTTTTATAAGTGGAGAGGAGGGGCACTCTTGGAAAGTAATGAAATGTTACTTTATTATATAATGAGTTTCTGATTTTAAATGTCCCAAACTTATATAATTCGAGGATAATGTGATAAGGGTTATAAATATACTCATCCAATTGGTTTTTTACAAGTTTAATCCTTGGATTTTACATTATCTTTTCATTTTATTTAAATCGTTAAATAATGAGGTAATCGCTGCATCATCATGGTTTCATAAATAATTTAATTTGTTTAATGTCTAAAAATTATAAAAAAAATATCATGATGTAGGAAATATTTATTTATTTCTAATAAATATTTATAGTAAAAAATATGACTTGTATAACCCCATTTAATTTTTTTTAGTAAAACAACTTATGTTTGTGACATTTTTCTTTTAACTTTAAATAAAAGTTATTTATGTCATTTTCCAACCAATGTGGCTCCATGGGGTCCCCAAGTTGACCCATGGATTGTCTTGGTCGTCCATGACACATACAATAGGGGTATTACAAGTGTAAAGGTATTTTCATATTTTTATAATATCATTTTTACCTAAAATTTCACTAATTACCTTTAATCGTGATTAATTAAACTTAAAAGTTACTATTCACCAAAAAATTATTTTCATCCCATTGAACCACATTTTACTTCCTAATAACAACCATGTATGTCGGATTTTTGAAAATCAAATCACAGAAGTGGTAATGTTTCATTTAAATGAAAAATCAGTTTTTTAACTACCACTTAGTGGTTTCACTATTCATCAAAAATTGACGTTTTTCAGAACAATGCCAAAATTTCACCCTAATTTATAATTGATATTCTGAATCCAAAAATGATGCCTAATTTAAAAAATTCGCAACAAATAAGTTGCATTAATTAATTTTATAATTAATTCCCACTGTCACAACAAATAGCGTGTTTTTCAGAAACAATATATATCAAAAGATTGGCAATTGTTTATGTCCAATTTCAAAGTGAAATTAATTCTAATGACCACCGTTGGATAAAATAGTAAAAATATATTCTAATTGTACTTTAAAACCACTCAATAGTATAATTTATCACTATAAATCACTTTGATTAAAAAAAGTTGTTTTCAAGTATTTTGCACTATTCATAAAAATTGGAAGTTCTCAGAAAATTACAAAAAATTCATCTTTGGATAATTTCGATATTACGAATACAAAAATGAAGTCCATTTTAAAATATAAAATTTCTATAATTTTAAAAAGTGTGTATTACTATTCATTATGACTACTTTGATTAGTCGCGGTGTGTTAGAACTCAAAGTTGCGTACAATGCAAGCTATTGCATTATTGAATGAGAAGCGTATCATGGAAGCTCGGGGTGTTACAAAGATATAATTAATAAATGAATTATTGTTATCCAAAAATACTTATTATTTGATGAAATAGATTTCATAATTTTTTACGACACTCTTATATCATAATGAGAACATAAAAGTTACAATATTTGTAAAAAACATATTTTGTATTATTCACCTAAAAATAAACCTCTTAAAAAAATTCATCATAATGTAATCTTCAAATTCTGAATAAAAAATGTTTTTATTTTATTAAATTCAAATTCTAAAATTAATATTTTAACTTTAAAAAATATAACGACAAACTATTTTTATTAAAAATTATTCTAGAAAATAAAATTTTATTTCTCATATTTATACCAATTTTAAATTAAATGGGTTTTAATATATTCAATTTTAAATTGAATAATTTTTTTAATAATAATTTAAAAGTGATAAATTTAGTCTATTAAGAAAAAAATACAAAAATACAAAAAAAATGAAATTCTATAAAAAATAATAATTTTTTTATATTAACAAAAACATTTGTATAAAACATAAAAAATTAAATTAATTTTATAAATTAAAAATAATTACAATATATAAAAAACATAATGTTTATATCATCTTAATATCTACTCACAAAACTCCTCTCGACATCAACAAAAGATATAAGAGTAAAATATGTAAATACCCAAAATTTACATGATTTTTTTTAAATATATGGGAATTTTACGAGTCCACAAAAATTTACGGCGCGTGATTCCGGGGACCGGAGTGCCCAGAATGAATTTATGAACTTTTTTTCGGGTACGTTCAGTAAACGTGCGAGATGGTTTTTCTAAATTTTGAACAAGTGCTCAGAATTAAAATCTGAGGGCCCTGTTGAACTCGTAGTGCCGATTTTCACTTTAGAAGACTTTCACCTCGATGGTAGTTGGTCGAGGGTGAAAGTTAGTTTTTGGGTTTTTCATGTAAGAATAAAATAAAAATAAAAGTGTATGAAATTTTTATTTTTATTTTCAACACCCATGTGCGTGTTGGGAGGAGGGGTCCATCGGAACTAAACCTCCATGTGGAAGTTGAGGTTTGGGTACCACCAGACCTTAACCTCTCATGAGTGGTTATGGTGGTGGGGACTACCCGAACCATAACCTCCTATAAGAGGTTATGGTGGTGGGGACCACCCGGGACTAAACCCCCCTTTAATTGAGAGAAACTCTCAACCCACCCTCATTAATGTGGAGGAGCCTCTTGAATTCATCCACATTAATTATGCCAACCCTCATGATTTAATTATTCCACCCACCATAATTAATAAAACCTTTTGAATTCTGCCAACAAAATAATAGATTTCATAATCTATTATTTTTGGCACACTTTTCATTTTGGTGGAGCCTTGGGAGAAAAGCTCTCCAACGAAGTATTAATTCTCTGAATGAAGAACGCGTTCTTCCAAAGAAGAACCCCAACGAAGAATGCTAACCCCAAATTTAGCCTTCTTCCTCGAGACTTCCTCTAATATAGGACATCTTCGATTATGAAAAACCAATGCCCATATTTTCCCAATTATTCGTCTTCTTCCCTGCGACTCCGTCAACATATCAACCCGAGTTAGGGGGTTTATTTGTGTGATAAAACTTTCCTTGATTTCTTTTGTGGTTTGGGAAAGAATAGTTGCGGAGGTTGTAAAATTTGAAGTTCATCATTCTTCTTTCTTGTTGAGCCAAATTCTACCACCGTAAATGCGGATGGTGTGGGCCAAACCAACATAGCCAGACCCCTCCACCGTTATTCTTTGATGTACTCTTTGAAATAGAGGAAGGCGACGAAGACGACGAAGGCGAAAAAGGCAACGGCGCCGCCACCCATGACCATCGTGACCCGCGAACCCCCACGGCACCCCGGACGAACCGGCCCGCACCCCCAACGGCGCCCCGACAAAACCGGCCCACCCCCCGCGGCGTCCCGACCGAACTGGCATGCGCCCCCACGTCGCCCCGGCCGAACCAGCCCATGCCCCTCCTGGTGCCCTGGTCAAACCGGCAGGCACCCCCGCGGTGCCCCATCCAAACCGGCCCGCACCCCCACGGCAGCTCGACCGGACTGGCCCGTGACCCTCACGGGGCCCCGGCCGAACCAGCCCCCCCACCCCAAGTGGCACCTCGACTGAACCGGTCGGCGCCCCTCGCGACGCCCCAGCCGAACTGGCCCGCGCCCCTCACAATGCCTTGGCCGGACCGGCCCGTTCCCCTCGCAGCGCCCCAGCCGAACTGGCCTGTGGCCCCACAGTGCCTCGGCCAAACTCGCCCACGCCCCCCGTGGCACCCAGGCCGAACCGGCCCCACGCCCTCGCGGGACCCCCGTGGCCGAGCCGCCCCGTGACCCCCACGGGCTCTGCAGCCCCCCACGGTCCTCGCGACCTGTCAGATATCCTAGCGGACCGGTCCACATCATGTGACGGGCGAGACCCCGCGTGTCAGGCAGGGTCCACCTGAACCAGGTCGACCCCTACGAGGTCGGGCCGGACCCGGGCCCACTACGACCCTTTTACGATTTTTTGGCCATAACATTGGCACCAGACGTCTGTTTGACGAACCATCAGTGGCACTGGAAATCTTGGAGCGAGACGGTCCCTTTGAGTACACTCCACTGGAGTTTTGGTTTGATATGGCAAACAGTCAGGTTGGATCATGCACGAATCCAAAAGAGCCCCCGAGACTAAAAGGCTAATAACTCACAGTCCGGGCGTCCGTTTGACGCGATGTCTATTGCATTGAGACCCCTATGACATGAAAAACCTTTTATATACTTCTTCGTGGAACTTCACGACAGTTGGAGTATCAACCAATAGCTCATGGAGCAGATCCTCCCGGAGATGAGCGAGCGTAGTGCGGAGTCCTAGTAGCTGGATGAGACCTAACGACTGTTGACTGTTTCAACTCAGAGTGACTTGACTAGCCCAGTGGGGAGTGCCTTGGTGTCACGATAGACCCACAGTGGGGAGCTCCTTGGTGTTGCGGTAGACCAACGATACTCAACAGGAGGATTACCTCCGCGGGCTACGATGGGGAGTGCGCTTGGTGACGCGGAAGATCCACGATACTCGACATGAGGAGTACCTTAGCAGTCCAAGGTTAGTGGGAAGTGCGCTTGGTGTCGTGACATGCCCACTGTACTTGATAGAGGAGGAGTTCTCTAGTATCCAAGTTTTTGATAATGTGACTGGGGATGTTACTTGATACTACCCCTAGAATAAAATCATGGTTGAGTTGAGTCAGTTTCTCTGTGTTTTCCTCAGGATTGAGATATATCGCTTGATAACTTTGGTATATGTATAGGCATATGCCTAAGTAGGGTTATCTATTGATTTCATTATTTGTGGTTTATCCTTGGTGGGTTTTGTGAGACCTTGAGGGTCTCGGGGTCCCTACAGAGTATCGTTATACTCACCCCTACAGGGGCTATGCCTGCACCTTGTTGTGTTAGATGCAGATGGCGGACAACGCTGAATGAGGCTGAGAGTACCAAGACTGGACGGTACCTGGAGGTGGACCATACGACGAGTTGGTACATGGAAGAGATGGTCAGACGTGGAGTCCTGAGGAGGCGATATGTACCTACCTTTTAGGTAGGAACCCTGGAGGACGATCCAGTAGCTGTCTTCCATTATCTTTCAATTGTATTGTATCACTATTGTACTTGTACTTTCCAGCTCGGCTTGTATTCGGGCCTCATTTTCTTTCATCACTCTTTTGTTATATAGTTAACTTGGTGTTTCGTCCAGTTGTGTTCTTTCTTGTGTGTGTGTTTACAAGTTATAAAGGCAATTCCTTCTCGGTTTTTGTGAATTACACCTTTGGTAGTAGTTTCCAGCCCCTGACCTATGGAAGGCGGGCTTGGGGTAGTCATAGCACGGGCCTCGAGGGACGGGAAATTGGTATCAGAGGAGTTGGTTCTACATCAGAACTTAGGACTCTGATATTTTCTATGAAGCAATAGTGTTATGTGTAGTGAGTGTGGTTTTCATTTTAGGGAGTCCGGTGTTGGTGCGGTGGCTGACGTATCCATACACCAGGACCCTGACTTCTGATTTCCGACTCAGTGAACAGAAACTCTAATTGCATGTGTGTTTTCAAAATCATTCTTTATGTAAGCTCACCAGGTTATCTCACTAGGTATAACTTTTAACCGTAGAGCACCTGTTTCTTTTTAGGATGCCTCCATGTAGACATCCGTCTAGAGTTTTAAGAGCTGCACGCACTGATAGACCACCGAGTGATGAGGCCTCAGTGCAGGGCCCTCATCCAGTAGAGGCATCAGTAGTGGTACCAGCAGTACCTTTTATCGTTGGGCCACCGATGCCACCAGCCCCAGTAGGAGACGGTGCATGCCGCTTGAGCGTTTTTCATGAGTTCCAGTGTCATAGACCACCCAGGTTCAGGGGAGAGATAGACCCACATGCGACTGAGGATTGGCTGGAGTCTATGGTGGGAGTTTTATGATTGGTAGGGACACCAGCTGATTTCATGGTGATCCTTGCCACCAGCCTTCTACAAGGAACAATAGGCATATGGTGGATCTTGATGCTCTAGGTCCATGATAAGGTGACGCTTCTCTGGGAAGACTTCGAGAGCCTATTCCGGGCATTATTTTTCCCAGAAACTCTTCACGCAGTATGCATATAGAAGCTACTTCATCTGCAGTAGGGAAGCATGACTGTAGATCAGTACTCAGTGAGGTTCATTGACCTCTCACGCTAGTCCACAAATATGGTGCGAGACCCATTTTCAGGACCCAGACCTTCGAGCAGGGACTTGTGAAGGAGATCAGGGCTTCAGTGATCTCACATAGCATCCAGATGTAGGCGGGGGTGTTAGAGAGATCCCACTTGGTAGAGAGTTTCCTTACTAAGAAGACACGAGCAGCGAGACCTGCTACCAGTCATCACATAGCGGAGTCTTCTGCATCTAGTAGTAGACAGATGTCACAAAGGTCCAAGAGGACCAGACCTGTAGGTGGACGACCACATGACTCAATATTGGTTGTGTGGGGGAACCCGAAGAGGAGATATACATGCCAGGAGTGGGCAATGTTTCACATGCAGTGGGCAGGTTCACATGGCTCATGAATGTCTGACTCACCATTATATGATTAGCAGATGGTCGAAGGACTTCCCAGGCAGAGATAAAGATTCGATCTAGGTGGTCTGCAGGGAGCACGCAGACGTGGCAGATGAGCTGGCCATACAGCTGGAGGTGGGCGATGATTCGAGATATTACCGCCACCACCACCAGGAGGTCCACCCCGACTGTAGGGAGTAGGTTGATAGGGGAGAGCTCAGCTCCAGGAAGTTGAGGCCTACGATCATGGCGCTCCGAAGATGATATGAGGTATGATCTGTATCTACTTCACCTTAGTAGCAGTACTTAGAGACACAAATTCCATTCATTCTTTTATTGCCACTACCCTCGTTCAGAGCTCGGATATTCCAAAGGAGCCATTGGCTTGATCCTTATGGCTATAGACTCTTACTGGAGCAGATTCAAGGATTACACACTAGTTCCAGCAGTGTGAGCTTACTCTAGGAGGCGAGAGCTTCGGCTAGGATCTCCTAGTAGTGGCATCGAGGCCTTGCGACACCATCTTAGGTATGGACTAGTTACCTACAATCCATGCTCATATTGACTGTATTAGGTGCAAAGTGCGGTGTGTCTGCTAGGATGGGACCGGGTATACCTTCACCGATGATAAGGGATCCTTTGAAGCACAGGATGGACTTGCTCGGAGGAGAGTGCAGCTGTTCACTCATCAGTTGGCTAGCCTTACCCTCAGAGCTATTGATGTGGAGAGTCCAAGTAATCCTGTAGTGGTGGACCAGTACACAAATGTTTTTCTTGATGATGTCTCAGTTCTACCTCCTTATAGAGAGGTGTACTTTTACATTGACTTATACCCTGGGACGACACCAATATCTACACCATCATATTGGATGGCTCCAGCAGATCTTTGTGAGCTACAGGTACAGATGGAGGACTTTTAGGGGAAGGGATTCATTAGGCCCAATGTTTCTCCCTGGGTATCCCCAATTCTATTCCCCAAGAATGCGGATGGGAGATTGAAGATTTATGTTGACTATCAGTGCCTGAACCAGGTGACCGTGAAGAACAAGTACCCACACCTGAGGATTGATGAACTCTTTGATCAGATGAAGGGATCATGATGGTTCTTGAAGATAGACCTCAGATCAGGCTATCACCAGCTCAGAGTATGGGAAAAGGATGTGCAGAAGACATCCTTCATGTGTCGGTATGACCACTACAAGTTCTTGGTTTTTCCATTTGGTATAACCAACACTCCTACATTGTTCATGGGACTCATGAATAGGATATTTCAGCCATACCTTGATCTATTTGTCGTTGTCTTCATCGATGACATTGTGATATACTAGATTACTGAGGAGGAGCATGCCTATCAGTTACGGGTAGTAATGGGCACACTCTGAGAAAAACAGCATTATGGTAAGCTCTCTAAGTGCTAGTTCTGGATCCGAGAGGTTCACTTTCGAGGACATGTCATCTCGGAGGCTGGATTTGGAGTGGATCTAGAAAAGATTGAGGGAGTACTTGCTTGGGAGCCACCCAGGAGTGTGGCAGAGGTATGGAGTTTCCTGGGTTTGGCTGGATACTACAGGAGATTTGTGCTAGATTTCTCTAGAGGTGCATCACAACTATCAGCCTTGATGAAGAAGGGGAAACCGTTTGTGCGGTCGGAGAGATTCTAGTAGATTTTTCAGGATATGAGGCAGAGGCTGGCTAGTGCCCCAATCTTGAGGCTTCGAGAGGAAGGCCCAGGGTACGAAGTCTACTGCGACGCATCCCGGACTAAACTTGGATGCGTCCTGATGTAGGAGCGAGCAGTGATCGCATATGTCTCTCAATATCTAAGACATCATGAGCATAACTATGCTACCCATGACCTGGAGTTTGCAGTAGTGGTCTTTTCCTTGAAGATGTGGTGACAATATATGATGGTCGAGCGTTTTACTGTGTACTCCGATCACAAGAGTCTCAGGTATATCTTCTACCAGAAGGAACTGAACCTAAGACAACGACTTTGGATTGAGTTTCTCTAGGACTATGACTTTGTGATAGTATATCCTCCTAGGAAGGGGAAAGTTGTTGCAGATGCACTCAGTAGGAGATATGGTATACAAATTCTAGGTGAGGTGACGTAGCAGCTGTCCGCTTTGTAGATATACATTGTGGATAGATACAGAGAAGATTTTCTACAGTCTCTTACAGTCAGTCCCCCACTTCTTCATCGAGTCAGGGAGGCGCAGTGTGGGGACGCTGACAGCAAGACACGACGTGCTCAGATATCCATAGAACATGCATCCAATGGATTTTCTGATGGTGGGGAGAACCTCATCCTCTTCAGAGGAAGTACCATGGTACCAGTGTCAATTCAAGAGGAAGTGTTGAGGGAGTTTCACACATCCCCTATAGCGGTACATCCAAGAGTGGCGAAGATGTACTAGGATCTCCGACGATAACACTCGTGTCTGGGAATGAAGAAAGAAGTTGTAGAGTTTGTCTCTCGATGCCTCATTTTTCAGCAAGTGAAGGTGGAGCATCAGGTACCAGTAGGCTTGGTTCATCCTTTAGAGGTCCCAGAGTGGAAGTGGGATGGGATATCTATGGACTTCATGATAGCACTTCCACATACATCCAGGGGACATGACTCGATTTGGGTGATCGTCGACCAACTCACCAAGTCAGCCCACTTCCTACCGATTAGAGAGTAGGGTTCAATAGAGAGCTTGGGGCACCTCTATGTGCAAGATATTATGTGGCTATATGGAGTACCAATGATGATTGTCTCCGATCTTGATACACGTTTTACATCCTGGCTATGGAAGGGGTTGCAAGAGGCTTTCGGGATACAGCTTCGTTTGAGAACTGCCTTCCATCCTCAGATGGATGGTCAGACTGAGCAGATCATTTAGACCCTTGAGGACATGCTACGTTCTTGTGTCATCGACTTCAGTCATAGGTGGGAGGATCACTTGCCTTTGGTGGAGTTTTCCTACAATAACAGCTATCACTCCACCACTGTGATGGAACCTTTTGAGGCGTTATATGGGCGACCTTGCAGATCACCCTTGTGCTGGACTGACCCAGGGGAGTCAGCACTAGTTGGACCAGAGATGGTATGGGCTACCACAAAGATGGTGCAAGTCATCTAGGAGTATATGAAGACTACACAAAGCAAGCAGAATTTGTATGATGACAGGAGACGAAGACCTATAGATATCGAGGATGGCAACCACGTCTTTCTATGGGTCTCACCTCGAAGAGGTTTGTGGAGATTTAGCCGAGGTGACAAGTTATCTTCGAGGATAATCGGACCTTTTCAGGTCCTCAGTAGAGTTGGTGAGGTGGCATACCGCTTAGCTATTTCACCTCAGTTGCACTCGGTGCACGACATCTTCTACATATCCCAGTTCAGGATATACGTGCATGACCCTTCTCACATCACCGACCATGGTCAGTTGGACATCGATGATTGGGAAAATTTTATGGAGTTTCCAGTAGAGATTGAGGATCGACAGTAGCGGGTCCTTCGTGGATGGTCTATACCTTTGGTGTGCGTTCGCTGGCATCACGGGAACCTCCAGGGGAGCACATGGGAGAGGGAGGCTCAGATGCATGCTCAGTACCCCCACTTGTTCCCTTACTTTGAGTTGTCACTTACGGGGATGTAAGGCCTGAGGTGGAGAGAATGTGCAGACCTAGAATTTCCATGTAATATTTTTTAAATATATTGTAATTTTACGAGTCCATAAAAATTTGTAGCGCGTGATTCCGAGGCCCGGAGTGCCCAGAATGAATTTTTAAACATTTTTTCGGGTACGTTCACTAAACCTGCGAGCAGGTTTTTCTAACTTTTAAACCAGTGCTCGAAATTGAAATCTGAGGGCACCGTTGAACTCGAAGCACCGATTTTCTCTTAAGAAGACTTTCACCTCGATGACAGTTGGTCGAGTGTGAAAGTTAGTTTTTGTGTTTTTCGTGTATGAATAAAATAAAAATAAAAGTGTATGGCAATTTTTTTTATTTGCGACACCCATGTGGGTGTTGGGAGGAGGGGTCCACCAGAACTAAACCCCCATGGGGAAGTTGAGGTGTGGGGACCACCAGACCATAACCTATCATGAGAGGTTATGGTGGTGGGTACCACCCAAACCAAAACGTCCCATGAGAGGTTATGGTGGTGGGGACCACCCGGGACTAAACCCCCCTTTAATAAAGAGAAACTCTCAACCCCCCTTATTAATGTGGAGGAGCCTCTTAACTTCCTCCACATTAATTATGCCAACCCTCATGCTTCAATTATGCCACCCACCATAATTAATGAAACTTTTTGAATTCTGCAAAAAAATAATAGATTGCATAATCTATTATTTTAGCACACTTTTCATTTTGGTGGAGCCTTGGGTGAAAATATATCCAATGAAGAACTACTTCTATGAATGAATAATGAGTTCTTTCAATGAAGAACGCCAATGAAGAAAGCCAACCCTAACTTCGACCTTATTCCTCGAGACTTCCTCCAACATAGGATGTCTTCGACTATGAAGAACTGGTGTCTATCATTTCCCAACAATTTTCCTTCTTCCCTGCGACTTCATCGACGTATCAACCTGAGGTAGGGGGTTTATTTGCTTGATATTACTTTCCTTGATTTATTTTTTGGTGTGGGAAAGAATCATTACAGAGGTTGTATGATTTTAAGTTCGTCATTATTTTTTCTTGATGACCCAAATCCTAACACCCTAAACGCGAAGGGTGCAGGCCAAACCAACATGGCCCGACCCCTCTACCGTTATTCTTTGGTGTAATATTTAAAATGGAGGAAGGAGACGAAGGCAATAGTTCCTCCACTCGCGGCCACCGCGACCCACGCCCCCCCGCTACACCCCGTTCGAACCGGCCTGCGCCCCCACGGCACCCCGGACGAATCGGCCCACGCCCCCGCATTGCCCCGGTCGAACCGGCCCATGCCTCTCGTGACGCCCTGGACGAACCGTCCTACGCCCCCGCAACACCACGACCGAACCGGCCAGTGCCCCCGTGGTGCCCCAGTCGAACCGGCCCACGCCCCTCGTGGTTCCCCGGCTGAACCCCCCCTATGGTGCCCCGATTTAACCAGCCCGCACCCCTCGTAGTGCCCCGACCGAACCAAACCGTGCCCCTCATGGCACCCCGCGACCCGGCCACCCCGTCACCCCCGCGGGCTCCGCGGCCCATCGCGGACCTCGCAGCCTGCCAGACCTCCCAGCGGACCTGGCTGCATCATGGGTCGAGCCGGAACCAGCAGGTCGGGTAGGGTATACCTGAACTGGGTCGAACCATACCAAGTTGGGATGGTTCAGTCTGACTGGGTCGGACTGGACTCGGGCCCACTACGACCCTTTTATTCTCTTTTGGCCATAACTTTGGCACCAGATCCCCATTTCATGAACCGTCAGTGGCACTGGAAATATTGGAGCGAGATTGTCCCTTTGAGTATACTCCACTAGAGTTTTGGTTTGAGGTAGGAAACAATCAGGTTGGATCAAGCACGAATCCAACCGGGCCCCCAAGACTAAAAGGATAATAACTCATAGACCGGGCGTCCGTTTGACATGTCATCTGTTACGTTGATACCTATATAATGTGGAAGAACATGATATACTTCTTTGTTGGACTTCGTGACAGTTGGAGTATTGAACAATAGATCGTGGAGCAGATCCTCTTGGAGATGAGTGAGCATAGTGCAGAGACCTAGTAGCTGACTGAGACCTGACAACTGTTGACCATTTCGACTCAGAGTTACTCGACTAGCCCAGTGGGGAGCGCCTTGGTGTCATGGAAGACCCAAAGTGGTGACATCCTTGGTGTCATGGAAGACCCACTGTACTCGAAAGTAAGAGTAAATTAGTAGGCTATGAGGGGGAGAACGCTTGGTGATGCGACAGACCCATGTTGGGGAGCGCGCTTGGTGACGCAGAAAATCCACATTACTCGACAGGAGGAGTACCTCAGCATTCCAATGTTAGTGGGAAGTGTGCTTGGTTTCATGGCATGCCCACTCTACTCGATAGAGGAAGAGTTCTCCAGCAGCCTAGGTTTCAATAATGTGAGTGGGGATGTTACTTGATACTACCCCTAGAATAAAATCCTGGTTGAGCTGAGTCATTTTTTATGTGTTTTCCTCATGAACGATATGGATCACTTGATAACTTAGGTATATGTATGGGCATATAAATAAGCAGGTTTATCCGTTGATTTAATTCTTTGTGGTTTAGCCTTGGTGGATTTTGTTAGACCTTGAGGGTCTTGGGGTCCCTACTGATTATCGTTATACTCACCCCTACACGGGCTATGCCCGCACCTTGTTGTGTTGGATGCAAACTACAGACAACACTGACTGAGGCTGAGAGTACCAGGACAAGACGAAACCTGGAGGTGGATCATATGGAGAGTCGGTACATGGAGGAGACGGTCAGACATGGAGGGATGAAGAGGCGATATGTCCCTATCCTTCAGTTAGGAACCCCGGAGGATGATCCAGTAGTTGTATTCCCTTATATTTTAGTTGTATAGTATAACTTTTGTACTTGTACATTCCATTTGGTCTTTTATTCTGGCCCCTTTTTATTTCAGCACTCTTTTGTTATACAGTTTACTTGGTGTTTCGTCCAGCTGTGTGCTTGCTTGTGTGTATTTTTATAGGTTATAAAGGCAATGCCTTTCTAGTTTTATGGAATTACACCTTTGATGCTAGTCGACAGCCCATGGCGTATGGAAGGCATACATGGGGTAGTCACGACACAGTCCCCGGGGGATAGGTCATGACAAGATAAGTACTAGTGGTAGTCATAGGTGGTGATTCAGGTAGTATAGACCTTGTTGAGATTTCCATTAGCTTGAATATCTCTTAAAAATAGTTTCAATCATGACATACGTGTTGAATTTTATCTTAGACCTGGTATAAGGAAAACCCTAGGGACACAACCTCCATTACAAGCTCTAATAAACATGAATTTGTAAATGATATTATGATAAGGAAATGAAAATAACCAAAAATAAAGAGCTAATATGTTATAATACAATCAGTGGGTGAAATAAAACGAATATAGAAGCAAAAATTTCATGACAAAAGGTTATAAATCAGTGAAAGTAAATTAAGTTAACAAAAATCCTTTACCATGGATTCATGATTTTTTGTACATGATCCAAACTCCTATATAATAAAATATAATCATTAATCATATATTTAAGAAAATTATTTTTATTTATTACCTTTCGCACTGATAATTTATATTCATTTATTATATAAAAATTATTTTTTAGTTAATATTTATCATCAGAGTTAATAGGTTTAGACGTTCCTTATCTGTTTTGGTATAACGAGTTCAATAAATCTTCCATGTTCATAATTTCATAATATATAAAATATCAAAGACAATAGAATGTATGATATATAATTATATATTAATTTATAGGTCCAACCCATGGAAGTTCTGGGTGTGGTTCTCCTAGATGAAATCCACAATGTTCTTTTTTAGTAATTTTTTACAAATAAAAAGTTGTATATTAATATTAAATTAAAAAATAATATTAAAATTATAAAATAAAAATAATTATTTAATTACTAATATTATATATATTCTTATTAAGTAATTATCCATAACCATCCATGATAAAAATTTACATTATCATTCATGTTGGTGGTTAGACCACCTAAACTAGAACACAATATAATTGATGGATTCCTATGATTATAAAGTTCTTTTATTATAATATAACCACTAAAGAATAAAAACGATCATATTAGGATTTTATTAAGAATATTAATCCTAATGAAAAAAAGTTGGGGGGAGAAGATAAATGAAAAATATTGATTAAAATATTTCACTTACAAATAAGAAATCATATCTCCTCTTGGAAACCTTCATAATTGTGATGGAATTTAAGAAATCTATAAGGAAAATAAGCTACCAAAAATTGTATAGGATTATTTGGTAATAAAATATCTTATTTTATGTAGGTGAATTTAGATTTTAGGTTTTTCTTTGATGGGGTATAAGGGGATTATTTTTTAGGTGGGAGGTGTGATATTTTTACAATTGCATATTACTTAATAAAAAATCCATTTTCAAGGATAGTGGATTCAAAATTTTCAAATAATAAATATTATATGATGTAAAATTAAGTAATAAATCATAAAATAATTTAAATATATGATTTTATGACATGTTTTATCTTTACACCTTGATTCAACACCTTTACCTAATTTTATATTTCAAAGTTGTAATAGACATTTACCTTTGTGTCTTGTTTTTATAAACTAATGTTAAATTTATCTAATTACCTGGTTATTATTATGATAATTCTAAATATGAAATTTTATTTATTTAATTAAATTCCCAACGGTGATTAAGTATGCATAACATAGTAAAAACTATTTTTTTGAAGAACTATTTTAAACATAAAAATGAATTTATACATAACTAGTAAGATAGTTTTGATATAAAAGATATTTATTTAATTATATAACAACAATATAAATTTATTTATCTTCAAAACAAATAAAAAACAAAATGGAGTCTTTTTAGTAAAAAATAAATTAAAAATTTAAAAAATTGTTTTTAATAGATTGAAATAAAATATTGATTCCAAAAAGTCAAATATTGGATTATAAAATTAATATAATATTTAAATCAAATTATTTTTATCATTAAATATATATTTAGTCAATAAATATGTTTTATAATTTTTTAATTCATTCTTATTTCATCATTATTCCATAAATTTTATTGTATTTATGAAAATAATATTTTTTATTATTCCCTAAAAAATATTTTTTTATAAAAATAAAGATAATTTCCTGATTTATTATTTTGAAAAGATGAATTCAATAACGAAGTAATTTTTTAGTTAAAGTAAGGATTGAAGGATAGAAGAAAATTTCCTTTTAAAAACATTTTATATATTAAAAAAAATTCGATGGAATTAAAATAATTGAAGTGAAAATAAGAGTTCAATGCTAATATAAGAATTTTGAGTAGAAACAATTAGACCAATAATATAGTTTGGTAGAAATAGAAAAAATAGACAAGGAATAATTTATAAAAGAGTTTGGAAATAATCTAAATGGGATCCCTTATTCTTCTCTTATCAAGTAACTTTGAGTTGTTTTGGTTTAAACCTTTCTTTTCAGTAGTAGTAGAAAGAATTCCAAAAATTATTTTTCTAGCAGTTGTAGGAAGAAATTCATTAAAATATGTAATATCCTTGGTTTTTAGTAGTTTTAATAGAAACACCCAAACATAAATGTAATTTTAATAGTTATGGATATGAACCAAATAATAAATTATTTAAAGACAATGAAAAAACAAAACCCTTTATTTAATAACCAATAAGAACCAACCCCTTTATTTAAGGGAAAAGAATGAGAAAAAATGAAAAAAAAAGTTTATAAAAGAAGAATTATTCATAATGAAACTTCTCTAGAAAGATATAATGACTAAATAATGATATAAGGTGAGAAAAATTTTAAAGAGCATAAGATACAGAGAGAAAAATGTGACACAATATGTCTCTATAACCAATCTTCATGGTAATTGTTTTCTTATAGGAAACATTAGGGTGTATTTTTTGCCTGTATGGGGTATAAGATGGTTCTAGATCTTATAACGGTCAAAATGATTTGTTATAGGGTAAACTAAGGTATGTGTGGTCCACCTCTAATGGATACATTTTGAATTTGTCTAGGTACCACTGACCATCTAATGTTATCCCACTAGGTAGATTCAATAACCTTCTATTAGAAGGCTCTAAAAAGTATTCTCTAGTTCTCTTGATCCCACCTATTTTTATGGTATATCCATGATAAAATTTCTAAAATGAAGGTATTGAAATTTAAGAAACTAAATAATTAGAAACAAAAATATGTGTTTGTTATCATTCAAGAAAACCAAAGAGAGTGAGATATAAAACATTCTCATCCTTTTTATGATCACAAACAATTGAAAAATTCAAAAGATGATTGTGATGAAATTGAATTATTATTACTAAAAGTAATTTCAGTATTTTATTATTAAATTCATTCAATAAAATCATTTTCAATGTTTTTATGTGAAATGATTTAAGAAAACAATAACATTTAAATACATATTAATATGATTTCATTTTAAAACCATTTCTCATTTTATATTTAAATAAAATAAATGTATTTTTAATTTTAAATAAAATGACTATATTACCTCCCCATTTTTTATTATAAAAAAAGGAAAAAAGGGATTTACCAATATTTATGAGATTGAATTTATTTAAGAAATTTAAAAATACTCTGAAATATAAATCATAACTTTAACATGATTAAATCCTTATCACCCTTTTAAATTATCAAAAGTATCCTAGATAAGGGTTAGAGAAATAAAGGAAAATGTATTCATAAAACAATTCTTGATAGAAAAAATAAATTTTGAGTTTTTTAGACCATCTTAAGTGTTTTTTGGATATAAATAACAAAATAATTTCATTGGAAATACAGAAACAATATTTCTATAAAAATAGATTTTGATTTTTTTTGAAACATATGGATTCCATGATTTGAAAAACAGTATTTTGAAATTTAAAAACATAATAGCACATGTTCCTTAGCTTAACGATAGATATTTGAATTCTAAAATCCTAAAAAATTATACCTTTTAATTTCATCCCCTTTACCCCAAATTTTTTTATCATAAAGATCACAGAAAAGTGTAAAGGTAATACATTTACAGTGATATCAAAGTATAATGAAAATTTCACAACCTATATATTTTCAATAAGGGATTTAAGAATTTAGGAATGAATTTGAATTATTAAAAAATTTAAATCTTCCAAAATATATTTATCAAACTAAAAATTATAAATAAATATTTTACAAACTGTTAAAAAATATTTGTATGATTTGAGAGATAATAATCATACCAGCATGTTTTATAAAGATGAAATAGAATTTAAATAAAAATATGCTTGAAATAATTGACTCTATGGGAATCAAAAGAGGCTTGGACCCCCCCTAAATTATAGAATTAAACTACAATTCAATATTACTATACATGTACATTTTAAAAATAGATTCACATAAAAAAATATTTCAAAGTTCAATTTTTTTAAGAAATATAAAATGAAAACCCATGTGATTTAAAAGATTAAAATTTTAGATTCAATTTCCATATCTACTAGAGTTTTAAAAAAATAGTTGTATCTTTTTAGGAAATTTCAGGAGGAAAAAATGTTTGGACCCCCCTCAAATTATACATACATTTAAAATTATAAAGGGGTGATACCTAAATTATATAAATAATGATTTAAATAAAAGAAAATAACATATTATTACTATGATATGGATAGAAACATATTGATCAATTCATGATACAAATAAGAGATAAAAATGAATAAATGATATCAAGAGATAAATCCAAGCATAAATTAAAGAAATAACTAAATAAATAGGAAAAATAATGGATCATATGATTATTAGTGTATTTAATTTAAATGATTCAATGATCTAAAAATAAAAATAACATATCAACAAAATAAGTTACATAGTTCAATAAAGATCAAGGGTGAAATAATATCATATTTTAACCAATTTTGTGAGATAAAAAATTAAAATAGTTGTAAAACCTCACGATTCCCAAAATTTAAAAATATAAATAATTCTATAATTTTTTTTTAAAATTCATAATCAAATGATTAAAGATATAAAATTAATGTTCAAATAAAATATCAAATTGAATATTTTAAAATGAGTCTTACAAATCAAAAAGGGAAAATGTTGAAGATAAATAATACTTCAAATTGACTCAATATTGATAATTTACAAAGAGATGAAAACATCTAGGATTCCTATTTTACAAAATTACCATTCAATCTTGAAAAATATAAGAAAAAGAATAAATATATTTATTTGAAATTATAGTGGTTAAATAGATATAGTATTAAATTCAAGATAAATAAAATAATTAAGTAATTACATTATCAAATTTAAGAAATATATATATATATACATTGATTTAACTCTCGTTTTATCTTTAAAAAAATCACAAACAAAGGATAGATACAAATATAAAGAAGGCATATATGATTAATAAACATTCCTAAACATTCCATATCAAAGAGTTTATGGAAACACTATCATAAAATGTCACATAATGTAAAATAGAATCTACAACATGTGAAAAATAATCTTATTTACTTGGGGTAGGATGTGAGTGATGACCATGTCATGAGGAATCATGTTAGTGGGATTGGAAAAGATCATATGTGTAATCTATCATCCTCTCTTTCTACTAATGTTATAAGGAGTCAGAATGATCCATGTCGGTGAGTCACTAGTCAAATGACATATTGAGATTGTGGATAATACTCTCATGAAACATTCTTATACCCTCCATGAAATATTTCAATCATGGTGGAAGCTCTCCCTTGACGCTTCCCTTATCCCGAGGAGGAACATCCTAAGAATTGATATCTTGGCATTCTCCTTCAACCCCTTATTATTATTATTATTATTATTATTATTATTATTATTAACCTTTATATTCCCCATTATCCCCAACAAGTGGATTGTCCTCAAATATGTGAGGAGGAATATGAATGTCGGGAATTTTTGATTTGGTTTGTGGGGAATAATTATTTAAGAGCTGGATATGGTAATAGATATACTCTCAGCACAATGGATTCCAAAAAATATACATGTGTTGAACTATTTAATGGTTTAAAATGATATATTTTAATGGGTTCTCAAAAGTGATGTCCTTATGCTCAATGCCAACTTATGAGAATATGTGATTAAGGAAACAACCAAAGGGTAAATATTTAGACCATTTTGGGTGAGAGTAAATATAGAACATAACCTAAAAAATAAATCAAATTATATTTAAGTTTAAATCCCCTATAATGATATATAGAACATAAATTTGATTATATTTTATATGGTCCTGGTCTTCAAGATGTGGTGAAATTGAGGTTTGGATGACTCTATCAATTATTAGATTTTGAGGGAAAATGTATGATAACATGAGAATAAAATATTTGTTTTTTCTAGAAATTAATTAAAGGAAATAAAAACATTAAATTCAAAATCTAATGGAAATTATCTTTGGGTGATGGAGTAGTGTCCCAAGTGTGAAATACAAATATAATAATCAATTACAAGAGAGGTGATACTAAGGGGTGGTCTATTTACCATGGAATTAATGGTGTCAAACTCATCATCATATTGGAAAGAGAGATGGGTATCAAAATATTTGACCAACGAATGATAAAATAAATATTTAGGGGGTGATTGAAAGAAAGTGCACCACCCTATTAAGTCAATGAATCTATTAAGATAAATGTGGGATTCTTAAAACAATGAGAATCAATGATCCTACCCATCATAATCATTTTCTCATGCCAACTAGGATTATTTTTTTAACTAGTGTAAGGGACGATGACTCTATGCCCATCCATTTTCCTTTAGAATAATATTATATAGTTCTTCTGGTGACCCTAATAGAAGGGTCCCAAAATTCTTGTAGGGGTTTTTAGTGATGATAATGACTTATAACAAGGAATATTTCAAGGATAAATCAAGTAAACGTATTGAAAAATGAGATATAACCCAAGGGAACATACTAATGATAATATATCTAGATAAGGGGAGTGGTAAGTGCTATATAGAGATGAAGGGGGTATTTTTTGAGTGAAACATGATTTGAAGGAGGGGGTTTTGTTTTTAAATACCCTCCCAAAACTAATCTTAATGGGGATATCTCAACTCCAATGGAAGGTCTATGAGGGAGTCTAGCTAACTGGTGGGAGATTTCAAGAACCCACGTTATATAAATAACTACCATATAACTAGTAAAGTTCCATAAGCTATCTACTGGGAACCTAGGAAAGATAAACAAAGTAATTAAAAAGTAGAACAATGATCAGTCAAAATATCAGTATGAACTCATATAAATAAAATAAATAGATTTTCAAAATAATACAGATCATATTTATTTAAACATGTTTCAAAAAAAGAACACTCGACACATAAAATTCAATGAGAGTAAATTTATGATTCAAGATAAATTGAATAAAAATATTGAACTATCTTATTTTCTAAATAATATTTTAAATATAGACATACCGATCAAGATTTTCTATATCATAGTTGTCTCAATAATTTTCCATGCAGATCTTTGGAATTGTTCTTAATACATTCTCCATAAAAATATAAAATAAACTAGTTGTTTTGTTATAAATAACTTTTGTGCAAAAATATTAGTAAATAAGGATTTTGGAATCCATATTTCCATGGAATATGAAGTTCCATAAGAAATATAAGGTTTTATAGATGAGGTCTTTGATGAGAGGTGGTATGATTTTAGTCTAACATACTAAGTATTTTTATAATTACATTCATTAATCATGTGATCATACCATTGAAAATAATTCCAAAAAAAGGTAAAGTATTTATAAATATTTTATTTCAAAAAAGGAATCTTTATTTGAATAACCAAGACTATAATGAATCTTCACTATTTATTGGGATCACAAGATCTTGTATTATTTTTTTACCTTTAGTGAAATTGGAAAGAGGTAACTTAATATATGTTATGGTATATTATAACTTCTAAATATAATATTGACTTAAACAAGGCTTCTTACCTAATTTAATTTTAAATTTATCATTTTATTTTCTAATCTCTTCTCATTGATTATAAACTATAGAAATATCTCCCAAAATAAAATTAATCCTTTTATCTTGATCTTCATTATTTTTCAAAATAATATCATTATTTATTTGATTATAATTTTTAATCTTTTCATTTTCATTTGAAAGAATATCTTTCTCACTTAAAACGTGATTGTATTTATTTTTAATATTCCTTGAATTTTGTGAGGAGTCCACAAAATCAATATTGTAATTGATCTCTAGAATATATGAGGTATTTATAAATTAAATTACTTGAGGAAAAATAATATATATAATAACATATATCATTACATTATTTGGTTGAGACCATAAGTAATTTGGGTCTTGAATTGAATAAGGTGAGTAAGTCTTTACTTGCACACTAATTTGATTATTTTAGTGTCTTCTTTCTTTTCACCTTATTTATAGAGTACATCGTCTTAATATGATTCTCTTGTGTTTCTTCAAGAAACTTATAAATTTCATGAGAATTTTTAAAATCATAAATATTATTAAATTAATTATTATCTAATACTTAATAAAAAAAATTAATGGTATTTCCCTCTATATCAAAAGAAAAAATATCATCATATGTCCATTTTATTCTAATTCGTAAGAAAATATATAGAAATTCATTACAATATTCCAAACAGGATAACCTATGATTTTATGAAATGTAGAAATTCATATTTTTCAATAACCATATTAATTTCAATTAAATAATGGATATTTATCCATTTAATATCCCCCAATTTCACCTTGGTTATAATATATTGATGAACTTTTTTAATTGATCGTTACTTGATATTTATTAAGGTTTTGAAATCAAGGTTGGTACAAATAAAAATTATTGGTCTGAGTAAGGATGGGAAGAGAGGAGTGAATTTCATTTAATTTTTTTTAAATGAAAATGAAATTTTATTCCATGGAAACAATTGAATTGAAAATAATAGTTAAGGGAATGCATCAAATTTTATAGTGGAATCAATTAATTAATTAACATATTATAGTGTAAATAAAAAGAAATACAAGGCATAATTGATAAAGTAGTTTGTAAATAATCTCATATAGGATCCGTACATATCATCTCTTCATGTAACCATGAATGTTTTTGGTTTAAACCTTTATTTTTAATTATTTTATCAAGAAACCAGAACCTTTATTTTTAGTGGTTATAGTATGAATCCCATTACAATATGTATAGTAATTGATTTTTAGTGATTTTACTAAGAAAAACCAAAAAAAAGTATCCTTTTATTGGTTATGTATTGGAACCTAATATTCCTTGTTTTAGGAAATAAGAAATAAAAAAACCTTATTTATGGAAAAAAATTAACTCCATGCATTAAGGACTAAGAAAGAAAAAAATAAAATAAAAAAGATACTTCCGTTATAGAAGCTTAATGAATGACACTCACAATTCTCTAGAAATATACAATGAGTAAAGAATGATAAAAAGTGATAAAATTTTATGTGAGAATAATAATGAGATAATTTTTACATAATATGGATCTATAATTGACCTTCAAGGTAAATAGTTACTTCTAGGAACCCATAGGGGTTTATTTATTGCCTTTAAGGGGTCTAGGTGGGTTTTAAAGCCTATGATGGCCGAAGAGAGCCATTACAAGGTGAATTTAGATGTGTGGGGACACTTACAATAGATACATTTTGAATTTGTCTAGATTAAACTGGGTAGTTGGTGGGTTCCATCATCCATCTTATGGTGTCCCACTAGGTATCCACTCACACCTTCTTGTTGAAAGGCTCTAAAAAAGTCATCCCTTCTCCTCTTTATACCATTGATTTTTCTAGTACATCCTTGATAAAATTTATTAAATAAAACCATTTAAATTTATTAAATGAAAAGATTAGAAATAAAAATGTGTGTTAGTTATCATTCAAAACAACATTAGTGTTTTTTATAGTGGAAAACTCAAGAGGGGTTTGAATTGAGTTTCCAATAAAATTTCATTTAAAAAAAATTAAACCTCAATCCCCGAATTTGATAAAAATTACTAGTTAATAAGAATTTTAGAAATATAGAATTTTATCTTTAGAAATGGTTCTTATAGTCTAGATAATAGATAAATTAAAATACATTGGAAAATACACTAAATTTTAAAATTTAATCTACTCGTGTCAAAAAATGTATATAAAACACTAATTAAAGTTAATTATCAAAATCCAATTTTCCTTAACAGTTAATAAAATTGAAATTGGTTTGATTTAAAATTAAGAAAAATAGATAAATCATAGTGTAAAATTTAACAAGGTATTTTGTTTTAAGAAGATACATAATCCCCTCTAATTTTTAGTCACCTAATCCCAATAAGTTTCTTATTAAACAAACTGATCCACAACCCAGATTGAGTTTTTTTAGAAACAAACACACAAGATTTTACATGTATAGATCCTCTTCCACAACTATATATGGGATGAAACAAGATACTAGGTCACACATGACCTCTTCCACAATTTTTCATGGGAATATAGATGAAATATTTAAGTGATTATCAAATACTATTTAGTTTATCACATGTGACTATGTTTTTACAAATAAATAAAGAAAAAAACATAGTTTGAAAGTAAATCATAAATAGAAAAAGAAAGAGATATGAGATAAGGAAATATGATACAACTCTATCTGAATATCTTCAAGTTTCTAGAGTACTTGAATTTATCTTTGGAAGGAGTGTGGAAACGTTTCACAGTAAGTTTAGAAAAATAGAGTTTCATAGAGTCTTCTCAATAATACAGGTTCACAAATAGGATCCTATATTTTTTATATAAGAGAATTTATTTTTATTATTATATTCACATGATCAATTTTTTAATTAAAAATACATTTATCCAAAAGTAGCCATTAGAGAACAATTGATGAAATATTTTATTCACTGACACTTCATTTAATTCTTCAAAAACTTGCTGTTGGGGATTTGAAATGATCCACTACAATATTATATACGACAAGTTTTCTTCACTTAAAGAATGATTAGTTTACCTCACATAAACATGACACAATTAGTTGGCATGAATAGTTTATGTGATAAGGTTTCATAATTAGTTCATTCCTTTATGTAGTTAGTTCATTTGATCTTTCTATAGGCATTTCTCTTCATGCGGTAGGTTGTTTCTTCATCTGGTAACTACAATAATAAATGTGGTCAATATATTAATTAATGAAAATTATACATACCTTTATAGGGTAATTTGGTTTCTTCAAGTGGTTGGTAGTTTCATTTACATTATCACTTCACTGATTCATATGGTTATGAACATTTTAGTTACATCTATTTCTCATAGTAAGTTTATTGGACATGCGGTAAGGTGATCTCTAATGCAAGGAAAGTTCAATTTCACTTCAAGGAATGTTCATTATTTTGAAAAAAATTATTCCATAATGCATATTAGGTTAACTATATATATGGCCAGGTGAAATATAACATATTTTAAGGTGAAATTATCACTTTACCCTCACGGTTAGTTCAATTTCTTCACATAGTAAGGATATTTCACATGCCGTAGGATATCACGATAAGATCTGAACATAGCCATTTTCATAAGTTTTTGACAAAAAATCATTTTCTAACAAAAAACATGAAAATTATTATTTATATTATAAACATAATTTTGGATCATTAAAATTAGGAGGTTATGGTCTAAACCAATAATAACCCCCTTTTTTATGGTCACAAATCATGAAATTTAAATTGAAAATAATTGAATGTAAAAAAGTAAATTTGTAGAGGATTGAATTAACTGTTTAGAAAGTCCCTTGAATTATGCATGAATTCAATTGATTTTAATTTATCACTACTCAATATATTTACCCAAATTTTGTTAATATAAAAAATTGAGTAAGATAAAAGTACACACAATAAGTTAATAAATAAATGAGAATAAAATTGGATATACCATTAATATATCAAAATATAGTAAAAAAAATATTACAAAATGATTATAAAATGTACCTAATAGAGATAATAATATAAATATGAGTATGGTTCATCACATATATTATGTATAAGGATAATATCTCTCACTTTGTAATTAGAGTTATGGGAAGAGGTATTCTGAGAAGCATATGAGGAAGAAGGATCTCGAATGACTACACATCTGGAAATGATTCATAGTTTCTACAAGGATTTTACAAGAATTAGACCAAAAGGAATGATTTAGGAGTTGGTAGGAGGTTATAAAAAAGTAATAGATTAAGTAGATATCACAATTATTTGAGAATTATAGAGATAAGGTTCCATAAACTGAGTAAACTCACCAAAAGCTCAAGAACCATGCTCCAAATCCTGAAGGAAATCATCTCTATTTTATATAAAAACTTTCAAAAATGGGTTCAAATACTTGAACTTTTGAACTTTAGAATTGAAAGTTTTAGTTAAGGGTTCTATATTGAGATCCAAGGAAAAGATTATAAATATATCCTTTAGGTTAGAATTAGTAAATATTTTGATAAGATAATAATAAATATCCTTATTAATTTTTTCTCTATCTTGACCAACTTGTTTTACATATTTTCTTACAAGATCAAAAGTCTTGGAAGTATGAAGTTGAAACCCATCAAAAAAATCTTTACTAGTCTTATATAACTCATAAAACAAGTTTTGAAACTCAAATATTATGATTTTTATAAAATTTTATTCATCAGAAACTAACTAAACTAGAGGAGGAGGAGGTGACACAAGAGTAGGTTGAAACACAACATTCATAAAACTTTTATCTTACTGAATCTTTATATATGATAGATTGTCCTGGAGAGCACCAACCAGATCTCTCAAATATGAAATCCCATTCTAAATAATTTCAACTGTAAAATTTAATCTTGTATAAGGATTATATATTACATTTATAAAAACATTAGATATTTGAAATTTTTTAACTTGTTTCAACAAGTTGTAAAAATTTAGAAAAAAGATCATGAATATATCCATTATATCTGATTTGAACACAGCTAGTCATACTTAGTGACATATGAAGTCGAAGGGATAGAAGTAGATATACCATAATCTTGTTTACTAATATATAACTGAGGGACATCCTCCCTTAATTCAACTCTATATATATGAGAAAAAACATCCACTTATTCTAGATGAATGGAATTAAAGCTATCCTCAACAACTTCATTAGGAGAACTGACTTTCTTAAATTATTCACCAAACTTGGTTGGAGTAAGACTAAATATGTCATCGAGAGTCTGATCAAATGATGTTCTAGTAGGAGAATCCTCATGTATCTCTTGACTATCTAAATTAGTAATAATATATCCCTCGAGTTTCCTATAAGTAGAAGGAATAGTGTGTTCACCATGTCTAGTGAACTACTCCCATCATTATCTGAATCTAGATAATATAGACCAAAAAATAGATATCTAAGGGACTTTTCACCTAAAAATGTGCATTCAAAATAGGTTTCCTAAGTGTACTACTAATCACATGTGATATATCTGAACTAACATTAGCACTATCAGATTCCTCAAAATTATCTATATCGGGTCTATAAACACTCAAAGAAACATCTATATTAACCATATCCTCAAACTAAATCTCTTCGTCATGTAATAAAAATGGTAATGGAGATTTATTATACTAAAAAGACATAGAAGTAGATGATTCCCTACTATCCTCAAAAGTATATCTGTCTTATTTTTTGAAATATACCATTTCTTCTTCTTCCACTTCTTTCTCAATAAAAACTAACTCATTATCTAAATACATTAGTATTTCATCAGTTTCAAGACATGGACTAACAAGATACCTAGATCTAACTAGGTACATAATAGGATCGAAAAATTTATAAATATGTCTTGGCTTAGCTACCCATTCCATTTATTCATGGGTTCTAATTTACCTTTATCTACTTAAAAATTTTATGTTTAAGGTAGAGACCATTAAATGAGGAAATTATTTCCTCCCCATGATAAAATAAGACTTTTTACACTAACAGGTATAAAATTATATTTGGTTAAGGAAAATAACTAAATTTTGAAATATAATTACACAAATCAACCATATTTCTCATAAACTATCAACCTAGGTTGATCTGAACACCATTCTAAATAAAAAATAAGAATAATATATCATGATGTTGTAGGATACTGAAATATATTTTTCTTAGAAAAATTTGGTGATGGATAAACTTAACAAGTATCCGACATTCATCACTCAATTCAACTTCCAATGGTCTTCAAGGAGTTTCATTCCCAGTGAGATCATTTAAAGAATTCTAAAATTAAATGTGTGGGTGATTAACTGGATATGAGATCTAGTAATATCCAAACTCTCATTTATGAGGTACACCCAAACACTTTTCCCATCACCTCTAATACAAATCCAAATCATCACCATTTATCATCGATTTAATAGTATCCTTATTCTCTATAGGGAAAAAATCAAGGTGCCAATAAAAATATTTAATAATCTTTGGATAGAAAGGCTTACTATTGTCCTTAAACTAAGCATCCAACCTTTTTCTTGAATCACATTCCAAACTAGAGATTTACTCAATATTAACCATTATTAATTGATTTAATTTTCTAAAGAGATAGGATGATCAATTAGGTTTAGATTATTTGTCTCCACTATCATGCTCGATCTGGATTTTGATTTCTTTAACTTCTTCAAAGGAGGTGATTAAATAGGAAAAAGGGTTTCTAACAGGAATTTCATCATTATAATTTTTGGTTATGTTTTATTTATCGAGGGATTCATGTTCAAGAGAGAGGTTAAAAAATAAATGGTTTGGGTTGACGAATGAGAAGGAGTTGGATTAAAATTAATGGAAATGAATTAAAAGAGAGAAAGAAGATTTTGGGGAAAAGTTACATGTTTATTTAGATTCTGATTTGAAATCTAATTTAATAATTTATAAATAAAAATAAATTTAAATTAAAATAAAATATTTCCAAAACAAATTCATGAAAAAATTATAAGTAAATAGACATATTAGTTCTTCCTACTATGGATCTATGAGACCAAATGTGTGGTAGGAATACTGACTATGACCTCACATTAGTTATACTAACCGCATGAAAGAAATTTTCATGAAAGGAATAGTAACCATGTGAGTTAATACTCATGGTAAGTATAATGACTTTAAGAGTAAGTGTTCATAATATGTATACCGACTTCATGAACAAAAACTCATAGTTGGCATACTGACCATGTGATCTTCACTTCACAATTACTTACATAAAAAATTTAGAAAAAAAATGTTAAACAATTTAATATCATAATTAAAAACTAAATCTAAATTAAAACAATTAGACATAATTTATCATGCCTAATTCAAGTCTGATATAATTTATTCTCTCATAATCAAATTGTTTTATAAATATATCAACAATTTAATTTTTAGTACCAATGTACTCAAGTGTTATATCACCATTCTAAAAATGATATATAAAAAAGTGTTGTCTTATATTAAGGTTCTTTGTTCTATAATGTGATACATGATTCTTAGAAATGTTTATTGCACTTTCATTATCAATTTTTTTGGGACATATTGGAATTGGTATCCATAGTCTATTAATGTATGATTTATCCATAGAATCTGTACACAAAAACTACATGTAAATATATACTCAACTTAAGCATTCGATAATATAACAAAATTATATTTCTCACTACACCATGGATCTAGAAACTTATCCAAAAAACGACATGTTCTAGAAGTGTTTTTTCTATATAATGTAAAACCAACTAAATGATCTGACAAATAACTAACTAATTTAAATTATTTTCCTCTGATATAATGCAATCCTATGTTGGATGTATTTTTGAGGAATTTGAAAATTATTTTTTCCACTCGTAAATGAGAATATGTTGGGTTTTCTTAAAAGTAGGCATACATACACACAATAAACATTATATCATGTTGGCTTGAAGTTAAGTATAGTAATCTTCCAATCATGCCTCTATAAGTGGTTTGATCAAATGGTTTCCCAGTTTCATTAGGAAATAGTTTATAGCTAGCACTAAGGTATTATCACTACATTTAGTGTTTTCTATACTAAAACATTTTAATACATTTTTAGTGTAATTTCATTGATTTAAAATAATTCCATATTTATTTTAGTAAATATGAAAAATAGGAAAGAATTTAATTTCACCTATTAAAATAATTTCATATTTATTTTTAATAATTTCTGAAAATTTAGTACACAAATTATTTATTGAAAATCAAAAAATAATACCATAAATATAAATTTTCATAACTAAAACATCTTTTGAATTTATTTTAAAAAAATATAGTATGGAAAACTAATCCTTTTGTATACACTATTTAAAAATAAGAGTTTATCCTATCATACTAAGATATAGGTGCTTGTTTTAAACCACATAAACCATTTATTAATTTTAAAAATGATTTGTAAGGTGAGAGTTTTGAAATATAGGGGGTTGTTCAACAAAAATTCTCAACTATATAACCATTAAATAAGTCACTATTTAAAATTGTTTATATAATTTAAAATTAAAATATGTTTCTTAGGAATGAAACATCATGATGGATTCAATTCTAGCTATTGGAGAAATAGTTTCCTCATAATCAATACCTTCTTCTTTATTATATCCATACGCAACTAATATTGCTTTATTTATAACTATTATTCATGACTTATCAACCTTGTTTCTAAATTACCATTTAATTTCAATAGTTAGGTAGTCTTTGGTTCATTCCAACAATTCCTAAACTCAATTTTTTAATCTATTTATGTTCTTATTTCATAACTATTAACCATAATTCATAATTAATTTCATCATTTATTTTCATAGTTTCAAGATTTGATAAAAAAATATTTATGTTCAACTTGGTTTCTAAGAGAATATCTAGTCTATGTTCATTTATTTAGTCTCCTATAAATTTATATAAGGATTTATATATATTAGTCAAAATATCTCTAGGAATATAATTGTTCTAAACCTTATTCTCATTTATAGGTTTAGTATCAAACTATTCATCAAAACTAGGCAATATTTTTATAAGAGGCATGGCATAATTATCACTCAGTTTAGAATTTGTGTCCAAGTTAGAAATATCATCCTTATATTTTCTAAAGGGGTCTTAGGATCATGTGGATTTTTCTCATAAAACATTACATGTACAGAGTCTTCAACAATCTTGGTTCTTTTATTAAACACCCAGTATGATTTATTAGTTGTAGTATATCTGAAGAAAATTCCATCATCACTCATGGAATATTTTTTTTTATAAATTAAATTTTGTGTTGAGTAAAAATAATTTACTAATAAAAACTCTAAAATAATGGAATATTTGTTTTATACCATTCCATAATTCATAAGGACTCTTCATTAAAAGAGGTATAATTAAAAATAAATTAATTATATAGAAATTTGTACTGACATCTTCTGCCCAAAATATATAGGTAAATCATACTCATTGAGTATAGCATGGGAAATTTTTTAAAGGGTCTTATTTATCCTCTTTACTAAACCATTCCATTGTGGGGTATTATGAGAAAAAAAATTATGATTTTATCCATTTTGTGTGAATAAATAATCAAACTCTTGATTTCCAAACTCACTACCATGATAACTTCTTATGATTTTAAGTCTAATTCCACAAAGATTTTATTAAAATATAGTATATTTAGAAAAATAGGAAATAAATTTTATTTTATGAGAAAGTAAAAACACCCATGTATATCTTGAATAAAAAACACTATAACATAATCATAATGCTTCCTTGATAAACTAGAAAATATAGAAGGCCCAAAAAAAACTACACGAACCAAATATAAAGGTTGAGATGTAGAGAATTATTTATTTGGTTTGTAAAATATTTTATTTTGCGTTTTCTTATGATATGGATTATATAATTTTTTAGTTGGGAATTATAGCTTAGGTGGATTATTATCTAAACATTTCCTAGTTATATTTATAAGTGAGTGAATATTTTAATGGCTTAGTCTCCAATCCCAAATCCAAGATTCTTTGTGAAATACACTTAAATAAAAAACATTATATTAAAACAATGAGTTTAACTACACAACATAAAAAATTTCATTTCACATAGACATAAAAACTAAATCATGTTTGACATCAAAAACATTGTGAGCATTGTTTTCAAACATAACATGGAAACAATAATCATATAATTTTGAAATTCCAACTATATTATACTTTATTCCATCAAAAAAATAAAACTTTTGAAACTAAAATTATAATAGAGGTACCGATTTGATTGAATCCAATTATTTTCCCTTTAAAATTGTCACCAAGAGTGACATATCTTCCATCAACTTTAATTAGGTTCTTGATTATTGAGTAGTCCCTAGCAATATGTCTTTAAAATCCACTATCCATATAACATAAGTTCTTACTATAATTTTTTAAGTACGTTACCAAAAAAATAAATTAATGTCATAAATGATTTTGGAACCTATATTTTCTTAGGTCCAAATATTTTAGTAATAAGTGCTTTAGGAATCAATAATTGTCCTATTAGTCTCATATAAGTGGATCTTATACTATTAGAAATAAAAAATTCATTAGGTTTTGTAGAATAAGAACTATTAATCTAATTAGAAGATCATAAAACTTGGCATAAATTTATTCTTTTGTATTTTCCTTTTCCTAGGTTGATAACCTATTCCAGTAGTGTATTTAAGAGTTGTCTGTTTACCAAGAATCTAGGTAAGGGTTTTTATTCCATTTAAAAACATCTCTACATATTTATCTAATTATTCATTATATAATTTCATCTCATCATTTTAATTAAATAGTTGATAATTTTTTTCCTTCTCTACCGCAAGGTTAGTTTTAAAGTGAGCAGACATAGCACACTTCTTCTTTAAATATCTATATTTATCTTTCAATTCATTAAAATTTTCTTCCATAATATAAAAATATAAATATAATTCATCAATAGACAGGTTCATATAATTTTTTCTAGTTTTATAATGGTTTAAAATATTAACAAGAGATTCAATAAATACATTTAATAATTGAAGTGTTTTTTTTCATGAAACACATATTACCTTTTTCATTTTTCTCTTATATTCTTGAGTTTGAATTACTTCATCTATCCTCAAAGGTATACAAAGTTTTCTTTATAGTATTTTTATATATTTTTTCCTTTTTACATATATTTCTCATTATATTTAGACATGGTACATTTTATTTTGATGTGTCATATCCTCTAATATTCATAACAGATTCTTTCATTGGAAGAATCATCTGGATTAATTGGAGGAAGTTTGATGCATCTTCTTTTTCTAGTTATCTAATAGATCGAGTTGTAGATATAGGCTCAAATATTCTTTGTTGATATTTCCATCTCCATATATTTTCCTAAATGTTCTCGGGATTCATCAACTTCTTCCATCACTATTTATCCTCCCTAGATTCCTTAATCCCTAAATCTGGTTTATATATGGTCTGATTCCACTTAAAACAAGTTCTACATGATGATAAACTATTTCTTCAACTAGGTGTGGCTCATATTTTGTTAAACAACAACTCCTGGGTAGTGGGATTTGACTTAGGTGGTTTCTTGGATTCTTTCAGGTGGTAATTATTAGAGGTTCAGGGGAATTCAGTTTTTAGGATATGATCGAGGTGAGGCATGTTGTAGTGAGATCATAGAAAACTATGATATTTCATGTGGAAGATGGATGAGGAACAATAAAGCTAATGATATTATGGCTGGGGGTGGATTTTGGGTTATTCAGTGTCTCTTAGTGGGTGATTATTTGATTTGGTGGTTTTAGATAAGGTTTATTTAGAATCTGATATTATTTTGGGTTAGTGTGTTTGATTGGGTCATATATTTATTTTTATCATTGGATTTGCTATCTTTTCATTTGGTTAGTGGTGAAACTTCTTATAGGTACTAGTGAGTGGGTGGCCTCAAAAAAGGGATGGGTGTGTTGACACCTACTATTCATCCATCTTTCTCCTCCTATTGGATGAATGGGGACCCTATTTTTATTTATACACAACACTTTATATATAGTTTTTCATTTAATTAGGTTGACAGTATAGTGAGTACCTCACATTATTTTTTTTGTGGGAATACCAAAATAGAGATAGGTGTGCAAGCATTTATCATCTGGTCCTCCCTCCACATGTTTGTGTGGGAAGGAGGGGCTCTCTGCTACATTTTTTTGGTCCAGTATGATGAAACTTTTTGATATATGGGGTGGTACATTATCATCGATTTATTGTACCATTTCATAGTATAGAAGGAAGGATTGGTATTTTTTTATATTGATGTTTGTTACTCATTAGACATTGAGGACCATTATGTCCCTTAGGTCTGACATCTCTTAGGTTGTTTCCTTTGTGTTTGTAATGGGTTACCTATTTTCCCATTTTTCAAAAGAGGTTATCTTCTTCTATGTGTAATAAAGGTGCTTAAACCTTAACTTTTTTAAAAATTATTTAACTTTATAGTTTGATTTCTTAAATTGCTTTTTCTTCTTTTAGATATATTTGAAACATCTATCCAGATGTTCTATTTCTTCATCACTGTCTAATAGGGATTCTTCATCACTTCAGATTTCAACTTTGATCTTCTATTTTGGTTTAGTCATATGTCTTAAAGGACAATGAGTTCATTTTTGGTTCATGTACTTCTTCTTTGTTCACTTGTAATTACTCTTTGTACATAAAATTTTTTCTAATTAGCTCTTTTTCTTTTTACATACTTATAGCACTTGATTCTTTTATGGAAATAGAGGTTCCTCTTCATCTAACTGGTATAAATCTGATAATTCTAATGACTTGGTCCTTGTCTACAATTTTCTTTCCTAGTGCATGCATTGTGTTAACAGTTTCATTGAACCTAAGATACATATTATAAATGGATTGATCAGGCGTCATTTTGATTGTATCATATTTAATAGTACGAGTGTTTAAATTCATTTATTTAACATTGGATATCCCTTCATGATTTATAACAATAGTATCCCAAATTAAAAATGTAATAGAATATGTAGATATTCTATTAAATTCATCTTCTCTTGAATCATAGTACAAAGAATTCATAGATATACCATTAAAATCGTATTCTCCCTTAGTGGAATCACTATAAAAAGATATAACAGCTTGATTTTTTTTATATTTATCTTCAATGACAATCTAGATAACAAATCCCATACTCTATAAATGAATTTTCATTTTTATTTTCCATTGAGTATAATTTTTGTTCAATTTAAATAAGGATACTGATTAGTGGAAGTTCATTCATTTTTAGTATTATCCATAAATAATGAAATTTTGGTAAAACATAAATCTATGATCTTTAAGTAAAAATATATCATATTAAAAAGATATTTTTAATTACATTTGATACCAAATATTGTTGGGAGTGAAATATCAATAGGGGTGAATTGAGTTTCTAATAAAATTTCAATTTAAAAAAAATTAAAACTTCATCCCCCAATTTGATAAAAACACCAAGTTACAAAAATAGTAGAAATATATAATTTGATCTTTGGAAAAGTTTCTCAAAAGGTTGATCCAAGATCAGTTAAAATATTTTGTAAAATAATCTAACTTTTGAAACTAATTATACTCTTATAAAACAAAATATATAAAATACTAATTTAATTTAACTATAAGAGTCAAATTTTTCTAAACAATTAGTAAAATCAAAACATGCTTGATTTAAAATCGAAAAAAATAGATAATGTATAATATAAATTTTAACAAGGGGTTCAAACTCAAGACGATACATAATCCCCTCCACTTGGAAATCACCGACTACAAAGCAGTTTATTACTGAATAAACTAATACACAACCTAGATCAAGTTTTATAGATAATGTTACATAGGGGATTCTAAGAAAATAGCCCCTTTCATTGTTATATGTAGGATAAAACAAGATATAATGTCTCACAATTCCTCTTACATGATTGTTTTTGTGGGAATTAAAATGAAATATTCGAGTGTGTATAATGTACTCTCCATTTTATCATATGATACTATGTTTTTACAAATAAATAGATAAAAAATGCATCTTGAAAATAAATTATAAATAAAAATATAAAGAGATATGAGGAAAGGAAATGTGATGTAGCTTGACCCAAAGATCATTAGTTTTTTGGATTAATTGAATTTGTATTTGGAAGGAGCTTGGACAATATTTACAGAAGGTTTAGAAAAATAGAGTGTCAAAGAGTCTTCTCTATAGCATAAATTCACATGAAAGATCCTTTATTATTTTATATAAGAGCATGTACTCATAACATTTTCTTCACATGATCATATTTTATTCTTTAAAAAATATTTATCCAAAATTAGTGATTGGGGAATAATCAATGCAATTTTAAATGCATTAAAACTTCATTTAATTATTCAAAAAATAGATTCTTTAGATTTGAAATGGTCCACTGCTAAGTTATACATGATAAGTTGTCTTCACATAAATCATGGTTAGCTGATCTCATGGAAAATTTACATGGTTAGATGGAATGGTCAGTTGATGTGACAAGGTTTCATGATCAGTTCATTACTTTATGAAGTTAGTTCATTTGATCTTGTGGTAGGAATCTATATTAATGTAGTAGGTTGTTTCTTTATTCAGTCACTATAATAATAGACATGGTCAATATATTAATTAATGAGAATTATATACACCTTGGCATGGTAGCCTATTTTCTTTATGAGGTAGGTAATTTCCTTTACACTTAATTGATTCACATGATTAGGTACATGATAAGTACATTTCCACATCACAGTGTGTTGATTGAACATATGGTAAGATGATCTTCAATTCAAGTTAAGTTCAACTCCACTTCAGGATAATTTCATTAATTTGAAATAATTTGATTAATAATTCACATTAGGTAGATTGTACATGTGGTTAGGTGAAATATAACATGTGGTATGGTGACATGGTCACTTTGCCTTCATGGATAGTTCAAATTCTTCACATGTTAAGGAAATTTCACATGTATTAGGATGTCATGGTAAATTCCAGACTTTTCCAATTTTGTAAGTTTTAGTCAGAAAATAATTTATTAAAAGGAAACATGAAATTAATCAGTAACATTATAAATATGATTTGGGGTCATTAAAATAAAAAGCTTATAGTCTAAGATAACAATAATATTTTTATATTTATAATATCCTTTTTATCAAAGTCAAATTCTATTTTTTTAATTTTTTTCATAAAACCACTTATAGTATACAATGAGGTCACTATTTCTAAACAATTTTTTAGTTTAGTCATAGATCATGAAAGTATCATTCATCCCAGTTGCTTATTTTTTTCTTAGGTGTAATAAATTATTTTTTCCAATAATTTATTTAATTTCATAATTATATTATATTGATATCATTCATCCAAATTAATAAATTTAATAAAAATAAATATTTTATAAACACAAATAAATTAGATATAAATATATTTTTACAAATGAATTCGTATATTTTCTCTATTTGAAAATCATTTTTTAATAAATTATTTATAATGAAAATAGATGTATTCAATATCTAATAAAGATTAATTTATATCAAAATTATACTGAAAATTTTAGATACGTAATGTTATATTCAATGGATTTTTACCCTTTAAAATTGATTTTTATCTTATATGATTTATTTCTCTCCCCTGTCTAATAGAACATGTTTATAATTGATCAAAATATTATTTAAGTAATGATATTTTTTATTAAAACCTAGGGTGTTATACTACTCTATCCTTAATGAAATTATATCCATGAAATTTTAAATTTCTAGTAAAAAATAAAAAATATGTTCATAAATGCCTTTTAAAATGAAGATAACTAGGTATTCCAATTCCAATGTTGCTTTCAGAGGCTCAAAGTTGCATTAGATTGAGTCCATGAGTGGACATAATGCATCATAAGGTTTATAAATTATCAATATTCATGTGAACACGATAAAATTTGACACCTTCATTGAAATGGGTGTGCATAATGATAAATGGTTATATGTAATTGTGAAATTTTAACATTAAGATTTGAAATACAATTATTGACATTTTTTTTGAATAACCATTGTACATGATATGAATGGAATTTCTGAAAACATGGTTTCTTGAATGAAAATATAAAACTTTATCTAAAAATAAATACAATGTAGATATATGCTACCTTGAGATCACTTGCCTTCACAACTGTATAATAGTATTTAAGACCTTATATTGTTTGTGACATTATAAAAAATTGATAAATACCATTATAGTAATTCGGAAATTGAGTAACATGAGAAGTCTATTGTAACATCCCAGATCTGAGTGCCACTCCATAGGTACCCCGAACCCGGTTGGTCACATGACCTCAAGCACATTTCCCCAAATTCCAGAGGTTGCTGACTAGCAGTAAGGGCCCATGTCTAATAGCAGGGAAACTATGCCCTCATTTTTCAAAGTGTAGCGCAGCATAAAAAAATATAAAACATACAACAACAGCGAAAGAAATAAACCAAACACATTTAATATGAACAACCACAGTAAAAGATAACCAATAGTTATATAGATAATGATGTAACATGCCTCTAGTTCTAAGAAAACAGCCATAACATGTTACAAAACAATACAGTACAATACCATAGAAAGTATAGGTACAACAGAAAAAAAAAGAACAACTGATAGCATCGCGAGCCTAAGCTCAGTCCCATGCTCCTCTACTCCTCAGCAACAATCAAGTACCTGTATAGGGACCCTTTCCCTTATCCATACCTGTAGAAATGTAATCTGTTTGGGGCCGAAGACATGACCCCAAAGAGGGTGTGAGAAATAAATCCCAGTAGGCACCCACCAAAGGCCCATGTACAACTATGTGAAAATATGTAACAACAGTGTGCAGTAGTAAATGCAGTAAACTAGTAAGTACTCAAAAGTAACTATCACTACCAGTTTCTTTTCCATTTTATTATTCATGAAACCACTCAATTTAATAACATTCTGTGCTCATCAGAACCAAGCCCTCAGGCCAATCAGAATCTTTCCCTTAGGATAATATAGTAAAACCACGCCCTCAATCTTGCCCTCTGGCTATCGAGTATTTCCCTCAGGCGTAAGAAGTGTCACCCTCAGGCACAAAATCTACAGCCCTCAAGCACGGAAGAAGATACCCTCAGGAGAAATAAAACACTTCACTCAGGATAAATAGAACACTACCCTCAAGCACAAGTAACCGGGCCAAGATCAAAGCATAAAAATGCAATTTATATACAATTTCTCTTGAGGAAAAAGTAATGCACAATATAAACATGGCATACCCTTGGGTATCCTGGCCCAATGGCTAAACAGAGGAACGCACCCCCGGGGTGTTCCTGGATCCAAGCCGTGATCCCAAACAACAGTTTATTATCACATTTAATTACATATACAATTCTAGGTATTTAAAACAGCCAAGGCATCAACCACACCACACCCCAACATGGGTTCGTTGCTCAACGGTACATAAAACGCACAACAGTTGGAATTTAAACACTAACCCACCTACCTCGATCGCCTCTGATCAGTATACGTGAACTATGCTCCTCAAATCGTCCAAGAACGATGAAGATATGAGGCGAAAGAAATCCCATTCAACTGTAAATAACTTTCCCTTAGGAACGAATTGGTAAGAACAACTTAAGGAGAAGGAGAGGATTACCCGTATGATTCCAACAAGATCGTCAAAGGAGGAATTGGATTCCTGGAATGCGATCTGGAGAACCTCAAAAGTTTGACCCTCTCTCTTGAATCCTCCCCCGATTCTAAGCCTTCCCTGTGAATAGGGGAGGCTACTGCCCATTTTAATAGAAAAAAACAGACTACACGACGTGTACTTCCCATTTTTTTAACTGTTCCTCTGGCGTCTTCTCGCCAGCCTAGAACTGTTCATCAGTCGATAGGAGAACACGGTGTCTAATCCATGAGTACACGACGTGTACTGACGCTCAGCTGGCGTCTTCCTCCACCGCCTTACTATTTTCCTACCAACTGACTACACGGCGTGTAAATACAAACTAAATTGCGTGTAGTCAGTTTTTACACCTTTCATCTCCGACAGGGCTACACACCCTCTGTACTCATCCCACACGGCCAAAGTACATGGCGTGTGTAGAAGTACACAATGTGTAGTCCCAAAATTTAGAATTTTCCCCCATTTTCCTTATTTTCTCAAAAACAGTTACGGAAAAGAGAAAAGAAGAAACTCATAACTCAAAACTAAGAACCGGGTTCTTACAAACTTCTCCCCTTAAAGAAATTAATCCCCAAATTTCCCTACCAAGGATGGAGAAGATAAAGCCCAGAACAACTTTTTCCACTGAGCACATATGTCGGTGTCCCGCTCCCAGGTTTCATCCTCCACTTGGCCATGCTGCCATAACACCCGTATGAGAGGAGCTGACCGGTCTCAGATAAACTTCATGCTCCTATCCACGATACAAATAAGATGCTTCTAAAAGGATGCATATATCTGAATCTCAACCTCCTCTGACTGAAAGACGTGAGACGGGTCTGAATGATTGCGACGTAACTGAGATACATGGAAGACGTCGTGCATGGCCCGGAACCTCTGTGGTAATTGAAACAGACATGCAACATGCCCGGATCTCTATAGAATCTCAAATGGACCCACATACCTCGGTGAAAGTTTACCCCGTCTCCTGATCCGCCTGTGTCCCAACTTCGGTGAAACACGAAATAAAACCTGATCCCCGACCACGAACTCTAAGGGTCGTCTGCGACGATCATCATAAGATTTCTGATGAGACTGTGCGGTAGCCATCCACTTCTGAATCAACTGGACCTGCTCAGAAGTCTCCTGCATGAGATATGGTCCCAGTAAAGCTACCTCACCTGCCTCTAACCAGCACAAGGGTGATCAGCATGGCCTACCATATAATTTCTTGTAAGGTGCCATCTCAATAGTTTACTGAAAACTATTTTTATAGAAAAACTCGACTAAGGGTATATGATTCTATCTGGAGCCCCCAAATTCTAGGATGCATGCATGCAACATGTCCTCATGAACCTGTATCATACGCTCTAACTGGGCATCGGTCTGAGGGTGGTAAGCTATGCTCAGAAGCACCTGTGTACCCAGTTCATTCTGAAAACTCTGCCAGAAACGGGACGTAAAGAGGGTGTCCCTATTTGAAACGATAGAACGAGGAACCCCATGAAGACGTACAACCTCTCGGATATACAACTTTCTGAGCTCGTCAACACCGAAGGTCTCCTTGATCAGAAAAAAGTGAGATACCTTCATGAGTATGTCCACAACAACCCACATGACATCATTGACTCGATATGACCTAAGAAACGCAGTCACGAAGCCCATCACGACATCATCCCATCTCCACTCCGGGATGGGTAACTGCTGTAATAGTACGGCTGGCCTCTAATGCTCCGCCTTCACCTACTGATAGGTGGAACACCTTATAACAAAACCACCTATTTCTCTCTTCATACCCGACCACTATTATTGACATCTCAAGTCACGGTACATATTGGAATCACCGAGATGAACTGCCCAAGTTGAAGCATGAAACTCCCGCATCAACTCCTCACATATATCCCCTGGAACCCACACTCGTCCATGGAAATGAAGTACCTCATCATTGGCTATCGTCCATCTAGGAGGAGGGTCCTCACTTCCCACTGACTCCCATAGATCTAGGCCATCTAAATCAAATAGCTGTCTCATCCTCACCCTATCCAGGAAAGTATAATTCATAGCTAAAGATGAAAGATAGGTTTTTCCCTAACTATCATGCACCTCCAAATGCATCTCAGAGAACAAAGCCATAAGATGCCACTCCCCACTAGCATCCTGCACTGCCTGTATCTGAGTCTTCCTACTTAGTGCATCTCTAATTGAATTACCATTACCAGGTGTATAGGAAAGCTCAAAATTGAAGGACTGAAGGTATTCGACCCACCTTCGGTGCCTCGAATTCATGTCACGCTGAGTAAAGATATACTTGAGACTTTTGTGGTCAGTGAAAACCACAAAATAATCTCCAAAGAGATAATGTCTCCAACAACTTAATGCATGAACAACTGCAACTAACTTGAGGTCATGCGTCGGGTAATTCCTCTCATGTGGCCTCAACTGCCGAGACCCATACACAATAACTCGATCACCCTACATCGACATAGCACCCAACCCAATACCTGATGCATCACAGTAAACTGTATAGATATTTCCCTACTCTGGGAGTATCAGGAGTGGTGCTATAGTCAACTTTCCCTTTAGCTCCTGAAAGGTTGTCTCACAAGCTTCTAAACAAAAGAACTTCACACCCTTCTTAGTCAAACCCGTCAACGGTGCTGCTAAGAGGGAGAAGTCCAGGATGAAGCATCTTTAGTAACCATCCATCCCTCAGAAACTGCATATCTCAAACACGCTCTTAGGCTGTTCCCAGGAAACTAATGATCTCACCTTCTCTGGGTCCACGAAAACTCGTGCCTCTGATATGATATGACCCAGGAAGTGAATCTGGTCCATCCAAAAGTGGCACTTTGAGGTCTTAGCATATAGCTGATGATCTCTCAGTGTACTCAATACGATATCAAGATGGGTGGCATGGTCATGTTGAGTGTGAGAGTACACCAAGGTGTCATCCATGAATACTACCACAAAAGAATCCAGATTAGGATGGAACACACGATTCATCAGAGCCATGAAAACTGCTGGCGTGTTTATGAGTCCAAAAGGAATAACCAAGTACTCCTATAGACCATACCTACTTCTGAAGGCTGTGAGAGGTATGTCAGATGGTCTAACGCGCAACTGATGATATCTTTATCTCAATTCAATCTTCAAGAACACTCATGCACCTCGAAGTTGATTAAAAAAGATCATCAATCCTCAGCAAGGGATATTGGTTCTTGACCGTCAACTGGTTCAGATTCCGAAAATCCACACAGAGTCTGAGGGTACCATCCACCTTCTTCACAAAAAGGACCGGAGAACCCCAAGGAGAAGTACTGGGTCTGATAAAACCATTTGACTCTAACTCCTCTAACTATCTCTTGAGCTCCTATAACACAGGTGTAGCCATCCTATAAGGAGGAATGGATACCGGTGCCACTCCTGGAACAAGATCAATAGATAAATCCACCTCACGCTCTGGTGGTAGACCTGAAAAGTCTTCCAAGAAGACATCCCTGAAATGACCAACCACTGGAGGGAAGTCCTTCTGAAAAGTCCCCTGATCATCCAAATATAAACTCTCAATCTGGGCTGTCACTCCCCCTCACCAACGATGCTCTGGTCTAGCTCGACTCACCTGAACATCCCACTCTCCTTTGTATATAAACTCTCTGCCCTCTGGTGATGTGAAACACACCCTACGACGATAGAAGTCTAAAAAGGCTAGAAAGGAAACCAACCAGTCCATCCAGAGAATGAAATCATAACTCGTCATCTCCAAGACATAGAGGTCCCAAAGGAAGTGACACCCACCAACCTCAAGGGGGAGCTCCTTCCACTGACGCAAACCATCCATTCTAGTCCCCAATAGAGTGTCTAGAATCATCACATCAGAAGAAGAAGAAACACAGATCCCAAGGATCTCCATGACAGGCCCGATATAAATCTATGTGTAAAACCCGTATCGAAAAGTACTGAAGATAAGACATAAGCTACTAGAATAGTTCCTATGACAGTAGAAGGTCCGAGATCCTGCTCCTGTTGGGTCTGTTGCACTGCATATGTCTGTCCAGTGTCATGGACCTATGACACAACCTGGCTACCCTGAGCTGCCTCGCCCTGCTGCCTCTGAGATCCCGATGTCTGGCTACCACGACCACGACCACCATCCCTGCCTGCACGCCCTGACGTATTCCAGTTTCCTGACTGGTAAGAAGCTGCCAGTCCTTCTACCGCATGCGGAGTCTATACAGAAACCCTATCACTAGCCAATGTTAGAAATGCCCTGCAAAGCACTACAGATGACCCATCTTGACACAAGCTCGGAACTCCACTGGGTCTCGTGAACACTATGGCCTCTTGTGCCCCTCTCTACCACACTGGTAGCACCTGACCGGGCCACCTGAATTAATCTCATGGATAGTACTGTCACCGTGACAGAAACTCATATGTCGCTTCCTTTTCCTAGTATAAATAGTACCATAAACTGGTTCCGAACCACCCTGGCCTGCATCACTAGCTTCCTGAAGTTTCCTCTCTATAATCAGCTCCTAGTTCACAATAGCATGTACTGCAGGCAACCTGAAAACATTCACCAGTGATCAGATGTCATATCGAAGACCATTATCAAAGCGTCTAGCCCTCAAAATCTCATCACCCACTAGAACAGGTGCAAAACACTGAAGCTTGGTGAAACGAGCAGAATAATCCATCACTAAAATAACACCCTATTGCAGACTCATGAAATCTCGAGCTCTATCTTCCCTCAACATCTCTGGGAAGAATAAGTCATAGAATGCTATTTGAAAATCTTCCCACACCATGTCTCTGTGATGCTATAACTAAGTGGTAATATCCCACCACCTCTTGGTGGAATCACGCAACATATAAGTCGCGTGCTAGACCCTCTGCCCTAGAGGTGTCTCAAGATGCTCGAAAATAGTCTGCATAGACCCTAGCCAAGACTCTGTAGCCTATGGTCTTCCATCCCCTCAAAACGTGGGCGAATGATACTGCTGGAAGATACAAGTCAGCTCAGCCATAGATGTGGTAGCTGGCGATGCTCCCTGAAAGGTCTGCATGAACCGCATAAATCCTTCACAGAACTGCGCATTCGTGCCTGTGTCCGGTATAACGGCTGGCACCGCATCTGGATCTATTGTAAGATCTACTGGTAGCCCATGGCCCACCATCTCTGGAGTATAATTTTTGCTGCTGTCCTGGAAAAAAACGTGTGGTCGTCTAGGTAGCATTACTCTACAAGGTCAAACACACACCTTAGATCAAGATTATCACAGTCTGAAAACAAAGGGACCAAAAGGGGAATACGAGGAAGAAGGCATTCAAGATTGCACAACAAGATTACACAGCGTGTATACTGACTACACGACATGTACCTGACTTCTCTTCCCCTTCCCGGGTCCTTCTACATGGCTAAGCCACATGGCTCCCGTTTGAACACAACTACATGACATGTATATACTCTACACATTGTGCATGGTTTAATTTCCAACTTCCCGTGTCGTTTGTGACACGGATGACTACTCGGCCAAAACTACACGACATGTTACACTCACACACGGCGTGTACACCACTCCACCTTCCTAGCCACACGGTCAGGTCCACACGGTCTGTCCTCGATCATGACTACACGGCATGTCCCACAGGTACATGAAGTGTACTAGACACACTTAGCCGACCCGTATTGTTAGTTACACGGTCGGATACCTGGATCACACTACACAGTGTTTTCCAGATGGACACGGCATGTACATGAAAGGATTACACCGACCCGTGTTGTTAGTTACACATCCGGACTCCAGGTCAACACTACATGATGTGTATATACGGTACATGATGTGTTTTCCCTAAACTTTTCCCTACTCCATGTCCCCGCCCACATGGTCCATGACATGGGAAGAGACTACACGATGTGTACTTAAAAAGTTTTCTTTTCTTCCCGAACAGAAGAGTACATGACGTGTGTCCAAGGAACTTCACAATGTGTATCCTGGGTTTTCCAGGCAGTAAGCCTCTGAAACTACTCCAGAACCCAGAAAATACTGAAAAACAACACCTACGTGCCAAATTCTGACTTGTGAGGGCCCATACTCCTCACGTATCAAAGTTTGGAATATTATATGTGTTATAACGAGATAAAAAATCAATGATCGACCAAATTCCGGTCAATGAGGGCCCATACTCCCCAAAAACCAATGTTTGGTGTCCATCCTATCAACAAGCTCACACAGAAATTACCCTATCACTTAGAAGGTATTTATCATAGCAGCTATCACAACAACATTATTTTCTATCACAACAACTATCACAACAGCATGCAATTTCAAATGTGCCTACATGGCATGGAACTATGCATGAAATGTGCTTTCTAGCACATTCATAAATGATACATGAGATGGAATACCCTCATCTAATCGGGTTGCAACTAAATAGAACCCATGGATAACATATAAACAACACAACACAAGTGTGTCTCCCAACGGTGAAAATCAGAACTGTAAATTGAAAAATCAATAATATTGCAACATGAGGTAAATTGGATTTTCCCTATACACGGGTTAGCTACTCCCGTGCACAAATTGTTACCAACTACCATTTCAGTCCTATCCTTGACTATGGTGCCAAATAGTAAGTCAATGAAAAGAACTCTAATACCACTTTGTAACGTCCCGGATCCGGGTGCCACTCCACAGTTGCCCCGAACCCAGTTGGTCACATGACCTCAAGCGCATTTCCCTAAATACCAGAGGCGGCCGACTAGCAGCGAGGGCCTAGGTCTGATAGTGGGGAAACTATTCCCTCATTTTTCAAAGTGTAGCGCAACGGAATAAAATATACAAACATACAACAATAGTGGAATAAATAAACCATACAGATTTAATATGAACAACTGTAGTAAAAGATTACCAAAAGTTATATAGATAATGATGCAACATGCCTCTAGTTCTAAGAAAACAACCAGAACATGTTACACAATAATACATTACAATACCATAGAAAGTACAGTTACAATAGAACAAAATAGAACAGCAGGTAGAATTGTGAGCCTAAGCTCTGTCCCATGCTCCTATACTCCTCAGAAAAAATAAAGTACCTATATAGGGACCCTTTCCCTTATCCATACATTCATAAATGTAATCTTTTTGGGGCTGAAGACATCACCCCAAATAGGGTGTGAGAAATAAATCCCAGTATACACCCACCAAAGGCCCATGTCCAACTGTGTGAAAATATGTAACAACAGTGTGCAGTAGTCAATGCAGTAAACCATTAAGTACTCAAAAGTAAATATCACTACCAGTTTCTTTTCCATTTTATTATTCATGTAACCATTAAATTTAATAACATTCTGTGCTCATCAGAACCAAGCCCTCAGGCCAATCAGAATCTTGACCTCCGGCTAATATAGTAAAAGCACACCCTCAAGATTTCCCTTAGGCTATCGAGTATTTCCCTTAGGCATACGAAGTGTCTCCCTCAGGCACAGAATCTACAGCCCTCAGGCACGGTAGAAGATGCCCTCAAGAGAAATTAAACACTTCCCTCAGGCTAAATAGAACACTGGCCTCAGGCTAAATAGAACACTGCCCTCAGGCTAAATAGAACACTTCCCTCAGGCGCAAGTAACCGGGCCGTGCATAAAGAATAAACATGCAATTTATATGAAATTTCACTCAAGTCAAAATTAATGTACAATATAAACATGGAATACACTTGGATATCCTGGCTAAACAGCTAAACAGAGGAACGTACCCCCAGGGTGGTCCTGGATCCAATTAGCGATCCTAAACAACATTTTATTATCACATTTAATTAACTATACAATTATAGGTATTTAAAACAGCCAAGGCCTTAGCCACACGACACCCCAACATGGGCTCGTTTATCAACGATACACAAAAACGCACAAAAGTTGGAATTTAAACACTAAGCCACCTACCCCGATCGCCTCTGATCGGTATAGGTGAACTACGCTCCTCGAATCTTCCAAGAACGATGAAGATCTAAGGTGAATGAAATCCCATTCAAATGTAAATAACTTTACCTTGAGAAAGAATTAGTAAGAATGACTTAAGGAGAAGGAGAGGATTACCCGTATGATTCCAACGAGATCGTCAGAGGAAGAAATAGATTCCCGTCGTGCGGTCTGGATCTCCACGAAGGTTCGACCCTCTCTCCTGAATCCTCCTCTAGTTATAAGCCTTCCCTGTGAACAGGGGAGGCTACTTCCCATTTTAATCTAAAAAAACATACTACACGACGTGTACTATTGAGTACACGGCGTGTACTTCCCATTTTTTTACTGTTCCTCTGGTGGCTTCTCGCCAACATAGCACTGTTCATCTGTCAACATGAGTACACAGTGTGTAATCCATGAGTACACGGCATGTACTGATTCTCAGCTGGAGGCTACCTCCACCGCCTTACTATTTTTCTATTGACTGACTACACGATGTGTAAATACAAACTACATGGCGTATAGTCGGTTTTTACAACTTTTCTCTTCAACAGGGCTACACACCCTGTCTACTCATCCCACATGGCCAAAGTACACGACGTGTGGAGAAGTACACATCATGTAGTCCCAAAATTTAGCATTTTCCATGTTTCCCTTATTTTCTAAAAAACACTTAAGGAAAAGAGAAAAGAAGAAACCCACACCTCAAAACATAGAACCGTGTTCTTACATCTATGTCATTAAATTATGGATTAACCATTTAAATACCCATAATAATATCAAAGTGTAGGGGGATAATTTTATATTTTATAAAGTATCTTTCATGTGGGAAGATTTATTGAAAATGTAGCATGATCCATTAAACTAGATTATGTAATAATGATTTCAATTAAATAATATTGGATGGATAAGAGTGTCATTAGATTTTTACTTATAACTATCTTGATAAATAATCCATGATATGTTGAAGTAGCATAGTTAAAACATGAAATGAATAATCTACTACCAAATTATAACATGATTATTTACCATTTAACTTTAGACATCATAAATATGACCCAAAATATATAAAATATATAAACAATTTAAAATTATTTGTACTTAGATATATTTATATTCAACCATCAATTAAACCCAAAATTGGTGTGAGTAATAATAATAATATTTTATTCCTCCATCATATGAATTAGAAAACTGATCCAATGGTTTCTTAATCAATGACACTTTCATGATAACCTATGATGCATTTGACTCAACTATTGATTAAAACTATAACTATAATAACCCTGTTTCCTAAAAGAGTACCCATCCTAGGATAGAAATGAGAGAAGGGAGATGGTGAATACCTGATTCCTTCCTCTATTAGGCCTTGGGTTGCTGATTAGTTCCAAGGTAATAACATACATATAAATGGGAGGAATTACATTCTATGAGAGCATGCAAAATAGAGAGATAATATAAATACACCAACCAAATCCTGGTCATATATATATATATATATATATATATATATATATATATATATATATATATATAAGAAAACCCAAGTGAATACGTGAAATATTATAAAGTACTAAAATAACTAGAAAGGAAAACTAAAAGTACCAAAAAGGTAAAGATGGTTGCAATCACAAAGCCCAAACATCTCCTACTAAACCACGATCTAATAATGCCCAACCTAATCTCTGACTTGTCCTAAAATTTTAAAAGAGAGTTTATATATAGATAAGGTGAGAATAACAGTATACATAGTGGGATCCTCCCAAGATCCTCTCAAGAAATAGACAAAGAAATTATACTAAATCCCATTTAATAATAAATAAAACTAACTCATCAGCTAAATATGAATAATAAGTTCCCAGCCTCACCATGGAAACCTCTCACCATGGTTTTTATAAAAGGAATAATGTATTATAGTAATATAAAATTAAGGGTTCCCTACTACCACTTCCCTAATAGTTTGTTGCATTGCCCCAACGTCGCACATCCTAAACCATCTCTCTACAAAATAATCTTGCCCACAGAAACCTCAGCTAAATATCACAACATGAAACTCATGATGCACATTACCAATTCGTCCCATCCACATATCCACAAATAGTAACAAATTAATTTTTGGGAGCCACCAAAACCCATATGACAGGTATCATACATCAGGTATTATAATTTCAGCCATCACAACCCATACATCGAGTAAGGTACCTCAATCCTTCATATCCTATACACGTTATACCTATAATAATCCTTTGTAAAATATATTTGGGGATTCATGTGTGTGAAATAACCATAATCCATTATATCCATGTATATGCATATATGGGAAAACTAACCACCATGCTACCAACAGATGAAACTACTAGGATAAGAGAGTGGGGATAGAGGGGGGTGTGAGCCATCTATCATCCCACTTGGATGTTAGAGGAAAACACCCTCCTAGAGTACCCTAAGTATCAATCTCCCTAACCAACATGGGTGGGGTAAAGTATGAAAACACAGAATGTACAAGATATAATATATCTCATAACCACACTATGGGTATACCCTAATCCTAGGATCAACTGTAGTTAACATCTCTCAGACTCCCAACTACAACTACTTAAAACTAGATATCCTATAATATCACAATAATTTAAAGAGACACATTAAATTAATTCCTTCCTTTTTATCATTTTCTTTATGTAAAATAATTCATTAACCATTAATTAACCATTAACATTATTCGAAGATATATTCATTAACTAATAGAGCTAAGTACATTCCCTCCAGGAATAATCCAAACTGATTCAAAAGGTTCTCAAAGTCATCTCATTGCATTCCAACAACAACCAAACCCATGGGTTAAGTATTCTATTAAAAATAATTAACATTCCATAAATCCTATAATTATAGAAAAATATCTTAATTTACTAATAAGATATGAAACCAAGTACATACATCTACCCTAAGTAGTGGGGAAATGAATGAAAATAAACAAGTAAATCAAGCATTGTCCATTTAATAGATTAATTTCAAGTAATAATCAAACATAATCACATAAACATGTAAGACCATATTTAACCATTTCCATAATCTATAGTTCCATCCCTGACACCCATCATGAAAATACTCATACATATTGCCATCACTAGCGTCATCTTCTGGAAACCTCAGACCTCCCCATCCAGATCTCATCACGCATCCCAGACTCAGCCATCTGAGGCTCATATCACATTATATAACAATTATCACATCCAAATCACATAAAAATTAAGTAAAAAATTAACAAGTAAAGACAACATGAAAAACTAGTCCCAAAAAACAAGGCATTCACCCTTCACATGCGAATGGATTCTAACGGTCCCCAACTCAAGGAATCCACCCTTTATAAATAAAAATGAACTCTTGTCTAAAAATAATATCTTTATAAAAAAACTAGTTTTTCTTCCATATTGAATCGATCAATTCATTATTCAAATGTTCAAACTATGAGAAACCTAATGAATCAGCTATCACAAGCTATCAAATTGATTAAACTTGTTCTCTACAATAAATATATTTTCAAAAAAACTAAGAGAAGATAAATTCTATTTTAATGTGAATTTTTATTTTTTTTCTCAATAATCATTAACATGATTCACATTTTTTATCAATTACATTAACACATGGAATAATATATTCAATTAAACATGCACACTCAAATCAATTTAGAAACCATAAAATTATAAGTAACACTTGATTACAAACATGCATCTTCTTTAATTATGTGGAATAGTAGTAAATTAATTATGGATTTTTGTTACTTACCATTTTCATCCATTTCAACATGATATTATAATCATAACAACATTATAAACCAAACAATGTATATATAGCACACTATCTATAAAATCAAGATGAAAACAATTATCATGGTTAAAATTAACAACATTTTATTTCTACAACCACAAACCAATTCCATTATTTAATCTAGTTTAAAAATTATTTTATTAATTATACTAAAATTCAAAGTGATAAACCATTTTCAATTTACGATTTCATGTATATAAAAGAGATGTAATGAATCCCCTTCCTAGAATGCATCAATGTTCTTTTTATAAGAATGAATCAACATCACAGATCTACGATCACCTATCCGGTAATAAATTTAATCCCACTAAGGATGCCACATCATAATCATGCTAAAAAAACCAAGAAAACTTTATTAGAATGATGGATAGAACCATTAATAACCTAGAAATAGGTAGTGATTTAAGAATAGATCAAATTGATAAAAACCAGTTAGAAAATGGAGATAGAATGTATCTCAGATAACAAAAAATAAATCATTGAAAGTCCAAGATTAATCCTTATCAAAATATATTTTAAGACCTTCAAAAACTACACTAGTATTCCTAGGGTTCAATTGGAAGGAGTGGTAGAATATGGTGTTAAAATATCCTAGCGAGTATGTATAGACCCACTAGAAAACAGAGATCCACAGCTCAGCCCAAGGGGCCATGATTTAAAATAGCTGACATGGGGTATTCTATAGCACAACATGAGGGACCATGGTTCAAGCACCCTTAGTAAAATCCCTTTCCAAGTTCCATGGTAAGATCCTATAAAATTGGATATGGGCGCTATGTCGTATCCTTAAGAACCATGCTGTAGATCCCCGTTTGCTAATAGGGATTCCATACCACAAACAAACCACAATGACCCATCTATTCCTAAAAAGGTATTAGACCTATTTTCCTCTTATAGATATACAATTATATAAAGAGGTTATAATTTGACAAAAACATATCCCTTATGACACATCATTAACCTCCATGTCATAACCATTCTAGTTTTGGTAGTGGAACTCCCTTTTTTTCTAAAAACATATTGGAACCTCCTCTAGGTGCTTCGAACACCCATAACTCACAAAGGGAAGGGTTATTGAGACCTAAGGCCTCACATCATATACCTATAAAATTAATCTTGTCTTAGAGAATTCAAAACCAATCTAGGTGAGAAAGGAAGAATTTTTTTTCCAAACAACCATCCCATGAGATACCTCTCAAGATTATTTCCATCACAGGAGTTCTAACACGTCATCAAAGGAATGAAGTGCAAACCATACAAAAAACAATGTGATCCCAAACACTCTCCCATGGGAGACACCTATCAAATGATGCAAGTCTACAATAAGAAACAAGAGGTAACCCTATCATAAACTAAAAAGGTTTCAATAACCACAACTATAATTACCAAAAGAGAAGTTCTAAACATCAAATAGATGAGGGTACTAAGTGCGTATCTGCGACTCATGTCCCTAGGTACTATCTTACATGTCTATGTGAAGCCACAAGACATGAACCAAGGGAATGGAATTCCCCCACAACAACTTAAATTGGTGTTCATGGATCTCAATAGTCTTATCCTAATATATTACATCATTTTTAACATAAATCTCACCCCAATTAATGATGAGAGAGTCAACATAAAGATAATGGTGAAGACGAAGCATGCGAAAAAAAACATCAAATATTTAGATCATCTATGGGGGATGTGCTATCTGATATTCCATGGATCGAGAAAGAGATGAAACTTCAAAATGACTAACAAACTAGGGATAAATCTTACTCCCATATCCAATCCTTCCCTTCCCATGATGAGGAGTCACCTTCAGAAACACATGATCTCCAACATTAAACTACTAAGGTCTACTCCTATTATCATCATAGAATTTATAATGTTCTTATGATTACTTAATTATATCATGAATCACCCAAAACATACCTATTGTATTTTCACTAGATCTAGATTGAGAATTAATGAATCTCCAACCCCAATCCATCACAACAGAGAATGGAATGGTAAAAATTATAAATATTCAAATGGAATCATACTAATGGTGGGTTGAAAAATATTATTGTAAGAAAATTAAACCAAGGTAAGGTGCCTCATCCACAAACCTCCAAAATATAAGACATAATAATGCACATGTATTCAAGAGTCTAGATTGTCCACAATGTCTAGCCATCTGTCTACAGATGAGAAGTAATGATAAGAGACAACTGAGAGAAAAAAGTTTGATGGAAACCTCACTAAACACTAGATGTAAAATGATGATCACGATTAGAGATTATTATCCTTGGGAATATGTGGACACTTGCTACCTCATCCAGATAATACCTCTAAAAAACATCAACTGATCTTGAATACTTAACCACAATAAAGTGAGATGATTTTATCAGATGATCCACTATCAATAATATAATGTCATAGACTCCATGAGATCAAGGTAAAATAATAATTAATTCCATAAATATTTCCTCCCACTTACACTAGGGGAAATCTAATAGCTGGATCAAACCACCAAGAACAAGGTGCTCAGTCTTCACCTTCTGGTAGACTAAACATCGAGACACAAACTTGATAACATCAGGATTCAATCCAAGGGAGAAAAACTAACCTATCAATGTTTGATACATATTTTTCACACTAAGATATACCACTAAAGGTGAGTTATGAAACTCATGAAAAAAATTACTCACACATTTAAAAGAGAATGAAAATATTCCCATAAAACAACACTTGGTGTTGTCCATCCTCATACCAACCATTGGAGGAATAAAAAAAACATGATCTCTCGAGACCTCCACATTAGAATACCCCAACTGGGAATCCTCTTCCTACTTCACTAAATAATATAGAAATATAATATTGAAAATAAAGCATATTACTACAACATATCCCATACCCAAATTCATCACTAAAAGTTCTTCCGTCACTCTCTATGAATAGCCATATTCATGGATGACATCACTATAGAACTCCTACTAAGAAGACCAACTAAATATTCTTCTATTCTTGATGCATATGAAATCTAGAAGACATAATACTACATTAATTCCATCCACCATTTCTATCTAATGTTCTATCCATATTGGGAGAATAATTACCTCATGCTATTATGATTGATAAAAAATAAAAAACACTCACTAGTAAGGTAATGTCAAAAATAAATCAATCCAAACACAACTACTACCAACTTGATATCATGGGTAGAATAGTTACACACATGGGGATGTAACTATTGAGACCCATATAAATAAATGATCTCTGCTATATAAACACACAACACATTCCCAGACATGAAAATTTACAGAAAACCTAAAACTAAACCCACTCGACTGGAAAAAAATCGACAAGAGTACTCACCAAATTATATTTTATACTTGAATGGACTGAAGGATTTTTTTTTGATTTTTATAACCCCCCTTTCAAGGTTTGAGGGGGAACCCTTATAAGGCCCATAGGTTTAGATATTACATGACCTGTAGGTCTTAAAAAATATATAGAATATACTTGGAACTCCTCCTCCCAGTTTCTTCGTCATGATATCATCTCTACACCTTTGCATGACTATTTGGATAGTCTTCCCATGCAAGAATAGGATGGTCCTGATGAAAATTCCATACCCTCTATTTATAATAAATCCTCTTATCTTTGGCGCTGGTGAATGCACCTTCTCAGAATCCACATTTGGATTCTTCTCCTTGTAGAGTATGTCTGATCATTTAAGCACCATTTTAGGTGACCCAAAGGCCTTGAGGTGGTCTAAAGTCTTTGAGGTGGCCTAAAAGCCTTATTGGGATGAAGGCCTTGGGTGGACCAAATGCCTTAAAGAACCCGAGGCCCAGACCGATGGCCTGAAAGCCCAAAATGATGAATAGTTACAGCTGCTACAGTACTGAACAATTCTTGCTACAATGATTCTATAGTACCCTAGAAAATATTTCTCCACCCAGTTTTGAACTCGGGTCTCTTGGATAAACTTGTCGAGTCCTCACCGACTGGGCTGAGGCTCTTGTGAACCAACTTATATTTTAGATAATCAAGAGTTGTCTAATAGTGGTCACATGGACACCTGAGAATTTTGGTCATGGATATCAGAGGATTCCAAACTTGAGATAAATTGGATCTAGGCCTCTTATAATATCCTGCAATACCATCGAAATTTTTCCCCTCTATAATAGTCTTGGGGGTTCCCAAGAAACAACTACCTCTATCTTTGTAGGATCTATAACTACTCTATGCCAGAATACCGTATGCCAAAGAAATAGACTTTACGGTACCTGAACTCACAGTTTCGAAACTTCCCTAAGAGATGTTGAAGATTAATCACTTCTAATACAACATATAGATTCTCTAGATGATCCTCCTCATATTCACAATACACAAAGATTTCAGTGATGAAAACCACCACAAACTGATCTAGGAACTCTTTGAACACTATGTTCGTTTACCCCATGAACATGGATAGAGTGTTATTAACATTGAATGAGATTAAAAAACTGATAATGGAAACATTGAAAATAAGAATAAGTTTTTGAAATATACTCATCCTTCATCCAAATATGATGATATCCTGATTATAGATTGATTTTTGAGAAAAAAATCTCTTCTTTCATCTGATTGAATAAATCATAAATATGTAGAAATAGACAGTGGGTCTTCACTTTCACCTAATTCAAGTGAATATATTGATTCAATGGTGAAAATTATCCTCAACCTTCTTAATGAAAAAAACTAGTGAATCCCACAATAACACACTCGGCCGAACAAAACTCTGCAACAATAGATCATCAATCTATAGTCACATTTATCAAAATAGATATGGCACCATCCTATATGGATACATAAAGATAAGAGGCATTCCCAGCTATTGATCAATCCCAAACTCAATATCCCATAAAGGGGGAAAAACCAAAATCTCCTCTAGAAAGACATCAGGGTACTCTTATACAACCCTAGGAAACATCAATGAATGAACCTCCAATTAACACAACATTCGACTAGTCATTAAGGTAGATAAGGATGGAACACATCTCTGCCCCATCGGAGTCCCTCAATATCTAATGAACACATATGGATCTCCATTAGAATCGTATAAACTGACCTATATCATAAAAAAATCTAAAAGATCCTATACTAAATATAGCTAATCCATGTCAAGGATAATATAATATGGATATATCTTTAATCATAAGATGTATCCCCAAGAGTGGTACTTCACCATTACCATATAATAGTCCCTATATACTTCATAAATGTATTCTCTACCTCCTACTAGCATAGTCAATGACAATGGAACTAGAAGACTTTCTACCGTAATACCCAAATAATGGAAAAGGGGAGGTGATATGAAGGAGTGTGTAGATCCCCAATCAAACAAAGCATAAAACCATGTTGAAAACAAGAAAATGGTACCTCAAATGATGTTTGGATTTTCTGATGCTAGGAACACAAGGGTATTAAGCTGACCATGACATACACTATGCCCTCTATGACCCTACTTATGAACACCTTTGCAGTTGTGGTCTAATTTATGAGGATGAGGAGTATATTAGGGGTTTTCTCTACTTGACCCATCTCCAATTTTCTTATCCCAAACTAGAAAAACCTACTACTACTCCCTCAGATGATACTGCCTCAATGGAGGAACATGAATAGAAACCCCTAGAAAATTTTTATTATTAAAAAAGGTTGTGTATTCTTTCCCCTGATGACCTCAGACTCTATAAGAAAACATTAATATGGACTCCTATAATTATTTTTATAGAAACCACCCCAATAGAAATGAGATTATGAGGGCTAGGACCTACCCCCGACAGATAAAAAACACTTTTAGCTTGGAAATTGGGAACCCCAGACCACAGTTCTACTTCATGAGGAATCATGATGAGTCCCCTATTATAATGATCAAATTCAGGCAATAATCCTCTCAAAAACATATAATCTCACCAACACCTCAAGATAACTAGAAATTATAAACTGGGTAACCTAGCCCTGGTTCTTCAGATTAAAATCCTCTACAAAATACCTTTCCCTAATATCCTCATATGGAAATAGGTATAAATAATATCAAAGAAGGGTCTTAAAAAGGATATCAAACTCCCACACACTGAAACTCCACTGTCTAAGGGCAATAAGCTCCTGGAAACTTTCCACCTTCATGGTCAAATAAATAACTCCACTCGGAACAAGTCCCTAAACTTCTCCCAAGATACCATTGACTCTTCATGATATTTTAGGAATAATATCCAACACCACATCACTGCTCCATTAAACATCATCATATCCAAAAAAAATTATTTCTCCATTTAAAAAAATCATAATGAAATATATATCAACCTCCGATAGCCAATATTCTTTAATTGTGTCTAAAATGGATCATTCATACTTCTATAAACTATGGCTCAAAAACTCTCAGAGTTCCCTCCACCATGTGCCATCATTTTCAACCTCTAATATATGATGATCCTTTGGTACATCCTACTGATCATATTCATCAATAACTTAATAATGTTGTTGACCTATAGTTATTCTTACATGAATGAAAAATAGTCAGTGGCTCATAAAACTAGAATACAGAATATTTAATATTAATTAATTAATTATTTAATTTTATTATTTTAAGGTTTATCATATCCTAAGGCCTAACCATTTCAAACACATCAAAAAAATGATTCATGATCATATCCTAGGTCTCTACCCCACAAATATTATCACTTTTTTAGTAGGATCCATAAACATAGAGGTCCATGTATCAGATCACAGGGGGCCCTAAATACCTATGTATCAGTAAGTCTCCAATGTTCACTTTTATTACTAAAATTAGATAACACCATTTACCTATTAACCCATGAAGTATCACCCATTCATAATTCCAAGATTCATCTTATCCCTCAATCTAATCCTTTTATACCACTCTATCACATCCCCCCCAAAAGGAGTTCCCATCCCAAGACAATAATGAGATAAAGGATATGGTTTCCACCAGAGTCCCACATTTTGTAGGAGTCAGGTTGGAGACTAGCACCAAGGGTATAAAAAACATATAAATTGGATACATTACCCTATAAGAGAACATTTATAAGAGATATATAAGATAAATACACCAATAAACATCTGATCATATATATATAAACAAATACATGAAATTTCATACAATACTAAAACAATTGGAAAGGAAAAATACAAGTACCAGAAAAGAAAAGGCAAGGTGAAAACAACTACAAAGGCAAAAAAAACTCTTGCCAACCCATGAACTAATAATATCTCACCTAATATCAGACCTCCTTCTTCTATCCTGAGAAACAAATTATATATACATGGGGTGATAATAATAGTATAAATAGTAGGATCCTCCCTAAAGCCTCTTGTGAGAAAGATAAATAATGAATACAAAATCCCAATGAACAAAAAATGAAACCATCTCATAACCTAAACAGGTATACCAAGTTCATAGCCTCACTATGGCTATCTCTCAACATGTATTGCATAAAAGGATTCATGTATTATAGTAATGAAATATCTAGGGTAACCCACTACCACTCCCCCATTAGGTTTCTTCTCTACCCAACATCACACGTCCTAAGCCATCTCTCTCCAAAATAAGACAACTTGAAGACACTAAGGATAAATATCACAACATATAGATCATGTATCAAATCACCATGTCATCCAATACACGTATCCATATATAGTAATTAAGTAATTTCTAGTATCCACCATATATCGTATGATGTGTATCATACATTGGGTATTATTCCACAAGCCATTACAACCCATACGCTAAGTAACACACCTCAATCCCTCAAAAAAGTACACATCATATCGATAATAATCACATAAAAACTATATCTGGAGATACAAGTCTATGAAAAAACCAAAATATGTTACAACCCTTTACACACATATATAGGGAAACTTACCACCATGCAAACTGTCACATGAAACTACTAATATAATAGAGAAGGGAGAAAGGGGGTAATAATCAATGCATCTCCCACTAAGATGTTAGAGAAAACACCCTCCTAGAGTCCATTAGGTTTCAGACACCCTAACGATATGGGTGGGGTAGAAAATGAAATAATAGCACATATAGGATATGAAATATCTCATAACCACACTATTGGAACAACCTAGTCTTAGACACAACTGTAACTAACATTTCTCAAAATCCTTCCTACTAATTCCATAAACTAGATATCCTATAAGCATACAATCATTTAAAGAGATACAATAAATTACTTATTTACTTTTAATAATTTACTTTATGTTAACTAATTCATTAACCATTAACGTTATTCCAATATATATTCAATAACCAAAAAATCCAAATCCATTCCCTCCCAACATAATCCAAACTGATTCCATGATTTCTCAACGACGTCTCATTGTATTAAAACAACACCAATCCCATGGGTTAAGACATTTATTATACATTGTTAACATTAAATAATTCTAGGTACTCTAGGAAAACATACAAATCTACCAACAATAGATGCAACCAAGCATATACAATTACCTCAAGAAGTGGGGAAATAAATTCAAATAAGCAAGCACCCTGACCATTAGCCACTAAATAGATTTATTTCAAGAAAGCATCCAAATTTATTACATTAGTAGGTAAGACCAAATTAAACTTGTTCCATTATATTAGTTTTTATCTATGACACCCATCATTCATATGTACATGCATCCCTACATCACATGCATCAATTGATACCACAACCTAAGGCCTCCCTGTCTGTATCTCATCATCTGACCTAGGCTCATATCACATCGCATAACAAGGCTCACATCTATAGAACATCAAAAGGATTAAAAACATAAAAAATCATAGTCAAAATGGAAAACTAGGCCTTAAAAAAGTAATTCATCCTTCACATTCTAATGGGAACTCATAGCCCCCAACTCAAGGCATCCATCCTTTATAAAAAAACTAGCACTCTTATCCCCAAATATTCATCCTTATAAAAAACCGGTTTTTATTCAATCTTGAATTAACCAATTCATTATTCACAGGTTCTAACTATGAGAAACCTAAGTCATAAACTATCCCAATCTATCAAATTGATCAAACATGCTCTCTAGAATAGAGATAGTTTCAACAAATTAATAGAATAAATATTCTCATTTAACATTATTTATTATTTTTTTCCTTAGAAATCATTAATATGATTCAAATTCTTTATCAACTTCATTAATGCATGGAATAAAATATTCATTAAAAAATGAATACTAATATCAATTTTAATATTATCAAATTATATGGAAAAACTTATTAAAAACATGACTCTTATATAATTCATAATCAAATTAATCAATTGATTATATCATTACATTTCTTACCAATTTTATCAATTACAACATGATATAACAAGAATAAAAACATGATAAATAATAAAAGTACATTTAAAATACTATGTTAAAGAAAAAAAGGAAAACAATTGTCACAATGGAAATAAACAACATGTGATCACTATGACCATAAAATAATTACATTATTTAATATGGTTTAATATTTATTTGGTTAGTTAAATTTCCATCCAAAGGGATAAACTAATTTCACATAAATGAAATAGAAGAAATTAATCCACAAACTCGAAAGCATCAATGTTCTTTTCATGAGAATGGATCAACCCAGTGTATCTCTGATCACCTTTACCATAATATATTGCATCCATCCAAGGATGATGCACCACACACATCACATAAAAAACCATAAAAACTCCATTAGATTGATGGAGAGAAACCACTATAACATGGAAATCGGAAATGAGAGGAAATGAGATCAAATAGAGAGAAAACACTAAAAAATGGATATATAATATACCAAAGATCACTAAAAATAATTTAAAAAACCAGGGGATTAATCCATGTCAAAAGGGATTTTAATACCTTTAAAAACCAACCTAGGGTACCTAGAGTTTGAGTTGAAGTAGTGGGAGAATGTTGGGTTCAAATGGACCTGGGGGAATTTATAGAACCAATGAAAAACATAGGTCCATGGTGTAACCCAAGGGGCCACACCGTAGAACTAGATCACACTAGGTATTCTATGGTGAAACACAAGGGACCACACTATAACCATCATCATTCAAATCTGTGTCTGAGTTCCACCAGTAGATCCTATAAAAGTGGATCTGAGGGTTTTAATGAAGCCTTAATCACCATGCTACAAAAACCCATTCTCCAATAGGGAGGCCACACCACAAACCAACCACTATGGTGAAACTATGTTTGAAAAGGCAATATCCTTATTTTCCTCCTCAAGATCGCTTACACTATAATCGGGTTCAACCATGATACAACCACATCCCTTATAATTCAACATACACCTCTATACCAAAACGATGAAATTTTTGGTAGTGAAACTACCCCTGTTCCTCCAAACATATTGGAACATCCTCCAGGTGCCACCAACACCCAAAAATTACAATGGGATGTGTTATTGGGATCTAATACCTTATAATGACTCTTATTTTAACTCATCATTCAATAAATTTTATCCTCTGGTTATGGATAACCTAATAAAAAAAATTCTAAACTAAAATTTACCAGGATCATTATTATAATATTCTTAACCAAAAAATTGTGGAAACCTATTCTCTCAAAATTCATCTTAACCTTTAACCCTAAAAAACATTAATCATAGACCAATCAACACATACCGTTATCATATATAGTCCCAAAATGATATTAATATTTTTAAAAAAATACCTAAATTTCCATGGAAGAAATTACTTTTCAATTACAAAGGATATATCATGATATATTCCCAAAATCAATTAACCTAATTACCTTAACATTATATCACATACCATCCCAAAGGTGTATCTATACCACCATTATGTATTATTCATAAAACCTAATAAATGTGTCCAAAATAATATCAATAACTTAATACAAGTCACATATGACTTAAAAAGTGAATATACAACTTTTAATATATTGTCACCATTAAATTTAAAAACACATGATAGTAATTAGAAGTCTTAAATTATCCTCAATGAAAAACACAACGTTTAAATTTATCTAAATCATACCATGATACCAATTGAGATTCCCTCGAGCTATACTCTTGGATCTAGTGCTAAAACCAAATTCTTTACACATTATTTTAGATACCATATAATGTGGAAAAAACTTATCCATCAATAATTAGAATATCAATAACCAATATTGAATCACATACAAACACTTGACCTTATAGGTTTAGAGTCTTATAGATTAAAGAAAAAACTTTTCTGTAACAAAACTCATATCATTCCCACCAAATAAAAAAATTTCCAACTAAAAGACAAATTATTTATTTTATAATAATTCATAAATATATTCCATGATATTCTATGCACATGATATCCATCTATACATATATTTCTTAACACTCTTCTTCATAACTAAGAGAATAGAAACATAATATAGACAAACCTAAATGCTTAGTAAGGTTAAAAACAAGCTATAACAATCAAATAACATATTCAAACATAGGAAAAAAATACGGGTATAATATCATAATCAATGTATAATGAGATATAATAAGTGAACCATACCAAATAAAACATATATTGTAAGTTAATAATCATAACATAAGGATTTTGGCATAAAGGAGTAGATATTAAAGGACCATGAAATTATAATAATTTTTTAGAACACAAAACAAGACATCATATTCATAAGTTAAGGATAACTTTCATGAAAAAATAATATAAAAATGTTACATAACTGTAGGAAAAAAATCATAACATTGTGAAAAAATAAAATCATTCCCCTTTATTATGTTTTTAACAAACCCAATCATGTCCAAACATTATATTGTGTGAAAACCGAATCATGATCACATGTTATGTTGAAAAAAAACCTAATAATTTCCATGAATAATATAATTATCTCAAGATATATAAAATATTCCAAATGTATTGGTGGGATATAAACGACCCCACTCATCACATAATGATAAATTTTACATCTGTGTTCCACATGAAATCATTTATATAAATTATCATGAAATAACCCTTAAAAATAAAATAGCTTTTATATAATTTCCAAATGGTGTCGAATTACATGAAATTATGATTATATTAGTTAATAACAAATATTCAATATCCAAAAGCATTATAAAATCATTTAGAGTTTAATCATGAACATTAAATATAATAGTATTATCCTTTGGATGTAATGTGGAAAATAAAAAAAATTATAAAAAGAAATTTCAAAAATATTTGTGACATGATTATAAACAAACATACAACTCATATAAAAAAACCAACTCATATGGAAGAAAAGAGGAAATTTAAAAAATTAATTTTAAAATAATTCCAAAATTTTAAACCTTAAAATGGAATGAATTTATAGATATGAAACATGGATTGAATGATAAATACTTATATAAGTTGAATGAAATCACTTTATTTATTATTGTAAAACATTAAAAGTTATTTCAATACGTAAATTTCCTAAAACAATGGGAGTTGAAATTAAATTGGATACCAATTAAAACCATGAAAGGATGATTGAAAATGAAGAATTATCATAATGGCAGGAAAATTTTTTCCTGCTAAAAATGTTACGAAAAGATTATTTTTTCACTTTTGTAAAGAGAGTAAGAAAACAGAAAAATTACATAGGTTTAAAGTGTAAAAAAATTTCCATATTTTTTTAATGAAATTTAAAATAAATAGAAAATGAAATTAATAAATAGTTTATATAAATAGAATATCATTCATGAAATAATATAAATAATATTGACATTGTAGAAAAACCATCATTATAGAGGATTTGAATTATTATCAATATCATATTTCTATATAGAATTAAATCCACCAAAGAAGAAGTTTATAATATATAGATGCAATTTCTATTGATAAAAATAAATAATACATTAATCTATATAGAAATGGAATAATAAATGAAACTTTTAATTGTGTATTCAAGGAAGAATGTTTTTGACTCAATGAAAATGAAATTATATCAACAAAACCGTTAAAAATATAGTATTCTATGAATCAAAACAACATGGAAAAGACATCATGATATAGAAATTAAAATATCATTAAAAATTTTATTTAGTATACATTATGAAAATAAGATTGTAATTACACCTTATAAAAAATGTGGTCCAAATTACTAGACTTCTCTCAAGGATTTGAAATTGAGACAAAGAACGCATATAATTGACATAATGAATAGGAAAATTGAAAAATTAAAAGGAAGTTTTGAGATAGATCAATAAATATTATGAATAAATAGAATTATGAAAAAAATCAAATCCAATATGATCTATATTCACCATACCCATGAAAATATTTGCATAATATAATACATGTATCAAGGAAGGGAAATTGAGATAAAAAACACTTATGGACATCATAATTTTTTATTTAAGAATAATATAGTAAAGATATTATGAGAATTAAATATAAATAGTCATAATTTTATATAGAAATAAAATATAATAAGACAATTGGGTGAAAGAAAACTTACTTAGAATGATAAAGTTCATGAATAAATGTAATAACTAAATAAAATTAAATTATATTATGAACACCCGTACCATGGATTCCTTCTTTGAAAAAAATTCCCTATCCACCTACATAATTTAATAAAACTCATTGATTATTTATTTATAATTAATATTCATATTTATTAAGTTATCAATTAATCATTTATATTCATAAATTACATAGTTATTACTTATTTTTAGTTAATAATGATCATCAACGGTAGTATTTTTGGCTGTTCATTATCTATTTTGGTATAAAATGTTAGGTTATCATTGAAAGTTCATGATTTAATAATCTAAATAATATTAATGTTTTATTAATTTAAGTTTCATAATGATTTATAATGTTCTAGAGTCATTCTATGGGAGTTTTGGGTATGGTTCTCCATGAAGAAATCTATAACTCACTTGCTTCAGTTATTTTCAATGAATAGGTTGTATATTTATTATGAGATATTTCTTAATTTTACCATTTTAGAAGAAAAAAATTCATTTTTTACTTATTAATTTTATATATCAATAGTAATTATTTTTTCATAACCATCCATGATAAAAATATATATCATCATTAATGTTGGTTATTAAACCAACCCAAACAAGAAAATGATATAATCAACGGATAAGTATGCTTATAATTTTATTTTATTATAATATCATCATTATATATGTGTCATGATCTTATTTATATTATATTAAAATTATCAATCATAATTTATAAGTGATTATGGTAGAAGATAAATAAAAAATAATGATGTGATGTTTTCACTTATAAAGAAGAAATTATATCTCCCCTTGTATTTTTTTTAATTTTGAGGGAATTCATGAAATCTATATAGAACATAAGAAAAAAAATGTTATATAGGCTTATTATTTAATTAAATATGTTATATTATGGAGGGGAATTCATGTTTTGTGTGTGGTTTTGAAGTGGTTTTGGTGGCCTCCTTTTACAAGTGATAATAGTGACATTTATGTAAATACTTATTACTTAATATATAATAAAAAATCATTTTCAATCAAAGTGGAACCAAATATAAAAAAAATGATGAAAATATTATGTTATGTATACACATTATTGATAAACTCATTAAAATAATTTTTAATAAATTTTATGTCTTTATTCCTTGATTTAACACATTTACCTTAGTCTAGAATTTACATCAGTGACTAAATTTTACCTTAGTAACTTATTTTTATGACCTAAATTTAAATTTAGTATATTTCATATTTTTTGTTATGATAATTTCAAATATGAAATATATATTATTGAATTCAATTCCTCATGGTGATAAAGTACATTTGATGTAACAAAAACAATTTTTTTTTGGAAAAAGTATTTTTAATCATTAAAATGTTTTTATATATATTGAAGACAATAATATTGATACCAATGAAATTTATTATTTTATAATCTAAAAATGAAATTTATTTTAATTTAAACCAATGAAATGTAGAGTTAAATATTTTGAATAATGAATTAATTTAAAATGGACAACAATTTTATTTTACTAGAATAAAATATAATTTAGGTTCCAAAATATCAAACATGAGTCTCTAAGTTTAGTGTATTTTTGGAGACCCATTATTTAGTTATTTCAAATCATATTTCATCATTAAATAGTTTTCATAAATGTTTAATTCATTATTATATAATAATTACTTCTTTAATGTTACAAAATTTACAAAATATCTTTTTTATATTATTCACCAAAAATCAATTTTTTTTAACATATAAAAATTTACCCAATTTTAATATTGACAGGATGAATCAAAAAATGATTTATTATTTATAAAATAAATATTATAAAATATATTAATTTAACTTTTGAATATAATTATATATAATCTATAATAAAATCAATGTAAAAAAACATTTTTTAGACATTGATATTTAAATTAATGTTCCTTATATATCTTTAATTATTTGATGGATTTTATTGACTTAATTTATCAATAATTCCATTAATTCAATCACTATATTTATATGTTATCATCCATGTAATTTAATTTATTCAAAATAAATATATCTTTAATAAAAACAATTCCGATAGAATAAAAGGTATTTTCAAAAAATAATTGTTATATTATTCATTGATATAAGACCATTTTTAATTCAAAAATTTTATTTATAATGAAAATATAAAAGTTTAACATCTAAATAGATTATATATATATGTTATTTATATCGAAAATTCAGAACATGTAATATTATACTCAGTGGATCTATACCATTTTCATTTGATTCATATCTTGTATGGTTGATTTCTTTATCATGTTTAATGGGAAATATTTATAATTGATAGATATATATTTTTGAGTAATGTATGTAGTGTTATAGACCCATGCTCTAGGATTCAGTGCCCATAAACACATACTTTACATTCTATATTCAATACAAACTATAGATTCTAATAAAAAATATCATAATTTCATGACTTAAATGAAACATTGAATTACATACATTCCCAAGACCGTTTGGGTTTAGAGTTGTGGATAATTAGGAAAAATGTTAAACTATAAAAACCCATGCCTTTTTAAACTGATAGATATTTTTTTTATAATTTAATAAACTACCTAATTCTTAATAAGTCTTAAATATCTCCAATAAGATATCTTGTTAGGTATATAATGTGTAATAATTTCCATCATAACATGGGAAAATAGAAACATAATAAGGGGTGAGATTAAATGCTCAGTAAGGGAAAAAATTTAACTGAGGCAATAATGGAATAAGAAGGTCATAAATATTATGGAAAGAATAAGTAATCCTCAAAATGACATAATCAACTGAAACTGAAAGAATAAAATATCCATCGATAACAATGGGAATAAATAGATAACATGGTTAACAATAACATGTTTCTTGGTGATAAGATACATAATTCTAGATTGTTAGTTACATAAAAAAATCCAAAACATCATGATCATGGACATCATGGTCTTACCATTAAGGGTGTCATGAACCAACCCGGGTCAATCTCAAACTGGTCACCCAATCTGACTCATAATAAGTCCTGAGAGGTGTTCACGATCCTATTGAATTAGAAACTAGTGTTGGGCATCAAAGATAACATAATTGGGAACAATTTATCCTATAAAACAACAAATAAATAAACATTAAAAAAACACTTGAAGTGGAAAGAAATAAATTTAAACATACCTCCTTATGACGACTAGGCCACCACCATCCACAACACTATCCTGCTCCTTGAGTGACCCTATATGAGAAGTTGATCCTACAAACCAGCTTGATTCCACCAACACCTAGTGGTACAAGTAGGGTATGAGCATAAAATAGCTTAGTAGGTAAGCACTATATAATCCATGCATACCCTTTCTCGAGATATCCCATAAACACTGGTTTAGAAATACCCATATAAAATAGGTTTTTGGTTTTAAGAAACAAAAAACATATTTTACAAAATCCCTCTTAAAAAATATAGATTTACTTTTTAAAATTAGTTTCCATATAAAAATGGTTTGAAAACTCATTAAAAGAATGTTACTAAAACTAAACACCAAAAAAATGACATATCAATTTATTCTAGAAGCTAATGAAACTATACAAGTATAGGAAGGGAAATCTCAGCAGAACAAGTAAAAAAAGTTCCACAAAAATAATACAGGAACATATAGAATTGTAATCATGGGTATATCCTAAACACCTCCAGAAGAGAACCTAGATTTACACTAATTGTACCAACCTGTTGGTATATGGTGAAAATCCAAAGTCAATAACCATTCTAGGTTCTCTGAACTAGCCTCCCCAGTTGTAAATCTCACATGGCCTGTCCTCTATTTGGGAGGTTATATACCATCTAATTGGGACTATAAATAAACTATCAATTTACCCTCTATATGACTCCAATGGATCATATGATAAATTTATAAAGAGAAATTTATGAGTTCATCAAATTATTGTAATTAAATATAACCCACTAAGGCCACTGTGCATTCTTTTCCCACACCATAATACTATCTATATGAAGAACCTCTCCAAAGGATAACAACCAAATGGGTTCCCATCCCACATGAAAAATTTACAAAGTTTTAATCAGGCCGACACACCATGAAGGTTCAAACCATTTTCTAGGAAACACCTTAAAGAACCAAACATTCCATACTATTTATAATCCAAAACAATTTCGATAACTAGGTTCCAAACATTACTATTAGTTTTTTGGTTGTCAAATCACAATTATAATTTTCTAATGAGGACAATCATTAGAAATGACACATGAAAATATCATTTGAAGTGATTTGGAAACCAATAATCCATTTGAGAAACACTATGAGTTTTTAGAAAAACATTTTTAAGGAAAGGGAAAGAGAAATAAGGTGGGAGGAGAGTGTTTTCTTTAAAAACAAAGTTACCAAGGTAGAAATTTTTATAGAACCACCATTTATATGATTTTTACAATCTATATGTACACCCTATGGCTATATTTATATGCCCATATTCACTGGCTTATATATTGATAACTATAAAAATTTATGAGGATCTAATTAAAAGAACACAAGGAATGCCACAACAAAGCATAATTATTCCCACATAGGCCCCCAAACCCATCCAAAGAAAATATTCATATGTAATATAATTGTACCAAAATTAAAACAAGGCTAAGAATCAGTTTAGAAAACACAATTCAATTAAAATACCACTGGTAATATTGATCAAACACCTAGAATAAATATATATTTGGTACATATAGGCTTATTCATGGAATTTTTTTAGAAAAACCATTTTCAAACAACCACTGACAAAGAGTTCCCTAAAACTCATCATTTCACACCACAAGAATGATGAATAAAAATAAAATCTATTTTTTTGAAAACTCAAGCATAATATGTAATGTTCTATAAAGAAAATTAATAGATACACCTACCTTAATGACATGAAAACTCAATAAAACTCCAAGCATTATGTGAGGAGAACCCAAGGACTAAGTAACACACCCCTAACACATATTTACCTTGATATATATATAAATACAACAATTTTATAATGTAAATATTCCCCATTCCATGAGAGAAAATATACCAAGTGGATATATATATAAATATAGATATATATACATACTTGTGTATGTATATGGGTAGAGGTCACACCCAGGAAGCCATAAGACACTTCATTAGATGAACTTCATAAGAAAGAACCTCAATCGGACCCCATGAACCCTAAGAACCAAAAAATGACCAAAAAGAATACCAAAATCATGTTATGGTCTACCCTAGTACATTAAAACCCTAATGTAGAAAGGAAACCAATAAAATAAACAGAAAAGAGGAATGAGGAGGAGAGGACAAGATTACTGGAGGAGATTGCACCGGGAATTGATAATGAAATCAGCTGAAAGAATGGAGAAGGAGAGGGAGGATATGCATGTGAGGGAGAGAGGAAAGGGGGATTGGTGGTGGAGAGGCGAGGGGGTTCGGGTCATGAGTAGGAGAGGGTGGGGGGGGGGGGTTAAGGGTTTCTTAATAATAATAATAATAATATCATTTCTTATAAAAACATGGTGGGAACTCATAACTTACCAAACTGTGTGCCAACCATGCACTCTTTACTAGGGACACTAGGTGCACCCATGGGTTGGTATCACAATTTGATAAACCATGTTACAACCATACAAAACCAGTTTGTTAGAATGGTAGATTCACCCACACAAATTTCTCATGGTTTGACAAACTGTGGGCCCAAACCATGTGACCAGTAAATGTTCCCCAAAAATTAAAAATTTATAAATTAAAACCCAAAATTCCCTAAAAAAATATAATTAAATAAATTAAATAAATAACATTGGGTTGGGGTGTGACAATTATCCCCACCCTTAAAACGTTCTTTGTAAGAGCCCAGTTCTTATTCTTGAGGTACGAGTTTCTTCTTTTCACTTTTCCTTAAGTGTTTTTGAGAAAATAAGGAAAATGGGAGAAAATCCTAAATTTTGTGACTACATGCCATGTACTTTTCCACACACTGTGTACTTTGTCCGTGTGGAAGGAGTACACTGGGAATATTGGCCAGTCGATGATGATGGGTGTAAAAACCGACTACACGCCGTGTAGTGGGTATTTACCTGCCCTGTAGTCCGTTAGCAGGAAAAAATTAAGGAGGTGGCCAACTGAGCTAGAGAACACACCGTGTACTCAGGTATTACATGCCGTGTACTCATGTTGACAGATGAACAGTGCCACGCTGGCGAGAAACCACCGAGGGAAAAGTTAAAAAATAAAAACTACACGCCGTGTACCCAACAATACACGCCATGTAGTCTTTTTTTTCTCTTAAAATGGGAAATAGCCTCCCCTATTCATATAGAAGGCTTAGAACCGGACGAGAACTCTGGAGGGACGACCGGAGCTTTGGAGATCACCCGATCGAGCACCAAGAATCTGATTCCGCCTCCGTCGATCTTGTTGGAACCGCACGAGTGAGTTCTTCCTTCTCCTTGAGTAACTATTGCCAATTATTCCACTAAAAGGAGTTATTTATTCTTGAACATGATTTATTTTACCTCAGATCTATGTCGTTATCAGGCGTTTCGAGGAGCATCATTCACGTATAGCAATCAGGGGAGATCGAGGTAGGTGGTCTAGTGTTTATTTCAAACTACTGTGGTGAATTTTTGTACCGTTGTGATACATACCCATGAATGGGGTATCGTATGGATGAGGCCTTGCATAATTAAATACCTAGTATTGCATAGGTAATTTAGTGAACATGTATAACTATTTTTTGGGATCACTACTGGGATTCAGGACCACCCCTGGGGTGTATTCCTCTGTTTAGCCGTTTGGCCAGGTTACCCGAGGGTATACCATGTTTTTAACATGTCTTAAATTACCTCGAGAGGAATTGTATATAATTTTCTTGTTTATATGTTGGGCATGTCCCGATTACTTGTTTAGTCTAATGGCAGTGTTGTGATTAGCCTGTGGGAAATGCTTTGTTCAGCCTGAGGGCAACTTCTTTCGTTCCTGTGGGAAGTAGATTCAGTGCCTATGGGCGACACCTCGCACGCCTGTGGGAATTATTCGATATGTCTGTGGGAAGATTCTTGTGAGTTTGAATTCTCTTTATCTGAGGGTAAGGGTTTATGTGCCTGAGGACACTGGTTGTTTACTTCTAAATTCACTATGGTGGTTTCCTTATATTGAACGATTAAATTAATATTAAAATGGTATTATAACTGGTAAAAGTTAGTTACTTTTGAGTACTTCTTAGTTTATTGCATTTATTACTGCACACTGTTGTTGCACATTTACCCTGACAGTTGGGCGCATACCTTTGGTGGTTACCTACAGGGATTCATTTCTCACACCCTGTATGGGTCATGTCTTTAGCCCAAACAGACTATATTTCAATAGGTGTAGATAAGGGTAAGGGTCCTTATACAGGTACCTGAGTGTTGCTGAGGTGTAGGAGAGCATGGGACTGAGCTCAGGCTCGCGATGCTGTCAACTATTCTGTTTTGTTCTACTGTACCTGTACATTCCATTGTATCGTATTTTACTGATGTGTAACATGTTCTGGCTGTTTTCATAGAATAGTGACATGTTGCATCTTGATATATATATATATATATATATATATATGACTGCTGGTTCTTTTTACTTCACTTGTCCGTTTCAGTTGTATACAATTTATTACTTCCGCTGTTGTTGTATTTTGTTCTTGTATTCCATTGCGCTACACTTTGAAAAATGAGGGCATAATTTCCCAACTATCAGACCTGGTCCCTCGCTACTAGTCGGCATCCTCTGGCGTCTGGGGAAATGCGCTTGAGGTCATGTGACCAACCAGGTTTGGGGCACCCGTGGAGTGGTACCCCGATCCGGGATGTTACAAAGTGGTATCAAAGGGGTTTCTTTTCTTTGACTAACTATTTGGAGCCTTAGTCAGGGATAGGGTGAAATGGTAGTTGGTAATAAGCTGTGCTCGGGAGTAGCTAACCCGTGTACATGAAAAAACCAACTTACCTCGTGTTGTAATTTTATTGATTTTGCAATTTACGGTTGATTTGATTTTCACCATTGGGTGACGCACTTGTAATTGCACTGTTTATATGTTAGCCATGGGTTCTATTTAGTTGTGACCGGATGAGATGACGGTATGACATCTCATTCATCATTTAGGCACTTGATAGAAATCACATGCCATGCATAGTTCCATGCCATGTAGGTGCATTAGAAATTGCATGTTGTTGTGATAGTTTTCGTGCTAGAAAAGCATGCTGTTGTGATAGCTGCTTTGATTAATACCTGCTATGTGATAGGGTATTGTAGTGTGATCCTGTTGATAGTATGGATGCCAAAATTTGGTTATTTAGGAGTATGAGCCCTCATTTACCGGAATTTGGTGGATCATTGGTTGTTTACCTAATTTATAAACACAAGTAAGATGCCAAACTTTGATTCGTGGGGAGTATGGGCCCTCACGGATCGGAATTTGGCACTTAGGTGTTGTTTTTCAGTATTTTTTGGGTTCCAGAGTAGTATCTGAGGCCTACTGTCCGGAAAACCCAAGATACACGCCGTGTAGTTCTATGGGCACACGCCGTGTAGTTAGAAGGCACACCGTGTGTTTGGGGTGTTACACGACCAATTTAAGCTGGGGTACATGCCCATGTGAATGCTTGAGAGAACACGCCGTGTAGTTTTATACATGCCGTGTAGTTTTATACATGCCGGGTAGTCATGTTTTGTAAATTTTGAAAACTTTCCTTCCCCGTCTCCTTGTTTTCGGTCTTTGATAATATTGATCTAAGGTGTGCATGTGACCTTGTAGATTTATGCTACCGAGACGACCACACGTTGTTTTCCAGGAGAGTGACAATGATTATACTCCAGATTTGGTAGGCCATGGTCTACTAGTGGATCCTCTAGCAGAGCCAGATGGGGCGCTAGCAGTTATACCAGACACAGGCACGAATGCACAGTTCCGTTAAGGCTTCATGCAGTTCATGCAGACCTTTTAGGGAGCACCACTGGCTGCCACATCTATGGCCAAGCTGACTTGTATATTCCAGCAGTAGCATTTGCCTAGATTTTCAAGGGATGGTGGACCACATGTTGTGGAGTCTTGGATGGATTCTTTGTAGACTATTTTTGAGAAACTTGAGACGCCTCAAGGGCGGAGGGTCAAGCTCGTGACTTATATGCTTCTTGATTCCTCCAAGAGGTGGTGGGATGTTATCACTAGGTCAGAGAATCATAGATACATGGCATGGGAATATTTTAAGAAATCTTTATATGACTTCTTCTTTCCAGAGATACTGAGGGCAGATAGAGCTCGAGAGTTCATGAATATGCAGTTGGGCGCTATTTCAGTGATGGATTATTCTGCTCGTTTCACCGACCTTCAGCGTTTTGCACCTATTCTGGTGGGTGATGAGATGTTGATAGCTAGACACTTTTCGGATAATCTTAGATATGAAATCTGAGCAGTGGTGAATGTTTTTAGGTTGCCTACTGTACATGCTATTGTGAACAAGACACTAATTACTGAGAGGAAGCTACGAGAAGCTAGTGGTGTTGGACAGGGTGGCTCAACACCAGTTTCTGGTACTATTTCTACTGGAAATAGGAAGAGAGAGATGGACTTCTCTCACGGTGGTAGTAACAGCCAGAAGAATGTTTCTGGTGGCCAGGTCATGTGCTACCAGTGTGGTAAGGAGGGGAACAAGAGACCGTAAAGTCCACGTGACCCAGTGGAATGCCAAGCTTACGACAAGATGGATCATCTATAGCTCTTTTGTAGGGTGTTTCCACTAGTGGCTAGTGAGAGGGGTTCTGTGTAGACTCCGAGTGCGGGAGCAGGACCAGATGCTTCTTACCAGTCTGGAAATAGGAATACGTCAGGGCGTGTAGGAATAAATGGTGGTTGTGGCCATGGTAGCCAGACACCAGGATCTCAGAGGTAGTAGGACATGACATCTCAGGGTAGCCAGGCTGTGTCACAGGGCCACGGCACTGGGTAGACATATGGAGTGCAACAGACCCAACAAGAGTAGGATTCCGGACCTTCTACTGTCAGTGGTATTATTCTAGTAGCTTCTATATTATCTTTAGTACTTTTCGATACGGGTGCTACACATAGCTTTTTATCTGTGCCTATTGTGGAGATCCATGGGCTCTGTGTTTATTATTCTTCTGATGTTATGATGCTAGACACTCCATTGGGGACTAGAACGACTGGTGTGCGTCAGTGTAAGGAGTGCCCCCTTGAGGTTGGTGGGTGTCACTTCCTTTGGGACCTCTATGTCTTGGAGATGACGAGCTATGATTTCATTCTTGGGATGGACTGGTTGGTTCCTTTTCGAGCCTTTGTAGACTTTTATCGTCGCAGGGTGCGTTTCACATCACCAGAGGGTGGAGAGTTTCTATACAAAGGTGAGTTGGATGCTCAGGCGAGTCGAGCTGGACCAGAGAATCGTGGGAAAGGTGGAGTCATAGCCCAGATTGTGAGTTTATATCTGGATGATCAGGGGACATGTTAGAAGGACTTACCTCCAGTGGTTGATCGTTTTAGGGATGTCTTACCAGATGACTTTTCAGGTCTACCTCCAGAGCGTGAGGTGGATTTCTCTATTGAGCTTGTGCCAGGAGCGGCACCAGTGTCCATTCCTCCTTATAGGATGGATACACCTGAGTTACAGGAGCTCAAGAGAAACTTATAGGAGTTACATTTAAAGGGTTTTACCTGAGCCAATACTTCTCCTTGGGGTTCTCTAGTCCTTTTTGTGAAGAAGGCAGATGGTACCCTCAGAATCTTTGTGGATTATCAGAAGATGAACCGGTTGACTGTCAAGAATCAATATCCCTTACCAAGGATTGATAATCTTTTTGATCAACTTATAGGTGCACGAGTATTCGTGAAGACTGACTTGAGATTCAGATATCATCAGTTACGTGTTAAACCATCTGATATACCTCTCACAGCCTTCAGGAGTAGGTATGGTCTATATGAGTACTTGGTTATGCCGTTTGGACTCAAGAATGCACCAGCAGTTTTCATGGCTCTGATGAATCGTGTATTCCATCCTTATCTGGATTCTTTTGTGGTAGTATTCGTGGAGGATATCTTGGTGTACTCTCACACTCGACACTACCATGACACCCATATTGAGATCATATTGAGTACACTGAGAGATCATAAGTTATTTTCTAATCTCTCAAAGTGCCACTTTTGGATGGACCAGATTCACTTCCTGGGTCATATCATATCAGAGGTAGGAGTTTCCGTAGACCCAGAGAATGTGAGAGCAGTATTTTCCTGGGAGCAAAATAAGAATGTGTTTGAGATACAGAGTTTCTTGGGGATGGATGGTTACTAAAGTCAGTATTTATAGGACCTCTCCCTCTTATCAGCGCCGTTGATGAGTTTGACTAAGAAGGGTGTGCTGTTCATTTGGTCAGAAGCTTGCGAAACAGCCTTCTAGGAGTAGAAGGAAAAGTTGACATCAACACCAATCCTGATACTCCCAGAGTAGGGAAAGATCTATACAGTTTATTGTGATGCATAAGGTATTGGTCTGGGAGCTGTGTTGATGCAGGGTGATCCAGTTGTTGCATACGGGTCTCAGCAGTTGAGGCCACATGAAAGGAATTACCCGACACATGACCTCGAGTTAGCTGTAGTTGTTCATGCGTTACGCTGTTGGAGACATTATCACATGGGAGATCATTTTGTGGTTTTCACTTACCACAAAAGTATAATGTATATATTTACTTATCATGAATTGAATTTGAGGCAGCGAAGGTGGGTCGAATACCTTCAGTCCTTCGATTTTGAGCTTGCCTATACACCTGGTAAGGGTAATGCAGTTGCTGATTCACTGAGTAGGAAGACTTAGACACAAGCGGTTCATGAGGAGAATGGTGAGTGTCACCATATGACTTTGTTCTCTGAGATGCATTTGTAGGTTCATGATAGTTAGGGGAAACCCTATCTCTCATCTTTATCTGTGACTTATACCCTCCTGAATATAGTGAGGATGAGACAACTATCTGATTCAGAAGTCCTAATTCTATGGGAGTTGGTGGAAAGTGAGGACCCTCCTCTAGGGGGGACGATAGGCGATGATGAGGTACTGCATTTCCATGGATGAGTGTGGGTTACAGGGGATATATGCGAGGAGTTGATGCGAGAGTTCCATGCTTCAGCTTGGGCAGTTCATCCCAGAGTTACTAGGATGTACAGTGACTTTAGACGTCAGTACTGGTGGTCGGGTATGAACAGAGAAGTATCTGGTTTTGTTATGAGATGTTCCACCTACTAGCAGGTGAAGGCAGAGCATCAGAGGCCAGTCAGACTGCTACAGCAGTTACCAATTCCAGAGTGGAAATGGGATTACGTCGTGATGGACTTCGTGACTGGGTTGATGTGGTCACCTCAAGGCAATGATGCCGTGTGGGTTGTTGTGGACAGACTCATGAAGGTAGCCCACTTTTTTCCGATCAAAGAGACCTTCATTGTTGAAAAGCTCAGAAAGATGTATATCCGAGAGGTTGTACGTCTTCATGGTGTCCCTTGTTCTATCATTTCAGATAGGGACACCCATTTTACGTCTCTATTCTGCCAGGGTTTTCAGAGGGAACTAGGTACACATGTGCATCATAGCACAACTTACCACCCTCAGACCGATGGTCAGTCATAACGTACAATAAAGGTGCTTGAGTACATGCTACGTGCATGTGTCCTAGACATTGGGGGCTCTTGGTAGAATCATATACCCCGAGTCGAATTTTCCTATAATAATAGTTTTTAGGAAACTATTGAGATGGAACCTTACGAGGATTTATATGGAAGGCCATGCCGATCACCTTTGTGCTGGTTGGAGGCAGGTGAGGTATCTTTACTGGGAACACGTCTCGTGCAAGACACTTCTAAGCAGGTTCAGTTGATTCAGATGCGGATGGCTACTGTACAGTCTCATCAGAAATCTTCTGCTGATCGCCACAGACGACCCTTAGAGTTCGTGATCGGGGATCAGGTTTTATTGCATGTTTCACCGAGGTTGGGACACAGGTGGATCAGGAAACATGGTAAAATTTTACCGAGGTATGTGGGGCCATTTGAGATTCTGGAGAGAGTCGGGCCGGTTGCCTATCGGTTGCAGTTACCACAGAGGTACCGGGACATGCCCGACGTCTTCCATGTATCACAGTTGCACTGTTACCATTCGGACCCGTCTCATGTCTTTCAGCCTTACGAGGTTGAGCTTCATGTAGATGCATCCTTTGAGGAGCATCCAATTTGTATCGTGGATAGGAGCATGAAGGTTTTCTGAGGCCGATCAGTTCCTCTCATATGGGTGCTATGGCAACATGGCAAAATGCAGGATGAAACCTGGGAGCGGGAGACCGACGTACGTGCTCAGTGGCCAGAGTTATTCTTAGTGTTATCTTCACCACCCATGGAAGGATAATTCAGAGACGAATTGCTTTAAGGGGGGAAGTTTGTAAGAACCCGGTTCTTATTCTTGAGGTACAAGTTTCTTCTTTTCTCTTTTCCTTAAGTGTTTTTGAGAAAATAAGGAAAATTGGAGAAAATCCTAAAATTTGTGACTACACGCCCCGTAATTTTCCACATTCCGTGTACTTTGGCCGTGTGGAAGGAGTACACAGGGCGTGTAGGCTGGTCGACGATGATGGGTGTAAAAACCGACTACACGACGTGTAGTGGGTATTTACACGCCGTGTAGTCAGTCGACAAGGAAATAGTAAGGTGGTGGCCAGCTGAGCGATAGTACATGTCGTGTACTCAGGTTTTACACACCGTGTACTCATGTCGACAGATGAACGGTTCCACACTGGTGAGAAGCCACCGATGGAACAGTTAAAAAATGAAAACTACATGCCGTGTACCCAATAGTACACACCGTGTAGTATTTTTTTCACTTAAAATGGTATGCAGCCTCCCTTGTTCATAGGGAAGGCTTAGAACTAGAAGAGAACTCGGGAGGTATGGTTGGAGCTTTGGAGATCACCCGATCGAGCACCGAGAATCCGATTCCGCCTCTGTCGATCTCGTTGGAACCACACAGGTGAGTTCTTCCTTATCCTTGCGTAACTCTTGCCAATTCTTCCTCTAAAGGGAATTATTTACATTTGAACATGATTTCTTTTACCTCATATCTACGTCGTTCTTGGGTGTTTCGAGGAGCGCCGTTCACGTATAGCGACCAAGGGCAATTGAGGTAGGTGGTCTAGTGTTTATTTCCAACTGCTGTGGTGAATTTTTGTACCATTGTGATACGCTCCCATGAATGGGGTATCGTATGGCTGAGGCCTTGAATAATTAAATACCTATAATTGCATAGGTAGTTTAATGAACATGTATAACTGTTGTTTGGGATAGCTGCTTGGATCCAGGACCACCCCTGGGGTGCGTTCCTCTATTTAGTCATTTGGACAGGTTACCCGAGGGTATACCATGTTTTTAGCATGTCTTAAATTAACTCGAGAGGAATTGTATATAAATTTATTGTTTATATGTTGATCATGGCCCGGTTACTTGTTTATCCTGAGGGCAGTGTTGTGATTAGCCTGTGGGAAATGATCTGTTTAGCCTGAGGGAAACTTCTTTCGTGCCAGTGGGAAGTAGATTCTGTGCCTGTGGGAAATGCCTCGTACGCCTATGGGAATTATTCGATATTCCTATGGGAAGATTCCTATGGGTTTGGATTCTCTTTACCTAAGGGTAAGGATTTACGTGCTTGAGGACACTGATTGTTTACTTAGAAATTCACTATGGTGGTTTCCTTATATTGAATGATTAAATGAATATGAAAATGGAAATATAACTGGTAAAAGTTAGTTACTTTTGAGCAATACTTAGCTTATTGCATTTATTACTACACACTATTGTTGCACATTTACACTGACAGTTGGGAACGGACCTTCGGTGGGTGCCTATTGGGATTCATTTCTCACTCCCTGTTTGGGTCATGTCTATGGCCCAAACAGACTATATTTCTATAGGTATGGATAAGGGAAAGGGTTATTATATAGGTACATGAGTTTTGATGAGGTGTAGGGGAGCATGGGACCGAGCTCAAGCTCGTGATGGTGCCGGATGTTATATTTTTCTTATGTTGTACCTGTACTTTCCATTGTATCAGATTATACTGTTGTAAAACATGTTCTGGCTATCTTCATAGAATAGTGACATGCTACATCTTAATATATATATATATATATATATGACTGTTGTTTCATTTTTTACTTCAGTTGCCCTTTTCAGTTGTATACTTTTTATTACTTCTGCTATTGTTGTATGTTGTTCTTGTATTCCTCTGCGCTACACTTTGACAAATGAGGGCATAGTTTCCCCAATATCAAACCTGGGCCCCCGTTGCTAGTCGGCAGCCTCTGGTGTAACGCCCCGACCCCAGTTACCCTGAGTCAGTGCATTATTTTAATAAATTGGCATGATTACAAGGAATCAAGTCCCAAAAGACTGATCAGTTTAGCAGTCTTTGAAAATAGATTACATACATGAATGTTACATTACAATTTATAAAAAAACAACATAAACAATCCTTTATGAATGCTATTATTCCCTTGGCTTAACCCTGCATATCAATCAAAATACATTTCTTGGAATCCTGGGAAAAATAAAACATTGAAAGGGGTGAGCTCAGATGCTCAGTAAGGATAACAATATAGCGGAAACATTCATAAATAAGCATAAACATTTAAGGCAATGTATAACTAAAATAAAAGCCTTTTCAACTTGAACTTCATAATAATATGGAAAAAATGAAATCAAATAATGCAATTTACTTATTCACATGGATATTCTACTAGTTGAATAATCACATGAAATTTCAATAACCACTTTTATAACGATGGAATGCATAATGACAGACTATCATAACCACGTAGCCAAGGACCTGTGTCAAGAATACAAATAATATTTTGTCAAGGCCTCGTTCCAAGACACTAGTTTGTCTCATGAGACCTACCGATGCATCGAGGAGCTATAGCGGGCTCCACCCATCATTTAATAAGTCCAATACATTCCTCATATGAAAAGGTCTAAACATAACGTAAACATTCGTATTAAAACTAGCATAAGAAATGTCAATACTTTACCCATAAACCATGAATGGTATAAAAATAACACATCCAGAGTCAAAAATATCACAAAACCTTCAACACAATATGTTGGATTTGTATAATGACAAATAAACTTCAAAACAAGTTTAAAATCCATTAAAAGATTTTGATGTTGATAAAAATGATATGTAAAACTCTTTGAGAGAAATACACCTTTTTTATGAAAACATTTAAAAGTCACACAATTTGGAAAAGAATTCATTTAAAGACATTTTTGAATCAAAGTGTCCCATACCACTTTGAAACTTTTGAAAGGAATTAACATTTTTATAACATTCATGTCCATATAAATAAATCCTTAAAAACCATTTTGAAGACATGGACATTAATGAGAAAGATTTAGAAGAATAAATATTTAAAACATTTGAAATGATGTTTTAGTAAAAATTACCTTAAAATAATCCCTTTGAAAACTCTTTCATAAAACATGGACATGGATAATAAATATTTCCTAGTAGATACTTACGTAAAAACAACCTCGGATAATAAAGATATTGTGAAATTAACCGTTACCAATTTGGTAACTAACAAAACATACACCCAATGAAAGAGGTATAATACAATTAATATGTAAATACACAGAAATTAAAGTGTATTACATAATGAATACGATTATGGGCAGTACATACACCACAGAAAAGGTAATAGTGGCAATATGGCATGAATCTCACGGGAATAAGGAGTGAGATGAAAACCCCTAACCTTGCACTTTCCTTTAGTAGAGGGTACATTTAGACTCCTGTATGAAGACTATAGTATTTTATTAAATTATACCATAACCATTTAATATTTATTATACCATACATTATTCATTTATGACTTTATACATGCCATTTAATAATAATTTCCATTTTATATTAATATTTCTGGTAATAATCGCTTTCTTTATCGTACGTGTTTTAACTTGTTACTCTTTATTGTATCACTTAGATCATGTTCTATATACATCCAGAATATAAAACATGATTTATTTATCATATATATTTAGAATAAAAAAAATTATAATCGACGTATATATGAAATGGAAAACACCGTTTATGGAGACGGTAGTCCGTACGTATGCATAAACACTGTTTCCGTTTTTATATAGTATTGAATGGAAGTAAGTGAATAAGATATATGTAAGAAAATAAATAATTATATATATAAATATATATATCTCTAGTAGAATTATTATGTCATATATTACATACTTATTAGTAATATATATTTTTATAATCGTCGATGAATGGTGAACTTGGAAATGAATCTCATCGCGTCGTGGAGACGGTAATCCGTACGTACGCACGAGCAAAAATATCATTCTTTTGATATTAATATAATATATAATTGGATGGTATATAATACATACAGAATCCTTATCATGTTATACACATCATTATTATACCCATCCAAATAATAATGTATTGAATAACAATTACACCACGACGTGGGGACGGTAAGCCGTACGTACACACGTATGGTGACATGTCATTCAAAGGGTGGATAGAATAATGAATTTGGTTGCACCATAATTATAATAACATCAAAATATATAGAATATATTGGATTTATTATTTTATAATGGAAGCAACAAAGAAAAAGGAAGTGTAAGAAGAAAGGATCTTGAAAGAGGGTGATGAAATCATTACCTCTTCTTCGGGTTCTTCCTTTTGATTCGATCAAAAGGGCTCCTTAGGTTGAAATTATGATCAAAATAAGGCCTCTAGGTTGAAGGGAGGATAGTTGAGAGAATAATTGGGCAGGGGTTGGCCGAACCAAAAGGCTTTGAAGCTGTGAAGAATTGGTTAGAAGTGGTGTCCTTTTATAAGGGGGAGGAGGGGATCTTTAAGAAAAACTTAAAGTATTATTTTATAATAAATTCATATTCGGTTTCTAATGTCTCAAAAGTGGATTATTCAAAGTATAAGGAGTGAATGGGTCAAAATACATTCAACCAATAGATTTTAGATAGGTTTGGGTCATTATATTGACCTTATCTTTTAGTTTTAACTCATAGTTAATTAGATTGACATTTACCATGTCACTTTGTATTTTTATATTATATAGTTAATAAACTTACTATATAGATCCAATAGACCCCCAAGTGGTCGATTAATGATACACCTATAATGATATAAGCCCACTGTCTGATCCTTATATTTTGAAGAATAAAATATCAATTAATAATATAATATTTGTTTTAAAAACTCTTTTATGTCAATTTTGATACTACTGGTATTTGATTTTTGTAAAAATCATAAGAGCATGATTAATTCAAATAAAATTAATTAAATCAATTCTAACATGTCATATTAACCTATAAAATTATTTGGATCCATAAAAAGTCTCAAATTAAATTTATTTGGATATTTATAATATCAATTATTTTAATATTTCATTAATTAGGTAATTATTGAATAATAATTGTGTCATAAATAAATTAAATTATTTAATGTCTAAAAATTATAAATAAAATACCATTATGCAGGAAATATTTTTATCTTTTTAATTAATATTTATAATCGAATTTATATTATATATAACCCTATACTAAAAATGTTTTATAAATTAAACTTTTATTTTATCTCTTTTAACTTTTCTTTGAATTAAATAATAATTAATGTCCTAATCTAATCCAAGTGGACCTAAATGATAATATTTTATTCCTATGGTTTTTTTGGTCGAGATACACTTGTCTAATAGAATTAGGACATGTGTTTGGGTAATATTAATATCATTTTTACCCTTAATTACCCAATTTACTTTTAATCGTGGTAAATAAAAGTAAAATGTTACTATTCACCAAAAATTATTTTAATTGCATTGAACCACATTTTACTCCTTGATATTAACCATGTCTCTCGGATTTTCAAAATTCCACTCACAGAAGTGGTAAAATTAAATTTTATGTGAATTTCCAAATTCTCCTAGGAGGTGGGTAAAAGGCGGTGAAAAGTTCAATAAAATTTTTATATATCTAAAATTATTCTAAAATAACTCCAATGAATTACATTGAACATATATAGTTATTATGTATCTATTTTTACCTTAATTAAATTTAAATAAAATAAAGAATTATTTAAATAAAAATTCGGTTTTAAACTATAACTCAATGTTTTTTCACTATTCATCTAAAATTGAAAGTTTTCATAAAAATATCAAAATTTCACCCTAAGATAATTTCGATATTTCGAATCCAAAAATGAGGTCCATTTTGAGAGATAAAATTTATAAAATTTCAAAAGGTGGGTATTACTATTCATAACAGATACTTTGATTGGTCGCTGTGTGTTAGAATCTCGAAGTTGTGTACAATGAAAGTTATTGAATTATTCAAAGGGAAACGTACCATGGAAGATTAGGGTGTTAAATTCACCCCTACTTCAATAAATTGCATCCTAGAAATTTGAAATTGTTCTTCGAAAATAAAATTTTGAAAATAGAAAATATCTTTGTTGGAAAACCCACATCGAAAATTGGGTTAATAAAATTTAGTCTTAATAAGAGGAAAAGAGAAATGAAAGGGTCACCACCAAATTAATATCTCAATTAGAAGAACATTGGTGGAAATTAGAGACATATAATTGGAGGAAAAACGTAAATATTTATAGGTAGTGATTGAGGTCATCAATCACAACCAAGTGTAAAATTTAGGGCCTTAAATTCATCAATCTATGATGATTTAAAATACCATCAGTTCAACAAAACATATGGTATTAGTATAACACATTTTTTGTTTTAAGATCCCTTCACTAAATTATAAGAATTAATTTCTTCATTGAATAAGATAATAAAAAATATATATAATTGACAAATAGTCCCATCCTTTAACCAAGTTTTACCATAAACTCATCTTTCACTCTAAAAGAGAATAGAACTTAAAAATAATATTCTATTTATCCTATTCGTATAGGGTTAAAAAAATGAATTTATAATTAATCTATCAGAACAATTAAAAAAACTACATTATTCAATCCAGGAAATCACGTGGTTCAGTGGTAGGTGATACACCCTTGTCGCCCTTCGATTGTGGGTTCAAGTCTCGCGGCCTTGCCGGACGCGACGGGTTGCCGCCCGACCTCCGGGTTGTCATTTTTATAGAAATCCAAAAATAATCTCAAACTAGACTTATCCAAAATAATTCTATCAAAAATCATAGTCCAAAATTTTTAAGGTCGGTAAACACAATGAAGTTCTTTTTTTCCACGTAATATCATGTGAACACCTTCATCATTTATCCTTTTAAAAACTGCATCATCCTGAAATTCCCTAAAACCATATTTATTACATTCATAATCCCTTATTACTTATAGAATACTGGATATACTAATTCTATCAAAATTTTTTGTAAACTCCAATAATTATGGAATATAAAAATCATTAATCAGTTACAAGGTGGTCAAGAATATCCAATATAATTTATCCAAATTGGTCATGTATTATTCCAAAATCACTACATCGGTATCAGAACCATATTATGGTGTATCTTTCTCTCAAAAATATATTTTCTAAAAATTTAACCTACTATTGAGTAACTTTTCTTTGTTCCACACAATCTCAAGTCCTTAATGAAATAGTATTGCAATACAATCCTTATATACTCAATAATTATTATAACCAGTACATTGTTGATACAACACTCAAATAACATAATCAACATAAGAACTCTAATCATTCCTCCTCATCTGTGGTAGTATCATAACTTGATTATTATCCAATAGCATTATTTAGGGCATACTCTAATGATTTGGACATTGGTTCACGTAGTGTCCCAACTCCTTGCAGATGAATCATTGTACATTTGAAACCTTTTTCTTACCCTTACAGTTACGTACATGGTGTCCTTTTTCTCTACACTTATAACAAACTCCCATTCCCTTCAGGCAAGTTCCAGGGTGTTTCTTCCCATAGTTATCACATATGGGAAAATTATTCTTTTCCCTCTTCCCTTTATCCATATTTCTCTCTTGTATCCTTTTCTTCTCTTGCTTCCCTTCAAAGCCATAGGACTCAGAGAATTATTTACTTATCTTATTAACACATGATACTATTTCTTCATATGTTGAGAAAAAATGAGAGAATATTTCCATTCTAATTGTTGGCTTAATACCGTGGAAGATATGATCCTTCTTACTCTTTGGATCATATGTATTGCTGGAGTCCACCTTCCTTCTACTGGGTGCCATTTCTATACAATGGCATACACTAGGTCAGTTTATGAATTGCAATGAATAATTCCAAACTTGTAAAATACCTAACGTAAATTGAACTATTTATGGATATAATCCATAATCATAAAAATGTTTTCTTTAAGTAAGTATATACTTATAAGCCCTTAATAATGGTTTGTAAAGAAAATGAGAATTATCCTAGGAATATCCCTTGGGAGTGTCATAACCAAGAGTGAAGTAAGGCCTGTTGTCATGCACCTGTTCCCATTCGATTCTAGCTCAAAGCGGTGTTTTATGGTTTTACCCCTAGGTACATATGTGCCAGAGCCGCCTCTACATGCTTGTATCCAGACAGGGATTTATTGCTCGGAAAACTCACAAAATCTCTACAATACCAAAATTCTAGGAAATTCTTCTATACTAATCCTCAAAGTCTATCTTAGGGCTATGTGCTCTAATCAGAGTTTATCTAAATCTAGTTTCCAAGGTTATTGCAAAACGTACTCTGATACCAATTGTAACACCCCGACACCAGTTACCCAGAGTTGGTGCAATATTTTAATACATTGGCATGATTACAAGGAATAATGTCTCGAAGGACCGATCAGTTTAGCAGTATTGGAAAATAGATTACATACATGAATGTTACATTACACTTTATAAAAAAACAACATAAATAATCCTTTATGAATGCCATTATTCCCTTGGCTTAACCCTTCATATCAATCACAATACACTTCGTGGAATCCTAGATAAAATAAAACATAGAAAGGGGTAAGATCAGATGCTCAATATGGATAACAATATAGAGGAAACTTTCATAAATAAGCATAAACATTTAAGGCAATGTATAACTAAAAAAAAATCATTTTCAACTTGAACTTCAGCATAATATGGAAAAAATAAAATGAAATAATTCCATTTACTTATTCACATGGATATTCTACTAGTCAAATAATCACATGCAATATCAGTAACCACTTTCATAACGATGGAATGCATAATGCCAGAATATCATAACCACGTAGCCAAGGTCTCGTACCAAGACTACAAATAAAATTTTGTAAAGGGCTCATGCCAAGACACTAGTTTGTCTCATGAGACCTACCGATGCATCGAGGAGCTATAACGGGCTCCACTCGTTACTTACTAATTCCAATGCATTCCTCATATGAAAAGGTCTAAACATAACATAAACATTCGTATTAAAACTAGCATAAGAAATGTAAATACATTACCCATAAACCATTAATGGTATAAAAATAACACATCCACATTCAAACATATTACAAAACCTTAAACACAATATGAAAGATTTGTATCATGATAAATCAACTTCAAAACAAGTTTAAAATCTATTAAAGGATTTTGACGTTGATAAAAATGATTTGTAAAAATCTTTGAGAGAAATACCCCCTTTTCATGAAAACATTTAAAAGTCACACAATTTGGAAAATAATTCATTTAAAGAAATTTTTGAATAAAAGTGTCCCATACCACTTTGACACTTTTGAAAGGAATTAACATTTTAAAATCATTCATGTCCATATAAATAAATCCTTAAAAATTGTTTTGAAGACATGGACATTAATGAGAAAGTTTTAGAAGAATAAATATTTAAAACATTTGAAATGATATTTTAGTAAAAAGTCCCTTAAAATAATCCCTTTTAAAACTCTTTCATAAAACATGGAAATGGATAATAAATATGTCCCAGTAGATACTTACGTAAAAACAACCTCGGATAATGAAGAGATTGTGAAATTAACCCTTACCAGTTTGGTAACTAACAAAACATACACCCCATGAAAGAGGTATCCTACAATGAATATGTAAATACACATAAATTAATGTGTATTACATAATTAATACAATTATGGGCAGTACATACACCACACAAAAAGGTAATAGTGGCAATATGCCATGAATCTCACGGGAATAAGGAGTGAGATGAAAACCCCTTACCTTGCACTTTCCTTTAGTAGAGGGTATGTTTAGCCTCCTGTATAAAGACTATAGTGTGTTATTAAATTACACCTGAACCATATTAATATTTATGATATCATACATTATTCATTTATGACTTTATACTACCCATTTAATAATAATTTCCATGTTATATTAATATTTCGGGTAATAATCGCTTTCTTTATCGTACATGTTTTAACTTGTTACTCTTGATTGTATCACTTATATCATGATTTAAATACTTCCAGAATATAAAACATGATTTATTTATCATATATATTTAGAATATAAAAATTTATAATAGTCGTATATATTAAATGAAAAACACCGTTTATGGAGAGGGTAGTCCGTACGTATGCATACACGAAGTTTCCGTTTTTATATAGTATTGAACGGAAGTAAGTGAATAAGATATATTTAAGTACATAAATACTTATATATATAAATATATATATCTCCAGTAGAATTATTATGTCATATATTACATACTTATTATTAATATATATTTTTGTAATCGTCAATGAATGGTGAACTTGGAAATGAATCTCATCGCGTCGTGGCGATGATAATCCATACGTACGCATGAGTAAAAATATCATTATTTTGATATTAATATAATATATAATTGGATGGTATATAATATATAAAAAATCCTTATTATGTTATACACATCATTATTATACCCATCCAAATAATAATGTATTGAAAAACAATTACACCACGACGTGGAGACAGTAAGCCGTACGCACGCACGTATGGTGACATTTCATTCAAAGGGTGGATAGAATAATGAATTTTGTTGTACCATAATTATAATAACATCACAGTATATAGAATATACTGGAGTTATGATTTTATAATGGAAACAACAAATAAAAAGGAAGTGGAAGAAGAAAGGAACTTGAAAGAGGGTGGTGAAATCATTACATATTCTTCGGGTTATTCCTTTTGATTTGATCAAAAGGGATCCTTAGGCTGGCTTTATGATCAAACTAAGGCCTCTAGGTTGAAGGGAGGATAGTTGAGAGAATAATTTGGTAGGGTTTGGCCTAACCAAATGGCTTTGAAGGTGTGACGAATTGGTTATAAGTGGTGTCCTTTTATAAGGGGAGGACAGGCTCTTTAGAAAAAACATAAAGTATTATTTTATAATAAATTCATATTAGGTTTATAATGGCTCCAAAGTAGATTATTCAAAGTCTAAGGTGGGGATGGGTCTAAATACATTCAACCAATATGTTTTATATAGGTTTGAGTCATTATATTAACCTTATCTTTTAGTTTTAACTCTTAGTTAATTAGATTGATCTTTACCATGCCACATTGTACTTTTATATTATATAGTTAATAAACTTACTATATACGTCCAAGAGAACCCCAAGTGGTCCATAAATTATACACCTATCATAATATAAGTCTTTTGTCCGATCCTTATATTTTTAAGTAGATAATATCAATTAATAATATAAATTTTTTTAAAACCTCTTTTATGTCAATTTTGACATTATTGGTATTTGATTTTTGTAAAAATCATAACAGAATTATTACTTCTAAAAATCATAATTAAATCAATACTAACATGTCATATTAACCTATAAAATTAGTTTAATTCATAAAAAGTCTCAAATTACATTTATTTGGATATTTATAATATCAATTATTTTAATATTTCATTAATTAAGTAATTAATGAATCACCATTGTGTCATAAATAAATTAAATTATTTAATGTCTAAAATTTATAAATAAAATACCATTATGTAGGAAATCTATTTATCTTTCTAATGAATATTTATAATCGAATTAATATTTTGTATATCCTTATATTACAAATGTTTTAGTAATTAAACTTCGATTTTATCTTTTTTAACTCTTCTTTGAATTAAATAATAATTAGTGTCCAAATCTAATCTAAGTAGACCTAAATGATAATATTTTATTACTATGGTTTTTTTGGTCGAGATTCACTTTTCCAATATAATTAGGACATGTGTTAGGGTAATATTAATATTATTTTTACCCTCAATTACCCTATTTACTTTTAACCGTGGTAAATAAAAGTAAAAAGTTACTATTCACCAAAAACTATTTCCATCTCATTGAACCACATTTTACTCCTTGATATTAACCATTCTCTTTGATTTTAGAAATTCCACTCACAGAAGCAGTAAAATTACATTTTATGTGAATTTCCAAATTCTCCTAGGAGGTGGGTAAAAGACGGTGAAAAGTTCAATAAAATTTTTATATATCTAATATTATTCTAAACTAACATCAATAAATTACATTAAACTTATATAGGTATTATGTATCTATTTTTACCTTAATTAAATTTAAATAAAAATTCAATTTTAAACTATAACTCAGTGTTTTTCACTATTCATCAAAAATTGAATGTTTTCAGAAAAATACCAAAATTTCACCGGAGGCTAATTTTAATATTCTGAATCCAAAAAATGAGGTCCATTTTGAGAGATAAAATTTATAAAATTTTAAAAAGTGGGTATTACTATTAATAACAGCTACTTTGATTGGTCGCGATGTGTTAGAATCTCGAAGTTGCGTACAATGAAAGCTATTGCATTATTCAAAGGGAAACGTATCGTGGAAGCTTGGGGTGTTACATCTGGAATTTGGGGAAATGTGCTTGATGTCATGTGACCAATCGGGTTCGGGGCACCCGTGGAGTGGTATCCAGATCCGGGATGTTACATTCTTCGCCCATAAAGTCACCCAATCAAATGAGGAACAAAATAAGGACTCAAAACTGTTCAAGACCAAATAAAGCTATGAAACATGGTGTTACCTTTTCAACTTCACAAGTTACACCTGAAAAAATCCGGAGAAGAAATCAATTATGCCCATAGTGGATCTCCCCACTATTAGGGAACTAGCTACTAGGATAGTTTCACTAAGAGGAATGCTTAATGAAACCACCCACCAAAATGATAAGGGTTCAACCATAGAGACTAAAACATGGCACTTGCCCAAGAGATTATTCATAATTTGTCAAGAAACATGAATCTCAAAATGAGTACCAACCAGAAAGTAAAACTCATCCAATAGAATACTAACCATTTAATAGTTCATATTCCACAAGGACAAATCACATAATTTTCTTAAAAGAATCCACCAAGATCTACAAAATTAAAGGTTCCTAAGAATAGAAACCCAAAGTAGGAGAAATCATAAATGGTCACCACTCCAACATTGGAGACAACATGTTGGATGTAAATCTCTCACACCCAAAAAATGTATTTCATGAAAAGCGGCACTCTAAGACCTATGGATAGAGCCTTAATGTGTTGAAGCATCTACTTCACCATAGTTTGGAGCTGATAATCCCTCAAAAAACTCCTTCTTTCATCAATAAAACTTACCTAACTTATTCAGGTATCCTATTTGGCCACACCAATAATTATTCTTTGGAGGATTATAATAAGATGGATTAGTGTTCCCAAGTCGATCACATCAGATGAAAACAAGTGAGTGGTCCAACGAATGAAATGAACGAATTTCCAATGATAATTTTACAGAACAATTTCCTCTAGTTCACACTCCTCGCCGGATGGGGAACCTACAAGATCATCAAAATAAAATAGACTATCAACATCCAGGGGATCTCTACCACTTTTCCAGACAAAAGAACATGATCCTTGAACCCTAGAAAAAGACCCCACATGAAATGATAAGTTTCTAAATTACCACTCAAAACTATCTCTAGTGAATAATAAACAGGTTTATTTAAATGGTAAACATTCTAATTCATCATTAGTTGACCTTGTCGAGTGTCCATCAGCTGTGGAACTTTATTCTCCTTCACTTTCTCAAGAATAGACCATTTGATGAAACTGGTCTTAAAGATCACCTGAGACATCCCAACCCGCAACGAGGATTGAGCAATAACCTTCCACTGGTCCAGTACATATCCTTCTGTCAAACCCAGGTAAATTCACATTATAACTACATATAGAGTCCCCAAGAATCTAAAGACACTATAAATATCATCAAGACACTCTAAAACCTATAATATACCTCAATAACTATAGACGACCCACAATGATTGACAATAGCTTAACTCCACCACTCAATTACGAGTCCGGGAAGGGCCGACAACTGGAAGTGACCCCTTATAAACCTTATGGGTCTTTCTCAGTGCCATAATATAAATAACATGAAGCATAAAACCATATGAAAATAAAAAATATATATATATCAAACATAGAAACAACTCAACCCAAAACACAAAGTTAATAATCCAAAATACAACAAAACAAACCAAAAATACTCTTCAAAAACCATTAATTTATAAACCCACTGATTTCCAAAACCAATTAACCATTAAAAAAAACCATTATAATAGACTGACTTTAAAATAAAAATACCACTTCCACCCTCCCTTATATACCTGCAATCCCATTATAATGAAAACCCATTTTCATTGGTTTTAAAATTCCAAAACCATTTCATCACACCATAAACCATTTTACAAAAATTATTTAATTTTTAAAGTCCACCCATGCCAACCAAAACCTAAACAAAACATAACCTACATAAAAAATTTTTAATATGGAAACTAGAAACCATGATTAACCCAACTACATGGTCTATCAGACCATGTGTTAATCATACACCAACCACTGAAATCATCTTGAACAATGCACTCGGGTTCCACATGTGTTGCTACTCTATTGAAGCTCACTATTTAGAACCAATTCCCTTATATTGTCATTCCAAAATCACAATACTAATAATCCAAGAAATACACAATGTCATAAAAACAAAATAAAAAGTAAAAACCCAGCTGAAAACCCATAGGCAACTTAAGGACCAGAATAACTAAGAGTTCATGATTCTCTTATCACCCCAACCTATCAAGTTATGATAGTCCTATCCACAGTCTACTCGAGAACCCAAATAAAAAGGGATTCTCTGATTCATTTTTTTTAGGAACTAAACCATGTAAATCCGAAAATGGTCACCCAGGATGGCCTACAATAAGGCCTGATAGGCATTATAAATCTTCTTAATATGAAAACTAGTGTTAGGAATAAAAGAAAATGAAATTGGAAAAAATTTAGCCCATAAAATATAAAGTAAATAAATAAAAATGGAAAAAATAAAATAAAAACTATAAGTAGAAATAAATAAAATTAAACATGCCTTTATATAACCACTAGGTTACAACGATCCACTAGATCAACCCACTCCAAGAGGAAACCTAGATGAGAAGTTGACACTACAAACTAGCTCGGGTATACTATTTCCTAGTGAAATAAATTAGGTGTAGGCATAAAATATCTCAGTAATTAAGAAACATAGAATCCATGCATTGAATTTCTTAATAAAATGCAGAAATAATTGTTTGGAAAGATAGATAGAAAAACAGTTTTTATTTTTGAGAAACCAAACATAGATTTAACCAAATAAATTCCCAAAAACAAAACATGGATTTAATTTTTAAATTGATATCCATTTAAAAAACCTGATCTGAAAACCCATACCATGAAAGGGACCAAAAATAAACACCAAAAAAGGACAAATCAAATGATTCCAGAAGCCAAATAAATAGTACAAGTATAGACAGGGAAATATTTGTAGAACAAGTAAACAAATTTAAATTAAAATAATATAGGAACTTATAAATAAGTAATCATGGTAATGTACAAAACATCTTTAGATGAAACCCTGGATGCACTTGGTTTGGAACCACATACTGGTGTATGGTGAAACTCCACACACAATAACCAATCTAACTTATCTAAACTAACCTCACTAGTGGAAAAGCCTACCTGAACTATCCTATATCTAGAAATTCTAATTCATCTAAACGAGATTGGATTTTCTTTTCACTCAACCCTCTATTTGACATCCAAGAATCGCATGATAAAATTATAAACAGAAATTGAGGAGGTCATAAAATTATTATAATTAAATATAACCCATAGATACCATTGTGCATTCCTTTCACACTCTCTGACACCGTCTATAAAAATAACCTCCCCAAAAGTGGAAACAATTGGGGTGAACTTCTCATAGGAAACATTTTCCAATTGAATTCTAGGCCTACATATCATCAAGGTTAAATATTTTTAAAAGAACACATTAAAGTACCAAATTTGTTTTATCTTTTAAAATCTAATTTTGTTTTCCACAACCAAGGTGCCAAACATCCTACAAGCATGTTGATTGTAAAATCATGCTTCTAACATGACAATCAGCCCAAGATTTATAGAGAACACTTGAAATTTTTTTAATCCATTGGAAAACCAATAATACATTTGAGAAATGCCAGGAGTTTTTAGAAAATCACTTGAAAGGAAAGGGAAAATGAATGAAGGTAGAAGCAGAGTGTTTTTTTGAAAAGTGAAGTTACCAAGGTAGACATTTTTATGAAACCACCATTTATATTCATGTGCCTATCCATATTTACACCCCATACATATATGGATATGTCTATATTCATCGATATATATATGGATACCATAAATATTTCCAAGTATCCAATTAAAAGAACACAAGGAATGTCACACCAAAGAATAAGGACTCACATATAGGAACCCAAGCCCATATAAATCACAAATTATCATGTAAAAAAATTGCACCAAAACTAAAAAAAGATAATAATCACATTAAAACACCCAATTCCATAAAAATGACCACTGGTAATTTGATCAAACACCTAAAATATATACATATTAGGTAAATATAGGCATATTCATGGAAAACCATTAGAAAACAAATTTTCAAACAACCACCTACAAAGAAAGCCACAAAAACTCATCATAGAACACCACAAGCATGAATAACACAAAAAATACTTTTTTTTAAAACACAATAATAATTGGGAATGTGTTGGAAAGAAAATTAATGGATACACCTACCTCATTGACACATAAGCGTGAAAAAAGTCAAACTACAGCGCGAGGAGAACCCAAAGACCATGCATCACACCCTTAACAAATATACACCTTGATATATAAATATATAACCCTTTTAGGATGTAAATATTCACCATTACATGAGATAAAATTTACAAAGGGGTTATATATATATATATATATAAATACCTGTTTTGGTATATGTGTATAGGTTGCACCTATGAAGCCACAAGCTACTGCCTTAGATGAATGCCACAAGAACTGACCTCAATCTAACCCTAAGAACCAAAAACAGATAAAAAAGAATCTCCAAAATGGCAGAGGGTATACCATAGTTTATGTTCACTATGAGGGAAAAAAACCAACTGAATTGGGATAGAAGTGGAAGGAGGAGGATAATAGAAGACTACCAGATGAGATCACACTAGGAATCGAAAAAGAAATCAGCCGACTAGTGGGACTGAGAGTGTGAGGGAATGTGTGTGAGGGAGAGTGGAAATGGGGTTTGTCCATGGATGGGGGGGGGGGGGTTGGTCGTACATGAATTACATGGGAATATGGGGGAGGTAAGGGTTTTTTATTTTCTATTATTATTATTATTATTATTATTTCTTTAAAAACACATGGTTGGTATGCATGGTTTTGGATCATGTTTTACCTAACCGTACGCTAAACATGAACCCTTTATTAGAAACTCTAGGAACCCACATGTGCTAGTTTCATGCTTTTATAAACTTTGTGACAACCATGCAAAACTATTTTTTCATAATTATGGGTTTACCCACATGGATTCCACACAGTTTGTCCAATCGTGTGGCCAAACCGTGCGTCAAGAAAAAGTACCAAAAAATTTCCAAATTTCCAAATTAAAATATAAAGTTAAAAACATATAATTAAATAAATAAAATTAATAATGTCATGTTAGGGTTTGAAAATTCTCCACACCCTTAACAATTTCTTCCCCCAGAGAGTAACCCAACAAAATGGGGAATAAAATCAAGACTCAAAACTAATCAAGAACAAAAGAAACCACAAAACATGGTGTGATATTTTCAACACCATATGTCACACCCAAATAAATTAGGGTAATACATCAATGAGTCCCATAGTGGGTCTCCCCACCATTAAGGAACTATCTAGACAGGCAGTTTCACCTAGAGGAATGCTCAATGAAACCACCCTACAACACGATAAGGGTTCAACCATACAGACTTGAAAATGGAACTTGGATAATCCATAATTCATAATTTCTAAAGACACATGAATCTATAAATTATTACCATTATAAAACTAAAACCATTCCAAAGGAATACTATACATTTAAGATTTCATATTCCACAAGGCATAAACACAGAAATTTCACGAAAGAGTATACCATGATTTCCAAAATGAAAGGTTCCTAAGAAAAAAACCACAACAGGTGGAAAATTTTACAGACACCACTTTATAGTTAGAGATAACATGTTGTATGTATATCCATCACACCCAAAAAATATTTCCCTATGTGAACATACTTACTCTGAGACCTATGGAAGGAGCCTATATGTCTTGAATCATTTGATGCACTGTAGTTAGGAGATGATAATCTCCAAATAAAACTACCTATTTCAGAAACTCAACATACCAAACTTCTTCAGGTATCCTAAGTATTTATATCGATGACAATACTTAAAAAGATTAGGAAAATATGGTTTATAGTTCCCATTATGACTTCTCAAGAAGAAAATATGTGAGTGGTCTGACAGATGAAGGGAAGAAACTGACCAGGAGACTAGTCAATAACTGGTTCCTCTGATTCAAACTCCTCACCAGATGAGGAACCTCCATGGGAACCAAAAGAAAATAAACTATCAACTACCATGGTATACCCTATGAGACTTTCCTAGATTAAATAATGTGATCCTGAAACCCCAGATAGATACCCCACATAAAAATAGGATCTTCCAAATGGCTTCTTGACACTATCTTTAGAGAAAAAGAAACAAGTTCATTGAAATAGTCAATGTTTCCCTTCACTTTTAGTTTAACAAGTCGAGTGTCCAAGCTATTTGAAACTTTATTCTCATTCACTTAATTAAGAATAAAACATTGTATAAAAGTGGTCTTGAATATCTCCTAGGACATCCCAACTTACAATGAGGATGGAAAAATCACCTTCCAATAGTTCAGTCCTAGTCCTTCAAATATACCCAAGACAACTCATTTTCTCACAGAATATGGGGTTCCCAAAAACTTCAAGACACTCTCAACATCCTAAAGACACTCTATTTATTATAATGGTCCATTATAACTATAAAAAAAGGGAAACTATTGACAAGACCTCTGTTACACCACTCCACTAGGAGTCTGGGTATGGAAAATGATTGGAAGAAACTCATTAGACAAATTTTAGGTCTTTATAGGTAGCATACTCAAAATAACATGAAACAAAAACTAGATCAAAATCAAAAAAAATCTCAACCAAAGAAACACCTCAAATGAAAACACTATGCTCATAATCCCAAATTCCAAAAAACAAACCAAAAATATTCTTTCAAAAACCATATTTCTCTAAATTCACCTGTTCCCAAAAACAATTCACAATTTAAAAATTAAAACCATTCCAATTCATCCACTTTAAAATTAAAATAAAAATAACAAATTACCTTAAAAAATAATTCCAATAGAAAGGAAACCCCAACCATCAGTTATAAAATTCCAAAAACTATTTCATTACACCATAAACCATTTTTCTAGAAATTTTTTCCTTTTTAAGGTCCACTCACACCAACCAAAACTAAACTAAAACATAACCCACATAAAAAAAATTCAAATAGAAAACTGGTGATCATGCATAACCCGACCACATTATTTATAAGACAATTTTCTAAGCATACACCAACCACTGGAAGGATCTTGAATCATGCACTCAAGATCCACATGGGTTGCTATTCCATGAAAGATCACTGTGTAACACTAGTTACCTTCCATTATCATTCCTCAAATTATAATCCCACCAAGCCTAAAAATACACAAATAGAAAAAAACCAAAATAAAAATTAAAAACTTAACCCAAAAACTCTATAAACTCAAAGATTAGAACAACTAAGAGTTTCTGATGTTCTTTCCAGTCTGAACTCTCATGTTTTGACAGTCCTATCTCTATTATACCTGACACCAAAAATAAAAAGGGATGGTCTAATACCATTTTTTGATGAACCAACTTTCGTCAACCCAGAACCAGTCACCCGATTTGACCCTTAATAAGCCCCGATAGGCATTCCTAATCCTCTCGGGCTGGAAACTAGTGTCAGGAATCAAAGAAAACACAATTTGGAGCGATTTAGTACATAAAACAAAATAAATAAATAAATAAACATGAAAAATAAAATAAAACAAACAATAAAATAAGAATAAAATTAAATTAAACATACCTCAATGGGAAAAATTTGTCACCACCATCCACAAAACCAGCTCACTCCATGAGAAAACCTGGATAAGAAGCTGAACCTGGAAACTAGATTAGGTCTACTGATGATGAGTGGAATAATTAGGGTGTGATCATAAAAGAAGTCAGTAGGTAAGAACCATAAAATCCATGCATGTACTTTCCTCAGACAGACCATAAATGATATTTTGTAAATATAGATAGAAAATAGTTTTTTAGTTTTAAGAAACCAAACACAGATTTTAAAAAATCCATTTTTAAAACAAAACATATTTTTCCTTTATAAAATGAATTTTTATTTTAAAACCTTGTTGGAAAATGCATACCAAGAAAGAGACCATAAATAAGCACCAATAGTAGGACATATCAAATGATGCTCGAAGATAATTAAACATTACAAGTATAGGTGGGGAAATATCATCATAAAAAATAAACAAATTTCCAAAAAAAATAATTCAAGTACATACATATATAAAATCATGGCAATGTCTTTAACATCTCTAGAAGTGACCTTGGATGTAATCAGTTTGGAACCACCTACAAGAATATGGTGCAACTCCATATTCAATAACCAACCTATCTTCTCTAATATAGACTCACTAATGAAAAATACCACATGGACTATCCTCTATCTTGGGAGTTTTAATCCATCAAATTGAAACTAGAAAGAAACAATAACAGGAACCTTTAGATGATGTCCATGAATGCCAATATAAAATTATAAAGGTGGTGTGAGGTGGTAATAAACTACTTGGCATTAAATACGACATGTAGATTCCACCGTACATTCCTTGACCACTCTCCAACATTTTATTTGAAAATACCCTCTCCAATGGAGGAAAAATATAGTGATTACCACCTCACATGACACATTTCATAAGTACCAACCTAGCCTACAAATCATGAAGGTTCGAACCATTTTACAAGAAACACCTTAATGTACCAAATGATACTTAACATTTAAAATCCAAAATTGTTTCCAAAACCAAGGATCCAAATGGTTATACAATCTAGTTGATTTCCAAATCATGCTTCTAATGTTCCAATCAAGGAAAGTAATATAAATCACACTTGAAAACCACCTTTAATGTCATTTAGAAACCAAGAATCCTTTTGAGAAACTCTAAGACATTTTAGAAAACCATTTACAAGGAAAGGGAAAAATAAATAATGTGGGGGGATACTGTTTTCTTGAAAACCAATGTTACCTATGTAGACATTTTTATTGAACCACCATTTATATGCATGTTTCTATCTATATATACACACCATGGACATGTGGATCTGCACATATTCACTGATATATATATGAATAACCACACAAATTTCCAAGGATCCAATCAAAATAACATAATGAATGTCACACCAAAGCCCAAGGATTCACACCTAGGCACCCAAACCCATCCAATGCACAAATTCACGTATAAACCAATTTTACCAAAACTCGAACAAGGTTATGAATCACATTAAAATGCCAAATTCCAATAAAAATACAACAAAAAATTTGATCAAACACATATAATATTTTCATATTAGAAAAACATAGGCATATTCATGGAAAACCCTTGTAAAAATAATTTTAAAACAAACAATAATAAAGAAATCCCTTAAAACTCATAATATTACACCAAAATCATGGAGAACACAAATAGTATACATTTTTTAAACCTCAATCATAATATGGAATGTTTTGGAATAGAAATGGATAGATACAACTACCTCAATGACATAGAAACATGATGAAACTCTAAGCACAACATTAGAAGAAAATTTGGAGCAAGAATAACAACCTTAACATATATACACCTTGATATATATGTATATAACCCTTGTTTGATGAAAATATTCCCTAATCAAAGAGGGAAAACATAAAAATTGGGTATATATATACATAAATTTATATGTATATGTGTATAGGCCCCACCTAGGAATCCACAAGCCACTGCCTTAGATGAACACTATAAGAACGAACCTCAATAAAACCCCACTAAATATTTGAACTAAAAACTAAACAAAAAGAATACCAAAATTGGTTTAGGGTCCACCCTAGGTCACACACACCATAAGGGAGAAAAGAAACCAAGAAAATAGGGAGAGAAGTGGAAGGATGAGGAGAGGAGAATCCTGTCAGAGGAGATCACACAAGAATTAAATAATGAAATTGGATGAATAAAGGGAGTGATAGGGGGAGGCTGTTCATGCGAGGGAGAGGGAAAATGGGGATCGACCATGGAAAGGGGAGATAAGTTTTGGTCATATGATCAGGAGGGGGTAAGGTATTTTTTATATTTTTATTATTATTATTAATGTTGTTATTATTATTTATTAAAAAACACCTAGTGGGAATGCACAATTTTAGCACACAGTTTACCAAACTATGCAACAACAATGGGACCATTATTAGTCACACTGAGCACCCAAATGGGTTGGTTGTACATTTTGATAAACTGTGTGAAAACCATGAGAAACCATTTTGTGAGAATGATATATTAACCTACATAGATTCTGTATGGTTTTCCTAACAGTGCTGTGAAACCACATAATAAGTAAATGTGGCAAAAAAATTCAAAATTTCAAAATTAAACCCCAAAAATATTATAAAAAATATAATTAAATAAATTAAATAAATTAAATAAATAATATCATGTCGAGGTGTGATAAGACAAGACATATTTTTCTAGGTAGGCTTACACTTAAATACCCAAAGATCATTTTATCATGAGATCTACTATTATATTTTGGGGGTATATAAATATAGGTCCCACCAATAAATTGTTTAAGTGTAATACATTCATTATATGAGAAAATTGATAAATAATAAAAAATAAACATTCTAAATAATCATCCATATTAGAATAACAACATATATAATGATAATAATTTTCCCTGTCTTAGTAAAAGGGATAATATGATTATAAACTCTATATAGAAATTTTATGGTCAAATAATACATAATCAATTTGCATGAGTATCCCATAAACATCCATATCAGAATTAAAATATATAGTTTTTCAATATAACCCTAATCAATAAATGGAATAGATATCTGTGTAATTATCCCAAAATATGACACCATATATAGAAAGTCGTATATATTTAGCTCAATAATTTATCTATAAATAATGGTAATGAATCTAGATGAACACCATACAGACAATGTAATGGAAAATAGGGTATTAATGAATTAAGGGAATTGGAATAAAATTTATGCCTATTCATGGTGATGGTTAGGAATGAGAAAAGAAGTATTGTATTTAAATAATGATTAATTCCAAAAGATAAAATAGTATGAGAGGATTTAAAATGTAACCCATGAAAAATATATACACCACAAAAGGAAAATAAATGGTGAATATGAATCATTTCTCAATAAAGAAAATTTTAGATATAAGCTTCCTTGGAGTAATGTTAATGTATTAATAAAAATAATTTGAGGGATAAGTAACAATATTGAGTTTTAAATACCTTTAAATTCGTGTGTAATGCGGTAAAAATTATTTAATTGAAATTTATTCACCATGAAGGTAAATAAGTTGTGAATAAATCATGAGTCTGATATAATGAAAATTGAGACAGAAGAACCAACATATGTATTGGGTCATAACTCATCAAAACCTCTAAAAAGAGAGAGATTAAAATTAATCATATAATAGAATGGATAAAATTATTATCATTATATAACATATAAAATTGGAAGTATATGCATCATGTAAATGAAATTAGGTACATAATACAAACATTTATCAAGGAGGTGAATTTGAGATGGAAAACACTTACAACTTTTAGAATAATTGAACCAAATCTCCATTAGAATGCTAAAATGAAATGGAACATTGATTATTATAAAATATAAATGAATAATTGTATAAATATTACATTGGGAAAGTATGTGCACTATACAAAGGAAAACATGGAATATAACATAAACATGTCTCAATGAAAGTAAATTAAGATCAAAACCCTTACCTTGTAATACTGCTTAATGGATCATTCTCTAACCTCCTATAAAATGAAAATAATAAATGTAATAAATTATATTAGAAACTTAAAATAATATTAAAACAATTTTTATAATTATTTTATAACTATATATTATAAATACATTAACCGGTTATAGTTTATTTTCATTATAGGGTGCTAATATATTAGGTTACTTATTTCATAAAATATTCACAAATACGGGATCGATTTTCCATAATTTGTTTAAAGTGAATCATTCATAGATAATTAAATATTTAATAATATTTTTTAATGTTTACTTATCTACCATTTTAATTTTATGAAAACATGAAGATATCTTGAGAAAATGAAAATCACAATGATCTAGTTTTTGATGTGTTTAACCATTTAATGGTGATATATTAAGAAATATTTTAAATATTTAAAAAATTTATATAATAATATAATAATATAAAATAAACCATTATGAAAATAAATTAATATTATATGAAATATTATTATCATTTATTACATAATCATTATGATATCCTGTATAAAAGAGGTTAAATCGACCCAAATGGAAACGTGTTATAATGATTTAATGAGTAAGGGGATATATTTGGATAATTTTAATGTGAAATATATAGAATATTACACATGTACTAAAAACAATATATCCTCATTAAATACATTCTAGGAACCATTATTGGTGGGTGGTGATGAAAAATGAAATTCAGCATTCACAAAGGCGGTAGTTCACACAAACTCATGATTGATGATCCAATTTTTCAGTGAATATACAGAATGATAGTATATGAAAATTGAACACATATAAATTGATTTTTTACATATAAAACATATTTATTTATAAAACCTATCCTTTATACTATCCTTGAGAGGTGATGAAAGAAAATGAACCACATTGCGCCGTGGAGGTTGTAGTCAACTCGCATGCATGATGAATGTTTAGGTCTCCCATAGTGGAAGAAAATTAATGAAATATTTATTGATTAAATAATATAATGAAATTTATGTATAATAATTACACTTATTTAATCATATTAATTAGATTATATATGATTTTAGAAAGAGTATAGTAAAATAAAATACTAATAGTAAGTAGTACTCACATTGGAAGATTGAGTTTTATCTTAAAAAACTCTTTCAAAATGAAGTCCTTAAAAAAACAGTTGACCAAAATATTATAGTACTATGATAAGGTTCTAGGAGGAGAAAACTTTATTAGTTTCATGGAAAAATTTTATGGTATTTGCGTACATAAAGTGGTGATATTTTACTCTTTTATAAGTTAATATAGTGGTAGTTTTTTGGAATACCCATTGAATTTTGACAATGAAATTTCACTATTAAAGGGTTAAGGCCATAAAAAATATAAAATATTCGGAATTTGGATGTTATTTTTTGATATAAACCTCAAAAATCCATTTGGAAACATCTTTTTAATATTTCACGACCTTTTCATTTTTGTAAAAGTGATTTTACCATTTTTACTTTTTAGAGCTGTAACTAATGTTTAACATTAGTAATTATTTTTAATGAAAAAAATTATAATTATCTATATTATATAATTTGAAAATTATAATTTCGAATTTTTAAATAATTTTATAATATAAAATTTATAAATATGTAACGATTTAAATTAAAAAAAATTCATTTAATTGCGTAAAAATAGTTTTTGTAAAAACGTGTCTTTTATGGTTAAAAATTATGTATAGGGTAAAACTATCATCAAAATTTATTTACATGGAATAAATTAATTCATAATAAAACATATGAAATGTCTGATGTGTTATAATTAATCCAAAACATAACTTCACATTAATAATTCTCGATCAAATGAAAATACATGAAACTATTTTTTTAAAAGTGACATTTTACTTTATCTCTAGAAATATTAGACATATGATTTAGAATTTAGAATAATATTTTAAAATGAATAATTTTATTCCATAAAAATATAATTTATTACTTTAATGTTTTTATAGTATTATAGGTTATTCTTATATAAATATAAAATCACAAAAATCTTAATTTTCATAAAAACTGTATTTTTTCAACTAAAAAATCATTTTCATAAAAAGAATAAATTTTCATACTAATTAACTACTGATATGATAAATTTAAAAATAATTTTCATTTTATAATTAAAAATTCTAAAGTCCATAAATGTTTTTCATAATATAAGGGTGCAAGGCATTGAAAAAAAATTCTTATAAAACATATTTTTAAGTGTAATGTGAATGTATTATTATTTATTGATAAGAAATATCTATTTTATAGATGATAAATTATTTTTTATTTATATTCATATCTAAATTTAATATACTTATATTTTAATACAGTAACACATAACTCGAAAAAAACAAAGGTATTATGATTTAAATGACTTTTATAATGTATTCTCATTTTAATCTATAGATAATAATTACATGTTGATATCAAATTAATTTATACATATAAAAACACTTCTAACCTTTGCATAAGATCTAAGTTTAATATAATTGATAACTAAATTCATGGGTGGTGATTCAGATAGCATGAATTTCGATATGAGTTCTATAATTATAAGATTTTCCCACAAAATATTTCATTCAAGTCATACCTCTTGGAGTTTGGATTGGGAACACTCTAATGAAACCCCCTAAAATTCCACATATTTCTTAAGCTTTGAAAATAGGATTCATATGGAAAAAATCTTCTTTTGGATTTTATTTCTTCAAAATTTATTTATTGATTTCATGATATTGTTACATCAACTTCTACCAGCTAATTTAATAACTATGTTTTAACGATCAAATTTAATATTCAAATTTTACATGTTTTTTATATTAGTTTGGTATTGTGTGGAAAAAACTCTATTTTATATATTATTTTTTTATTTAGAATGTAAAGTGGAATCACATGTTGTTACATTGTCCCCCATAGAAATAAGTTTTATCCTCCTAATTTAAATTAACACATAAAAATAGAAATATCTAAGGGAATTTAAATTAGAAAGACGACTGAAGATATATTTTTTATAGAGATATCAGACTTAAAAACATAGGAAACAATATATTACCTTAGAATAATGATATAAATAATCTTTTATTTTTTAGAAATATTTATACCAAGTGTTTACCCTTATTTGGTATGAATACCCACATTATATTTTTTTTCTAGAGGGTGTTTATTATAACAAATCCATTGATAGAACAACGTTGGTTAATATAAAATGATTTTTCTTAATATATATAATTTTTCCTTTATATGGAGGGAACCAATTAACTACTAATATCAGAACAAATTTATCAAAATAAAGGATAATAATATTTCAACAATTGATATTTTGATAAAAAAAACACTGAAAACAATAATCATACCACTAGAAAACTTCATTATCCATTATATCATCATGGTGATGATTTAATGATCTTATAAAACTTATTAGATATAGTAGGGTTCCTAGAATGAAATTACAATAAGATATATTTAAATATGGATTAGAGTTTATGTGTGCTTTAAATATCAATATCTACTTCAGAAGTAGTGCTTGAATAGAAATTCCATTATCCTCTTGGTCTTGGAGGTAGGTGATGCTCATCATCTTCGTTGGTCTTTGATTAGGGAGTTGAATTGGATAATTACCAAGTTCCACACACATAAGATATTGAAAATTTAACAGTAAATTATGATGAAATATATTTCATTCAATAAATTTAACCGAAATATCTATTTTCCTATTGAAATTTCATGCTTGATAATCCCCTCTTCCACATGTAAAGCATCTTTCAATCCCCTTGAGAAAGAACACTTGGTGCTTCTTTCCACATTTTAGACATTTATAAAACTGTCACATGATAATTCAAGAGACTCAAACTTTATATTATTTGATGTTTTTGGGACATAAAATACACACCCATTATTAATCATATTTCATTATAGCTGGTTTGGTATAACTATAAGGATTCTCAGTATATCTCCTAGTCTGATGAGTTGTTCGTTGAGGTAATCTCCCCACTATCACTTACACCCATGGATTATTCTAAAAAGGATTTACATGAGTGAATAAAAACTAAAAATAAGTTTTATTTATCATAATTAATAACATAAAATGGATTCAACCTTAATTTTTTTCACCCTTATCATCATATTGGCCAATAATTCCGTTAGTTCAACCTAAATCAATTATAGTTTAAGCTAGGTTACTTCAAATTGGGTTATCTTATTCTTATCAACCTAATACCTTGAAGTAACTAAAAAATAAATCCTTCATAGTGCTTATCATAGAGAATGTAATCAACTAAACAATATACCCCGATAGTGTCTATCCTGGTCTATAGTCTTAGTCCCACTCATCGTACATCAGTGTGATGATTGAGTCAATACTCAACCAACCCATTTTAGGGTGATTACCCCTAGGTGAATATCTATCATAGTATAATAAATTTTATGGAATCCATATATGGATATAATATTAGTATAACCATATAATCTCCACTTTACCCAAACCTTATAATGTTATCCAACACATACCCTTATTCTTAAATCTTTCACTAAAGGTTATTAATACTAATCCATAAATAAAATTTGTATTATTACCTTAACATTAAATAAAATAAAATCCAAATAGGTTATCCATACCATTGATATTAGTACCAATTATATCTTACCTACCATTAAATTATCCTCAACAAACATCCCAATCTTCAATGTTCTCTAAACCATTATCTGATACCAACCTCGATGCCCTCAACCATCATTCCCAAGTCTGTTGCTTATAAACTCATACCATAGATATTGGATTTGATACCAACCATATATTTTCATACATAAATATCCCATAATGACCTAACATGAAGATAAAATAACATTACATACACTCCTAATACATTTATGGTTTATAAGTTTAGATAATTAGGAAAAAAACTAAACAAACAAAACAGATGTCTTTCTCAACTGATGGATTTTTTCTATATAATAAAGTACTTAATTCATAAGAAGTCATCAAAATCTCATAAAATTTACTTTTTTAGACCTCTCTTTTGTAATAATTTTTTTATTACCTGAGTAAATAGAAACATATGAAGGGGTGATCTAAAACACTCAGTAAGTGAAAACATACAACAATGGAAATCATGGAATTAATATTATAGTAGAAATTAGTAGTCATTATAATAACATAAACAATTGAAACTATAAGAATAATATTCTAATGGATATAAATTATGATAAAAAACATGGGTTATAATAAATGGTTACATAGTAATGAAATGAAATATTTTAAATAGCTAATTCTACACTATAAGACATAAAATAATGATCATAGACAACGTGGACTTACAGTTAAGGAAATATCTTATTTAGTGTATCCATACACCAAAAGACTAAAACGTTTTTGTCTCATGAGTCATATCAATGCATCAAGGGGATATATAAATCTGATGACCAACCATCAAATGTATAAGTCCAATCCACTCATCATATGAGAAAATGAAGAAAAAATACAGAGTGAAATTTTCCCTTTAATAAAACTTCTAGGAATAAAAAGATATCAAACACCAATACATTTTACCAAATAAATTAGTTGGTTAAAATTATCAGAACCCAACCATATTATTATTTTTTACTAAGAAACAATATATAATAAAATTTCTTGAGTAACCAATAATCAATCGTTCAGAATAACAAATGAATAGATTTTCACTATTTTCTTAATGAATAAATGGAATAGATTTATATATAATAATAGCTAAAACTAACATTGTATATAGAATTTAGTATATGGTTAAGTCAATAATTTCCTAATAAATCAAAATATGGAATCTTTTCCCACACCCTTTAATCAACTGAATGTAAAATAGGGTACTCAAAAAGTAAGGGTAGGGGAAGAAATGGTATGTCTATTCATTGTGGATGGTTATGCAAAAAAACTATAATGAATTTTAGAAAGATTAATTACAAAATAAAAAATAGTATGAAATGATTTAAAAGGTAATATATGAATAATATATACTCCATAATAGTAAATAAGTGGTGAATATAAATCATTTATTAATGAAGAAAAATTTAGGTGAAAACAACAATATGGTAATTGTAATATAAGAATAAAAAGAGTATTATGGAGAGATAAAAATAAAGAATTTTAAATATATTTAAATTCATTATTAATATGGTAAAGAAATTCTTGGATATTTTTGAACTAAAAAGGAAATATGTGGTAAATATAGAAGGCATCCCAAATAAAGAAAATTCAAATAGAAAAACCCACATATGGATTGATTAATAATTCAATAAAAACCTCTTGAAAGAGAGATAATAAAATTGATCTTTAGATATAATAATTAAAAGTAATTTATTGATATAAAATCTCAAATAGAAAATATGTACACCACATAAAGGAATTTAGGTTCATAATAAAAAACATGTCTCATGGAGAGGAATTTAAGATAGAACCCCCTATAAATTTTAGAACATTTGAACCCAAACCCCCTGATAAAGGAAATATGAATTGGAACATTGAATATTATGAAATATAATTAAATTGTGAGATAAATATTACAATGTGGTAGTATGTACGCAATAAAAAATTAAACACGTTGTATAACATAAACATGTCTTAGTGAATAGAAATTATAACTAAAAATGTTACCTTGTATTCCATCTCACTAAATCCCATTCTAATATCATATGTAGTCAACAAAAATATATTACTAAATAATATAATGAACTTATTATAAATATACTACAATTTTTATAATTATTTTATAACCATATATTACCAATATATTAACTGATTATAGTTTATATTATTTATCAAGTGATATACTTTTTAGTTTTTTATTTTCTATAAATTTGAAAAATACGGGATTGATTCTCACTTATTTGTTTCAAGTATATAATTCATAGATCCATAAATATAGGATAATTATTTTTTTCAATGATTACTTACATCCCATTTTATATAGGAAAAAGGCATGAATAAGACATGTGAAAATGTAAATTATTATGAAATAATTTTCGACATGTTTAATGATCAAAAGTTAATATATTAATAAATATTAAAAATATTAAAAAAACAATATATAATAACTAAAAAATATTTAATATATCATTATTAATTGATATTAAAATTATATTAAATCTAATAATAATTTATGAAATAATATTTATAACATCGTTTATATAGGTGGTTCAATCGACCAAAATTGTAACGTGTTATAATTATTTAATGAGTATTGAGATTTATTTAGATAATGATAATTTGAAATATAAATAATTTTAAAAATTAAATAAAAATCATATATCCTCATTAAATATATTATAGGAACTTTAAATGGTGTGTGAAGATGAAAAATGATATTTTTCATTCTTGGAGGCCGTAGTCTGTATGTACACACGATTACTGATCCCATTTTTTAATGAATAGTTGGAATGATGGCATATGAACAATGATCATTTTAGAATTTCATTTTTGAAATTTAAAACATATTAATTCACCAAATAAATAATTGATACAATCCTTTAGTGGTGGTTATGAAAAAAATACCACACTGTGTCATGGAGGTGGTAGTTCGCATATATACATAATCATTTTTTCAATATCTCTTAGTGGACAGAAAGTAGTGGATCAATTTTTGTTAAATTAAAATAATGGAATTTAATTAAACTAATTATACTAATTTAATTATACTAACAAGTTTATATATCTCTTGGTATGGATTAGATTAAAACAAAATACAAAGATAAAGTAATAATTAGGTTGGAAGATTGAGTTTTCTCTTAAAAAACTCGACAAAAATTAAGGTCTCAAGAAAACTAATGGTGAAAAAAATCTTATAGAAGTGGGAGTGGGTTTTATGATGATTTTTTTAAATTTTAAATGATAAATTCTATGTTAATTTTATTCTTTAAGTGGTATGGATGTTACTCTTTTATAAGTTAACATAAGGGTAGTTTTTGGAACACCAATTGAATTTAATTAAATTTATTTCACTATCAAACAACCAAGGAATCCAATAAGAGAAAATTGAGAAAATGGTTTGAGATTTTTTTGAAACAAAACTCAACCATATATTTATAAAAAATTTTAATAGGTTTTTATCTTTTACCATTTGTAAAATTCTTTTTCCATTTTTAATTTTTACCAGGGTGAAATTTTTTTAAAAGTTGTAAGTAATTATAATGTACAAAATTAAAATTTACCTTATTACCTAATTTGAACCTTCTAGTTTCATGATTTAAAATCATTTTATCATTTAAAATTTGTAAAGTGTAAATATCTATTTTTAAAATACACACATAATCATATAAAAACAATTTTTAGACAAAAGTAGTTTCTAGATTTATGAATTATGTAAAATGTAAAATTATAATTATTACAAATTTCCATGAAATAAACTGAATTATTATAAAACCAATAAAATTTATGAGTCTTTTAATGTAAGATAAAATTTAATTTCACCTTAAAATTCTTGATTCAATGAAAATACTGAAAACTATTTTTTTATTATAGTAATGATTAAATTTTGTTTTAAAAATATTTTACATATGGTTTCCAAGTTCAAAAAATATTTTAAATAGAAAAATTTTATTCCTTAAATAAATAAAATATTACTTAGAATGATTTTTAGTTTTATAGGTCATGCATAAATAATGATAAAAAACATAATTTTTGTAAAAACTGTATATTTCAACTAAAAAAACATTTTTAGGAAAACATTAAAATCTAATTATAAGTAAATTTTGATATATATAATTAATAATAAAATTAATTTTATTTAATTTCAAATTCTAAAAAACAACAAATTTTTTACAATATCGTGGTTCAAGGAATAAAAGAATATTTTTTAAAAAATAGTATTTTTATGTATAATGTGAATATATATTTATTTATTGTCATGAGATATCTATTGGATCTGTGATAAATTATTTTTATGTATATTCATATCTAAATGTGATATAAGTTCATTTTAATATAGTAACACATTACACAGAAAATAGAACATATTATGCATAAAAATAAATTTATATTGATATAATTATTTGATTATATAAATAATAATTACATGTTTATATCATAATAATTTATACTTAAAACCCCATTATAACTTTTGTATAAGATATATGGGTAAGATAATTGATAGTGGCAGTCATTGGTGGTGAGTCACTTAACATTTCTTTCATAGTGTGTTCTAAAATATTAAGCTTTTCACATACATAATTTTATTCAACCAATACCTATTGGAGATTATCTTGAGATTATTACATGGGAAACCAAACTTAATCCACATCTTTCCCAAGATCAAAAAAATTTATTTTTTTGTATAGAAAAATTACACTTATGGATTCCATTTTTTCATAATGAATCTATTGATTCTGTGATATTGTTACTTAAATTTATACTAGATAATTTATCAGCTAAGTTTTGTGGATTAAATCCAATATTCATTATATATTATCTTTTTTTTGAATTCTAATTTTGTATATAATTTGAAACACGAAATTTAATATATTTTATATTTAAGTAGAATATATATAACGAAATCTTTTGTTGTTACTATGAAAATGTTTTCTAAAAATTTGGTGTTATTTAAACATTAAATGTACTTATTTAATTATAAATAATTTATTTGAAACTAAATAAATGATTTTAGAATAGATAAAAATTTATGAATTCATTTTTTAAAATATCATTTAATTTCAAGGATTGTTATCATAAAATATATAATTTTGATAAATTTATTTTTTTGATTTTTTGAAAAAATATATTTTTTTGATTAAATTGAATTAATTATTGGTAAAATAAATTAATAAAAACTATGGAATAATTAATAAAATATAAATAATTAAAATTAAATTATTCTTGACTAAACAAAACTCTTTAGATTGAAATCATTATTTTTAGTGTGTATTATATATGTTTTCATTTAAACGATATATTCCTAATTTTTTTAATTGAAATTTTATTAAATGAAAATAATTTTTAGATTCATTATTTAAAAATTATATTTGTGTGGATTTTTTGGGTTTTTTATGAAAAGGATGATATTTTGGTGAATTGTAAAAACTGTAGTTTTTATTAACATCATAACATTTATGAAATCATCATGATATAAAAATAAATTAAAAGACCAAGAAACAATTTTCATAAAAATAATAGATAAATATCATTTCACTACACTCAAAATATCAACAATATAATAAAATTTATATTTTATATAAAGATAAATGTAACATCCCAACCTGAATCACTAAGTGTGAGATGAAATGCCACTTGACCTTAGGCATGTGTCCCTGTATGCCAGAGGTTGCTGAATAATGGTGAGGTTCTAAGGTGGAACCATGGATAAACTATACCCTAAATCATAGTAAAAAATAACATTACATAACAAAACATATAACACAAAATAATAAAAGTAAGTGAAATCCAATAACATACCGTATATATGAATGAATGCGTAAGAAATAGACCCAAACTGTCATACCTTATTACAAAGTCATTGATCACCCACCATTCCAATCACATACATGATAAAAAAGAATAAAACTAAAAAATTATCTCTAATTCCAAATGTCCCCTCATCTCAATTTATAGAATTATAGGTATCTAACCTGCTCAAAGATCATATTGGGCCTCAGTTCAACCTATATATGCAACAAGTGAGGGATGTTCAGGTACCAAAGTTCCATGGACTCCTAATAAGGGCGTGAGTAAAACATCAGTATGGTACCACCAATATGTTCATGTAATCAACTGGTAAAATGTAGTATATATGCATGTGATAGGCTAATTAAAAATTAAAAAGAAAAAACAAAACTAAATAAGTATATTATATAATCACCAAGAACACACAACTAATAACAACCATGTCCTGAGTGGTCATGTTCTTACCCAGACACTATGAACCCCAACTATTACTACTTCATCTCCATGCTAGATGAATAGTAACAATGGATGTTAGAATAAATCGGGATAAAGACATAAGACTATTCCACCAGTTATCAAGACTATTGAGTCTAATGTTTATACTTTATGCTTTTATTCTATATAGTTTTGAAAAACAAAAATTTTATCATCAAACCTTATTTTACTAAATTTTCATGTCCCAATTATTTTTTAATGTAAAAAAAATGTTTTACTAAATGTAGAAATAGTTTTTAACTAAAAAAATATAAAATTTATATTCTATAATTTGATACATTAGAAAAACTAAGAGTCTTATCCATACCACTAATTGGTATTTTGTCCATCAAATTGACTAATGTTTTTTCCCATTTGACTGACCAAAGTCTTATCCATTGGAATGAATATGGTTCAGATCCATCAAACTAACCACTTTTTAGTTCATCGAATTGGAAATATTTCAGTTCATTGGACTAAAAAATGTTTATAATTAGTCTTTTGGAATTATTTCTCTCAGATAAAATTTATTATAGAATTATAATGGTGATATTATAATGACATTATATAGAGTTTTTTTACTCAAATATCTAGTTAATATCATCTGAGACCATTGAAACTAACTCTAGGAATCATAGAAATATTACCATTAGATAGTTTCTTAGGAAAAGAAGTTTATTCGAGGGGATGGGTACTAATGCATTTTCAACTCTATATGCCTGAAGATCTCTCTTACAAAACATCTCATTCTTTCACATTGTAATATTTTAGAGAGTTCTATTCTAAGGATTCAGAGTGAGGAATTTTAAAATCCTTATATCATTTTTTCTTTTTTATTCAATTGTTCTGATCAATGTTTAGATTGAGAGATTCTATGGATATGTAGATATGTGATGCCAATCAGAATGATTGAGGGATTCTAGGGTATTAGAAGTAAGATATGATATTGATCATCATATGAAGGGCTTACACAGTTTTGGAAGACAAAGCTATTATAATATTCATATTGGGAGATTTCATGTTGTGGAAAAAATATACTTTACAATAAGGTTTAAAATTATGGATATCTTAATTTATGTTTTCTAACTTTTTTACCTCTTAAAGTTAAAGAGTAGAATTTCCTTTATAAATATTTTACGTTATTCTTAATTTATTATAAGATTTCATATTACTTGTTTTGAAATGTTTTATTTCCCACTGATAAATTTATATTAGAATGTTTATTTCACTAAATAATTCTAATATCTATTTTATTAGAATGTATGTGATCCTAATTAATAACACTGAATTATTCAATGAAGTCTGATACATATACATTCATCATCAGATGATTTATGAGTATGATCTTTTTATCAAAAGAGGTTTTGGATTTTTATGTTAGTATAATTTTTTAAAATACAATTCCCCGCTTGTATCCATCTTATACTCTTACAATCCAAAAATTGGTATCATAGAAGGTTCTAGGGCTTCACTTGCATAGTTTTTATTTTTCCTATCTACTACAAGTTCATTACGTTTTTATAAGATGTTTTTTATAAAAATATATTACAATAATGTGTATATCATATAATGAGTTTTTATTTTGATAAGATGGTAAGATTAAATGTTGGTACTCTCAAGAATCTGAATCCTAATTGACCACAGATTTTTTATGGTGATGGTTATAAATATTTATGAGACAGAATGAATTTTTTTTATAAAAACTATAATTGAAAACTATTTTTTACTGGTAATTATATTATTCCAAATAAGTATGTTAATAATTTTACTAATCAAGAGAAGTTGGAGTATCAGTTCAATTATAGAGTAATGAATTCTATATTATGTTTTATGACTATAAAAATTTAAATTTAGATATCATCTTATGAAGAAAAAAATATTATTTGAAATAAATTAGAGGTAAATCATTTTGGAACTACTAATGTCATTGAGACTAGAAGATCTATGATTAGATATTCTTATCATGCTTTCTATTTTCATCCCAGATAAACTTTTTTAAAAAAATATTCAATGATGTATGAAACTTGTAAACAGTTTATAATACATTAGTGATAAAGTTCTTACTAATTTAATCTTAGGGGAAATGATTATACAGATTATTCACAGAGAATGGGAATATAATATAACTACTTTAGATAGAATAACAAGGATCACTAATCTAACTCTTGATGATTTTATTGGAACTCTTATGATTGAAAAGATAAGAAAAAAAATTAAGAAAAAAGGAAGAAAAAAATTGAGGATTCAATTTAACAAAAACATTTAAAGTTACAATTAATGTTCGATATGATTAGAAATTTTTGAATTATTCTAAAAAGAAGAAAGTTTTAGTTGATTCAGACAGCATTTCATCCAAATAATCTGAAAATGAACTGGATAATATTATAAAAAGGATGAACAATATAGTTTAAAATAAGGAATTCCAATATATATATAAGAAAAATAACAAGGATATAGGTGTAAAAAGTATTCCCAATAAGTGATATGTTATTAATGTAAAAAATATATACATATCAGACTAGATTTTCCTAAGCTGAAGAGAACGGATAATAAGGAAACAAATTTTGATATGAATTCCATGAAATTATACAAGAAAAAAATAAAGAGTTTGAAAGCATTAAATACTTAGAGTGATAGAGGTGGATATAGTTCATTTGAGAAATCATCAGATAGTAAATTTTTAGGTTAGAAGAATATCATATTCTATGTTGAAATTAAAATGAATAAAAAATTCCTCATGGATAAGTTAACTATTTAATCTCTTGAAAATATTACATTACATTTTCATTTCCCTAATAGTAATTTTGATTGTAATAGTTCTACATCTTCTAAAAAATAAACCTCTTCATAAGAAGAAAATAATTATTTACCTTGTTTTTAAGTGGTCTCAACATTTGAAAAATAATTAGAATATGAAAATTTAAATATTTCAAAAAAACATGATATTTCAAAAGAAAAACTTTTGAATACAAATTTAATTATTTATACTTTAACTATTGAGATGTCAAATATTTCTAAAGATTTAGATAAAAATTATTTTGATAAAAATTATCTTTATAAAGAACATAAAAAATATAATTAAAAAAAAGTAGTTTACAAAATGATAGTGTAAAACTTAGTTCTAATTCAAACTCTACTGAGAATAAAAATTTAGTTGGTAAAAATTAATTCTGAAATTTTTAGATTTAAAAGGATTTTTTCAATGTTTACCACTTTTTAGGAAAACATTGATAAGATTTATAATTATATTATACCTTATATAGATTTTTATCAAATGGGTTTTACTAATAGAAAACCCATTTTTAAAATTAATTAATTTATCCCAAAAAGTTCCCCATTTTTTCACTAAAAGTCAAAGTGGTGCTCACTATAAGATCTAATGTTCTTTGAATAAAATTCATTCCTTATGATTTTATAAAGATTATTTTCCAAATAATTGGCATTTTTTCAACATAGAAAGGTAGGAAAACCATGTATTGCTTGAATTTTACTTTCTTGTAACACCAAACCTAAGAAGGTTTGGGTTCTGAAATGATAATGTTTTTTATTAAAAAAATAAGAAATTTATCAAAAAAAACATTAGTACATGGATGGTGTTTACTCTAAATTCATGAGTGGAACCAAATACTTCTACAATAATATTATAAATATGAAAGGTGGTAATTTAACTTTTGGAGATAATGCTCATGGAGAAATTATTAGAATAGGTAACATTGTTCTTATTAGAAATGAATAAATTTATTTTTTTTATTTTTTTTAGGTCTTAAGAGAAACCTTATTACCATAAATCAATTATTTGATACATGATATCTTGGTAGCTTTAGGAATTATAGATATAATGTTCATAGTTATAAAGATGAATTTATTCTTTCTTCCAATCGACACAAGGATGTTTACACACTGAACTTAGAATACCTTAGGAGCCAAGATATATCTTTCCATAGTGCAATGGAAGAGAAATATTGGTTATGTAATAGAATATCAAGAAAATATAACCTTATAACTTTAACTAAGATTTCTAAGAAAGAACAAGTTAAGGATCCATTAGAACTTATGTTTGATAACTCAAAATTATGCGACCCTTTTCAATTTAGAAACCAACAAAAGCGATGTTTTAAATATATTAGTGGATTATCAACTGATTATTATTTATAGTTAGTCAACAAGGACTTTTTATTCCCACAAAATATTGGAGTATTGATGAAAAAAACTATATATATGTTTTAGTTGGTGATTACACTAGATATAATTGGGTCTATTTTTAGGGAAAGAATTCTGAATCCTTATGTTGTTTTAAAACTTTTATAACCAAAGTTAAAAGTGTGAAAAACCTCTCCTAGATAACTATTCAAAGTTATCATGGTGAATAATTTTTAAATTCTAATTTTGGATCCTTTTTTAGTAAAAAAGGTATTATAAATGACTTTTCATCTCTAATAACTCCACACCATAAGTTGAAAGATGAAATAGAATTCTTCAAGAGATTAATATAACCATACTGAGTGAATACTCAGTTTCTATACATTTTTTGGTTGAAGTAGAGAGTAATTACCTCTATACTATAAATTGAGTATTAATAAGACCTTTTATTAAAAAAACTTCTCTATGATTTGTGGAACAGAATGAAACCAAATATTTCTTAATTCAACATTTTGGGATGCAAAGTATTCATTTTGAATACTAATGATAGCTTATATAAATTTTCTCCAAAATACGATGAAGGGATATTCTTAGGTTAGTCTACAAATAGTAGTTCATATAGAGTATTCAATAAAAATATATGTACTATTGAGGAAATATTACATGTTAGATTTGATGAAACATATACTTTTATTTTCAAACAACCTCAACCCATATATTTATATGTAATTTAAAAAACCAATTTTTATCATATATTATAAGGTTATTCTTAGGAGATAACAATTAAAGTACATATTTAAGAAGTTATACCTCAACAATATTTTCAATATATTTTTGAATAAAGGAGTTTCTAAAACCCAATAAATTAGTTATTTCTCAGTAATCATATTATTGATAACATCATTGGTGATATAGATCAACAAGTCAGAATTATAATTTATTTGAGAAATAAAATTGAACATTTTGAATTTTTATCTCAATTAGAACCTAATAATCCTTATTAGGATTTAAGTGATCAATATTACATAAAATCAATGTAATATGAATTTAATGAATTTGATATAAATCATGTTTGGACATTGGTTAAATGGCCTAAAGATACTACTATAATTAGAATAAAATGTTTTTTTGTAACAAATGTGATGAAATTAGAATAATAGTTAGAACTAAATCTATAGTTGTTTCTAAAAGATATAATAAATAAAAAAAGATAGATTATGAATAGACGTATTCTCCAATAGCTATACTTTAATCTATATGTATACATTGAGCATATGTAGCATTATTAAATTTCAAACTATTTAAAATGGATGTGAAGCATTCATTTCATAATATATACGTGTAAGAGAATGTTTTTTAGAACAACCCCTATTTTTTAAAACAAAAAACTTCTGGAACATGTTTTTAAAGTTAATAAGGAACTTTATGGACTTAAATAAGCTTCTAGAGCCTAGTATGATAGACTGACTGGATTTTTGATACAAAAAAACTTTGTTAAGGGATCTATCGATCCAACTATTTGTATAAAATAATGTTCTAAAAAATAATCATTATTAAAATTTATGTCAATGAAAATATATTTGGTTTGACTCAAAAATATTTAGTAGATTCCTTTTCAAATCTTATTAATTTTGATTTTGAAATGGGAATGATGGGAGAACTTAATTATTTTTGAGGTTTTAAAATTTCTAGAAAACCAAAAGGAAGCTTTATATCTCAACATAAGTATATAAAATATATTCCTAATAAATTCAGATATGAAAATACTAAAAGTATTAGTACTCTTATTGGATCCTCAAATGCATTATATATTGATGAATCTGGGAAACTAGTTGATCAAAATATCTTTATATGAATGATAATAAGTTTACTATACTTAAAATTTAGTTGTCTGGATTTAATGTTTCCTATATGATTATGTGCTAGATTTTAGGAAAATATGAAAGCATACCATATTAAATCTATAAAATTAAATTTTCATTATCTTAAGGGAACTATGGATTTAGGTTTATTTTACTCTTCTAGAAATTATTTTCAATTAAAAATATTTTTAGGCGTTGAGTTTTTTGGATGTATAATGGTTAGGAAAATTAATTTTGGTTCACATAATTCATTAAGAGAAGCTTTATTTTCTTGGTCTTGAAAGAAAAAACATTTAATAGAACTTTACACTAAGGAATATGAATATGTGGTAGTTGGATGTTGTTATGCTCAAGTGTTGTGGATGCAACACACAATTAATGACTATGGCATGAGTTTTATTAAAACTCCAAAATTTCATGATAATAAAAGTGGCATTACTTTAATTAAAAACCTATCACATAAACCATGAAGAAATATTGTATAAATAATACACCATTTCTTTCAAGACCACACACAAAAAAGAGATAACATTTTACAATTCATTGAAATACAAGAAAAAATTACAGATATTTTTACATAATCTTTTAGTTCCAATATAGTTGTATATATTAAATAGATTCGAGGAATTATCAATATAAAATGATCATTTATATCTATATCATGTTTACCAATCTAGTTAAATTAATAAAATCCTTTTCAAAGGAAGAGTAAATATGTTGTTATTTTCTAAAATCTTTTTTTATCTTTTTAATTTTCCTATTTTTTTTATTTTTGTATCTTCAATATTTTTATTAAAATTTTCAAAATCAAATTTTTTACTAAATTTTTTGGGAATAGAAATTTTTAGTAATGTTTTTTGAAATCAAAATTTTTACTATTGGTTTTTTAAATAAAAAATACTTTCTAAAAATTTCTAGACAATGTTTTTGTGAAAAATATTTTTGAATGAATTTTGTTTTTGAAAAACAAAAAAAAAATAGATTAATGGATACAAATTTCATAACTAAAGTTAATTTTTTTTCTCTATGATGAGTTCTTATAATATTTTTGTATTTTTAGTTATCCATTAATTTAATTTTTATACGTTGGTTTACATATACATTAATTTTCCCAAACATTCAATTATTTACAAATTTTAAAGTTTATGTAATTAGATAATACTTTAGTCTGATGAATTGTTTTTATAATAAAACCCATTAACAATTTAGAATATTTATTAAATCATTTAAGGATAAATCTAAAAAATCATATTAGAATAAAATTTTTATTCAGAGCCATTAGATATCTATAATTTGAATGGTATCCCCCTGAGACTATAATAAAGGGAGTGCGTCACCCTACCCACATCAATTCCCAAAAATTTCCCTCAACCCTCATTTATCATTTTATTTCTCAGTTTGAAAAAGTTTGGCATTAGTCTAACCAATTCATCTCGGCATCAATCTCTGTATGATGACACCTATATAAGATTTCAGAAAGAGAGAAGTTATAAAGGAAATATTGATAGTGAAAATATGGTATGATAAATATTATTTTATTTTAAAAAGAGTTATACTATTTCATTGGTGGGAAAATATTTTCATAAAAAAGATGACATTGGTTTTCACTATCTAGAAATTTTAATAGAATTATGTTACATGTTGAATTTATTATACATGATTATTTGGATATAATTATTTTCAAGCTTTTTAGTAAGAGTTGTAAACTAAATATTCAACAGGTTGATGATTTAGTTGAAGTTTCATTTCAAGGAGAGTATTACCTTCTATATCATAAGCTTCTAAAAAATCATGGATCTTTTTAGAAGTTCAAAGCTTAAACTTAATTATTTTCATCATTTGAAAAGGTAAAGGAGGTTTATTGTCTGACTCCAGATTTAATATTAGTTGCTTTTTCGATATAAGGATATTTGATTTTGAGAAAAGATGATAGTGATACACTGAAATTTCTTAACATATTCGTTTTGGATTTCTCTATCAATATGAGGAAGTTAAAGCTGGGAAAATCTGTGTTTCTATTGATTTAATTTATTTAGAAAACTTTCATGAAATAAATAATCCTTATATTCCCATGATTCATATATAAGATGTTGGTAAATTTTATGGAAGTTCTTCAAAATAAGAATCAGTCTTATGAAGTTCAAGAAAAGGTTTTATTATATTAGAGAAGAAACCATGGTGATAATGAAATTAGTATTTAATTTAAAACTGAAAAAAATTATATCCAAATCAGTAAAGGAAATGTCCTATATTGAAGCAGTTAACGATAAAGAAATAGTAAAATAGAAAAAAAAATTTTAATCCTCTCTTAAGCTATAAAAGAAACAAAAATCTATGTATGATGATAAATTTAAGAATTTAATGAATCGTAAGGAATAGAAAATGATTGGGGATCCATATTTTGGACTTAATAAAGCTTCGGTTTTAGATTTGAAGTTAAAAAAAATAACAAAATGAAATAAGTAGATAATAAGAAAAATAATAATAAAAGAATTGATGAAGTGATGATAATAGAAAACTTGAATAATTGTGTAAAAAAATAATTTTCCAATAAAACTTTACATTATTAATAGTTCAATAAGTTACTGGTTATAGAACACATTCTACAACCAATAATATATTTCCAAATCCACAGGCACCAATGGGTTTAATGTTTTTTGTAACATATGTTGTTCCAATTATTATTTAGAAAGGTATAGAAACATAATATGAATCTAAAAAACATGTTGAAAAATTGGTTCAAAACCAGCTAATAATTTATTTAAGGAGGTAAAAAAATCAGTTCCACAAAAGGAAAATCAAGTAAAATATATATGAGGTAGTTAGAGAAGGAGATTGAAGAATAAGAAGAATAAAAATAAGGATAGTAAGGAAAAAAATAAAGATCATTGGAGTCATCATCATTTTACATTTTTATCAATCTAGTCCAATAAAAAACCAATTTTAGATGTTTCTATAAATTAAAAATAATCAACACATGTGGAAGAGGATTCAAAAAAAAATCCGATACAAAAGTTAATACTGATACAGAAGTTGATCAAGTTAATGTTTCAAATGTTGGAAATATTAAAGAAAAAAAGTATAATGTTGGACCATCTCACCAACATTTTCTTAAAGATTCTAGGGATTCATCTAATACATTAGTTAACGAATCCTATAAAATTATTGATTATATTTTTTCAAAATTTGAAACATATTATAGATTCAATTCCATATCTACCAAAAATGGAATCAAATTTCAAGAAAATTTATAATAGTTCAAATGAGAAATCAAATTCATTGAAATTATTTATTGAATTCATTGTTTCAAATGAAGTTGAGTTAAAGTGTTTCAAATATAAATCTAATACATGTTTAAGGAGTTTCAATAAAATGGTTAAATGTTCAATACCGGTGGATGAATAATTGAAGATCATGAATTTTTTTTGAGAAATTTAAGAAAGTATCTTTTGATATTATTGAGTCTTTGAAAAGATACCATCAGATATCTCTGATAGGTTGATGTTTTTTGGAATAGTTAAATGATCTTTAATAATCATAGAATAAATAAATCACTAATTTCAAATAAGAGATTCAAAATCCGAAGGATGAGAATTATGGAATCCAATATTTTGAAGGAGTGTTTTAGTGACTATAGGAAGAAAACAAAAGGATCAATTTTCTTAAATAAGAGGTTGTTTGAAATAATAGAATAAAAAATTTAGAGTCATAAAAAGAAAAAATAACATATCTTGAGTCTGAAATTGTATAACATGAGAATTATTTGGGGGAATTTCTAAAGATAAAAGCTATTTTCAAGAAGTTGTACAAGAAAGAATGAATATTTTTTTTCTGAACTATTGATATATTCATACCAATGAAACATTTTGAATTCTATCTGGTTGGAATTATTTATTCTAAAAATAAATTTTGATTAAATGTTTTAAAATTTTAGTTGGGTGAATGTTATTTCTTTTTTATCATTGATTAATAGTTATAAAACACAAATATTTCCTATTATACTTTCTAAAATTTCAATAAAATATGTATCTTTACCTATTCCTTTTTATAAATTACAAAGAGGGATAATTTATTTCGAGGGTATAAATTATTAAATAGAGATAACTTATTAAGGGTGAGAATATGATATGTGATTTTTTTATTCTTATTCTTACAAAGTAATAATATTTCCTATCAAATGAATAATGTTAAAAAAATAAAGTTATCAAGTTAGGGGGAGTTAAGATAATAAAATGGGAGATAATTTATATGAATAATTTATTTGACGTTATGAATATAACAAATGGTTGTAAGTTTTTTAAATTTAAAAGTATTTCATTTTAAGTGTTGTGTTTTATGATTTCCAAAAGGGGGATATTTTCGCGTCGAAAGATTATACTTTTTTACTTTTCCTTTCCTTGGTTTCCAAAGTCTCAAAAACTTTCTTAAAACATTTTTTTACTAACTTTGTATGTAGTAAATATTTTATAATTTTTTTTATAAAATATACTTTTCTACTAAATGTATAAATAAATTCTAACTAAAAAAATACAAACTTAATATTCATTAATATGATACATCAATTTGACCAAGAGTTTGAACCTTCAAATAGAATAGTATTCATTCTATCAGATTAACTAATGGTATATTCATTGGATTAATAAAAGAAATATTCATCATACTAACTATAGTTCATATCCATTGGAATGACCATAGTAAAGTTCATAGGATTGAAAATATTTTAGTATTTTGGGATAAGAAAAATTTATATTTAGAGTTTTGGAATTTTGTATATCGAACGAAATTTATTATAGAATTGTAATGGTTCTATCAAAAAAATATTGAATAGAGATGTTTTAATTAGATTTATAGTGAAGATCATTTGAGGACATTGAAACCAACTCCAAGAATCATGGAAATATGATTGTAGTGGGGATTCCTATAAACAGGAGTTCATTTGGGGAGTTGGGTGATGATGCATTTTAAACTCAACATATCTAAAGATTTATATACCTAAACATATTGTTCTTACACTTTGTAATATTTTTGAGAGTTGTGTTCTAAGTATTGTGAGTGAGGAATTGTAAAATCCTATGAATTTTTTTCCTTTTATATTTACTTGTTCTTATTGAGGTTTAGATCAAAGACTTTAAAAGATAGGAAGACAAGTGATACTGATCAGGCTGGTTGAGGGATTCTATGGTATTAGATTATAGAGATGACATAGATCATCATATATAGGGATTATAGGGTTTTGTAATACAAAGATATTCCTATATTCATATTGAGTCATTTCCTGGTATAGAAATAAATAACTTACAGTTAAGTTGTAAACAATGGATATCTAATGTTAGTATTTCTGAATTCCTTTACTCTTATAGTTAAAGAGTATAATTTCTTTTATAAATCTTTTTAGTCAATATTTATTTGTTATAATCTTTCACATTAATTGTTTTAGAAAATTTTATATTCGGTTGTGTAATTTATATTGGAAATATTTTTTTACTAAATATTTCTAATATCTATTTTATTGAACTCTCTATGATCCTATTTAATAACTTCAATTTATTAGATGACTTTTAAGTCCAATACATACACTATAATCCTAATATGATTTCTATGTATGATATTTTTATCATAATTAATTTTGGGTTTTTATGTTAGTTTGATTTTTTAAACTACAATTCACCCTCTCTTATAACCATCTTATACTCTTACGATCCAATATAGACATCATGTCACTTAGTATCTTCAAGGAATTGAGATAATGGTCCACTTTGTATACCATAGGAATCAAGTGAACATGTTAATTTGAATCACTAAGCATTAATGGTATATGCTACTCGGCAGTCACAAGGAATCAAGTAAATATATATCTTGGAATTCACTAGGTACCAAGTGTAAATGATGCTTGACATCCAATGGTCATTATGTAAACATGATACTCAACATCCACGAGGTTATCATAGACCCCAAATCTTTCTGTCATGGGTTAGGAATCATGGCCATCATGCCCCTGCCCTATGCTCATGCATATCATCGTCATCACAATCTATGAACACTCCCCCTCAAGGGGTAAGCATATCATGAAAATACACCTATCTTTGACAACTAGAATAATACCTTTAAATGGAATACAATATATCACTCAATATGGAAAATCATATATAGAGAATAACATACCAATATGACTGTTTTGTAGCAACATACAATTTTAAGTGAGATACATCAATCATGGTGAACAATCTGTATAGGCATAATCATTTAAAAAAGAATCATTAAGGGTATCGCAGGCTACAAATTCACCCATATGAGATCACTATCAATCATGGAAAACAAGTTATTCCAATTCATGTATCGCATAAAGGAAAACAAGAGTGCACATATACGAAAATCATGGCATGTCATCATGATTCATTACAACTACACATGTAACCAAGATCTAACATGATCAAAAATGATTTATAATTATACTCATGGAATAATTCATCATAAAAGGTCACATGTATCACATCCACACACCCCATGGAATCTAAGAATCATAGGAATTTATTAGTGGTCAGACCTTTTTCATCAGTGGCAGACATCAAGACAGTGTATATGAGTTATTCTTGGACCTTGGCACTTGGAAGAATTACATTCAGAATATTTATTTAATTAATTAGAACATAAGGGTCATTATTTAATTAAGTATTATCAGTTATTCATAACAAATTATGAATTTAATGGTTATTTTTATTATGTGGAGAAACACATATCACATGCCAATAAATATGAATAATACTATAGGGTAGAGTACATGGGACCACTTACCTCAAACCGAGTCAACTCCCATCCATGAAAATATCTACAGCTTTATCTGATTCATCCAAGACCATTCGACCTCCATTGATTTTATTGAGTTTCTAAATCATGCCCGACCATCTAAATTAATTAATTATAACTAAATTTTAATGAAATATTTATTTACAAGGTTAAACATATAACAAGGAAAAATGAATTCATGCTAAAAGAATTATTGGATTACACTACCTAGTCAAAACCACGACCAACCATCCATGAAATGTCTATAACAAGTTTTTTAATTCATTATGAGAAAAATAAATATCACATGAAAAAAATAATGACTAATTTAATATAATTAAATTGGAATTGTTTGAATAAGACCAACTATGTGATGTAACTTTTCCAAAATTTCATCTAATAGAGCTGAACCACTCCTAGAACTCTCCCAATTCCAAGTCAACAAAAAACTTATAACAATTCCATTTCATGATGTCTAATTCCATTAAATTTACCAAAAACATAGAAGAGATCATCAAGGGACATATCTTCATAAAAAATCTAGTCAATAATATGTGTTCATCATCATTGGACATCCTCTATCTGTATGGATCTAACTCTCCATTTATCTTTGATAATTCAATTAAGATCCAATGGAATTTTCCTATGATACTTTATTAAATATCATGGAAACAATTAATATATAACCACAATGACAAAATAAGAGAGGATATAAGGATAATTGTGATGTAAAAAGATAAAAATGGATAATACTTACCTTAAGGATTCATCCATGGTGAATGAAACAATGATCCAATACTATACGAGGAAGATTGATCATAAGAAAAGAGAGGAAAAAGGATCTTTTTGGAATCTCCATATGATTACATCAAGGTCAATCCTAGATCAAAGGAGGCTCTTACAAAGAAGAATAGAGTGGATTTTGGATGAATGTATCTAAAATTTTCTTTCTAAGACAAATAATCCCAAGGGTTATCTAATGGATAAAAAGATGAAACATCCCCCACTTAATCTAAGCCCAATATTCCCCACCATCTCACTGTCTAGGGTCCCTCGGCTTGATAGTGGACCACCACCCTCCTAGTGTAGACTTTTAGGCTAGCCACTGAGGTTTGGGGGAAAGTGGTCCACTTCCCAACCCTACAACTAGAATGTGGCTACTGTAGCCGCCTTATTGGATCCAACCCTCCACTGTAGAGAATTATTTTATCTCTGAATTCCCATTGAGTTTCTGTTCAAGTGTAAAAACACCTCTCTAGGATGTTTAACCAAGTAGAAACTCTATTTATAACTAGGTTATCTAGATGATCCACCCACTAAACTAAAATTTCTAAATCCCTCTAAAATTTACAACACATAATGGAGTGAGCCATTATAATCTCCCCATTATAGTACTTCTCATCCATTAGAAGTTAGGGTAGAATTAGAATCACACCTCCTGATCTTCCTCTATCACCATTTATAAGGATTTATTTATTTTCCATCACATAAATACAAACTATACCTCAAGGTTATTCTCAATCCTAAACTCTCATCACTCTAATAATGTATAACTTCATCAATGAACACTTAAAGTCATGAAAAATATCATAACTACTAAAACATTGAGTCAATAATCACTGCATCCATTAAACATGATGCCCTGTAGTGTCTTTCACTAACTCCTCATGAAATACTGTAGTTATATGCACCATAAGAATCTCTATATAGCATAGGATTTTAGTAGTAACATTCCTATTTCATTTTAGTTTCATTATACTCTATCAACACAGACACACAAGTGAAAATTCATTATCAAAACCACTTTCCTTGTTCCAAACATAACCAATGAGTCTTCAACAACTAGTATAACATGAATAGGACAACTATTCCAAAAAATTCCTTGGCCAATTTATAAACACCTCATTCATACCCGATATGATAAGATCAATGTGGTTCCAACCCATGACCTTATTTTTTATACTGATACACCACTTGGTATTCTTATCACCATTTACCAAAAAATTTACCTAACATAAACAATAAAAACCCCATGAATCCACCAACAATGAGGCCTCAAGCCTCACATGAATCTATAAATCAATCAAGAATCCTTACCATAGTCTAAAACTAATTATAAGGAACTTCTCTGGTTGATTTATCAACCACGTAGACTAACCAAAGGCTCTCATTTGTGCATCAATGCACCTATGATTCTACTCCATCACCTTACACATAGATTTTACCTTGTCCCAAGCCTATATATAGTCTCTTTATAGCATTAAATATGAATAAAAAATTTGGAATTTGTCACATAATTAGATACTATAGGGCATGTAACATAATATTATATAGAGTTTCCCTGATAATCTAATAGTAAGTCATATGAATGACCACAAACATTCCCATAAGGGAGGTCATTTCACACGTGATAAGATTGTTTCTCCCTACCATAAAAGTATCCTTATTATTTTCTGACATTTATTTCCTCAGTTTACCAAACCCTCAACTAGTCCATCAACAAATAAAATAGCTAAATGTGACAATATGTCTATACCCGATTGTTAAACAAGCACCAAGTATAGCTCACACATGGATACCTAGAATGAATTCCACTAAATTCAATGACCCATTTTCAACAATAATTCCATTATCTAGTAACCTAGGTACCGGTTATGACTTTCACCCTAGATGGGCCTCGTTCCCTCACACAAGTTGTTTCAACAAACAATGAAATTTACGTAGATAACAAACTTAGGTTAACCACACAATGGTACCTCGATCCATTATTGATGTCTCCTTATTCCACGTAAATTTTTCAACTCACATAACCTCAATTTTCTCAAATTATATGAGCTTCAAACTAAATGTGATGGTTGAAAATAACAAGGGGGCCATAAATAAAAAATTAGTGATTGTAAAACCTAGAATTTTTATGATGATTTTATTGAATAAATTAGTTTTAATAGATTTATTTAATTTCACACAACACTAACTTGGCTTGAATTACATGAAACACCGACCTAGAATATGTTACATGCAACACTGAGTTTCTATGAAACATCATTTTTTTATTATAAATATTTTAACGAGACAGTTATAACCTACTTATTAAAATTAGTAACATTAATAGTAATAACTACTTTTAAATTTTTTTATAATTTTTTATATAAATAAAAAATATTTATTGTGTAAAATATAATTTTTGGTAAATTATTTATATGTTTTAAAATATTATTTCTCAACTGAACTAGTTTTCATGTACTTCTATGAAAAATAATAAAATTAACATTAGAAACTTTTATAAAATGAATTTGATAAAATAATATTATTTTTATAATTCATAATATCTATATTATCTTAGATATATTTTTTAGTATTTTTATGAGAGACTTCATTTTTGGATAAATAGTGAAAAATACTGTATTTTAGATAAAAAATACCTTTCCTTTTAAATAATTAATAATGTCAAATTATACATTAATTTTATTTTTAAAGTCACAAATAGATCAATTATACATATATTAAACCAATTTAGGCCATTGGAATCATTTTTATATGGATATTCGTTATAAACATTGATTGAACTTTTGAACATTTTTACTTTAAAAAACCTGCTTTCTCATGACGTCTATAGGATTAGCATTAAAAATAATTTTCCATTAATGTTATTTTAATTTTGAAAAAATACATATACAGTTGAAATTAGTTTGATATTTTTTCTACAATATCAGATTAATTTTTGACCGAAAATATTAGTGAATGTGATTAAAATTAATCACAATAATTAAGGAAAGATTAAGTTAATTCGTGACTAAACATTAAACGTAAGGGATAAAATGACCTAGAAACTCATAAAAATGCTATTGGATCCCATATTTAGACTATATATTTTAATGGTTCTAATTTTATGAGTTACTGGGATGATATTCAATAAAAGTTCCATAGTTCATAAGTTATGTAAGGAAAAAAGGAAAAAAGGGGAACTTTCTTCACCTTTAACATTTATAAAATGATAAGATATTTAAAAAACAACATATTTTCGGTTATATATATATTCTTTTGTAAATTAAATGATTTATTTATATCGTAATGAATTATTAATAATTTATAGAGATGATTTAATTACATAAAATGTTTAATAAATGAAAATGTAGTAATTCATTAGTTAATAATTAACTATGGTAAATGATACTATAAATATTATAAGTGAAGTAAATTGGATGAATTATTGTAATTAATTATTTTCTTATATTGAAATATCATTTTAAAAATCTTTTAACTTAGTATATTAGTATTCCAATATTTTTTTGATATTTATTAATCTAAAATTATATAGATAATGTCAAAATCGGCAATAATGTTATTTTACAACAAATGATATTTTATTAAATTATTTAAAATTAATAAAAATGTTAACTTCTGAAAATTAATCTTTTAAGTGTTAATAAATATCATATGTGGTCCTTTAATGGAATAATTGATCTTTTATAATTAACACATCGACCAATAGATAGTAAAAACAATGTTAGCATGGTCCCAGTTAAAGTAGTGTGTTTGCACATTACATGAGAATGTTTTAAAATTAATTTATAACTAGCATGGTATTTTTATTTTTTAAATTATATATCAAAATTATAATAACTAGGTATATATATTTTTTAATAAATTTTAGTTTAAATAATTGTTAATGGTTAAATTACTTATGTTAGAATAATATATTCTTTAATAAATACCAAAATGATACAACTTGGGAAACTTATAAGTTATGGAACAAAATTATAAAAATGAACTTATTTTTGTGTGGTGTAGATTTTTGTAAACCTAGATTCAAATTTAATCCAATATTTTTCCATTTTTTAGCAACATTAGTTAGGTTATAACTCTTATTATTGTATACCTTTTTGTATTTACAAGATTGCCAGTCCTCCTCCACTATAAAAAATCTTCCTCTCATCACACTTTCTCACACCTCTCAGGACACATTAGATCGACTAATATCAGAACAAATAGATCCTAAAAATACATCCCCTAAACCTAAAATATTTTAATTGTAATTAAATCAATCCCAGGAAGTGTTTTGGTATAAACCAAAAGGAGTTACGCAACAAAGAGGAAACATTTTTCCTCAAGTTCTTTTATTTTATTTTATTTCCCAAACACCTAAATTCATATTATTCAATCATCACATAATAGAATCAGTATCCTAAATATACTGAGATTTTTATGCTAATGGTTCAACTTTCACTTACACACATTTCCATCTAATGATTAACGAACATACTGTTTATGTGTATGATGAACTACCGCCTCACAAAATGATGATTGTTTGTTTTTACTTTACTACCTTTCATGGATGGGAATTATGATGGACACAATATTTATATATTATATATATTATTTATTTATTATTATTTATTTATTTTATAAATACTTCATTCAAACTTCCCATTTTGTGTAAACAAGATAATTCCATTTTGAGGAAGTGTGGATTACCGCCGCCTGAAAGCGATGTGATTCGTTCTCACACTACATAGAATGTATTAAGGATGGACGTAGTGAAATTCTATGATATATAGGACATAAAAATACTAATATAATGATAATATATATATATATATACATACACTTCATTTACTTTCTTTCTTCCAATATTATAAAAAAATTGAAACAACTTTCTTGTACATGCACAACGTACCGTCTCCATGAACAATGTATTCTATTTCATATTTCTATATTATATAGATTATTATAAATAACTATATAGTGAATATATATGAAATTTATATCATGTTTTACAATATGGAAATCATTATATAATTATTAGGAACAAAAAAAATAACAAATTAAGACACATGCGAAAAACAAAGAGGATATTACCTGAAGTGAAAGCTTATCTTGGAATTGTTAATAAGAGGGTAAAATAAAGTCACAATAAAAAAATATGGTATTATATATAATAATATTTTTATATAAAATATTTATAATAAACTTATATTTATTATATAGTGTGTTCTTACATGCATGAAGAGAGTCAATACATAAGGTAAGGGAATTTCATCTCACATTTTTATTTTTATGAGAAAAATTCTTTATTAACCACCCATTAATTTTGTATGGTGTGTATACTAACAATTAATGTATTATATAATTATTATAATTATATTTATGGAAATTTATATATCCATTTTATGCTCTCCCTTTCATGGGGTTTATGTTCCAAATGTAAATCGGTAAAGTAATTTTGTCTCAATTTTCCTTCCTTGAGACACATGCCATGTTATGCACCTATATTTTTTCATGAAGCTTATGTACTACCTATAACATGTTATATAACGAATATATACATTTTCATGATATTTTAAGATTAATTTAATGTTATTATTTACATTATGTTATAATTCAATGTTACCAATTGGTAAGTGTATATTTATACAATCTCATCATTTATCGAGATTGTTTATGATTATGATTCCATTGATGAAATATTATGATCCACCTCTCAATAAATCTAATGAGTTTTCTTATCCTCTAGTTATTCATGTTATTTCCAAGTAATGGTTCCATTTTTCCACTATTTTGTACATAATATGATCAATAAAGTGTTTTTAATAAATTATAAATTTAACGTTATTTGTTCCTTAAAAATCGTGATTAATATAAAGTTTAGAAAAATATTCTAATATTCTCCTATGATTTTTGAAATAAAATTTTCACATGATTTAGCTTTAAAAAATGGGTTTTAAAAAGAAATATTCTTATTGTTTTCTGATTGAGGAACTTTTCTAACCTTTTATGATGAAAAAGGAATGTTAGGCATGTATGTATTTACCCTGCATCATGACCAACATTACCTAGAAGATTACATTATAAGATAAAAACGTTATTATTTTTTTAAATAAAATGTTTCCTAATATTCTGGGCATTCATTGTTTTTAATTTTATTTTTAAAGAAAAAGGTTTTATGTTTTAAAAATTATTTTAAACGTTTTCAATATTTCTCTATAAGTTTTAAAAGTATTTGGACAGAAAAATGGTTTTAAAAATGTTTTTAGGATTATTTTATATGTTTTCAGGAAAAATGTGATTTTAAAAAAATTTCAATCTTTCTTTATAAGTTTTCAAATTATTTTCAAATAAATTATTTTCAAAACATTTTCAAGATTATATTAATTTTTTTTAAAAAGATTCGTTTTGAAAATGACTTCAATATTTATTTATAAGTTTTAATAGTGTGTTTAATGAAATATGTTTCAAAATGTTTTTAGGATTCTTTTATATGTATTCATGAAAAAAGTTTTTTGAAAAAATTTCAAGATTCTTTTATATGTTTTCAAGGGAAAATGTTATTAAAATGATTTCAAGAATTCTTTATAATTTTTTGTACATTTCAAAAGAAAATGGGTTTCTAAAGTTTTTATGTTTTAAAAATACTTTTCAAAGAAGAAATGATATTTTTATTAGGAAATGTTTTCAAAATATCATTCCAAGTTGATTTACATCTAATATAAAATCTATTTATGTTAATTAATACATTATAAGAAATTATCTAATGTTTCCATTCATATTATATCTTGAATGGTTTTTCTTTTGATAGAATGATGATTATGACACCTGTTTATTTTGCATATGTTATATACTTTTGAAACCCAATTCTTTTCATGGGTTATTCTTTAATTCAGTGATTATGAAACCAATCTATTTTCTATGGGCTACGATGTAATGAAATGTTAATGATACCCATTTCATTTCATGAATTATTATTTTATGTTTATATAATCCATATCTTTTCATGGGTTATGATATGATGAATGTTTTGTGGAACATGCTTGTACAGTTTAATTATGTGATGGGTGGGAACTATATCTCCCTTCAATGAATTGGGTAATGATGGATGAATCATGAGTATAAATGGTATGTGTGAACCTGATTAAATGTTCAAAATATTATGCATGGACCTCGTTTCATGTCCATAAGTCTATGCGAGGGACTGATTTCATGTCTTTAACATAATTTGTGAACCAATTTATATTTATAGGTGTTCACTATGTTATACATTGACGTGTATTCCAAATTTCCATGTCTTATTACTATGATATTTTTTCATGGGTTATGACCTTTATTTCATTATGATTTGTGTCTTATGAACTGTAAATCGTTATTCCATGATTCATGTTTATAATCTTTGTTATGCAGGGTATGATCTTCTAATGATCATAATCATGTTCTTATACCCTTATACTCATGATATGAATACAAATTTACTTTATTTACCCTTACTAATAATTTTATCTAACCGTTTATTATGTTTATTTTCCCCATGTTATGAAGAAAGGTTTTTAAGTAGAATTATTAAGGGGAAACATCTTTGTGGGAAACATTTATGATCTTTCACTGAGCTATAATATTTTTGTTCTAAGTTTTCAAAGCCACTAAACTAATAAAGTCTTTGGTAATCCGTTTTTGTAATGTGTTATGTACTTGGTGAATGTGTTATAATTTATATTTACGTTTATATTGGGTCATTATAGTGATTTGTGCCACTAAATCTTATTATTTTATCGATATAACCTAAACATTATCAATGGTATACTCACTAACCCACTTCATTGGTTCAACCAACTCCATACACTACCATAAGAATAAACACTGGAATAATAAAGTTTTCTAAGAAAGTCATGTCAACTCTACTCATTATATCAATGGAGTGGTATCCAGTGAGTCCAGAACCTCTGAGACTAGACCGACACACCTCTTCAGTTTTACATGCCCTAAGTCTCTAGCCTCAAAAATCAAGAACTCCCCATGATCCCCTTAGAAAAGGTAACCCCTTGCTGCCAAGATTAATATAAAACTACCCGATAAAGGGTTTTCAGTTAAATACGCTAAGTTTTAATCCATAATATAACATCCCTAGTCCTTTACACTTTGGATTTTTCACTTGTAAACCAATGAAAATTTCATTATGGACTAATAGGTTAGGAAACCTTCGGGTTTTCCCTCCCTCTAGAATTTTCCATCCACTCCAAAACCAATATTGTATCACAAGAATAATACATGATTATATATTTACACCTTATTTGCAAGGAAACTTGTAATAATTTCCTTTAATCCTTCCATGGTTATTCAAATGGACAATGCATTTTTATCAATGAAAACTTACTATAAGGCATTAACCATGATTATTACTTCATAAGGAACATCCTCACATAGGTTACCTTAACATAGTATGATACACCGTCAAACTAGTAACTATAGTCACATTTATAATCCCAAAAGTCCTTACAAAAAACCCACACAAAACTCACATAAGGTTTCACTAGGGTTACAACCCATGGAAACTTATATAGTCACAACTCTACAAACATTCCATAAATTCTTTACTCTTAGAATAACCATGTTTAGAGGACATATACATCATGTTTAGTTGAAAATATAGCACAATGTTCTATATAGATAAATCCAAAAAGAACATAGTATGTTCATTAATTAACTAGCACTACCTAATGGATACTCACATGAGATTCATTTATAAGGAAGTTAATGACTAAAAATGATTTAAAAATAGAATTACACCATCTATTCACATAGAGACTGCATCTTCATCACCCTCATCATCAATATATTCATCATCACCAATATTCACCACACCATAGTCTCATCTAACCATCTTTAAAAAGTACACACTTGTAGGGGATGGACCATGTAGAGTGTCACCAAGAACAAACATGTTTAAACATATTACATGTATCTTATACTAAATAATAAATTCTTCATTTATTAGTACAATCACTCAAAATCATGATACATGTTATGAAAAACCTACATGCAGAATATGATTCATGTTATGCCTCATTTTGATATAGCCAATAGTCAAATATATATGAAATGAAAACCTAAAAATCCATGTGAGTCATACAAGTTAAAAACATATGAAATTAGAGTAAACAGAGATAATCAATCTGATACCCTGATAATATAAGATTCCTTTAAAAATGGTGTTAGAAAATAACTAAAACAAGTTTCATCAAAAGATATGAAATATTTATAAGCTACGTATATACTAGCTCCCCAAATTAAGAAAATAAGATACCATGTTCTCCAATAACATTTTGTAACATCCTTGAAAGCACAAATCACTACCTATGTGATCACTGAGAGGGAGAGGGGGTGAATCAATTATCTTATATTTTTATATTTTATTATTTATGTAACAACATTCACCTCCTTTTAAAGATATTTTACATTTATAAAAATAATAAAACAAGAATAATGACAAGAAAACAAGGATTTATAAGTTTATTTACTCCATAAGAGTATCTAGTCCTTAGCATGGTTCGTAAATAATACAGGACCACCCAATCCACTAGAAAACAATCCTTTTTTATGGTTATACTAAACATTAAATATACTTAATCTTTCATTAAATTATAATAAAAAATAGTTCATTTTTTTCTTTATAAATATATAAAATGTAAAAAATATTTTCATAAAAACTATTATAATATTTCACTAATCGGATTTAGTATGTTATCAGTATGATTATTTAACTTTTTCACACTTTATGTACATACAAGTACTTATTCTTCAATTTATTGAAGAGCAGCATATAATAACATTGTTTAGTAAGTTGGTGGTTCATATAATGGGTTCATCTGGTGTACTTCACTAGGTTTCTATTTGGTATAATTTTCTAGATTCATTTGTGTAGACTAAAACATTCTGACCAACTGTATGTTTGGTCACCTCAGTATTCTATCCATATGATACCACATAATATATAAATCTTTTTAATATCCTTCAATCAATATAGATCATAAAAAAATATATAGCCACCTTTATAACCTCTTCATTTGATTATATCAACACATCATTTGATCGATAAAGATTTTTGGGAAATATGCATCTTGTATGTGTCTGTCAGATGATTATTTACAGAGATTTTCTGATCAACTTTCATCTTCAGTAGTGCTTCACAACACTTCTTCACATGTGAATAGTGATACTTTGGGAGTGTATGAACACCCCCTTTATATAATATCATTTGATAGAGAAAAGGTTGTAACTCTAATTTTTTACCTTCTCAATAAAAACACAAAACTCAAATATCCCACTCAAACAAAAATTATTGGATTTTTCTCTAGACATATAAATAATTTACAAAGATTCTTAAAATCAAGACACTAGTGACTTTACTCAAACATCCTTAACCTCATCATTAAGGAACATAATAAAAAATTCTTAACACATAGTAAAAAAATTGATCTTCCTCTATGATTTTAGAAACATTCAATGATCATCTCAACATAATCACATTTTTTATATCATTATGAATTCTTTGTAAATAAATTTGAGTTAAAAAAACATTATAAAACTCCTATATCTAGTGAAAAATTGTGGAAAACCATACATCTAAGGAGACTCCATCTGATTTTTCTTCAAAATATCATAGAAAAATCTTGGATATCTTCCCCCAAAAATATTTATCATATGATGTCTTATATCATAACCCATCATATATTTAGTTTATACTCCAACCTTTGTGTGACGGATTAAAAATTTCCATCTGATCATCCTTATGTTACTTCACTTTGAAACTTCATAAAAGTCCATCAAATAAACTTTGAATTGACATCGTTATTTTTTAAAATATCAAAATGATCTATTTTATGGGATCTAACTAATTTCATCATATGATGATATTCAGTCAACACCATTCCCCAAAACATACCTTTATTATTCAAAAACATTACTCTATCTAAAAAACTTTACAAATAGTTTTCTGATTACACATTTTATTTCCAATACATATAATCTTTATAAACTATTAAAATAAACTATACATATCCAAACCTCTGTTTGATAGCATATGTCCGGTGAACTCCATAGATATTCATAAAATGAACATTTTACATAAAAATTATTTTATACTCTTTTCATATTAAGATAACAACATGAGTTCTTACCTAATATATGATTCTAAAAAATTAATAATAGAAATGTGTCATTAGATTTTATTATTGATTACTTTGTCTAATGAATGTTTAAATCATGGTAAGATAAAAATTCAACACATTTATTATGATTAAAATATAGCAAAGTTAGCCTTTTTTCAAGGGGATCAACTCAAAAAATATCATAACCTTCTCTGTTTGATCCCCATTGTTGGAATGCTTAACAATGAATAGTGATTTTATATTGGATAACAAAAGACAATAATTTTTTTTTAAAACATTATACTTTTATAAAAAACTAAACAAAAAACTTCTTAACATCTTCTAATTTTCTCATAAAACATCTTGGTACCAACAATCTAACCATTTGGATTTTTTAATCAACCAAAGAACATCAAGCACTAAGACTTTATAACTAATGAAATAGATTACTTTTCAAAAAAAAAGACTATAGGAGAAAAATCAGTATAGGAAAAAAGAATCATTGAACAATAATACCTTGTTATCAATAATCAATGATTTATGAAAAGAACTATTGGAACCAAGCCTACTACTTGATTGAATTAGATTATGGTTTTTGTTTGTTGCAAATCCTCGCATGGAATACTAGATATATTACAAGGAAAGGTATCATACAGTTCAAGATGAAAACAGTATTGAAGGGGTCGTTATTTCCAAGTCTTTGAAATATTATTGGGTCCGAAATTTGGAAGTTGGATTTCAATGTGAAAAGTTATTTTTCATAGAGGCCTTACAAAAATATGTAAGAGGCATGAGTTTCGTGAAGATGGGATTTGAAATTTGCATTTTGCGAAGGCATAAAGTTTTATAATGGTGTTCTTCGCAATTACGATGGGCTTCACGATCGGAGACAGAGCTCTTTATGATTATGAGTTTTTGTCTCTACAGTCATTGATGGAATGCTTTTCAATTTTGATGAGTTCCATGAAGAAACTTTTGATCAATGACGGTGGTCTCTACGGTCGTTGACATAATCTTTGCGAACATATAATTTCCATGGTTCTCTGCAAAGGTAGGAGCACCGCGAAGACATGTTTGATGATCTAGAAAATCCAAAAAGAGGTGGTGGAGCTTTGTGAATGAAAGAGCCTATAAATATGAGGCTACCCTCTTAATTTGAATTAGAGTTTTCAGGGAAAATACAGAGATTCTTTGAGTTCAGAAAGAGCTTCACGAATAGGGATTTTTAAATGAGCTGGTGCATCGTGAAGAGACTATAAGACTTAACTAATGCCCATGATTTTGAAAAAAAGGGTTCTTCGGGAAAATGAGGTATACTTCATTGACTCAGTATGTTTCACGAAAGTAGTTCCATGATGGTATGGAAGCTTTATGAAAATAGTTTGTTCTACAAAGGTTGAAGATCTTTGTGAAGACAATTTTTTCCACAATGGCAGGGGTGCTTCACGAAGAAGTGTGTCTCGCAAAGAGTCTTCACAAAGAGCAGTTTTGAACATATGTTTTTTGTGAATATAGAATTCAAAGAGCATAAAATCTGGTCTATGGTTCAAGAAGAGTCCCGTTCTAAGTTAGGGAAAAATTATTTAATGCCAAATCATTGAAGTGACCTTCATTTCAATAAACTTATTCAAAATTCTCTCAAAGAAGTGAGCTATGGGGAGTCGACAGAAGTGTTCTGAGGGAAGCAATGAGCTATATCTAAACCAATTGTATTGGCAGTGATCTTGTAATAGAGTCACTATGACCAAAACTTTATATTCCATAGAAAGTGAAGTTTAGTGGATTTTTTTATGATTGACACACTATCGGTGTATGCTCTTTGTACTTATCCCTTAATGGAGAACCAAGTAAAAGAGTTGTATGGTCTTTGTGCATGTGATTTTTTCATTTCTATTCTCATCAGTCTTATAGGTTTAATGATTTCATACTAACATGGGAACAATATCCTTGTTTTAAAAGAAAAATTGACACCCTAATTCACCCCTCCCCTCTCAGGGTGTCCTGGGGTCCTAAAAAAACCACTTTTCTCGAATCCAAACTAAGAGAATATTAAAATTGTTCATAGTTTTTTTAAATCAAAATTTAACCCTTTTAATAACCTTTTTAAAATACATTATTTCATTTTAATGGAAAAAATATCTATTGAGAGATTTATGTTACATAATTTGTTTTTCTACCCCTTTGAAAACACCATCCAAAGATAATATGAGAGAGGGGACATAATTAACATAACATATCCTTGAAAATATGGTGGTTGAATTTATATTATTGAATTCATATTAGGAAATGTTTCCTCAAATAATAGTCTTATGAAAATATTATAAACATTACCCATTATAGAAACAAACTATGACTTTAATTAATTATTTTATAAATGATCTTTAATGAAGTGATATTTGATATCAATGTTATTTGAAATAGAATTCTACATAGGATTCATAATTAGACTTATAGAACATTGATTATCCTAACCCATGAGTTGGTGTAACTTCACATCATCCATAAAATCTTATAACTATGTCTTCATCCAAATCAACTATTTTATAACATGAGTTGCATATATATACTCAAATTTGGTTTTTCTTAGAGTTTATGAACTTTATTTCCTTATTTTATATCTAAAACAACTTTCTCCCAAGAAAAACACTCAACTAAATATGGATTTTCTATAATCTACACTTTTTTCTACTATATATCTAAATAAATAAATTTTTTAATATTTCATATGATATCACATTTTAACCCAAAATTTATTGTCCCTTTAATATATGTATGTTTATATTTCCAATTGTGAGATGATATTCCTTTAGAACACATTAATACATAGAATAAAGAGTAATAGCATACACTATATCTGGCTTTGAAGCCTTCAGAGTCAACATCCTTTCATTAATTATCTTTCGAAAACTTTTTCCCCACTCAAATTGGTGTTCAAATTGGCTTTAAATATTCCATGAAATACTTATTTAGAATCTACTTAGAAAACTTCTATTTGGATAGGAAAATATATTTCTTCTTCTAATATATTTTTAAGCTAAGAAAGTATTTAGCTTCTCATAGAATTGAAATTTCAAAAAACTTCTTCATCTCCAAAGAAAAATTTTCCTGTGTTCCTTCACCAGTCTACGTGAATATGAAATCTTCCACAAAACCAATCATAATGATAGAAACCACATGATTTTATTTTATGTAGAGGTTACTATCAAATCATTCTTTCTTGAAGTTTAACATCCTTAAACAACAATTCAATATATAATACCAAAATATTAGAGATTACTTCAACTCATAAAATTCCTTTTTGAACTATAACACTTAACATTCAACTTTACCAAGCATTAATCCACATGGTTATTAAATATAAACATATTTTTCAAACACACCAATAGAAAAAACTAGCTCAAAATCCATATGAAATATTTTATATCTTTTTTTTAGTGAGAGGAAGAAATATTATAATAGTTTTTAATATTTCCACTATAGAAAAACTTTTATCATATTAAATTCCTTCTATCTTTGAGTAACGTTTAAAAACCAGTTGTGCCTTACTTCTTATCATTTAACCTCTCTCATTAAACTAATTTTAGAACACCAAATTTGTACTAATCATATTTTTATTTTCTATCTAGGGATAAAGTTCTTATATATAATTCTTCTCAATCTTACCCATCACTTCATTCATGGAATCAATACCCTTATGATGTGACATTCCTCCATCAATATCTTTTGGCCTAACCTATGGATATAAGGAATTATATGAAATTAATTTTTAGTTTCTTATGGTTTGAAACCATTTTTATTAATCTCCAATGATGTTTTAGACATTGACATACTTCCCCATCCTATGATGAGATGAAAAATATTGTTCTTTCGCAATTATGATAATTGAGTCAGAATATTCATATTGAGCAGATTGAATACTGTTACTATCATTCAGAACTTTTTAACATTACTAAACTATATCCACCCCATCTTAATTTTATTCTATATCTAAAAATCTCTGTGAAACATTCTTATCATTCTATTAAATAAAATTCACATATGTAGAGTACAAAATATTTATTCTCTCTTTATTATAACACTTGTATTTTCAACATTAGGAGGGTATCCAAGAAATATTTCATCAATACCTATCTGATCAAACATCCCATGATTCTCACTCTTGAATTTTATAATGTAAGGATCATAGAAGACACTTTGGTGAATAAAATATGGGATTTATTTGTAATAAATCTTATAAGGAGTCATATTAGAGTTCATCTTGTTGAAAGATCAATTCTGAATAATTTATTTTACTCTGATAGATTCACTAAAAAAATATAAAAAAGTATCATGTTGGATCAACATTATTCATTTCATCACCACAAAAATTATGTTTCTTCCTTTAATAACACTATTCTTATATAGTGTGTAAATTTCACTAAAATCATGAACAATTCCATTATTTTCAAGAAAATATTTTAACATCCATTTTTTATATTCACCAACATTACCAATTAAAATATTCTTCATATAATAAAGGCATTTTTTTCTATACTTCTTTAAAATCTCTTAAGAATTTTGGGAGCCTATGGTTTATGATTCATAAAGATAATAAATTTAATGACAGAAAAGTCATAAGTAAAAGAAATAAATAGATTATTTTTGATTATTTTTTTTTACTCATGGGACCTAAAATATCAGAATATATCATATCTAAGGGATTAGTTGACTGTATATTAACTTTATTATGTACTATGTTTATAATAATTAAATTATGGTAAATGGAACAACACCTATATACTCTTATTTTCATGTAAATAATATTACAAATGCTTTTTCTTCTTAATAGTTTTTTTATATTACTCTTTATATATGACCCATTATTTTATTCCATGGTTTATTTTCTACCATCATTATTAGACAACAAGAACTTTTTGAATCTCCAACTTGAAACAAGTTTCAATTTTTTCATTAACCTATTTTTTAAAATTTACCATATTCTATTATATTAAAAAACCATAATTTTTGAAAAAAAACTTTGTTACCTTCCTCAAAATTTTGTGAAACACTTAATAGATTTTTTTCAGACCTTCAACAAACAAGGAACTTTTGTATTATAACTTTTCTTCCACAATGATAACAGATCCAATCCCTTTGATTATAAGTTAATAATTATTTCCAAAATTCACTATACATTCTATGAAATCATTCAAATTCTTCAATAACATCAAATATATTGTTATATATGAATAACCCCATTGTCTATTATCCTTGTTCATTATCCTTTTTTTATTTTTAGAGAAGTTTCAACAACTAAGGCCATTTCATTTACTTTTTATTTCATCTCAAGTGGATTTTGATATTATTTATAAGAATATTATTGTGTCGGTGTCATTAAAAGTCATCATTTTTAAGATTTCCTAGATGATAAAATCTTTATCAAATAGTTTCCAAGGGGTGGAGTATATTTTCAATCTCTAGACTAACTTTATCAGGTTGTCTCATTTGAGTGTTTTGACTCCCCCTCAAACATTGCCAATAGTTTCTACTGTATTCAATGTGACATTGATTATTAAATCAAAAAATATATTTTTTATGCCCAAATTCTCTACAAAACCATTGGTAACCATATAAATCATATTTTCCTCTATAACTTTCATATTATTTAGAGCAATATACCTGATTTTTGTCAAATTTCTTACCTTTTATTTTAGTCCATTGTTTCTCACCAAATTTTTTGTTACCACACGAGATTTCCTTCTTCATATTATATTTCTTATCTACCTCATCATAATATCTTATCGTAGTAGATTTTTGTTCTGATCTTGAAACCTAATAAGCATCATGTTTTAAAACCCTATTTTTCTTAGCTACATATATGGTATTAGTAATTTGTGATTTATCTTACTCATATTATCCTTATTATTAACCATTAAGGGAATTTTTTTTCTGATCCTTCTATGATTTACATTTATAAAAAATTTTACCCACTATTATAACTACATTTTTGATATTTTAAAATCATTTCTTAGTTTTAGAAAGTTTTTTTAAACAAGATCTAAGAGTTCCTCCTTTAATTTTATCATTTCCTCAAGATTGATTTAGATATTTCATTCTTAATCAAGATACTTTTTTAGAACATCAATATTTTTAGGAAACATTGTTTTTTATTTAATAAAATTATTGATTGTTTTTTAAAACATTTCTATTCTTCAACTGCCCATTCTTCATTTTAATTTTCTCAATATTTACAAGACATTTATTCAATTAAAATTTGATTATATCCCAATGAGAAAAACCTAGTGGTTGTTACCTATGGTGGTATTTGTGAGTTATCAATTTCAATCCTCCCTAGGTGAAATTAGATGGGGGTTATTTGTTTCTTTCCCCTCCCCTGAATGATGTAATAATTAAAATTTTATAATAAATCCCATCTTAGTCACTTATTATTATTTATATTCTGAACTAATTCTTTATATAGTAGTTAAAGTTTCTTCATTCACTTTTAGAATAATAAATTTTTCAAAAACATCATTATTGAAGTTATCAGCTTCTTCCTCACTGTCATCATCTTCCTCATACCTGGACTAATAATTTCACCTTTTGTATTTAGATAAATTCATATCATTTCCCTTAGAATATGACTTGGATTAGTATACCTTTTTCTTGATCAATCTTCTTGAAGTTTAATTATCTTCAACAATTTCTTCATATTCCAGTCATTGAGGACAATTTACATCAAAATTTATAATATCTATACAATTAACATTACTTTTTTACTTACCTATTTCTATTTTTTACATTTTAGAAAACAGCGGCATAAATTAATAAAAAAATTACTGACCAAAAATTTTGTGTTAGATTCACTAGATTATTTTTTTATAATTTTCTCAATATTTCCTTGATTGGTAGATTTGAAGGAAATTTATCGATCAATATTTTATTTTTTATTTATAACCTTTTCTCATCTCATTTCATAAGTGATGATAGTGCTATATTAATCATCCATAGATCAAGTTTTAATATCTCTAACTTCCAAAAATTATACCTTAGCATCACATTTATCAATAATAATTTGTAAGATCTTTTCAACAATGGTTGAGTATTCCAACTTCTCACAAAAACATATTATGAAGCTTACAATATCATTCACCCATGAAAATAAATCATGAAAATATTCACGATCACCCATCTTAAGATCTTACTTCATTAGTATCTAGATTTGTAATATCATTTTATTTACATTAAATTTTCCTTCAAAAATGGTTTTTAACTTTTCTTAGATGACTTTAGCCATTGAAACTCATCTAACTCTAAGAAACCCACTTTTAGGGAGTGAGAAAGGAAATAAATTTATGAATCTCCCATTATTATATAAATTCATCTTACTAGTAGATATAAGGAGACCACCATCATAATGAGGAGTAAAATGAACTATATAATCTTCAAGAACTTCATATATAAGAGACATAAGATAAGGTAGAATTATATGTTTCCATATATAATAGTTTATTCCAGAAAAAGTAGGAATTCCATTAATGTTCGTAGAAATATGAACATACATAGTAACTTAACATTTCTTCAAACATAAAAAAGTGTCAAAAAAGGGAACCTTTAATATGATACCACTTGAAAGGAACAACGAAGATACGTGTGATCTATGATAGGGGTATGTTGAGAATCATTGATCTTCTCTTTTTTATATTTTCTTACTTATGAAACAACCTTTACCTCCAATTAAATACATATGGATTTTATAAACACATTCACACAATCACAACCATAGGAACACAATTATTTATAAGATTCACTACCCAATGATATTATCTAGTCCTTTACATGGTTTTTAAATAATATAAGACTACACAATCCACTATAAATAATTCCTTTGTATGTGATTACAGAAAGTAGAGAATATCCTTACACTTCCATTGCACTATAATAAAAAAATAGTTCATGTGCTCTCTGCACAAATATAATATGTAACAATTATTTTTTTAATAGTTATTATAATCCTTCCCCAACAAGATTAAATATGTTTTCATTTTGTTTCTTTAACTTCATTACACTTTGTATTCTTACAAGTACTTATTCATCAATTTATTTCCTAAAATAGTGTAAAATATTTCTTCAATCCATGGATTTCATTCAATTAGGTATATCTAGGTCTATCTAGTATAATATATTTGGTGTATTTGTGTAAAATAAAACCTTCTAATCCAATATAGGTCCACTCACCTCATTATTTTATTTTTTCAATATGACAAGATATAAAAACTCTATTCAGTATCATTTTACTAATGAAACTCCCAACAAATCAACTTCTGACTCTAAAACCTATTTATTTGATTGGTTCTTCATATAATCTGATTGATATCAATTTATGGTAAATCTCTACTTATTATATTTCTATCAATTTATTATTTACTATGTATGTTCAATCAACTTTCCCCTTTATCAATGTTTTCCTCACTTCTTTGTGTTTTAAAATTATTACTTTTGATATATACAAACACCCCATTTATATAGTAGTGATTGAGGTAGAAAATTTGAGAACTCCAATTTATTTTCATAATAGATGAAAAAAATTCAAATATACCCCTAAAAAAAATTTCTACAAATTCCTCTTAGGAATTCTTGAGTATTCATGAAGCTTCTTGAAATCACAAAACCATAAACTATCCTCAAACTTCCTTATCCTCATCATTAAATAAAATCATCAATGTCTTATAGAACTTGAAAATAAACATGGATTATGATATTATTTTATGAAATTTGAATTATCCATTCATCAACATCATCATGTTTTTATATCATTACAAAATATTTATAAATAACTTCAAACCAGTAAAACATTTTACCAATAATCAGTTTGGTGAAACTTTTTGTCAGAACTTCCATCTAATGAGACTCTATCTGATGTCCCTCTATAACATTAAATAAATTTATCATAAGTCTTATTGAAAACACTTTTATCATTTAATTTCTTATATCATAACATTTCATATGTTCCCTTCATATACCAAACTTTTTTCTATGACTTGAAAATCTCTTTCCAATACTCCTTATATAAATTCATTTCACAACCTTATAAAAGTATATCTGATAAAAATTGTACAAGAAAATTTTCATTCTCAAAATAACAAAAATAGTCCATCCATTGTACTCTAATGGATGGAATATTCTAATGATTATCAACTGATTTCATTCCCCAATAACTTCCCTTTGTTCTTCAAGAGCATTCCTCTACCAGAAAAAATTTAAAAATGATTGATCGATTATAAATCTTACTTCCATAACTTCCAAATGTCATAAAATCTAAATATAAAATTTATAAAGCCAAAAATATTTTCAAAAGGATCTATATTAGTGAACATGGTACACATGAATGATTTTATCCCCCTTTTGACTTAAGATTGAAACATGTCAACTTCCATAACTCATGATTTTAGGAACTTAATAAAAAAAAATTTCCATATTTTTTTACTAAACACATTATCAGATGGAACTTATAAACAAGGTAAGATAAAAATTCATCACATTTTTCATCTTTAAATTCATTCTAAAGATAGAATTATTCTATTGGTATCGGTCAGGTAAATCTTCCAACCATCCCCATTCAACAACCTTTTTTGGAATTCTTAACAATGTAAGGTGAATTTATGTTGGAAAATAAAGGATAATACTTATGAAGAATAATTATTCTTTAATAAAATGATATAAATAAATATTCATAACATCTTCAATTTTCTTCATATTTAAAAACATAGTAAATGTTTTTGACACTAAACAGATGAGTCCTCTTTCATTAGTAGAATCACACACAAGCAGCATACATGTTATGAAAAACATATAATCTGAATATGATGCATAGGTCGCCTCTTTCCAAAAAATCCAATAGTCAGATCCATATGAAATAAAAACATAAAAATCAATGTTTTCCATACAAGGTGAAGTTAATGATAACAACACAAAAAATAACATTATTTACATGCCCTAGTAACATGGACTTTACATAGAAATGGTGTTCACAAAACACCAGAATGAGTCTCATCGTATGATCTGAAATATTTCTATGTCTCCTTTTTACTAAATCCCAAAAATTATGAAACCATGAAATCATATTATATGATATAATTTTTTAATACCTTGATCTTAATCACTAGACTATATCCAAAATTCCACATAACATTTGGTGCACCTTTCTGTATGCCAGATGCTACCGACTAGCTATGAGGGTCAAAGGTGGATCTATAGAGAGACTATAATCTAAACCAAAGTACACAATAATAATAAATAAATAAATTTATAATAATTAACAATAAATATAACAATAAATCAATAACATATCAACTATATGAATAAAGGTTGAAATGACTAACCCAAAAGGTCATACCTAAGTAAAAAGTCATTGATCGACCACCAAGATGATCACATACATAATAGAAAATAATAAAAATACAAAAGGATTTCCAACTCCAAGACTCACCTCATACTTGTATCAAAACTCATTGTGATATATCCTACTCAGTGATCAAATCAGGCCTCAACCCAACCTTCACCCACAAAAAGTGAGGGACGCTCTGGTATACAAGTTCCATGGCCAATCGAGTAGAGTGTGGGTAAAACTTAGTAGGGTACTACCCACATCTATACCCAACCAATAAAATGAAGTGTAAAAGAATGTTATAATATAAAATAAAAATAAACTAACCAAACATAACTGCACAAGTATATCAATTAACCACTAAGAACACACAAGTAATATATAGTGATCCATGATAAACTTAACATAAATAGTATATTAATCTCATGATTTAGATTATAAATCTCAAAATAGATATAAAATCAAAGGGATGAAACATATAAAGTCTTAGAGAGTAAAAATATAAACATCTGATTTTAATACACTTTTCAACATTTATCCATAACTATGCTCTTTTATACCTTTTCTATACATTGAACATGGTATAATCATCTTCATAACCTAGTGATTAGAAACCTAAGAAATAGGTGAGCACAAATGATTAGTAATGAAATGATATACCATAAATTACTATATCATAATCATGAAAGATAATATGGGGAAGACACAAATATCATAATAATAGATCTTAAAACAATGGATGATAATCATAAAACATTATAGAGTAACATAAAAACATAACAAATTGTTAAGGAATCATAAGAGTTATAACCTGACACAAAATAAAAATCAATAACCTAAAACATATGAACACAACATAAAAGTGTATAATAATTTAAAAATAAAAAAGAATCATGAAGACATGGAATAATATGATAAAGAACTTTAAAAAATGGCATGATCATAAACATAGAAAAATCATAGCATTTTAAAAAAACAAAATGTCCCCACTTCATGCTACGAACAAAACAAATCCCCCAACTTCATGTATTAAGAAAAAAATTACTACATGTCAATTTGTGAACAAAAAATTATCAAAATTCAAGTTGAGATCAAATAAAATTCATATGCTTCATGTTGTGAACAAAAAAATCTAATGCTTTATATTACGAATAAACAAGTTTCTCTAAATTCATATTGTGAACAAAGAAATTTCCAATGCTTCATATTGTGAGAGAATAAAATTTCCATGCATAAAATACATTTCTTTGGAGATATAAATAAATTAATAATGAATTATTGGGTGATATAGGACCCCACCCTTCACTAGTCATACATATGAATTACATTAGAAAACCAAAAATTAATTATATCATAAAAAACCCATGGAAAAAGAATAGGTATCTTAAAATGTTCCATAACATCATAAAAACTAAACTTAAGATATCATATAATATCAAAATTCTCATATAAATAATAAATAATATAATAAAAATATATAAGGGGTAATCAAAATATCACTTCATGAATAATAAACCAAGGAGGGTAAATATAAGTGAAAATAAAAAAGTTTAACAAAACCTTTTAACACATTATTATAAAACCTGAAGTGTAAATTACATTAAAAAATATTTTTGTGAAGTGAAAGATAATTATTTTTAGAAACCTTATTATTAAATGTTCCAAATAAAAGTTACATGAAATGGCATGATGTTCTAAAAATGATAAGTTAAAACTAATTAAAAAATTTACTTTTGAAAAGAATTGTTAATAATGGAATATTAAATAATGAATAATGTTTAAAAAAATGGAAAGTGCAAATACATTTAAAAATTTTAATTTCAAAAAATATATTTATTAATGTAAATTTAAAAATAAATGAAACATATAAAAAAGAAAATGTGTAGTGGATGATAAAACCTTTTATTTTGAAAGTATGGAATATTATTTTAAACAATTTCAAATAAATTTTTTGAAAACCCACGTAATTAAAAATGATAAAGAAACCATTGATTTAAAATGAAACAAGGGGAATAAATGTATCATTAGAGACAATTTTTTTTGAGTTTCTATTAGGGAAATAAGAACACTGGTGGGATGTAAAAATATCGACATAAAAGAAAACACCCTTAAAAGTAACATGAATTATTCTTAATAAAAATGCATTTTAATGAAACATTAAAATCACTTTGGAAGAATAATTTTTTTTTTGTAAAACATGACTTCCTAGAAATTAACGTAAAAATACATTCTATAATCATCATATTATAGAATATATCAGTTTTGAAATGTAATATACAATGATGAGTGTTCATGACATAAGGAAGAGAACTGTGTCATGAAATCCATATACAACCTTTGTTGTATTTCAGTAAAAAACCCATGAGAAAGATATCATGATATTGAGAATTGAATATATTGAAATATATGATAATAATGATATAAAAATTACAATACAGTATTAATTACACCATAAAAATTAAAACACGGTTTATAACACAAACATGTTTCAATGAAATAAAATTAAGATGGAAACCCTTAACTTCTTTCTTTGCTTTATTGACCACACTCTAACCTAATTTCAAAAAAATCTAACTTAATAACCGAATTAATAACCTTATTTTCAAATATTATCATTTTATAATCCTTATTATATATCATTATCATTTGTAAAGTAATTAGTTACTGCATATTATGACCATGAGGTGTTAATAATTTCAACTATTTTGTGCTTGTTTAATAAATTTGATATCAATTAACACCATTTGATACCAAGTTATTTATTGATATATGTTGATGCCCTCAAAATAAGTATCAGAAAAATCGCAAAGGAAGGTATTCCTGAATGTGGGTATTATTTTCCCCGCAAAGAAAATGGAAGAGGAGGATAACCGAGAGCTACATATCACATGATACTTGGAAGGAATCATGATCGCATGAACATTTCAAGGTCATGTGAAGGCTCCAGTGCATGGAACATAACCCATGAAAATTCCCACATATCCCCCTTTTTTGAACCATATTTCTCTTGAGATGGCTCCCCAAAAAAGCGATGGCTGCATGGTGACATCTGAATGAGCTCCCCAAGGTAGCATGATTTTTCAAAGCCAGGTTCCTGAAAAACCACCCAAAATCCTTCAAAAAATATGAATGGAAGATATCCAAATTTAGAGACTCCTAGTGGTCATGAAACTCAAATTCTATATCATCATTTTAAAGAATGAAATTAATTGGTGATATCCAATAAAACTAGCATGAAAGATGAACCTTTGAAATACATAATAGAGGATATAATGGTAAGGATACGAGAGGTGTTCACTATACTGAAAAGACATGCGACACACCATAGGGCCTCAATGACATGTCTGACTCACCTCACGAATTCCCTTTGGCTTATTATCCTCACCATGTGAAGCACCATAGGAAACTCCACGACACTCTAAGGAAAAATGAATAGAATTGTACATTGTATGCTTACACAATCATTATATGAACCATAATTTTTCATGTGAGATATCACTAAAAAATCAAGTAAAAATCCTTGATATTACTCATATAAACTCACAAGACCTCCAAAACATTGTTGGATAAAACAAGGGAGATAAAAGGGAGGAGGTGAGAGGCATTTGTAGTCATTTAAAGATGTGCGATGTGCCCCTGGAAACCATAGACACACCACAAGACCTCGACAACATATCTGCCTCATCTTGAAAAATCCCTTTGGCTTGTTATCCTTACCACACAAAATTCATCTGGTATGTCTAGGAAACCCTTTGACACACTACAGATGAAAAAAATGGATTTTTCTAATGAAATTCTCGTGCCTCCCCATATGACCCATATTGGTCATGAAACAGATCACCAAAAAATAGAGAAAATGTCCTTAACAATACTAATAAAATCCCACATGAATCTGAACCTTTTTCACATAAAATAAAGGAAATAAAATATAGAGGAGGTAGAAGATAGTCATGGTCGTTGTAAGGAATGAGATGTGCCTGATGAAGTCCACAACGCAGCCCCATGAGACCTCCAGAAAAATCATCCTTGTCTCGCATAAAGCATCAAAAAAGTCACCAAACATCTCACATACACCTTTTGATAGTCACTTGGATATTGTGAAGGCCCTTGGACATGGCAACATGATAATAAAGAAGTCATTAAACACATATGGATGATGAAAATAGTCACCATTAATTGGATATAATATAATAAAGGGAGAATTGATGAGAGGGAATGACAAATACTGGAAATAAAGTGATGCCCTCAGAGTGGTCCATGATATAGAATCGTAAAGCCACATGGCACCAGGCCCCTTCGCCAACTCCATCATGGAATCATGAAAGATACGACACATAAAGTGTTAGTCAATCAGGGTGGTGATGCGTATAAATTCTACACTCCAATATGATGAAAGGGTTAGAATTAGACATGATTCTATGAGTGCTGAACACACAGACTCTATAGGATTCGATTTTTGATTTTTATAGATTTCTCAAAATGGAAGATCACAGGACCGACAAGATTTCCATTAGGTAATATACCAACAAGAAACTAGAGTAGTCATTCTCTAGGTATAACATACTTCATGTGATCATTCATTGAACACATGAATAATCTCTAGTAGGTTATTCAATGAACATCTCACAAGCCCGCTAGATCACATGAGACTTTTGATGAACTGAAACTGAACAAAACTAAGTCATTTACAATGAAAGGTTTAGAACCATGATCAAAGGTGGGAGCCTTAAGCAAAAGAAAATGATAATATAACCTCATGTTCTTCATGCAAGTCATCCAAAGACATGAACCAACACCAAGGAATTTCACTTGGATCATACGACACTCCTTCAGCATGCCATATGAAACACATAGAAAATTCTAGGCACATCAGATAAAGTCACACAGTTCCCCTACAGGCACTAGTCAGATATTATGAACCCTCTAGGTCTATCACCCAAGACATGAAACATACTTAGAACACATCACCCGAATCAGGTAACGACACCTGCTCATGTAAGATGTGTCTCTAGAAAGCATCTAGACATGATAGCCAAGCTCTCGTGACACTCTTTGGGAAAGTCAACTGAGACTCGGAACTCCCTACAGACATGTTGGCCAAGACTTGTGATGTATTCTAGAGGTGTTAGCCAAGATACATGATTCCACTCATAATATTCCACACTGAATCTTACCAAACCCTCCATATGTGTCCATATAGGTGATGCGGTGGCTTCCAGGACATATCGACTGAGTTATGTGATTCCCTCTAGACAAGAAGGCCATGTCAATAGGTAATCCTATGACTTGATTGAATTTTCTTTCCTAATCATGTAATCCCTGAATATAGGGTAGCCTTTGTGTGTAATCCTCTAAATAAAAATAATTATGATGACTCTAATTCCTACCATATCTAGGACAAGTAGGCTGTCTCTCCCTGATGTTCAAGCTCCATATTGATCATCCAGGGAAACTCTCACATCTAATTTCCTTATTCAAATAAATGAAATAGATTATTTGTTATCACTTTTTCTCACAATGAGTAAGGATCACATGGGCTTAGTTAGTAGTAGTGATCATATCATCTGCACTGTAAACCCAAAAAATGGTATAGTGCAGCCTCAGTGTGTAATCCTTGAAAAAAATTGAACTATGATGACTTTGATTCCTACCATAACCAGAATACGTAGGAAGACTTATTAAGGCCTAATCTCAAACAAACATCTATTTCAGTGTAAGTCTTTTCATGACTCTGACATCTCACCCAGTGGGTCTCAATAAGTCCCAAGAGATAATCACCCTAAATCATCCATCATAGGACTGAGAAACCCACCAAATTTTGGGGAATGTAATTCATTCCATAACCATGATACATACAAAGTCTCTCTGGGACCCAAGTCCCCAGATAAATCATTTTCAGGAAGACCCAGTGCATAATTCCTTCTTCATGAGCAATGAAATGATCATTCACTATCCCTTGTTTCTCACACTAAGCATTTATCACATGAGCATAGAGATTTACAGTAATAATATCATCTTCACTATGAGTATATATAATGAATTGATAAACCCCAATACATAATCCCTACAAGAATGAACTAAGATAAATCTGATTCTCACTATACTCAGGATAAATAAAAAAACCCCTTAGGGTTCGAGCTCAAATATTTAGGGTCTCAATACCTGAACATATGTCCTCTCCGCATGACATTAAATTTCATGGGGCTGACAAACTATATGGGTTTTTATTCTTGTAATAACCAGGATATGTAGGACACCTAATAATGGCTCAACCCCCTCCTTGGAATATTAATCGACTCCTTATATGGAATCATATTATGAATAACTTGGTTATATGAATTCAACATATAAGTAGCTTCCCATTACCGAAAAATGATGAAGAACCTTATATATATACATATGGATTAACTAAAGAGATCATAACTTTTTTCAGTTAAAAGAGAATTAATGTATAGTCATTTCGTTAGGATAATTGGTCCCATATCAGGATTAGGGAGAGATTCAAGAACATATATTAAATATATAATAGCATACCATAATGTGTAATAATTCCCCCTAAAAAGGGTGTGATGAGGCCAACCTCCCATCCTCTCGACCAATGTGAGTCCCCAAGGTTCACTAGACCTGGAAAACTAGATGACTGCGACCTTTGGAAAATAGGTCCGTACCCAGCTATGTATGAGGGACCCAATGCGAGTTTTTAGGGAAGGAAAAATATATGGAAATCAAAATGCATGTGATTGAAAGAGGTCTTAAAATACCTATCAATCAAACCATCAAGGGGAAACCATACCAAGTCCATGAAGAATCCTGATGAAATAAAAATGGTGAACCCGATGTGAATCTCTGTGAATGAAAACTATTTAATTATAATCTGTCAAGCCTTGTTGCTTTCTCTCTAATACAAAAAATACTGATATGCTCAACATTAACCTATCAGGCCTCTTTTTTTGAAAACCATTTATAAAAAAATTAGTAATACCAGCATAAAATTGGATTCTTGTAAGTCCAACCTCACACTGACAAGTCCACATGAGAAGAATGGATAGGAAGGGAATACATAAATTTTGTGTTAAGCATGCATATCTGATTTAGAAATTTCATTTCTATGATATAGCACTAATTGGAACCCTTATTTATTATTTTCTGTGTGATTATAGATACTTCTCTCATTGATAGAATCACAACCCAAGAAAATGTCTTCATCATCTAACATTCAATTCGGTAACCCATCTGCCACTACAAACCTTGAAGGTCATAAATCGATCTCACTAGCTCAATACCTCCAATGGTAGGTGGATAATACAATGGTATGTGAGTACCAAAAACACATTACCATCCTGACCATGGAAACTTCTCGTGATATTCTCCAAGAACAGTAGCTGAAGAATCTGCATTTCCCAAAAAAATCTGCTACTAAGCCAGTATCCCTCATTTCTATGACCAACCACCTTAGGTGCTTATCCCCGGAGCATGAAAACATCTACCATTCATATCTGATGAAGGTGGACCAGGATTCCAAATATGGATCCCTTTTAGTTCAAGTTTCTATGAGGAGGGAACCTATCAACCGCCATCACCAACACCACCCCATCGGTACCCATCAGTCACCTAATGAGGGTACCATCTTATACACATCCTCCTATGATGCCCATGCATAGGATAAAAGGAAGAATCGTTAGAGGAGGAAGGTGTTGGATATCCATGAGAGGGATTATATACTCTATCATGTTGATAACATATTTTGGCATACTCTGGAAGGAACCAGTAAGCACACTCATAAACCTATTAAATTAGTAAAAGTCTATGGGCATATTCTCACATAAAATCATGGGAGAGGCTCATATCCCTAACCCTTCACATGAATCCCATCTGTATATTTTGATGGAATAAGGAAGATATAAGTGGGCTTAAATCTCCTCTTAGATCAAATATATCATTCAAAAAATTATGGAGTGGAAGAATGTGTAGGCTTATATCCCTACAAAATCTTTTCTAAAATGATAATATATTTTAGCATCAATTGAAGAAATACACCAACATATTAGGGAACTATTGCAGATAAAGGGATAGTTGCATACTCTTATCCCTATAGCCAGAGATACTCAACACTCTAATCATCATGAAAAAGTGGTTTTAATGAAGCAGTCACACATCCTTGGTCCCAACCAGGAGGATTATCAGTATATTTTGATAAAGGTCAATTCATCGAACCGGGCTCCTACTCTTGTTACCACTGAGGCCAACCTGGTGAGAGCGGCATATGCATTCTAATAGGGGAACATACCTATTAAAAAATTCTATAAACATATTCAAAATTCATAGGATCAGGCTCATACCCCCATTATATATGTGGATCACCATGTGAGATCGGAAAAGCCTTCAGACAAACTCATATTTCTATAAACAAGTCTAGTTCCATACTCCAAAGGCCCAATATTGGGCATATATCCTCATTATGGCAGAGGCCAACCAAGTGAACATGGAATAAGCCTTATAAAAATATCATATTCTTGTCAGTAAATCCTCATGGCATACTCCATCATATCATGGAAAAAGATTCATATTCATACTTCCATAAACAAATGACTGCACGAGCATCAATCCATGGCCATAAAAGATGAGGGTCATATTCCTTCTCAAATTCTAGAGGTCCATTGGCATATTCCTTTGGGGAATGAATTTTTATTATATTATCATATTCTTATTCCAATCGGGGCTCACCAGGTGAGATTGGAACATACCTCTGGGTAGGCTAATATTCCTACCATGAAAGAACATCGACATATCCCAAAGTCTCAAGATCGGTCTCATACTCCCATATTGACTGAGGCTCACAATGTGAGAATGAAACATGCCTCAGGATAGGATCATATCACTATCAATAATGAGGCATCATATTGGAATATTCCAATAGCTTATCAGTAGTGGGATCATACTCCCACAAAACCAGGAAGTTATATACAGGTTTAGGAAACAGTCACATAGCAGGCTCATATCCCTATGAAATCACAAAAGGTAGGTTGGTATATTTCAGCCACATCATAGAACATGAACCATATTCATAATCTATTCAATAGTAGTGTTGTTTTGGTTGTTCGAGACATGTTCTCAACACCAGAAGGTCCTGTCAAATCTTATATTGATTTTGAAGAAGAATACATTCATTGCAAGAATAGTCCTCCTTGTGGTAGTGTGGAAATGGATCGCAAGGACTCTACTCCTAACATCGACCAAGGTCAATCTCCCCATGGTGATATCTCACATGGGAAATGAAATCCTCCCTTTATCCAGAAACCTCCATATAAAGAGGTGAATCAAACCTAAACACCTTTGTATAGAAAGGTGCTTGAAACACCGGGTTCAACTGAATATGGTTCCCCATCAACATCCAGCAACACTCCACTCTCGTCAGTAGGCAACCATCAGATCCATATTCTATGGTATGACTAGATGGAAGCATGTATGTATTATGGGGAGGAGAATTACATTGATATATGGAGAGGGTTATCTAGAAACAACCTCCATATCATGTTTTGGCCCCTTTTTTACTTCCAGTTATGAGATCCTAGATTAGTTTGAAAAGGAATTAATTCCTTACCTATAAAAAAAATGTGGGCTACTCATCTGTGACTGAAGGGATGATATCTCCCTTACCCAAGAAATGTGTTTCACCTTCAAACGATCAAGATAATCTTTTTCCAGATCAACCTAACTACAATCTCCATGGGCCAGTATCCAAAACTGGAAAAGCAAAGTGACAATATGCAACATTCTTGCCATCATTGCATGATGAAACATCGAAAAATGATATATGAATCCACATCATGCATCTGTATTTGTGGATGTGGATAATATGAAGCATTACACTTTATCTCTCCTCTAAAATAGGAGAACCACTTTGACATGGAATACTACAATGTTATAGCCTTTGCGAAAATCAGTGGACCAGGTAGTGCTCGAGCTAGTTTTTCACTACAATAGAATTCCCCGACTTTAAAGGTGTCCAGAAACAACAGACGAGGAGAGAGGATAGCCAATGAGACTTCAATTTGGGACCCTAAATATAATAGAAGTACATTCCAAACAAATAAATAGAAGTTGAGATCACCTGGGAAAATTCTTGTAGGAATAATTATCACCAAGTGCTATCATCGCACTTAGCTCCCATGTGAGCACAACTACACCATATCTACCAGACTATAGTAGTACCTACCATACAAGCCATCCAAGAGTGAACTCGGCCCCTAGTCTAGGAGAATATCTACCACCACCTCCACCCCTCAGGTCGTCAATCCCTGAAAGGATTAAGGATATACCCTTGATAGCCATAGGTGAACCACAACCCGTTTGTCTAGGGGAATTTATATCGCAATCATCATCACCAAGTTCATTGTCCCCCAAGAGGACCCTGGAGATATCAGCGACGATTCTCGATAACCCCGCCCCACTAGGCTGGGGGAATATATATCTTCATATCTGTCCTAGGAATCATCAAGTCCCAAACTAGAGCCATTGGATCCTCAAAAGTAGGACTAATCAGTGCCAATGGTGGCCCCAAATGACCCCCACCCCATAGGACTAGGGGTATTTTCATCATCATCATCACCATAGAGGGAATATTTCTTATCTAGGTTGGGAGGAAGAAACCAATGGTCGACATACCACATATTCCTCCCACCGCAAGACAAACCTCTATTGGTTGGGGATTACTCGCCAATCATTACTGAAAACTCCATTAGAGTCATTATTCATAGGCCAGGATGGGATGAGTGTATGAAAAAGGAAATCATACCTCACTGAGGTCACAAGCCAAAATGGATCAACATGGCCTAGGGTTCGAATAATGACCCTGATGGAATCTGTGTAAAATTATCTTGCTGCATAGAAATTAATGGCATAACCACCATTTTCTGATATGCCTATGTTAATACCATCATTATCAACATGGTAGACATCAATCAAGACAAAAACAAAGAGGAACACAACATGGAACATGTACCCCCAGAGGAGGGTGATTCGGATGCACCAAATGAGATTTTGCACACCCGAAACCAAATAAGGATTCATAATTGGGAACTACTGAACAATTATTTTCCACCAACTATATGGAATATTGAAAAAAAAACAGGAAAATATGTGACCACAAATCAATTTTCAATCATAGAGGAATAGTTGTCATAATATTAGAGTAAAACATGAACCATACAGTAACTCAATGAGGAGTTTATCATGGTAAATATTCCTATTTGGTATCACCTCCATCCAAAGTCAAATATTTTACCTCCCATACCCAATCCTACAGTAAGATATATATTTGTGTTTCAAGTTGGCTTTGGATCTAGACAGCCAGCCTACATAAATAATGAATCCAAAAATGATCATGACTTCCCTATATTGCGGTTACAGCCTCTCCCTGTCCAGTGTAATAATTCAGTCATAGGAAGGATTGAGGATCATCAAGACCACTTCATCCATCTCTACCCTCACCCTATAGATGGGAGGCAGCTTAGGCAGTAGTTTCCCAAGAGTTACTTATCATTGTTGAATCTATGGCTACTCTCAAGGAAGCCATGGAATGGAAGATCACACCTATGAAACCTGAATGGAAGCCATATCCTAAATGGGTGGATGATAATCCATCTCCACCAAAATTCATAAACCCCAACTTTTGTTCCTTTGATGTTATAGGTGACCTTGAAGAACATCTCACAGACTTTATATCCTAATGTAGGCCGATGATGGAACCTTGATATCAATAAGAGGCAAAAAAATTGAGGTGTTTCATACAAAATTTGATAGATCCATCCTTTATTTGGTATAATAGTCTTCTATTGGGATCTATTGTAGGATGGGAGGAACTTTGTCGTCAGTTCCGTTATCAGTTTAGTTCAACATTAAGGAAAATAAAAATTATTGAACTGATAAACTATAAAAATCTTGAGAATGAGAGGGTGTCTAATTTCATAGAAAGGTGTAAAGGTTTAACCTATTTACTTAGAAACCCACTCTCATGGGAGAAAATACTGGAGATCTATACAGAAAATCTCAAGGATGAGTTTCAGACACCCCTAATCCCCATGAAATATTCACGAGGGTTCCAAGAGTTTTCTAAAACAGTAAAATTTCTGGAATAGAATATTCAGTGAACTCAATCCAAGTATTTAATCATGCACTCAAAATAGGAGAAGAATCTAGGAAGATCAAAAACTGTAGCTGTCATTCTCAATCCTACAGTGGTTCCCATCCAAGAACCTAGGAATGCCCCGAACTACCCAACACCTCCTATCATGTAGCGACCACCAAAACATCACCCTTATCTAGATGTACATAGAAATCAGGGTCACCTAGGATTTTAGGAACATACAAACAAAGTATACACTTTACAAAATGAACAAGTATGGATTTATTTCTTTAATTCCATGGATAATAACCTTCTCACACTTCTTCAACCTAGGAGGCCTAATTAAGTCAACCTCACCGACCATCTTGACTACTGCCCTTTCCATAGAAGGTTGTTTCACAATATCCATAATTTATTCATCTTCAAATACTTCCTTAAAGGCATGATCAACACTAGATAGGTGATGCTGTAAAATTCTACAGATCATGTGGATTTCATTACCACCCCCCAGTTAGAAGAAGAGGAAAGTTGGCTGAATGTTCGGGCTAGGAAAGCACATAAGTTTGACTACTAGATGACATTTAAAATAGTTGATCGAGCTCATATTGCTCTAAAAGAACAGTTGCGCAAACTCATGATAGCTCCACCACCTAAAAGGGAGACATAAGATGAGCCTCTCATGCATGGGTGTGACCACCAGAAGTAGGAAGAGATATAGGAGGACGAAATATATTCTGCACAAAATCAATACCTAACTCTTAGATATTTCTTCCCTACAATATCGAAAACTCCAGAACCACCACACCAAACAGATCCCTCAGCAGATGAAGAGATCATCTTCGGTTCTATCAAAGTGATACACTTGTCAAACCCCTTATTAAATGATGAGTATGCCCCTAAATATGGTTTATCATGTATAACTTGGGAATGGGAGGATTCATGTGCTAGATCCAAGGATACAGGGGACAACACAGACATGATAGATCTTAATACATTGGTCATATCCCCATAAAATACATATATGAAACTAAAACTCATGGGAATGCACTTCAGCGAGCACAAAAGAGGCAAGGAGGTGCCGTATATCCCTCCAACATTCACCCACATCCGAATGCATTGAATGGAAAGTTAGAGGGGGTTCAATCTGATAAACCCATACAATCAGGAAGGCCAACGTGACCTATTCCACTGGAAGAAGATACTCCCTTAACCTCTACACCACCTCCATACCCATCTATGTTAGATGCCTCTGCTTTTGAACCATATACTCTAGAACAACCCCACATCAGGAAGCTCTGACCTCTGTAACAAAAGTATGATGTTCAAAAATAGATATTTGGAGTCCCATCCAAGATCTCAATTATTTATGGGCTCCATCACTCAAAATAAATCAAAGAGGCACTTGTTGATACCCACCAAATACCATAGGAATATGAGACAGATGTCACTGCAGCCGAGGTCTATCGAGTGGAGAATATATTCTGTCATGTTTCCATATCATTCACCAATCAAGATTAGGAAGAGGCCATCCAAGGGAACATCAGGACCTTACACGTTTTGGGAAGACTCAATAATGTCAATGTCCAAAGGGTGCTGATTTATAAAGGATCTTGGATCAATCTCATCTCAGTTAAAACCCTATGATGCTTGGGGTATAGAAAAGGGTACTTATCCCCTACAAAGATGACCATTTGGGGGTACAATATGCATGAGTAAAGTCCTCTTGAGAAGATCAAACTTGAGACCCAATTTGAGGGACTCACATCCAAGGACAAGTTAATGGTTATCCAGCATGACACTACATACAATGGCCTTCATGGAAGGACTTGGATATATAGCCACTTGGAAGTACCATAAAAATTCTATCAATGTCTAAATTACCCCATTAATGGAACGGTCAACATACTACATGGTGATAGTTCCCCCTTTGAGACTTTTAGAGCCACATATGTTGAAGCACATTTATACAAGAAGGGAAGTAAGCAACCCAGGGATGATGATGATATACATGATTCATATAACAATGGATTAGGGACTAACCCTACGAATCCTTGCAGCATCCTCGATGATGATTATGTTCTACCCATAAACATGTTCAAAGTAGAAGATCTAATCCCAATGGCCCAAGCCTCACCTGTCCTCAGTGACAAAAACCAGCTCTGACATCTCTTTGTAATGACTTAGATAGTAAGGGATGACAATGTCTCTTCTAAAATCCTCTCTCACACTGATATTGACAGAGAGGCCCCCATATTGTCATCTTCACCTGAATACATCTCCACAGATTCATAAATGGATGAAGATGATCTCATGAATTCCCCTACAACAATCTAGGAAGTTGTGTCCACCACCATAGATGAGCTCAAGCAGATAAATTTGTGAACAAAAGAAGACTCGTGGCCCACTATGATTAGTGCCTCCATTCCCCTTGAAGAGAAAGAGATGTACATCACATTTCTATGGTTTCATAGATATGTGTTCACTTGGAACAATACAAAAATTCCCAGACCAAATCTAGATGTGGATATGCACCATCTCTGGTTTCTCGATGAGAATCAAGGCTTCAAACATGAAGTCATGAGGGTACACCCCTCTCATGCCACCAATGTAGAGGCAGAAGTCAAAAAATTGATCAAAGCACAATTTGTATGAGAAGTGTAAAAACCAAGGTGGCTTACCAACTTTGTACCCATCAAGAATAATAATGGGAAAATTAGGGTATGTATCGACTCTAGATACCTTAATCAGAATTTCCCAAAAGATGAATTCCCATTGTCGATCACAAATATCTTGATCAATGGAACCACTGGCTCCAAATCCCTTACCTTCATGGATTGATACTCAGGGTACAATCAGATAAATATGGCACTTAAGGATGAATATGCCACTGCCCTCAAATCACATCAAGGGATCTTCTGCTACAGGTTCATACCCTTTGGATTGAAGAATGTTGGTTCCACATATCAGTTCACCATGAATCAAATATTTATGACATTATCAAGGATGATAGTAGAGTGTTATTCAATAAACTAGTCATTAAATCCTAATAGTGATGTTATAACTTCACAGATCCCCAAAAAATATTTTCCAAGTTGCAACAACACAGTCTAAAAATGAATATTCTAAAGTGTGCTTTCGGGGTAACATCAAAAAAGTTCCTTGGATTTTTGGTATGACATCATAACATTGATGATGAACCAAAGATGAAAAGTTATATTTAAGAAATTTTACCCCCAGAAATCTCAAATAACTAATGGGACACCAAGGGCACCTCTCTTACATTTAGAAATTCCTATCCAACCTAGATGGAAAAGATCTCCCCTTCACTAGGATAATGAAGATGGGAGTTATCTACCAATGGGTTGATGAGTTTCAAAAATCCATAAAAATCCTCAAGTAGTACTTTCTACACCCACCGTTTTTGATTCATTTTGTGGAGGGAAGGTCTCTCATCTTATATGTGGCCTCCATGGAAAACTCATAAGGTGCCCTCCTCACCAAGAAAAATGACGCGGGAAGTGAGAATAGTCTCTATTACCTCAGCTGGACCATGATAGGAACTAATACCAGACATTATAATATAGAAAAGAACTTCCTTACACACATCATCATAGTGAAAAGGCCGAGGCATTAATTTCAACACCACAAAGTCCAACTAGTCTCTCGAATTGACCCACTCAATTACATCCTCATCTACCCAATGTTTACTGGGATCTTGTCCCGATGGGAGGTCATTCTTCAAAAATATGAAATTTTGTTCATTTAAAAAATGTTACTAAAAGTAAAAGTCCTAGATGATTTCATTGTAGCACATCCTGCTCCAAAAAATACACCATAAGACTTCGAGCACCCCGATGAAGAGGTATTTTATACCCATGACACTCCCTGGACATGGGAAATGTACTTTAATGGTGCCTCCTCGAGTCTTGTTGGCACAAGAATGGAAAATAGAAATCTCAATAGGGTTGGTATAAGGATTGTATTTGCCTTTCCATACAAATTATAATTTCACTACTCTTTCTCACTATCTGAAGGGTGCACAAATAATGAGGATGAATACTAAGACCTCATCACTGAATTGGAACTTGACCTATAGCTGTGAATAGCCTATCTAAATATCAAATGGGACTCATAACTAGTGGTAAATTATATAAATGGTTAATATGTCATTAAAAAATAGGAACTTAATCCTATAACAGGATATAGGATTTATGGAAATGTTCCCCTTTGATCCCACATTTCATTATGTCCCCCAATCAAAGAATGCTTGCATCAATGCACTGGCTAATGAAATCTCGGTCATGGACTACCCTAATCAGAATGAAGAAACCATCCACATTACTCATTGAAGAATGGTGTCATCATTTGTCATATTTGATATGGAAGATATCAATTGGGTCAGCACTGCCCCATAGAATGACGAATCGATAACCACCCCTAGATGGATGTAGCATATAATTGATTATTTTTGATATATGACTCTCCTGACAGATTGAGACAGAAGGGAAATGATTCGGTTTCGAGCGGCCAACATCACTTTATAAGATTATACAAATGATAAAAAAGTTCTCTAGAAGTGAGTATTTGATTAAGTTATCCTTAGGTTCATAACAAAAGGAGAAGTTCTCATTGTCATCAAAAGAGTCCATGCGGGTTCCTACGACGCCCATCAACCTGGAACTAGGATCTCCCACCAGATCAAGAGGTTAGGATACTACTAAAAAAGCATGATATAGGACTGTGTGAAATTAACCAAGAAATTTCATGCATTATAGATCCATGAAAACATCATCCATCATCCCCAAAAATTTCTACATATATCTAGATATTTCTAGAAATTTTCTTTCTGTGGGATAGATGTCGTTGGACCATATCCAGCAGCCACAACTATGTAGTTCAAGTATATCCTTTTTTCTATCGACTTATTTTCAAAATGGGTTGAGGTAATACCCCTTAAATAATTCAGAATGAAGAATATCATCGACATCAAGATGTCCCATATCATCACCAGGGTTGGAGTCCATCACATAATATTGACAGACGACAGCACCGAACTCCTATTCCACAGAGTTAAAGAATCTTTAGAAGGAGTACAACATCAAGGCCAATCACTCATCTGAAAGTCATGTAGTAGAAAATAGACACATATAGGCCTTCAATAAGAATATATCACATATAGTATAGAATATGGTGAATATGGATAAGATGTCTTGGCCAAACAAACTTCTATATGTTTTATGGGTCTACTTTACCACCACGTGTACTGTGATACAAGAAACGCCATACTCACTGGCATACCAAACTGAGGCAGTATTACCCTTATAGGTCTAGCTTCCATAAATATTAATAGCCATTTGCAGACAAATCTTATATTATGAACAATCTCAAAAGAGGATAGATCAGTTGGAGTGACTATATGAGAACATGTTTCACACATTACATAATCTGGGAATTCATCAGAATAGGATTGCACAACCCTTCAATAAAAAGGTTATCCTCTATTCATTCCTTCAAGGAGAACTGATGTTGGCTCTTAGAACCCCAATTTTTATGGGAAATAATCCCTTGAAACAAGATCCCAAGTGGGAAGGACCTTACCTCATATATAAGGTCTATCCTAATGGATCCTACTCATTTGAAATAATGGATGGTGAGTGTGTCACACCACTAAACAAAGAAAGATTTATCAAGAAATACTTTTCATATATATCACTATGAGGGGATCCACATTGGTGTAAGTCCCATTATTTTTCATAAGTCCATGGTTCTTCCTGACTACGGGATGTTAAACTCTATGGAGTCTGTCCTTGCCGCAAGGAGTTAAACTACATGGTTTCCTAAGAACTATTTGTGGCATGATTCATTTCACCACAAGATACATAGTGACACCCAAACATCTATTTTTGGGCCCATCCACAAGATTATTTTCCTTTCACATTGGGTGAACCATTTTTATTACGACACAACATTAAACTGCATGGACCCAGAACTCCCCCATTCATGATGGGTGGCCCAATGTCCTCACCACACAACATAAAACAACATGAATCCAGGATATCCATCCCCATTCACATCAAGTCACCAACATCCTTACCACATGATGTTAAAATTCATGGCTCTTTAAGAACTACACATGGCTTGATTCTCATTTTCAAATGGGATACGTAGGGATTCCTCGATCTTGTATCTTGTTCTAACCTCCAAAAGATGCACAATACTATATCCTACATAGGGCCCTTGTCGTTACTTATTTATCACACCGATTGTGGCTCACATGGGCTTAGGAATTACAAAATAGGATTCCACACATGGAAAAGGAAAGACATATCAGCCTTGAAATCTTTTTGTCCTCACCACATGACATTAAACTGTATGGAATTTCTAGAACTATGTGTGGGTTGATTATCATTTTCATGAGATACATAGTGATTCCCAAAATTCCACCATTCAGCCCAACCAAAATGTTCCCATAAATTCATGAAAGATTCCCTTCATCATTACTTCATGAAATTAAACTGCATTGAACATCAGGAACTACATGTATCTTGATTCCTGTCATTATAGGATACGTAGTGATTCCTAGATCTCCCATCCTATGCCCGACTACAATGGTCCATGGAAACAATACCCACATTTAAATATGGTCTAGACCTGCGTAGAGTATTTCCCATTCAAGAACTACATGTGGCTCAATTATGATCCTCATAAGATACATAGTGACAACCAAGTCCCCATCTTTGGGTCTAGCCACAACTCTAACAATTTTCATGTCGGTCCAAATCAATCCTCACCACAAGATGCTAAACTCCATGGGTTTCCAGAACTACATGTGTCATGATTATCATCCTTCTAAGATATGTAGTGACACCCAGGTATAGATATTTGGGCCCATATGAAATAAAACTACACATCCAAATTAGTTTAAACATCCTTACCACATGATGTTAAATTGCATGGAAGTATTTCCTTACCACATGATGTTAAACTGAAAGGAAGTACACCCTCACCACATGATGTTAAACTGCACGGAATCATGTCCTTTCTGCATGATGTAAAAAAGCATGGAAGTACATCCTTAACACATGATGTTAAACTACATGGAAGTACATTCTTATTGAATGATGATAAACTGCATCACATATGTCCTTACCGCATGACGTTAAACTGTATAGGAAAATTTACCCACTACATGAAAATAAATTGTACCAACAATATCCCATTTTCAACCTTCATGAAAGGTCCATGAGTGACTTACCTGCGTTAAATATAGTATGGGTTGCTTCCACTGTCTTTAAAAAGCACTTAGAATCCATATACCAGACTTCATGCCTTAAGCATCTCATGTAACCACAATCATCCTTGGACTTTGGAAAAGATATTCTAATTCAGGGACCCTTTTTTTGACTATGCATACATGTCTATGGCTCCTACATATATACCTATGGCTGTCAAAAAAATGCATCACTCTGAAAAAGGAAATTCTAATTCATGTGAGCCCTGACATCATCACGATGGAACTCAACACCTCATCATGTCTGAACTACTCCCTATATGAACACCCCATACCATTACTCATGATCTGAGAACTTGATACATTATTTAAAATATTTTCATCCCATTCTTGGGAAGATGTTGAAGTACCCTTGAACTTGGATATCCTGATTAAGATCTTGTGTATCATCCTCTATATTAGGTTAATGTTAGTCATGAACTTAAACTGTATACATTTCGATCGAAGCTATATGACCTAAAACACAATCACATATTAGTCCAAATCACAAGACCTTAATCCTCTAATAAAAGAGACACATAACTTTTCAGGTCGAAAACTGACAAAGGGAGACCTGAAAAAATTTAATTATACATTTTCTACACTCTTCATCCTCAATGTTTAGGCCAAAATTATGGATAAAAAAAGGCATAAATATCATAGGGTATACCTTTTAGCCCTAGTAAAATCCAAGTTATTTTACTTGACCCAATGGTCGAGGAAAAATATAGAGAATTTTTTTTCACATCCACTCATCATAATAATATGTTTACTAGGTGGTGACAAAACTTTTAGGGTACTTGAACCCTCCTTGGATTTTACACTCTGATAGATTTAATATTTTCATTATTATTAATATGTTTTTCAATTATTTAATCCCAAAAAAATATTCAATTTCATAATATTTTCTTCATTTATGTATTTTTGGGGCATCTTGGGCTTAAATGTGAAAAATTGGTAATTCTATAAAATTGACAGTTTTTGGGAGCTTCTGTTTTTCAGGCATAACTTTTATATTATCGATCCAATTTAAGTGAATCATATTTTAGGATTCATAATTTCATGGGATTTAATTTTGTTTTCTAGACCAAGACCCAATTCGAAACCCAATGGTATAGAAAAATCAATCAAGTGATGAACTCAGTTTGGCAGGCAGAATAGACTCCACCACACTAAATCAGATATATATCCTTATACCAAGCTTAAAATGAAGTGATTACATATGGTGTCGAAATAATTCTTTCAAAGGAAAGTTCAAATTAAATTTCATAAAATAATAAGCTCATCAAGGCATCATTGGGGCACGTCCAAGTGGAGTCGGTGAAACAGTGTTTGGCAGTCAGAAGAAGGTAAAATCACTAATAAAGCCATATATTTCTTTCCACCTGTCTGAAGGTTCTCATATTTTTAATATCGATAGAAAACTCAATTTAAAACATCTTATAAGAAGGGATCTTGGATTTTTTCGAATAGATTGTGGGCATAACAGATGAAAAATTTTGGAGGATAGATTATAGAGGATCAAATTTTTTGTTCTTGATTTTCTTTCTTTTGTTCTTATTAGCTTTATAAGGACTTCTTTTTCCCAATTCAACTAGGTTACCCTTACCATGGATGAGTAGTTATTCTGAGTGATTGGGGAGGTTTAGGTTTACCCATTTTAATTCTTGAGTTCTTGAACTTAATGTTTTAATATCCACTTTTCTCTTCTATAAATCAGTTTCAATTTCTTATAACAGTTTTTATGATTATGTACGATTGTATCTAATTTTAGATTCTACTGTTTATTTTTATTTGGTCAAGGATCAATATCTCCCTACACTATGTTCTAGTTTATATACAATGGATTATACCAAGACTTAGTGGTGAGGTACTCAGTGATCACTGGTACATGTGGGAGGAGTAGTGAATGTTCTTGATTGCTTGGGATGAACAAGACCCGATTGTAAATTACCTAAGATAATTAGGGGTATTTGCTACAACTCTATTACAAATTTTAAGGAGAGTAGACCAATCTGAGGTTTTGTTAAGGTTTATTCTCACATTATTATTTGACATTCTCACTCTTAATAACTTAGTTGAAGAGAATTGGGTAAAGTGAACTGTGATAGAATTAAAATTATAAAACCAACCCTAACCTATCACCATTTCATATCACTAATTTAAATCACATCATTTTTCAATTTGTTTTAAAACTTTCACTTAATTTCATTAATTTATTTATTTTATTTCTTGTATTTTCTAAATCAAACAATTTCAAAAACAACATCACTTTTTTCTCTTACTTTAAGTGAAAAACACTATTGTTGAGAACTCCTCTCTAGATACAACCTATGTAACTCACTCTAATACATTTTAACATTGGTTATATTTGTTTTTCCCACTCCTCACAATAGGAACATGTCAAAACTTTTCATTTTCTCCAGGGAGGTAGTGCCAACATTTCTTTTCATTCCTTTCCTTTCTCTTTTCATAATTTTCTCTTCAAAATTGAATGACTAGAACCTCAAAAACTAAAACATTACCCATAGATCCTAAAATTGAAATAACCTTGTTGAATAAACATATAAACATTAATTTTCAATCTGATTTTTGGGAAATTCCCCTTAGAGGCTCAAGTGAGACTTCATGTGTTCACTATGAGCCTATCATTATGGATGAAAATCAAAACCCAACTCTTAGAGACCTCTATGCACCATAATTCCTTAATCAAAACAATAAACTTTCCATTACAGTGTTAAAAAATGATTTTTAAATGAAAACTAAAATTATTCCTTTTCTTCCAAAGTTTCATGTTTTGGAAGGTGAATATCCAAAAAACACATTAAAGAGTTCACACAAGTTTTCTCAACTTTCAGACCCTGTGGAGTTGTTGAGGAGAAGGTAAAGTGGAAGAAATTTTAATTTTCATTGGATGGGGCTGTAAAATAATGGTTGTACAGCCTATAACAAGGAGAAGTGCATGACTAGAATGACCTGGTAAGATGTTTTATGAAAATATTCTTTCCCACCTCTAGAATCATAGCCATTAAGAAGGAAATCTATGCCATACGAGAATCATCTGGAGAAACCCTTTACGAGTACAGGGAGAGATTTAAGAAGCTATGTGCCAGCTGCCCACATCAATCCATTGAGGAACATCACTTTCTTTTCTTCTTCTATGAAGGACTACTGGAAAATGACAGAAACATTTTCGATGCATCCTCAAGAGGTGCATTGATTGAAAAGTCACCAGAAGAATCCAAGGCCTTGATTTAGAAATTTTCCCAGAACTCATAGAAGTCTGAAAAAAGTGGTATGGGAACAATAGGTATTCATGAGGTACACACTTCTCATCTATCACCCTTACTAGAAACTAGTATTGAGGAGATAACTAGTTTGGTGAGACAGATGGCCTTGAAGCAATTTAGCGACCAACAATTTCCAACTAAGGTATGTGGTTTATGCTCATCACCTGATCATTTCACTGACAAATGTTCTGAAATATAGGGAATTGAAACATGTGGGGAATCCTTTCAGCCAAGGCAGTTCCTAAAAAATCAAGGATGGAGAGATCTTGACCATGTACAATATTGGTTTGGAAATCAGAAGAATGAAGGTAGACCCCCGTAACAAAACCATTTTCAAAACCAACAACCATTCTAGAATCAATTCTAAAACCCACCACCATTTCAACAAAAGCAGTCTTATAACTAGACTGCTTACCAAAAACCAACCAGTTTCCAAATACCCTAGGAGAATTCATCCACTATTGCACAACCTTCAATTCAAAACCAACAACATAAATCTGATTGTGAAGTATTGAAGGACGCCTTTAAATATTTGTCCAACATGTTTGAAAGTCTCATGGACTTTATGACTAAAAATCATGGTAAAATACCTACCCAAAAAATCCCAAACCCAAAGGAAAATGTTATTATGACAAATAAAATAAGTGGAAAAGAACTCCCACCACCATTCGCTATTGAACCTGAAATAAGAATATCTAATCTGGGAGAAAATGATGTTGGAAATGATGAAAATTCTATGAAAATACATCGGGATGAAGATAATAAAGAGGTGGAGTAGAAGGATAGGATAAGGAAGAAGAAAAAAGAAACACCACTTAAAAAGAAAAAATGGGGTAAGAAAGACATAACCCCACCATTTCCATCAAGGATGATTGAATCAAAGAGGTTTTAAGAAGAATCACTACAAAAATGAAATTTTGGACACCTTCCAGAAAGTGGAAATCAACATACCATTGTTTGAAGCACTTAAACAAATTCCAATGCATGATAAAATTTTGAAGGATAATTTCACCAAGAAGAGGATACTTCACAGGAATGAGAGGATCAATTTGGGAAGAAGTGTCTCAGCCCTTATCACACCACAATTTCCAACCAAATTTCAAGATCCAAGGACATGTTCTATTCCATGCAACACGGTTCATTAAATTTCTATAATACGTTGTGCAATTTAGGTGCATCAATTAATATATTCACTCACTTTTTATATTCTTCTTTGTAGAAGGGAGACTTGAATCCCACAAGAGTGGTGGTCTAGCTTGCAAACAGATCTATAGTTTTCCCAGCAAGAGTTATAGAGGATGCCCTGGTAAAAGTCAAATATCTTTTATTCCCTGCGGACTTCTATATGTTTAAAATGGAAGATGATAATATCCCATCACAATAACCCATAATTTTGGGGAGACATTTCTTGAAGTCAACCAACATCATCATCATTGTCCATAAAGGGACACTTACCATGGATTTTGGAGACAACACTATTCACTTCAATGTTTTTGAATCCATGAGGCACCGATCAGATGATCATTCACTCTTCTCACTCTCCCATGATGATGGTACAAAACCAATTGAATAATAAGGTATTCTTCAGGAATTATTATCATTATGAGAGAATTTTTCCATTAAAAATATCATTGAACATATGGATTCCCAAAGCACTGGAGATTCTGATTTCTTTTGGGAAAAAGAGGTAAATTTTGATATTTCTAAAAAAAATTAAATGATGATGAAGATGATATAATTTCTTATGTGCCAGATGTCAACCCTTTGTAAGTGGTTAACCTCAATTTAGTTTCATCCATTAAGAATCCCCCTGATCTAGAATTAAAACCACTCCCCACTGACTTAAAATATGTTTACCTTATAGAGGGAGAGAAATTACCAATAATAATTGCTAATAATCTATCTGAAACTCATGAAAAATCATTGATTGAGATTTTGAGAGAGAATTTCAAATAAATAGGGTGGAGGTTAGGTGATATCACTAGAATAAACCCAAAAATTTTCTCATGTAGAATTTTTTATGAGAGAGATTCCAAACCGATCAGACAACCCCATAAGAGGCTGAACCCGACCCTAATAGAGGTTGTAAAAAAGAGATTGAGAAGATGTTAGAAGCCAGAATCACATCCCATATCAGATTAAAAATGGGTTATCCCCATCCATGTAGTTCAAAAAAAATTGTCCTAACCATTGTGTGGAATGAAAAGAATGAATTAATCCCTATAAGAATTCTGAATAGCTGGAGAGTGTGCATAGATATTAGGAAGTTGAATCAGGTCACTTGAAAAGATAATTTCATTATCACTTTCATTGACCATATGTTAAAGATATTGTCAGGGAGAACTCATTACTACTTTTTGGATGGATTTTTAGGTTATTTTCAATTACACATTGCTCCTGAGCATCAAGAGAAGACTACCGTTACTTCTCCATTTGGCACTTTTGCATACTAGAGGATTCCATTTGGATTATGTAATTCTCCAGGTACATTTCAGAGGTGTAGGGTAATTATATCTTCTAATCACATTGAATATTTCTTGGATGTTTTCTTGGATGATTTCATAGTTTTTGAAAATTCTTTTTACCACTGTTTGAAAAATCATGAAAAAGTTTTGAAAACTTGTATTGAAAAGAACCCTATTTTGAATTATGAAGTGTCATTTTATGGTTGAGAGAGGAATTTTCCTTGGGAACGTCATTTCATAGAAAGTCATTGATGTTGATTAATCAAAAATTGAAGTGATAAATTCTTTTCCTTACCCAACTTCTATGAAACCTGTTAGATCATTTTTAGGACATGCAAGATTCTACATGAGGTTTATCCAAGATTTTAGTAATATTTCTATCTATATAGCTTGATTACATTTGAAATATGATGATTTAAATTTCAATGGTTCATGTAGGGAATCCTTTGATGATTTTGAAAGAAGATTTATTACACCACCCATAATGAAGCCACCTAATTAGGAAGAACCATTCTAGATACTTTGTGATGCTTCAAACCATGCAGTTGGAGCAGTCCATTATCATAGAATTAAGGGCATGACACAAGACATTGCATATACCTCAAAAACTTTAGATGTGGCCCAATTAAACTACACAACAACAACAAAACTAGCTTTTAGCAGTTTTTTTTGCTTTAGAAATATTTAGATCATATCTTCTTGGAACTAATGTCATTATATTTTATGATCATTAGGCTCTTAGGATTTGATGAAGAAGGATAAAGAAAAAACAAGGCTTGTGATATGGATGATATTACTATAGGAGTTAAACATATAAATAAATGATAATAAGGGATCTGAGAATGAAGTGGATGATTACTTATGTAGACTGCCCAACACTGCTGAAGTTGAAATTCTAGACACTGAACCAATAAATGATCACCTTCTAGGAGATAAAATTTTGTTGATTAAAGGAGAAGTAAATTGTTATGCAGACATGGTCAATTATCTGGTAAAATTTGAGTTCCCATCTCATTTAAATTCTCCCCAAATTCAAAAAATGAAAGCTGAATCTAGATATTACATCTGGGATGATCCATTTCTATAGAACATTTTCAATGACCTAATGATGAGAAGATGCTTGCCTAAAAATGAAATTGATTATGTCACTATGTTTTGTCACACATTAGCTTATGGAGGTCACTTTGGGCCTCAAAGTATAGTAAGGATTGTTTTAAAATCTGGACTTTATTGGCCAACACTTTTCAAAGATTCTAATGAATTTTTCAAATGGTGTGAAAAATGTTAGTTTACAAGAAATATTTCAAAGAGACAAAAAATTCCCCAAAATAGACTTAATTTTTGTGAAATTTTTTATGTTTGGGGGATAGATTTTATGGTCCCTTTCCCAATATCATTTAGAAATTCTTATTTTCTACTTGGTTTTGATTATGATTCCAAATGACTAGAAGTAAAAGCCACAAGGACTGAAAATGCTAAATTTGTTTGAGATATTGTCAGGGCTAACATATTTTGTAGGTTAGGAGTTCCCAGAGCCATCATTAGTTATAAAGGTACTCACTTTTTCAATAGGATAATTGAGTATTTGTTGAAAAGTATGGGGTGTATCATAATACATCAACTCTCTATCATCCACAGACTAATGGGCAAGATGAAGTGTCCAATAGGGATATCAAAAGAATTTTGGAAAATACTGTTAATACAAATTGGAAGGATTGGAGCCAAAGGTTGGAAGACATGTTATGGGATTACAAGAAATCCTACAAAACCCCAATTGGAATGAGTCCCTATAGGTTGATTTATGGGAAAAGTTTTCACCTACCTATGGAATTTGAACACAAGGCATACTTGGCTGTGATAAAGATGAATCTGGATCTTGAATGTTCTAGGAAAGAGAGAAGATTGTAGTTACAAGAGTTAGAAGAAATTAGAAGGGAAGAATTTGAAAATTCCTGGATTTACAAAGAGAGAAAAAGAGTGGCTCATGACAAAATAATCCAACCAAAAGACTTCTATACTGGCGATAAATTGTTGTTATTCGATTCAAGACTCAATCTGATGCTAGGTAAAATTAATTCCAGATGGGAAGGTCCATTTATTTTTACTCATGTATACCCTTTTAGTGTTGTGTATATTGTTATGGATGGAGAGAAGGAGCCATTCACTATCAATGGGCACAGGCTGAAGAAATTCCTCGGGATCATGCCATCCGAGTCAAGGATATCACACTCCTCCAACCTGTTTAACAATAAACTCTATCATTTCATACCTCTCCTTTACATTTTATTGACTTTTTTGATTCAATTTCAAATATTATTACATGTTAAATCCATTTGAATCCATTTTGGACACTGAATCATTTAGGTGTTTGGGACGAAACCTTTGTAGTTTAGGATTTTGTTTTGTTAAAACGTGCGTGTTTCAAATTTTGTGTGGTTCTTTTTAAATTTTTGTGCGTTTTTTATGCTTTTGAGCATAAATGATTATGTTTTACATTTTTGAAACCCATTTCCATGAGATAAATAGTTTATTCCATTGAAATAAGTTTAAATGAATATTGAAAATGAATTTGTTTCAAGTTCAATTATTAGAGAATTTCATGAAAAGAATTATGATTTTTTAATCCCATGCCACATATCACTGTATTTATATTGGAAATCAAATTACTGTGAGGCTTCTAAATGGATTTTTTTCATATTCATTACATTCACCTCACTTCTTGAGAGAACCAATCATGCTTGATTTAACCAGAATTTGATTTATTCCTGTCAAAACCTGAGGGTTTGAGGTACCTGTGATTTGAATGATTGAGGCATTTATTTGGTTTAAAAGTCCCCTTTTTCAATAAATACTTTTTATAATTCCCTAAATTGAACATTTAATACTTTTATCCTTTAGAATCCATGAAAAGTATGTTAAGATATCCACATTACTAGCCAATTTTCTCTATCCAACCTGCACTTGAAGTAAAATTGCACGATCTAGTTGAAATTAAGTGTGGGGGGGGGGAAGATGTTTTGTATTTTGATACATTATTTGGGGTTAATTTGGGTGAAAATAAAATGATGAAGAGATTTTATTTCTGCTGAAAAAAACATTCTGATGAAAACTGTTCCTTTTCATGAGCATTCATGATGAAAGAAGCTGTGCCTTTCTAGATCTTCTAATGGAGAAATAAAGCTTTGACTTTTCTGGAACTTTCCAGAAATATAATATTTGATAAGATTGAAATTATTTCTGATGAAATGATGAACTGTGTGAACATTACATGATATTTCATGATGAAAGATCTGATTTTCTACTATGGGTAGTGAAGAGGATACTATACTTGTGTGAAAATTAGAGTAATGCAATTTTTCTTCAAAAAGAGCCAAGCCCTCTTCATTCAGTTTCAGAATTTTCACATCTAAATACTACCAACCTAAATCCACAGAACAACCTTTAAAATTACTCATGATAAACGAATGTTTTTGAATCACATCGAGTGGAGTTATAGGAATTTATCAAGCCTATGGGGACCCTTGTATGAGTTTGAATGAGAAAGACATTGCTAAAAAATTGAAATTTGTGTGATGAGAGATAATGAAAGTTAGGTAAGTTTTTTGAATAGATGGGAAGGTAAATAAAGAAGAAATATATTTAATAATATGAAATTAAGAACTTGAAATAATATTTTTTGAGGAGGCATGATATATTTTGTTTCTTGTTGTCAAATTGGTGGATCACATGGATATGTGTTTTGAATTTTCTTTGATTTTATTTTGATCCTGACTTGTCTTAGAGTCCACATGATAAGTGTGGGGGAGTTAATAGATTTAATATTCTCATTATTATTCATATGTTTTTAAATGATTTAGTCCCTTTTAATTATTAAATTTGATTATATTTGCATCATTTATGTATTTTTGGTTCATTTTGGGCTTAAATGTGAAAATGGGGTAATTCTGTAAAATTGACTGTTTTTTGGAGATTCTATTTTTGGGCATAACATTTAAATTATCGATCCAATTGAAGTTAACCCTTTTTTTAGTCTTCATATGCTGGTGGGATTCAATTTTTTCTTCTGTACCAAGACCCAATTTGAAACCAAATGGTACAGAAAAATCAATAATGTGGTGAACTCAGACTCACAGGTAGAATGAACCCCACCACAATAAATCAGAAATATCTCCTTCTACCATGTTTAAAATGAAGTAATTTAAGCTGGTGTCAATATAGGACTTTCATGTAATGCTTCACATTAAAATTAATAAAATAATAAACTCATCATGTAATATTTTGGGCACGTCCAAGTGGAGTGGGTGAAACAGTGTTTGGTGGTCATAAGAAGTAAAACTCACTAATTAAGACATATCTTCCTTTACACATTTACAAAATCTTTTATATTTTGAGGATATAAAAAAAATTAATTTAAAAAATCTTACAAGGAGTGATATTGGCTTGGTTTGGATAGATGGTGGTCATAAAAGATGAAAACTTCTGGGGGGCAGATTTTGGAGGATCAAAATTTCTGTTCTTTCTTTTCTTTATTTTGTTCTTCTTAGATTTGTAATGACTCATTATTCCAACTTCAACTAGGTTACCATTACCATGGTGGGGTAGATCTTTTTATTGACTGGGGAGGGGTAGGTTTACCCTTTTGTAATTGTTGAGTTCTTTCACTTAATGTTTTAATATCCTCTTTTCTCTTCTGCGAATCAGTTTCAATTTCTTATAACAATTTTTATTAACATGTACGATTATATCTAATTTTAATTCTGTTGTTTATTTTTATTTGGTCAAGGATCAATATATCCCTCCATTAGGTTTTGGTATATATATGTTGGAATATACCAGGACTTAGTGGTGAAGTACACGATGATCACCGGTACATGTGAGAGGAGTAGTGAATGTTCTTGATTGCTTGGGATGAACAAGACCCAATTGAGATTTGCCTAAGATAATTAGGGTTATTTGCTACAATTCTATTATACATAGTGAGGAGTGTAGAATAATCTGAGGTTTTAGTAAGGTTTATTCTCAGATTATTATTTTTCAAAGGGAGTGAGAAGAAATGATTATGGATTCCCACTCTTAACGACTTAGTAGAAGTGAATTGGGTAAAGGGAACTATGATATAATTACAATTCGAAAACCAAACCTAAACTAATCTTCACTTCCTATCACTGATTCAAATCACATCATTTGTCAATTTTTTTTAAAACATTCACTTAATTTATTTACTTTATTTTGTTTTTTTCTCGTATTTTCCAAATCAAACAATTTCAAAAACAACATCACTTCTTTATCTTATTTAAATTAAAAAACACTATAGTTGCGCACTCCTATCTGGAGAAAACCTAGGTAACCCACTATAACACATTTCAACTTATATTATATTTATTTTCTCCACACGTCATAAATGTCATGTGTTAAACTCTGTAGATCACACTTCATGAGTTGGGGTATCTCTAATCCCCATAACCTTTCATGGCCCTTGTAAAGGATATTCAACTTCAAGGGACCTTATCTTGACTATGCATACATTATCATGGATCCTACATATACACCAATTTCCATCAACCAAATGCATTAGTCTGAAAAAGGGAATTCTAATTCTCATGAGACCTAACACTGATGCGGTAACACTCAACTCCTCAATGTTTCTGAAGCACTCATGGTATGACTGTATCATATCTTTCTCAAGACTCGAGTGCTCTGGATCCTGACTTACAATCCCCACACAAAAATATCTAAGAAGATTCGATATCCTAGACATTAAATCAACATGTTTCATGCCCTTTCTTAAGGACATACTACATCATTTCATACCCTAACATTTGATGGTCCACAATTCATGATTCAAAACCACAGGTCATAAGGATCGAGCTTCTCATTAAGAGATAAACTTCCCTAGGGTGCCTAAAAACATTTGGATAGATTTCATCCCATACCCAAATTCATCATATCAAATTTTGAGACGTTCAAAATATTTTATATCACTCAGAAAGAAGTGGAGATCATCTTTCCCATGGGATGGTACCAAAACATAATGGACCTGACCCACCAACTGAAGGAATATTCTCCTTTCTAGAAAAGATCTTGAATCCTTGCGAGCCTTTGAAACACTAAAGAGGAACATGGAATTCCATAATGTCCTGGGACATACCCGACATTTCTTCACCATCTCATATTTATGGACTCAAACTTTCTGGTTATGATTTACGCCATCCATACTCCAAAAATCCAGACAGCCCTAGTATCCATAGTATTCCAATCCTAGCCATATTACTTCCATAAATCATCCATATCCTGTGTAAAAGGTAATAGTATTCAAGGAACCTTTTCTTTATTATGTATACATTCCTATGGTTAATACATATGCGCCTATGGATATTAACTAAATACATCGCTCTTTAAAAAGGGCATTCTGATCCATGTGATGTCACGACCCGTCCTCGGGCCCGTGCCGTGACTACCCCAAGCCCGCCTTCCATAGGCCAGGGGCTGGCGACTAGCACCAAGGCGTAAATCCCGGTAAAAAGGGAAGGCATTGCCTTTGTAAAGTAAACAATCACACAGAGTAAAAGCGGGAGAAGTAAATACTAAGTAAAAACTGAGTACAACAGTAAGTGCGGAAAGTATAAAGGGGCCGGAAATACAAGCCCAACTGTAAAGTACAACTCAAAAGGGAAAACAACAACTGAAAAGTAAAGCTGCTAGGCCGAGCTGTCCACTAGAAATCCCACCTGAAGGGTGGGTACAGATAGCTCCTCTACTCCTCGGGTCCCGCCGTCCGCTCTGAGTATGTCCTGCCCAGTAGTCCACCTCCGGATACTGCCTCGTCGTCACGTCCACCTCTGGGTACCGTCTCGTCGTGAGGTCCTCCTCCGGGTACCATCTCGTTGTATAGTCCACCTCCAGGTACCGTCCAGTCCTCGAACACTCGGCCTCTGTCAGCACTGCCTGTCGTCTGCAACCAACACAACGAGGTGCGGGCATAGCCCGTGCAGGGGTGAGTATAACGATACTCAGTAGGGACCCCGAGACCCTCAAGGTCTCACTAAAACCAACAAGGATATCCACATAGAAGATCTCAACAGATAACCTCTACTTAGGTATATGCCCATACATATACCTAAGTTATCAAGTAACCCATCTCAATCATGAGGAAACAGAAGGATTGTGAAATCAATGGATAACTACTACCCAGGTATATGCCCATACATATACCTAAGTTATCAAGTAACCCATCTCAATCATGAGGTAAACACAAAGGTCAAAAGTCTCAGCTCAAACCAGGATTTTCATTATCGAAACCGTAACTGCTGAAGAGCTCCGTCTCTGGAGTGTATAGTGGTACTGTCACGACTCCGAGGTACTGCTCACTAACCTAAGACTTCTGAAGTACTCCTCCTGTCGAGTACCGCGGGTCAGCCACCCAGACACAGTAGAGCTTCCCGCCGAGGTATGTCACCCAAACACAGTAGTGCACACCCCCTAGTAGCCTGCCGAGGTACTCTCCGGACGAGTACCGTGGGTCTGCACTGTCACACAGGTAGTGCTCCGTCCGCCATGGGTCTGCACCTCAGAAAGTAGTGCTCCATCCACTGGGCTAGTCGACTCACTGCAAGTCGAGTCGGTCAAGCAGTCGTCAGGTCTCAGCCAGTTACACGGTCTCCGTACTCCGCACGCTCGTCACTGGGAGGGTCCGCTCCACGAGCTACAGGTCGATACTCCAAGTGTCTCATAGTCCCACGAAGAAGTATCTCAAAGGACCGCCTCGTCATAGGGGTCTCAAAACGACAGACGGCGCGTCAATCAGACGCCCGGTCTGTGAGTTATTAGCCTTTTTGTCCCAGGGGCCCGGTTGGTTTTCTGAGCGAACCAAACCCGGCCATATCTCAATTGTACCCCGAACTGTCATACGGTATACTCATAGGGACCGTTTCTCAACGATATCACCAACGCCGCTGACGGTTCGTCAAACGGACGTTTTGTCAGAAAGATATCAGCTTTTCCGTTCCAGGGGCCTTGTTGGATTTCGGTGCGATCCAACCCGGCCACTATCCATCTGCATCTAAATATCGGGCGGAGAATGCCAAAAGTTCCGTATCGTCAATAGGAACTCAACGCAACAGACGACGCGCCAATCGGACGCCCGGTCTGAGAGTTATTGGCTTTTTCGTTCCAGGGGCCCGGTTGGTTTTTAAGGCAAAACCAACCCAACCGTACTCCACCTGCGTCCAAACCTCGGGCAGAGTATGCTAAAAGATCCGTCTCATCAAGAGGAATTCAACGAAACAGACGGCGCGTAAATCGGATGCACGGTCTGTTAGTTATTGGCCTTTCCGTCTCACACCCACCCTGGGAAACTTCCCACGAGGTCACCCATCCTGATCACTACTCTAGGCCAAGCACGCTTAACTATGGAGTTTTAACCACGTAGGCTCCCGAAAAGGAAGGTGCACGTTGAGTATAGTATACCGAAACGACCGTCTCGATCCAAGGATCGCGTTGCCGCTGACGGCGAGTCGTTTCGAGGCCCGTAGCACAAGTTACGGGGATTGGAACGAAACTGGTCCGAAATTGGGGGTTTGGGCCCGGGCCGACCCGGGCCGACCCCCCCCTGGGTCGGCCGAATAGGGTCGACCCGGCCCGGGCGGCGACCCGGCCCGACGATCCGGCTCAGCTCGGAAAATCTGGCTCGGCCCGACAGCGAAGGCCGGCGCGGCGGCGCGGTCCGCCGTGGCGGCGCGCTCCGGCGCGGTCCGGGTGCCGCGTGAGCGCCGCTCGCGAGGGGCAATGCCCCCGCCTTTCCTCAGCTGGCGGCGCGGCAACCTGCCTCGCGTTGAAAAGAAACGGCCCCCCTCACGTGGGGGCCTGCCTTTGAGAAAACGGGGGGCCGCCTGCCCCCCTTTGTGAAACCGGCCCCCCTCATAATGGGGGGCCATTATGGCTGGCCGGGGGAAATTATTTCCCCCGGTTTTCTCCCTTCCGGCCGGCCCGACCTGGCCGGCCGGTTCTTCCTCAACGGGACCGGCAAAGGCCGGTCCCCCTTCCGGCTTCCGACACCGGCGGCCCGGCTGGCCGCCGGTCTTCTCATTCAGCCGCGGCCCGAAACTGGCCGCGGCCTTCGTTGTCCGGCGCGGTGCGACGGCACCGCGCCCCTTCCGCCGCGGCCCCGCTCCGGCCGCGGCGCCTTTGACTTCTTTCATCGCGACGTGACGGCATCGCGTTCTTGAAATCTTTCCACGGCGCGGCGCGACAGCGCCGCGCATTTCCTTCCGCTTGAATCCGTGTGGTGCGACGGCACCACGCCTTACCGAACCAATCCACAAAGATTCAACACGAATAAAAAGGTGGAGGGTTGGCCGGGTTTGTGCGGTCCGAACTCCTCGCATTAAATTGATAGAAATCGGCCTTTAATGAACGATAAACTTTCATAATCTTTTAAATTAAATAAAAAGATTTGGAATCAAGGCCTGACAAATATAAACCTTCAAGTTCGAAGGAGAGATCCACATAACTTTAAAAAGTTAAAACCCCTACCTTGATTTAAGAAGTGACGAGATTCGGCGTCGCAAAAAGAGATGTCACGGAAGAAGACGTCGTCGGTATTGCGGGTATGGTGTCGCGGAAGACGGTTCCCGAGAACGTGGCGTTCTTCGTCGATGTCCGATTGTTCTTCGCGTTCTTTGTCAAGAGGATGAAGAAACTTCAAGACTTCTAAGCCTTATTTCTAAAAGCTCTCAAACAACACAACCCAGCCAAATGAAATAAGTTCTCCACTTATTTAATTAACTTCACATGGCTTTTGAAATTCAAGTGTTTGAAATTCAAAAGACTCACACAACTGACCACATTAAAATCAACTCATTTAAGACATAAGTTATAACTAAGTTAAAATCATTTAAGTGGGAGTTGAGGGGTTTTAGAGGATATGAAGAGGTGGGGTTCGTGTGGGCCCCACCACCCTCATAACCTCCCAAGGGAGGTTGGGTGGTTACCCAATTTCCACCATGAGCTAACACTTAGAGTAAGTTAATAAAAATTGTAGTGTAGTTATAAAATAAACTTCCACAATTTTTTATTATCAACACTCGTGTAAACGCAACTCCGGAACAGGAGTTCCTAAGCAATTACCGGTGCTGCGGTTCCATCGGTGCCCTCGGAATTCGATTCCGGGCACCGGTTCAAAAGATAGAAATTCCCGCTTGCTCGTTCACTGAACGTACCCGATCCAAACTTCGGAAATTAATTCCGGGCACAACAGGCCTCGGAATCAGGCGCCGTTAGAAACTGAATTCTTGTAAAATTCCAAAGAAAATTAAGAAAAAATTTTCCTTGAATTTTTCAGGTCTTTACATTACTCCCACCTCAGGGCTTTACATCCCCGTAAAGCTTCAACACAAACTAGGTACACAAAAGCGGTACAGAGCACGCATCTGAGCCTTCCGCTCCCATGTTCTTACCTGGAGGTTCCGTACTGCCAAAGAAAGTGCACCCGAGGAATCGATCGTCCTCGTAGGATCTTCTCCTGTCGATCCTAAATCCCCACTGGAACCTCCGTGAAAGACACCCCATCGCCATCATCCAGCTCCTCATGGTCAATGGTATACGAAGGGTCGAGCACATATCTCCTCAGTTGAGATACGTGGAAGTCGTCATGCACCTGGTGCAACTGCGGTGAATGCGTCAAGTGGTAAACCACCCCGCCTACCCAGCTGGGGACCTAAGAAGGTCCGCTGAACCTTAGAGATAACTTTCCGCCTTGGCCACATCTCTGTAAACCTCGTCGAGTTGAGACCCGTATAAGAACGTGGTCGCCATCCTCAAACTCCAGAGGTTTCCAATTCCTGTTAGAACTGGAACTCAAACGACTGCTGCCACGAGGGTAAGGTTGGCCGATTCAAGAGTGATCGGTCGCACCCTCCCGTGAAAGAGTTTATCTCGTGCTGCCTGGGGTTTCCTTTTTGTCGACTAAGGAAAACCCATCCCGACGTTTGCCTAAAACCATCAATTTGAGTATGAACAGTTATTGCTCATTCCATACTCAAACTAACGTCGTAAGGCCTCGACGCTGTCACCAAGAGATTCCAACCGAAACTCTCGCCTCGAGGGTCTGACCACACCGTCGGCGTAAGTGTGATTATCGAGTCTCCTCCCAAGGTATCTCCAGACATGAGGGTCAAGTCCACGGCTTACCAGAAACTCTAGGTCTGGAACAAAATTTGTGAAAGTAAGAAATGATTCATATCGACGTCCGTTACTACAATAGCTAGTAGTGGACACAGACTATCCCTTGAATCATTTCTAGAGCCATTGGGTCACACTCCTTGACCGCATGCAGCCGCACTCTTCCTCCGTCCTCTAGCTCCCTGAGCCTAGCAGGAATAACTAAGGCGGGTGGTTGTACAATGTTAGGATGTACACCACCTCATGCTGCTCTCCTATCTCTGCCTCCACGTCTGCTGCTTCGTAGACTCATCTCTCCTTTAAGCTTCCTCTTCTTTAACACGCCTGAGTCTCTAAGACTGGCACCGGTTTCCTATTTCTTACTGCACTGTGCAGTCTTCATCCTCTCTTGGATGTCCTGGACCTCCTTTAGTCTCACAAGAGCTGCTATGATTTCTTCTTTGCCGATAAGAGAATCCTGGTCTCATCCCCTGTATGAACCACATTCGTTTCCTAATACAGTCAATCCGGACATGAATGATGCATTCATGCCATGGATGATGTCGTAAGGCCTCGACATATCTACTAAGAGATCCAACTGTCACTCTCGCCTACAAGGGTTGAGTCACACTATCGGCATTAGTGTGAGGTCACTGGGTCCCCTCCAGTAGAAATCTCGAATGTGAGGGTCATGTCAACAGTTTAACCGGGACCACTCAGTATCAACCAAATGAAAGGACAGGAAAGCAAACAAAGATAAGTGTATTTTTATTATTGCAGCTCATAGTACAAAGACACGAATACAAAAGCAACATGGAACTAGAAGTTCAAAGGACGTATCCACTAGTTCCTCTCCTGCCCACATGCTCTCGGAGCTCTACTGCCTTGTCCACTGCTCGGCTGTTGCTCAAGCACTAGTCGTTGTTTCTGTCTCGGTGGCTCCTCCAACACCCGCTGATCAACCGTACGAGGATTCGGACAGTCACGTGCCAAGTGACCCTTTCCGCCGCATGAGTAACATTGTCTGTTTCTAGCATGCCTGGCTCTGACCCCACCTCGGGTGCCCCGCACCACCGGTCCTAAAACCCGAGATCGTCTAACTGCTAGTCTAGTCCTCCTGGACCTCTGCATCATCTGTCTACTGCCCACATATGACTCAGCTACTGATCAAAAAGCACACGGAAAAGGCAGAAGCTCCTGTACACGCTTGGGGTGTAGAGCTACTGGCACAAACTCCACCTTGAAGAAGGTGTCGGAGTCTTCCCATGCGAAGTTCATCTCATCGCAAAACTGGAACAAGTGGCTCCACCACCTGCCTGCTGCCGCCTGAAGGAGGATGGTAGCAAAGATCACCATGAAGTCTGCCGGCGTCCCCACTAGCCTGAAGACTCTCACCACAGCCTCCAGCCAAACCTCAGCCGCCTGCGGGTCCATCTCTCCCCGGAACCTGGGTGGCCTCTAGTGCTGGAACTCATGCAGCGCACTCAAGCATCATGCATATTCTACTGCTGGGGCTAGTGGCATCGGTGGCCCAACGGATAGTAGTACCGCTGGTGCCTCCACTGCAAGAGGGCCCTGTACCGAAGCCTCGTCGCTCGACAGGCTATCAGCACGCACATCCCTCGGGGCTCTAGCTGGTCGTCCGTGAAAAGGCATCCTGAAAGAAACATCATGACACTGTCAAACGTTTATACCTGGTGAGCTGACCTGGTTTGAGTTGTTTTAAGGGAAAACCTTTGAAAACACACATGCAATCAGTGTTTTCATGCACAAATTCGGAAATCAGTTGTCAGGGTCCTGGTGTATGGATACGTCGGCCGCCCGCACCAACTCTGGACTCCCTGAATTGAAATCCACACTCGGTACTCTTAACACTATTGCTTCACAGAAAGAAAAAGTCAGAGTCATAAGTTCTGCGGTAGAACCAAACTCCTTTGATACCAATTTGTCACGACCCATCCTCGGGCCCGTGCCGTGACTACCCCAAGCCCGCCTTCCATAGGCCAGGGGCTGGCGACTAGCACCAAGGCGTAAATCCCAGTAAAAAGGGAAGGCATTGCCTTTGTAAAGTAAATAATCACACAGAGTAAAAGCGGAAGAAGTAAATACTAAGTAAAAACTGAGTACAACAATAAGTGCGGAAAGTATAAAGGGGCCGGAAATACAAGACCAACTGTAAGGTACAACTCAAAAGGGAAAACAGCGACTGAAAAGTAAAGCTGTTAGGCCGAGCTGTCCACTAGAAATCCCACCTGAAGGGTGGGTACAGATAGCTCCTCTGCTCCTCGGGTCCCGCCGTCCGCTCCGAGTATGTCCCGCCCAGTGGTCCACCTCCGGGAACCGCCTCGTCGTCACGTCCACCTCTGGGTACCGTCTCATTGTGAGGTCCTCCTCCGGGTACCATCTAGTCGTATAGTCCACCTCCAGGTACCGTCCAATCCTCGAACACTCGGCCTCTGTCAGCACTGCCCGTCGTCTGCAACCAACACAACGAGGTGCGGGCATAGCCCGTGCAGGGGTGAGTATAACGATACTCAGTAGGGACCCCGAGAACCTCAAGGTCTCACTAAAACCAACAAGGATATCCACATAGAAGATCTCAACAGATAACCTCTACTTAGGTATATACCCATACATATACCTAAGTTATCAAGTAACTCATCTCAATCATGAGGAAACACAAGGATTGTGAAATCAACGGATAACTACTACCCAGGTATATGCCCATACATATACCTAAGTTATCAAGTGACCCATCTCAATCATGAGGTAAACACAAAGGTCAAAAGTCTCAGCTCAAACCGGGATTTTCATTATCGAAACCGTAACTGCTGAAGAGCTCCGTCTCTGGAGTGTATAGTGGTCCTGTCACGACTCCGAGGTGCTGCTCACTAACCTAAGACTGCTGAAGTACTCCTCCTGTCGAGTACCACGAGTCATCCACCCAGACACAGTAGTGCTTCCCGCCGAGGTATGTCACCCAAACACAGTAGTGCACACCCCCTAGTAGCCTGCTGAGGTACTCTCCGGACGAGTACCGTGGGTCTGCACTGTCACACAGGTAGTGCTCCGTCCGCCATGGGTCTGCACCTCAGAAAGTAGTGCTCCTTCCACTGGGCTAGTCGACTCACTCCAAGTCGAGTCGGTCAAGCAGTCGTCAGGTCTCAGCCAGTTACACGGTCTCCGTACTTTGCACGCTCGTCACTGGGAGGGTCCGCTCCACGAGCTACAGGTCGATACTCCAAGTATCTCAAAGTCCCACGAAGAAGTATCTCAAAGGACTGCCTCATCATAGGGGTCTCAAAACGACAGACGGCGCGTCAATCGGACGCCCGATCTGTGAGTTATTAGCCTTTTCGTCCCAGGGGCCCGGTTGGTTTCGTGAGCGAACCAAACCCGGCCGTATCTCAACTGTACCTCGAACTCTCATAAGGTATAATCATAGGGACTGTTTCTCAACGAGATCACCAACGCCGCTGACGGTTCGTCAAACGGACGTTCTGTCAGAAAGATATCATCTTTTCCGTTCCAGGGGCCCGGTTGGATTTTGGTGCGATCCAATCCGGCCACTATCCATCTGCATCCAAATATCGGGCGGAGAATGCCAAAAGTGCCGTATCGTCAATACGAACTCAACGCAACAGACGGCGCGTCAATCGGACGCCCGGTCTGAGAGTTATTGGCTTTTTCGTTCCAGGGGCCCGGTTGGTTTTTAAGGAAAAACCAACCCGACCGTACTCCACCTACGTCCAAACCTCGGGCGGAGTATGCCAAAAGATCCGTCTCATCAAGAGGAATTCAACGAAACAGACGGCGCGTAAATCGGACGCACGGTCTGTTAGTTATTGGCCTTTCCGTCTCACACACACCCTAGGAAACTTCCCAGGAGGTCACTCATCCTGATCACTACTCGGCCAAGCACGCTTAACTATGGAGTTTTAACCACGTAGGCTCCCGAAAAGGAAGGTGCAACTTGAGTATAGTATACCGAAACGACCGTCTCGATCCAAGGATCGCGTTGCCGCTGACGGCGAGTCGTTTCGAGGCCCGTAGCCCAAGTTACGGGCATTTGAACGAAACTGGTCCGAAATTGGGGGTTTGGGCCTGGGCCGACCCGGCCCGACCCCCCCCCCCCCCTGGGTCGGCCGAACCGGGTCGACCTGACCCGACGATCCGGCCCGGCTCGGAAAATCCGGCCCGGCTCAGAAAATCCGGCCCGGCTCGGAAAATCCAGCCCGGCCCGGCGGCGCGGTCCGGCGCGGCGGCGCATTCCGGCGCGGTCCGGCGCGACGGCGCGGTCCGGGTGCCGCGTGAGCGCCGCGCACGGGGGGCAAAGCCCCCGCCTTTCCTCAGCTGGCGGCGCGGCAACCTGTCGCGCCTTGAAAAGAAACGCCCCCCCCTCACGTGGGGGCCTGCCTTCGAGAAAACTGGGGGCCGCCTGCCCCCCTTTGTGAAACTGGCCCCCCTCATAATGGGGGGCCATTTTGGCTGGCCGGGGGAAATTATTTCCCCCGGTTTTCTCCCTTCCGACCGGCCCGACCTGGCCGGCCGGTTCTTCCTCAACGGGACTGGCAAAGGCCGGTCCCCCTTCCGGCTTCCGACACTGGCGGCCCGGCTGGCCGCCAGTCTTCTCATTCAGTCGCGGCCCGAAACCGGCCGCGGCCTTCGTTATCCGGCGCGGTGCGACGGCACCGCGCCCCTTCCGCCGCGGCCCCGCTCCGGCCGTGGCACCTTTGACTTCTTTCGTCGCGACGTGACGACGTCACGTTCTTGAAATCTTTCCACGGCGCGGCGCGACAGCGCCGCGCATTTCCTTCTGCTTGAATCCGCATGGTGCGATGGCACCATGCCTTCACGAACCAATCCACAAAGATTCAACACGAATAAAAAGGTGGAGGGTCGGCCGGGTTTGTGCGGTCCAAACTCCTCGCGTTAAATTGATAGCAATCGGCCTTTAATGAACGATAAACTTTCACAATCATTTAAATTAAATAAAAAGATTTGGAATCAAGGCCTGACAAATATAAACCTTCAAGTTCGAAGGAGAGATCCACATAACTTTAAAAAGTTAAAACCCCTACCTTGATTTAAGAAGTGACGAGATTTGGCGTCGTGAAAAGAGATGTCACGGAAGAAGATGTCGTCGGTATTGCGGGTATGGCGTCGCGGAAGACGGTTCCCGAGAACGTGGCGTTCTTCGTCGATGTCCGATTGTTCTACGCGTTCTTTGTCAAGAGGATGAAGAAACTTCAAGACTTCTAAGCCTTCTTTCCAAAAGCTCTCAAACAACACAACCCAACCAAATGAAATAAGTTCTCCACTTATTTAATTAACTTCACATGGCTTTTGAAATTCAAGTGTTTGAAATTCAAAAGACTCACACAACTCACCACATTAAAATCAACTCATTTAAGACATAAGTTATATCTAAGTTAAAATCATTTAAGTGGGAGTTGAGGGGTTTTAGAGGATATGAAGAGGTGGGGTTCGTGTGGGCCCCACCACCCTCATAACCTCCCAAGGGAGGTTGGGTGGTTACCCAATTTCCACCATGAGCTAACACTTAGAGTAAGTTAATAAAAATTGTAGTGTAGTTATAAAATAAACTTCCACAATTTTTTATTATCAACACTTGTGTAAACGAAACTCCGGAACAGGAGTTCCTAAGCAATTACCGGCGCTGCGGTTCCATCGGTGCCCTCGGAATTCGATTCCGGGCACCGGTTCAAAAGATAGAAATTCCCGTTTGCTCGTTCACTGAACGTACCCGAGCCAAACTTCGGAAATTAATTCCGGGCACAACAGGCCTCGGAATCAGGCGCCGTTAGAAACTGCATTCTTGTAAAATTCCAAAGAAAATTAAAAAAAAATTTCCTTGAATTTTCCGGGTCTTTACATTACTCCCACCTCCGGGCTTTACGTCCCCGTAAAGCTTCAACACAAACTAGGGTCACAAAAGCGGTACAGAGCACGCATCTGAGCCTTCCGCTCCCATGTGCTTACCTGGAGGTTCCGTACTGCCAAAGAAAGTGCACCCGAGGAATCGATCGTCCTCGTAGTATCTTCTCCTGTCGATCCTCGATCCCCACTGGAACCTCCATGAAAGACACCCCATCGCCATCGTCCAGCTCCTCATGGTCGATGGTATACGAAGGGTCGAGCACGTATCTCCTCAGTTGAGATACGTGGAAGTCGTCGTGCACCTGGTGCAACTACGGTGAATGGGTCAAGCGGTAAACCACCCCGCCTACCCAGCTGGGGACCTAAGAAGGTCCGCTGAACCTTAGAGATAACTTGCCGCCTTGGCCACATCTCCGTAAACCTCGTCGAGTTGAGACCCGTATAAGAACGTGGTCGCCATCCTCAAACTTCAGAGGTTTCCAATTCCTGTTAGAACTGGAACTCAAACGACTGCTGCCACGAGGGTAAGGTTGGCCGATTCAAGAGTGATCGGTCGCACCCTCCCGTGAAAGAGTTTATCCCGTGCTGCCTAGGGTTTCCTTTTCGCCGAACAAGGAAAACCCATCCTGACGTTTTCCTAAAACCGTCAATTTGAGTATGAACAGTTATTGCCCATTCCATACTCAAACTAATGTCGTAAGGCCTCGACGCTGTCACCAAGAGATTCCAACCGAAACTCTCGCCTCGAGGTTCTGACCACAACGTCGGCGTAAGTGTGATTATCGAGTCTCCTCCCAAGGAATCTCCAGACATGAGGGTCAAGTCCACGTCTTACCGGAAACTCTAGGTCTGGAACTAGATTTGTGAAAGTAAGAAATGATTCATATCAATGTCCGTTACTACAACATCTAGTAGTGGACACAGACTGTCCCTTGAATCATTTCTAGAGCCATTGGGTCACACTCCTTGACCGCATGCCGCCGCACTCTTCCTCCGCCCTCCAGCTCCCTGAGCCTGGCAGGAATAACTAAGGCGGGTGGTTGTACAATGTTAGGATGTACACCACCTCATTCTGATCTCCTAGCTCTGCCTCCACGTCTGCTGCTTCGTAGACTCATCTCTCCTTTAAGCTTCTTCTTCTTTAACATGCCCGAGTCTCTAATACTGGCACCGGTTTCCTATTTCTTACTGCACTGTGCAGTATTCATCCTCTCTTGGATGTCCTGGACCTCCTTTAGTCTCACAAGAGCTGCTATGATTTCTTCTTTGCCGATAAGAGAATCCCGGTCTCATCCCCTGGATGAACCACATTCGTTTCCTAATACAGTCAATCCTGACAGGAATGATGCATTCATGCCATGGATGACGTCGTAAGGCCTCGACGTATCTACTAAGAGATCCAACTGTCACTCTCACCTCCAAGGGTCGAGTCACACTATCGGCATCAGTGTGACGTTACTGGGTCCCCTCCAGTAGAAATCTCGAAAGTGAGGGTCAAGTCAACAGTTTAACCGGGACCACTCAGTATCAACCAAACGAAAGGACAGGAAAGCAAACAAAGATAAGTGTATTTTTATTATTGCAGCTCATAGTACAAAGTCACGAATACAAAAGCAACATGGAACTTGAAGTACAAAGGACGTATCCACTAGTTCCTCTCCTGCCCACGTGCTCTCGGAGCTCTACTGCCTTGTCCACTGCTCGGCTGTTGCTCAAGAACTAGTCGTTGTTTCTGTCTCGGTGGCTCCTCCAACACCCGCTGATCAACCGTACGAGGATTCGAACAGTCACGTGCCAAGTGACCCTTTCCACCGCATGAGTAACATTGTCTGTTTCTGGCATGCCTGGCTCTGACCCCACCTCGGGTGCCCCGCACCACCGGTCCTAAAACCCGAGATCGTCTAACTGCTAGTCTGGTCCTCCTGGACCTCTGCATCATCTGTCTGCTGCCCACAGATGACTCGGCTACTGATCGAAAAGCACGTGGCAAAGGCAGAAGCTCTTGTACACGCTCGGGGTGTAGAGCTACTGGCACAAACTCCACCCTGAAGAAGGTCTCGGAGTCTTCTCATGTGAAGTTCATCTCATCGCAAAACTGGAACAAGTGGCTCCACCACCTACCTGCTGCCGCCTGAAGGAGGCTGGTAGCAAAGATCACCATGAAGTCTGCCGGCGTCCCCACTAGCCTGAAGACTCTCACCACAGCCTCCAGCCAAACCTCAGCCGCCTGTGGGTCCATCTCTCCCCGGAACCTGGGTGGCCTCTAGCGCTGGAACTCGTGCAGCACGCTCAAGCATCGTGCATCTTCTACTGCTGGGGCTGGTGGCATCGGTGGCCCAACAGATAGTAGTACCGCTGGTGCCTCCACTGCAAGAGGGCCCTTTACCGAAGCCTCGTCGCTCGACAGGCTATCAGCACGCACATCCCTCTGGGCTCTAGCTGGTCGTCCGTGAAAAGGCATCCTGAAAGAAACATCGTGACACTGTCAGACGTTTATACCTGGTGAGCTGACCTGGTTTGAGTTGTTTTAAGGGAAAACCTTTGAAAACACACACGCAATCAGTGTTTTCGTGCAAAAAGTCATAAATCAGTTGTCAGGGTCCTGGTGTATGGATACGTCGGCTGCCCACACCAACACTGGACTCCCTGAACTGAAATCCACACTCGGTACTCTGAACACTATTGCTTCACAGAAATAAAAAGTCAGAGTCATAAGTTCTGCGGTAGAACCAAACTCCTTTGATACCAATTTGTCATGACCCGTCCTCGGGCCCGTTCTGTGACTACCCCAAGCCCGCCTTCCATAGGCCAGGGGCTGGCGACTAGCACCAAAGTGTAAATCCCAGTAAAAAGGGAAGGCATTGCATTTGTAAAGTAAACAATCACACATAGTAAAAGCGGAAGAAGTAAATACTAAGTAAAAACTGAGTACAACAGTAAGTGCGGAAAGTATAAAGGGGATGGAAATACAAGCCCAACTGTAAAGTACAACTCAAAAGGGAAAACAACAACTGAAAAGTAAAGCTGCTAGGCCGAGCTGTCCACTGGAAATCCCACTTGAAGGGTGGGTACAGATAGCTCCTCTGCTCCTCGGGTCCCGCCGTCCGCTCCGAGTATGTCCCGCCCAGTGGTCCACCTCCGGGTACCGCCTCGTCGTCACGTCCACCTCTGGGTACCGTCTCGTCGTGAGGTCCTCCTCCAGGTACCATCTAGTCGTATAGTCCACCTCCAGGTACCGTCCAGTCCTCGAACACTCAGCCTCTGTCAGCACTGCCCGTCGTCTGCAACCAACACAACGAGGTGCGGGCATAGCCCGTGCAGGGGTGAGTATAACGATACTCAGTAGGGACCCCGAGACCCTCAAGGTCTCACTAAAACCAACAAGGATATCCACATAGAAGATCTCAACAGATAACCTCTACTTAGGTATATGCCCATACATATACCTAAGTTATCAAGTAACCCATCTCAATCATGAGGAAACACAAGGATTGTGAAATCAACGGATAACTACTACCCAGGTATATGCCCATACATATACCTAAGTTATCAAGTGACCCATCTAAATCATGAGTTAAACACAAAGGTCAAAAGTCTCAGCTCAAACTGGGATTTTCATTATCGAAACCGTAACTGCTGAAGAGCTCTGTCTCTGGAGTGTATAGTGGTCCTGTCACGACTCCGAGGTACTTCTCACTAACCTAAGACTGCTGAAGTACTCCTCATGTCGAGTACCACGGGTCAGCCACTCAGACACAGTAGTGCTTCCCGCCGAGGTATGTCACCCAAACACAATAGTGCACACCCCCTAGTAGCCTGCTGAGGTACTCTCCGGACGAGTACCGCGGGTCTGCACTGTCACACAGGTAGTGCTCCGTCCGCCATGGGTCTGCACCTCAGAAAGTAGTGCTCCGTCCACTAGGCTAGTCGACTCACTCCAATTCGAGTTGGTCAAGCAGTCGTCAGGTCTCAGCCAGTTACACGGTCTCTGTACTCCGCACGCTCGTCACTGGGAGGGTCCGCTCCACGAGCTACAGGTCGATGCTCCAAGTATCTCAAAGTCCCACAAAGAAGTATCTCAAAGGACCGCCTCGTCATAGGGGTCTCAAAATGACAGACGGCGCGTCAATCGGACGCCCGGTCTGTGAGTTATTAGCCTTTTTGTCCCAGGGGCCCGGTTGGTTTCGTGAGCGAACCAAACCCGGCCGTATCTCAACTGTACCCCGAAATCTCATAGGGTATACTCATAGGGACCGTTTCTCAACGAGATCACCAACGCTGCTGACGGTTCGTCAAACGGACGTTCTCTCAGAAAGATATCAGCTTTTCCGTTCCAGGGGCCCGGTTGGATTTCGGTGCGATCCAACCCGGCCACTATCCATCTGCATCCAAATATCGGGCAGAGAATGCCAAAAGTTACGTATCGTCAATAGGAACTCAACGCAACAGACGGCGCGTCAATCGGACGCCCGGTCTGAGAGTTATTGGCTTTTTCGTTCCAGGGGCCCGGTTGGTTTTTAAGGCAAAACCAACCCGACCATACTCCACCTGCGTCCAAACTTCGGGTGGAGTATGCCAAAAGATCCGTCTCATCAAGAGCAATTCAACGAAATAGACGGCGCGTAAATCGGACGCACGGTCTGTTAGTTATTGGCCTTTCCGTCTCACACCCACCCTGGGAAACTTCCCAGGAGGTCACCCATCCTGATCACTACTCTAGGCCAAGCACGATTAACTATGGAGTTTTAACCACGTAGGCTCCCGAAAAAGAAGGTGCACCTTGAGTATAGTATACTGAAACGACCGTCTCGATCCAAGGATCGCGTTGCCGCTGACGACGAGTCGTTTCGAGGCCCGTAGCCCAAGTTACGGGCATTTGAACGAAACTGGTCCGAAATTGGGGGTTTGGGCCCGGGCCGACCCGGCCCGGGCGACGACCCGGCCCGGCTCGGAAAATCCGGCCCGACCCGATGGAGATGGCCGGCGCGGCGGCGCGGTCCGGAGCGACGACACGGTCCGAGTGCCGCATGAGCGCCGCGCGCGGGGGGCAAAGCCCCCGCCTTTCCTCAGCTGGGGGCGCGGCAACCTGCCGCACCTTGAAAAGAAACGGCCCCCCTCACGTGGGGGCCTGCCTTCGAGAAAACGGGGGGCCGCCTGCCCCCCTTTGTGAAACCGGCCCCCCTCATAATGGGGGGCCATTATGGCTGGCCGGGGGAAATTATTTCCCTCGGTTTTCTCCCTTCTGGCCGGCCCGACCTGGCCGGCTGGTTCTTCCTCAACGGGACCGGCAAAGGCCGGTCCCCCTTCCGGCTTCAGACACCGGCGGCCCGACTGGCCGCCGGTCTTCTCATTCTGCCGCGGCCCGAAACCGGCCGCGACCTTCGTTGTCCGGCGCGGTTCGACGACACCGCGCCCCTTCCGCCGCGGCCCCGCTCCGGCCGCGACGCCTTCGACTTCTTTCATCGCGACGTGATGGCGTCACGTTCTTGAAATCTTTCCACGGCACGGCGCGGCAGCGCCGCGAATTTCCTTCCGCTTGAATCCGCGTGGTGCGACGGCACCACGCCTTCCCGAACCAATCCACAAAGATTCAACACGAATAAAAAGGTGGAGGGTCGGCCGGGTTTGTGCGGTCCGAACTCCTCGCGTTAAATTGATACCAATCGGCCTTTAATGAACGATAAACTTTCACAATCTTTTAAATTAAATAAAAGGATTTGGAATCAAGGCCCGACAAATATAAACCTTCAAGTTCGAAGGAGAGATCCACATAACTTTAAAACGTTAAAACCCCTACCTTGATTTAAGAAGTGACGAGATTCGGCGTCGCGAAAAGAGATTTCGCGGAAGAAGACGTCGTCTGTATTGCGGGTATGACGTCGCGGAAGACGGTTCCCGAGAACGTGGCGTTCTTCGTCGATGTCCGATTGTTCTTCGCGTTCTTTGTCAAGAGGATGAAGAAACTTCAAGACTTCTAAGCCTTCTTTCCAAAAGCTCTCAAACAACACAACCCAACCAAATGAAATAAGTTCTCCACTTATTTAATTAACTTCACATGGCTTTTGAAATTCAAGTGTTTGAAATTCAAAAGACTCACACAACTCACCACATTAAAATCAACTCATTTAAGACATAAGTTATAACTAAGTTAAAATCATTTAAGTGGGAGTTGAGGGGTTTTAGAGGATATGAAGAGGTGGGGTTCATGTGGGCCCCACCACCCTCATAACCTCCCAAGGGTGATTGGGTGGTTACCCAATTTCCACCATGAGCTAACACATAGAGTAGGTTAATAAAAATTGTAGTGTAGTTATAAAATAAACTTCCACAATTTTTTATTATCAACACTCGTGTAAACACAACTCCGGAACAGGAGTTCCTAAGCGATTACCGGCGTTGCGGTTCCATTGGTGCCCTCAGAATTCGATTCCGGGCACCAGTTCAAAAGATAGAAATTCCCGCTTTCTCGTTCACTGAACGTACCCGAGCCAAACTTCAGAAATTAATTCCAGGCACAACGGGCCTCGGAATCAGGCGCCATCAGAAACTGCATTCTTGTAAAATTCCAAAGAAAATTAAGAAAAAAATTTCCTTGAAATTTCCGGGTCATTATATGTGAGCTTTCGCCACACCACGGCAGAACCAAACACCTCATGTGATTTAGGTCATTCCTGGAATGTCTTCACCATATCCTATGATCATAGAGAAGGTCCAAGCTAAAAATACCTTAAAATAAATCAATATTTGGTCCCAGAAAAATGAACTTAGCCTAAAGAAATATTATGTCCTAGCTAAAAGTAATAAATGTAAAGGAATATTATGTCCGAGCTAAAATACATTAAACTAAAGCAATATAAAGTCCGATCTAAATGACCTTAAACTAAATAAATATTAGGATTGTGCTAAAATACCTTAAAATAATAAAATTTGGATCAAGCTAAAAGACAATAAACTAAAGAAATATTAGGTGCAAGATAAAATAACATAAACTAAAAGAAAAACTATGTTTGAGAAAAAAGAACATAAACTAATGAAATATTAAGTACAATATAAAAGGCTTGAAAATAAAGTAATATTAGGTCTGAGATAAAAGAACTTGATCTAAAGAAATATTATATTTGAGGTAATAGACCTTAAACTAAATAAATATTATGTTTGAGAAGAAATACTTTAACCTAAACCAATATTAGGTATTATCTAAAAGGCCGTAAACTAAAATAAATATTAGGATCGAGATAAAAGACCTTAAACTAATGAAATATTGGGTCTGAGCTAAAAGTCCTTAATCTAAAGTGATATTAGGTCCAAGAAAAAAGACCTAAAACTAGAATCAATATTTGGTTTGATATAAATGACCATAAACTAAAACCAATATTAGGTCTGAGCTAAAATATTTTAAACTAAAGCAATATTAGGTCTAAGATAATATTCCCTAAACTAAAGATGATAGTGATTTAGTCTAAAAAAGATTGAAATTACCTCCATATAGCATTGAACATCAATATATTCTCACCAATCCTATATGAGTTGGAATGAGATAGATAAATATCCCCCCTAGGATATATCTCCTACCCCAGTGACCCCTTTATAAATCATGTAATATCAAGATAGCTAGAAAAGATTACCAATACGAAATCTCATGTGAGTGGGAATTCATGCGCTTCTATATACGGGAATATGTGATAATTTACACATTCCATTCCAATCATTTAAGTTCATTCGATATGAAACCTGGGATAGGTAGCGATGATGACCAACAAAATGATGGAGTCACAAGATATCAAACACATCCCGAGGGAATGAAAATTGGATAGTCTTACATAAAGTTCATAAAATTAATCAATTCACAGTATGAAAAGGTGAGAGGAATCTTCACATCTCAGAGTCTCTCTGAAGCCTCATCAGAAAAAAGAAAAGGAAATAGAGTGCTATGTAAAAGTTGATTCATGATAAAAGATAGTCAACAGTTCTAGTAAGATTGGAAAGAGTATGGTGGGAGGTGTCAATAGAACACTGTAGCTCCACCCTTACCACTTCTTCCACTTCTACCTCAGGACAAAGAGCCTAGACCAGGGCAGTCAACTCTTCAACCCTCCAATGATTTTTGGTCAATATAGTTGATGATGCTGAAAGTATAGACGTTATATGGTAAATAATATCCTCATATCTTCATAACTACACCATCCGAGCATCCATCTATCATTGCAGCTCAGACAACAATTAATGAACCTGCTCTGGTGCCTCCACTGTCTCCCTCATTTTCTTTGAAAAGGAATCCTAATGCACAAAATCATGTAGGTCCCATTCATTCGGGGCCAAGTCTCTTCGAGTTAAGATGATCTGCTACATAATTTCATACAAAGGCTATCATTCAAAGCCGTATTCCTCAAATTCATGAAATAAGTGGTGAAGGAACTCAACTTGGTTGAATAATGTATCTAATGTGGTCTCAATAATAAAGATGAGAATGTGTTCCCAAATTACATTATGGTGTTATTGATCCTCAACAACTGACTGGGTATGCACGATGGAAGGACGAGTAACCAGTCAAATCAGTGGTGAAATAGGAGAGGAAGCCCCATACGCCTCTCTCTTAATAGGCATATTGCACATATCCTATACCATATGAATAATATCTTCAACAGAATCCAAACCACTATCCAAAAGACCGCCACTAGAGCGGGGTAAATTCTTTGACACCTCACCTAAATCATTAATAAATTACATCAATGCTAAAAATAAAGAGGTTGGTGATACAAGAGTCTTGTCCACATGACAGATCAACTAGCCTAATGCACCATTAGCATAAGTTTTTACCTAAGCCTAGGCATAATTCTAGGTAATGGAAGCAGATGCATCAGTGGACATTAGCATAATACCAACCTCGATGTCTTCACATGATAACACCATCTAGAATTGGTGGATAATCCTAAGATTTCGTTTATAATGACCCATACATTACTAACATAGATATTAATTATAAATTGAATTATATTTGTTAAAAAATATAAAAAATCCATGAAAATATTACTTAATACCTTTAATACCCTTTTTACTTAATACCCATCTACATATCTTACTTAATACCATTCTTCATGACCTAGGGAAAAGAAATATAAAAATGGGTGAGCTCAGATGCTCAGTAAGGTTAAACATAGAGATATCAATAATATCATAATCATAACACATAAGAACATAACATTTAAAAATCTTATCCTACATATGAGAGATCGTGATATCATGCCATGGGATAAATCATAAACGTTCATAAGAATCAATGAACAGAATCGATAAATTCATTAAATAAGATCTAAAATTTTGTGGTATACACATAAGTATATAAAATCATATTATATTAGTCAGGGATCAATTCCAAGACCATCATAGTAGACAAAGACCATTACTTAACCAAGCTCACTCCTCATTCCAGTCCTATATTACTGAACCTAGATCATTTCCCATTCTAGCCCTATCTATCTTATGGGATTTAAATCATTACCCAATGAAATAGAGGGAGATATAGATCCCACCCATATTATAATTAAATCACTATTATATGTTCCAAAAATAAACAAATCATTCATCATAGTGGAACCCAAGGAATAAAATGGGTTACTTAAACATAATTTAATCATAATATAATCTATATAAAAAATGGATTTAATAAATATAATTCCATAATAAACACAATAAAACCATAAAAATTATATGTATATAAAGACAACCCCATTAAATAATTCCATCTTAGATGGAAAATAATTTTGATAAAACACTTGAAATTAATTCTTGAATAAAATATCATATCTTCTTCAAAAAGATTTTCTTTCCTCAAAATGCCATACAAATTTAAAATAAAATAATTTATATGAAAATAAACTTGTAATATTGTAAATTAATCTTTATGGAAATAAGGATTTATGAAAGTGTAAAAATATGTTCATGTAATATAAGTTAAAATAAAACATTCTTCTCTTATTTTTGTCGGAAAGTCAAAAAGTACATCATATCGGAAATGAAAAAAGATTCCTTTCATACCTTTTGCAAAAATTATCCTGTGGTTTAAATTGACTTTAAAAAATATTATAATAATATGCATAATATTTTATAATACATATGTATAAAACAAGGACATGGATGATAAATATACCCTAATAAATACTTGCATATAAACAATCTCAAATAATAACGAGATTACAAATTTATCCCTTACCTATGGTCCGATTTCCATTATATGGGTCAAAACCTCCTATATAATTATTTAAATAATGTAATTTATTTATTTTAGAATCATAGTCATTTTTATGATATCATATATGATCATATTATCATCTATTTGTTAGTAACATTATTACTTTTCTATCAAGTGTTAACTTTTTTATTTTCGTATGCATGTTTTGTTGGATAAGTTATTGTTATTATTGATTAATAGTTATATAATTTATAGAATGATATTAGTATTATATATATCATATTTATTCATTTATATAATCAAACTTTAATTAAGATCATGTATAATGAATCACATCGCATCGTGGAAACGGTAGACCATACATACGCACGAGTGAAGATATCATTCCTATAATTGTTGAATGGTATTGAAGTAGATGGTGTATAATATTTAATAATAAATATCATGTTATAATAATCATATATATTTATTATTTACATAATTATATCCATCCAAGTAAGGTGGTGGTGAAAAATAGATTACACCACGACGTGGAGACGGTAATCCGTACGTACGCATGAGTGATGATTTCATTTTTCATAGAATGGATAGAAGATGGAATATGGCTGGTTCATAATCATAATAACATATCAATATATAAGTGGTAATGGTGTTGTTACTTTATAATGAAACAACTCATGAAGAGGTATTAGAATAAGAAATAAGTTTGAAATAATTTTTAGAGGAGATTACCTCTTTTTCGACATGCTCCCTCTAAATCTCGTCTTAATGCACTGGAGTTAGTATTTAAAGAAGAAAAAAACCTCTATAACGTAACTATGGATGTTTAGAAGTGAAATAGGAAGGTTATGGACGATATTAAATTCTCAAAGTGAATTTTATAGGTGGGGAGGAGGTGCCATTTTATAATTGAGGTGAGGGGTAATTTTTGAAACTCCAAGAAAGTTTAATTTATAATAAAATCAAACCCCATTGAAAACCTCCAAAATGTCCCAATTTTAAATATGAGATTATATAGGGTTTTAAATTCATCAACTAATAAAATTTTTACACGTTTTTATGTCAATTTAAACATTATCATTTTAATTAACACTTAGTTATTCTATTTAATCTTTAACTACGGTAACAAATATTTCAATATTAAAATAGTAAAATATTTAATTATTTGATGTCAATTAGACCATAAATAAAAACCCTTGAACATTTTGTACCATATAATAACTATTATATATTTTTTAAATAAAATTTAGGATTATTAGATAATATAGTAAAACATTATTTTGATAAAAAATCAATAGTGTCAATTTTGACACTATTCAATCCATTGATTTTTAAAAATATAAAGATAATAATTTATCTTAAAAAAACTAATTTATTAAATTACTAAGAGGTCAATTTTTTATATAAAATTAATTGGACATATTAATTAGCTCAAACTATATTTATTTTAATATTTTAAATAACATTTATTTGATATTTCACTTAAAAAAACAACTACTACAATGGTTTTGTGAAATTATTTAATATGCCTATTAGTTGAATAGAAATTAAAAATAAAATACTATGACAAATATAAATCATTTTTATTTCATAATAATACTTATAATAAAATATATCCTCTATAACATCCTACATTAAAAATGTTATATAAATTAAAATATGAATGTGAAAACTTTAACATCACTTTAAATGAAATATTATAAGTGTCATAATCTATTCTATAAGGCTCTAAATGGTTAAAAACTCGACCCTTGTATGGTTATAGTAGATATATACTTTACCAATAAGATTTTGTCACATTTTTGGGTCTTTTAATAGTTATTATCACTTTAATAATAATTATTTTATTGATTTCTTATCAATTAAGTAATTTATGCATAAACAAAGTATAAGTCTTTAATGTAATTTTTTATTAAAAATTAAAAATAATTTATCATGATAAATAAAAAAATTAGATTTCAAATTAGTATTTATAATCTAATTTATCTTCTGTATAATCCTATATTAAAAAAGATAGAGTTATTAAAATTTGAGTATGATATATTTAACTTTTCATCAAATAAATTAAATTAAATTTCCTAATCTCATACAAGTGGATTCCAAAAAACACCATTTTGAAATATGTATTATTTATGTGTAAAAATAATCTTACAATGATATTAGGACAAGTTTTAAGGTAATTTCATAATATTAATTTTACCCTAAGTTACCCAATTTATAGTTTTACCGTATTAAAAAAAATTACTGATGTTACTATTCATAATGCCCAAAAATAAAAGTAGTATATTTAAATAACATGGACATACATATTCCAAATATGAAATCCAATTTTCAAAATTGAAATAACAGAAGTTTCATTAATTAATTTAAAACTAATCCCAATTTCAGAAAGAGAGAACAAGTTTTAAAAATTAAAACATTGCAAAAGATTGACATGTTTTTACATCTGAATTCAATGTAAAATTAATTCTAATGACATATATTATATTGAATGATAACAAATATTATATTTATACTTTTAAACCATTCAATATTATAATTTTAACATATATATTATTTTTATGAAAAAACCTGTTTCAATTAAAATTTAGTGTATTTTTACTATTTAAAAAACGTGAAAGTTATCAGAAAAATATCAAAAATTCATCCAAAGTAAATTTTTATATTCTAATTCCAATTAAATTTTTTATTTTTTCATATAAAAATTATTAATGTGTCAAAATATAAATTTAAAAGGGGTTGTCTATTAAAATGCGTAAAATTACCCTTTTGAAAAATATATGTTTTTATATATCAAGTCCAGTTTATTCATACACTATTTCAAAAATATCTATCGGATGAATATAAAAAAAATTATTAAGTTTATAACATATATATCTAATTAATTTTAATTAATAATATCAATTCAATTACTTTATTAATACAAAAAATATAAATATATTATTGATTTATATTTTTCACAAATAATTGGTAGCTAATGAATTCACCATACATTTTCGCAAGTTAGTTATATTTATTCCCACTAATCTAACATCTTTGTTAAAAAGGTCATTTTATACTAAGGGAATCTCGTGGTTCATTTAAAATAACTTTTTTTTCAATGAAAACTAGTTAAGAATTAAAATTATTTAAATAAAATATTTCATAAAAACATCCAGGTGTTACATTTCACCCCCATTAAATAGAATTTCTCCCTTGAAATTATTAATTTAGAAAAAAATAGATGAGTATACTTCTACCTCATCACATCCTCAAGTTCCCACATATCTTCCTCAAAGTGGTGGATCATTCATTAAACATTATCAGAACGAGTGGTCTTGTTTTGTAGAACGTTTTCTCTACGATCAAGAGTCTCTATCAGTAGTTCTTTAAAAGAAAGATCTTTCTCCACCAGTATATCTTCTATGTTTAGTACATGTGAAATACTAGGTATGTAATCTCTCAGAGGAGATACATGAAACACATCATGAACTTGAGAGAGATTCAGTGGAAGTGAAAATCAGTAAGCTACCTTTCCAACATGATCCAAGATTTTAAAAGGGCCGATATACCAAAAGCTCAGTTTTCCCTTATTTCCAAATATCATTACTCTCTTCAAGAGAGATATTCATAGAAACACCTTGTCACAAAATTTAAAATCTAGGTATTTTCTTCATTTGTTAGTATAATGTTTTTTTATCAACTATGAGCTTCTCTTATGTTTAGTTGAATAAATATTAACTTTTCTACCATTTCATCAACAAGATCAAGTCCTAATAGCTTTCTTTCCCCAAATTCATTCTAAAAAGTTGGATTTCTTCACTTATTTCCAAATAGGTCATTATAAGGATCCATAATAATACTCTATTGAAATATATTATTTTTAGAAAATTCCCACAAATGTTGGTGTTGATCCCAACCACCTTTGATATCTATAGAGAAAGCTCTCAACATGTCTTCTAGATTTTGAATTTTCCTCTCAGACTTACCATCTATCTAGGGATGATAAGCAGCACTGAAACTTAACTCTATATCAGGAGCATATTGAAGACTTCTCTTGAACATCGAGGTAAACCTCAGATCCTGATAAGATATAATTGAAATTTGTTCTCCATGCAATATTACCACTTCTTTTACATATATATTGGAAAGATGATCAAGATAGAAATCATCTATAATAGAAATGAAGTGTTATGAATTTGTAAGGCGATCATCTATAACCCATATAGAATTATGGACTTTAGATTTTTTGTTAAGTCTAATTACAATGACCATAGTGATGTTTTCCCATTTCCATTTTTGTATGGGTAATGGTTGTAACATCCCTTTAGACTTCTATCTCTCAAACATAACTTCCTGACAAACCAAGAACTGTGAGACATATTTGGAAACATCTCTTTTCATTTCATCCCACCATAAATACTCTTTCATGTCCCTATAAATATTTGTTATTCTAGGATTAATAGTGAATGAAGAACTATGAGCCTCATCCAATATCACCTTTTCTAATCCTAGTATGGGAGGAAGACAAACCTGATTCCCAAACCTTATCATTCCATCATAATCAAGGTTGAATTTAGGATAATTTCACACCTTATTTTGTAGTTAAACATCTTCCTTATGCACCTCCTTAATCTTCACTTATATAGATGGTTAAAATTAATTTGAGAAAGATAAGATTTCTACCGTTCCATTAAAAATTTTAAGATCCATCCTTTTCAAATCTATAAATATTAGATCTTTTGTGATCCTTATCATGGATAGGCAAGCATGATCCTTTAAACTCAAAGTATCTGCCACCTTGATCACTTTCACAGGGTGGTAATGTATTGATTAGTTTAAATCATTAATCAACTAAAACTATTTTCATTGATGAATATTCAAATCCTTTTGTGTGAAAATAAACTTTAAACTTTTATGATCAGTATAAATATTCCACCTTTCACTATATAGATAATTCCTCTATGTCTTTAATTCAAATATTACCACAAAAAACTCCAAATCACGAGTTCGGTAATTTTACTTATGGATTTTTAATTTTTGTGAGGACTAAGCTATCACAATATAATTTTTCATGAGATCACATCCCAAGCCCTACTTAAATGCATCACTGCAGATCACATACCTTTCTACACTACAAGGCAGTCTGAGCATAGGTGCACTGGCTAACATTCTTTATAGATATTTTAAATTATTTCCAAATTCCTCCATCCACAAGAACTTAACTCATTTACGATTCAAATTGGTGAGTGAATTAGATAATTGTGAAAAATCATTCACAAAACAATGATAATATCTATCCAAACAAAAAAAATCAGATCTCAGTTACCGTTGATAATCTCAGCTAACTTTTAAAAACATTAATCTTTACTGGATCCATAGATATCCACTATCTTGAGATTATGTGACCCAAAATGAAAAATTTTAAATCCAAAGTTTACACTTAGTAAATTTTTCATAAATATTAGCCTTTCTCAGCGTCTTCAGTACAATTATCAAGTGATCTTTATATTCATCCTTCCACTTATAATAGACAAGAATATCATCTATAAAAACTACCAAAAATTGATCAAGATAGTCTCTAATGACTATATTCATTAGATCCATGATGATATATGGGGAATTGGTAAGACCAAACGACATCATTATAAATTAATAGTCTCCATACCTTGTATGAAATTAAATATTTGGTATATCCTCTTTATTAACCTTGGTTGATCATATCCTAAATGAATATCTTTCTTGGAAAAGTATTGAGCTCTGTCTATTTCATAAAATAAGTAATCAATGCAGAGAAGAGTATATTTTTTCTTAATAGTGATCTTGTTATGTTCTTTATAATAACTGAAAAGCCTCATTGATCAATCATTGTTCTTAACAAATAGAATAGGTACACCCCAAGGTGATGCATTAGGGCATCTTAATCCCTTGTCAATATTCTTTTGGAGTGGCTTCTTCAATTCCTAGAAATCAATTGGGTCCATTCTATAAGGTGTGTTTTAAATAGGCATATCACCCAATATGAGTTATATTGAAAACTCAACCTCACAATTCGGTGGAAGACCTGAAATTTTTTCTATAAAGACATAATAAAACACCCATAAAATAGGTTTATTCTTAATGGAGAGTTTCTGCCCAACCATTTGAGATAGATAACCTTCATTTATAGGAATAAATACCCATTATATGGAAGAAATTTCTACTGGAAGGTCATATTCATCCTTGCATCGATATATTATCATCGATTGACCTGGAATATGAAATGTGGATTCCCTTACATGGAAATCAATATGATATATATATAAATAAATATAATCTATTCCAATAATCACATAAAATTCCACTATAGGAAGGATCACAAGATTTCAAAGAACCACATTCCCCCAAACTTCAACCGGAGAGGAGTTATAAACTTTTGAGGTGACCGTTGTGCCATTAAGAGTTGTCACACCTATCTAAAAATATAATTGTCAAGGTAATATGAATATTACCTTATAAAAATCTACATAAATAAAATAGTGTATGTATTTAGAATCAAATAAAACATTTTCTACTTTACAGTGGAAGGTACGTGCACCTTTCACCACTTCATTATCGTAATTCACATCACTGATAGTAATCGCATGTGACTTGCCTTTGTCTTTGGCCTTAAGAGTTTTATAACATTGATCATCATAAATAATCCTTGGATTCAGAAATTGATTGGAATAATTCCCCATTTCATTGCACTTGTAACATTATAGGGTATGCGGTTTATTCTGTGTAGCTTTTTCTTTATTCGTATTGTTAGAAATTTTTTCCCATCACTTCAGAATTCAACTGCCCGATGAGCTTTCTTTACACACATAAAACATTTTTGTTAGGTCCAAAAGAGGCATAGATACCCTAAGGTAGGGGGGTGAATTGGTGTAGAGATATTCTTTTCAAAATTATTATTTCCCCACTGGATATTGACCTCTTTATTATAAGGGTTAATTTATTTGAACTTGTGTGTTTATATTGATATATTATTTTCTTATTTATCTAATAAAGATTGTATGAAAGTAATGAAAGAATGAAAGCACACATACATATATTTTTTTACTTGGTTCACCCTCACTAGGCTACATCCATAGATCATACAACGATGATGTGCCAATGTACCAAATCCACTAAATGTGCACTACTATTTACATTGTTCAAAGATGACTCAATTTACTTCCCAGTTTATAACCAATAACAATATGAAAGTTCATTTACCTATCAAATGAAGTGTGATCACTGCTTCTTCAGAATATCCACTCATAGTTTATAGACTTGTAGGTCCTTTCATTATCTCTAATGAATGTATCCTCCAATGTATGTAGATTCTCTATTATTTTCCTACCTTCATCCATTGATGAATAGCACTTTTCCATTACACACTGGGCAATAAATTCTAAAATAATTTCCCAAAGAACACTACCTCCACAAAGATCGCTATTTCGTGAAGCTCAAACCAGCCTTCATGATGTCCACCTCCTTTCTTGAAGCTCACTATTTTACAGAGCCCATACTATCCTTCATGAAGTTATTTCCTTTTTGTGAATCTTAATTAGCCTTCACAAAGCACATTTCTTTCACAACGCTTAATTAGCCTTTGTAGCGTTCCTTCCTCTCACAATGCTCAATCAGCCTTTGCAAATTACCTTACTTTCACGAAGATCACTACCTTTTCAAACCTCCTTTATGATTCGAGAGCCCTAATATTTTTTTGAGTCTCTATACTCTTGTAAAGGGGGTATAGGTCTATTTATAGGTGTTTCCCACTAACTCTAGAACCTTCCATCCACGTCAGTGCCATGTCAAAACCATTTTTCAAAGCTCACACATTTCCATTGTAATGTTCCCTTTTTTATGAAGCTCTATGGACATTTTCAGTTCACAGTGATCATCATAACCATATATCCTTCCGTCAAAGCCTTTTCACAGCCACAATGCTTCTTCTCTCATAATAATAGATCTTGTGTCAATATCTTTGTTTTATCGCAATGATCTTTACCTCTTCTATTCACAAAGCTCATTATAATCATAGAGATCACCGTTATATTTCATTTATGCTTTGTGAAATAATCATAATGATGTCTATATTCATGAAACTCATGCCTTTTACAAATTTGGATGAGATATTCAAGGAAATCCATATTTCACAATGAAATCCAAACTTCAAATTTTGGACCTCAAAAATTTGGAAAACACTAGAAAATGATGCCACCTTGTATCTATTCTTTTTATACAGGCTCCAGATTATCCATTCCATTTTCATGGATTTTTATCAACATGGGTTGTAAACAATATCTTTGTAACTCAAAAATTCACCAAGGAAACACACCTTTTCAACAAACACATCCAACCCAAAAATGATGCAATGTTGCCTTGAGGGATTTTTCCAAACAATTTTCTAGTCTCCTTAAGAAAATTTCATCCATGTTTCGTTCCTCACTTTGAGCATAAGGGAAAACTCATATTATTTTCAATGTGGTATTTAGATTTTCTCTTGAATTACATTTTTCTCTTCTTATAAAACCCTTAGGGCTTATGGGTTACTCCATTATCCATCTCAACCTTGAGAGAACATCGAATGATTTCCTATTGATAATTAACTTCCTTAATGGATAATTCTCTTTTGATATTTTGTTTTAAGAAACTAAAAAATTGATAAATTTTACTCTCAGGTTGAATAATAATTCTAGAAGCATACATGGAAAGTCCTGTAAATTTTTTTTGGTACCAACAAATTTATCGTCCTTTTTATAAAGCTCAATGAACTCCTTCTCCATCTTTGCATGAAGAATACAAGGAACGTAATTATTTAAAAATATGTTCATGAACACATTCCATTCGATGGATTCAATTTTATATCTTTACCTCATATTTAAGATAAGGTTCCACCATTGATTAGATTTACCATCCAAATGATAGACTGATAAGATGACATTATCATGTTTTGAACATTGGATAATTGAAAATATATTTTCAGTGTTGTTGATCCTTTGTTCAGCCACTAATGGATAAAAAGTCATACTGAAAGAAGGTGGACGCTACCTCACAAATAACTCAACAAAATTTTGTTCTATCCTTTTATTGTTTGGATGTCCTGTATGATTCATATCTTGAGAAAGTTGTGTGAGAACATATACAAAATTTTGCATTCTATCTCCCATAAAATCAGGTCACTCGATAGGAAAATCATATTGGATCGTAATATAGATGTAAGTTTATATTAGATGGAACAATAAAAGAGGGGGAGGGGGTGAATTTTAGGTTTAAAAACATTGTATTCAAACACTTAATAATGAACTTAGTTTAATATATCTTAAACTAATACAACTCACAACCAATAAAAAAGACCATATAGGTCTTGGATCCAATGGATATGATATGATTTAATACCTCAAGTAATGAAAAACAATTTTATTTTAATTGAATACAGTGATTAGAGTAATAACAATGTAAATGATTCTAGAATATAGCGTATAGAATCTATTAATATAAGACGTAATGAATGAATCATAATTGAAACAATTACAATAGTTAAAGAATATGAATAGAAAGAATAAACAATATGATTCCCTTTTTATTACAAATAGCAGTGGAAATTTAAAGGTAATACAATTATTTTATCCCAAAGAGTAGGGTATTATTTCACCTTAGATAAAAGGTCTATTTTACCACCACCTTGATAAGACCTCAATATGATGATCTGAATGACTGTCTTCCTATCTATGGAATCCCTCAATTAAGAAGGTAATCAACACCTCCGTCTTTTAAACACATGAAATACCTCGACACGATGATCAACATCACGTCTTTCTATACTCGAAATCCCTCATTCGTTGTCACAATGATCAGACACACAAAAAAAGCACTTAGAGAAGTACAAGAAATTGGAAAAATCCATTAACTTATTTTATCTTCAATGATTTCGCACGAAACAAGAGAGAAGTCACACTATCTCTCTCTAGTACTTGATAGAAGAAAACTTATGTATTCTAGTTCGAGTGTCCTCTTATTTATAGGCCTTAGCTTCCAATAGTGATATTTCCTTCAATGGTCATATTTTTATGAAAAATTCGAAGGGACTTGGACACCTGTCATTACAATGATCAAAACAAACAGAATACACGACATCGTTTTTATTGGTAAATAACCAACTCAACGACATTGTTTTAGATAGAAAAGAGTATGTACAAAATTATGAAACAATGAGTATGAGAAACATGCAATCGGTATTGATGTAAGATAAGATTACAATTTATTACATGAGTATAATTAATAATATGGTCATAATTATTTTCATGATTATAATTCATTTAGTGGTTAGTATATAAAACACGGTTACAATTCTTAACACGGATAAGATGCATATCAGTTACGATTTATATTGTGGTTACAATGTGCGATATATAATCTGGTTATGATGCATGATTACGATACACTACTTATCTTGGTCAGGATATGTGATTATGATTAATAAAAATGATTAGATACTTAACCTAGTTATGATTCGATACGAAACAAAACCTAGTTAAGATTCCTGATTACGATGCATATGGTTACAATTGAAGACAAAAAAACTTTATTATTATTGTGATACAATATATGTAATTACAATTGAAAACAATTAGCATATGATTATTATGTAGATTAAACAACAATTTTGGTTATGATGGAAAAAAAGTGTGTGATTACAATTATAAATGAATATGATATATGTAATTGTGATGAGAATAAAACATATAAAACAATGTAAACAACATACATGATTATGATAATAATAAAACATATATGGAAAAATATATATGTGATTATGATTGAAAAACAACATACATGACTATGATAAGAATACAACATACATGGAAAAAAATATATGTTATTACGATTGTAAAACATTATACATGATAAAAAATGTATGTGATTAAAATTGCGTGATTTGTGATTTCCAAAAAAAAATGATCATTGGGAAAGTCATAACACATTTTCACTAAAAAATCTCCCCCTTTTTGGAAATCACAAAATAGAATAAACATTAAAGACTTGTCTCCCCCTGAGTTTAATAACTCTTCTGAAAGTAATAGTGTATATAACTAATTCCACCCTTAGTTTAAAAAAATCACTCGGGATCATATTCTCTTTACATGTGAGTTCTCCCCCTAAATAAGGTATTCATCTAATTATTCTTTTCAAAACCATTATATATATTTGTTATTTTCAAAAAGAACAAGGGAAAGTATTTATTTCCTATAAAAAGGTTAGATAAATAGAGTATGAAACAATAAACATTTCATTGAATGAAATAGGTTTATATTACAACATGAGTTAAAAAATCATTCTTTCCCCTTTTGTTTTTACAAAATATTGAACATTATAAGATTTATCTTTTTGAAATCGTTTTTATCCTTCATGAATTTGTCAAGATCTTATTGATGATCCTTCAGCTTTGTATCCTGTTAAGAAGTAACCATTTCTTGCCTCCATAGCCTTTTTTCTAGAAACTGATTGATTTCTTCCCAATCATTAATATTTACCTCAAGGGAATTGATATCATCCAATCTGAGTCTGTAAGACTTATCTAGGATTACAACACTTTTTGAGAGTAAAAAAACCTCATTACAATCATTATTCAATTTTTCCTTTAGACCAACAAGATCTTTTGATTCTATTTCTTATGAGGTACCGAGTGTTTGAAATACTTCAATTTTTTCATTGAATTTAGAAACCAACATTTGATACATAGTATTGAGAACATTTACCCAATGTACCAATTCCTTCTTATTATTCAAATGATTCTTGAGACTATCATCAACATTTTATTACCACTTCACAACCACATTACAATACTTACTGTTCTTAGCAGAACATTCTTTAAAAATCATGAAATCAACTTCAAGACATAGAAAACTATCCATCAAAACTTTGACAGATTGTGTTCTATTATTATGAGAATTTGAAAAAATTTATAAAATGGCTTCAATATTTGGAATGAAGGGCACCAACTTCTCCAATCTATTTAAATCTTGTTTGATGTAATAAATTCCATTCAAAGTGATTGTTCTTTTAGAATCCGTATCCTCAATGTATTTAGGGAGATCACAGAAATGAGTTTCAGTAAAGATCAAATGAGCTGGATGATTCCAATTATTATCAGATTATTTCTCTTCCTCTTCTTTATATGAAATCTGTATGACCTTATTTGGGGAATCCCTTTGAGATACATTCTTAGAAGGTTGAGGACCAGGAGATGGAAAATTAAAGGACAAAAATTCTGAGGATTCTGTGGTATGACTTATATTGTTTTCATATTCTTTCTCTTCCAACTTAATTTCTTCTTCACCTATTATTATTCCCCTTATTCTTCTTGGTCATGTTCTTCGTCGTCTTCTTCTTCTTCTCATTCAGGTTCTTGAAAAAGATATTGTGTAGAATATTGTTCAGAAGCTTGTTTTCCGTGACTTTTTCTACTGGATCCGATTGAGTCTGAACTGGTGGTTCCCTTATTAAAACACCGGTTTTTGTTTGCTCAGCTAATTTGAGAAGAAAATTAATGTCAATATCTTGAGCCTTTCTATTATTCATTCTTTTCATCTTTACTTATTCTTTTAACATCTCTTCTGATCTTATTTTCAGATACAATTCTTCAGCTAGATCCAAACCAACCTGAGTATCCCCTTTATCATCATCATCATCATGTAAATTTTATTCCAAGAAAGCGAGAAAAAAAGGAAAATGGGCCCAAAGTGCCCCAAATGAAAAGACTAAGGATTCAAAAAACAGTGGATGCTGGGGGAATCCCCTCGAACCACGTTGACCCCCTATGGATTCATGGTGATAGCAGTATGGAAAAAAAATTCACTAGACCAGGGATGTCAAGAAAAGCATGGTGGTCCATGACCTTATTTCCCTCGCTCCAAGTGTGTAGTACACTCGGAAACAACCTCATTGGATATGGCCTTTTATTTATTTGATAGATTGGGAGTTTTAGTATTAACTACCGTTCATTTTCTAGAAGTTTTCTTGGATGGATTAGATGTTTTATCACTACCTTCAACTACTTCCTTTTCTTTCTCAGTATCTGGATTTTCTCAAACTTTTTTGATTTAGGATTGAATTGTAACTTGAGACTCTTTATCATATCCTTACTGATTAAGGTATCTTTTAAGTATTTCATATCTAACTTAATAGAAACATTAAACAAGATCAATCATTATTTTAGAAACTTAATGATAATAGTGGGAAACATGACCAAACGTTATTTTATAGCACCGGATTTTAGATTTGTTAGAAAGATGAATCCCTTAAGGTTTAATTTTCTCATGTTCACCAAATAGTCAAGCACATACACATCTGAAACATTCAAATTTTCTGTATCACCCTTTCTCGGCACTAAAAACCCTTATATCTAGAGGGATATGAGTCTGTTATATCTTGATACATGAATCACCTTTATCTTGTCCCCATGAATCTCAAAATTTGATTCTTTAGATTTACACTTATCAAAAGTTCCACCAGATTCAGGTAATTTATGATAAGGACAAACAGAATCACCCCAAGATAGTACTCCTAGAAATGTAGATGCATGTTTTATTAAAGTTTTTTACTTCTTATCATATATAATCAAACAAATCTTAATACCCTTGTCTATCTCCATTGATTTATAAAATTGTAACACCTCATTATGATACACATAATCCTGATCAGAATACAGTATTTCAACACAAATAGATTCCCACACATGGAAGCTTATTATCCTTTTGAAAGAAGAATAAAAAGTATCTTAAATGTATTGTGAGACCAACCTTTCACCTCAAAAGTTCATGGAATATAAATATTTAGAATACTTATACTTTGGAGATGAAGTAGTATATTCAGACATGAAAGACTGACTCAACCCTTGAGATTTTCCTGGTTATTAATGTTGAGTAGATCTCTGATTACAAAAACTAAGGTAACTCTGTTTACAAACCTTTCTGAATATTTATAGAGAATCAGGACATATGAGAAAAAAAAATGAGTTCGTTGTTGGATTACTAAAGATAGGTTATTTAAAAAAGAAATAGATGTCCATGATTAGATATAAAAAGATCCATTAGTTGATAATGATTTTGAACTTTTAAGGTTATTATTATAAGAAAATTGTATTCAGACTAAAACCAATTAGGGGAAAAAAGAAATAATTGAGAAAAAAATATTTAAACAACCAAAATAAGGATTTATAGATTGTACCTCTCATATTATCAAGATATATTTATTGGTTTTAGTATATTTTTCTTATGATAATAATACAAAAAGAAATGAAAAACTAATAAGAAATCCAAAATTGATAAAATCAAAAAATATGGTTCCAATCATCTAGTACGGATAGAATTCAATATCAATAATCAAGTAATAATAAAGTAAACCAATACCAATTGTATAGTACTGATAAAGTAATTCAATACCAATAGTATAGTATCGATAAAGTAATTCAGTACCGATAAACTAATCTAGTTTCAATGACATAAAAGTTGAAACTGATAAATGTAAAACCAATAGATATGTAAAACCAATAAAAATATAAACAATATCTAGAGACCGATAAAAATGTAAAACCGATAAAATAAAAACCAATACATGAAAAAAAAATTCATGAAAAACTAATACATGCAAAACTGATTCCTACAAAAATAATTCATGAAAAACTGATACATGAAAAACCGATTCATGAAAAAATGTTAAACAGAAAAGGGTAATACCGATAATCATAAAAACTAATAAGTGAAACTGATAAAATGAAAAACTAATAATTGAAACCAATAAAATGTAAAAATAATAACTGAAACTGATTAAATTTAAAACAAATAAGTGAAACAAATAAAGTTAAAAACAAATAAGTGAAATGTCTACCCCCTTGGAAAAAAATTAACTCAATGTAAGGACATGGTTTAAACAATAAATAGATGTGAATGATTAATTTATAGTGATCATTCACATTTTTGTTTAATGTATTCAAATATATCAAAATATAATGGTTTTTTGAAAATATCCGCAAGTTGTTCTTGAGTTTCGATGAATTTTAAAAGAATATCTCATTTTTGTGTGTGATCCCTAAGAACCCGATGCCTAATATATATGTGTTTTTCATGTGAGTGATGTGTAGGGTTTTTACTAAGATCAATGGACTAGTATTATCACATAGTATTTGAGTTTTGGAAAAACTCAGGCCATAGTTAGTGAGTGTGTGTTGCATCTACAATACATGAGCAAAACAACTTCTAGCTGCTACATATTCAGCTTCAGTAGCAGATATTGCTACAAAGTGTTGTTTATTTCATGAACAAGAAACGAAATAATCTCCTATGAAATGAAATGTTCTGGATGTACTTTTTCTATCCATTTTACAACCACCAAATTCATCATCTAAAAATATTTTTAAAACAAAATCATTTAGAGAAGAATAAAATATTCTTAAATTTATAGTTCCCTTTAAGTAGAGAAAAATTATTTTCATTTCTTTTTAGTGAGATTATTTTGGATTAGATTTGTATCTTGCACATAATAACACTAAAAACATTAATTTAGGAGGACTAGCTTTCAAGTATAACAAACTTCCTATCATACCTCTAAAAGTTTTTTGATTCACTGGTTTCCTAAGATTATCAAGATCATGTGAATTTGTGGTACCGATTAGAGTGCTTATACTTTTGGTGTTTTCATATCCATAATTCTTAAGTAGATCTTTGATATAATTATTCTAAGATATATAGGTTCCTTCTATCTTTTTTAAGATTTAAAAACCTAAAAATAATGTTAACTCGCCCATCATAGTAATTTCTAACTCAGATTTTATAAGATTCGCAAAATAATCCATTAAGGATTGGTGAGTTGATCTAAATATAATTTCATCAACAATATTTGAACAATAAAAACATTTTTTTTATTTTTATGAAAATAGTTGGATCTGTAGTACCTTTAGCATAATTTTTTTGTAACATAAATCCAGTGTGTCTATCATACTAAGATCTAAGAGATTTTTAAGGCCATATAAAGATTTAGTAAGTTTAAAAACATGGTCAGGATGTTTTGGATCTAAAAAACTAGGAGGTTGTTCTAGAAAAAAATCTTCTTCTACAAAACCATTAAGAAAATAAAATTTTACATCTTTTTAAAAAATATTGAAATTAAATTATGCTATAAATGCTAATAGAATATGAATAGATTCAAGTCTATATACCATAGAAATGTTTTATTCCTATTATATTTCCTCTTGTTGATTATATCCTTTTGAAATATTTCTTTCTTTATTTCTTATGATGACTCCATTTTCATTGAATTTGTTTCTAAAACCCCATTTTACACTAATTATAGTTGTTTCTTTAGGTATTTCAACCAAGGGTCAGACATGATTCCTTTCAAATTTATTTAGTTCATATTAGGTTGCTTTGATATAATATTCATCACCTAAGGCCTAATTAAAAGTTTTAGGTTCAAATTTAGATAGAAAAGAAAGATGTTCTATTTCATTTCTCAAGGTATTTCTAGTCCTTACAGGTTTATTTACATCACTGATGAGATTATCCCTAGGATAATTTCTAAGAAATAATTTATTTTTGTTTTTTAAAACATGTTCATCAACATAAGATGAAAATTCTTCTGGGGTAAATATTTTAGAAATAATTCCATGAATATTTCCCTTTTTAGAAGAGTTTTCAATTAAAGGTTGAAAATCAGTTTGTGAAAACACATCAATTAATGTAGGTAAGGGTTGTTTAAAAAAAGGGGTCAGTTTTATCACACTTATCTTGCACTGTTTCCTCAACAGTACAAGAGTTTTTGTTAAAAACTATATAATCCTTAGAAGTGGTGGAATAACCTAGAAAGATTCCTTCATCAGATTTGGGTGCAAATTTATATAGATTATATTTTGAATTCAATATGAATACTTTCCATCCAAATACTATGATGTATGAAACTTTAGGTTTTCAGTCAGTCCAAAATTCATAAGTTTTTTTATTAAGAAAAGGTCTAGTAAAACATGATTTATAGTATAAAAAATAGTACTAATAGCTTTAGCCCAGAAATGCCTTGAAATTAAGTATTCACTCAACATGGTTCTGGTTATTTCTTGAAGAATATGATTTATTCTCTCAACAAGACCATTTTTCTGATTGGTTCTTAGAGTTGAAAAGTTATGAATAATACCTTTCTTACTACAAAAGGTTTCAAAATATGAATTTTGAAATTATCAACCATGATCACTACAAATAGTTATTAGTGGAAGGTTTTTCTAATTTTTAACTTGGGCTCTAAATGTTTTGAAATTTAGAAGGCTTTAGATTTCTTTTCTAGAAAATAGACCCATTTAAATCTGGTGTAGTCATCAAATAAAACAAATACATAGTATTTTCCTCCAATACTTCTAGTTTGTGTAAGACCAAAAAGATCCATTTACACTAACTATAATAAATTAGAATTTTAAACTTCATTGATTGATTTAAAGCTAGTTTTATGTTTATTTCCACATTTACAAGGGTCACAAATGTTTGAAGAATCAAACCTTAGATCCAGTAAATCCATAAAAAATATTTTATTTGAGAGTTTACAAAGGTTCCTAGGGTTATAGTGTCCTAACCTTCTATTACATAACCAAGAATAGTCTTCCATATCACTTAATAAAGGTACATCTTTCCTTCTAAGGTCTTCTAAGTTAAGTGTATAAATATTCTCATGCCTATGGGAATAAATAATGAATTCAAACTTAGAATTGTGAACTAAAAACTTATGATTCCTAAAATTCACAAGGTAACCTTAATCACATAATTTACTTATGATTATAAGTTTGTACTTAAGGCCTTTGACAAAAAAATATTTTAAATTAAAACTTTTACTAAAATAGCAATATTACCAAAACTAATGATCATTCCCAAAGCATTATATCCAATGGTCACTCTTCCTCCTTCCATTTCAATAATCTATTCAAAGAAATTTTTTTTTTCAGTCATATGTCAAGAACAACAACTATCCATGTACCAAATGTTCTTTTTTTTTGGAACACTTTTTTGTTTTTAAAAAAAAGAAACAATTAGTTATTTTCCAATGCTTGGATCCAAAAATGTTTGATAAAAGAATTTTACAAATCCACGGTTGTTTTTCAAAATTATATTTATGAATTCCTAAAGATTGAGTTTTATTAAGAGAAAAATTTCTTTCCCAATGACCACCACAGTGACATTTAGAACATAATGGATGATTTTAGGGAACAAAATAGTTATGACTAAAAAATGGTTTTGAATGAGTATAACCAATTCTAGAACTATTCCTTAGAGGATGAAGATGTGAATACATTTTATAAAATTATTTTCTTTATAGTAGTAAAGTCTGATAAGAGTTTCTTAAGAGAAAAGATTTCAGATTTTAGTTTATTGATTATATTATCATTCTCACAAGAAATTATTTTGGAATTATTTTCAGTTTCAATAACATTTTTCTTTAAAAAAAGTTGTTCAAGATCCTTATAAAATTTATCCTTATCATAATTTACTTCCATAAGGTTTTTTTGAAATATTTTCCAAATAAAGTGTTTTATTATCAAGATCTTTCGAAATATCTAATACTTCTTTTGTAAGAATAGTTATTCTATAATTTTCCTTATCATGATTTTTTTTGAGTTTTAAATTTTCATTCTCAAGTAATTTGGAAAATATAGATACTTCTTCTAAAGGAAAATTTTCCACTAATGAGGAAGATTCATCATTATAATAGTAAGTAAACTTCTCATAAGGGTAATTTTAATTTAAAGATACATTTTTAAGAGATTTTTAATTATGTACCTTGGCCACGAAATAATGATTTTTAATAGGTAGTTTGGATATGAGTCCTATATTCTTCTGTATAGAAGATTCATATTCTGGAGATTTGTCTGACGAATCACCACCACTTGCATTCCAAGTATCATTTAATTTAATGACTTTCTTTATCTTTGACTTGTAATAGTTTATCTTGTTTATTTCATAATGTTTCTCCTTTCTATCTGTTATTTTAATCAAAGGACAATCTAGTCTAATATAACCTTCACTTTTACATTCATAACAAGTTACTTCTGAGTATTTCTTATCCTTTCTATATTTATTTTTTAAATCTGTAATGAAATTATTTCTTTCCAACAATCTTGTTCATTATTCAAGAAAGATTGGATAATTAATTTTCTAAGTGATCACTTTCACAAAATTCTGATATAAAAACTAAATTATTAGATTTCAATCTAGTTATTCTTTTTGGTTTCTTGGAATTGGATGTAGTTATAAAATCTATACTTCTATTACCATTATTTTTATTTTTGAAATAAACATCTCTTTTCATTCTTGTTTCGTGCTGTAAAAGAGTACAAAAGAATTCATCAAGAGTGATTTGAGTAACTTTCTTGTTCTCATCAAAATATATTCTTTTTTATTCCCACTCATTTTGAATTATATTGATTATCTTGTCCATAATCACTTCATCATAAAAACCCTTTTCACCCCTGGAGTTTAAACTGCTGATGATTTTCATAAATCTTTCTTGCACCTTACATACCAGTTCTCCATAAGAAAAAACAATGATATTTTGCTTGAATCATTGATCTTATTGTTTCTATAACATTGGATGTACCAAAATGTGTGACTTCTAATTTATTATAGAAAAATTTGGATACATCACATGAAGATATATGCCAATATATATATTCCTAGTCACAAAACACAACAATGTTTTGTGTACCTTGTGATTCAGTTGATATTCTAATTCCTCTTAGTTGGTGAAGGTTCTAACTTCCTTGTCTAGTATTTTTGTAATCTCCAGTGGGCATGGAAAATGTTTCCACTATAGTATTAGTGAAAAAAGTATTCATTCAATATATCCAATACTCATAATAATTCCCATCAAAAATAGGTGGTCTAGTTGGGTTTAGATTCAGTCCACACATTAGTGTAGTAAGTAACAATTGATTTGTAATAGATATACAATTATTCTATATAATTAAATAAATATAGTAAAACAAATGAGTGGAAAATTGATCTCATACCAATTGTTGGATCGTAATATAGATGTAAGTGTATACTAGATGGAATAAAACAAGAGGGGGGGGGGAATTTCAGTTTAAAAACATTGTTTTCAAACACTTAAGAATGAACTTACTTTTAGATGTCTTAAACTAATAAAATTATCAACCAATAAAAAGGACCATATAGGTCTTGGATCTGATGGATATGATATGGTATAATACATCAATTAATGAGAAACAATTGTATTAGAATTGAATACAATATTTAGAGTAAAATAGATGTAAATGATTCTACTATACAACATATATAATCTAGTAATACAATATGAAATGAATGAATCGTAATTGAAAGTATTACAATAGTAAAAGAATATGAATAGAAAGAATAAACAAAGTGAATCCATTTATATTAAAAATAGCAACATAAATTTAAATGTATTAAAATTATATTATCCCAAAGAGTAGGTTATCCTTTTACTTAGGATAAAATGTCTATCTTACCACCACCTTGGTAAATCCTCGATACGATGATCGGAACAACTCTCTTCTTATCCCTAGAAGCCCTCGATAAAGAAGGTAATCGACACCTCTATCTTTCAAACACTTGAAATCCTTCTATATGATGATCGGTAACACATCTTCTTATCCATGAAATCCCTCGATTATTATCAAAATGAAGATATGCACAAAGAAAAACAAATCACTTATAGAATTACAAGAGCTTGGAACAAGCCATTCACTTCTTGTATCTTCAAGTCTTTCACCCGAAGTAAGAGAGAAGTTGAAATAACTTTATAAAGAACTTTATAGAATAAAAATATATGTATTATAGTTCAAATGACCTCCTATTTAAAGGCCTTAGGTTTCAACATTTATATTTCCTCCAACAGTCTTATTTCTCCAAACAATTCAGTTGGACTTGGACACCTGACATTACAATGGTCAAAACAAACCGAATACATGACATAATTTTTATTAGTAAATAACCAACTCAACAACATCATTTTAGTTTGAAAATATTGAGTACAAAAGTATGAAACAATGAGTATGATAAACATGTAAGCAGTATTGAAGTAAGATAAGAGTACAATGCATTACATGAGTATGATTAATAATATGGTCATAATTCTTGTCATGATTATAATGTATATGGTGGTTACGATACAAAACACGGTTATGATGCTTAACATGGATAAGATGCATATTGGTTATGATTTATATTTTTCATATAATGTGTGATATATTATCTGGTTATAATGGATGATTATGATACAATACTTATCCTAGTTATGATAGATGATTACGATGCATGGTTACGATTTGATACATAACCTAGTTACGATTCAATACAATACATAACCTGGTTACGATTCTTGAATATGAATCATATGGTTCGGATTGAAAACAAAAAAATATTGATTAAAAGTGTGAAAAAATATATGTATTTATGATTGAAAACAATTATCATATAATTATGATGTAGAATCAGATGAAAGTGTGGTTGCGATGGAAAAAAAAGTCTGTGATTAAGATTATAAATGACTATGATATATGAAATTGTAATGTGAATAAAACACATAAAATGATATAAAAAACATATATGATTATGATAAGAATACAACATATATAGAAAACAATATATGTGATTACGATTATAAAACAACATACATGATTATGGTAAGAATAAAACATATATGGAAAACAATATATGTGATTACAATTTTAAAACATAATAAATGATAAAAATTTATGTGATTACAATAGTGTGATTTGTGATTTCTAGAAAAAATGATCAATGGGACATCTAAACAAATTTTGACTCAAAAAATCATTACATTTCCCATCAAATTCAACATTAATGTAGTTCCTCCGGGTTCCATCCAATGACTAAAACCCAGAAGCATAGTATGAGAAACAGTAACCATAATGGAAAAATCACATAATAAAGAATAAAAATTAAAATTAGGAAATTTTAGGTTTTATTTTAGGTCATTCATGGTAATTTTTAAAACACTAGGACTGTAACATATACTTCAACATATCCTTATAATTCTTCCTATGGTTTTCTTATCCCTGATTCCAAAGGTTAACTATACCTTGCCTCTGATTCCAACTATAACAACCCATAATTTACATACATAGATACTACAACAAAATTAAAGAATATTAATTACAAAATATAACAAATCCATGATATAACCATATAGGTATAGTGTTTCTAAAAATTAATAAACATAAACAAATGGTTCATAAGATATCTTCATTGTCTCCCACACATTTCACCATAACTAGACCCCCTTTTGAAATATCTTACATAATACCCTTATTCATGGATTTGGGGAAGGAAAAATAAAATGGGATGTGTTCATATGCTCAATAAGTGTAAAAATGTAGATATCAATCATATCATAATCATAACCTATAATAAAATAACATTTGAAAATATTATCCTGCATATGAAATATCATGATTTCATGCCATGAGATAAATCATAAAAGCTCTTAAGCATCAATGAATGTAGTCCAAAAAATCATAACACATGAAACGAAGATTTGTGGTATACAAAAAATCATATAAAATCGTTTCATATTAGTCAAGTCTCATTTTCAATACCCTAATAGCAAACAAATTCCACTACTGAACCGAGCTCACTCCTCGTTTCAGACCTGTTTTAATAAACCAAGATCATTTCCCATTATATCCCTGTCTATATCATGAGATATAAATCATTACCCAATGCACTGGAGGTATATATATGTCCCACACATCTCATAATTAATTCATTATTACAAGTTCCACTAAAACATAAATCATTTATCATAGAATAATCCAAGGAATAAAATAAGTTTCTTAAACATCATAACATAATCCATATAAAACAAATATATTTCATAAATATAATTTAATCAAAAACACAATAAAACCATAGGAATAAAATGGATAGAAACATAACCATGTTAAATAATTTCATTTTAGATGGAAAATGATTTTAATAAAACACTTGAAATTAATTCTCGAGGAAAATGTATTTTCTTTTTTAAAAACATTTTCTTTTCTCAAAATAACACACAATTTTTTTAAAAATAATTTCTTAGAAAATAATAATGATATATTTTAAAGTAATATTCATGTAAATAAGGAATTATGAATTTTTAAAAATACATTCATGCCGTAAAAGTCTAAAGAAAACATTCCTCTCATACTTTTGTCCGAAACTCAAAAAGTACCTTGTATAAAAAAAAGATTATTTTCACACTATTTCATAAATTTTTTACAAAGGGTAAAATTGAATTTAAATAATAGGGGAATAATATGTAGAGTATTTAATACTAAATATGTATAAAACATGAACATGGATGATAAATATATACCTGTAAATATTTACATATAAACAATTTCAGATAATAGTGAGATTACAAAATTATCCCTTACCTTAGGTCCAATTTCTTTTTTTTGTATCTAAACCTCTTTTATAATGATTTAAATAATTTCATTGACTTTTTTAATAATTTTAGTCATTTTTATGATATAATATATGTTCATATTATCATATGTTTGTTAGTAACATTATTACTCATTAATCAAGTGCTAACTTCTTTATTTTCGCACGCATGTTTTGTCAGATAATTTATTATTATTCTTAAGTTATAGATATATAATTTAAAAAATGATATTAGTATAATATATATATATATGTGTGTAATATATTTATTCCTTTATATAATCATTATTTAATGAAGATCATGTAGAATTAATCACATCGCTTCATCGAGATGGAATGTTGTGCATACGCACAAGCGACAATATCATTTTCATAATTGTTGAATGGTATTGAAGTGGATGGTGTATAATATTTAAGAATCAATATCATGTTATAATAATCTTATATATTTATTATTTTCATCATTATAACCTTTCAAGGATGGTGGTGGGGAAAAATAGATTACACCATGACATGGAGACGGTAAGTCATACGTAAACATGTGTGGTGATTTCGTTGTTCTTAGGATGGATAGAAGATAGAATATGGTTGTTTCATAATAATAATAACATATCAGTGATTAAGTTATAATATATTTATTACTTTACAATGAAACAACTAATGAAGAGGAAGTAGAAGAAGAAAGATGTTTGAAAGAATCGGTAAAGGAAATTACATCTTCTTCTATGTGCTCCATCTAAATCTCCTCTTAAGGCACTTTAGTTGGTATTTAAAGAATAAAAAAATATATAGAATGTAACTAGGGAAGATTAAAAAGGAAATGGTAATGGTATGTCCGGTCTTGAAGGCTCAATGTGAAGTGAAGAGGTGAGAGATGATGTGCGCTTTTATAATTGAGTCAAGGGGTACTTTTGGAAACTCAAAGAAATATTAATTTATAATAAACTAAAATCCCATAAAAAACCTCCAAAATGTCACAATTTCAAATATTATTTGATATAGGGTTGTAATACCATCAAACAATAAATTTTATACAAGTTTTTATATAAATTAAAACCTTATCATTTAATTAAAACTTAGTTATCCTATTTAATTTTTAACTTTGGTAAAAAATATTACACTATTAAAAGGGTGAAGTATTTACTTATTTTATATCAACTAGACAATAAATAAAAACATTATAAAATTTTAGACCATATAAATTTTATTCAATTTATTTTAAATTATGAATTTTAAATAATTTAATAAAACACTATTTTTATAAACAATCAATATTGTCAATTTTGATACTATTCAATTCATTCATTTTTAAAAAATATTTGGATAACAAGTTAAATTCGAAATGACTATTTTATTATGTTAAAAATAGGTCAAGGTAGTCTATAAAATTTATTTAATATATTAATTATCCAAAATTATATTTATTTTAATATTTTTAATAAAAAATATTTGATATTTCCCTTAATAAAATAACTACAATAGTTTTGTATAATTATTTAATATGATTATTTTTTGAATAGAAATTAAAATTAAAATAAAATTATAAGAATAAATTCTATATATTTCATAATAATACATATAATTTAATGAATCTTCTGTAAAATACTACATTAAAAAATCCATATTAATTAAAACATGAATGTGACAACTTTAACATCACTTTAAACAAAATATTATAAGTGTCATAATCTCTTCAATAAGGATTAAAATTGTCAATAACTATACCCTTGGATAGTTATAGTCTTTATATACTCAAAAAAAATATTTTTATAAGTTTATTTTGGGTATTTTAATGGTTATTATAATTTTAATAATAAATATTTTATTGATTTCTCATCAATTAAGTAATTTCTACATCGTTAAAGTATAAGTCTTTAAGGAAATTATTTATTAACTAAAAATTATAAATAATTTATGATGATAAATAAATATAAAATTATATTTGAAATGATTATTGTAATCAAATTTATCTTCCTTATAACCTCCTATTAAAAATGATGTAGTTATTAAAATTTGAGTAAGTCATATTTAACATTTCATTAAATTAAATAAATTAAATGTCATAATCTTATTTAAGTGGCTTCCAAATGTCACCATTTAAACACAAGGATTATGTAGGTAAAAAAATCATCCAATTATATTATTAAAAGTTTTAGAGTAATTCCATAATATTATTTTCCCCTTTAATTACCCAATTTACCCTTTTGCTGTATTAATAAAAATTTCTGAATTTACTATTCATAATAACCAAAAATAAAAGTAAGATATTTAAATAATTTTTACTTAATGATTCCAAATATGTAATCCTTTTCTAAAAATTAAAAGAACTTAATTTTTAGTAATTAATTTAAAATTAATTCCATTATTGGAAAGAGAGAATAAGTTTTAAAAGGTAAAACATTGCAAAAGATTGATATGTTTTTACATAAGAATTAAATTTAAAATTAATGCTAATGAAACAAATTATATTTAATTATAAAAATATATTATATTTATACTTTCAAACAATTAAATATTATAATTTTACCATATAAATGTTTTTCATGAAAAAAGTTGTTTTCAATTAAAATTTAGTGTATTTTTACTATTCATCAAAACATGAATGTTATGAGAAAAATATCAAAAATTCATACAATGTAAAATTTTATACTCTGATTCCAAATAGAATGTTTATGTTTTCATATAAATATTATTAAATTTTTAAAATTATTAAATTTTTAAAATCTTAATTAAAATTGGTGCTCCATTAAAAGGTGGAAATTTCCATTTTGAAAAATATAGGTTTTTATAAATCAAATAGGGTTTATTCATACCCTATCAAAAAAAAATCTACTGGATGAATATAATTTTTTTAATTACGTATAAAACTTATATATGTATTGTTAATTTAATTTACTAATAGTAATTCACTCAATTTATTAATATAAAAAATAAAAATATATAATTTATCTCTATTTTTCATAAATAAATTAGTAGCCAATGAATTCACCATATATTTTTATAAGGTAGTTATATTTATTCTCACTAACCTAAAGATTATTTTAAAATGGTTATTTTATACTAAGGTAACCTCTCGATTCATTTAGACTCACATTTTCATGTAATGAAATATATTTAATAATTAAAATTATTTAAAGAAAATATTTCATAAAAAATACAAGTGTCGCATCATTACCCTTAGATAATAGGAAATAGATTGGGAGAAACTCTATGAATACTGCAAAACTGTCGAGTGAATCTGTAGGGTGTGCATGACTTGCAGATGATCTGTTCGTCCACCCTAGCTGTGAGGACCCCATCCTAATGGGAGAACATATAAGATCTTTCATCAAGGGAACAATTCCCATCATATACAATTAGACCACTCAGTGCACAGAAGGTAGTAAAGTCAAAATTACCAGATTGGCATAGTGTAACTCTGTTCCTAGTTGGATTTAGGGATATAGCATCAACCTTAAAGATATTTAACAATCTGGGACTGGAGGGGGAGTATGAGATCATAGATATGTTTTAGTACTCATAATAATGGAAATACTCTCCTATCTAGAAAAGTAGGACCTAAAGGGACCCACTAATCCTATAATGAGTTTTTTTCCTACTTGATATAGACCAGTATTTTGTAGAGGCATGGAAGGACTGGTGCTACCAAGTTAAGGAACCACCCTTCTGCAAGTCATGCCACCATCACTAATGTGCTAACACGAACTCTTGAGAATGCATCCCCAGCTAGGAATATTTATTTTTTCAAGAACATGGAAAGAAAACCAGCCATCCTAATATCGGAATGAACCTATGGATTCACTTGATAAACCCAAGAGGCGTAGTCTCCAGCTTCCAGAATGGACCTATATGATCCAGCATTGTCACAAACTTGTTGGGAAGAGCACCGACTTGGGAGAATAAAAGTTATTCTAGCCCTACTACCACACATGAAAATATTGATCGAGTCTATGAAAGAAATAATTTATTTCACCATTTGCTGTATCTCCCATTTTCCATTCACAACGAAAAGAATATACATTTCAAAAATTGGAGTTTGAAAAAGGATCATCCCAAACTTTCGTAATAGGGCTTAATTACTCATACATCTCACCAAGAGGACAAATACCACCCATTTTATGAATATCGCATAAGTTGATGCCTACCTAACAATTGTTAAGATGGAATGTGCTGGTCCCAAGACACCAACAACTAATCATATCACAAAGAAGGTCGGGCTAATGATAAATTATTAATTGAGAGATCCACACTGATTCATAAATATAAATCACGTATAGATCATGAATAAACTCAAATAATCTCTACCTAACCCAAAATGGACATTCCCATTCATCAAAAAAAATTCTTCTAGGACCGAGATCCCATTTCGAGTACCATCTACCACCGGAAGTATCCAAGGAAGAGGTGAGTATACTAGTATAGCTTTGAGAAATTATTTTTTGGCTGAAGTCATTACCATATGGACTCAGAGGAGAGTTAGACAACAGATAAGACAAACTCTTCAATTGAGATGTTACCAACTGAACACCCATGGTAATTATTGACTGAACATAATCGAGAGAACCATATTACCAACACCCCGGTAGATTAAAATCTAGGGGAGGTATGGCAATGTCCTCTAGTAGACCGAACCCTTATAGAAAAATTATATTAAATAAGTTATAATTCTGAATGATGGATGGAATGAGCCACTTCAGGGTGTCATTATCGACATGTACAAGATATTAGGTATCAATATTTAAATTCCTAGAGATCGTGGATCTTTGGTTAATTGTAGCTGAGGAACCTTTATGGCCACTAGAATCCATTTAAAAATATATATGTCTCACATGTTAGAAAAATAGAACAAAAAATCATTTAAAAATGGGGCATGAAAGTTCCAGTGACACCATGCACATTTCATGATTCATCAAGGGATTCACGGACTGCATAAAGGTGTTTTTGATCCTCTAAACTCCAAAAGATTCATGGGGTCACATAACCCCCCCAAGGTATCATGTGAAATGCATGACCCATCTAGAGACTTGCGATCATATGACCTGAACATGGTCACACTAGTCAGAAATGATCAATCTATTAGGCTGGAGGATCTTGCAAAGACCTTGAGGCCACCATAGCCCTCATAACCAAAGTCTAATAAATTACTCGAGAGTAGTTCACAATCAGAAAAAAAAAGTGTCTAAAAAAGAAACAATCATATAGGATAGATCTTACAAAATGAACTCACAGAAAAGGCGTGCAGATAGGGTTTCTGATCAGGGTTCATGGTAGGATCTTGTGATGGAGGCAAAATAGGGATCACTCTAGAAATAAGGTGGACAATGGAATGAAGTTCTGTCCACCCCCACCCATATATAGGTCATTTTGCAGAATACCAAGAAATGCTCGATAGACCAAACATTACCCAAAGCACCGTTTCACGACACCACCAAAGAGTTTGGTGGGAATTAGTTTTCCTTAGAACCAAGTCCTTGTCCCCTTGAATGTCTCTCCTAAGGGGGCCATTTTTGACACTCACCAAATAAGCATATGAAAAACACCAAAGAGAAAATGCCTAAATATGGGTATTATTTTATTTGCAAAGAAAAGTAAGAGGAGGATGGTTGAGACCTACAGATCTCATGACACATTGAAGAAATTGTGATCATGTGACCATTTAAATGTCATGTGAAGGCTCCAAAGCATGGTGCATAACCCATGGTAAGTCCCCCGAAGCCCCCTTAGATTAACTTTCTTAACCTTATTAAGGCTCCTAAGACAACCAATGTCTGCATGGTGATAGCTAAATGAAAACACTAGGGCCGCATGGTTTTTCATTGGTGGATTCTTGAAAAACCACATGAAATCATTTGAAAATTTGAAGGGATGATATCTAAAGAGATAAACCCTTATTGTTCATAAAACTCACAATCCATATAACAATTTTAAAGAATAAAATTCTTTAATGATATCCAAAACAACTCTTATAAAACCTGAACCTTGGAAAAATAGAAAAGATGAGATAAATGGAAGGAGGTGAGTGGTGTTCACAGTCACAAAAAGACATACAATGCACCACAGGGCCTCAATGACATGTCTGACTCACCTTGTGAAGGACCTTTGGCTTTTCATCCTCACCATGTGAAGTGCCCCAAGAAACTCTATAGTGATCTAAGGGAATTCAAATAGACCTATCCACTAAATTCTTATAAACTGTCCATATGACCCATAATTGGTCATGTGATACATCACTAAAAAATTGAGTAAAAATCATAGATGTTACTTGAAAAATATCACATGACCTCTGAACTGTTGTTGGATGAAATAAGGGAGACAAAATGGATGAGGCGAGAGGTGTTCACGGTCACTTAAAGAAATGTGACTTTCCCCTGGTGACCTGCGATGCAATGTGAGACCTCGACAACATGTTCACCTCTTATCATGAATGCCTTTTTTCAGGTCAGCATCACCACATAGAATTTATTAGGTATTTCCCGGAAACCCTTTAGTGCACTAAGGAAAAAAGAATGTGCTTGTCCAATAAAATGCTTGTACCTCCCCATATGACCCATATTGGTCATGTTACACATCACCAAAAAATAGAGAAAATTTCTTTATCATTACTCATGAAATCCTGTATAACTCTCCACCTTTTTCACATAAAACAATGGAAATAAAAGGGGGAGGAGGTGAAAGGTACACACAGTCATTGAAAGGCATGTGACGCACCTGAGGAAGTCCACAACATGGTCCCACAAGACCCGTGGAAAAATCTTCCTTGTCTCATAGAAAGCCCTAAAAAAAGTCACCAAGCATCTTTCAAATGCCTTTTTACATGCACTTTGATTTTGTGAAGGCCCATGTAAATTTCAACATGAAAATAATAAAGTAATTTAACATGTCCTCATATTCAAATGAGTCACCATAAATTGGATATAATTCAATAAAGTGAGAATTGATGAGAGGGATTTTCTGTTTCTAGAAATTAGGTGATTCCCTCAGAGAGGTCCATGATAGAGACTCATGAAGATGCATGGCACTAGGACCCTTTGAGGAATCCATCCTGGACTCATGATAGATATGCTGCATAAAGAACTAGACAACTAGGGTGGCGATTACTATAAATTCTTGACTCCAGTATGAATAAAGGGTTGTTCTTAGAACTACTACTATGCAGTTCAGATACTTAGACTCTATAGGATTCGACTCTCAACTTCTACAGACATCTCGGAATGGATGTTCATGTGACCAACGAGATTTCCTTGAGGTAATATACCAGTGGGCAGCCAGATTAGTCATGCACCAGGAATAGTGTACATCACATGGCCATTCATAGATCATGAGAAGGATCTATGGTAGGCTATGAGAATAACATATTGTAAGCCCACTGGATCATGCGAGACTCAAAATGAACTAACACTAAACAAAACCATGGCATTCATGATGAAAGGGTTAGAACCAAGATCAAAGGTTGAGGGATTAAGAAAATGACATGCTCACTAACCCTCATGTTCTTCACATAAGTCATCCAAAGACACAATAAAACACCAAGGAATGTTTTTAGGATATTCCAAAATTATTTTAGTTTTCAATCTGTGTCGCACTAAATACTCCATGTACGTTAGAGAAAGTCACACAGTTCCCCTTGTGGGCACCACTCTGATATCACGAACGATCCGGGTCTATCACCCAGGACTTGCGAATTCCTTTAAAAAAATCACTAGACTCATATAATGGAGACTTCTCTTATCATTCGAGCCTCTAGAAAGAATTTTCACATCATAACCAAACTCTCGTTACACCCTCATGGCAAGTTAGCTGGGAATCACGATGCTCTCTAGACATGTCATCATGGTCCTTAAATGTATCTAAGTGGTATTAGCCAAGATACATGACACCCCTTAGACTATTTCACACTGAATTTTACAAAAACCTTTATATGTCTTATTCCAGGTCATGCAATGGCTGCCAGGACATACTGACTAGGTTATGCAATGCCCTTCAAACAAGAAGGCCATGTCAATAAGGAATTCTCATAATTTATATCACTATTTTTCATCAGAAAGTAAGCACTAAATAAAGTTAAAACTAAATGTGTAATCCCTGACATAAAGGGAACTATGATTACTATGATTAATTCCATATCCAAGATACATAGGCTGCCTTTCCCTGAGGTTCTAGCCCCATATTGATCATCTAGGGAATATCTCGCATCTAAGTCCCTTATTGAAAGAAATGAAGTTGATTATTTTTTATCCCTTGTTTTCTAAAACAAGCATGGATCACATGTTAATAGGGAGTAGTAATGATCATATAATCTTCACTATAAACCCCCACAATGGTAACTAATAACCTCAGTCCGTAAGTCCCAACAAAAACTGAACTATGATGACTATGATTCATACCATAACAAGGATATGTAGGACGCCTTATTAAGGCATGAGCTCAAATAAATACCCCATGTAGTGTATCTCCTTTCACTAATATGAAATCTTAGCTATAGGGACTCAATTACTCCCTAGAGATTATCACCCTAACTCATCCCTTAGAAAACAGAGAAATCCACCAAACTATGATGACTCTAATTCCTACCATAACAAGGATACATAAGATGTCTCTTCGATACCTGGGATCCGTGATAAATATTTTCAAGAAACTCTTAGTTCATAAGTTCAGCATCATGAAAATGAAATGATCCTTCAACATCTCTTGTTTTTTACACAGAGAATATATTAAATTATCTTAGGAAGTTATAGTAAACATATCATCTGCACTATGAGTCTCTATAATGAAATGGTAAAAAACAATACATAATACCTACAAAAACGAACTAAAAACTCTAATTATATCTATACTAGAGATATGTAGGAAAAAACCTCAGGGCTTGAGTTCAAATATTTGGTGTCTCAGTACCTAAACATATGTCTTGTCCACGAGATATTAAACTGCATGGGACTAACGAAGTACATGGATTTTGATTCATGAAATAACCAAGATATGTAGAATTCCTCATAATGGATCAATACATAGCTCATAATATTAAATACCTCCTTATATAGAAGAATATTCTAAATCACTTGGTTATATGGCTTCAACATATAATCTACCTCATGTTACCGGAAAATGATGAAGAACATCAAATACATACAGATGTATTCACTAAAGAGATCCCAGTCTTTTTAAATTAAAATATAATTGACCTATAGTAATTTTGTGGGGTAATTAATGGAGTTTCTAGATTATGGATAGATTCATGAACATATCTTAAATTTATAAGAGAGTACCGATGTAGGAAATAAGTCCCCCCAAAAAGGGTGCGATGAGCCCGACCTCCCATCCTCTTGACCAATGCGACTCCCAAAGAGTTGCTAGTCCTAAAAACCCATATGAATTCCCACATTCAGAATGTAGGTTCATACCTTGTTATGGATGAGGGAACCATTGGGAGTATCTACGGAAGATGAATCATATTGCAACCCCGATGTTTGTGAATGAGCAAGGCCTTAAAATACCCCTTAATCAAACAATCAAGGCGGAACCCTTCCCAAATCCATAATATATCCTGATGAAAGAATATATCCTTTATTATTATTTTATATATAAATTATATTAATTTAAATTTTCCTTATTTAATTTCATATGTTTATTTTATTTTATGTTAAAACCGAATTGATAAAGGATTATTTTGGTAATTTTTGAAAACAATAATGTTACTTCAGTAATTATTTATTTACATAATATAATGTATTAATAACAATATAATATTCATGATTTGATTAATGTATAATGAAAATATTATTTCTCATGTTCTAATAGTCAACCATAATCATACTTTAAGGCATTTGTCATGTAGGTGGTTAAACCAACCCAAACATGAACACACTTTAACTTAGTTAGCGAGTATGGTTAAAGAGGTCTTTCTTTTGATGAAACTTTATTATGTTTTATGAATAATGATTTTTTATTATTTTTTTTATTATCAAACATATATTATGTTTTTTATATAATATGTGAAAATCTAAATAAATAATAAAAAATGTTTCATCATGGAGGTGATAATCCATATGTACACATGGTGAGTGTTCTAGTTTATTAATGAAAGAGAGGGGATTAAAGAGAATAGTAAGTGAATATTTATAAACCATAAATACATTATATAAATCATATTTATTCATAAAAACATCATTAAGACCAGCCATGATAGGAGGTGATGAAAAATCGAGGGCATCGCTTCGTGGATGAAATAATTCATGCATAGGCAGTAATAACCATTCCTGTTTTTCATGGTTGATGAGAGGTAATAAATAATGATTTTAAAATTATTATAATAAATTTTAAGCACACCAATGACAATTATTTTATTATTAATATATGGTTATGGTTGGTTTAGAAAGGTAAAAAGAAGACTGAAACTGTAAGAAAGATGTGAAACCTACTTTGAGACCTTAAACTCTCGCTTCATGATGGAATTAGATTTGAGGTAATTAGAATCATTTGTGGTTAATAGGGGTATTAAGGTATATAAAGGGAATAAATAAGAGGAAATATGGAATGTTTTTGAGGAAATTTGGAAATAAGTGTGGATTATTGGAAGGGTGGATGTGGTGTCCTTTTATAAGAGAAGAAATGACACTTTTTGAAACACTCAAAATTTTTCAATAATTCCATGACACTATTCAATGATAAATAGATAAAAACAGTAAAAAATGGAGTGCGGAAAAATATAAATTCTAAACTCATCTCAACCACTTATTTGAAAATTTTTTGTTAACATTTTTGGGCTATTTACCCTTATTAAAATACATTTTACCAATTTTACTTTTCATCGGGGAAAGTATTTGTCAAATTATTAATTAATTTTGAAAACAAAAAATAATATTGACCCCTTTAATTAATTTTAAAATTATGGTTTTATATTTGAAAAATCTTTCATCATATAAAATTTCTTAATTTTTGAAATTTTTATTTAAAAATAAACACACATAGTCTTGTAAAAAAGTTTTTAGAAAAATGATTTTTTCAACATTAGATGTATATATATGAAAAATAATAATTATTGATAATTTTAATGAAATATTGCGATTTATAAAATTCTAATTAAAGGTATTATTATTTAAAGGAAGATAAAACCAAATCCCCCTTGATAATATTTCATTCAAAGAGAAGACTGATTGTTTTTAAAACTAAAATTTTATTTAGTTCTAAAAATGTTGGGCATGGTATTTATTATCTCAAATAATACATTAAAAATAATAATTTTATTCCTTAAATATATATTTTATTTATTAAAATTTTTTAAACTTTAAAGAAATAATTACTTAGTGAATAAATCAAAAAATATATAATTTTCACTAAAATAATTATTTCGTCTAAAAATAAATATTTTTAGGAAAAATTATAAAATACATAAAAATTAATCATTCATGAGATGAGTTCAAAAATGAATATTATTTTATCAAATCTAGATTTTAAAATTTTTAAATTTATTTTCTAAAATAATTTATAATATATATAAAATAAAATTTATTATAACCCTTTTGAATATTAAATCATATTAATTATATATACACTAAGGGTAATAGATATTAGTGGTATACCATATTAGTGTTTATTATATATTTATTAATAATTTCTTATTTATATTTTTTTTTATTATGGGTGTAGCATGTGAAATAATTTATAGAACATTGTATGTATTTTAATGTATCTAAAATCTCAGATGGTTACATTCTCTGTTAATAAATAAATTTTATCCTCACAATTTCAACTATATTTTATTAAAGGGAGAATCTAAAAGATCCATGATAAATTCAACATATATATTTTACTAAGATATCCACCTCATTAGCCTTAGTAATACTAGGAAAATACTTATCCAAAATATTATTCTTAATATTTATTAAGAATATACCTTTCATAACTTTATTTCCTTGATCCTAATTCAAAGAAATACTGAATACAAAAGGAAATTAGGATAATATCCAAAATAATTAGTGGATATTAATATTAAATCTCAATTATAATATGTATTCTCCATCTAAACTATTATTTAAAACTAGTATAGTTTCATTTCAACTATTTCATACTCATTTAATTCCATAACTCTCTTGGTTCTACCTAAGTTACATTAAGTTGTGTTTTCTCATACTTCTCAATATAATTCTCAATATAACTGTGAAATCAATTGTTCAAAGTGTTTTATAAAGTGGATGTGATCAATTAAATAATATGCCCCATGAGTGTAAAACTAGGTGTGTAGTTAGGCCTCATTATTGTAAACTGGGTGACAATTGAGTGAATACCCAATACCCCCACATAGGGTTACTACTACTAGGTAAAATTATTCCAAACCTTTCATACACATGTAATATATAGTTTGAGATTTAATTTATTTGAGAACCACACAATATCCACTTGAAAAAAACATATGGATGTTTTCTTATACATAGACTCATTCTATAGGCAATTTTGTAGGGTTTTAAATAATGTTCTCTAAACTAATATCTTAAAATAGCTAAGCTAATATCTAAAATAATTAGACCCTCATTTTATACCAACTATAGTGACCCATTGTAAATTTAATATAAATAGTAAATTAATTTATTGATTTAGATTATACATCTCACAACAGTCACACGATCTAAGGATCGAAAGGTTTAGCATCTTGAAGATTAGATAAATAAACATATTATTTTACTAAAATTGAGAGAATTTATCCATAATCATCATATGTTAGATCTTTTCTAGAAATATCACATGTTATAATAATCTTCCAAACTTAGAGATTGGAAACATAAGAAAGGTTGAGCTTAAAAAACAATAAGGTAAAGATAAATCTGAATTTTTTAGATCATAAGAATTAAAGAAAAATATGAGGAATAACTAAATATATTAACCAAAGATAAAAACATTGTTAATGATAATCATAAAACATTGTTGAGAAACATATGATCATAAAAGGATTGTTATGGTATCATAAAAGTTATGACCATGATAAAAATATATATCGGTAAACAAAAACATGTGAGAATGACATAAAATTTTAAAATAATTTAAAAATAAGGACTAATCATGAAATCATAAAATAATATAATGAAATAATTTAAAATTACACACAATCATAAAATCAGATAAATTATATCATTGTGTGAAATGTTTTTCCCCAATTCATGTTTTGAAAAATAAACTCCAACACTTCATATTGTGATAAAAAATTGTCCACACTTAACATCATTTTCTCATGAGGTATAAATCCTTAACTAATGAATTATAATGCGATACATGACCCAAACCTTCACCATTAATAAATATGAGTGAATTAAGAAAACCAAACATACATCATCTCATAAATAACCCTTGAAAAAATAATGGGTTTCTTAAAATATTTAACAACATTACATAACATTATCTTAATAAATATTATAATATCAAAACATTCATTTTCCAAAAAAACATATCATAATAACATATAAATATTGATCAAAAAAATACATCATGAATTATAAACCTCATAGGGTAAATATTATTAAAAATAAAAATGTTTTCAAAAAACCTATTAAAACATTTTTATAAAAGGTAAAGTGTAAATTACTTCAAAAAACTCATTTTTGAGAAGTGAAAGTGAATAATTATTTTAAAAATATTATAAATATTTCTAAATAACATATCATTGAAAAGGCATCAGGTTTTAAAAACGTTAAGTTGGAATACTTTAATATCTTCTACTTTTGAAAACAATATTTAATTATTGAAACTTTAGTAAGACATAAAATTTTCACAGAGGGAAACTGAAAATACATTGTAAAAATTTAAATTTAAAAAACATTATTAATGGAAACATGAAAATTCATATAATATATCAACATAAAATTTAGAGAGGAAGATAAAACCATTTATTTTGAAAGGATAGAATAACTTTTTGAACATTTATAAATAAACTTCTTAAAAACCCACATCATTAAAAAGGATAAATAAACCATTTATATAAAATTTAATAAGATCAATAAAAGAATAATTAGAGATAAAATAAATTTTAGTTTCCACATAGGGAAGGAGAACATTGATGGGGAGTAAAAATGTGTACATTGAAGAGAAATCTATTAAATGTAATGGGAATTATTCTTCAGAAAAACTCATTTTAATGAAACATTAAAATAATTGAGTAATAATAATATAGTTTGAATTATTATTTCCCAATAAAATAAGTTCAAAATAATTTATAAAATAGCCATAGTTTATAATAGAACATTTATAAAAGAAAATAGACAATGACGAGTGATTGTGACCTAAGGAAGAGAATTGAGTCATGAAAACCCCTTACAGCCTTTATAACATCTAATGAAACACCATGACAAAGATATAATAATATTGAAAATTAAATATCATGAAAAAAATAATGATATAAAAATTAAAATGGGTGGTAATTACACCATATAAATGTAAACATGGTGTATAATGTAGACATGTCTCAATAAGAGGAAATTGAGACAGAAACCCTTACCCTGTTCCATTGCTTAGTTGATCACACTCTAACCTCCTATAAAAAAAAATATATAACCTAATAACATATTTTTGAAACATAATAATTATTATTACCCTTTTATAATCTATATTATTATTCTTTATGACGAGTATATAAATTATTTATATCGCATTATGACCATTGTTTGTTAATAAGTATTAGTATTTTGTACATGTTTAACAATTTTGACACCATACCCATCATCTGATAACAAGTTAATTTTTTTTATATAATTTATTATTGTATAATATATAACTTATATTAATTTAAAATTTTCTTTTTCATTTTAAATTTGTTTTGGGAATGTTACGTGAAATTCTAATTGATAATGTCTTATTTTGATAATTTTAGTGAATGAAAATGTTACATTAATAATAAGTTAAATAATGAATATAATATTTCAATAAAATAAAATAATAATAATTTGATAAATATATAGAAATTTTATTTAATTTTTCTTCCCATATCAATCAATAATCATATTTAAAATCATTTTTCTCAACGATGTTTAAAATAACTCAAACTTGAATAGGATTTAACTCAAAAGGAGAGTATGGTTAGGAGGGTTTTCTTTTGAGTCATATCAATATAAAAAAATAAAAATGATATTATTATTAATATTATTATTTTATGGGGATCCATATTTTATAATTTCCTTATTATTTATGACAATCTAAATCAAAAAATAAAAAATGTTTCATCGTGGAGAAGGTAATCTGAAGGTACACACAATTAGCATTCCCGTTTCTCCACACATAAAAGGCAGTGATGGGGGATAGTAAGTTATAATTTTATAACCATATATTCCTTATATATATCTTATTTATTAAGAAATACCATCATTAATACCATCCATGATAGGTGGTGATTAAAAACCGTAAGTGTCGATTCATGGAGGTAATAATCTTTGCACATGCACTAATGACGATTATTGTTTTTCATAGTAGATAGAAGATAATAAATAATTGTTGTAAAATTATTATAATAAAATCTCACCATAGTACATATTATTAATTTTATATTATAATTTAATTATAGTTTGTTTAAATAGTAATGAATTAGAAATAAATGTTAGGAGAGTTGTGATACCTACGTTGAGACCTCGAAAATCCTTTTGATGCAGGCCTTAGATTTTAGGGAGTCAGGAAATGAAAATGAATAAAAGAAGATGAAATTTTGGTATATATTCAAATAAATTTTGAAATAGGAGAAGAGTATTAAAAGGGAGGAAGTGATATCCCTATAAAAGAGATTAAAAGTGCACTTTTAGAAGTACACATCATTTTTCAATATTGTCAAGACACAATTCAAGGGTGAAATAAAAAGTTAAAAAAAGTTGAGTCTGGGAAAATATATAGTGAAAAAAATATCAAACACTTATATGGAAACATTTTTTTAACATGATTTGGAAAATTACCCTTAGTAAAACACTTTTTACCAATTTTAAATATTATCTAGGTAACAATTTTTAAAATTTGTAAATAATTTTTATAAATAAAATTAGAATTAACCTCAATAAATAATTTAAACCTTATGATATTAAAATTTGTAATCGTTTTATCATATAAAATTTTTAAATGTGTTAAAAGTTAATTGTAAAATAAACACACTTAATTGTGTAAAAATTATTTTCTTATAAAAGATGATATTTTTTGGCATTAAATTTATATATGATATAATATAATCATTATTATATAATTTAATGAAAAATATTTATTTTGTTAAAAAATAAAATTAAATACATGTGGCTTTAATTGAAATCAAAAAAATATGTCTTTAAAAAACATTCATTCCTAAAGAACTCTGAAAATAGATTTTATTAAACTGACATTTTTATTTAGTTCTAAAAATATTGGACATGATATTTATAATATCAAAGAATATAATAAAATGGATGATTTTATTTATTAAATATATATATTACTACTTATTACTTCAACTTATTGGATACTCTTACAGTGTGATAAAATCATAAAAATTAAAATTTTCATAAAATCAATATTTTGACTAAAAAATGGTTGTTTAAGAAAAATTCAAAAATTCTTACTTATTAAATTTTCATGAGAGGATTTAACAAATGAATTATATTTTATAAAAGTAATATTTTAATATTTTTAAATTCATATTTTGAAAAATTGTATAATATATAGAAAAAAATTATTATAACCATTTTCTATGTTAAATCATGCTTATTATTTATCCAAAAAAGATAAAATCTATTAATGGTATGATAACATGCTGTTTATTATAGATTAGTTAATAATGTATTCTTAATGTGTTGTGGTTTTTATACATTAGGTGTATTGTGTGACACATATTATAAGACATATTATGTATTTTAATGGATCCAAAATCTCATGTCTTTACACAATAAAAATCATGTGTAGAGTTTTCATCCACTTACCAAGACTCTACGTTCCCCAGTTGTACCTAATTTGGCTCCTTGAGGAATGAATAGTCATAACAGATGTCATAAGAGATAGAGAGAAATACATAAACATATACCACCGAGTCTTGATACATCACATCACTCAGAATCCATAATTCATCGAGATGAAATGTAAAGAACCAAAAATATCGTGGAATTGTTTTTCTTAATTTCTTCGATTTTTTACGAGTTCTCAGTTTCTCACGACACCTGATTCGGAGGCCCGGTGTGCCCGGAATCAATTTTTGAAGTTTTTTTTGGGTACGTTTAGTAAACGTACGAGGGGGATTTTATATCTTTTGAACCAATGCTCGGAATTGAAATCTGAGGACACCGTTGAACTCATAGCATCGGTATTTGCTTAAGGAGACCTTTACCGCACTTGCGTTTTATCGAGATTAGAAGTTAATTTTTGGGGTTTCTAAATAAATAAATAAAAATATGTGTAGCATATTTTTATTTGAGTGGTGGATTAATCCTCCAAGGGGAGGTTGGAGGTGGGGTCCAACCACGCATAACCTCCCATGGGAAGATATTATGTTTTGGGGCCTACACGAGCTTCATACCCCCCCATTAACCCCCATAAACTCTCCATTATTAATTTGACACCCCTCTTCATTAATTAGAAATCTTCACCTCCCCCTAATATTTTTAAATTTGAACCATTACACCCATTAATTAGATGAGTTTTTCATTTTATAAAAATAGTGGAATTCGAATGGTTGTGCCAAAAAATAATAGAGAATTTATCTATTATTTTTGGTGTGGGAATTTTTTTTATTTTGGGAGAGCTATGGAGTTCTTGGAGAATGACTTCTTCCAACGAAGAACGCCCCTCATCTCTGAAGAACGTCGAGCATCAACTTCTTCCTTCTTCAACCGGGGCAAGGAAGGGAAGCACCACCGCCCATGAACTACACTGACGATGTCATCTCGACTCGTCTTTACTGAGCTCTACCTCCTCCGACATTGAGGGAACGTCGTCCGTCTCCCGCGACGTCTTTCCTCCGCGACTCCGTCATTGATCACCGAAATCGAGGTAGGGGATTTATGTTTGATTCTCATTTCTGTTCTTCGTCATTAGATATTGGTTATTAATTTTACAATTGATATTGTAATAACGTGGAAGGCTCGAGACGCACGAACACGGCCCGACCCTCTACCTTTGTTAATTACTTTTGTTGACGAACGGAGGTGTAACAATAACGGTGGACAACATCAGGCTGGCCGCAAAGAAACTGGCGGCGCGAGGCCGCCAGGTCGCCGAAAAGGCGGGACATCATCATGCCCCGCAGAGGAGCCAAGGGCTGCAGCCAAAATGGGCCATGACGGAAGAGGCGCGGCGCCGTCGCGCCCCGCGGAGGATCAAGGAGCCGCGGCTAGGCCGGGTCGCGGCGGTAGTGGCGTGACGCTGTTGCATCGCGGTGACGGTCGGCCGAGCCGGCCACCATGGTGCCAGACAAGTGGGACCACCCAGGTGCCATGAATTCTGAACAAGCACAATGTGTCGGTTTCATATGAAAAAATAGGGGAGGGGCGGGGGTACCCCCTACCTCACATGGCCGGTCGGCCTGCCACATGCCGGGCCACCACAACCGGGCCGCCACCGGCCGAACCGCCATGACCGGTCCACCATGACCGAGCCGCCCCTCAGCCAAGCCACTACGACCGGGCCTCCATGACCGAGCCTCCCTTAGGTCGGGCCGACACGACCAGGCCACCCTTCGGCTGGGCCGCAACGGGCCGGGCCGCCACGGCCGGGCATCCCTTCGGCCGGGCTGCCTCGGGCCAGGCCGCCCTCAGGTCGGGCCGCGCCTTAGGGACGGGCCACACCTTCGAGCCGGGCCGCACCTTCGGGTCAGGCCGCTTTCACGGACCGTGTTAGACCTCGGTTCGGACCAGGTCAGGCTGGGTCCGTCCGACTGGGTTGGGCCAGGTCGGTCAGACTGGGTCGGACCGGACCCGGACCAGCTATGGCCATTTACACCTTTTAGCCTGCTTCTTCGGCTACGAGTGTCTGATCGACGAACCGTCTCTAGAGATGGAATTTTTGGAGTGATGCGATTATTTTTGAATACTCCACTTGAGGTTTATATGCAGTTGGGGCATGGACGGGTTGGTTTGAGCCTAAAAACCAACGGGGCCCCTGGAACGGAAATGCCAATAACTCAGAGACCAAGCATCCAATTGACACGCTGTGTATCGCATTGGGATCCTTAAAATGAGAAGGAACTATGGGATACATCAACTCAAGACATCATTGTAGTTTATGTATCAAAACATGGCTCGAGGAGCAGACCATCCTGGAATCGAGCGTGCTGTGTGCGGGAACCCTAGGGCTAGCTGCGATTGAGATGACATAATACTCCATGGGTTCGACAATGAAGATATTGTACCAAGATAATTCATGGATTCGACAGTGATGAATTATGTACTAGGATCCCTTGTGGGTTCGACAATGGTGACTTATGTACCAGGATCCTCCGTCGGTTCGACAGTGATGACTTCTATACCAGGATCCTGCGTGGGTTCGACAGCGCCGATATTGTTCCAGGATCCTGCGTGGGTTCGACAGCGCTGATATTGTTCCAGGATCCTACCTGGGTTTCGACGGAGGAGATGATTCAAAGGCTACATCTATTAATCTATATCCCTCTTTATGTTTTGTATACCTGTGTGATCTGAGTCTTGTATTTCAATCATTATCATCGAGGTGATTGACTTTACATACTTTGTGGACTGGGTTGTGCTTGGGCTCGAGAGTTGGAGCTGGACTGTGACTGGTAACTTAGGTATATGAACGGGCATATACCTATGTACGGTTGGTTGATACTTCATGATTGTATCATTCTTATTTTTTTATCCTTAGTGAATTCTGGGAGACCTTCAGGGGTCTTGGGGTCCCCTACTGAGTGTTGTTATACTCACCCATGCATGGGATTCACCCGCACCTTGTTGTGTTCTGTGCAGATGAAGGTCAGTAGTGATCGAGGATGAGGGTGAAGGACGGGAGGATGCTCAGAGCTGGACTATATGGGAAATACTTCAGGGATGAATTGTTCGTGTTCTGTACATACCCTTCAGGTAGGATTCCCTGATGGATGATCCATGAGCTGTTTTCCCTTTTTTTACTTGTACTTGTACTTGTTGTTCAGTTGGGTTTGTATTCTGGACCACTTACTTTTAGCACACTTTTATTTTCTGTTTTAGTACTTGTTACTCCCATTACTTGTGTTCAGACTATGCGTGTTACAGGTTTAAAGGCAATGCGTTCCCTTTTTATCGGGATTTCACCTTTAGTGATAGTCGCTAGCCTCTAGCCTATGGAAGGCGTTCTTGGGGTAGTCACGACACGGGCCTCGAGGATGGGTCATGACAAATTGGTATCAGAGGAGTTGGTTATACTGAAAAACATGGAATTTGATTCTTTTAACAGCTACAGTGTTAAGTGTTTTGGGTGTGGTTATCAGTTTAGGGAAACTGGTGTTGGTACGGAGGACGACGTATCCATACACTAGGGCTCTGACTTCTGATTTCCGAATAAGTGCACGAAAACCCTAATTGCGTGTGTGTTTCTTTTGAAAATTTTTCTTCATGATTACTTTTTGTCAGCTCACCAAGTATACTGTTTTAACCGTGGTGCACCTGTTTCTTTTCACGATGGCCCCACGAAGGTATCCATCTACGGTTCCGAGGTGCGTATGAGATGGTAGCCCACCGAGCGACGGAGGCTCGGGGTAGGGCCCCATCACAGCGGAGGTATCAGCGGTACCACTACCCGCTGGGCCATCGATACCACCATCTCCAGTAGCAGAGAGTGAACATCGTCTGAGTGCGTTTCATGAGTTCCAACGCCAGAGGCCGCCCAGGTTTGGAGGAGATACATACCCACAGAGAGCTGAGGATTTGCCGAAGGCTGTCATGAGAGTTTTTAGAATAGTAGGGACACCAGCCGACCTCATGGTGATCCTTGCTGCGAGTCTCATGCATGCAGTAGCTGGCGGATGGTGGAGCCTGATGCTCCAGGCTCATGACGAGGCATCATTACTTTGGGAAGACTTCGAGAGTCTCTTCCGGTCAGAGTTTGTTCCAGCCACCCTTCGTGCGGTGTGGATACCGGAGTTACTGCATCTACAAGAGGGTAGAATGACGGTAGCTCAGTACTTAGTGAGGTTCACCGACATCTCGCGCTACTCCATGGATATGGTGCAGGACCCATTTTTCAAGGTCTGGACCTTCGAACAGGGACTCAGGCATGAGATCAGGGCTTCAATGATCTCCCTCAACATTTTGACGTAGGCGGGGGTGCTGGAGCAAGCCCTCCTTGTGGAGAGTTTTCTGGCTGGGTAGTCAGCAGCAGTGATACCAACCACAGGGCGACACATAGCAGAGTCTTCTCAGCCGGTAGTAGACAGATGTCACAGAGGTCCAAGCGGACCATCCCATTAGGTGGGCGACCCCAGGATACATGTTTGGTTGTGCGGGGCACACGAGACAGAGCCAACCATACGAGGAGTAGGCATTGCTATGCATGCGGTAGGCAGGGTCACATGGCTCGAGACTGCCCGACCCGCCATGCAGATGAGCAGAAGATAATAGAAGGACCTCCCAAGAAGAGGCAGAGGTTCAACCGTGGTGGTCCGCCAAGAGCTGGTGGATGTGATAGAGGAGCAGGCCGAGCAGCAGGTGGTGGACGACGTTTCGAGGCCCTACCACCACCACCACTAAGAGGTCCACCCTGACTACAGGGAGCTGGCAGACAGAGGCGGGCTCATCTTCCGGCAGTCAAGGCCTATGACCACGACACACCTGAGATGATTCAATGTACTATCTGTGTATATTCCACCCTTGCTGCAGTACTTATAGACACAGGCGTGAGTCATTCTTTTATTGTCGCTGCCCTTGTTTGGAGCTCAGAGATTCCGACAAAGCCGTTGGATCGATCCTGACAACTAGAGATTCCTATGGGAGAAGACTCGATGATTACGCACTAGTGATGGCAGTGAGAGCATACTCTAGGAGGCGAGATCTTCGGCTAGCACTACGACAAAATGACCATTTAGCGGCGGTTTTGAAAAACGCCGCTAAATTGTGCGTCGGGAAACTATTCGTGGTGGTTTTCAAAACCATCGTAGAACGTTTCGTGGCGGTTTTTTAGCGATGGTTTTTTTTTGATTTTTTTTTGAATTTTTTTAATTATTATTATTATTTATTATTATTATATATTATTATTTTATTAATTGTTTATTATTGATTATTGATTATTTAATATTTAATATTTAATATTTAATATTTATTATTAAATATTTATTTATTATTTATTTATTTATTATTTTATTTATTTTATTTCATATTTATTTATTTTATTTGGTATTTATTTTTTATTTTGTATTGATTTTATTGATTTTATTTATTTCATTTATTTCGTTTATTTCATATTTATTTTAATTACTCTGTTTATTTTATTTATTTTATCCATGCATGCACATGCCCATGCACATGCCCATGCACATGCCCATGCACATGCCCATGCACATGCCCATGCACATGCCCATTCAATATAAAGAAATACTACGTTTGGTGCGACTTGAACCCCTAACCTCTTACATATTTTCCAAAGAATTTACCACTCCAGAAAGCTCTCCATGTAGTTAATAAACATAATTTAAGTTACTTGTATATTCTAATTGAAAAAACAAATAATACATAACTAATTGATATAATCTCAATAATAATTAAACAATAATCAATAATTAATAATTAATGATCAATAATCAATAATTATTAATTATTGATTTATTAGTGATATATTGAGTTATTTATTTATTTATTTATTATTTACTGTTTATTATAATAAATAACGAATAACAAATAAATTATAATAATATTTACATATATTATAAAATTATGAAAATAATATAACAATATAATAAAATTACGAAATTAAAATAATAATACGATAAAATAATAATACAATAAATAATAACTAATAAGTAATAAATAATAAATATTAAATAATAAATTAAAAACAATAAAAAACAAACAATAAACAACAAATAATAAAAAATAATAACAAATAATAATAAATAATAATAAATAATAATAAATAATAATAAATAATAATAAATAATAACAAATAATAATAAAGAAATAATAAAGAATAAAGAATAAATAATAAATATTAAATAATAAATAGTAAATAATAAATAATAAACAATAAATAATAATAAATAATAAATAACAAACAAAAAATAACAAAAAATAAATAATAATAAAATAATAATAAATGAAAAATAAACTATAATAAATAAGAATAAATAATAAATAATAAATAATTATAAGTAATAAATAATAAACAATAAATAATAATTAATAACAAATAATAAATAATAATAAAGAAACAAACAAAAATATATAAATAATATATACTAAATAAAAAAATTTTAAATAATAAATAATAAATAATAAATACTATATAATAAATAAAAAAAATAAAAAATAAAAAATAATAAATAAAAAATAAAAAATAATAAATAATAAATAACAAATAACACATAACAAATAATAAATAATAAATAATAAACAATAATTAATAATAGATAATAATAAATATATAATAAATAACAATTAATAATAATAATAATAATAATAAATAATAAATAATAAATAATAAATAATAAACGATACTAAATAAATAATAAAGAAATAATAATACATAATACATAATATATAATATATAAAATATAAAATATAAAATATAAAATATAAAATATAAAATATAAAATATAAAATATAATATATAAAATATAATATGTATTATTTATTATATAATATTTAATATATAATATATAATATATAATATATAATATATAATATATAATATATAATATATAATATATAGTATATAATAAATAAAATATTATTATTATTAATAATAATTAATAAATAATAAATAATAAATAATAAATAAATAATAATAAAAAATAAACAATAAAAACTAAATAATAAATAATAAATAATATATAATAAATAAAATAGTATGATTAATAATAATAAATAATAAATAATAAATAATAAATAATAAATAATAAATAATAAATAATAAATAATAAGTAATAAATAATAAATAATAAATAATAAATAAAAATAAAAATAAAAATAAATAAATATAAATATAAATAAGAAATAAGAAATAACCAGTAACAAATAATAGATTATAAATAAATTAAAGTATATAATAAATAATAAATAATAAATAATAAATAATAAATAAATTAAAGTATATTATATATAATAAATAATAAATAATAAATAATACATAATAAATGAAACACGTGAAAAAGTACGAAAAGGCGTGATAAGGGATGAAAAAATATGAAAACGCATGAAAACATATGGAGAAGCATGAAGAAGGAAGCATTAGAAAGCACGAGAACGCACGAAAACTCATGAAAACTCTAGAAAACCCCTTAATAATGGAACATAATCATCATAATAACCCACAAAAAACCATTGCTAATGATAAAAAGTCATGAAAACCCAAATAAACAGTAATAAATGGAGCAACCGTTAAAACCCGTCAAAACGGTCATAAAGTGACAAAAACATTAGACTGACATTAACGAAGATAACTAATGATCTGAGAGTTCGTTCTAGATCCGTGACTATTCAAATCAGTGATCTTGAAACGATCTTTGAGCTGATAGGTGAAGGAGACCGAATGGACCATCAGATCAGAAGTTATGACCATTTAAAAAAACTGATGGGGAACGAGTGCTAGAAACGAGGAATCAAAAAACATAAAAAACCTGATACCCACTAAAAATGCCATAACTTATTATCCATGAGTCTATAAGGGTGCCGCGACCATTCAAACTGAATCTCATGGAACGAACTACGATATGTCAGGTGGAGGAGTCTGAACTGACACGAGAATCAAAAGTTAGGTCCATTTGAAGAAATGTTTGACGGGACACTGGTGAGAGAAACAGGGTTTCAGAGGCTTTCAGAGGGGGGTTTTGGGGTTGAAAAACATGAAAAAAGCTTTCTTGTGTCGAATTGGTGCATATCTCTCTTTGCTGGCTTCGATTTGATATGTGGTAGAGCCCAAACAGACACCCAGAGCGAACGTTATGGTCGTTTGAAGTTGAAGAACTTTTTTCAACTTTCTTATAACTCTCATATCATCCACAACTTAGACTGTCTCACGGTTTTGATTATACGTGCCTCTATATCTCTTCATGATCTTCGATTTGACTGGTCGTGGCGCTCTAACGGATGCCCGGATCAAAAGTTATGGTTGTTTTAGTGATTTCAGGGCTTCTCATGTTTTTTTCCTTTCATTTAGCAGAGGATCCGTGGCGGTTTTTTAAAAAACCGATGTTAATCCAAGAAAATATTTGAAAAAAAAAATACATTTCGAGGCGGTTTTTAAACCACCATGAAAAAACTGCCACGAAACAACCGTTTTCTTGTGGTGTGGGATCTCCTCGTAGCGGCGTCGAGACCTTACGACGTCATCTTGGGTATGGACTGGTTATCCACAGTTTATGCTCAGATTGACTATATTAGGTGGAAAGTGCGGCGTATCTGCAAGGATGGGATTAGGTTTACCTTCACCGGCAAGAAGGGAGCCTTTACAGCACATGATGGAATTACCTAGAGGAGGGGGCAGCCGATCACACATCAGTTGGCTAGTCTCATCCTCAGAGCGGTTGATGTGCGGAGTCCGAGTTTTCCTGTTGTGGTGGATCAGTACGCGAATGTTTTACCTGATGATGTTACAGGACTACCTCTTCACAGAGAGGTGTAATTTTACATTGACTTGTACCCTAGGACGACACTGATTTCTACTCCATCATATCGGATGACTCCTGCCGAGCTTTGTGAGCTGCGAGTAAAGCTGGAGGACTTGCAGGGGAAGGGATTTATCCGACCCAGTGTTTCACCCTGAGCATCCCCGATTTTGTTCGCCAAGAAGGTGGATGGGAGCTTGCGTCTGTGTGTTGATTATCAGCGCTTGAACTAGGTGACCGTGAAGAAAAAGTACCCACTCCCAAGGATTGACGACCTCTTTGATCAGCTCAAGGGAGCACGATGGTTTTCAAAGATAAAGCTTAGGTCAGGCGATCACCAGCTCAGAGTTCGAGATGAGGATTTGAATAAGACGACCTTCAGGTGTTGGTATAGCCACTACGAGTTATTGGTTATGCCCTTCGGCCTAACTAACACTCCAACAGTGTTCATGAGTCTCATGAATAGGGTCTTCCAGCCTTACCTCGATGGTTTTGTCATAGTCTTCATCAACGACATACTGATCTACTCGACTACTGAGGGGGAGCATGCCTACCATTTGCGGGTAGTACTGGACACACTCCGAGAGCACCATCTTTACGGTAAGATCTCGATGTGCCAGTTTTGGATTCGATAGGTTCACTTCTTGGGACACGTCATCTCGGAGGCAGGAGTTGCAGTGGATCCAGCGATGATCGAGGATGTTCTTTCTTGGGAGCCACCAAGGAGTGTGACGGAGGTACAGGGTTTTCTGGGACTGGCTAGGTACTATCGGAGATTTGTGCTAGGCTTATCCAAAGTTTCAACACCACTTTCAACATTGAAAAAGAAGTGGAAACCCTTCGTGTGGTAAGAGAGATGCCAACAGATATTTCAGAAGCTGAGGCATAAGTTGACTAGTGCACCCATATTGAGGCTACTAGAGGAGGGCGTGGGGTACATAGTTTACTACAACACATCAGGGACCAGACTTGGGTGTGTCCTGATGCAGGAGAGATAAATTATAACGTATGGTTCTTGGTAGTAGAGATAGCACGACTAGAACTATGCTACCCATGACAAGGAGTTAGTAGCAGTGGTCTTCACCTTGAAAATGTGGAAACACTATCTTATGGGCGAACATTTTACAGTCTACTTTGATCACTAGAGTCTCAGGTACATATTCTCGTAGAAGGACCTGAACTTGAGATTTATTTCCTCCAGGACTATGAATTAGAAATATTTTATACTCTTGAGAAGGGAAAGGTTGTAGCATATTCCCTCAGAAAAAGATCAGGCATTCATCTGTTTGGAGAGGCGTCATAGTAGCTGGCCGCATTGCAGATATCCTTTGTGGATAGAGATGGAGAATCATTTCTATAGTATATCACAGTCACTCCTCCACTTCTTTAATGAGTTAGGGAGGCAAAAAATGGGGACGTTGACTATGAGATGCGACGTGCTCAGATATCCCTAGGGCAGGCACCTGATGGATTTTCTAAAGGTTGGGAGCACGTCATTCTCTTTAGAGGATGCACCATGGTACAAGTTTCACTTCCGAAGGAATTTTTGAGGGAGTTACACACATATCCTTTAGCGGTGCACCCAGGAGTGGCGAAGACGTATCAAGAACTATGACGATAGCACTGGTGGCCAAGTATGAAGAAGGCTGTAGTAGAGTTTGTCTCACGATGCCTCACTTGTTAGAAAGTGAAGGTAGCGCACTAGGTTCCACCAGGATTAGTTCAGACCTTAGAGGTCCCAAAGTGGAAGTGAGACGGGATGTCCATGGATTTCTTGATGGGACTTCCACGTACATCCAGAAGACATGAATCTATCTTGGTGATTGTAGACCAACTCACCAAGTTGGCCCAATTTTTACCGATCAGAGAGCAAGGCTCAGTAGAGATCTTGGGACGCCTCTATGTGCAAGAGATCATACAACTTTATGGTGTGTCATCTCCGATCATCTCTGATCGAGATGCTCGTTTCACTTCCCAGGTATGGAAGGGGTTTTAGGAGGTTTTCGGGACACAGATTCGCTTGAGCACCGCCTTCCATCCTCATACAGATCGTCAGACAGCGAGGACCATTTAGAATCTTGAGGATATGCTCCGTGCATGCGTCCTTGACTTTGGTCGCATTTGGGAGGATCAATTAACCTTGGTGGAGTTTTCATATAACAACAGTTACCACTCCACCATTGGGATGGCACCTTTCGAGGCACTTTACAACCAACCTTGCAGATCACCTCTGTGCTGGACTGACCTAGGGGAGTCAGCACTTATGGGACTGAAGATGGTGCAGGCTACAATGGAGAAGGTGCAGATCATCTAGAAGTGGACGAAGACTGCATAGAGTAGGCGGAAGTCCTATGATGATAAGAGATAGAGACCACTAGAGTTCGAGGATAATGACCATGTCTTTCTACGGGTCTCACCTCAATGAGGTCTAAAGAGATTTGGTCAAGGCAACAAGTTATCTCCGTGATTCATCGGACCATTCCAGGTCCTCAGAAGAGTAGGTGAGGTGGCTTACCACGTGGATTTTCCACCTTAGATGCACCGATAGCATGGCGTCTTCCACTTATCTCAGCTGAGGAGATACCTGTATGACCCGCCCCACATCATCAACCATGAGGAGATAGACATCAATGATAGGGCGACTTTCACAGAGGTTCCAGTGGATATTGAGGATCGACAGGAGTGGGTACTGCGTGTATGGTCGATACCTCTGGTGCACGTTATCTCACAGCACAAGAATCTCCTGGAGAGCACATGGGAGCATGAGGCTCAAATGCATGATCTGTAACCTCTTTTTTTCCTTTATTGTGACTTGTAGCTTATGGTGACGTAAAGCATTGAGGTGGGGAGAATGTAAAGACCCGAAAATTTCATGGATTTTTTTTCTTAATTTCTTGTAATTTTTATGAGTCCACAGTTTCTAACGGTGTCGTGGCCCAGTGTTCCTGAAATAAATTTCTAATGTTTTTTTTGGGTACGTTCAGTAAGCGTACGATCATGATTTTATATCTTTTGAATTGGTGCTCGGAATTGAAATATGAGGACACCTTTGAACTCACAGAACCAGTATTCGCTTAAGGATACCTTTACCGCAATTCGGTTTTATCGATATTGGATGTTAATTTTTGGGGTTTCTAAATAAATTAAATAAATATATGTGTTGTATATTTTTATTTGAGTGGGGTTTAATCCTCCAAAGGGAGGTTGGAGGTGGGGCCCACCCGTGCATAACCTCCCCTGAGAGGATATTATGTAGTGGGGCCCACACAAGCTTCATACCCCCATTAACCCCCATTAACTATCCATTATTAATTTGACACCCCTCTTCATTAATTGGAACTCTTCACCTCCCCCTACTCATTTTGAATTTGAACCATTCCAACCATTAATTAGATGAGTTGTTTCATTTAATTAAAATAATGTAATTAGAATGGTTGTGCTAACAAATAATAGAGAATTGATCTATTATTTTTGGGTTGGGTATTTTTTTCTTTTGGGAGAGCTCTGGAGTTCTTGGAGAACGACTTATTCCAATGAAGAACGCCCCTCATCTCTGAAGAGCATCGAGCATCAACTTCTTCCTTCTTCAACCGGGGAAAGGAAGGGAAGAACCGCCGCCTACGAAGTACACTAGTGAAGTCATCCCGACTTGTCTTCACCGATCACTACCTCCATCGACATTGACGGAACGACATCCGTCTCTCACGATGTCTGCCTTCCGCGACTCTTTCGTTGAACACTGAAATCAAGGATGGGGATTTAAGTTTGATTCTCGTTTCCGTTCTTTGTCGTTCTATCTTAGTTATTAATTTTCCAATTGATATCATAATAATGTGGAAGGTTCGGGCCGTATGAACATAGCCCGACCCTCTCCCTTTGTTAATTACATTTGTTGACGAATGGAGGTGGAACAAAAATGGCGGCCGAGCTCGGGCCGTCTGCGAAGAAACCTACGGCGTGAGGCCGCCGAGTCGCTGGAAAGGCACGACATCATCATGCCGTGCGGAGGAGCTGAGGGCCGCGGCCAAACCGGGCCGCGGTGGAAGAATCGTGGTGATGTCGCGCTGCACGGAGGACCAAGGGACTGCGGCCAGGGTGGGCCACGATGGTGGTGGCGCAGCGCCGTCATGCCGCGTCGAGGGTAGGAGGACCACGACGTCGTCGCACCGTGGTGGGGGAGCGGAGGTGGCTGGCTGGGCCGGCTGCCATAGAGCCGGACAAGCGAGACCACCCGGGTCTCATGGCTCTTGAACCGGCGCAATGCGCTGGTTTTGTATGAAAAACCAGGGGGCACCCCCTCCCTCGCATGGCCGGCCGGGCCGCCACGGGTCGGGCCACCACGATGGGGCTACCCTTCAGCCGGGCCGCCACAGGCTGGACCTCCACGGTGGGGCCGCCCTTCGTACGGGCTGCCATGGGCCGGGTAGCATCCACGGACCAGGTCCGACCCCGGTTCGGACCAGGTCGGGCAGGGTCGGTCCGACTGGGTCGGATCGGACCCGAACCCGCTATAGCCATTTACACCTTTTAGCCCGCATCTTGGGCTACGAGTGTCCAATCGACGAACTGTATATGACGATGGAATTCTTGTAGCGAGATGATTCTTTTGGAATACTCCACTTGAGGTTCAGACATAGTTGGGGTACAGACAGGTTGGTTTGAGCTGAAAAACCATCCGGGCCCCTGGATTGGAAATGCCAATAACTCAAAGACCGGGCGTCCGATTGACGCGCCGTCTGTCGCGTTGGGATCCTGATGATGAGACGGAACTACGTGATAAATCAACTTGAGACTTCATGGTCATTGATGTATCGACACTTGGCTCGAGGAGAGGAACCTCCCGAAATTGAGCATGCTGTGTGCAGGAACCCTAGGGCTGGCTGCGACTGAGATAACAGGATCCTCCTTGGGTTCGATAGCGACCATACTATTCCAGGATACTCCGTGGTTTTGACAGTGATGACTTCTGTACTGGGATCCTCCGTGGGTTCGACATGGGTGACTTTTGTACTGGGATCCTCCATGGGTTCAGCAGTGACGACTTCTGTACCAGGATCCTACGTGGGTTCGACAACGCTGATATTGTTCTAGGATCCTACGTGGGTTCGACAGAGGAGATGATTCAGAGGCTATATCTAATCATCTCTATCCCTCTTCATGTGTTGTATACCTATGTGATATATTTATTGACTTTCAATCATTATCATCGAGGTGATTGAATTTAATTCCTTTGTGGACTGAGTTGTGCTTTAGCTCGAGATTTGGAGTTGGACTATGACTGGTAACTTATGTATATGTATGGCATATACCAAAGTAGGGTTGGTTGATACTTCGTGATTGTATCTTTCTTATTTGGTTTATCCTTAGTGGATTCTGGGAGACCTTCGGGGGTCTTGGGGTCCCCTACTGAGTATTGTTATATTCACCCCTACAGGGGCGTCGCCCGCACCTTACTGTGTTTTGTGCAGATGACGGTCAGCAGTGATTGAGGCTGAGGGTGAAGGACGAGAGGCTGCTCGGAGCAGGACTAGACGGGACACACTTTAGGGACGAGTTGTTCGAGTTATGTACCTACCCTTTAGGTAGGATCCCCCGGTGGACGATCCAGGAGCTATTTTCCCTTTTTACTTGTATTTATACTTGTTGTTCAGTTGGGTTTGTATTTTGGACCACTTACTTTCAGAACAATTTTCTTTTTTATTTTAGTACTTGTTGGTCCCACTTCTTGTGTTCATACTATGTGTGTTACATGTTTAAAGGCAATGACTTCCCTTTTTATCGGGATTTCGCCGTTGGTGCTAGTTGGCTTCCCCTGACCTATGGAAGGTGAGCTTGGGGTAGTCACGGCATAGGCCCCGAGGATGGGTCGTGACATGAAATGTATCTTAGTATCCCCTAGACATCAAGTGAACATGTTACTGTGAATCATATGAATTCAAGGTACATGCTACTCAACATTCCCTGGGAATCAAGTAAACTTGTTACATAGAATTCATTAGGAATTGAGTGTAAATGTTACTTCATATCCACTAGTTATCAAGTAAACATTCTATTGGGAATCCACTAGGTCATCGTATTCCCCAAAGATTGCTATCACATGCCAAGACTAAAGGCCTTCATGCCACTTCCATGTTCTCAGTTCCATCATCATCACCATGTGGCATGCACTCTATCCCTAAATGGGTAAACATATCATGATGGTCCATCTATTTTTTAATACTAGAACACAACCTTTAAGTGAAATATCATCTACCAAATAATATAGAATAAAATACATATAACTAAATCATAGTATGCCTTCATGAGTTTTTAGTAGCAACATACAATTACATTTGATCAACATCAAACATGGTGAACATGCTACACATGTATACTTCTATAAAAAGTTATATTAAAGGGTATAATAGGATAATTAATAACCCACATGAAATCACTAGGAATAATGGTGAAAATGTTATGAAAATACCTGAATCATATCAAGGAAAAAAGGGTGAACATATAAACAGATAAGGGTAAGTCATCACAAGTCATACCAGATACACATATGATCAAGATCAAACATGATAAAAATCATTATACAAGTGTAATTATTACATAAATCATCATACAAGGTTATATATATCACATCCACACACCCCCAAGGCATCCATTCAATTCCTAACATTCATTAATGGTTAAGCCTTGGCTAACAATGACCATCATCAAGCTAGTGCACAAGGTTCTATCGTGGCCCATATCACCTTTTCCAATTACATTAGGCATGTTCTATTAATTAATTAAAACATATGGATCATTAATTAATAAATCATAATTAGTTATTCATAACACAATATTAATTTAATGGTAATTATCCCATAGTAGAGAACTTCAAATCTCATGACAATAAAATCGTATAATACAACATGGTAGAGTACATGGGACCAAATACCTCAAATTGTGTCAACACCAAACAATGAAATTATCCATAGATTTATATGACTCGTCCAAGTCCATTCATCCTCCATATATTTAGGTGAGTATCTTGCTCAATCCCAACATTACAAATTAATTAATTATAATTGAAATATAATTACAAAATTGTTTACAAGGAAACTCATCTTCAAAGATGAAAGGTATTCATGACTAAATACTTTCCATATAACATCACTTAATCGAAACCATGAACAACCATCCATTGAATGTTCATAACATAATTTTTAATTAATTGTAGGGGGAAATCACTATCATGAAAAAAATACAACAATGTATTATTTTGTATAAATAAATTGGAACCTTTTTAAGAAGCCAAACCAAGAGACATACCTTAGCTATAATTTCACCCAATATGTTCAAACTACTCCTCACACACCCCTAATTATAAGATGGGAAAACCCAAAAATAAACTCTATAAAAAACCCATACTTTTCATACATAAATATCACTTATTATTAGATGAATATTCAATACATAAAATTATGAATCCACTACAGAATTTTAAAGTTTTAATGTATTTGGAAACTTGGATACATAAAATACTGGGTTATAAAATATATACATCACATCCTAATTAGTTCTTCATAACTATCACCCTTATTAGATACATCTTACATTAAAATTTCATCATATCATGTAAAAAATAATACAAAATATAGGGTGATCTCAAAAGCTCATTAAGTGTAAAAAAAGAGATATCAATGATCATTTAAACATAACAAAAGCATAATGGGTATGAGAAAATGAGATTAACCTTTTTAAATGATACCAAATAATTCTTAGATCATGAAATTGAGTCATGAAATAAATCTATGTATTTCATAATACATCAATCATAAAGGGATTACGAAACTTGATTCATGAGAACATAACATTGGAATATGATCATGTAATAAAAGAGTGTAATATAGTGTGGAATAATAATAATAATATAAATCGCATGTCAAGGATACCCATCAAGACATTCATAACAATTTATTCTTTGGTTATTAGCTCATATACCAACCTCGGTCTTGGGATGACCTCTCGTGTACCATCATTCAAGCTTGGGAAAACACGAATATACCCTATTTTTTAGGGCTTGTGATAACATATAATGTACCACATGAGATCATAAAAAATTAATATTTATCCATTTTTAGGTATATATAATTTAGGGGACACATGTTATATTATTGTAAATAAATTAATATGTTTCTGATAAGATTACAACAAAATAAATCATACCTTAACCTGTGGAAAATAAAATGGGTTTCATTAACATTTCATCATCATAACCATAAACTATCCAGTGAAATAATAGAAATAATGTCATTGGATCATATCACCAGTAAAACCAATCTATCATCAATGTTTTTTATGAGAAATGAATATTTTCTTTAAACGATCATTGGAATTTTTTTTGAGAAAAATACCCTATTAATTTTTAAATCACATATTCAAATCATAAAATTACCCATATATCAAGATAAAATTTTCTTTGAAAATAAATTTAGAAAAATATAAATGAATCTATAATGAATTGTGTGGTCATAATGGTAATAAATTATATTTATTTTGGGTTTTTTAAAACAAGTATTCCTTTAACTTTTTGATAAAAAGTCAAAAGTACCTTATTCGAAAAACAACAAGAAGATTCCTTTTAAACCATTTTTTAAAAATTAAAACAGGTGTAAAAATAAATTTAAAATATAATATGATAAAATAAAAACATTATTGATTTTTTTTAGAAAACCTAAATATGGATGAAAAAATATTTTCAACCAAAGAGAGAAATAAAGCCAGTTTTCCTTAAAAATGTATGTTCGGTCTGTTGATTTCTAAAAGTGAGGAAATGAAAGGAAAACATATAATGTTAAGAAATAACCATATTATTAGAAACATATTGAGATTTATTAGGCATATATCATAAAATTTAATCATCATAATCTTAATAATAAACGTTCATTATAAACAATGAGATGATAATATAAATCTAATTCCTTGAGTTTGACATTCTTCAAAAACACATTAACCACCTATATAATAAATTTAAATTTATTATAATTCTATACCAAATTAATTTAAATATAATAATTTCTTATATTATCCACACATAAAATTTCAACACCCATTTATTAATAATTCCTTATTGAAGTTTTTGTTTACATGTGTTAAGTGTTTCATTTTTCAAGAGAATATATGTTAATTAGTTTTTGTTCTTCCAATTTCATCATGGTTCTATAATATCTAGATTATTATTTATGATATAAATATCCCATATATTCATTATATTCATATTTATAATTTACTATAAAATGTAGATATAGAAAAATAAATTACACTGTTCATGGAAATGGTAGGTCGTATGTACACATGAATGTTATTTTCACTTTTCAATTGAAGAAACGAAAGAAAACTAAAAAATAATTCACCTTTAAATAGTAATAATTATTTCATAAATGTAATATTTATTTATTAAATTTATCTTTATTAACATTCATATAATGAAAAAATGAAAAATGAATCACATCCCTTCTGAAGGTTGTTGTCCACACGTATGCAGAAGTGGCGTTGTTATTTTCCAACAGATGAGGATGTAATAATATATATATGATTTTATATTTCTAAAAGCATAATTATGTCCTATATATAATTTATAAACATTAAACCCATCATAATAATTATCTATTAATGATGGTGATGTAAAATTAATCGTATCACAACATGGAGGCGATGGTCCACACTTACGTAAGAACGATAATTTCATTTTCAATTTATTGGAATAGAGGGTAGGTATTAGTGCTTCCATACTCATAATAACATTTCATTATATTTATTATATTGAATATATTATTCCATGTTGAATAATATATATTAATTTGAGTTATAAGAATAAATAAATTTAAGTAGGCAGTGTAATATGATTACCACATCATCAGTAGGCCTTCTATAGATCCCTTCTTAAGGTCCATTGGAATAATTTTTCAAGAATACTGAACACTCTAATTTTTTCTTGTTATATTAAAATGATAATTTTTAGGTGTTTTTAGAGCATCACGCCACATGGTGGTGTGAAGAAAATATAGGAGTGTTTTTTATAAGGGAGGTAAATGACACACATAGAAATACTAAAAAGATTAAAATATAACAAAGTATTTATCATGAAAAATGATTCCAATTGTCTATTTATTTGAATAAAAATAGTATAAGTTCTAAATATCACCATAAAATAAAATTTATATAGGTTTTGGTATCATTGTAAGACTTATTTTTTGGTTTAACCCCTTGGTTAACTTATTTTTATCTTAATAGTGGAAATGATGTTTTAATATTAAATGGTTAAAATTTTACATATAAGGTGAAAATTGACTCACAAATGGACAATGGATGAAAATTTAGACCATTTATAATCATATTTTTCCTATTTTACAATTTTTATGATTTTTAAATAATTTAATAAAATATTTTTATCATAGAATACTATTAATATCATTTTAAGAGCTGTCACTACAATGAAATCAAATTACAATCATTTTTTAGAGAGGGTTATGAAGACCCCCTCTAAATTAATTTGGAGGGGCTATTAAAAACCTCCTATAATCACCAAAATTAGAGGGGGTTCAAAACCCACTATAAATTTTTTACCATTAATTTTTTAATATTCATTTTGATTTTAGTGGCGATTATGTGAAAACCGCTGCTAATTTAAGAATTAGTGGATCTATATATTCGGTTGGATTTTAGAGGAGCTATATATATAATATTCATTTGGATTTTAGAGGCTATATATGTATATATAAACTATTTGTTTGAATTTTATATGCTAGATATATAATGTATTTTTTTTAAAGAAAATAGTGGGGGATCACAACCCTCTCTAAACTCTTAAATTATAGGGGGTTTTGAACCACTCTAATTTTAGAAATTTGAGGGGGTTCATGAACCACCTATAATTGATGGAATTAGGGAGGGTTTTAAACCCCCTCTAATAAATGAAATTAGAGGGATTTCATTAATTGACACTAATCCATTTGATTATAGGGTTTTTTCAATCCCCTCTAATTGATAACATTATAGGGATTCATGAACCACATCTAATGCCTTGGATTAGAGGGGGTTTTATACCCCTCCCTTTTTTATTTTTTAAAATAAATGTCATATAAATTCAAATTTTATAATATATATATGTGTGTGAGCATGTGCGTGTGTGTATTTATATTACATAATCACATTATATAAATGTATTTAAATAAATTAGACATAGACAGACACACAAATATATATATATATAATTACTTTATACAAAAAATTTAAATAAATATTTATACATATAGACAAAATGTATAGATATATAAATATAGGTATACATAATATAAATGTAATTTTAAATATATTTATTCAAATATATAAAATTTAAATATGGATTTATAAATACTATACATATATACTATTATTTATATTATACATATATTAAGATAAATAAATTTGTATTGCATATTATATTTATGTATAAATGCATTTATATTATATTATGTTTTAAAATATATATAATATAGACATAATTAAATAAATAAATATATATTATAGATATTTTATTATATATAAATTTAAATAAAATAAATTATTATTATATATATCTATATAATATATAAAAAAATTAAATATGAATAAAAATATATATTATATAATTATATAATATATATTATATATAATTATGTTATGTATATATATATATATATTATAGATATTTCATTATATATAAATTTATATATATTATATAATTATTTTATATATATCGTAGAATACCATATTAATTAAAAATTAATTTAGTAAATATATATATATATATGTATCATTTAATTATATTTTGTATTTCTAATTATATGAATGTATTTAATTTTTTGTATATATATATATGTGTATACATGATATAATATAAATGTATACAATTATATACATAATTATATAATATAAACATATTTGATATAAAATATGTATAATAAAAATCATAAAATATATAAATGTTTAATATTTATAAAACCAACATATAATTTGTATAGTTTAAAAAATAGGTGTAATAATAATAATACTAATTAATAATATTATTCTTAAACAGACGCACACAGAAGTATATAAAAATAATTATACAAATACAAATACAAATATAAATATATATAATAATTATATTATATCTACAAATATATAAATATATACATAGACACACAAATATAAATGTATTTATAAATATATGTATAAATATATAATAATATATTTAAATATAACTATTAAAATATATTATATATACAAAGATGTAATATATATACATATATATATATATTATACAAAAATATATATATATTATATATTATACATAAATATTTTTTATTTTTTATTTTTGTCTATATATATATATTATAAATCAATTTTGTATCTAAATAAATAAAATATATTGTATATAACACATAAAAGTGTTGGTGTGTGTTGTGGCCAAGACGAGTTGTGTGGGTCCGATACGCGCGTACATGTGGCAGCGAAGTCATGGTTGTGTGGGTCCTCGTGGTGGTTGTTTGTGAGTAGGAGTTGGGTGTCAGGAGGTTGTCACAGGGGTGTCCAGTGTCAGGGGTGTGTCCAAGGGAGGACCGTGGGGTGTTAGGGGTTGTCCTGGGGGTGTCCAGTGTGGGGTTCTGGAGCCCGTGTGGTTTGTTAGGGGTCTTTGTCTAGGGGAGGAGGACCGTGGGGTGTTAGGGGGTTGTATAGGGGAGCACTGAGGGGTGTCAGGGGAGCCTGTGGGGTGTTAGGGTTTCGTCCAGGGGAGGGTTTCTGACAAGGTGTCCAAGGGAGGATCGTGGGGTGTTTAGTGAGCCTGTGGGGTTTTAGGGGGAGGTGCCCAAGGGATGACTATGGGGGTATCTAAGGGCTATTTTTAAAAAAAAAATTGGAGTATTTATGGTCTATTATAGAGAAATTCCACTAAAATTAGATTTACCCCCCCCCCTAAATTGAGGTTCCAGATTAGAGGTGGTTAAAACTGCCTCAAATCGACACATATTTCTGAATTTTATGGGAAATTAGAGGGGTTTTAAATGTCTTATATTTTAACCATCTCTAATATCGTATGAATTTTACCAATGCTTCCCTAAAAACTCCCCTAATAGGATATAGTGCACACATTAATGGCGGTTCACCATAACCACCGCTATTGTATTTAGAGGGGGTTATAACCCCCTCTAAACAGCAAAATAACCCCTTCTGAAATGGGTGTTTTTTTAGTGTATTCACATAATTTGACATTTAAAACCATACAAAAGTATTGGAATTAAGATATAAAACATTAAAACATCTTCAATACATTATATTAATCATTGAAATTCGTGGGACACTATAACTCACACAAATAATATTTATTTTAGGGTTTTTAAAAACATTTATACTATTATTCTACTACTTGCACAAGCACTATTTTGGTGTTTTTAATAATTTAATGCAATTATTTCATCATTAATAATTTAAAATAAATATCCATGATAATAATAATTAATTAATGTTTCAAATAAAAATATATAATCAAAATTATCCTCGTTTTCAATGTAAAAATTAGAGAGATAATAAATTCAAGAGAGTGACATTTTGTATTTATTATTTCCTTAGATTAATATACATTCCATAATCAAATAAAAATGACACCATGTGGTCATATATCCGAGAAATGGAGGGAAATGGAAGAAATAAACCCATACAATAAGATAAATTCTAGTTTTGGGATGATTACAAGACCTTGTCTAATGGTTTTAATCCTATTCTACCTATTTTACCCTTACTGATACGACAAATATTTTCCACAATAACTATTCACAATGACATAAAATAAAAGAGAAATATTAATAAAAGTTTTACCTCATGGTTCCAAATATGGTATCAATTTTTCTTTGTTCAATATCAATATTTGGAAAAAATAGATTTTAATATAAATGTGTAAAATGAAACAAAAAATGTTTTTATAAGAAATTATATAAGCATAATAATTAACTTATATCATAAACAAGAATATTTCTGACTCAAATGGAATTAATTAGATTATTATATATAAAATGAATCACATTTACCTTTAATATCAAGTCCTAAATATAACGGGACTTTGAAATTACTTGATTTAATGAAAAGAAATGATAGTATTTCAAAAATCATTATTTTTTACTATTCACTAAAATATCAATCATTTTAGAAAATCCAAAAATTTTATCATAATTTAATATTGATATGATGATTTAAAAAGAGAATTTTATTTTTATATATAAATTTTCAATTTTTTTTAAAATTTATTATATTACTTTTTCACAACAAAAAAAATAAAAATCATTTTTGAGGAAAATTTATTTTTAAAGAATATAAATAATTTACTAATGTTTGAGTACTTATTTATTGATATATTTTATTTCTATAAATCCCTTATTCATATATTTAAAAATATGGATATTCCTATTCACTTTTCTAATTTAATGAAATGGTTATAATGATATACTATATTATGATTCATTTAGACTCGAGTTATCATGTAGGCTAAGTGATTAAAGAAATTAAATTTGTTTTTAGAGAAATATATAATAAAATCTTTAGGTGCTACATTTCATCCCAAAAAAATCAATTCTCCCTCTAAATGTTTTTAATTGATACAAAAAATGTGAATATATCTATTTCTTCACATCAGTACTATAAAATTGTCCTTTAACAATGCTAGAAATGATCTTTATCAGCACTAGAAAAGTACTAACTACATGAGCAAGGTTAAAAGATCTGGTATTTTATAAGAACTTATAAAAGTGCTAATAAAGTATCTTTTATCAATGCTTATATAAGTGATAATAAAGTACACCTTTATCAAAAATTATAAAAAGCAATGATAAAGGACATTCTATCAGTGATTTTGAAAGCACTGATAAAGGGACATACTGTAATGTGCTGTAACAACACACTACAGCACCATTATAATGTGCTATAACAGCACACCGCAACACCAAAAACACACTAAATAATAATAGAAATAAGTACCAATACAATATTTAAATGAAATAAAATTTAAAATTCAAACACAAGGAAAAAACACCATAATATAGACATTTCAAACCTTGGTTTATGAAATTATATAAATACAAATTATTACACACATTCAAAAACATAAATGTTCCTTTATCTTTTAATCCTAACTCAACTCATGTAATTTCTAAAAAAATAACCCCTCATCATCCAAAATAACATATCTTTATAAGATAATAGTTATTATGTTAGTAATAATATAAATAAATAAATTAACATAAAATGTTAATTCTATTAAAATTGATTTCAATTTTAAATAAGAAGACATAATTGGAGTAATACCCATCACACAATGAAATGAATTAAGGTTTAGATGATTGAAAAATGTATCAAATAACTTGTGGATCTTTTTCCTAAAGTATTAACATAATATGAATTTGTTTTCTTAGTTTTGCGTAGGTCAATTGTGTTTCTTACTAAAATTTCATTTTAAATTAGAAGCACATACTTTTGACTCATTCTGATCACATCATGTATTATTTTTATGTGAATTGTATTCTTACATGTACTAAAATTAATTATGAATTGTTTTCCTAAATTATCATGAAAATATGACCGTGTTTGATCAGTTTTCAGTGATTGATACTTTTTGATCTAAAATATCGATTTTAAACTGATAACGGACACTTGGAGTCATACCAAACGCATTGTGTTTCAGATTTAGGTGATATATATTCTTACTCAAAAAAATGACTTACGGATCATTTTTTTAAATTATAGAAACAATCTGAATGTGTTTTCTCAGTTTTGAGTAGGACATTTTTCGATTTTACCAAAAATTACTGACAATTTTAAATAAAATGTTGTACTTTCAGTTATACCAGTAACACCATGTAATATTAAGGTGAAACTAATTTCTACACATCCCAAATGACTTATGGATCATTTTCCAGAAGTATAAAAACAATATGAATGTATTTTCAAAATTTTGAGTACATCAGTTTTCCTTTTTACTAAAATTCCATTTTTAAATTGGAGCATGTACTTTCACTCATATAGATCACAATTTGTATCAGATTGAGGTACGAATGATTACTATACACAAAAAATGACTTATTTATAGTTTTCATAAAGTATTTAATAAATTTGAATTCATTTTCTCAGTTTTTAGTAAGTCAGTTTGAATTTTACTAAAATTAATGACAATTTTAAATAAAAAGATGCACTCTAAGTCATACCTATCACACTATGCTTCGGATTGATGTGAAAATAATTACAAAAAATCCCAAATGAATTATGGATCATTTTCCAAAAAATATGAATTTGTTTTATCAATTTTTAGTATATCACTTGACTCATACCAATCACATTGTGTATCAGATTGAGATGCAGATGATTCCTATACATCAGAAATGACATTTGAATTATTTTCCTAAAGTATTTAAACAATGTGAACGAGTTTTCATGGTTTTGAGTAGGTCATTATTACCACTTTTATTTAGTATAGGAAATGTTGTTTCTCTTCCTTTACATAGAAAAAAATATTCTAATATATATAAACTCCACAAGGAATAATGAAAATTATATCAACATTCCATTATATAATTTTTTAGTAAAATAGATAATGTATATCATAACATTACCTTTAAATCTTTCCAATGGGTTTGATTCATTTTATTTAGTTCTTATAAGGTATTGGTAACATCATAATGTGCAGAAGACATTTTTTACATGAGCAGTCGAACATATACTTTTGATTATGTTAATGCGGTAGAGAATATATAATATTGAGAGGAAAAATATAATATTTTAAAAACACTTTTACCTTCTAAATAAACCATATTTATTTTTTTAAAGGCTTCAAGTATTTGATTCCTATATCGAGAATCCAAACCCCCACTTTGTGGTCCCCTCTAATGTACAAGACATTATCTACATTGGGATCGACAAGAACCAATTTTGATGTCCCAATGAAAGGGTCATCCTCAATTGAATTTTCATCTAACTCAACATTTGTTTTACTCACCAGGGGACAATTGATTAAATTGTGTTTTTTGGATCAAAGATATAAAATACTTTCACTTCTTATGATTCCATTATGAATAGCCTGTTTCCCCCTTCCACACTAAAGTTCACCTTCAAAATGCCCATTTCATCAACTTTCACACCTTTGATATGGTTAAACCATTTAAAATGGTAAAGTAGAACTAGAAATGTTGTATAATAAAACTCATATATCTATTCGATAATGATAATAAATTACATATTTTCATAAATTGGGTTTATATCCTTGGAACCAGATATGTGCATCACTTCATCCAAAAGCGTAACACCAATATTTTTCATCGTACTAAAGTCATCATCGCATATTTTATAGAACACATAACCATTGATTATAAAAACATTTTAAGATATACCATTTTCATTCTATCCTCTGGATACACACTGAAGTCGTTCGACAAATGAATTTTTATTTTTTGATAACTCTTTTTAAATTAGATCTCTAAACAATCATAAAAAATATTGATTGTATATATTTGACATCCATCCTTCATCCCTTGATAGATTCAAATATCTAAGAATTTCTTTGTGGGATTCGATGCATGGATTAACATATTCAATATTATATAATATGTAAATATGTTAGTGCTCACGATCTGTCAAGGTAATTGTAACAACATCTCTTAGGAAAATCCATTTTCCTAAAAGGTTTCAATGTGATGAGAATTTTGGAGACCGGTGCTTTATGAAACTGATAGGTAATTGATATATAATTCAATAGCTTCTTCAACAACATATAATCCTAAAATAAAAATATCTAGACAACTTGAATTCCTAACACACCTTTTCAAAATCTTCATATAACCTTCAATGGGGTACATTCATCTTTAATAGACATGACCACACAGCTGAAGTGAACCATCAGGTGGACCATTATATCAAATAATTATGGTGAGAAGAACATCTCTAATTCACATAATATGACTACAACCTACTTATTCTTGAGGGTAAACATCATTGGGTTCACAAAATTACAACATATGGATTTTAAAAAGAATTAGAGTTTGGTTAATGTATGTCATACATTTTGGGGTAGAAGGAAACCGAAAGAAACATGCATTAAGTCTTGCATAAAAACATGAATTTTGTGTGATTTTAGTCTTTGTAACTTTAAATTAGTCATTGACAAGACATTCTTTATATTTTATGAATATATCTATGGAACTTTTACACTAATATGGAAAAGGAAAAGTTGAAAATTTTCTTATCTAGATAGAGTGTAGGTTGCTGGAGGAAGAAGGCCCCACCTTTTACACTTCACCAATGGAAACTATTCCCTTATCCCCACTTCATTGAAGTATAACCTAGCCTTGATTCCATATTTTTTTCCAGGAACATTTTGTAATGTTCAAATAACACTATCAAATACCTTTTTTTCTACATCATGACAATAAAAAAAATGTCAAACATACAAAAAATTCAAATATGGTAATTCAAATAAATTCATCTGTTCTTCCAACCTGATTTTGTAAGGTTTTTCGAAAATGGTTTACCAAAAATAGTATTAATCTTTTATACTTTTTTACAGTTGATCACTAATTACTGGAGACAGTATTGTACCCTGTTTGATATTCCCATCGAATGTTTTAATCCAGGATTGATATTTATGTCATTGAGGAAAAAAATTCTAATATCCTAAAAACACAGTCTTTGAGGAATGTTTCAACAAAATAGAGTATGTGCGTTTTTCACAAATGAGACACCCCAACATTCCATTATTGTTGTAGCCTGATAAATTTCTATAAGATGAGAAGTCATTTATTGTTCTGTAGAACATGGTCCTCAATGTGAATTATTCACATATATGAGAATCATACATTACACTACTTGTATCCCCCATAAATTTCATATCTTTGATAAATGGTTCCAAATGGACATTAATATCATTATTGGGTTTCTTTGTTCGAGATATAAGAAGAGAAAACATAATGTATTTGTGATTCATGTATAACCATGGAATAAAGTTATAATTTACAAACATGATAGTCCATCTAATGTGAGTACTACTATATAAACCAAAATTATTTATTCTATCTATAGATAATGCAAGACCAAAGTTTATTATCTCATCCTCAAATTTAGGAAACTTATAATCAATTTTCTTTCACATAGGAGAATTTTTTGGATGACATAGGTTCATATATTCAATTCTTGTATATGTATGCCATGTTAATTGTATTCTAGTTTCCTAACATCTATATATTATTTTAAATCATGGAATGATATGAAAGTACTATACTGATTTTGAATTAATTGATGCATTTTTTTGAAATCAATTTTCTCCATACAGAGGTCATTTTATGAGTAATTCATGGTCCTCACAAAAAAATATGTAATCAGTTGAACCAGAATGTATTTTTTAGAGATAATTCCATTTGAACATAACATTTTTTTAGAATCATATGTTTTGGGAATGGAAGTTTATTTTCTTTTGATTGTATATCTTTCAAAATATCAAGTAGTTTTGTAAATCCAGTGTCACTCCATCCACTGATAGCTTTCAAATTATATAACATCAATACAACTTACAATGTTGTGTATTTAGTAGAACTGGTATACAATGGTTTCTTGGAACAATTATTTAACTCATAAAAGAACATTGGATAATCATGATGGTCATCTTCAATTTCCATTAACATTTCTTCCATGCAATATTCATTATATTTTACAAAGGTATTAATATCAAATGATTCAAAAATCATAGTATCCTCCCAATTGATGCCCACATTCAGTTTTCCCTATGTTTAGTGCAATATTTGTAGTTTTGATCTATTATGTGACTAATAAAACGCCCTTACAAATCTTATAGACTAATTTTCCATGAATAAAAACAATGTAAACATATATGGAATATTTTAAAAGGGTCATCCACATTCTCTCTTGAAAACTTGACGAACTATTTAACTCTATCTTCATACTCATTTTTCAAACTATAACCATGCATCCATTTTTGGTTTATATCCAACCTATTAGGTTCATAAAATATTAATTTTATACAATATATAAATAAATACACAAAATATATCCATTATCAAATTAATAAGACATTGAATATATATAAAAAGGTATATTAGTATTATTAATTAATATGAATGACAAGTATATTTAAATGATCCATAATTTGTTAATAAATAATTATAAATACATTATAAATAATTCATATATAAAATAATTATATTTAATTTCATTTTCACAAAATACATTTTGAAAAAATTTATAATCATAATATAAGTAATATTATTCTATTTATAAATGATAATTAGAAAAATAATATTGTTCTTAAAAAAGTATTTAATGATATAAATTATATCATAATCTATGATATAGTTTAAATATATATCATTCATTATAACTGGTGTTCCCTGAAAATAAATATATAATCCCAGATTATCTATCATATTTTATGATATCTTCACATAAAAATTAAATGTTCACTTTAAATAGTACTCATATTTTCAAATATTGATCGATATAATAACCATGACTTGATTCTCTATTTTGAGACATGATAATAGTGTATTTTATCACATAATACATTATAATTTTTCATATAGAATGATATTATATGCCAAAACATAATGAAACAAAAATGTTTCTTCTGTTAAAATTTATTATTTCATATTATGTGATTATATTATTATTTAAGATATCTTAGTTAATAATTAATGAAAATCAAAAAAATTACACCATTTCTTCTGACTAGGGTTATGAATTAGATTTTTTATCCTTTTGTATACAATATAAAGAATCATTTGATGTATTAAATGTCTATTATATAGTCAATATTTTTCTTTGTATTGAATAAAAATTATATCAGAAGTAGAAGATTACATGAATCCACAACTCTTGATATCCATGTTATGAAAAAAAATCTCATGATGAATATAAAAATGAAGAACTTGTGTATGATACACTTATGATGATCACAACACTTAATTTCAGTCAATATATTAGATGAATATCCCTATGAACTGGGGGAAGCATTCCTACATGGTGTTTCTATAATGAAATATAAATTTATAAATTCCATTAAGAGAAGGATGCATAGATTTTAGATGTTTGATTAGACATATAAAAAAATTAATGTATCTTCGAAATAAGTAATACTTATCATTTAGAGAATTCAAAATGAATTTTTATATTTTAAAACCAAATTCATTCATCATTCATCGTTATCATGGATAATTTCCACTATATGGGAATCCAATTCCCATTAAATGGGATAATGTCATAGCTCCATTCAGAATTTTATTATTTCATGGTTCCTTAGTATTACTTGTAACATCATTACTTCTCCTGGTACATGTGATGCTGTTTGTAAGCCTTCATTTATAGGTTGGATTAATGTTCACTTGGATAGTGAATCTAAGGGTAACCATAAGCCATTTGGATGTGGTTCTCTCCTTAGATGAAATAAGAAAAAATGAAGAAAATTGATTCAAAACAAAAATTTAAGAAGACCAAAAAATCTATAGTTAATCAAACAGCAGATCATAAACAAATCATTCTATTAAAAATATAAAATCAAAATATTATACAATCCCCATACCAGAAATAACAACATCATCGAAGAAAAAATCAAAAATGAAACAAAAAATACACGAAGAAAATTGGAAGGCCTACCTTGCTAGGATGAATAAAATATGAGACCCTCTTCATAAATCCTAACTAAAACCGAACATAGTATGTCAGATGAGATGTTTGAGAAACTGGAGGAAGTTGAGTGGTGTGTTTCGAGCTTCGATTCACTGAGGAGTGTCAGCAATGGGTGGCTTCCATAGAAATGTTCTGATATTGCGACAGGATCACAAATGGTTAGGTTTTTAAAATAAGCATGGAAACTTTTATGAGTACTTACACATAAGATCTGATAAAGGTAGGTATTTATTTGTGGTTAATATAGCGATGTTAAATCCTATCTTTATCAGTGTGAAAAAAGCACTGATAAATATTCTTTTATCAGTGCTTATCACATAAGCACTGATAAATGATTTATTATTTTAATTATAAATAGAAAAATTGTAAATATATATACTTAATAAATAAATATAAATATAAATATAGTAAATATATTCCTTTTCTAATATATTTATTATATTTTTATAACTATTTATTTATAATTATGGAAATATATTTAAAAAATAATATTTATATCATTATATATATTTATATAATTATACATTTATATATTTAATAAATATATATATCTATAAATATAGAAAATATATTCATTATGTAAGTAAATTTATTATAAATTTAATAATTATTTAAATATATATAATTATATAAATATTTTTTAAAAAATAATTATTTATTTATAATTATAAATATATAATTGTATAAATATAGTAAATATGCATTTATAAATAAATTTATTTATAAATATTTTTTTACAAATATATATTGACCTTTATTAATGAATATCTAATTTTAAGTGCATACATATGTGTTAAAAATGAGTGAAATTGAATAAATTAAAAATAAGTACACTTTAACAATATTGAAATAATGGATACATTTTCTGGGTGTGCATTGTATATAAAAACAAATTAATTATGTACATATGAAATCAATATAACACACATTTGATCTATGTTAAATTGAAAAATCAAATGACGTTCAATTATATGTTCATTACACTATGTAATTAGTCAGTATTTTTAATTACAAACCATTATTCACTAAATATATGACTATTTAATGTAGAGCGTATAAATATTTCATAATATATAAATAGAATTTATATAAATTAATATATATCTATATATTTAATTTATTAACATTAATTATCATAATTAAATAATTAATAAAATGTTTAATATTTAATAACGTATAATCAATTTTTTCATTTTTATCAATAATTATTTAATTAATAAATTTTTCAATATTTTTTTAATAAAGTCATTTTTTTAAATTATTTAATTTTATTTATTTAGACCTTTAATCAATTCTAAAACAACTCTAATAAAAAACTTTAACCATACTAAAATTAAAGCATTGATAATGGGTACCCTTTATCAGTGCTAAAAATAATGTGTTGATAAAGGATACCATTTATCAATGTTAAAAATAAAGTGTTGATAAAGGATATTCCTTACTAGTGCTAAAAATAAAGAATTTATAAAAGGCTAAATTTATCATCACATTATTTCTCTCTGATAAATATTCAATTTATCAACACTTTTTTCTAGCATTGATAAATGTACCAGCAATATTAAAGGCCAGTTTTATAGTAGCACATTCTCATTTTCCCATTCAGTTTCTTCAAATTTCCATTTCCTCTAGATATCTTTATCCACGTGAGTAGTACAGTTCCATAGAACATTATATCAATGATCCAAGATTTATAAATGTTTATTTTCATAGGAAATATCATACTCCAGTTTTATGGAACATTAGTTCATTACATGGGATGGATCAAGAATATACTTCAACAGGAGAGATACATGGAACACATCATGAACTTGGGAGAGGTTTAGTGGAAGCACCAAGTGATAAGCTACTATCCCTATTGGATCAAGAATTTCTATGGGGAAAATATACCTAGGGATCAACCTTACTTTCTTTTCAAATATAATAACTTCTTTCAGTGGAGAAATTCATAGGAATACCATATCACTAAATTCAAATTCTAGATTTCTTTGATGATTATCTTTATAATGATTCTATCGACTCCAAACATCCTTGATATTCTAAAAAATTGATTATAATTTCACTAAAATTTCTTTATAAATTCATTGTCTAAATAGTTTTCTTTCTCCAATTCTATTCCAACACATTATAGTTCTACACTTATTTCATTAGAGAGATTCATAAGGAGCCTTCTGAATAATCAACTGAAAGCTATTACTGTATAAAAACTCGACTAGAGGAAGGAATTTATCCAAAACTCATTTTTTAATCTGTAGAATAAGATCATAGAATATCATATAGGGTTTGAAAGATTCTCTCAAACTAATCATTTATCTAAGGATGATATGTAGTATTTAAAATCAACTCTATATCCATGGCCTACTAAATACTTCGCTAAAACTATCATGGTAAACCATGGATCCTGATCAGATATAATATAATGTGGTACTACATAAAACCTCACCTTTTATTTAATATATATTCTAGAAATCTAATCAAGAGTGAAATATTCATTGGTATAAATAAAGTGTGCTTACTTAATAAGGAAATCGACTACCACCTAAAGAGAATTATTTCCTTTTGAATTTTTTTTGGAGTATGAAAACACAATCTATGATGTTGTTTTCTAATTTGAATTATTGTATGGGTAATGGTTGTAATTTCCAATTATAATTTTTTCTATCATCTGAAACTTACAACGATACTAATCACTGAGATACAGACTATAGAATATCACTTTTTATGTTTTCATACAAGAAATTCTATTTTATATTTCCATACATATTCACAATTCTAAGAGGAATAGATAATAATGGACAATTATCTTCATCCAAAATATCATTGTTTAAATAATTTATGGATGGACGAAATACATAGTTCCTGAACATTTTAATTCCATTAGAATATTGGTTGAAATTAAGAAAATTTATAACCTTCTTCTTCCGTACCTCATATAACGACCATCTTCTTTTACATATAATATTACATGATTTTAAGTATAATTATAAATTAGAGTACAAGGCAAGGATCGTAAAGTCTAGTGTCTTAGAAGACAAGGTACATAATCAAACATTATACAAAAATGACTTTTTATTTAAACTTCATAATGAGATCTTATCTTCCATTATTCTCTTACATATGTATAATATAACCTAGGGAAAACATGAACAAAGGGATGAGCTAAAATCCCAATAAGGGAAATACCATAAGAACGAAGCATTAGCACATGGTATTGAAGGCTTGGCATGATGATATAAAAAAGCATGTACCATATGGAATCATAACTTATAAAAAATGAGTCATAGTAATGCAGTAAAAACATAAAACATGAATTTAGTATGAGTTAAGGCTAACCATCAAGACCATTTCCCATAGTCACACAAGCCAATGCTAACCTCCACGACCATTTCACATAGTAGCACATGCCATGACTAACTGCCAAGACCATCACACATAACGTCTCATGAGTCTCAACTTTACCCAATGCATTAGAGTGCTATCTAGGAGAAACCATATTAACATTCCATGATAATGTTTTCCACAAAATGAATCAGATATAATAAATCAGATATAAACATAAGGGTTACCCATGGAAAATATTGGGTACCATAATCATGACATAATGTATAAAAATTGGTAGTATCATAAAAGTGTCCATAAAAGAAAGGAACTAAAATATACCTGGAAATTCATAAGGTAAAATAGGCATGTGTCATGGAAAGTTATGTCAGGTAAAAGTGGCAACATGTAGGAGAAGTATTTAAGAAATTTTAGCATTAAAACATTGTTGAGACGTTTTAAGGAAAATACTTTAGAGACTTTTAAATTGAAAAGGGAAAAATACTTTATAAAAAACCATAAGTGAAACCAAAAGTTTTTCATAGAAAAAAAGTACTGATTTTATAAATACAATGGAGACTTTAAATAGAATATAGAGAGAACTTGAAATTGGTTAAGAATTCGGGAAGTTCCCTTGAAATAGGTTTTCTAATTGGGAAGTATTGAGGAGGGAATCACTTAAAAATGTATATCACAAAAAGAGAGAGATGAAAGGGTCTTGATAAATGAATTATGTATATGTTCACAATATTTATAATATTCACATAAATCGATAAGGTAATTTCATTTTTGTAGAAATAAAGATAAGGAAAACCAAAGGAATAAATGAGATTCAGTTAGAATTCCTAACAAATTATCAGCATGGTATCAGGTGTACTAAAGAGGGATTAATGAGATAGAAAGGGGTTTATCATTACATATACATCATTAGGGAAGTATGGGGGAGGTTAAAAATAATACCCCATTATTAGGGATTACATATAAAATGGCATAGCATAGAGGGTATTCTTGAATAAATGTGAAATGGAGAGGATCCATTACCTTAAGTTCGATGGTGTTCTCCACTTTTTATTAATGACCTGAATAAAGAAATTTGGTTTATAAATTAATATTTATAGAACCTATTCTATATTTAATTGATTTTTATACCATTTTTAAGTTCATTTATGGACTTTTTAATGTGTTACGTGATTCAATTTCATAGTTCGGGTCCGTTCGTTTTCTTGGTTTTTTTACAATCAGTTTACTTATGTTCATGAACAAAGAATGATGTAAAAAGAGAATGATTTTCAAGAATTGAAGTTATATTTTTTATTTAAAATCAATTATATTACATGGTTTTAAAATTTAGTTGGTTATTTGGAGTGAATGTGAATCATTATATAAAACATTAATGATAAACACTTGAATTAATTTTATAGATTTTTCTCACAATTAACTTGTTTTGTATACTTATTTTAAATCATGAGTTCATATGGATTACAGAGCATAATATAAGATTTAAATAAAAATATAATAGTATGGTTCAATCCAAAAAATGGTTTCATGACCAGAATTTAAGATAGTAATAGAAATTCAAAACCCATCATCCCTGAATGTGCTAAATTACCACATCTCAAACAATGTTTTCCTTTATTTAAAATAAAATTTGGGGAAAGAAGAGATGATAATGAATTATACCATTATGATAAAAAAATTATAGTATATGTATATCACTAGAGATTTCATACCATTTTAATGACTAGAGGCAGGGAAAGAAAAGATAATAAAGGAACCTACAAATGAAATAAAAGAAAAGAATAATTTTACACATTGAATCAACCTTCCCTGAGAGCCTCTTAAGGGAAGAGGATTTTGTATATTAAAGATACTAATGGCTATTGGATTTGGGGGAAGATCTTGAGGATACATTTGGGCAGAATAATTACAAGGAACAAGGCTTTAGGGGAGTGAAGAAAAGAGGTTAGTAGGGGTGGTATTTATTGTGGAGGAGAGGAGGGTTTTCATAGTATTTAATTCCTTAGTTTATTATTTTCCCTCAAGAATAGAAATAATGATGATTCCGTGAACAAAAATTGTAATAAGTTTATGTGAGTTATAACAAATTATGATTACATTATAAGATCATCATCAACGAATCACTAAATACATTATTTAGCATTTATCGTAAATTATCATATTTTACTATTCATAAAAAATTCTAGTAATTTAAAAAAATACCAAAAATTCACCCTAACCATTTTTTTAACATGTATAATCAAAAATTGAAATTTGTTTTCAAAAATATTTTTGTAAATGTGATTAATTTAATTTCTAATTAAAATCAAAATTTACTCAAAAAACAGTAATTTTAAAACAATAATTTTTTATTCCCAGTTATAGGTTTATCTTACTTCTAATTGAATCTTATTTATTTACTATCATATGTAAGGTTATTATTCATTAGGGTATTTCACTATTCATAATGGTAAAATTTCTATTCATAATGGTATGTTACTATTCACCAAAATTTAACTTGGTCATATAAGACTCCAAACAACTTACTGATCGCAACCGTGTAGGTTGGATTTTTGAAATTCAAAATATAGAAGTGAAAAACATATTTTTAAAGGTAACATGATACTTAGTAAATCATTGTGATGTGACTTCATGTGATTATATGACAAAATGATAAAAGGGAAATTTCCATTGAAAGATCTAGGCCGTTACATTATTCCCCCTTATGAAATTTTTCCCTCAAAATTTCATTTTACATTCTAATATGTAAACAGTTGCGGGTAATTTTCCTTCACCACCTACTCTAGTTCCCATTTTTCCTCTTCATACTTATGGTTCCATTATAGTACATTGACCAGATGAGTAGTCTTGTTACGTAAAACTTTATCTCTACGATCCAACATCTTCACTGGCTGCTCCTTGTAAGAAAGATCATTCTCCAACTGTACCACCTCTGAAGAGAGTACATGTGTAGGGTATGGTGTGTACTTCATTAAGAGGGATACATGAAAGACATCGTGTACTTTAGATATGGTAGGCAGAAGTGCCAGTCGATAGGCCGAAACCCTGACATGATCATGAATCTCGAAGGGGACGATGTACCAGGGACATAACTTTCCTTTCATCCCAATCTTCATGACCTTATTCAATAGAGATATGAATATAAATACAATGTCTCCCACTTTAAACCCAAGGTTTTATCAAGGATTGTACACATAACTCTTCTGTTGACTTTGGGATCCCTTAATGTGCTCTTGAATGGTTTTCACCATCTCCACAATTTATTAATCCATTTTAGGTCCTAGTAGCTTACACTCAACAAGTTCATCCCAAAACACTAGTGTTCTACACATTTTCCCATAAAGGGATTCATATGGTGACATTTAGATTCTTGAGTAGAAACTGTTGTTATAGGATAATTCTACCAGTGGAAGATGTTGGACCCATCCTCCTTTGACTTCAATAGAACATGCTCTCAAAAAATATTCTACTGTATGAATAGACCAATCAGATTGGGAATCAGTTTGAGGATGATAGGCCCCACTGAAGTTCAGTTCAGTTCTCATATTATGTTAGAGACTTTTCCAGAACTTCTAGGTGAATCTCGAATCTCGATTAATTACAATAGATAGTGGTACTCTATGAAGCCTTACCACTTCTTTGATATATATATCCCTGAAATTTGATCTAATGATAAGTCCTATCGAATCATGATAAAGTGATATGTCTTTTTAAGACGATCCATAATGACCCATATAACATTGTTTCCTCTAGATGTCCATAGAAGGCTAGTGAAAAAGTCTGTGGTGATGTTCTCCCACTTCCATGTTGGTATGGGTATTGGTTGAATCATCCCATTATACTTCTATCTTTCGGCCTTACCTTTTTGACATACCAGGTACATTGATGTATATTCAGCAATATCCCTTCTCATATTGTCCCACAAACATTTTTCTCAGAGATCTTGATACATCTTTGTGGTCCTTGGGTGAATAGTGAAGGTTGAGCTCTGTGCCTATTAAAAATATCTTTCTTTATCTCTAGATCATATGGTACACATAATTGTCACCCAAATCTTACAAATCCTTTATCATCAATTATGAACACAAATGATTTCCTATTTTTAATGGATTCCACCATTTTATGAAGTTCCACATATTTTCATTGAGAATCATTTATTTTCTCCATGTGGGATGGTTGAGCAATAATTTGAGAAAGGGTTGATGATGTTCCTCCCATAATGATTCCCAAGTCCATTAATTGAAAATCTAAAAATATTGGATCCTTTTCAATTTTCATCATTGATAAAGATGCAAGATCCTTCTTACTTATAAAATTATCCACCTTATTTTCCTTATTGGGATGGTAGTGTATTGAGAAGTCATAATACATAATGAGCTCTATCCATCTTTATTAGTGTATATTAAGATCTTTCTATGTGATTATATATTAGATACTCTTGTGATAAGTATATATCTCACATTTCTCCCCATAAGGATAATGCCACTAGTTTTTCAACGCAAAGATCACAACCTAGAACTCCATATCATGCATTGGATAGTTTTTATTATGGATTTTTAGCTACCATGAGGTGTAGGCTATAAATTTATTATTTTTCATCAGCACACAGCCTAAGCCCTTCTTTGAAGTATCAATGTACACAAAAAAGAGTTCTCCACCTGTTCTGATTGTGAGTACTTGCGTTGTGATAATCCTCTTTTTCAACTACTTAAAACAATCTTCACATTCTTGACTCCAGAAAAACTTTACTTCCTTCTATGTCTTCTCAGTCATTGGGTTTGAAAATCATGAAAAGTTCTTCCCAAATCTTCAGTAATACCCAAATAGACCCAGAAAGCTACAAATATCCATTACATATGTTATCCTAAGACACTCTTCAATTTCATTTGTCTTGGAAGGGTCCGCATATATCCCTTTTCCAGTGATTACATGACCCAAAAATGATACTTCCTCCATCAAGAATTCACATTTACAGTAATTTTCATATAACATCTCCCTTTGAAAAGTCTTTAACAGAGTATTCAAAATATCCTCATTTTCCTCCTTGATCTTGGATTATATCAGAATATTGTCAATAAAGACTACCAAAAATTTGTTATAGTAATATCTAAATACTCTATTCAATAAACCAATGAAAAGTTTTGGGGAATTAGGGAGTCTGAAGGGAATCACTCTAAACTCATAGTGTCCATACCTTTTCAAAAGGCAACCTTTGGAATATCTTCATTCCTCACCTTTAATTGGTGATATCTTGGATAAAAGTCCACTGTTGAGAAATAACTTTCCCCACAAAGTTGATCGAACAATTAATCTATCAGTGGAAGGGTATACATGTTTTTATCATGATTTTATTGAGATCATGATAATCAATGCAGAGGCACATTGATCTATCCTTCTTCCTAACGAAGAGGACCGACTCACCCCATGGTGAAGCACTTGGGCGTATAAAACCCTTCTCTAGATTCTCCTATGACAACTTCTTCATCTCTTCTAGCTATATAGTGTCCATTCTATAAGGTGTCTTTGTTATGGGTAGAGATCCATGAATATGTCCAATTGAGAACTCAACCTATTGATCAGGAGTATTTCCAAGTAATTCATTAGGGAATACATAAATGTAGTCCCTCATGATGGGCATGTCTTTGAGCATTCTATTCTCCTTTGTCTCTATAATTTTATTTATATATGCTTCCTTATAAAAAATTAATAAACACACTAGAGAAAATTATTCTAAAGGATATTCCTCATCCTCCTTAAACTTGTAAATAATAGGAAGATGAATCGGGATGTGAAGAGTGATTTACCTTTCCCAACAGTTGATGTTGGATTTGTATAACGATATCATGACCATGCTCAAATTAGTACCAAACTCTACTAAAGAAAGCATGATAATATTTTCATGTAGGTTCAGTCCACAAACATTAACCAGGGAGGATTTATAAACCACAGACTCAATAATTTCTCAATTCACTGTTCTCACAGATAACTTTCCCCCAAATTTTTCCGTGGTGTTTGAATAGTTCTACTAAACATGCATGATATGAAGGAATGAATAGAACCTGAATCAAATAGTAAATTTTCAATTATTAAATGAATAACTAGTGTACCTATCACTACATCATTGTATAGATCAACCTCAATAGTAATGATAGCATAATCCCTTCCAAGGTTCCCTGGTAGTTTCAGTTGATTTCTTTCAACAAACCTTGTCTTAAGAAAATTGTTTCCATAATGCCCATGATCCTTGTAGTTGAAACACTACACTACAAGATGAGTGTTTATCTGAAATTTTATTTCTTCTTCTACATTAGAGGGATTCATCATATCCCATCACCAGTTCTTGTCCCGATGCCCCATTCTTTCAAATTTGAAGAAATTATTTGTTCCCATTAGAGAGTTCCCAAGATGATTCTTTTGATAACTTTCACAAGTGGGATATTTGGGGTTCTTTCCATCATTGTATTTGTTTTTGGAACCACCCATGTTGTTCTCCATTTTACACATATTTTCACTGGGCCCATGGGACCACTTAGAGTCTTCAATATCCATTTCAAACTTGAGGGCACAATAGACAATATCCTTATAACGATCGAAGGATTGATTTGCCAACACCTTCTATAGACTCAGATCTAGCCCAACTAAGAAGCAATCCACATTTCTTTTGGTTTTCATGACAAATATAGAGGCATATCTTTCAAGCATTGTAAAGTTTTATTTCATATGACTTGATGGAATCATATTCCTTCTTCTTGAGATCGTGGAACCCTCTTTCCATATTGAGAAGGAGGTTCATGGAAAATATCTATTTAAAAACAACCTCTTGAATTTCTCCAAATTCATGGAATCAATTTTTCCTTGGGACTTTGTATTCTTGATCTGTGTCCACCACTAATCATCTTCCCTATCAAAATTATGACTGACAGTAGAACTTTCTCTTCTTCCAAGCAATGGAGGATGGATAATATCTTTTCCATGGAGTTAATCCACTATTCAAGGAGGAGGGGATATAGAGATCTTGTAAACATGGGAGGCCTTTGCCTCATGAATTATTCTACAATAATTATCCCTTTCCTCGGAGGATGAGGGTGTTCTACATGATTTAGGTTATTATTCATAACTTGATCCAGCTGAGCAAGTACTCTCATGATGTTTTGAGCACTTATTCCCTTCATATGAGGCATATCATTAGGGAAATATTCACATTTCCTAGCACATTGGTTGTTGGAATGTGTTCTTCTATTTCCCTCCATTAAATAAGAAAAAGAACATATAATTAGAGGGCTTGAATACTAATTTATTGAATATAATATGGAAGCTTTTAACATAAAAGGAAAAACATGTGAAGGAGAAGTAAATTATAAATTGTGATTACTTAGGTTTAAAACAAGGTTATCCGCGATCTATTTCATAACTTATATTCTTATGGGTTTTTTTATTCCTTTAATAATGGTTTGTACTAATCTCATGAATTTACCAAATAATATCCCCCGGGAGTGTCAAACCAAGAGTGCAGAAAGGCCCGTTGTCATGTACCAGGATATCCCAGGTCAGGCCCAAAACTCCTTGTTGGAGTTTTCACTCCTAGGTACATCTATTCCTGATCCAACTCTACCTATTCGTATCCTGAAATAGATGTATTTTCTTGATAAACCACTTATCCTATACTTACAAAACTTTAGGGATGTTTTCTTATACTTAGTCTCATCCTTAATTTTCTCAGTAAGGCGCTCTATTCCAATTCTCCTAAAATAACTAGACCATCCTATGATACCAACTATACAAACCCTAGTCTTTTATATATAACATTACATGAATTTACAAATAATTATGCATTAGAGTACATGCAAAGGATTGTTAAGTGTAGTGTCTTGGAAGACATGTTACATAACCAAACATTATAAAATACAATATTTTATTTAAAATCCATAATGAGCTCATATCTTCCATTTTTCTAATTTATATTAATATTATAAACTAGGGTTAACATGAACAAAGGGATAAGACAAAATCATGGTAAGGCAGTAACCAAACAAAGCATTATAACATGGGGTAAAAGGCATGACATGATGATATAAAAAGAGCATATAACATAAGGGATCATAACATATAAAAATAGAGTCATAGTAATGTGGTAGAAACATAAAACATTAATTTTGTATGAGTCAAGGCTATCCTCCAAGACCATTTTCCATAGTGGCACAAGCCAAGGAGAATTTCCATGACCGTTGAACATAGTATCACAAGCCAAGGCTAACTACAAAGACCGTTGCACATAACGACTCAAGAGACTGAACTCTACCTAATGCATTGGAGCGGTATCTGGGTGAATCCATCTTAACATTCCACGAATATTTTATCCATATAACGAATCATACATAATCAATCATATATAAACATAAGGGTTACCCATGTAAAGGATTGGGTACCATATTCATGACATAATGTATAACAAATGGGAGTATCACAAAAGTACCCATGAAAGATTGGAAATAAATATAAATGTACATACATAAATTAAAATAGGTATGTATCATGGGAATCTATGTCAATTATAAGTGAAATCAGGTAAGAAATGTATTTAATAAATTTTATCATTAAAACATTTTTGAGAGATTTTAAGGAAAATACTATATACCCTTAAAAATAGAAAAGGGAATAATACTTTATAAAAAACCAGAAGTGAAACCAGAAAGTTTTCATAAGAAAAATTAATTATTTTATAAATACTATGGTGGATTAAAATAGAATAAAAAGTTCACTTTAAATTGGGTAAGAATTTGGGAAGTTATCTTAAAATGGGTTTTCTTATCAGGAAGTATTGATGAGGGAATCAATTAAAAATATGTATATCCAAAAAAGAGAATGATGGAAGGGTATTTATAAATGATTTTTTATATGTTAAAATAATTTATAAGATGAAAATTAATTGATAATATGACATCATTTTGGTAGAACAATATATAAGGCCACCCTATGGAATAAAATATATTCTGGTAGAATTCTTTACAGATTATCGGTACGGTATTAGGTTTACTTAAGAAGACTTGATGAGAGATAAAGGGGTTTCTAATCACTTATAAATCATGAGGGAAGTATGGGGAGGTTAAAAATCACACCCCATCATTATGTATTAAACATAAAATGGCATATCATAGAGGACATTCTTGAATAAAAGTTAAATGAAGAGGATCCCTTACCTTAAGTTTGACGGTGTTCTCCACTTGTTATTAATGACCAAAATGAAAAATAATGTTTATAAATTAATAATTCCAGAACCTATTCTATATTAATTTGTTTGGTATACCCTTTTTATGTTCATCCATGTCATTTTTAATGGGTTAGGTGGTTCAATTTCATTGTTTGGGTCTGTTCATTTTCTTGGGGTTTTTACGACCAGTTTACTTATGTTCATGAATGAGGATTCTTGTAAAAAGAGAATGTCTATGCAGAATTAAAGTTATATATTATTAATTAACATCCATAATATTACATGGTTATAAAATTCATTTGGTTATTTTATGTGAAGGTGAATCATTATATAAAACATTAATGATAAATGCTTGTATTAATTTTAGCGATTTTCTCACAATTAAATTGTTTTGTATTATTATTTTACATCATGAGTGAATAAAGATTATAGAATATTAAATAAGAAAAAATAAAAATATAATAATCTGGTTCAACCATAAAAATGGTTTAATGACCATAATTTAAGATTTTAATAAAATTGATAACCCGTCATCCTTGATTGTGCTAAATTTACACATCTCAAAAGGTGTTTTCATTTTTTTTCAAATAAATGGTGGGGAAAGGAGTGATGATAATGAATTATCCCATTATAAGAACAAAATTCCAGTATATTTATGTTACATTAGTTTTCATACCGTTTTTATTATTATATGTTAGTAATGAAAAGAGAACAAAGGAACTAAAAATGAAAGAAAAGAAAAGAGGAATTTTACTTCTTGAATCATCCTTCCTTGAGAGCCTCTTAAGGGAAGGGGACAAGATATTTTGAAGAGACTAAGGGCTGTTGGATGTAAGGTAGTAGCTTTAGGATAGATTTTTATAGAATAAAGGCATGTAAAAAGGCTTTATAGGAGTCAAGAGAAGAGGTTTGGAGGGGTGGTATTTATAGTGGAGGAGAGGAGGGTTTTCATAATATTTAATTCCTTAGTTTATTATTTTCCCTCAAGACCAGAAATAGTGATGATTACCTAACCAAAAATAGTAATAAGTGCATGTGAGTTTTAAATAATTGGGCTTACATAAGAATATAATCATCAATGACTCAATAAATCCATTATTTAGCATTTATCGTAAATTACAGTAATTTACTATTCATAAAAAATTCAACAATTTTAAAAAAATCCCAAAAACTCACCCACATTTTTTTCGGACATATAGAATCAAAAAATTAAATCCATTTTCAAAAATAATTTTGTAAATATTATTAATATAATTTTTAATTAAAATAACAATTTACTCGAAAAACAATAATTTTAAAACATTTATTTTCTTTTTCCGATATATAGGTATATCATACTTACACTTGAATATTATTTATATACTATCATAGGGAATGATAACATTCATTACGACATGTATCTATTCATAAAAGTAACATTAATATTCATAAGGGTATGAAAATATTCACAGAAAATTAAATTGGTCATTTTAGAATCCAAATAACTTACTGATCACAAAACTGTTCATTAGATTTTTGAAACTCTAATCACATAAGTGACAAACTTATGTTTAAAGGTCACATAGTACTTTGTAGTTAATTGTGTTGTGATTTAATGTGATTGTATGACATAATTATAAGAAGGAAATTTACACTGAAAAATTTAACTCGTTACATTATCCCCACCTTATGAAATTTCACACTCGAAATTTAGTTTTACATTCTAGGCCATAAACAGGTGCAGGTAATTTTCATTCATTGCCTCCTCCATTTCCCATGATTCCTCTTCGTACTTATGGTTCCACCACAATAATTTGACCATGTGAGTAGTCTTGTTATGTAGAACTTTATCTCTATGATCCAAGATCTTCATTGGATGCTCCTCGTAAGAAAGTTCATTCTCCAATTGTACCACCTATGAAGAGAGTACATATGAAGGGTCTATTATGTACTTCCCTAAAGGGAATGCATGGAAGAAATCATGTATTTTGGACATGGTAGGTAGAAGTTCCAATTAATAGGCCCCAACCCCAACACAATCATGAATCTTGAAGGGGCTGATGTCCCTGGGGCTTAACTTTCCTTTCTTCCCAAACCTCATGACCTTATTCCATGGATAAATGTGTAGAAATACCATGCATCCAAGATTAACTCAAGGTCTTGTCGACGATTGTATGCATAACTCTTCTGTCGTATTTGGGATTCCTTAATGTGCTTCTCAATGGTTTTCAACTTCCCACCATTTCTTTGACCATTTCAGGTCCTATCAGATTACGCTCACTAACTTCATGCCAACACGCCAGTGTTCTGCATAGTATCCCATAAAGGGATTTGTACGGTGCCATTCAGATTCTTGAGTGTAAACTTTTGTTGAAGAAAAATTAAACCAATGGAAGATGTTGGTCCCATCCTCCTTTTAATTTAATAGAACATGCTCTCAATATATATTCTTGTGTCTAAATAGTCTGCTCAGATTGGCCATCATTTGAGGATCATAGGACAAACCTAAGTTCATTTTAGTGCATAGATCATGTTGGAGACTTTTCCAAAAATTCATGGTGAATCATGGATCTCAATCATATACAATAGATAGTGGTACTCCATGAAACCTTACTACCTCTTTGATATATATATCCATGCAATTTGATATAATGAGAAGTCCTCTAGATTCTAAATAAAGTGTGATATCTTTGTAAAATGATCCAAAATGACCCAAATATATTTGTTTCCTCTAGATGTCCTTAGAAGTCCAGTGACAAAGACCATGGTGATGTTCTCCCACTTCTATGTTGGTAATGGTAATGGTTGCATCATCCACTTAGACTTATGTATTTCACCCTTCACTAATGACATACCGGGCACTTTGATGTATATTAAGCAATCAATCTTTTCATATTGTCCCGACAAAAGTTTTCTCAGATACCTCAATACATTTTTGTGATCCCTGGTTGAATAGAGAAGGTTGATCTATTTACGTCATTCAAAATATCATTCTTTATCTCTAGATCAGATGGTACACATAATCATGACACAAATCTTACAACTCATTTATCATCAATCATGAACTAAAATGATTTACAATTTTTAATGGATTCCACCCTTTTATTAAGTTAAACATCTTTTGTTTGAGAATATTTTATTTTCATCATGAGTATTGGTTGAGAAATAATTTGAGAAAAGATTGATGATATTCATCCCTTAATGATTCCCATATCAATTCTCTAAAAATCTAAAAAGATTAGATCTAATTCAATTCTAATCATTGATAAAGATGAATGATCCTTTCTACTTAAAGAATATACCACCTTATTTTTCTTACAAGGATAGTGGTGGATTGAGAAGTCACAATCCTTGATGAGATCAATCCATCTTCATTGGAACATATTAATCTCTTTCTATGTGAATATATATTTGAGACTCTTGTGATCAGTATATATCTCACACTTCACCCCATAGAGATAATGCCGCTAGATTTGCAATCCAAAGATCACAGCTGCCAACTCCAGATCACACAAGAAATACTTTTTCTCATGGATTTTCATCTTCCTTGAGGCATAGTATATTACTTTATCATTTTTCATCATCACAAAACCTATTCCCTTTTTTGAAACATCACTGTACACAAAAAAGAGTTCTCCAATTTTTGGGAGTGTGAGTACTGGAGTAGTGATAAACATACTTCTCATCTCCTTAAAATTCTCTTCAAATTCCTATGTCCAGAAAAAAATTACTCATTTCCATGTCATCTTGGTCATTGGGTTTGAAAATCGTGAAAAGTTCTTCACAAATCATCGGTAATACCCTGCTAGACCCAAAAACTTGCAGATCTCTGTTACAGATGTATGACAAGGCCACTCTTCAATTGCCTTTATCTTAGAAGGGTCCATGGATATCCATTTCATAGTGATTAAATTCCCCAATAATTATACTTCCTACATATAGAACTCACATTTACTATACTTTTCATATAGACTATACCTTTTCAATTCCATTAACACAGTATTCAAATACTCCTCATGTTCCTCCTTGATATGGGAGTATATCAGAATATCTTCAATAAAGACTATAATTTTTTTGAGGTAATATCTAAAGACTATGTTAATTAAATCCCTAAAAATTAATGGAGAATTAGTGAGTCCTAAGATCATCACTATGAACTCATAGTGCCCATACTTGGTTTGAAATGAATTCTTGGTAATATCTTTTTTCCTCAACTTTAATTGGTGATATCCTCATCTAAGGTCCACCTTAGAGAAATAAATATCTCCATGAAGATGATCGAAAAATTCATCTATTTGAGGAAGTGGATACTTGTTATTAATAGTGATTTAATTGAACTCATGATAATAAATGCATAGGTGCATTGATCCATCCTTCTTCTTGATGAAGAGGACTGGCACACCCCATGGTAAAGCAGTCGGGTGTATAAAACCCATGTCCAGATTCTATTATAACAGCTTCTTCATCTCTTCTAGATCTACATTGGCTATTCTATACGGTGTCTTTGATATAGGTAGAGATCCAAAAATAATTTCAATTGATAATTCAATCTATCGATTGGGAGGAAGTCCAGGAAATTCTTTGGGGAACACATCAGTCTAGTCCCTCATGATGGGAATGTCTTCAAGCATGATCTTATCCTTTTTCTCAACCATTTGATCTAGATATTATTGCTCATAAATAATTAATATCCACACTTGAGACACTAACTCTAATGGAGATTCATCTTACTCCTTACACTTGAAAATATTTAAAGGATGCTTTGGGATGTGAAGAGTGATTTCCGTTTCCTGACAGCGGATGTTGTCTTTGTATAAGGATAGACAGTTCTTGAAAAAAAATAGCATCAAACTCCATGAAAGGGAATAATGAAAATATTTTCTGGTAGGTTTATTCAAGAAACATTAACTGGGGAGGATTTACAAATCGTGGGAACAATAATTTCCCCATATGTTGTTCTCACTAATAACTAGTCCTCCAAATTTTGAGGTGGTGCTTGAATAGTTCTAATAAACATGAATGATATAAAAGAATGCCTAGAACATTAACCAAATAGTACATTCACCATTCATGAATGAATAACTAGAATACCTATCACCACATAAATTCCTGACTCCACCTCAACAGTAGTGATAGAATAATCCCTTCCTTATTTCCATGGAGGTTGTTGTTGATTTCCTCTAAGAACCCTTGGATTAGGGAAATTGTTCGCATAATTCCCATACTACATGCAATTGTATCACTGTACTATAGGCTGAGTGTTGATCTAAACCATCCTTTCTTATTCCACATTAGAGGGATTCTTCATATACCGCCGAAATATCATGGCCTGATTTCCCATTATTCTGTATTTGAAGTATTTCTTGGTTCCCTTTAGATAGTTCCCAAGATACTTCTTCCCATAACTTTTAAAAGTGGGATATTCATGCTTTTTTCCATCGTGGTATTTGTTTGTTGAGACACCCATGTTGTTCTCTATTTTCTAATTATTTTAGCTAGGCCCACGAGGCCACTAAGATTCCCCAATCCCCATTTCAACATTGAGGGAACAGAGGAGAATATCCTCAAAACTGTCAAAGTCTCGAATCACCAAAACCATCCATAAACTCAATTGTAGCCTTCTAAAGAAGTTATCCACCTTGATTTCAGTGTTCATGACAAAGATAGTGGCGTACCTTGCATGACTTGTAATGTCTGCTTCATACACCCCAATGGACTCATCTTCCTTCTTCATGAGACCGAGGAACTCTCTCTCTATCTTTAGATGGAGAGATCAAGGAAAATATTTTTTGAAAAACATCCACTTGAATTCCTCCCAACCCATGGAATCAATTTACTCTTGGGAATTGGTATTCTGGATCAATGTCCATTATTGAGTAGCTTTCTAATGTAAACAATAGACCCTTAGAACAACTTTCTCTTCTTATAAGCACTTAATGATAGAGAATATAATTTTAATGGAATTAATAAACTATTACATGAGGAGAGGATTAGAAGATCTGATAAACATGAGAAGACTTTTCCACATATAGGATTCTATGCTCTTTCCTTGGATGAGGAGGGAATTCCACATGATTTAAGTTATTATTCATAACTTCAGCTAGCTGAGCAAGTACTGTCATGATGTTTTGATCACCACATCCCATAATGTCAGGCATATTATTAGAGAAATATTCACATAGCATATCACATTGGTTGTTGGAACATGTTCTTCTATTTCCTTCCATTAACTAAGAAAAAGAACATAAAATTAGAGGGCTTGAATACTTAGTTATTGAGCATAAAAAAGGAAAATTTTGAACATAAAAGGATAAAATTTCATAGGATAAGAATATCCTAACTTGTTATTACATAGGATTAAATCTAGGTTATCCTCTATCTATTTCATAACTTATATTCTTATGGGATTTTTTTATTCACTTAATAGTGGTTTGAACTAATCTCATGAATTTACCAAAGCATATCCCCCAGGAGTGTCAAACTAAGAGTGTAGTAAGTCCCATTGTCTTGTACTAGGATACCTTTGGTCATGTCCGAAACTCCTTATCAGAGTTTTAAATCTTAGGTACATTTTTTCCAGAGCCACCTCTACCTATTTTTATCCAGTCAGGGATATATTTTCTTGATTAACAACTTACTCCATACTTACCAAAATTTAGGTATTTTTCTTATATTTAGTCTCATCCTTAAGGTTCTCAGCATGGTGCTCTATTCCTAATATCTAAAAATAACTAAACCATAATATGATACCAAATATAGTGACCCTAGCCTTTTTAGATATAAAATAACATGAATTTATGCATAATTAAACATTATAGTACCAGACAAGGATCGTTTAGTCTAGTGTCTTGGAAGACTAGGTACATAATCAAACATTATAAAAAATATTTTTATTTAAAATCCATAATGAGATCATTTCTTCCATTGTGATCATACACCTACAGAGGATATCCTAGGGATAACATGAACAAATGGATGATCTAAAATCCTAGTAAGGGAACAACCATACGAACAAAGCATTAGAACATGGGATAGAAGGCATGAGATGATGATATAAAAAAATCATGTAATATATATGAATCATAACATATAAACATAGAGTCAAAGTAATGTTGTAGAAACATAAAACTTAAATTTAGTACGAGCGAAGGATAACTACCAATACTATTTCAAATTGTATCGCAAGACAAGGATAACAACCATGACCGTTGCACGTAGTAGCACAAACCAAGGCTAACCGCTAAGTCTGTCGCACATAACGTCTCATGAGACTCAACTTTACCCAATGAATTAGAATGATATATGGGTTAACCCATCTTAATTTTACATGAATATGTTTTCCACATAATGAATCATATATAATTAATCATATATAAACATAATGGTTACCTATGGAAAGGATTGGGTACCATAATCCTGATATAGTGCATAACAAATGGGAGTATCAAAATTGTGTCTATGAATGAAAGGAACTAAAATATAAATGTACATTCTTAATGAAAAATAGGAATGTATCATGGGAAGTGATTTCATGTTGTAGTGACAACATGTTAAAAGAGTATTTAATAAATATTAGCATTAAAACATTTTTGAGAGGTTTTATGGAAAATACATTAGATCCTTTAAAATATAAATGAGAATAATAATTTATAAAAAAATAAGTTAATATAGAAGGTTTTAATAATAAAAAAGAATGAATTTATAAAGGCAATGGTGGAAGAAAATATAAGACAGGGTGTACTTGAAATTGGGTAAGAATTCAGGAAGTTCCCTTAAACAGGTTTGCTTATCAGGAATTATTGAGGAGGGAATCACTTAAAAACATGTATATCCCAAAAATAGAAAAATGAAAGAGTATTGATAAATTAATTTAGAATCTGTAAAAAGAATTTATAATATTCACATAAATAGATAAGATAAATTAATTTTGGTAGAAATAAATACAAGGAAACCCAAATGAATAAAGGACATTCGGGTAGAATTCCTTACGGATTATGGGCATGGTATTAGGTGTAATTAAGAGGGATTAATGAGATATAAAAGGGTTTCCCATCACATATACATCATGAGGAAATTATGGGGGAGGTGAAAAATCAAAAACCATCATTAGTGATTACAAATAAAATGTCATAGCATAGAGGAAATTCTTTAATAAAAGTGAAATAGAAAGGATCCCTTACCTTAAGTCTGATGGTGTTCTCCACTTGTTTTTAATGACCTGAATAAAAAAATTATATTTTTTTAATTAATAATAATAGAAAATATTCTATATTTAATTGATTTTTTATACCCTTTTTATGTTCATTAATGTACTTTTTAATGGGTTAATTTTTTTAATTTTATTGTTCGGGTCTGTTCATTTTCTCATCTATTTTACGATCGATTTAATTATGGTTATGAATAAAGAATCACGTAAAAAGAGAATGTTGGTCCAGAATAGAAGTTATATTTTGTTATTGAGAATTTATAATATTATATGGTTATAAAATTAATTTGGTTATTTTGAGTGAAGTTTAATCATTATATAAAACATTAATGATAAACACTTGAATTAATTTTAGTGATTTTTCTCACAATTAACTTGTTTTGTATTACAATTTTACATCATGAGTTCATATGGATTATAGAAAATTAAATAAGATAAAATAAAAATATAATAGTTTTGTTGAAACATAAAAATGGTTTCATGACCAGAATTGAAGATTGTAATATAAATTGATAACCCGTCATCCTTGAATGTGCTAAATTGACACATCTCAAGCAGTGTTTTCATTTATTTAAAATAAATGGTGGGGAATGGAGTGATGATAATGAATTATCCCATTATAATAAAATTATTCTAGTATATATATGTTACTAGAGTTATTATACCATTTTGAATAGTAGATTTTAGGAAATAAAAGAGAACAAGGAAACTTAAAAATGAAAGAAAAGAAAAGAGAAGTTTTACATCTTGAATCAACCTTCCATTAGAGCCTCTTAAGGGAAGATGATTTTGCCTTTTGAATAGATTAAGGGCTATTATACATGGGTGAGGATATCTAGGATATATTTTGGCTGAATAAAGTCATGGAACAAGGCTTGAGAGGAGTGAAGATAAGTGGTAAGGAGGGGTGGTATTTATAGTGGAGGAGAAGATGGATTTCATAATATTGAATTCCACAGTTTATTATTTTCCCACAAGACCATTAATAGTGATGATTCCAGGACAAAAAATAGTAATAATTTCATGTGAGTTTGAAACAATTGGGCTTACATAATAATATAATCATCAACAACTTAATAAATCCATTAATTAGAATTTATCATAAATTATCGTATTTTACTATTCATAAAAAATTTAAGTACTTTTAAAAAATCCAAATAATTCACCCTAACCATTTTTTGATGTGTAGAATAAAAAAATTAAATCCATTTTCAAAAATAATTTTCCAATGACGAATAATTTAATTTTTAATTAATATTATAGTTCACTCGAAAACAACAATTTTAAAAAATTTATTTTCTTATTCCAAAATATAGGTATATCGTAATTCCAATTGAATATTATCTATATAATATCATAGGTAAGCTTACTATTGATTGGGTTATTTCAATATTCATAAGGGTAATATTACTATTGATTAGGGTATGTTACTATTCACTAAAAATTATGTTGGTCATATTAGACTCTAAATAACACACTAATTGCAACTGTGTATATTATATTTTCAAAATTCAAATCACAGAAGTGAAAAAATTATGTTTAATGGTCACATAGTACTTATTATTTTATTATGTTTTGATTTCATGTGATTGTATGAAATAATTATAAGAAGGAAATTTCCACTGAAAACTTTGGGTTGTTACATTATCCCCCTTATGATATTTCTCCCTTGAAATTTAGTTTTACATTCTAAGCCATAAAATAGTGCATATAATATTCCATCATTTTCTAATAAAATTCCCAAGTTACCTCTTTGTTCTTATGTTTCTTCCACAGTACTTTTACAAGGTGAGTAGTCTTGTTGCATAGAACTTTACCTCTATGCTCCAATATCTTTACTGGATGCTCCTCATAAGAAATATAAATTTCGGACTGTACTACCACTGAAGAGAGTACATGTAAAGGTAATGGAATATACTTCCTTAAGAGGGATACATGGAAGAAATCATGTACATTGGACATGGTATGTGGATGTTCTAGTCGATAGGATACAACCCCTACATGATCATGAATCTCAGATGGGCCGATGTACATGGGACTTAACAATCCTTTCTTCCAAAAAATCGTGACCTTATTCCATGGAGATATGCGTAAAAATTCAATATATCCAACTTTAAACTCAAGGTCTTTTAGACAATTGTCTACATAACGCTTCCGTCAACATTGGGCTGCCTTAATGTGTTGTTGAATGGTTTTCACCTTATCTACCATTTCATTGAACATTTAATGTCCTTGTAGCTTATTCTCACCAACTTCATCCCAAAACACCGATGTTATGCACCTTTTCCCATAAAGGGATTCATATGGTGCCATTAAAATTCTCGATTGGAAACTACTGTTGTAGGATAATTTAACCAATAGAAGATGTTGGTCCAATCCTCTTTTAAATTCCATAGACCATGCTCTTTACATATCTTTTAGTGTCTGAATAGTCCTCTTAGATTTTCCATCATTTTGAGGATGATAGGCCGTACTGAAGTTCAGTTCATTTCTTAGAGAATTTTAGAGAGTTTTCCAGAACCTTGAGGTGAATCTCAGATCTTGATCGGAACCAACAAAAAGTTTCACTCCATTTATCCTTACCACCTCTTTGATATATATAAGTGCAAGTTGATCCAATGAGAATTCCCCTTGAATCGTGATAAAGTGGGTTTTCTTTGTAAGACGTTCCACAATGAACCATATATCATTGTTTCCTCTGGATTTCCTTGGATGTCCAGTGACAATGTCCATGGTGATGTTCTCCCACATTAATATTGGTATGGATAGTGGTTTCATCATCTCCTTAGAATTCCGTCTTTCAGCCTTTACTTTTTGACATACCAGGCACTTTGATTTAAATTTAACAATATCCATTTTAATATTGTCCCATAAATTTTTTTATCAGATATATCGATACATATTTGTGCTCCATGGGTGAATAGATAAGGTTGATCTATGTCCATCATTTAAAATATCCTTCTTTATCAATAAATCAGGTGGTACACATAATAGTGAGACAAAACTTATATGTCCTTCCTCCTCAATCAAGAACTCAAATGATTTCCCATTTTTAATGGAATCCACCCTTTTATGAATTTCTACATATTTTCTTTGAGTATCCATTATTTTCTATATGAGGGATGGTTGATAAATCATTTGAGAAAGGGTTGATGATGTTCCTACCTTAATGATTCCCATTCCCATTATCTGAAAATACAAAAAGATCAAATCCTTTTCTATTCCCATCAATGATAAAGATGTAGGATCTATTCTACTTAGAGCATCTACCACCTTATTTTCCTTACCAGGATAGTAGTGGATTGAGCATTCATAATCTTTAATGAGCTCTATCCATATTCGTTGGTGCATATTAATCTTTTTATATGTGAATATATATTTGAGACTCTTGTGATCAGTATATATCTCACACTTCTCCCCATAGAGATAATACCACTAGATTTTCAACACAAACACTACTAGAAAAATAGGCTATGATAATGAACCTATAACCAAGGTTTTAAAACTGTGGCTATAAGTCTTTTTTATTTTCTATAGACAAGGTTTTCAAAACCGTGGGTATATCCCACTTCTATAGGCACAACTGTGTGTCCTATATCCATGGTTTTCAAAACTGTGGCTATAATAATTTTTTATAATTGTTATAGCCATAGTTTTGAAAACCGTGGCTATAGGTCTCCTTCCCTTGCGCGAGATAAAAAATTTCCTACCAAAACAATTGTGAGAATAACTATTGCCACGGTTTTCAGAATATTGACGCAAATTTTAATATTATATATATACACACACACACAAAATCCTTTGTGGTGTAGTGGTTAGGGTGCTGAAATGTAAAGAGAAGGTGCTGCGATCAAATCCAGCTAGGCACACATTATTTTTAGGCTATTTACATAGTTTTCTAAGCCTACACCAATGGTTAAAACCATGGAAATATGGCACCTATTTCCATGGTTAAAACTGCGGACATAGGTCAACTACCATGGTTGTCAATAGAGACACCTATTTCCATAGTTAAAACTTTGGCCATAGGTCAGACCCTACTTCTATGATGATTGCGCCCATGGTTGGGAAAAACCATGGCCATAGTCTATGACAACAGTTTTGGGACCTATTATGATGGGTTTGAACTGTGTAAATATCTCATCTTTCTAGTTGTGAAAGATCACATCCACCAACTCCAGATCATGTGTGGGATAGTTTTTCTCATTCATTTTCAGCTGCCTTGAGGCATAGGCTATCACTTTATAATTTTCAATTAACACACAACCTAATCCCTTCTTTGAAGTGACAATATACACTACAAAGAGTTCTCCAATTTCAGGGAGTGTGAGTACTGGCATAATGATAAGCCTCTTTTTCAACTCCTTAAAATATTCTTCACATTACAGAGTCCAAAAAAACATTAATCCTTTCTATTTCATCTTGTTCAATGGGTTTTAAAATCCTGAAATGTTCTTTAAAAATCATTGGTAATACCTGGCTACACCCAAAATGTTACAGATCTCTGTTATAGATGTTGACATGGGACACTCTTCAATTGCATTTTTCTTGGAAGGGTCCATATAAATTCCTTTACTGGTGATAACATGCCCCAAGAATGATACTTCTTCTATCCATAACTCACATTTACTATACTTTTCATACAACTTATCCCTTCGCAATGTCTTTAAAATAGTATTCAAATTATTCTCATGTTCCTCCTTGCTCTTGGAGTATATCATAATATCATCAATAATGACTACAGTTTTTTTCCAGATAATCTATAAAAACTCTATTCATTAAATCCATGAAAAAATTTGGAGATTAGTGAGTCCTTATAGCATCACTATGAACTCATAAAGTCCATACCTCATTCTAAAGGCAGTCTTGGGAATATCTTCCTTCCTCGCCTTTAATTAGTGATATCCTAACTGAAGGTTAACCTTAAGGAAATATATAGCCCAACAAAGATGATCAAACAATTCATCTATTGGAGGAAGGGGATACTTGTTCTTTATCATGATTTTACTAAGCTCACGATAATCAATGCATAGGCACATTGATCCATCCTTCTTCTTGAAGAAGAGGACTGGCGCACCCCGTGGTGAAGAACTCGGGTGTATAAAACCCTTCTATAGATTCTCCTATAACTGCTTCTTCATCTATTAAGGATCTATTATGGCCATTCTATAAGGTGTCTTTGGTATAGGTAGAGATATAGGAAAAGGTTCAATTTAAAACTCTACCTATCGATCAGTAGGAAGTCCAAGAAATTTTTTGGGGAATACATCTGTGTAGTCTATCACGATGGGAATGTCTTCAAGAATGATCTTCTCCTTTTTTCAATAATTTGATCTATATATTCGTGCTCATAAATAATTAATTTAAACACTTGAGAAATTGATTCTAAAGAAGATTCATCTTCTTCCTTACACATGTAAATAATTGGAGGATGCTTTGGGATGTGAAGAGTGATTCCCCTTTCCCAACATTTGATGTTGGATTTGTATAAGGATAGCTAGTCCATTTAAAAAATAGTATTGAACTCCACTAAGGGAATTTTGAAAATATTTTCTTGTAGGTTTATTCCCCAAACATTTACTGGGGAGGATTTTTAAACCATGGACACAATAATTTTTCCATTATCTATTCTCATAGATAAAATTCCCTCTAAATTTTAAGGTGGTGTTTGAATAGTTCTACTAAACTGGAACGATATGAATGAATTAGTAGAAATAGAATCAAATAGTAAGTTCGTCATTATTCAATGAATAAGTATAATACCTATCACAACATTATTTTCTAGATCCACCTCACCAGTAGTGGTAGCATAATCCCTTGTTTCCTTAGAGGCTATGGTTGACTTGCTACAACAAACCTTGGCTTAAGGAAATTGTTTTCATAATGCCCATGATCCTTGTAGTTTTAACACTTCACTATATGATGAGTGTTGATATTAACATTCCTTTCTTCGCCTACATTAGCAGGATTCTTCATATAAATTTGGGAGTTCATAGCCATATGTCTCATTCATCCACATTTGAAGCAATTCTTGTTTCCCTTTAGACAGTTCCCAAGATGATTCTTCCCATAACTATTACAAGTGGTATATTTTGGATTCTTTATATTATGGATTTTCTTTATTGAACCACCCATGTGGTTCTCCATTTTCTGCTTCTTCTTACCGGGCCCATGAGACCACCGAGAGTTTCCGATATCCATTTTAACCATGAGGTAACAACGTACAATCTCCTCATAACTGTCAAAGTCTCAAATCACCAAAACCTTATGTAGACTCGGCATTAGAAAACTAAATTGGTGATCCATATTAAATTAAAAGTTCATGAAAAATATGGAGGTGTACTTTGTAAAGTTTTCTTCATATGCCCTGATGAACTCATCTTCCTTCTACTTGAGACCAAGGAACCCTCTTCCCATCTTGAGATGGAGGGTTTGAGAAAAATATTTATTGAAAAAATCCTATTGATTTTCTCCAAATCCATGGAATGAATTTCCCCTTAGGACATTGTATTCTTGATCGGTGTCCACCACTGATCAGTTTCCCCATCAAAACGATAGACCACCAATACAAATTTCTCTTCTTCTATGTACTATAGGATAGAGAATATCTTTTCAATGAAGTTAATCCAATGATCAATGAGCAAGGGATCAGAAGATCTACTAATCATGGGATGGCTTTGCTAAAATAATTATTCTACAACAACTTTATCTTTCCTAGGAGGAGGATGGCATTCCATATAATTCATGTTATTATTCATAACTTGATCAAACTGAGCAAGTACTGTCATGATGTTTTGAGCACCCTTTCCCATCATATCAGGAATATTATCAGTGAAATATTCACATTTCCTATCACATTGGTTTTTGAAATATGTTATTCTATTTCCCTCAATTAACTGTGTGAAATAACATACAATTAGAGGTCACAAATACTTAGTTATTGATCATAGAAAGAAAACTTTTGAACCAAAAAGGATAAACATGTAAAGGAAACGTATATCCTAACTTGTGATTCCTTAGTTTTAAATTTATTTTATCCCAAATATATTTCATAACATATATTATTATGGTATTTTTTTATTTCCTTAATAAGGGTTTTTACTAAGATCATGAATTTACCAAATCATATCACCCTGGGAGTGTCAAAAAAAGAGTGAAACAATGCCTATTGTTGTGTACTAGGATACCCAAGGCCAGGCCTGAAACTCATTGTTAGAGTCTTCACTCCTAGTTACATATGTTTTAAATATTTCTATATCTTTTTGATTCCATAGAGGGATTAATTTTCTTAATAAACCACATACTCTATACTTAAATTTTTTTGGGAATGTTTTCTTATACTTAGTCTTATCCTCAAGGTTCTCACTAAGGTTCTCTATTCATAATCTCTAAAAATAACTATACCATCCTATGATACCAACTATATAAACCCTTGAAATTTAAATATAACAATAAATGAATTTAAGAATAATTATATATTAGAATACAAGCCAAGGATAATTAATTCTAGTGTCTTGGAAGACTAGGTACATAATAAACCATTATAATAAATAACTTATTATTAAAACTCCATAATTAGATCATATCTTCCATTGTGATCATAAATATATGTAGGATAACATAGGGATAACATGAACAAACAGATGAGCTAAAATCCCAATAAGGGAATAATCATAAGAACAAATCATTAATAGATGCGATATAAGGCATGAAATAATGATATAAAAAAAGCATTTAACATATGAAATCTTAACATAAAATCATGGAGTAATAGTAATGTTAAAGAAACATAAAAAATTAATTTAGTATGATGCAAGGCTAACCACCAAGACCGTTTCCCATAGTATCACAAGATAAGGCTAACTGCCAAGACCGTTTCACATAGTAGCACAAGCCAAGGCTTACCACCAAGACCGCCGCACATAACCTTCCATGAGACTCAACTTTACCCAATGAATTAGAGAACTATCTAGGTGAACCCATCTTAAAATTCCATGAATATGTTTTCCATAAAATGAATCATACATAGTAAATCATATACAAACATAAGAGTTACCCATGGAAAGGATTGGGTACTGTAAACATGACATAATGCATAACAAATAGGATTATAATAAAAGTGTCCATGAAAGAAAGGAACAAAAATATGCATCGAAATTAATAAGGTAAAAAATGAATATATCATGGAATGTGATATCAAGTATAAGTGACAACATGTAATAAAAGTATTTATGAAATTTTAGCATTAATACATTTTTGATAGGATTTAAGGAAAATAATATAGAGCCTTTAAAATAGAAGATGGAACAATAATTTATACAAAACATGAAGTGAACCCAAAATGTTTTCATTATAAAAAGGACCGATTTTATAAAGAAAATGGTGACTTAAAACAGAAGATATTTTCACTTTAAATTGGGTAAGAATTTGGGAAGTTCCCTTAAAATCGGTCTGCTTATTAGGAAGTATTGAGGAGGGAATCACTTAAAAAAAATGTATATTCCAAAAAGAGAATGATGGAAGGGTCTAGATAAATTAATTTTGTACATTTTCATCGAATTTAAAATATTCACATAAGTAGATAAGATAACTTAGAAAGAAAGATAAGGCAACCTGAAGGAATAAAGGATATTTAGGTAGAATTCCTTACGAATTATCAGCATGGTATCAGGTGTACTTATGAGGGCTTAATGGGAGATAAAGGGTTTTATAATCACTTATACATAATGAGGTAAGTATGGTGGATGTGTGAAATAATACCCCATCATTAGGTATTACACATAAAATGTCATAGAATAGAGGGAATTCTTTAATAAAAGTGAACTGTAGAGGATTCATTACCTTAAGTCCGATGGTGTTCTCCACTTTTTATTAATGTCACGAATAAAAAAATTAGGTTTATAATTAAAAGTTATAGAACCTATTATATATTTAATTTATTTTTATACAATTTTTAGGTTCATTCATGTACTTTTAATGGGTTAAGTGGTTCGATTTTATTGCTCGGGTCTATTCGTTTCTTGGTTTTTTTTACGATCGATTTATTTATGTTCATGAACAGAGAATCGTGTAAAAAGAGAGTGTTTGTACAGAATTTAAGTTACATGTTGTTATTGATCATAAATATTATTAAATGGTCATAAAATTTATTTGGTTATTTTGTGTGAAGTTGAATCATTATATAAAACATTAATGATAAACACATGAATTAGTTTTAGCGATTTTTCTCTTAATTAACTAGTTTTGTATTATTATTTTGCAACATGAGTGCATAAGGATTACCGAACATTAAATAAGATAAAATAAACATATAATAGTATAGTTCAACCATAAATATAGTTTCATGATCATAATTGAAGATAAAAATAAAAATTGATCACTCATCATCCTTGAATGTTCTAAATTAACACATCTCAAATAGTGTTTTCATTTATTTCAAATAAATGGTGGGGAAAGGAGATATGATAATGAATTATCCCATTAACATAAAAAAATTCCATTATATGTATGTTACAGAAGATTTCATTACATTTTGATGAGTAGATGTTAGGAAAGAAAATATAACAAAGGAATATAAAAATGAAAGAAAAGAAAAGAGGAATTTTACTTATTGAATTATCCTTCCTTGAGAGACTCTTAAGGGAATATGATTTGGTATTTTGAAGAGACTAAGGGATTTTCAATTTGAGTGAGGAATTTAGGAGAGATTTTTGTAGAATAAAGTAAAGTAACAGGGATAAAGAGAAGAGGTAAGGAGGTGTGGTATTAATAACGGTGGAGAGGAGGTTTTTCATAATATTTAATTCCTTAGATTATTATTTTCCCTCAAGACCTGAAATAGTGATGATTACCTAACCAAAAATAGTAATAAGTCCATGTTAGTTCTAACCAATTGGGCTTACATTATAATATCATCATCAATGACTCAATAAATCCATTACGTAGCATTTATCGTAAATTATCATAATGTACTATTCATAAAAAATTCAAGTATTTTATAAAAATTCTAAAAATTGACCCTAACCATTTTCTGATGTGTAGAATCAAAAAATAAGTTCCAATTTTCAAAAATAAATTTATGAATATGATGAATTTATTTTTTATGCAAATCACAATTTACTCGAAAAACAACAATTTTACTTTTTTTTTCTTATTATGAGATATTGGTATATCATACATCCACTTAAATATTATTTATATAACATCATAGGTATTTTTACTATATATTAGCGTATATCACTATGCATAAGGGATACATTAATATTCATAATGGTATGTTATTATTCACCAAAAATCAAGTTGGTCATATTAGACTCCAAATAACTTACTGATCGCAACCGTGCATGTTGGATTTTCAAAATTCACATAGAAAAGTAACAAACTTATGGTTAAAGGTTACATAGTATTTATTAGTTCATTATTTTGTGATTTCATGTGATTATATGATATAATTATAAGAAGTAAAGTTCCATTTAAAACATTTGGTCATTGCAACTCATCATTCTTATACACCTATTTAATCCGCACATAGAGAAACGGTTGAGGAGACAATTAAGAGAGAAAATCATTCTCCAATTACATCAAGAATTATAGATCCATCTTGTGAAAATATAGAAATATTGGATTTTTTATCCTTATCATAGATAATCCAGCATTATCCTTTCAACATAGAGCATCTTCCACCTTGTTTTCTTTCCCAGGGTTGTAATGCATTAATCAATAATTATAATTAATATCTTATCTATAGAATATCCATCCCTTTATAAGTGCATATATACTTCTAAATTTTATTATTAATATATATATCACACCTTTCTATGTAACGATAATGCCTCTATATCTTTAATGAAAAACTTACCTCAACTAACTCCAAATAATGAGTTGATTTTTTTTTCAAGAACCTTCAATTTCCTTGAGGTATAAGATTTAACCATATAATTATAAAAGAGGAATCATAATATTACCTTATTTAATGAATTGTAGTAAATCACAAACCCTTCTATACTACAGGGTAAATTGATAATAGTTGTATTGAATAAACTTATCTTTACTTCCTTTAAGTTTTTCTTCACATTCATCAGTCTAAAGGTACATGGATACCTTTTGAGTTAACATGGTAAGAAGATTAGATAATGATGAGAAATTATCTAAATAATGCCTATAATATCCCTCTAAACTAAGAAAACTACAGAATCCGTAATAATGGTCGGTCTAGGATAACAGAAAATAACTTTAATCATTGATGGATCCATTGATATACCCTCTATTGAGATTACATTACTGAAAAATTATTTTTTTTAGAAAAAATTCATATTTGGTAAATTTTTCATATAGATTCTCATTCCACATGTACTTCAGAAAAATCTCCAAATGATATTCATGCTTTTCCTTACTTGTTGAAAATATATTAATATCATCTTTAAATACTACCAAAAACTAATTAAGGTAATATCTAAAGAATATATTTATTAAATATATGAATATAATAGGGAATTTTGAAAGAACATGTGTAATCACTATAAATTCATAGTTTGTATACCTCATAATGAAGGCTATATTGGTTATATCTTCACTTTGGGCACAAAAATGATTGCATCCAGATTAAAGATCAATCTTTGAAAAATATTTTTATCCTCATAGTTTATTGAAAAAATCATCAATATGGGGAAGAAAATACTTATTCCTGATTGTGATATTGTTAAGCTCCAAAAAATTATTATAGAGTGTCATTAATCCATCATTCTACATAAAAAAGAATAGATTCACCCTATGGTGACACACTTGGATAAATGAATCCCTTTCCACGATTCTTATTTATTAATTATTTAAATCTTAAAACATAATCAGGGACATTCTATATGGAGTCTTAGAAATATGTTTAGTGCCATTTATGAGTTCTATTTAAAAATCAACTTCATAATTTAAAGGAAGAACATGAAATTATTTTTAAAATCATCTAAAAAATAACATATAATAAGAATATATTATGTAATTCCCTAGCCTTAAACATTACTTAATCTTGATTTATGTCATGAATTCACATTGAGGATCTTTTCAGGTTTATAGTTTTAGAGAATTAGGCCCTAACTATAAAATTACATCTCAAATATTACAATGTAGACACTTCTACTCTATCCATATTTTTCACAAAAATAAAACTCTTAAAAAAATTATTTTCTTGAAATAAATTCTCTTGAATTCGTTTTTTCTCTTACTCTTCCTTATACCTTGTGAAAAAAATTCAAAAAATTGGTATGAGTATAAAAATATCAGTAAGGGTTATAAGATAAAGAAAGAAAACATTATCCCATCAATACATAAAAATCAATGAGATCATAATTTTTAATCATAAAACATAAGATCCTTAACATATCTCATTAAATCATAATATTTATGAATAACACATAGAAATAATAAATCATAAAGGTAACCAGTGGAATCTATAGCATGCTTACATTGTTACTTTCAAAAATACACAGAGAGTTACGTTTGGAATACCTATCATAGTATATTCTCTAAATCTATTAGGAGAAACATTTAAATTTACGTCTGTCATATTACCCAAAGCAATAGAGAGATATCTCAGGATCACTCGCTTTAGGTTTATCATGAAACCACCCATATATGTAAACAATTCCCAAGAACCACAACATAATCATAACACATGAACAATCATAAAGGAAAGATAACATTTCACATTGCAGTCACTAGATATCAGTTCAAGATATTGACATAATCAATCAAGTATCAAAACCATTTTCAATACTAAAAAATGTAAAAAGGGTATATGGTATTTATTTTATTTTTAAAAAACTTACGTCTAGTTATGGAATCGAAATATTAAATAACACTCGTAGCTGCAAAAATGTCATTGTCACCAAGTAAGATAAAAAAGAAACATCCTTTTTGTCATTTAGTAAAAAGGTACATAGAAAAATATTCCTTTTGAAACCCATTGAATGAAATTAAAATAATAATGATATAATTATACAATATATAAAATAAGTTCCGGTATAAACCAAAATATTCCTCAATTAAAGGAGATTGAGATGAAGTCCCTTACAAAGATCATATCCATAGATTAAGGATAAATAAATGAACTAATTATGTGTGAAAAATATAAATACACCCAATATAATTAGATATCAAGTATAAAAATAAAAATAGGTCATTCACACATATTATTTATAAAAAAACAAATTACATGGATATTTATCTCAATGAATGGATATTGAGTTAAGATCCCCCATATTAAAAATTTTCAGCCCAATGACGTCACTTTAAAATTCATAAAATGAGTTGATGTGGGAAAAAAGGGTATCTCATCACTTGGACATAAAATTTAAAGAAATAAGGATATATAAGAACATATCTCAACTTACTAAAATGTAAATTTAAAATACATGACATAAAATAAGTCTTTGACAAAAAGAGGAGGGTGAAAGGTTCCCTTACCTTGAATCCGAAAAATCACGTATATTCCTTTCTATTTCAAAATAATAATCTTATGTTTATTTATAATTTCTTAAGAACCTTTTTATTGTTTATTATTTCTTTTATATTACTTATTACAACATTATAAACAATACAAAATTATTTAAGTAAATATCTATCATTTTGTTGATATTTGGAACTTGAGTAAAAAATGATCATGTTATAATTATAATTTGTCAATGTGGTCAAAGTTCCATTATCTCTAAAATATTATTCATATATATATATATATATATATCCATTATATATGTATTTATAATATTACATAACATTTGGAGATAAGAAATGAAATGCACCCCTCATGGAGACGGTAAACCGTACGTACACATGAACGCTACTTTCATTTCTATTTCATATTTAATGGAATCAAAACATAATGATACATAGGTATATTATTGTTCCAGTATAATATAATATTTTATATATGTTACATAATTTCATTAACTCCATATTTTATATGTTCCAAGTATGACATGGACTAGTCATATCACTTTGAGGGGGCGGTAGTCCGCACTTCCTCAAATGAAATTATAACATTTACCCATTTTGGATACCATAAATGTATGCTATAAATGAAAAATAAATAATCATAGAGAATATATAAATATATATATATCACATATAAATACATTTCCCTCATAATGGACACCATGAGAGGTGGTAGGGAAAAATCGAACAATAATCGTTTCACGAGGTAGTAGTTTTCCACACACAGAAACAGAATGTTCGCATCCATTAGATGAAGGTATGTGGAATTATAGTTATAATACATCTCCTAAAAACATCATATTATTTTTAATGTACTATTTATGTTATAAAAGAATGGAATAAAGGGAGTTTTGGGGGTTAGATAAGGAAAAAAAATGGAATAATCTTGAGAGAAGACATTACCTCAAATCGGGTAACTCCTTTTGATTTAAGCTAAAAGCCTTCTTGGTTTTCCTTCTGCCCAAGGTAAAGATTCTAGGAGGAATAGAAGGACTTTGAGAGATTATTTGGGCAGAGGTTGTACAATAAAAGTGGGATTGAGTGGTGTGAGTAAGGATTAGATGTGATGTCCTTTTATGAGAGGGAGGAGGGGACCTTTAAAAAAGTTTGAAAGTATTATTTTATTATTAATTTATTTTCAAATTTTAATAAAAATAAGTGATAAATTTCAATCATCAGATGATTATGGGTCTAAATACTTTCTTCTAATAGGTTTTAGACAATTTTTGGCCTAAAATTTAACCTTATTATTTATCTTTAACCCTTAGTTAACATATTTGACTCTTACCATGTCTTCTTATATATTCATACTATATGGTTAATATATTACTAAAAATTTTCAATATAGATTTAAGTGGTTTATTAATGACATGTTAAACCATATATAAGTCATTTTGACGAATATTATATTTTTATGACTATTAAATCATTTAATAAAAATGTATTTGTTTTAAAAACTCATTTATGTTAATTTATATACAATTCATATCATGACTTTTAAAAAATTAATAACTTGTTTCTTTATAATAACCTTAATTAATTCAAATATAACAAGTAATAAGTATCGCTAAAATTTGTGTATGGCTTAAAAAGTTTCAAAATAAATTTATTTTAATATTTATATTTTTATTTATTTGTAACATTCATTAATAAGGTAATTACGACATCATCATTGTGTCATAAATAAATTTATTTATATGACGTATAAAAATTATAAATAAAATACCATGATGTAGGAAATATTTTTACATTTCTATAGACTATTTATAGTTTAATAGATCACTTATATAACGCTATATAATTTTTTTTTGTTAAGAGATACATGTTTAGGTAATATTTTCCTTAACTTTAAATTTCAAGTAATTAAATGTCATTTTCACATACAAGTAGATCCATGGGATCCTAAAATAGACCCAAGGATGCCTAGGGTCATAACTATATCACCCAATAGGGTCAACACATGTGTTAAGGTAATTTAATATTATTATAATATTATTTTTTACCCTTATTTACCAGATTTACCCTTTAACCATGAAAAATAAAATATTTACTGATGTTACTATTCATAATGTCTGAAAAAAAGTTACCTATTTACACAATTTGAAACTCTTGATTCCAAAAATGAAATCCATTTTTCAAAATTCAAAACATATAAATTTCCAAAATTAATTGAAAATTAATTCCTGTCGTCAAAACAAAAAAGTGTGTTTTTAATTAGCAAAAACTACCAAAAGATTGACCTGTGTTTATGGCCAATTTCAAAGTGAAATTTCATCCAATGAACAATATTAGATTTAATGATAAAAAATAATCTAATTACACTTTAAAACTAATTAAAAGAAAAATATATCTATATAAATAAATAATATTAAAAGAAATTTTTGACTTAAAATGTAGTATTTTCACTATTCATTAAAAAATGAACTTTATCAAAAAATAACAAAATTTCATCCAAAGTAAATTTCAATGTCCTGATTATATATAAGATGTTTTTTTTATGAATTATAATATATAAAAGTGAGAAAAAATATATTTAAAAAGGGTTCTCTATCAAAATATTCTAACACTAGCTTTTAAAAACATTAGAGTTTTTATGCTTAAAATCAGATTCTTTAGTATTTTTAGAATCTAAAATTTATCAGATAAATGTAAAGATATTTAAAAAACATGTATAATAATATTTTAGTTAGTTCTATTAATTCCTGCCAATACAACATCTAGGTTTCAACTACCATTTAAAATAATAATATTGTTATATTATTTTTCGGTATAACTAAAAGTTGTGTGCAATTTATGATTTTGGAGAAATCCATTATTGCGTGTTGAGTATGATATCAGAAATAGAATCCCTTTTTAATTAAAATTAATATTTATTTCACAAATATTAATAAATATAAAAATTTCATATACTTTATTTACCTCGGATGTTACATCCTTCCCACTTTTTGGTAATTGCATCCTCACAATTTTAAAATTAGGCTGGGAAACTTAATTGAATGTCCCACATCAGAAAAAGAGTTTAAAAAACTATCACTTTAAAAGAAATAAAGAGAAGTATAATGGTCACCTGAGATAACACATACTAGGGTTCCATGTAGGAAAACATGAATATGGAAGAGAAAATAAACCGTCAAATTCTGATGGGGAATGATAGAAATCATGATCAGGAGAAAGATAACTACTATAAAACCATATTCTTATGATGGGTAAAAAAGTATTTGATTCCCCTATAAGAAAAGTAAGTGGACAAAGTTTTTTTTGTTTTATGATCGTTTTCAAAAAATTTATGAATTTATTTATGATGTTGACTAATAATATAAGGAAATATACATACCTTTCAAGTAGAGTTTCATCCTTTAATAAATTTCTACCACTAACTCATCTTTTGTCCAAACGATGAGTATTCAGGATGACATGGTCACACCAGAAGTGCTAGAATCAAATTTAAGTGAATCACATAATCCAGAAAATATGAACTATATATTCCCCTATCTTTAGACATTAACCAATACCAAAAGGGTTAATACGAGATTAGATAATTCCCAAAAAGGATAATACTTTATAAAAAAGAAATAAAACTCTTAATCTCCAAAATTCAACAAAATAGTACCCAAAGTTAAACATAGACCATTCAATACACAATTGTCCTTATTATTATTCAATAAAATATATACTGATATTGAAACTGAAAACTCATAATAATTTAATCACATTGTCTTCCATAGTAAATATTAACATTTTTCTCCACATAACATTGACTACTCTTAAAGACTCATACTAAAGTGTAATTAACCTAATCAAGTATTCTCTATGATAGGTTAATCATTCTCATAAATATACCAAATCTCTATATGTACACAATAATAAACATAGATTCATCCAAAATAAAATTCCACCATTACTCCTCTATTGAAATCCCAGAGTATTCTATTTTCCTTAGGCATATAGTGTTCCCAAAAGAGAAAACGTCTTCCAAAATAACATTTATCACTTAATCACCAAATAATTTTTCTATACTAAGGATATCAATTTGATAAAAAATAAGTTCCCAAAATAAACTTATTCTTGATCCATAAAATCTTTTAACTAAAAAGAATAAGTCATACTAACCAGGGACATTACGTAGTCCGATGGTAGGCAATGCACCCTTGTCGCCCTACAGTTGTGGGTTCGATTCCCATGGCCTTGCCAGATGCAAGGGGTTGTAACCCATCATATGGGTTGTCCTTTTTATGAAACCATATAATTCTTATAACATTAAAAAAAATAATAAATTTCCTCAAAAATTTCAATAACCTTATTTGTCCTCAAATGTTATCTAATACCATTCATTTTGTATCCAAAAAATGTAATAACCATTAATCTTAAAAAACAAAAGATCATATGAACCATTAATGTTATCTATTATGTGCACACAAGAAAAGGTAATTATTCCTTGAATAAAATTTTCACATTTCAAACATCAGGATTAAACATATTATAATAATTCTTCCAATGAAATCCCATCATCAAAAGAGCATTAATACTTTTAAACATTCCATCATCCTGAAATTTACTACAACTCTTAAATCCCTTATATGTAGACTTCTTACTCATTAAACGTTATTCCTGATCCATTAACCATTATTTTCCAACTTATTCCATAATACTTATTTCCTACAGGAAAAATCATGAATCATATCTTAAGATTTAGTAATGTCAAAACATCAGCTAAGAAATAATCCACATTTCATTGGTCATTGTAAGATTCCTCATCCTCAATTGGAATGTCATTAGGTATTGGTAAACATATATTTGTATGGTCTTGTTGGTCCCATTCCCAAACCTTCTTCGTAGGACATATATTTGTGTAATGACTATTCACACCACATTTAAAACATTCAAGTGATCCCTTGGAAAGAACGTCTTTCCATTTCTTGGATTCAACTAAACGATTCCGTTTTCCATGGAAGGTTATTAATTTATGACCTTCATTACCACACATATTTCATCTTCCTCTCCCTTTGAAGAATTTTTCTAGGTGTTTCATTCCACATCCTTGACACATATGTTTTTTAATGTACTTATATTTATGATTATTACCTAAACTTCCATAGGGATTCATTTCTCACATATATGATGACTAAGAAAAATCACCAATGTTCAAGTGGTTAATCATGACTCTAGATAGTTGGTTAAGAATAACCACAAGAGTTATCATTATAGATCCCATTTAATTTGGTTTCTCATTCATAAAACCATCATAGTTTCCTTCACATCCATTGTTACATTGGTGCCTGCTAGATCCATCCATTTACCAAAACAAAAAATGTCAGTGCGAGTATATCAGAAAAATAATCATATACTATCTTATGAGGAGGATAAACACTAATATATACTTATTCATGTTATCTTAAACACATTAAATGTATCTAAAATAACTTCGACTCTTTCTAATATACAAAACATTATGGTCATTCCACTTATTATTAAAAACACCCTAACCTTTAAATTTATCTAAAACAACCTTTGATACCAACTATATGGCCCCATCCTTAAAAAATATTTAATCTTGAGTTAAGTCAAGAATTAACATTGATGATATTTTTAGGATGATTGTTTTATATAATTCATTAAAAATCCCATTTCATTCAGTTTCTCATTCAGAAAACCATCATAGTTTCCTTCACATCCATTAATACATTGGTGCATGCTAGATCCATCCATTTACAAAAACCAGAAAGGTTAGTGTGAGTATATAGTAAAAATCATCATATACTATCTTATGAGGAGGGTAAACACTAAGATATACCTTTTCATGTTATCTTAAACTCATTCAATATATGTGAAATAAATATAACTCTTTCTAATATGCTAATCATTATGGTTATTCCACTTACTCTTAAATAACACCCTAACCTCTAAAGTTATCTAAACCGACATTTGATACAAACTATAAGGACACGAACTTAAACGTTACATAATCTTGAATTAAGTTAATTATTCACATTTAAGATATCTTCAGGTTTAGAGATTTATATAATTAGGCCATAACATATACATATAACTTGAATATTACAAAGTAGACACTTCTACTCTATCCATATTTTTCATAAAAATAAAACTCCTTCAAATAAAACAAGAACTATTTTATTGATATAAATATTATTCAATTATTATTTTCTCTTAACCTTATTTATTGTCTATGGGAAACATTTCAAAAACATGGGATCAATATAAAAATCTCATTAAGGGTTATAAAATAAGGAAAGAAAACATTATCCCATCAATACATACAAATAAATGAGATCATACTTTTCAATCATAAAACATAAAGTCTTTAACATACCTAATGAAATTAAAAGATTTATGAATAAAACATAGAAATTATAAATCATAAAGGTAACTTGTGACATCCATTACATACTTACATGATAGTTTTCGCAGGTACATAGGGTGTTACCTTTAGAATACCCATCATAATATATTCCCAAAATATATTAGGAGAAACATTAATGTTTACCTCCGTCATGTTACCCAATGCCTTGGTGAGCTATATCAGGCTCACCCACCGTAGGTTTATCATAGAACCACCCGTATATGTAAACAATTCCCAAGAACCATAATATAATCATATCATATGACCAAGCATAAAAGAATGAAAATATTAAAACATTGCAATCATAAGATATTAGTTCAAGATATTGACATAAGCAATCAGTTATCAAAACCCCTTTCAATAAAAAATACGTTAAAATGGTATATGATATTTATTTTCCTTTTAAAAACCTTTCGTCTTGTTAAGGAAGCCAAATATAAAATAATTCTCATGGAATCAGAAAGGTCGTTTTCATTGCGTAAGTTAAAAAGAAAAATTCTTTTATTCATTTTGTAAAACTCTTCATAGAAAAGGATTCATTTTGAAAACCATTGAATGAAATTAAAACAAAAATGGTATAAATATAGACCATATAAAAGAAGGTTGTTCATAATCCAAAATATTCCTCAATTAAAGGATATTGAGACAAATTCTCTTACAAATATCATATCCTTAGATTAAGGATAAATCAATGACATAATTTTGTGTGGAAAATATAAATAAACCCAATATAAGTATATATTAAGTGTAAAAAAATAATAGGTCATTCACACATATTATTGATAAAAAAAACCAATGAAATTTATATTTAACTCAATGAATTGAGATTGAGTTAAGATTCCCCTTATGAACATTTGGTAGCCAAACAAAATCAATTTAAAATTTAGAAAATGAGCTGATGAGAGAAAAAAGGGTCTCTCGTTACATGGACATAAAAATTAAAGTAATAAGGATATATAAAACATATCTAAACTTAATAAAATGTAAATTTAAAAGACATAACATAAAATAATTCTTTGACTAAAAGAGGAGGGTGAAAGGTTCACTAACCTTGAATCCGACTAGTTACATATATTCCTTGTTATTCTTGAATAAAAAACATAAAGTAAAGTTATACTTGATTCAAAACCTTTTTCAAGTTTATTATTCCTTTATATCACTTATTACCATGTTATAAACATTACATAATTATTTAAGTTAATATCTGTCATTTTGTTGATATTTAGTACTTGAGTCAAAAATGATCTTATTATAATTACAATTTTTCCATGTGGTCAAATGTACATTGTCTAAAAAATAATATTCATATATATATATATATTATATATATCCAGTATATATGTATTTATAATATTCTATAAAATTTGGACATAAGAAATGAAATGCACCGTTCATGGAGACGGTAAACCGTACGTACACATGAACACTACTTTTATTTCTATTTCATATTTAATGGAATGAAAACATAATGATACATAGGTATATTATAATTATAGTATAATATAATATTTTATATATGTTAAATAATTTAATTAACTCCATCCTTTATATGTTCCATGTATGTCATGAATGAGTCATATCACTTTGTGGGGGCGGTAGTGCGCACTTCCTCAAATGAAATTATCATATTTACCCATTATAGAAACCATAAAGGTATTATATAAATGAAAAATATAGAATAATAGAGACAATATAGATATAATATATATCACATATAAACACCTTTCCATCATAATTTCCACCATGAGAGGTGGTAGGGAAAAATAAAACAATCATTTTTTCGTGAGGCAGTAGTTCGCCATACACAGAAACAGAATGTTCGACTCCATTCGTTGGAGTTATGGGAAAGTTTAGTTCAATTAATTTCCATAAAAACAACCTAGTATATTTACGATACTTTTTTTATAAATAAGGGAATAAATAGAGTTTAGGGGGTTGGATAAGGAAAATAAAAGGAAGAATCTAGAGAGAATACATCACCTCAAATCGGGTAACTTCTTTTGATTTAAGCTAAAATGACTTCTTGATTTGACTTATGCCCAAGGTAAGGCTTCTAGGAGAAATATAGGGATGTTGGGAGATTATTTGGGCAGAGGATGGATGATAAAATGGGGGTTGAGAAGTGTGAGTAGGGGTTAGAGGTGATGTTCTTTTATAAGAGGGATGAGGGGCACTTTAGGAAAGTTAGAAAGTATTATTTTATTATTAATTGATTTTAAAATTTTAATAACACAAAATTGATATATTTAGATGATCATATGATTATGGGTCAAAATAATTTCTTCTAATTAGTTTCAGAAATGTTTTGGATTCAAATTTAAACTTATCATTTAGCTTTAACCCTTAGTTAACATATTTGACTACTACCATGTCTTCTTCTATATTGATACTATATGGTTAATATAGTTACTATAAAAGTCCAATATAACCTAAAGTAGATAATTAATAAAAATTTAAAACATATATAAGTCAGTTGGACGAATATTATAATTTTAGGACGATTAAATCTTTTAATAAAAATATTTTTGTTTTAAATAATCATTTATGTTAATTTATATACTATTCCTATCATGACTTATAAAAAATTATTATCAACTTGATTCTATCAAAAAACCTTCATTAATTCAAATATAAAAATTCGTGACTATCCCTAATATTCTTTGGTGGAATAAAAAGTTTCAAAATAAATTTATTTTAACATTTATAATCTCACTTATTTAAAATATTCATTAATAAGGTAATTACTACATCATCATTATGTCATAAATAAATTTATTTATTTGATTTCTAAAATTATAAATAAAATACCATTATGTATGAAAGTTTTTTAGATCTCTAAATACTCTTTATTGTATAATATATCTCTTATATAAACCCATATAATATTTTTCTAAAAGATACATGTTTAGGTTTTATTTCCTTAATATTAAATATAATGTAATTAAATGTCATTTTCACATCCAAGTGGCACCATGGGGTAATAAAATCTCCCAAAGGATTCCTATGGTTAGAAATATATCACCCAATAGGGTTAGGACATGTGTTAGGGTAATTTAATATTATTATAATATTATTTTTTTACCATTATTTACCAAATTTACCCTTTAACCATGGAAAATAAAATATTTACTAAAGTTACTATTTATAATGTCTAAAAATAAAAGTTACCTTTTTACCCAATTTTAACATCCTGAATCCAAATAATGAATCCAATTTTCCAAATTGAAAACACAAAATTTTTAGAAATGAATTTAAAATTAATTCCTGTTGTCAAAACCAAAAAGTGTGTTTTTAAGAAGTAAAAACTACCAAATTATTGACATTTGTTTATGTTCAATTTCAAAGAAAAATTACTTAAAATGACCAAAATTGGATTAAAGGATAAAATTATAATATAATTACACTTTAAAATAAATTAAAATGACAATATAACTATATAAATAAATTATATTAAAAGACAATTTTGACTTAAAATGCAATATTTTTTAGTATTCATTAAAAAAATGAACTCTATCATAAAAATACTAAAATTCCATCCAAAGTAAATTTTGATGTCCTGATTCAATATAAGATGTTTATTTTATCAAATAGAATATATAAAAGTGACAAAAATAAATTTAAAAAAGGTTCTCCCTCAAATGGTGATAAAACTGCCTTTTAAAAAAATTAATGTTTTTATGCTTAAAATTAGATTCATTCTTATTTTAAGACTCAAAAATTTATTGGATAGATGTAAATAAATTTAAAAAATATTTATAATCATATTATAGTTAGTTCTATTCATTACCACAAATACATCTTCTAGGCATTAACTACCATTTAAAATATTAATATTATTATATTATTTTTCATTATAACTCGAAGTTGTGTGCAACAAAAGATTTTAGAGAAATCTGTTGTTGCATTTTGAGTATACTATCACACATATCATCCCCTTTTAATTAAAATTAATATTTAATTCACAAATATTAATAAATATGAATAGGTAATATTCTTTATTTACCTGGGATTTTACATATTCAATCCTAATAATCTCATTAACCATCTAATATGAACACCCCTTTCGAATAAGAATTAAGTCCCATATAATGGTTGTAATTTACCTTGGATGTTCATATTTATCCTTAGACAAATATACAATCATAGGTTAGTTTATAATATCAATCTTGACTTTTGTTCCATAGAAATTGATGTTGGATTTATATAAAGAAAGAAAATCCATGCCTAAGAAAACATCAAATTCTACTAGAGGGAGTATAATGAGATTTATTGTAGGAATCTTCCCAAAAAAGTAATCATATGAGAATCATATAATTGATATGTTATCACCATATCATTATGGTTTTTTACTTCTAATTAAAAATATATTCATTAACGGGGTACTGTGATACCATTATCATATTCTTAAAATATAAAAGATTTCATAGATCCAAAATTCCAATAATACATTAAAAGATTTATAGTGGATGGTAAGTTTACCTTTCAACACTTAATTATCAAACCCCACATTATAAATAGTGAATGTATGATATTTTCCTCAAGCTATGGGGTTAATGGGTTAATCATAGTGATCAATATCATTAAACATTATATTTGGGCACTAGTTTGCCTAATTCCCATAATCCATTTTTTTGAAGCACTAGAATGTGGTTTTTGTAGTTGGTGGTTATTATCATCCATTATGTTTCAAGTTATTCCCATCATAAATTAATTTACTCACTTAAATGATTTATTAGTCCCATTAAGAAATTTTTTCCATTTCTCTTTACACATTATGAGCTTAATGGAAGTATCATATTTTTCCCTCCATATTTTTTATTATTAAGATTTAATTTTGAATTCCATATTTATTATATTATCAAAACTATGAGATTTATGGGTAAATACAATATAAATTTCTAGCATGGTATCACATGAAATGATTTATATATAACTACTGATGTACCTTGTGGATAAATACATTTGGAGACTTTATTTTAATCTATTGAAGAATCGATCAATCTTAAATTTATAATCTATTACAATACCAAAATAGTACATCAAAATTCGTTTAAAATATTCCTCATATATACTAACAGATCCATCATCCTTCTTCATTAGAATAAGGCACTCCTTCTCTATTTTCATACGAGTAATATAAAAACATAATAATTGAATAATATCAATCTAAACTCATCCCACTTCTTAGAGTCAATTTCTTCCCATTGGATCATGTTCTTGATGAGGGACCCCAATTGATCTATTTCATCATCAAAACAGTAGACAACCAAAATGAATATTTTATGCTCCAAACACTATAGAAAGAAAAATAAAATTTCAATGGAACTAAACAATTTATAATAAACTATTGGATTAGTAGATCCACTAATATAAGGTGGATTTCTTTTCACAAATGACTCAAGAATACATCGATCCTTCCATTAAATGTGTGTAAACTCAACATAATTAATGGCTTGAGAAATTTTTATATGCATATCAATTTGATTTTTTATTAAAGATCCCATAGTTTTTGGTTTCTTAAGAGGGAAATTATTTCATTTTCTATAACATTTAACATTAACACATTACTTTTTGGGAACCATCCATAGACTAAAACCAAAAATCATAGTCTAAGAAACAGTAATCATAGTGGGAAACCAAAATTCATGAATAAACATATACAATATGTCTAAATCATGACTCATTTTTTATAATATATGAAACCTTTGGTTTATCCTATCCCATCCATGATCATTATTTAGTTAAATCATTTAAGATGGTTCATAAATAAAATGTGAAATAACCCAACCATATCCTCCTGGAGTGGAAAACTTGGTGTGCAATAAGGGCACACTCACCTTGCACTATAATAATAGACGATATATACCTGGCCCACTCTTTTACAAGTTATTACTCCTAAATTCATATTTTATAAAACCAAACCCACTTTTAGTATGAAAACAATTATATTTTTTCAAGGAATACACACTTCATTCATTACAATAAATTTGGACATTCTCCAATATATAGACGTATTTTAATGTTTTCCCCTAAATGATTCTCATCTGAGTTTATAATGGTAGGTTAAAATTTAAATGATACCAAATATAGAGACAAATTATTTTCATATATAAATATCACATATTATTAGATAAATATTCAATACATAACTTAATAAATCCACACCAGAACCGTAAAGGTTTAGTGTCTTTACAAGCTTTGATACATAAAAAATAAGTTCATAAAATATCTACATCATACAACACTTAGTTCTTCATAACTATCAACTTTCTTAGACACATCATTCTTAAAACATTTCTTCATATTCATGGGAAAATATAACCTAAGAAAGGGTGATCTTAGATGCTCAATAATGTTGAAAAAGGAGATATCAATGTTCATTTAAACAAAACATGAGCATAATGGTTGTGATAAAAATATATTAACATTTAAAAATCATACCCATGAAATATTGTATGATAAAAATGAGTTATGGAATAAAATAGGGCAGTTCATAAGACATGAATCATAAAGGGTTCAAAGTACAAGATCTGGGAGAATATAACATTGTCATAACATAAAATCATAAAAGTGTGGAATAAAGTGTGGAATAATCATAATAATAATAATTTAAATCACATATCAATTCTACCTATAAAAATATCCATAACATGTTATTCTTGGGCTAACTACACATGTACCTTCTTTAGACTTGGAATAACAACCATGTTTAATCTTTTGAGCTTGGGATAATCTCATTTGTACACTCCATTTTTGGGAATGGGATAGCCTGTTGTGTAGACATTTATATTATATAACCATAATATTTACCTAGTGCATTACAGTGATATATTATTCTGGTCCCATTGATAACATAATCATAAATCAATTCATATGTATGCCAAAATATCATAGAAACATTCATCATAACATAACCTGAGGAAAAGATAATGGGTTTCATCAATATTTCATCATCATAACCATAAACCATCAAAAGAAAGAATGAATATATTATCATTAGATAATATCTCTAATAAATACTATATAACATTTAAGGATGTTATCATAGATGAAAATTTCCATTAAAAGATCCCTGGAATATTTATTAAGTGAAATTCCATTTTCATTTCTAAAACATATATTAGAACATGAAAATTTTACAAATATTAAGGAAAACATTTTATTTTGAAATAAACTTGGAAAATTATATAGAAATATTTAATGTGTTGAGTGGTTATGATGGATGTAAATTCCATTCATATCATGTACGTTAAAAATAGTTTCCTTTCATATTATTGTTAAAATTTAAAAATTATCTCATTCTGAAAGTTTCAAGAATATTCTTTTTAATAGTTTATTTTAAAAATTATATAATATGTAATAATCAGATTAAAATTTTATAATATAAAAATAAAAAAACTCTTGAATAAATTTTTAGAAAACATGGATATGGAAGAAAAATGATTTTCGATTGAAGAGTGAAATAATGTCAGATTTAATTAAAAATGTTATTTATATTTCTTAAGTAAAAAAGTGAATAAAATGAACGTAAAAAATGTTTTTATAAATATATAATAATTGGATAAAAAAATAATGATATTATTGAGAGATATATAATGAAAGTTTATCAATGTAAATATATCATAAACAAACTTGATAAACAATTGGAATATATCATAGATCGCTTACCTCGAGTTAGAGTAGTTTCCGAATAGCATTACCTACTATATAAAAAAATAGATTTGTTATAATTATATTATATATTTGTTTACACACTCATAATATCTTATATTATCTACTTATAACTTTTCAACATCATATATTAATAAATCTTTATTCAAATTGTGGTTTATAAGTGTTAACAATTTTGTTTTTCATGAGAACTTTTATTTTGTAGTTTCTGTCCTTGTACTTGAATCCGGGTTCCATAATATATAAAATATTATATATGATATAAATATAATGTATATTCATTAAATATAGATTTAAAATTTTCCTTTAATGGTAGATATTGAAAAATGAGTTACACCATTCTTGGAGACAGTAGATCGTTTGTATGCATGGACATTGTTTTCAATTTTATAATGATGGAAAAAATGAAGTTAAATAATTATGAAAATTAATAGAATAAATATTATTTCTTACATATCATATATATTTGTTAAATATATCCTTATTAAAATCCATGTAAAGAAGAAATGAAAAAAAATCACATCACGTCATAGAGGTGGTAGTCCACATGTACACATGAGTGACATTATTATTTTCTAATGAATGGGAAGGTAAGAAAGTAGATATTATGTTATAATTATATAAGAATAATAATTTTATTAGTGTCATGTATAATAATTAAACCCGTAATTATAACAATCCATGAAAGATGTTGATCGAAAATAAATCATATTGTTATGTGGATGTGGTAGTTTACACATACGCACGAGCAATACATTCACTTCCCATTTGATGTAATAGAGGGTGTATATTGGTGGTTACATAGTCATAATAACACTTTTGTATATTTATGATACTGAATAGTTTAATTCATGATGAATACCACAAATTTAGTGGAGTAATGTAATGAAATAAATTGAAAGAGTTTGGGTAAGATTATTACATATTCATCATCATGACTGCTTTAGATCCCTTCTTAGGAACCCATGGGATGATATTTAAAAAATAATGGAACCTATAATATATGTCTAGGGGAGTTTAGAAGATAATTTTTTAGGTTTTGGTCATGATATATTGCTCATTATACTGTAAAGAAAATAGAGAAGGGGTGTCCTTTTTTAATGGAGGTAAATGACACACTTGTAATTACTAAAAACATTAGATATAACTAAGTAATTATCAAGAAAAATGCATCCAAATGGATATATATTTTAATAAAAAGAGTTCAAGGTTGAAATATCATCATTAAATTAAATTTATATATATTTTTGTGTCATCTTAAACCTTATGTTTTTAACCATTTGATTAACCAATTTAATTCTTAATCGTGGTAATGAATTTTTAATATTAATAGTTTATAATTTTACTTATAAAGTAACAATTAGCAAATAAATGATAAAGGGATGAATTATTTCACCATTTATCACCCTAATTTTCCACTTCCATTATTTTTAGTATTTTTAAATAATTTATTAGAATATTTTTATCATAAAATAATAATAATTTCCATTTATGAATAATTCACTTAATTTGAATTTTAAAACAACATGACGTTATTGTAACTCAAATATAAACCATTAACACATCTCTAATATGTTATAATAATCTATAAAAGTCATGGGGAAATATAAAGAACCAAATAAAATATTACTTTTAGTGTTATTAATAACATTTACATGATTTTTCTACTATTTGAAAAACAAATGTGTAGGCATTTTGTAAGAATTTAAGGTAATTAAATTATTACTAAAAATTTAAAATAAATTTCCATGATAAAAATTATTATTTTATCTTTCAAAAAAACATTATAACTAAACTTATCTTCATTTTATCTTTATATAAAAAAATTTAGAGACATTAATAGCCCAAATTATCTATATATTTGATAATTGGATGTAAATTTCTAAACTAAATCCAAAAAATATGATAAAGTCAAGTTTTATGTTGATTTTGAGACCTATATAATGGTTTTAAACCCATTGTACACATTTCAGTCTTATCAAGGAAATAAATATTAACCACTGTTACTATTCATAATAGAAAAAATAAAAGGGACTATTACCAAATTCCAGCCTTCGATTCCAAATGTGGTATCAATTTTAATGATTCTATCTATAGATGTAGTAAAAATAAATTTTTATATAAATTCATAAAATGAAATAAATAATTGTTTTTAGAAAAAAATCATCTTTAAGCACTAAAATTAACTTATACAAAAATATTGAGTATTTCCTATTCAAATTGAATTAATTAGATTATTATAAATCAAATGGATCACATGTAGTATTCATATCAAATAAAAAATATATTGGTCCTTTTAAATTACATAATTTAATGAAATGAAATTTTAGTCTTTGAAACATCTGTATTTTTCACTATTCACTCAAATGTCAATCATTTCTGATAATCTCAAAATTTCACTGTAAGATAATTTTGATATGATTATTTCAAAAAAGTTGTATATTTTTTCTAATAAATTTTCTAAAATTCAAAAAATTATTTATATTATTTTCACACATAAATCAATAAAACCATTTTGAGGAAAATCTATTTTTAAAGCATAAAAAGACATTACTAAAACTTGAGTACTTAATTATCAATATATTAGATTTATATAAAACCATTATAAATAAATTCAAAATTGTGATTATTACTATTCAATTTTCCAATTTAATTTCTAGGATTTAATGATATATAATATTACGGATCATTTAGAGTCAATTTTAGGTGTATCACACGATATTGTGGAAATTAAATTTATTAGGTGATAAATATATCTTAAAATTTGAAGGTCTTACAAATTTCATTTCATGATGGTGGATTTTGTTAAATTTTCCAAACCCACAAACTATATCTTCGAGGGTAATACCTTTATTAAAACCCCCATCAACAAAACATGTTCACCATTATGATACATCCTTTATCCATGTCGATCCAACACTCCACCACTCATGGAAAATTCCATCAAGATCTGAATGAATAGTCATCTCATCCTTTATGAAAGATCTTGGAAATAATTAATTGATTACCATAGTGATCATAAAAGAGAGGAACTAAGGTGAACTAATATGTAAAATGATTTTAAGGGCCAATAATTACCTCAAGGATTCATCCATAATGAATAACACAATGAACCACCATTGAAAAAAGAAGAAGGAGGCTAATATCATAGAAAAATATTGAATATTACTTGGATTCACCTTTAGATTGCATAAAGATACAACTTGGATAAAAGGAGACTCTTGGAGAGAGAGAGATATATATTAGAGTTTTTACTAATGTATCTCAAAAATTCATAACAATATTACTAATCATGAGGGGGGTCTAGTGGATAAAATGATCAAATAAACCCCGCTTAAACCAAGCTTAGCACACCCGACCGACTCTCTGGTCTGTATCCAATGAGTATCTAGTTTGAAATCACCTACCTAGTGCATGCTCCCTAGATGGACGGTGATATTTTATGGGTAATGTAGCTACATCCCACCCATAAACTATATAATGGGGGATACCAAATATCATGTGGATATTTTAGTAGACCCAAATACTTTGGTCCTTCTACAATGAAAAATTCTAGCTCCATTATCCCACTGAAATTTTGTTCAAGTGTTAAAACATCTATTCAAGATATTCGACCAGGGAAAACAATGAATTATCCTCTATTTCTATAGAATAGACATCCACAAGATTAAAATCACCAATTCCCTCCATAATTTTCAACCCATAATAGTGTGGTTCATTATAATAAATGTGAAAAAATTATTAGTTATTTGGAAATGCTTGTGAAACATTTAAAAAGTGAAAATAAATTTCTTTAAGAAAATATTTATAAGAGGATAATTCTTGAATCTATATAAAAGATAAATATGATTCATAATGAAATATTTTGATGTCTATCTATGAATTTTTTAATTATATAATAAGTTAATTATCCAAAATCTTACATAATTTCAACACAATGCTGGCGCAAGTGGGATAAAAGTCAAATAAATGTGTTTAAAAATATTTAATGTGATAGGATTTGTGTTAATTAGGTTTCCAAAAAATTATATATAAATATATGATATAAATAATTATATAAAAATTATTTCATAGATTCTATTATTATTTAATATTAATGGTTTCATATTTCTAGGATAACACAAAAAATAACAATAAATGGTATTTAATGTTAATAATGAGTTATAAGGTAACAAAATATCATAATATCTCATCTAAAAATATGTGGATAAGGATAATCCAAACCTTCCCTTATCCCCTTTCAATTTTTATTAATTATAGATGCATTTTCATGAATATGACACTCCTTTTATATTAATAAATAATTAAATAAAAAAATGAATGCCCAATCACTTATAAAAGGATACCTCAACTAACCCTACAAATCCACACCTAAAATTATAATTACCTACTTACTCTTTCATATTTCTATCCCTAATAATCCAATACCAAGTTTGAAATCTTATATTAACTATATATCACTCAAATCCCTTCAAAACCATGAATGATTCCAAGAGAAGGATACAATTTATTCATTATAATTGATAACTTCTTACCATTAACTTATTATTTATGTTCTTTATCCACATATAATAAAATAAAACTTACCTTTATTATAACATATAAATAATATCATTATACTTCTATAATGATAATATAATAACACAATAACACAAAAATAATACTCATCCATTGATTATTGAATGTGTTTATTTGGGTCGGCTTAACCACCAACAAGAACGATGCAATAAATTTTTGACATGGGTGATATTGAAAAACTAATTAATAGTGTTATATAATAAAAATTAAATAATTAATTATTTTTATTCTATAATAGTAATTTTATAATTTTAGTTATTATTAATATATAACCCTTTATTCATTAAAAATTACAAAATCATGTTTTTTTTGGATTTCAACTTGGAGAACCATATCATAAATTCCCATGGAATGAACATGGAAAATCATAAATCATTATGGAACTTCAATACAAGTGCCTTGACTATTCCAGTGATGATGAAATCATGAAATGAGATTTAAAACTGAAATTATTATACTAAAATAGACAAGGAATGATTTTAAATATGAACAAGTGAAGATCGATGTTAACATAAAATAAGTAATAATTATCTAATAGGTAATAAAAAGATAATATAAAAGAAAATAAATAGGAATAATGTTCAAGAAATATGAGATTAATGTTATCGCATTTATCATAGATGAGGTTAGATTATATGTAATAAAACAATAATAAAAGGTAAGGATTAAATTTATCAATATTTATTCTTTGAGGATAATCTAAAATTATTTACAATTTCCCCTCTAAATTGATGTAATTACTTTAAACTAACTTTTTTCTACCATAAATTACCTATTATTGAGGTGATTTAAATTTATATATCCTAATATCATTCCATGTAATTCTTAATCATATATTATCAAACATGTAAGAGGATATGTAACTCAATTTATTTTCATTATGTTGCACCATTCCTTCATTGATAATGTTATCATCAAATTATTTTAATTTTAATCTTTAATTTTTTTGTTTTATTTACCATTTTTTATTTTTATAAGCATTTATTTCATACAATTTACTCCTTGAATTATTCTTACATACATGGTTATGTTCTTTGATTGGGTTCCCTTTCCATGTACCATATAATTTTATGATTTTTTTCTCAATTCCATATATTATCTTCCATGGATAAAATTGATGGTTTTGAATGTTTAACTTATAGTATGGATTAAATTTTTTGATGAATTGATTATACCCTTTCCTCTATTTTTAATTTTTATTTTATTCCTTTGTTTCTAAGGTTTTAATTTTATATCCAAAAAATAAATTTGAGATTGTTTATATTTGATTCATACATATGGGAATTATATTATCATTCTATTTATAGCTACATATATTTTATTCTCAAGTTATTCTTTGGTAGGAATTAACATTATTCTTATCATTTCATATCCATTTGGTTTATAATTCAACCAAAAGAATGTATGTAAGTAAAACCAACCTTATTTATATTTTTGGTTGGAAATATTTCTCTTCCAAGTTTAGAATCTCTATATTGATTATATAGTTTTTTTATCTATAAAATAATGATTCATGAATGTAATTTTATATTTTCTTTGGATTCATTCTCTATAGTTAAAATTATATTTTTTCACATTTTTAGCATAGGTAATTTTTGGACTTCATTACAGAATTATGGAAAGAATCTCATTATTAATATTTTCAATATAAATGAACCTTCCATATTTTATAACCATTTTTATTAGTAAAGTGTATTTTATATGTTTTCATATTTTCAAAATTATTTTATATTCCCTTTTTTTGGGAAAATATTCATTTTAAAAACAATGGTTAATGTCTTATAAGAATAAGTAAATAGATTTCATTTCACTTATGTATAATTTTCTCAATTTATCCACATTTAATTTTTCTAAATGTATTTATTTTTTGGGATTAAATATTGAAAATTATTTTAAAATATCATTCTCAATGTCCACTTTTCATCTCTGTGAGTTGAATTTCTGAAGTGAGTTATGTGTTTGTTTTCACAATAATATTACAAAAGTTTTATAAACACTCTCTTGCTTATATTTTCCTCTAAAACTAAAAAATATATATCTCATTTGGAGTTATTTTTAAATATTAAATTTTAAATACTTTTGTTACATTTTCTATTTGGGATATTGAACTCCTATTATAAAATGATCTAATTCATGATATATTCTTATGTGATTCAATCCAAAAGTATTAAGTAAAAAATCAACTTGAAAATAAGTTTTCTATGTATTTAAATTTCTAAGATATTTTATATGGATAATTGGGGATATTATCTAATAATAACATAAAATTATTTATTTGGATTGATTATGATCAAGTTTTATTTAATTAATTTTGAATCCTTTTTTATTACATATGGTTTAATTAATCCATGATAGATTTATTAATGTTTTAAAGTTATTATAGAGCACATAAAAATAATTTGAAATTATATGATTAATGTGTCATATATATTCATAAAATTAATTTGAAATGTTTTATATCTAAAGAAACATTAATGAAACTCATGGGCATGATTATGGTTTCTTAAAACATGATGTGTGAACATGACTAGGTTTGTTCACAACAATAATGGAGGGAATGATTTTATTTTCTCATAACATAATTCATGAAAATGAATGGAATTTTTTTCCAAATACAATGAAGGAATATTATTGGGTTTTCAGATAATGTTATTATTTCTAATGCCTCAACATATGGAACATTATTAAGACACATTCTTATCCCAATGTTATGTTTTCAAGTATTATGATTATTGACTCATGTTATCACACTCATTTTAAAAATGTAATATTTTATGTAAAATACTTATTCCATGAATCATGATATATGATATATGTTAATTATGTTATTATTCTATTATATTATTACTATTTACCTTTACTATGTTATAATACCCACAATTTTATATTTTTTTCCAATTATTATCTTTGATAGATATCTATTATGTTTACCCTTAAAGAGTATTTGTTCTCACTAATTCCTATGATTTTTGTACATAGTTTATGATGACTGGTATTATATATTGAAGAATTTAATCTGTAAATGTGTTTTATTTATTATAAGGCAAGAAAAGGGTTGTTTAGTTGGAAAAAATTTCCATTTTATACGAATGATATATATTTTTTTAAGATAAATATTTTTTATATAATTTTATAAGTATCTAAAACTTAAAAGTATTAGTAATATTAGTGAATAATTATTTGTACTATTAATATAATTATATATGGATAATTTTGGTTCTCTTTAGTTATTATCAATTATAGTGTATAAAAGATATTTTTTTTAGCACTGCATTAAAGAGTATGCTTCTGGGGAATATTAGTTTGTATCAAAGTAGGTATTAGATAACATTATAGGTTATGATAATATAAAATGAGGATATTTTAGGATTTATAAATACCATCATGGGAAAAGATGTTTATGGTTAACTATAAGTTCAAAGTCATTGATATCCTCTTTAGGACTTATTTGATTGTATTTTAATGGATTTAATTATATTTTTTGTAAATTTTTTTTGGGTTTAGAAAGGATAAATTATTGTGGTATAGATAATATTTTGGGTTGATCTATGATTTTATATTTAGGTATTTATCATTAATTATGAATAATTGATTTTAGTAATACAAGTTGATAAGTTAAAATAACCTTTGGGGTTTAAAGCAGATTTAGAGATAAGGTGATTTGGGTTATTTTGAGAAAGTTATAATATATTGCTGGTAGTATTTATGATTAAGTTAACATAGATTTATATGGGATTTTATGTTTTTTTTGATAAAATAGTATGTTGATTTTGTGGGATTTTAGGATTAATTGATATTTGGTTTTGGAATATAGTAAAAAAGAAAATGGTAAATTTATGTTTAATAATTTATGGAGATTAGGTTATTAGTATTAATAAGATGAAACTTATGGAATCCTAGGTTAAAATAAAGGAGTTATAGTTTTGAACAATAATGACTATATTTACCTGAATATATCAGGGGTTGAAATGAAGGTATTATATGATATGACATTTTATGATTAATTTTTCATAATCATATTATTTTTTACACTAATTTTGATGGATATTATCATAAAAAATTTGGTTTTACTATAATGTTTTGTTTAGGATAATGAAAATAATACTTTGAACGGTATGTCTTCAAAACTCCTATAACCTACTATAGTGTCATATTTGGTAGTAATTTTTATAAAAAATTAAAATCTATTCATTTATGAATATATTATGAGGTAAAAGATTATTTTATTAGTCAACCATAAGATATTGAGGTTGATAGCTCATTTAAAATTATATCCTATGTTTTCTTTATCATATGGTTACCCTAATACTCTTAATTAGTACTTGTATTTTGAGGGAATATATCATTTATGGAAAAAAATATATCAAATATTGTTTTAATATAATTTTTCAATCCATAAAATATCTTCCTATGAATTATATATTGGTTATATTAAAAAAATTTGAACATGAGAAGGAAATAAATCGTACAAGGTATTAATCAAATTAAAAGGGTATAAATACATTGAGTATAACAATATCATTTCAATATTTTTACTATATAGTGGATATAAATAATTTTTATTTAGATGATAGATATTTTTATTTTAAATATAATTTTTTTTTAAAAAAATATTTTAAAATATATAAAAATATATAAATTCATTTTATATTATTCATCTTTTTAAAGGAATTTATTTTACAAAATATTCATTTTTTTATTTTAATATATTTAACGAATGATATAAATAAAATGGATTTATTAAATTTGCATTATTATTTTTAAAATATATTAATAAACCCCCAAAAAATAATGCATACACATAGATAAATAATTAATTTATTCGTAGCTAAACATATGTTTTGTTTTGAAATATTATTTTTGTATATTATATATGTGTTTATTTAAATTCTAAATCCAAAATTTTATATTTTTAATATTTTTAAGTGAAATTCATTTTTTGTTTTTCCCATTTCATTAATAAATTTGGGTACTTTTTTGTTGTTTTTATGGGAATGTTGATTTTTCAATGAATTGTAAAAAATATTTTTTTGGAAAATAACATTGATTTTATGACTATACACTGATATAACAATATCTTAGACGATCCTAAGTTTTTTAGTCCAAATTAAGATATAAATATCAGGATATTACACTCAAAATATCACCCATGTAAAATAAGTTAAATTCTATATCATGATAAGTATGAAAACAACAGTTATCACTAACCTAGTGTTTAGACATTGTTGAAAAAGTTAAAATAGGTGTCTTTAAGATAATATTTGTAAGACCCCATACCTCTATAAGGGTACATTTATGTTTATAATTTTGTTAATACAGGGATAATACCCTTTCTAAATAATGATTTATTCATAAATGAAAGTAAAATAAGAGTTTATAGGGATCATAAAAAATATAGGGATTCCAAAAGAGGCTAGGGCCATCAAAAAGGGAAATGTAGTACCACTGGCTACTTGGTGGTAGAATAGTAGCCCTTTATAGGGATAGGGCGCAACTTTTATCCAATGATCTAATTAACGAACATATTATGGCCCACCATCTACTTGGTGACATGAATCATAAATCCAATTGCCAGTATGAGGTTTTTTAAATAAGGATCATCCTCATAATTTCATTGGGGCCACCCCTTTGACACTATACATAGTATTTTTCTCCCTCAAATTCCAATTATTTTCACCATAAATACCCTTCTCCCACTTATTTGGCTTTGAAGAATATCCCTTTATCCTTAGTTCATTCATATTCCAATACTTTCAATCGAGATCTTGTAGTAAGGCTAAAAATACTCCTCATTCTATTTTTCATTTATTTCTCTCTTAATATATCCTTAAAAATTTATTCATAATACATCCTATTTCAGGTCTTTTATATAAGTTTTCATTTATTTATGTTTTAACTCAAACCAGAGGATGTAATTGGATGTGTGGACTCTAATAAGGCTATAGTAGGCAGTCCCTAATGTTATCCCACAGTCTCACATAATTTTTCATGTGATGTGTTTTTTCATCACGACTTTCTTATTATAGATTAACATAATTTGAATTAAATTATTTAATTGTGCATAATCTTAGATACAGACCCCTAATCAAGATGTATTGAACCTATTAATTATACTGATTCCATTTAAATTACCTTAGTTTATAAATAGACATTGAATATGAAAACTATAAATTCAAATGGAACATTGAATTGAAAAATTAGGTTGGGGGATCTCATTGCTTCCATGAATTAGGAAATTGTGTTTTAAAGGGTTAAACAAATGATAATAATTTAATTTATTATTGAGAAATGGAATTTCACTGACATTGATGGCCATAAATGGAGCATCAAGGTTTTTTTGCATTTTGTATATAATGAAAAGCGAATAAAATGGTAATTATGAATTGATTGGTTATTGTTTTAAAAGGATAAAGGGTAATTTTAATTTGATACCATGTTTTAAAATTTTAATGGATGAAGTTATATTAAAATTGTTTTATGTTATGTGTAATGGGATTGATATGTAAATGGTAAATGTTTATGAGATGGAAATTATGAAATGAAATGGTAAGATGTAATTTCTAATAAGGAAATTTACTAGATAATGTTACTGGTAAGTGGTTTGGTAAATGGAGTTGAATATGTGAACTTATAGGTGAGTGAAATTAATTGGTGTGAGTTGACTTGTTAACTCATTTTCAATGAAATAAAAATTACCTTTGGGTTTGTTTTAATGATTTGATTGGGAAATGGCCTTGGGGGTAATTTTTAATTTATGATGTTATATTCTATTTTGGCTGTCTTGAAAAATGGTTATGAAAAATTCCCATGGAGGCTATCATGACACACTCTGAAAAAATATCTCATTATGGGAGGTATTAAATACTATATGCAGGAGGCTACGAATACTCCCTATGGGGAGGTCATGAATACTCTATATGAGGCGATTTTTAATACTTATTATTGGGATAGTTTGAATTCATCATATTGGGATGTCTTCAATACTCTTTTCAGGGAGGTTATGACACTCTAAATAAAAAACCCATGGGGTGGTCAAGGTAGTTATATAGATAATAGTAAAAAAGTTGATCAAGATGTCATGTTAGGGAATTTCCATGTGAAATTTTCAAAAACATTCTGTCACTAGATAATGTATGTATTGTCAATCAAGGTCAAAGAACTATGGATAAAAAATGGTTTATATCAATATTAGGTGTAATAGTGGAGCCTGAGCCTTGGTGGATATTTAAATTATTATAAAATAAAATGAAAAATTGTTTAATATTGTTTATAAGTATCAACCATGATATAATTTTATTATATAATTCTTATATATAGAGATTCTATTGGTGGTGGAAAAATCAGTTTTACTTAGACAATCATAGGGCCACCATGGCAGTTGGGTACCAGGGCATATGCTACTTGATTTCATGTTTAGGATTGGGCAAGCCCAGATGATTACTGATTTGGGATATGAGGATGGAGTATGGGATTCGAGAACTAATCTTTGAATTAATACCATTATTAGTGTTCTTTACAAATGTATCATTTTTTTATTTTGGGTTATAATGTATTTATGGTATGTTGTTGATGTGTGACTACCAAAAATGTATCGTATACAATTCATTTATTATTTTATGATATATTTTGATTATTTATCGACATATGCCCTGGTATTTTTTTCAACATCTTATTTATCATGTGGGTGAATAATATTCCCTTAATTTACTATATTATCTTTCTACGATATGTGTGAATAATGTCCCAATAATTGAACCTGAAACCCACATTGCTATTTAGAAGCCTTTGGAATTTGGGGAGTAACACATGAGGCACAGTAGAGACCATCGTTCTAGTGACTACTTAGTTGTCTAGGGATGAGGGAAATTACAAAGTGGTATAATGGAATGTTTTTCATTTGTTTCACTGGTTGAGAATGATAAATTGGAGATAATATGTTATTGGGGATGTTATGGAAATTTTTCCTAGGATTGGAAACTCTATGTATGAGGTAATTCTATGTTACCAGGGATGGGTTTTCTACTCATACTATTCTCTCTTACTATTAATAAGATTTTACTTGGAGTGGTACACATGATTATGAGGTTATTGATTTATTAGATTTTATCTAATATTTTTTATAATAATATGGAGTGTGTTTATGCATCATATCAGGAACACATGATTAAAATTTAATTTACATTCTTGTTTCTGGATAATTACCTAGTTACTATGACTGTAACATGGGTCTATTATTTAAATTATATGAAAACATTTATATAGTGATCCCCTATATAATTGTATGGTGGAATATTACTTAACCAATCCTCTAAGTGTACAAAAATATATTATGTGATCTCTTACCATGATTATCTTTTGATATCAACTAAATTAAATTCCAATTAAAACTTATAAATCATTTTCCTATATAAAATTTAATGGAAATTTCATGTAACTAATAACTGAAATTGATAATTTTTGGATTTGAAAAAAATATAATAGAATAAAATTTTGAATCCTATATATGTATGATGTCAGATTAAGGGGTAATTTTTGTTTAACCCCAAGAATTTTTAGTTTGGGTTGTAAGGGTTCAAGAGATATTTGATATCACTATGATATGAGATATAGAGAATAATAGAGTGTGTGTCAATTATCTCATTCCTTGAGTTATGATTATGGGACCCGTGATATTTTTAGGTTGTTGGTAAACATTGTGGGTTGTACCTGACCTGAAATTAATTGTATTAGATTATATCTTAACCTATGTTTGAGACATTGTATTGGGTGTTTGTGTTGATAGAGGCAATGGGATTTTGAAATGGTAATAGGGGTGTTACCCATGAGCCATGGATTGTATTGTTTATGAGATTTATGGTAGGTGGGAAATCCTCATGTTTTTAGATATGAAACTATTTTATTAATTTAGTTTCATTAAATGCTTTAAGGTAGATTTTAGAGGGTTTGACCTATAATATTGAATTTCTTTATATTTATGAATCTCTTGTAGATCTGCATGCAGAGATCAGTGCATGTGAAATATGACCTAGTATGGTATGTACAATGCCTTGGGTGACATTCCTACTATTATCATAACTATTATTTGAATAATAGATGATTAAGACTCATACCCTTGTTGATTATTTGTGTTGTTATATCCAAATAGCTGATGGTATATCTTGGTAGTCAAATCTATGTCATGAAGAGAATGGATAGATTCCTCAGGTCAAAGAATGATGATCTAGTTTTAGGTGGTTTTGTAAATGATTTTTGTGGGATGATATTCTCTTATTTTTAAATGGGAAGAGGGTGTATTCGACTGTTGAGACTAGAATGCATTGGTTATATGGACAATGGATGATGTACATGAACCCTATTTTGATTAAACATTACTTTATGAAGATTGATTTATATCATCATGATCTGGTTGTATATGAGAGTGTAATAATTGAGAATGTCACGACCCATCCTCGGGGCCCATGCTGTGACTACCCCAAGCCCGCCTTCCATAGGCCAGGGGCTAGAGACTAGCTCCAAAGGCGTAAATCCCAATAAAAAGGGAAGGAATTGCCTTTATAAAAGTAAACAACAGAACAGAGTAAAAGCGGAAGCAAACCCTAAGTACAAAAGAAAGTGCTGAAAAGTAAATGGGCCAGAATACAAACCCAACTGAAAATTACAGCTACAACTGAATGAAAGTACAACAGAAAAGGAAAGCGGCTAAAATAATATAAGTATCTCTTGGGTCTTCCACCTCGAATCTTACTTAAAGGGTATGTAAAGATAGCACAGCTCCTGGATCATCCACCACAGATCCTACCTAAAGGGTAGTTACAGATAGCCTTCTCAACTCTCTCACCCATTAACCTCCTCCGAGTACCGTCTCGTTGTGAAGTCCACCTCCGGATACTGACTCGTCGTGAGGTCTACCTCCGGATACCGGCTCGTCGTGAGGTCCACCTCCAGGTACCATCAAGTCGTCGAACACTCAGCCTCCGTCTATGTTGTCCATCATCTGCATCCAACCCAACTAGGTGAGGGCATAGCTCGTGCATGGGTAAGTATAACAATACTAAGTAGAGACCCCGACACCCTCAAGGTCTCACTATATCTAACAAGGATAACCACGAAGAAGGATTTAAACAGATAACCCTTACTTAGGTATAATCCCATACTTATACCTAAGTTATCAAGTAACCCATCTCAATCAAGAGGTATGACACAGATATGAAATCAATGGATAACCACTACTTAGTTATATGTCCATAAATATACCTATGTTATCAAGTAACCCATTTCAATCATAAGGAAATCACAAAGGTCTACGACTCAGCTCAAACCAGGATTTAATGATGATGTCGAAACCACAACTGCTAGAGAACTTTTCTGTCGAGCGCAGTAGTCATGTCACGAACCCGAGGTGCTACTCAGTAACCTTAGACTGATGAGGTACTCCTCCTGTCGAGTACCGCGAGTCTACCACCTCACAAAGTAGTGCTCCCCACCATGGGTCTTCCACCTCACACAGTAGTGCTCCCCCTCATAGCCAACAGAGGTACTCCTCCTGTTGAGTACCACAGGTCTGCCACCTTACAATGTAGTTCTCTTCGGGCATGGGTCTTCCACCTCACAAAGTAGTGCTCCCCACTAGGCTATACAAGTCACTCCGAACCGAATTGGACAAGCAGTCATCAGGTCCATAGCTACTAGATCTCCGCACTCCGTACACTCATCTTAGGGAGGATCTGCTCCACGAGCTACTGGTTGATATTATAAGTATCACAAAGTCCCATGAAGTAAGTATCACAAAGTACCACCTCGTCATAGGGGTCTCACTGCAATATACGACGCGTCAATCAGACGCCCGGTCTGTGGGTTATTAGAATTTTCGTCCCGGGGGCCCGGTTGGTTTCGTATACGAACCAACCCGACCATATCTCAACTATACGCCGAACTCTCAGAAGGTATACTCATAGGGACCGTTTCTCAATGTGATTATCAATGCCGCTGACGGTTTTTCAAACGGACGTCCGGTCTAAAAGTTATCTACTTTTCTGTTCTAAGGGCTCGGTTGGATTTTGGATACAATCCAACCCGGCCTTACGCCAACTGCATAAAAAACTCAAGTGATGTATTCCAAATGTTCCGTCTCAATAAGAGGAATCCAACAAGGTCGACGGCACGTCATTCAGACATCCGGAGCTCAGGTTATAACCGTTTCTGCTTCGAGGGCCTGGTTGGTTTCGTGTTCGAACCAACCCAACCATATCCAAAGTTCATTAAATACTTGAGTGTAATATAATGAAACGACCGTCTCGATCCAAGGATCGTATCGCAAATAACGGTGCATCGATCGGAGGTCCGTAGCCCAAGTTATGGGACTTGGAACGAAGCTCTCTGATTTTAGGGGGTTTTGGGCCCGGACCGACCCGGCACAAGACCCCCTGGGTCGACCCGAACCGGGTCTGGGTCCGGCCCACTTGGGCGTTTCCTGGCCCAGCGGGCGAGGCCCAGCCCAGCACGGGCGGCCCGACCCAGCGCGGGCGGCCCGACCCAGCGCGAGCGACCCGGCCCAGCGCGAGCTGCCCGGCTCGGCTGGGCACTCGGTCCGTGATGGAGTGGCGTGAAGGGGGGGGGGGGGTGCTGCCCCCCTTGATTGACGAAGCCGGACCCCCTTGGGGGGCCCGCCATTACCATCTGTCGGGGGTTACGACCCCCGGACTTCCAAAAAATAGCTGGCCGTAATGGCCAGCCGGTGAGCCACCACAGGACCTGTTGGTCCCACCTCCTCAAGTGACGGCGGCTGGTGGAGTCCGGCTACCCCCTGATGAACCGCCGCAGCCAAGGGCCACGACTCCTGCCTGTCCAGCGCGGCACGATGGCACCGCACCCCTCCGGCGCGGCCCACTCTTGGTCGCAGCCTCCTCCTCTGGGTTCTTCGGCGCGGCGCGACGGCGCCGCGCTCTTGCACCATCGCAGCCCGCTCCGGCTGCGGTTCTCCTCGTTCCCGTGCGGTGCAATGACACCACGCCGCCTTCGCCGCGATTGTTAATGAACATCAACGAGAAAAAGGGGAGGAGGATTGGCCATGTTTGTGCGGTCCAAACTCCTTCCGTTACAATGACAACATGTAGCTATATGAACGAGAAAACTTAACGAGCAACAAATCACAATTTTAATTAAATAAAAAATTTAACCTAACCCCTACCTCAAAGAAGTTGACGAAAGATGGTCGTCACGGGAAACTACGTCGCGAGGTGAAGCTCCGTATACGTCAACCGAAAACATCAAAGGAGGAAGCGACATCTCCCTTTCTTTGATGTGGAGAGAAATTGAATGGTGTGTCTTTGTGTGTCCATAGAGGGTATGGCATCTCACATCGGCTGTGGAGAGGGGAAATAACGGCACGTCGCCTCTCCTTGGTGTCGGTGTTCTTCGCATTCTTCAACAAGGAAGAAGAAGTTCTTCAGACATAGAATTCTCTCCTCAAATATCCTCACACAACATCTAACCCCAAATAAAATAAGGTCTTCCCTTATTTTATTAACACATACAAAGCATTTCAAAATCAAAAAACTTAAATCAAATAAATGAATTTGTGTGTTGACATAATTAAATGCAAGGAGAGGGAAAGTCCCCCACTAAAGGGGGAGTTCATGAGTTATACAACTTAAGTGTGTGTGTGTGTGGGGGGGGGTGGTTTAAAGGAGTTAGGAATGTGAGGAGTTGGGCTCATGTGGGAACCCACCCCACCTTTATCCTCTCAAGGTTAGTTAACAACAAGTGTGTCCCACCCCCAACTCCCTTACTTAGGATATAACTACTTAGATAAAAAGAAATAAAATTGTAATACAATTTTATTTTATTCTTCACTAAAACAACATTTTTTAACAACTCTCCCTGAGCAAACACACCTTCAGAAAAGGTGCTCTTGAGCAATTATTGGCACTGCGGTTTCATCGATGCCCTCAGATTTTGATTCTGAGCACCGGTTCAGATATTATAAAAACCCGCTTGTTCGTTCACTGAACGTACCCGAGCTAAACTTCAGAAAATTGTTCTGGGCACACCGGGCCTCATAATCAGGTGTAGTAAAAAACTTCGTACTCTTAAAATCCCAATGAAATTAAGAAAAAAATTTCTTTGAAGTTTATAGGTATTTAAATTACTCCCACCTCAGGGCTTTATGTCCCTTAAAGCTACATAAAAAACTAGGGAAACAAAACGGGGTATATGCGCACATCTGAGCCTCCCGCTCCCATGTGCTCTCCTGAAGGTTCCCGTGCTACCAATGAAAGCGCACAAGAGGAATCGACCATCCCCGTAGGACCCACTCTTCTTGTTCCTCAACCTCTAATGGAACCTCATGAATGTCTCCCCATCATCGATGTCCAGATCTCCGTGGTCGATGATGATGGATAGGTCGTGCACACATCTCCTTAGCTGAGATACGTAAATGATGTCGTGCTCCCGGTGCAACTGAGGTGGAAGGGACAAACGGTAAGCCACCTCGCCTACCCTTCTGAGGACCTGGAAAGGTCCGATGAACCTCGGAGATTACTTTCCACCTCGGCCAAATCTCCTTAGACCTCGTCGAGGTGAGATTTTTAAGAAGATGTGGTCGCCACCCTCGTTCTCTAGTGATCTTGTCTCCTATCAGCATAGGACTTCTGTCTGCTCTACACAGTCTTCATCCGCTCTTGGATGATCTACACCTTTTTCTTCATAGCCTGAACCATCTCTGGTTCTACACATGCTGACTCCACCACTACCCACAAAAGGATATCTGAAACGTGGCCCACTGCTGTCTCGCCACTCTTAACAACTGAACGCCTGATCTCCTACTAAGAGAATCTTCTACAACATTCTCCTTCCCAGGAGTATAATAGACCTAGTGGAACTCAAGAAATCACTGCCATCACAGCTTCAAGTCTTTCTATGAGTAGTTACACCTGTGACTATTAAGTTAGATAGCACCTTAAATCGTTCTCTCAATGATTAATTGGTGAGACTAGCCAAAAGCAAGAACTTATCTCCACCCTATTTCATCTACGTTCCACCCAAGAGCTATTGGGATGTCTCCTCTTCCGAAAAGATAAATCTGGTCTCATCCCCTGGATGAACCACGTTCTTTTCCTAATACAGTCAATCCTAACATGAAGAGTACTATCTCATTCCATGGACAACGTCGTAAGGCATCAACGATACTAATAAGATATCCAACCATTAATCTCGCCTCCAAGGGTCGAGTCACACTGTCGGTAGCAGTGTGTGGTTACTGGGTCTCCTCCAGTAGCTATCTCGAAAGTGAGGATCATGTTAATAGTTTTAACTGGAACCTCTCAGTTTCAACCATATTAAGTGGAAAGGAAAGTAATCGTCACAAAGAAAGATGTCTTTTATTAGTGCAGCTCAAAGTACAAAGACACAAACAACTACAACATCGATAACATGGAAACTAAAAACACCAAGAAAAAGGGCCTCCATGCTTATTCATGCTCCTGTCCACTTGCTTCCGGAGCTCCGTAGTCACATGCTTCAGCTACCTGAAGCTGAGCTCTCCCCTGTCCACTCTTTCCCTGCGGTCGGGGTGGTCCTGTGGGTGGTGGTGGTGGAAACACTTCGAAGTGTCGTCCACCTCTATCTGCATGTCTAGTTCCTCTGCCTATGCCTCCTTCTCCTTGAGGTCTTCCTCGATCGAACCTCTGCCTCTGCCTGGGAGGTTCTTCACCTATCTGCTGATCGTCCGAGTGGTAGGTCAGACAGTCATGATCCATGTGACCCTGTCCGCCGCATGTGTAACACAACATGGTAGGTCTGGCTCTGTCTCTACCATTGGAACCTCGCACTAACGATCCTGAGTCGTGCGGTCGGCCACCTATCTGTCTGGATCTCCTGGACCTCTGCATCATCTGTTTACTTCCATCTATAGAAGACTCCACTGTAAGTCAACTTGTGGTGGGTCCTGCTGTTGGAGTCTGCTCAGCAAGGAAACTCTCCACTAAGAGGGCTCGCTCCAACACCCCTTCCTGAGTCGGGATGCTGAGAGGGATCTTCGAAGCACTGATCTCGTGCCTCAGTCCCTTCTCGATGGTCCAGGGCCTAAAGAATGGGTCTCGTACCATATCTGTAGAGTAGCACGCGAGGTCTGTGAACCTTGTTGAGTACTTAGCTACACTCATGATGCCCTATTGCAGATGAAGTACCTCCTGTATCCGCACCGCTCGAGGGGTGGCTGGTACAAACTCAGCCTAGAACAGGCTCTCGAAGTCTGCCCATAGTAATGACGTCTCTTCACGCAAATGAAGTATTAGGCTCCACTATCTACCTGCTGCTGCCTGAAGGAGGCTGGTAGCTAGGATCACCATGTATTCCGCTGGTGTACCTACTAGCCTAGAAACTCTCACCACAGCCTCCAGCCAATCCTCAGCTGCCTGTGGTTCCATCTCTCCATTGAACCTGGGTGGACTCTGGAACTGGAACTCACGCATCTCAAGCAGCGTGCATCGCCTATTGCTAGGGCTGGTGGCATCGGTGTCCCAATGGGTGGTAGTACCGCTGTTTCCTCCACTGGTGCCTCAACTGAAAGAGGGCCATGAACTGAGTTCTTGTCGCTTGTTGGGCTGTCAGTACGTGCATCTCTCGGGGCTCTAGCTGGCTGTCCATGGGGAGGCATCCTAAAAGAAACAGATGCGACACGGTCAAAGACTATTCCTGGTGAGCTGACCTAGTTTGAGCTGACTTAAAGGAATTATTTGAAAACACACCTTCAATCAGTGTTCTTGTGCACTATGTCGGAAATCAAAAGTTAGGGTCTTAGTGTATGGACAAGTCAGCCGCAGCACCAACACCGGACTCCCTGAACTGAAGACCCCACATAGTACCTTTAATACTATTCCTTCACAGAAAATAAATATCAGAGTCCTAAGTTCTGCTGTAGAACCGACTGCTCTGATACCAATTTTTCACGACCCATCCTCGGGCCCAAGCCATGACTACCCCAAACCCGCCTTCTATAGGCCAGGGGCTATCAACTAGGACCAAAGACGTAAATCTCAATAAAAAGTGAAGGCATTGCCTTTATAAAAGTAAACAACACAACAAAGTACAAGCGGAAGCAAACACTAAGTACAAAAGAAAGTGCTGAAAAGTAAATGGGCCATAAAACAAACCCAACTGAATAGTATAGCTACAACTGAATGAAAGTACAGTAGAAAATACAAGCAGAAAGAGGACAATAAGTAGCTCCTGGGTGGTTCACCTCGAATCTTACCTGAAGGGTAGGTACAGATAGCGCAGCTCTTGGATCGTCCACCACGGATCCTACCTGAAGCGTAGGTACAGATAGCCTCCTCAACGCTCTCGCCCGTCAACCACCTCCGAGTACCGTCTCATCATGAAGTCCACCTCCGGATACTAAATTGTCATGAGGTCCACCTCCAGGTACCGTTAAGTCCTCGAAAACTCAGCCTTCATCAGCGTTGTTCGTCATCTCCATCCAAACCAACGAGGTGCGGGAATAACCCGTGCAGGGGTCAGTATAATGATAATCAGTAGGGACCCTGAGACCCTCAAGGTCTCACTATATCCAAGAAAGACAACCACAAAGTAGGATCTAAACAGATAACCCTTACTTAGGTATAAGCCCATACTTATACCTAAGTTATCAAGTAACCCATCTCAATCAAGAGGTATCACACAGATATGAAATAAGCGGATAACCACTACTTAGGAATATGCTCATACATATACCTAAGTTATCAAGTAACCCATCTCAATCATGAGGAAATCAAAAAGGTCAACGACACAGCTCAAACCAGGATTTAATCATGATGTTGAAACCACAACTGCTGGAGAACTCCTCCTCTGTTGAGCACAGTAGTCCTGTCATGACTTTGAGGTGCTACTCACTAACCTTAGACTGTTGAGGTACTCCTCATGTCGAGTACTGTGGGTCTGCCACCTCACAATGTAGTGCTCCCCGCCATGGTTCTGCCACCTCACAAAGTAGTGCTCCCCCTCATAGCCTATAGAGGTACTCCTCCTGTCGAGTACCGCGGGTCTGCTACCTCACAAAGTAGTGCTCTTCCTCCATGGGTCTTCCACCTCACAAATTAGTGCTCCCCACTAGGCTATACAAGTCACTCCGTACCGAATTTGACAAGCAGTCATCAGGTCCATAACTACTAGGTCTCCGCACTCCATACGCTCATCTCCAGGAGGATCTACTTCATGAGCTACTGGTCGATAATTCAAGTATCACAAAGTCCCACGAAGGAAGTATCACAAAGGACCACCTCATCACAGGGGTCTCAACGCAACAGACGACGCGTCAATCGGACACCCGGTCTGTGGGTTATTAGCCTTTTCGTCCCGGGGGGCCTGGTTGGTTCCGTATACGAACCAACCCAACTGTATCTCAACTATACCCCAAACTCTCATAAGGTATACTCATAGGGACCATTTCTCAACATGATTACCAATGCCGCTGACGGTTTGTCAAACAGACGTCTGGTCTAAAAGTTATCAGCTTTTCTGTTCTAGGGGCCTGGTTGGATTTCATGTACAATCCAACCCGACCTTACTCCATCTGCATCCAAACCTCAGGTGATGTATGCCAAAAGTTCTGTCTCAATAAGAGGAATCCAAGAAAGTATACGACACGTCATTCAGACGTCCGGAGCTCATGTTATAAGCATTTCCGCTCCGAGGGCCTGGTTGGTTTCGTGTTCGAACCAACCCGGCCATACACTATGTTCACCGAAACCATGAGTGTAATATAATGAAATGACCATCTCGATCCAATGATCGCATCTCAATTGATGGTGCGTCGATCGGAGGTCCGTAGCCCATGTTATGGGCTTTCAAACAAAGCTGTCCGATTTTAGGGGGTTTTAAGCCCGGACCGACCCGGCCCAAGACCCCCTGGGTCGGCCCGAACCGGGTAGACCTGACCCTGGTTCGGGACCGGCCCCCTTGGGCCAGGCCTGGCCCAGCGCGAGCATCCCGGCTCGGCTGCGCGCTCGGTCCGTGACCGAGCAGCGCGATGGGGGGGGGGGGGGCTCTGCCCCCCTTGATTGACAAAACCGGCCCCCCTTGGGGCCCTGCCTTTTCCACCTTCCGGGGGTTATGAACCCCAAACTTCCAGAGAATAGCTGGCTAGTGATCCACCTTAGGACCTGTTGGTCCTGCCCCCTGGAGCACCGGCGGACGACGGAGTACAACCGCCCCCTTCTGAACCATCGCGGCCAAGGGTCGTGGCTCTTGCCCATCCAGTGCGGTGCGACGGCGCCGCGCCCCTTCACTGCGGCCCACTCCTGGCCACGGCCCCCTCCTTTGGGTTCTCTGGCGTGGTGCGACGATGCCGTTCTCTTCCACCGCCGCGACCTACTCTAGCTATGGTTCTCCTCGTTCCTGCGCGGTGCAACGACACCGCTCCGCCTTCGCCGCGATTGTTAACGAACATCAACGAGAAAAGGGGGAGGAGGATCAGCCATGTTTGTGCGGTCCAAAATCCTTCCATTAGAACGATAATATGTGGCTATATGAATGAGAAAAATTAACTAGAAACAAAGCACAATTTTAATTAAATAAAAAATTGAACCTAACCCCAACCTCAAAGAAGTCGATGAAAGATGATTGTCATGGGAAACATCGTCATGAGGTGAAGCTCCGTATACGTCGATGGAGAATGGCCAAGGAGGAAGAGACATCTCCCTTCCATTGATGCAGAGAGAAATTGAATGGTGTGTCGGTGTGTGTGCAAAGAGGGTATGGCGTCTCACACCGGCTGTGGAGAGGAGAAATAAAGGCACGTCGCCTCTCCTTGGTGTTGGCCTTCTTCGTGTTCTTCAACAAGGAAGAAGAAGTTCTTCAGAATTAGATTTCTCTCCTTGAATATCCTCACACAACATCTAACCCCAAATAAAATAAGGTCTTGCCTTATTTTATTAACACATATAATGCTTTTCAAAATTCAAAAACTCAAATCAAATAAATGAATTTGTGTGTTGGCATAATTAAATGCAAGGAGAGGGAAAGTCACCCTATAAAGGGGGAGTTCATGAGTTATACAACTTAAGTGGGGGGGGGGGTTTAGAGGAGTTAGGAATTTGAGGGTTTGGGATCGTGTGGGCCCCACCCCACCTTTATCCTTTCAAGGTTAGTTAACAACAAGTGGGTCCCACCCCCAACTCCCTTAGGATATAACTACTTAGAGAAAAAGAAATAAAACTTTAATACAATTTTATTTTATTATTCACTAAAACAACATTTTTTAAGTACTCTACCCAAGAAAACACACCTTTGGAAAAGGAGCTCTTGATTAATTACCAGCTCTGCAGTTTCATCGGTGCCCTCGAATTTCGATTTCGAGCACTGGTTCAGAAATTAGAAAAACCTCCTCGTTTGTTTACTAAACGTACTTGAGATAAACTTCGGAAAATTATTTCGAGCACACCAGGCCTCATAATTAGGTGCGGTTAGAAACTGTGTACTCATAAAATCCCAAAGAAATTATGAAAAAAATTTCTTTTAAATTTATGGGTCTTTACAGAGAATCAATGGGATCAATATATAATGTGCATGTTAGGGATTATTTTTGCCATTTAGCTTATGGTTTTGGTAGTATATAGATGTACATAAGTTATGTTTAAATATTTATTGGGCAATGCATCCTATTTCTACTAGGTTTGATTAGATGGATAATCATGAAGAAGTTGTGTGTGTAGGTGGGGGATAAATATGGAATCAATGATAGGATTGTGATAAATGTCATATTGGGCCTTAGTTCATAATCAGAGTGTTTTTATGACGAGGGGATAAATTATAGACAAGTCAAGGTGTTGTGTAATGGTTGATCTAATCCTAACCGTTGTTGTGGTCTAATGTGACGAATGAGAATAGATTGGGAGGAGTGACACATGTATATTGATGATGAAACTAATTAATATAATACTTGAGGATAAATGTATTTGAAGGAATATGGTAATGATTGAACTAGTGGTTGGTTAATGGTGTGTCTCTCTTTTTATTATAAATTGAACTGATATTGGGGATGATGTTACTAGTGAGGCAAGATCATGTGGTACTGAATGTTTCATGTTATCTCCCAAGCATGAGTATGGTGGTCACATTTTATCATTTTATGCGGTAGTGGGTGGTGGATAGAACATAGATTTTTTAGATTTATCTTGTAGAACCTATGATGTTTATACTCCTATGGTAGGGAGTATCGAATTGATCATGGTAATGTAGTTCTAAGTGGGTGGGACCGTGGATACAATGAGATTGGTCAGGGGTTAGTGGAAATGGTTTTGAAAAGTGATTGTGAAAATAAATCTATTTTTCTGCATTTTTTGAGAATAATGGTGAACCCTATTTGTGTATACATTTACATATATTTTATTGAAAATAAAAACATGTTTTTTTTGCAAATTTCTATTGTTTCATGGACATGTTTTTTGATTTTGGTAATCTTGTTAACATTCAAGAGATTTCAGGCTAAAACACACAAATCAGGAGAAGAGTTTGAAAAATTTTCAACTACACGACATGTACTATACAACACGCCCTGTACATTCTGACGGGAACACATATCAAAAGGATGAGTACATGCCCAAGTCACTAGTCCAGACACAACACGCCATGTGGATTCCTTCTACGCGCTGTGTACAAGCTTCTAGATGTGGTTGGTGGCACCTGCTAGAGATTACACACCATGTGTTGTGGTGCTACATGCCTTTTACCCTCCACCAATCGACCGTAGATGCCGTGTGAGTTAGAGGTGGTGCGACTGGACTCCTACCGAAGAAGAACCATGGAAAAACCCAGTTGACATGACTACACAACATGTACTTCTCAGACACATCGTGTACTTTATTTTTCTAAAAATGGAGGCCTTGGCCTCTGGATTTGGGGTGTGGAACACTTGAAGAGAGGGGGGAAGTTATGCTGCCATTCCTTCTGAGCCACTGTGGTGCCACTGCTCCACCATTCCACCGTCCGACACGTCTCCTCGAGTCTTACTCGATGATCTCATCAGGCATCGAAGGTGTTATTTTCATTATGTCATATATGTGTAACTAAACACCCCTTATGTTGGGGCTGTGGATGATGAAGGATTGTATTTTGTAATGATTTATGTGGTTGTGTTTGTTCTTTTAAAATTCCCTTTATTTTTCATAAACCATTGTTAACTACTACTGGGAATTCTGAACCGGACCATGGAAAGAATTCTTAGGGATGTAAAAGAATAATAGCGATGAACATCTTCATGATCATTGAAGGTATATGTTGACTCATAAATGGACTGAATTAAAATAAATAATTGTGAAACTTTGACTACCGGACCAAGTAGTCAATTTATTGGATTCAAAGACAAAATTAATTGGACCAAGGCAATCTTGTCATAATTTATATCCAGAATGATGAATTATTATGAACAATACAACCTAATAAGAAATCTATATGAATCTTCATAATCACTGTACGCCCAACACACTCTTTTTTCTGCCAATGTCATTAAAAACCATTGTTCTTTTCTTTTCAATCATTAATCATCATTTTCAAGTAATCAAAACAAGTTCCTTAATCCAAAACCAAGAAAATCCCACTCTAAATTCAACATAATTCACTAAATTAAATCTAAACACAATTGAATTCATGCACTCACCAAGTTCCTTATAGATTGACCCCACACTTGCGCTATCCTAGCATAAGAGTGGGTAATAACAATTTGGGACACCGATAACATAAATTCGGTGAAACGATAGACCAAATTTTGGCACCGCTGTCGGGGAATCTTAATGGTTCAAGTACTAAATTTAGTTATGTTAGTAATTAATTAGGTGAAAATAAAAATTAAAAATTCCAAAAAATTTCTTTCCTAAACCCATTTCTGTTCATCTTTTATTTTCCAATTTACGGCTGGGTTATTTTGTGTATGTTACTGATCACAGGTGCATGAACCAACGCCTCACATGGTCCAGGAGCGCTGAGTCATCAGATATTCTTCCGATTGACCCAGAGATTGAACAAAACATATTGCGACATCGACGTGAACTAGTAGAGACAAACATACAAAAATTATTACCTATGGAGAACAAGGAAGAGGGACCACCAGCCACTGAAGCTGCAGCTAGAAAACCATTCCAGGACCAGCAGCCTTCCGCTGCTAATATACTAGAGCAGGCCAAACCTGGAGGTTTCCTGGAGTACCTCCCGAGGTACTACCAGCAACAGCCACAACAACCACCTCCGCAGTACGACCATCCCAAAAAACAACGACAGCTCTTTCAACGTCCCTACTTCGCCCCTCAGGAGCAGCAATACATGCAACAAACACCCCCTCAGTAGCCACCTTCGTGACATAATCTTATAGAGTATGGAATTCCATCGACCCACGGACCTGAAACAGGCATCGTTCGTCTTTGGGTACAAGCCCAAAAATTCAAGATCAAGCATACTATTATGCAGCTGATCCAGAACACCATTCAATTCGGCGGCCTGCCCAGGGAAGATCTGAATGCCCATCCCTCTAATTTTCTGGATATCTGTGATATATTCCATTACCATGGTGTGTCTGAGGATGAAAGTTTTCTTCACATATTCCCCTTTTCTCTATGGTAAAATGTGAAAGACTGGATCAAAGTGTTACCACAACAATCTATCCTCATCTGGGAGGAGCTAGCCCACACATTTCTATCCAAATATTTTCCACCTTCGGAAACAGCGACCTTGTGGAATGAAATCCAAAACTTCCAGCGACATGACTCCAAATACCTGTACGAATCATTGGAACGTTTCAAGGAAATTTTACAAAAATTCCCACACCACGGACTTCCACTCTGGATTCAAGTCCAAACCTTCTACATAGGATTGACAATGAATACAAAGTCTTTGGTGGATGCAGCTTCTAGAGGTATGGTAATGAGAAAGTCCCCCGATGAAATTTGTGAACCGCTGGAAGATATGTCTGCCAATAGCTTGCAGTGGAATTCCAAGTAGGGGACCAAAAAATGAGGTATGCATAGTATTGATGCTACTACCGTGCTTGATGTCTAGTTGGATGCAGTATCCAAAAAGATCGACGCACTGAATCTCAAGAGATCATCTCAAGTCCATGCGGTGAACCATCCAGAATGCGGTGACTATGGTAACAACCACATCCTGGGAGAATGACTGGTACCTTCAGTCGATCCTTCGACATGAGAGGTGAGCTATGTTTCTCAATATAGAGGGTCGAACCAGTATCAATAATACCAGAACCCGGCATGGCGTGAAAACTAGAACACAAGCTGGGCCCAACAAAAGTAGAATCCTCCACCCAAGCGACCACCCGACTATAGTCAACCACAATATCAGAATCCACACCCAATGAAACAATAGAACCAATGACGCCCTCATCAGCCACAATAATATCAAAACCCTCACCCATAGCAGCTGCGACAACCACCACCTCTACCAGCTCAATAAACTCCTCAGCCGGATAACACCTCATGGTTAGAGGATCTTATGACCAAAGTCATATCTACTACTGAGTCCAACTTTGAAAATCAAGAGGCATCAATTTGAGTCCTGTAAAACCAAATCAACTAGTTATCAAACCAGCTCTCAGGTAGAAAGCCTGGTACACTACCAAGCAGCACCGATAAGAACCCAAGGGAAGATGCACATGCCATCACTTTATGAAGTGGAAATAATCTACACCAGAAGGAACCATCACATTAAACTTCACCTATACTCCCAGTTTACAACAAAGGTACAGTTTCAGAACCCTCTTCATATGAAAATCCATCACTGGAGGCTCAACTAGGTAAAGGATAAGAGGTCGTCAAACCATTCATGCCTGCATTACCTTTTCTTGAGAGGATGATGCAAAGAAAGATGGATCACCAATTTTGAAAATCCATGGAAGTATTCAGAAAGCTACACATCAACATCCCATTTGCAGAGGCTCTGACACAAATGCCCACATATGCAAAATTCATGAAGAAAATCCTCTCGAATAAAAGGGAGATGGAGGATTTGGGCACCATAGCACTAACAAAGGAGTGCTCCACAGTCGTACAAGATTCCCTTCCTCCCAAGCTCCAGGATCTAAGTAGATTTACTATTCCATGTATAATTGGACCTTGTGAATTCGAAAAAGCCCTGTATGACATAGGGGCCAGCGTCAACCACATGGAATTTGTAGTTTTCTAAAAGCTTGGACTCCACGATCTAAAGCCAACCCGAGTCACCCTTCAACTTTCTGACAGATCCATTAAATATCCAAAGGGGATACTAGAGGATGTACTAGTGAAAGTGGGAAGATTGATCCTCCCTGCAAATTTTATTATCCTAGACATGGAGGAGGATCAGGAGGAAACTATGTTATTGGGAAGACCTTTCCTAGCAATAGGGAATGTCTTGATGGATGTGCTCTAGGGGGAGTTTATTTTCCGAGTAGGGGATGAAAGAGTCTCCTACAATGTTATGAAGGCCGTAAAACAAGCATCATTACCCGAACATGAGGGCTGCTACATAGTGACTACCATGGATGAACAACTCCATGGACTAGACGATGATTTGGTATGTTCTTCTATTTCAAATGATATGATTTTTCCCGACATGCCCACTGATGAAGCGGCAGAGGACCTGAAATTCATTGAAGGCCTGGGCGGCCACTACTGGAAACAAGCTGTCATTCTTGACATCCTGCAAAGGGCATAAGTACAAAAACTAGTACCTTTAGTTCTCAAGGAACATGAACTAGAGCCAAAGCCTCTCCCACCTTCCTTAAAGCACGGGTAATTAGGAGATCATCACACATTTCCCATTATACTTAGTGTGACATTATCACATGAGCAGGAGGATGCACTCCTAAAAGATTTGAAGTGGAGAAAGCATGAAATTGGATATAATATTGTAGATTTGAAGGGTATCGGCCCTACCATTTGCACCCACAAGGTGCTGCTCGAAGAAGGAGCCATGCCATCTAGACAACCCCAGCAGCGTCTGAACCCTCCCATGATGAAAGTCGTAATGAAAGAGGATATCAAGATATTAGATGCATGCATCATTTTACCAATATTAGATATCCCATGGGTGAGTCCCATGCATGTGGTCCCTAAGAAGGGAGGTATCACTATGGTTTCTATCAACAAGAACGAGCTCGTTCTGACTTGCACAGTCATGGGCTGGAGAGTCTGTGTCGATTACAAGAAGCTAAATGATGCCACAATGAAGGATCGTTTTAACCTTCCCTTCATGGATCAGATGCTAGAAAGACTACCATGGCATGAATATTACTTCTTCCTCGATGGCTACTCAGGGTATAATCAGATCTCCATTTCCCCAGAGGACCAGGAGAAGAGCACCATCACTTGCCCATATAGTACGTTTTCCTACCGCAGGATGTCTTTCGGTATGTGCAACACTCCCTCCACTTTTCAGTTATGCATGCTGGCTATTTTACACGACATGTGGAACAAATACTGGAGGTCTTCATGGATTATTTTTCCATTTACGAGAAGTCATTTACCACCTATTTGTGGCACCTGGAGCTAGTACTAGAGCGATGCGAAAACACTATACTAGATTTAAACTTGAAAAAAGTGTCATTTTATGGTGAAAAGCGGCATAGTCCTTGGCCATAGGATTTCATCAATGGGGATAGAGGTAGATCCAGAGAAAATAGAAGTCATCTCACAACTTCCCATTCCAAATTCTGTTAGAGCCATCTGTATCTTCCTGGGACATGCAGGTTTTTACAGGCGGGTTGTCTGTGATTTCTCGAAGATAGACCTACCCCTAACCAACCTCCTAACTAAGGATGAAATTTTTGAATTCAATAAGGAATGTAACATAGATTTTGAGCAACTAAAGCAGCACTTGGTCGAAGCTCGAGTGATGATTTCCCCCAACTGGGAGGCACAATTTGAAGTAATGTGCTATGCCAGCGACTATGTGGTGGGAGCTGTCCTGGGTCAGTGGCTGGACCGAATCTTTGAGCCCATATACTATGCCATAAGGACACTCAATGAGGCCCAACTATAATACTCTACTACATAGAATGAAATTCTGGCGGTGGTATTCTCCTTCGACAGGTTTCGTTATTACCTTGTGTTGTCTAATGTTATTGCTTATACTAACCATGCAGCACTTAATTACCTGTTAAATAAGAAGGATGTAAAGCCCTGATTGATCCGATGGGTCCTCCTCTTACAAGAATTTTATTTACAGATATGAGATAAAAAGGGGAGTGAGAATATGTTTGCTGATCATCTATCTCATCTAGAGCTGCCACACTTGGAAAAGGAAGAGGATCGAGAGATAAAGGAGGAATTTCCTGATGAGCATTTATTATCAATTATCAAATCCCCTAGTTCTTGGTTTGATTATATTGTTAACTAATTAGTTAAGGGTCCCATCCAACCCGACCTATCGTTCTAGCAGAAGAAAAGATTCCTCTTTGATGTTAAGCAATACTTCTGGGAAGACCCCCTCCTATTTCGATTATGTGGAGATGGAGTGATCCGACGATGCATCCCCGAGACAATGGTTCAAGGGGTCCTGGAATTTTTTCATGCATCACCCGTTGGAGGAAATCATGGGCCAGATCGTACCATAGAGAAGATTCTAAATCTGGGTTTTTTGGCCCACCATTCATAATGATGCCCGAGCCTTCGTTGTCTGTTGTGATCCATGCCAACGTACAGGTAATATGGGATGTAGACCCAAGATTCCCCAACACCCCATCCTGGAGGTCGAGGTCTTTGACGTTTGGCGCATCGAATTCATTGGACCATTTCCCCTTTCTTTTAGGAATACCTACATCGTCGTCTGCATTGATTACATCTCCAAATGTGTAGAATCCACTACTACGACACACGACATAGCTAAGGTAGTCATGACCTTTCTAAAGAAGCACATTTTCAGCAGGTTTGGCATTCCTCATGTGCTGATCAGTGACAGGGGGACTCAATTTGACAACGCATTAATGAAAGGAGTGTTGTCTATATATGGGGTAAAGCATCACATGGGTACACCATACCATCCCCAATCAAGTGGAAAGGTGGAGCTCTCCAACTTTGAGCTCAAACAAATTTTGGAGAAAATAGTGAATAACTCACGAAAAGACTGGTCCAAAAAGCTTGACGATGCTTTGTGGGCCTATCGCACTGCCTTCAAGACACCACTAGGGATGTCACAATTCTGCCTTGTCTATGGAAAATCATACCATCTACCAGTGGAACTGGAAAAAAAGCATATTGGGCCGTCAAGGCCCTAAATTTAGATCTGAAGGCAGTTGTAGAGAGGAAAAAGTTCCAACTATTGGAACTCGATGAAATCTGATGGGAGGTGTATGAGAATGCTAAATTGTACAAGGAGAGGAAAAAATCCATCCACAACCAGATGATTTTTTGAAAAACATTTCAACCTGGTGATCAGGTACTCCTCTTCAACTCTTGTCTTCGCCTATTCCCAGGAAATCTCTAGTCGAGGTGGTTGGGAGTATTCCATGTCATATGAGTATTCCCCCATGGAGCGGTGGAAATTTCTAAAGAGTATGGTCAACTATTCAAGGTAAACGACCAATGACTGAAGATTTACCATCACATGGAAGATGCAGTGGGAACAATCTCCACCACCCCTCTCAGGTAAGAAAAGGTAAGTCAGTCAAACCAATGACCTAAAACAAAGGTGCTTCCAGGGAGGCAACCTAGAGGTTACACGCCATGTTCCACTTGTATACACGACATGTACTTATCTTTTTTGTTTTTAATCTTAATAGTATAAGTCTATAGAGTAGCTAAGTGTAAACAAGGATGAAGCTGATACCGATGGTAAGGTCACCAGAGTTTATCCAAGCCAACACCGGTTCGAATCCTCCCGACCAACCTTCGGCACGAGGTTCTTCCTTTTTATATTTTCTTACACGGCATGTGTAATAAATTTCACACACACACACACACACACATATATATATATATATATATTTACTTATAAGAAAACCCATGGTGGGGATGGATTGGTTGGCCACAATCATAACCTGGTTCCAAAAGACTTGGGTTCAAATCCTGACAACCGCCCCATTTCAATAATTTACCCATTTAATAAAACCACATGGCGTGTCTTCTAATATACGTCGTGCGTGCCCAGTTTTATTTCTAAAAACTAAAATATAAAATCACTTTTCTATATAAAGTAATTCATGTGGATGAAGTTTCCTGATTGGAAAAGTCTCGGCCCTGGATCCAAAAGACCCGGGTTCGAACTCGGTTAATCTCCCTACTTCATCCTCTTCTTTTATAATTAAAAACCAAATGACGTGCATTATATTTCTTCTTGTGTGTATAGGATATATAGATTAAATGTATAGAAATAATAAATATGGGAATCAATACAACCTTCACTCCAGTGGATGAGGGCTTCCGTTCGGAACAGCCGATCCTCAGTTCAAACGTTGCCCCAAGCACTAAACCAAAGGTTGTACTTCTCTTTTTAAAATTTTTCACACACGACGTGTATTTTCTAACTACATTACGTGTATAGTTTTATTTTTAAATTATATATATACATATATATATCTATTTACTTTTATTAATTTAAATAATTAATATTAATTATTATATAGTTTGTTATACTATATATATATATATATATATGTATGTAAAAAAATGGGGATACACGACATGTAGTCTTGATGAACACTCCGTGTACCATGGATATATAAGCCGCGGGCCATCTGACTTCTTCCCATGTCACGTGGCTCCCCCTTTCTTCCCCTCTTCCCATTTTCTTCTCCCGAACGCCACCCGACATCCCAATTTCTGGATCCGTTAATTTGGTTCGATTCGTGTTCTGATTCTTATTGCATTGTGATCCTTGGTCTAGGTACGCCCTTCTACACCCTCTATTTTAATGTTTTAGACATGTTTAGTGTATTTATGGATCTTCCGACCATTCGGCTTCTATGGTACATGACCACCACATGAAGAACACACACCATGCACTTTTGTACATGACCACACAAAAATGCTTCAAGATTTGAATATACAAGATGTTTATGTTCAATACATACCGTATACTTTCCCCCATCGTGCCTGAGTACCCTTTGGGCACGGCCTCACACACCATTTTCATGTACATGGTTTGTGTGTTTGGTAAACGCCATGTATATCATTTCATTTGTCCCCTCCATGTGTAGTACTTGACACGACCTCTCACCCCAGGTTCCCATACATGGCGTTTGAGTACGGTACATTCCGTGTATCCTATTTTCTTTCGGCCGGACCCATGTCTAACCCCAACATGACCATTTTCCTCAAATAAATAACACGTTGTGTGTGTCCCATACACGGCGTGTCCTTTATTCTTCGAACTGATAGAATCATGGCCATGTCATTTCTAATACACGACCATGTCCACTTCATATAAACACGAAACGTATGTTCGGTACACACCGTGGAAATTTACATGGTTTATCTTCTTCACCCTCGGCGTGTTTATCTAGAGAACACGGGATACTGCTCATCTTGTAGTACCCACCATGTACTCTGGATGTACACACTGTGTACTTTTATTTTTCAGATTTCTCACTTTTTCTTTCTTTTCTTTTCTTTTCTTTTTTCTTTTTTTTCTTTTTTTTTCTTTTTCAGGTTATGGAAGATCATGATCCTTCCTGAGGGAAGCGACTGGCCTCCATCACTGAGGGCGAGAGGCCCATTTTTCAGCAGATTCGACTCCAACCTCCGAAACAGCAAGACCCAGATGTTCCAGTCTATGAGCTCCCTCCACTGGCCACCCTTCCACCCCTCACTACCTCTACCTAGGCTGGTCTGAGCACCATCCTTCCTTCCATCTCAGCTACCACTCCACCTGATATCTCCTCCTCCGCAGCTGGCACTTCATCGACCGCCCCATCAAGCGGCCCTTCACCTACTACAGATGATCCACCCACAGAGCCAGCTGCTGCTGCTGTACCTGCACCTAGGCCAGGACCTGAAGGTGTTCCCTATCCATGCATGGGGTTCCCGGTCACCGATCTAGCACATGACAAGGTTCGACGCTTTTCTCACCATCCGATTCCGTTGAGCGGCCACTACCTCGACAGTACCGTTCCTCAACAGCTAGACATCTGGGGAGAGTTGGAGGATCTCCTTGGCGACACTCCACTGCTCACTATTTTCCAGGTCAACAAACCTATATTCCGCAATTTATTTTTGGAGTTTGTGGCCTCTTTCGAGTTCAATGGAGCTGAGTATCGGGAGACACCTTTGTGATGCGGTGCTTGTGGTTTGGTTCCAACTGGGCAGTCGACGATTTTCCCTCACCATGACAGAGTTTTTCCGAGGGTGCGGTTTCTACCCCCATACCATCACCCCACCCCCTTTTTCTACCATGACCAGAACTGAGTGCTCTGAGATCATGGTTATGTGGCGGGAGATTGTTGGGACTGACCACCGCTACGCCCCTACCTCACAGAAGAGAACCCTTATCACCGACCCCATCCTTCGTTTTACCCACCGGTGCTTCAGCACCATTATTTGTCCCCGCCATGAGGATATGGGGGTCATGAATGGTCGTGACATGGATCTCCTTAACTGTGTCATCTGGCAAGACAACCCATACCTACCTTACCTAGTGGCATCTTATTTACATACTATGTTTACCAATTGTTAGAGAAACCTGAATGATGGGTTTTACACCACTCGCCTCACCCACCACCTTGGGGTTTTCGAGCCTTCTTTAACCCATAACCTGTTAGGTTCTCCCCAGTGGATAGACTATCTCATTATCCTTCGCATGGGATTAGTCCGAAAGCAGGGGAGTGCCTACATCCTTGCCCAGGCTCGACCCCACCCACCCGCTGGCCCTCCTGCACCAGCTGATGCCCCTACTCCTACTACCCCACCCCTCCAGTTTCTTCACCCCACCCCCTTCCAACTAACCCCAATTCTTCTTTCCTTCATTCTTATGTACCCCAACCAGCCCCACCTACCCCTGCACCCTCAGTCGATGCCGCCCTTTCCCTCCACCAGACAGTGATGGACCAACATTTGGTACATATCGACAGCCACCAGAACCGCATGGAGCAGTCGTTGGAGCTTATTGTTCAGCATCTAGGTATTCTTTTCCCTTTTCAAATTCTAGGAGACATCATTATTAGAAGATATATTTTAAAATGTGAAGACATTTTTGGTTAATCATATTTTTAAATGATAAGCAGAAAGTTAATTTTTTTTAAAAAAATTGCATGCTTGTTTTGGTACTTATGTATTTTGAAATTATTGCTGATATAATATAAATTACAACTTCTAATCCACTGATAATTACATCGATTAGAATAATCAATTATTTTTCAAGTCATGACCTGATTGTCTTTTTATTTATTTTTCTCACTCTTGAGAGGTATTCTAAACCCCTTTGTCATATTCTTTCTAATACCCTTTTTCTTGAGAGATTCTTAGAATATACATAACTACCAGAATTTGCATGTTTTCTTTTTGAAACATGAGTAATTTTTGAATTACATTAAAATTATTGAGGCATAAGATTGTTTTAACCCCTTTATCTTGAGCCTATCCTGCATATTATCTTCATGAAGCCCCTAGAGATCATGAATAACCTTTATTGGAAGCCATATTAAAAGACTATTTACCTTACTACCCTAATTCATTTATGATTTTTCATGATTATTTATTTTAGCTCAAAAGAAGGCATGGGAAACACATGGTATAAATTCGTGAATTGTAAAAAAAATTAAGTATGGGGGAGAACTTATTTTTCATTTGGGTAGAAAAGAAAAGAGTTCCAAACCTCTATTTTGGAAATTCAGAAACTTTCCTTTTCTTTTAAAAAAAAGGTGCAAACAAAGGGGCCTTATACACGTTTGTTGGTTTGTAACTCCTACTCAGCTAAAGGAGACGATGGTGATGAGATCATTTGATTAAGCTTGTTGAGTATGTGTTTTCATTGAGTTTAACTTTGAATATCATGCATTGTTATTTAATAATTTAGCCTCTTTTTCATACCTCAGAGTTATTTTTCACTTCTTTACCTACCAACCTTTAGCCACAGAAACATCTGATCCTATATGAAAAGTCATCATGATTTTTGTACATCAAATTTTCTAAAGTCGTGAACTAGATTTCTTGCAAACCTATGGATAGAGTGTATATATATTTAATTGAGCATAACATTGTTTAAAAACATCTTGAGTGCTGAGAATATTTTTGGTGAGGTGAAACATCAAGTGGCTTGCTTATATTTGAAAGGTTGAAAACCTGTGTTAAAAGAGGATGAATGTAGTTAATTGAATTATATATGAGGAATTATTAGAATATATCCTGGATTAAAAATGATATGTATTCTTTTTTAAAATTTCTCCTATCACTTATTATTTACATTTATGATTAACTAATGTTCTTCCTTTTACAATATAGATTCTTTTTAATTAGATGTTGAGATTTTCTTGAGGGCACGAAAATGACTAAGTATGGGGGAGTTTGACGCACCCAATTTGTGTATACTTTTACATATATTTTATTGAAAATAAAAACATGTATTCAAAAAATTTCTATTGTTTCAGAGACATATTATTTGATTTTGGTTGTCTAGTTTACTTTCAAAAGATTTCTGGATAAAACACACAAATCATGAGACGATTTGGTAAATTTTTCAACTACACGACGTGTACTATACTACACACCGTGTACATTTAGATAGGGACACCGATCAAAAGGACGAGTACACTCCCATGTCACCAGTCCAGACACTACACGTCATGTGGATTACTTCTACACGCTGTGTACATGCTTCTAGATGTAGTTGGTGGAACCTGCTAGAGACTACATGCCATGTGCGGTGGCGCTACATGCCGTGTACCCTCCACCAACTAACCGTAGACGCCGTGTGAGTCAAAGGCGGCGCGACTGTCCACCTACTGAAGAAAAACTGCGGCAAAACCCATTTGACAAGACTACATAGCGTGTACATTTCATACATGCAATGTACTTTATTTTTCTATAAATAGAAGCCTTGGCCTCCATATTTGGGGTGTGGAACACTTGAAGAGAAAGAGGAAGTTCTGCTACCATTCTTCCCAAGCCACCAAGGTGCCACTTCTCCTTCATTCCACCCTCCGACACCTCTCCTCAAGTCTTACTTGATGATCTCATCAGGTATCAAAGGTGTTATTTTCATTATGTCATATATGTGTAACTAAACACCCCTTGTGTTGGAGCTGTGGATGATGAAGGATTGTATGTTGTAATGATTTGTGTGGTTGTGTTTGTTCTTTTAAAATTCTTCTTATTATTGTTAAACCATTGTTAACTACTACTTGGAATTCTGAACCGGACCAAGGACAAAATTCTCAGGGATCTAAAAGAATAATAGCGATGAACATCTTAATGATCATTGAAGGTATAGGTTGATACATAAATGTACTAAATTAAAATAAAGAATTGTGAAACATTGACTACCAGACCAAGGAGTCAATTTCTTCGATTTAAAGACAAAATTAACTGTACCAAGAGAATCTTGTCATAATTGATATCCAGAATGTTGAATTATTATGAACAATACAACCTAATAAGAAATCTGCATGAATCTCCATTATCACCATAGCCCCAACACACTCTTTTTCTTCCAATCTCATTAAAAACCATTGTTGTTTTCTTCTTAATCATTAATCATTATTTTCATGTAATCAAATCAATTTACTTAATCCAAAACTAATAAAATCCCAGTCTAAATTCAGAATAATTCACTAAATTAATTCTAAACTCAATTGAATTCACACAAGCACCATGTTACCTATGGATCGACCCCGCACTTGCGCTATAATAGCTTAAGAGTGGGTAATAACAATTTGGGACACTGATAACAGAAATTCGGTGAAACGACAGACCAGATAACCTATTTGAAAAACATAAGAAGTGTTGGTTCAAGTTTGCGTGACAATTTTTTGCCCAAGATTGGATTAAGTGATCTAAGTGGGGGTCGGATCGATAACACATAAATGTATATGTGTGACTCCCCTTTAACTTTCAATTGGGTATGTTAAAATATTTTATTTCTATTTCCTTTTTCATTGGATGAGAATTTCTAACCATGGAATTGGGAGTATACTATTAATGGTGGAGTTTGATATTTTTTGGAATATACAATATAAAGATGTAGTTTCTGATTCTTGTTGGGTAGTTACATGACATGTAATGGGATTATAGAGTGTGTACTACGTTCCAGACAGATCTTGTGAATGAAATTCATAGCGTGATAATTGTACATGTCATATAATCTAAAAATCTATTTTTAAATTAAATAGAAAATTCATTTTTAGAATAAATTAAAATAAATGAGTTTCACAACATGTAAAATATTACATGTTGTTTAACCCCCTTATTTTTATCTTTTATGGTGTTATATGGGTGTTTGAGGCCTCATGGGGTTTTTCATCCTTCTCCCCTTGTCCAAATCTCTTACCCATGGAATTTTGGGTGATTCATTTCCAAATAAATCAATCCATTTAGTGATTGATCAGAAGGACTAGGTACTAAATATCTTGGGTCAAGTCATCCTATTGGTTTCTCTATATATTATAGTTGAAGTACCATTTGGGGTAGGGATTGGTAACCATATTGTGATTTCTATCAATACTTTTTAGTCATTTTTCATTCCTTGTATACTAAATGTTGATCTTGTGGTTTTCAAACCCCACAGCCAAAGGTGGATTGGTTTTCTACATCATTGAGTTAAGTGGATCTATACAAGTGTTCTAATATTTTGAATTGCTTGTTATTTTATTGATTTATTGGGATTTTAAATGGTATTTCATGTGTTGGAATTGAAAATGGCATGAATCAATGTTTTAAAGGCATTTTTTTCTTTTAAACACAACTTCCATGATTTTAAATGGAAAATGAATTTTCAAACCCTAAAGTTGATTATCTTTGATAAATGAATTTATAAATATGTGAGCATGGTTCTGAAAACATAAATTGACCAACATTGCAAAGTGGGAACCTTGGGTGCATTGAAAAAGAGACATGAGTAGCCTTAGTGTGTGTGACACCACTATGAGGTAAACTCTTATATATCAATGGACTATGTATGTACTCAATATTATTTGGATCCAACCATATTAATTTTTAGGCTTGTGAGTGTCTTGTACATATTTTACCCTAGGCAAGATCATGGCTAGAAGGTGAATTGTTATTTATGGTTTCCTATTTCATGATATATTATTTTAGTGATATTGGATCACATGTATATTTATATTTAATTTTGTTCACTTGTCTTTTCTTATAACTGGATGTTTTTTAGATTTGGATAACTTGATATGCAATTTGTGTAAAATTCAATGATTTTTTTTGAAAATTTTTCAAATTTTTTTATTTATAAATTTTTAATGATTATTTTGTTTTTAGTGATAGAAATTTTTGATTCATGATATTAGAACATGTATATATTATTTGATGGATTCTTACTAGGATCTACGATCATACAGTAATTCTTCCTTTGGGAAAATACAGACAATTTTTTGTAGGAAAAAGTTAATGGGAGGGGCATTCTGTAGCATGATGGATTCTCTTTACATCATTATTTCAGTTTGGGGATGGGTTAGAGGTGATGGTTGGTCACTTGGCGACAATTTCATCTTGAATTTTCAAAATTTCTGGTTTAACCAATTTGGATCAGTTTTATCTCTCATTTTCCCTCTTTATACTATGATTTTCTGATTTTTTTCCTTATATATAAGAGTTTGTTTGTTATCATTGCTGTCCTCACCCCATAATGGGCTAACATGGGTGACTAGTATGGTTGGCCCAAGTTGGACTATTACAATTTGGTATTAGAGGGGTCACTTAGCCTGAAGTGTGTTGGCACTGCCTGAGTTGGTTCTATGTCTTGGGAAGATTTGAGTAGGATCGTTGAAATTTAGACAGTAGGTGTGGACAAGGGCCATGGACAGCTCACTCCCATGAATAAATTTGTGTTTCCATGGGTGGTTGGAAAATATTTACTAAGTTAGAGACCTAAGTGTTTAGGTTGGTTTGAATAGACTGTATAGGGAAATTATTTCAATTAAACTATCTACTATGTTCTGGGGATTGGTGTGTTCAAGGAAATTTGAATAAACTAAGATGATAGTTCATCTAGATGGACTTTCTCCCTTCAAAATTTCTTTTCCTTTCAAAAATTAATAATAATTTTTTAAAAAATTATTGATTTAAATAATGGGTTTGTATTCTAGAAGTTGGTTCAATGGTTTTGGAGTTTTGTTGTGTCTGATTATTCATTTTCTTGTGTTTCAATTACAATTCCTCAAAGAAGAGATCATAAAAATACATGAGGGGAATCCATGAAAAAAATTCTTAATATGGATCCTCCATTGAACCCTTTTTTGATTTAAGCATTGATCTATATCATTCAGACTCTGGGGTCAGTGGGCACAGTGAACCCAGTACGAGTAGTGGATCACGGATTATAATTTTCCAAGAAGCTTCCCCCTATTTTTCAGGGTGAAAAAGGATCCCAAGAGTTAAATGTGTGTCTTGAATGGGTTGAGTGCATCGTCAAATTTTTGAAGGCTCTTAAAGATCCCCAGGTGGGTTTTCCCATGTATATGATTGAGTGTAAAGGAAGAAGACAGTGGTATTCTCTAGTGTATGCGATGTTGCATTAAGGTTATACTTGGGTTTTATCCTAAGACATCATGTTTGAAAAATACCAGGGTGTTTTTGACCTTAGATCCAGGGGATCATTCCGCTCTAGAGTACTCCGCCCATTTTGCATAGTTGGTGTATCTGGAACCAGATCTTTTCCCCAATGATTACCTGAGATCTTGGAGGTTTCAGATGGGTTTGATGGAAAATATTTGGTCGCTAATAGTTATTTTTTTCCTTACAATTTTTTTGGATGTAGTGTATAAAGAATATTTTACTGAGGAAGACATAGATATAATGAAAGGATTTGGGAGAATGTAAATGGGAGGAACAGTTACCCATGGTAGTTCTTCTAGTAAGAAAAGGAAGCACAAGAGTGGTTTGTTTTTTACTGGAAAAGTTTCAAGGGATTTTTTAGGGTAGAGACAGGTTATTTACAACTAGTGTGGGGTGAATGGTCATACCAAGCCACATTTTAAGGAATATCCAAGGACTTTTAATATTTGTGGGTGATCTGGACATCTGGAATGTTTTCAGTCAATATGTCAGAAGGAAGTAAGGAATGATCCACTTTCACCAAGGGACCACAGGTTTATTTTGATGATTTCAATGTTGGTGGGTATCATTCTGAAGATAAAGGGGATGTCCATATTTCTATGTCTAGATGTATTTATGTGGAAGTGTGTGCATGAGAAGAATCTAAAGTAGGGCCAGCTACTATTAGGGGTACGATGTTTATTTCATCTTCTTTGGTTCTAGCTTTATTTGAAATAGGTACCACTCATTTTTTATATCATCAAAGTTGGTTTAAATGTTGGGATTTTTTTGGAGATTATTTATTTGTTATTATATCTTTCCACACCTTTAGTAAAGAGGTTCGAACAAGCTTTCAAGTGCTCTATGTGTCAGGTGATGATAGCTAACGTAGAGGTGGTTTGAGATTTCATAGTGGTTAAATATAAAATCATTGACTTGATAAATTACATGGATTAGATGATCAGTTTTAAGGACTATATAGGCTATTATCATCCTCAAAAATATTTCTTAACTTCCAATGGGGTCACTCATGTTTTCTAGGGTGAGTGGGACTCTAGATTGGGAAGGGGAGGGTCGAATATTCCTTATTCCGGTACAATATCATGGAAATTGTCAAAATTTATCCTTGATGCAATTGAGACTTTCTTTAGAATTTACCTACATACTATTGTGGGTGTGTACCTTGATTTCTTTCCAGATGATTTTATTAGTTTACATACATATATAGAGGTCAAGTTCACTATTGACCTACTCCTGAGAATGATGTCAATTTCTCAACCAAATTATTGAATGAAATTTTTTGAGTTGGTAGAACATAATTTCTGGATTAAGGAACTGGGGGAAAAGGATTAATTCATCCTAGTGTGTCACTATGGTATTCAACTATACTCTTTTCTAAGAAGGCAGACAAAAGTCTCAATATTTGTATTGACTATTGAAAGTCGAATTAGGTGATAGTTAAGAAGAAGTACCCTTTACCCAGAATTGATGATCTATTCAATTATCATAGAGGGGATCATTGGTTTTATAATAATTGATTGGAGGTTGGGGTACCACCAGTTGGGATTATGAGCAGAGGATATACCCAAGACAATGTTTCAAAGTCAATATGGGAATTTTTAGTTTTTGTTATGACATTCAGTCTCACTAACACTCCTGTGGTATTTATAGCCTTCATGAACCATAATTTTTATCAGTTCTTGCATTCATTTGTTTTTAAGTTTATAGATAATATCTAGGTTCACTATATATAATAGGATGAGCACATAAACCATTTGGGTATCATTCTTCGAACCTTTAATAAAAATCATATGTTTGGAATGCTTTACAGGTGTGAGTTTTGGATCTGATAAGTAATGTTTATTAGGCTTGTGATATCCTACAAGGGTGTCTTAGTAGATCCTAAAAAGTTATATACAATTATTTTTTGGTAGAAATCCAGAAATGTGTTTGAAATTCAGAGCTTCTTGGGTTTGGTAGGTTACTATAGATTTTTTAATAACTACTTTTCCATGATGTAATATTAGATGAGAGATTTTACACATAAGGATGTAAAGTTTTAATGGAATGAAAAGTGTTAAATATATTTGCAGGAGATGATGATAATGTTGAATTTATAACTATTTTTGATTCTTCCAAAAATAGGGTCATGTTATGATGATTTCTACGATATTTTTGGTATGGGTTTGGGATGTGTCTTGATGCAGGGGAATATTTTAGTAGATTATGGATCTCACTATTTATGACTTCATGAGAAGAACTACCCTACCCCTGATCTTGATTTGGTAGCAGTTATTCATTCACTCAAGATGTAGTGTCACTATCATTTTTTGAATCAATTTACAATATAGTGTAATAAAAAAAATCCAAAAGTAAATTATCACTCATAGGGTTCCACACTTGAACTAGAGAAACTAGGTTGATTATCTCCAAACCTTTGATTTTGATATGTTATAAACTCTTAGGAATGTGTTGATAAGGAAATTATCAACAAAATACGTAAAAGAATCAGTTAATAAGTGGTAATTGATGAGTTTGTTTGTTGATATAAGATTGGGAGAGAAAGATATTGGTGGACATGTGTTATTGGATTTGATAATGATTGAATCAAATTTTTATGTGTGATTTCATATTGATACGATGATATACATAGACAATCGATGCTCAAGATAAATCCTAAATAATGGGGTGTCCTTTAATGAGTGGTGTCAGTATCATAGTGGAGCTTTGTGCTTCTATAGAAGGTTGGTTGTTTCTTTTTAACTGATACATGAGTTTTTAGATAGTGGAAACCAGTCATATTGGTATGTGAAACATGGATCCACAGAGATGTATCATGATTTGGGATGTTAGTATTAGTTTATGGGAATGAGGCATCCAGTTGCAGGTTTTGTGTAATGGTGTCTCATTTTTTAAAGTGTTATGGTGAAACACCAGAGTCCTTTTGATTTTTTACAGCTTTTACCCATTTTGATATTTAAGTGGGGTAATATTTCCATGTATTTCATCATTTTATTACCACAAAATCATAGTAGGAAGGATTTTATTTGGTTTATTACTAACAGACTCAATAAATCAATGCATTTCTTACCAATAAATAAAATAAATAAAGAGGAAACCATAGGTACTTATACACCCAAGATATTGTGAGGATTCATGGGGTTCCCTTTGTAGTTGCTTATGATATGGAATTGAGGTTCACATATACATTATGGAAAGGTTTTTAGGAGTAAATGGGTTCCTAGTTTAAATTGAGCATGACCTATCATCCATAGATGTATGGATAAATAGAGAGGAAAATCTAGGTTATTAAATATATGCTTTAGGATTGTGTGCTTGATTTTGGTAGATATTGGCATAATAATTTTCCTTTGGTTTATCTTTCCTATAAAAATAGTTAATAGAAGATTATTAGGATGTATCCATTTGAGGTTTTGTGTGGGTGGCCATGTCGATCTCCATTATGCTAGTCGGAGTTGGGAGAGTGGTCCTTAGTTGCACCACGTTTGGTTCAAGAGAATATTGAGATGGTCCTATTGATCTATAATAATTTGATCACAGAATGGAGTCATCAAAAATATAATGTGGACCATAAATAATTGACCTCTAGAGTTTGAGTTTAGTGATAAAGTTTTCTTCAAGGTTTTACCTTGCTTGGGACATCTTCAGTTAAGTAAGAAATATGAGTTGGCACCAAGGTTTATGGGATCCTTTGAGATCATTGAGAAACTAGGTAGGGTGGCCCATAAGTTTCTTTTACCACCTAGCTTGACTTCTATACATGATTTGTTTAATTTTTCATAGTCGAGGAGGTATTTACCATATCCTTCACATGTGATTGGATGAGGGATTTTTATATTGATCCTAATACCATTTTTATCAAGTTTCTAGTTCAGATTATGGATAACTAAGATAAAGTACTAAGTAGTAAAATGATTCCCTTGGTCTAGTGTACTATGATAGTGGGAACAATATCTCCATGAGTAGTGAGAGTGGGAGTTGTTGATTAGGCAGTAGTGACCTTCACTTTTTGAAGATCCAGGATCTTGATTAAATTATAGGGACAAGAAGATTTAATGGTGGAGAGATTGTAAAGCATTATTATATTTCTAGAGCATATGATAAAATCATTGTTTTTTGTTTCTTTTTTCATTGGACAAGTATTTCCGACCATGATATTGGAAGGATACCTATAATGGTGAATTTAGGGATTTTTTGGAATATTCAGCATAAACATATGATTTTTGTTGCATGTTGGGAAGTTTCATGATGTCTAATGGGATTACACGATGTGTATTAACTACCAGAAAAATCCCATGAGTGGATTTCACAGCGTGAGAATTGTACACATCCTGTAAGGGTCACACATAATGTATTGTAAAAATATTGGTTTTAATTAAAAATCATAGATTTTTTTTGGTGTAACTAAAAATGAAAGAGTTTCACGACATGTAAAAAAATACACACCACATAATTCCAAGAGTTTTATATTTTGTGGTGTCGTATGGGTGTTTTAGGAATCATTTATTTTTCCATAATTCACATCTCAGCCAAAGATCGTACCCTAGGAATATCTGGTTGATTCTATTCCATATGAATTTCTCTATTTTGAGATTGATCTGTAAGAATATGCATTTTATATCCTCAGGTAATCCTTCCTTTTAGTTGATCTCTCTATCTCTATTGTAGTTGTGGAACCATTTTTGGTAGGTATTAGTAATTGGATCATGTTTTCTATCAATACTTTTAAATCTATTTTCATTCATCATCTTCCAAAGTCTGTTCTTATGGCTTCCAAACCCCATTTTTAATGGTGGATGGGTTTTCTACATCCTTGTTGTAGGTGGATCATTACAAGTGTTCTAATATTTTGAATGTCTTGTTGTTATTATTTATTCTTTGGGATTTGAAATGTATTTTCATTTTTTGAAATTGAAAATGTAATGGGTTCATGTTTCAAAGGGGTTTTTTCATTAAAATATAATTTACTTGATTTGAAATGGAAAATGGATTTTAAAACCATAAAGAAGATTATATTGGAATTGAAATTTATTTATAAACATGTGATCATGGTTATAAAAATATAAATTGAAAAACATTTTATATCGAGAACCTTGGGTGCATCAAGAAAGAGTCATAGGTAGCCTTACTGTGTATGACAAAACTAGGAGGTAACCACATGTATATTGATGGAATTTTGGAAGACTTGATATTAGTAGGATCCAACCATATGACTTTTTAGGCTCTTAAGTTTCTAATACGTATTTTCCTATAGCTTAGAGGCCAAATGGAAGGAGAATTGTTGTTTTTAGTTGTTTATTTCATGGATAATGGATCATATGTAAATTTATGTTTCAGTATGTCTATCTATTTTGTCTTATAACTAGCATGTTTCTAGCTTTGAATGATATGATATAAAATTTATGGAAAATTCAAGGATTTATTTCAAGATGTTTTCAAATTGTATTATTTGTAAAAACCTTATAAAATAGTATTGTTTTTAAAGATAAAACTTGTGGATTTATAATATTAGAATTTGTATAGATTTTGTTGTGGTTTCCTACTCAGATCTGTTCTAAAAGCCTACTTATATCTTTGGGTGGATGTCTACAATGTTTTTCAAAACATTTGTAAATGGAAGGGAATTTTGTAGAATATTGGATTCTCTTTATGTTACTATTTCAGTTTGGGTATGGTGTGGAGGTGACGGTTTGTCACATGGATACTTTTTGTCTAGACTTGTCATAATTTTTAGTTTATAATGTTTAGAACAGTTGTATCCTTCATTTTTTCTCTTTGTACTATAGTTGTATGTATTTTTTCTCTTATATATGAGACTTTTTTATCTTTTTTTACCTCAACCTGTAATAGGAAAACATGCGTGAATGGTCTGGTTGGCCCAGGTTGGTCTGTTACAACTTCGTGTAATATAATGGTAGATTTGGTATGGTGAGTATTTAATAATGAAATTTAATGAGGAATCGGGTAATGGATAACATGATCTTACATGGATATACTTGAGATGACTTTATGAGTTTTCAATCATGATAGGGTGGTTTTAAGATGACTTGATTAGAGCGATTGAACAGTAACTCCCTGTATAGTTAAATATAGTGATCTGGAAACCACATGAGATTCATCTATGGAAAATGAGGCATGGATATGGATGAATTGGTTATCAGACTTAGGGTGGATCTTATTTATTTATTTTTATAACTACTGGATGTGGGGTAGAATTCGAGTGGTATGACCAAGAGGAATTTTCAGGATTGATGTTGATAAAGTGATTTAATCAATGAGGAATTTGTGATAGGGGCAGATTTTTGACATAAATAAAAATATGATGCTTCTCTTGTTAATGAGTCCTGGGTATGGATTTGTGATTTATGATGGTTTAAGAAGCAAGGAATGCTGCTTGAGTGAGGTATTGGGGTTAGTAAGTTTAAATGATGAGCACCGTTACATTCGATTCAGTGATGTTTTTAGCAATGGAGATGGGTTTGTATGATTTTGGCATAACCATGACCAATGACATGTTGGTGATTCATAATTGTTATACTAGATCATATGTAGGAGACCTCATAGAAAGTATAGTTGATCTTAGAAACACATGGAAATTATCTAGAGTAGACCAATCCATATATAGATCAGTGGTGCCTACATAGTGAGGTTAAGGTTGGCAATAATTTTTCCTTGATTGGGACACAGAAACATTGAAAAGTGAGGGAATATTTTACCTAGAGGTGGAGAATGCTCAAAATTGTGTAGATAATTATATATGGGGCTCAATGATTCTCAAAGATAAAACTTTGAGATAATCATTATATGGTGGGGAGATTGTAGGACCCTGAACCGTTATGAGGCTATAGGTTAGTTTAAAATTTTGTTAAGATGTGGGAAATTCCCTTAGTTATGAATATTTTCATTAGGAATAAAGACATAATGGGTGTACAAAGGGTTCTCAAAATAATTCATGGGATCCTGAAGAGATCAAATCTTACACCAAGGATGTATTGACACTGGATAAATGGTATAGATCCATCAGTTAGGATATGGTAGACATATACCCCTACAAAATTTCTAGGATCACCAGTCATCCACTGGTCCACTGACTAGAATAATGTTTCTAGAGGCTCATTGATGGACTCCAATAGGGTTTTTAAAAGAGGGGAAACCCAATAATTTCAAAGGGTCCACAGATTTAAGCAACGACATAGGATTTCACTCCATCAAACACCTATTAGTAACCACATACACTCCCCTCTCCCTCTAATTGGATCATGATGGATCTCACATGATCCTTTGGTTTTTGGTTGGCATCTCATGTGATCAATAGATAGAGGTAATTAAATTATTCCACTGCTTTGTATTCATCCTTTATTTCTCTATTAATTGAGCCCCCACTTTTTATGTTTAATGTTCAATATTTTTTTCTATTTTTTTTTCTGATTCTTCAATTCACTCCATTTTAACTCAAAATAAAGGACAATACTAGATATTTGGACTCTTCCATGTCAAATTATGGTGATCCAAAAATTTAACCCATTACATCATTTAATTTTTCAAGTATTGTGTGATGCATTCAGGTCACCCTTACCTTAAATTAACCTAATTTTATCTAAATTATTTAATTTTGTATTGTATTTGTTAGATTCAAGAATCAAAATTCATTGAACCTAATAAAAAGTGTGATTCCAAGTAAATTACGTTATTTATGAAATTGACCTTGAATATGGAAATTTAAAATTCATATGGCCATATGAAATTTGAAATGAGATTCAGGGATCTCATTGGATGCGTGAATTAGTAAATTGTGTTTTAAATGGTTAAAATGAAAATAATGATTTGATTGGTGATTGTGAAATTGAATTTTACAATAATTGATGATAAAAAATGGACCATCGATGATTGTTTGAAATTATTATAAAAAGAAAACTGAATGAAATGGGAATTTAATATTTATTGGTTATAGTTTGATAATGATGAAGAAAAATTATAATTTTATATCTTAGTTATAAATATTAAATTATGAATGTTACTTAAAATTGGTTCATGTTTTGTGAAATGGGATTAATGTATAAATTATTAATTATGAAGAGATGTTATGATAGAAATGGAATGGTAAATTTTCATGTATTTTTATGAAATGTATTGGATAATGATATTGGTAATATTATTGGTAAATGGATTTTAATATATTATTTTATTGGAGAGTAAAATGTTGATATGTGAGTTCACATGTTGATTATTTATCATTAAAATCAAAACACATTTGGGGGTGTTCTGAATGTTTTAATTGGAAAACACCATTTGGGGGTAGTTTTGAAATTATATAGGTATGCACCTTTTAGGATGTATTAAATTGATTATATAGAAAATGACCAAAGAGGTGATCATGTTAGTTTTCAAAGAAAAATCTGGTTATGAGTGGTCACAAATACTCCCTAGAAGGATTTTTTTAATACTTAGTACATGTGGTTTGTGAATACCCAATATGGGGGGGGTCAAGTATACTCCCTATGGTGGGTTTTAAATAATCCCCATGAGGGGGTCATGAATAAACTCTATGATGAGGTTTTTACACTTTATTGAAACACCCTTTGGGTTTTCATGATAATTATATGGAAAGCACTAGAAAGGGTGTTCATAATTTTATAGTTTTCAAATCCTGAAGATGAGCTCAGAGGCACCTCAACACTGATTGAAGCATGTTTAGTCAATTAGGGATAGGGATCTAAGGATTGAAAAAAGTATGGATCAATATTCAGTTCCACCATAGAGTATGGGCCTAATTAATTTTTCAACTACTTTTAAATTAAATAGTTAAAGTGATTAAAATTATTTATTTATATAGCCCCTAAATGAAAATTAACATAGGCTGGGATGATTTAGGTACACTATTTGTGGTGTCCTATAGAGTTGTAACAACACCATTCTTAGTCCACCATGGAACATGGGTACCTAAGTAGATGCTAACTGATTTCTATTATTGAATTACAAAAGGCATGGTGCTTGATGATTTGAACATATAGGATGGATCATTTGAGTCCGGGATCAAGATTTGACTTGGGATCATTTTTAATGTTTTTTTTCATTTTTTTATTTGTTTTACATTTGGGATATGATGTATATATGGTATAATATTGATGCATGTCTTCCTAACATATATTGTATACAATTAATTTTTTATTTCATGGCCTATTTTGATTATTTCTCGACACTTTCTTGTATATTTTTTATACTATTTTATCTTGTTGGCGAATATGATTCCTCTAATTTTTTATGTTATATTACTCTTATATGTTTTTATTTTATCCCCAATTTAACACCTTATATGAATGATGCTACTCAATTACCTCCAGTGTATGAGTATGAACACTTGATGTGTAATAGTTACCATCGGTCCGAGCACAATTCAGTGGTTCAACGATGTAGTATGGTACAATATTTGGAAGGGGATAAGTCAAAGATAAAATTAATAGATAAATTTTTTTACTAATAAATGATTTTTATTTATATAAATGAATATAGAGTTATATAAGAACATAATTATCCAAACATTTACTCAATATCGATGCAATAGTTATGCTAGAAAGAGAAAATAAAATTAATGGTTTTCAAAAAGTTAATGTTGTAAGGTTTTAGTGAATAAGGGTATCATAAATGTAAGAATCAATTTCTTACTTTGAGGTATGGATTTCTATTATACTTTTTTCCTTGGAGTTGTTTTTTTAGAAAATAAGGGAAACCTAGGAAAGTACAAGAATCATACTGTCACACATCCAGACTCGATGTTACATGCCATGTAATTCTTTGTACACTCAGTGTAGTTTGACCATGTATGATGGGAATACATGGCATGTGAGAATGTTAGTGAGAAAAAGAGGAAAAACCAACTACACACCATGTACATATTAGTACACACCGTGTAGTCATGTCGAAAGGTCTTGGAAAGTAAGTTGGTTTAAAACATCCACCAAATGAATAGTAAAATGATATCAAAAACATGTATTTTATTTTTTTTCTTAAAAATGTGCAGTATCCCTTCAATAACATTTTGGATAGAAGGGGCTCACTTGGTTTCACAAATAGCAGTGCCAGACATTCAATCTCCTCCCAAATCACTATCTGAAGTCTAATTAAACCACCATCAGAATCCTTGGAACCCAATCAGTAATCTCTCAAATACCCTTGAGTGGTTATTTCATATTCCATCTCACAAATAAGTTATTTAAGGTTGGTAAATTTATCCATTTTTCATAGATCTACTTCATTATAGCTTGAATTGGAGGCTGATGCTGGATAAGGAGAGTCACACAAGGACTGGGTAGGTGCTCTTATGCCTTTTGTTAACTGTCTGGTTGTTTAAATGTGACATGGTACCCTGTTCCCATGTTTAGGGTTTCAGTAGGTTGAGAATTTGATTTTTTTAATACCTAATTAAGATTATGTGATTGATTTAAAAAAATGTAGCATTTTTATCTTGTTTTGTTTGATTAAGGGCCACCTTGTGGGTGTGTTTCCCTTAGATTACCACTGTTTATCCATTTGGCCTAGGATGCTGATGGACCTACCTTTGTTTATCTTTTATTAGTTATTTAAGATTAAATTGGTTAATTAAATGTTTTACCATGTTATATAATAAATGTTGAAGGATTGTGATAGTTTAATTCATATGTCAGTCTTGTTATATAAAATTTCCCACATGAGTTATTTAATGAAAATTAAATTTCATTATTTAATTATCATCTGATGCTTGATAAATGAATTATGATACGAGATTTGATTATTTTAAACCATGTAATAGTTTAGATTAAATAATTTGTTTAATATGCGGAAATTATGATATACTGGGCTTGACCATGAATTATTCTAAAATGTTGATACACTGGGCTTGGTCCTAAAACATGCTGAATTTCTTATACAACGAGTTTCACCTAGACACATGCTAGAATGATGATATACTGGGCTTGTACCTGATTTTAGTATGCTAAAATTCATATACACCATGCATGTCCTTAAGACATATTGAAATGGAATGACTTATGACACGTCTTCCAAGGCAAAGCACAATCTTGGATTTAGTATTCACATTTTTTTGTTTAGATAAGATGATTAGATATCTATTGTGATCAATTTATATAAGGGATTAATGGGATTAGGCCTGATTTCAAGGCATAAAAAATTCAATGAATTTTAAATGATTAAAGAACACGAGATAAATGAAAATGAATGCAAGTTCTTGTAGAATTGTTTACTTTTGGGTACTTCCTAGTTTACTGCTCTCACTATTGTTCACTGCATATCATATATTTTTACTGAAAAATTGGCACAAAACATAGGTGGTTTCCTACTGTGATTTATTCTCACTCCCTGTTTGGGCCATGTTTTGGGCCCAAGCATATTATATTGTTGCAGGTGTTGATATGGGATAGCACCCTTAATTTGGTGCATGGCTTACTGCTTAGGACAAGGAGAGAATGGGATAGATCCTAGGCTTGATATGATTTCATATTTTATTTTGTATTTCTGTTCCTTGATACTTGTATTGTATCTGACTGAATTATATCATTTTTTGGATATTTTAGTAGAAATAACATGCTACATTATCTTTTGTATGGAATAAAGCTTGATTATTCATCTTATCAGTCATCCATTGTTTACATTAGTTGTATGCAGTTTAAAAATTCCGCTATTGTATATTATTGATCTGCTATGTTGCACTGTGCCAATGATGTCATATTTTCCCCCACTATCTCATTTTAGTCCCTCACTTCTGGTTAGTAGTCTCGGGTGTTCGTGGGTAATTCTCTTCAGGCCATGTGTCTAACTAGGTACGGGGCACCTTTTATGTGGAACTCGGATCCTGGATATTACAAAGTGGTATCAGAGGAGTCTTTTATGGTTTTTATTATTGTTTAATGACATTACATAGGGATATGAAGGAAATTCTATATGGTAATAAGTCGTGCCCAGGAGTAGCTACCCCGAGTATAGGGAAATGCCAAATTTTTTTATATTGAATTTTATTTTTTGGGTTTTGAGCTATTATAATTGATTTGATTTCACCATTAGGTGACAAATTTTTTTTGATGTTATTATTAATATTATTGTGGTTTTATCTTGTTGCAACTAGATGAGATGAGGGTATTCCATATCATTCATCATATAGAAAATTATTAAAAATTACATTCCATGAATTCTTTCCATGCCATTTATTAGCATTACTGATGTTATGTTGTTGTGATAGATTTCATTCTATATGTGCATATTTTTATGATAGGTACCATGATAGATATGCCTTATATTGTGATAGGTGTATTGGTATGTGTTATGGTCGATTTGGATAGATTAAAAGCTTTGATCCCTGAGGAGTATGAGCCCTCTTGGATAAGAATTTCGTGCATCATATTTTAGACTTTTATATAAGAATGTATTGTGATATGTTATGCTTGGGTGCCAAAATTTGATTCGTGGGGAGTATGGGGCCTCACATAATATAATTTGTCATAACACTGGTTGGGTTTTCTATAGAATGATGGTTTTTTGCGAAATCTAGAGATTTTTTCCTGAAAAACCCAGTTTACATGGTGTGTAGTTTATCTCAGTGTGTCATGTGTTATTGATATTTGGGTAAAGAAGCTTTATTTTCATGGTTAAAAATCATGTAATCGTAGTACATGATGTGAGGTAAGTGATCATGTGTCTGGCCATGTGAGAAGGAACACAAGATGGTGGGTTTTACAAGTACATGGTCGTGTACTTTTAGTACACACAGTGTGGGCTTAGTTAGGTAGAAACCATGTGCATCTTTCTGTATGGGAGTACTTTTCCCAGAGGGGAGACTTGTGTACATGTTGGGTATGTGTCTAATACACTATGTTCCAAGGGTTGATACACTCCTGGGCTGACAAGACTACACAAACATGTAAAGGGTTATGGGTACACACCATGTATAGTTTTTTACTTGCCGTGTGGTACCTTATAGTGGAACATTGATGATCTTTTACTATTTTGTTTTAGCAATCGAACAACAAAACCACGATAATGAATTTAACCAAGGCTTGTGATTGACCTTGTAGATTTGTGCTGCCAAGATGACCGCCAGCTTTATGATAGGAGAGTGGTGATAAACATAATCCGGAGGTGGTAGGCCATGGAATACCAGTGGATCCTCCATTTGTGCCAGTCATGACACCAACTGTTATACAGAATATAGGTTATGATCCACAGTTTAGTAAAGGCTTTATGAGGTTTACGAAAACTTTACAGGGAGCACCACAACCAGTCACATCTATGGAAGAGTTGACGCGAGTGTTCCATCAACATAATCCACCTACGTTCTCAGGGGATGATGGACCATAGGCTATATAATCAAGGATGAAGTACATGATTTATATCTTAGAACCCTTATATATGCCTCTTAAAAGGAGGGTCAAGCTCACGACATACATGTTTTGTGATTATACTAAGAGATTGTGGGATGTAATCACTCAGGGAGGGCGCCATTGGGATATGACATGGGAAGTTTTTCATGAAGCATTCTATGATTATTATATTCCCGATATTCTAAGCGCTAAATTAGACCAAGATTTCATTAACTTAGAGTAAGGGATTTTATTATTTATGGACTATTCTACACGGTTTACTAAGGTTCAGCGATTTTCAAGTATTCTGATGGGTGATGATGTATCAAAAGCTAGACGATTCAAGGATGGTCTTAGGTTTGAAATCCTATCAAATGTGAATGTCATAGGGTTGACTTTTGTATTTGCTATTGTGAATCATACATTTATTACAGAGTGCAACCTATTGGTATCTATAGGTGAGAGCCATGGATTTCTACTATGAGATCTGATACTGTATCTATTAGAAATAATAAGCATCATCTTGAGTTTTCTCATGGTGATAGTAATAGTCAAAACATATCTTTCGGTAGACAGGTGAGGTGCTACACTTGTGGAAAGGTTGGGAATACTAAACCATAGTTCTCTCTAGACCTAGTTGAGTGCTGAGTTTGTAGAAAGATGGGCCATTTATAGTGTTTTTGTACGACTTTTCCCCCAACATATAGTGAGAGAGGGTCTATACCAACTCCATGTTCAAGATTAGGGTCAACAGCTTCTCACCAGGTAGGGAACTGGAAAAAATCAGGCCAATTAGGCCGAGGTGGTGGTCGTGGGCAAGGTATCCATACCCTATGATCTCAGTGATAGCAGCGCGGGTTTACATAGGGTAGCCGAGTAGTGTCTCAAGGCTGAAATACAGGTTAGACTTATATGGTGAAATAGACCTTGCAAGAGAAATACCTCAGACCTTCTACTGCCATAAATACTATTCTAGTCACCTCCAATTTTGCTTCTTGCACTTTTTAATATAGGGGATTCTCATAGTTTGGTATCAGTTCCCATTTTGGAGATCCCTGGGCTCTATGTTTTTACTTTTGATGAAGTTATGATGATATACACTCCATTAGGAATATGAATTACAGGTTTGCGTCAATGTAAGGAGTTCCCCTTCAGGTTAGTGGGTGTCACTTATTTTTGGATATCTATGTAATAAAGATGACATGCTTTGATTTCTTACTCAGAATGGACTGGTTAGACTCTTTTCATGAATTTTTTTGATTTCTATCACTACTAGGTGAGTTTTATGTCACTAGAATGAGGATCATTTATAAAAAAGAGGGAATGGGATTTCTAGGAGAACCGAGCTAGACCTGAGTAGTGTGGTTTGGGTGGGATGACAACCCAAATTTGGATTTTATATCCAGATTACCAAGGAAAATTTCAGGTATATTTCCCTCCAATGGTTGATCATTTCAGAGACATTTTCCTAGAAAACATCTCAGGCTAACCTCCGACCAGAGAGGTGGAGTTAACTATCGAGCTAGTGCCAGGAGCTGCACCTGTATCCATTCCTCCAAATAGGATGGTTGTGACATAGTTTCAAGAGAGCACTTAGCAGATCGTGAAAATAAGGGTTTCATCTGAACCAAAACTTCTCCTTGGGGTTCCCCGATTCTTTTCGTGAAAAGGAAGAAGGTACCCTTAGGCTATTTTAATTTCCAACATATTAGCAATAATTTTTTTTTGCAAATATAAAAAATATTTGGAATGGGTGTTCTGTGGAAAAATTATAAACAAATAAAAGAATAGTTTTTAAATGGAAATAATGTGACAAGGTTGGAATATTTTTATATTGTGTTTTTCACCACTACAATTATAGAACATTTTATTATAGATATTAACAATCTATTTCAAAAAACGGGTTCATTAAAATTTTATCACTAAAATATACAAAGGTTTTCCAATAATGATATTAGCATATTCATAGAGACCCCAAAATAGATACCCAAATATCCATGGTTAATAAAATTTCCATGATAGAAAAATGGCATACGCTACTTCATGGTGTATGATTTGTTTGGTATATTTTTACAGAACTATAATTGTCTTTGAACATCTCTAAAATCAACTATAGTACTTGTGGAGCATTAAACCATACACATACATATTGGTATATATGAAAATAGATTAGAGAGACCATAAAAAATTAAAATATAGTGAAATAAAAAATAATTTATAATGATAAATTATTATATCATAAATTTAATTATAGAATTTTTATGTTAGTAATCTTATTTTAAAAAATATGTGGTTTATATAAATAGTTCCATAATTTTTGATATTTTTATTAATTTATAATACAATTATTACTAAATATCAATAATATATAAAATACAAAGTACCTTTTATTATATCATTTTTAAATATAATTTTAAATGTTCATAATTAATAAAAGTGAATAATTTATATTTATCCATTCATTAATTATAATTTATTCCAATTTTTTGATGACTTATTCAAAAAAATTCACTAATGATTGAATATGTGAATTTTTCCTTTATTTATCATTTTCCCATATTTAGACATAAATATAAATTTTTTAAATTTTTAATAAATGGATATATATATATATAATGTTTAGACAACTTATTTTATTTATCATAAATGATTTTAAGGAATTAAATGAAACCAATGATAGTTGCATTAGTTTACCTATACCAAGAATTTTTTTGTTCTTAAATAATATAAATAGTTATACATCAGTATGATTTTGAAATATTTATCTTGGGGATGTAATCGGTATTCAATACTAAATAATTTAAATCATTATCCATGAAAAGGGAATATGTGAGATATTATAGTGAAATTGAATCCTGTTTAAAAATATGAAGTGTTATAATGCTCCATAGGATAACATATACAAAGAAATAAATCATCCAACATCTTATGTTTTTACAAATTAGCGTGCCCATTTATTATCATGATTATAGAATGAAATTTATGAGGTGACCTAAACTCTTCAGTTTCATGTTTCTTTTCATTGACAGTTTTTATGGCACTGATGAACTGAGTGTTCCATCCTTACCGAGATTCTTTTGTGGTAGTTTATATGAAAGAAATCTTGGTGTATTATCACAATTGACATGACCATGGTAAGTATCTTGATATCATTTTGAATACACTGAGAGAGAACCAGTTATATGATAAGCTCGCAAAATTCCACTTTTGAATGGATCAAATTCACTTCCTAGGTCATATCATCTCAGGGACATGAGTATCAATGGACCTAGAAAATGTGAGGGTTGTAGTTTACTGGATAAATACAAAGAATGTTTTTGAGATAATGAGTTTCTTGGGTCTATCAAGTTACTACCGATGTTTTATACATGACTTCTCACACTTGGCAACATTGCTGGCATTCTTGAATAAGTAGGTTGTGAAGTTTGTGTGGTCAAATTATTATGAAACATCCTTTCACGAGCTGAAATTGAATCCAAAATTAGCACCAATACTAATATTTCCAAATACGGTCCAGAGTTACACTATATACTCTGATTCATTATATATTGGGCTGGGAGCTATTCTTATGCAGGAGGAAATAGTCATTGTATATGGGTATCGGTAGTTGAAGCCACATGGAAGGAAATACTATATGCACAATCTGGAGTTAGCTTCTATTGTTCATTCATTGTGCTATTAGAGACATTACTTATTGGGAGATCATTTTGTGGTGTACACAGATGGGGAAAGTTAAAGTACATCTTTACTAAATGTGATATAAATATGAGGCATTGAAGGTGGGTGTAATACATTTAGTCCTTTGATTTTGAGACTGCCTATATGCATGGGAAAGGCAATGAAGTGGATGACACACTGAGTAGGTGGACTCTGATACAAGAAGTGCAGGAGGATAGTGGTGAGTGGAAGATTATGGAGTTGTTCTCTAAGAGGCATCTAGTGGTGCATGACAAATAAGGAAATACTTTTCTTTCATCTTTGGATGTTACCTCTACCCTACTGGACAGAGTGATGATGAGGCAACTATCAGATTCTGAAGGCATAGTTCTATGGGAGAGAATGGATGGTGAGGACAGTCCTCCTAGACGGATGGTAGGTGAGGATGAGGTGCTGCATATCTATGGATGTGTGTTTGTTCCAGGGGATATACACGCGAAGTTGATTTAGGAGTTTCAAACTTAGGCTTGGACAGTGCACCCTGAAGACTCCAATATGTACTGTGACATGCGACGTCAATACAGGTGGTCGGGTATGAAGTGAGAAGAAGCTAGCTTTGTTACGAGATATAACACTTTTCAGTTGGTCAAGGCATAACATTAGAGACTAGTTGAGATTTTAGAGTAGTTACCTATTCCCTTGTTGATATGGGATGATGTCTCTTTGTATTTTGTGACTCAGTTACTAAGGAAACATAGAGGAAACAATGTTGTGTGTGTTTAATTTGATACGCTAACAAAGGTTTCTCAATTCTTGCTGATCAAGGATGCCTTCTGTGTTGATTATCTTGGAAATCTATATATTAATGAGGTGGTATGACTTCATGGGGCCCCTTTTTCAGTCATTTTTGATAGGGACACACACTTTATGTCTCTTTTATGGCAATGTTTTTAGAGGGAATTGGGTTCACAGGTGCATCTGAGCACATCATACCACCCTAAGATTGCTGGCCAGTCAGAGCGTACAATACAGATGCTAGAGGAAAAGTTGTGAGAATGTGTCCTGAATTTTGGGGGATCTTGGGAGAAGCATATTCCCCTGGTTGAATTTTCAAATAATAATAGTTTCCACGTGACTATAGAGATGGCACCATACGAGGATTTATATGGTAGGCCATGTCATTATCCCTTCTGATGGGTAGAGGCGGGTGAGGCAACTTTACTGGGACCTAATACTATATATGAGACTTCTGAGTAGATCTAGTTGATTCAGAAATGGATGACTATAACACAGTCTTATAAAAAAATTTATGTTGATGGTTGCAGAAAACATTGGGAGTTCATAGTTGGGGATAAACTTTTTTTGCATGCTTCACCGAGGTTGGGACATCAGGGAATCATGAGATAGGGTAATATTTCCTTACAATGTGTTAGGTTATTCGATATTCTAGAGAGGTTCAGGTAAGATTCCTATCAGTTGCAGTAACATCATAGGTATTAATCCATGCATGATGTCTTCCATATAGTTTAGCTACGTTGTCATCAGTCAGACCCACATCATGTTTTTCTTCCCAAGGAAGTGAAGTTTAAGGAAGATGCATCCTTTGAGGATCATCCCAATAGTAATTTGGATCGTAGCACAAATATTATCCTTGGATGGTATGTTCCTTTGGTATAAGTTCTATTTCAGTATAACTAAGTGTATGACGATACCCAGGAAAGGGAGGACAATTTACGATTGTAGTGGCTGGAGTTATTATTAATTATTTATTCAATGACCTTATAACGGAAATTTGGGGATAAATTTCATTAGGGGGGGGGGGAAGTTTGTAAGAACCTAGTTCTTAATTTAAGGTACAATTTTTTTTTATTTTTTTCCTTTGAGTTTTTATTGAGAAAACTGGGGAAAACTGGGCATTTAATGGAATGATACTACCACACAGCTTAACTCAATGTTACATACTGTGAAATTATTTATACATATTATGTAGTTTGGATGTGTATGATGGGAATACATGGCATGCGGGCATGGCCGAGAGAAAAAGAGGAAAAAAATACATGCCATGTACTTATTAGTACACACCATGTAGTCATGTCGACAGGTCCTGGAAAGTAAGTCGATATAAAATAGCCACCAAATGAATAGTAAAATGTATACACACCGTGTATATGGACATACACACAATTTTATTTTTTTTTCTTATAAACAGGAAGTATCCCTCATATAACATTCTAGACAGAAGGGGCCGCTGGGTTTCACAAACAGCAGTGCCAAACCTTCAATCTCCTCCCAATTCTCTGTTTGGACTCTGATTCAGTCACTGTCAGTAGCTTTGGAACCCAATATGTATGCTATAAATTAATCTTGAGTGGTTATTTTAGATTCTATATCATGAATAAGTAATTTAAGGTTGATATTTTATCCTTGTATCATAGATCTACTTTGTTCTATCTTGAATTGCAGGCTAACGCTGGACGAGGAGAGTTACACGAGGACTAGGTAAGAGGTCTTGTGCCTTTCATTAAATGTCGAGTTGTTTACATATGTCGTAGTGTTGGTAGCCCATGTTTAGGGAATCACTTGGTTGAAAATTTGACTAGTGTTAATACCTAATGACGTTTTGGTGATTAATTAATGTAATTGAAGAATGTTTGAGCTTTTTTGGTTTGATTAAGGGCCACCCCATGGGTGTGTTTCCCTCAGATGACCATTGTTTTTTCTGTTTTTCCTAGGATGCTGATGGGAATGACTTTGTTTTCCTTTTATGGGTTATTTAAGATGAAATTGGTTAATTAAATATTTTCCCATGTGATATAATAAATTTTGAATCTTTTTGATAGTTTAATTCACATGTTGGTCTTGTTATATAAAATTTCCCATGTGAGGTATTTAATGATAAAGCCATGCCATTGTTTAATTAGCATGTTTTTATTGATAAATGAAATGTTCCATGTGAGTTTATTATTGAAAACCACGTAATAGTGTAGATTACTTGTGTTGTTTATCATGCTGAAATGTTGATATACCGAGCTTGGCCTTGAATTATTCTGAAATCATGATACCCTGAGCTTTTCCTTAAAACATGCTAAAATTATTATACATTGGGATATACCTTGACACATGCCGAAATGATGATATATCATGCATGTCCCATATTTTAATATTCTAAAATGCTTATACACCATGCTTGGCCCATAGACATATTGAAATGGAATGACTTATGATCCGTCTGCCAAGACAAATGACAAGCTTGGATTTGGTCTTCACTTCTTTTTGTTTAGATAACCTGCTGAGGTATCTATTGTGATTACTTTCTATAGGGTATTGATGGGATTAGGCTAGATTTTGGTAATTATAAAATTCAATTAATTTTAATTGATTAATGAATGTGAGATAAATGAAAATGTATGCCAGTGCTTGTAGGAATGTTTACTTTTGAATACTTATTAGTTTGCTAAATTCACTATAATACATTGCATGTCACATATTATCACTGATAGATTAGAACAGACCATAGGTGGTTTTCTACTAGGATTTATTATCACACCCTCTTTGGGCCATGTTTTGGTTTCTAGTAGATTATATTATTGTAGGTGTTTATGAGGGAAAACTCCCTTCTACTGGTACTTGAATTGCTGCTTATGAACATGAGAGAATGGGACCCAGCTGTGTCTTGTGATGCTTATGAGTTTTATTTTGTATTTATGTTCCTTGATACTTGTATTGTATCTAACTACAGTATATCATGTTTTGGATATTTTATTAGAAATAACATGTTGCATCATATTTTTTATGGAATAATTCTTGGTTATTTATCTTATCAGTCTTCCACTATTTACTTCAGTTTTATGTTGTTTACTACTTCCCCTATTGTATATTATTGCTCCACTATGTTATAGTTTCCAATGAGGGCATTGTTTCCCCACTATCTCACCTTTGGACCTTACTACAAGTTGGCAGCATCTGGCGTCTGGGGAAATGTACATAAGGCCATGTTGTCAAATGGGTACGGGGAACCTTTTTAGTGGAACCTGTATCTGGGATGTTACATAATAATCACTAGAAAGTTTCAAAATAAATGTAATTATATAAAATTTATTTCATGAATTTTATTACCTTTATAATATTTTTATTTTTAATTTGTTATAATAACACTAAAATTTAGTATAAATTGTATTTATTAGTCAATAAATATCTTAAAAAATTATATCTAAATTGGAATATGAGGAAAATATAGAGATACACTTATACATTTCCAATTTTTATTCATCTATGATCTATTTTAATTTAATATGATATTCCTTTTATGTTAATAAATACATGATTACAAAAAAGGCACTCCTCCAACTTATAAAAGGACCCCTCCACCACCCATTCAAAGTCACACTTTGGATTTTATTTACCCTAAATAATCATACAAATTTCCTTCCCTGATAATCCATTACATCCTTTCATAGAATCAATATTGTAGATATTTTTTAAATTAATTCAATACCAAGAGTATTTTAAAGAGGAGATACAATTTATTCTTTTCATGTGATAACTTATGATCATAAATTTTCATTTATCTTATTCTTAACATGATTATTAATTATAAAATATTTTTATATTAATATATAAATAATATCATTATACATCTATAATGATGAAATTATAATAAAATAAATTCATTCTCATTACCATCCATTGATTATAGTATGTTTCTATTTGGGTTGGTTTAACCACCCACATGAATGATGAGATAAATTATTATCATAGATGTTTATTGAAATATAATTAATGGTATGATATGATATAAATATTTAAATAATTCTTTATATTTTTTTACAATGTGAAATTAAAAATAGTTAATTTTTTAATAATATAGTAACTTTGATTCTTTAAAAATTACCAAAACAAGTGGGTTATGGATTTCATCATGAAGAACGATACTTGAAACTCACCAAGAATTATCCTAAAAAATCATAAATCATTATGGAACATATATTTGATTAATTTTGACCATTATAGAGAATATTTAATTTTGAGCATGGAATAACGATTGAATCTATTAGAGTAAAAAAATATGGAATGGTTGAAACTAATAATAACAAATGATCAATGCAAACATAAAATAAGTTATAACTATGTAAAAATGAAAAGAAATATAATTATAAAAGTTATGAAACAAGAATAGGGTTGTAAAATATATAATTAATGAGTATTAGTTTATTATGTAGGTGGTTAGATTGTTCCTGAGAATGCGAGAATCCACTGTAAGGGTTTTTTGTCTCAATATCCAAAACAATTTCCATCCCTTGATCCATATTTAAAATTATACACCAAATCATAATTGACATGCGGTACATACAATATATTAAATTATTTTACCATAAGTTTCCTTTTATAATTTTATTTAAAAATCTATTTCATGATTTAAATCCATGTGTTATTAAATCATAAATTAATAAACCTATAAGTGGATTATCAACTCACATTCATTTATTTAGGTTATAACATTATTTCTTTGATTATTTCTTAACAACCAGATAATTTGGATACTTTAAATTAATAATATATCTGATATATTTCCCCATGACGTAATATCTTTCATTTTTAGCAATTTCTTCTCGTGATTGGTTATAAAGATAGAATTGAAAAATAAATATGATACATATAATATAATTATAAATATTAAGGGTAAAATTATAATCCATGTTCATTCCTCTCATTTATCAGGAATAGAAAATTTTTGTCACGAATTGTGCGGAATACTGCCTACGTGAATTAATGTTTTTCATTTTGTGTCATGATTTTAATTATTTTTACAAACCACTTAAAATATGTTTCAAAACCATAAAAAATTTAAATAATATAATTATGCTTATTTTATAATGATAACATGCCAAAAGAAACAATTTCTTAATCATACTCACCCCTCTAATCAAGGTATGTTCATGTTTGGGTTGGTATAACCACCTACGTGGATGAAACTATAATACTCCACCATGGATGAATATAAGAAATTAAATACTAATATTATTTTATTTTAATAATAAAATCATGACTAGTTTATGGTTTTATAAATTATATTTTATTTATTTATCTTATTATTATAATAACATCTTTGATCACTGAAATTCCCAAAAATAAGATGATACAGATTCTATTTTCAAGAAATACAACTAATGAACTAATGTAATATGATAAAATAGCTATAAATAAATACAAGTTATCTATTATATTACCTTATATGATCTTATAATGATGAAATTAGTGATATTAATGAAGAAAAACACCACTTTTTCAAAACTAGTTTAAAAGGATCAAGATAACTCACATGCAATATTGAAAGTAGATTGTAAAAGAGTAATATATATATATATATATTAATATTTTAAATTAAATTTATTAAAGTTTATATATATGAATAAAATTCATAAATACGTTATTAAAATAGAATGTTTTTTTATAGGATATTAAAACACCTTAATCAGAGTCATGAATTATGGTAAGGGTTTCATTATCAAATTTTAAAATCCATGAGACATATTTGATATTTTACATCATCATTTATCTTATATGGTGTATCCACTTCTCTATTTACTTTAGGTATAATTTATATATTTCCTTTAATGATTTTTTTTGATTTTACCATAACCCTCTTACTCCTATATTACCATTATCATAATTTTTTTGGAAATTCAATTCTAATTCAATGAGTCATGATTGGTTTTCTAGAAATTATTTCATAAATATTGGTCACATTCTACTCATTTATTTTCATATGGTATTTTATATTTGTCTTTTAAGTATTTATATTTCTACCATATAAACCTCTTTCTATATATATCTTGCTTCGTTAATTATGGTATCCATAAGGGAATTAGGTAACTCAAATCCCTTTTATTTAATTTAAAATATTATACCTTGAGAATCATTCTTAAAATATAGATAAATTATTATATTTTTTATTTTATAAGAGATATTACATTTTCTCTCTAGGTAAAATTATGTTTTTAAATCAAAGATGATTTCTCAAGGGATTTCATTCCCAAAAATATGCAACATTTTTAAGAAAAAAATTTCATCTCTAATAATGATGGGTTTTCCACCATTTCCTTTTTCATTATTGTAAATATTGTTTTGAATTATTATTTGTAAACCCAAATATGTGTTTACTAATGTTACCTCTATATTTTCCTTATCCTTTTAAAAAAGGCTATTTTATGACCTATTTTATGATGTGTTATTTCAGTGATGTAATTTTAAAATATTCAAAAAGGTTTTACATACCATAAAAAATAAATGTTTTATCTTCCACTCCATGTTTCTTTTTTATATCCTTTATAACCTTTCAAATATCTATTAATCAAGGTGCCTTTTAAAAGAAATATATTTAATATTGGTTTCACTTCATTTTTTTCAACATTTATATCATATTCAAGGACCCAAGCTAAATGATACATTTAAAAGTAATAAAATTTTAAACATTTTCACTTCACATTTTAAAAAATCACTATTCAATGCTATTGAAACATCATATTTTACTAAAATGATAAAATCATTTTCTAAACAAATATTTTATGATTTCATTACCATTTAATCTTTATGTCTAAAGGTTATTCTTCTATACAGTTTATTTTTCATCAATCCCCTGTAATTTATCTTATAGAAAACTCTTTTGGGGTGATTGAATTTGCGGTATCATAAATTTAAATTATTTAGTATTTAGAAATGGTATGAGACGACCTTAATTCCATGGTTTCATCAAGATATGATATTGAATTGATTTTATGTGTGGAAAATAGTGTATGGATTTTTATTATGAGAGAGTTTGGGTCTAATAAATCCATATGACGGTTTATGGATGAAAAATTACTGAATGGTTTGGTTTCAATAAAAATATGAGACTATTTGGGTTTTATTAAACTGTGAGATTATTTGTGTATGATAATGAATTAAAATGGGATGGGTTTAATGATGCCCTATGTTGGTACAAGTCTAATAAATCCCTAAGATTATTTGAGTTTAATAATGATTTCTAATTCATTGATTTATTTTAATAATTGATGATATAATTATTTTAAGAACTACTTATTTTATAATAGGAAGTGTTGACTTTTTTTTGATCATAACATGATGTGTGGATATTTTTTTATTCACAACATGCACAATTTGTTTGTTTATAATGTTAAAATTTAAATATGGAAATGTATATGACAATGTGACTTTTTATTCTATGTTTCAAGGTATTACTGTATTTTTATTTCACATGCCTATGATTATTCTCTATATCTTGTGTTTATCATCTCATGATTCTGTATACTTTTCCATAGTATATGTTTGTTAATTTTTTGTTACATTTCTTTTTTATCATGATTTTTGATAACTGTTGGAACCTACTTATGATAAGAGTGTTTATACATTTCATTATTTTAATGATAAAGAACCATAATTGTTTTAATACTAATTATTTATATGTTTTTTGATAGAATTTTATATGACAAGATAGTTTTTATGATAATTTAGCTAAGTATTGAGGCAAGTCACCACTAGCTAGGAGATACTACTAAGTGAAAACTACTGCTAGTGGAGTTATAACTATACTTGTCACTAAAAACTGAATTATGTTGAGTAAGAGAAACCATTGAGGCTTATATACCACTAGGGATTGTTACTACCAGACACCAAGTCATCGTTAGACTTTGAGTCATCACTCGATTGAGGTACCGCCAGTATGACCAACTGCTTGATGTTGAGTCACCTCTAGCTCAAGCCACCATTACTATATGAGGTCTATTACTTTATGTACCAATTAATATTTATATTCATGTGTAAATCATTATCCTTTAATCAGTTAACCGAGTCATTAAGACAAAGTGGAATTCTGTTTGAAGATCATGGATCCCCTTCAACCATTGCTACTATATATATGTGAAGGACCGTCTCTCTATAAGTACGATGATATCTGTCTGATAATTCTATGGGAAAATTGTGCAATTAAATATGTATACCTGCACAATATTGTTGGTTTATCTACTGAAAATATCATCAACACATAAGCATAATATCAATTACATAGATTTATTGAGATATCCATAGAGATAAACCAAAACATTCCTATAAATTCTTACGATCCTTTGTCTTTCTAAAACATTAAATAAAGAATCTCAAAGTCATCAATACATTTGATCTAAGGATTTCAAAAATTCTGAGCATAACAAACTGAGCATCACTATTCTTTTCATTTTATTTTTATTTGTCTCTCTGTTCATTTCTTTTATCCTTTGATTAGTGTGTTGTTACTCTGTTTTCAAACACACATTTTCTCCTACACCTAAATTGGATAATACTTTCATTCCCTCTTTCATATTGCATTTTTTTACTGATGGTGTTTGTGGAAGAGGTATTTGTGTGGATTATAGTGTTTTAGTTCATACGTGTAATTGTGTAAGAGGATTTTTATCCTAAAAACACATTTTTATTGTTCAACTAATCCAAATTGTGGATCTGATAAATTATGATTATAATTTTCTTGGTAGAAGATTATTTCTAAGTGGAGTGGATTAAGTCTCACATTTAGTCCAAACCTCTTTTTCATTTCACTGTGTTATTTTTTTTGTTTTTTTACAAAAACTATATTTTTTAATCGTTAAAATATATAAACAAAACTATTATTTTGATAGTTAATCATAATTAGTTTTTATGATGATCCTTTGTGGAGTTTTGTTTTAAAAAAGTATTGTGTTTGTTGACAACTAAATTTCTTTGTGAATTTTTTTTTATTCTGGAATTGGACCCAGTCCATCGTAATGATCTTTGATAGAAAGTCAGTTCTTATTATTTGAATATGTTTTATTTTTATTGAAGTGTTTTGAAAAATTATTATGATGTAATGAGTTAGAAAGTTCTCATTATTTATAAACAAGGTTAGGCAATTCTTTTTTTATCATGAAGTTATTATAAATCATGAAACATACTCATGGTAAAAGATTTCAATGAAATGGTGGAATCATAATGATTGAATTAGTTCTAGTGATTATGATAAAATTTTCATCAGATCTAGAAGTAGAATACATATAAGATCATATCCAAATGTCATAATGTGTTGAGCTGATGATGTTTGAAGAAGGTAAACGATTCTAAGTGGATTCATCATTAAATAAATTCAATAATTATGAAAAATCAACATAAATGGATTTCCATTATAATGAGAAAATCCATTATAATAGTAATTCCATTATAATGATGATTTTATCATTTGGAGGATTCCATTGGGATGAATTTGGGGATGTTTGTCATAATGAGATGAAGAGGGAAGGACAATTGTAATGAGTTGAGAAATAATGGTAGATCATAATGAGCTGAGAAATAAAGGAAGAAAGTGATGAGCTAGGAATGAAATACAGATCATAATGAGCTTATAAATAAAGGAATATTGTAATGAGATGAGAAATAAAGGCATTTCATAATGATATGAGAAATAAAAGAAGATCATATTGAATCTTATGAAGTAACATCATACTGAAGAAAGGTTAGAACTTTCAAAAAGGGTGATTATGATGAAGACTTATAAAGAAGATTCTAAATGTTTTACAAAGATATAAAGAGGTCAAACATGAAATTAAATTTTGTTCCAATCTCAGAGAAATATGAGGATGATTAGAGAAGCCAATGAAGAAATTTAAATATGATTGATTTTTGGTTTCTTGATAACTGAGTATGTGGGGAATGGTTTAATGTTTATCGCTCTTTCTTTTCTAATTTTCCTATAAATACTTTCTTAGATCATTCATACATTTTGACTTTCACCCAAGCCAAAAACCCAGAGTGATAAATAATTCAAGGGAATTTTATTTACAGATTGAGATATGAAAGTAATATGAGACACCTGATTGTTTTGTTTACTAGACCTGAGAATCGTATTGAGAAACATCATATTGAGTGTATCAGATAGAGTCAATCAGACTAAAGAATATTTTTTTGAGAATCTGAAAAGAGTGTGAGTTTTATATATTGAAAATGGGTTCAACTTATTGATTCTATCATATTTATTCAATCAAAAAAAATTAATATCTGAATAAGTGTTTGATAAGAGTTTGAGAAGTGCATATTGAGTAAGGGAGAATCATATCAACCTCATCAGATCCAAAAAAATTAGATCAAGACTAATATTTTGTGGTGAAAATTTAAAAAATTAGTATTCTTTTTTTTATAAATTATTTTATAAGAAACATTGTAATCTTATGGGAGTCAGTATAATATTTATTATTTAGAGACAGAAGGTTTCTAACAGGATTTAGTATATGTTTTATTCTCCTTTTCATTATAGTGAATTTTTATTGACCCACAGGAGTGTCTATGGAATGGATGTATGTTCCCACACTAAGGTCAATGAAAATCTTGTGTAATTAAAATTCATTCATAATTTTGTCATGCAAGAGTATTTATAAAATGATTATATGTAAATAAATCTTAATAGGTTTTACGAGTTATGTTTCTAAAAAATATTAACACTTATAAAAGGTAACAACTAAATCAAACCCACCTCATAGTGGTTATTCAAACATTTGTAACTTCAATTGTTATCGGAAGGTGGTTCTCTTATTGAATCCAAATCATGGATAATATAAATTATGTCAATATTATAATAACTTATACATTTTATGGAAAGAATTATTATGCATGAATAAATAGAATTATTTCTTATCGCCAATCCCTTGTCCATGAAGTTTTTGATGTTGCTACTATTGGTTGTCCACCTATTGAGAAATATTAACCTATAATGTTTGATGATAAGAAAAATATATAATTTAATTTAATGGATAGAAACGAAATCCTTATGTACTTACCATTTAATGTTTATCAGAAGGTGATGGGTCTAAATACATCAAAAAGTATGTGGGACAAGTTGGAAATTATTTTTGAAGGTAATACTAAAGTGAAGTAAGAAATTCTAAAAATATAGAGTAGTAAGTATGAAGACATCATAATGATAAATTAAGAAACTATTGATGAATACTTCACCAGGGTAAATGAAATTGTTTGCAACATCATAGAATTCATTGATGTCCTGGAAGATTCTAAAATTTTGAAGAAAATTAAGAGAAACATTCGGGATAGGTTTAATCTTGATGTTTCATCTTTAGATGATAAGGATGATTTATCTATTGATTAATTGATTAAATTTGTTATTTCTTTTGAAATGAGAAAATCTCTAATGTTAAAAAAGAAGATAAAATATGAAATTACTTTTGAAAATATGTGAAAGTTGAAAAATCATGATGTTATAGATGTTGATCATTGGGACTCCAAAGGAAAATAGGATGATGATTTGAATGATAAAATCATGTCTCTTATATCCAAGAACTATCGAAGAGGAAGAGGAAATCATGGAGGTAAAATTCCAATCAAATGTTTTGTGTGTGGTGTAATTGGACACTTTTCTATGAATTTTCTAAAAAATAAAGTTATACATTATCAAGATGATTCTGTTAAAAACGTTGATAGAAAAAGTGAAACAAAATTTATAAAGAAGAAAATCCATACAACAAATGAAAAAAATAGTTTACTAGGATCAAGAGAAGTATGTTGAGTAAGAAAGATGGATAAAAATCAGCCAACAATAATTATTTATAATATTAATGTTACTAAATATTTAGAACCTTCATTACAAAATTTGAGAAAGTTGAAGAGTCCTAAAATAGTAAAGAAAAAGGATGTGTAGAATATTATAGAGAGTATCAACTCATAGTAGAACATATTGCATGTCTTGAGAAAAAATATCTCAGTAATGAAATCATAATAATAAGGAATGATTATCAAGAAGTAATTGAAGGAAGAAAATAGGTCATCAAGTTGGAATATGAATACATTCAAGAGATATTAAGTTACAAAATTATAATATATGAACATGGAAATATGGTTGAAGATATCAATAAGAAGAAGAGAGTTAAATTAGAAGAAGTTAATAATTTTTAATCAAAACTTATTGAGTCCAAAAATACCATGAAAAAAATGAATTAAAACATAAACAAATCCTTGGATGTAAAATATGATACTACTAATGTTTCTTAGGATAATAAAATCAATAATTAGGTGAAGTTATTACCCACCAAAAATAATGTTTCATCTTATTTTTCTAACATTTGAAGTTATAAAAAATATATTAAGAAATGCTTGGGTGGTAAAAGGGTGTGAGAAACCAAATTTAATCTACAAAGGTTGAATACCCATTTAGTAGGATATATGGTCTACATCAATATATTGTTAAAGATGAAAGAAGTTGTTAACCTCAACAAATTTTTTATAGATAAAGATCTTACTTAAATAAAAAATTAATATTTGAGGGCTATTTCATGTTTTGTGGAATATATGGGTATAGAGAATATATTTTTTGTTACAAATTATCTCTACCTACAATAAGGTTTGAGAAAAGTGAAAAAATATTGGAATATGGATACGTAACATTCTAAACCCAAATTAAGTTAGAAAAGAAAAATCTCTACATGTTTGAAACATTACAACAAAAAATCCATTCGAATGTCTAGAAGATGTTTTTTGAAGGTGTGATGATCCTTGCCATCATACACAAAAATTCACAACACACCTTCTGTAACATGATTATTATGATAAAACAAAATATAGAAAGATGAAAGTTGATGGAAAATATTTTGTTGTCAAGAAATCTTTAAAAGAAATTGAAAAGAAAAAATCATGGATTATTGATAGTGGTTGTTCATAAAATATGATAAGTGGTATGAAAATATTGAAACATGTTGAAACTCACGATGTAGGATCATTTACCTTTGGTAATTATAGTTCTTTAAAAATATGAGGAATCAAAATTGTTGAGATTGAAACCAAAAAGTTGAAATCTAAGGAAGTTTTATTTATTGATGGGATAAAGCATAACTTATATAAGTCATATTTTTTTTGATGGAAAATAAGTAATCTGCAAAAAATATTCTCATGTTATCAAAAGTGTGAAAAATTTAAAATTTATTATAAAAGTATAATCAACCCGTTGAAATATTTTCCATATAGAATAATTTAAAAACTCATATACTTAAGATTTGAAGATGAAAATAAAATGTGGTACTGAGGAATTAGCTATATTGGACATACAAAAATGATCAAACATTCTAATGTTTATGATGTTAGAAAATTTACATAATTTAGAATTAGATAAGGATGAGTTTGTTTTATTTTTTAGAAAAGAAAAATGACTAATAAAAATCATAAGAGAGTTTAGATTCAGTCTACCAGACCTCTTGAACTTATTTATTCCTGTATGTGTGGGATGGTGAGACTTCGATAAAAAAATATTTATACTTTATCACTTTTATTGGTGAATTCAATGGGATAAAAAATATCATGTTTATGAAACACATGTCATAGGATATTGAAATGATGATATTTTTCAAAAAAGAAGTTGAGAATGAAATGGAGGATTATATAAATAATTTGAGAATATATAATGGTAAATAATTCACCCTCAGTGATTTTGAAGAATATATAAGAAAATATTGAATCAAAAATAATTATAGTGATCCTTATACTCCACAAAAAATGGAGTCGTTGAATGAAACAATATAAGTTTAGCGTAAATGGGAATAATTATGTTAGCAGAATACAAACGTTCAATGTTTTACTGGAAGGAATCTATTAGTACCATTATACATGTTCAAAATAGATGTTTTTTAGACCAAAAAAAACAATATGACTTATAATGAAATATGTTATAAATAAACCATCATTGGAGTTCTTCAAAGTTTTTGTAAGACCATGTTTACTTAAAATATAAAATCTAGATTTGGTAAAGTTCGTTGAAAAATCCGTGGAATGGAATTTTATGGGTTATTCACCAAATATATGATGTTTCAAATTTTGGAAAAAATGTTTAAAAATGTTTCTGGACACATATGATGTGAATTTAATTGAAAATAAAAATTCCATAACAAAATTTGTTGAGAATGATGATGAGGATAACCTGAAGATTTACAAAAATAGTGAATTTATGCCAAAAAATTCTTATCAAGATTCAAAAAATTCACCTTATAAGGAAAGTTCAGTTGGGAAAGAACAATTGAAATTTTTTACCTTACAAAAACATGTTGTGTCTGAAATCACTATTGTAAATTAGAAAGCTTCAGTTCAGACAAGATAAAATATGAGATTAAAAAATCAGAAACCAATTATCTCAAAAGTTAATCCAGAATCAGTTTCAGAAGCTATTGATCATAAATAATGGGTGGATTCTAAGAATGAAGAGTTGAATCATATTGATAATAATAAAAAATGGTAACATGTTTCATAGAACTCAAATAAAAAAGTTATCAGAACCAAGTGGTTTTACAGAAACATTTTTAATAAACATAGAGAAGTTTCAAGAAACAAAGCCAGGACTTTCTATAAAAGATATATATAGTTGGAAGGTATTTATTTTGAAGAAATTTTTTCCCCAATTACAACATTATAAAATTTTATAATGTTTCTTTCTAGGTCCAGACATCGTACTTATAGATTTTACAAGATGGATGTAAAGTCATCTTTCTAAAATGGCGAGATTGAGGTAGATGTTTACATTGAACAACATTGTGGGTTTCTACTTTATGAGGATGAAAAAATGTTTTTAAACTAAAGAAATATTTGTATGGGTTTAATCAACCTCAATGTTCTTGGTATTAAAAACATGTCAATTTTTTTAGAATATTAAATTTTTTAAAATGAAAATTTGGTAACAACTTATATGTGAAAGATGTTGACTAAAGAACAGTAATTGTAATTCTTTATGTGGATGATATAATTTTTTTGTGGGGATAGATAATTTTTTTGTAAAAAATTTATTGACGAAATGGAGAATAATTTAAAAATTAAAATGTTTTGAGAATCAACTTAATTCCCTGTCTTACAAGATCAACAAAAGAAAAATAAATTTTCTTATCAAAAGAAATGTATTCGATGAAATTGTTAAAGAATATTGGGATGGAAGAATCCAAAGAAGCTTCTATTAATATTTCAATGAGAAATTTTTTTAGTAAAGATTAATATAGAATAAGTATTAATTATAAATACTTTAGGAAGCTGATAATAGGTTTAATTTATCTTACATCATCGAGGCTTAAAATTAATTATGTTGTGACTTTGCGTTCCAGGTATCAATGTAATTAAAAAGAATCACATATGTTGATAGAAAAAATTGGATTATGAGATATGTAAATTTAAAAAAATTCACACATTTTTTTATATGAAATAAATTTTGAGATGAGGTTTCATGGTTATACTGATACCGATTGGGTTAGAGATTGTAATAATAGGAAATCTGTCTTAGGAGGAATATTTCTCTTGGGTGAATATTACGTGAGTTGGAATCGTAAGAAAAAAATTTCAGTAACATTGATAAGAATTAAATATGAATATATTATATCTATTGTGCCTTGTACTCAAATGTTGTGTTTGAATGTTTAGTTGGAATACTTGAAATTAAAAGTTTCTAAACCCTTGAAGATTCTTTGTGATAATCACAGCTCAATAGACCTTTCTAAAAATCATGTCCAATATTCAAGATCAAAAATCTTTGATTAAAAGATTCAATTTATAAAATATAAAGTTTCTACATGATATGTTATTCTGGAATACATCTCAACAAAGTATCAAATTGTTTGTATTTTAACAAAATCCATATTGAAAGAAGGATTTGTGGAATTGAGGCTGTAACTTCATGTTCAGCCTCCTCCTGTGACTTTCTAAACCGCATAATGAAGTAACCCTCACCGTTTATTGAATTATGTTTAGAAGGGGGGGGGGGAGAAAGTAACAATTTTTTATTGTAAAAATTTATGGTTATCTTTTTTAAATTAATTTGAAGTTGGGGTTATCATAAAAAGGTGGAGGGAAAAAGAAAAGTGCGAGAAAACGATAAAAATGAGTGGGAGCTTATCTTTACATGGTTGTAAAATATTCTTACCACTAAGGGATGAAATTACTTCAATACATTACATTATCCAATAGTGTGGTTTTAGGACACTCTATTTTGAGAAAGTACATGTTTTGATAAAATTCCAAAAAACATGAGTTTTTTTACAAAAGGTGAGTTGTGAGAAATTTCTAAGAGGTTCAATTTTTTTTAATAAAGCATGTCAAAAAACCCAAAGGGCGAGATTAAAGAACATTGGGGTGTTTTTTTTGCAATATCTTTATTTTTTGACAACTAACCTTCTTTGTAAAAAAATTGTTTTTATTATTCAGGAATCAAACCCAGTCCATCGTAATGTGATTTTTTAGAATGTCAAATATTTCTATTTTAATAAGTATTATTTTTGTTAAATATTTTTGAAAATAGATTGTAAATTCAGGAGTTAGAAAGTTTTCATAATTTATAAACAAAGTCATATGATGAATTCTTGATCATGAATTTCTTATAAATCATGAAACATAATCATGATAAATTCTTTTGACGAAATAGTGGAATCATAATGATTGAATCAGTTCTAGTGATCCAGAATTTTTTTCATCATATCCATAAGTACCAGACACTAAATACGAGATACACAAGTTAGAATGTGTAGAGCTGATAATGTTTGAATAAGTTCAATGTTTATATGTGGATTAATCATGGAATACATTCCATTTTTATGAAAAAATTACCATGATTGGAAATATAAGGATGATGGGAATGTTTTAAAAATTCCCACAATGTAATGTTTTGATGTAATTGCATCCCTTAGTGGTAATAATATTTTTGGAGTCTTGAAATATCTCACATCAGTTTAAATGTGAGATATTTTTGGAGTCCTGAAATATAAGGAAGTTAGGAATGTTTTAACCATTCCCACAATTTTTTTTCTAAGTCTCCAATAAAGATTCTCCTAGAACAATCATTCAAAATTATTTTCATATAATTTGAAAAGTTGGGGCACTAAATAATTCATGTAAAAGGTATTTATGCAAAGGGATTTTAGAAAAAAGATTGGACACCAGCATGTTTTGTTTACTGGACAGTATAATTGTATTGATAAACATCATATTGAGTGAATAACATTGAGTCAATTAGGCTAAAGAAGATTATATTGAGAATATGAGTAGAGTTTGGGTTTCTCATATTTATAATGGGTTTATCATATTACGTCCATCGTATTGAGTCTATCAGAATGTGGAAAATTGGATTGATTGTTTTACTGGAGTTTGAGAGGTGCATATTGAGTAATGAAGAATCATATTTACCTCACATGATTGAGAGAATTAAATATAGGAAAATAGGGTCTAGACTATGTTTTTTTGGAGAGAAATAATCAAAGTCTTATCCTTTTTTGAATATCTTTTTGTAAGAAAATTTTTAAACTGACCAGATTTAGTATAATATTTCCTCTTTGGAGATAGAAGGTGTTTACTGAGTGTTGTAACAAGTTGTATTAACTTATTCATTAATTTTAATTTTTATAGATCCATAGGAGGGGCTATGTAAAGGATTTAGGTTCTCACATTGAGATCAAACCCTATAAATACTGTGTTCTTTACCTATTTCCTACTTTTTTCATTCATGACTCTTTATACGAAGATGATAAGGAAATATATCTTAAAAGCTTGTAGGGTTTTATTTTTTAAAAATTATTGAAAATTAATAAAGTGAAAAACTAATTCAACCCCCACTTCTTAGTTGTTGTTTTATCCTTTAGAAAATTAGTTTATATATGTTTTTTCTAAGAAAATTGATTTGAAATATTAATATAACTTCAAAATTATTTTAACTGAGACGTAATCAATATTTGAGAAATATTTTAAAACTAAAAATCTTATATTGATCTTCAATTTTGATCAACTTTTTAATTTATTTTATTAAGGTGATTTTATTTTAACATTATGTTTCTAAAAAAATATTGGGAACTCAATTCACCCCCTCTTGAGTTACTCACTCTGACAAACATTTGGTATCAAAATGTTTTGAATTACCTTCTTAAATTTTTAATTTAGTTTTATACTAAAGATCTCAAATTTATGTCCATTCTATATTTTAGTTCTTTATAGATGATCGATAATAAGGATCTGCTACCAACAAACCATCTTATTTTAATGGTACAAATTATGATCATTGGTAAATCAAAATTAAAATGAATTTCAAAAAAATGATTTTTATTATTTGGACTATAATATAAGATCATTATGAAATTTCATAAACTTCTAGAGTTATTTGGAGCGATGCTAGAAAAACTACATAAAATAATGACTGTAAATATATGAATGCTTTATTTTATTCCTTGGGTGATTATGAATTTAATAAAATATTTACATGAAAAACTTATTTGGAAATATGTGATACCTTAGATATCTCTCACGAAGGAACATAAAATATTAATGAAATGAGACTAAATACAAATATAATTAAATATTATACTTTTAAAATGAAATCAAATAGTGAATACCATGAATTCACATAGGAAACAAGTTATATACAATGATTAGGTGATGAGACTCCTCATATGACTACTAGATAGATAGGGAAAAACATCTCTGTCAATTAGAGAATATTTTTATTTAAGTAATCTGCCAATCAATTAATTTATTTGAAAGATGATGATGTATGAATAAGAGATTAAACACAATAAGGAGATCAATGAAGATGAACCAAAAAGAAAATCAATATCCTTTAAGACTAATGCCTCCAAACTAAGAGAAAAGGTACAAGATGAATATAAAAAATAATTAAAATATCCTAATGATATTGATGAAGAGATGACCCACATGGATATAATATATAATAAATTATATAGGAAATAAAAGTTCATCAAGAATTAAAATTTTAGAGAAAATTATGACAACAAGGGAAGGTGGAAAAAATAATGGAAGAAGGATGATACTCAAAATTATACCACCAACTATGAATGTAAGAGGAAAAGACACATTAAATATGATTAAACAAAACTGAAATAAAAAAATAGATATGAGGATAAGGAAAAACTGTTCATGAAATCCATGAAATTAACATAGAGTCCCTAAAATGATAGCTCCAGTGATTTAGAAAATAATCATAGAGATAAGTCTAATAGGGTAAATAAGTTATTTGTCGCAAGCACATTATAGGTAAAAAGTAATCTTTTGGATTTTCCTATTAATATTGAAAATTATTATGAAAATTAATATAATGAATAAATCATGACAAATAAAGATATGTATGAATACTATAAAATGATGGATGATACATTTCATGAACTAAAAGATAAATATTAGTCACCTAAAAAATTACATTATTTAACATTAAATATTAAAACAAACCTTACTATTTAAAAAGATAAAAATGTTTAGATTTTTTAAAGATAATAACAAACTAAAGGTTTCTATTGATAAATTAAAAATTAATATAGACAAGTTTATAAATGGAAAAAAAAGTTAACATAGATGCTTGGAAATAAAATATATTCTAAGTATATAAATGGGATATGTTATCATCTTGGATAGAAAAAAATCTTAAAAATCAGATTTATGTATGGTAATAGTTTGGAAAATTCATATACATTCAATACTTACTTAGGTATAACTAATAAATAATTTATTTCTAGGATCATACGATCTGCTTATAATAAACCCATTAAAAAATTATGGGTTCTCAAATCTTTTATTTTTAACATAACTAGACCCAAGATGATTTGTGTTCCAAATGCATTTTTAGCATAAACATTGTTTTTTAAGAAGATTGTTTGAAAATCCCCAGAAAAATAAGATGGTATATGGATAGTGGTTGTTCCATAAATATTAATGATGGGTATTAAAATTTCAAAAATTTGATCAATGTTGATGGTGTTCATGTCACTTTGTGACAATACTGAAGGGAAAATCATTAACACTGTCTAAATCAGAAATTCAAATTTAGTGTTAATTTCAAAGGTTTTATATGTAGATGCATTAAAATATAAAATTTCTAGCATGTCTCAATTTTATTATGATGGTTTTTATATATGATTTAAAAACAAATAATATTATGTTTTTAATGATTAAAATGTTTTAATTTTCACTACCTTAAGAAATAAAAATATATATTATTTTGATTTAAATTAAATTATCTTCTAAAAATATTTCATTATTAAGTGCCTTTCATAAATATTATTGGATTTGGAATAAGAGACTAGGACATTTCAATATTCATTCACTTAGAAATCTAACCATAAATTGGTTAGTTAAAGATCTACCAAAGCTTGATTTCCCAAAAAATAAAGTGTGTGAACTCTATCAAAAGCAGAAAAACACAATATTTCTATCAAATCTATGAAATAAGTTCCAACCTCTCAACCTCTATAGTTAGTTTATATGGACCTTTTTGGACCTTCTATAGTTTATAGTTTAAATGGAATTATTTTGTCTATGTTATTGTATATGAATTCTCTATCTACACTTGGGTATTATTTTTTAGCTCACAAAAGTGAATTTTGTTCTTATTATATTAATTATACCAAATCTGTAGAAAATCTAAGTAGACTTAGAATTAATACTTTAAGAAGTGATCATGGTCATGAATTTGAAAATCAAGGCATTGAATCATTTTTCTCACATAATCATGACAATCATAACTTTTCTACTACTGGGACACCACAAAAAATTGTGTTGTTGAAATAATAAATAGAAATCTACAATACATATCCCAAACTATGATAAATTAATATGTATTACCTATTTACTTTTGGGAAGATATTATTAACACAACTTGTTATATAATAAATATGATTTTAATTATACCTATCTTAAAAATAGCACCTTATGAGTTATGAAATAATAGAAATCCAAAGGTTAGTTACATTTAATTTTTTGGTTTCAAATTATTTAATATAAATACAAAGAATAATATTGACAAATCTACTTCCAAGAGTGATTAATGAATCTTTATTATCTATTCAACTTCCAAAAAAATCTTATATAGTTTTTAATAAAATAAATAAAACAATAGAAGAATAATTTTACATTAAATTTGATGAAACAGATCATAATGAACCTCATACTATCTTAGAGAACATTTAGGATGATCTATAAACTCTAAAAATTAATTATAAACATTAGAAAAGATTTGTTGAAAAAGTAGAAAATTCATCCAGTGAACTACCAAAACCTGAACCTGAATAAAATTATGAGACAATAAGACCCACATTTAAAAGAGCTATTAGGACTCATAGATATCATCCCTTAGATGTTTTTGTCGGAGACCAAGATATAATTACACAAACTAAATGTTCTCATCAGAATCAAATTGAACACCAATATATCTTGTCACATATTGAACCAAATAACATAAATCATTCTATCAATGATGAATTATGGGTAATATCTATTCAATAAGAACTTAATGAAATTGAACGAAATAATTTTTTGGGACTTTTTGATAGAGAAAAAGAATCTCTAATAATTTGAACTAAGTGGGTGTTTAGAAGTGAGGTTAATAATTAAAGAACTATAGTAAGAAACAAAACTGGATTATTATCAAAAGTTTATAATCAAGAAAAAGGTATTGGTTATGAAGAATCTTTTTCACCCATGGCTATACTTGAATCTATTAGGATACTTCTTTCCTATAAAAAATATTTGGATTTCAAACTATATCAAATGGATATTAAAATTAAATTTTTAAATGGATTTATAGTTGAGGATTTATTTGTTGAGAAACCCCATGGATTTCAAAATCCAAATTTTCCAAATCATTAATTCAATCTAAAAAAAGATTTATATGGTTTAAAACAAGATCCCAGATCATGGTATAATAAGATGAACTCATTTATTATTTTAAAAGGCTTTTAAAAAGGTATTTTTCATCCAACTATTTTTATAGAAATCATTTCAAAAGTTGATTTAATAGTAAAAATATATGTAGATAATATTTTTTTGGGATCTACTAAATATTTCCGATGTACTAATTTTTCAAAACAAATGAAAAATGAATTTTAAATTAGTTTAATGGGTGAACACAAATTATTTATTGGATTTCATATTTTTTAAAATAAATAAAGAATCATTTTAATTTGGATTAAATAAATAAAACACCTTTTAATGTTTTGTCTTGACAACACTAAAAGTAGTGATACTCCCATGAGTACCACCTATAAACTATATCTGATGAAATTGAGAAGTATGTAGATCAAAATTGTTATATAGGTGTGATTGTATTTATATTGTATTTAAATTCTAGTCATCCTGATATTATATTTACTGTGTGTATGTGTTCTCTCTTTTGAAAAAATCCCAAAGTGTCCACTTTTTCGATGGGAAAATAATTTTTAAACATGTAAAATATACAACCAATTTTGGATTGTTAGGTCCAAGAGGACAAGACTTCAATTTAGTGTGTTATTTAGATACTAATTTTGGTGGTTTTAAGTTAGATAGAAAAACCACCTTGGGTTTTTTTCATTTATTAGGAAAAAATATAGTATCATGGTGTTGTAGGAATCAAAATTATGCTGCATTGGTTACTGCTAAATTTGAATACATAGATGTAAGAAGATGTTGTGCACAAATTCTATGGATGAAGCATAATTTACAAGAATTTGGATACCAATTTAGACATTTGCCTACAAATTGTGATATCCAAAGTGATATAAACATCTCTAAGAACCTTTATCTCACTCAAGAACAATGGATATTGATATGAGACATCCGTTTTTGATAGAGCATTATGAATGGTGGAATTTATATATAATTGTTTGAAACTGGACATCATCTTGCTGTTATATTTACCAAAAATTTGAATTATGAATGCTTGAACTATATTAAGAAAGAATTAGGAATGATAAGTTTTGGATAATTAGACATCATTGATGAGTCACTACTGATGAGTCACTATTGATGAGTCACTATGGATGAGTCAACATTGATGATTCACCATTGATGAGTCACCGTTGATGGGTCACCATTGACGAGTCACTGTTGATGGGTCACTATTGATGAGTCACCATAGATGAGTCACCATTAATGAGAAGCTATTTATGAGTCACCATTGATAAGTCATCATTATTGAGTCACCATTTTGAATGAGTCACCGTTCATTTATTATCATTGCTCAGTTACCATTAGTATTTTTTTCTTTTTGAATAATTTTGGAATTTATTGATTTATATTATATTAATTTTTCAAATCCATAAATTATACGACTCATCATATATGCCTAATAGATTCACATAACCCCAAAACCTTTAAACTCTCAAATACTTTTCTTCCTCTTAGACTGATCATTTTTTATTCCTCGCTTTCCCCACCTAAACCTTCAACCGATTAGTATGGCCCATGTGGAGCAACCAATATTATTAACTCTAAAATAGGTGGAGAAATCCATGAAACCCAAATGATATTCAAAATGTTAGATTGTTGTTTCATGAAACTTGCATAAAAAAATTGGATTTTTGAAGAAGAAAAAGAAATAGATGCGCAATTGATTCCATATAGAAGTACACTCTTATTGAAATTTATTAAAGATCATAAATGGAAGGATTGGTTTTCAATGAATAACCATGTTTACTTGAGAAGTTTGGTTTATGATTTCTATCATAATATTCATTTTATATTTTTAGACAAGGAGGGTCTTATACAAAGTTGCATTGATAGAGAAGAGTTATCTTTATCTACAAAGGAATGGGATAGGTGCCTATGGGTACCTCATAATGGGGTATATGAGTATTTCTAAGGAAGTATTCTTAGTGAAAGTGGGATGTTAAATTATGAATTAGCTATCCTATAGTTAACAAGAGATGTTTCTCTATGGCAACCTACAAATGTTGAAGTCAATGGTTATTGTAAACTATTATTCACGTTTTTACAATATGTTTTGTGTCATAGAATGGGAGGCTTCAATAATATGAAATACTTGGATGTTCACTTCCTATATGTGATTAAACAAGGTCAAATAATCAATATTTGATGATCTATATATATGAAATGTGAAAGAAAATTTCAAGGTAAAATTCTATGATATACCCTAAGATGATATATTTTATCATGGATGCTAAGGGATTGGTAAAAAAAAGGTTAAGAATATGAGGATAATTATGGTGGTTCTTTTATCAAAAAAAAAATCAAAAGATTTAAAGTAAAATGGAATCCATGCAAGAATTACTGGGTGAGAGATAATGATAAACTATATGATGAATTCAACCCTATTGATCATCCAAAAAGACCAAAGGATATGTTGGATCCTGGTATTGATTCAAATGTTATAGTTAAATGTTAATATGATTAAATTAGTGACCGAGATCAGGATGCTATCAAAGAAGAAGAAAAAAATTCTTAGTTTATGTGGGGAGTGATTCAAAGATCCCTAAATCTCCTCCAAATGTTTATTCTGGACCTTTTTGTCCACCTAGTTCTATAATAACAATGGAATCAATTTTAGATCAAAATGATGATTAGAAAACTGAGGAATCTTAATAGGAATAGGTTAATACATCTTCCTCCAAATCAATAAGATACCAAATTGATATTTCTAATAATAAAAATTGAAGTTATGTTAATGATTCTAATGAAGTATATAATGATAAGGATATTGATATGTTAGAAATAGATAATAATTATCATGAATATGATCATGAAAGTGGAGATGACTATTATCAAGGAGATTATCATGATAGTGATGAAGAACTTGAGTTAAATCAACCATCTTTACAAGAAGTTTCTAGTTCTGTTATAGCTGATGATAAAACTATATATACTGAGATAAATTGTGTGCCAGCTACAACTACAATTGATATGCCAGCTGTAATAGAGGGGGAGTAGTATCCCAAATATTCTATACATCATTCAGATCCAATTTATCACATAGAACAAATTGGTCAAAAAGAGTCATCCCCTAATATACCTTCACATAGTGAATCTTCTCATGTTCATAGAGAATCAACTATTCATCCATATATAAGACTTGAGGTAAGAACATTTGTTGATTGTGAGAATTTTATGGGTATTGTTTGACTTGTTATAGATTATAGTGATTCAAATGGTGATGAAAGACCTCTAAGATAAGAAGTATCCCTAGTATATCAAATTGATAGATATGGATAGTTGATAACATTTACTCAAATACTGTCTGATAGCCCAGCTAAAGTTTTTGTTTCACATTACAGTAGAAGCCTTCCTCCAACTGAAATATTCCTACCACCTGACTTTTTTTCAAAGGGTGATATAGACTCTTTTCAAATAAGTGTGATTTTTTTTATTTTAAATCTCTTAAAAGGAATTTCATTTCAAATTTTAAAGATGCCTCGATCTCTCAACCATATCATGTTTCTTGACTCAGTGAAGAGGGCACTCAATATTTTCTTGAGATTTTTATATCTCATGTAAAACCAATGGATTGATTTCATATTCAATAACTATGAGGGGATAATATAATATTTTCAAAAAAGTGGAAATTCTAAAAGCCTTACTAGATTAAGTGAAATCCTCTTTCTGAGAGAGTTATACTTCTATTTCTCTAAAGTTGGATAGAATGTATGTTGCTACCTCTTCATCCATTATGCCTCCTCCTTCTTCAGTGACTATTGATAGAGAGCATCTTAGACAAATTATAAGGGAAGAACTGAGTACTACATTGGGTGATGTCTCAACCCTCAATGCAAAATTATGGTAGATACACCATAATGGTGAGAACATTTATAAGATGATAAGTGAGAATTCCAATGATCTCAGGACCAATATAGAAATCATCAAGAATTCTATCAAATATTATTTGACAAGGATTTATATAAATCATGATCTAAATGATGACTTCAAATTCGTAGAAGAGAATATGAAAATTCCACCAGTCAGAAGGGGTTTCAAAAAATAGGTGAGTGAACTGAAGGTTATCACGCTAGTGTTTCAGAGATTTATGGAAGAGAAATGGGATTTCTTTAGTGTTATAGAGATAGGCGGTAATATTATTTTTGAATTTATTAACATCATGAAATCCTTTTTCCAAGCACAAAATATGGCTGTTATAGAAAGAGAGGCTATAGCAGTGATAGATGTTCATTCCTAAACATCCATAGAGGCAATTTGATACAGACATGTAGTGATTACTCAATCATATAGTATTATTCCTCAATCATTTTAGCCTGTGATTTTATCACCAATGGAAGTAATTCATATCCTACTCCCTATTATTCTTTGTGAAGCGATTCATGCTTCAATAACAAACCCTTCCATCACAACATATGATACTACTATCATTTATACTGCTTTAGTACCTAAAAGAATAGACAGTGGAAAAGGGAAAGAGAACAATTCACCTACAACTAACTCATACATGGAATCTGATTAGATGATTTCATTGATAATTATATAATGATTTTATATTTTCTCTTTTGACAATGTACTTCACCTTTTCCCCCTCACTATAATTAAAATTTCAATTTTGTTAATACTTTATCTATAATTTATATTTTAACTCATTTTTAAATCACAAAGCGGGAGAAAAGATGTTCATTTGTTTGAAAATTTATTTTAGGGATATCTATGATAAGTTCACCTCTAATATTGATTTAAAATTTCTTTTATATTAAAAATTGTTTTTATATTCAATTTATCTTATGAAATGTTAATAATAATTATTATTAAATATATCTCAAAGTATTAATTTATAATTTTTTGGGTATTTAAAATTTCATGTTTTTTGATAATTAAAAAGGGGAAGATTGTTAGAAGCTCTTTATGAGGAGAGTCAGTATCACATCCTAATTTTAATGACAAAAAACCATGATTCTATTAGTAATATTGATTTATGTGTTACTTTATATAATTTTATATTATAATATAGTTGTATTGATAATTCCCATAAGTATTGAGGAACGTCACTTCCATCTAGGAGCTACTACTAAAAATGGGATACCACTACCAGAGTCACCCCAGGGCTTGTCACCGCTAGCCAAGTTACTACTAAACATGAGCTAAGACTGAGGCAAGATTCCTTCGGGGACTATTTCCATCAGACTTTGAGTCATTTCTGGACTTTGAGTCACCACCCACCTGAGGTACTATTAGTTTAAGATATCTTTAGATTCTGATTCACCACTAGCTTCATGACACTGTTACAATCTCCGGACTTCCATGTTAATGGCCCAACAACTATTTCTATTCAAGGATAAATGATTATCCATTAATCATTTGACTGTTTCATTAAGAAACAATAAAAAACTATCTGATGATTATGGATCTCCTTCAATTGTTGCGACTCTATCTATGTGAAGGACTATATCAATCTCAGTATGATGATATATGTTTAACAATTCTATAGGAAAATTATGAGACTAAATCTTTATACTTCTATAAGCATACTGATTCATCTACTGAAAAGATCATTAATATAGAAGTACAATATCCATTATAGATATTGATTGAGAATTAAATAGATATCAATATTAGAATTCTTGTAAATTCATTAGATCATACATTTTTCTGTAACTTTCAAAAAGGAATCTCAAACTCCTTACCAAACCTGATCAAAGGATTTTAAACATTCTGAGCATAATATACTGAGCATCAATATTCTATTCATTTTATTTTGATTTATCTTTCTGTTCATTGATTTTATTTTTTGAGTAGTGTTTTGTTAATATGTATTTAAACACACACTGTCCCCCACACCTAAACTGGAGGATACATGTTATTCTCTCTTTCACTTTACATATGATTACCCATGGTGTTTATGGAAGAGGTCCTTGTGTGGTCTGTACTATTTTAGTTCCCATGTATAACTATGGAAGATGATTTTTAGCCTAGACATCACATTTTTGTTTTTTACCTAATCTAGGTTGTGTATCTGTTTGATTATTAATATAATCATCATGGAAACAGGTGATTCCAAAGTGGAGGGGATTAATTATTATCTTGAGGACAAACCTCTTGTTTATTCCATTATGTTAATTTTTTTCTTTTATTTCCAAAACCAATACTAATTTATTTTTTAATCTATAAAAACAGTTACTTTGATAGTCAATATTAATTAGTGTTTGTATATGTTTTTTTCTATGTAAATTGATTTCAAAAGTTATGTTAATTTCAAGATTATTTTAACTGAGGCATAATCACTCTTTTAGAAAGATTTTAAAAGGATAGATCGTATATCAATCCTCTATTTTGATTATCTAGTAAATTTATTTCATTAAGGTGATTTTATTTTAACTTTATTTTTAAAATAAATTTTTATTTGGAACTTAATTCACCCCCACTTGAGTTACTCACTATGAACAATAGAAAATATTATTATTTTCTGTTGCTTTTTATAAGAAATTTATCCTATAACCATGTTTTCTCATATTATTATGATATGACCCTTGATTATTTTTTGATTATTTTTTCCCTTACTAAGTATTAAAACTACTAAAATTATTTTGTTTTTGATTCCCTATGTTATGGACAAGAATGTAACCTATGAGAAGTCTATAAGGCTATCCAATGTATTTTGGTTATGGAAATATTTTCAATAGTTTTGTAAAATATGTTTCCAATTAAATGGTTTTAATTGAAATAAACCAAAAGGTTCTCTATGTTGTATTATATTATTATGATATGTAATATTAATGTTACAATTTTTCATTTTTATCTCGTATTATCTCACATGTATTAAAAGATAATTTCTAATGATTTTTTTATTACACTAAACTTAGGATTCAGGTCTGGGTGTCCTTCCATTTGTATAAAAGAAGTGTTTAGTTATTAATGAGAATTATATTACTTATTTTTGTTTAAGATAAGAGAAAATTATAAAAAAATCTCATATAAGACTATAGGATACGTCTATATATCAGATGACATCTTGATGTTTTTTTTTAAATTAGAGATTATGTAGTTATTCTAACAATTATATCCTTATATGGATACTAAAAGTGGATGTAGGATCTAATAGAAATATAATTATGGGTTATAGCCCTAAAAATTGTAGATTTAGTATTAAATTGATCACTATCTAGTGCACAAAAAATATTCCTAACAACACACATGGTTTAAAAACTCCTAGAAAATACGCTATGGTTAATTCACATTATCTCAAATGAAAAATTATAAAGGATTACAGAGTGATGAAAAATAATTTGTTAAGAGATTCAAATTGGGAAATGACCATGGATAACCACGGACTGAACAAAGAATATAATAGGTTAAAATGAATGTACTGTATTTTAAAAATGAATGATTTATAGGAGAATACATCATTATATATATATATTAATATTATTGTTTTTAATATGATCATAACCATTTTGGATTTATCATTTGGTTAAAATAAGATCCTAAAAAATAATGAGGAGGAATATACCTATCTAGAAAATTTAATGTCTAATAACTGAATATGGTGGCATATTTTAATGGATGATGATCATTTTACATGCCATTATGATAGAAAAAGAGAGTTTTGTAATTGTACCATAGAAAATGAGGATGACATATTAATATAAATTAAATATTTATACTCTGTGAAATTTTCATTGGTTAATAAAATTTATCGATGATATTCTGGTAAATTCCAAAAGTTATATGGATTATATAAACCATTTATGGATTATTTTTAAGTATATTTATCATTAAATGTTTTAAAACATATGTTAAATGGTATCAATTATCATGAAATGTGTTTTTATGATAAGTTTACATTTTTGGGTTAATAATTGAAAAAAACAAGATTGAGGGATGGATAACTCTTAGGTTTAATATATAATTTATGTTGATATAATAAAGGGGTGATTTGTTTTGAAAAATTAAGTTAGATTTTATTGGGAACCTCGGGGTTGATAATTTATTCATGATATTGTTGGTTTATTTTATTTAATTTTTTCGGTTTTGATATATATTGAATAGTGTGTGACTTTATAACGTAGAGGTAAATACCATTTGAGGGTTAAAAATAGTGCAAATTTATGGAATAACATATTGTTTTTATCTCATTAAATTTATTATTTATTAAAATGGGTTTGAGAAAGAAATATTTTTGGGAATGTATGATTATAGTGAAAATTTAATGGGGGACATGATTGTATGAATGATTAATATTATTTTCAGAAAGATGTGTTACATCATATCACCAAAAAAACTAATATAGATGTCGTATTAGAAGTTATATCCTAAATGATGAATATGTTAAGAATACAGACACATAACTTCATTAGTATGTATCAATTAAAATATTGAGGTTGTAATTTATTTAATGGGGGTAGAATGTAACAACCTATAACTTTGGATCCTTTTTATAAATATTATCTATGATATCTTACTCCATGAAGTAACATCTTTAATTTTTCACCACCACTTTTTTTCATTGGTTATAAGGATGGAATTGAAGAATCAATGTGACATATATAATATAATTATATGTATAAAGAGATAAATTATAATATTCTTACATTCCATCTCATTCATTTAGAAATGAAAATTTTAATTGTGCATTGTTTGAACAACCACCTCCATGAAGTAACAATTTTTATTTTTCAACTTAATTTACATTAATTATTTAAACAACTTAAAATATTATTTGAAACCAAAAAAATCTAAATAGTATCATTATTATTTTGTTATAATTATTTTATTTCCAAACAAAAATAATTTTATAACAATACAAACCCATAGAATTATGGAAATTTCCTAATTTTGTTCATATAACCTCATACATGTAGAAAACTATAAAAATTTATCATTGGTGTGATGTATCGACCCAAGTGATCGTCAAAGGTTCCCGAACCTGCTTGGCCACATGGGCTCAAGTGAACCTCTTCGTATTCCATAGGTTTCCAACTAACATTGAAGTCATAGAGCATGTCTGTGGGGAGACTATTCCGTCATATAAGAGTGGAACACAACACATATATAATAACAAATGGATAACAATAAAAGAAGAAGAATAATGAATAAAAAAAGATTGGAAGTGGAATTAATTGTTAACAAACCATCAATAAAAAGAAACTAAAAAGTTGAACATTATCATATATAAAATATGATGATGTAATGTCATGTATTAAAAAAAATTTAAAATAGGTTTACAAGGAATCAAGAAGATAGTATAATACATTTTGTTTTAAAGGATAAATACCAAAAACTGTCCAAGCATCCGAATCATTGTACCAATCATTATTTACAAAGATCCATACTTAGAAATAAAAAACATTAAGTTTCTTGGGAGATACACATAGCCTTTTCCATACATGTGATCATATAATCAACCCAAGTACCAATGATGGCACATATAATATGTGAGATAAATCTGAGTAGGCCACCACAAATGGGATCTATACAATCCAGTCATTGAATATAAAATGTACAGTGTGTAAGTATATAAAAATGTAATGAAATTGCAATATATTAATTCATACCTACATTATCCTAATATGGTATGTCTTTGTACATGAGATCATTTAATTAATTCATTTAAGTTCAATTTATTTATATAAATCATTTGAATGTGTCAAAAATACTAATATATATGATAATAATAATAAAAGAGGATCCAAGGTGAAACCAAGACATCCTATACCATATGGGTTAACCAAACCACAGTAGTAACTCATGTAGTCTAGAAATAAAGTTTTAGAGTATTATTAAAGGGGCTTTCCCAAGGCATTCCACTATAAAAGAGTCTAACCGAGTCCATGGAGCTCATCCATTGTAATCGTTGGCTAAGCATGAATGGGTCCAATGAGGTGAATCCATGGGACCTTATGTCCAGATACGTCAAGATGGATTCAAGGAGTGTATCCAAGGTAACCTAATATCCTGAATGATGATGAAAAGGATCCTATGGTATCATTCTGGGAATATTCTAGTAGACATGGACCATGTTCCAAGGTGGGTATCTTACTTGGAAACTAGATCCTTGCATCATAATGGTATCCTATGAGTGCTCAAGGAATTCCCTAAGGAATCCGAGGATGGATCAAGTCTTACAAATCCTATAAGGATCAAAATGTTCATATGAAATATTAACCTTATTATTATTACATTTATATCATATATAATCATAGTCCATGTAATTATCATGAATTTTAATCATGTAACAGGTTAATTACATTACAATTAACTAAACATGAGAATGTGGGATAAGTAAATGAAACTAATAATCAATTAAATTATAATTGAGATTATTAGGTTCATACCATTTCCCATTATTTAGCATGACAAGGTAATTTAGAGACATAAAACCAATTTAAAATTCAATTTATAAGTCAATGACAAGTGATATCTATAACATGAATTCAATTTAACATTTTAAAGGATCATTAATTAATTTAAAACACCAACCTTATAAAGTTCACATCAAGCTCACCCAAACAATGACATAGATAAACCCAACATGGGTTAACAAGGCATAAATAAAGAAATAACCTACTTGGGGTGGTTGGAATTGAGGTTATAACTTCCAAAGACATGAGAAACATTTATAAATAGGGCTCTAGAAAAAAATTTCAATGATAATAATAAAGGAATATCAATTTAATGGTCAAATCCTAGAAAAAATGGAATATGGAACAAAAAAGGAAATTTATAAATGATGATAATCTAATGGAAAAGTCATAGACCACTGACCTCTAGACTATAACACCATTGTCATCTAGTATTAGACCATAGTTTCTACAAAATCAGAAGAAAATAGAAGAAGTCATGAATGTTATTAAATTATGGCATAATAGCCAGCATTATTATATCATCATCGAGGGAAAAGTAATTGGTGAACTGAGCCTAATGAGTGAATCACTTATTAAGAGGAATCTAATATGATGATTGGATCTCGAATCAGAGGTCAGAAGTAAAAACAGGTGAAAATTCTAAGAACTTTCCATATAAGGATCTCCCAACATGAAAGAGGATCTTAATCTATCTATTATAGGAAGAGGAGAAAATAAAAAAGGCTATGGGTATTATTAAGGGAAAAAGGTAAATTAACCCCTCTTTAAAGGGGTTTTAAGGTTTTTCCAAATAGTTATCCAAACCATGTGCTAACCATGCGCCATAATCACCCCATATAAAGGAAACGAATGGTTTTTCCACATTCTTGAAAAAAAACTGCACTATCCATGCTTAGCTCATTATTTATTTAGGGGCCCAACATAGTTTGGTGCCACTATTTAATAAAACTTGTTCCAAACATTCCATTTGGATCTGATAAAAACTGCAGACTTTTTTCATGGTTGTGTTGCCCTTGGCACATATTTATGATAGACTGTGAACGGTTATCTTCCCTTTAAAATTTCTCTCAAGGTTAGGAGACAATGTGTGGGATGGGCTGTATGATTTATTCTAACCATGAGGCCTAGTTATTTACTCAAATTTCCAATATTCTAATCGCTGAAAAATCCATAGATACCCCCAAACATCCATGAACTCATTAGGCATCCATAATAGGTTCAAGATAAATTATCATAACAATATTTAATGGATCCATAACTAAGGTAAAAATTGGGTTCTTACGGTCTTCTACCCATAAAGGAATTCATCCCTTAGTTCACCTTCCAAGGGTGGTAGAGAACAGTCTTTGAATAAATCTAGCCACTAAGAATTTACTTTATCCTTTTCCTCCCATGCGTCATTCAGTACATGGCCACGCTAGCATAACACCCACACTAAAAAGATATACCGTACTTAGAGAGCCTTCATTCTGTAGTCAAGTATGCCTATGGGATACTCCTAAAATATAGCATCAACACCTAACTCAACCTCCTCAGGGTAAATTTTTTGATATGGGTCGACATGATAACCGTGAAGTTGTGATACACGGTGGATGCCGTGCATGGAATGGTACCTCTGGGGTAATAAAAACTGATAGACCTCCATCCTGACTCTACCAATGATTTCAAAAGGCCCTAAAATGATTAAAAAGCTTCCTAGGTCCAAGATTCCATATATTACCAAATATGGGTGATATTAATAGAAAAAATAGATCCCTAACATCAAACTCCAGAGGTCATTGACGATGATCGACCTATGATTTATGTCTAGAATGATCAATAGACATAATCTTTTTGATTAGTTTTACCTTCTACGAAGACTCATTCATGATATAGGGACCATGTATCACTACCTCTTTTATCTCTCCTACCTATAAAAAGAATAGGAGTTAATGGAATGAAATAAAATATAATTCCTCATATCGATCCATATGAATCATCTTCCAATAGTTATTATTATTATAGAACTCGATGAGGTGAATATGCTTCACCCAAGTACTAAAAAAATCATTAACACATTCTTGGATCAAGTTCTCCAAAACCTATATTTTCCATTTCGACTATCCTTTAGCATGAGGGTTAAAAGTTATCCCTAGAAGCACATGTGTACCAAAAGTTCTCAATAACCCATGCCAAAACCTTAATGTGAATTGAGAATCCATATATGAAATGATAGTTTAAGGGACCCCATGTTGACATATAATCTCATGGAAATATTTTCATCATATATCATAAATTGAAAAAGTATCCTTGATAGGAATTAAGTGGTCTTCTTTAGTTAGTCTGCTCATGACTATCCAAACCACATTACTCCCCGAGGTGACCTTAATAAGCCAACTAAAAATTCTATCGCAATGTCTTCCCAATTCCATTTAGGGACCGGTAATAGCTATAATAATAATAAAGGCCATTATTACTCCACCTTCACCTACTTATAGGTGGAACACCTAGTTATAAAACCTACAATCTAACATTTCATCCCAGTTCACTAATTCTGACAAATCATATCACGATACATCTGGGATATTCCTAGATGAACTACACATTGAGAAGCGTTAGAATCACAAATCAGTTTCTCTTTCATATATATAGGAATCAAAATATCCCAATGTAAATTTAGGATGTCATATCTATCAATAGACCAATCCTAAGGTTGTTCCACAGCAAAAATAATCTCTCATAGGACCAAGCCTCTAGGAGCCAAGAAATAGCTTATTGGCACACTCTCATGGAGTGAAGAGGTGACATCTAAGGCCATAATATAATGTCAATAATTTATCTCATAAATATAAAAATTCATATCATAAAATAGATCCGTCAACTTAAATTGATCAATTTCTTCCTATATGACATGTGCCTATGTTTTCTGACTTAGCACATCTACTGCTGCATTTCCATTCCTAAGAATATGGGAATGGTTAAAGTCAAAATAATTAAGTTATTCGACCCATATTCACTTGTTGAGATTAAATTTAGGATTAAAAAAAGATATATTTGAGTCTATTGTGGTTTTAATACTCCAGAAAGTGATCACCCATATAGTAGTGTCTTAAGAAGCATAAGGCATAAAAAAATGCTGCAAGCTCTAGGTGATGCATTACATAATTATTATCAGGTGGTATCAACTGGAGATACCCATAAACAATGAATCTATCCTCCTAAATTATAATTGGACCTATAATGATACTTGATGTATCACATAATATTATATAACCTTTTCTAGGCTCAAGAAGAATCCTAATTGGCATCGAATTAATCCTTGCTTTAAACTTCTAAAAGAACTTATCACAGACATTAGACCACAAAAACTCCACACCCTTATTTTTTAGAAAAATAATATGTTCAAAAATGTTTTATCATTCAAATATTAAATTCTTGTAATATCTATACATCCCCATGAAATTTTTTATATCAAACATGTTCATTGGCTTCTTCCAAGACACAATAGCACTCAGCATATATGGGTCAACTTATACTCTGAATTCTGAGATAATATGACCCAAGAAGTGAAAATTTTCAATCCATAAGTGGATATTATAATCTTATCATACATAAAATTCTCCATCAGTTTATTAAAAGTGATACCAAGGTGTTTATGATGGTCTCTTGAAGTATGAAAGGACACCAAGATTTCCATTATAAAAACCAAGACAAAGGAGTCCAGATAAGGATGAAAAATCCTATTCATCCAGGCCATGAAAACATTGGGTGCATTCATAAGAGAAAATTTAATAACAAGAGACTCATATAAATCATACTGACATCGGAAATCCATACATTGTATATCTAAAGGCCTGACTCACAGTAATCTTATCCCGATATCAGGTTGATCTTTGAGAACACTCTAAATCCTAAAAGCTATTAAAAGATAACATTTATATGAGGTAGTGGATACTAGTTATTAAAAATAAGATGGTTTAACCTTTAGTAATACATGTAGAACTTAAGGGCCACATCTGCCTTCTTGGAGAAAAGAACAGGTGGACCCCAACTGGAAATGCTGGGTCGGATAAAACCCATGGCCTATAAATCCTCTAACTATCTATTCCACTCTTAAATATAAGTAGGTTAATATATTTAAATAGGATTAAATATTTTATATTCTCCAAGAAAAACTCTATTTTAAACTCTCCCTCTCTATAAAAATGTAATATATATTTTTTTGGGTTAAATATCCCCAAAACAATGTACTATTGGAGTAAAATAGGTCATATGTATTACCTACACCTCTATGGAAAGTCTACTAATCAGGGTGGTTACTCCGCATATACCATGATGATATGAAGTATCTCCACTAGAGTAGACATCTCACTGACCCTTGTTAAAATAATATTAGCTCTCTGGTGATGTAAACAATGCTCCGTGGTGATGGAAATTCATATAGGTGTGATACAAAACCAAGAAATCCATTCTGAGAGTGACATCAAATCCTATCATCTTGAGGATGAATAGGACCCATAATAAAAAATAATGACCTTCCTCAAGGAGGAAGTACATACACTGTTGTATTCTGTCATACCAATACGCCAAAGGTGTCTCTATTTTCATCACTCCATAGTAGTATTGAATTTCCATCCTACGACTTTCAATGATTAATAAATAAATAAAGATGTTAGAAACAACTATATCGAATAAAGAAGATATGATAGTTGAGGAAACTATAATAGTACCTCATACAGTTGATGGTCCATTACTCTAATCCTTAGGTATCAACTATAAGGAATAAAAATGGCATGATTCATGGCCATGTTCTATAGCTGGACTACCCCGAGTGGGTGTGATCTACTGGTGATGATAATCATAATTCTGGATACCATGACCACGACATCCTCCTTAGACTATCTTATTGGTACTACTCCAACTAGCTTCCTGATATAGAGAAATTAATACTACTCCTGAAGGTGTATATGATGTGGATACTCTTCCACTAGAAGTAGGTGGAAAGACCTGATAGAATATATGAACATGTCCCATACGACCACATGGACGGAACACAAGAGGTTCTCTATCACACAAATGATTTAGATCCCCCTATCTTCCAAAATAATGGAATATAGTAGATCTTCTAGTGTATATACTATTACCTTCACTTGATATGATGATAAATATCAAGGATTCACTTCCTACTACAAGAAGAACTAATGCCATTACTAAGAATTGAACCTCTATTCCTGGTACTATCATCATCTCTTAGGTTGATCTCAATGATAAGAGTCTGATTAATGATCTCAGAAAAGGTAGGTGGGAAAAAAATAAGACTAGATGGAATACATGATCTCATCCAAACAAAATCTCTCTCATGATAGATCTTCAGTGACTAGAAGTGGGGAAAAGTTTTATAACTCTGTAAAACCCACTAAATAGTCCATGATATACATATCACCCTACTTTAGGTGCATTAACCCTTTGTCTTGGTTATTTCTCAGCATCTGAGGGGAATAATAATCATAGAATCATTTTATAAGTCATCCCATACCTTTCCTTGATGAGGACCATCCTAGGTAATCACATCCCACAAGGGCTTGCCTGAATCATATAGCATGTACGTGTAAAGATTGAACTTATTCCTTATAGGCATCGTTAGATGCTCAAAGATAGAAATAGTGGACTCTAGACAACACTCAACTGCCTTAGGATTTCCATTTTTGGAAAATATTGTAGAACATTGTTGCTAGAATTTGTGAGTTAGATCAACCATAGAATGTACATGTAGTGGATCACCCTGTATGGACTAATACAGATATAAGAAACCCTATCAAAAATATGAATTAGTTCCCAGTTCAAGGATAGTTGGTGGTTCCTTAGGTGGAACTACTGGAGGTATCACAATTCTATGGGGACCACCACCTCTAGAGAATGGTTATTTCCACCCTCTTAGTGCACAAACAGAAGATTTCATAGTGTCATATCTCTAACAATTTCAATAAAACACTTAAAAATATGATTGTAAGAATATAAAAGCTCAAATAGAACGTAATATACAGGAGATCGCTGCACATAATTCTATCCCAACAACCCACTTAGAATCCCATGGTATCAGTAAGTGATTATGCTTTTATTTATAGGGGTTCTGGCATATGGAAGGGTCAATTTCAATTCATGGATCAAAACACCATTTAAATTATAGATGACCTCTCCATTTACAGGAAACCATTTCTTATTATTAAATATATTTGAAATTTAATTTTATATGTGCCTATATACATTTATCAAGATTCAATAAAATGAATTGTTATTCTCAGTTAATAAGGAACCATACATCTTTCCACTGAAATCGACACCTGTTTAATATTAATTATATATCTCACATTCAATCACTTAATATAATAGGTAAAAAGTAAAATTGATCGACTCATTGAATTACCCTTCCCAATTCATAAGGGACCATGCACATAATAATTGGAATTGGTAACCAAGTGATCACAACAAAAATGCAGCTCATGTAACCATAGGTACACATGTGACATGAGTAGAAACTAGCTATTTATGATTCAACCATCAACCTATATAAGAAAACACTATTTAGATTAATGATCCTATTTTAATTAACCAATTCCATTACCCTATATAATATTTTAGAAGCACAGAAATATATAAAAACTATGGATCACTCAACAATAATAGGCAATACAAGCAATAAAAGTAGTTAAATTCACCTATATGGCATGGTATATACATGGAATTTGAATTATAGGTTCCTATTATAATGCATGTGACAATTATAATTTTTGTTTAAGTCCACGGTAAATATCCATAAATTTTATAAAATATCACAATTAATGTGCATCAACTAATAGTGAAAGCATACAAAATGTAATAGTCTAAATTCAAGGAAATAATTTTATATTCCTAGATAACTAGGTATTTACACCAAACATGGGTTAGATAATCCTATGCGTGACTTCTAACCATGTTTTAACATGTCATAATCCCCTGTTTATATTCCAAAAAAAGAAAAAATATAATCTATGATACCACATTGTGACATACCAACCCGAGTTCCACTCTAAGGTTCCCCGAATATGGTTGGCCATGTGGCTTCAAGAATGCCTCACCATACGCCAGAGGCTACTGACTAAAAGTCAGAGCCTAGGGTGTTTCCATGGAGATAATATACCCATATATTAGGGTAGTCCACAATAGATATATAATATCATGTGGATAATAATATTGGATTCATAATAATGAATAAATAAGATTGGTAGAGAAATTATTAAAAATAAACCATTAATAATAATCAACTCAAAATCTGAATAGTATTACATATAATAGATGATGATGTAATTTCATGTCACTAAAGGACTAGAAAATAGGTATACATGATATTTGGAAGGAAATATTACACATATTGTGAAAAAGAACAAAAAGACCAAAAACTATCCAAGCATCCTAAACACTAGCCCAATCATCTGCTACCAAGCTCTATCCTAACCAAGAAATCAAGTCAAGTTTCCAAGGTGAGAAAACTTTATTTTTCCATATCTATAATCATATATTCATTATAGGTACCAAAAAAGGTCTAGATATGGTTTGATATAGATCTTAGTAGGCCACCACCAATAACATATACACAATCGAGTCTGTGAATATAAACTATATAGTGTGCAAGTACATATTAATGTAATGAAATGACAAAATAACAACTCATACCTACTTGTTCCTCAGTTAGCAATGTCTCTGAACATGATACCATTTAATTAATTCATTTAGTTCAGATTATATATACAAATCATATGAATGTGTCAACATCACTGAAATAGATGATGATAATAATAAAGGGAGATACAAGGTGAAACTAATGAATCCTTGACCTCAGGGGTTGAATAAATCATAGTAGTTACTAATGTAGTCTAGAAATAAAGGATATGAGTGTAATATAGGGGGATTTAAAAAGGAATTACATTGTAAAATATTCTAATGGAGTATATGGAGCTATTAAATAGTAATCTTTGGATAAGTATGACTAGACACAGTGGGGTGAATCCATGGCACCATGTGTCTGAATACATAAAGATGGTTTCAAGGAGTGTATCCAAGGAATCCTAATATCCATAAAGATAGTGAAAGAATCATAATTTTTCTTACTGTGCATCATCTAGTAGAAAGGACCATGTTCTAAGTTGTTTATCTTCCTTAACAACCAGATCATTGTATTTGAATGGTGTCCTCTGAGTTCTCAATACATTCCATTGGGAATCCAAGGCGGGATAAAGTCTGAACACTCCTATAAAAATAAAATGTTTTACAAGAAATAGTTACCTTATACCTATTATATTTATATCATATTTAACCATAGTTCCTGTAACATCTATTCCTTTTAATCATGTAGTAGTACCATTCTATTTACATTTCCTTAAACAAGACAAGGTGGGATAAAGAAATGAAACCAATAATCAATCAATTATAATTGATATTATTAGGTTCATAATATTTCCTTTCATTTAGAATGATGAGGTAATTTAGAGATATGAAACAAATATGGAATTAAATTTATAATTACTAACCATGTGATATATATAACGTACTTTCAATTTAACATTTTAAAGGTTTATAAATTAATTTAAAACACATACTTTATCAGGATCAAGTCCAGTGCACCCGAATGGTTCTGTAGATAAACCAAACATCTATTAACAAGGCCTAAATAAATAATAACCCATCATGGGTTGGCTGATGTTGAGTTAAAAACCTCCAACAACCTGAAGAAAACTTATATATAGGAATTTAGAAAATGATTTTAGGGATTATAATAAAGTTATATCAATTTAATGGTAAATTCCAAGTAAAACTAGCTTTTGGAACAACAATATAAATTTATAAATGATGATAATTGTTGGGAAAATTCATAGAACACCTACATAGATACTATAGCACTGTCCTTGTCTAGTATCATACCTTATTTTGGCCTAGATTGGAAGAAAATAAAATAATAGACGAATTCCATGAAAATAGGGTATAAGAAAATGAATCAAAAAAGATCCATCAGGGGGAAGATAAATGAGAAAATATGACTATGAATAGAATAAATTACCAAGAGAAATTAAATATTGAAAATAAAAAGTTGAATTGGTGTTTGGAAAGTGAAATGATAACAAAGCCTTAAAACTTTCCATGGAAGGAGACCCCAATCTGAAGGATGAGCTTAATCGATCTATTTTAGGAAGATGATAAAATCAAGATATTATAAGGATTTTAAAGAGAAAAAGTTAAATTCACCCCCTTTAAAGGGGTATCATGGTTTGGCTACACAAGTGGAAAATATGTGTGCCAACCATGATCTATACACTACCCATAAAAAGGAACCCCCATGGTTTGGCCGCACAGATGGAAAAATTGTGTGTCAATTGTGCTTAGATCAATATCTATAGAGGGGGCCAACATGGTTTTGAATCATAGTTTGAGAAACCATAAAACAACCAATCCATTTTAATATTCTAAAAAAGTGCATTTTTCATGGGCATTTGGACATACTCTCACGGTTAAGGAAGACCATACACCCTAATTTTCCCTCTGAAATGCCTCATATGTTTAGGATAAAACATGGAGGTTGGGATTCATGATTTTGACCAATTTTTTGGCCTGGTTATTTATTCCATTGGTTGAGGTTTAGAGCTCTAAAATATCATAGGAAACTATAGAAACATCCATAACCTCATTAGGAATCCATAATAGTTCCATGATAAAGAATCAAGCTGAACTTGAAAGCATCTTTACCTCAAGTAAAAATCATATTCTTACAATTGATGACTAAGTAAGAAATACTGATATTTTTTAAAGTTGTTAGTAAAATAAATATTGGTTTATGGTTTTGTAAAATTTATATTATGCATCTAACATGTTGTTAAAATATCATATTCGATCATTAAAATTACCCAAATAATCCAAAATTGATCCCATTTTCATTTAAAAAAACTAAAACACAAATTAAAAAAGATAACATATTTTTAAAATAAATATAATTTATCAATCCCAATAACATAAATTATCTAGTAATTATAAACTTTAAAATATTAATAATTAACAACATCGCTATTATGAAACTAGTTCAGAACGATAATGATTACTCGTAGTTGAAATTTAAAATAGATTATAAAAGACTAATTTATATGTATAAATTTTTTATAAATGATGTTTATAAAAGGTTATAGATATGTATAAGGTTATAAAATAGGTAATTAATATTTTTATTTTTGTTATAGAGGAGGTTCAATACCTTTAGTGGATTTCAAGAATTAAGAAAAGGGATTTGTTTCGTCATTTTCAAATCTGTGAAAAAATTTAATATTGCACACCATCATTTTCCTAATATGTCATATTAACATCCCAATATCATTAGATTATAATTAATATAATTAAATTAATTATATTTTAATTTAAATTTTAAATAACTATATTATTCTTACATTAATATTACTCTAAGTGTTTTTAGAAACTCAATTATAATTCATTGAGTTATGATAGTTCATATTGAATGTAACTGATATATGTTGGGAACATTTCTCTCATTGAGTTTTATGTTTAATTTTCTACTTCCCATCAATGAATTTACATATCTACCACTTAATCCCCTTTTATAATTGTATATTACTTCATGAATTATTTTATTTATTATATATTTTGTTAATTTTTTTTAATTTCATTAAGTTAATATTTTATTCATTGAGAATAATTTTTTTTAAGTTTAATAAATTATAATATTTTATACTTAATATGTTATTTCCTCTTTTATAATTATGTAAAATGATATTTTTTTCTTAAATATGATTTATTGATGAATTTCAGTCTCATAAAATTTTAAAAGTTAAAATAAAAAATACTGTCTCTTTTAAATATGGGTTTTCTTCTATTTCAATATTCAATATTTATAATAATTTTTTCCTTTCTAATTATAATTAATAAATATGAATTCACTCTTGAGACCCCCATATTTACCTTATATTATATTAAAAATTATTTTTTACTATATCATTGTATGATGTGGGTTTACAAAAATGTTTTTGAAAAAATATTGAAATAGTTTCCCATCCTTTCAAAATAAAATATTTTATATTTTTCTCCATTTCCATTTTTGAAAAACTTTTTTTTTATTTTTAATGCCTAATAATTAAATTTTGATTGAAAAATTTATAGTTTTCAAAGTGCTCTCACATAACCATTTTTAAACCATTAAATATTTTCTAAGGAACCGCAATTGAATGTTTTATTTAAAATGAAATATTTTTCAAAAAAATTCACAGTATTTTTTCAAAAAATACTGTTCAAGGTGACCGTTAACTTAAAATTTTTACACAATAGATGAATGTGTTTTCAAAGAAAACTCTTTTATGATTTCACTATAATTTCCTATTTATCTTGAAAGGGTTTCTTTTCATTGGAAATTATTTTCCATTAATCATCCTCTAAATGTTCATATAAAACAATATTTCGGGGTTATTGAATTTTGATTATCAATAATTTACATTCTTCAGAACAATTTGGGTGATACCATTTGGAATTGATATGAAACCCATTTTAATTTCATGGTATATTTATATTAATATATTGGATTTATTTTGTGTTTGAAACACACGTGTATGGATTTTCATTATGATATGGTTTGGGTTTAAGAAATCCAGGAGACATATTGGTTTTGATAAATCCCAAATATGCATTTGGCCTGATAAATCCATGTGATGGTTTTGGTCTAATAAACCCATAATATATTTTGTGTTCATTAAATCCCACAAATGAATTTGTTTAAGTATATATATTATGCTATATAGATGTAATGAATAAGAATTTATTAGTTCAATAAAGGATGCATGGAAACTTTTTTTCTAATATTGTGAATCTTTGACATTTTTTTGTTCATCATATGAAGTATGTACATTTTTATCATTCACTATGTTATAATTACAATATACTAATGTTTTTTACAATGTTATTTATTATGAAATATTTCAATATCTTAATGATTCTCCATATCATATGCTTATGATTTTTCTTAGTGGATCATGTCTATCATCACATGATTCTATAGTCTTTTTTCCATGGAATATGTTTGTTCATTTGAGATTAAATTTTCTTATATCATGATTTTGGTGAAACACTTATTTTTCTATATTTGTTTTAATATTAAATTTCTCCCCTCTCCCTAATTTATAATATTCTTATTGTCTAAAAAATTATTACATGTTGATGAGTTATATTCCCTTATTCAACATTTTATCCCACCCATTACATCTGTTTTCCTTCCCCATGATTTGAAGATGAGTATAATCTATGACAAAACAAGAAGGGAGTCTTGCATGTTTCAAATATGAAGAAATGATCACAAGTTTTTTCAAATAATTTTCATATGTAAGTGTTCCATAAAGACAGTTAATCAAAAGGTTATATGGGTTTCCTATTATTATTGTGATATTTAATACTTTTAAGAACTTTTTTCATGTTTATTTTGGATTATATAAATTGGAATCAAATTTAATTTTAAAAATTTGTGGTTTTATAATTAAACCTGTAATTTTCGGTCTTAGGAGCCTTAAATGCTATTCTAAGATGAATTTAATTTTAGGATTGTATTTTTGTGTTTTATTTTAACTTTTTTAAAATGGATTTAAATTTATTTCAAATAATATTTTCCTTGCTATATTTTATATCAATTTTTTTATCAGTAAGGGATTCCATCCCATGTCTCTATTTATTTAATGTATCATCCCTCAATTCCATATATTAAATTCTCTAACATAAATTAAAGTTATTTAATGTTTAAATTCAAATCATTATTTAATTTTTAATGAATTTATACTCCCCATTCATTCATTGTGGACTTATAGTACAAACCATACATTTTTTAATGTTTTATCTAGGCTCACTTTGAAATTTTTATTTTGTATGTACAGTTCATAAATGGGAGAATTATATGTTATTTCTCAATATAACCCCATCTATCTACATATATTATGGTTATTTTCTAGGTTTTACATATCTTATTATCATTCTACTTCCCTTTGATTTATAATTCAACAAAACTGATGCTTGTAAGTGAAACAAGACTTATATTTTTCAGACCAAAAGCAATCACTTTCTTATCTATATTCATTATATTTTTTTCATGAATGTTCCTCTCAATAAAAAATGATTGGTTGAGATATTATTATATTGTCATTTATTTATATTATAAATGGTTAAAAGGAATATTCTTGACATTTTCCATATGGGTAATATTTTACTTTCTTTATAAATGTTTGAAAATAATTACATTTTTTTTATAACTTTCATGAACTTCATTTCATAATTTTATAACAATTTATCATAATTAAACTTTATCTTCATGTTTTAGGATTATAAATTTTTTTTCATATTTATATTTTTTTAATTTTTGTTTTAAAAATAAATATTAATTTCTTATAAGAATAAATAATTGGACCCCATTCTTCATTTTTATACTCTTATTTAATACTCAACATTTAATATAATTATCATTATTAATTTTCAAGGTTTTAATATATGTAATTTTTTTTAAAATTAAGCCTTTCAATTTTCTCTTATCATCCCCATTAAATTTATTTTTGAGGTGATTTATATGTTTGTTGTTACAACCATGACACAGAACATTATGAAAATTATTTTTATTCTATTTTCCTCACAAACCTGAAAATATCTATCTCTTTTGATTTTATGTTTAATGTGTTGCCCACTAAATACTATTAACATGTTTCTTATTTTTGGATATTTAATTTGAAGAATAAAAAAATATAATTCATGTTTTGTTATGTGATACCATCCATAATTTTTTTGTGCCCCATATTATTATAAAAGAGTTTTTTGACATTGTAAACATCATTTAATGTATCATTGTGTTAAATGGGGGTTACTATATATTGGTTTAATCTAATAGTTCTTTTTTTATGTATTATAATAATGTTTTTCTAGAAATCATTATGTAACTATTTTGATCCTCAAGGGTTACATGTGGTATAATGTCATTTTGAACGTTTTCATGTTCTCATGAGACAAATATGTATATCTTATCATTTTATGATGGTTAGGATAACATATGGCCCTAAAACACATTATTAATAATTTATATCTCATGATATAATTATTTTATGTACAATAATGATTGGGTTGATTCCCAACATAATGTGTGGTAATTATTAGTTTTATTAAAAAAAATCAATGGACACTATTAGGTTTGTTCAAAAAATAATGCATGGGAATGGTTGAGATTTATAATAATGTTATGATTTTCTATTATTTTGTATGTTTCAGAATTTTTTGAAACATACTGATATATATACTGTATTTTCTTGGATCTTGATTATTGAATCATGTTTTATAACTCCTTTTAATCATGTATGACGTTACGTCCAAAACATATAAAATGAATCCTGATTTATGATCTATGTTTTTTGTAGTATGGTTCCCTTATTTTAAGATCACACACCATTGATATTCTCTCATACACAAATGATTAGCATAATCTCACTTATAATCTTAAACTGATATCTCTTATGTTTATCCTTAATGATCATTTGAGATCAATCTTTCATATGTTTCCATTTCCTTTGGTTATAAAGAATTGTATAATATATACAACGACATAACATGTAATGATTATTGTGGTAAATGTACAATATTTACTATAATGTAGAAAACACTTGGTTTAATGGGTGCATTTCCATTTTATGTGAATAGTATTAGTTTTGTTAATTAATGATTTTTTATAAATATCAAAAATTATAATCCTAAGATGTATAGCCTATGTAAGTAACTAAATAATATATATTGTCATAATAATTATGCTTATTAAATTTGGGTTCTCTATAGATGGTATCATGTATAGTGACTAAAGGATATATTTTAAGAATCAGAATCAGGAGTTGGTCATGGTCATTTCATGAAATTATATACATGAATTATGATACATGTTTTATTGGGTTTGATTTTTTTATTATGCGTCTATGAACCTAAATTGTGTTCTGAAATTAAAATATTAATCTAATTTGGAATGTCCTTAAATTTCTGTATATATATATTTTTAATAATATGGAACTATTTTGATAACGTGAAATCTGACGGCGCATGATTCTGAGGCTCGGAGTGCCAGGAATGATCTGTCAAAAAAATGTTATGTTAAAAATTGCATGGGTTAGTGGTTTTCCTAAAAAAGGGGATTAACTCTTAAACGAGTTCCTGTATCAGAAATTTTAGAGAACCATTGCATTCAGGACATCGGGTTTACCCTAGGCCTAAATTAAGTTTAGTCGGTGAAAGACTCTGGTGAGAAAACCTGAAAATGGAATAACAATAAATAAAATAATTAAATAATGTTATTTTATTTTTCAAATGCTTATAACTCACAAATAGAGACTCATATTAAAAAACTGAGGCCGCCGCTGAGCTCATGAGGGCATGATTTATTAAGGAAGATACTAACATTGGCCAATGCAGGATAACAATGGAAGTTGGTTTTTGGCAATAAATAAAATAATTAAGTACCAAATATTTTTTTGTTAAAATCCATAACTTCTAAATGGTAACTTAGATTAAAAATCCCTGAGTACCATTGAGTTCGATGGGGCATGTTCCCCTTAGGCAGAGCCTAACATCGACCGACGTGGGTTGAGGTCGAATGTTAATAATTTATTGAATTTTATTAAGGTACATCCAGTAAACCTGAAGACAAAATTTGATATCTTTTGAACATGATGGTTGGATTAAAAATATGAGGGCACCATTGAATTTTTAGTGCTAAGATTCACATAAGGAAGGTTTCACTTTGACCGTGGTAGGCCAAGTGAAAAAGTAAATTTTTTGATCTTTTGAAAGATTAATAAAATAACATGTTATGTTATGTTATTTTTCTTTTCTCCAATGGAAAAACGGTGGAGGCAGGACCAACGACATGTCATTCCATTAATGACTTGACTCTCCATTATTTGTAACAATAGTGTTGGGAATTTGGGAGGTTCATTAATTAAATAAAACACATTAATATTTTGTGTAGGGCACACTCTTTCTCTTATCCTGTTAATATGGATCTCGGGGAGGGGTGTTGGCAGAACATCACCAAGTGATGAAGATCTGGAAAAGTACCACAATGCTAACCACCTGGAGGATGAGGCCATATTCAGCGAGTGGTGACAAAAACCACTGAATCACGAACCAATGACAAAAACGAAGGGGGTTTTATTGATCGTTGTCAATAGATGTCATATCCAGGTAGGGGGTTTGTTTTTATGTTCATATATGACGATTTATTTTCTCCCTCCTGCGATCATATTAACATGGAGGGCACATGCCAAACAAACAAGGTCCAGACCCTCTGCTTCTTCACTCATGTTGTGTTCCTGAGGGATGGTTTTCTCAAGTTGATGGCAATGTGAATCAGTAGGTCATGTTCTGACAACGACACACCGGGAGAGCTATATGCACTGAAAAAACTAAGAACGGAACACTAGAGCACATCTGATGGCCCGCATAAGAAACCACTGGTGCACTTTATTGGCAATGGTTGGCGGTGGCCTGAGCAGACCCACAACAACTGATCATGGGCTGTGGAAGGTGGATCGTGATGGTACACTGTAGTGGATGAAGGCGGCTGACCTGAGCTAGACGAATGAGAAAAAAGGGCGGCGCCCGCATGCATCGTTGGTGGTGACGGCCGCAGCCAGCAAGCTGCGACAGAAGGAGGGTGGTGCGGAGCAACCACGGGAGGAAGGGGTGGTGCGGCCCCATGCTGCGTTGGAGGAAGCCGGTCGACTAGATGAATGATAGCTGAATCGTATTGTGGTAGCGCCCCACCGGCTAGCTGAAAGAACCCCACAACCGTGGGGCCCGTTGGACTCAACAATCCGCCTTCAGGGGGACCAAGTTGGACACGGGCCGAACGAGCTGGCTGAACATTCCCAATGGGTCAGAGCCACCCAAAAGTCCAGGACTGACATGCGACCCAGCAGGCCAGCCCCACCCAGTGGGCCGAACTCACCAACGGACCGGGCCGGACCCGCGACCTAGTGGGCCAGCGCGGGTGAGCCGAGCCCCACCCGACGGGCCTGGCCTGCTACGACCCGGGCACGCGAACAATACGGGCCAACCCCAATGGGCCAGACCTAGTGAACCGGGCGACCCATAGTGGGCTGGACCTATGTAGGGTTAGGTAGAACCCGAGACATGTTGTGTCGGGCTTGTCTGACTAAGTCTGATCGAGCCCAAACCAAACCGGTCCCCGAATAAATAAACGCTCATAAATAAGAAACCAGGTTTCCGTTTCACACATAATTATTGGCGTTGGGACCTCTTTAGGGAAGCAGTCCCTTTGGAATATTCATAAGGGCCCGACTGAGCTAGGCTAGACCAAGGTGCGATCACCACCCCCCATTTTAAGGAATGGGATGTAACTAACAGACCGAACATCCGATTGACTTGCCATCGATGGCATAAGGACCCTAGTGACAAAGAGGTCCCTTTAAAATAATTCATGAATGTTTTGGAAAATGTTGTTGTACGATTAGGTTGGATCGACTCCGAATCCAACTGGGCCCTCAGTACTAAAATGCTTTTAAGTCACAGACCAGACATCTGATGGATGCACCTTCTGTGTCTTTATAACCCTTACGACATGGCGGTCCTTTGGGATTCTTCAGTGTGGATCTTTGTGGTGGTTGAGGTATGTAAAATGGCTTGAGAAGTGGATCTTCCTAGAATCAATTATACTTAGTGCGATAATCAAGTGGATGGATTTAACGTGAAGAAAGAACATTGATCCTATGTGGTTTAGCATCTATTGATCCTCTGTGGGTCAGAGCTTAGAGATCCTGTGTGAGTCAGTGCTTAGAGATCTTGTGTGGGTCAGTATCTATGGATCCTGTGTGGGTCAGCATCTAGCGATCCTGTGTGGGTCAGTATCTATCATTCCTATGTGAGTCAGAATTAGAGCCTCTCAATAGAATAAGATGATCTAGATTTATGACTAATCATCTGTACTTCTGTACATAAGTTATATACCTGGTGTGAGCGGATCCTTTTAATTTTGTGGTGTTACCTTCATGGTGTTAACTTTGTGGTACTCTTACCTTTGTGCTGTTAACTTCATCATGTTACCTTTGTGGTATTATTCCATTGTGGATCAGTTGTGTAACTGGATTAATGGTGGGATCCTCATGTTTCCTCATGTATGAGAGGAGTATATATTGATAACATATGTATATGTATAGGCATATACTTAAGTACAGATGATGACTGCTTTGTGCTTTGTGATTGAAGTCCTGCTTTGTGTATATTCCTTTATAAAACTCTAAAATATCTTCAGGGGTATTAGGGTTCCTAATAAGTATTGTTATACTCACCACTACATGGGATACATCTGTATGTTGTTGTATCCTGTGCAGATGACAGACATCGTTGATCGAGGATAAGGGAGCCAAGACTGGATGAAGCTCAGAGGTGGACTATTTGACGTGACGTGAGGTAGTTACTATTGATCTTGAGCTGTAACTACCCTTCATGTAGGATCCTCGGTGGATGTTCCAAGAGCTGTTTTCAATTTTAGTTGTATTTGTAAATTATAGATTGGCTTGTATTCTGACTCCTATACTTTTATTAAACTTTTTACTACAATAGTTTACTTCTTGGTTACTTTTCTTTGTGTTCATGGATTGTTTTTTTGTACAAGTTTATAGGAAATGCCTTCCTGTTACAGGGAAACATCTTTCTAGTGCTAGTATCCAGCCCCTGGCCTATGGAAGGCGGGCATGGGTCAGTCACGGCACAGGCCCCGAGGGACGGGTCCTGGAAAATTGGTATCAAAGGAGTCGGTTCTACCAAAGAAATAGGACTCTGATATTTTCAATGGAGAAATAGTGGTTGGTGTTTTGAGTCTGGTTTTCAGTTCTAGGAGTCAAGTGTGGGTGCAACAGCCGATGTATCCATATACCAAGACCCAGAATTTTGATTTCCGACTTGATTCACAAAAAAACTGGTTGCATGTGTTCTGGGAATATTTTTCCTTGGTTTCTTTAGAGTTATCTCACCAAGTATAACTTAATGACTGTGGAAAACCTGTTCTTTATCAGGATTCCACCATGTAAACAGCCAACAAGGATGCCCAAGAGGTTAAACTATGATGGAAAACTATGTAACCATGTCTGGATCATCATTCTAGCAACCTTGTGTGGATGTACATAGAGAGATCATGTGTGGATCAGCACCGAGAGATCCTATGTTGACTAGCAGTAGATGCTACCAGTAGATCATGTACACCGATTGAGCGCATTTAATGAGTTCTATCAGCAGAGGCCTCCATGGATTTGAGGCGAGATAGATCCCCAAGAAGCTGAGGACTAGGTAGAGGCTATTGCTAGAGTTTTCCACCTAATTGGAAAATCAGTAGATCAGATAGTGATCCTAGCTTCTAGTCTTTATCATTGCATGTCCATGATGATGGATCACATGGTGATGAGGCTTCGGTAGATGGACCGTTTCACAAGATGGTACCTGCGGTTAGTGTTCCAGCTATATCAGTACCCATTGGTCAGTAGTTTCAACTGGCGGTACCGGTAGATGACTCTTATAGGTTGAGTTCCTTACACATGTTTCAACATGAAATACCCCTCAGGTTCTGAGAAAATCCTGACACATATGCAACTAAGGACTCTCTTGTGGAGGTGATCGATTTTCCCTCTATCCAGGGCACCATTCGATCAGATGGTGGTCCTGGTAGAAATCCTTCTTTGAGGCTCAATAGGAAAATGACAATGTTTAGATTACCCTGATCTTATGAAGAGGTGAATTTTCTATTGACAAGCTTAAGAACCTTCCTTGGATAATGGATTCTTTTTTCCATAAAAATCTATGTGGGGAGTGTTCTCTAGGGCTTCTACAGATTCGGAAAGATGACATGTTGGTAGCTAAGTATTCATCGTGGCATACTGACCATCCTGGGTACTCGATGAATATAGTACGACCAGTGTTTCAGGGATCGGACCTCCGAGCGCGGTGTGTTTGGGGACATCTGAGCCAACACTATTCCTCTATGAATTCCTACTTATGTTAGGGTTCTAGAGAGAACATTGTGGTTGATTGTTCTTTGACTGAGCGGATACATGCAGTGATTGTTAGTAGTGGAAGAGCAGGAAACTGACACCAGTCTCAGAGACTTGGGCATGTAAAATGTTTTTGGGAAGAGGAATTGATAGGGATAGATGAATATGCAGGGTAGTAGATGTGGACATGGAGCTAATAGAGCAGCATGAGGTGGTATACATTTTCACATGTTATAACCACCACCCCAATATTGTCCCCACTAGGCTTAGGGAGTAGGAGGACATGGGAAGGGAGTAGCAGCATGCGGTCAAGGAGTGTGATCAAAGGGCTCCATGAATTATTAGAGGTACGACTTGTGTCTACTACTTGCATCCATATTAATAGACATAGGTAACAATCATTCCTTCTTACCACAAATGTTATTAAAGACCTAGAGTTTCCATTTAAACCAATGAAATTACTCTTAAATCTAGAAATACCTTTGGGATGAGACTAGATAATCACACTTATTACAATGGTGTGATATGAACCTTGAGGTGAGAGTTTCAGTTTGAACCTCAAGGTGGTAGAATCGAGGCAATATGAAATTAGTTTGGGTATGGACTGGACATCCACAGTTCATATTCATATTGATTGTTTTTGGAAAAAAGAATCTAGTATATTTATAATGTTGGAATGGGTTTTTCCTTGGTCAGTTAAAAGTGAAACCTATTCAGCATAGGATAAACTCATGCATAGGAGGGTGCAGCTGATCACTATTGAGTTGGCCAGCCTTACCCTTGTGGTAGTAGGACTTTTGAGTTTTTCAGTTCCCATGAGTAGTGGCAGATTGTGGGGACATATTTTCAAAATATGTTTCCAGGATTTACTCCTAGAAGGGAGAGGGAATTCAGCTTTAGCTGGGTAATACTGGAGATTTTTACCTAACTTATCTAGGGTTGCATCACCCTTTTCAGCTTTGATGAATAAGGGGAATCCTTTTCTGTGGATAGAGAAGTGTCAGAAGAGCTTTTAGGAGATGAGATAGAGACTGAAGTGTGCCCCAATCTCGAGACTACCAAAAGAGGGAATTGGGTATGTAGTATCCTATGACACATCTGGGACTAGACTAGGTTGTTTTATGATGGAGGAGCAGGTAGTGATTGCCTACGTATCATGGTAGTTGAGACATCATGAGCAGAACAATACTACCTATGACCTGAAGTTAGCATCAGTGGTCTTTGCGCTGAAGATGTGGTGGAACTACTTTATTGGTGAACAGTTTACTATTTACTATAATAATAAGAGTCTTAGGTATATTATCCCACATAAGGACCTGTACCTGAGACAACGAAGATGGCTAGAGTTCTTCCAGGACTATGACTTTGAGATAGTCAGTACTCTTCGGAAGGGGAACGTGGTAGCAGACACACTCAGTAAGAGTTCTGGTCTATAGCTGCTGAGTGAGGTGTCAGAGTAGATAGTTGGGAAACAGATATCATTTTTGGATAAAGATAGAGAATCTTAACTTCATTCTATAACTTTCAATCCCCCAATTATTTATCAAGTTCAGGAGAAACTTATTGGGGATGTTGACTGCGAGGCCCAACGTGCTCAGATATCGCCAAGATGGTATTCTGGAGGATTTTATAAAGTTGGGGAGAAATTAGTTCTCCTCATAGGATGAACCATGTTACAAGTGGTTCTACAAGAGGAGGTGTTGAGAGAGTTCCATACATCCCCTTTAGCGGTACATCCTGGAGTGGCAATGATGTTCCAGGACCTCCAACGTCTGTACTGGTGGCCAGGTATGAAGAAGTTAGTGGAAGAGTTTGTATCACGATGCCACACTTATCAGTAAGTGAAGACTACATAGAAATGACATAAGTCTAATGTCGGCATGAGATTGATACCCATGGAGTTTGAGGAGGGAGGCCATGTCTTCCTATTTCACCCCGATAAAGATTGTAAATATTTGTCCAGGGAGGTAAGCTATCTGTGAGGTTCATTAGACCTTTCAAGATCCTAATTAGAGTAGGAGAGGTAGATTACCTTCTATCTCTTCCATCACATATGCACCAGGTGCATATTTTTTCCATGTGTCACAGCTGAGGAGATCCGTGTATGATCCATCATACATTTTCGACTAATGTGAGTTGGACTTTGACGATGGGGAGACTTTTAGGGAATTCAAGGTAGAGATAGAGGATCGACATGACCAATTCCTTTGTGGACGGTTGATCCCTCTAGTGTGAGTTTGGTGGTAGCACGAGAACCTCCATGAGATCACATGGGAGAGGGAGTCTCAGATTCATGCTCACTACCCTCATTTTTTTATTTGCCTTTGTTTTGGATTTCTAGGAGGAAAATCCCTAAAGTGGGAAGAATGTAATGTCTCAGAATTTTTGTATTTTTTTTAATTATGTAGAATTATTTTTCGACCGCAAAATCTGAAGACGCATGATTCTGTGTCCCAGAGTGCCCGAAATGATCTTTCTAAAAATGTTATGTTAAAATAGGTCACGTTATTGGTTTTCCTGAAAAAGTGGAATAACTCTTAAATGGGTTCCCATATCAGAAATCCAATGGAACTGTTGTGTTCAGGATATCGAGTTTACGCTAAGTGAGACTTAATTTTAGTCGGAGCATGCCTCTAGTTAGAAAAATCAAAAATGGCATAACCATAAATAAAATAATTAAATAAAGTTATTTTCTTTTTCAAATTCTTATAACTCATGAATTGTGACTCGGATTAAAAATCTGAGACCACTGTTGAGCTTGTGAGGGTATGATTTTTTTAGGCAGATACTAACATTGGCTGACGCGGGCCAACAGTGGAAGTTAGATTTTAACTGTAAATAAAATAATTAAGTAAGAATTATTTTATTTCTAAAATCCATAAGATCTAAATGTGAAATCAATTTGAAAATACGATAGTACCATTGAGTTTTATGGGTCTTGTTCCCATTAGGAAGAGCTTAACCTTGATCGGCACAAGTCAATGGTGAATGTTAATAATTTATTGAATTTTTTAAGGTATGTCTAGTAAACGTGCGGGCAGTGTTTTCTATATTTTGAACCAGTGCTCGAATTAAAAATCATAGGGAACCATTGAATTTGTAGCACCAAGATTTTTTTAAGGGAGGCTTCACTTTGACCGTGGTAGGTTAGGTGGAAAAGTTAATTTTGCGGACTTTTGAAAGATTAATAAAATAACATGTTATATTATTTTAATTTACTTTTTTCCAACGGACGAGTGGTGGCGGTGGGACCGACGACATGTCAAACCATTAATGACTTGACTCTCCCTTGTTTTAAAAAATATTGTTGGGAATTTGGGAGGTTAATTAATTAAATAAACCTCATTAAATCTTCCAGCGGGGCACACTCTCTCTCCCCTCCTATTTATATGGAGCTCGGGGAGGGGTGTTGGAATGACCTCAATAAGAGATGAAGGTCTGGAGAAGAACCATGATGCCAACCACTTGGAGCATGAGGTCGGATTCAGCGAGCAGTGACGAGCACCACCAAATCATGAACCGATGTCAGCGACGAAGGGGGTTCCATTGATTGTCGTTAGCGGATGCCATATCCAGGTATGGGGTTTGTTTTTAAGATCATCTATGATAATTTATTTTCTTCCACTAGCTATTATATTAACACGGAGGGCACAAGACAAATAAAAAATGCCCAAACCCTCTACTGCATTTCTCATGTCGCATTCCTCGGGGACAGTTTCCTCATGTTGATGGCAACGAGAATCAGCAGTTCACGTTTTGATAACGACACCCCGAGATAGTCATAGGTGCTGACGACACCAAGAACGGACCACTAGAGTGCATCCTGTGGCATGTGGAAGAAACCATCAACATGCCTTATCAGTAGTGGAAAGCGGAGACCCGCAGTAACTGTTCATAGCCAGAGGAAGGCAGCGCACGACGGAGCACTGCGGTAGCTGAAGGCAGCCGGCCCGAGTCGGCCGCACAAGACATTATGGAGGCGCCCGTAGGAGCTGTCTGTGGCAGCAACCATGGCCAGTGGGTCATGAACGAATGAGGGTGGCATAGAGAGGCCGCAGCCAGGGGGCCACAATAGGAAGGGGAGGTGTGGCCCCGCACCACACTGTGTTGTCAAAATCCGGTCGACCAAACGACCTACCATTGAATTATAGTGGGGCATCGCCCCACCGGTTGGCCAAAATGACCCCACAAATGCATGGACAGAAGGAATCAACGGTCTACCTTCAAGTGGACCAAGCAAGACAAGGGTCGGTCGAGTAGGCCAGACCCGCCAAATAGTCTGGTCTAGCCTCGCCCAGCGGGCCAGACTCACCAAAAGACTGGGCCAGACCCACGGCCCAGCGAGCCAGCATGGGTGGGTCGTGCCCCAACCGACGGGCGGACCCTGTGAAAAAACCGGGTAGACCTAGATGGGCCGGACCCAGTGAACTAGGCCGACCCCTAGAGGGATTGACCTGAGCAAGGTTAGGTAGACCCCGAGAACCATTGCGTCATACCAGTCTGACTGAGTCAGACTGAGCCCAGACCCAACCGGTCTTGGAATAAAGAAACTTCTGTAACTGACAAACCGTGTGTCCATTTGACACACCGTCAGTGGAATTGAGACCCCTTTAGGGAAGCAGTCCCTTTGGCATATTCCAGCAGGCCCGACCAAGCCGGGCCGGATGGAGGTGTGATCACCCCCTGTTTCATGGAAAGGTATGTAATTAACAGACCTAGCGTCCGATGGACACACTGTCTGTGGCATAAGGACCCTAGTGACAAGGATGTCGCTTTAAAATACTTCACAATATTTTTGGAGAATGTTGGAGTATGTAAAGGTTGGATTAACTCTAAGTCCAACCAGGGCCTTGGTACTAAAACACTTATATGTCACAGACCAGACGTCCAATTGACGTGCCATCTAGTGTTTTAGAACCCCTATGACATGATCGTACTTTGGGGAACTTCTTCGTGGTAGTTATGGTATGACCTATGGCTTGAGGATAAGATCCTCCCAAAATCAAGTGTGCTTAGTGCATGAATCTATCGGTTGGTTGTAACATGAAGAAAGGACATCGATCCTATGTGGGTCAACATCTATCAATCTTATGTGGGTCTGTGCTTAACGATCTGGTGTGGGTCAGTGCTTAGTGATCCTTTTTGGGTCAGAATCTATTGAACCTATGTGGTTCATCGCATAACAATTTTGTGTGGGTCCGCTTCTATCAATCCTCTGGGGGTCAGCATCCGAGCCTCTCGATAGAATAAGATGATCTAGATTTATGACTAATAATCTGTACATATGTACTTAAGTTATATACCTGGTGTGAGATGAGTCTTTTACCTTCATGGTGTTACCTTCGTGGTGTTACCTTTGTGACACTTTTACCTTGGTGGTGTTACCTTTGTGGTTTTTCCTTTTTGGTATTCTTCCCTTGTAGATCAGTTGTAAAAACGACTTAATGGTTGGAGCCTTATTTGTTATCATCTATGAGATGAGTAAATTGTGCAAACTTATGCATATGTATAGGCATATAGATAAGTATATTTTATGACTACTTCATGCTTTTTGACTGAGGTACTTCTTTATGGTTATTCCTTTATGGAACTCTAGTAGACCGTCAGGTGTCTTAGGGTCGTTATTGAGTATTATTATACTCACCCCTACACGGGATATGCCCGCACCTTATTATGTATTGTGTAGATGATGGACAATGTTGATCGAGGCTGAGGGAGCCGGGACTTGACGAAGCATAGAGGTGAACCATTTGATGTGATGTGATGTAGTGACTAATGATCTTGATCTGTATGTACCCTTAATATAGGATCCTTATGGGACATTCCAAGAGATATTTTCTCTTCCAATCATAATTTTACTTTTAGTTGGTCTTGTATTCTATCCCCTATACTTTTAGTACAATTTTTTCTAAAACAGTTTACATTGTGGTTTCTTCTTTTTGTGTTCTTGGATTGTGTGTTTATACCAGTTTAAAGGCAATGTATTCCCATTATAGGGATACACCATTTCATTGCTAGTCTCTAACCCCTAGCCTACTGAATGTGGTCTTGGGGTAGTCCTAGAATGGGCCCTGTGGGATGGTTCATGAAATAATTATCTTTTATGATCATTTATTTTTATCACTTATGTTTACCCTTATGGAGCATTTTATCCCACCCATTCTTTTGTTTTCCATTTCTCCATCATAAGAATAAGAGTATTATGTTTGATATGTATATATGGGTATCATGTGGGGGGGGGGGGATTTTGTAGGTTATTTTTCTGAATTTTTATAAAAAAGGAATCCTTGGTTTAGTGATTTTTTTTCCATTTTATGGGAAGGATATTTGTTATATTAGTCTAAATATGTTTCTCAATTACCTAAAAATATAAAAATTAAATGCCTTTGGTATTTAAGAAATTAATTATTTGATATTGATAATATAATTATAGTTTATTAAGTGTGGGAGTCTATAATCCGTATTGATAATAGTTTGTAAAGGATATGTTAATTTCACTAGATCCAGGACTATGTGTCTAGGGAATCTCAAATTGTATAAATATTGGGTTTATATAACATTAGAGGTTATAATTCTATTAGATTACAATAATTTAAGAGTTAGAGATATATAAATGGGTTAACATGATAAAGTTTGATCATAAGTTCAAATGCATATATAACCCATTCAGCTATATGGTGCTTGGATTTTAAGTTGATTAATAAAAATTTTGGGGATTCGTTAGGATTTTTTTAAAGAATACATGATTGAGGTATAGATAACCATTAGAGATTTTACGTGACTTGATGTAAAGATAATTTTGGTTATTTATTAGAAAGATTTATTTGATTTTGGGAAAATAAGTTCACTAGTATAGATTTCCTTGGATGTTGAAAAGTTGTTTGGTGAAATTAAATTTCAATATATTTTATGAAATAATTAATTTATTTTAGGAGTATATATGATTAAGGAACTATTGATTAATATGTAATTTTATAATGATTAAGTATTGAATGGTATGTTGATTTCAAAGAGAATATTATTCCATGGTTTTCATGTTTAGGATACAATTAAATCATTATGGTTATATATATGTTTAGTGATATCTATGTATTACATTATTTTTATTAAGAGTATTAGACTTATATAAACCCCAGGTAAATTGATGGATTTATCATTTGAACCAACGATTTTATAGTTAAACTAAATCAATCATGGATTTAAGTGAATTTTTTTAAGGGTAATACATATTATTACTGATTTTTCATCTTAATATATTTATTTTGATTTTATTGGATATTATCATAATAATTATTGTTTTTTAATTGGGTAAGAAAGAGATCATGAAAATAAATATATGAAATATATGTCTCTAGAAACAATTATAACCAACTAATTGTGTTAAAAATGGTTATGATAAATTAAAATATACAAATATAAATTTTTTATAAGGTAAATAATGAGTTTCTTACTCTTACATAATATAGTGAGGTTGATATCTCATTACAAATTAAATATCAGGTCTGGAATATATTATGGATTACACCATTTCATTTGCATGTTACAAAATTTCAAGGGAGGAACTTTATTATGGGAGTAGAATATAAAAATATAGATATTTAGACACATTTTCATTCCTTATATTATGTTTCTATTAATTAGAAATTATTTCTATTAAAATATTGGAACATGTATAGGAAATAAATAAAACAATATATGAATAAAATTAATAGGGTATAATTCCCTTGAGTACAATATTAATGGTTCCAGATTTCTAGTATATAGTTGATATGAATTAATTTTATTTATATTATATATATATATATATTCACTATAAATAATTTATCTAAAATAAAATAAATTATTTTAGAATTGGGGAAAATATATAAATTCATTTGCGAAAAAACCTTTTATTATAAATGAATTATTTTTATAAAATATGTATTTTTAATAAATTTGACAATTTTGAATATTAAAATGAATAAAATTTAATTATGAAATTCGTGAAATTCATGGTAAAATAAATTAATAAATTCCAAAAATAATTAGTGAACTATGAGGAATGATAATTTAATTATTCAAATCTAAATAAAACAATTCTATTTAGAAACATTATTTTTATTATATATTATATATGTTTTCATTTAAATGGTAAATTATAGTTTTTTATAATTTTAATACTATTAAATGAACCTCTTTTATGGATTCAGTATTTCAATATTAGCTTAGGATAAATTTTTCTTGATTTTTTTTAATTCTTCATTTTTTTGGTGAATAGAATACTATAATATTTTTGTAAATAATATAACATTTATGAAAACATCATGATACATGTATGTATTTTATGATTTTTTCTATAATATATATATAATTTAAATTTATTTAATTATTTCTACTTTTCATGGATTAAGAATAATATCATTTTATACTTAAAAGTTATTGTTTTATAAAAAATGATTTTCACTATTACAAGTGTTTAAACTAAAGGTAACATTTATCACATTCGAAACATGAAACAAAGAAATATTTAATATATGGAATTTAAATTTCTAAATTTTTTAATAAAGCAAATTTTATTTCTTATTGAAAAAATAAGTTACTATGTTAAAATTTAGTCACAATGGTAAAGCCTAACACAAGGTAAAACTATAAAATCAATGTTTAATGGCCTAAAATACCATAAAAAGTATTGTAAAATGTGTTTTGAGGGATTTCTTGACCACCCATCATCATATCATTATTATTTTTCCACTTTTGATCCACTTTCCTTGATTATAAATTCTTTTTTTATATAAATTAGTAATTATTTTAAAAAATATGACGCTACTCACATGTAATTGGACCCATCAACCACCCCTTCAATGATACACCAATAATTATAATTCTTCTCTATAATCTAGACTATTTTTCCCCAATAATCCTCTCTAGTGTTGGGTAACTTCTATTCCCCAGAGATTTCAAAAATTTTGTTAACAATATGATGGTTTCTAAGAAGAGATATGATTTCTTCTTTGAAAGTAATAACTTTTTATAATTATTTTTAATTTTTCTTATCTATACACCTACTATAAATTATATATACCACATTAATAACATATAAGTAATAGCATTTTTCTTCAGTAATGACGATAATATAAAAAATATAATTTCATATTCAAACCCATCCATTTATTATTGCACGTTCTTATTTATGTCTATTTAATAACAAACACGAACGATGAAATAATAATTTAAAAATATATTCCTATGATAAAATAATTCAGGATATCATAATAATATGTAAATTATGATATTTTTGGTTCTAGAATGGAAATAATAAAATATAAATCATTATTTATATAATAACTATTATTGATTAAAATTCTCAAAAAAAGTGTGTTATGGATTTAAACATAGAGAATTATACCTTAAACTCCCACTGAATAATTCAAAAACATCATAAAACCTTATAGAAAACTTATTATTTTAATTTTAATATTAATTATATGACTAAATCAGGAAAAATTAATGATTATTTAACCCATTATACAAAAATAGATAAGGATCAGTTAAAATTACTAACACTGATGATCGATATTAACAATAAATAAGTTGTAACTATGTAAAATATGATTATAAAGGATATATAAAAAAGGTTAAAAATAAGAATAAGATTTCAAAATATATGATCAATTAGTTTGTAATTATTTTAAATGCTGTTAGTGAATGTCCAACTAAGTGGTAATTTACAATAAGGGTTATTTACCTCAATTTCAATTCCTTGATCCAAATTTCAAATTATGAAACAAATTTTCATTGAAATGTTGTATTTATATTTCATTTAATTATTTTATCATAAATCATATTTTATGAATCGATTTTATTTTTCATTTCAAATGAAATCATGTGTCTGTGACATAAATTATCATCATATCATAAATAGATCATGTAAATAAAATGGGTTTTGTATTATTTTAAAATAAAATCATATGAGAAAAACTTTCATACATCCATCAATAATCATATTATAATATACCCATGGAAAATAAATGTTTATCCAAATATTTTCAGTATAATAATTTGTAAATACCACTCAATCAGGATTATATAACATATGGAATTTTCACCATATTGATTAGTGGTATACTGTTAATTACATTATTTTACCAATCAATCAATGAATATAATGATGGGTAACACCCTTTAATTAATTAAATAGATATAAGGTATTCAAAGTGGAACTATATTTGAATAAAAATTATGATTTAAAAAAATTAAATACTATGTAAAAAAAGATAGTGATATATCATTTGGATGATAGAAAGGAATATTTCCTAAGCCATATAGAGAAAGAAAGTGAATGGTATTACTTGAATAATTTCCTTGAATCAATCCTAAGATGTTTCAAAGGATAATGACTTTGATGAAAAACATTTTTAAATAGTTTTAGAAAACCCACTATTGAAATAAGAAATTCCATTCACCATTTTACATAATTTTAAAAGAAATACTTTATAAATATAGGAGAAAAATATTTCCTTTTAGATACCAGGTAAACATAGAGAGAAAAATTCACCTAAAATAATAAAGGTAGGAGAATGATATTCTCACATGAAAAACATTGAAATATTTTTTTAGAATTCATTTTTAATATTTTTGTAAAACGAAAATGTTACGGGTAAAATTACAAAGTTATTTTCAATGTTTTTAAATGAAAATTTTGAAAACAATTTACCTTTGAAAAATATAATTCCATAATTGATTTGATGAAAAGGCATAAATATTGTGAAATGAAAATTCTGGAGGAAGATAAGACATTTTATTTTGAATTGACTGAGGGCCCCTTTTTAAATATTTTGAACTATAATTGTATGAAAACCCACATCATAAGAAGATATTCCTATTTGTTAAAAAAAAATTAGTATCATATATATATATATATATATATATATATATATTTTTATAATTTCCACAAAATGATAGGGGAATATTGGCATGGTGGAAAATATTGACATGGAATAAAAAAATTATTGGTAAGACTGGGAATTATTATTAAATAAATTATGCTTTTATTTTCGTTTTTTCTATAAAAGAAGTTGTTATTAATGAATATAATTAATTTCCATAAATGAAAAAAGGAAATACCCTATAAAATATGTTAAATGGTAGGATAAAATAAATATTGAAAATTATATTCAAGTTAGAAAGACCATGACCCAATTGAAAATGCCCAACTAGGATCAATGTATCACTAAAAGGTAGAGGGGTGAATTAAAGATAACTTTTTCTTATAAGTTAACTTCCTTGTGTAACAACCTATGCCTCCTATTAAATATTTATTGATTTTCTATAAAAAAATTTACACATCCACATGGAATGAGTATTTAAAAGTATCACTACTCAATAAGAGTATATATTCCATGGAATGGTTTAGAAATAATAAAATACCACAAAATACAATATAAAATAAACATTTTGGTTACTTACAACTAGTAAGAAGTACCCTAACACATGTGTATCTCTCTGATCAATAAAATAGTTCTAGTGATTCTTATTATCCAAATTATGTAAAAAATATTGGGTAAAAAATTATCAAACCTTCACGAGTTGGTTCCAAACATGTAATTATGCTACTTTAACAGCTTTCAGTTTTATGATTCTTCAAAACAAACTTCTTAAATTTTATATCAAGCAGCAGGTAGAAAAATAATTTATGGAATTCTTACAAAAAATTGGTTTGATGGATTAGTCTATTTCCCCATTCTGATTCTTCATTCTATAAAATAGATGATAAATAATACTCTTGAAACAATCATAAACCACTTAAAACTTTCCTTGTAAAACTATTCATGATGTCCTTGTCTAATTTGGTAACATATTTTTTATTTTTCTTCTATCTGGAAAACATCCTCAGTAAATCTATATCCATAAACATATTTTCTCATCAAAAAATTTTAGTGCTCTCTATCTTTATCTCTTCATATTTAAACAAATTTCCATCCATATAATTTAAAATGTACTTCATACAATTTATAGGTTAGAAAAGATCGGTATGAGTGGGAATATGAAAATGTTTTCCCACTCAACAAAATACCTTGTAACTAAAATTTCATATTCATTTTCAATTCATCCATGAATCTTTCAGGGCTCCGTAACTCTTCTTTATTATTTTGGAAACATCTCATATCTTCTCCAAAAAATTCGTCATTCTTTGAACATACAAACACTTATTTAGTCTGATGTTATTTAATGATTCGAATCAATTATTTAATATATTGAAACATATGGTCAGTCATATTTTCATGAGATAAATAAAAATACACTTAAGAACTGAAGTCTTCTCTATAAAATCCCTTGTACCAAATGAATGATGGATGACATTACATTCTCGAGCTCCATACCAACTAAAAAATTTGAAACCATTATAACATAAACATTTTTATAAATTCATTATTATTTAAAAAAACTCTTTTAAAAAAACCTAGAAAAAAATTCAAAATAGTCCTTATTTTCATAAAAAATTAAAAATTACCCGAACGAGTGATTTTTAATATATTGAATTATTAATACCATCTTTCATATGATGAATCAGTATCTGATGCCTTCCAATTAATTAGTGTCAAGAATTGTCCTATAACTCCCGACCCAATTGAAACAAGCAGAAATTTTATTAATATCATGAATTTTTACTATTTACCTAATGAGAAAAAATAGATATTCTTTTTCCCTTGAACCAATTGTAATACAATACAACCTGACTAAATTGGTTGACTACATTTTTGATCATAATCTTATTGATCAATCACTTATTTCTTATAATTCATTTTCCCAATAAATCCAATGTACTCATCGATGTAATTACTCATCTAATAAAATGGTGGCATACTGATTCTGATGGACTTGTGTCATAAATGACTTATTTAGTTCTATAATTTCAAATTAATTATTGATCCTATGAATTGTTTCAAATAATGAATCAGTTAGCCTCATTGATTGGACAATCCGATAGACTGGTCAATCAAAACTGCAGCAACACTTTAAAATTCCCATCCTTTATTCTTACAGAATCTTCTTATTGTATCATGATTAATCCATGACTTTGATAATATTAGGATTAACATATCATCATCTGACTTAAAATACCAAACACGTCTTCTTCCCCTTCATTTCAGAAGGCTTTCATCACTAGTGTTTCAGAAAAATGAAGATATTTGAGAACTAACAGAACTATAAAGAATCATTAGATTTAATAATTAATGTATTGATATACATTTATACTCTGACAAAAATTCTGATACTGATTAAAAAAATCATTTTGGACCTAATATGAGTTTGATAACAATTTTATGCCGAAAACTGATTCAGAATAAAAAAACTGAAATCGATGGATTATATATTAAAAAACAATGCATGGTTATCTAATTATGATACTACTTTCATTCCTATTTTCTGATCCCAAAAACCTACAAAGTGAAATAATTTTGTCATAATGAGAAAAAAATACAAAAAAATCAACCCAAACATCTTTCAGAATCAAAAAACATCTCCCTTTCAAATTGGACCCAAAAATATCTCCCTGTGGATTTTGTTTTCATCTTAGGATCATAAATCACTTAACATTATAACCATAATCTATGGAACATTTATTAACAATTTTAAGCTTACATAAGAAAACTCATTATAGGAAATAATAATTATTGATAAAAAAACCATTATATCCAAAAGTAGTGTCTTACAAAACTTCATCAACTTTAAAACTTTTAATAATACTTTAAAAATTATTCCCCTTTCCAATAAAAATTTTCCAATAACCATATCTACAAATTGTCAGAACAGTTCACATTAGTACATGACGAGTAAAAATATTACCCACAACTCTCACTTAATAAGTTCATACTTAAATGGTTTAGCACATATAATTGGATAGATTTAGAAAACACTCCCCCTGAAAAAACTATGCAAAGACAATATGATAGAGGGGACAAAAACACGTACCTTAAACTTGATGAGAAAGTGATTAGACACCCATTTTTAACCTCTATTTGAAAAATTATTCCGTCAGAAAAGGTTTGTGAAAATTTTAATAACTTGCTCTAATGTACGATCATACTCTAGTTTGATTTCATTATTCTCTAAAATCTCCTATATGAGGTGATATTTGATATCAATATGTTTTTAATGAGAATATTGTACGAGATTTATTATAAGGTTGATGACACTGTGATTATCAAAACCTACGTGTAAGGGTAACTTCACTTCAATAAGTATGTCTTCTAACCGAGTCTTCATCCACATATGTTTTGTTTCATCTTGTGTAGTAGAAACATACTCATCTTTACCTATGATTAGAGTTATAAATTTAGTTTATTAGTATGAAAACATAGAAAATTTTTACCCATAAGGAATACTCCACTAGATGTAGAACTTACATCATCACTACTTTATGACCAATTTGCATCTATATAAGAAAATAACTCTACTATTTCTGAGATATCACACCAGAATCTACAATATTCTGTTCCTTTTATATGTCTTCAAATTATTTTTACACCAAATAGATGTGATTCTATTGAAGATATTTGGAATACTTCATATAAGTTAAAAATATAAACAATGACTGGTCTTGAGGCCACCAAATACCAAATACTTACAATTACATTATGAAACTCTTTAGTGTAAACTTAATTTCCTTGACCATCTTTAGTCCACTTGGATTCCACTGAAAATAATGTGAAAACTGGATTTGAATTTCCCGTTCCAAACTTTTGAATAAGTTCCTTAGAATACGTTTCTTGAGAAATAATGTTTTTTTGTTTTTTATGATATTTTCAAAACCAAAAAGTATTTCATTTACCCAAGAATGGATATTTCATTAAATTTCTTCATTTCTTCTGAAAATCTTTCACATGTTATTTTATTATTTCCTAAAAAGATATTATCATCAACATATATAATTACAATAAGGAAAATATCCTACTTTTCTTAGATGTATAGATTACTATAAACCCTTCCTTTCATGATGTTTAACTACTATGATAACATATCTAATTTGAAATACCATGTAATTGGAGATTTTTTTATCCCCAACAAGGCTTTCTTAATCTTTCACCAAATAAATCTTCCTTTTCAATAAAAAATGCATGTTTTTTTTGTATAATATTTTTCATAAAGTTCACAATTTAAAAATGATGAATTCAAATCCATATGAAAAATTTTGTTACTTCATTGAGGAGTAACTGCAATAAAGATTATAATTTATTGTAATCCATCTATGATAGAAAAGGTCTCATGAAAATACACACCTTTAATTTTTGAGTAACCTTTTTCACACTAATATTTCTTTATTTATTCTAACTTCACCAACATTATTCAACTTTTTCCGGAACACCCACTTTGTATGAATTAAATTTTTTTCATTTGGTTTAGGTATAAGTTCCCAATTATCTTTCTTCTAAATCTAATCCTACTATTTATTCACAGATTTAACCCATTAAAGATGCTCAAAATTTTTATTTACATATATCAACTCAACTGTTGAATAAAAAGAAGAATATGTTACAACTTTTGATTTTATTCTTATTTTAACCATTTGATGTTGATCACCAATTTTTTTTTGAGCTTCACATTACATCTATATCCTAGAATGATATTTTTAAAATTTATTCCTCATCACTATAAATATATGAGTTTGGTTCTTCCATTTTTCTTGTATTATAATTGTAGGAATCCTACTCATTTTTCTTAACAAAAACTCAGTCATCCTCTTAATCTTCCTCATATTCATATGTTTTACAGTATCTTCCTTATATATTCAAGACCTTTGAGATCAATATAAATAAAAATTATCCCATTTTCTTTGATAAAACATATATGTCCTCTTCCATTTAGAGAACAACCAAGAAATATTCCATCTTCACCTCTCTAGTTATACTTCCCAAGGTTATCACAATTATTCTATATGATGAAAGGACTCTAAAAAACACTTTAGGGTTTCAATAATGGTGATTTTTTGTAAAAAATTTCATAAAGTGTTATATCATAACATGGAATGAAGAAACACCAATTTTGAATATAATTTTTTTTCTCCCAGCATTCCTCTAGAAGTAATGAGGAAGACCATGTTTAAGAAATATAATACACCCCATTTCAACCAAACATCTATTCATCCTCTCAGCAACACCATTTGGTTGTGGTTCATATGTTGTAATGAACTCATGAAAAATTATAGCTTTATCGAGATAACTTCCAAACTCTTTATTATTGTACTCACCACCATTATCAATTATCAACTTATTAATAAAATTTCCACATACCTTCTCTTATATTATCCTGGAACTCTTAAAAATATTTATATCTTTCTATTTATGTTTCAAATACATAACACAAGTAACGTGAGTAAAATAATCAATGAATGAAATGAAGTACTTATCACAAAATTATTAATGTTTTGTCATTGTTCAATAAATATTAGAATGGATAATTTCTAAGAGTCAAGTTAAATGAAAATAATTTTTTGAAACCCAAAACCCTTCTTATTGACTTATCTTTAATACCATGGACATTGTATATATTTTATAACTTTATCGTGTTTCTCTAAAACACATGTCCAATCCTTTTAGGATATAACTGCCTATCTTCATTCCTAGATAAGTAACAAGGGTTATAAAATTCACCGACTTGAAACAAGTTTCATTTTTATGTTATCATTTTTTAATAACTTTTAAATATTCCATTTATTTCAGCAATATAACCATATATTTTAAAAAAACCATTTTGAATTTGTAAAAATGTTGAGAATCTCTCAACAGATTTTGTTTCAACCCATCAAATTACAAAGTGTTCTTTGATATCAACTTTTCATCCCCAATAATAGTGGATCCAACACCTTCTATTCATAGGGATCCATAATTACCAAACATAATGGTTTCTTCTTTTAAATATTTCGTATTTTTCATAAATTTAAAATCCCCTATCATATGGGAAGAACACACAATTTCAAAAATCAAGGTCATTCTCATTTTGTATATTTGAGAAAATTTTCTACAATAATATATTTTTCATTCCCTTTATACTTATTCACATATAGCTTATGAGAATTTTTATAAAAATGTTTTTTGAGTCGGTTACAAAACATGGAAGCCTTTTACAATATGTCTAGGTAAATCACATATTTCACAGATAGATTCCAATTGTTGGAACCTATTATCAACATTCTACACGTCTTTTATAGAAATAATATTTTGAGAGGATTGATTACCCATCAAAAATTTAATTTTATAACTCATGAGATATTTTTTATATTGTTAGTTGATCCAACACATATATTTCATATTCTAAAATACACCAAAATATCACCAATATCTATAGATGAAATATTTACATCTGTAAATTTTGTATTGTTCAAAATTGTGAACATGTTTTCCAACAAATTTTTTATCTTTTACATTAGAAATTTATTTGATCCCCACACATTTATCTTCACCCTGAATATTCTTCTTTAATTTGGATTTTATAATAACTTTATTATAATTATAAGTGGTAGAAACATTTGTTTCGGGCTCAAAATTTTTAGAAAATCTTGAACTTCCATTATTTTTTGTTTTGGACACACACTATATTTTCTCATCCTTATTATTATTAGGAACATTTTAAAATTACTTTTGTAACACCCCAAGCTTCCACGATACGCTTCTCATTCAATAATGCAATAGCTTGGGTTGTACACAACTTCGAGTTCTAACACACCGTGACTAATCAAAGTAGTCATTATAAATATTAATACCCACTTTTTAAAATTATAGAAATTGTATATTTTAAAATAGACTTCATTTTTGGATTCGAAATATCAAAATTATCCTATGTTGATTTTTTGGTATTTTTCTGAGAACTTCCAATTTTTTATGAATAGTGAAAAATACTTAAAACAACTTTTTTAATCAAAATAATTTATAGTAATAAATTATAATATTTAGTGGTTTTAAAGTATAATTATAATATATTTTTACCGTTTTATCCAATAGTGGTCATTAGAATTAATTTAACATTGAAATTGGATATAAACAATTATCAATCTTTTGATATATATTGTTTATTAAAAACACGCTATTTGTTATGACAGCGGGAATTAATTATGAAATTAATTAATGAAACTTATATGTTTGGAATTTTGTAAAATAGACATCATTTTTGAATTTGGAATATCAATTATAGCTTAGGGTGAAATTTTAGCATTGTTCTGAAAAACTTCAATTTTTGATGAATAGTGAAACCACTAAGTGGTAGTTAAAAAATTGATTTTTCGTTTAAATGAAACATTACCACTTCTGTGATTTGATTTTCAAAAATAGGACATACATGGTTGTCATTAGGGTGTAAAATTTTGTTCAATGGGATGAAAATAATTTTTGGTGAATAGTAACTTTTAAGTTTAATTAATCACGATTAAAGGTAATTAGTGATAATTAAGGTAAAAATGATATTATAAAAATATTAAAATACCTTTAAACGTGTCCTACACCTATTGGATGTATCATGGACGACCAAGAAAATCCATGGGTCAACTTGGGGACCCCATGGAGCCACTTTGGTAGGAAAATGACATAAATAACTTTTATTTAAAGTTAAAATAAAAATGTCACAAACATAAGTTGTTTTACTAAAACAATTTTTAAATGGGGTTATACAAGTCATATTTTTGACTATAAATATTAATTAGAAAGAAAAAACGATTTCCTACATCATGATATTTTTTTTATAATTTTTATACATTAAATAAATTAAATTATTTATGACACCATGATGATGCAACGATTAACTCATTAATTAATGATTTAAATAAAATGCAAAGATAATGTAAAATCCAAGACTTAAACTTGTCAAAAACCTATTGGATGAGTATATTTCGAACCCTTATCACCTTATCCTCGAATTATATAAGTGTGGGACCTTTAAAATCTGAAACTCATTATATAATAAAGTAACATTTCATTACTTTCCAAGAGTGCCCCTCCTCTCCACTTATAAAAGGCCCCCACCACTACCACCTTACTGAAACTTTCAAAGCCTTTTGCCTTGGCCAAATTCTGCCCAAATACTCTCCCAACTTCCCGCTCTTACTTCTAGAAGCCTTACATTGGTCATAATTCTTCCCAAGGAAGCCTTTGGCTCAAATTAAAAAAGAGTTACCCTATTTTAAGGTAATGTGTTCTCCTATGTTATTTTGTTTTAATTTGCTTCTCCAACTCCCTAAACTCTTTTTATTCATTTCTTTTGTAACAACAACAGTAACCTCAATATACTAGGATTTTTTTATAAGAATTATTCTAGCTACACTTACACACACCTACATCTCATGGTTAAAGATCATACTGTTTCTGTGGATGGTGAATTTCTGCCTCACGAAACGATGATTGTTCAACACTCATATAAAACCTTAAAAGGTGGACATTAAGATTTCACTATATTTATATATGATATATAATATGTTAATGTTTTACTTAAGCTTCTGTATTTTTCATTTATGGCATACCTTTATGGTTTCCATTATGGGTAAATGCGATATTTTCATTTAAGGAAGTGCGGACTACCGCCCCCTCAAAGTGATTTGAATTGTTAATGCCATATGTGGGATGTATAAAGGATGGAGTAAATGATATTATATATGATATTATACTGGAATTATAATACACCTTTATACTATTATTATTTCATTCCATTAAATGTGAAATAGAAATTAAAGTAGCGTTCATGCGTACGTACGGCTTACCGTCTCCATGAACGGTGCATTTCATTTCTTATCTCTAAATGTTATGTAATATTATAAATACATGTATATACTGGATATATAGTATATATATTATATCTACATCATGAATATAATTCTGGAGATAATGGATATTCTACCACATAAACAACTTGTAATTATAAGAAGTTTATTGTTGACTCAAGTACCAAAGATTGACAAAACGACCATTATTAACCTAAGTGACTACATAATTTTCGTAAAATTGTAATAAGTGATATAAAAGGGATAATTAACTTGAAAAAGGTTCTTAAGAAAGTATATATTAACTCTAGTTTATTATTCAGGAGGTTAAAGAGTGGTCGAGTCAATTCGGACACGAGGTAAGAGAATTTCTTAACCCAATTTCCATTATTTTGGTTAATCTCCTACTTTCAAATTATGTCATGATATTATTATGTCTAGTATTGTATTTGTAATTTCTTTATCTGTACTTATATTGAATACACATAGTAGATATATTTTATTTTAAAAATTATCTTTTTAAGGACTTCGTCTCAATCTCCTTTCATTGAGGCATATTTGGTTTTATACACAACATTATTTTATACGGTGTATAAAACCCTTTGACTTTTATGTTTATTCAAAAGGAATCTTTTTTATAAGAATCGTTTTACTAAACGAAAAAAGGGAATGTTTTTCTTTCCGTACATATGTGGTGACAACGACTTCTCTGCTGCCGTGACCATTATTTGAGTTTCGGCTTCCTCTACAAGCCATCACTTATTTTTAATGAAAAATAAATACAATGTTTTAACTTTCTTTTATTTTGGTATTGAAAATTGTTTTGAAAGCGTTTTTATTATATCAATGTGTTGTATTGATATCTTGTGATTGAAATATGGAAATGTTTTGTTTCCTTTATGCATGTTTTATGTGATACGATTATATTATGGTTTATGATATGTTTAAACCTGTTCATATGAGGAATGCATTGGACTTAATAAGTGACGGGTGGAGGCCGCTATAGCTCCTCGATGCATCGGTAGTTCTCATGAGACAAACTAGTGTCTTGGCACGAGGCCTTGAAAAAATCTTATTTGTGGTCTTGGAACGAGGCCTTGACTACGTGGTTATGATAGTCTGGCATTATGCATTCCATCATTATGAATGTGGTTATTGATATTGAATGTGATTATTCGACCAGTAGAATATCCATGTGAATAAGTAAATGGCATTATCTCATTTTACTCTTTACATATTATGTTGAAGTTCAGGTTTAAAAGGCTTTTGTTTTAGTTATACATTGCCTTAAATGTTAATGTTTATTTATGAAAGATTTCGCAATATTGTTATCCTTACTGAGCATCTGATATCAACCCTTTCAATGTTTTAATATTATCCAGGATGTGAAGAAGTATTTTATGAATGACCCGCAGGGATAGTCAGAAGAGGATATGAGTGTGGACTATGGAGACTTTGTTATTATAGATTTTCACTTTATGATGTAATGTAACATTTATGAATGTATGTAGTGTTTCCAAGGCTACTAAACTAATCAGTCTTTCGAGACATGATCTTTTGTGATCATTCCAATGTTACGCACTAATGAACCAACTTTGGGCAACTGGGGTCGGGGCGTTACAGTTGGTATCAGAGGAAGTTTAGTACTAACTTTAGAAGATAGATTTAGATAAACTCTGATTAGAGAACATAGCTCAAAGATAGGCTTTGAGGATTAGTATAGAAGAACTTCCTAGAATTTTGGTATTATAGAGATTTTGTGAGTTTTCCAAGAAATACATCCCTGTCTGGATACGAGCAGGTAGAGGCGGCTCTGGCACAGATGTACCTAGGGGTAAAACCCGAAAACACCGCTTTGAGCTAGACTCAAATGGGAACTAGTGCACGACAACGGGCCTTGCTGCACTCTTGGTTACGACACTCCCAGGGGATGTGCTTGGGATAGTTCTCATTTTATTTACAAACCACTATGAAGGGTTATGAGTATATACTTCTTCAAAGAAAACATTTTTATAGATTATATCCATAAATAGTTCAATTGATGTTAAGTATTTTATAAGTATCTAATTATTTATTTTGATTCATAAACTAATCTAGTTTATGCCATTGTTTTGAAATGGGGCCTAGTGGAAGGAATGTGAACCGTATCAATGCACGCACTCTGTGTAGGGATTTCCCTCCTACTCAAGATAATTATTGTGGATCTGAAGATACAACTGGTGCTGATCAACTTATTACCATACTGGGACAACTCACTCAGATTATGAATAATAACCTTACTCGTATGGAGCACCCTGATCCGCAACGTGGAGGATCAATGTTAGATTTCTTCATGAGGCAACAACCACCAACATTTAATGAGGGTACAAATACATTAGTAGCTGAGCAATGGATAAACTCCTTAGAGAAAATATTCCACGCCTTGGGGAGTAGTGAAAGGGAAAAGGTTATCATGGCAGTTTACCGCCTCATTGGAGATGCCGATCAATGGTGGTCGCTGATTCAAAACACAAAGGAAGATGAAGAAGTATCAAGTATGTAATGGAGAGAGTTTAAGGAAATTTTCTTAGAAAAATACTTTCCACATGACCATCGAGAAGATATGGAAAGGCAATTTCTGAGTCTGAGACAAAAGGAGGATGAGAATGTCGCAAAGTATGAGGCTAACTTTACAAGGACAGCGAGGCATGCTGCAGATTATATACGTAACCCAAGAAGTAAGATTGATCGTTTCTTTGATGGGTTAAAATCAATTCTCCATCGAGCTTTAGTATCACAATCTTTCTCAACATACGAAGATATAGTCTCGTGTGCTATCAAGACAAAAAAGGAATTCTCTAAGTCTTATGACAATAAAGTAAAGCAAGAGAAGAAGAGAACGGTGGAACAAGAGACGGATAAAGGGAAAAAGGGAAAGAAGGATTTTCCATTATGTGATAATTGTGGGAAGAATCACCTTGGTACTTGCCTAAAAGGAATGAGAGTTTGTTATAAATGTGGAGAAAAAGGTCACCAGGCAGGTGATTGTAAGGGAAAGAAAGAGGCTATCAATGTTGAATGCTACAATTGTAGAGAAATGGAGAATTATGCAAATGAATGTCCTATGCGTCAGGGAAACTTACCTTAAAAAAGGCCAAGGGATCAAGTCCAATCTTATGCCGTGACTACAGTTGAAGAGGAATAATTAATGTATTGGTGATTTTGGACTCATTGATTATATTCTGGTTATTAGAATAATGTGATATATATATATATAAGGATTGTACTGTAGTACATGTTGATTTCATTAAGGTTTTAATATAATGAAGGTAATCATATTTTTGTATGTGACAATAAGAGAAACTTTACTTTGTTTAGGGAATCTAATGTTACAATTGATTTTGGAATTTGAGGACCCTTTAGAGAAAGTCTGGACGAAGGTATTTTGGATAACTATAAAGGTTGGAATGGATTAAGTTGATCTTTGGATAGTATTGTTTAAGGTTAAAACATTTCTGAAGATTATTTTTGTAATATTATAACACTATAGTTTTAGGAAAAGGACAACCAGCAGAGTGGGGCATAACCCGTCGCGTCAGACAAAGCTGCAGGAATCGAACCGACAACCATAGTGCGACATGCCTTTATTACCTACCACTAGCCTACAGGAAGTCTCTCGTTATTACAAAATATTTTTCCCAATCTAAATGGTATGTGGTAATATTTAGAGCCTTATACAATTTGGATAAATAGAATATTTTTGAGTTCCGTTACCATTTGAAGTAAAAGATGGGTTTGTGGTAAAAATTTATTAAAGAATGAAAGTATACATAACAAGTATGTATATTCCCTTATGTTCTTGGTAAATATCCTAAATAAATTCCTCAACATTATAAAAGGTAACGTAAAACAAAAACGATGCCGGTTAAATTTTCCAACTGGAAATTCAATGACCGTTTAACCAATCACAAGTTTGTGATTTTCTTATGATTAACTTTCTCCTAATCCAGTTTTCTTCAACTCTCCATCAGACCATGATGGTTTGTTTTTCTTCCATATCCATATTTTCATATAATCCTAGTATGGGTTATCTCGGGTGACCTTTGTACTTCTCTTTTTATCTTTTACTGTTATATTTTTATTAACCTTATTTCTGATATGGGTTTTCCAAAAAGGTATTTTCTATTTTCAACCTTTTATTTTCAAAGAAAAATTTCAAATTGCGAGGACGCAATTTATTGAAGGAGGAGAGAATGTAACACCCCGAGCTTCCATGATACACTTCTCATTCAATAATGCAATAGCTTGCATTGCACACAACTTCGAGTTCTAACACACCGCGACTAATCAAAGTAGTCATTATAAATAGTAATACCCACTTTTTAAAATTATAGAAATTTTATATTTCAAAATGGACTTCATTTTTGGATTCGAAATATCGAAATTAGCCTATGTTGAATTTTTGGTATTTTTCTAGGAACTTCCAATTTTTTATGAATAGTGAAAAATACTTAAAACAACTTTTTTATTAAAAATAATTTATAGTGATAAATTATACTATTTATTCGTTTTAAAGTATAATTATAATATATTTTTACCATTTTATCCAATGGTGTTCATTAGAATTAATTTAACATTGAAATTGGACATAAACAATTGTCAATCTTTTGATATATATTGTTTATTAAAAACACGCTATTTTTTTGACAGCGGGAATTAATTATGAAATTAATTAATGAAACTTATATGTTTTTAATTTTGTAAAATAGACATCATTTTTGAATTCGGAAAATCAATTATATCTTAGGGTGAAATTTTGGCAATGTTCTGAAAAACATCAATTTTTGATGAATAGTGAAATCACTAAGTGGTAGTTAAAAAATTGATTTTTCGTTTAAATGAATCATTACCACTTCTGTGATTTGATTTTCAAAAATCCGACATACATGGTTGTCATTAGGATGTAAAATGTGGTTCAATGAGAAGAAAATAATTTTTGGTGAATAGTAACTTTTATGTTTAATTAATCACGATTGAAGGTAATTAGTGATATTTAAGGTAAAAATGATATTATAAAAATATGAAAATACCTTTACACTTGTCCTACACCTATTGGATGTTTCATGGCCGAACAATAAAATCCATGGGTCAACTTGGGGACCCCATGGAGCCACTTTGGTAGGAAAATGACATAAATAACTTTTATTTAAAGTTAAAATAAAAATGTCACAAACATAAGTTGTTTTACTAAAACAATTTTTAAATGGGGTTATACAAGTCATATTTTTTACTACAATTATTCATTAAAAATATTAAAAGAATTCCGACATCATGATATTTTTTATATAATTTTTAGACATTAAATAAATTAAATTATTTATGACACCATGATGATGCAGTGATTAACTCATTAATTAACGATTTAAATAAAATGAAAAGATAATGTAAAATCCAAGACTTACACTAGTCAAAAACCTATTGGATGAGTATATTTCTAACCCTTATCACCTTAGCCTCGAATTATATATGTGTGGGACCTTTAAAATCCAAAACTCATTATATAATATAGTAACATTTCATTACTTTCCAAGACTGCCCCTCCTCTCCACTTATAAAAGGCCCCCACCACTACCACCTTACTCACACTTTCAAAGACTTTTGGCTTGGACAACCTCTACCCAAATACTCTCCCAACTTCCCTCTATTACTTTTAGAAGCATCACTTTTGTCATAATTTTTCCCAAGGAAGCCTTTGGCTCAAATCAAAAAAGAGTTACCCGATATTAAGGTAATGTGTTCTCCTATGTAATTTTGTTTTAATTTGCTTCTTCAACTCCCTAAACTCTTTTTATTAATTTCTTTTGTAACAACACCAGTATCCTCAATATACTAGGATTTTGTTATAAGAATTATTCGAGCTACACTTACACACACCTACATCTAATGGTTAAAGAACATACTGTTTCTGTGGATGATGAATTTCTGCCTCACGAAACGATGATTGTTCAACACTCATATAATCCATTAAAAGGTGGAAATTAAGATGTAACTATATTTATATATGATATATAATATGATTATGTTTTACATAAGCTTTTGTATTTTTCATTTATGGCATACCTTTATGGTTTCCATTATGGGTAAATGCGATATTTTCATTTAAGAAAGTGCGGACTACCGCCCCCTCAAAGTGATTTGAATCGTTAATGCCATATGTAGGATGTATAAAGGATGGGGTAAATGATATTATATATGATATTATACTAGAATTATAATACACCTTTATACTATTATGATTTCATTCCATTAAATGTGAAATAGAAATTAAAGTAGCGTTCATGCGTACGTACGGCTTACCGTCTCCATGAACGGTGCATTTCATTTCTTACCTCTAAATGTTATGTAATATTATAAATACATGTATATACTGGATATATAGTATATATATGATATCTACATCATGAATATAATTCTGGAGATAATGGATATTCTACCACATAAACAACTTGTAATTATAAGAAGTTTATTGTTGACTCAAGTACCAAAGATCGACAAAACGACCGTTATTAACCTAAGTGACTACATAATTTTCGTAAAATTGTAATAAGTGATATAAAAGGGATATTGAACTTGAAAAAGGCTCTTAAGAAAGTATATATTAACTCTAGTTTATTATTCAGGATGTTAAAGAGTGGTCGAGTCAATTCGGACACGAGGTAAGGGAATTTCTTAACCCAATTTCCATTCTTTGGGTTAATCTCCTACATTCAAATTATGTCATGATATTATTATGTCCTATCTTGTATTTGTACTTTATTTATGTGTAATTATAGTGAATAAACATAGTAGATCTATTTTATTTTAAAAATGATCTTTTTAAGGACTTCGTCTTAATCTCCTTTCATTGAGGCATATTTGGTTTTATACACAACTTTCATTTATACGGTGTATAAACCCCTTTGAATTTTATGTTTATTCAAAAGGAATATTTTTTATACGAAGAGTTTACTAAATGAAAAAAAGGGAATGTTTTTCTTTCCGTACATATACAGCGACAACGACTTCTCCGCCGCCATGACCATTATTTGAGTTTCGGCTTCCTCTACAAGCCATCACTTTTTTTAATGAAAAATAAATACAGAGTTTTAAATTTTTTTTATTTTGGTATTGAAAATGGTTTTGAAAGCGTTTTTATTATATCAATGTGTTGTATTGATATCTTGTGATTGAAATGTGGAAATTTTATGTTTCCTTTATGCATGTTTTATGTGATACGATTATGTTATGTTTTATGATATGTTTAAACTTGTTCATATGAGGAATGCATTGGACTTAATAAGTGACGGGTGGAGCCCGCTATAGCTCCTAGATGCATCAGTAGGTCTCATGAGACAAACTAGTGTCTTGACACGAGGGCTTGACAAAATCTTATTTGTGGTCTTGGAACGAGGCCTTGACTACGTGGTTATGATAGTATAGCATTATGAATTCCATCATTATGAAAGTGGTTATTGATATTTCATGTGATTATTCGACGAGTAGAATATCCATGTGAAAAAGTAAATGGCATTATCTCATTTTACTTTTTCCATATTATGTTGAAGTTCATGTTTAAAAGGCTTTTGTTTTAGTTATACATTTCCTTAAATGTTAATGTTTATTTATGAAAGCTTCCGCAATATTGTTATCCTTACTGAGCATCTGAGCTCACCCCTTTCAATGTTTTAATATTTTCTAGGATGTGAAGAAGTATTTTATGAATGACCTGCAGGGATAGTCAGAAGAGGATATGAGTGTGGACTAAGGAGACTTTGTTATTGTAGATTTTCACTTTATGATGTAATGTAACATTTATGAATGTTTCTAGTGTTTCCTAGGATACTAAACTAATTGGTCTTTCGAGACATGATCTTTTGTGATCATGCCAATGTTACGCACTAATGCACCGACTCTGGGCAACTGGGGTCGGGGCGTTACAACTTTCCATCCTTTGAAAATAAATTTTGTATATCCTTATGAGGTATTAACATTCAAGAACATTCACAAACTTCAGAGATAGGGTTATTAAAACTTGTCTATCCTTGATCAGCTATAAGAAACTACTATTGAATAAGTTTCAAAATTTACAAATTTTCCTTCATCTTTACTTCAAGATGTTCATTTTGATTCTTTTCCTTCTCAAAATTCATATTCAGAAAATGAATCTCTTTTAGTTACATAGATTTCTAGTCATTATTATGTTATTCATTATTTGTTATATAACTTTATTTCATTAAGTCCTTGATCTATATTTCATGTATTAAAATATTTCTCAAAAATTCTTTCTATTATTTGTTAAAATGAAATTATAAATCAGTTTATTTATCTTTAGAACTTCTACTTCCAACCTCTTCAATATTAACTATTTCAATGAAATTATTTTCTCCAGAAAATTTAGTGACCATTTTATCGAAAACATCACTATTTTCCTCTTCATAATATTTATAAAAAAATACTCTCTTTTTGTATTTAGAGAAATTTTTATATTTCTCCTTGGAATAAGATTTTGATTTATCACCATGTTTATTCCAAGATATTTTTGTCCTTATATTGTCTTATTAACAATCTATTAATTCATCTTTCATGGGAAATTCCTTGCAAAGTTTCCAATGGCTCCATATTCAAAACATTTCACGAGAATTTTACCCTAATAATTTCTTATACATATTTTATTATTTTTAGAAAAAAAAAGGATAAAACTTAATCAGGATGGTTACATACCTAATTTTTTGATTTATATTCACCATCTTACTCATCTTGAATAATATTCTCAGACCTTCCTTTCTTTCTAGCCTTAAAGGAAATTTTTCGATTATATTTTTATTTTCCTTTCATAACATTATCCATTATCATTTCATAATAAATAATAGTACTATCAAGTTCATCAAAATATAGGGTTTTAGGATCTCGATATTAAAAATATGAATCTTTATTATCAAAATTATCAAGAATAATTCTTATGAACTTTTCAAAAATAGTTGTGTCTTATAGCTTCTCCCGGAGACATCTAATGGTTGTAACAATATCACTCACCCTTGTAAAGTAGTGACAAACATATTCATACTCACCCATTATGATATCGTCACACTTCATCCTCTAAATTTTTAACTTTTCATTATTCAACTCCATATTTACATCATATATGTTTTTCAACATTTTTCAGACACCTTTGGAAGATTCAAATCCCTTAACTCTTAGACAATCACTTTTATAAAGTGATGAGAGTAAATTATTCTTATCTATTGCATCATTCTACATATTATTCTTGTCCCCAGATGTTAGAGGAACTTTTTCATCAAGAGGAGGAAATCCATCTATAAATACTTCAAAAATATCATAGAAATGAAAATTAATATAAGGAAACACTCTATATTTACATATATGATAGTTCATTAAATTAATGATTAGAATGCCCATACTATTCATAGAATTCAAATTCTCTAAGATAATTTCTCTTCAAAATTTTTAGCAAAGAGTAAATGATGTTACCCTTTTCTTAGATACCAATTCAAATATGAATGAATTTTCATTCAATACCTCTATTCCAAATGAAAACGTTTAATCCAATCTATATTATACAATTTTTTAACTTATTTAGTCTTTAGAAACCCCCTTTGACAACACTCCAGAAAAACTCATCGAATCATGCCTTATTTTATTCAAAAATTCAAAAATTATGATGACTGATGATTCTGTATTCAATGATGTCTAGTATCTAATGAAATATCAGTCTCATCCTTCATTTGATGAATCTATCTATGATTCCTTCTGATGATTTGGTGTTAAGAATTATCTGGTTAATCTTCACCCTGTCGAAACAAGAAACATTTTTTTTTTAAATTTCATGAATTCTATTTTTCATGACCTATTGAATAAAAAAAATCATAAATTATATTTATATTGAAAAAATTGTAGAAAAATACAAACTAATAAAAATGGTTTACTACAATATTGATTATCATCTGATTGATCGGTCTCTTATCTCTTCTCATACATTGGTCCCAATAACCCTATCTTACTGATCGATATCAGTACTCTTCAGATAAAATGGTAGATTTTTGTTCCAAATGGGCTGGTTTCAATAGTGACATATTTTCATCCATAATGTCTAATTGATGATTTATCCTTTGAATTGTTTCATTTCGTGAATCAATTAGTCTGATGAATAAGACTATCTGATGGATTTGTCAATCAACACTTAATAAACACTTCAAACTTCCGGTATTTCATTTTATAGAAAATAATTATTATATCATGATGATTATATTACTTTTAGAACATTAGGATAATAATATCATCATCTGTCTTAAATTACCAAACATGTCTTCACCCCCGTTATTTCAAAAGGATTGCATCACAAGTGTTTCTGACAACTTATGATATTTGAGACCTAATAGAACAAAAAATAATTCTCATATTTAGTATCTAAAGACATGAAATACAACCAAACTATGATAAAAAAATGTCATACAAATTGAAACATTTATTCCAGACCCAATATGATCCCAAAATCCATTTAACCTTGAAAATTTCTTATCAAAAGAGACCCGGAATCTAGGGATTTTCAAGTCAAATCTATTTCTGATTATCATACGACTTTTTTTTCTATTATCCAATCACTGAAACATACAAATTTAAATGATATCTTTCAAAATTACAACAATGTAAAAAATCAATTATCACAAAAAAAATTTTGTAGCCAAAAAAAAATCTAACCAACTTGGCCCCATCACCAAGGAATCCAAAATTGAGTTGATGGAACACTTATGAAATTAGTAATTTAAGATTGAAATAATCATTATAAGAAGATCATAAAATGTAATATATTTAAATATATGAAATAAATGTTTTATTGTATACAAAATATAAAAGAAATTATGGTGCACAATATCAAACATGTGCTATGGAGTTGAAAATAAGATAAATAAACCCTTACCTTGTTTTCCCGCTTAGTAAAATTAACATTAAGATCATATAAAACAAATAAAAATATCTCAATCTCCTATTTTAAAACCTTATTAATATACATATCCATTTACAAAAATAAATAATAATTATTTACTAAACTTATATTAGTTACTTATAATCTATTTTTAATATCAATTGTGAGTAATTTAGATCATTTTATCAAGACTTGTCTAATCTGTATTGGTATTCATTATCCTATGAATGTTATTCATTCCTATATCATAAAGGAAATATGATTAATGAATTTTTTTAAAGATTTAAAATTTAATTATATGGGATTTATAGTCATGATCCTAAAATGTGAAATTGGTGATGGGTATATTTTAGTGATTTTTAATGAATGGACATTGGTATCATAATCAATGAATATAATATTAGTTTTAGTATTCTAAAAAAACAAAAATAATAATTTAATTAATATTATATTATATTGCCTTAAATTAAATTCCAATATTATTCAAATATATAAATTTAAATCATTTTCCAAGTAGGAGGTTAAACCAACATAGACAAGAATACAACATAATTAATGGATGATTATGACGTGATTTTATTTTATGAATTTATACCAGATATATAATGATCCTATTTAGAGATTATTATTTTGTTATATAATAATCTTAATGTCTTAAAAGAATAATATAACCTATATGATGTTATTTTACATAATTAATAAATCATTTTTTTCTCTTATAACACACTTTTGGATAATAAATTTTCCACGGTTTTTTATTTATCATACTGTTAATGGGTTGTCAAATTTATCCTTAAAAAACAATTATAATATCATATACAACATATTTATCCATTAAAATAATTCTCATAGTGTCCATGTAATATATTTATGAAAATAAAATGGATATTGATCATTCTTTTGAAGTGATAGACCACATGTACACATGGACGAAGATTTCATTTTCCATAGAATGTGGACAATTTGTAATACGGTTTAAAATTTTAGATTCTAAAAAATGTCATAAATATAATAATTATATATTAAATTCAATTTTATGGACTACCTATATTTGAAGTGAAGTAAAACTAAACACATTGCGTCATGAAGGTTGTAGTTTGCACAACACTCGGTTAATGGTTTCATTTTTCTTAATTAAAAAGTGAGAAAGGTGGTTAAGGCTTGTAACCTCATTATTATAACGTACCAGAATAGTTATGATATTAATATATTCATCTAAAGATGGTGTAATGGAGTATTAGGGATAATGATTTAACATAAATAAATATAAATGAGAAAGGAGTGGTATGAAATTTATACATCACTACTTGGATTATCTTCTTTTAAAATGGGGTTAAAATTTTAACGGATAGAATTTTGAGAAACAAAAACCTATTTATGGTGTGTAGTAATATTAAGGGGATGGTTGGATATATTTTCATTCGAAACTATATGGGTTTTGGTAGGACAGTAAATAATGGAAGGAGTTCCCCTTTTATAATTGAAAAGTGATGGAATTTTTTTAAATACCCCAATTGTTTTCAATAATTGGATGTAGATATCTTAGATAATTGGAGCCAAAATTTGGGGATAATGGATATAGGAAGGGTAATGGTCAAGAAAGGACACCACTGACTATTACAAACAATGTTTTAAACGTGTTTTCAGTCATTCATCCTTGTTTAAACACATTTTACCCATTTTTTACTAAGGCATGCAGTATTTTCCCAAGTAATTTATCTTTTATTCTTGAAAATAAAATTATAATTATAAAATTATTTATACCAAATAGAGACAAATTTAAAATATATTTTATGATATTAATTTTTTAGAAGTGATAAAAATAAATTTGAAAATACTAAATGTATAATGTATTATTTTTTTTGAAAAAATATAACTTATATTCAAAAATGTCAAATTTTTGTATGTTAATTAAAAATAAAAATAATAAAATTATGAAATGTATTTTAAAATAAATATTTATTCTAATAAAATGGTTTCATAAATTCCTAATTCATACTTGTAAATTAATAATTTCTTAAAAAATATGTTGTTTATAAAAATAAAATTATTCCCTATTTAACTAAAAGTGGATTTCTAAAAATATCAAAAATTAATCCAAATATAACGATGAAATATTTTATCCGAAATGTAGTTACTTTTTTAATTAAAAATTCAATTTTTAGAAATCATTCGTTAAATTAAATTGTAAAAAATTTTATTTTATTAAAAAATAACCTTTTTTAACTCCAAGTGTGTCTAGTCAAATTTTATATATATTTATAAATAATAAATACCGAAATATTACTTTATCAATCTAAATATATCCTATAATAATAAAATATTAACTAAAATAAATTTATTTTAGTTTAACAAAAAATAATACCACTTTTTAAAATGGTTCTTCAAAAGGCATACTTTTTTTAAATATAAGTCAAAGTAAAATAATAATATGTAATTAATTTAATTGACTATTAATTTTTATTTTATTATGATTATATATTTTATTTAATTTTAATATTTCACAATTCATTTTATTTGGGTGTTGTGTTATTTAATGATGTGTGTGACAAAAACAGTTGAAGATAGTTTCAATTTAAAGGATCAAAAATCCTAGGATGTTACATTCACATCCCTTAAATAAATTGTGTCTTCTAAATTTTTTTTATTAATCATAGATAAAATTTAGTGTGGGTATTTTTAAATTATTCATCATTTAGAATATGATTTATATCATAAAATATTAGGCTATATCAAGTTACTTATCATTCCTTAAACAATATTAATCAATCATACAAACATATACCCAAGTATGTATATAACCTAATATTATATTTTCCATAAAATACAATTCCTAAAAAGAATGGAACCTTAAAAAAATCAAAAGATAATGAAATAATATATTCCATCAAAAAATAAAATCTTATCTCCAACCACTTGTTCATAAAGTCACAAACTAGTCAATATTTCAAATACCTTGTGTCTATATGGGATTTTGAAATATAAGAGAAATTACAATTGTGTGTTGGAGGATGGGTAATTCTAAGAACATGCGTTTGAAAGGGATTTTTGAGAGGTTGAGAACCTCAAATGTATTTCTTGGATGGGGAATGATTCTTGAGAGGTGTATTAATGGTTTTAGAGATCCTAGGTCATGATGGGGTTGTGGTTGCAACCTATGTTGTAGAAAACCATCAACTATCATGAAGGCACCACCCACTGGTTAGTGATGTACAACAGTAGAAACATCTACATCCCAAATCCATTATCCATCTAATGGTATTTTAAATGGATAAATTATATCCCCTTTGAGTTTACTAAGTTTTATCACATGCTTCTTTATTCTATTTTCATGCATCGTAGGGTCCGACCTCCCCCTTTCCCAACTCTATATCCCAGGTATTGGGATGGGATTCTTAGGTGTTATTATACTATTCAAGGAATTTTTTACATTCCATTGATATATTGTTACCTAGTATTTAATTCTTTATTAATTATGAGTTTTCCATATTGGGATTTGATTATAATTCCACCAGAGAAATATGAAATTAGAAGATATCACTAGGGTTTTTGTTTTTCATGCGATGAGGGTGACCAGAGATACCGTTTATATGTCATTACTTTATATTTGGGTCAATTTATGTAACCATCATGTGTTTTCAAAGATTTACCTTAAAAACTGGGAACCTTGGGTGCACTGAGAATAGACATGTTACATGAAGTGGGTATAATTCCACCAGTGGTTTTATGAAATTTAGATACTGTAGTGGGACTCGTTTTTGGTTGGTACCATGGTTTAAGATAATTTTATATCTAGTACATATTCTTATAAGATAGGACCTAATACAGAGTGCTTTGTCCTTTACAGTTTTTATGTCATGATGGATTTTTTTAAGTATTGTTTCTTACATGTTACGACATGTGGTGGTATCACATGGTTCCAAACAATGGATTTATTTCATGGATATGTGTTTACTTGTTTAACTTATGGTGTGTGGATATTATTTCATATTCTATCGCCTGTAATTTTCAAATTCCTATCCTTTTGAATATGAAAGGATTTTATGAAAACCAAAAGAAATTATTTACAAATGGGTTTGGATTTATGAAAATGATTTGAAAAAATATTTTTTAAAATATAGAACAATAAAATTGTTGTTACTAGACCATGTATTTAATTTTTAGTGATGACATACTCTAATTTATACTCACACCCTACTATTTTCTTTGTGAAATTATTGACATGGTTTTGTAGGACCCAAGTAAAGGAAAAACATCTTATCACATGTCAGATTTTGTTTTTATCATTGCAATCATAGCATAATGGTTTGGAGATAATGGTTGGTCACATGGAGAATTTATTTTCTTGTATTTATAATCATTCTAGTTTACATGGTATAAATTTGATTGTATGGATCTTAGATGTATAAATTTCTATCTTGCTTTACTCTTCTTGTATGTCTTATTTTCTTTTATACAAGACTTGTTTCCTTTATCTTATTTCACCTCACAACCATGATATGATGACCATGTCTCTTGTATAGTTGACTCATTTTGGTTTGTTACAGAATGGTATTAGAGGAAATTCTCATCCCAATGTGGGTTAATATTAATTGAGTGTGCTTCTCTGCCTTTGTTATATTGGAGATAAGATAATCATAATTCATGTAGTAAGTATGGGATGGTGCCTAAAATGCTCAGTTTAATATCTAACCTCAAGTTACTATGGGTGGTTAAAAAGTTTGAACTAGGTTTGAGACTTTATGTTTACAGCCATTTGAATGCAATGAAAAGTATGTTTATTTAAATGGACATGTTCATTCATAAACTAACATATTTCAATTATAGAATTCAAGATTTATTTAAATTGTTAATGTCTTGAGGCATTGAGACAAATTCTTGAAGTTGGTATTACGATTTTGGAACATGATCTAAAGTTGAGTGGTAATTGAATTTTTCTTAAAAGACATGACTATAGAAAGAGCACTTCTAAATCAGAGAGAGGATGATGCAAGATAGGATCCATAAGAAAATCCTCTATTGGACCCTTCTTCGGCTTAAGATACAATCCATAATATTCAGACATTGGGTCAAGTGGTTTTTAAGAACCTAGGAAAAGTAGTGGATCATGGATCAGAATTAACTAAGCAACATCCACCCATATTATTTGGTTATAACGGACCCCAAGAATCTATAGACTAGCATGAGAGGATTGAGAGGATCTTCTAATTTTTAAATATTCCTAAAGACTCTATGGTGTATTTTTACATGTATATGCTTGAAGGAATATGAAGGAGATGGTGGAACCCTATCAAACAAGCTATGTTACATGAGGACATTACCTATAATTATTTCAAGAAATTATTCAATCCATAGTTTTACCCTGAGATGTTATCTGTAGCGAAGACCCATCAGTTTCTAACACAAGATTAGGAAGGAATACCATTATAGAGTATTCCACATATTTTTCTAGATGGTGCAAATGGAACTATGGTTAGTTTACAATGAGTTCCTAAAGTCCTGAAGGTTTTAGTTAGGATTGAGGTTGGATATTCAGTTGATGATGATTCTCATGTGTCTTTTGACCATTATAGAGGTAGTTGTCAAAATAACATTGGATGAGGCAGATATATATATAATGATAGGTTTGGGAGGAACTTTGGATGGTGTTTTTGTTATCCATGATTTATTTTTTTGGCCAAAAAAATCTCTAGGGTGGTTATTCTCCTTCAAGATTGATTTTAGGGACTTTTTTAGGGAAGCATTAAGTTGTCGGCAACCAGTGTGGAAGGGTTGGTCATGCCAAGTCTAATTGTGTAGAGGCTCATAAATTTTTTCATAATTTTGGATATTCTGGTCACTTAATGTGTTTATTTGAAAGGATATCACATGGAAGTAAGGCATGATGCACTCTCACAAAGGGTTTTCAGGTAAATACCAATTCTTCCAAGGGTGGTGGGTTTAATACTTTGGACAAGGGGGATGTTTATGTGGATAAGAGAAGATGTATTTATGCAGAAGAGTATGGAACATATGAATATGAAGTAGGGTCAGCATCAATTATAGGTATGGTTATTAATTCATCTCATATGGTGTTTTATTTACTTGATACAGGTGATATGTTTTCCTTTATATCATCAATGTTAGTTAACAAGTTTGGCTTATGTTCATAATTTTTTTTCATTCTTGTTAAATCTTCCCACACTGTTTGGAAAGATGTCCAAATAAGGTTTTAGGAGTCCCATGAGTTGAGTAGTGATAGAAAACTATGAGGTGTCATGGGACTTTATAGTTATTATTATTGAAATATTTTACCTGATACATTCCACGGATTGAATCATCAAAGTTATGACCTAGATTGAATGTTATAATAATTGGGTTTAGTTTTTATCTTTTTATGGGCTCCCTCATGTTTTTAGGATGAGTGGATCTCTCTATCCGGAAGGTAAGGGCCTTTTGTTCCTTATTATGGGGTAATATCATGAAGATTTTTAGAGATATTTCATGTTATTATTGTACCTTGTTTTAGAATACGGCTTCCTTTAGTGGTGAGTGCGTACCCAGAGGTCTTTGTGGATGATTTTTTAGTTTACCACCATAGAGAGAAGATAATATTACTATTGAACCACTCCCTAGTATGATTTCCATTTCTATGACTTCATATCAAATGACAGCTTCTGAGTTTGTGGAACTGAAATTCTAGCTTGAGGATCTATTGTCTAATGGAAATTAACTAAGCACTTTTCTAAGAAGGCAGACATGAGTCTAAGACTTTGTGTGGATTATCTAAAGTTAAATAGGGTGAACATTAAGAAAAAATATCATTTACCCAGGATTGATGATATTTTTTACTAGCTTAAAGGGGTAAGAAAGTTTTAAAAGATTGAACATTGGTCAGGGGAACACTATTTTAGAGTTTGAGAAGAGGATATACCTAAGATGGCATTTAGGAGACGGTATAGAAATTTTGAGTTTCTAGTTATGACATTCGGTCTCACTAATGATCCTATAGTATTTATGGATATGATGAACTAAATATTTTCTTTGTTCTTGGACTATTTTGTTGATTTTTTCATGGATTATATTTTTGTGGACTCTAATTCAGAGGATAAATATATGGACCACTTGGATATCATTATTAGAACCTTGAATGAACATCATCTCTATGGTTTATTTCCATATGTGGGGTTCAGATCTATGAATTGAATTTTCTAGCGCATGTTATATCTAAGAGTGGAGTTTCAATGGATCTTGATAAGATATATGAAATTATTTCATGGGAGAAGCCTAGAAATGCATTTCAGTTCTGATGCTTATTTGGTATGTCTAGTTACTATAGGTGATTTTTTCCATGTTTATATAAGATCGCATCTTCGATGATAGATTTAACCTATAAAGGTTTTAATTTATAATGGAATGAAAAATTTTAAATATGTTTTGAGTATCTAATGGTGTGGTTGACTTCAACACTATATTTTATTATTTGGAAAATGAGTTTGGGATATGATGTTTTCTATGATGCTCCAAGTATGGATGTCGGAGGTGTCTTAATATATGGAAAATAGGTAGTGTCGAATGGATATTTCAAGTTACATAAACATGATATTAACTACCCTACCCATGATCATGATTTAAAAGAGGCTATTCATGCACTCAAAACGCAGCATCACTGTCTCTTTGGGGAGCTATTTATAATGTATTCTGATCATAAGAGTTTGAAATATATTTTTACTCAGAGGGATATGATCTTGTGAATGAGAATTTAGGTGGAGTATCTTAAAAATTTATATTTATACAGCACATACACTTTTGGGAAAGTTAATTTGTTTGTTCATGCACCGGTCATAAAATTAATGATATAAGCTGTGAAGGAATCATTTGAGGAGTGGTCTCTAAAGAGTTTTATTGCTGAGAGAAGCTTGGTAGTGTATTAGGTTAGTATGAAGGTGTTATTGGATTCGATGAATGATTAATAATCATTCAATGAGTGAGTTCATCTCAAAAAAGTTATAGTCATCATGTTTCAATGATATAGTAAAATCCTTTATGGTGGGGAGACCTTGAGTGAGTGTTCTTGGTCTCTCAATAGAGGTTTGCAGTTCGATAATAGGTTGGTTTTTATATTTTCTCTGGGACATGATTTGATGTATTGTTGAAACCAATATTTTTTTTCCTGTAAAACATAGAGATACTAATATGTATCATTAATTAAGACATTGGTATTGGTGGCTGGGGATGAGGTAGTTGTTTGAAGATATTGTATCACAATGTCTCATTTGTCATAAAATTAAAGTAGAACACCAGAGACATGTAGTGTTGTTGCAACCTTTACCCATTATGGTAGATAACAGGGATGATATTTCAATGTAATTAAACATTGGTTTTCCCTGGAATCGTAGTGGTATGGATGTGATTTGGGTGGTCATCAGTTGAATTACAAAATCAGTACATTTCTTACATATCAAAGTGATGATAAAAGTGTCATAACATAGAGACTTTTACATATGATATAATGTGAGACTTCATGGGGTTACCTCTATGATTATTTCAAATAGGGACAAAAGGTTCAGATCTAGGTTTTATAATTTTTTTAGAAGGTGGTGGGTTCTAATTTGAAATTGTGCATGGCTTATCATCCATAGATTGATTGAAAAATAGATAGATCTATCCTGGTTCATGAGAGAATACTTCGGGCATGCCTGATTTATATCGGTTGATCTTGGGAAAAGTATTTTCCTTTGGTGAAGTATGTATATAAAAATATTTATTAGGATTTGATAAAGATGGATCCCATTGATGTGTTATATGGGTGTCCACGTAGATCCTCCATGTGTAGGGAAGAGTTGGGAGAGAATTCCTTATTTGGGTTGAGTCTTGTTCAGGATATGACTGAAAATATGTAGTTGATCCAGAAGTGTTTGGTCAGAGAAAAGAGATAATATGAATATTATGTAGACCATCATCACCAGCTACTAGATTTTTTTTGTTTCTGACTATATTTTTACTCAAATTTTCCCCTTGCTTGGGACATCGTCGATTAGGTAATTAGGGTATGTTGGAACCAATTCATGTTGGACCATTTGAGACAGTGGAATGACATGTAACTATAGAGTATCATTTGGACTTACCATATTTTTTGACTTTGATCCAAAACATGTTTCATGTTTCGCAGCTAAGGATAAATCACCCAAATCCATCCCATGTGATTTAATTTGAGGATATTGATATTGATAATGATACCATTGTTTTTGAGCAAATAGATAAAATTATGGATCTCCAAACTAAGGTACTATGTGGTAAAACAATTACCACGGCTTCGGTGTTATGTTAGTGAGAATGGGATATCCAAGAGATGTGGGACCTGGATTCATTAATGAGGAAGTAATGGCCTTTTATTTTGGTGAATTCATAATATTGGCCACTTTTTATGGATATAAATACCTTATGGTAGAGAGATTGAAACATTTAATTAATTTCATACAAGTAAATAATGACCATTTTTTTCATGATATGGTTGGCTCGTGATTTGGGGTCATTTCAAGAGGATTTAGAAAATTTAGGGGCCCTTGGGTCTATGCGTGGTTGGTGAACGATTAGGGAAAACTCTTTAGTTTGGCTCAAGAAATGGTGTGACCAAGAATTGACTACTAGAAGGGGCACATGGTTTTTACAAAAAGTGTGGCATCTCCCTAAAAATAATACACCCCATGTAAAAGTGTTTACACATAGTTAGTACACAGTTAATGTAGCCATGAATCCAAATCATGAACCATAAATAGAGGCTCCATATAGGGTGTGTGGTTAAGGCACAATGTTACTCATAACCATGTAGCCTCCTTGTAAAACCATGTGCATGGTTTTTAATATAAAAAAAATTGTTTTTAAAATACTTGGAACCCCATTTTAACCACTCATATCAAATTTTCTTGAAATATTTCTTACCAAGGGGTCTAGAGGATTATCACTAGGGATTTTAGGAGGTTTTTCTATGATCTTGACAGAACATCTCAAGGTATGCTTCGTTCTTGGTCCGATTTACCTTATTCGTTATAGATCACTGCACGATCTCTTCACTTATTGTATTTTTGGAAAAAAGGGGATTTTTATTATGTATCTATGTGGTTTTATAGAGGATTTATTTATTTATGGTGGGTATTAGATTACGAGGACCCAATATACACTTCCCCTATAGTCATTTTTGAAAGTGAATAGTTCTACCTCCATTCATGAGGTAGAAGATTATATAAAAAGGGAAATTCTATATATTTCTTATAGTTATTATAAATTCATTTTGTTTTTTCATTTAATTTATGCAATTCATGATTAAAGAGGATTTATTCAAATAAATATTTTTTGAAAGGGGTTTGTATTTAATAAAAAATTTGTGAACACCGAGTGTTTGATTAAATGTTTGAAAGGTGATTTTGGTTCATAAAATGGTTTTCAAACACCAAAAAAATATTATATTGGTTTTTAAAATGTTTTATTAATTTTGAGCATGGTTTGGATCTATATTTTAAAAAACATGGCACATTAGGAACATTGGGTACATCAAGAATAAAAATGTCACTCATAGTGTGCATAATTCCACAAGAGGTTTTTTGATATCGAAATTCTGAGGAAAGACTCCATATAGGTTGGTACCAACATATAAAAAGTTTAGTATTATTTTATGTCTATTACATTTTACAATATTATAGGTCCTAATATGTAGTGGATTTCAATATACAATTTTTTATCATATGATGGATTTTTTCAGTGATTCTTTCTCACATTTTTTCATATGAGGTTATATCATATTGATTCACAAGATGGATTTATTTTATGGATAAGTGATTACTTTATTACCTTATATTATGTAAATATTATTTTTTATTTTTTCACAAATACTTTTCAAATTAATGGATATTTGAATATGAAATTATATTATCAAAATCAATGGAAATTATTTATAAATTGGTTTTGATTTATGAAAATTCTTTGTAAAACTATTTTTGTCATAAAATCTAGAATTATTGAATTATTTTCATTAGGACACATAAATAATCTATGGTTGTATCCTATTTTATATTGTTCTCACACCCTAATTTTTCCTTTTGAATATTTTAGATGTTATTTTTTAAGACCTTGTTAAGGGGAATGACATCTTGTATCATGTTGGCGTTTGTTTTCAGCATTGCCTTCATAGTGGGATGATTTGGTGTCTATGGTTGGTTATATGGATACTTGATTGTATTTTATTATCATACTTTTTGGTTTAGATTTTTGGGGTTTTCTTTTATGCATCTTCGATGTATCTATTTCTTCTTATTTGTACTCTGGTTGTATGTATTATTTTGTTTTATATGATACTATTTTCCGTCATCTTGTTCACCTCACAAATGTGATTGGCTGACTTAAGTGGATTTTGTAGTTGACTCATGTTTGTTCATTTCATTTTTTTATGAAATGTGAAATGATAGCAAAAGAATATTTTACTTATATTTTAGCAAATTAATGTAGGAGAGGTATTATATTTACATTATGGAAAATTCCTATAGGGGTGATCTTTTACATATGTGTTTGTAAAATCCACCATGGGTAGAATTTTACAAATGTCTTGAAAAAATTTCAATAGGGGTGGTCTTATTTTTAAAACACTTGTAGTCGTTTAATTTTACTTATGTTTTGTAAAAAGTATATAGAGGTGGTCTTTTATTTTATTTTTATTAGAAACATAGCTTAGCTTGGTATTTTTCACTATATGAGAATACACTCAAAGGGGATGTTCATGTTACTTGTGGTATTGTTAACTTAGCTAAGAAAACTCCCAAGGGGATGTCTGTGTTACGTATGACTGAGAAAACTCTCCCATGGGAGTTTTGTGATACTATTAGTAGGGAACCCTTGGATTTAGATCTTGGTATGATCCAATATATTGGGATGGAAATTTCTAGGAGTATTTCCAAGGAATTTAATATATATAAGATTATGTACAGGCTTATAAAACTCTTTTGTGAGGGGATCCTAATACTAATCTATATATGAGGGAGACCTGTGTCAATTATTTGGAGGTTCAACATTCTCAGAGACACCCCGATATAAGATGAAGTATGTATGTTTGATCTATGTAATGAAAATAATGGTCAAATGGTAAATTACTTGGTATATTGGTTTTCATGGTCCCTATGATGTGCTTAAATATATTATGAAATCATACTAAAGAAAGAATTTATTTTAATTTTCATTATTATTTAATTTTTTTTCTTTATTCAAATCATGTCACATGACCATATCATTGCATTAATCATGTAGAATGAGACCAAATTAGTTGTTCCCAAATGAGTTATGTAATCAAACCCTACTTCATCTACCATTTTACATGGTTATGCGAGAAACCCTCACTTGTCTCGTGTGAAAGACACCTTGAGGCTTAGGATTTCATGATTAAGTTGGAGTGGCTTAGATGATATTGTATTTCCAGATGAAGTAAGACACGAGGAGTGTGGTGGAGCCTCATGTACTTTCTTTTTTGGTCTACTTATTCTTTTTATGTTGTTGGACCAGTGGGTGTTTGAGTTTTACTAAAAATACATATTTCTATGCAATTTATATTATCATTATTGGTTTTTTATTTATCTCGCATATTATGATCTCTTACTTATGTGTATGATTATTAGTTATTTTATTTATTATTATGCTCTCGTATATAATGGGTATAGTCTCCTAAAAATACCACTATACATGTCTACAAGTTGTTGGTATCCTTTTTTGTATATGGAATCATTAATGATATTTATTATCCAAAATTGGTCTGAGTACCAATTAGTGGTTTATAGTGGCCTCATGTTACAAGTAGTATTCAATATATTTATATTTTTTATACTACATGGGTTATAGAATCCAAACATTATAGGAATGTGTTAGAGCCTATGATGGATATTAGGCATTTGCTTCATTATCACCTATTCTGGTAATAATGTCAGTTTACCAGGGTTGTGTAATTGTTATTCTTGATATCATATGATTTAATTGAACTGATTTTAACTTCATATAGAAGAAATGATGTTTGATATTTATTATTTATTGAATATATTTTGGCTCTTGGTCCTTTGGTTAGAGGCCAATTATTGAAATTTGGTTATTATACATGGAGGTAAGAATAATATGCATATATTATTCTTAGGATGTAGGACTAACATGATATATATTTCTAAATTATGTTATTTGATCACTGCATAGATTCTTAGTTGTTTAAAGTGTCATATATTTTTCATACAACATTTTACCATATATGTACATGGTGGAGTTAAACATAGTTGGATTGAGTTTCATTTGTATTTTGTTCTGATAGTAGGCCATTTGGATCCATGGAGAGGAATTTGTTGATGATTGAATATTTTTGTGTACACAAGTGGTGTAGTTACCCTATAAGGATAGTAAAACACATGATGTCTTATCACGACTAACCATTGGGTGGTTAATATTTCGTGTACAATTATTTAAATGGTTAGTAACATTGTATATATTTTTCCCCATAAATCATCAAATGAAATTGTATATAGTTGACCCAATGTATTTTGTTTACATTGTTATAGAAAATTCAATATGATTTCATTGTATGTAGAAGTGGTGACTAATGAGATCATTATTTTTTATGGAGCAGTCACATTTTTGGATGTTTTTTGTAGGTCAGTTCCCTTATACGATGATGGATTATCATGAGTTTCCTAACCTATGTGTATATGAGACCCTATATTGGGTGGTGGTTTTGGTATATTATTTTTATCTCAATGTGATATCCTTGAGTGGGATTTTTAGAACATGTGTTATTGTGGTAATCTGAGATAAGTGTCTGGATAACCTCAAGTGAGAGGTAGCCTTTTGTGAGACTTGACTTTTTGGGATTGGTGGTATACACTAGGGACTTCGTTATGAGACCTAGTTTTTTCTGGGTCATTGAGTTGCGATATGTGAGGTTAAACCCTGAGAGACTTGATAAACTAATTTTTTTTCATAAATACAAGACACACACGTAGCTTCTTTAGGGTATGAGATCCACTTATGTGAGGTGACACCAGGTATATGATATAAGAATGGGGATGGCTTTGAATTATTTTTAATGGTAATTTTTAGGAATGACAATGTTTGGGAAATGAGGAACACAGAGTGTCATGGTATCAATATTTCTTTTGATGTAAAAGTACATTCGGGTGCCTAACTATATAGACCATCGATCCATTTTTGTATATAGAGAAATAATGGGTAAGAAATCATGAACGAATATAATATCATATGGTTTATTTGTGTGTTAATAAATTTGCAATAAGAGATAGGTATAATTCTAAATAAGAGTTCCTAGGATTCTCATGGTTGGATGAAAATGATTTTTGGTAGGGGAATCATTTTTTATTTGGATGGAAATCCTTGACATGGGTAATATGCCAGAACACTTTTTGGATGAGAGCATCTATGATGATTTTGGTTGGGTGGAACTAACATTCAATAGGTCTGGTCTACTATTGAGTTATTATTGTGAGCCTAGTTAGGATGCGATTTGATTCATGAAATTGTGGGCCAGCTTTTAAAAATAGGTGATATGAGATATTATTCTTGTTATCTTTTAGTGGTATTTAAGGTATCACACACTCTTCAGGTGGGTGACCTACTGAATTAGAAAGGTGAGTGGTCATGTGTGATCCATGGGCTGATGAATTTTGACATGACACAAAACGAGTAGGGTGACTAAGGGTTGAGGATGGGAATAAATGTCCCTACATGGTAGATGAGACATTATTTTGGAATTGATTTTATGGCATAGTTAATTTGGGTTTTATTCTTGACATATATTATAATAGAATAATGGTGATTGGACTGGATAATGGACTGGTGTTCTTTAGGAGAAGGTACATGAATATTTGGGGATGGAACTTATTGAGAAGGTTATAGAGGAGAAGAGTATATGAATCCATAAAATTGAAGTTCACCAGTGGATAGATGAGTATAGATGAGTTTTATGGGATGAGTTTTAGCAGAATTTGGGAATGGAATTCCAATGTACATGGAACTGGGAAAAATTGTTCTTTCAGGTTTTGCTCATTTATGAGTGGTTTTTGATATTATTGGATGTTGTGTTCATTTATAATAAGAATATTGGCCCCAAATATTGGGATTTTATCATGGGAATTGAAGATATGGACACATTTATAGTGTGTAGTGGGATTTCAAACTCATACATTTGACTCTCAAGTGAGAAGGGTAATAAAAGTATGAATTTTTTCATTAAATGATTGTTTTGATTTATGATGTAGGTGTGTAAATTGGTTATGTTTATCTATAATACTCCATGAATGATGGATATAACCTTGGTTACAATACTCACTCGAGACCAATAATTTTCTTTAGGATCATTATGATTTTGATGGGGTCATAAAGTGATCATATTTTTTAGCATCCATTATTGCATCATGGAATGGTTATGGTTTTTTTGTTGAAGACCAAATAATTATGAATCACTAAGAGTTATGTATGGTATTATGTGGGAATGTACAAATGATCATGGTTCTATGGAAGTAGGTGTAGTAAGATAGATTGGTTGGTAATAAATGATCGTGGTTCTATGGATGTAGGTGTAGTAAGATAGATTGGTTAGGTCTATCTCAATAAAAAGTTTGCGTCAGTTGTGTATGATGTAAACTCTATAATTATCCTAGCTTGAGTGTTTTTTCTAATAAATTATTCAAAACCAGTAATGCTTTTATATTTTATAGAAAAATATGGAACAACGAGGTCGTCAACAATCATTATTAGGTGATCGCATATGGATAAATCAACGTAGAAATCCAAAGGATTATGGTTTAAATCCAGTATATCTAGAGGGTGTGGAGACTTTTTTATCATTTGCGACATCAAATCCAGAATTTTTTTCAGAAGGCAAAATAAAATTCCCTTGCAGAAAATGTGGATTGAGAATGTTTGACACGTTTGACAAAGTGGGGGAACATCTCTTGCATTTTGGTTTTCAACCAGATTATGTTTTTTGGTATCAACATGGTCAACGCAGTTCCAGAGCAGGTGATACCAACTTTATTCCGGATCCATCCCGGTTTCAAGATTTAGTACATGATGTTGCAGGTTCATCTGTTCAACATACAGAAACATCGGCTGATATAGCTTCAAATCATGAGTTGGCACCGTCTGAATTTTATGAGTTGTTGAGGTATGTTGAGGATGCATTATATCCTGGCTGCACGATGATAAAATTAGAAGCAGTTGCAAAATTTATGGCTATCAAGTCAGATAACGGAATGTCAAACACCTGTTTTGACCAGATATTTTCTTTTCTTAAAACATTGTTACCCGAAGGAAATGTTTTGCCTGCAAATTACTATGAGAGTAAGAGGCTGGTTCGAAATTTGGGACTTACTTGTCAGAAGATTCATGCATGTTCAAATGACTGCATTTTATATTCTGGGGAAAATGAGTCGTTGGATAGTTGTCCCACATGTGGGCAACTGAAATATAAAGAAGGACAACATGGGAAGTCTGGTTTGATTCCTGTAAAATAGTTGAGATATTTTCCGCTTACATCCAGACTTCAGCATTTATTCATGTCTAAGAATACATCAGCAATGATGTCATGGCATAAAGAGAATATTTCAACCGATAAAATCTTGAATCATCCAGCCGATGGTGATTCATGGAAACATTTTGATAGAGTGCATCCATCCTTTACTTTAGAAGCTAGAAATGTTCGATTGGGCCTTTCCACTGATGGTTTCTGTCCGTTTGGATCTTATGGTAGTCAATATTCATGTTGGCCTGTTTTTTTAACTCCGTAAAATTTACCTCCAGGGATGTTGATGAAGGAGCCATATATCTTTTTGAATTTACTAATTCCAGGACATCCGAAGAAAAATATTGATGTTTATTTGAAACCATTGATTGATGAATTAAATTTATTGTGGAGTACTGGTGTCAGTACATATGATGTTGCAATGAAACAGATTTTCATACTGAGAGCAGCATTGATGTGGACAATAAGTGACTTCCCGGCTTATGGGATGTTATCTGGCTGGAGTACACATGGTCAAGAATCATGTCCTTACTGTATGGGAGAGAACAAATCATTTATGCTCATTCATGGAAAGAAACCTTGTTATTTTGACTGTCATCGAATATTTCTTCCATCTGATCATCCTTTTCGCAGAAACAGATCTCATTTCAGAAAAGGAACAGTTGAAAGGGATGGATCTCCAAAAATGTTATCAGGTTCGGAGTTAAAATCGGTTGTATTTTCATTACCTCCCACCACTTTTGGTCCCACAATAAACCAAAAAAAATTTTCTGGTTTTGGGAAAGAACACAATTGGATTTAACATAGCATATTTTGGGATTTTCCATATTGGTCTGATTTGTGGGTCCGACACATGTTAGATGTCATGCATATTGAGAAGAACTGTTTTGATAATTTGTTTCATACAGTTTTGGATATGCCAGGAAAGAGCAAAGACAATGTAAATGCACGTTTAGATCTTGCCCAAATTTGCAGGCATTCAGAATTGGAACTCTTTGAGAATGTCAGAACAGAAAGGTTACTGAAACCAAAAGCAGCTTCTACACTGTCGAAAGAAAACCGTTTATTATTTTGTCAGTGGATTGCAGATTTGAGACTTTCAGATGGTTGTGCTTCCAATTTGGGTAGATGTGTAAAGAATGGTCATATTACTGGATTAAAAAGTCACGATTGTCATGTTATAATGGAAAGACTTCTACCCATTGGATTAAGAGGTCTGTTGAATTCTGTGATTTGGGATTCCATAACAGACATGTCTTATTTTTTTTGGAAATTTGTGCGGCTACAGCAGATTATGATGCTCTAGGAAAACTTGAAAAAGATGTTGTTGTAATTATATGTAAACTGGAAAAAATATTTCCGCCGTCTTTCTTCGACTCAATGGAACATTTGATGTTACATTTTCCATATGAAGCCAAATGTGGAGGTCCAGTACAGTTTCGATGGATGTACCCATTTGAAAGATGCATGCAAAAATTGAAAAGAAAAGTATGTAACAAAGCATCTGTTGTAGGATCTATTGCAGAAGCTTATTTGCAAGAGGAAATATCTTTTTTCTGATCCCATTATTTTGAATCTGAGTATCCTTCAAAACACAACCGAATGGGATGGAACGAGGGGAATATTGATGAAATCGACAATCAATTATTTGTTTTCAACCAGCTATAGCTTGGTTTTGGTGGAGTTTGTGAACGCTGGCTTTCAGATGATGAACATAATAGAGCTCATACATATGTTCTGCTCAACTATGAAGAGATGACATCAGTTGTACTATAAGTGTTTATATCACTTATTTTATCATTTATGTTACAGTAAATAACTTTGGTTTTTATAGGTTGTATGATAATCATATCAAGAAACAAATTCCACAAATTACAGCAACTGCTCTCGAAGAACGTCGACTGAAAAATTTCTCTCAGTGGTTTCAAAAACTGGTAACATAAATTCTTTATCTTTTAGCAAATCATTCAATGTATAGTTTACTATATTGATAATTATTTCACAAATTTTCAGGTGTCTCGACATGCTGCTAAAATTGAAAAACAGTTGTGCGTATTGAGTAACCCACCTTCCAAACTTGTTAAAACTTATAATGCATATGTGGTGAATAGATTTCAATTTCACACACATGCATATGGGGAATCGAAAAAAACAATGAACAGTGGAGTTAGTTTGAGAGGATCTCATCATCGAGAAAATGAAGTTGACTTTTATGGAATACTTGATGAAATCATTGAACTCTGTTATCTTGGACAACATTACATAACCATGTTCAAATGTCGGTGGTTGGATACAGAGAGAGGCGTGCGTGTTCATCCGACTCATGGAATCATCTATATTAAATGTAAAATTGTTCTCGCAGTAAATGAACCATTCTTATTGGCTCAACATGCACATCAAGTTCATTACGCAAAGTACTATGCTACATCAAGAGACTTGACTGATTGGTGGAGTGTAATAAAAATAAAAATTCAAGACAATCAGTTTAGTCAAAGTGAATGTGCTTTCACTAATGTGCAATGAATTGAAGTTTTTCAAGAGAGTACTCAAAATAAATCTTTTTTACAAAGAGAAATGAGTGTCGATGACGACACCCCACATTTAAGAGTCAGTGATGACGATGATGTTAATGATGTCACATGTGAATTTGAAATGGTAAGAGATGAAGCAACTGTAACTCGAATGGATATCGATGATGTTGAGGAGGAATATGAAGATGACATTGACATATATGAAGATGATGATAAAGATGAACACTGATAGAATTCCATGGTATTTATATACAATCATAATATGTATATATGTATATATAATAGTAGTTATAAATTATTTGCTAACAACATTAACATTTTCTGTTTCAGATGGACGACGCCACATTTCGTGAGTTGGCGGGTGCTGACCTGTCTTTCGATGCGGATGAGTTGCTGGCAGATGACCCTCAGCCTGCAGGCGCTCCAGGGAGTACGGGGAGGGGGCGCGGTCTTTCACGATTGATGATTCCTGACGCCGTCCCCGAGCGACGTACACGTCTTGGGTTTGATCCACGCACACGGAGGTGTGATAACCTGTGTTATAACCTGTGGATTTGACTAAGATTTCATTAATCTATTCACATAATAAATGTTTATTATTTTTACAGTTTTCTGCATATAGCAGTCGGACAGGGCAACGCTATTTTGCGCAACTATTTCTCTCAGCCGTGGACCACATGGGAGCAGATTCTCATTGATGTGCAGCAGGCCATGTTCGGCCATTGGTTGGTACGTACGTAAATAAATAATTTTTATTTTGAAAATTATTTCATTTCTAACTTGATATTTTGATTTATTTGTAGGGTTTATGGTATCCGATCGAGGATACCATGTGTGACGCCATCCACGAGGCATGGGAGGTGGCCATGCGTGATCTCCTTCGTCAGTTTTTGCACAATTTAAGAAAAGCTACCATAAAGAAAGCAGGGGTGTCAGATTTTGATGAGTCATGTAGAGCACACCGACCAGAGTACATTTCATCCCATGTATGGGATGGATTATGTGCGCACTGGTTGAGTGGTGCCTTTCAGAGGAGATCATCAGTGTGGAGGCAGAATCGGGGGAGACAGGAGGTGACTCATTGAGCTGGGAGTCGTTCTTTCAGTACTCATAGACAGAATCTCGTACGTACATTATTTATAAATATTTTATATAACTATAAATATTAACAGTTTATTTTTTATTCTTATAGGCTGTCGAGCACCCCGATATTACGGAGTACGACGTATATCGGAGGATGTACAGTGATCCTGCTACTGGGGAGCTCAGAGGTGATTGTCAGCATCAAATCGTGGTCAGTATTATTTGTTTTCAAGTTTAAAAATTAACTGCATATAATATATTCACAATTGTAATTTTAAATTACAACTACATGAGTCATATGAGGCCGCAGCGTCACAGGCTCGGCCTGAGAGTCAGGCCGAGTCATCAGATCAGACCGCTGGCCGTCAGTTTGATGAGGCGGTATGGATGCAGGCCACCTAGTATGCCTTCGAGAAGGGCCGGGTAGTTGGTATCAGCTCTCGACTGACTCCCGGAGATTATTATGGCAGTGCAGCGATGTCGGCGTCCAGCTCGAGAGGAGATCGTGCATCTTCTTCTGCTACACAGTATGAGGATCAGTTGCGATCTTAGACTGCACTGATAGAGGGTCTCTGACAGGAGCAGGAGCAGATGCGTCAGCAACATGATGAGGAGCGTCGACGCCAGCAACAGCTGTACGAGGAGCAGACGAGTCGGTGGCAGCAGCAGCATCAAGAGAAGATGGAGTACATGCGCCGAATCACTCATGCTTTAGGGATGGAGTTTCCTCCACCACCATCTACAGATCCCCCTCCCCCTCCCCCTACTTTAGATTAGAGTTTGTTTTTATGATATAAAATTTGTGAAATCAAAATATGATTTTTTTTCTATTCGTAGTTTCTGTCTCATTATAAAATATTAATAATATTATATTTTGAAATAACTATATTAATATGAATAAAAATATTATTTATATTTTATAGTATAAAATTTTATATATATATTAAAATTTTATAATATTAAAATTTAATTATATTTTTTTGTAATACTTGAATTATTTTAATATTTGAATGTAAAATAATTCTATTATTTTTATATTAATTAAAATAACTTATTAATATTTTTTTTATTTATGAATTATAATTCTAATATTATTATATTAATTAAATAATTTATTAATATTCTATTATTTTTTATTTTTGAATTATAATTCTATTTTTATTATATTAATTAAAATAATTTATTATTAATTTATTATTTTTATTTGTGAATTATAATTCTATTATTATATTAATTAAAATCATTTATTAATAATTTATTATTTTTTATTTTTGAATTATAATTGGATTATTATTATATTAATTAAAATAATTTATTAATAATTTATTTTTTTTAATTTTTTTATAGTATTTGCGACGGGATACTATGCTCGTCGCAAATATTATTATTATTATATGCGTTAAAATAATTTATTTATAGTTTTTTATATTTTTTAAATCGTTTTTGTGACGGGTCCCGTCACAAAAACAATTTTCGGCGGGCCCGTCGCAACATGTATTTGCGACGGGGCCCATCACCATTACTATTTGAAATGTTTTTACAAATATAAGCAGTACTATTTGCGACGTGGAAAATCCCCGTCACAAAAAAAGGTATTAGCGACGGGCCCGTCGCAAATAATTGTTGTTGCGACACCGTTTTCAGCAACGAGCCATTTGCGACGGGACCCCATCGCAAAAAGCCATTAGCGACGGGATCCTGTTGCAAATAACCCGTCGCAAATACCTTTTTTTCTAGTAGTGATTGTAGTTGTTTTGTGTGTTATCACTATTTATTTTCTTCTTTTTTAGGATATAAGGATTGTGTTCCATGCCCCTTAGGGTGTTTAATTTTTTAATTAACTTTCTTTACTAATTGAAGTTAACTTTTAATTTAAAATGTGAAACCATTGATATATCAAACTCCTTGAGTTTGTTTGGGTTATTGGGATGACCTATGTTGACCTTGTTCTTTGATATAGATCTTGATACATATCTTAATACAATTTCCAATGAGACATACAATATATTTCCTAAGAGGGAACATTTTTTATAATGTTGTAGAGGAGCATGATTCTATCTAATAGACGAGTGATTACTTGAGACATGATCTATTCCATTGAAACCAAGTGACGTGACCCTAGTTTTTAGGTAACCCAATAGACCCCAGTGGGTTCCCAAAATAAATATAGACCATACTAAGAGTGTGAGGTTGGTTATGGGTAGTGATTATGGGTTTAAACAATCGACCAATCATTTCACTTTCTTTATTATATTATAGGACACGGTATACTCCTCATGTATATTTTTTAATGAAATAGAAAGTTTATTTAGGGGTGGTCTTTTACATTTTTTTGAAAATACCCATAGGGGTAATATTTTACATATGTTTTGGAAAAGGACAATCACACCAATATTTTAATTTTGTTTCCTAAAATTCTAATGGTGGTGGGATTTTTTGTATTATAAATTTTCATTAGGGGAGAGCTTTTACATAATTTTTGAAAAATGTCCATAGGGGTGGTTTTTATAATCATTTTGGAAAACACCCTTAGGGTGGTCTTGTTCACTAGTTGAGAAAACTTCAGTTGGGGAGGATCATGATACTTGTGGGATTATTACATTGGATAAAAAGCACCAATAGTGGAGGTTTGTGTTACTACTTGTTGAGAAATCTCTCGTAATGGAGTATTATGACAATATTCAAAGGGCTACCATTGATTTGAAGATCCGGTTTGTTGCACCCCTCTCTCTTGGATTTTAATGATCGCAATCACTATAATTGTATTCTAACTTGTTTTCAAGTGTTTTTGATGATAGGAAATAGGGTGCCTAGAAGCTGGCCCAAGAAGAATTCAAAATGGACTGTTTAAGTCCACCGGCCAGCCGGTGTGAGACCACCGGCCAGCCGGTAAGGGCACCGGCCAGCCGGATCCAGCCCATCGGCCAGCCGGTGGACCAGGCAGAAGGCCTTGCCCTCTGCCAGGTGCCACCGGTCAGCCGGTGTCTGGCCACCGGCCAACCAGTGGGTCCAGACAGAATGGCATACCTTCTGTCCAGACCACCGGCCAGCCGGTGCCTGACCACCGGCCAGCCGGTGGAACCCAGACAGAATAGCATGCTTCTGTCCAGACCACCGGCCAGTCGGTGGCTCAGCACCGGTCAGCCGGTGGAGCCAGACAGAAATCCCTTGCTTCTGTCTGGTGCACCGGCCAGCCGGTGGATCAGCACCGGCCAGCCGGTGTGCTCAGTCAAACTAGCCGTTAGGCTTTGACCAGGCTGGCCCACTTGATCCCCAACGGCTCCAAAAGCCCTCCAACGGCTATTTTGAAGTATTTGGGAGTATTTCTCCTATAAATAGACGTCCATGGATGCCGGGAACACCACCGATAATATACCGAAGCATACCAAAGCTATTTTGATCATTTGAGGCTCCTACAACAATTCTCAAAGGCTACTTGAGATCCAATTGCCATCCTTGAAGCTTGGGCTGCCTCTACATCAACTACACTCACCTCTTGGTGCTCAAGGCTTCCTCTAGTTTGTTCTAAATTATTTACTTCAATTGTTTAGTTCTTAATTGGGTTTGTATTAAAACCTACCACCCTTTTTCTTCTTTCTTTCAATTTGGGTTTCTTGCTTCAACCATAATAAAAAAGCAAGCTGTAAGAAGGTGATCTAGCCTACCTTAAAACGGCTAGTGGGTTTCTTGCTATAACCATTAAAAAGCAAGCGGTCGTATAAATCTCCCAACGGTTGAGTTGGGAGCGGAGACGTAGGCTTGAGTTTAAAGCCGAACTCCGTTATCAATTGTGTCTTGCCATTTTACTTTCCACTGCATTTAAATTTGTTTTAAATTGTTAATTTTTTTAAAAGGCAATTCACCCCCCCCCCCTCTTGCCATCACCTCCGACCCAACATTTGGTATCAAAGGGAGCGTTTGTGTAATACCTTAACCGGTTACAAACGAAAAATCCATAGTGATGGCTTCTTTCTCACAAGCACCCGAAGGGTATTCCATGACTCGGGCTCCATACTTCGATGGAACCGATTACACATATTGGAAAACACGAATGATTACTTTTCTTAGAAGCATTGGCTATCCTATATATAGAATTGTTATGCAAGGCTACACTCTTTCTAGTAAGGATGAATCTAACTGGACCCCCGAAGACATTGCCAATTTTGAGCTTGATGGCAAAGCCATGAATGCTCTTCATTGTGGGTTAGACCGTAATGAGTTTAATCGTATTTCTACTTGCACCACCTCACACGAAATTTGGAAACTTTTGGAAGTGACCCATGAGGGCACTAACAAAGTCAAAGACACTAGGTTAGATATGTATCGTCAAGACTTTGAGAGTTTCACAATGCACCCACACGAGTCAATCACCGAAATGTTTACTCGTTTTACTGATGTTTGTAATGGGAGAAAGTCCCTTGGTGATGATGTTTCAGCAGAAACAATGGTCAAGAAAATTCTTTGGGTCCTACCAAGCTCTTGGGCACCAAAGGTGACGGCAATCCAAGAAGCGAAAGATGTCAAGAAGATGCCGGTTGAAGAACTCATAGGGTCACTCATGACTTATGAGATTACCATGAAGAGGCAAGCCGATAAAGAAGGAAAGATCTTCAAGGAGAAAAAGAACATAGCTTTCAAGGCAAAGGAAGAAAGCTCCTCCGATGATAGTGAATCCGAGATGGCTCAACTAGCAAGGAAAATGAGCAAGTTCATGAAGAAAAAGAAGAAATTTCAAAAGGCACGAAAGGAAGAGCCAAAGGCGGAGAAAGAAATCACTTGCTTTGAATGTGGAAAGAAAGGCCACATCAAACCGGAGTGCCCCATTTTCAAGAAAAGGTTAAAAGAAAATAAAAACAAGAAGGCCTTCAAAGCATCAACATGGAGTGCAAGTGATGACTCCATGTCTTCATGCAACTCAAGCGATGAAGGTGGAAAATGACTAATGGCATTTGATGAGGTATCCTCTTCTCACTCTTCTTCTCAATCTTCTTCCTCATCTTCTTCATTTGATAATGATATGTCTTATGAAGAACTCCAAAATGCAAGAGATCAATTAGAGGAAGGTTTTCACGAACTTACCTCTAAATTTTTGACCTTGAAAAAGAAAAACAAAACTCTTATTTCCGAAAAAGACAAACTTCTCAAAGAGAATGAGGAGCTTGCCCTTAAAGTCAAAAATATTCCAAATGTAGATTCTTTAAATTCTACCATTAAGGATTTGAAGGAATCTCTTGCCAAGTTCACCCAAGGTGAACAAAACTTAACTAAATTGCTAGGTTCTCAGCGTTCGGCTAGAACCACACATGGACTTGGCTATAACAAGCAATCCACTTTTTCTAGGGCACCCACTACTTTTGTAAGGGGGAGCTCTCAATACAAATTTTGTAATTATTGTAAAAAGACCGGTCACATGATTTATGAATGTGATTGTAAAAATGCTAGGTATGGAAGACCCAAATCCATTACCTACTCGGATGAGTACCATAGAAGGAATCCCTCTAGAACATTATGGGTTCAAAAGTCTCTTTTAGCTAATCTTTCTGGACCCAAACTTATATGGGTACCAAAATCTCTTCTTTCTTGATTTTGTAGGATAAACGCCAAAAGAGTAGGACCTCTAAAGGCTCGTTGTATCTCGACAGCGGTTGCTCAAGGCACATGTGGGGCGATCCCTCCGAGTTCAACTCACTTGAAGAATTCGATGGAGGATATGTCACCTTTGGTGATAACTCAAAAAGAAAGATCGTCGGAATAGGTACCATTGGTTTTGGTAGCTCCTCTTTTATTAAAGATGTTTTATTAGTTAAAGGTTTAAAGAATAATTTAATTAGCATTAGTCAACTTTGTGATAGTGGTTTTTCAGTCAATTTTCAAAATGATTTATGCAATGTGTTTGATTTTCAAAACAAGTTGATATTTTCTGCTTCCCGTTTTCAAAATGTTTACATTATTGATTTAAAATCTCTAGCTAGCCAAAATGTTAAATGTTTAAGTGCTCTTGACAATGAGTCTTGGATTTGGCATAGAAGATTGGGGCATTGTAGCTCTCATTCACTTCTAAAGCTTAATAAGAACAAGCTCATTCGTGACCTTCCTAAACATAAATTTAAGAAACATTTGATTTGTGAGCCATGCCAACTTGGTAAGCAACACAAGTCTTCTTTCAAATATAAGAAGGAAGTGTCCACCTCAAAATCTCTTGAACTCCTTCATCTTGATCTTTTTGGTCCTACTCCCGTAGCAAGCTTAGGTGGAAAATCCTATACCTTAGTTATTGTTGATGACTTTTCTCGTTTTACTTGGGTTTTATTTTTAGCCCATAAGAATGATGCTTGTAAAACCTTTTTGAAATTCTCTAGGAAAGTAGAAAACGAAAAAGGATATAAAATCATATCTCTTCGTAGTGATCATGGTGGTGAATTCGAGAACAAAGAATTCGATGAATTGTGTTCCTCTCAAGGATACAATCACACCTTCTCTGCCCCTAGGACTCCTCAACAAAATGGAGTGGTTGAAAGGAGAAACCGAACTCTCCAAGAAATCGCTCGAACCCTCCTTAGTGAATTCGACCTCCCTCAATATTTTTGGGCCGAGGCGGTAAACACTGCTTGTTATACTATTAATAGAGTCCTTGTAAGACCCCTTCTTAAGAAAACCCCCTATGAACTTTGGAAAGGCAAATTGCCCAAAGTAGGTTATTTTAAAGTGTTTGGTTGTAAATGCTTTATCCTTAACACAAAAGATAACCTAGGGAAATTTGATGCCAAATCCGATGAAGGTATTTTTCTTGGGTACTCCAACTCAAGCAAAGCCTATCGTGTCTTCAATAAATGTTCAAAAACCATCGAAGAATCATCTCATGTCAAATTTGATGAAACTCTTCCAAAACCTCACCCGGTCATTGAAGATGTTGAAGATAAGCTTGATAAGCTTCATTTGAATGATTCCTCTTCTCCTCCCAAGGAGGATGACCATCAAGAACCCTCTTCACCTTCTTCGCCTTCCACCTTGCCTAAGGTTTGGAAACCTTCTAGAGACCATCCTTTAGAAAATGTCATAGGTGACCTTCAAGCCGATACTCGAACTAGAAGATCTATCCTCAATGAAGTGGAACATCAAGCCTTCATTTCTCACCTAGAACCTCAAACCGTTAATGATGCCATTAATGATGAGAATTGGATTCTTGCAATGCAAGAGGAACTAAATCAGTTCTCTCGAAATAATGTTTGGACTCTTTGTGAAAGACCCAATGATCATCCAATTATTGGCACTAAATGGGTTTTTAGGAACAAACTTGATGATCAAGGAAACATAACCCGGAACAAGGCTCGCCTAGTAGCTAAGGGCTATAATCAAGAAGAAGGAATTGATTATGGTGAAACATTCACGCCCGTCGCTAGATTGGAATCCATTAGAATCTTGTTGGCATTCGCCGCCCACTTAAATTTTAAGCTTTTTCAAATGGATGTTAAAATTGCTTTTTTAAATGGTTTTATTTCTGAAAAAATCTTTGTTGAACAACCTCCCGGTTTTGAAGATCCAAAATTTCCAAATCATGTTTTTAAGTTAACCAAGGCTCTTTATGGCTTAAAGCAAGCCCCTTGGGCTTGGTATGAGCGGTTAACAAAATTTCTTTTAGAAAATGATTTTAAAATGGGTCAAGCCGATTGTACCCTCTTTTTAAAACACACTTCAAAAGATCTTTTAATAGTCCAAATTTATGTTGATGATGTTATCTTTGGTTCTACCAAAGAATCTCTTTGTACTGATTTTTCAGATTTAATGAGAAAAGAATTTGAAATGAGTTTTATGGGAGAATTGAAATTTTTTCTTGGTTTTCAAATCTTTCAAAATTCAAAAGGTATTTCTCTAAGCCAAAGCAAATACACAAATGATCTTCTAAGTCGTTTTGGTATGGATCAAGTAAAGGAAATTAGTACACCCATGAGTACTTCATGTAAGCTTACGTTAGACGAAGCCGGGAAACCGGTGGATAACAAGCTTTATAGGAGTATGATCGAGAGTCTACTTTACCTAACTGCGACCCGTCCGGACATCATGTTTATTGTTTGCCTTTGTGCTCGTTTTCAAGCCAATCCTAAAGAATCCCATCTTAAATCGGTCAAAAGAATTTTTAAGTATTTAAAAGGATCCAAAAATCTTGGTTTATTTTATCCCTCAAATACTTCTTTTGAACTATCTTCTTATTCAGATGCTGATTTTGGCGGATGTCAATTAGATCGTAAGAGTACTAGTGGAACCTGTCATCTGCTAGGCAAGTCCCTTGTTTCGTTGAGTAGCAAGAAGCAAAATTGTGTTGCTCTCTCTACTGCCGAGGCCGAGTATGTAGCCGCTGGTAATTGTTGTGCCCAAATTATTTGGATGCAACACACTCTCTTGGATTATGGTCTTTCCTATGATCATGTCCCTATTCGGTGTGACAACACTAGTGCCATTAGTATCTCTAAGAATCCAATACAACATTCTAGGACAAATCACATAGACTTAAGGCATCATTTCCTTCATGACCATTTTCAAAAAGGAGATATCACTTTGGACTTCATTCCTACTGATTTCCAATTAGCTGATATTTTTACCAAACCGCTCCCGGTTGACCGTTTTGATTTTATTAAAGGGAAGTTAGGAATGATTCGTCAATGAGCACTATTAAATATTTGACATTCTTGGCTTGCTTATATTTTATTTTTATTAGACTTTTTTTAAAACACCTTTTTTTTAAATTCTGTTTTTTTTTATTTTTTTGTGAATTTCAATACCACCGGTCAACCGGTGGTACATCACCGGTTAACCGGTGGTGTCGGGTTTTGCTTTTTGGGCCGGCCGGGGAAAGGGTTAAAAATTAATTTAAACCCTTCCCCTCATATTTCTATCTCTCCCTCTCGTGCGCCTCGTCCAGCCAGCCTCTCCCTCCTTGCCCTAGCCTTCCTCCTCCTCCTTGCTCTCTCAAAACCCTTCTTCTCTTAATCTCTTTCTTCATTTTTCTCCCTTTTTCCATCATGGGACCTCGCTCTACACGCAAAGGCAAGGGAATCGCTCAAGAAGCTCCTCCTCCTCCTTCAATCCCTCAACTCCCGGACATTTGGCATGACAAAGTCATTTTTCCGGGTAGAGTAATTGATTATTCTTGGCTGTCTACTGCTCGTCTTGAGCTTTTCTCGATTATTGAGTATCAACATTGGAATTCTTTCTTTGAACCTCCTGAAAAGGATGTCATTTATCCTCTTCTTGTCAAGGAATTTTATGCTCACCTGACGTGGTCGGTTTCTGACGACGTCGATACCATTACCACCACTGCTCTTGGGCAACCCATCACTATCACTTCTTTGGAGATTGCCCGGATGCTCGGGGTTCCTCATGTCGGGCCTCATGCATTTGCTCAGGGGGAGTTTCCTCGGGACCGTGAGTTTGATATAGCCGTAGCCCTTGAGCATCTCACAGGGCAGCCCACAAATCCCATTGTCAAGCTCTCCCAGCTCTCTCCTAACCATCGTATTATTGAGCGCCTCATTCAAACTTCCCTTGCGGCCCGTATCGGGGATCATGATAATGTCAAATTCATTGATATTTATCTTCTCTCTTTTATCACCAGAGGCATTCACTTCAATTTGGTCCGGTTTCTGTTCCGGGCCATGACTTATGTGGCTGAGCACCCGCGCCGGTCCAAAACTCTACCCTACGGACGCCTCTTGACTAAAATCTTTTCCTTTCTTGATGTGCCTATTCATGCTACTTCCTTCGAGCAGCCAACGAAGGATAGCATAGTGAATTTTATGATGGTGCAACGAATGAACATCCGTTGGCACCCTTTGCGTCAGGAATGGATTGTCGACAAGGACGGTCTTCTCAAGGCCTACTCTCCTCAGACTCATTCCCATCCTCCTGCCCATGCCATGCCTCCTGCTATTGCCGCTGCCTATCCTCTTTCAGACAGTGAGGATAGTGATGATGATGAAGAGGAAGTGGTGACAGCGAAGGTGAGGCTGATGCTGCTGCTGATGAGGAGGCTGGAGAGGGTGATGATGCACCTGAGCCTGCTGAGGCTGTGCCCCCTCCTGCTGATGCTGGTGGCTTGCCGGTGACGGCTGATCAGTTCCTACGCTTCCAGGATCAGATTGAGACCCGGCTGGACTTGCAGTTTTCTTACTTCAGCTCTCAGTTTGATCAGCTCCACTCACGGATTGATTCTCTAGATCGTCGCTTTGAGGCGGTCCAGGCTCCTCCGGCTCCTCCGACCTTCAGGCGTCGCCGTCACTCTCGGCCCTCTAGGAGTGAATAGAGCCGTTCTTGTTTTTGATTTGTTTTTGTATTTGTATTTTGGATTCTCCTTGTACCATTTCATCTTATTTAAATTTCAAGTTGTCTTGTCTATCCATTCCTTTTTATCATTGTTTACCTCTTTGATTGTTTTTCTTATTCTCTCTCATAATTTTCCTCCTATTTTGATAATCCCAAAGGGGGAGAAAACCTCTCTATTACATAGTTATTTATTAAAATGCTCTTTTTACAAGTTCCATTTTAAGTTATTGATGTCATCAAAATCTGTTTTAAATGGTTAAGTTATTGTTTTCAATTGATTTCTGTAAAAAATGGCATTTGGTTGCAATTTCAAAAAATGACCCTTTCTCAGTATTTCAATGCTTTCAAGATCATTATATTTGGCACGTCTCTAAGTTTTCCAAGTTCAAATTGTTTATTTAAGTTTTCAATTGACATACCCTTTTTTAAAGCTTTCATACCTTTTTTTTAAAGCTTTCTCTTTTGTGATTGTGATCATCAAAATAGGGGGAGATTGTTGCACCCCTCTCTCTTGGATTTTAATGATCACAATCACTCTAATTGTATTCTAACTTGTTTTCAAGTGTTTTTGATGATAGGAAATAGGGTGCCTAGAAGCTGGCCCAAGAAGAATTCAAAATGGACTGTTTAAGTCCACCGGCCAGCCGGTGTGAGACCACCGGCCAGCCGGTAAGGGCACCGGCCAGCCGGATCCAGCCCATCAGCCAGCCGGTGGACCAGGCAGAAGGCCTTACCATCTGCCAGGTGCCACCGGTCAGCCGGTGTCTGGCCACCGGCCAACCGGTGGGTCTAGACAGAATGGCATACCTTCTGTCCAGACCACCGGCCAGCCGGTGCCTGACCACCGGCCAGCCGGTGGAACCCAGACAGAATAGCATGCTTCTGTCCAGACCACCGGCCAGCCGGTGGCTCAGCACCGATCAGCCGGTGGAGCCAGACAGAAATCCCTTGCTTCTGTCTGGTGCTCCGGCCAGCCGGTGGATCAGCACCGGCCAGCCGGTGTGCTCAGTCAAACTAGCTGTTAGGCTTTGACCAGGCTGGCCCACTTGATCCCCAACGGCTCCGAAAGCCCTCCAACGGCTATTTTGAAGTATTTCAGAGTATTTCTCCTATAAATAGACGTCCATGGATGCCGGGAACACCACCGATAATATACCGAAGCATACCAAAGCTATTTTGATCATTTGAGGCTCCTACAACAATTCTCAAAGGCTACTTGAGATCCAATTGCCATCCTTGAAGCTTGGGCTGCCTCTACATCAACTACACTCACCTCTTGGCGCTCAAGTCTTCCTCTAGTTTGTTCTAAATTATTTACTTCAATTGTTTAGTTCTTAATTGGGTTTGTATTAAAACAAACCACCCTTTTTCTTCCTTCTTTCAATTTGGGTTTCTTACTTCAACCATAATAAAAAAGCAAGCTGTAAGAAGGTGATCTAGCCTACCTTAAAACGGCTAGTGGGTTTCTTTCTATAACCATTAAAAAGCAAGCGGTCGTATAAATCTCCCAACGGTTGAGTTGGGAGCGGAGACGTAGGCTTGAGTTTAAAGCTGAACTCCGTTATCAATTGTGTCTTGCCATTTTACTTTCCGCTGCATTTAAATTTGTTTTAAATTGTTAATTTTTTTTAAAAGGCAATTCACCCCCCCTCTTGCCATCACCTCCGACCCAACACGGTTGATTCGATATAATATAATGGATATTTCGAAGAGAAATTCCAATGTATTTAAAATATATTGTCTTGTTCCATGATAGAGAAAACTTGAATAGGGAGGTCTTTGATACTTATCAATGTACACTGGAGACCCATATCTATTATTAGGAGGAACATTCATCGTGACATGATTAGTAAAATTCTAAAACTATCCAAAGTTGTTAATGTTGATCAGGATCATAAAACTATGGATCTACATTGGTATGGTACATGGGTCATAATTTGTAATGGTCCTCATAATTTTCATAGAGACATTCCATCATCAAGAAAAAGCTAGTATTGATTATACTTGTGTTTAATTTTTTTTCTGGAAAATATTATTTATTCAAATTATTTTAAATGAATATATAACTTCATTATTGGTATAGTATAGGATTTTATTGGTGGTTCCCTATTGAGTTAGCTACTCACACCCTAATTGGGTTACCATTGTACTTGGGTAACCAAGAATCCATCACTTGTTATATGTGTTGATTCGTCTGATTCCCAGAATTTCATGATTGAGCTAGAGAAAATAAGATGGTATTGATGTTTAGGATATTTTTAGGTAAAATGATTATGTTGGATCCTCATTTACTATATGTTTTTTTCTGATTATAAATTTTTATTCTATTTTTGTGATCGTGCTAGTAGGTGGTTGATTTTTTATGCATGTATGTATAAATTTTCAATTTATATTACCATTTTGGGATGTTTTATTTATACATTATACTATGTAATTTTAAATAAGTTTATGATGATTAGTTATATTATATATGATTTTTTATCTTTATTTAGGGAGTCTATTTTCCTCACATTACTACCTTAGACCACCACTACTAGTCATTATTCTATGGAATAGGAGGAGGAGAACCTAAGGTGTAGAAGTGACTATCAGTTTGGGAATTGATAGTGGTTTAGAATGGCCATACATTACAATATATATCATAATCCTAGTAAATGAGATAAAAATATCCAAAAATATCATGGATCACTTTTTCATTAGATCAATAATTTATTCAATGGATATCAAATGATCAAACTCATTTTTCTAAATATTAATTAGCACATTGTTTCTTCAGCATCAATTATATAATAAACCTATGAGTAATACATACCTTAATCATGTTTTATTCAATAGTTATCCCAAAAATAAAACATTTTCAAAAAATCAAAAACAAAGTTATTGATACCATTTAATATATGTATCCAAACCTTTGATGAAAAACTATTAAATTAAAATCTATATATATTTCACATAATCCTAATAACATTTTAAATATACCAAAATAATCCTAATAAATATAACTAATTATTGATAATATATATGAGTATAATGAATTAATATCTATCAATATATCAACCTCACTACTAGAGATAAGACTAGGAAACTCACTTTTTAATCCATTACAGGCATATTATAAGATTATCACCTCTATAAATATGCTCCCTTATTTAGTTATAAGATAGAGTGGTTTATAAATACATCTCATATTCATTTTCATGATCCTATTTCAACCAAATAATAAATACCAAAAGGTTATGATAATATCCAAATATGAATACAAAAACATCAATATAAGGTTTTATTAACTAGTGACAATATAATATTTAAACTATGATACTTTCAGTTGAACCTGTGGCTCTATTTTTTTTAATCCTAGGTTATCCATGGATATTTTATATATTAGGTTATCTAACCTAATATGTTAGAATCACCATTAAATACTTGAAAATGGTTTATTAAAGAGAATTTGAATTAACCACAGAATATCCCACATGATTATCAAAGTAGAAATGCAATTATGCCTCTTTGTAATGAATTAGGTGATAATTATGTGAACACCCAACATGCCATTTTTAGGGTTATTACCCCTAGGTATGTCCATGATATAGACTATATACACCATTAGTATCCATTAACTTATTTAATTTATAGGAAAACCACACACTCAAATATAAGGTTTTATTAAATTTCATGAATTCTATTTTTCATGACCTATTGAATAAAAAAAATAATAGATTATATTTATATTGAAAAAATTGTAGAAAAATACAAACTAATAAAAATGGTTGACTACAATATTGATCATCATCTAATTGATCGGTCTCTTATCTCTTCTCATACATTGGTCCCAATAACCCTATCTTACTGATCGATATCAGTACTCTTCAGATAAAATGGTAGCTTTTTGTTCCTAATGGGCTGGTTTCAATAGTGACATATTTTCGTCCATAATGTCTAATTGATGATTTATCCTTTGAATTGTTTCATTTCATGAATCAATTAGTCCGATGAATAAGACTATCTGATGGATTTGTCAATCAACACTTAAGAAACACTTCAATCTTACGGTCTTTCATTTTATAGAAAATAATTATTATATCATGATGATTCTATGACTTTTAGGACATTAGGATAATAATATCATCATCTGTCTTAAATTACCAAACATGTCTTCACCCCCGTTATTTCAAAAGGATTGCATCACAAGTGTTTCTAACAACTTATGATATTTGAGACCTAATAGAACAAAAAATACTTCTCAGATTTAGTATCTAAAGACATGAAATACATTAAAACTATGATAAAAAATGTCATACAAATTGAAACATTTATTCCAGACCCAATATGATCCCAAAATCCATTTAACCTTGAAAATATCTTATCAAAAGAGAACCAGAATCTAGGGATTTTCAAGTCAAATCTATTTCTGATTATCATACGACTTTTTTTCTATTATCCACTCACTGAAACATACAAATTTAAATGATATCTTTCAAAATTACAACAATGTAAAAAATCAATTATCACAAAAATAATTTTGTATCCAAAAACAACTTCTAACCAACTTGGCCCCATCACCAAGGAATCCAAAATTTAGTTGATGGAACACTTATGAAATTAGTAATTTAAGATTCAAATAATCATTATAAAAAGATCATAAAATGTAATATATTTAAATATATGAAATAAATTTTTTATTGTATACAAAATATAAAAGAAATTATGGTGCAAAATATCAAACATGTGCTATGGAGTTGAAAATAAGACAAATAAACCCTTACCTTGTTTTCCCTCATAGTAAAATTAACATTAAGATCATATAAAACAAATAAAAATATCTTAATCTCCTATTTCAAAACCTTATTAATATACATATCCATTTACAAAAATAAATAATAATTACTTACTGAAATTATATTATTTAGTTATAATCTATTTTTAATATCAATTGTGAGTAATTTAGATCATTTTATCAAGACTTGTCTAATCTGTATTGGTATTCATTATCCTATGAATGTTATTCATTCCTAGATCATAAAGGAAATATGATTAATGAATTTTTTTTAATGTTTTAAAATTTAATTATATGGGATTTATAGTCATGATCCTTAAATATGAAATTGGTGATGGGTATATTTTAGTGATTTTTAATGAATAGACATTGGTATCACAATCAATGAGAATAATATTAGTTTTAGTATTCTAAAAAAATAAAAATCATAATTTAATTAATATTATATTATATTTCCTTAAAATAAATTCCAATATTATTCTAATATATAAATTTAAATCATTGTCCAAGTAGGAGGTTAAACCAACACGGACAAGAATACAACATAATTAATGGATGATTATGATGTGATTTAATTTTAAGAATTTATACCAGATATATAATGATCCTATTTAGTGATTATTATTTTGTTATATAATAATCTTAAAGTCTTAAAATAACAATATAACCTATATGATGTTATTTTACATAATTAATAAATCATTTTTTCTCTTATAACACACTTTTGGATAATAAATTTTCCACGGTTTTTTATTTATCATACTGTTAATGGGTTGTCAAATTTATCATTAAAAAAATTATAATATCATATACAACATATTTATCCATTTAAATAATTCTCATAGTATCCATGTAATATATTTATGAAAAGAAAATGGATATTGATAATTCTGTTGAAGTGATAGACAACATGTACACATGGATGAAGATTTCATTTTCCATAGAATGTGGACAATTTGTAATACGGTTTAAAATTTTAGATTCTAAAAAATGTCATAAATATAATAATTATATATTAAATTCAATGTTGTGGACTACCAATATTTGAAGTGAAGTAAAACTAAACACATTGCATCATGAAGGTTGTAGTCTGCACAACACTCAGTTAATGGTTTCATTTTTCTTAATTAGAAAGTGAGAAAGGTGGTTAATGCTTGTAACCTCATTATTATAACATACCAGAATAGTTATGATATTAATATTTTCATCTAAAGATGGTGTAATGGAGTATTAGGGATAATTATTGAACATAAATAAATAGAAATGAGAAAGGAGTGGTTTGAAATTTACACATCACTACTTAGATTATCTTCTTTGAAAATGGGGTTAAAATTTTAACGGATAGAATTTTGAGAAACAAAAACCTATTTATGGTGTCTAGTAATATTAAGGGTATGGTTGGATATAGTTTCATACGAAACTATATGGGTTTTGGTAGGACAGTAAGTGATGGAAGGAGTTCCCCTTTTATAATTGAAAAGTGATGGAATTTTTTTAAATACCCCAATTGTTTTCAATAATTGGATGTACCTATCTAGATAATCGGAGCAAAAATTTGGGGATAATGGATATAGGAAGGCTAATGGTCATCAAATGACACCACTGACTATTAGAAAAAATGTCTTAAATGTGTTTTCAGTCATTCATCCTTGTTTAAACACCTTTTACCAATTTTTTACTAAGGTATGCAGTATTTTCCCAAGTAATTTATCGTTTATTCTTGAAAATAAAATTATAATTATAAAATTATTTATACCAAATAGAGCCAAATTTGAAATATATTTTATGATATTAATTTTTTATAAGTGATAAAAATAAATTTGAAAATACTAAATGTATAATGTATTTTTTTTTGAAAAAATATAACTTATATTCAAAAATGTCAAATGCTTGTATGTTAATTAAAAATAAAAATAATAAAATTATGAAATATATTATAAAATAAATATTTATTCTAATAAAATGGTTTCATAAATTCCTAATTCATACTTATAAATTAATAATTTCTTAAAAAATATGTTGTTTATAAAAATAAAATTATTCCCTATTTACCTAAAAGTGGATTTTTAAAAATATCAAAAATTAATCCAAATATAACGATGAAATATTTTATCCAAAATTTAGTTACTTTTTTAATTAAAAATTCAAATTTTAGAAATCATTCGTTAAATGATATTGTAAAAAAAAAATTATTTTATTAAAAAAATCACCTTTTTTAACTCCAAGTGTTCTAGTTGAATTTTATATAGATTTATAAATAATAAATACCGAAATATTACTTTATCAATCTAAATATATCCTATAATAATAAAATATTAACTAAAATAAATTTATTTTAGTTTAACAAAAAATAATACCACTTTTTAAAATGGTTCTTCAAAAGGCTTCCTTTTTCTTGAATATAAGTCAAAGTAAAATAATAATATGTAATTAATTTAATTGACTATGAATTTTTATTTTATTATGGTTATATATTTCATTTAATTTTAATATTTCAAAATTCATTTTATTTGTGTGTTGTGTTAGTTAATGATGTGTGTGACAAAAAATTTTGAAGATAGTTTCAATTTAAAGGATCAAAAATCCTAGGATGTTACAATCACATCCCTTAAATAAATTGTGTCTTCTAAATTTTATTTATTAATCATAGATAAAATTTAGTGTGTTTATTTTTAAATTATTCATCATTTAGAATATGATTTATATCATAAAATATTAGGCTATATCATGTTACTTATCATTCCTTAAACAATATTAATCAATCATACAAACATATACCAAAGTATGTATATAACCTAATATTATATTTTCTATAAAATACAATTCCTAAAAAGAATGGAACCTTAAAAAAATCAAAAGATAATGAAATAATATATTCCATCAAAAAATAAAATTTTATCTCCAACCACTTGTTCATAAAGTCCCAAACTAGTCAATATTTCAAATACCTTGTGTCTATATGGGATTTTGAAATATAAGAGAAATTACAATTTTGTGTTGGAGGATGGGTAATTCTAAGAACATGCATTTGAAAGGGATTTTTGAGAGGTTTAGAACCTCAAATGTATTTCTTGGATGGGGAATGACTCTTGAGAGGTGTATTAATGGTTTTAGAGATTCTAGGTCATGATGGGGTTGTGGTTACAACCTATGTTGTAGAAAACCATCAACTATCAGGAAGGCACCACCCACGGGTTAGTGATGTACAACAGTAGAAACATCTACATCCCAAAGCCATTATCCATCTAATGGTATTTTAAATGGATAAATTATATCCCCTTTGAGTTTACTAAGTTTTATCACATGCTTCTTTATTCTATTTTCATGCATCGTAGGGTCCGACCTCCCCCTTTCCCAACTCTATATCCCAGGTATTGGGATGGGATTTTTAGGTGTTATTATACTATTTAAGGGATTTTTTACTTTCCATTGATATATTGTTACCTAGTATTTATTTCTTTATTAATTATGAGTTTTCCATATTGGGATTTGATTATAATTCCACCAGAGAAATATGAAATTAGAATATATCACTAGGTTTTTTGTTTTTCATGCGATGAGGGTGACCAGAGATACCGTTTACATGTCATTACTTTATATTTGGGTCAATTTATGTAACCATCATGTGTTTTCTAAGATTTACCCTAAAAATTGGGAACCTTGGGTGCATTGAGAATAGACATGTCACATGAAGTGGGTATAATTCACCCAGTGGTTTTATGAAATTTATATACTGTAGTGGGACTTGTTTTTGGTTGGTACTATGGTTTAAGATACTTTTATATCTAGTACATATTCTTATAAGATAAGACCAAATACAGAGTGATTTGTCCTTTATGGTTTTTATGTCATGATGGATTTTTTCAAGTATTGTTTCTTACATGTTACGACATTTGGTGGTATCACATGGTTCCAAACAATGGATTTATTTCATGGATATGTGTTTAATTGTTTACCTTATGGTGTGTGGATATTATTTCATATTCCATCGCCTATAATTTTCAAATTCCTATCTTTTTGAATATGAAAGGATTTTTTGAAAACCAAAAGAAATTATTTACAAATGGGTTTGGATTTATAAAAATGATTTGAAAAAATATTTTTTAAAATATAGAACTATAAAATTGTTGTTACTAGACCATGTATTTAATTTGTAGTGGTGACATACTCTAATTTATACTCACACCCTAATATTTCCTTTGTAAAATTATTGAAATGGTTTTATAGGACCCAAGTAAAGGAAAAACATCTTATCACATGTCAGATTTTGTTTTTATCATTGCAATCATAACAGAATGGTTTGGAGATAATGGTTGGTCACATGGAGAATTTATTTTCTTGTATTCATAATCATTCTAGTTTACATGGTATAAATTTGATTGTATGGATCTTAGATGTATAAATTTCTATCTTGCTTTACTCTTCTTGTATGTCTTATTTTCTTTTATACAAGACTTGTTTTCTTTATCTTATTTCACCTCACAACCATGATAGGATGACCTTGTCGGTTTTATAGTTGACTCATTTTGGTTTGTTACAGAATGGTATTAGTGGAAATTCTCATCCTAAAGTGGGTTAATATTTATTGAGTGTGCTTCCCTGCCTTTGTTATATTGGAGATAAGATAATCATAATTCATGTAGTAAGTATGGGATGGTGCCTAAAATGCTCAGTTTAATATCTAACCTCAAGTTACTATGGGAGGTTAAAAAGTTTGAACTAGGTTTGAGACTTTATGTTTACAGTCATTTGAATGCAATGAAAAGTATGTTTATTTAAATGGACATGTTCATTCTTAAACTAACATATTTAAATTATAGAATTCAAGATTTCTTTAAATTGTTAATGTTTTGAGGCATTGAGAAAAATTCTTGAAGTTGGTATTACGATTTTGGAACATGATCTAAAGTTGAGTGGTTATTGAATTTTTCTTAAAAGACATGACTATAGGAAGAGAACTTCTAAATCAGAGAGAGGATGATGCAAGATAGGATCCATAAGAAAATTTTCTATTAGACCCTTCTTCGGCTTAAGATACAATCCATAATATTCAAACTTTGGGTCAAGTGGTTTTTAAGAACCTAGGAAAAGTAGTGGATCATGGATCAGAATTAACTAAGCAGCATCCACCCATATTATTTGGTTATAACGGACCCCAAGAATCTATAGACTAGCATGAGAGGATTGAGAGGATCTTCTACTTTTTAAACATGCCTAAAGACTCTATGGTGGATTTTTACATGTATATGCTTGAAGGAATATGAAGGTGATGGTGGAACCCTATCAAACAAGCTATGTTATATGAGGACATTACCTATAATTATTTCAAGAAAATATTCAATCCATAGTTTTACCTTGAGATGTTATCTACAGCGAAGACCCACCGGTTTCTAACACTAGATTAGGGAGGAATACCATAATAGAGTATTCCACCTATTTTTCTAGATGGTGCAAATGGAACTAAGGTTAGTTTACAATGAGTTCCTAAAGTCCTGAAGGTTTTAGTTAGGATTGAGGTTGGATATTCATTTGATGATGATTCTCATATGTATTTTGACCATTATAGAGTTATTTGTCAAACTAACATTGGATGAGGCAGATATATCTATAATGATAGGTTTGGGAGGAACTTGGGATGGTGTTTTTGTTATCCATGATTTATTTTTTTGGCCAAAAAAATCTCTAGGGTGGTTATTCTCCTTCAAGATTGATTTTAGGGACTTTGTTAGGGAAGCAGTAAGTTGTCGGCTACTAGTGTGGAAGGGTTGGTCATGCCAAGCCTCTTTGTGTGGAGGTTCATAAAAGTTTTCATAATTTTGGATATTTTGGTCACTTAATGTGTTTATTTGAAAGGATATCACAGGGAAGTAAGGCATGATGCACTCTCACAATGGGTTTTCAGGTAAATACCAATTCTTCCAAGGGTGGTGGGTGTAATACTTTGGACAAGGGGGATGTTTATGTGGATAAGAGAATATGTATTTATGCAGAAGAGTAAGGCACAAAAGAATATAAAGTAGGGTTAGCATCAATTATAGGTATGGTTTTTAATTCATCTTATATGGTGTTTTATTTACTTGATACAGGTGATATATTTTCCTTTATATCATCAATGTTAGTTAACAAGTTTGGCTTATGTTCATAATTTTTTTCATTCTTGTTAAATCTTCCCACACTGTTTGGAAAGATGTCCAAATAAGGTTTCAAGAGTCCCATGAGTTGAGTAGTGATAGAAAACTATGAGGTGTCATGGGACTTTATAGTTATTATTATTGAAATCTTTTACCTGATACATTCCATGGTTTGAATCATCAATGTTACGACCTAGATTGAATGTTATAATCATTGGGTTTAGTTTTTATCTTTTTATGGGCTCCCTCATGTTTTTAGGATGAGTGGATTTCTCTATTCGGAAGGTAAGGGCCTTTTTTTCCTTATTATGGGGTAATATCATGAATATTTTTAGAGATATTTCTAGATATTATTGTACCTTGTTTTAGAATACGGCTTCCTTTAGTGGTGAGTGCGTACCCAGAGGTCTTTGTGTATGATTTTTTAGTTTACCACCATAGAGAGAAGCTAATATTACTATTGAACTACTCCTAGAATGATTTCCATTTCTATGACTTCATATCAAATGACAGCTTCTGAGTTTGTGGAACTAAAATTATAGCTTGAGGATCTATTGTCTAATGGGAATTACCTAAGCACTTTTCTAAGAAGGCAGACATGAGTCTAAGACTTTGTGTTGATTATCTAAAGTTAAATAGGGTGAACATTAAGAAAAAATATCATTTACCCAGGATTGATGATATTTTTTACTAGCTTAAAGGGGTAAGAAAGTTTTAAAAGATTGACCATTGGTCAGGGGAACACTATTTGAGAGTTTGAGAAGAGGATATACCTAAGATGGCATTTAAGAGACGTTATAGAAATTTTGAGTTTCTAGTTATGACATTCGGTCTCACTAATGATCCTATAGTATTTATGGATATGATGAACTAAATATTTCCTTAGTTCTTGGACTATTTTGTTGATTTTTTCATGGATTATATTTTTGTGGACTCTAATTCAGAGGAGAAATATATGGACCACTTGGATATCATTAATAGAACCTTGAATGAACATCATCTCTATGGTGTATTTCCATATGTGGGGTTCAGATCTATGAATTGAATTTTCTAGCGCATGTTATATCTAAGAGTGGAGTTTCAATGGATCTTGATAAGATATAGGAAATTATTTCATGGGAGAAGCCTAGAAATGCATTTCAGTTCTGATGCTTATTTGGTATTTCTAGTTACTATAGGTGATTTGTTCCAAGTTTATATAAGATCACATATTTGATGATAGATTTAACCTATAAAGGTTTTAATTTATAATGGAATGAAAAATTTTAAATATGTTTTGAGTAGCTAATGGTGTGGTTGACTTCAACACTATATTTGATTATTTGGAAAATGAGTTTGGGATATGATATTTTCTATGATGCTTCAAGTATGGATGTGGGAGGTGTATTAATATAAGGAAATAGGTAGTGTCCAATGGATATTTCAAGTTACATAAACATGATATTAACTACCCTACCCATGATCACGATTTAGAAGAGGCTATTCATGCACTCAAAACGCAGCATCACTGTCTCTTTGGGGAGCTATTTATAATGTATTCTGATCATAAGAGTTTGAAATATATTTTTACTCAGAGGGATATGAACTTGTGAATGAGATTTTATGTGGAGTATCTTAAAAATTTTTATTTATACATCACATACACTTTTGGGAATGTTAATTTGTTTTTTCATGCATCGGTCATAAAATTAATGATATAAGCTGTGAAGGAATCATTTGAGGAGTGGTCTCTAAAGAGTTTGATTGCTGAGAGAAGCTTGGGAGTGTAATAGGTTAGTATGAAGGTGTTATTGGATTCAATGAATGATTAATAATCATTTAATGAGTGAGTTCATCTCAAAAAAGTTATAGGCATCATGTTTCAATGATATAGTAAAAGCCTTTATGGTGGGGAGACCTTGAGTGAGTGTTCTTGGTCTCTCAATAGAGGTTTGCAGTTCTATAATAGGTTGGTTTTTATATTTTCTTTGGGACATGATTTGATGTATTGTTGAAACCAATATTTTTTTTCCAGTAAAACATAGAGATACTAATATGTATCATTAATTTAGACATTGGTATTGGTGGCTTGGGACGAGGTAGTTGTTTGAAGATATTGTATCACAATGTCTCATTTGTCATAAAATTAAAGTAGAACACCAGAGACATGTTGTGTTGTTTCAACCTTTACCCATTATGGTATAGAACATGGATGATATTTCAATGTAATTAAACATTGGTTTTCCCTGGAATCGTAGTGGTATGGATGTGATTTGGGTGGTCATCAGTTGACTTACAAAATCAGTACATTTCTTACATATCAAAGTGATTATAAAAGTGTCATAACATAGAGACTTGTACATATGATATAATGTGAGACTTCATGGGGTTACCTCTATGATTATTTCAAATAGGGACAAAAGGTTCAGATCTAGGTTCTATAATTTTTTTAGAATGTGGTGGGTTCTAATTTGAAATTGTGCATGGCTTATCATCCATATATTGATTGAAAAAAAGAGAGATCTATCCTGGTTCATGAGAGAACAGTTCGGGCATGCATGATTTATATCAGTTGATCTTGGGAAAAGTATTTTCCTTTGGTGAAGTTTGAATATAAAAATATTTATTAGGATTTGATAAAGATGGATCCCATTGATGTGTTATATGGGTGTCCACATAGATCCTCCATGTGTTGGGAAGAGTTGGGAGAGCATTCCTTAATTGTGTTGAGTCTTGTTCAGGATATGACTGAAAATATGTAGTTGATCCAGAAGTGTTTGGTCAGAGAAAAGAGATATTATGAATATTATGTAGACCATCATCACCAGCTACTAGATTTTTTTGTTTCTGACTAGATTTTTACTCAAAGATTCACCTTTATTGGTACATCATTTATTAGGTAAGTAGGGTATGTTGGAACCAATGCATGTTGCACCATTTGAGACAGTGGAATGACATGTAACTATAGAGTATCATTTGGACTTACCATATTGTTTGACTTTGATCCAAAATATGTTTCATGTTTCTCAGCTAATGAGAAATCACCCAAATCCATCCCATGTGATTTAATTTGAGGATATTGATATTGATAATGATACCATTGTTTTTGGGAAAATAGATCAAATTATGGATCTCCAAAATAAGGTACTATGTGGTAAAAAAATTACCAGGGTTTGGGTGTTATGTTAGCGAGAATGGGATATCCAAGAGATGTGGGACCATGATTCATTAATGAGGAAGTAATGGCCTTTTATTTTGGTGAATTCATAATATTGGCCACTTTTTAGGGATATAAATCCCTTATGGTGGAGAGATTGTAACATTTCATTAATTTCATACAAGTAATTAATGACCATTTTTTTCATGATATGGTTGGCTCGTGCTTTGGGGTCATTTCAAGAGGATTTAGAAAATTTAGGGGCCCTTGGGTCTATGCGTGGTTGGTGAACGATTAGGGAAAACTCTTTAGTTTGGCTCAATAAATGGTGTGACCAAGAATTGACTACTAGAAGGGGCACATGGTTTTTACAAAAAGTGTGGCATCTCCCTAAAAATAATACACCCCATGTAAAAGTGTTTACACATAGTTAGTACAAAGTTAATGTAACCATGAATCCAAATCATGCACCATAAATAGAGGCTCTATATAGGGTGTGTGGTTAAGGCACACTGTTACTCATAACCTTGTAGCCTCCTTGTAAAACCATGTTCATGGTTTTTAATATCAAAAAAATTGTTTTTAAAATACTTGGAACCCCATTTTAACCACTCATATCATATTTTCTTGAAATATTTCTTACCAAGGGGTCTATAGGATTATCATTAGGGATTTTAGGAGGTTTTTCTATGTTCTTGACAGAACATATCAATGTATGCTTCGTTCTTGGTCCGATTTACCATATTCGTTGTAGATCACTGCACGATCTCTTCACTTATTGTATTTTTGGAAAAAAGGGGATTTTTATTATGTATTCATGTGGTTTTATAGAGGATTTATTTATTTATGGTGGGTATTAGATTACGAGGACCCAATATACACTTCCCCTATAGTCATTTTTGAAAGTGAATAGTTCTACCTCCGTTCATGAGGTAGAAGATTATATAAAAAGGAAAATTCTATATATTTCTTATAGTTATTATAAATTCATTTTGTTTATTCATTTAATTTATGCAATTCATGATTAATAAGGATTTATTCAAATAAATATTTTTTGAAAGGGGTTTATATTTAATAAAAAATTTGTGAACACCAAGTGTTTGATTAAATGTTTGAAAGGTGATTTTGGTTCATAAAATGGTTTTCAAACACCAAAAAAATATTATATTGGTTTTTAAAATGTTTTATTAATTTTGAGCATGGTTTGGAACTATATTTTGAAAAACATGGCACATTAGGAACATTGGGTACATCAAGAATAAAAATGTCACTCATAGTGTGCATAATTCCACAAGAGTTTTTTTGATATCGAAATTCTGAGGAAAGACTCCATATTGGTTGGTACCAACATATAAACAGTTTAGTATTATTTTATGTCTATTACATATTACAATATTATAGGTCCTAATATGTAGTGGATTTTAATTTACAATTTTTTATCATATGATGGATTTTTTCATGGATTGTTTCTCACATTTTTTCATATGAGGTTATATCATATTGATTCACAAGATGGATTTATTTTATGGATAAGTGATTACTTTCTTACCTTATATTATGTAAATATTATTTCCTATTTTTTCACAAATACTTTTCAAATTCATGGATATTTGAATATGAAATTATATTATGAAAATCAATGGAAATTATTTATAAATTGGTTTTGATTTATGAAAATTCTTTGTAAAACTATTTTTGTCATAAAATCTAGAATTATTGAATTATTTTCATTAGGACACATAAATACTCTATGGTTGTATCCTATTGTATATTGTTCTCACACCCTAATTTTTCCTTTTGAATATTTTAGATGTTGTTTTTTAAGACCTAGTTAAGGGGAATGACATCTTGTATCATGTTGGTGTTTGTTTTCAGCATTGCCTTCATAGTTGGATGATTTGGTGTCTATGGTTGGTTACATGGATACTTGTTTGTATTTTATTATCATACTTTTTGGTTTAGATTTTTGGGGTTTGCTTTTATGCATCTTCGATGTATCTATTTCTTCTTATTTTTACTCTGGTTGTATGTATTATTTTGTTTTATATGATACTATTTTCCGTTATCTTGTTCACCTCACAAATGTGATTGGCTGACTTAAGTGGCTTTTGTAGTTGACTTATGTTGGTTCATTTCATTTTTTTATGAAATCTGAAGTGATCGCAAAAGAATATTTTACTTATATTTTAGAAAATTAATGTAGGAGAGGTATTCTATTTACATTATGGAAAATTCCTATAGGGGTGATCTTTTACATATGTTTTTGTAAAATCCACCATGGGTAGAATTTTACAAATTTCTTGAAAAAATTTCAATAGGGGTGGTCTTTTTTTTTAAAACACTTGTAGTGGTTCAATTTTACATATGTTTTGTAAAAAGTATATAGAGGTGGTATTTTATTTTATTTTTATTAGAAACATAGCTTAGGGTGGTATTTTTCACTAGATGAGAATACACTCAAAGGGGATGTTCATGTTACTTGTGGTATTGTTACCTTAGCTAAGAAAACTCCCAAGGGGATGTCTGTGTTACGAATAACTGAGAAAAATCTCCCATGGGAGTTTTGTGATACTATTAGTAGGGAACCCTTGTATTTAGATCTTGGTATGATCCAATATATTGGGATGGATATTTCTAGGAGTATTTCCAAGGAATTTAATATATATAGGATTATGTACAGGCTTATAAAAATCTTTTGTGAGGGGATCCTAATACTAATATATATATGAGGGAGACCTGGGTCTATTATTGGGAGGTTCAACATTCTCAGAGACACCCCGATATAAGATGAAGTATGTATGTTTGATCTAGGTAATGAAAATAATGGTAAAATGGTAAATTACTTGGTATATTGGTTTGCATGGTCCCTATGATGTGCTCAAATATATAATGACATCATACTGAAGAAAGAATTTATTTTAATTGTCATTATAATTAATTTCTTTTTCTTTATTCAAATCATGTCACATGACCATATCATTGCATTAATCATGTAGAATGAGACCAAATTAGTTTTTCCCAAATGAGTTATGTAATGAAACCCTACTTCATCTACCATTTTACATGGTTATGCGAGAAACCCTCACTTGTCTCGTGTGAAAGACACCTTGAGGCTTAGGATTTCATGATTAAGTTGGAGTGGCTTAGATGATATTGTATTTCCAGATGAAGTAAGACACGAGGAGTGTGGTGGAGCCTCATGTACTTTCTTTTTTGGTCTACTTATTCTTTTTATGTTGTTGGACCAGTGGGTGTTTGAGTTTTACTAAAAATACATATTTCTATGCAATTTATATTATCATTATTAGTTTTTTATTTATCTCACATATTATGTTCTCTTACTTATGTGTATGATTATTAGTTATTTTATTTATTATTATGCTCTCGTATATAATGCGTATAGTCTCCTAAAAATACCACTATACATGTCTACTAGTTATTGGTATCCTTTTTTGTATATGGAATCATTAATGATATTTATTATCCAATATTGGTCTGAGTACCAATTAATGGTTTATAGTGGCCTTATGTTACAAGTAGTATTCAATATATTTATATTTTTCATACTACATGTGTTATAGAATCCAAACATTATAGGAATGTGTCAGAGCCTATGATGGATATTAGGCATTTGGTTCATTATCACTTATTCTGGTAATAATGTCAGTTTACCAGGGTTGTGGAATTGTTATTCTTGATATCATATGATTTAATTGAACTGATTTTAACTTCATATAAAAGAAATTATGTTTGATATTTATTATTTATTGAATATATTTTGGATCTTGGTCCTTTGGTTAGAGGCCAATTATTGAAATTTGGTTATTATACATGGAGGTATGAATAATATGCATATATTATTCTTAGAATGTAGGACTAACATGATATATATTTCTAAATTATGTGATTTTATCACTGCATAGATTCTTAGTTGTTTAAAGTGTCATATATTTTTCAATCAACATTTTACCATATAAGTACATGGTGGAGTTAAACATAGTTGGATTGAGTTTCATTTGTATTTGGTTCTGATAGTAGGCCACTTGGATCCATGGAGAGGAATTTCTTGATGATTGATTATTTTGTGTACACAAGTGGTGTAGTTACCCTATAAGGACATTAAAACACATGATGTCTTATCAAGAATAACCATTGGGTGGTTAATATTTCGTGTACAATTATTTAAATGGTTAGTAACATTGTATATATTTTTCCCCATAAATCATCAAATGAAATTGTATATAATTGAACCAATGTATTTTTTTTACATTGTTATAGAAAATTCAATATGATTTCATTGTATGTAGAAGTGGTGACTAATGATATCATTATTTTTTATGGAGCAGTGAAATTGTTGAATGTTTTTTGTAGGTCAGTTCCCTTATACGATGATGGATTATCATGAGTTTCCTAACCTATGTGTATATGAGACCCTATATTGGGTGGTGGTTTTGGTATATTATTTTTATCTCAATGTGATATCCTTGAGTGGGATTTTAGAACATGTGTTATTGTGGTAATCTGAGATAAGTGTATGGATAACCTCAAGTGATATGCAGCCTTTTGTGAGACTTGACTTATTGGGATTGGTGGTATACACTAGGGACTTCGTTATGAGACCTAGTTTTTTTGGGTCATTGAGTTGTGATATGTGAGGTTAAACCATGAGAGACTTGATAAACTAATTTTTTTCCATAAATAAAAGACACACATGTAGCTTCTTTAGGCTATGAGATCAACGTATGTGAGGTGATACCAGGTATATGATATAAGAATGGGGATGGCTTTGAATTATTTTTAATGGAAATTTTTAGGAATGAAAATGTTTGGGAAATGAGGAACACAAGTGTCATGGTATCAATATTTATTTTGAAGTAAAAGTCCATTAAGGTGCCTAACTATATAGACCATCGATCCATTTTTGTATATAGAGAAATAATGGGTAAGAAATCATGAACGGATATAATATCATATGGTTTCTTTGTGTGTTAATAAATTTGGCATAAGAGATAGGTATAATTCTAAATAAGAGTTTCTAGGATTCTCATGGTTGCATGAAATTGATTTTTGGTAGGGGAATCATTTTTTATTTGGATGGAAATCCTTGACATGGGTAATATGCCAGAACACTTTTTGGATGAGAGCATCTATGATGATTTTGGTTGGGTGGAACTAACATTCAATAGGTCTGGTCTGCTATTGAGTTATTCTTCAGATCCTAGTTAGGATGTGATTTGATTCATGAAATTGTGGGCCAGTTTTTAAAAATAGGTGATATGAGATATTATTCTTGTTATCTTTTAGTGGTATTTAAGGTATCACACACTCTTCAGGTGGGTGACCTACTGAATTAGAAAGGTGAGTGGTCATGTGTGATCCATGGGCTGATGAATTTTGACATGACACAAAACGAGTAGGGTGACAAAGGGTTGAGGATGGAAATAAATGTCCCTCAATGGTAGATGAGACATTATTTTGGAATTGATTTTATGGCATAGTTAATTTGGGTTTTATTCTTGACATATATTATAATAGAATAATGGTTATTGGACTGGATAATGGATTGGTGTTCTTTAGGAGAAGCTACATGAATATTTGGGGATGGAACTTATTGAGAAGGTTCTAGAGGAGAAGAGTATATGAATCCATAAAATTGAAGTGCACCAGTGGATAGATGAGTATAGATGATTTTTATGGGATGAGTTTTAGCAGAAGTTGGGAATGGAATTCCAATGTACATGGAACTGGGAAAAATTGTTCTTTCAGGTTTTTCTCATTTATGAGTGGTTTTGATATTATTGGATATTTTGTTCATTTATAATAAGAATATTAGCCCCAAATATTGGGATTTTATCATGGTAATTGAAGATATGGACACATTTATAGTGGGGAGTGGGATTTTCAACTCATACATTTGACTCTCAAGTGAGAAGGGTAATAAAAGTATGAATTTTTTCATTAAATGATTGTTTTGATTTATGATGCAAGTGTGTAAATTGGTTATGTTTATCTATAATACTCCATGAATTATGGATATAACCTTGGTTACAATACTCACTCAAGACCAAGAATTTTCTTTAGGATCATTATGATTTTGATTGGGTCATAAAGTGATCATATTTTTTAGCATCCATTATTGCATCATGGAATGGTTATGGTTTTTTTGTTGAAGACCAAATAATTGTGAATCACTAAGAGTTATTTATGGTATTATGTGGGAATGTACAAATGATCATGGTTCTAAGGAAGTAGGTGTAGTAAGATAGATTGGTTGGTAATAAATGATCATGGTTCTATGGAAGTAGGTGTAGTAAGATATATTGGTTAGGTCTATCTCAATAAAAAGTTTGCATCAGTCGTGTATGATGTAAACTCTATAATTATCCTAGATTGAGTCTTTTTTCTAACAAATTATTCAAATCCAGTAATGCTTTTATATTTTATAGAAAAATATGGAACAACGAGGTCGTCAACAATCATTATTAGGTGACCACATATGGATAAATCAACGTAGAAATCCAAAGGATTCTGGATTAAATCTAGTATATGTAGAGGGTGTGGAGACTTTTTTATCATTTGCAGCATCAAATACAGAATTTGTTTCAGAAGTCAAAATAAAATGCCCTTGCAGAAAATGTGCATTGAGAACGTTTGACACGTTTGACAAAGTGGGGGAACATCTCTTGCGTTTTGGTTTTCAACCAGATTATGTTTTTTGGTATCAACACGGTGAACGCAGTTCCAGAGCAGGTGATACCAACTTGATTCCAGATCCATCCCGGTTTCAAGATTTAGTACATGATGTTGCAGGTTCATCTGTTCAACATACATAAACTCCGGCTGATATAGCTTCAAATCCTGAGTTGGCACCGTCTGAATTTTATGAGTTGTTGAGGTCTGCTAAGGATGCATTATATCCTGGATGCAAGATGAGCAAATTTTAAGTAGTTGCAAAATTTATGGCTATCAAATCAGATAACGGAATGTCAAACACCTGTTTGACCAGATATTTTCTTTGCTTAAAACACTGTTACCCGAAGGAAATGTTTTGCCTGCAAATTACTATGAGAGTAAGAGGCTGGTTCGAAATTTGGGACTTGTCAGAAGATTCACGCATGTTCAAATGACTGCATTTTATATTCTGGGGAAAATGAGTCGTTGGATAGTTGTCCCACATGTGGGCAACTGAGATATAAAGAAGGAAAACACGGGAAGTCTGGTTTGATTCCTGTAAAACAGTTGAGATATTTTCCGCTTACATCCAGACTTCAGCGTTTATTCATGTCTAAGAATACAACGACAATGATGTCATGGAATAAAGAGAATATTTCAACCGATAAAAGCTTGAATCATCTAGCCGATGGTGATTCATGGAATCATTTTGATAGAGTGCATCCATACATTGCTTTAGAAGCAAGAAATGTTCGATTGGGCCTTTCCATAGATGGTTTCTGTCCGTTTGGATCTTATGGTAGTCAATATTCATGTTGGCCTATTTTTTTAACTCCGTACAATTTACCTCCATGGATGTTGATGATGGAGCCGTATATCTTTTTGACTTTACTAATTCCAGGACATTCGAAGAAAAATATTGATGTTTATTTGAAACCATTGATTGATGAATTAAATTTATTGTGGAGTACTGGTGTCAGTACATATGATGTTGCAACGAAACAAAATTTCATACTGAGAGCAGCATTGATGTGGACAATTAGTGACTTCCCGGCTTATGAGATGTTATATGGCTGGAGTACACATGGTCAGAAATCATGTCCTTACTGTATGAGAGAGAACAAAGCATTTATGCTCATTCATGGAAATAAACCTTGTTATTTTGACTGTCATTGAAGATTTCTTCCAGCTGATCATCCTTTTCGCAGAAACAGATCTCCTTTCAGAAAAGGAACAGTTGAAAGGGATGGATCTCCAAAAATGTTATCAGGTTCGGAGTTAAAATCAGTTGTATTTTCATTACCTCCCATCACTTTTGGTCCCACAACAAACCAACAAAAAATTTCTGGTTTTGGGAAAGAACACAATTGGATTAAACGTAGAATATTTTGGGATTTTCCATATTGGTCTGATTTGTTGGTCCGACACATGTTAGATGTCATGCATATTGAGAAGAACTGTTTTGATAATTTGTTTAATACAGTTTTGGATACGCAAGGAAAGAGCAAAGACAATGTAAATGCACGTTTAGATCTTGCCCAAATTTGCAGGCGTTCAGAATTGGAACTGTTTGAGAATTTCAGAACAGAAAGGTTACTGAAACCAAAAGCAGCTTATACACTGTCGAAAGAAAACCATTTATTATTTTGTCAGTGGATTGCAGATTTGAGACTTCCAGATGGTTGTGCTTCCAATTTGGGTAGATGTGTAAAGAATGGTAATATTATTGGATTAAAAAGTCAGGATTGTCATGTTATAATGGAAAGACTTCTACCCATTGGATTAATAGGTCTGTTGAATTCTGTGATTTGGGATTCCATAACAGACATGTCTTATTTTTTTCGCGAAATTTGTGCGGCTACAGCAGATTATGATGCTCTAGGAAAACTTGAAAAATATGTTGCTGTAATTATATGTAAACTGGAAAAAATATTTCCGCCATCTTTCTTCGACTCAATGGAACATTTGATGTTACATTTGCCATATGAAGCCAAATGTGGAGGTCCAGTACAGTTTCGATGGATGTACCCATTTGAAAGATGCATGCAAAAATTGAAAAGAAAAGTACGTAACAGAGCATCTTTTGAAGGATCTATTGTAGAAGATTATTTTCAAGAGGAAATATCTTTTTTCTGCTCCCATTATTTTGAATCTGAGTATACTTCAAAACACAACCAAATGGGACGGAACGAGAGTAATATTGATGAAATCGAAAATCAATTATCTGTTTTCAACCAGCCAGAGCTTGGTTTTGGTGGAGATTGTGAACGCTGGCTTTCAGATGATGAACATCATAGAGCTCATACATATGTTCTACTCAACTGTGAAGAGATGACATCAGTTGTACTGTAAGTGTTTATATCACTTATTCTATAATTTATGTTACAGTAAATAACTTTGGTTTTTATAGGTTGTATGATAATCATATCAAGAAACAAATTCCACAAATTACAGCAGGTGCTCTCGAAGAACGTCGACTGAAAAATTTCTCTCAGTGGTTTCAAAAACAGGTAACATAAATTCTTTATCTTTTAGCAACTCATTCAATGTATAGTTTACTATATTGATAATTATTTCAAAAATTTTTAGGTGTCTCTACATGCTGCTAAAATTGACAAACGGCTGTGCGTATTGAGTAACCCACCTTCCAAACTTGTTAAAACTTATAATGCATATATGGTGAATGGATTTCGATTTCACACACATGCATATGGGGAATCGAAAAAAACAATGAACAGTGGAGTTAGTTTGAGAGGATCTCATCATCGAGAAAATGAAGTTGACTTTTATGGCATACTTGATGAAATCATTGAACTCTGTTATATTGGACAATATTACATAACCATGTTCAAATGTCGGTGGTTGGATACAGAGAGAGGCGTGCATGTTCATCCGACTCATGGAATCATCGATATTAAATGTAAAAGTGTTATCGCAGTAAATGAAACATTCTTATTGGCTCAACATGCACATAAAGTTTATTACGCAAAGTATTATGCTACATCAAGAGACTTGACTGATTGGTGGAGTGTAATAAAAATCAAAATTTGAGAAAATCAGTTTAGTCAAAGTGAATGTGCTTTCACTGATGTGCAAAGAATTGATGTTTTTCAAGAGAGTACTCAAAATCAAACTTTTTTACAAAGAGACATGAGTATCGATGACGACACCCCACATTTAAGAGTCGGTGATGACGATGATGTTAATGATGTCACATATGAATTTGAAATGGTAAGAGATGAATCAAATGTAACTCAAATGGATATCGATGATGTTGAGGAGGAATATGAAGATGACATTGACATATATGAAGATGATGATGAAGATGAACACTGATAGAATTCCATGGTATTTATATACAATTATAATATGTATATATGTATATATAATAGTAATTATCAATTATTTGCTAACAACTTTAACATTTTCTGTTTCAGATGGATGATGCCACATTTCGTGAGTTGGCGGATGCTGACCTGTCTTTCGATGCGGATGAGTTGCTGGCAGATGACCCTCAGCCTCAAGGTGCTCCAGGGAGTATGCGGAGGGGGCGCGGTCTTGCACGATTGATGATTCCTGACCCCATCCCCGAGCGACGTCCACGTCTTGGGTTTGATCCACGCACATAGAGGTGTGATAACCTGTGTGATAACCTGTGGATTTGACTAAGATTTCATTAATCTATTCACATAATAAATGTTTATTATTTTTACAGTTTTCCACATATAGCAGTTGGACATGGCAGTGCTATTTTGCGCAACTATTTCTCTCAGCTGTGGACCACATGGGAGCAGATTACCATTGATGTGTAGTAGACCATGTTTGGCCATTGGTTGGTACGTACGTAAATAAATAATTTTTATTTTGAAAATTATTTCATTTCTAACTTGATATTTTGATTTATTTGTAGGGTTTATGGTATCCGATCGAGGATACCATGCGTGACGCCATCCACGAGGCATGGGAGGTGGCCATGCGTGATCGCCTTCGTCAGGTTTTTAACAATTTAAGAAAAGCTGCCATGAAGAAAGCAGGGGTGTCAAATTTTGACGAGTCATGTAGAGAACACCAACCAGAGTACATTTCATCCCATGTATGGGATGGATTATGTGCGCACTGGTTGAGTGGTGCCTTTCAGAGGAGATCATCAGTGGGGAGGCAGAATCGGGGGAGACAGGAGGTGACTCATCGAGATGGGAGTCGTTCTTTCAGTACTCATAGACAGCATCTGGTACGTACATTATTTATAAATATTTTATATAACTATAAATATTAACAGTTTATTTTTTATTCTTACAGGATGTCGAGCACCCCGATATTACGGAGTACGACGTATATCGGAGGATGTATAGTGATCCTGCTACTCGGGAGCTCAGAGGTGATCGTCAGTATCACATCGTGGTCAGTATTATTTCTTTTCAAGTTTAAAAATTAACTGCATATAATATATTCACAATTTTAATTTTAAATTGAAACTACATCAGTCATATGAGGCCGCAGCGTCACAGGCCCGACCTGAGAGTCAGGCGGAGTCATCAGATCAGACCACTGGCCGTCAGTTTGATGAGGCGACATGGATGCAGGCAACCCAGTATGCCTTTGAGAAGGGCTGGGTAGTTGGTATCAGCTCTCGACTGACTCCCGGAGATTATTATGGAAGTGCTGCGATGTCGGCGTCCATCTCAAGAGGAGCTCGTGCATCTTCTTCTTCTACACAGTATGAGGATCAGTTGCGATCTCAGACTGCACTGATAGAGAGTCTCCGATAGGAGCAGGAGCAGATGCGTTAGCAGCATGATGAGGAGCGTCGACGCCAGCAGCAGCTGTACGAGGAGCAGACAAGTCGGTGGCAGCAGCAGCATCAGGAGCAGATGGAGTACATGCGCCAACTCACTCATGCTTTAGGGATGGAGTTTCCACCACCACCATCTGCAGATCCCCCCTCCCCCCTCCCCCTACTTCAAATTAGAGTTTGTTTTTATGATATAAAATTTGTGAAATCAAAATATGATTTTTTTCTATTCGTAGTTTCTGTCTCATTATAAAATATTAATAATATTATATTTTGAAATAACAATATTAATATGAATAATAATATTATTTATATTTTATAATATTAAATTTTATATATATATTAAAATTTTATAATATTATAATTTAATTATATTTTTTTGTAATACTTGAATTATTTTAATATTTGAATGTAAAATAATTATATTATTTTTATATTAATTAAAATAACTTATTAATATTTTTTTATTTATGAATTATAATTATAATATTATTATATTAATTAAATCATTTTTTTTGAATTATAATTCTAATATTATTATATTAATTAAATCATTTATTAATATTCTATTATTTTTTATTTTTGAATTATAATTCTATTATTATTATATTAATTAAAATAATTTATTAATAATTTATTATTTTTATTTTTGAATTATAATTCTATTATTATATTAATTAAAATCATTTATTAATATTTTATTATTTTTTATTTTTGAATTATAATTGGATTATTATTATTTTAATTAAAATAATTTATTAACAATTTATTTTTTTTATTTTTTTTATAGTATTTGTGACGGGATACTATGCCCTTTGCAAATAGTATTATTATTATATGCATTAAAATAATTTATTAATAGTTTTTTATTTTTTTTAAATCGTTTTTGCGATGGGTCCCGTCGCAAAAACTATTTGCGGCGGGCCCGTCGCAACAGGTATTTGCGACGGGGCCCATTGCCATTACTATTTGAAAAGTTTTTACAAATATACGGAGTACTATTTGCGATGGGGAAAATCCCCGTCGTAAAAAAAGGCTTTAGCGACGGGCCCGTCACAAATAATTGTTGTTGCGACACCGTTTTCAGCAACGGGCCATTTGCGACGGGACCCCGTCACAAAAAGCCATTTGCGACGGGATCCTGTGGCAAATAACCCGTCGCAAATACCTTTTTTCTAGTAGTGATTGTAGTTGTTTTGTGTGTTATCACTATTTATTTACTTCTTTTTTAGGATATAAGGATTGTGTTCCATGCCCCTTAGGGTGTTTAATTTTTTAATTAACTTTGTTTACTAATTGAAGTTAACTTTTAATTTAAAATGTGAAACCATTGATATATCAAACTCCTTGAGTTTGTTTGGGTTATTGGGATGACCTATGTTGACCTTGTTCTTTGATATGGATCTTGATACATATCTTAATACAATTTCCAATGAGACATACAATATATTGCCTAAGAGGGACCATTTTTTATAATGTTGTAGAGGAGCATGATTCTATCTAATAGACGAGTGATTAGTTGAGACCTGATCTATTCCATGGAAACCAAGTGGCGTGACCCTAGTTTTTAGGTAACCCAATAGACCCCAGTGGGTTCCCAAAATAAATATATACCATACTAAGAGTGTGAGGTTGGTTATGGGTAGTGATTATGGGTTTAAACAATCGACCAATCATTTCACTTTCTTTATTATATTATAGGACATGGTATACACCTCATGTATATTTTTTAATGAAATAGAAAGTTTATTTAGGGGTGGTCTTTTACATTTGTTTTTGAAAATACCCATAGGGGTAACATTTTACATATGTTTTGGAAAAGGACAATCACACCAATCATTTAATTTTGTTTTCTAAAATTCTAATGGTGGTGGGATTTTTTGTATTATAAAATTTCAAAAGGGGAGATCTTTTACATAATTTTTGAAAAATGTCCATAGGGGTGGTTCTTATAATCATTTTGGAAAACACCCTTAGGGTGGTCTTGTTCACCAGTTGAGAAAACTTCAGTTGGGGAGGATCGTGATACTTGTGGGATTATTACATTGGCTAAAAAACACCAATAGTAGAGGTTTGTGTTACTACTTGTTGAGAAAGCTCTCGTCAGGGAGTATTATGAAAATATTCAAAGGGATACCATGGATTTGAAGATCCGGTTGATTCGATATACTATAATGGATATTTCTAAGAGAAATTCCAATGTATTTAATATATATTGTCATGTTCCATGATAGAGAAAACTTTAATAGGGAGGTCTTTGATACTTATCAATGTACATTGGAGACCCGTATCTATTATTAGGAGGAACATTCATCGTGACATGATCAGTAAAATTCTAAAACTATCCAAAGTTGTTAATGTTGATCAGGATCAAAAACCTATGGATCTACATTGGTATGGTACATAGGTCATAATTTGTAATGGTCCTCATGATTTTTATAGAGACATTCCATCATCAAGAAGAAGCTAGTATTGATTATAGTTGTGTTTAATTTTTTTTGTGAAAAATATTATTTATTCAAATTATTTTAAATGAAAATATAACTTCATTATTGTTATAGTATAGGATTGTATTGGTGGTTCCCTACTGAGTTATCTACTCACACCCTAATTGGGTTACCATTGCACTTGGGTAACCAATAATCCATCACTTGTTATATGTGTTGATTCGTCTGATTCCCTGAATTTCATGATTGAGCTAGAGAAAATAAGATGGTATTGATGTTTAGGATATTTTTAGGTAAAATGATTATGTTGGATCCTCATTTACTATATTTTTTTTTCTGATTATAATTTTTTATTCTATTTTTGTGATCGTGCTAGTAGGTGGTTGATTTTTTATGCATGTATGTATAAATTTTCAATTTATATTACCATTTTGGGATGTTTTATTTATACATTATACTATGTACTTTTAAATAAGTTTATGATGATTAGTTATATTATATATGATTTTTTATCTTTATTTAGGGAGTCTAATTTTCTCACATTACTATCTTAGACCACTACTACTAGTCATTATTCTATGGAATAGGAGGAGGAGAACCTAAGGTGTAGTAGTGACTATCAGTTTGGGAATTGATAGTGGTTTAGAATGGACATACATTACAATATATATCATAATCCTAGTAAATGAGATAAAAATATCCAAAAATATCATGGATCACTTTTTCATGAGATCAATAATTTATTCAATGGATATCAAATGATCAAACTCATTTTTCTAAATATTAATTAGCACATTGTTTCTTCAGTATCAATTATATAATAAACCTATGAGTAATACATACCTTAATAATGTTTTATTCAATAGTTATCCCAAAAATAAAACATTTTCAAAAAATCAAAAACAAAGTTATTGATACCATTTAATATATGTATCCAAACCTTTGATGAAAAACTATTAAAGTAAAATCTATATATATTTCACATAATCCTAATAACATTTTAAATTTAGCAAAATAAACCTAATAAATATAACTAATTATTGATAATATATATGAGTATAATGAATTAATATCTGTCAATATATCAACCTCACTACTAGAGATAAGACTAGGAAACTCACATTTTAATCCATTACAGGCATATTATAAGATTCTCACCTCTATAAATATGCTCCCTTATTTAGTTATAAGATAGAATGGTTTATAAATACATCTCATATTCATTTTCATGATCCTATTTCAACCAAATAATAAATACCAAATGGTTACGATAATATCCAAATATGAAAACAAAAACATCAATATAAGGTTTTATTAACTAGTGACAATATAATATTTAACCTATGATACTTTCAGTTGAACCTATGGCTCTATTTTTTTTAATCCTAGGTTATCCATGGAAATTTTATATATTAGGTTCTCTAACCTAATATGTTAGAATCACCATTAAATACTTCAAAATGGTTTATTAAAGAGAATTTGAATTAACCACAGAATATCCCACCGGATTATCAAAGTAGGAATGCAATTATGACTCTTTGTAATGAATTAGGTGATAATTATGTGAACACCCAACATGCCATTTTTAGGGTTATTACCCCTAGGTATGTCCATGCTATAGACTACATACACCATTAGTATCCATTATGTTATTTAATTTATAGGAAAACCACACACTCAAAACATCACAAAAACGTTAGGATGTTAACCTAAAGATATATTAATCAACTATAATTTCTAACGGTACCTTATGATAAAAACTAAAATAATCAAATTATCCTAATATTGCTTAAATATTTATCTATAAACATGAGAAAAACCTCATAATGTCCATTTCTAAAAATTTAGTTAAATAATTATGACCACTCATATGTGAAGAAGCTCATTATATCCATGTCTGTCTATCTCATGAGATATAAATTCAACCCAATGATTTTGACGATGATATAGGATCCCATCTTTCATCATCGATACATATGTGTTCCATAAAAATCATCATCATATCATAGAGAAACAAAATAATGAAAATATGTTTCATATCCTCTTCAAATGGAATCACATAATGAAAATATTTAGATGTCCATCATTAATTACAACATGAAATACCAAAGGAAAATAAAAAGGTATAAAAATATATTTAGTAATATCATAGTTATTTACCATTCAATATAGATAAATGACCATATGGTATTTAAAACTTATAGAAAAATAGAATAAGGTAATGTTAATAATTTTCCCAATAAATAGACATATGTTTTCTAGGTGAACACCCTGAAATAAGAATGTTTAAAATAGAGTATCCAAAAAGGAAAGGCATTAGAAGGAAAATTAATTTTATAAACATTAAATGACTAGGCATGATAAAGGTTAGGATGGATTATTACTATCAGAGAAAATAAAATATCCTAAAATACCCTAAGAATTAAATTGGATGGTATCATTTGAATAATATCCTTAAATCAAGAATAATATGGGTCAATGGAAAATGAATTTGATAAAAAAACATTTTAGTATTTTTTTATAAAAACTCAATAGAAATAAGAATTGTCCTTTGTTATTTGAAATATTTCAAAAAGAAATATTTTATAAATCTCAAATAAAAATAATTTCTTTTAGAATACATTAAAATGTATAGATAAGTTTCATTATAAATGAATATAGCTACAAAAATATGTGTTCACACATAAAATGATAAAACATATTTTTAGAAGACATTTTAATTATATTTGTAAAATGAAAAAGTAAGAGGTAACTTTAGTAATCTAATTATGACCACTCCTATGTGGACAAACTAATTATATCCAAGCCTGAATATCTCATGAGATATAAATATAAACCACTGCATTTAATGATGATATATAATCCCACCTGTAATCACCCATACATATGCGTGCCATAAAAATCATCATCATATCATAGAGATCCAATAGAAGGAAAAGATGTTTCATATCCTTTTCAAATGAATTCACATAAATAAAATATTCAGATTTACATCAATAATTGTAACATGACATAACTATGGAAAATAAAAAGGTTTAAAAATATATCAGCAATATCATAGTTATTTACTATTCAATCTAGATGAAATATCATATGGTATTTAAAACATATAGAAAAATAGAATAAGGTAAAGTTAATAAATTTTCAAATAAAAAGACATGTGTTGTCTAGGTAAACACCCTGAACAAAAAAATAAGTTTAAAATAGATTATCCAAAAAGGAAAGGTAATTGAACGACTATTAATTTTATAAACATTCAATGACTAGGCCTGATAAAGGATGGGATGGATTTTTACTATCATAGAAAATAAAATTTCCTAAAATACCCAAGGAAGGAAAGTTGATGGTATCATTTGAATAATATTCTTAAATCAAGAATAATATGGGTCAATGGAAAATTAATTCAATGTAAAACAGATTTTAGTATTTTTTTTCAGAAACACAATAGAAATAAGAAATGTCATTGGTGTTTTGAAAAATTTTAAAAATAAATATTTTATAGATCTCAATGAAAAATAATTTATTTTAGAATCCATTAAAATTTATCGATAGTGTTTCATTAAAAGAGAAAATAGCTACAAAAATATGTGCTCACACATAAAATGTTAAAAGATATTTTAAGAAGACATTTTAATTGTATTTGTAAAATGAAAAAGTAACAGGTAACATTAGTAAAATAATTATGACCACTCCTATGTGAAAAAATCATTATATCCATGCGTCACTATCTCATGAGATATAAATTTAAACCAATGCATTTTATGATGATATAGGATCCCACCCATCATCATCCTTACATATGCGTTCTACAAAAATCACCATCACATCATAAAGAACCAATAGAATAAAAAGATGTTTTATATCCTTTTAAAATGGAATCACATAAGAAAATATTCATATTTCCATCAATAATTGTAACATGACATACCAATGGAAAATAAAAAGGTATAAAAATTTATTCAGTAATATCATAGTTATTTACTATTCAATTTAGATAAAGGATCTTATGGAATTTAAAACTTATAGAAAAATGGAATAAGGTAATGTTAATAATTTATAAATAAATTGACTTATTTAATCTTTATGAACACCCTAAAAAAATTATTTTAAAATAGATTATCTGAAAAAAAAATCTTTGGATGGAAAATTAATTTTCTAAACATTCAATTACTCGGCATGATAAATGTTGGGATGCATTATTACTATCAGAGAAAATAAATTTTCTGAAAATACCCAAAGAAAGAATGTGGATGGTATCACTTGAACAATATCCTTAAATAAATCATAATATGGGTTAGTGGAATATGAATTCCATGAAAAACACATTTTAGTATTTTTATAAAAAACACAATATAAATAAGAAATGTCCTTAGTATTTTGAAATATTTTCAAAACAAATATTTTATAAATCTCAAAGAAAAATAATTTCATATATAATACCATAAAATGTATAGATAATGTTTCATTAAAAATTAAAATCAATACAAAAATACGTTCTCACACATATAATGTAAAAATATATTTTTAGAATACATTTTAATTACATTTGTGAAATTAAAAAGTAAGAGGTAACTTTAAGAAGTTACATTAAAAAGGGAGAATTGAAAATTTTGAAATCATTTAACTTAGAAAAATATTATCCAATAAATTATTTTTAAAAAATATATAATGATTATAAAAAATAAGTGTGGGGTGTATGATAAAATATTTGATTTTTAAAGGAAAAATATCCCTTTTCTTATAATATTATGAAATACCATTTTAGAAAATCCCCGATCATAAAAATAGGGTTAAAAATTACTTTTAAAAGGGGGAGAATATAATTTTGATAATCATAGAAAATTAGAAATATTATTGTTCCCAAAATAATTGAGGATAACATTGGTAGGAAGGAAAATATTGACATGGAAGAAAATATTTAGTGAAAAGGAAGGGATTCATTTGTACCAATCTTATAATTTTATTTCAATTTTTTTATCAATATAGTTTTTATTGATGATAAAAAGTAATTAAACTAGTGAATGAATTAAATAACATATAAAATAATGTAAATATTATGATTAATTAAGGATTGAAAATTATATTCATGTAAGAAATTTTATGACTTAAGAATAATAAATTGAGTTGATGAAACTATTACAAAATGTTTAAGGTAAGAATTAGAGGATTTGAGAGGAAAATAAATAAATGGAAATTAAAATATTTTTACATGGATGATATTTTCATATATCAAATAAATTGGTTAGTGGATACACCATATAAAATAAATTATGTTTTATAATATCAAACATGTCCCATTGAGGTAAAAATGAGACAAAGAAACACTTACCTTGTTTTCCTACTTAGTTGAACACACACTAAGATCTTTTATAACAAAAAATATCATAATAACCTATTTTAGAATCTTATTCATATACATCACATTTTTTTAAACATAATTTTTAATAATTATCCATATGTATGTTAGATAGTAAATCCTTATTTTCAATATTGGGTGTGAGTGATCTCAATCATTTTGAACAAGTTTCATAAAATTGGTGTTTTATTCAATATTATCCAATATTTCATGATTTAGAGATCATAAAGGTAATTTTATTTATTATTTTTAATTATTTTAATTATTTATAATGTCATCAGTTCATTTTATGTTGTTTTTTGGTTTCTATCCTTAAATGTGAAATTGATAATGACCTTGTTTTAGTGATTTTTAATAAACAGATGTTTCAATATTAATTGATGAGATTATTTTTAATATTCCAATTCCATAACCAAAATAATAAAAAATTATTTATTTTATAATATAATAAGAGAAACATAACTCCTATAGTCATCCATGTTATAAATCTATATCATTGGTAAAAGAGGTGGTTAAATTATCCCAAATAATAACATATAATAATTAATAGAATATTACGAAGTAATTTTTCTATAATTTCATTTTAAAAGAAGCATAATGATATTATATAGTTCTAAATATTGTTTTATAATAGAATAAAAAATAATAAAACAATTAATTGAGCCTATAAAAAGATATTTCACAGTATGAAGAAATCCTTTTTTTCACTTAGAACGCTATTTTTGGTGGTTGAATTTACCAAGATTGTTTATTACTTATATTGTTAATAGGCTTCCCAATATATATTTTTAGAAACAATTAATTTCATAAAAATTAAAATTATCCACTAAATATATTCTCATCACAAGACATGAAAGTAATTGGTAAAAATAAATAATGAAATTCATCGTTCCATCGAGGAGGTAGTCCACAGGTACACATAGATGATGATTTTGTTTTCCATATGACGAGATAAAGGAGTGAAATAATTTAAAATTTAAGTATAAAAAAAGTTCATCAATATCATAATTATATATTAAATTCCTTATTAGGATCAACCTTGAATAGTGGTGAATGAAAATGAAACACATTGAATCATGAAGGTGGTAGTCCGCACAACCCACATTTTAAAAACATCATTTTTTATAATATAATAATCGGAAAGGTTGTTAATTAGTTTAAGTTTATTATAATAAAATAATAGTATAATAATTATACTTATGTCATCATTTTAATATGGTGTAATTTAATTTGAGTAACAATGGGTGAACCTAATGAAACTGAAACCTGAAATGTGCGGTTATAAATGTATACCCTATTACATGGATTATCTACTTTGAGAAGGGGGTTAATACTTTTAGTGGTGTATTTTTGAGAAGAATAGAAATGGTTGATGGTGTCTAAGAATTTTTATCATATGGTTTCATAATGGGTTTTCTAGGATAATTGGGTTCTAGTGTATGGGGATGTGATTAAAGGAGTTCCCCTTTTATAAGTGAAAATGGAAAGGATTTTTGACAATATCAAAAACTATTCAACAATGGGAAGAAAATATAATGTAAATATAAAAAAATAGTAATTAATAGATATGGGAATTAATAAGGCTGATCATGGCCTAAACCACCCATTCCCACACATGTTTTCGATCTTTTTTTTTGTGTTTCCATCTTATTTAAACCTTTTTACCCCTTTTGATTTTTACTAAGACATCTATTTTTACCAAAGTAATTTATCCATTATAGATGAAAATACAATAATATTTATTACATTAAGTAGACCTGAATATTCTATATACAAAATAAAATATATTATAATATGGTTATAAAAAATTAATAAAAATTTATTTTAAATTAAAAAATGTGTTATGTGTTAAAGATAATATTTAGAAAATATATATTCTATTGTAAAATGTGAAATATGTTTTTGTAAGTTAAAAAATATTTTTATTATTATAAATTTGTATAAAATAAATATTTTATCTTAAAATATGGTTTCATGAATTATAAATTCATTATTATATATTAATAAGATCATAAAAGTCATGTTATCTATAAATATTGTATTTTTCACTATTGACCTAATAATAAATATTTCTTTTAAAAATTTACAAAAATTTATACTAAGATATTGTTGAAATTTTCAATCCATAAATGAATATTTTTTTTAAAATTCATATATTTATAATTATAAATTAGATTTGAAATCAAAACATAAGATACAAATCATTTATTAAAAATGTATCATTTTAAAAATCATTTTTAATGTTATTTTATATAGTTTTATACAAAATTAAATATTAATATATTAGTATATGAGTGTTTATTAATTGATATAATAAACTTTTATCCATGAACAATTTAATTTGTTAAGGAAAAATACAATACCCCCTTTTAATGATTTTTTAAAAGGTATCCATTCATTAAAAATATTAATCAAGGAAAATTAATAATATGTAACTATTTTAGTTGATTATAAAATTTATATTTAATAACAATTATATTATTCATGTAATTTTAATATATCATAGTTTTTTCAGTCTGTTTTTATATTATTTTGGTGTCGTGTGTGTCAGAAACTTTTGAATATTGTTTCAATTTAATGGTTCCAAAATATGATGTTGTTAAAAAATAAACACATATTTTTTGATTAGTTCATTATTACAAGGATTTACTTGTCTTCTTATCATTTTAGTTCTCATTTATAAAAATTCAATAAAAAGGATGCCTATAAGTGTACCAGACCATATCTCTTACTTTTGATTGAGATTCATTATTTTCTCTGTCCATATTCATTATATATTATTAGGAATATTATTCTACATACTTTGTATATTTCATAAGGTAATTTTTTATTGAATCTGGGGTTCATTATAGAAGATTAAATATATATTCCCAACATTTCCTGAAGTGGTAAATTTTGAATTTTGTTACAAATGTGTGAAAATAGTCTCATTTTTAACATTCTATGTAGGAAATCCCTTTTACTTATTTTATAACAATTTATATTAATGAAGCTTTATATTAATGATTCCATTTAAATTCCATAACATTGTCATGTATTCCATTGATCTCTTAATACCGAATAAGATATCTTTTGGAATGTATAACGAAAAGGGGTCATCTATAAAGCCTAGTAATGGAACAATAAGAGTAATCATGATACATATGACAGAAAATTAATATAATGTTATCATAAAAGATAAAAATGACCTTGAATAATGGCCTGATAAGATTTTATTAGATCCCAGCTTCAATGAAATGTTGTAACAAAATAAAACACGACAACATAAGTATAGTTATAGGATCACTTATAGGACATCATAACACAGTGTTCTAGGATAACCACACATGAACTATACATGGTATGTTATGATATGAAAACATTAACCAATGCATTAGAAAACTATTCGAGAAAATCATTCATATGTATAAATTTATGTGTGGAAAATGAAAATATATCATAAAATATCATTTAATCAATAACATTTAGATAATGTGACATGGTTTGTATAAAAATAATTAAGTTTATAAGATATTTAAGGAATGGTACTTTACACATTTGAATTCCCTAATAATGAACTTTTTTATAAAACCTAAAAATCCCCAATAAATGGAGTAAATATAAATTTATATGGATACTGTTGAATGAAAATTGGATTGGTGGTGGGTCTTGAAATTTTTTCAAAGGGATAGTAATTACTCCCCTGAATTTGGAAAAGTGATAAAGAACAAACCAGATAATGATTCAAAGAAGAATGTTGAAGAATTCAGATTTGGAAAAGGAAAATAGTGTGCCACAAAGAACAATCACTTCATAGACTACTACTCTATAGGGTGGGTTGCGATATCACAAAGCAATCGTAAACTAAACGGTTCATGGGGTAATGATGATGTAACTGACAACACGAGTGGAAAAAGTCACTCACAAAATGGTGGTGGGAAAATTCATCCTATATATGAGGCCCCCCACGATCTAAATGGTTCACGAGAGATGCACATTCACTGGATTCCCAATAACTAAATAGATACATTTACAGGAGCAAGGTGGTGATTTTTTCCACTGTGTATGATGAAATTGTTGACCGAGCTGTATGTGGGTCATATTTCTTTCATGGGATTCTAAAAAAGGTGTCATGATACCCACAAATCTAGAACCTCTGACCATTTATAAATGGACCCCAAGGGGTGCTAATAAAGGAACTACATTGAAGAATGACCAAATAATGTTTTTGAGGATGACCCTTTGGAGACTGATTTTTGAAGATATTGATCGAGGATGCGAAACACCCATTTAAAAATCCCCTACAGGTATAAATCACTATGTACCGTGAAGGAAGAAAATATAAAAAGAATTATTTGATTGCGAACCCGATCCATTTTGTGTATGAACATCCTGCAAGGTGTAGAACCAATGTCCCTTATTTAAATCGGTGTCCCGCATAGCACATCACTATGTAGATCGATCCCTATTCCACATAGCACCATGCTATGTGGACGAAAATTGATAATGTGTAACACCATTCTACACAGACGAAATTGGGCATCGTGTAGAAACATTCTACGCTAACTGCATCCAATTTTTCATACCACCATGGTATGCTGATGACCCCTCCACCCACATTGACACACACTATACAGAGAGTTACCCATCTGTCGTGAAGAAATGTTACATAGAATGAGGTACCCTTGGTAATTACAACCTCTAGCTTTGATCATATTCTTCCATTTTCATCGCCTCACCCATAATCCCTCTATGAACTAGACTAACAACATTAGGTATAATCCTCTTCGAAATAAACTGGACCCATATGACAAGGACATTGGACGCATCACCCATGGTATGCTGTGTCACATGGGTAATCCCCGTAATAGTGTAGACCCTCGGAATGTTCATAAGCATACATTCCCATGGTAACCTGGGGTCCAACCATGGTATACTAATGTGAACCTCCTCATTATAGGGATCAAGGGTAATCAACGAAGATTCCCTTAGATGAGGGTCAGTGGTATACAAGGGAAATTACAATATCTTTTCCCTTTTAGAAGAATCAAAATTCCTCCCCTATCCCAAAACAAATTTCAAGGCATCCCTCGAGGAGTAATCCCCTTTGATCATAGGAGTTCATGATCTTTACCCAATCACTTCCACTCTTATCATCCTCCTTTTCCATCAATGGAGAAGAGAACATGTGTGTCTTGTTGAATCTTTTACGTCCTCTTGTTTCTAACACTGGGCATGAATTACGTGGGCTTAGAGGATAGTGATGTTCAGACCACCCATAGACTCCAGTTCTTGGAAATTAACTCCGAGAACTCTGATTTTGGCCCCTACCTGGACACGTAGTACTCCTGTCTAAGGCCCATGTTCAAGGGGTATCCCCCCAAGGGTTATCCCCAATCATGACCCCAATTCATCAGGGTCAACTTTATGGTGTAAGTCCCAAATCTAATGAAAAAAGGTAATTCTCCACCGATGTAAGCCCCACATCATGCCTCCTTTATGGGAAGCTTCCATGTATAAGTCCCATACTACCAAACTACGTGCACTCTGAGTACTCTCACAAGGATATGTAAGAAGACCATATTATGGGTTAAACCCTAACATCAAAACAGTCTTCATTCCCCCAAGAGGGTGATAAAATCCAAAGCACCTTATAATATGGATTAAATAATTTTTATATGGGAGAAAGAACATAAAATACCCAATATATACACAAAATTGTGACATTAATGAAGAAACACAGGTATATACAGTTGTATTCATGAATAGAGATCCTCAAACACATATAGATTATTCCAAACCCTTGAATATTTCTGATTGATCTTGTGACTTAGGAGTAATCTGAAAATGCATGCTTTCAAAAGAAACAATGATTCATGAACATATAAACATTGGTTAAATCTATAAGAGAGTACTAAAATAGAAAATAATTATCCCCATAAGTGTGTGATGAGACCGAGTTCCCATCCTCTCGACCAATGTGAGACCTTAAGTGTCATTGCCCAAATAATAATCCAACATGTGTCTTCCATTGGAAATAAGGTCCATGAATCTAGGATAACAAGGTCATTGGGTGTTTCTAGATATGTGAATAAACCAATTGGAGACCCTTCAAGGGAATCATCCCCAACATGGGATAATTGTACAAACACTTAACCCCCCTAAAATCACCCACTAGGACCACTAAATTGTGGCACGTTCTCCATAACACAAAAAGGATATACTGCCCAGTCTTGGTGGTACCATATTGCCCACTAAAAAGGGTCCACAACACCAATTAGGTCAAAACAAAAAAACAGTGAACCCAATGTGAATCCTTAACCAAGGTGGTAGTGAACCCCCACCTCAAGACCCTTCGTATTCAAAAGGAATAGGGTCAAGCAAGATCATCAATTATACATGTGGTCATGAGACGCTACTTTGATAGGGTCTTGTTGTATGTACATGTTATTTTTTTGTAGTAATTTCATATATCTCCCTTTAATCCAATGGAATAACAAAATTTTTATCAGACACGTGTTTTCACAATTTTATAGGCAATTGGGACCTCAATGAAGAGAGAGACACTATTTCTTACCCAACATCTTCAACACTTGGTTTAAAATGTGCCGATTAAGGAGTACCATCAAAATGGTATTATCCCCACCATTGAGGAATCAAGTAAATCCCTCAAGGACATAATGCTTCACTATTAACCCACACAATGGAAGTCAGTGGTCCAAATCTAGGAAAACCCACATTCCATCCACAACTGTTTTGAGAGCAAGTCCTCAGAACATGATGACTACCACCCTTATCATAGGGAGGTAGATGAAGTCGAAACTGATGATATCATACTAGCTGCTCATGGGCCTTACACAAGATCCCCTATCGAACGACATCAACATAAATAATGTGTGACCTAGTATACTCATTCTGAAGAGGATATCTCATCGAGGGCCCCTGCTGATGTCCAAAGGACACATGGACCTCAAGAAACCTACCGAGGTAAACAAACATATAAACATGGGAAAGTCAAAACCCAGGTTCCTAAGGAGGATATTATCCATAAAAACATGGAAGCATGCTATGGGAAGTATAAAATCCTACACCCACTTATTAACCCCCCCCCCCCACAAATATAAAGTGAAAAATTATGAGAAAACAAAAATTTCTTATAATGATTGAGGGTCCCTCCATGAAAATAGAGCAGAAAGTTTTCAGTATATGGAAATCCATACCGATCTGCCTGAATCTCATCATCAAAATAGGGTGGCCAACTATGGGTAGTAACACAACATTTCCAACGCACCTGAATCCCATCAATCAAATATAGTGGCAAGAAAATATGAGAAGAATCAAATTCCTACAAATGAATACCTAGCCTAGCATCCAAATTGGGAAGAAACTATAGGTAGTTGCACATCCCTACCAATGAATATGAAGACCACCAATCAAATACCATGGCAATCAATAGGAAAATTTGATTTCATACCTACCGTAAAGAATCCCACCAGTCAAATCTGGTGGAAATAAAATATGAGAAGATTCAAATACCTGTAGATTCATATCATGCCTGTGAGTCAAATATAGTGGAAACTGAGAAGATGCAAATTATAGTTCACAAATATAAATCCCATATTCTAAATAGGATATAAATCAGATAAAAATCTATCATATCCTAGCTATAAATTAGTGGTAGACATATTCTTGTAGCACAAAATAGGATACCTTCCAGTACTCACTGGAAAGACATGGAGGATTAGACTAGACATAATCTTCTACTCTAACATCAGAATGGGAATTTATACCTATTCCAACCAAATAATTATATCAACACATCCTAGAAATGATGGAGGATCAGATATCGATTCCAAATCATATCCTTCAGACCTATTAAGATGTAATAACATCCATGGAATAAAAAAGGAGTTGGGAAAATGACCCTATCTTCCCAAGAGGGGCAACTCATTAACAAAAAATATAGTCACTCCAAAGAAGAACCACATCCTTATGCCTTTACATGAGGGTTAATGGCCATATTTTGAGATATAAGGACAACCAAATCTGGAAAAAATAGAAGTTACAATGAGGGGGAACCGGTCGAACATGGTGGCCACTCCATGATATAAATATATTCTTTCCATAACTCAAGAAGCTCATCAGTGTATCCCAAAAACATCATGGGAACAAATAAAATTGGGACCCATATATGAAGTCCATTACCAATATAATTTAGAAACAATTTTTATAAGAATGCCCCAAATTATGTAAGGTTCCAATGGAAACTAGAAATTGAAGAGCACATTCGTGATCCTGCCCTACTGGAATATTGAGTTATTGATTCCATAAAATATTTTTCAATAGAGGATCAAAATCCTATCAATCATTTACTAACATATTTAAGTTTTAGTATGTGTTGAAAGGACCCTCCTCACAATGTTGTTACCAGCAAATCTAAAGGTCCTCTTTAGAGCACCCAAGGGGGATTACTTCATGGGAAAGAAACGATCGATTGGGAGAGACTATATCCTGATATGTGTCATGGTATACCTCCCCTTGACCAAAATATCAAATATTAAGAAGGTCCTCTCCTTTATTTCATCCACACTGATAGTCCTCCACATGGTATACACTGTAGAAATTCTCCCTATAGTTGGATATCAAGATATGATGGTACTCCTCTAAATGATGGCAGTCACATTGAAGTCCATCCTCATAGTGACATCAAGAAAAACGAAGCTCCTCCCCTCATTGCAGTGCATCCTGAATGTCCTCCCCATGAGGAACACTATAGATATTCTCCATGTAGCCAGATATAAAGGAATGATGGCAGTCCTTTCCATGATGTTAGTCATTGCGAAGATACTTCCCATAATGTCAACCCATAGCCAGAAGTTCCTCCCCCTACTGTGGTTCCCCCTAAAGGTCCTCCCTATGGTATACCCCATTAAAAATATCCCTACATCCAGACAATTAGCTATTATGGTAGCCCTTTCCACCACAACATCAACTGCGAATTTCCTCCCAATAGTAAAAAGTAGCGGTAGAATGAAAATTTTCCCCTCACCAGGTCAAATACGTGAATGCCCTCATATTCTGAGGCACATGTAAGGACATGGTCGAATACACTAGAATCCTCATTGGTGAAAAGATACATCCTTTACCATCGAGGAGAAGGCATGGTGCCACACTCATCCTCTATGACACCCTTATACCATTCTTGCATTAATAAAATATCAACCAACCCCAATACTCAGGATGAAATATTCACAAATCATCCATGTTAGACATGTCATGTAGAGGAAGACTTAGAGGAAGAACAACATAATGTGTTGCTTATGAGAAGAAAAATATTCATGGATGACATACCAGTTATGTTATGTCCCATAACCACATCTCAGTTAGACATTCCAAGATAGTTTTTTGAATAATGTATGCACAACATTCATCTTAATATCTGGACCAACCTCCACCAGTTTAAAAAAAATTCCTACCTTATGATGGGTATACAGACCCTGTTAATGTATTAGGGGAGCTTCATTGAAAAAATGACCTAGAATCCCTTATATCTACACAGTGACCCTAATTAGAGAGGTGAAAGAAAGTCCTTGAACTAGCTTTCCTCCAAGAACTAAACAAGTTTCATTGCCTCATCAGTGGCACCCCGTCTGGTGTTCATCTCTGAGGTTGGGGTGAACATGGATCTATACACTTCACCCCATGTCATGTCTATCAAAACCCTATGGAGATGACATCTTTCAATGTTATCTTCCAAATAGAGTAGTCAAATGGACTCCATACTCAAGATAGGTGGACCACTCGATATAAAATGGCCTTGAGTAAGTCATAAAAGTGTCAGACATGATGAGGAAAATCTGTCAACAAAACCCTGAACCAATAAACTATAAACATTCAACATGCTTCTTGCCTAAGGTAATATAATCAATGAGCACTGATCATGTCCTCCGAAGTAAATATTTCATGTACAGATCCAGCACCATATCTGGCTCACGCCCACATGGGAATGAACGAGATCAAGAAGGTGATAATAAAAGAAGAAACTACTACAGAATGAGATCAACCCCAACCCATAAGGATTGGTGCATTTTTTTTAAAAAAAAATTCCGCCATATGACAAAAAAATCTCGGACAATACACATAAACATAAGAATTGGAGAAACCCCAGCGGGGTCGGATGGGGGAATTTTTAACTCAACCACCTGCCCGATGGAAGTCAGTATTTTCCCACCTAGGTGGGAAAATAAATAGATAGGTTACTCAGTGTTTCCCATATTTTGGCCCATTTCCCTTGAAAATTATACATACATCCTGTTCATATAAAGATTTCATTTGGTTTACCCTTCATCAAGAAACCCTAAGAGGACCCTGGACTAGATAGAGAAGATACAAAAAGGAAGAAAGAATCTATCCTACCATTAAACAACTTATATGCCACCCCCAATGTAGTATTCATCATTGAACATTGTGTAAGGGAATCCCATTGACCTCCTAGGAAATGAAAAAAATTATTACGATATAGAAGAAAATGTTTCCCTCCAAGAGGCGATCCACACTAAGCCTAAAATTGTCCATACCCAAATCCACTGAGCATCTCTAAACATGGGAACTCCTTCGACAGTCCATCATTACATCAATTGAGAGTCTCTAATAAAGATAAGAATAAGAACGGGGTCATACATGACCAACCACTTTATCTTCATGAAAACATTTCTCTGATTATCAAGGAGATATTCCCTCAATATAAAGAATAAATAAATGAGATAAGGTGAATCAATGATGAGATGCTTCAAGCGAGCCTTCCTAATGGATATGTTCCTTAGGTGGGGCTTCAACATACACTCCCAATATAGGATCCAATTCGATGGGGTTACTCTTGAAAAATGAATATAGTCCTATATTCTCATCCAATCCATTTTTGGGGCCAAAAATATATTTGAATCCAACCATGATATAATATCAAAATTACCCTCTATTAATGAAACAACCATAGTGTATCTAGGAAAATATAAAAATGATGCCCCCAGTTGGGTACCCACTTCATGTACCAGAAGATCCAAAAAGCCCAAACTTACCTCCTAATGTACCCACCCATGATCAAGTCCATTAGGAAATGCATCATGGGAACATGAATAATATCAAGTCGTTGGAATCTTGATTAGAATCCATGGAAGGGTGGTGCACTCCGATACCACTAGAATGGAAAACATACCCCAAATGGGTGAGAAATGCCCTGCCAGCACCAAATTTAAGGAACCCTTTATTCCCAGTATTCAATGGTTAATGTGACCTGAAACAATATCTGATACATTATGCATCCGACTGTGGTCCCATGATGGGAACCCCAAAACAACAGGAGACAGTGAAGATCAGATACTTCATGAAAACATTTCAAGGATAAGCCTTTGTTTGATACAATCGTTTTCCATCTTACTCAGTAACTAGGTGGGATGAAATCCAGTGACAATGCATATTCTAGTTTAGTTCAAAATTGTCAAAGACAATAGTAAGTGACCTTATGAACTACAAACAGTGGAAAAATTATAGGGTTTCAGAATTTATTTCCAGATGGAAAGGTATGAATTAATCCTTGAAGCAGCCACTCCCACAAGATGAGATTCTTTCTATGTGCATCGATAATCTCCATGATGAGTTTCCAACACCACTTATACTGGTAAAATTTAAAAGTGGATTTCGAGATTTCTCTACCATCGCCAAAATAATAGAAGATTCATTGTAGAAGAATAATCTCATGTCCTAGGTAGCCCTGTTAGCCCCAGCAAAAGGGATGGGAAGATATGAAGCATCTTCTGTTACACTTAAGTCACCACCCTACACCAACTCGAACTCCAAGGCCTACAATAAATCGTGTAGGCCCCCTATACATCAACATCCACCCCTGCCTCACCAAGATGAGTGAATATGAATTGGAAAAAACGAATTTGAGTAATGGAATAATAATGTTTACTTGTTTGGAGATGATCGAGTCTGTAGATACATTATAGCAGCAATGAATTGCAACTTTATCTAGATACCAGATCTGAATAGGGCTGATGAAGTAGGTCTCAATGACTGGCTATATTATAGTCCCATCTATAAGATATTGGGAAACTACATTCTAAAGTGTTTCGTCTTCAAATACCTCCTGAAAATAATGATATATTCTGGGTAATTCAATTTTGGACCACCACTAGCACAGTTGGAATATGTTTCCACTAGTGACCCAGATGAAGAAGGAGAGTGGGAAACACTCATTTGATAATAGAAACATAAGTTTGAAAGTTGTATGACTTTGAAAATAGTCAAATGATCTCATAGAATAATACAAGTTCAATTTAATCAACTGATTGTTCCCTCAACATCTCCTAATACAATACAACTAATGTCCTCGACCCCACAATATTCCAAGATCCGACCTTTCAAAAAATCATTTGACCAACCAAGAAAAGAGAATATACAGATGGATGAGTCTCTATAATGGCCAATTTTGGCTTTGAAAATATCATATTTCATTCTAATAAATCATAAAATTTGGTTATTGCCCCACCAAATGGCACAATAAAAACTACCTCATAAAATGGAACCACCAGAGGCAGATGATAAGGTTGAGTCATCGTCAAATGAGGAACTAATTTTTGGTTCCATTAATGTCATCCACTTAATGGACACCTTCTTCAATGAATAATATGGTTATGAAATTGTGTTCCCCACACCCAATCAGGGAGATTAAGGAAGAGGCTGCATGAGCTAGGGATATCAAGGGAGATGTATCCATGGCATAAATTAGGATTACAACTTCACCCACACTCAAATAGTCAACATTATAGAAATTCATGACAGAGAAATATAGAAGAACCAACATGAACTGGGAAACTCTACCACACATGAAAGAAGCCACTCCAGTCTAATAATTATATAATATCTATCTAGAGAAGAATGGGTGACTAATTTCCCTCGGAATGTGGGAAGACCTTCCTGGACCAATCCAAAAGGGTGTGAAGTTCCTCCATCTTTGATCTAAATGGCTGAACTATCATCATCAAATGATCAATATCTTAAAGAGATTGCGAAAGAGAATCAACAAGGTGGGAAAACCTAGACTATATATTATAAATATGATATTATGAAGTATTTATCATTGCTACTAGACAAGATTTCAATCATGGATGCACTAAATCTATCATCATATCTCAGGGAAGCACTTATAAAAGATTTACTTTGTCCCCAAGAGTTTGAATCTTAGGTAGCCACCGCTGAATTCCATCAGATGAATACTAATCCTATATAATACCATGAAATTATCTCTATCATGGACCAAGATGAAGACTCCATCAAGAAAGGGAACAAAAAACCCAAACATGTGTTCGATAGGAATATAATGTCTATGTCAGCAAATAAATCATTATAAACAGCTCCAGAGTTAATCCCATCCGAGTCAAGACACTTTTCTGGCTAGGCTACAGTGATGAATATATTATGCCCTATAACACAAATTTTTTGGGAAATGAAAAAATCCAGAAGAATCCATCAGGCCAAATCAAGATCGGAACATGGCTCAGATACCTCATAGTCAACCTTAAATTTCTAGTGGTTTGGATAAATAAATCATTCAATTTTCTCCTAGGAAGTCCCATACTACCTCAGCACATATCAATTACCTCATAATACAATCAGTGCATTAAATATTTCATTAACTACTAGAGTGGGAAATTTCATACCAATAAGACCCCATTCGACTTCTGTGAGTCACACTATATTTATGTAGTGCTCTATAAGCCAATAGAGAAGTGGACTTCAGTTGATGGAATTGAGTGGGTCGCCACACCAAATGGAATTGAAATGCTTCTCACCAACCCCATCAAGTAGCTTGGTAAGGAGTACACACTTCCATTCAATCTAATTTAGTGAACATGTTCAGATTCAGATGCATGTTACGATGTCCTGATGATTTTTATCATGGCTACCTAGCCTGACAATGTTGAAAAACCCACCAATCCAAAGAAAATAGTAAATTCTTGGATAAAAATTCCCTTTTAATTATCCTCAGAGGTCCATACGATACCTTCCTCACTTACTAAGGTAGAAGAAAAAGAATACATTTGCCATTCCCTCACTTGATCCTCTCCAAAAGATTCCCCACTATTGGTCGAATCAGAAGGAGTCACTTGAACATCTAAATGTCAAAATTGAGACTCTTCTCTCCATTCTAGAGTGATCATCTCAAGAATTGATTCTCCATTAGAAGAAGATGATGAGGAGGAGGAAGAAGAATAATACCTTAGGGAATCCCCTCCATCACTTGAGAAAGGTGTCTCTTCCACCATTGATGATCTAAGGTAAATAAACAAAGGTATAAAAGAAGACCTGCGACCCACTCTAATTAGTGAATCCATGTATTTTGAAGAGAAAGATATATACACCTCCTTAAAAAAGTATCAAAATGTTTTCACCTAGAACAATACCAAAATGCTAGGCCTTTATCGTGATGTGGCCACTCATCACCCAGTCCTGCCAGAAGACCACCGTGAATACACGTTGGCTACCAGATGGATGCACCCGACACATGCTTCCAAGATATTTGTTGAAGATGAAAATCCCAATCGATAAAACATCATTTGGGAGGTTCAATATATTATTTGGATGTCCAATATAGTCCCAATTGAAACGAATAATGGGTAGATCTATGTTTGCATCAACTTTAAGGATCTTAATCAATATTTCCAAAACGAAAACTTTCCAGTCCAGATCAATGAATTATTGATTGATAAAACTACCAAATATGAGGCTCTCTCTTTCATGGATGACTATTTATTATAAAAATAAATATGAATGTCCTAAGAAGATGAAGAATACTGTACCTTCAATGTGCCAAGGATTATTCTTCGACAAGGTTATTCCATTTGGTTTCGAAAATGACAATGCCACATACCAATGGTCTATGGATCGCATATTCAATCCCAACCTAAAATTATTTGTGGAATGCAATATTGATGAATTGGTAGTAAAATCGTGACAACGTTCATCTACCAAAACAATATTGAAACAATATTCAACAAATTGAGACAACACATTTTGAAAATATACCCCTTAAAATGTGATTTCAGCGTCACGTAAGAGAAATTAATGGCCTTCGTCATACGCCGTTGTGGCATCAAAGTCGACCCCAAGAAGAAAAATTCCATCCATGACATGTCACCTCCACTCAACCTCACTGATTTGAGAGGAATTCAATGAAACTTGTCCAATATTTATCTCTTTATAGCCAATATAGCTGGAAAATGTTTTCCCTTCACCAAGATGATGAAAAAGGGGTTTGTATATCAATGGAATGATGATTGTCAGGAAGAATTAGACAATATCAATATGTACCTCTTAAACCCACCCATGCTAATGCTTCCTGTCAAATAAATACCACTAAATCCATATGTTAGAACTTTAGAATGGTCACTAGGAACCTTCCTTATGAAAAATAATGATGCTGGAAGCGAGAATAACCTTTATTTTTTAAACAATGATAAACGCTGAGACTCAATATTCAAATGTTGAGAAGAGAAGATTAACCATAATATTTGTAGTATAAAAGCTAAGGCACTATCTATTGTACCATTAGTTCTATTTGATAACTTATAGCAACTCGCTCAAGTTTATCCTCAACCATCCAATGTACACTAGATTTATGTTATGATTGGAGGTCATCCTATACAAGTTTGATGTATATTTTAAGAAGATAAATCCATAAATGTCTATGCGTTAGTATATTTCCTAGAAGAACACCCCTCGGTAAGAATGACCTCATTGATTGTTGAATTAATAGATGTATAAATGTTCTCTATTCAAAAAGAATTACAAAAATGGGAGATCCATTTTGAGGGTGCATCCATAAGTACGACATGGAAAATAATGGAAAATAACAAGATCAACAATGTGGTGTTGGAGGTCATATTCATATCTCTAGAAAAGTTAGTCTTACCTCACTACTTCCTGCTATTATAGGAGTGCATGAAAAATGAAGCAGAGTACCAGGCCCTCATTGCAGGCCTTGAATTGGCACATTAAGCATAGGCCGAACACCTAAAGATGATAGGTGAATCAGAGATGGTCATAAAGAAAGTTAATGGTGACTATACCATCAAGAAAAATAATCTAATCCCTTTGATGAAAAAATTTTGCGAATTTATGGAAGAGTTACCGTTAGATCCAACATTGTATTATGTCACCTTGTTGAAAAATTCCTTGGCCAATGCATTAGAGAATTTAGCCACAGCTCAGTCTGAACCAAATTGGAATGAAATAGTCATCATCATTTCCTACCACAATATGGTATTAGCATTTTTTCCTGACAAGACAGAATAAATCAGTGAGATCAATCCTATATCTGAGTAATATGGTCCTACCACTGGCTGGATGACTCCCATTGCATATTACCTGCAAATTGGATAACTCCCACTATATAAGGCTATAAGGGAACAAATATGGAGACGGTAAATCAACATCGTTATGTATGATGACACCAATTAGAAAAAAAATTCATTTATAATCAGGACTTTGATGAGATCTTTCTTAGATGCATTGATCAAGAATAAACTACTACCTCCCAGAAAGAAGTGAATGTTGGAGCCTTTGGCTCAAATCAATCAGGATTTAAGTTCTCCTATCAAATTTTAAGACTTTTATACTATTGGCTCACTATGATGTAGGATTGTTCCACATTCAGAAAAAGGTGTCATTCTTATCTCGTTTATGCCAATTTTATCCACCATACTACGGAGTTACATCAAACTGCCATGTACACTTGGCCATCTTACATATAGGGAATGGACTTCATGAGACCCTATCCTCCCACTAAAACCAAGAAATTCAAGTATATTCTCATAGAGACTGACTTCTTCTCCAAATGGGAAGAAGAAACACCCCTTAAAGAGCATGGAGAAAGAAGAATTGTCGTCTCTTTGAAAGCCAAAATCATCAGTGTATTTCATGTCCCTCATAAAATACTGATGTAAAGAAACACTAATTTTTACTCTGCTGAATTTGATAAGCTATATCCATAATATGGTATCAAGGACAATTGTTTATCCCACTATCATGAAGTGGCTAACAGACATATCAAGGACTTCATCAAGACCCTATCCAATATACTTCTGAAGTTTGTCGATAAGGAGAAGAAATCATGGTTGAACAATCTCATTCATTCCATGATGACTTATTTAACCACAAATCAAACCACCATTCAAGAAACCATATATTGATTGGTATATGGGACATAAGCAGTTCTACTTATTGAAGACCAACTACCCTCACTCTGTGTTTTCTTTTGTGATCAGCTATCCGCAAATGATCAATCCTAGAAATAGATTGATGACTTGGAGTGATTGGATGAGAAAAGATTTCACACCCTACACTATTTGGATGTTTATCAAAATTGGATTTCATGGGCCTTCAACCAAAATGTTTACCTCTGATCTTTCCCTGAAAGTCAAATGGTGTTGGTACGGAGAACCCCAATGATACTTGGGAAGAAACCTCTAAAATTGAATCCAAAATGGGATGTACTATATGGAATACACAAGGTGTTCTCCAATGGAGAAAATGCCTTAATTTCAATGCATGGGTAGCTCATCCGAGCTCCAACCAATGCAAGGGTTTTGAAGAAATACATTGTGTAATCATATAAAGTTCATAATAGCTTCAAGATGTTAAACTGAATAACACAATATGCATAAATGATGTATGATTTGAAATTTCTTAGCATCATTTTCAACAGAACATGACATTAACGTACTTGGTGATCACTATGTCTGGTCCGATGATTCATTGCACATGATTCGGATCTGTGAAATAGAAATACAATGACCTCATGTTCTTATGTAAGAGTTAGGAAAAAATGGGAAATATTTTCCTCTAGAACAATGTGTGGCATGTTTCTTTCCTTTGCAGGATACGTAGTGAAGACCAGACTCAACATTTTGGTCTAGGTGCCATTAAAAAAATACCCTCCACCTGTATAAGAAACAAGCCTAGCTAGGGAGACTAATTTCTAGAACTATTTGAGGCTTGATTCATACCCTTGAAGGATGCGTAGTGATTCCCAAATTCCATATCCTGGTCCAGGCGCCATCCACTAAATTCCCCCCCCCCATGTATGGGTCAGACATGTTTAGGAGAATTCATATAACTATGTACCACATGATTCCTTCCCTCACATGATACATAGAGTCTCCTTGACCCTAAATCTTGTTACAACCACCACATTATACAAATTCTTATGTTATACCCTCCACTGCATCTATATTATAAGAGAATCCTTTTCTATTCATGATTTTTTAAACGGTTCAAGGATCACATGAGAAAGGGAATCATAGTAAAAATTTACCCCACACAAATAGAGGGTTGAGGTACATGACATGCCCATCAGATCAAAATAATGATTTAAAATTACCCCTCCCCATGAATGGGATGGACCTGTACATAGATTTTTCATCTAGAACAATGTTTGTCTTGATTTTTACCCTTACATGATATGTAGTAATGCCCGAATTCTACACTCTAGTATAGAAACCATCAAAAAAATGTCCCCGCTATGTATGGGTCCTACTAGAATAGAGGGGAATTCTTAGAACTGCATCAAATTATCATCCCCATGAGGAGACATAGTGTCATCCAGATCTCCAAATCTGGGCCCATCAACAGAAAAATACCAAAAAACCCTCCATTCGTTGTTATATTATCCCCATGTGGATGAATACACCATTGATGCCCCTTGTTTCTCACATTGAGTATAGATCACTTGGACTTTGTGGTTGGTAGGGAGTTCCCAACATGGTCAAGGTGTGTCAATATATAGTAGGGTTACCATGGTCCTAGTGGAATGACCTTTATTAGAATGATATGGTCCTCCCCTCCACATTACGGAACCCGAAAGTCCTTACCGTAAGATGTTAACCTCAATGGTACCTCTATAACCATGTATGGCATGATTCATACTATCATAGGATTGGTAGTAATGCTGTAATATCATATCTCTGGTCCAACATCAAAAAATGAAAAAAGAGACAAATGCTTCCAATATCACGTACATAAATGTAGATCTAGGTGAGAGAGTCCAGATCACGATTTTTATAGAAAATATTTTCCAATGATCATGCCCCCCACATATGAGTCAGATCTATGTAGGGGAATCCATATTTCACATCTTATAGTGGACATTACATTTCCAACAAAACATGATACATTGTTTCCATCCCCAAAACACCATGCCCTCAGAAATCTTGGATCCCCATGATCATCCATGGCCATCCGAAATCGACGGTCATCCTGAGGACACCTTGGTTTGACCATGTACACAATTCCTCAGTTGCTCTGCGTACATTTCCCACAAAAATTCATGTCAACCAAAGGGAAATTCATCCTCAGTAGAGAATTTTCCTACTTCTATATGCCCAAATATTCTTAATCCCTATATCATTTCTCCTGATCCAATTGATCCTAGAGTCATTGTTTACACTTTATCCCACCCACATGTACAAGGAATTCCATAATATCCTCACCATATTAGCCCATATTTTCTCATGGTTTCTATGAAAATTCATCCCTACAACATGATGTTATGTTCTATAAGAAATTTTCTTACAACAATATGTAAAACTGAAGGGATCCAAAACATCTGTCTCCATTCACGTCGACTCATCTGCACCCATTCTATAGGATATTAAACTACACAGTCTATCCAGAACTATGTATGGATTGATTTCTTCACACACATGATACATAAAGATGTCCATACTTTAATCCTTGTTCAGCCACTAGAAGTAACAAAATGTATTTCCCCCTTTGTGTATGGGTCAGACCTATGTAGGAGGGATATTTCTTTATAAGAACAATGTTCATCTTGATTCCTATTATAATAGGATACACAGTGATTCCCAAATCATATGATCTATACCTAGCTATGGAAAACATAAAAATTTACCCTCCTTCAGTCCAAATAGGGAACCCAAAAATAGGATCCATTCATGGGGATATCTCACAAGAAATATAATGTACCCTTTTCTCATTGGGTCATTAGGGTCCTCACTTCATAAAAATAAACTTCATTGAATCCATGTCCTTTACACACAATGCTTAACTATATGGGGTTTATCCAAATCGTATGAAGTTAAACTACATGATAAAGTTTCCTTATTATATGAATTTAATCTACAAAATATCACTCCAAGTGTAAAATTACACATTCCTTGATTATTTCATCTATATGTGGATGATTTAACCGTTGTCGCCCCTTGATTCTCACACTGAGAAAAACTCACATGGGCTTAGGGACCTCGAAAATGGATTCCCTACAAAATTGTAGAAAATCAATCCCCAATAGTTGGTATTGGAGGCATAAAATTAAAAGTAAAGTAAGGATTCCCCCCTTCCAAATTGGGAAAACGAGGTCCTAACTGCATAAAATTAATCTGAAAGGTATTTTAAGAACTACATCTATCTTGATTCATATCCACATAGGATATGTAGTGATTTCGTGATAAAAAAATATGGTCTTAATGTTCCCTATAAAGGAAACAAATAGAGATAAGATGCCCCCTCCCTGTGTATATACCAAAATTATATATGGATTTTAATTTCAAGACACCTGAATCCTTAATCATGGATATAAATATAATAAAGGAATCTCAATTCCCCAACCTACATATGGGTAAGATCTATGTAGGGAGGTTCCCAACTCCATGGTTAATCATGACAAGAATGTTTCTAACATGTCCATAAAAATTCATTCCATTCATCAAACTCGGTGCTTTGAGAGATATTGGATCTTCACAAACCTCCAGGGCCATTATAAGTTGAAGATCAGTGTCTTGAGGACACCATTGTTTAACTATGAACACAATGCCGCAACGTCTCTGCATAAGTTTCCCACAAAAAAGTCCATCAAAAAAAGTAAGATTCACTCTCCAGAGAGGCTTTACCTACCTCCATTTTCCCGAGTTGATTATAATCCCCATTTAATTTCTCCGTATCAATGTCCCCTTGGAGCCATGGTTTACAGTTTCTTTCACATTCAGGTCTTGGACATGTTAGGAAATCCTGACCTGGTTATCCTTCAATTAATCACAGATTTTATATCAATTTCCTAATCACATTAAATTAAAACTACATGATGCATGACACATAAATGTTACCCATGGGTCTAGAATGATCAAAGGGTATTTCTCTTATGATCCTACTGTAGGATCGAAATAATGATGTAGATGCTCAATTTACAAGAGGGGGGGGGGTGAATTGTATACTTTAAAAATTCCTTTGGAACCTTTAAAGTTAGTTACAAATAACATTGTTTTCCTTAAGTAAAGGAAAGGGATAAGTTTAACAAAGTTAAACTAAGCAAATTCACAACACCTCTAACACTGAATCCAAACTTGGAAAGAGATTCCAAAAGTAGGTTCCAGAAATATGGTTCCGTAAATTGAAACTTAATCAAAAGTTACAATATGAGATTCTACCTTAAAGCGTATAGAATCTAAATGAAACAGAGTATAATTAAGGAAGTATAAGAAAGTTATAATTTCCTTATATTAAAAAATGCAGTGGAAAATAAACAAGTAGTAGAACTACAAGTAACAAGATATAAGTCTTTTAACCCAAAGAGAAGGGTATCCAACTACCTTGGATAAAGGTCCATTGATTTATACTTTCAAGAAAGTCTGTCTTACCCACACCTGGGTAAGCCCTCAATACGAAGATCGGAGTCCCTGTCTTGCTATCCCCGCAAGCCCTCAACTTCAAGGTAGTTGGCAACCTCTGTCTTCCTCAGCAAGGAAGCCCTCGAACTTCAAGGTAGTCGGAACCTCTGTCTTCCTATCCCTGGAAGCCCTCAAATGTGATCACCAACATTCAGAGTTGCATGAAGCTTTGAGAGTTAATAAGAGCCTCTCTCTATAGAAATCACTTCAAGCATGTAATCACATGAGTCGAAGATCTGTCAGCCTTTCAACACTGAGCTCTTTCAAATGAGCTCCTATTTATAGGTAAGGTCGGCTCCTTCTCAAATGGTCATATTTTCCATAAATATCGGAGGGACCTGTACACGTGTCACTTAGACAACGGTTAGTTTATAACAAAATAGATGACATCGTTTTATAACAAAAAAAGTCTAACAGAATGTACGACATCTTTTTAAAATCTAACATAAAAGTTCGGAGTGAATGCTTCGGAGTGAAGGTTCGGAGATTGAATTAATTCAGTGTGTATAAAATAGAGATGATCAGATTCTGTTTGATAGGATAATTTAGAATGAGAATTCGGAATGAGAATTCATCATTATAATTCATAATGAGAATTCGTCATCAGAATTCGTAATGAGAATTCATCATTAGAATTCGTAATGAGAATTCATCATTAGAATTCGTAATGAGAATTCATCATTAGAATTCGTAATGAGAATTCATCATCGAACTTCATAAGAATTTATTATCCTGAATCTGGAGTAGAACTTAATCAGAATTCGTATCCGGAATTCGGAATGAAACTTTATCACAGTTCTCAATCTGGATTTCGGAGTGAAACTTTATTACAGTTCTTGTCCAGAATTCAGATCCTAAAACAGAATACTTCACATCAAAGTTTCATGTAATTCTGAGAAAATAAAAGTGAATCCGAATATCATACTTAAGAAAAATCTGGATGAAAATATGATAAGAAAATTTTTTCTTACAAAAGTGATTTTCCTTATAAAAGCAATTTTTCTTATAAAACAATTTTCCTTATAAAAGAAATTTTCCTAAAGATAAGGTGTTTGTGATTTTCAAAACAAGAAGGAATGGAAAAGTCATAAGGAAAACCTTATTGACTCAACACCCACATGTGAAATAAATATGCGTGGGAAAATCCGGTATGACCCCATCTCAAGGGTGAGCTAGTTTAAAAGATAAAAATTACTGATTCCTATGTATGAATCATAGATACATACAGAATTACCTATAGATCACTATGCATAAATTAATTCCTATATTCATAGGATATGTAGGGACACCTGAACCATATATCTTGAGTCCAACAGTGAAATAAAATTACCACCACATTCCCACACATATGTCAGACCTTCATAGGGGAGCCTCCTTACGGCTATACAGAAAGGACATCATTACCCACTATCAAGAAATTTAATCCTTAAAGTTCCACCTTTCATTTTCAGAAATCCCCACATTACAACCAATAACATGTTATTCAAAAGATTCGAATCCCCATAATCATCCTTGTCCATCTGACATGAAAGGTCAGTGTCCTGTAGATACCTTTGTTTGACTATGCACACAATGCCCCCATGAATCTGCATAAGTTGCCTAAAAAATGACCCACAAACCGAAGGAAAATTTATCCTTAGGAGAGGCTTTTCCTACATCCGTACACACCTATGATGTTTACAAATCCCCTCACTCACTGTTTTAAAAACCCACATATTATAGTTTACACCCTTTTTATCCTCTCATTAATAAATATGATAGATCATTTATGGTCAAACTACTAAGAAAAGGGAAAATAATTTACCCCTGTAGTCATAGTGAAATGAATTAAAATCATGAGTCATGAATTCAATAGTAGCACAATGTCAAACAACACTATGCTTTATCTCTTATTTACACAAGTCAAATTCATGTGGGAGTAGTTTATAGACCAAAACGGATATGAATGCACCTATTACTTTCAATCATAGTTCCCCTAATATGCCACCCACTATGGTCATAAAAGCACAAAAAAAATCCATATTTCCATAAAATCTCTCAGCCATCCCAAATGGAGAGGTAGTGTCTTCTGGACACCATTGTTGGGCGATGCACATAATGATGTGATGGCTCTGCATACATTTCCCAAAAAAAGGTCTGTCAACCAAAGAAAAACTCATCCTCAAGAAATTATTTTCCTAATTTCATATGCACCATATATTACATGCCCCATATAATGTCTCATATTCATGTCTTATATCCATAAACTACCAAATTACTGTTAAAAAAATCCCTCATCCATGTCTGATAAGTATTGGGACATCCTTGGTCCATAAACTTTAATTGCAGACCTAACCCAATAAGTCCTGGACAATGATCTTCAACCTGAAACATCAATCATGGTAGTTTGGTTTTCAAGACATTAAACTACCCATTAAAAAGAGATGAAACTCACTAGGATGAAAACCCACAAAGGGCACCCAGGACAAAATCCGAGCACTAGATTGATAAACCTACACTCTATGTGGTTTAGTCAAAATATTGAGAAATCAAACAGTCAAAAGATACAGAAATATTTTTAGGTTGAAAACCCACAAAGGGAAGCCTATAAAAATTCAATTCAAGCTCACTAATCCCACATTGAATTGGTTTTATAATAAAACTGGGTAATAATAAAAATGTCACAAAGTTTGTAGGGATTTATATAAACAACTAGAAATATAAGAACCCGGTTCTTATTTTGAGGTATGGGTTTCTTCTTTTCTCTTTTCCATAAGTGTTCTTGAGAAAATATGGAAAATGGGGAAAAATCCTAAATTTTGGAAGTACACGCCGTGTACTTTTTCCACACGCCGTGTACTCCTGGCCGTGTGAGATGAGTACACGGGGCGTGTAGCCATGTCGGTGATGAAGGGTGTAGGAACCGACTACACTCTGTGTAGTGGTCCCTTACACACCGTGTCGTTAGTCGGCAGGCCAAAACAGTAAGGTGGTGGAGCAGCTGCCAACTGGGCGACATTACACACCGTGTAGTGGGGAGTACATGCCGTGTACTCATGTCGACATATGAACTATGTGGCGGTGCCACCAGAGAAACAGTTAAATAAAGGCAGTACACACCGTGTACTTGGACGTACACGCCATGTACTTTGTTTTTTTCGCTTAAAATGGGAAGTAGCCTCCCCTGTTCATAGGGAAGGCTTAGAATAAGAAGACAGCGTGGGAGAGGATGACTGAACCTTCAGAGATCTGCCGAACGCACGTCTGGAATCTGATTCCACTTCGAAAGATCTCGTTGGAACCACACGGGTAAGACCTCTCTTCTCGTAGTGTGGTTCTTACCAATTCATTCCCTAATGGATGTTATTTGAGGTTAAGAGGTTTTTATTTCTTTGTCAGATCTACATCGTTCTTGGGCGTTTCTGGAACCGACGTCCATGTATAGTGCTCGTTGGCGTATAAGGTAGGTGGCTTGGTGTTTACTTTTCCAACTGTCGTGTGTTTTGTGTGTTTTCATTCCACGAACCCATGTTGGGGTGTCGTGTGGCTAAGGCCATGGCTATTTTAATGACCTAGATCAGTATAGGTAATTGAATAAATTGTAAAACTTCATTTTGGGATTGTTTCATGGATCTAGAACAACCCCGGGGGTGTGTTCCACTATTTAGACGTTTGGCCAGGATACCCGAGGGTAAGACTTTAAAGTAGTAATTGTATAATTGCCTTGAGAGGAATTTCTTTCATACTACTTATTTGCCTGTTGGGCATGGCCCAGTTACCTGTTTAGCCTGAGGGCATTGTTTTGATTTTCCTGTGGGCACTGCACTATTTAACCTGAGGGCAATAGTTATTTTTTCCTAAGGAAAACCTTTCGTGCCTGAGGGCTTGACTTCTGTGCCTGAGGGAGACACTTCCTACTCCTGAGGGAAATTTCTGTTATGCCTGAGGTCTATACTTACGGGTTGGATTCTGCTTACCTGAGGGTAAGGTTTTTCTTGTCTGAGGACGTGGACTGTTTACTTAGAAATTCACTATGGTGATTTCTAATATTTAATTGATTAATGAAATAATAAAATGACAATTTAAATGTTAAGTTGGTTTCTTTTCAGTACTTCTTACTTTATTGCATTTTACTATTGCACACCATTGTTTCATGCTTACATGTAGTTGGGCACGAGCCTTTGGTTGTTGCCTACCAAGATATATTTCTCACAACCTATTTGGGTCACACTTTTTGGCCCAAACTGATTACATTGTTGCAGGTGTGGATAAGGTAATGAGTCCATATACAGGTACATGATTGCTGCTGAGGAGTAGGAGGACATGGGACCGAGCCTAGGCTCATGATGCCGTTGCCCGCTGTTTTTTCTTTGTTTCATTATACTCTTCTTTTTGTTGTACTGTATTGATGTATAACATGTTCTGGCTGTTTTTCTTAGAATTTGAGACATGTAGCATCATTATATATATACTGTTTGTTATATCCACTTGTGTTGTTTACTTCAGTTGTGTATGTTTTCTACATTCGTTTTTTGATGTATGTTTTATTTCATATTCCGCTACGCTACACTTTGACAAATGAGGGCATAGTTTCCCCCCTATCAGACCTGGGCCCTCACTGCTAGTCGGCAGCCTCTAGCGTTTGGAGAAATGCGCTTGAGGTCATGTGGAGAACCGGGTTCGGGGCAACCGTTGCGTGGCAGCCGGAACCGGGGCATTACAAAGTGGTATCAAAGGGGTTATTTTCTTTGACTTACTATTTGGAGCCATAGTCCGGGATAGGACGAACGGTAGTTTGTAATAAGTTGTGCCCGAGCATAGATAACATGTGAACAAGGAAAAACCCAATTTACCTCGTATTTCAATTTTACTGATTTTGTAATTTACAGTTGATTTGATTTCACCATTGGGTGACGCACTTGTATTGTGCTGGTTATATTTTATCTATGGGTTCTCTTTAGTTGCAAACCAATGAGATGAGGGTATGACATCTCATGTATCATATAGGCACATGGTAGATATCACATTCCATGCATAGTTTCCATGCCATGTAGGTGCATTAGAAATTTCATGTTGTTGTGATAGTTTTTGTGCTAGAAAAGCATGATGTTGTGATAGCTGCTTTGATAAATACCGATATGTGATAGGGTATTATTGTGTGAGCCTGTTTATAGAATGGATTCCAAACTTTGGTTTTTGGGGAGTATGGGCCCCCATTTACCAGAATTTGGTGGATCATTGATTGGTCCATTTTTTTATAACATAGATAAGATGTTAAACATTGATTCGTGGAGAGTATGGGCCCTCACAGGTCAGAATTTGACACGTAGGTGTTGTTTTTAGGTATTTTCTGGGTTCCGGAGGAGTTTCTGAGGCATACTGTCCAGAAAACCGGTATACACGCCATGTAGTGATTTATACACGCTGTGTGTGTTCTTCTGTTCGGGAAGAAAAATGAACTTTTTGAGTACACGCGGTGTACCCCAAGTACACGCAATGTAGTCTTTCCCCATGTCACAAACCGTGTGGGCTGTGACATGAGGAAGTGAAGAGTTAGGAGAAAACATGCCATGTAGATTTTTTACATGCCGTGTAGTGTTGACCTAGAGTCCGGCCATGTAACTAATAACACAGGTCAGAGAACTCCTGTACAGAACACATCGTGCCACTGATGAACACGCCGTGTAGTGGGACCCGGGGACTCGACCGTGTAACTAACAACACGGGTCGGTGTCACCTCTCCTTGAACACGCCGTGTACCTATGGGAACACAACATATAGACTTGTCCGAGGACAGACCATGTGGAGTTAGCCATGTGACTGGGAAACGGGGTTGTTGACACACCATGTGCGAGTGTAACACGCCGGGTAGTGTCAAGCCGAGTAGTCGGCCGTGTCACAGATGACACAAACAGTTGGAAATAACACCATACACACCGTTTAGATTATATACATGCCGTGTAGTTTTTGTTCAACAGGAGCCGTGTATAAGGACCCGGTCATGGGAAAGGGAAGTCAAGTACACGCTGTGTAGTCAGTATACATGTCATGTTGTCTTGTTTTGAAAATTTTGAATGCCTTCTTCCTCCTATTACCTTTTGGGTTTCTTTGTTTTTGGTCTTTGATAATCTTGTTCTAAGGTGTGTTTTGACCTTGTAGTGTCATGCCGATGAGACAATCGCGTGTTGTTCATCGGGACAGTGGCAATGAGAATACTCCAGAAATGGTGGGCCATGGGCTACCAGTGGATCCTCCAGCAGGTCCAGATGTGGTGCCAGCCGTTATACCGGACGCAGGCGCGGAGGCGCAGTTCTGTGAAGGCTTTATGCGGTTCATGTAGACCTTTCAGGGAGCACCGCCGGCTGCCACATCTATGGCTGATCTTACTCGTATCTTTTAGCAGCAGCATCCGCCTATGTTTTCAGGGGATGGCGGAACATAGGCCGTGGAGTCTTGGCTGGGGTCGATGTAGACTATTTTCGAGCATCTAGAGACTCCTCCAGGGTAAAGGGTCAAGATCGTGACTTACATAGCGCGTTATTCCTCCAAGAGGTGTTGGGATGTTACCACCCAGAAAGAGAATCATAGAGACATGGTGTGGGAGGATTTTCAGGTAGTCTTCTATGACTTCTTCTTTCCCAGGACACTGCGGGAAGATAGCGCTCGATAGTTCATGAATCTGCAGCAGGGCGTTATGTCTATGATGGATATTCTGCTCGTTTCACTGAGCTTCAGCGTCTTGCTCCTGTGCTGGTGGGTGATGAGACGTTGAGAGCCAAACATTTCGAGGATGGTCTTAAGTATGACATCCGAGCACTAGTTAATGTTTTCAGGTTGCCATCAGTACATGATATTATGAGTCAGGCGCTGATTACAGAGAGGAACCTGCGGGAATCTAGTGGTGTGGGCCAGGGTGGTTCAGCACCAGTTACTGGTACTATTTTTATTTGCAAGAGGAGGAGACAGATGGACTTCTCTTCTGGCAGTAGTACCAGCCAGGAGGTTTCTTCAGGTGGCCTGATCAGGTGCTACCAGTGTGGCAGAGACGGGAACAAGAGACCGTAGTGTCTACAAGACCCAGTGGAGTGTCGAGCTTGTAGCAAGATGGGTCATCTACAACACTTCTAAAGGGAGTTTCCACTAGTGGCTAGTGAGAGGGGTTCTGTGCAGACTCCAAGAGTGGGAGCAGGACCAGTGGCTTCTTACCAGTCCGGGAACTGGAATACGTCAGGGCGTGTTGGCAAGGTTGGTTGTCATGGCCGTTATAGCCAAACAACAGGATCTCAGAGGCAGTAGGGTAGGATAGCTCAGGGTAGCCAGGATAGGTCACAAGGCTGCGACACTGGGCAGACATATGCAGTGCAATAGACCCAGTAGGAGTAGGATCCCAAACCTTCTACAGTTAGAGGTACTATTCTAGTAGCTACTGTTTTATCTTTAGTACTTTTCGATATGGGTGCTACACATAGTTTCATATCTGTACCTATTGTGGAGAGCCTTGGGGCCCATGTTTCAGCTTCTTCTGATATCATGACGCTAGACACTCCGTTAGGGACTAGAGCAACTGGTGTGCATCAGTTCAAGGAGTGCCCCCTTGAGGTTTGTGGGTGTCACTTTCTTTGGGATCCCTATGTCTTAGAGATGACGAGCTATGACGTCATTCTCGGAATGGACTGGTTGGTTCCCTTTCGTGCCATTGTAGACTTCTATCGTCGCAGGGTGCGTTTCATGTCACCGGAGGGCAGAGAGTTTCTATACAAGGGTGAGTGGGATGTTCAGGCAAGTCGAGCTAGACCAGAGCATCGTGGGTGAGGTGGAGTCACGACCCAGATTGCGAGTTTGTAGCTAGATGATCTGGGGACTTGTCAGACAGATTTCCCTTCAGTTGTTGATCGTTTCAGGGATGTCTTCCCAGACGACTTTTCAAGTCTACCTCCAGAGCGAGAGGTGTATTTCTCTATCGATCATGTGCCAGGAGTAGCATCGGTGTCCATTCCTCCTTATAGGATGGCTACACCTCAGTTGCAAGAGATCAAGAGTCAGTTAGACGAGTTACATGCAAAGGGTTTTATCTGACCCAATACTTCTCTGTGGGGTTCACCGGTCCTTTTTTGCAAAAAAGGTAGACGGTACCCTCAAACTTTGCGTGGATTATCAGAAGTTGAACCAGTTTATGGTCAAGAACCGATATCATTTGCCGAGAATATATTATCTTTTTGATCAGATTTCAAGGAGCCCAAGTGTTCTCGAAGATTGAAATGAGATTCAGATATCATCAGCTGTGTGTGAGACCATCAGATATACCACTAACGGCTTTTAGGAGAAGATATGGTATGTACTAGTACTTGGTTATGCCGTTCGGACTCACGAACGCACCAGCAATTTTCATATCTCTGATGAATCAAGTGTTCCATCCTTATCTGGATTCTTTTTGTGGTGGTATTCGTGGACAACATCTTGGTGTACTCTCACACTCGACACGACCATGCCTCTCATCTTGAGATCGTAATGAGTACACTGAGATAGCATTGGCTATATGCTAAGCTCTCAAAGTGCCACTTTTTGATGGACCAGATTCATTTTCTGTGTCACATCATCTCGGAGGCAGGAGTAGTTGTGGACCCAGAGAAGGTGAGAGTAGTAGTTTCCTGGGAGCAGCCTAAGAATGTGTTTGAGATATAGAGTTTCTTAGGGCTGGATGGTTACTACAGACGTTTCATACAGGACTTCTCCCTCTTAGAAGCACCGTTGATGGGTTTGAATAAGAAATTTGTGAAGTTCATTAGGTCAGAAGATTGCGAGACAGCCTTTCAAGACCTGAAGGGAAGGTTGACATCAACACCGATTCTGGTACTCCCAGAGTAGGGGAAGATCTATACAGTTTACTATGATGCATCAGGCATCGTGCTTGGAGCATTGTTGAGGCAGCGTGATCAAGTTGTTGCGTACGAGTCTTAGTAGTTGAGGCCACATTAGCAGAACTACCCGACACATGATCTCAAGTTAGCCATAGTTGTCCATGCGTTGCACTGTGGGAGACATTATCTATTGGGAGAACATTTTTTGGTGTTCTCAGACCACAAAAGTCTCAAGTATATCTTTACTCAGTGTGACTTGAATCTGAGACACCGAAGGTGTATTGACTACCTACAGTACTTCGATTTTGAGCTTGCCTATACACATGGTAAAGGTAATGCAGTAGCTGATGCACTGAGCTGGGAGACTAAGATACAGGCTATGCAGGAGGCCATTGGTGAGTGGCAGATTATGGATTTGTTCTCAGAGATGCATCTGGAGGTGCACAACAGTCAGGGGAAGACATATAATTCCTCGTTAGCTGTGACATCTACCCTCCTGGATAGAGTGAGGATGAGACAACTATATGATTTAGAAGAACTAGTTCTATGGGAGTTAGTGGAAAGTGTGGACCCTCCTCCTAGTTGGACGATAGGCGATGATAAAGTTCTTCATTTCCATGGACCTGTATGGGTTCCAGGGGATATACGCGAGGAGCTGACGCGGGATTTTCATGCATCAGCTTGGGAAGTTCATCCAGAGGTCACCAAGATGTACCGAGACTTGAGACATCATTACTGGTTGACGGGTATAAAGATAGATGTAGCTGGTTATGTTACAAGATGTTCCACCTATCAGCAGGTGAAGGCAGAGCATCAGAGACCAGCTGGACTGTTACAGCAGTTACCCATTCCGGAGTGGAAATGGGATGATGTCGTGATGGATTTTGTGACTTGATTGCCGAGGTCACCTCGTGGAAATGACTCCATGTGGGTTGTTGTGGACAGACTCACGAAGGTGTCTCACTTCTTGACGATCAAGGAGACCATCGGTGTTGATTAGCTCGGAAGGCTGTATATCCAAGAGATCGTGCGTCTACATGGGGTCCCTCATTCTATCGTTTCAGATAGGGAAGCCCGCTTTACGTCTCGTTTCTGGCAGAGTTTTCAGAGGTCATTGGGTACACAGGTGCTTCTAAGAACAACATACCACCCTCAGACAAATGGCCAATTAGAGTGTATGATTCAGGTGCTAGAGGACATGCTGCGTACATGCTTCCTAGGCTTTGGGGGATTTTGGGAGAAGCATATACCCTTAGTCGAGTTTTCCTATAACAATAGCTTTCAGGTGACTATTGAGATGGTACCATATGAGGCTTTATATGGTAGGACATGCCGATCACCTTTTTTCTAGTCAGAGGAAGATGAGGCAGCTTTACTAGGACCACATCTCATACAGGAGACTTTTGAGAAGGTCCAGTTTATTCAGAAGCAGATGGCTACCACACAGTATTGTCAGAAGTCATATGTCGATCACCGCAGATGTCCTTTGGAGTTTGTTGTTGGGGATCAAGTTTTCTTATGTGTTTCGCCGAGGCTGGGACACAAGCGGATCCGGAGACAGGGTAAACATTCACCGCGGTATGTGGGGCCATTTGAGATTTTGGAGAGAGTCAGGCAGGTTGCCTATCGGTCGCGGTTACCGCAACGATACCAAGGCATGCACGATGTCTTCCTCGTATCTCAGTTGCGTAGCTATCATTTGGACCCATCTCATATATTTTATCCTGAGGAGGTTTATCTTCAGATGGATGCGTCCTTTGAGGAGAATCTGATTCGTATTGTTGACAGGAGCACGAAGGTTCTCCAAGGCCGGTCAGTTCCTCTCGTACGGGTGCTATGGCAGCATGGCCAAGTGCAGGAAGAAACATGGGAGTTGGAGACTGACGTATGTGCTCAGTGGCCGGAGTTGTTCACTGCTATATCTGCACCAACCTTGGAAGGGAAATTTGGGGACTAATTGCTTTAAGGGGGGATGTTTGTAAGAACTCAGTTCTTATTTTGAGGCACGTGTTTCTTCATTTCTCTTTTCCTTAAGTGTTTTTGAGAAAATATGGAAAATGGGGGAAAATCCTCAATTTTGGAAGTACACACCATGTACTTTTTTCACACGCCTTGTACTCCTGGCCGTGTGAGATGAGTACACGGGGCGTGTAGCCATGTCGGTGACGAAGGGTGTAGGAACTGACTACATGATGTGTAGTGGTCCCTTACACGCCGTGTAGTTAGTCGGCAGGCCAAAACAGTAAGGCGGTGGAGAAGCTGCCAGCTGGGTGACAATACACGTCGTGTAGTGGGCAGTACATGCAGTGTACTCATGTCGAAGGATGAACAGAGTGGCGGTGCTACTAGAAGAACAATTAAATGAAGGAAGTACATGCCATGTACTTGGAAGTACACATCGTGTACCTTTGTTTTTTTCTCTTAAAATGGGAAGTAGCCTCCCTTGTTCACAAGGAAGGCTTAGAACGGGAAGAGAGCTCGGGAGAGGATGGTTGTACGTTCGGAGATCCGCAGGGCACACGTCTGGAATCCGATTCTGCTTCAGACATTCACGTTGAAACCGCACGGGTAAGCCCTCTCTTATACAAGTGTGGTTTATACCAATTATTCTCATAATGGAAGTTATTTGAGGTTAAGCGGTTTTTATTTCTTCGTCAGATCTACGTCGTTCTTGGGAGTTTCTGGAACCGACGTTCGTGTATAGTGCTCGTTGGCGTATAAGGTAGGTGTCTTGGGGTTTATTTTTCCAACTGTGGTGTGTTTTGTGTGTTTTCATACCACGAACCCATGTTGGGGTGTCGTGTGGCTGAGGATGTGGTTATTTTAACAACCTAGAACTGTATAGGTAATTGAATAAATTGTAAAACTGTTCTTTGGGATCATTTCTTGGATCCGGAACCACCCCTGGGATGTGTTCCACTATTTAGACATTTTTCCAGGATACCCAAGGGTATTCCTTTAATGTAGTAATTGTAGAATTTACTTGAGAGGAATTTCTTGCTTACTGCTTGTTTGCATGTTGGGCATGGCCCGGTTACCTATTTAGCCTGAGGGCGTTGTTGTGATTAGCCTGTGGGAACTGCACTGTTTATCCTGAGGGAAGTAGTTATTTTCACCTGAGGGCAACCTTTCGTGCCTGAGGGCTTGACTTATGTGCCTGAGGGTGACACCTCTTACGCCTGAGGGCAATTTTTGTTACACCTGAGGGCTATACCTGCGGGTTGGATTCTGCTTACCTGAGGGTAAGGTTTTTCTTGTCTGAGGACGTGGACTGTTTACTTAGAAATGCATTGTGGAAATTTATAATATTTAATGGATTAAAGAAATAATAAAATGAAAATTTAACTGTTAAGTTGGTTACTTTTTAGTACTGCTTACATTATTTAATTTTACTATTGCACACCAGTGTTGCATGCTTACATGCCGTTGGGCACGAGCCTTTGATGGGTGCCTACTGAGATATATTTCTCACAACCTGTTTGGGTCATGCTTTTCGGCCCAAACAGATTATGTTGTTGCATGTGTTGATAGGGGAAAGAGTCCCTATACAGGTACATGATTGCTGCTGACGAGTAGGAGGACGTGGGACCGAGCCTAGGCCCACGATGCTACTGCCCGCTATTTTTTCTTTGTTTCATTGTACTCTGCTTTCTGTTGTACTGTATTGATGTATAACATGTTATGGATGTTGTTTATAGAATTTGAGACATGTAGCATCATTATATATATACTGTTAGTTATATCCACTGCTATTGTTTACTTCAGTTGTGTATGTTTACTACTTCCGCTGTTTGATGTATGTTTTATTTCGTATTCTGCTGTGCTACACTTTGACAAATGAGGGCATTGTTTCCCCCTATGAGACATGGGCCCTCACTGCTAGTCGGAAGCCTCTGGTGTTTGGGGAAATGCTCTTGAGGTCACGTGGAGAACCGGGTTTGGGGCACCCGTTTCGTGGCACCCGAAACCGGGGCGTTACAAGAAATAATCAATCTATTCCCCCTGAGTCCCTTGGCTTAGGAATAATTTAGAGAATATTTGATTATTTTAATTTTATTATCCTCGATTCTTACTCAAATTGAAATCATGTTGAGATTATGAGTTCCAAATGTAGTTAATCATGATTGATTGACACTACAGGAAAATATAAAGGAGAATAATTGGAGAGTAAAAAATTTTCATTCCATTAAATCAAAATGAGAAGAAAATCCACAATCTGGAGCCTCTCCATATGTGAAGAAAATTATCATTACATGAGCTATTTATAAGATCTATAAAATAGTGTCAGTGTTCAGTTTGACTCTTTGATGGCTTGGAGGAGCACCAATAATGTCACAGTCTCAAACTCTACAACCACCACATTGTATCTACCTCTTTCACTATGTCAAGACTAGACTTTCCCCCTTCTTCCACTAGTTTCTGCCCCTCATCTACTGTAGCCGTGGATCGTGCCCATTCTATTTGGAGTTAATCCAGTTCCTTACTTTGCTTCTCCACTTCTTGACCAAGCTATACTGCTAAGGACCTTTTATTCATGAGTTCTCTTTGTATCCATGCGACTTCACCAGCTTTATCGGAAGCTTCATTGATAAGGATTTTTTTGAAAGTGGAAAGATGATCCATGGAATCTGTAGAATAAAGATAGGGTTCAAGTGCATCAGCTTTCTCATTTACCACTACCATTGGATTCACTATTTCTTAAATGCCATGATAATCGACTTCCAAAATCCCACGACAGAAAATAGGTGATGTAATATTTGATGCTTCGTCGGTGTATCTATGAGAGTTGTTTGAGAAATAAACCTCCATATGCTTTTCCATTATTTTTTGTGGATGAGGAGTAGGATATCTAGGCCCTATCAGTTAGTTTTAGAGTCACACTACGATGACAGAATATATTCAGGAATGAGTAAAACCAAAGGTGGTATTGACCCAACAACCTCGATATGACTTTACCCCTCAATGTCTATATTTTTGAAAGTTTTGGCATGAGTCAATGTCAGGGTATCAACCACAGTTTCAATTTCATATGGATGTGATCCTAATATTAAGAGTGATACAAGTAAATTATCTAAATTCATAAAGTTAAAAGGAAAACAAAAACCAAAATTGAATGGTTGGAAGGGATGAAAGATAACCTTCACCCACTGAATCAACAATGCCTTCAACCTCCATAATGTCACCACCACTCGTTAGATATGGTGATTCATCTTTAACATGAAATTTAGTTTCAGAACTATCTAATAGCACTTGTTTCTTGGGGCCATGCTCACTTAGATCAGTTGCCTCTAGAAGATCAATTACATAAATTCTTCCTACTAGGATAATCAGTTTTGAGAAAGGATTGATGGAAAGTTCCTAACCTCCTTGAGCTGAGGTCACCCCCTCTATTATAGTCATATCACCTAAAATAGAGGGATCAATATTATCAATGGGGGTGTCAATTTTTTACGATATCCTTCTTATGGGGGCATGATCCATTTGGTTTAAAATAGAAGCTCTATCGAGAGTTAAGATCTCTCTAATATCCTTCGATAATCAAGGCTCCCTGCCCAAGAACAATCACTATCAACACAATTTCCACAGTTGTAGCTATGAGGGTAGGATTTCCAAATGAAACATAAGTTTCTACTCACAATGATTCCCTCTATGATGGGACCTAGGAAGTTTCATCCTAAAAAATTCACTTGGAGGGATAGAGACACCATCACCACCATCTGTTTGACCAAATTCTCTAATCTGTTTGATAACAACTACTGGTGATACTTCTAGTACTCCCTAACCCTCAAAAGGGATAGGTACCATAGATTTTTGTATTGTTTATTCCTCTTTATATATTATATTTGCATCTAAATGAATGTATTATTGGATATTTAATGTAATTATATGGTATGAAAACTAGAGAAAAGGGTGTTGTGGTTACCCATAATGCTTGATTTTAGGTGTATCAAAAACAAATTTTCCCAACAACTCATCATGTTTTACTAGGGAGATGACCTCCCATAAAAAAGGTATAAAAAACCTATGGTGGGAATAGTCTGGTGGGGTCCATGATGACTACCTCCATGTGTTCATTTTCTTTAGGGGATACCTCTCTTGAACCCACCACATATGAAGGGTGTACAACCCTACTGTAGTACCCCTAAGGTTATAAACTTGAAAAAGAGCTAACTCATGAGTCTCTTAATAATCCTGAAAGAATAAGGAATGGGTATTGGAATCCTCACAATGAGGGAAAATGAGGTTTAGGTTATAAAATACGACTACATATCCTTCGACACTATCCGACTATGAGATTTTCACCATGTCTGCTACTCAGTCAGACCAATATACAATATCCTTGGAATAATTAAGGATGGTATCCATCTCACTTAGATAAAAAACCACATTATGTAGATATTCATGATTAGAAATCCAAGGAATAATGGAAGCTCCAAAACCTGGGCGATCGAATAGTTCTTCTTAGAGAAGCACCCAAATATCTTCATTATAAGCGATCACCCTTAGGTTATCCCAGACCCACCAAGAATCTAGAAACATAGTCGTAATGGGGATGGATAGTGATATAGGATATTTATGGGGAAGAACAACATGTTTCATCAATTACAGTTGTTTCCTAGGTTCCACTATATCCTTATAAACCTCATAGAATGGATTCTTGTGAGACATTGGGAAAAGGCAAGGGAATTCCCCTTCCCCAGACATAACAATAAAATTGGTGATACTATCACCCTAGGTAGTGTGATAATCATCTCCCTAATCATCATTATCATACTCATTGACTTTTTTCCTTAACATGGTAAGTAATTTTTGAGATTATTTACAATGATTCTGAAGAGAATGGACAAAAGAATCAAGCTCTTATAGTTAATGATTTACCCTTTCAGAACCATCATCATAAGAAATGTAAGTGGGAATAGATACATAACCTAATTAAATAAGGGTAACCTCATTCCCCTAAATAAAGTATCACAGAGTGTGATGGGATTGAGAAAGAGAGGATTCACTACTTCTCAGAGTATCCCATTGCCTCCAGGCCATAGAAAAGTTTGAATTAGGGGGGTTGAAGGTTTGTTCCTCAATAGTGGTTCCGATATCCTGGAAGGTCGAACCACACACTATAAAAAACATACTTGGGGGGTTCATAGACAATGTATTTTCATTGAAGGTTTCCAGGACTAGGGTTCATATCACTCTTTTTCTATTTCCCTTTATCCCCAGAAGCCTTAGAGACCATAATTATTGGAACCGGCCTTTCCAGCTAACCTATTGGGTATGACTTGATCCAAATTTCAGAATAAAACTTCATTAGGGAAGGTAAAAAAACCCAAGGGGTCTGAGAGAATAATCATACATTGTCTTTACTCCTAAGTTTACAAGATACAATGTTTTTGGGCTATCAGAAAATGTTTCTCTTGGCATGCACTATTAATGGAATTAGGGAACACCATATGAATACAAGTGAATTGATAACCAAATTTTCAGGGTGAATATGCCTCTTATATGTTCTCCCCAACAATTTGAGAAATCATTATTCCATATCTCAAGGAAATGAAATATCATTATTTGAAGAAATCCTATGATTCCGCATTCACCATGACACTGGTGGGAGAGGAGAAATGATTATAAGGGACGCAATCATGATAATTGACTTGGGACATCAATTTCCATTCATTTTGTTCAGTTTGTTCATCCTTCTTATCATATGTCACCCTTCCCACTGGAATGAACCCTTTGGTACCATGAAGATATAGCCAAAAACACCATCAAGAATTGGAATAGGATTCAGGAATGTATACCCCCATATATGCTTCTAGCTTTACCTAAAAGTTTTTAAAAGGAAAAAACACTCGATGAGGTTGCTTCCCCTTGCCAATCTGTCCTAATAATCAGTAGATTTTGGACAATACCAAAATGGATAAGTTGATACATCTACCTGTGGCCAACTAAGACACCATGATGAAGGTTGTGACTCTCAAACTGACAAAATCACATACCAATAAGAGCCAGATTCTCAGAAATGTGGCCAAGAAGTCTTCCAGCTAGAAGAATTGGTCGATTTCAGGAACAAGTTCGCATCTGAATTTGTAAAACTGGCCCTCCACCATGACTAGGAAAAATGGACCCGCTCGCCTTTTTTGTTTCAACAGATGGAAAAGAAGATGGCCTACATGCACAAGGATCTGGATATCATTATTTAATAAAGATTTTGATCCAATCCATAAATAGGATATCTTTCTTATGGTGAGGGTCAGTATCATTTGAAAGTGTTCTCTATTGAATGATAAGTTTGTTATACAATGGAGGAGTCATTTCCTCATCATCCTAGGTAGAGGATGGAGGTAAGAAAATCTCGTACATATCTATGATGATGGGAACTCTAGAAATCAGTCAAATATATCAGAGGATAATATTTAATTCTCTTTGGAATAAATGAAATGCATTCAAATTTGGTCTCTATCTACTAAAAAGATATGAAATAAGTGTGCTCGTCCGTTGAGTGTTGGTTTGGGATACCCAAACTGCCACATATAGCCCCACAGTTTGAAATTTGGGTTGAAATTTCTCATAACATTGGTGGACCCAGAATGGCCACCCCCAGTCCCGACCAAATGAACCTCTAGAGTGAAGGTCCCACTTCGACAACAAACCATGTTGGTCATTTTTCATGGCCTTTTGTTCAATACTATGATAACAATGATATTTGTCCTATAGTCTTCACCCAGTGTCCTCTAGTGATTGAGGGGCATAGTTAAATAAGGATACAATGGTGTGGTATTTATATATGTACCACTACATTCCAAAGTAATATTCCTGGGGATGGTGTTATTATCAATTACCTAAGCCACAGGTTGACTAGACCGTCATGGTTCTAGAATTTTCCCATCAGATATAAGACCAAACCCATGAAGGGGTAGCCGGCCTAAAATTGGATAATATTTCTGACCTTCACTAAGGATTCAAGATAAAAACTAATTGAAGAAAACAATGAATATCATGTTTCCATTAGAATCTATCATTTCACTCCATCGTTCATTAGCATCCAAATGGGGAGGAGTAGCCGCAGTATCAACAGTGAATTCTGTAGTAGCCTATGGAAGATCCATTATAGTATCTACAAAGGACCATGCAAAGAGGATAGTCTAAAAAATTTGGAAAATGACTTAAATTAGTGTATCTACTGAAATACAAGTAAAGGTTCATGGGAGGATCCTTCTACGAACCAAACTATTGATGGAAGCGCCACCAAAAGCTCATAGAAGCTCATGAGGCACTGCCCCGTGAAGCATTGGCCAGTGGACTGACAGTTTGTGGAATGAGTGATCCCCACAACAACCCCCACTACATAGATATCCAAACTCACCATTCATGGATGAGGGTGTTCTGTTCATAGAATGTGATGGGAAGTTTACAGATGTAGGGTGTCCACAAAGGAGACAATTCATGGGAGAAAGGTGATCAAGAAAAGAAATTGGGGGCACAATGTTCCTCAAGAAATAGATCAATATTAAAATGACCTAGGACCCTTATACATAGGTCCACATATATACCAAAAACTAGTATGAGTTGAATCTACTTTATAAATCATAATCGTCTCCTCATTATCTCGATTGGAACACATTATAATGGGGGCACTTGTTGGGTCCTAAAAACATTGAAATGTAAAGTAAATACTCCCATGAATTTGGAAATTGTACTAATAACAAATTGGATGAATATTTGAAGAATAATTTTTAATAAGAATGATTTGTAAATAAAAAATAGTATGTCCTGAACCATATGCCCTTCGTGGACCGCCACTCCGTTGGGAGGTCCACGAACTTGTGAACCAATCATGAACCAAATGGTTCACAACGTAATGACAATGGAGCCTACCCCATGAATGAAAAAATTCATTCATGGAATAGAGGTGGGAAGTTACACCCCATGTATGAGGCCCCCCATGAACTAAATGGTTCACGGGTGAGGTGCTACTGATGACCTCTTGGGAATGAATTGAAGTCATTCACAGTTGCGAGGTGGTGATTTTCACTATCGTGTACACCAATATAACAGGACAAGTAATATGTGGGTTTGGTTTCTCCCCTGGGATTCCAAAAAAGGTTTCTGCGACACACAGATCTATCCGCTCCACCCTTCTATAAAAGTACACCAAGTGGATTTGAGAAAGGTACCGAATTTAAGGATGACTAAACAGACTTTTTGAGGAGGCCCCGTTATAGATGGATTTTTGAAGAGATCGATCGAGGAAGTGATAACCCATTTTGATGATCCCCTACAGGTATATCTCACTGTGTAGCATGAAAGAATATAATATAATATGAATTGGTTGCATGTGAACCCAATTCCTTCATGGATCAACTTCCCACAAGGCACAGAACCAACATCCCTTCTTCAAATTGGCATCCTACACAGCACATCATTATGCAGATGGCACCCTTTTCCATGTAGCACATCCCTATTTAGATGGATCCCATCACCTCATAGAACCCTTCTACTCAACTGGAATTTAAATCATATTAGCACCATGTTACATAGATGAAATTGGGTTTCACGTAGAAAAATTTTATACAGACCACATCCAAGTCCACATAACACCACGGTACATGGATGACCCATCCACCCACATAAAAACACACTATGCAAATAGGTGCCCATCATGCATGAATAAATGGTAAATGGAAAGGGGTACCATTGAGAAGTCCATCCTATTGATCCGATCTTATCATTTTGTTTCTGTCGCATCATATGTAGTCCCTCCAAGAACCATTCTAACGATATTCGGAAAAAGCCTCTTCGAAAGTCATCAAACCCATATGATAAAACCATCAGGTTCATTAGTGTTCCCTTATGATTTTATATACCATTGGTTAGTGGAGTCATGTGGGTAATCCCTATAACGATGTGGACCCCCAAAATGTCCAAAAGTTTACATTCCCATGGAAAAATAAGGTCCAACCTTTGGATATGTAATGACCCTTAAAATTCAAGGAAATTATTTTCTGAAATTTCTTTGGGATTTTACAAGAACGCAGTTTCTGACGGCGCCTGATTCTGAGGCCCGGTGTGCCCGGAATCATTTTCCAAAGTTTAGCTCGGGTACGTTCAGTGAGCGAACGAGCGAGTTTTCCTATCTTTTGAACCGGTGCTTTGAATCGAATTTCGAGGACACCAATAGAATCGTTGGGCCAAAAATTGCATATAAACACCTTAACGGAGTTGCGTTATCTCGGGTGTGGTTTTTAAATTTTTTGGTTAAGTAAAGGAATAAAATAAAATGGTACAACCAATTTTATTTTATTTAAAGTTGTTTAACCTAAGCTAAGTGGTTGAAGTGGGACCCACTATATCCTACTCCACTAGGTAGGATATTTTTGGGGTGGGGCCGACACGAGCCCCACCTTTTCAACTTCCCCGAAACCCCCCACCTTTAATTAGGTAACGCACCCGCACCCCCTTTAATTGAGAGGCAACTCTTACATTTATCTTAATGTTTAAACGATTCATTAATATGGGAGGATTAAACATCTCAATTAATTCAATTAACTGATTGATTCAATTTTTTTTATTTTCAAAACGTTTGGCTTGTGTGTTAATAAAATAAGACAAGTCTTATTTTATTAAAGGGGTTCGTTGTGCGAGAGGGCTGGGGAGAAATCACTCAAAGCCTGGAAGCACTCCTTCCTCGACGGAGAACGTGAAAATTGTGAAGAAAGTCGACCTCCGACGAAGGTCGACAAGAATGCCAGATCCTCGGAGATCAACGACGCGACGCCGACAAATCCTTTCTCCACGACACGACGATCCTCCTTCCGCGACGCCTTCTTCTGCGACGTTCAATTCCGCGACGAACCTTCGTTCGACAATTTCCTCGAGGTAGGGGAATTATATTTGATTTTCTCTTATCTTTTGAGAAAAGGACGACGAATGCGGATCAATCTCTGCCCGGTTGATCCGCGGATCGCTCGATCATGCGGGTTGGTTGCAGGGTGAATAATTAGGATTGGTTGAGTTTGTTATTGTTTTTAAAACCTCTAACGTGGAGGGAACAGGATAAAGAACAAAGCTCGGACCCTACGCAGTTTGTTTTCAAATTGCGAATCTACGGACGATGATGAGGCAGGCCGCAAAGGCATTTTGAATCATTCGCAGTAATCTTCGAGTCCTAGGAGGACAGCCGGTGTAGGAAGAATTGAAAACGGACCACCGGAGCATCTCCGGTGGTCCGTGGAAGGGCCTGCCGGTGCCTGGCGCGCCGCCAGGAAGCTCCACCACGGCTTCAGCTGTGGCGGCAGGAGGCGGTCCCGCGGCCGCGCGGGACCAAGGGAGACGTGGCGCTGGCCACCGAGTCGCCGGCAAGGAGCGGCCCCCACGCGGGGGCCGCAGCTTCATTCAAGGGGGGCAGCCGCACCCCCCCTGTTCTGCTCAGCCGGACAGCAGAGCGGGCCACGCGACCATGCCCAGGCCGGGCCGGGCCACGCCCTATTGGGCCGGACCCAGATCCGGATCGGGTCGACCCGGTTCGGGCCGAACCAGGGGGGGTCTCGGGCCGGGTCGGTCCTGGCCCGAACCCCCTATTCACAGGAAGATTTTGTTCAAACACCCATATGTTGGGATTCAGACCTCCGATCAAGGCACCGTTAGTTGTGTTGGGATCCTTGGATCGAGACGGTCATTTCAGTATATTACACTCAATGTTTCGAAGAACATTGGGTACGACCAGGTTGGTTCGAACCCAAAACCAACCAGGCCCTCGGAGCGGAAACGCTTATAAAATGAGCTCTGGATGTCCGATTGACGTGCCGTCGACATTGTTGGATTCCTCGTGATGTGACCGAACTTTTGGCTTACTTATCTTGAGGATTGGACACAGTTGGATAGTGGCCGGGTTGGATTGAACCTGAAATCCAACCGGGCCCCTGGAACGGAAAAGCTGATAACTTTCAGACCGGACGTCTGTTCGACGAACCGTCAGCGGCGTTGGTGATCACGCTGAGAAATAGTCCCATGAGTATAACCTATGAGTGTTCGGGGTACAGTTGAGATACGGTCGGGTTGGTTCACACACGAAACCAACTGGGCCCCTGGGATGAAAAGTCTAGTTACTCCCAGACCGGGCGTCCGATTGACGCGTTGTCTGTTGCATTGAGACCCCTATGACAAGGCGGTCCTTTGAGATACTTCTTCATGGGACTTTGTGATACTTAGAGTATAGACCGGTAGCTCGTGGAGCAGACCCTCCCAGAGACGAGCGTGTGGAGTACGAAGACCGTGTAGCCAGATGAGACATGACGACTGCTTGACCGACTCGACATGGAGTGAGTCGACTAGCCCAGTGGATAGAGCACTACATTGTTTGGGTCCAGACCCATGGCGGATGGAGCACTACTCAGTTTGGGTGCAGACCCGCGGTTCTCATCTGGAGAGTACCTCTGTAGGCTATTAGGGGGGATGCACTACTGTTTTTGGGTGGCATACCCCGGCGGGAAGCACTGCTGTGTTTGGGTGATTGACCCGTGATACTCGATAGGAGGAGTACCTCAGAAGTCTTAGGTTAGTGAGCAGTACCTCGGAGTCGTGACAGGATCACTGTACACTCCAGAGGCGGGGCTCTTCAGTAGTTACGGTTTAGATAATGAAAATCCGGGTTTGAGCTGAGTCTATGACCTTTGTGTTTACCTCATGATTGAGATGGGTCACTTGATAACCTAAGTATACGAATGGGCATATACCTGGGTAGTGGTTATCCGTTGATTTAATAATCTTTGTGTTTCATCCTGATTGGGATGGGTTACTCGATAACTTAGGTATAAGTATGGGCTGATACCTAAGTAAGGGTTATTTGTTGAGATCCTTCTTTGTGGTTATCTTTGTTGGATTTAGTGATACCTTGAGGGTCTCGGGGTCCCTACTAAGTGTCGTATACTCACCCCTGCACGGGCTTTTCCTGAACCACATTGTGTTGGTTATAGATGATGGGAAACACTAAGAGAGGCCGAGTGTTCGAGGACTGGACGGTACCCGGTGGTGGACTTCACGACGAGATGATACTCGAAGGAGGTTGACAGGGGAGAGCGTTTTGGAGGCTATCAGTACCTACCATTCTGGTAGGATCCGTGGTGGATGATCCAGGAGCTGTGCTATCTGTACCTACCCTTTAGGTTGGATTCGTGGTGGACGATCCAGGAGCTGCGCTATCTGTACTGACCCTTTAGGTAGGATCCGTGGTGGATGACCCAGGAGCTGCTTATGTTCATTTAGTTGTTTTTCTTTTCTGTTGTACTTCCTTTTAGTTGTAGCTGTACTTTTCAGTTTGGTTTGTATTCTGGCCCTTTTTTCCTTCAGAAATTTCTTTTGTACTTAGTGTTTTACTTCCTCTTGTACTTTGTGGTGTTTTGTTTACTTTTATAAAGGAAATTCCTTCCCAGTTATCGGGATTTACTCCTTTGGTGCTAGTCGCCAGCCCCTGTCCTATGGAAGGTGGGCATGGGGTAGTCCTGACAAGGACCCCGAGGACGGGTCGTGACAAATTGGTATCAGAGGAGTCGGTTCTACAGCAGAACATATAACTCTGATATTTTATTTCTTTGGAGAAATAGAGTTAAGGGTATCGAGTGTTGTTTTCAGTTCAGGGAGTCCAATGTTGGTGCGGGCAGCTGACATATCCATACACCAAGACCCTGACAACTGATTTCTGACATTGTGCACAAAAAAACTGATTACGTGTGTGTTTCCAAAGGTTTTTCTGTAAAACATCTCAAACCATGTCAGCTCACCAGGTATAATCGTTTGACCGTGGCAACATATGTTTCTTTCAGGATACCTTTCCACGGATGACCAGCTAGAGCCCAGAGGGATGTGTGTACTGACAGCCTGCCGAGCAACGAGGCTTCGGTACATGGCCCTCTTACAGTAGAGGAACTAGCGGAGGCACCAGCGATACTACCATACGTTGGGACACCGATTCCACGAGCCCTAGTAGTAGGCGATACAAGCCTCTTGAGCGAGCTTCATGAGTTCCAGCGCTAGAGTCCTCCCAGGATCAGGAGAGAGACGGACCCGCAGGCGGCTGAGGATTAGATGGAGGCTGTGGTGAGAGTCTTCGGCTAGTGGGGATGCCAGTAGACTTCATGGTGATCTTTGCTTCCATCCTTCTTTAAGAAGCAAAAGGCAGGTGGTAGAGCCACTTGTTCCAGTTTTGCGATGGGATGACCTTCATATGGGAAGACTTCGAGACCTTCTTCAGGGTGGAGTTTGTGCCAGTAGGTCTACACCCCGAGCGTGTTTATAAGATGCTGCCTTTGCCGCATGATTTTCCATCAGTAGCTGAGTCATCTCTAGGTAGTAGACATATGATGCAGAGGTCCATGAGGACAAGACCTACAGGTGGTCGACCGCATGACTTAGGATCGGTGGTGCGGGGCACCCGGGGTGGGGTCAGAGCCAGGCGGGCCAGAAACAGACAATGTTTCTCCTGCGGCAGGAAGGGTCACATGGAACGTGACTATCCGACCCCCCGCACAGTTGATCCACAGGCTTTAGAGGAGCCACTGAGGCAGAAGCAGCAGCGGGTGCTTGAGCAACAGCCATGCAGTGGACAAGGTAGTAGAGCTCCGAGAGCAGGTGGACAGGATCAGAACTAGTGGATACGTCCCTTGTACTTCTAGTTCCATGTTGCGGTTGTATTTGTGTCTTTGTACTATGATCTACACTAATAGAAAACACCTATCCTAGTGAAAATTGCTTTCCTGTCATTTTGTTTGGTTGATACTGAGAGGTCCTGGTTTAAACTGTTTACTTGACCCTCACATTCACGATTTCTGCTGGAGGAGACCTAGTGACCTCACACTGATGCCGACAGTGTTACTCGACCCTTGGAGGCGAGAGTGATAGTTGGATCTCTTGGTAGTAACGTCGAGGCCTTACGACGTCATCCATGGCATGAATACATCATTCATTTCAGGATTGACTGTATTAGGAAATGGGTGTGGTTCATCTAGGGGATGAGACTGAGTTTCTATTTTCCGAAAAGGAGAAATCTTATCAGCTCTTACAGATCGTAGGAAAAGAAGGTGCAGATCATCTAGGAGCAGATGAAGACTGCACAGTGCAGTAAGAAACAGGAAACTGGAACCAGTCATAGAGACTTGGGCGTGTTAAATGCTTTAAGAAGAGGAAGCTTTAAGGAGAGATGAGTCTGCGAAGAAGAAGATGTGGAGGCAGAGCTAGGAGAGTAGCATGAGGTGGTGCACATTTTAACATTCTACAACCACCCACCATAGTTGTCCCTGCCAATCTCAAGGAGTTGGTGAGCAGGGGAAAAGTGCGGCTGCATGCGGTCAAGGAGTGTGACCCAATGGATCTAAAAATGATTCAAGGGAATGTCTGTGTACACTACTAGCTACCTTAGTAACAGACGTTGATATGAATCATTCCGTCCTTCCACGAATCTTGTTCCAGACCTAGAGTTTCTGGTAAGCCGTAGACTTGACCCTCACTTCTGGAGATACCTTGTGAGAAGACTCGATAATCACACTTACGCCGACAGTGTGGTCTGACCCTCGATGTGAGAGTTCTGTTGAAATCTCATGGTGGCAGCATCGAGGCCTTGTGAAGTTGGTTTGAGTATGGACTGGGCAATCATAGTTTATACACAAATTGATGGTATTAGGAAAAAAGGTTGTGGTTTAACTAAAATGTCGGGATGGGCTTTCCTTGGTCGGCGAAATGAAAACCCCAGGAAGCACTGGATGAACTCATGAATAGGAGGGTGCGGGCGATCACTCTTGAGTCAGTCAACCTTACCGTCGTGGTAGCAGGAGTTTTGAGTTTCAGTTCTAAACTGGAATTGGAGGCCTCTTGAGTTCGAGTATGACGATCACGTCCTTATATAGGTCTCACCTCGACGAGGTTTACGGAGATGTGGCCAAGGTGGAAAGTTATATCTGAGGGTCAGTGGACCTTTTCAGGTCCTTAGAAGGGTAGGCGAGGTGGCTTACTATTTGACCCATCCACCTCAGTTGCACCAGGTGCACGATGGCATCCACATATCTCGACTGGGAAGATATGTTCTTGACCCGACACATATCATCGACCTCAGGGAGATGGACGTCGATGACTGAGCGACATTCACGGAGGTTCCAGAGAGGATCGAGGATCGATAGGAGCGGGTCCTACGTGAATGGTCGATTCCTCGAGTGCGCTTTCAGTGGCAGCGCGGGAACCTCCAGGTGAACACATGGGAGCGGAAGGCTCAGATGCGTGCTCAGTATCGCTTTTGTATCCCTAGTTTGTATTAAAACTTTACAATGACGTAAAGTCCTGAGGTGGGAGTAATGTAAAGACCCGTAAAATTAAAGGGAAATTGTTTCTTAATTTTTTTGGGATTTTACAAGAATGTAGTTTCTGACGGCGCCGGATTCCGAGGCCCAGTGTACCCGGAATCATTTTTCGAAATTTTTCTCTGGTACGTTCAGTGAACAAACGAGCGGGTTTTCCAATCTTTTGAACTGGTGCTCGGAATCAAATTCCAAGGACACCGATGGAATCGTAGCACCGGTAATTGCTTAAAAAATTCTTTTTCCGGAGTTGCGTTTTCTCAGGTGTGGTTTTTATGTTTTTGGGTTATGTAATGGAATAAAATAAAATGGTGCAACCAATTTTATTTTATTTAAATATTTTTAACCTAAGATAAGTGGTTGAAGTGGGACCCACTATATCCTACTCCACTTGGTAGGATATTTGTGGGGTGGGGCTCACACGATCCCCACCTTTTCAACTTCCTCGAAACCCCCACCTTTAATTAGGTAACGCACCCACACCCCCCTTTAATTGAGAGTCAACTCTTACGTTTAACTTAATGTCTAAATGCCTCATTAATTTGGGCGGTTTAAACTTATCAATTAATTCAATTAATTGATTGATTCAATTTTTTGAATTTCAAAATGTTTGACCTGTGTGTTAATAAAATAAGAGAAGTCTTATTTTATTAAAGGGGTTCGTTGTGCGAGAGGGCTGGAGAGAAATCACTCAAAGCCTGGAAGCACAACTTCCTCGATGAAGAACGTGAAGAACGTGAAGAACGATGACCTCTGATGAAGGTCGACAAGAGCATCGAATCCTTGGAGATTGATGACGTGACGCTGACGAATCCGTTCTCCACGACGCGACGATCCTCCTTCCACGACGCCTTCTTTCGCGACTTTCAATTCCGCGACGAACCTTCGTTCGACAATTTTTCGAGGTAGGGGAATTATATTTTATTTTCTCTTATCTTTTGAGAAAAGGAGGACGAGCGTGGATCAATCTCTGACCATTTGATCTGAAGATCTCTTGTTCATGCTTGTTGGTTGCAGGGTGAATAATCAGGATTGGTTGAGTTTTTTATTGTTTTTAAAACCTCTAATGCGGAGGGCACGAGCTAACGAACAAAGCTCGGACCCTCTACAGTTTGTTGTCGAAGTGAGGATCGACGGAAGATGATGAGGTGGGATGAAAAGGAATTTTGAATCCTTCCCAGAAATCTTCAGCTCCCGGGAGGACCACCGGCGTAGGCAGAATTGAAAACGGACCACCGGAGCGACTCCGGTGGTCCGCAGAAGGGCCTGCCGGCGCGCCACACCGGCACGACGGTGCCGGCGACTGGAGGCGGTGTTTGACACCGGCTGGCCGCCAGGAGGCGGTGGTCCCGTGGCCGTGCGGGACCAAGGGAGACGCGACGCTGGCTACCACGTCGCCGGCAGGGAGCGGCCCCCACGTTGGGCCCACGACTTCATTCAATGGGGGCAACTGCACCCCCCTGTTCCGCTCAGCCGGACAACTGATCGGGCCACGCAACCGTGCCCAGGCCTGGTCGGGTCGTGCCCACTAGGCTGGGCCATTCCCTGTTGGGCTGGACTCGAACTCGGTGTGGGTCGACCCGGTTCGGGCCGACCCAGGGGGGTCTCGGGTCGGGTCGGTCCGGGCCCGAACCCCTATTCTCGGGCAGATTTTGTTCAAACGCACATATCTTGGGCTTCATACCTCTGATTGAAGCACCGTCAGTTGAGTTGGGATCCTTGGATCGAGACGGTCATTTAGGTATATTAAACTAAATGTTTCAAAGGACTTTGGGTACGGCGAGGTTGGTTTGAACCCAAAACCAACCGGGCGCTCGGAGCGGAAACGCTTATAACTTGAGCTCTGAACGTCCGACTAATGTGCCGTCGACTTTGTTGGATTCCTCTTGATGAGATGGAAAATTTGGAATTCTTTGCCTGAGGATTGGATTTAGTTGGATAATGGCTAGGTTGGATTGATCCCGAAATCCAACCGGACCCCTTGAACGAAAAAGTTGATAAATTTCAGACCAGACGTCCGTTTGACGAACCGTCAGCGGCGTTGGTGATCACGTTGAGAAATGGTCCCTGTGAGTATACCCTATTAGAGTTCAGGGTAATGTTGAGATACGTCCGGGTTGGTTCACACACGAAACCAACCGGGCCCCTGGGATGAAAAGGATAGTAACTCAGAGACTGAGCGTCCGATTGACGCACCGTCCGTTGGGTTGATACCCCATGACGAGGTGGTCCTTTGAGATACTTTTTCATGGGACATTGTGATACTTGGAGTATCGAATGGTACCTCGTGGAGTGGACCCTCTCAGAGACGAGCGTGCAGAGTATAGAGACCGTGTAACCGGCTGAGACCTGATGACTACTTGACTAACTCGAATTGGAGTGAGTCGACTAGCCCAGTGGATGGAGTACTACTTTGTTTGGGTGCAGACACATGGCGGACGGAGCACTACTCAGTTTGGGTGCAGACCCACGATACTCATCCGGAGAGTACCTCTGCAGGCTATTAGGGGGGATTCACTACTGTGTTTGGGTGGCATACCCCAGCGATAAGTACTACTGTGTTTGGGTGGTTGACCCACGATACTCGAAATGAGGAGTAACTCAGCAGTCTTAGGTTAGTGAGAAGTATCTCGGAGTAATGAAAGGATCACTGTACACTCCAGAGACGAGGCTCTTCAGCAATTACGATTTCAATAATGAAAATCCTGGTTTGAGCTAAGTCTATGACCTTTGTGTTTACCTCATGATTGATATGGGTCACTTTATAACTTAGGAATATGTATGGGCATATACCTGGGTATTGGTTATCCATTAATTTCATAATCTTTGTGTTTCCTCATGAATGAGATGGGTTACTTGATAACTTAGGTATAAGTATGGGCTTATACCTAAGTAAGGGTTATCTGTTGAGATCCTTCTTTGTGGTTATCCTTGTTGGATTTAGTGAGACCGTGAGGGTCTCAGGGTCCCTAATGAGTATCGTATACTCACCCTTGCACGGGATATGCCCGCACCTCTTTGTGTTGGTTGCAGATGACGGACAGTGCTGATAGAGGCCAAGTGTTCGAGGACTGGACGATACCCAGTGGTGGACTTCATGACGAGACGATACTTAGAGGAGGTTGATGGGCGAGAGCATTGTGGAGGCTATCTATAACTACCCTTCAGGTAGGATCCGTGGTGGACGATCCATGATCTATGTTATCTTTTCCTACCCTTCAGGTAGGATCCATGATGGATGATCCAGGAGCTGCGCTATCTATACCTACCCTTTAGGTAGGATCCGAGGTGGATGACCCAGGAGCTTCTTCTGTTCTTTTAGCTATTTGTCTTTTCTGTTGTACTTCATTTCAGTTGTAGATGTACTTTTCAGTTGGGTTTGTATTATGGCCCTTTTTTCCTTCAGCACTTTCTTTTGTACCTAGTGTTTTACTTCCTCTTTTACTCTGTGGTGCTTTGTTTACTTTTATAAAGGCAATTCCTTTGCAGTTATCGGGATTTACGCCTTTGGTGCTACTCTCCAGTACCGGGCCTATGGAAGGCGGGCTTGGGGTAGTCACGACACAGACCTCGAGGACGGGTCATGATAGGATACCAATGTGAACCTCTCCATTCTAGTGATAAAGGGTAATCACTGGCCTTTCCATTCTATGAGGGTTAGTGACATACAAGGGAAATCACACTATATTTTCCCTTGTACAAGAAGAAACATTTCTACCATCTCCAAGAATAAATTTCATGGAATCCCCCCAGAAGTAATACCCTTTAATCATAGGATGTGGTGCTCTCACCCCATTCTCTACTGCCATCTTCCTCCTCCCTTTCCATTAGCAGATAAGATAATTTTTTTGGCTTGTTTAATATTTCATATAAAATTATTTTATCACACCATGAATGAATAATATGGTCTTAGAGTCCAATTATGATCACAACACCCACACACTGTACTTATAGAAATGATCTAAGAGAACTCAGATTCCTCTACTAGCCATGATACATAAGATGCCTATCTAAGGATCGAGCTTAAGGAGTATCCTTATCAACAGTTAACCCAAATTTATCAAGGCCTCCATTACAGTGTAAGTCCCAAATAAAACTAAAAAAGTGAAATCTCAACTGATATTATCCCCACATCAAGCCTCCTTGATGGGAATCTTCCATGAATAATCCCCAACTTACTGAACTATGTGGGATTTAATTCCTCCATAGAGGATATATAGGAATCCCATATTATTGGTTCAATCCCGACATCAAAATAGTTTACACCCCCCCTGGATGATGCTAAACTATATAGCGCCTCATAATATGTCTTAAATCAAAATTTTCTTATAGAAAGTCCAAAAAATCTCAAATGTGTCCCTAATAGGGTATAATTGATTAAGAACCTCATATACATATATATTTCCTAATCATTAGAAAACCTCAAGTATATCCAGACGATTCTGAACCCATGAACATTTTTGATTGATCTTATGACTTAGGAGTAATATGTTGACACATGCATGGGAAGGAACTAGGGATTCACAAATATAAGAAGATTACATATATTTATAAGAGAGTCTCATAATTGGAAATAATTCCACCCAAAAGGGTATGATGACCCTAAGTTCCCATCCTCTCAACCAATGTGTGTCCTTAGGTGTATTTTGTGAAATCATCTTACAATGAGAACCTGACTTTGGAAAGCATGTCTATGAATCCCAGATAATAGGGTTGTTGGGTGTTTCTTGCTCTGTGAATAAACCCACTGAAGACAATCTGATGACATCATTCCCAATATGGGCTGATTTTAAAAACACTTAACCCCCTACAATTACCCATCTGACCCACTCAACTATGGAACCTCCTTCATAACATATAAGTATATATTTCATTGTCTTAGTGGGACAATCTTGCCCATTGAAAAGGGGACACTACCTGAATGAGGTCAAAACCCACAAGGTATTAATAATATAAGATAGTCTCCTTGGAAATCAAAGAATTATTTCAACAGTATAACATGTATACAAAATGAAAAATTGAATGGGGGTTAATGAGATAGAATAAAAGTATCTCATTTATAGATCATTTTTTGAAATGTAATGGGATTATTTTATGTCTATGAAAATATAGTAACATGAAATGTAAAAAAGTTTATAACAAAGGAAGAACTTGAATGAAAAGGAAAAGGATGTGAATCATTTACTTCCAAAGTGGATTCATAAAGCATGGCAAAGGATTCTTAGAGATATAGAAACTCGATTGAAACACGCTAGAGAGAGGAAATCGGATGAAAAGAGTGCTCAATGTCATTCGAGTGAATTGGAAAGAGGGAATGTGGGGTATTTATAGTAAATGATGTGAAATTCTTTATGAATTACTAAACATAGTTTTTACCTTGTCTTAAAATAAATGTCAAAGCATTGTTTGTCCCATGGTTTTAGACAACGATATTTTCCAAAGTAGACTAGTTTTAAATATTTTAATGGTTTATGTGACGAAAACCCTTAAAAATAATTATTTAGGATGAAAATAATATTATTTTTTGATAAAGAATCATTTTTAAAAACAAAACAAAACATTCTTTTTGGTTTATTATGTTTTATTATTTACCCAAAAATCTGACAATATTATTTTTTTTTTTGAAAAATTCACCTTTTAATAATTTCATTTTATGTATTTAAAATATGAAATTTATTTTATAATAAATTTTTTCTAAATAAAAAATAATAATTAAATAAGATAATTATTTATAAAAAATTCTAATTTTTACAGCATAGTCATATTTCTAACCCTTAGAAAAACTACATATGATTACCAAAAAATATTTTATTATATATATAAGAATAACTATTATTTATTAAATAATATTTTTGAAAATAAATTTTCATTTAAAAAATTATGATATTATCATAAAAATTATTTTTATTATGTATATATATATTCCATAAATATGACCAGGATTTCTTGTTAGAATAAATCAATTTTATCATATTCAAACTCTAATCATGTGTATTTTATATGTTATATTATCATGATTCATTGAATACTATTGTTGGATCAATGAAACATATATTTCATTTATGAATGAATTTACACCTTAATACTACATAAGTTAGAGATATATTACCCCTTAACACACCATCATATGCACTAAATAAATAAATTAGCAGTATTAAAAATATACTAATATTACATTTAAGATAAATTTAATATAGATAATATATAGAAATAGACAAACACATTAAAACATACACATAGAAAAACATATAAACAAACAAACAAAAAAAATTAAAACTTATTTTTATTTAATTAACAATAACTAAATAAATGACAATTAATAAATATATGTTTTAGTGTCTAAACTAACAATCAAATTCTAATTATTATATAAACATATATATTGATATATGTATATATAAGTATATATACTGATAATTATTAAAAATATTGATCATTGTTATATAAGTTAATACATATACACATATATAAATATATATATATGTATTAATTTATATATATTAATTAATATTTTAGTATAATTATAATTATAAATTTAAATATATATGAATTTATAATTATTAATATAGTTATACATATATATTACTATATATAAATATATTGATATTAGTTTATGTTTATTATCATCAGTATATTTATACAACACTATAAATATAATTATAAATGTTTATTAATTTATATACACTAGTATAATTATACTTATATATATTAATTTATAAATTAATGTATATTATTTATTTATGTATATATTATTATAAATAATTGTAATTTTTTTTATTTTATATTTATTAATTAATATATATATATATATGTGTGTGTGTGTATAATAATATATATATATATATATATATTAATTTACATTTGATTATTTATTTGTATATAAATATATGTATTTTAAAATGTTAATCAATATATTAATACATGTATATTATTATATTAATTAATGTATAAATATTAGTAGTGTTAACATATATTTAAATATAAAATAATATATTTATTTTTTAGAAAATATGAATTCCATGAGGAGAGGTCAATGCATTGTAAATTATATTCAGCATCTCAGGTATGAATCCCCATAAACTCATGTGAAAAAATTTATTTAATAAATGGTGGCGTAGATGTGGGGTTGTGTGGATTGGGTCGATTTGAGAGATCATTAAGGTGATTTGGTCATTTCCATAATATATATGTGAGGGTGGGGATGATAGATGGGTTAGTTGTTGTGAGAGAGAGTGCTAGGGGTTGTTAGGGGAAATGTACACGGGTTGTAAATGTTTATCGTGAATGGGTTTCTAAGGGAATTATAGGGAGCGACACATTATACAAGGGACAATATGAAGGAGTAAATGGTTCTTTTTAGTGGTTTTATGAGGTATTGTCTTAGTTAATTGTGGGGGGGGGGAGTGAGATGGGGTAGTCAATGTTCGATGGGAAAGGGTTTCCGAGGGAGTTGTGGGGAGTGTTCCATTATCAAAGGACTGATGTGAGGAAGGGGAACACGATTTGGATGTTAGATGTTAGATTTTATGTAAGAGGGTTTTGGGGATATTGAATCATTTTAATAGGGTTGAAATGAGGGTGGGGAGGGTGGTTGATTTGGTCAGAGGTGAGGAGTGGTCAGAAGGTGTAGAGGGTGAGTGATTGTGCTAGAGGGACGAAGAAGGGAGATTAGAAGGGTGGGTGATGGGATGGGTATCAAATTAGATGAATATGATTTATGTAATTATTTTTGAGGATGGGGTGTGTGACATGAGTTATCATTAAAATGGGAACATGGATTACAAAAACATGTGGAGTGGATAAAACATATCTTTCAAATATTTATTAAAAACATGGCTAAATTTTGTCAATATACTATTTTTTTAAAATAAAGGTATATGGTGTGTGTTTAATTTGGACATCATTTAAAACATGGATAAATGACACTCACAATATATTCAATTATTTAAAAAAAACATTTCTAAATTACGGTCATACTATTTATGGTGTTTATTAATCCGTCTAATGTAAAAAATAAATATTATTACATTTTCTTGTATTATATAAATAAAATAATGAAAATATTGGGTTGTTATATTATTCCCCTATAATATATTTTATCCTAAATATTCATTTCATGTCAAAAGGATAAAAAATTTTAGTGTACTTTTGTTTCACCACTTCATTTGGTCCCCATGATGGATCTTCATACTTTTGGTTCTTCTAGAAAAAATTGATTACGTGAGTTGTCTTATTGGGTAGAACATTACCCCAATGATCCCAGATCTTCATTGATTTCTCATTGGAAGATATTTTATTATCCAATGTTACGTACTCTAATTTTTTTTACATGTTAGGGATCTTATATGTACTTCACCAAGAGATATGCATGGAACACGTCATGTACTTGAGGAAAGATTGGTGGGAGTGCTAGTATATAGGTCACAACTCTAATATGATCAAGAATATCAAATAGACCAATATACCTAGGAAATAGAACTCTTGTTTTGAAACATTGTGACTCTCTTTTAGAGAGATATGTGAATGAACACATTATATTCAAACTCAAAGTATATGTATTGTCCAAAAAAATCAATATAACTCTCTTACTAACTTTGTACGACTCTGACGTGTTACTGAATGGATTGGACATTCGTAATCATTTCATCATGAACTTAATTACCAATAAATTTATTTATCCAAATAAATCCCAAAATGATTATGATCCACATTTCTAACTATAAAATGATTCATATGGATCCATATTAATTCTTTACAGAAGGCTACTTTTTTATGATAACTCAACTGAAGGAGGATGTTGACACCGACCTCCATTGAAGTCCATTGTGAAAGTTCCCAATAAATCCTCAAGTGTGTAGATTTTTCTATAAAAGTGTCCATATGTTTGAGTGAGGTAGTCTATTATAATATTCAACTATATTTTTGGAGTATGTTAGATAATTTTCAAGAATTTTTAGGTGGATCTCATCTCTCAATTAGATACAATCGATATTGGTGTTCTATTTAGCCTTAAATTTATATCCTTGCATGTTGAATGAGTGCGGACTCCTTTGTAATGAAAATTAATTGGGTAGTCTTGGTAATATGATATAAAAAACTAAATGGAATTATTCCCATTGTATGTCTTATGAAGACCAATTAAAAAATACATAAATATTTTCTCCCATTTCCTTGAATTAATGGGTGGTGGTTTCATCATCAACATAGTATTTTTACTTCTTAAAATCAGTTTACGAAATACCAGGAACATGAATGTATATTCCAAAATATTCTTCTTCATATTGTCCCACAAATAGTCCTCTTTGAGATATATATAAATATTTTTGATCATTAGGTGGATGAAAAATGATGATATATGTGTACCTTTCAATATTTACTTCTTTTTCTTGGGATTTAATAGTACACCTTGGTTTTAACCAAATATAACAAATCCTTATTCTTATATTTTTAAATGTTTGGACTTTACCTTTATTATTGCATCCACCTTCTTTCATATGTCCACAGTTCCTCTTTAATCATCACTGATCTTACCAAGAAAATATGGTTGTGTAATCATTAGATCAAGGTGGGATCATGTTTCATCCTTTGTTATTATCATGTTCAATTTTTGAATTTATAGTAATATTTGATCCCTCTAAACCCTTTTCATAGATAATATTTTATGTTCTATTATACATAGATCATCCACTTCTTTCTTCACCTTTTATGGATGGTAGTGTACTGAGTAATGATAATCATTGAATAACTATATCCATCTCCATTGGCTCTTATTGAGTTCCATCTAGGTTATTATATACTTGAAGATATTATGACATGTATATATGTCAATAAAATCATAATATTTATAATTCTTACAAATCCTATAGGAAAAATTACTGTTGGAAACTCCCTATCATAAATTGGATAATTATGCTAATGTACCACCAACTATTAATAGGTAAATGCTACCACTTTAACAATTTTTCAGAGTAAATTACCAGATATATTCTTTGAAGGACCATTAACGATCACAAACCCTTCCCCACATGTGAGTAGTCTGTGTACAAGAGTAGTTATTAGCCTCTTCTTAATCTCCAAAAATCTCTCTTCATAATTTATTGCCCAAAAATACATTACACTTTTTTAGGTTTCTTAGTTAGTGTGTACTAAAATCATGAAATGTTCCTGACAAATAATAGATAGTAGCCAGATAATCTGAGGAATATTTGGATCTATATAATATATTTTATTTTAGGTCATTCTTAAATAATATTATCTCTTAAGGATCCACTAGTATCCCCATTCTTGTAATAATACGCCCAAATAATTATACTTTATCCATCAAGAACTCAAAATTACTACTCTTGGGATAAAAAATCTCATTTCCCAGAGTTCTTAGTATAATAATTATATTATATTCATGTTACTCCTTTATTTTGGGGTGCATAATGACTTCCATAAACATTGAGACTTTAAATGTATTAAATATATTCACCACATCCATGAAAATTATTTGAGCATTGTTGATTTTGAAGGTCATCAATATGAACTTACAATTCCCATACCTTATATGAAAGGAATTATTGGGTATATCCACCTTCCTCAACATTAACTGATGATACCCTATCCAAAGTTCAACTTTATAGAAATACTATATTATACATTTCTGACCAAATAAGTAATAAATTCATGAAAGGGGATACTTTTTCTTTATCATGATCTTGTTGAGAACATGATTATCAACGTAATAACACATTGACCCTCCATTATTCTTGAAAAAGCAGTCTACTTCTCCCTTGGGTAAATCACTTGAGCATATAAAAAACATATTTATATAAAATAATAGCTATTTATTTAATTCATCTAATTAAATGGTATCCATTTTATTTTAATTGATGTTTGATTTATATATGGACTACCAATCTCTATAAATTAAAACACATAATAACACTAAAGGATGTATGATTAGTTTTTTTGGGATATTTAAACTTAAAATATTGATTAGGTAGGAGTTATATGCTTGAAATAAAATAATATACCTATTTTTTATTTTCACTGATAATTCAACCACTATGTTTTGAGTTGGTGTTTAAATAGTTATAATAAACTTTCATTTTAGGGATGAATGCATGGATCTATAATCTAATAATTTTTTTTCTTTTCATAAATGAATAACCAACATACATATCACAATATTGTTATTATCATCCACCTTTATAGCAGTGATAAAATGTACATGTATTTACTATCTTGGAATTGGTGGTCATTATAATTGGTTAGTTTCGACAATAATTTTATTAAAGAATTTGGTTTCATATTTTCTATGTTCATTATATTTGAAACATTAAACCATTGGATGTGTATAGTTTAGACCCTTATTTTACCTCATCACTGTAGTGTAATTTTTCATCTCCTTCAAGAAATAATTCGTCTGAGGTCATTACCTTCCACACATGAAACACTTTATTGTACCCTAGATATAGTATCCGTGATTATTCTTCCAACTCTTATGAAATATGGTCAATTTTGTTCTACTACCATCATGAGGATTATATAATGATCTTATAGTGTTAATCTATATTATTCTATTATTATCTCCAATACCATGGGGCTACATAGAATCAAAAGTATCAATAACGATATTAATGGAAAAATAAAAAAATTTCTTATACTTTTCAATGCCTTGAATATCTAAGTATTATTGTATACATGTATTTAGTGAACTATATAAGATTTCAACCTTACTCTCAATATCCATGAAAATGACTAAGGCATATTATCTAATTCTTATGAATTTTTCATCATAAGCCATAATAGATTCATCCTCATTTTTCTTGATTCCTTGGATTTTAATATCCATTTTATGATGGAAAGTTCATGGAAAATATTTAATGAATGATATATTCTCAAATCCATGAAATTATAAGAATTTGAAATATTACTTGTAATTTTTATTCATGATTTATTTCCCCACTGATCAAATTTTCTCACTAGTTGATACAGAGCTAAATTGACCTTCACCAGGTCATAGAATTGGAGGAAAGTAATTATTTTCACAATATATTTAATCTATAACTCAAACAGTAGGGGTTCAAAATATTTTATAAATTAAGAGGATTTTTTTCACATGAAGGATTCAACTTCACTTTGTTATATCTTAGAAGAAATAGGGAGGTCAATATGATTCATGTTATTACTCATATTTTGGGTCATTTTTTCTATTAATTCCATGAATTTATTGACTCCGTCACCCATAATATTATTAATTTCATTAGTTCAATGATTGAATTCCCCATTACAAATATTATTGAAATGATTCCTCCTATTTCAATCTATTTTATAAAATAATGTAAATTTTTCTATTACGATACATGCTTAAATAAGCTATAAAAAGAAAAAACTATTTAACATATAAATAATTACATATATACCCTAAATTATGAATATATATGTTTAAGTATTGGTTTTCCATAGTCATTTTCTTTTTACTTTTTATAACATTATGTAATAAAATTCCATAATAATTCATTCAATTTATTTTATAATTATTTTTAAATATAATGAAAATTTTACAAATAATATACTCTAGGATTGTCTAACAAGATGTCTAGTTACACTCCATTATCCTTCACCAAGTGGATATCGAGTTAATACCCAACCAAGATTTTAGCGGTTATTAATCTAAGGTGTATCTAAAAAACATGTATCTACTTATATTATTCAAATGGGTATGTCAATGATGTAAAATCATACACTCTATACTTGGACAAAATATATGATGTTTTCATATATTTAGCCTTATCCCAAGGATTTAATTATTTTTTTCTCAATTAAAATCACCAAAAATAACATTATCATTCATTAATACCATCTATAGGGACCCATATCTCATTACGAATCATATTTTATAATCACTAACATATTGTTCCTTAAAAAATAAACGAAGGATATAAAGGTATTTTGTCATTAGAAGATTATATTCTTAAATTAAAATTAATAATAAATTTGAATCATATTTATTTAAACTCTATCACAAGCTCATATATATCATAGTTATCATTTAATAGTGAATTATATAACATAGGGAATATATACTGAAAAAGAGTGACCTATATATCTCATTAAGGGAACAATTTTGGTTAGAATGATATATATGAGACAAAAGGAATATAATTATAACATAAGAGAGAATAATATAATGGATTAATGTCATAAAAATATCATATAATAAGATCATCACATCAAATTAGTGTGGATCCAGCGTAATAAAATACAATATAGACATAAGATGAGGCTCACTACCAAGATATCATAACCTAGGGTGCTAGGATAATAGATTAGCCACTATGCATGATATTTCATTAGATGAAAACATAAATCTATGAATCAAAGAACTATCCTGAAACAACCTTCATATCTATAAATTTATGTGTTCCAAATAGATAATAGATAATAATAAATAATTTTCTCACTAACTCATGTAGAATGAGAATGAGTTTCATATAAGAAATTATTGAGTTAATAAGATCTTAAATGCACAATACCTTTAACATTTTAAACACATGAGATGGGAATATGGGTTTCATACATAGAAATAATAAATAAATCAATTAAAATTACAACTATATGAATACCCATGGATGAAAATATGATTGAGTATTCAAAATGAAATTGGATGCCATGGAAGATCAAAGAATGATTTCATCAACATAACATGTATACAAAAGTGGATAATGGAATGTGGTTAATGAGATAGAATGAATGTACCTAAATGATTGAAAATATTTTGGATAATAATGGGATAATGACAATAGTATGAAACCATATTAACATGAAAAATAATATTTATTATAAATGATTAAATTGATTGAAAAACTAAAGGAAGATAATCCAAAACTAGAAACGTGGATTCCTAAAGCATGATAATGGAATCTTAGAAGAATAGAACTATTTATAAATACTACATAAAGAGGAAATGATAGGAAAATTTTCCTCAAAGGAGTTTTAGTTGATATGAATGGTTGAATGAGTGGGTATTTTTTAAAAAATTAGAGATAATTATTTTTTAATTTATGAACATAGGTTGGTGACTCCATAGAATAAAAAATGGAAACCCATTGTCCTTCCCATGGTTTTAGACCAAGGTATTTTTTATGATAGAGTAATTTTTTATTATTTATGTGGTATATGATATTAACCCCCTTATATAAATATATTAGGTGGTTTACATGATTCTTTTTCAAATATTTTGTTTAGAAACCTTAAATACACTTTAGGTTTTGAATGTTTCATTATAGGTTTGGAAAATTAATCTTATCACTATAAAATAAGATATTTTAATGTTAATTTTTTTAATTAGTCAAACAATTATAGTATTTATTATATTATAATCAAGTAATTATGATTTTTATAATACTTTCCCCATATTTATAACACATGTTTCTCCCAATATTTAGACGGGCTCGAAAAATTACATAAAATTAACCATTTGATAATTTTGAGCTGATTTGTTTTATAAAAAATATTTTTATTGATATAATTTTATAAATACAGTATGATTAATATTAAAATAAAATGCTGACTATTGAAAAATAACTTTATTATAGGATTATCATGTTAATGAACCTTAATAAAATTATAATATTATTTAAATTTTTTTTCTTATTTTTATAAGACTAAATATAATTGAATGAAACATTTTTAGGAAAATAATATTTTATTTCTATTTTTTGAATTTACTCAAATAGAATATTATAATTAGAAACAAATAATTTTTAAAAATATAATTTTTATTTTTTTTGTATAAAAAAATTATCATATTTATCCTCCAATAAAATGAATTTTATGTTTTATTTAGTGAAGATACATTGAATTGAATTGTGGGATTAGTGTAACCAATAATTAATTAATTAATTAAATTAGAACTTAATACAACATAAGTTCAAGATACATTTACCCTTATAAAACCATTATGATCCATAACGGTGAGGGGTATATTGGTGCTACTCTAATGGGGATATTCAGATAACCTTGATCTGGTGGTGATCTCCACTAACTTGAACTTCTCCCATATTCTATTATTCTTGAAACTAACTTGATAATTCACTTCATGGTCTTGGTAATGTGTGAACCAAGTAATACTACCTCACTTCCATATTCTCATAAATGGTCATTAAAAGGAATAATAATATATATTTCAGCCACCATTTCTCTATTTTTCATCAAATATCTCTTTTAATTTCAATTTATATACAGTAATATGGACGTTAACATTAAGACCAATATTTATAATGTTCAACTATCATAATAACTAATGGTAATATAATACACACATTGAAATGGTCAGGTAATGGTTTGATCAAAACAGTCACATTTTCCATTACACCATATATACATGCACAACCATTCTGTTACCTCATCACTAACAAAATTATATAAACTAGTTATACACATACCCTGATAGTGTCTATCATATTACTAATTCTTCTCGTTTTTATAGTGCTTATGGAAAGAGTGATCTTCAAGGGATAAATCAAGAATTTAGAGTTTACATTAGAGTTTAAATTAATATTTATTTTTTATTTCCCCATAATAATCATATATGTTATAGTGAAAATTACTTTAAAAAGTGAAATAGTATTTATATGTAATTATATTGAAAATGATAAAAAATAATAATTTTGAAATATGACTTTTTAATTATTAAAAGAAATAAAATTTTAGGATATTAAAATAATGATCATATTAAATAATAATATAAATATATTAATAAATTTTATTAATGTTTTATTATTTAAATGTTGTGAGTGAAAAAAGTTATCAAAAATAGTGTTTATTTAAATTAATACTAAAATCATAGGGTTTCACAACACACATCTAAATAAATTGATCAACATAAAATTTCCACAATGTTGGATCCTCCAAAACACAATACTTTTTTTTTAATTTTAGATTAAGGAATATAATCTTATAAAAAAAATTTACCTTTAAATAAACTAGTAGTTTAACATGTCCTCATACCATGGAACCTTACTAGTGATCTCATGTGATTTATCACTAGGGAGTGAATCATTCAATGTTGTTTCTTGAGGTGTTTTTATACTAGTAGTGTGAGGAAATATTCTTATATTTCCTATAAAAAAAGTTCACACCCCATATTGAACCTGATTTCTATATTTAATTCATGTTAGATAAGAATCCACCATGATAGACATTTTTTTATTAGCCTACTTTATTATAAGTATCGCTGGGCTTTAGGATCAAAATAAACTAATACTTTACTTCTAAAAAAATGATATTTTTTTTTGCAATGAAACTTCCATTGATATTGAATTATTCTCATTGGTAGTTTAGTTAATATGGGTTTAATTTAGGGTTTTTGAACCATATTAAATATCATAGAAGATTCCATCGACATTATGGGATAACACTAATTTTTCCTTTTATTTAAAATCTCCTCATAAAACATTATAATATATATTCCAATATAGTGGCCTAATGATAGGTAAGTTTTCTAGATCTTCATGATACATTAAAATGTTTCTTCATCATCATGTAAATATTAATTCCAATATAGGTAGAAATACAAACAAAGGCCTGACAAGGCAGGCTGGGAAAACCAAACTACAAGAGTCTAATGTGGTGAAGACCTGGGGGATACCCTCTAATGAAATTAACCTCATAAGACTTTAGGATTTTCAGGTTTTGAAAAAGAGGCTCTCTTCACCGGGAGTGTCCAACGATGTTAGATAATCTTCTGCCTTAATCCTCCAATAAAATCCAACATAACCTAGAAATGCCTAAAAATATTTTACAAAGGTGGGGTATGGTAGTGAAGGGATGATATCAACCCTTATTTTTTCTACAAAAATTTCATGTCTAGAAACACTATTTTCTAACACATTATCTTTATTCATCATAATGTAACATATTTTACTATTCCAAACTAAATTCAACTAAATGTTTTTTTTTGAATTTTTTTTCCAGATTCTCAATACGACATTCTATAGTAGTTCAGTAAACAATAAATTCATAAAGAAATAACTATAAATAAATTTTAATAAGGTTTAAAAATATATTTAAAATATAGTATTTGAATGTACCCAATCTATTTTATAAACCAAATAGAATATTTTGGTATTTTCACATACTATATTAATAATTGAATGTGTATTTTCATTAATCTGCCATTGCAATGTGAAACTAAATGTTGTTGTAAAATAAATCAAGGAAACATTAGTGATGCTTCCTATTTAATCACTCTAAAATCTAATAAAAAATTAATGGTGGTTGATCTTTCTTAATCCAAATTATTTTGTTTTCTTTAATCATTATGTAAGAAAACTATTATGAGAACAAATGGAAACTAATAAATTTTTTATTTCTATATAATAGAATTTAATTTTTTGGTATAATTTGGAAAGGAATTAGTCACTAAGACTTTGATATTTCATGTATTTTTCTCTCCTAAAATTATTTCAATAACATTTTTACTACTTCCATTTGGGTTATATATTTTTTCGATTATACCTAATAGGTTTTGATTCACTCAATAGAAAATATAAGTCATAAAAATAATGGTTATAATCATAGGAGTATCCCTAATTGTGTATCTTATTGCATAAACATTTTATTAAAATGGATTACGTTTTTTGGTCTTGGATAAAGTCTAAGTTGTTTGAAATTATCAAAGGTATATTTTTATCTTTTAAAAAGGTATGTATATTTCAAATGTCAATGTTTTAGATTTAATTCCAAAATAGGTTGTTGTTCCCAGGATGGGGTCAATTCATTCCCATTAATTTTTTCAATTTTAATATAAAAATAGAAAATTTAGTTATAATCAAAATAATATTATCCAAAAACCTGATACAATTAATATTATAACTTGTTATTAGAGGATTTTAAAATTTTATTTAACTCATTATTAAAAAAATCATTAAAAATGATTGGTTAAATTAGGGATTATTTTGAAATTTTTACTTCAACCATGCACTAAATATCTTCATTTGGAAAAAAGGGATTTAGGTTTATAAAGAATAAAAATAAATACTTATTCCTGTGTAAATTTCATTGTATCAAAAATAAAAACAATTAATAGTATCTTCAATAAAATTAAAAAAGGCCCCCCATGAATATTTATGATTTTTGTCTGAAATATTATCCCAATGAAAATAATAAAAATAATATATATATATATATATATATATATATATATATCTTTTTACATATCTAGGATGTAAAGTTTAAAAGATAATAATATCCCACTAATACCCCAATATATCATTATTTATTCTCCTTAAATAAAAAACATATCAAATTTCAGGTTTCACAGACTATAAAAAAATTAAATGAAGAAGTATGATATATTATGGATGTTATAAATAGTTGATAAATTAGTTAGTATATATTTAATTAGTCATATCCCAAAATCAATATATAAAGTAAGAAGAAGTGGCATATTTATGTGGATGTCTTCCATATAATGAACAATTTTATGAGCTCAAAAGGGAGGTATATTTTCTAGGGTTTTATATAGACGTATAATAATATATACTCAAGAAATCAAAATTTGAGAAAAAAAATACATGGGAGATGTTCCAACCCACGGGGATTTCCAAAAATCCATTCTAACTAAACTAACACACAACACTACAACTAGAGTTTATCTGATGCTAATTTATTATGAAAAGTTGATAAAGTATTATGTTTTCATAAATTATGTTTACATAAACATTTTATAAAATACATATATGTATGTATAAATAAATTTTTTTAAACTTTTCAAATGGTTAGTTTTATCAATTCACTTTATGATTAAAAAATGTATTTTCAAAATATTAGAATTTATTTCAAGGAAATATATTTATTATTATTGAATAATAACATGCTATAATTTCCTTATTGATGATAATTTAATTCTAAATTAATTAGTAATTTATAAGAAAAAATAGTGAATATACTTAAAGTATAAATCATATAGGTATAGTTTTTTCACTATATTTTATGTTTTCAAAAATAAATAATAATGAGTTTTTTTGGTTTTGCAATTGAAATAAAAAAATTAATTCCTTATTTTTTAAATTACCCTTTACTCGATAAGATTCATTGAAACATGTGCATTAAAAAGTCATTTTAAGGATCATATCTAAAAATTTGACAGAATGAAATTATAAAATTATAAATAGTAATTATACATCAATAAATTAGTTTTATATTATCTTATAATGGATAATTTTAAGAGAATAATGAATAACAACACAAATTTTATGAAGCTTGTTCAGAATGTTCAAAATTATTGACACCGGATATTGAAAAGAATTAATTACTAACTAATATAAATATAGAGAATAATTGTAAATTTAGTTTTTAAAAGGCAAGTATATGAATATAGGTCGGAAATAGGTGACTAGTATAATTCTGTTATTTATAAAGGAACACAAAGTGCATTCAAGTTAGTCTAGAGACAATGTAAGGGTTTCTTTGTATCGTTTTCCACTCCATGGGGCATGTTTGATATTGTGAAAAAAATATTTTCTATAGTTTATTCATTAACCTATATCATTCAAATAAAAAAATATCACAGATTTAATGATCTTCCCCAGAAAAAATATTTATTCTTATGCTACCTATTTTATAAGAGTTTCATCGAGTCAATTTCTTAATACATTTGGTCATAGTAATTCTTAGGTCAATATAAATCTAAGGATTTATTTTATCTTACTATTTATTTGATGTAATATTTATTATTTCTCATTATAAATAACCACATATTTGATAGAATGTTTTCTTAATACAAATTATAACATTGGTAAGAATAACTCTCATTCTTACAAATGAATCTTTTCTTATATGACCACATTTTCTATATGATATGTGTTTCATTTAATTTATCTTAATGATTTATTTATATCTATTCTTCATACGTTCAGTTACCACTTTTTTGAAATGAAAGTCCTCCAATGTTTCTTTGATGTTGGTTTTCATTAATACAACCAAAAAATACTAACAATGGATTTTATTTTCATTATTTTCCACATGAGATTTTTTTTTTGTTTTTAAAGAATCAATTATTTTAAAATATCAATATTTTTTAAAGACTTATATTATCCATTTCAATGAAAATTGAATGAAATTTTTACTTAATCCATTATAACAATGTTAAAATGGAATTCTTAAAACATTCAAAATTTCACTTCTCTTTTAGTTAAATGTTTATCACTCAATATGTGATGTTATGAATGTGTACTATATTTTATTAGGATATTATTCATTTTGGATGATTAATATTATTATATCCCATGATTTATTATGTTCTTGTTATGTGATATTTTTGAAATGTTTAAGACAACCATTATTTTCAATAGGTTTATTATGATATGATTATGCTTCATTTTATGTTTCAATCAGAAGTATATATGAAGATATTTGGGGTCCTATATCAGCCAAAAATATATTTTTTAATGTTTATATATCATGATATAGTTAGTTGTATATATAATGGGTTTTTTCACAGATGTGTGGTCATAATTGGTTTTCTCAAATTTTATAGTGTGGAAGAAATGAGTTTGTTCATATGGGCATGGATAAAATGGGTTTGGTCAAAAAGTTTTTCCTATGATTATTATTATTCCACGTTACTCTATTTTTTATCAAGTTAATCCAAATATTAAAGATCAATTTCATCTTTTAGGAATTCCATGTTTTCATGAGTATTTCTTTTTTAAGTATTCCTCACTTTTATATTGGGCTCATGGGATTGATAGTTAATGAGATAAATTTTGAGTAAAGTATTGAATTTTATACTTCCTTAATTATATTTTTATGATCTTATGCTTATTTATCATTTTTTATAATCACATTTTATAGTCACAAGATATTTTATTAAGATAGTTTCCCTCTCCTCATGTTAACTTTCATATTTATGATCTTGTACATCATGATATGTTTCTTCATTAATAAACATCCAAGATCACCCCTTTATTATGTATATATTTAAATAGATTAATAATATAATAAATTTATGAAATTGGTATAAGTAATTATCTTGTGGATAATTAGTGAGAGATATTTAAGTCTTTTCCTCGATTAAGAAGTTTCATACATAGTGGGAAAATAAAAACTAGTTTCAAATTATATTAATTTTGTTATTTAAAGTTTTTTTACTATTTATATAAAACTATAAACCTAAATGGTCTAGGAATATATTTTAGTAAAATAGTTTCTTTAACTCGTGTGATTGTTATGGTCGCCCTTCTGGTCTGCTATCGCCCACACCAGAGTTTGGTTTTGATAACTTTAGAGATTATTATGATATCAGGTGTGGATGAATTGGTAGTTATAAATATCATAAATGATTGATAAGTTATGATTAATGATAATTTAAATTTTTTAGATATCCCTTTATATTAGTTTAGGTACTTTTTAATATTTTATGGATTACCATAAGAGAACATTAGAACATATGGGGGATAAGTATATGTGTAGGTTAACATCTAGAAATTTTATTGAATTATTGAGTAGGTGGTATTCTTATAATTGGAACCACTATTATGATACTAAAATTGGATATTTAATCAATAACATATATACCTAGGGGTAGTAATCATTAAAAATGACATGTTCATTATTAACTCAATCATCACCAAGTGCTCGACAAAAATGCCAAACTGCATATCTAGTTTCAAAATCTCAGAGTATATTATTTGGCTGACCATATGATCATTACAAAAATTTATGAAGGATTAATTTCCTAGATAAATCACAATTTTTTTTTAATAATTATACTATAAACCAAGTTAACCAAACATAGATTAATCTAAGAATGATATACGTTGAACTAAAGGAATTGTATGCCAATATGATAATGTTAAAGAATGAGAGGTATTTAATTCATGTGGTTAGGAAGAAATAAAATATTTGTAATGTTATTATTATAAGTGAATAGATGTGATTGATACGCCCATATAAATTTTAATCTTTATTCAAATTATATATACCCTTATCTAACCTTATTAGTAAAAAATATTTTTAATTGATTGGATAAAATTCATTTATGTTGGGAGAATGTAATGACTTGGGACTTCACTATATATTATCCTTAAATAATTAATATATTAAATTTTTTGAGTCACACAATATTAAAAAATAAAATAAATACCTTTATATATTTTTTATGTTAAATATAATTGTTAAATAAAGTGGTATAGATATATGTAACCATGTCACAAAATTAATAAATAATGTATGAAGAAATGAAATCCATAGAAAGATATCATCCTTATGAAGCAATTTTTTGATCTTGGAAGGGATCTAGAATCAATAGGGTTATCCCTAAACAAAGTCCAAGTAAATCTTCAGTAATTATAGTAGGTGAAAAATCATATACAGTGAATATTCCAGCTCACAGATATTGTCATAGGATCTAAGCTAGTTGAACCACCACCCAAAAAAGAAACATGAGATTTTCTATAGTGAAGTTATTATGGGGATATCATAAGGTATTATATATTTATAAATTTTTATTATATAAACATTAAATAATATACTAATATTTATTGATATATAATGAGTTTTTTACTTTTTGAGTAGTTATTTTTTATAAACTCATTTTCTATATAAAAAATGCATTTTATAAAAAATAAAATTTTATTTCAAGGAACTATTTTTATTAGTATTGAATAATAAAAATTTATATTTATCATATAAATAATAATGTTATAATTTATTTATTTTAATTTATATGAAGGAATAACAGTTAATATACAAAAATTTATTTTCCTATAAAAACGATTTGTTGCAATATTTTATGTTTGTAAATAAAAAGTAAAAATATTAATTTTATGATATTTATTTGAAAAAAATTAATTATTTATTATAATTTACTTTATAAAATTAGTTTATGATGGATTTTTTATATTTTTGTAAAAGATATGTTTTGGTGAATAGTGAAAAATACTACTTTAAAAATAACAAGAATTTTATTTCATTATTAGTATATAAGAATAAATTGAGAACTAATAAAACATGATTATAAGAATAAATATATATCTTTTAAGTGAATTTAGACATTTAATAATTTTTTTCATGTTATAAAATCATATTTAACATTTTATAACATTAGTTAAATTTTATAAAAAATAGATTTCAATATATTATACATTTAGTATTCAAAAATTGTATTTTTGTAAATTTTATTAAATTAAAATGATAAATTATATTTCAAATTTTTAATCATATGTTAAAAATTATATAATAAGTACCATTACATTTCCAATCAGAAAGTATAAATTAATTTTTTAAAAACTAGTTATATAAGAAGAAATTGAAAGGGTAAAAAGGGTTTACCAAATAGGGGATAAAAACAAATATGTTTAAAATATGAATGGGAATGAATTATTGATGATTATATATAAATTATCCCTTTTAATATCCATTATTTTAACTATTTTGGATAAATTTTACATGATATTTACATTCGATTTTAGAAAAGCATGGGGTATTTATAAAAACACCATCTCTTTTCACTTGTACAAGGGAAACTCCTCTACTGACTTACCCTCACACAAAAACCTCCTATTTTCATCCCATACTCTTTGTAAACCTCTCTTAAAGACATAAAATTACGTCTAAGAGGTTATCTTGTTATAAAAATAACATCCTTAAAAGGATTAACCCCATTCAAAAAGGATATAATCCATGTAGCGAGGAATGAATTTCTAACAGACCGTTTCCCATTTCTTCCTCACTATGTCCTATTATTCTAAATAAAATTACATTAAACAATATTAAATTGAAATAAAAAATATAATTATTATTCATCTATGTTATAATAATTATGGTATAATAAATATCCACTTTTTCATTCAATATTAATAAAAAATAAAACCGTCATTCATGCATTGTACGGACTACTGGCTCCACGAAGCAACATGTTCATTTTACTCCACCACTATATATGTTTTTATTAATATAGAATATAATATATAAGTATGATATTTAGGTAATATTTTATAATCTTAAATTATAAGAAATATTAATTAATATCCATATTCTATGTAAAATAAAATTATCCTGGATGTTTACATGTGAACTATTTCCTCCATAAAACGATCACATTTCATTTTTTCAACACTTCCTTACATGGGTAAACACGTGAATGTGTTTATTGGATAAAAATAATTCTTTTTAGATTATTAATGTTTCTAAATATAATTTTGATAGCCTATTTGAAATATGATAATTAAAAATGTGGGAAATGTAACCATCCAAAAGAGTATTCTAGGAGAAAAAAAGTTTTCATTGTACAACTAAATAAGAATTTTTTTTTCAATTATTATTATTATTATTAATTATAAAAATTCTATAACATACTAACAAAAAAATAATATAATTATTCTTTTTTTATAATTATATTTCAACTAAATCACTTCATAATCATCCATTATTCTGGTAATATTTTTTGGGTTGATTTAACCAATTATTTGAACAATACGATAAATTTATATTATATATGACTATGGGAGTTTTGATTATGGTAATATATAATATAAATAAGTAAATATTATTATTATTTTTCTATAATATTAATATAAAAATTTAACTAATAATTTATAAAACACTCTTCGTTCATTAAGAATCATCGAAACATGATCATCACCAACTTTATCATTAAGGAACATTAAAAAAACTCACATAGAATGAAATTATATCATTATAAATAGTTATAAGAAATAAATTAAAATATATTTTTTATCTAATAATAATGAGTTTTGGGATAATAATGATAAACAACTCAACTTTTATTAAACTAGTTCAAAAAAATCATGATTACTCACATCCGATATTAAAAAAATATAAAAACAAACCAATATTCATATAGAGAATAATTGTAAAATAACTTTATAAAAGTTTATTTAATTGAGGATTTAAATAGGTTATTATTATATATTTTTTTTCATGAAATAGGTTCTTAGATTTCATTCGTTTAATCATGGAAACAAAGTAATGGTTTCTTTTCCCATTTTCAACTCTATTAGAAAAGTCTCATATTGTGACCCAATGATTTGTTTATATGGTGTATTGACTATCCAATTGATATCACATATGAAAATATCTTCCATTTTATGATATAATATTTTATATTTCATGATCTTCCACTCGATATCATGTGATTATTCTGTCAAAAATTCTATAAGAGACTAATCAATTCAATTTCCTATTCGTTAATACATAGTCTATCTTAATTTAATATACATTTAAATATGAATTTAATTATAAAATTTACCATATTTTACATGTAATTATTTATTATTATCTAGTGAAATTACATTTCATCATAAATAGATAATTATTTAACACTAAATTTCTTGAATTAAATTTATAGTGTTGGTAAGAAACACTCTCATTCTTACCAATGAATATTTTCTTACATGTTAATTTTTATCCTATAAAACATGTTTTATTTGATTAAATACAAATATGTTTCAACCATTATATTATTAATAATTTTATTTAACTATATTATGAAATGTAACACTTTAAAAATTTCTTCAATGTGGGTTTTTCATTAAAATATCTAGAAAAGCTTAAATAAGGCATTTATTTTCATTATTTACAACATTGTTTTTTTATCTCATTTTTTTAAAATATTAAATTATTTATGAATATTTATTATAATTTTATTTATAAACTTATATTTTACTTATAAATATGTATTCAAAGTAATTTGTGCTTCACATTTTATAAAAATGTATAAAAGGTTTTGTGAAAAATTACTTATTTTTACATTTATTTTTCTATTAAGGATTGTCTTTCATGAAGTGATCTTCTGATCATCATCTATATTTTATTGGTACATGTTTCCATTTGTAATATTATTTTTTTTATATCCTAATATTTCTTATATTCATGTTATGTGATATTTTTAAATTTTTTAAAAAACCAATCTTTTCCCTAGATGCATTAACATATGATTATGGTTGATTTTATACAGAAAAAATATTTATAGATGATTATGGGTGGGATCTTATATCATATTCAAATGAATATGTTTATTTTTATATCTCATTATGTTTTTAATCTTTGTGATAATGTTTTTGTTCAAAAATATGTTGGAATAATGTGTTTTCTCACATTTTCCGTTATAGAAATAATGATTTTGTTCGCCTAAGCAAAGGAAAAATGTATTTTCTCAAAACGATTTTTTTATTATTATGGTTGATAATATTACCATATTTTTTATCATGTTATGCTAAATTTTCAAGATTTAATTAATTTTCATGAAATCCCATGTTTTCATGGTTACACCTTTTTTTATGTATTCTGCACTTTTATATCCTTCCCACATGTTTTAGGATTATTGAGATGTTTTTTCTGCCATCACATGGAATTTATAAATATTTAATGATATTATTTATTAAATTCAGTTGATCAATATTGTTATATTAATATCATATATTATGTAATGATATTTTATTAATATATTTATCCAAACAGAAAGTTCTCTTTCATGTTTATGATTTGATACATTATGATATGCTTTTCCATTATTAAGACTTTGAGCTCGAGAATTTATTATATTACAATTTACATAGTCTATGATGATTATAAAATTATGAAATGACAATAAGAATATATTTCATTGAGAATTAGTGGGATACATTGAATAATGTTTATGGATTAAGTTGTTTCTTAAATAGTGGAATCATTTCCATTAATTGAAAAGGACATCGGTTTTGTTAGTTAATGTTATGTCCTATTTATCAAAACACTATTCCTAAAAAGAATATTTATGGTATTATTATTAAATATATTCTTTATGTTATGTAATTTAGATATTAATATATTCAGGGTTCTATAATCCCTGCTACCCTTACTAGTACATCCTCCACAATTACCACATGATATGTCCCTGTAGGTTTACTTACCACACTTCATATTTATTTAGATTGATCTCTCACACCTACAATTAAGAATAAATTGAGTGAGGCATGAAATTTATTGATCTTACAATATCAAACATGGAATTAGTCAATTTGATAATTCATATAGTCTATAAAATATTAAATATACATGAATACTAGAATTTTAAAGACAATTATTCATTGATTAACGGTAAAAAATTCTTATCAAGACTTATTTTTAAATCTATACATATTTTTATATTCTTAATGAACATTTCCTTGAGAAATTTTTATTACTTAGAAATTTTATTGATTGAATCTTGTAAAGGGATATTTATTTCGACCGTCATGAAGGTTTCAAGAACTTATTACTATATATCATATTAAATAATTTTATTCAGTGGAATTATCTTTGTAGACACCAATAGAAATTGTTAAGATAGATCATACATCTTTGAATTTACCTCATCCATTTTATGTAGTTGTGTCTTTTAATGTTCCTCTACATACTTCACTATATGTTCTTTTTGTTGTTTTCTTGACAATATGTTTCAAGGTACAACTTCAGAATATGTCTTATCACCTCCATGTACATATTTCCCACAGCTCAAAAAACTTAACCCACATTACACTATGTGTTAGGAACTGATTTATCTAAGATTTTAATTTAACCTGGTTTTACTAGAGTATTTAGTGTGGTTATAAACTATCCATACATATTTTTCAACTCTATATGTTTATATCAATGATGTTTCAAGGCGGATTGGAAATTCCCATTATTTTCTAATAATTGTCTTAAAAAATATTTTATAGGGGGAGCATGAATATATCCTTATTGTTAGTAACATGTATATGTCTAATAATTTTTTCCTATGGAAGAGTGTGGGATAGTATAATTATTGAAAATTATGAAATAATGATGGATTTTAAGGCTTCTTATATCTGGCTCCATAGTATAATATTTTATATTTTTTTAATCCTTATTTTCTTACTGGAAGTTGGTAATACCACTAATATATAGAATCCTAGTTCTTAGTTATTTAAACATGAGAGAAGGATTTTTTACTATTCTCTACCAAATTACTGGTGATTTGGTATTTTCAGGCATCCCTAGTCAAAATTTTATCTACCTTTGTATGAAATATAGTACATGATGTTGGGTTGATCTCTCTAGGAGGCCGCTCACACACACTGATTTTCTGTTATCACTATTATAAACTAAATATCACAAAACTAACTTATATACTAATATAGATGAGATTTTGTAAATTCATGTGATCTAAATATATAAATACATAAATATATATATATATTTAATTCAAAACAAAATGAGTTCTAATAAATAGGACAACTTTTCTCAGGATTTCATGGTGATTTAAATCATTATTATAAAATGGTTCTCAATATTCAATTCAAATAGGTGATCAAGACCTACCATACATAAACTTCTCCTTTGAATTAGGATTACCCTATATCGAGTCTTCAACATATAGGGCTATCCTATTTTGAACATCAGCTATGATAACTCTTCAATGAACATCACTACCCATGCTAGGCTCTATTGTATGCACGACACAAATTGTGAAGGGAAGGATGATTGAAAAATGAGAAGAAGAATTTGAAGGAAAAATGAATGGGGTGAGCTATCACTGTATTTTATTTCACCAAAAAAAAATTACAAAATTTTGTTAAAGAAAATAAAATAATGAATATAAAACTCATTCAAACCAACATTTCCTCCTTCGAACAAACACCATGGTCATTACCCATTTTCATGGAGTAAGAAGGTAACATGGGGGGAAATGATATAAAATGAATATAAAAATCAAACAATAGAGTGATTAAAGAGAACTATTATATATAAAATATGTATAATAGTATTATATAATCTAGAATCCACTTTACCTCTTTATAATGGATATCCTTTGAATGAGAGAGAAAGTGAAAATTTATAAGGAGAAAGGTGGACAGATTTTGGATCCAATTCTAACAATAAAAATATGCCACCTTTTAGGACAAATAATGACTTGATTTGTTAAAGATATATTCTTGGAGTTGTTTAGATATTTCCTTACAATTCATCCTCAAAATTCCAACTATATTTTCAAGTAAATAAATGATTTATGTTCATTTTACTATGGAAATGTATTCTGCTATGTCATGTTTTAAAATTCTCATTATCCAAATTACCATGCATTTATGACCTTTATGTAGGTAGATTAAATTTTGTAAATATTTAATGATGTTGTTCCCCCAAATCTTCTCCATCACTATGTATAAATTTAACTCATTTTGGTCAGCCATTTTTGAGATATATTCTCATATTCAAATTTCTCCAAATCATTACAGAGATTTCAAGGCACGTATAATGTTCTAGTTTTGGGCCTCAAGATGGTGGATTGATCTTTGGATTTAGTTGGTTAAAATTAGTAAAACATTTATTTAATCCAAAAAATTAATTTCACTATTTTAATTATTGTAAAAAAGTTATGGTTGACAAAATAAAATAAATTAATGTGTTTAAAATAAAAAAGCATGATATTTTTCTAATTGATCTCAAAAATGTTACTAATACCTTAAAATGTAACAATTACCCATAAAAAATCACAATGGTGGGATTCAAAACATTTATGTATAGTATAATATGTGTACAAATATTAACTCCATCACTGCCCCACAGATGACCCTTACACTCTCATGAAATCATCAAATATCAAAATAAAAAAAATTATACGAATCAAAATTGAGAAAACAACCATGATATTTCCCAAAATAGAATTCCAGAATGTATTCTATATGAAAAAAAATTACATTTAATTTTCATTCCTTATATTTAAATTCATTCAACCTCAAAAATCCATCCATATCCCAATCATAACCTACCTAACATTGAATTTCAGGTCACATTTCACACAATATAAATTATTTATAGAATTATGCTCACACATGTAAATTGAAAGTATCACTATAGAATTGTAATAATTTTAATTGATCCACATGATGATACCTGAAATTAATTTCCATCATGATCACTTTTTAAGTGATTTCCAGGGATTCATGTAGGTAGGTAAAAACATTTAAAAATATAAGGTTTAAAAGTGGATGTTAAACTCTTAAATAAAATTGTATAAATATTCAAGTTAAAACCCAAGAAATCCCTAATCCAATTGAAGTTAAGGAAATTAATTAAAAGACAACTAACATTTTTTTTGGAATGTTACGTGATTCATTCAGTGATTACAATGAATTATTTCATCCAAATTCTCCTCATTTTGTCATTTTTTATTATTTTAATTTTTTCTCATTTATTTATGGAGGATGTGTTGATAATTGAATAAAATTATGGAATGGAAATTCATGGAATTGATTATTTTATAGGTGCATGTGTCCCAAAATTAACAACAATGAATAATTCAATCTTATCTCCACTTTTTTCTTATTCTAATTCATTTCCATTTTTAAAATTGTTCGATGGATAATCATATAATAAAAATAAGTCATAATTAAATGATGACTCATTCCCAATAATGTGACGATGTCCACTGCCAAAACATTTTGACACAGACCTCACACCACCCATATATTAAACACATCCAAAATTAAATACATGAAAGGCCCTTTCATTACACTCAAACATTAAATATCCCTAAAAAATAATAGGAGTGTGGCAAGAAAGGAAAAAATCTACTTGTAATGTGGCTTAAGATTACAAAGAAATTCATGGATTCTAATAGATAAATAAGGCAAAATGTAAAGGTGTGTATTACGTTAATATGTGTATAGAAAATAAAATACCTCTATCATGTCAAAAAAAGTTACGAACTCTAAAGTATTGAAATAGAAAAATCAAAAGTTATAGTTATCACACAAAGTATTTGTTTATATGAAAAAGTGTCGTTATTATGAATAATAATTAAAATTGGTTCAGAATACCTCATAATATGGAAAAATATATTGATTTAGTGTTTCTTGGTAATGTATTTCAAATTAGTCAAACATGTAAAAATGAATAAAAATCAAATTCAAGGAAAATGCACCCTATTAATAATATTTTAAAATTTATTATTTCAAAAATCATTTCAGCTATATAGAAATAAATAGAAGTGTTAAAAATGAGAGAAATATTCATTTTATGTCAATGTTACTAAAGAGATGAAAAATAACTAATCAAGTTAACACTATATCCCCACTTATATATCACTACCCCTCATTTCTTCTCAATAAAAAATTAAGTGTAGAAAATCCAGAGTAAAGGAAAGAAAAAACCTTGGTTTTTTTTTCTAATGGTAACCTTGAGTTAATATCCTTAATACTACCAATGTATACCTTTAATTAAAGAAAGAAACATAACTTAAAAAATATATGAAAATTACAAAGGGAAAAATGATATTACATGGGTTGGACCCCAATGTGGGAGTATGTTTTTACTACTCTGAGCTAGGCAGTTGCAGTTGATTATCCCCAATATAATGGTGGATGAGGTTTGTTTCTCATAAAACACAAAATATTATTTCTAACACTATACATTATATATAATATGAGTTATATACCCTTATGAAAATAAAAATTTCCCCAACCCATTAAAGAGATTAATGATATAATTTGTGTTATATAGGGGGATGTAAAAGAATATTGAATTGTTCCCGATTTTTTCAACTTGAGAAGTAGTGTCCACTTTTGATGAATATAGAATAATAGGATATATATTCTATCTTAGTTTAGGTTTATAAAATTATTATCCAGTGATTTATTTCTTTGTACCATCATTCTTATACACACTAGTGTACAACTTGGTTGGTTCCTCCATTATTTTCTAAACACAAGAAACTTCATCATATTCATAAACTAGGGACTACATTATTGGTAATGAATTAAAAAAATGAGGATATGGGGGATAAATTTTCAATTTAAAATCAATAATTTCTTAATACAATGAATTATCAAAAAATAAATATCCCTCAAAACATTTAATTTCAATCACTTTTTCCTGAAGCATGTTTACTGGTAAATATTTTAATGGAGATCGAAGTGGATCTTAAAGTATTTATTCATCCTCCCTAATGTATTCTTAAAATATAGGTCGAGCAAGAATTTAATTACCTTTATCTTATATATATTTTTTCCTTCCGTATAACTTTATATTCTCTAGTTCTAGAGAAAAAGATCCTAATTTGGTTTCAAAGTATCTTTAAATTCTCTAGATGTACCAAATAATTTTATTTCATTTAGAGAGAAATTTGTTCCATTTGTTGATAAATTTTTTCCATTTTAATGACTAATGTATCATCCATACTAGGCACACCATCAAATTTATTTATAGACCAATAATATTAATAATCATCAAAAAAACCCATCTTGGCCTATGATATGATATATATGAAATAAATATCTTTTTATATATTTTTGAATTTATGATATTTTTTTGAACAAAAACATGTGTAAGATGTTTGAATCCATGAAAATTGTTCCAAATTGTTGAAAGGGGGTTTATCATGGATCCATAATCAATATTTTAATTACCTTAGTATGAAATATAGTGCATGACCAAGGGTCAGTCTCTCAAGGATTCTTCTCAAACATAATGATTTTATTTTGTCAGTATTTTAAATTGACTCACATTAAACTAAATTTTATACTAATATAGATGGGTTTTTTGAAATTCATGTGATATAAATAAATAAATAAATATATATATATATATATATAATGCAAGACAAAATGATTTAGATGAGAACATAGTGGGGGAACACAAAAAATGAAAAGAAAATGCTACAATAGAGAGATAAAGGAGACAAAATATATATGAAATATATTGAATATTAGTAACACATATCAACTACACCTTATCCCCATAAAATGGTTATCCATTAGAATTTTTGTTGAGGTACATATTTATAAGGAGAGGGGTGGACAAATTATATCTCCAATTATGTCTTCCATATGTTCTAACATGGTAGACCTAATAATGCCTGAATTTGGAAACATTTCTTTCCTTAATGAGTTTGAGATATGTCTTCCACATTCACCCTCAATTATGACACATTATTTTACAAGTAATAAAGGAGTTGTTGTTGTTTAATTCTGGAATATTACTCTAGACTTGGGTCTTTTCTAGTACTCATTTTCCAAATTTCCATGCATTTATGGCCTTGAAAGTGTTATATTAAATTGTGGAAATAGTTAATGATTTTGTTCAATCAAATATTTTCTACCACAATGTATAATTTAATAACATTTGGGTCATATATTGTTGATATATAGGCCTATTTTAAAATTTCCTCAATCCTGTGCATAGATTTCAAGGCCTGAATTTTGAGATGGTTTTGGGACTCAAGATATTAGATTGTGCTTTGAATCCAATTTAATGTAATGAATCAAAAATTATATGGAATACTAAAAAATGGAATTCAAAAATTTTAATTACTATATAAAATGTTGTTTCCAAAATAATAAAATTAATTTAAACATTTTAAAATTCAAAATTATTCCATTTTTTAAATTTAGCTCAAAATATTACTAAAACCATAAAATGTGAAAATTTACCATTAAATAAAACTATGGTGGGATTTATCACATTGAATTATATTATAAAATGTGTGAATATATTATCTACAATAATGATACTACTGGAAAATTATTTTCGGTGCATAAGATACATCACATGTAATGTTGAGAGCTAACAATCTCAAAATAGAGTTTGTTATACTATTTTTGTTCTATGAAAAAGGGTGATAATAACTTTTACATCCTAAACACCACAGGAAGTGGTTATTGTACCAAATTATTTGGGGATTTGAGAGATCTTTTATTTCAACTCATTAAAATCACCTATACATTTTTATATTGGCAATCCTCTTGAAGAAACATTTATTATGTTTTGAACATTTTATATAAAAAATTGATAAAGGAATAAAAAGAAGTGATAATACTAAAAGGGTTGATGTATACAAATTTTATACCATTTTAATGAAAAATTACCTAAATTTATATGAGGTCTCTTTATGATAATAATGATTCCCATATATACATTTTTATATTTTAGATTATTTTTATATTATGGGAAACAAATTTTGAGGATGGAGATATGGACATTATCCCTTCTTGTAATATACATGAGTTTCATTATGTACACCACTTCCATTAAAAAACATTTTTAGTAATAAAGGTAATTCCTTCTAAAAAATATTGGAATCTATATGTCTTCTTGGGTTACTATTTTTTATGCAACTAAAAATTCATTCATGTCCTTGTTTGGTAATTCTCTTTCTAAGACATGTATCTTAAGTAGTTTTCGAATTAGTTGATGATTATATTCTAAATATAATTTTTTATTTTCATGTAACAATTTTTTATGATTAAAATTTGGTGTAGAATGTTCTCTAAGGGTTCAGTTTAATTGGGAATGATATTCATAAATGTTATCAACGTCTATAGAAACAATTGATAAAGTAGAAGAGGATGGGGAATTATTTAATGAAATACTGAAAAACACAATATTCACTATCTTAGTAATACTTAATTTTCGGACCCCAACCATCAATTGTAGATTGAATAAAAAGTGGTGATCCAAATGTGATATCCTCATATATTAAAAAAGTTTAAAAGAAAAGGAAAAATCAAAAATAAAAAACTTTATTTGGAAGGACTCCCAGAAAATGAAAAAAGGTTTATGTGGAAGTAGTTGCGTGCTTCGAAGATAAAAAAACAAGATCCCATGAAATGTGGTATATGGTGATTAGTTTTCTTTAGAATTGAAGAATTCATAGTGTGTGGTTTTATTGATTTGGTTGGAAATATAATACTATAAAAAAGATTTTGTGTAATTGAATGCAGGTAAAATAGTATTTGAAATTACTTTATAAATTTTTATCTTAACTTTGATATCTTCCACATTACCAATTAAATTTTCCTTTAATCAATTAAAATATAATTTTATCAAACTAACCAGAAAAAGCCACAATATATTTCACTCAATCACAATTTTAAGTTTGATTACAGTTGTGAAATTATAACTGCATTCCATAAAATTACCCTTCCGAATGGTCTAAAATCTATGATTACTACATATTCTGATATCACATTGTTCGGTAATATAAAAATGACGTATGTCATAATCGTGATTTCCATTTGATATATTATTCTATTTATTTTGTACCTATCATTTTCTCATTGTTTTTCCTTTTAGTTTTTGGAGAAAAATGAGAAAATTTGGGTAAGAAGCATGTGGTGCACGACTTGCACACAGTTAGGGTAAACTATGCACCCTTTCATAGGTAATCAGGAATCCAAGTGGTGTTTTTTAATAAAGGATTATCGCATGGTTAGTATATGGTTTGTGAACCATGCTGGCTAACCATGTGGCATGACCTTATTGGATTGTAAGGGGAGCACAGTTTCCATACATTTTTACAAACAACAGGGACCAACTATTCGGCCTATCCAAGTCATTAAAAATTGTTTTTTTACCATTTGCCCCTTTTCAAATTTAACCCAAAATCAGCCCCTCTTCCTACCGACATAGTAAATTTAGACCTAGGAGCCTCCAACCCTTCCTTATTCTAGCTTGGACCTCTATTTTTAGGCTTTTTTGGTGTGGAATAACAAATAAACTATAAATAAGTTCATCATTTATAGATATCTCCCTCTCTTTTAGGGGTTTTAATGCTATTTCTTGAGATTTCATTTGTACAGTGGTTTGGAAGTCATTTTTAGTGTTAGATATTAATTTTTAGGGTTCAATATTGAAATTTTGGGATCAATATTTTATTTATAGGGTTCTATTAAGGTACAGTGTTCGCTTAACAATGATTTCTTAGAGTTTTGACCCTCAAGGTAGGTGGTTCTATGCTTAAACATTATTTGTTGATTTTAATATGGTTTCTTAATTGTGTAAATAGGTTTTAGAATTGTTTGATTAGTGTGAAATGGGTATTTTAAATTATTCATGGTGCTTCAATGTAGAAAAATCGATTTGAAAAGGAAATTAGTAATGTTTTATGTGTGTTTCACATGTGATTCTTTGTTTGATTCCTTTAAGGTGTTTGATAAAATGTGTGAACGGTTTAAATCACGTTTTAAAATGGTTTTAGTGTCCGTTTGTTTAAAAGTGTATTTTAGATGTGAAAATGGTGGTTTAGCATGTGTGTTACATTGTTTGGAATGTGTACATGTGAATGTGATGATGTATATGGTATGTGGAATGGAAATTTAGCACAAAAGAGAAACATGGATATATAGGTGGGTGGACTAGGGATATTAATCTAGTTGACTTGGAAGTAGTTTGTCCTGGATTCATCCAACATGATTGATGATACACCACTAACTAATTGATATTGATGATTGGAGACCACTGGGCCCATGGGGTTTCTCCTCCTAGTGGTGTGTGCATGAGAATTCTATTTTTCGTGGTTACGATACCAAATTTTAGTAAGATAAAATTCACATAGTGTACCATTATTATATATTGACTAGAGGGTCATCCAATGACATAGTTCTATTTTTTGATAGCATACTTACCATCATCATTTGGTATACTTTGAAGGATTTTTAAAAATTAAGCAAGCATGCTTAAAAGAATGCAGGTTTTTTCAAAAAATCCATAAAAATGTGTTATAGTCTTTCTTATATAAAACATGTATGGGAATTTATATTATAATGATAATAGAATAGAATTATTCTATTTTTGTGGCATTATACTAGGGTTTTTCTCATACCATACTTATACCCTTAGGTGTAAGTATACTTGGTTATGTTTGACATAGGTAATGTTATGATGTTTGGAGATGGTTTCTTAGGATGCTAGTGGTATACCCCTTTTAGTGTTGTGGTGGTGGCTTGAGGACTACACACTTCATATCATATGGTGTTTTTAGGATAATTTCTAGTTCACTTTTGGTTTTAGAGATTTTTTTGGGGTTTTCTAAAGTTGTAAAATTGAATCAGAAAATTAGTTGGCCAGGTTTGGTTATGTTTATTTATCTTGGGTTTATTTATCATTTCTTGTTGTTTAGGTTTTTTCTATGGAGTGAAATATTTTACAATGAATTTTATTGATACCTAAGAACTAGTTGCCTACATTTGGGGATTAAGAATGCCCTTTGGGCCATTCCATGGATCAGGTTGGGCATCATGTTAGATGACACCCCATCTTGGTTCGTGAAAAAATTTTATCAAAGAAAGTTACAATTTTTGGGTCATGATACTTTGGATAATACTAGATAGTTTGTATCTAGGAATTTTTGGTAATGAGGTTTTACTTGGGAGTAGTGTTCTTGTCCAGCACACCTCTTGATAGATCTCGAGTCTCCATGGGATGTTGGGACATTGTTTGACTTCTCTTCCAGGTGAGACGTATATGCTGCAGATTGTATATAGAAACTAGGTGTGGGTGGAGTGTTTTTTCATTTGGCTCAATATTTTTATGGTTTTGGTTACGTTATATATATATGATGTTAATATTTTTTCATTATTGCTGAAAAAGAAATCATATAAGGGTCGTTTTGATGGATTTCTTATGGTTATTTCTTATTGTAGGGAAATTCCTCCCTAATGAATTTATTTGCATCCTCAGGAAGATTCTAGAGATATTTACCCCTCAACTATTGATAAATGATTAGTGAAATCCATGGTCTTGGCTATTCAGGCCCTGAGATAGAAAGTAGGCTTTGGTCATGATCAAGTCAGAAAATCCAAACTAGGTCCTTGTAAGGACATGTCTCACAATTTTTTAAAGAGCAATCCTCATTCTTTTTGAGGTAACATAGAATATTCGAAAGAAAAGTAATATATTGAGAAGATAAAAATTATGTTAGAATTATTCAACACTCATATGGAATTTAGGGTGAAATGTGCATCGTTCTTGATAATAGTTCCTTGTTGGAGGTGGTCAGACTCAGTGGTGTAAGCTAGTAAGAATTATCGGAATAACTGGAAGGACTTCAAGGTTGTTTTCAATGACCATTACTCTCTTGAGGTCTTGGCCTGTGCCAGATTCTATGAGTTAATGGATCATGTTCTGAGGGGCCAGTTTGTGATGAGTAAGACCACCACATTGCTGAGCTAGTTTGATATGCACTCGAAATTGTATCCAATGACCAGATGAAGGATTAGCGGTTCAAAAGAGGGTTTCATCCAGAGATATATTCTCATGTCTTTATATTCAGGATCAAGACCTATTCCATGTTGTTTGACCGTTACTATATGGTGGAGATTGGTCACAAGTTCCTATGGGGTTGTTTCAACAATGGGAAGTGGTAGTTCATCTATCAGAAAAATGAAGCATGATGAGTAGGGGAAAAGGAATGTGATCGTTCAGGAAACCATTCCTGATAGTCCCCATTTGTGGATTCTAATCCAGGGATAGTTGTGTGGCATGAGTACGAGAAGTTAGGGAACATTCAACAAGTATGTACATCTCATCACAAACATTTCCATTAGTGTGTATCTATAAGAAACCTATAAAATTTCAAAAAATTGATGCACCCATATTAGAGTGGTTAATGGTCTATGGATTTCAAGAAGATGTCAGCCCTATCAGATTCATCTAGGATGGTGGGAAATTATTTTGGTGGTTGAGGTGGAATTACTGGATCCTCTTCTGGGCAGAGTCAGTTTATGAAAGGGACCTTAGTTCGCGGTGATGTTAATACTCCGGAAGAGATCAACAATATTCATGCTATTAACTGAGAACCAATAGAACTGGATGTAGGGCCTTCAATAGTTCGAGGTTCTATTTTGATCATATCACATTTATCTACTGTTCTATTTGATACTGGTGCTTCTGTTTCGTTTATCTCTACCCATCCTGTGGATGCTTTGGGTTTTCCAACTGAGCTCATTTTTATGTGATAGAGTTGGTGATGTCACTAGGTTAAAAGAGAGAGAAGGGTTTTTTGTGTCTATCTTGTGTAATCACGGTGTAAGGGGTCAAACTCAAATGGAATTTTCTTCTTTTGTAAATTTACCTCTTTAACGTTATTCTCAACATGGATTAGATGGTGTAATTTCTTGTTCATATTTATTTCTATATGTGGTGGGTGAGTTTCATGGTACATGATGGGACTACATGGGGTTGGTCGGGTTGTGCTAGACCTCCACTTCCAAAAATGGGGAATCTTTCTTTACAGTTATCATCATTAAGGTATGAGAAAGATAGTGGTGTTCCTGAGGGTGGATTACCCCATGTGGTGGATGAGTTCCTAGAGTTATTTCTTGATGACATTTCAGGATTTCTTCTAGAGAGGGATGTGGAGTTATTTATTGACATGGCATAATAAACACAACCTATATGTCTTCCCTCAGACCATATAGCCCCCACTAAGTTGAGGTATGTGGAGTTATTGATTTATTTCATCAAAGTGCTGGTTGGAGGCGAACAAGATTTTTTGCCTACGAATGCACCTATACTCATGCAATCAGGGGATAGATCTGTTACGGTGGAGGTGGATCTGGTTTCATGGAAACAATGAATGGAGCTGTGCTGATTTTCGGTACTAGGGAGAACATCCTTTGAAAAAGGATCAAAACCATGGTTGGTTCATGAGCTAAAATTGAGAATCTAAAACTGTTGGGGATTCTCACTATGGTGGATTATTCAAATTGGAAAGGGGTACTACCATATTATCCTAGAGCATAAAGAGGATCTTGAAATGGTTTGGAGGATCAGGAATCTAAGCCTAAATCCAGGTTTATTGAAGCTATTTGAATGGGATGAAAACTTCAACCCATTCAAACAAATACTCTCGATGGCATAGGTCTAGACACGGATTCATGGGATACTGTGGGTTTACGGGCATCCAAGGATCCTGAATGACATTGGATCAGGAATAGGAACTCCCTTCATGATTGATCAACACACTATAAATGGGGACATGGACCTCTATGAAAGAGTCCTAATTGAAATTGGCATGAAGCTACAACCTCCTGAAATAATGTTTCTGGATGTAAAAGGTTAGCAGTCAGAGGTAAGATTAGATATTGAGAATTTTTCTAAAATTTTGAAACACTGTAAGATGGTTGGACATGAGTTTCAAGCTTGTTGTTTGTTTAAGAAGCTGGTAAACCCAGCCCAACCTACATCAAATTGGAAAGAGGTTCCAAGGAGTAGTAGAAGTACTCTAGGAGCACAGGAAAAAGGGAAGATGCATGATGAGGAGGCAAGATGTTCAAAAATAGTTGGATAATCTTGGGCCGAGATAGGGGATAAAGAGGATATGTAGTAAGTAAACATTGAATTTCAAGATTTTATTAGGGATAAAAGTACTTCAGACAACATTAATGTGTAGACACTAGAACACTCCTCAGGGGTGTACAACATGGTTCTAGATATCTAAATTTTGGGATTCACTATTAGTCTAATTGATGCTGAATTAGAGGCTCAATTTTCCTCAATTAATATCCACCTAGATGTAGAGATAGAATCTAAAGCCACTGAGGGAGGACTGGTCCAGAAACATGTTCATTTTAAAGAGACTAGTGAAGCAGGGGAGGCAAAGGAAATGATAAATAAAGTGTCAGTAGGAATATCTCAGCCAAAACCAGGTATAGATAGTAGAGAACTGAGATTGGGTGGTATTTCATTACAAGAAGAATCAATAATAAAATCACCCAGAAAACCTGGGAAAAAAGGAGGTGTGGCCTCCAAATAAAAATCAATATGAGGATTCTCTTCAAGAACTATTAGGGTATAGCCAAACCTTCCACTGAAATTTCCCTCTGTCTCCTTGCTTGAAGGTACAAGCTAGAGATTATTGGAATTTTATATCCTAAGATGAACTCAAAAAATCTGAGAAATTTGTTATGTACTAGGGGATACAATATTCTATGTACTAACGTGATGGGACAAATCATGATAGGATTATGATTCTTAATCATTGCAATAATGGTTCACTAAGGATAATAGATGTAGACAAATAGATTATAACCATTAGTTTTATGGAGGGTGGACAACAGTTTTTCTGCTCAATTGTGTATGCTCACAACAATCATGTGGGAATGAGGCTTCTATGGGGGAAATAAAACAACTTGAGATTTCTATCTTATATCTATGGAGTGTCACATGTTATTTCAACTCAATACTTCATGAGGATGAGAAAATGGGTCTAGTTACAAACACCACCTCTTCAAGAGACTTTATAGAATGTAGTGATAAATATGTGATAGTGAAAGTTAACCTCGTTTGTGCTAAATACACTTAGTATAAGAAAAATCTCAATGGTATGCGGTCAAGTTGAATTTATTGAGCATTTGTCAATAAAATAATGCTTGATGCATGGAAATAAATCACATGTGTTACCCTTTCAAAAATTAACTCTGATCACCTCCCTCTTCTGATTAGTTTTCTAGGAAAGGATGGTGGGAATAAAATTCCTTTCAGATTCAGCAATGGATGGGCCTCTCTTCCGAAATTCTCAAGTATTGTTCAAGAGACTTGGTACTCATTGATATGTAATGGAAGACCTTTGATTTGAATTTCCAAACATATAATGAAAAAGATTATGCTTAGGGAATGGAGTAAATAAAGATTCAGATCGATGGATGCTGAAATTGAAGGACTTGAAAGCTCCCTTCATGATATGTAATTAGAGGCCACAAGAGATAATTTTTTGAGGAACATGAAGCATGGGACAGAGCTCTCTATAAATCTGAATAACTACATAAATGTTACATACAATATCAAGAAGGATTCTTTCAATGTTAGGTGGCTCCAGGAAGGAGATCAAAACACAAAGTTCTTCAATGCACTTAAAAGTTCCCGAAGAGTGAATAGACCTCTTTCCCTACTAAAGGATGGAGACATAAATCTAGAAGGAAAAAAGTAACTTGTAGAACATATTGTATCATTCTATAAGAACATATTCAATGGTAGGGCTAGATCTGAGCCAGTAAAATACAACAACATTACAAATTTTATCACTAAGGAGAACAATCGTCTACTCACAGTGATTCCAATGGATTTTGAAATCAAGGAGGAAGTGTTTGGTATTAAAAAAGAAAGCTCTCATGGCCTTCTTCCAAAGCTATTAGGATCTCATTTAGAATTATTTATTCCTACTTGTTAAACACTTTTTCATAGGAGGGACAGTCACTCTAGGATTCAATGACCAATTCATTTCCCTGATACCTATGTTAAAGAATGTTAGTGAAATTTCTCAATTCATGCTAGTATCCCTTGTGAAAACCATGAAAAATATAATTAAATTTTTTTTGGCTAATAGGCTTTCTCAGGTGAATGAAATAACTATTTTGTGGAAATAGTTTGGTTTTGTTAAGGGCAGGAATATACAATACTTCCTACTTACATCCTCGGAATGCTTCAATCTTCTGAGAAAGAAAACACAGGGCAAAAATGTGGCTTTTAATATTGACATAAAAAATATTTTAACATATTGGGAGGGGGATTTATTAAATAGATTCTCCTCAAGTTTGGCTTCATTGAGGTGTTTTTTCAATGGATCACAATGTTGACGGAATCTTCCCACATCTCAATTATGATTAATGGCTCACTAGAGGGATATTTCACAAGTCGAGGGGTGCGAGACAGGGTGACCCCCTCTCTGCAATAATTTTTGCAATTGCATAAGACTACCTCAGCATGATTCTTACTACCATGGTGGAAAATGGGAAAATTGCAACCATCAGAACAGGTAGAGGTCTCTCTGATCCCTCTCATTTATTTTTTTATAATGATATAGTCATTTTTATGCCGGGAGATATAAATAACGTCAATTGTATTAGGGAGTCACTTTTTCATTATTAATGTGTGTTAGGGAAAGAAATCAACTGGGGATAAATCTTTATTTACTTTGGAAGGAACATTGCAGTGGCAAGGAGAATTCGTCTAATAAATTATCTCGGCCTTAGGGAGGGATCCTTAACTTTTATGTATCTTTATTTCCCCCTGTTCTGGGGAAGGCCACTTTGCAAAGGATTTATCCTAGATAAAGAAAAAAATTTCATATTGGAAAGGAAATTCTCTCTCAATTGAAGAACGAGTATGTCTTTTCAAACATGTGGTTATTTCAATACTTTTTTATTGTTTCATGGTTTACATGTGGCCTACCTCGATTGTGAAAAAATTAACACCATGATAGGGAACTTTGTATGGAGCAGAAATGTTATGGAAAAGAAGCTCATCACAGCTAAATGAAGCACATGAAGCATGCCTACCAAACTGGGAGGTCTAGAAATTAAGAATTTAACTATTTTAATCAGGCATTACAAGCCATGTTTATCTGGAGCGTTATTCCCAAAAAATCTACCTCTCTTGATTTATTAAGGAGAGGAATTATAAAAAGATTCATTGATGGAAGGCATGGATACATGGATTAATCAATCTGGACTAGCTTGCATTATGTGTTCAGCATAATCATGAGGTACTCACGATGGGTGGACAATATGGATTCCAGTATGAAATTTTGGTCAACCAACTGGACAGACACACCACTTATGGGAAGGTTAAACACTAAAGAGAAGAACATTAACAATAGATTATCCATCAAATACCAACTTAAATGTAGAGGTGACATTCCAGATGAAATCATCTGCATTATTGAAAACTATAATTTTATCAAGTAGGAGGATATGCTACTATGGGAAGGGTCTCATGCTGGTCCACAAAACTCTAATAGCTTCTACAAATACCTGTTGAAGGGTGATGTAAATAGTATTTTCTCAATGAACAAAAACTGGATTCTTCCCTCCATATTTTCACTTATCCATATGCTTTATCATAATGAAATACCAATGGATGTGAACATCCAACGGTTTTGGATTTCATTATGCCCACGATGTGCACTTTGTGGTCAGTATAAAGAGGATATCGATCACTTTTTCTTGTCATGTAACGCAGATTCTTTATTGTGGAACACAATTCATAGCATATTTGAGTTGGAAACTCACAATGCACCCTCATCTATATAGTTTATACATCATCTTCTTAGAGTTCAACAATCCAAACTGTTAATGAATTTTTTAGGAGGCATGTGCTGAACTACTATATGATGTGTGGAAGGATTTCAATAGGTCTGTTCATCATCAAGAAATATTCAATGGAGAAACTGCAATTAACATCATTCTTGTGTCCATTTAAAATGCCAATTCAATAATTAATGAACATTATAACACCTCGGTAAGGGAGTTCATGATACTCTGAATATTAAAGGTTGTAAGTTACTATCCCAAACTGAGGGTCATGATAGAGGTGATATGGACATCCCCCTTCAATGGATGGTTAAAATTAAACACAGATGGAGCCTCTAAAGAAAATCATGGACCTTCAATCTACGAGGTAATTTTCAGAAATCAACATGGGGAGATTGGGGAATGAAATAATGGTTTATGCGGGCACACTACTACTTTGGAAGCTAAAATAAGGCACTCATCACTACGGTGGATATCACTTGACAACAACATTGGAACAAAATTTGGTTCGATTGTGACTTGAACACAGTGTTCCATTCAATCAGGCTGGGTCAGACAAGATTGGCATGGAAGCTAGAAGGTATGTGGATACATTTCATTGAAAAAATCTCTTCCCTAAACTGCTTTATCACACATACCTTCTAGGAGGTGAATTACATTGCAGATGGCCTTGCAATCAAATGGGTTTTGGAAGAGAGGCGCATCTACATCAACACTATTCCTAATAACATGGTCCCTCTTTATACAAGGGACAAATGTAAAATGCCTTATTTCCATCTTGTGTAACGTTTTAGCTTTATCAATTTAAGAGCCTTTGTGTTCATTTTTCTCAGAAAAAATCTAGAAGATGAACAAGGTAACCATTAAGAAAAAGTATTGTTTTCCCAGTATTGATGAATTTGTTGATCAGTTAAAAGGGGAAAGGTGGTTCTCTAAGAGCGACTTGCGTAGTGGTTACCTCCAGGTTAGAGTTAGAGAGGAAAATGTCCCAAAAGTAGATTTTCAAATAAGGTACGACCATTTTGAGTATATGGTCATGTGTTTCAAGTTGAGGTATTCTCTAGAGGTCTTCATAGATCATATGAATAAGATATTTTACTAGTATATCGATTCTTTGGTTTTGGTGATCATGGATGACATCCTAGTTTATTATGGATCTACAGAGGATCATGAGCGTTATTTTGAGAATTATCATTAGATCACTTTAAAAAAATTGCCCCTATGCCATGTCCTCAATGTATACCTTTTGTATTATTGAAGAAATGTTTTTGGGGCATGTGATCTTAGAATAAGGGTTTTTAGAGGACCCCAAGAAGATCAGTGCAGTCATGTCATGTGATCAGACAAAGAACGTGTTTGAAATCAGAAGCTTTCTAGGCCCGGACAGATATAATAGGTAGTTCATTTCGGATTTCTCTTGGCAAGCTTTACCCCTGACCATTCTTACCCTAAAATTGGTGATTTTTTAATGGAGACTAGAGTGTCAGTATCCTTAGAGGAGCTAAATTGGTGGTTGACTATGGATCCTAGGTTCATCTTAATTGAATTTTTAAAGGGATACATGGTTTATTATGATTCCTTAGGTATGGGTATCAGGTGTGATCATTCATAATAACCTTGTGGTGGTGTATATTTATCACCACCTAAGACCACAAAGAAGAATTATCCGACCCATGACATGGAGTTAGAAGCACTGAGATTTTCATTGACAAAATGGTATCATTATCATTATGGATAGAAATTTATGGTGTATTCTTGACATAATATATTATCCTATATTTTCTCCTAAAATTTTTTCAACATGAGGCACCATCATTGGGTGGAGTACTTGCAGGGGTATGACTTCGATATAGTTTATAACTCAGGAAAGGGTAATGTTGTGGTAGGCGATTTGAGTAGAAAAGTCCCAATACATGTGTTAAAAGTGTCTAGTGAGGAGTGGACTTTGATGGGTATTTTTTTGCAGTTGCTTTCAGAAACCAAGGAGCATAGTGTATGTGATTTCATGGATAGTTCCTAGTTGAATCCCTCTTATATGGAGTTGATTCAGCAAGAGCATCCTAGAAATGAGTTATTCTAGTGATCGATGTAGTTTCATCATGGTGGAGAGACACCATGAAGTTGGTCATTACCTCCCGATGATATTTTATGTTTCAAGGGTTGTATTGTGGGGACTTTATCTGTGAGGAAAGTGGTGATGCAGGAGAGACACCTATCTTAGTGGGATATTCATTTTAGAGACACCAATATGTATTATGTTGTGCGTTAGCCGTTCTGGTGGATATGTATGAGGCGTGATATAACTGACTTTGTATTGAGGTGCAATATGTGTCAGATAGTAAAATAAGAACTTCAAAAACCTTATGTGTTTCTTTAGATTTACCCATTTCTACGTGGATGTGGGTTGAGATCTCCATGGACATCATTATAGGATATCCTCATACACGGAAGGGGAATAATTCTATATGGGTAGAAACTGACCGTATGACCAAATCAGACCACTTCAGTCCTATTTGATATTCTGCTATGGTCGATGAGCTGGGCCAGTTGAATGTCCATGAAATAGTGAGGCTTCATGGTGTATCGTCGATAATCAATTTTTGGAAAATAACCCATATTTCAACTCTTGATTCTTTAATTCCTTCATAATTCAATGTGGTCATAAATTAAGTTATGCATGCCATACCATCCTCAAACAGATGGTTTGATAGAATGGTCCAATCAAATTTTGGAAGACATGCTCTGAGAATGTGTCTTGATTTCGGTGGATCATGGAATAAACATTTGGGATTAGTCGAGTTTTTATACAATAATAGATACCAATCCTCACATTGAATGCCCCCTATGAAAAACTCTATAGTAAGTCATGTCGGTATCCATTGTGTTGGGTTGCGGTAGGTGAGACCTCATTATTGGGACAAATATTAGTAAAAGAGATGTCTGGGAATGTAAATATAATCAGACAGTGGTTGTTGAAAGCTTAAAGTCTCCAAAAGTCACTCCCTAGATTTGGATGGAGAGGTGGATTCTGCTGAGCACAGGCCCTAGTGAACAAGAAATAAACAATATCACAAATGCACAATCCTTCACTGATGTTGTTTCTAGAAGACCTTAAAAGTCATTTGATCCCAACATAGATGTTCACAAATATAATAATTCACGCATTGAACCAAATAAATTTCATCAAATAGGACATACGACGATCTCTTTCTCATCGAACGAGGTAACCCTTATCCCCTCAAATACACACTTTATGCTCATTGGGAATTTTACCAAGAATAGGACATCATTAAATTCATTGTGGAAAATCCCTTGAAGCAATTGGATTCTTAGAATTCAATATCAGTTTATTGAATTATTCAAACATCTTTCTTCACCATTACTCAAAATCCAATTATTATAGACATTGTGAGAGATGTTCATGGTCCTTTAGGGGTTGTTTAATGATAATTTTTAAATTGACCCTAGACTTTGATCCTTGTATTGAGTACCCTATTTCGCCAGTCCTGTTTGGATTCCTTGGTCTACCACTTAACCTATTTAAATAAGTTAACCTATTTTCAATCCATAGTCTTATTGGAAACCCCCATAAGTAGAAATATGCGATGATGATCCTAACAAGACCTTCAGTTTCTAGGTTTTTTGCATAGATTGATGTTACACAAGTCCTTCCTTCCCAGATCTGGATCCAAAAGGAAAACTACAGTTTTTTTTTCAGGAAGTGATTTATGAAAATCTCCCAATTTCATTTCCTCATGTTTGGACACTCTTCAATGGATTGTGGCATTAATGAAGCTCCACTAATGCCTCAGAAAATGACATGGGTTGCAAAGAGAAAAAAAATTTGACATTGAATAGTTCTTTGACACATCTGTTACTATACCTTATATGGTTCAATATTATTTTGGGGGGAATAACACTATTATTGAGAAGAATTTTGATATTGTGAATCATTTTACTGAAATTATCTATACTGGAGAATCTGAGAGTCACACACCTATGGTAAATGATCTTTCAGATTTTAGGGATATTGTTCAAGGGGTTCCAGGTGCCACTTATGATTCCCAAACCATGGTGGGAAATCAAGTGGAAACTTGTAAATCTCATGATGTTTTCACTGATGAGGAAAAAAAGAATGTCCACTATGATTCTAAGAAGCTATCACATGATGACTATGACAAAGACTACCAACCCGAGGAGGATTACTTGAAATCAATCTCTAGGAAAGGCAAAAAACCAATGATTGACCCATACAGTTTTATCAACCATAATCCAAAGAAGACTCAGAAATGTAGGGATTATTATAATATTGAGAGAATAATTGTTACTAGATATATATAGGCTTCTACGATGATGACTACTACTCTTACTCCTCAGTCCGTGATTTCTAAAAATTATTGTTTATACTCTAATGATGATACTTTGAGTGACACTAGTGATTATGATGACACTAATATGAGTGTGAGAGATTATTATTAATATGATGATGAAGTGTTGGAAGAATTGGGATCTTGGATGGATGAGAAATACAAAACAGTATTCCAATGACACAAGAATAGTGATATCATTTCTAATCTCTACCTTCGAACCAGAAAAAGAATGTTATTAAAATTTGTTGGGTAATTGAAAAATAATCCTCACTTTAATTTAAAAGATATTCCATGGAAATGAATCACTTAATTTCCCATATATTAGGATTTCATTCACTATTTTCATTGATATTTAAAGAACATTCATTTTTTATAATTGGTTTTGATCAGTCTTATAATGTTTTTCCTTTCACTATTTTTGTGTGTTTGGAGAGTGGATTCTGTATGAAAATTGCTACTGTTGAAATTTTTCCCACCATCTTCCACCCAAGCACAAGATAGATTCTTGAAAATAGGCATGTTGTTCACATCCTGTACAATTATCTACAACTTATGAATTTTATTCTCTTGATAACCTTTTTTTCTTGAATGAGTGATGAAGATTGAACATTATCTTATGTTGGATCTATTTTGGAATGGGAAGTGGGACTTGTCATCCTTTTGGATTCATGTTTCCTTTGTTGATGTAGGATATTCATTGTAATTTTATTTATTTTCAGGTTAGTATAAGAGAAACATGAATATTTTTTGATGATTAAGTGATTCTATACTAAATTTGGATCTTCTTAGAGGTTTTATGTGAAAACAGTGACTCCATTCCCCTTTTTTTGATGATTTTATGTCATGTTTTTATTCTCCATTAACTCATGGATGGTAAAATCACATTTTACATTATGTCCCCACTATATTTTGAACCTTGTTTAATATATTCATTAGGGGTATGAGTTAGGAAACCAACTCATATCTTATTCTCCTCAATGTCTCCATTAGGCTTATGATAACTAGAGATGTTGGTATATTGAGTTTTTTGTGGTGGATCATGTATTCTTGAATGTGGCACCTCACATAGGTCACCATTATTTGGGAAATAAAGGAAAGATAATGAAAAGGTATTTCAGACCTTTTGAGATCAACAAATGGGTTGGAAAGGTCGTATAATGATCAGCATATCCATCGCAGTTTGCATCAATTCATGAGTTTTTTTCTCATCTCCCAGTTATAAAAGTATAAACCAAATACTTATCCGGTGATAAATTTAGAAGAGTTGGAGATAAAGATTTATTAATTTATTTTTTAGTAGAAAAATGGTATTTTGGATTCCTTGGAGAATCTGGATCAAGTGAAGTCCATTACATTGGTCTGTGTTATTTGGAATCATGGTAATAATATGAATGAGACTTGGGAATGGAAGTTATGGGTTGAGAAAGATTATTCCTTTCTGTTATATGATCACGATTTGAGTGGACTTTATGCGGATGAAAGGTTTTCATGGTGGGGAGAATTTTCACACCCATTATTTCCTTTGGAGGTATTTCTCTATTTATTTTTGGGCTAGAATTCTCCCCTTGTTTTTACTTTTATTTCCTGGTGAAAATGAGAAAATTCGGGTAAACAACAGGTGGTACAAGACTTGCACACGGTTAGGGGAAATTGTGCGCCCTTTCCCATGTAACAGTGAATCGAATTGGTGTTTTTTGATAGAGGATTATCTCAAGGTTAGCACATATCTTATGAACCCTATGGGATAACCATGTGTTATGTCCTTATTATATAGTAAGGGGAGCATGGTTTCCAAACAGTTTGGAAAACCATGCTGACTAACCATGCGACCTGTCTAGCTAATTAAAAATTGGATTTTTACCTTTTTTCGAGTTTTATATTTAATAAAAAATCCACCCCTCTTTCTCCTCAAAACGGATTATCAAACCCAGGTGCCTCCAAACCTTCTTATTGCTCCCTTGGACTATAATTATTTAGGTGTATTTGGTTGGGATTCACTAAGAGACACCAAGTAAGATCCTTATTTCTTAATTTCTCCCTCTATTTTAGGGGTTTTATTTCTTTTTCTAAGGTTTTCATTTCTCCAGCAGGTTGGGTGTCATTTTTACGGTTAAATCATAATTATTAGTTCTCTATATAGATTTTTGTGGTTAATATTACCTTTATAGGTTTCGATTGAGGTGCGATGGTGGTTTAGAATGGATTTTTGGGAGTTTCAACCCTCAATGTAATTAGTTCCATGCGTAAACATTATTTTATTATTTTAATATTCTTTATTTAGTGTTTAGGTATGTTCTATTCATTGTGTGTGTGTGTGGTGAAAAATGGTTTTTTCAAATGATTCAATGTGCTTTAGTGTTGAAGATGTGTTTTTAGAGGAAATGAGTTTTGTTCTATATATCATTCAAATATTCTTCTTTGTAGGAGTCCTTTAAGGTGTTTGATAAAATGTGTCAATGGATATAATCATATTTTAAAATGGTTTGGGTGTGTGATTGTTTTAAAAGATTGTTTTAGATGTGGAAATGGTGGGTTATAATGTGTGTTTACATTATTTGGATTGTGTACATGTAAAAGTTATGTTGTATGTGGTATGTAAAATGGAAATTAAATTGTAAAGGGAAACATGGGTATCTAGGTGGGTGGACGAGGACTATTATGCTAGTTGTCTTGGAAGCGGTTTTCCACATATTCATCTAGAAAGATTAATGAAATAATAATAACTTAATGATATTGAAGATTTGAGACCACTAGTACCATGGAGTTTCCCATACTAGTGGATCGTATATGAGAACGCTGTTATTCATGGTTACTATACCATATTTTACTATGATATTATATACCTAGTGTAGAATTTATATCTTTTTCCTAGAGGGTTTTCATGTTAAATATTTCTCTTTTGTGATATTGTACAAACCATTGGTAGATCATATACATTTTGGTTACTTAAAAACAAAAAAAAAATGTTTATCAGAAACAATGTTTTATATAATTTTTTTCAAAATTTGTGTTTGAATTTTTCTTTTATAAAAAATTCATGGTTATTTATATTATATTTTTTATAGAATGGAATATTTTTATTTTGGTGTAATCCTACTGTGATTTTCCTCACACCCTACTTACACCCTTAGGTGTAAGTATACATGGTAATGTTTGACATAGGTAATGCCAATAAGTTTGGAGATGGTGGTTTGGGATCCTAGTGGTCTTCCCTTGAAGGTGTTATGTTTTTGGATTAAGGAATAAACCCCTCTTATCATGTGGTGGTTTTTTGGGTAGTGTCTAGTTCCCTCGTTTTAATCCTTTTTTGGGGTTTTTTATGTTTTAAACAATAATTTGAAAATTATTATGCCATTTTTGGTAATGATTATTCAGTTAGGGATTATTTATAATTTTTTTAAATTTTTGTTTATGTAATCTGGTGAAATCATTCCCAAGGTATTTTATTGATACTCTGGCAATAATTGCCAACATGTGGGAATCAGGAATGCCCTTCAGGATATACCATGGACCGGGTCGGGTGTCAAATTGAATGATGCCCTGACTTGGTTCATTAAAGAATATGAACTGGAGGAATTTTTATGGAATAAAATAGGAATAGAATAATGATTTAAAATTTGGTAAGTAGTGTAAATCATATACTGTCTACCACAAGAAAAGTATTTCTTGTATGATCGAGTAAGAAAGAATTAAAAAATTACTCTCAAAATTCATTAATAGGGGTGGATAATTTCTAATTGTCATGACCAATAGTTTTTATGTTTGTTATCGTTATATAATTATATTGTATTAAAAGTGGTGAAATATAATTATAAACTTATGAATAAGGTAAAGATGAATGTTCAAGATTCTTCATAGCTGGGATAGTCTCCGTACAAACTATCCATCACTTTCCCTCCTTGTAGATGGTATACACTCTCTTTTAGTGCTCTAATGAATATTGTTTTAATGTGATAAACCTCATTACTTATTTTCCATCTATTAATTTTGGGTTAACTTCCATCTATCATAATATATTTTGGATCACCTACCAAATGCTCTTGATTGATGCGTGGATATTATTATATGAAAATATCTAGAAATTATCCCTAATTTAGTCTCTTCCCATGATCTTCACAAGACTCAACATATTTTCTAAGAACTTTTGGTTATACCAAGAAGAGTATTTCATGATTTTGTAGATTAAAAGAATGAAATGATTTCATTTTGAGCCCCGAAATGAATTTTAGGAAACTTCTTATTTCTAGGTTCCATGTGCAAATATACTTACTCTATTATTTTACTCAACTATGGAATTAACTCTTACGATCTGGTTGATGAATTTTATGTTTAACCATACATGGATAAAATTACACTATACATAGGGGATGATCCTTTAATTTTATAAAATGAGTCAATAAATCCATCATATATTGAATACTCTAGTACAATGTAAATTTTTCAATGAAAAACTGAACAAAGAAACTTATATTTTGGTAGGATGGATCCTATGTGTAGAAGGATCGCCTTTGTAGTGTCCTATAAAAACCCTTTGGAAATGAAAGTTCCCTCTTTTTAACATGATGAAACAACTAAATTCATAGTATTATACCTTTTAATTACTCTTAAACTCAAAAAATAAACTTTATATAACCCAATAATTTCAAAAATTATAATTCGTAAGTCTGGAAGACTCTTAAATTAATGAAAATAAATCTTATATTTCCAACATAAATGTCATTTCTTTAAAATTATATTAATTTTTTAAATTATGAAGATTCATATTACTAGATTATTCAGTAGTTAATTAAATTAGTTAAATGTATCCCGAATGTTACATATACACATCCCCATTACCCTTCCCATTTAAATTAATATGCGTCTAATAGAAGTTAACTTCTTCTTCACTCATCATCTAGAAGTATAATCACAACAACATTCTTAATTTATTGAAATTACAGGAAACAGTGGTAAAAATATCCATTTTTGACTGGTCAAAATAGACTATTGAAAAAGTAAGTTAAAACAAACTATTAAATATATAACATTAAAACAATAAATTTAAAGATCCATAAAAGTTAAATTTAAAACTATTTATTTTGAAATAAATGAAATATATAGTGAAATTTTTGTAAAATACAAAATCAGAATTTCAAAAAATTTATCTTGATTAATATGATAAATGATTTTAGTGATTTATATGTGTCAATATGATGGATATGGTTTTCCCATTCGACATATTATTATGGGTTTTATTATTACAAGACATATGGTCATTGGATATTTGGTCCTTGGATATATGGTCACTAGATATACTTTTATATAATAGTTATGTATATTTTCTTAAATTTTTAGTATTAAATATAATATAATATAATTAGAATATATCAAATTATTATTTAGTTAAATAAATATATTATAATTAATTAAAAATCATTATTTTATTATTTTTGTTTTTATTTTTTATAAATTTATATTTTTAGTTTTACTGTTGATTTATACGAGGTGTTTGTAAAATTGAAAGAATTATTATAATACCAATGGATTGAGAAAATTTAATTTTAATAAAATAAATAACCAATTTTAATTTTCATATGATTAAAATCATTTTATGATAAAAAGAGATATCTATAATAAATGGTATTCTCTAAATAATGTGTATTTGTATCTTAATAATTTTAAAATTTCACTATTGAATATTTATTCTAATAAAATTTAAAATTTCACAGTCTGTAAAAAATTTTAAAACCCTTTTAATAAATTATTATTTTGAAAAATAATTATAAAAATTTAACATTTAAAAAATATTTTTCTATATGAAGAGTTTTTATATATTTTATGGTTTCATTTAGTTGTTAACTTTCTCATATTTGGATTTAAAGTTAAATTAAATAAAGTTGAAATTATTAATCATCATATCTAATTTAGGTAAGAGAATCAATTTAATTTTTTTTCAACAAATTACTTATTATTTTAAAAAATGATTTATAACAGTAATTGTAAACAAAGTTAAAATGGTTAAATTAAGGGGTAAAATCCTAAAATGTTTGTATAGTAATCTCTAAATTTTATTTATAAATTGAATCATGCATCACATTTATGATGTATTTCAAATAAAAAGTATTTTTAGTTTTGACTTTGGCTTATCTCTTTTGAATTTATAGATTTTTTTGTAGTTTGGGTTAGAAAAAACATATCTTTTGGGGGAGAATAGGCCTGGTGTATGGATTATGTTCATGGTTAGTAGTAATAGTGTAGTAACTATTTCATATAGTTCCATTGGTTCATGTGGTGATGGGAATAGTTTTTAGGTTGGTTTGTCTAACCATGAGACTAAATTTGAAAACCATAATGATGAGGGTGTATGGGTCCAGTGGCTATCATAGAACATGAACAAAATTTTTCTAACCATGTTTCAATTTCAATGAAATTATTCACTTCAAAATTCAATGGATAGTGACTACCATATAGTTTTTTATCTGTGCAACCTAACCGTGTGACCCAATATTACCTTCAAAAAATAATAAACTGGCCTGATACACTTGGTTTTTCTAAATATAATGTCCTCCTAAACCATGATAATATCATACAAGCCCCTCTAGGTGTCTGTAGAGTACTATCCACTTGATTCTATAGGTGATCCTAGATCTATTTAGGTTGATATTATCATGTTTTGTTCATATTTCATCTCAATTTATAATCTTATTGATTTATATATACCCGATATCTCTTCCCCATGTTACGTTCGATCCAAACCAGGATATGATTTTTGAATTTAGGGTTGTGGGTAGAGAATTTATGACATTAATTATTGATCCAAGCTAGATAGTACTACATCAATTTCTGTCCTTCTATCAAAACTGAAATCTTGGACATCTTCTTTGTTAGCAAGGTTGGTGTCTCAGTCCAATAGATTATTTATCATGGATTAATTGAATGTTATTGTGATATCTATTGTTTTTAGCATATTAAAATGATTAGTCTTCTATTCAAAGGAATAAATTAAAATCCTTTATTTTTACTTGATCCATAGTGGCGACAGGAAATGATTCAAAAGGTGTTTTCATTGAACACTTTTTTTAGGAATGTTAAGTGTTTTATGAAAGTCAACAAAGAAGTTTTCAGAATATGGTCTTGTTTTCACACAATTTTAAACGTTATAATATGGGGATTAATCATTAATACATGTCCTTGTAGGGACCTAGGAAATAATGGCTTGAGACTATTGATGTACTGGTATTGTACACCCCTTCCTATGACCCATTTTTAAATTTTTAGTAGAAAATACCTTGATGTTTATTCTCTATATTCCTAATTGTTTAAAATATAATACATTTTATTTTCTTTGTTTTTTTCTTCTATTTTAATCATCAAAAGTTTATTTCCATGTTCCCAATTATAGGGATATAGATTATTATTTTAGAAAAATATAAAAGAAATTTTTTATGAAAATGGTTTTTCACATGAACTACTTTAAGAAACCAGGTTTTTTTCAGAGTAGAAAAAATGGTTTTATGATAAAATATATTTATAGAGTTATGGTGGTATCCTATTGGGCCTTGTATCACAATATACAGAGAGATTGGGGTGTGTGCTCGCATGGTTTTATGGGAGTCACATAATGGGATAGTCGTCATATATCTTGGATTATCCTCTAATTCTACGTTCCCTTTAGGTTATTGGGATGGTGGGGATTCATGGTGACATGGAGATGGACTCCTGGATCATGCTATATCTTATGTTCTAGACCATTTATCTTTTTATATGTTATGTCTCATCTTTTTTTATAACTCTAGTTTTTAAATTGATTCGTATTCTTTTTTAATCATTTCTTTAGTATATGATACATATGTTTAAGGTATAAATTTGTACATTTATTTCATATATTGATATAAAGGTTCTTTTCACCATCCTTTGGTGATTGAGAACATACTTTGGTCTTTGTGGTGTACTAATTTGGAGACATGTTAGGTCAACTGGGTTTTGTTTATCATAATTTTTAATCAAAGGAGGTCTGTTTTCTCTTTGGTTATATGTATACATGAGTATGATCATCATTCCTCATTTTTTAGGTATGTAAGGGTGCCTAAATTATTCACTTCCATATCTAAACTCAATATGGGAATGGATTTTTCATCAATAATTAGGTTGGTTTCTTAGGTTATTTAAATGAACATGATTTTGTGTTTTCTCTAGCTGGAAATTATCTTGTCTTATATTGGTTTATAATGATTCCATATTACATTTTCTGAATCTATTGTTTCCATAACTATTTTTTCTTTATGACATTAAATATGAATTTTTGGGTGTCATTTTGGATTCATATTTTTTTCCAAGATAATCATATTTTATCTCTTGAGATAAATAAATAATGCCTCCAATAAGAGATCATATAAATCTAGGAGATGATACTACATGAAAAGTCACATTGGTAAATCCTTCAATATAACCTTAATTTTTGGAAGTAGTTATATAGAAAATATATACTCTACGATAGATACAAGTTAGAAACAAGTAATGGATGGTGGAATATTCTTTAGAGTTTACCATATAGCATCCACCTGTATTTTATAGTGTCAAGGGGACCCATGAACATGAGGAGTGGATTGAATGGATTGAAATAATTTTCAACATCATGAAGAGTTCCAAATAATTAATGGTGAGTTTTTCCACATATATGGTTATGTATTGGGGATAAAATTGTTGGAATTAATAATTCAAGCTAAGTTGCATGAGGATCTTAACTAGACAAATTTAAAGAAGGTCTTAAATCATATGTTTTATACTAAACCATTGATAATGGAAAAGACTCATGATCTTGTGACCTTAGATTAATGGGAGTTCTTTTTAATGGAGTTTTATACTCATTTAAATGAGTTATTTAACATGTCATTAAATCTTGTATTTTGTGACTACCATAAAGATTGGTGGTTCAAGATGGGTTTGAGGGATGATATTTAGTCAATGATGATTCTCTTGTTCTTGACAACCTTTTAAGAGGTGGTTTATAAAGAAGAAATGAATATGGAATAAATATCTTATAAATTTCATCTTAATGGAGTTTTATTAATTCTAAGGGTTAATAATGAGGTGTCTTAGGTAAAGAAGAGTAACTATGGGGAGACACATCAGGGAACATTTAGTGTTGTGAAGTAGTTCTTGGGTCTGAGCCACGTAATCTGCATCTAATGTATGGGATATAGTTACACTAAAATTATTTTAATACATTACCTAGATCATAAAAAATATTGATACAATAGTATTGTATCTAATGCTGCTGTGGAAAATTAGTTGATGGTAGTAGGGTTGGATCAACAGTTACTAAAGGATATCAGTTCCAGTCTAGTGAAATGAAAGGAGGTAGATCTCACACTTATTTTAAAGGGGGTACCTAGTATGTGATGAAATAATAAGTGGGATATTAAGTTTGTAATATTTATATAGTATATTATATACCAATGTAATTTTATGTAGGGTTAGATAATATGGGAGGTACAATGCTTATTTAATATTTCATAGTTTTGGAATTATTTGATACTGGTGTATCTCATTCCATTGTATAATCAATGTTGATTGATATTCTGGATTTTTTTAGAGAATATTCCCCTCGTGATGGATCGTTCAACACCCTTGAGAATGAATAATGAATAAGGTTTAAAATTATTATAGTTCCATGTTATAATCACTAACCATACGGTCACATGTAATTTACTAGTTTTGGATTTTGACATATACAACCTTATTATCTCCATGTATTGGATGTTTAGTTTTAAAAACTAGATAGACATTTTTCATTATCAAGTTATATTTCCCTATTATAATAAAGTCATTTAAGTCTTATAGTTTGAGTTGGATCCTAGATCATGGAGGGTAGGGACTCTTGATCCATATTCCAAATTGATCTCCTTCTAGTTTTAAAAGATGATTCATGATTCCATTGTCTGAAATTTGAGTAATTTTCTTCCTATAAGGGTGAAAGAGTAACTGGAGTTGTTTCATGAAGACTTTTCAAGGAAACGACCTTAGATAGAGGGTGAGTTCACTATTTAACATCTCGTGGTAAGTAAATAAATTTCTTTTTTAACATATCATGTGGAACATATTGAGTTAAATTAGAAAAAAGTTCATCTTGAGGATATATAGGTTAAGAAATTTATTCTTCCAATAATTTCAACATGGAATTCACCATTTCCTTTTTCATATAAGTAAAAAAAAAAGCCTCAAAATTTTCTTTGATTACTGAAATTTTATTCCAGTGACTATTAAGAACATGTACCCTTTCCTAGGATTAATGGTCTATTTGAACAACTAAAAGGAGATCGATGCTTTTCTTAGGTTGACTTGAGATCAAGGTACCATCATTTGAGAGTCCATGAAGACTATATACCTATTATAGTGTTTAGGATATGGTATAATAATTTTCAGTTCCTAGTTAATCCATTATGTCTTACTAATATTTATACAATATTTAGAGAATTAATGAACTTGATCATTAATGTATTCTTAGTCACATTCATAGTAATATATGTGAATGATATTTTGGTGTACTCCATGGTAGAGTAGGAACACATGTTTTATTCATATATAATATTTAAAATCTTTAAATAACACTATATGTATGCCAATAATGGAAAATATGAGTTTTTAATCCATGAATTGATGTTTTCAGGTCAGGTTTTATTTGAAAAGGGAATCTTAGTACATCCTGAAAAGATTCAAGAAGTTAGGATATTGTAACAACCAAAAAATTTGTTTAAGATCCATATATTCTAGGGATAAATATTCTATTGAAAACATTTTTTAACACTAATCCAAGATTGATTCTCTTATGATAGAGTATATTCTCAATGTTGATATTTTTGAATGGAATGATAAGTGTTAAATATCATTTTAGGCACATGTGGTTATATTCAATTTTTTTTTTCTAATCTAATTCTTCTTGAGGTAGTTTTGATCTATGATGTTTATTGTGGTTACTCATGTATGGTATTGCGATTCATTCAAATATAGGATAATTAATCTTTTTTCTATGATTATATAAAAATGAATCCTAATGGAAGAATTATCTAACCCAAGATTTTTGTTGGTAGTCACGATGAACTCACTCAAGATATGGAACCACTAACTCTTCGATAATCTATTTACTATATATTTATATTATAATAGACTAAAGTATATATTCACCTAGAGATAAATTAGCTTATGAAAAATAAATAATATTGAATATCATCAAAAATTTGATTTTGATATTTCATATACACATGGAAAAATTAATTTGGTCATCGATGTGTTGAGTGGGATGTTACCAACTCAAGCCTTGAAGGAATTAGTAGAGTAGTTTTCATTGATAAGTCTAATTTTCGAGATGATCATGGAAGTGTAAGAGGATAATTGGTAGGTGTTCGTACCTTGTTAGAATGTTTATTATTCATTTTATGACTATATTTTACTTGGTAAAGTATTAGAATTTTTTTTCAATATTTTAATAAAATCCTATATGGTGGTAATAAATTTGGTAATAGATCTCATCTCCTAATGGAACTTTGAGTTTTTGAGGTAGGATAGTCCTTTTGATAACATTTTGTAAGGATTAGATTGATAATGTACTTTGATAATGTTGGTCCATGCATCTAGGAGCACCCAAAATGTATCATGACTTTGGATGTCAATAGTTCAGGAAAGGGATAAGGCAATCAATTGCAGACATCATCTCATGAGGACTTTCTTGAAATAAAATTTAGGTGAAACACAATTGTATAATAGATTTATTTCAACCCTTATCCATTATATTTTATAAGTTAGAATATATATATACATGTACCTCATGATTGTATTACCTCCGAAATCTTCTGCACCGAATTATATTTGCGTGATCATTGATCAAATCACTAAATCAGAACATTTATTTCCTATTAAAAAGCTGTTGAATTTAGAAGATCTTGATAACATGTTTGTTTGATAGATCATGAAGCTTTTTGGATTGACTTATATGGATGATTTTAATATATATTTAAACCCTGAATCCCAATATTCGAAGGGATTGCAAGAAAAAATGGGAACACAACTAATGTTAAAAATGATGTATCATCCTCAAGCGGATGGATAGACTGAGTGATCCATACATATCCAAGAATATTTTTTTCTAAAAAAAATTACATGAATATAGTGGTTCATGATAGAAGTGTCATCATGTGTTGGAGTTTTTCAATAACAATAGTTATCATGATTGTTTTATAATTTCACCCTTTTAAGTGTTATATGGGTTTCCATGAATATCAAATTTGTGTTGTGTAGATATTGGTGGAAGTCACATGTGGGACTAAGTCTTCATTAAGAAATAACTAATAAGGTGGTGTTTATTTGAAAGTGGTTCAAGATAGTTCATAGTGACCAGATGTTTTTTGTTTGTTATCATCATCAACCATTAGAATTTAAAGCTGACGGTCGAATTTTTATTTATTTCTCATTAACTAGGGAATCATTGGATGGGAAATCAGGATAAGTAGTATCCAAGGTATATTGGTGTTTTATAGATCATTGATAAATATGGGATGGTGTAATATTGGTTTAAATTACCATCAAGTTTGACATAGATTCAATACGTGTTCTTTGTTTCCCAATTGAAGAATAATTAACCATACCCCTCCCACATGAATGAGTGGGAGTATTTTGACATTGAACCTGATACCACAATTTCTGAAGAACCAATTCAGATTATGGATTTTTTATTTATGGTGTTTTATTATTAAATTATTCCCTTGGTCTTTATTTTGTGGTCGAATAGAAAATATGTCCAAAATATTTGGGATTAGGAACCATTCATGAGGCATTAGTGTCCTTACCTGGTTATTAATATACAATATTTTGTTCTTTCTAAGGATAAAATGTTTTATTTTGGGGGGAATTATTACGAACATTTGGTCATGTGTATGTTTTAAATAGATAATTTTTTATCCATTTTGAGGTTCTAGAGATTTTCAAGAGTTAAGGGTAAAAAAACATGATGTTTTGTTAAAAACAAGCTAGACACACTGTATAGGTGCATAATTATTTATTAGCGTTCTATAATTGTTTAACCTATCTATATTGGTTCTAGTGAGTATATTCATGTTTTTCGAGTTATTTTTCCCAAAATAAATGTTTACAAAAAAGTATTATTGTTGCTCAAGTATGGGTCTATTGGTAGTTGAACAACTTGGAAGTAGTTTTTCTAACTTTGCAACTACTCCTATAAAATTGTGTTCTTTGGCTTTCCTAGAATAATAGTTGTCACACAATTACTACATGGTTTTTCTAATCATTTGTCTTAAATATGAGACTCAATTCAAACTTTTTAAAATTGAAAATTAATATTATTAGCTTGGTTTTTTATCTCAAATCTCATCCTAAACCCTCAATTTCATTAATTTTCCCCTCCATGATTCTCTATAGGAATCTCCCCTTAATTTCTAGGTGATCCTTGATTGATTTTTTTGGATCCCTTCAGGGTATGTTTTTATTTCCTCTTGATTTATCCTCTACTACCTAGATCTATATATCGTCCCCTTGATCCATTGGAAAACGATTGGTTTTTTATTGAACAAGGATTGTGGGTGATTTATTGACAATTATTATTAAAAATGAAGGCTACTGAGGACTAGATCTCTTTGTTTCCCATTATCAAAATTGAATACAATGATGTTTCGTTTTCTGGTAAGGTAGGCACCTTTATCCAATTTATTCCTTCTCATTGAAAACATGATTTTTTGTTAAATCAATTCATTTTGGAAAAAGAAAATGGCTGGTTTGAAGTTTCTATGGGATAAATTGATATCCATGATTTTGACTTCATTTGTGTCAATATGAAATGTCTTGATATAGGATTTGTTTGAAAATGGATTTTATAAACACTAATTGTTCTATTAAAATATAAAAATAAGTTTTCATGATTTTGGATTGGATTCTATTTCAAGTAATTGTAAATATTAGCACTTGGGGAAGACCATGTGATAGATGTCTTTGTAGGGACATAGGCCATGCCTACTTGAGACCTTGGATTTTCTTGTATTTTTGACCTCATCTTATGGACATTCTCACATTCTTAGTAATCATTACTATGATTCATATTCCTTAATTTTAAAATTTTTTTAAAAGTGAATTCATTTTCTTTTATGGGTCATTACCCTTTATTTGAATCAAATATGTTTTATTTCCATGTTCTTAAGGCTTGGGATATAGATTTTTTAATGAAGAAAATCAAAGGTATGTTTAATAAAAATGTGTTTTCACGTGAACTGATTTAGGAAACATATCTTTTTCAATCTAGAACTAATGGTTTCAGGGTGAATGACATTGTATATATTCATGGTGGTATCATACTTTGAATTTTCTTTGCACCCTACAAATGCCTTTGGGGATATATAGACATTATTTTTGAAGACTCTAGTAAATGTAAGAGCTTTATGTAGTATGGAGGATCCTCCTAGACATCATCGTCTTTGGGTAGTTGTGGATTGTGGTGATATATGGTTACATGGGTATGTGATCTTTACTTATAAGTTGCCTTGTGTTTGGGACCATTGAGATTCATTCATGTTATGTGTTATGTTTTTTTATACATCCATTGTTTACAATAATTTGAATATATATATTTTTATATTTACATACAACATGAGACATGTGTTTCAGGGTTAAAACATTCCCTTTCATTCCAATATGGATACCTAGGATATTGTCACCAGGCCATGGTGATTAAGAAAATGCTTCAGGAATTTTGGAAGGATAATTCAGGGGAGGTTCTAGGGTTACTAGAGTTGGTTTATTACAATATAAATTATTTATCAACATTGGGTCAACTTTTAATGTAATATTACAACCTCACACATTATGGATTTAGTATATTTTAAAATACCACTCAAAACACACCTATAAAAGGACTCATCCTCTACCATTTCCAAAAAAACTATTTAACTTATTTTATCTCTTAAACAAGTGTCCAAATTATCTCTATTAAATACATAGTACAAATATTTTATTATATGGTACCAATATTTAAGACTCAATCATGCATTAAGATATAACCTATTTCAAGAAGGAGTGAATTCATCAATGCATCAATCATGTTCTTCACCATATTTCTAAATTAACATTTCAAATAACCAATTTTTAATTATAATTCACCACTATACTAATATTATATTAACATCATTATTCTTATATTAAATTTATATTATCATTATATAATTATATACTATTAATTATTTATTTTTATAACATGTTCATATTTTTGGTTCCTTAACTACCTACATGAACGATGATATTCGAACACCTTCATTTTTATTATGAATGAGTATCAAGAAATTCATATAAGTAAAATATAATCTACAAAAATTATGATTATACCAGATTTATTAATCTTGTAATGATGAAAGTTTTATCATATAATGAGTATCGAAAATGACATTATGAAACTTGTACCAAAAAATAAAAATTAATAACATATAATAATGAAAATAAATAGTAAATAATATATGTATAAGCAATTTTTTAAATTTAATACTATTAAAGGTAATATAATTGAATAAGGTTCTTAAATAAGTGATTTATATGGTTATAAATATTATATATGAGGTGAAAGTACATTTTTTAATGTAAAAGATTAATGGTCTTGGTTTCTTTTCCAATATCACTTTCAAATTGACTTTAACTATATCTGACTTACTATTTGGGGAAATTATATGTACATTCAATATAAAACCACATTTATTATCTTATATTTTTATTATTAATGGATATTAAATTCCATCTTATCATTTTCTCTACCATCGTATTATAATTAATTATAATTGATGCATGAATGTTGGGAAGAACATATTTCTTATTTTCAGTTAGGAATTTTCTCCTCCATGATTGTGTTTTTGAAACGCAATTATGGATGTGCTTATACCTACTGATAAAATATGTTAATTTGATTTTATATTTACTTTGAATTTATTTTTAAATATTATTAATGAAATATATTTTATCCTCTTATATATAGTCTCTTTCTGAGTCTATTTTCTTGGTTTTTCATTATAATGATATTCTCAAGATTTCAAAATTAATAAATAAAAAATTTATTTACTTTATATTATCGGTTTGAAAAAAATTTCTATGTAAATTTATTTTAAAATGATAGTGAAAAAAAGAAAATTTTAATTATTCTTTTTTATAAAAAAATTATGTTCTTCTAAGTTTTATTTTCGTCTATTTCAATATGTTTTGTATGATTATTATATTTCACTACTGAAATGTTTTAATAATATCAACCACTTTCTATATTAGGAGGACTTATTTATTCCTTGTATAAATTTCCATTAAACATGTTTCTTTTTAAAGAGTTAATTGTGAAATTATAGTATTGTTAATAATTTTATGTTCATGGGGCACACATATGTATGATTTTTCATCTAGTGAAATGTGATCATAGAATAATATAACATTAAAATTAATTAGGAAAGGCTTTATATATATATATATATATATTTTAAAATTTAAGGGATTAGGTACAAAGCCCGATCCACATTGTTTAAGGTAATGGTGCATGAACCTAATCCATTTTTTGGGACATTTTTCAATAAGTTATGATAGTATTGGAAATGAGACTAAAAATAAGAAATGAATTTCTATGCGTAGGTTTGGGAGACATTTTTATATTTTATTCCACATTCATATTTTATGATACAACGGATTATAAAATCTAATTCCATATATAAATATATGAGTTATTTTTCATGTTATGATAAAATAATTATGTAATTATTCACAACTTATGATATATGTTTCATCATTGATTATTTTTGTATACTGTATTAATATACCAATATTACAGTTACATACCAACATATTCATATTTTTTAAGCATATGATCCTTAATTTATGTCTACTATGTTTACCCTTTACTGAGTGCCTATGTTCACCCATTCTCAGGTTTCAATTTCCTAGGCAATGAAAAGAGATGTGGATGATATGTCTGGAATGATATCATGTGTGATTACTATTTTTGGGAGATTTATAATTTTTTTATAAAATAAGTTAGTTATGTATCTAATATCCAATTACAATAAACCTATAGGTTATATGGAAATTTTGTTTGTCATATATAATGAATATTCACATAAAATTATATAATATATTTATATTCCATGGTTCATTAATCTATATTGGTATCGGAGAAGTATTTAGTAAATTTTGGGGATTATGTTATGAATAATGTGGGGAAAAACATAAATCAACCTATCTTTACCCAATATTATTATAGTATTAATTAAGAGTTTCATAAGATAGACCTAATATGTTATAGGATGAAATGAAGTTTTTATAATTAGAGTCATCTTGGAATTTATTTTTGTTAATCATATGATTCAATACCATGGATGTTATTATTTGAAACTCACTCTACCTTTTTTTTATTCTAGTCAATTTATAAGACCAAGAGGAACCGAGTGAAAAATTGATGTAATGTAAAATTAAATGATTTCCCTAATGAGAAAACTAAGAGAATAAGAGTATATGTGAAAAATATCTGGCTATGCTCACCCAATTCTCAGAAGATATGAACAATAATAAGAAAAATTTCAATGTATAAAATTCTTATAGAAGGTAATAATTCTCCATTGAGTCATTCATGGGGAAACAAATACTTTCTTTTATAGAAATATATCAACATAATATATAAGATATTTTTTATTTTCCAGTGCGCTGAGAATGAAAATTCTTTTTTATCCTTTTATATCTTTACAGGTAAAGGTACTAAATAGTAGAATCATATAAGGAATATAAGGTGTGAGGAATATGTTTACTTTGTAGAATGAGAAGAGTTTTTGATGATTTCATATTATTAAATATTTTATCCAAAATATTTATATTAAAATGGAGATAACATTACATGAGCTAAAGAATATGGAGGATAAATCCATTGGTACCTATGAAGAAAAAACATGATAATCACTGGGTATGACTTTAATTTTATCATTGACCCTAAAATAAAAATAAATCATTTCCCTAGTGGATTAAAACAATGTCTATAAATGTTTTTTTCTATGAAACCCACTAGGGTTTGGTATGTTTTATTTTTATAGTTTCAAATTAATCATTTCGAGTTCTAGAGGTTTCCAAATAATTTTTGAGTTTTTCATGGTTTTCTACAGGGAGTTGTTCTGAGGTGGTTCCTGTTGTAGTATAGGGATTTATGGAAGCAATATGGGCTATCAGGAAATAGAAAAGTTATCTAGAGGTATTATTTTCAGTTCCCATTCCATATTGAGTTGGTTTGAACCATGGAGTATCGGCTGCACCATAATCCAACTTCCCAGTTGATCTTTACGGTGTGGAGGTTAAGACTACGGTGTAGTGTCTTGGAGGAGGAATGTTGGGGATACTACAAAATATGGAATAGATACACTATTTAGTGGGTTTGATGGTGTTTCCCTATGTTCATGTGATCCTTTTAGTGTGGAGGTAGGAGGCTATATCACAGTTTCTTAGGGGTAGGATTTGGTTGATTCATCCAAATCAGAATCCCTTGAAACATGGTGTGTCAAGCATTGACATAATGTCTCCCTGAGTAAACAGGATCTAGGAAATCTGAAGGGTCATGGATCTCAAACATGGTTTCAACGAAAGGGTCATGGCATGGTCCCAATCCGTGCACCGTAATCCCTCACTCTCATTTCTCATCTTATGCCATGGTGGTGGAAACTAACATTGTAATGTGGGGGTGTGGTATGATTTTAGAGGTTATGTCATGGTATTCTAATTAAATACTATTTATAAATAAGAATACAGCCTATGAACAACCATTCATTCAATCTTTATCTCTCAAACTTTAGGCGCTCCAAAGATCTCATTAAAGGCCTTTGAAACCCTTCTTGTATGGAATTGACCTTGGACTTTGGGAGATCAATCCATGACATTTACTTTTCATTCTTGAGTTAGGTGTATCTATAAAAAGATTATAACACATGAATTAATTTATGTTTATTGTATAATTCCTTTGGGTTTATTTTATAGAAATATTGAATTTCATATAAAGGTGGATTGGGCTCATGAGATCCATGTTTTTAAAGGGTTTTTGATTTAAAAATGGTTATCAATTTTGAAATGGGGTTTCATGCATGGATGAAGTAATTCTTCATTGCGAGAATGTATTATGAAATTCCATAAAATTATTTTTGATTATAAAAGTGGGTTTTAATGAAATGAAGAAGTAATTTATCATAGTGAAAATGCTTTCTAAATTTTGAGCATGGTTTTCCAATGGATTTTAGAAATTATAAAAGATTGGTTACCTGGGGTGCATAATGAAATGGACAGATGAAACCTTATTGAGTTTGGCACCTCTAAGGGTTATTTTGTTGATATCCATTGACATTGGCAGTAATTGATATCGGTAGGATTCATGTTACATCATATAGAGTTCATTCAAGTGTCTTGTATGTATTCTCATAGGCCAGAGCCCAAATATTATTTTGTGTCATTTATGATTATTCTCATTCACATGATGGTATATATCATGATTATTGACAAATTTCTTATCATATAGTGTATCCATGTTTATTTCAATTATGATTTCATGCTTCCTCAAATATACATGTCATATTCCTTATTATGTGAATTTGAAAGTCTTTTTATGAAAACCAAAGGACAAATCTGAAAATTGATTTATTTTATAAAAATATTTGTAAACATGGAATGTTTTAATGTTAGAACTAACACATTCTTGGTTTGATACATTTTATATATTTTTTGATTAAATTCTACTATGATTTTTTATCACAAACTAATTTTCCCTTTGGGAAGTTTTTGATATTGTTTCATAGGACTCAAGTTAAGGGAAGGGGATTTTGTTGCATTCCAGTTTCTCTTTTTGGTCATCACCTTTATAGAAATATTGTATGGTGGTGATATATAACCACATGGATACTTGTTAGTCTGGTCTTGTTCATTCATTCTGGATATTCCTATTTGAAATGATGTTGTATGTATCATGAATATTTACACATCATTCTCATTTGTACTCTATTTTTTATCTAGTTATACTTGATAATTGTGTTATTTATTTCACCTAACCATGTGACAAATTATCTTAGGTGACATGTATAGTTGACATGGGAAAGTTCATTAATAATTGGTATCAAAGGGAACACCTAGATGGAAGTGTTATGACACAACCTTGGATTGGTTCAATGTCTTTGGTGGATAGGATTTTGGACCATCATAATTCAGACAGTATGTGTAGGAGGGTTCCAAGACAAATCACATCTATGTCTATACATCAATCAACATGGATGGTCGGGAATTGTATTCCAATATTGAGACATGGTGTTGAAGTCATTTGAATGAACTAGATTTTCAGATTATTTAAATGGACAAGATCCTTCTTAATGTGTTTAATTTCATTCATATAATCCCCATTTTCATTAAATTTTTTTTAAAGGAATTGGTATAGATTTATATAGTGGTATTATGAATTTGGAGTTTTTAATAAGTTGATTAGTTATTGTCAAGCAATTATTAGAAAATAACTCATAGAAGAAATCTTTTGAATCCAAGGGAGGAATTTATAATATAGGTTTTGTAGGAAAATCCCCCAATGGACCCCTATTTTTTGGAAGCTATTATCCATAAAATTCAGACTCTGGGTCATGTGGGTGTTTGGAACATGGGATGGATGATGGATCATGGATTGGATTTTACCAATAAGAGTCTACCCATATTTTGAGGTGATAAATAACCCATTTAATTTGAGGAGTGGCTTGAGTAGATTGAAAGGATATTCAATTTTGTTAGATATACTGAGGAAGCTATGTTAGATTTTTCCACATATATTCTTGAGGGTTCAATATGTAGATGGTAGGACTATATTGTGAAATCTAGTTTACATGATAATGTTACCTTGACATCTTCAAATAAAATAACAAGTAGTATTTTTATATTAAATAATTTTTTATATGATGACCTGATAATTTTTGACCATAGAGAAAAAAGTGTGCATATTTTTGGATTATTCCTCCTGTTTTTATATGTTAGTTCACTTAGAACCAGCTATTGTTAAAAGCATGGAGGTTAGAGATGGGAATGAGGGATTAAGTTCAATCAATGATGATTCTCATGTTCCCTCAACATTTTTGGTGGTAGTTGATAAATAATCTATGTAATAGGTAGACATAGCTAGGAAAAAAAGTCTAGCTGGAGCTTTGGTTGGTGAATTTGTTTTCTAGGTTGTGTCTTATAGCTAGAAAAGAAATCATATATATTTCCATTTTTCTTCAGGACTCTTATCGGGGGCATCATCAGGATAGTAGTATGTTTGTTCTATTAGTATATAATTCATGGTCATACCATTCCTATTTATTTGGAAATTCCTCAAACATGCCATCATTTTGGAAAACCTATTAATCAAAATCAGTTTTGTGGAAGAAACTCCCAGGGAAGTAAGGATGTACCCACTCTCACAAAGGGTTCTCAAGTAAATTATGATGATTCCAATGGAGGTGGTTCTTATCCTTAGAAAAATGGGTATGTTTATGTGGCTGATAAATCTTAGGGTGGAGCTAATATTGGATGTCTTTGTGTAGCATAGTACACACCATATGAATTTGAAGTAGAGACAAATTTTTTTAGAGGTTTGGTGTTTATTTCATCTTCTATAGTGTATGATTTTTTTTGATATTTGTGATACTCATTATTTTATATCATCAATGTTAGTTTACATATTGGTATTGATTTTGAATCTTATGACATTATTTTTTACCCTTGAATAGCTTTTAATAATTGTTCCTAACATGGTTTCAAATTTTTTTTTTATTTCATGTGATGATAGCTGACATTGAGGTAGTGTGGAATTTCATAGTACTTTATCTTGATATCTTTGACCAAATTAATTTAATGGATTTGATGATGAATGTAAAGTACTATATAAAATATTATAGTCATTGAGTTATGTTTTTATCTCTCTATGGGTCCCCTCATGTCTTTGAGGGTGAGTGGGATTCCATATCTGGGAGATCGGGACCTATAGTTCTATGTGTTAAAACAATATCATGTTAACTATAAAATGTGTTCCTTGATGTTATTGAACCTTATTTTCATATTCCAATTATTTTAGTGGTGAGTGCATAACCTGAGGTCTTTCTAGATTATTTTATGGTTTACCACTACAGAGAGATGTCGATTTTACCATTGGCATTCTCCCTGGTATGATGCACATTAATATTCCATCTTATCAAATAGTACATTCAATTCTGATGGAACATAAAGTAACAAATTTTCATATTGAGGATAAGGGATTTATTCATCCTATCATTTCACCTTGGTATTCTCCTATCCTCTTTTCAAAGAATTTGGGATGGAGACTTAGACATTACATTGGTGATCAAAATTTGAACTCGGTTACCATTAAGAACAAGTTTAACGTCCCTAGAAATGATTTTCTCTTTGGTAAACATAGAGGGGGTCATTAATTTTCAATGATTAATTTTTGTCAAGGGACCCCCAGTTGAGAATATAGGAAGAGGATATACCTAAGACAACATTTAAGATATCGTATGGGAATATTGCGTTTCTGGATATTTCAATCTGTCTCACTAATGCTCACGTGTTCCTTATGGTGTTAATGAATTGAATCTTTCACTCATTATTGGAATATTTGGTGGTTGGGTTTTTGGATGATATTTTGGTGTACTCCATGTTAGAGTAGGAACACTTGGATCATTTGGATATTATCCTTTGAAACATGAGGGAAAATTTACTATATTATAATATTTACACATGTGAGTTTTAGATCTAGGAAGTGATGTTTATTGGGAATGTAATATTTGATAGGGGAATATCAGTGGGTCCTATAAATATCCAAGTAGTAGGGACCTGGGAGAATCCCATAAATGTGTTTAAGATCAAAATATTTTTGGGATTAGTTAGTTATTACAGGAAGTCTGTTTTAGAAATTTCTAAAATCGCATCTCGAATAATGGTTTTGACCCATAAGGGTATAACATTGGAGTGGAGTGAAAAAATCAAGAGGTATTCTGAGAAACTAAAAGTGAGGTTGAATTTAGATTTAGGTTAGATTCTCCCAGAATCAGGTTTAGGTTATGATGTTTTTTGTGATGGTTCAAGTTTGGGTTTGGGGTGTGTCTTGATGTAGAGGAAATAAGTCGGGGCTTATATATCTATCTAGTTAAACCCTCATAAGAAGATCTACCCTACTCCAAATCTTGAGTTGATATTGGTTGTTCATGAACATAAAATATGGCATCACTTTCTCTTTTTTGAGAGGTTTAATTTTAATTTAAATCATAATATCTAAAAAAATATTTTCACCCTGAGAGAAATAAACTTGAGAAAGAGACTCCACTTTGATTATATTCAAACATTTTATTTTTGATATTTATTATAATCCTATTAAGGGTAATGTGTTTGTTGATACATTAAGTATGATTTTAAAAACTCAAACTATGGATGTGTCAATGAAAGAGTGCTCTCTGATGAGTTTGTTCATTAAGATGAACTTGGGAGTGGAAGAGGCTGGTTGGATAGTGTTATTAGTTTTAGTGAAGTTTAAATCATTATTTAACACAGGAGTGTAGCTTGAGAATGTGAAGAACATTATTTACAATACATTAGAGAAATCATAAATGATGGGGATACCTTAGATGAGTGGTCTCGATCTCTTAATGCAGCTTTTCATTTTTGTAGCAGGTTGGTCATTCTGATATATTCGAGGAAAATATTGATAGACAATGGAGATCGGTCTTGTTAGTATATTCATCTTTGGACTACCAAATGTATCAGGGTTTGATACATCATTATTGACATTTTTGGATTATGTTGTAGATTTTATATTTCCCATGATATTTCCATACTTGTTAATGAATTAATCCATAAAATTAGTGACCTACAGGTTTGTTGCAACCCTTTATCTTTCTATAACATAAGTGGAATGAGATTTATAATGAATTTTTGATTAGTTTACCATGGACATCAAGTGGGAAGAATTATATTTGGGTGACCATTTATTGACTAAAAAAATAAGCAGATTTCCTACATATCAATGAGATGTTGAAGGTCGAACATCTGGGGTAATTTTATGTCTTAGAGGTTGTGAGACGTCATGGGGGTTACTGTACGATTGTATTTTATAGGAACCCAAGGTTTATATCTATGTTCTGGATGGTTTTGTAGGACGAAATAAGTTCCCCATTTAAATTTATCATGTAATATATCCCAATGATGGATGTAAAAACCGAGTGGGTATTTAGGTTCTTGTAGATATTCTATGGGCATTAATGCTTGATTTCATTGTTCATGGGAAAATTATTTTCCATTATTAGGATTTTCAAATAAAAATATTTATCAGGATTCAAATAACATGGAACCCTTTAAAGCATTGAATGTTTTCCATGTAGATATCTCATGTGCTTCATAGAGTTGGGAGACCCGTCATTGTTTGAAAAAAGACATGTTCATGTTCAAGAGACAATAGATAAGGTGAAGTTGATCTGGAAAATATTTTTCATGGTACAATGTAATCAAAAATCATATGCGGACCATCTTCATTAGCCACTAGAGATTGAATTTGCTAACCGGGTATTTCTCAAAGTGTCACCTTGCTTGGAAAATCATAAGTTAGGTATGTAGGGTAATTTGGCACCAAGGATTGATGGCCAATTTTTATCATTAAATGAATTAGAATGGTGATATATCAATTGTAAATGTAGTCTATTTTTACATTGATTCATGAAATGTTTCATGTTTCCCAACTAATGAGGTATCAACCAAAATATTTTTAAGTGATTGAATGAGAGGATGTTGATCTTGATCCCAACACCACTATTGTTGAGAAACCAGTTCTAATTATGGATCATCAGGGAAAGGTAATTCATGGTAAAAAAATTCCTTAAGTCCATGTATTGTGGTAGTATGGGTGGGATATCCATGAAACATGGGATAAAAAATTATTTATGAGGTTGTAGTGGCCATCTATTTTTTCTTGTCCAAAATCATACGTAATTTCATTTGGAAAAATTTGTTAGTGGTAGGGAGAATTGTGATAGGCACAAGGTTTTGGTATGCTATAAATTTATTGTTTGAAATTAATCATTTTGATTTCTTGGGGATTTAGAATAACTTTGGAGTATTTACTAGTTTTCTATAATGGGATTTTTGTAGTGGTTATTGTTTTGGTGTATGGTTTATTGGTTTAAGCATGGACTAGCAGACTATGGTGTAGTACCCTAGAGGGAGTATTTTCCATACAAGTACCATACTTGGTTGGGATACACCCTGAAGTAGAGGTTGTGGTGTAATAATTATACTTAATTGTTGTCTATGGTGTGGAGTCATAGAGTACGGTGTGGTATCCTATGGGAGTAATGTTATGGTTGCCACCAAATTTGGCACATGTGTTCCATGGAGAATGGGTTGTGTCAAATCCCATTTGTTTGGATGATCCCTATGGTGTGGAGGTAAGAGGATGCGGTGTAGTGTCCCAAGGGTATGATTTTGATGGTTCTAAAAATCTTACACCCTTGATATGTGGTGTTTTCAGCTACAGAATAGGTTTTCCCAAGGTAAATAGGAAATGAAGTGTTTGAAGGGACATGGATATCATAAATGGTTTCATCCGAAGGGTAGCGGCATGGTCCAAAGGCTTTCATTATAGTCCCTTTCTTTGATAAAATATCCTTCTCTATAGTGGGGGAATCCTACACCATAATTTTTGTTACTATGGCATGGTATGATAGGTTGTTTTGTGGTCTTATATTTTAAATTCTTGCTATAAATATCCATTCACCCCTAAAAAACAATTCCACCAACCTTTCTTCGTATAGAATAATTCTCCACTAAGATCTCTTAGAAGTACATTGAATCCATTATTATTTGGGATTCAACCCTGAGATTTGGGAGATCAATGATTAGTGTTTCCTTTTAGTTCTTTAGGATGCTATCTCTAAATAATGGTTCAAACACATGAATTTATTTATGTTAATTTATAATTCATTTTATTTGTTTTATGAATATGATGGATTTGATACCAATATGGATTGGGATCATGAAATCCATGTTATTATATGTTTTTTCTTTAAAAATGGTTTTGAATTTTGAAATGGGGTTTCAAACATGTAACAGGTATTGTTTCACCATGAGAATGTTTTATGAAATACCTTAATGGTGGTTTTGATTATAAAAATGTGGTTTTAAGTGTGGAAGTGGAAATGAATCACTGTGAATCTATTTTTTAAATTGGGAACATGGTTTTAAAATGTATTTTGGAATGCATATATTGGGAACCTTTAGTACATTAGGAAATAAAAAAATGAAACCCTGGTGAGTGTGGTACCATTATGGGATATATTGTTAATATTGATAGAATATATAAAGACTTGATATCAATAGGATTCATGTTATGTAATCTTGTGTTCTGTCCTATATCAAGAATGTATTCCAATATGCTGGATCCCAAATATAGTGTTGTGTCATTTATGATTTTTTCTTTCACATGATGGTTTATTTCGTGGCAATTTCTCACTTGCTTATCTTATATTGTATCCATGGTTGTTTTAATTTCAATTTCATGCTACTTCATATATACTTTTCATATTCCTTATTATGTGAATGTGAAATAATTTCTATGGAAACCAAAGTATAAATTTCAAATTTTTTTTGTTATATATTAAAACATTATAAACATGGTTTGTATTAAAGATATAGCTAACACATCCATTGTTTTAGTCTTTTTATAGATTCTTTGGTGAAATACTATTGGGATTTGGGCCCATAAACTACTTTTTCATTTAGGTGTTTGCAGTTTTTTAGGAAAAAGGTAGGGGGAATTGCGTATCATGTTGGTTTCTATTATTGGTTGGAACCTTAAAAGTAAGATGGTTTAGTGGTGACAGATGGTCATACATATACATGTTATTATGGTCTTGTTTATTCTTTTCTGTTTAGCCTATTCACATTTATGTTATATGTCTCATCTATTTGTACTCTTTCTTTTACTTTGACCACTATATTTTATTCAGTTGTACATGTGACTTGTGTTACAAGTTTAACTTCACCACTTGATGGTCTATATTGGTTGACTAGTCAAGTTAACCTAGGCTTGTTCATTACGTTAGTGATATCGGATTATGGTAACAATGTTGAAATTTTTCGATGTTATATCCGTATAGAATTAAAAATCAGAGACACCCATTATTCTTATTATTAGAGGGGGGAGAGGACATAGAGTTTCATGGATACATGAATGATAAAAACCGTAGAGAAAAATTGATTAATCTTCATAAATAAAATTTTTTCGGAAAAATCATGGAATGAATTTCCTCAAAGGAGTAGGGACATTCTTGAAATATAAAAGGGGAGTACATAAATCATACGAACACCGAAGAGATATAAAGAGTCCAAGTAATTAAATTGAAGAAAGGAAAGATCAAACCAGAATACCCTATATTAATTTTTTTTAATTATAATGATTATATAAATTACTCAAACCAATTCACTAATCTATTCTTTATTGATGATAATCAATGTTAAAAACCTCTACATACATGGGAGAAAGTGATGGGTTATACAATCAAAACTACTAATGTGAGAAAAAAATGATGGGGTATAATGTAAAATCATCATTCACCCATGAATAAAAAATGTCATATTTGATCTTAGTTTTACAAAATTCATTATATATAATGTTTTCAAATAGAGTCTAATTACCATATAAAAGGAAAAATATTTTATTACGACTGAAAAACAATAGTAGTATGATGATTACATTAAATTCTTATAACTCATATAAAATTGAAATATGTGGGAATGTTATTTATATAAATATTTTTATTATTTTATTAATAAAATTTGATATGACTTTTAAATAGAAAATTCCTCTCTATTTAGAGATAATATATATTTCTAAAATCAAAAAAATATTTGATATCCTAAATCAAACAATTATCATCTATTAGTGCATGGTTAACTCTATATTCTCTATGGAGGTTATATCCCATATATCTATCTCATTAAAAACAATGAGCGATATTTACTTCAAATAGTAAGGTGAAAACAAAATATTAGTGCTAAGTTTATTGTTCAAGAATACGATGATGTATTTCTAAAATAGTTTCATAGTATTACATATAAGATTGTGAGTTTTTTAAATAAATCAAACTCTACACCATGAATATTTTATAGAATCCTTATAGAATTATTAGGAATAAATTATTAGAATTGATGTATAAAATTCAAGAGAATCTAGATATTGGGGTTTATATGGCTATGTGCTTCACTATTAGGTGCATCTGTCATCTTTGTTATGAAAAAAATATGGATCAATGCATCTCTGTATTGATGATTTTTAACATAATATGATATTTATAAAATGTTTCATATATCCTATATTGATACCTTGTTTGATAAAAAATGAGGGGATCAATACATGTAGAAGATAGAGTGTCAGTTAATATATCATAAATTTAAGGGTGAAAATAAATGATATACCCAAGAAAAATATCCACTAATTATATAAACACTATGAATTCATAGCGATGGTGTTCAAAAATCCAAATTCCTCAAATATCTATATGGATTTAATGAATAATGTCTTTATAGATTACAAAAATTAGTATTTGGTAGTATTTATAGCAAACATTCTTAAATATTCCGATTTAAAGGAAGATAAGGATTTTCATAATGACCATGAGAAAAGGAAAAGTTCATTCAAAATTTAGAATGTTTGATTTCTTTATACAAAATGAATCGGTATTGGGTCATTTAATATCAACTGTGGGTACATGTATTCTTAATTCCAATATAGATGAAATTAAAAAATAGACAAGAACAATCACTGTTACATAGATTTGTTGATTTCATGTATTTGTTAAACACTATCTTCTAACTATGTAAAATTTTCATGACTATAAAATATAATAAACATATTACCACATAAGGGAGTCTAGTTCCACTAGATAGATTAATGGAATGTAAATTTCAAGGATCTTAATATAATACTAGTTGTTTCACGTGTAATAAAACTATCCAGAAGCGTGGAATGGTTTGTATTCTACATTGATAGATCAAAAGAAATCATTTGGATGTTTCCTCTTCAAAAATTATTTTATAGTAGATCTGACATTATTTCAATTCAAAGTTAATGAGAAAACCCCCCAACGCATGATTTATAGATATCAACAGTAATATTTGGATTAATGATATAGGGGAAATAAATCAATGGTGAAAAGTGTTAAATTTATATTAATAAAAAGGGATTAATGAATATATTAACACATAAGTGGTTGAGTATACACCAAAAGAAGATAATTGATGATGATTTAGGATTATGAATTCTCTATACCTTATTACTAATGGAAGGAAAATAAGGTTGATAAATTTTTGAATGTGATGGATCATTCATCCTTTTATATGACAATGATTTAAGGATAAACAATATTCAATCATTTGTAAACGATATACCAAGGATCCTAAGGGAAGATGAGAAATCCTATCCTACCTAAATGATAGTTTATATATCAATCCATGTAAAAATCATGGATGGAAAATTTGAGGATAAAGAGCTATGGAATATGGGATGTAATCCTCCAGAGTTCAAAAATGGCATGAATGGAGTTATATGAGTTGGGAAATAAGAATTTGTCCCTTTAAAAAATAATTGAAAATAGAGTTATTTTATGTTTACCAAGGATTATCATTTACTATCCATCATGAAATCCTGAAAATTTATAAATATATCAAGAAGCATTTTTTATGTGACGACATGCAATTACAGATTATAGAGTATATATCTCGATAATTGTTATGACAAAAATTTTATGTAGGAAAAAAAATGTGAGTGGGGATGATGAAACTATTACCTTTATCTATATGAAAATGGGGAATATAATCATGGATTTTATTATAGGACATACTAAGACCTCTAAATGAAATAATTTTATCTGGTTTATGCTTTTTCACCTTAGAGAGTCACCACATTTCACATCAAATTGAGAATATTTATTGATTAACTGGCTTTTCAATATATACATTAAGAAAGTGGTAAGGGTAGATTGAGTACCTATCTCAATTGTATCTAATAAAGATCAATGGTTTTAATTGATATTATAAACTAGTCTTCAATAAACATTATATACAAATCTAATCATCAATACTACTTATCAGACATTGGATTATCTAAAAGGACTATTCAAACCATTTACAATAATATGATATCGTATTTCATGGATTTCAAAGGAGGTTTGGATCAACATATTCCCCTAGTAGGGTTCTCATATAACAATAATTTTCATTCTAGAATTTGTATTTCACAATAATAAGATCTATATATGAATTTTTGGATAACTATAAAATGTAAGGATAATTTGATGATTTTATGTTTCTATGAATGAATCATTATCAATAAATATTAGAGATGATTCAAACAATTCAGTGAAATAATAAAACCATTCAATTTTTATAAAAGAGTTAATCTAATAATAATTATAAATATTTTGAGTTCAATGTAAAAAAATATATTCCTTTGAAAATCAAAATATAATAGGGTTATGGGATTTTGGATGATGGAAAAGGTGATCCCCAAATACATTAGTCCCTTTGAAATCCTTGATTGTATGGGGAAAATACTTTCCACCATTAACTTTAAATAAACCTCTTAGAAATTCCCATTGTGTTCTATGTATCACTTTTGAGAAAGTACATAGTTTTTTTATAACATATTTTGAACATAGAGTTTATATAATTCAAACATTATATCTCATATGGGTAATAACAGGTAATGGTCATGGGTTGTAGAGATAAATTACACTGAAAAAATACCACTTACCTAGTTAATGTCTACTGGATGAATGATATGATTGATAATGAAAAATAGACCCCATAAAATATAATGAAAAAAGTACCCTAATTTATTTTAATTAGAGTAATGAAATTTCTAGGGAAAATTTATTTTATTGTGGTAGAATACTACACCCTACCATTTTTGTATATATTTTTTATTGAATAAATTTTCAATATTCTATAGCTTATGATACACGCAAAACTGAAAAAAAATAAATAATTACTTCTTTTAAGTCACACCCGGACATCACATTGAGTTGTGTTTTTTATTTTAATTTTTATCTCATGATTTTATCTTCCCCTTTAAAAATTTATAATTGTAATGTGGGCCAAGCCTAACATGAGTTTTTCACTTTTGCATTGTCAAATGTGCGTTGGCTTGACAATGCCTAATGCGCGGGCAGGTAACGGGTGAACCTGTGTAGTATTTCCAGTTTAATGTGCAATATCTCTGGTGCATGGGTGGTTAAGTAACCTAATGAAAATAAAAAAATTATAATAATAATAATTAATGTAATTATCATTATCATTATTGTTATTATTATTACTATTATTATTATTACCACAATTGAATTGATAACTTTATTTTATATCATTATTAACCCTTTTATTATAAATGTTTTAAGTCATTAATTTTTCTTATTTTTTATCATCAATAGTATTTTCATTCTTATGGTGTCCGCTATAAATATATATGTCATAAATTTTATATAGATTTTTTTATTGGTTTAGGTTTATTTTATTTTTATTTTCTTTCTCTTTCCATTTTTATTTATTTTATTTTTATTATCACCATCACTATCTCTCCCCCCCATGGCACACTATTAATTCCCCTTACCTAGTTTGTGTGTAGTCTCTAGCGTACCCTAGGCGCCGGGTAGCTCTTCCTTTCACTGGACCACTTTTCAAGCTCCTCCTCAGATGGTTTCCACACCAGAGGTCCACCCTACCCTCATCCAACATGTCTAACACGCCTCTTCTTGGTCCGGATACTGTCCTCACATCTCTCCCGGTTCAACCGATCATCCGATGGCCATCCTCTCTTTTTTATGGCACTTCCCAATCCGAACAGCCTCTTTCAAGCTATGGTCGACCTTCCACACCATTGTCGTAGGTGCACTTCCCTCTGACCGATTGTTCTTCCTTTTTGGGTGGTTTTACGGTTAGTGTTTGGTTTGTGATTGGTATTATCTTGATGAATTTGTTACAATACATTGACTTAGGGTCTTATTAGACCTCTTGCGGTGCATTTTTTATGAGTTGAGAGATTCACGCCAATTTTGTGATGTTTGTGACACACCAGTAGGTGATTTCACATACAAATAATAATTGGTGATAATTATACTAATTAGTAAATTAATTTAAAACTTTTTCCATTTAGTTTAAATGCTAATTTTATTTGAATGAGTTTTAATGTTCATTTTATTTTCTTGAAGACTATTTAAGTGATGTTAGCGCATTTCCATTGTGAATAACCTCTTCGAACAGTTTATCAGTGTCTTGTAAACTGTGCAGTGAGTGTGTAAGGAAGTGCAGATGATGTAGTTTATGTTTTTGCATGATGTCAATGAGTGCTTTGTCTTGAAAGGGGTTTTTGAGTGAGTTTTTGACATTAAAATTTTTCAACACATTTGGAATCTACTAAATAACTTTTTCTTAGGGATTTTATTAATTATAAATGTGTTTTATAAAATTATGAAACTAGTTTAATTTAATGAGAAAGAAGTTCAGATTACGTTTGAAAAGAATTTGGTGTGTGTATGGTTTTAAAAAAGGGTTTCATTGTGAGAATGGTGTATTTTTTTGTGTAAGAACCTTGTTTTTATTTTATGTATTAATGTTAAATGTGATGTTAACTCGGAATTTCAATGATCATAAAGAGGGAATACTGGGGTATTATGTGGGGGACTAGAATTAGTGGGCTAGTGTTCTAGATGTGGCTTTATCCCGGTTTCACTAGAAAGATTGACGATAGAAACACAAACTAAAAGTTTGAATGATTGGGGGTTATGGTTTCTAAGCCAAAGTTATTTGGGGTCATGGTTTATAAGACACATTTGCTGATGGTCCTGGTATCTAAGCCTTGTTTTTTGAGGGTAATGGTTTTTATGCCACATTTCATTAAGACATGGTGTTCTAGGTTCCAACTTTTTACTAGTACCTATAGGGACTCTCCCATCATTGGATTCCCTCAGCAACTTTGCGCACACCAAAGACATGTGATGTGTCACTCAAGATACAACACAAGAAAATGAGTTTTTTTAAACTGCTTTTATTTAATGTTGTTTTCTTGAAACCTGTTTTTATCAGAAAATTTGTTCAACAATTTCTTTATTTTCTTTATTTATCATTGAAAATGCATTTGTCTTTTTATTCATGGGAGTGTAATCTTTTCTCGATGGAATCCTATTGGCCGATTGGTAACACCCTATTTAAAACTTTAGGTGTTAGTATATTTGTTTATGTCTGATACAGGTAAGGGTCCTGCATTTTGGAGTGGTGGTTCAGTTTTTTAGCAGACTTCTTGGCATGGCGTTTTGGTGATGGCGTGAGGGTGGTTTCCTCTCTTGAGGTGGTGTTTTTTTGTTTCTTATTTGTCACCCTACCATGTGGTGGTTCTTGTTCGGTTTTCGGTTTAAACATGAAACTAAAATTCTGGTTTTGGATAAAGGCTAGTTTGGTTGTGACCTTCAATTTTGGTCTAATTTTATATTGTGGTTTTTTTATTTATATTTTTTTGTTTGGGAAAATAATTCTGAAGATTAATTTTGATACTTGGTCAGTTTTTCTGGCATGTGGGGATCAGGAACTCTGTTCTGGCCTTACTACAGGCTGGGCCTGGTGCCTGTTGGATGGAGACCCGATTTGGTTCATTAAAAACTGGTATTTTAACAATTTGAGATCATTGGGTTATTTTATTTGGGACGAGTTCGGTCATATAGAATTTAGGACTGTCGGGACTTTGTTTTTTGGTTGTGAGTAAGGTGCCTGGCCAACACACCTTGGGATAGAACTTGATTCTCAATGGGATGTGAAGATTCCTATTTAACTTCTCCTCCAGGTGGAATGTGTTGGCTACCGAATGTACATAGACATTGGGTAAGAGAGAAGTGGTTTAGTCATTTTGTTTCTCCTGCATGTTAAGTTTAACAATGTTTATTATTCATGATGAAATTTAATTTTTCACATTTAATGTATTAATGATGTTCTTATGTGAATATTTATTTTTTGAAGAAGAATGCCTCCACAAAGAGCTCCCTTCCATGCATGGAAGGATACCAAGGAAAGGTCTCTGACACTGCTTGATCATAGGTTCATAGAAACCGGGGTCTGAGCTGTTTAAGCTATAGGACAAGGGGATAATCCTGCCCATTCTTCTATTCCAGCTAGAGGAGATGTGTCTGGATCCAAGAAGGATAATGATCATGTGTTTCTAAAGAATAAACCTCCTTCATTTCTAGGTAGCTCATAACTTCAAGATGCATAGGAATGGATTGAGAAGATAGAGAATATGTTCGAGTTCCTTGACATGGCTGAGGAGGTTATGGTGAATTGAGCCTCATTTTAGTTAGAGGGTCCCAGTAGAAAGTGTTGGGAATCAGTGCATCAGGCTGGGAAGCATGAGTAGACGAGTTGGAAGGATTTTAATGCTATCATTAATGAGAAGTAATATCCCGAGGTCCAAGCATATGTCATATCCTAGGATTTCATGAATCTTCCCCAAGAAAAATAGACATTGATGGAATATGTATTTTATTTGTTGATCTAGTGCGGTACGAACATGATATTGTTTTATATGAATCTTTGAATGCATGGAAGTTAAAGAAGGGGCTTCAACAAGAAATTTACTCTCATGTTTTCTTGTTCAAGCTAGATACTTATATTAAGGTGGTTGATCATGCTTGCATGGTCGAGATTGATTAGAGAGGAATGTCAGGGTTTCATGGAGTAGTGTCAGTGTTTGGAATTGGTAGTTTATTTGTGAATAAGAGGATGTGTGATAAGAAAAGGATGAAGGGTGGGGGGGGGGGGGTGGAAGCTGAAGACAACCCTTTAGGCTGAAATCATCTATAGATTCTGATATATGGTCCATTGTGTACCATCATTGTAGAAGGGTATGAAACATACAACCTGCATATCAACACCCTCTTAGTCCTTTCCATGTGCGTGGAGTTGAGTGGAATCTACAACAATTTTGAAATAACGTACTCCCTTACCAGAGTGAGACTAGATATGTGGCTTCCAAAGCGGTATTAGTTCAGTTGGAGCCTCCAGGATGATGGGATCTCACTTTTTTGGTCGCGGTGGTAGGACCAGATCATCTTTTGAGTAGAAAAAGACCAGTTAACAACTACAGGTGAGCAGTCATTACTAGGTAGGGGCCATGAATCTACATGTTGGGGATCAAGAACCATTGGGATCTAATGCAGGAACTTCAATTATTTTGGGTACCATTCTAATTGTATCTTCTGTAGCTATAGTTTTATTTGATACTAGTGCTTCTGTTTTCATTATATCTTCCCATCTTGTGAACCTGCTGATCCTACCAACTGAACTATTTTTTTTCTATGGATTTGGTAACACTGTTTGGGAAAAAGAGGGATCAAGGCCTTAGGTGTCTGTCGTTCACACTTTCTATTTCAATAGCCAAGATGTAGTAGGATTTCTTATTCATAGACATGCACTATATTGATGTTATTCTTGTCATCGATTGGCTGGTGCACTTCCAAGCGCATGTTGACTTCTATGAGTGATGATTTTGTTTTAGGGAACTTGATGGGAGCCCCAAATAATTTCTAGGGGAATGAGATCCTCATTTGGGTCACACAGGACCTCCACTTCTTATGTTAGTGAATCATGAATATCAGTTATCATCGCACACACTGGAGGACGATGGTGGCACTTATCATAGTGGATTATCTCATGTAGTGGATGAGTTCCCAGAGGTATTCCCGGATGATATTATAGGCTTACCTCCGGAGCAGTACATGGAGTTCTCGATTGAATTGGTGATGGGAACACAACCTATATCACTTCCCTCACATCGCATTCCCCCAAAAAACTGAGGGAATTAAAGAAACAATTGGATGATTTGGGACCCAAGGGGTTCATTCATCCGAGCATACCTCATTGGGACACACAACTTTTATTTTTGAAGAAGGCCGATGGAACCCATTGGTTGTGTATTGATTTCCAAAAATTGAATTACGTAACAATTAAAAATAAATACCCTATTCCCTGGATTGAAGACTTGTTAGACCAGTTGAATGGGGAAATGTGGTTCTCCAAGATAGAATTGTGTTCGGGTTACGACCAACTCAGGGTGAGTGAATCAGACATTCCAAAGGGAACTTTCTAGAGAAGGTATCATCACTTTGAGTATCTAGTCATGCCTTTATGATTGATGAATTCTCCAGTATTTTTCATGGAAGTAATGAATAGTGTGTTCCACCCATATCTCGACTCCTTCATCATGGTATTTGTTGGTGATATCCATGTTTATTCTAGATCTGAGGAGGAGCATGAACATCACCTGTAGATCTTTTTTGGAACTTTTTGGGATCACCGCCTATATACCAAACTTTTGAAGGGAATATTCTGAAATAGGGAAGTGAAGTTTTTGGGGAATGTAATCATTGAACAATAGATTTTAGTGGACCCTGAAATGATCAATTCATTTATGTCGTGGTAACAACCAAGGATTGTGTTTGAGACCCATAGTTTTCTTGGCCTGGCAGGTTATTAAAGGTGTTTTGTTCAGGATTTCTTATGGATTTCCTCCTCCATGATGGTAGTCACCGAAAAGGGGTGATGTTTGAATATATCCCAAAGTGACAAAAATAATTGGAGGAGTTGAAGATGCAGTTGACCACAACACCTGTGTTTATATTAAAATAGTTTGGGAAGGGCGACATGGTTTATTGTGATGCTTCAAGCACGGGCCGGGTGTGTGTACATCAACAGGATAACCATGTGGTGGCTTATAGTTCTCGCTAGCTCGGGCTGCAAGAGAATAATTACCTGACTCACGACTTAGAATTTATAGCTGTGATGAATGATATGAATACCTAGAATCACTACATATTGGTGGAGAGATTTTTGTTATATTCTTACCATTAAAGCCGAGCGTACATATTCTCTCAGAAGGATCTCAATAAAAGGAAGCGTTGTTGGATCAAGTATCTATAAGGATTTAACATTGCCATTTTCTATACCCTAGGAAAAGGTAATGTGGTCACTAACTCTTTGAGAATGAAGGTACTAGTGAATGGATTGAGTAAATCCAGCGATGAGTGGACTTTGATAGGGCTCTTTTCCCAAATGCACTTGGAGAACAAGGAGTATAGTGGAGGTACATTCATGGCCATTATTCAGTTGACCCCTTCTCTTCTGGAATTGATTTAGTTTGAGCTGCCCGAGGATGAGATATGCTAGTGAAAAATGGAGTGTCTTCATGGTGGGGATACTTCTCCTGATTGGTCCTTTTCTTCTAAGGGGTTTTTTTTTCAGGGGTTGTGCAGTGGTGCTATTTTCATTGTGGAAGGTGGTGATGTAGGATAGTCCCCAATCACAATGGGTCATTCAACTTGGTAATACCAAAATGTATTGCAATGTTTGTCACCAGTTCTGGTGGCTAGGTATGAGATGAGACATAGTGAACTTTGTGTCGAGATGCTACACATGCCATCAGGTGAAATCAGAGCATTAGAGACCATTTGGTTTTCTTTAGACCCTACCCATTCCTACATAGAAGTTGGACGGGGATGCTACAAACTTAATCATTTTATTAACTCATACAAATCAGGGAAGGAACTATATTTGGATATTTATTGAACATTTGACTAAGTCAACTAACATTTTCTTAATTAGAGATACAAGTAAAGTGGATGAGCTGGGCCGGTTGTATATTCAAGAGGTGTTCAGACTTCATGGTGTGACATCCATAGTAAATTCTGACAGGGACCCTCGCTTTACTTATCAGTTTTGGGAAGGCATCTATATATATTTGGTATCGCACATTAAAATGAGCATGACACACCAACACCAAAGAATGCTCAGACAGGGTGGGATAATCAAATTATAGAGGACGTGCTTCGCCCATGTGTGTAAACTTTCAGAGGATCATGGGATATCCATTTGGGAATGGTTGAGTTCACTTATAAAAACAGTTACCAATCCTCTATTATTATGGAAACATTTGATTTGATCTATGGTCGGCCTTGTTGATCACATTTTTGTTGGGATGAGGATGGAAAGACCTCCCTTTTGGGACTGAACATTGTGTAGGAGATGTCAGAGAATCTCAGGTTTGTCAGACAATAGTTATTAATAGCTCAGAGTCTCCATATATCTTATTCTGTTCATAGGAATCCGTATATTGAGTTTTCAATGTGTTACTAGGTGTTCTTCAAGGTGGACCCTTGATTGGGTCACCGCCACTTAGAAAATTAGGGGAAGATGAAACTGAGGTATATTGGACCTTTCGTGATTACTGTGTGAATTGGCATGGTGGCATACCAGTTAACTTTTATTACTTATATGAATTTGATTCATGATGTATTACATGTATTCCAAATGGAAAATTAAAATAATGATCTGTCACATGTGTTGAATTAGGAGGAGTTGGAGATAGAGCCCAATTTATTAGTGTTTGAGCAACTAGTGTATATAGTCGATTCCTAAGAGAAGGTGCTTCATGGGAAGTCCATTCCATTGGTTCACATTATATGGTAGCATGGTAATGATGATAATAAAACCAAGGAACATAAGTCTTGGGTTGAGTAGGAGAACCAATTTATATTCCATGAACATGCTTCAAATTGACATTATGAGGGAAGACCGTTTTAATGGTGGGGAGAATTGTCACACCTCGACTTTGCATTGAGGTATGTTTATATTTTTAATTTTTATCACCTGATTTTCTATGCCCTTTTTGATAATTGTTTTTTGAAATGAGGGCTGATCCTGATATTAGTTTTTTTGCATTTGTCCTGACAAATGAGTGTTTTCTTAACAATGCCCGACACACAAGTAGGGCACGAGAAAAGTTGTGTGGAATTTCTAGTTTAACGCATGGGTACCCCGGTGAGCTAGTGGTTAAATAAGCTAATGAAAATAAAATTATTATAATTATTATAATTATTGTTGTTATTATTAGTATTATTATTATTATTAACACCTAAATTGAAATGTTAACATTATTTTATAACATTATTCACCGTTTTATTATTAATGCTTTAAGTAGGTAATTTTTCTATTTTTCAACATAAATATTTTTTAACTTTTTATGGTGGATACTATTAATATATATGTCATCAAATTTATTTATTTTCTTTTATTGGTATAGGTTTGATTTATTTTTATTTATCATTCCCTTTTATTTTATTTTATTTTGCTTCTCTCCCTCACTATCTCACCCCCATGGTCCATTGTTACTTTCCCTTACCTAGTTCGCGCATGGCCTCCAGTGAACCCTTGGATTCGTCTCACTCTTTCTCTCTCTGGACCACTTTTTTGGCTCCTCCTCGGCCGGTTATCACACCAGTGGTCCACCCTACACTTATCCAAAAGGTTTGACATGCCTCTTATTGGTTTTTCCACAGTTCACGTGTCTCCCTTAGTTTGGATGAATAATTAATGACCTTTCCCTCTTTTTTATGTGTTGCGCAAGCTGGAAAACCTCCTCTGAGCTTCAGCTGACCTTCTGCACCCTCGCTGTAGGTGCACTTCCCTTAGACCAGTTATTCTTCCTTTTTCGGTGGTTTAACAGTTAGGGATTGGTTTGCAATTGGTATAATCTTGATGAATTTTTTACGATAAATTGCCTTAGAGTTTTATTGTCCCCCTTGTGGGGCATTTGTCATGCGGTGAGAGTTTCACGCCATGTTTGTGACATTTGCGACACACTGGTAGGTGATTTTGCAAACAAATATTAACTGATGATCATTATTTTGTTTATAAAATTAATGTAGCACATTTTCCAATTCGTTTATATGCTATAAAATTGTTTTTGACTAAGTTTTAATATGCATTTAATTTATTAGTAGCATGTTTATGTGATGTTAGTGCATTTTTATTGTGAAAAACCACTTTAAACTATGTTTCATTGCCTTGTAATCTATGTATTGAGTGTGTTATAAAGTGCATATGATGCAGTTTATGTTTTTTCGGGGTCTCAAATTGTGTTTCTTCTTGAAAAGGGGTTTTGAGTCAGCTTTTGACTTTAATATTTTGAGACATGTTTGGAAAATTCTTAATAATTTTTTCTAAGTAGTTTCCTTAATTATAAAAGGGTTTTAAAAGCAATTTGACTAGTTTAATTTTTTCTGAATGTGGCACAAATTATGTTCTAAAAATATTTTGGTGTGTGTATGGTTTTAAAAGAGGGTTTCAGTGTCAAAATGGTGTGTTTTTTTGTAAGCACGTTGTTTGGATTTTATGTATTATTGTGACATGTGATATAAACATTGAATTTTAATGAGCACAAAGAGGGAAGTATGTGGTAATAGGTTGGGGGAGTAGGAATAGTGGGAATGTGTTTTAGAGGAGGCTTAGACTGGATTTCACTGGAAGAATTGACAATTGAAACACTAAATAAACATTTGAATGAATGAGGGTCGTAGTTCCGAAGCCATGGTTGCTAAGGGTCTTCGGTTCTAAGCCACATTTTCTGAGGGTAGTGGTTTCTAAGCCATGTTTTCTAAGGTTTGTGGTTTCTATTCCACATTTCACTTAGACATATCATTCTAGGGTCCCACTTGTTACTAGTACCTATAAGCTATCTCCCATATTTGGGTGCTCTTGGTTACATTGTTCACACCGATGATACATGATTTTTCACATGAGATACTACTTGAGAAAATGTTTATTTGTTTCAAATTTCTATTCTTTAAAGTTGTTTTCTCAAAAATAATTTTGTTTCATTATAGTTGTTCAAGAATTTCCTTCATTACTTTATTTATCCTTTGAAATGTATTTTTTTAATTATTGTGTGTGGTATATTTTCTCGGTGGCATCATACTAGGTGATTTCTCACACACTACATACACCTTTGGGTGTAAGTAGATTATTTATGACAGATACATGAAATGGTACATATTTTGGGATTGGTGGTTTAGGTTGTTAGAGGACTTCTTGGTGTGGAATTGTGGTGATGTAATGAGGGTGGGGTCCTCTTACCAGGTGGTATTTTTCCTGTTGGTTTTTGGTCACCATACCATGTGGTGGTTTTGGTTTGGTTTTCAGTGCAAACATGCAACTAATATTCTGGTTTTGGTTAATGGCTCTTATGGTTGTGACCTTTAGTTTTGTTCTACTTTTATATTTATGGTTTTTTTATTTATATATTTTTATTCAGGAAAATCATTCCCATAATTTATTTTGATACCCAGGAACTTATGCCAACTCGTTGGGATAAGGAATGCCCTTCGAGCCTTGCTGAGGGTCTGTTCAGGCACCGGTTGGATGGCGATCTGATTTGATTCCTGACATTTCATTATTATATAATTTTAAATTACAAAATAAAATAAATTAAAAGATAAATAAATGAAGAAAAATTAGTAAAATTACTAATTGAATGAATCCACATGTAAATAAAAATTCTAAAATGTTTAAATTCTCCTCATGATAATCTAAAAATGAAGATTATGTTGATGATTTCTAGTAAAGATAGAATAAAACATGTTCGAAAAGTGATAAATGTATTAGAAATTAAATTAAATAATTAAATGAATGATTTTAGAGTTTTATGTATAACTATATATAGGACTGTAATATAATCATTATATATATATATATATATATATATATATTTGTGTGTCTGTGTGTATGTGTATGTGTGTTTGTTTAGTTATATGGTGATTGGAAAAAATCATTGTTGGGTATATGACTATAGAATATATGAAGGATAAATAAAATTATATCCAGTTAGTGTATTTAAAACTTACAATTTTTAGGTAAATAAATAGAAATAATATAATTCATATATAATAAAATTTTATTGAATGAAAAAAAAAATAATTAATTAATTAAATCACATTAATATAAACAAAGGTTTTTTATTTTTTTTAAAATTAATACTATTAATATAATTATTATTATATTAAATAATTATTTATGGTATTTATTAGGTTTGATAATTATTCTAACACTAATTAATAAAAAATAATAAATGGTTAGAAGATAAATACATAATTTTAATGGGATGTGATTAAAATAATTAAATTTTTAAATTTTTTTTCTATAATTTTTTTCTGTGTTATAAATATTTATCTTAAAAAATTAAAATTTCCATTTTAAAAGAATTATTCCAATAAAGTTTAATTATTCAATTCATAATAAAATATATTAACATTAATTTAATTAGTAATTCTTAAGAAATATGGTTAAAAATACTTAATGTTTAAAATTTCATTTTTTTATAATAACAGTTTTTTTCAATATATATTATGATTTTATATAGAAGATAAATTTCAAATTTTTATAATTTATATTAGATTAAATGTTGTTTAAATTATAAATAATGAAAACAAAATTATATTTTAGAGTCAATTTCATTTTTTGGAAATAAAATAAGATACCAAGTCGAAAAGGTAAAATAAGTTATTTTATTACCAACATAAAGATAAAGTAAGTTAAAAAACTAAATTAAGGGGAGAAGGATTAAAATATCTCTATTTTTTTATAACGGGCAATTATTATTCTATATTAGATCCACTTTCCATCTAAAATACATCCTTACACATTAGGGAATGAGTATTTTTAGAAACACCACTTCAAACACACCTATAAAATAACCCATCTTCTACACATTTTAACCTACTCATTGAATATATTTATCTCTTTAATACCTACTAAAACTACCACTTATAAATCCTTGGTACATATTTGATATACTACAGTTCTATTAAAGAGGCCGAAATCCATTATTTTGGATAAATTGTTTTGGGATGGTATGAATTCATCATAGTCGGTACCACATTCTTCTCCGTAATTTTGAATTACATTTCCATATAAAATATTTATCAATTTCATTATCCACTCTAAATATTTTTTTAATGTCATAATGATTTAATGAAATTGATATTACTGACACATAACTCTATACTTCTTCTCATTTAATTGTACACCATGTTCTTACTTTTGGGAGTCAAGAACCTACATGAAAATTGACATACCAACACAATCCTTTCAATAATGGTTGATTATAACTAAATTAAAAAATTTAATATATGATATTTTGAAGAAATTATTTTTTTAAATATGGTTTCTAAGGATGACACAAAAATCAATGCCTTTTATAATGTAAATCGTTTTTATCTATAACTTATCGAAACCGTTCTCATCACGAATTTGATTCTCCCAAAGCATACCCATACCTTCTATGAAATGAATATGGGGACATATAAATGATTAAAATATAACTATTAAACAACCTATAATAATATATCAATGTAGAAATTTCAATCAATGAATGAGGATCAATATCTCTATTATGAAACTTATACGAAAAAAATCCTATTTACTAACATCTATTGATGAATGAAATCAAGGAATAAATAATATATATGTAATAAATGATTGTAATTTAAGAGTGTGAATGTTAATATATATGAGTTATTTTATTAAATAATTGATTAATATTTTTATCTTTATTATATAAAACGGTAAAATTCCTTCATGAAAATCATGAGTAAATGCAAGGGTTTCTTATCCAATCACATTTAAAAATTAGGATTTTCTATATATATATGTAATGACTTGGACATCTCTGGTTTTATTTTTATGAATTGATTGTGAAAATTTGGAGACCGGGTACTGAGACAATATATTATTCTGAGGCCCGGTGTGGCTAGAAAAATATAGTGAAAAATGTTATATTTTAAATAAAGCACGTAGAAGGTTTATATTTAAAACTAGAATAACTTCTAAATGGATTGAATGATTAAAAATAAAATGGAACAGTTGCATTCAGAGTAGGTACTTTACCATAGGAGGGGCCTAACATCGACCGACATGGGTCGATTGTGAAGGTTAGCTTTTGGAAAAAACCATCTTTAAAATGTTTAATAAAAATATTTTATTTTGATACAACATTAGTTTTCTTTTTAACGCTATCAATTGTTAGGAAAACAAGGTTACTACATAACCCTAGAAATCCTTTGAGGCTAGGAGAAGAATCTCTTTTTAATAAACATTTATGGATTGTCGAATCAAGATTGACAAACCTCATATTCGACAAATAAATGAACGAAGAAAACCCAGCTTCAACCTTCATCAACAACCAATCCAAATTCCAAATAGGGTGTTATTTCATTATGATTCTTATGCTATTCTTAAATTCAACAACAAATGTGGACCAACCCATGAACAAGTTGATCTGTGGTTTAACGCAAGGGGGGTGGGAGTTATGTATAAGAAATTAAATAGGGTTAGATCTGTGTGAATACTTTGTTCCTTGTGATTCCTCTAACAAGGATGAATCGATGTAATCATGAACATAATCCATGTTCTATCCATTGGGTGATTTTTTTCTTCTCCTTTTTACACTATTCTTTAGGTTCTTCACTTTCTTTATGATTATATGGGTGGATGACTGTTGTATATTTGTTTCATGGAACAAAATTCTGAGACAGGAGATCTGACACCCCCACGAATTAGCGAAGGCACAATGGTGAAGGTGTGCCAATTTTATGTTTAAGAGGATTGTGAGGGAACGATGGTTGGAAACTAGTGTGATGGATAGTGGCAGTGATAGGACATAGCCCGATTTTGCCTTTCTAGGTAGAGGGCGACGGCAAGACCCCCGTTGGAGGTGGAGTGCGGTAGGAGGGGGCCCCGTCAAAGATGGCATGGATGGTAGGCATGGGCTACAGTAGGAGGACACGGTGTTGACCGGTGTATGTGGCTTGGTTTCTCATTCAATGAACCCATGGTGGAAAGTCCACAGGGTAGGCAGTGTGGTGGGGCGACCATGTCGAATGCCACACGACACCGTTTCAGCATAGTGGACATGCGGTAGGGGTGGACCGCATGCGGTACAGTGAACCAACCCATAACATCAGTTGCATAGTAGAGTTATTTCTCTCTAGAGGCCTAGTGAGGTAGAATAAGTAGCCTAGTGGGCTGGGTCTAGCAGGCCCAGTGGTCAATGTTGGGTCGGACCCAGAACGGACCAGGGTCAAACCTTTTTATAAAAATAGTTATAACGTTAAAAATGTGTGTGATTTTCTTGGTCTATTTGCAGAATTTGGAGTCCAATAAAAATTAATTCCTTATGAGATAATCTATGTGATTTTTTGAATATTATCATAAGAGGTTTTTGTATTGAGAAGTAGGTTCTCCCAAAACAAGTTCCATATGAGTAGAATCCCGTGGATAACTGTGATCCTGAAACTATGTGACATGAAGACTACATGAATATTGGGATGCGTGGATTACATAGACATAATTTATTACCTATAATCCAAGTCTTACTGAGACTCTATGTCTTTCCAAGACTCTGTGTCTTACCGAGACTCTGTGCCTTATCAATACTAGGTGTCCTATGAACTATGTCGGATAATCCTTCTTTCAATTCAATTGACGTATACCTGTGTGATCTGACTATGTTTTCTTTTACAGTATACTTCATGTATTTTTTTGTACCATCTGTATTTAACTATGGTATTATTTTGTGGTTTCGGGGTGTCACACTGAGTGTTGTTTTACTCACCCCTGCAAGGGCTTTTCCCGCACCTGTTGTGTCTGTGTAGATGATCAATACATTGATCGAATTCATGGTGGAATGTTACAAGGTGGTGATTAGAGTGACCATGTAGATGAGGTGCGGTCCTATGGATTCAGATAGTTTTCATACACCTACACTTTAGGTAGGGTTTTCTATGCATGAGTTTCAAGAACATTTTCTTTCACGTTCATAGACTCTTTCTTTTCATACGCTTGTATTCGGGCTTGGTTTACTTCCAATTTGGTACTGTCATACACTGTGGTCGATATCTTATTGTATTCATGCACTGTCTACTTATTTTTTCTCACATCATCATTTTGGTCTAAGAGATGTGTGTGTGTACATGTACTTGGAAAAATTCCTTTCATTTTGGGATATTCCTACTCTATGCTAGTTTCTTTCCCCTGGACCATTAGAGGCAGAATTGGGGTAGTCATGGCACGAGACCCTCTGAGATGAGTTGTGAAAGAGTGGTATCAGAGGGGTTCGATTCTACTTTAAGACTAGGAGTTTGTGAGGTTGGTTTGGGGATACCATGTACATTGTTTCATGTTTGGATATCTTTCCAAGGAATCCAGTGTTGGTGCGGCGGCCGATGAATCCATAGCCCAGGACTCTAGACACCTACTTTTGGATTTGGTACCTGAAAACACTGGTTTCAGGGAAATTAAGGATACATGCATCATATAGGATTTGGGTGTGTTCTCATTTCCCTCTTATGTCATCTCACTAGGTATACAATTTTGACAATGGTCCATCTTGATATATTCTAGGTTTTTTCGTACATACAACCAGCTAGGATTCCATTGTGTTATGACGAGGATGATCCACATAGAGATAATGTGTTTGTATAGGGACCTATACAAGAGATGGTACCTCTGGGTGGTTTTCCTATGGCAGTGCCACTCATCGAGAAATAATTACAACCAATTCAACTAGAAAAGGATTCACGTAGACTGAACATGTGGAATTAGTTATAAATGTAGTGACTTCCTAGGTTTAGGGGTGAGCCAAACCCCTAGATAACAAAGGATTTTCTTGAATTAGTTACTTGTGTATTTCTCCTTGTGAGGACAACAGCAAACCAACTGGTATTCCTTGTCACGAGTCTTCTTTAGGGATTGTCTAGGAAATGATAGAGCTTAGTTACCTAGAAACATGATGAGGAGACTCTCTATTGGAATGTCTTCATGAAAATCTTCAGAGAAGAGTTTTTCCCAGATATGTTACGATCGGTGCACATACTGGATCTCATGCATCTGCATCATGGCATTCATACTGTCAAAGAGTACTCGAATATTCTTATTGATCTTAATTGCTACTCAAAAAATATGGTGTGATAACATTTCATTAGGGATCAAACCATCGAGTCAAGGATACGTTGAGAGATTAGGGAATCAATGATATCCCTAACCATTCTTATATATCATGGGGTACTGCAGTGAGCCCTTCTGGTAGAGAGATTTTTGGAAGAGGAGAGGATAGTAGTTGGAGAAAACAAAATGCACCAGGAAGCTGATACATTGTAGGTAGGTTGTCAAAAATAGTCACAGGGACACAAGATAGTCAAGCACTATAGGGGATGACCACAGAAAACGGTATTAGTGGTGTGGAGATTTCATTGAAAAGGGAGTCAGCTAAAGGATAGACTGTGTTACTCATGCGGTGGTTGGGGACATCAGGCATAAGATTAGATGACCCACTACATGGAAAATCATGATACAATCGAGGGACCGCTAAGGTAGAGGAAGATACATGATCAGGGTGGTCCATATGGTTTCAGATATGGTATAAGATTAGGTAGGGAAGTAGAAGGTGGGGTAAGGTTTGACATATTACCACTGCAATACCCAGGTGGTCTACACCAGGATTAGGGAGCTGGTGGATAGGGACAAGGACAGCTGTAGGTAATGGAACCTTATGACCATGGTGTAGCAAGGATTAGAAGATCTACAATCACTATATTTTCCACCCTATTTTCAGTTTTTATAGACCATGGTTCTAGTCATTCCATTCTATCCATGGAACTAGTTCAGGGAAATGAGATTCTGGTTGAATTGTTGACTTACAACTTACCCTTAAAGACTTCTAAAGGAGGGGATTTAATAGTTACACACTGGCACCAATAGTGTAAACTGACTCTTGGATGTGAGATTTTTCATTGAGTTCTCTTAGTAGCTGCGTTGAGGACTTATGACTTCATTCATGGTATGGACTGGTTATATATAGTCCATTCTCAGATTTACTATTTTAGGCATAGAGTGAGGTGTGTCTATGGTGATGGGAATACGTTTTTTTTGTTAGTGAAAAGTAAATCCATGCAGCATAAGATTACATAATCATAGGAGGGTGCATCTAATTACTCACATGTTGGATAGCCTCACCCTCAGTGCAGTGGATGATATCAGCCCTAAATTTCTTGCAGTGATGGTGGTGTATGAAAATGTATGTCCATAGTATTTCCATGGATTACCTCCCCAAAGGAATGTATACTTATACATTGATCTATACCCTAGGATGGAATAAATATCTAAGCCTACATACCAAAGGGCCCCTAAAGAGCTTTGTGAGATGAGGGTATAGTTAGAGGACTTATAGAGGATGGGCTACGTGAGATATAGTGTTTCATCTGGGGTGGGCCCTATTTTGTTTTCTAAGAAGGTATATGAGAGCTTGAGGTTATTTTTAGACTTTGGTTTTATGAATCAGGTGACCATGATAAACATGTATCCACTAGCAAGGATCGACGACCTCTTTAATCATATGAAGGGAGCGAGGTAGTTCTCAAATATTTACCATAGGTATGGCTATCACCAGCTCCATGTATAGGATAAGGATGTATATAAGAAAACCTATATATGTCATTACAACCACCATGAATACTTGGTGATGTTGTTTGCCATAATGAATACCCTAACAGTGTTCATGGGACTCATTAATATTATCATCGAACATTACATAGATCAGTTTGTGGTGGTCTTAGTTGATTACATCCTAGTTTAAGTAGGGGCCAAGGGGAGAAAAGAATACACTTAAGGATAGTCCTATACAAACTCCGAGAGTAGTAGATTTATTGGAAGCTCTTGAATTTTCAATAATGGATTTGGGGGGTCCACTTTTCGAGATATGGCTAGAGTCATAATGGATTCAAAAAATATAGAGGAGGTACTTTTTTGGGAGCCACTCAATAGTGTTACCATGGATTGAAGTTTCTTGGGATTGGATGGGTACAATCAGAGGTTTTTACTTGAGTTTTCCAGAGTATAACCATCCTTGATGGCTTTGACACAAATGGGGAAGCCCTTCATGTAGATATTGTAGTGCTACATGTGATTACCGGAGCTAAGGCAGACGTTGACGAGTGAACCCATCTTGAAGATATGAGATGAGGGTATCAGGTATGTAGTGTTTTGCAATGAATAAGGTACTAGGCTTGGTTGTTTCCTGATATAGAGGAAAGTAGAGATTACCTATGGTTTGCACCAGTTGAGACAACATGATTAGAACTATGTGTTCCATGATCTAGAGCTGGTGGAGGTAGTCTTCGCATTGAAGATATGGTGAAACTACCTAATGGGTGAGAGATTTATGTTCTACTCTGATGCCAAGAGACTCAATTATATATTCTCTCATATGTATCTTAACATGAGAGAGTGTTGATGGATAGAGTTCCTCTATGTCTATGGCTTTGAGATTTTCTAAACTCCTTGGAAGGGGATCATAGTGGAAGACACTCTCAGTAAGAGATATAGCTTGAAATTATTGAGTGAGGTGCCAGAGAAGCTGGCCTCATTATAGATATCCTTTGTGGATAGAGATGGAGCAGTTTACCTCTAGTATTTATTTTTCACACCTCCACTCTAACAATGAGTCAGAGAGGCACAGCTTGGGGATATCGACTCCAAGACCTAATGTGCCTAGTAGTATATAGGGCATGCCCTTGATGGAAATTCAATAGGTGGGGAGCATGCCACTATTTTATGTGGGATAACTTATGTTCCAATGATGTTGTGAGAGGACATTCTGGGGAGTTATATAAATCCCCTTTGTAGATAAATCAGAGTGTAGGAAAGATGTTCTAGGACCAACAACGTAAATTTTGGTGGGTATGGATGAAGAAGGACATGAAAGAGTTCGTTTCTCGATTCCTCACTTTTCAACATGTGAATGATGAATACCAGTTTCTAGCAGGCTTGAACTAACCTCTTGATATTCTAGAGTGGAATTGGGTGGGATATTTATGGACATCATGACGAAATTACCATGCATGTTCAGAGGAAACAATACCACCTTGGTGATCTTTGACTGACTCACCAAGTCATCCAACATTCATCCAATCCGAGAGAAGTGTTTTTTAGATAGAATGGGATGTGTTTACATGTAGGAGATATTTTAGCTTCATAGAGTTCCATCAAAGATCATTTCAGATCATGATGCTAATTTCACATCCCTGTTGTGGAAGGGATTGTAGGAGGCGTTTGGGACTTAGTTGAGCATCAACAAAACGTTTCATACCCAGATGGATGGATATAAATAAAGGACCATTTAGGTTATAGAAAATATGATATGGGGATGCTTCTTGGACATTGGTCATAGCTGCGAGGATCACCTACCACTTGTGGAGTTCATGTACAAAAATAGAAATCACTCCACCATTAGTATGGCACCGTCCTAGGCCTTACACGAGTGACCATGTAGGTTACCACTCTACTGGACTAACCTAGGAGAATCAAAACTCATATGTCCATAGTTTGTACGAGCTACCACTGAGAAGGTTAAAATCTTCCAACAACGGATGAAGACTGTATAGAGCTTGTAGAAGTTTTATGTTGATAGAAGGAGGATGTCCTTGGAGTACGAGGAGGGTGACCATGTGTTCCTTTGGGTCTCACTTAGATAAGGATGGTAGAGATTTGGTTGGGGAGGCATATTATCTCCGAGATACCTCAACCCATTTAAGATGATGTGTAGAGTTGGTGAGGTGGTGTACCACCTAGATCTACCCAGCAGTTTTATTGGGTACATGATGTCCTCTACGTGTTGTAGTTGAAGAGTTAGATGCATGATCCATTGCACATCATCGACTAGGGAGAGCTAGATATTGAATATGGGGTGACCTTTGCTGGGTACCCTATTGAGATCAAGGATCGGCAGGAGAGGATCCTTTGTGGGTGTTAGATTCTGCTGGTGTACATTTAGTGGTATCATGATAATCTCTAGGAGAGCAATTGGGAGTGGGAGACTCATATTTGTACTCAATACCTTCATATTTTTGTGGAGTAGCCCTTTTTTTGTCTTTCTTGGACATAAAGTCTTAAGGTGGGGAGAATTTAATGACCCTAATTTCTCCAGTTATATTTTTATAAATTAAATGATAAAATTATGAGACCATGTGTTGAGACAACATGTGATTCCGAGGCACAATGTACTCGGAACAATTCGTTAAAAATTGATAAGTTTTTAATAAAGCGCAAGGGAAATTTATCATTAAAAATTTAATAACGTTCAAATAGATGTTCAGATTAAAAATATGAGGGAACCATTGAGTTCACAGTAGTGCCTTTACCTTATGAGGGACCTAACATCGAATGGAATAGGTTGACCTAGAAAGTTCCCTTTTAGATGTAAATGTCATTAAAATATTTAATCAAAATATTCATTTTGATGCAGTATTAGTTTTATTTTTAATGTTTCCAATTATTAGTAATACTAAGTTATGAAATAACCTTAGAAATCCTACGAGGAATGAAGAAGAGGATCCCACCAACAAATATTGATGAATTGGAGAATCATGATTATTTAACCTTGGATTCGAAAGATCGATGAATGATGATGATGTAGATTTAGGCTTCCATAACAACTGATCCAATTTCTTATTAGGGTTTTGTTTATTTTTGATTTTCCTCTCATTCATAAATTCAATGATGAACATGAACTAACCCAGGAACATATTGATCTGTGGTTTGATCGCTTGTGGTATGGTAGTTATCTTGTGGGAATTAAATTGTGATTATATCAATTTGATATCTTCATTATTTGTCATCCCACTAAGAAGGATGAATTAGGGACGACATGAACAATGGCCAAGATCTGAATTTCGAGTGATTTTGGGCTTCTCCTTTAACCCAAACTTTTCTCTTTATTTGTGATTATATTGATTGATGATTTTTGTGACTTTTTTCATGGTGCAACAATTCAAGACCGATGATCTGACACCCTCACGACACTGTGGAGGCAAGACACTAGAGGCCCGACACTTTTTGTTCCGGGCGGAGCTTGAAGGTATGATGGTGGGCCACCAGCGGGGTGGCCGATGACGACAGAAGGATAAAGAACCTAAAGGATTGGTCCAGGAAGAGTACAAGGGAGAGAGTACCGGTATAGGTGGAGTGAGGTAGGAGGGGACCTCGCCGGATTTGACATGGCAGGTGGGTAGATGCCACGATAGGAGGGTGCAATGTTGACCGAGGGACACGACTTGGTTCCATGTCGGATGAACCCATGACGGAAAGGCTCTGGGGAAGTCAGTGCTACAGACCATTCATGTGGAATGTGGCCCAACACAATGACATCACAAGAATAACTCGGTCAGGGTGGACCATGTGCGGCGCATCGAATTGGCCCATAATGCGGGCCAGAAAGGGAGTTGGGCCGCTCTAGTGGCCCAATGGGCTGGACCCAATAACCTAGAGGGCCAGGTGTAGTAGGTCTAGTGGGTTGAGGCCAGTGAGCTGAGCCTAGCGGGATGGGCCATGTCAGGCAGGGTGTGGCAGGTTGGGTCGCACCCGAACTGGACTCAGGTCAGACCTTTTTATATAAACAACCGTAACATTCAAACAGTTTGTCTATTTGATGAACTGTTTGGAGCATTGGGACCCTTGCGATGATACATTCCTTTTGAGATACTACAATTGAGTTTTTTGGATGTTTAAAGATGAAATTTGTTCTTGAGACATAGGTTTCGCTTGAACACATGCACTATAAGCAAAATCCTGTGGGTGGATGTGATCTCGAAATAATGTTACATGAAGACTACATGACTTTGGGGATGCATGACTTACCAAGACTATGTTTCTTATAAATAATCCTTGTATTACTAAGACACGATGCCTTACTGAGAATTAATGTATTACAGAGTCATTGTGTCTTAGAGAGATTTCATGTCTTATCGATACTGGGTATCCTTCGGACTACATCTGATAATCCTGATTTCCATTATATAGACATATGCTTGTGTGAGACGATTGTTTTTTCCTTTATGGTATAAATAATTTATTTCATTGTTATTTAGTTCAGGTATTTCATACTGGCACTCCTTTGTTGTTTTATGGTGTCCTATTATGTATGGTTTTACTCACCTCTGCATGGGATTTTCCTACAATTGTCATATCTTTTGCAGATTATCAACGCTTTGACGAAGTTCTTGTTAACAAGGACCAGGTGATTCTTAGAGTGATTAAGCAGATGAGGTGTAACATTACAGCTTCAGAATCCAATCCCACACCAACCCTTCTAGTATGGTTTTCTACAGATGAGTTTCAAGAATTTGTTCTTTCACTTTGACAAACTCTTTTTTTGGGTTACTTCTAGTTTCCTACAATTGTACTCTGTGGGTGATATCTCAGTGTTTGCATGAATTGTCTACTTATTTTTTATTTACAGTTCAATATTTATAGGTTGGAGATGTGCATGTGTGTATATATACTTTGGAAAATGCCTCCCATTTGTGGGTTATGCCTACTTGGTGCGAGTCACCAGCCCCTGTCCTATCAGAGGTGGGATTCGGGTAGTTATGAAACATGCCACTCTTAGATGGGTTGTGAGAATATAAATTCCTATTTTTGTAAATTGTATATATTTTAACTCTAAAAACCCATTTTTATTCTATTTTTGTTAATTTTGAGATAAAATGTACATTAATAAAATTCCCTACCACTTTTCTGTAATTTATTCGAAAGTATGCTTATAAGCGGATCAGAATATATCTCTTATTTTTTATCAATAATCTATCCCCCCATGACCACAATTTTTATATTCAAATACGTTTTTCATTATCTAAAATTATAGAATTTTTAATGTCCATTTTTTACTTACATTGACATTCTTTGGTAGAAGTGTAAAATGAATAAGTTTTAAATTTTCCAACCTAATCAGTTTCCCATATAGTGTTTTTATGGTTTTCAATATGAAGCTTCATTATTAAGATTTAATAATTCTATGTAATTATTAATTAGATTCTCGATATTTTTCTAATTTTTTATCTAAATTATTTCCTTTAAATGATTAATTTCATAAAAATAAATGTTTATTTGTTTTTTGTTCCCCCCAAAAATAAATAAAGCTTTTATAAAATGTTTTCGTCTATTTAAATATATTTTTACCATTTCATATGTTTAAACATGGATTTGTTTCAATGAAATCATCCACATTATTTAATTCATTTATTTTTTACACGTATTGAAGTTTTTTCATGAATCTAATTTATTTATTATGAGTCATTTATGAAGTTTATAGGCATTAAAATTTTAATGTTAATATGGAACACATATATATCATTTTTTATTATGTGTTGGATGGGATACCATTTATATATCCCACCAATGCATTTGGTAATGGTTTATCTAGCCTGAGATAAAATGTAATGAACTGGGGAGTGAACCGAATCCACCACTCTTGTAACATTTTTTATATTTTTAAATTATTCCAAAACCCATTTTTATCAATCTTTGGTTGGGTCATGTTCGGTGTAAATTCAAGTTAATTTTTTACGAGTTTTGAAATTTTGGGCGAGTACATGGTTGGTACACATTTTTCCCAAAACGTGCACCCTCTCATAGAAAACTATGAATCCCAAGGTAGTGATATTTTTCATAGTTGGTGCATGGTTAGTAATGTTTTGTTCCCTATTAGGAGAAACCATGTGGTATATTCAATATAGGTTCATAGTTAGTCTGCATGATTTTTCGTAACGTGTGGTTCTTTCCGGGAGACAATGCATGAAACTTTTTAATTGATCCAAATTTTAATTAAAAATTTAAAAAACCTCAATTTTAGGTCATCGAATGATCGGCATGACCCCAAAAAAATTTCTACCATCCTTTGAGCTCCTAATAAGTTATTTTTGGCCCCTTAGATCCCTCCTGAAAGTGATTCAAATCTTGAGGAATGCCCTTCGATCTTCTTACAGTTATTTTTAACCATTCTCAATCTACATTGATGTTTCTTCTCCTCCATATGGTTCCATGTATCCCCATGTTTATTTTTTATATAATAACTGATGTTTGGGATTAAATCCTAGTTTTGGTTCATAGATCCTTATTTCCATTATTTTCCATGGTATTTTTTTGTTTATGACTTTGCGATTAGAGATCTATTATTCGCAATGTAGGTGGTTCCGTTATAAAGAATTTTTTTTGTTAACCCTATTTATATTTATTTAATTTCAATGGTTTTAATTAAATTAAATTAATGGTTTTTGGAATAAATTTTTTTCTAATTTTTATTGGAAAAATCAAATTCCATTGAATTGGAGTTTTTAAGAAAAATAGGGTTCTGCATGAAATTGTAAATCCCCTAATTCCATTGAATTGGTGTGTGATTATAGATATTTGAGGGATTTAAATTTATTAATAAAAATTTTTATATTGTTTCAATTAAATTTTATAATTTAATTGTGTAAAAAGTATTTTATGGAAAATTCTAAAAACCCCAATTCCATTGAATTGGGGGGTTTTATGAAATTGGTAGATTATTTTTTGAAAATTAAATTGTGAAATTGGATTGTGAAATTGAATGAAGAATTTATTTCAAATACCTATTAGTGAAAATGAATTATTAGTAGTTTTGATAGAAATTTCAGGGTTTTATATTTGTGAAAATGCATGTTTTGATTAAAAACCCTTTTTGGGTTTTAGATGTAAAATTGGGATATTTGAAATGGAGAATGAGATTAATTGTATTTTAATAATTCTTAAAATAAATGTCCCTTTATTGTTTGGTAATTGAGTATATTCAAGACTTATGTAGTTGGCGAGTTATTTGGCTGACACTTTATGAATTACAATATTCTAATACATCAAATCAATACATCACATCCCTTAGGTGATGGCGATGATTCATATTTGGAATTGGTTTAAATGGGTGTATGTACATATTTTCTATATCACCTTGAGTGTGGGGTCCTTATTTCCTAGAAATTTCAACGATTATTATGCATGTGGCCATGTTTCTCACTTGATTGTATTTTAAATTAAAATATTACATTGTTGTAAATTATTTTACATGCCCTGTGATTTATATAGACTATTTTATCTAAAAGAGTTTATTTAATCCATTTTTGGGAAGTTAAATTTCTGTAAATCTCCCCTTTTTAATGGTAATTCAATTGTATGAAAATTATTTCCATCATTTGGAATGTGAATTATGAATTACTAATGTCTTTACATATTTTTAAATGTAAACAATGGTTTGATTAAATATTATTTTGATATCCCAATCCTATTTATGTTAAAGTTGACAACACTTTTATGGTTAATTTGATATTTTGCTCTACTATGGAATATTTAGGTAAAATTCTACTAGTATTTGTATCACATCCTACTTGTGCCTTCAGGTGTTTTTATATTATCTACTTCCAGTTTTGAGCATGGGAAAATGATCACACAAAGGTGGTTCTAGAGGTTGATCAGTGTACTTTGAGAGTTGTGTCTGTTGGGACTTGGGTAGTTTTTCCTATTTTCTAGAACTATTTTGTATTAATCTAGTTTTTAATTCATTTTTGACTTCTAGTACACTACTCCCACTAATGTTTCTTTTGTTTTCATACTGTATTGTTTCCTTTATTTCTATAATGTTTGTGCAGAAATTGGTCCAATATTCAATTTTTTATAATGCTAGGTGCTAGTCACCAATCCATGGGGTTTGGGAATTCCATTTTAGGCAATTTCTAGGCCAGCTCAGCTATAGGTATACTAGGGTACTAGGGAAATTTCATGATAAAGTGGTATCAAATTAATGAAGAGCCTTTTTCTTGATGTCAATATGAATTTATGACATCTTTTTGGGACAATGGATGTATTTATGATTTAGTCTGTGCCTAGAACTCACCATAATGAACATGAAGTCATCAAGAGTGGTTAAGGAAATATATATTGAGAATTAGTTCTAGTATTTTACTTATTTTGATTTGGATAGAGTGAAATCCAAATCTTGATTGTTCTATCTACTGGGATTAAATTCCCATGTCACTCTATCTGAGTATTAATCTAATGTCCTCTTTATTGTCTTATAATTTTATGTTGAATCATTCCTCTATGAATCCATGAGAATAGAATCCAGGATGATTTTGATGATGAAATTTGATGAGTGAATCCCCTTGTAGATCTGAATCACGTAGAGGTGATTGTGGGCACTATTCATGCTCTGTGATAGGCACCACCTTCAGTTCTCAATCAGTATCCTACTACAAAACCTCTGAGGGATGTTTATAAGATTTTTTATCACAAGTTTATTCTCTATAAGGAAAGAAAATAAAAAAAATAAAATGATCATAAAGATTTTGATTAATGGTTGAGCACAATTTAGTGTTTTGTTGGGTTCTTGGAGACCCCTAAGGAAATAAAAGTGTGCCACCTATGTGTTGAAAGGACCAAGAAGGGGATAGTGTGAAACCATGGTAACTACATAGATGCATGAGGGTTTAGAGTTGAAGGACTTCAATATTCCTTCCACCAACATGTTATATCTATATTTGAGGCTATTGAAAAAGTCTACAGAGTTTTTCAAACTTTTCAAAGACAATAGAACTGTGACCGTGTATGAAAATTGTGTTACTGATCTAATGAATATTACAACTGAGATATTATTTAATGAGAAGATAAAGTCTCATGCTTTTTAGTTGGTACTTCTTCATCATATTCATTCTTGGGTTTTCTGGTTGAAACCACCTTCTTATGCTGATGTGTTGGATAGAGCACTAATGGTTAAAATGGACACTGCTAGTAAGTAAGGGTTATTGGGAGTTTCTTTCTCTCCCAGAGGTAGCATGAGTTCCATCAAGGAAAAGTGTATTCTTGATGATTCTCAATTGTAGGGTCATTATAAACCTCTTTTATTTTATGAAATAGGTTCTTTGATTTTCTACTTGTGTGTTAATATAGGACATTCAAAGAAGGTTTTCATTAAGGCACCCAAGAATTGTGGCTCAAGTGAATGCTCGAGGTACTTACAAATATTTTTTCCATGTTTAATATAAACCTCATAGTGGAACAAGATCATTAGCTCCTCTTAAACCTATATGAAATCATAAGCTTCACATATAAAAGGGTTCTGACCATAGGCAACGTGATTGAAGCTACTTCACACAGTGGAAGAGTCTATAGAGGAAGTGGATACATGTCCAGCAACTGTGAGAGGTACCATTATTATAACATTGTTAGTAGTGACTGATCTATTTGATACTGATGCATCTGATTCATTTATTTAAACTTGTATTTTTAATCTTATTAATATTTATATAGATATTTTTTTATTATGTTGTGGATATTACTACCCCCCTTGGTATAAAGATTGGGTAAGTTATTTATAGTCTTTATTATGTTTTCATTATATCTAATGAGGATCTTACATATAGTTTTCTACTTCTTGACATGAAACCTCTTGAAGTCATTTTTAGGATGGATTGGATTATTTCCATGAAATCCCAGATGGATTTTTACCTTCAATGAGTTTCCTTTACGACACCCAGTGGTTTGTGCCATGTGTTTCAAGGAAAATGAGAGCCATTGTTGAGAAGAGTCATACATTCTTATCCAGTGTAGGGGAAAGTGATACTTGTGTTTTCCTTTGAATTGGAGCGATAATCTTTGATTGGTGATATTTAAGTTTTCATCGGGTTTCACAATGTGTTTCCATCAGAATTCTCAAGTTTTCTGCCAATTAGAGTGTTTGCGTTTTCTATAGACTTTGTTTTTGGTACTCAACCGGTTTATATTAACTCTTACCACATGGAACCAACTAAAATACATGACTTAATGTCCCATTTGGATGATATTTTAGATAAAAAATTATTTTCCAATGTGTGTCACCTAGGGTTGTCCTAGTTATATTTTCTAATAAAACCGATGGTTCACTACAACGATGCATAAATTAATGAATGTTTAATCGAGTGATGGTAATGAAAAAGTTCTTGTTGTTGTGGATTGATGATCTATTTGATTAGTTAAAGGGAGAAAATCAGTTCTTGAAAATTGATATTCGATCTAGTTACCATCAGTTGAGAATAAAATAATCATACATTCAAAAAATTCTTTTTGGATAAGGTGCGACCATTATGATTACCTTGTTATTCAATTTGGTCTAACAAATGATCATAAAGTATTTATGGAAGTAATGGTCATGATTTTCCATTAATATCATGATACCATTGTGGAAGTCTATGTGGATGAAATACTTCTTTACTATAAGACAAAAGATAATCTTGTGAATCAACAAAATATATTTTTGAGTTTGTTGAGAAATCATCAACATTATGCCAAGATATAAAAATGTAACTTCTAGATTATTTCATTCATGTTTGAGGTAAACATAGTGTCTAAACATGGTATATAATTTGATATTGATAAGGTAAAACATGTTATGACATGGGAAAAACCATGAATTGTTTTTGGGATTTTGATATTTATGGGTCTATATAGTTATTAATGTTTTTTCATTATGGAATTTTTAATGTTGTCTTATACGATGACTGCTCTAACTTAGAAGGAAGAAAATTTATCTTAGGATGATAAATTTCAAAGTTATTTGGTTTAAATGAAATGACTTTTTACTACTACACTGGTGTTGACTCTTCTAGAGGCTGGAAAGGGCTATGTGGTCTTCTATGATGCATCATGTTTAGGTTTGGACTACATTATTATGTTTTGTGATCATGTCGTTGCCTATGGATCTCATAAGCTTAGGCCACATGGGAAACAAATATATGGCCCTAGACCATAACCTTGTAGCTATGATGAATGTACTTAAGTGTTGGATGTATTACCTCAATGATTAATGGTTTATCATGTATTTAGGAAATAAGAGCTTGAGTTATATATTCTAACAAAAAGATTTTAATTTTTCCTAGAGGATTCAAGTGGAATACCTAAAATATTTCAAATTTGACATCACCTGTACCCCAGGGAAATGGAATGTTTTTTAGGATGATTTTTCAAGGAATATTATGACCCAGGCTATGAATGAATCTTCAAAAGAGTGGAATTTGATTCTTCTCTTTTCATAGTTTCATATTAGAGTCCAGGAATGAGGTGATGAGGTATCTTTAGCTAGTTTCTAGTTGAAATCCTCTATTCTCGAAATGATTCTTTAGGAAAAACATATTGATGATAAGTTCCATATAATTAGAGGCTTCTTTTATGGTGGGGATATTATTGTTTAGTTGTTTTTCTAAAAAGAGGGAATTATAAGCTACTAAAATCAATTTTTTTTGCCGTTAGTATCATGTAAAGGTGGGATGGTGTATTCTCATAATTCCAAGTTGGAAGTGAACTCGAAAACCATTAAGAGGTTATATGAAATGTTAAAATAGTTCTGGTGTCTACGAATGAGATTAGGAATTGCATATTTTGTCTCTTGTCACAATACATTCCAACTAGTTAAGGTTGGTCATGATAAACTATCAGGTTTTCTTCAATAACTTCCAATTCTTACTTGGATGTGGGATGACATCTCTATAGTTTTTTGATTGGGTTTCCACATACTTAGAGAAAGTAGAATGTGATATGTATTATGATCTATAGGATAACCAAGTAAGATCACTTTATTCCCATTCATTATATATTCAAATTTAAGTAGTTTGGATGTCACTATGTGAAAGGGATTGATCATTTTCACATAGTTCCATAATCAATAGTCTCTTATAGGGATCCTTATTTCACCTCAAATTTTTTGAGAGGCCTTCAGTTGGCACTGGGATATCACATCGGTTTATGTATGACATACCATCCACATTTGGATGTTCAGATAGAATGTGATATAAAGAGACCTTAGGATATGATTTGCACTTGTGTTATATACTTTGGTGGGGATTGGGATGATCATTTGGGTCTTTTTGACTTTTTTTATTACAATAGTTTCTAGTTTGTGATTAGAATAGATCCTTTTGAGCCCTTGTATGGATAACCATGCATATATTCATTGTATTGGTCTGAGGTTGGGGAATGTTACTTGATTGGACCAATATTGGTGAAAGATATGACATCAAATATTCAATTGATTTTTCATAGATTGTTGATGTCCCAGAACTGATATACGTCTTATACTAATCTTTATCATTAGAGTATGGAATTATCAGTTGGTGACCAGGTGTTTTTTAATGTTTCACCCCATTTGGGACATTGATATCTTTAGAGGCAAGGGAAACTTGCTCCTTGTTTTGTGGGACCTTTAGATTTTGTTGAAAAGGTGGGAATTTTTGCTTAATATTTAGTTTTTCCACCACAGCCTGTGTTTCATTTATCTCATCTATGAAAGTATCTATCTAATCTATCTTGTATTCTAAGCTGGAATGATCATAATGTTGAACCAGATTTATCTGTGACTGATCAACATGTACAGATAGTTGAATCTAAAAGAATGTTACTTTGTGTAGGGATGATACATTTGGTTAGAGTGCTATGGCAGAATGGTTTAGATAATCATGATATGTGTGAGAGGGAGGCACTGATGATACAGTACTTCCCTCAACTTTTTGGCATAAGAGCTTCTACGTATGATTTATAGGGATATAATGTTTTTATAGTGGGGATGTTGAAACACCTTGTTACTATTTTTAGGTATTACTAAACCCCTCATTTTATATAGCTTTAGTTGTGTCTCATTTGGGATTAATTTAGGATAAATTTATAAGTGTTTAAAAAAAATGGCACACATATGGTTGGTGTATGGGTTTCTCAAACTGTGTTCCCTCTCAGAGAATACCATGAATCCCAAGTCAGAGGGACTTTTCACAGTTGGAACATGGTTAGTCAAGATGTTCTCTCTCTTAGGAGAAATAGTGATTCCCATTTAAAAGAGGCACACTGTTAGTCATCATGGTTTGTCAAAATGTGCGGCTCTGCCTATGAGACAGTGTGTACATTTTTATAATTGATCCAAAGTCTAATTAAAATTTTCTGAACCCCAATTTTAGGTCCCAGACATACCAACACGACCCCAAACCAATTTATCACTTCATTAGATATCCCAAGAATTTTTTTCCCTATAATACCGCATGGATGAAATTCAAACCTTGAAGAACATCCAACAATAATCTTTTAGTTAGTTTCTTTTAAATGTTATTGATCTCTTGTGATCTCTATTACCCTTATTTGAGTTCCATGGACCCCCATGTTCATTTATGGATCTAATAACCACCTTTTTGGATCTAAAACAAGGTTTTATTCATAGATCCTTATTGCCATCATTCTCTAATGGAGTTATCTTTGTATGGATTTACAATTCGGGATCCGTTGACCTTGAGGTAGGTGGCTCCATCATGATTCCAAGATAACGTTAACCCTAAATTTATTTATTTAATTTTAATTGATTTAATTAAATAAAATTTATTCATTTTTTATTAAATTGATTTTAATTATTTTGAGAATCCTAATACTATTGAATTGCGGTTTTTAAGAAAAAAATGGGTTTTTGGCATGAAATTGGAAAACCCCGAATTCCATAAAATTGGGGTGTGTTTATGGAAATTTGTGAGATTTATGTTTTTTAATTTATACTATGAAATTTCTTCAATTAAATTATTTAATTTAATTGTGGGAAAATTATTTGACGAAAAAGTGTTGAAACCCCAATTCCATTGAATTGGGGTTTTGTTATGAAATTGTTGGGATTTTTTTGAAAATTAAATTATTGAATTTAATTTTTAAATTGGATTGTGAAATTGAATGGGGAATTGATTTCAAATCCCTATTTGTGAAAATGAATTTAAAATGATTTTATATTCTTTAGGATTTTATCATGGTGAAAAGTAATTTTTTGATTAAAATATAATTTTAGTTTTTAAATAGAAAATTGGAATATTTGACATGAAGAATGGGACTAATTTTATTTTCAGTATTCATGAAATAAATTTCACATCACATTTTTTACAAGATCAAATGCAAGCCATAAGTCGTTAGTGAGTTATTTAGACTAAACATTATGACTTTAAATGTTCTCAATAAATATATCATCACATCACATCACTTAGGAGATGGTGATGAGTCCTCTTTGTCTTTGGTTGAAAGGGGTATATGAACACATTTTTTGTGTCACCTTGAGTGTGGGGTACCTGTTGCCTAGAAATATCATACCTTATTATGCATATAACCATGTTTCTTTCTTTTTCTTATTTCAAACTAATATATTTCCTTCTTTAAAATTGTTTTACATGGATTAAGATTTATATAAACTATTTTATATAAATGTTTTTATTTAATAAATTTTTGGAATGTTCGATTTGTGTAAAGAATCCTTTGTTTAAAGGTAATTACATTATTTGAAATGTATTTCCATCAATTGAAATGTGAGGTATTATTTTTAATTAATTTACATATTTTGAAATATAATTCACTGTTTTTTTAATTTGTGACATGGAAATGCCAAAACGGTTTATTTGAAAGTTGAAAGTACGTTCTTAGTTAATTTGATAGTGGAATTTGTTATGTAATCTTTGGTTGAAATCCAAATCTTATTTGGATCACAACATATATTTTCCTTTCAGTGTTTCAAGATTATCTCCATCCAGGTTTGATCAAGAGAAAAGGCTCACTTAGAGGTGGTTCTACATGTTGATCCATGGACATGTAATGTCGCATCCATTGGTACATGAAATGTTTTTCCTATTTTGTTGTACTATTGGGTTGTACTTTGTGTTGTTATGCTTGTTTGAGTTCTGTTACACTACTCCCAATGGAGTTTTTTTGTATTCATACTAACTTCTTTATTTTAATTCCACAATGTTTGAGGCAAAAACATTCCCAATTTAATTTTTTATGATTCCATGTGACAGTCGTCAACCCACGGGGATCGAGAGTTCCCTTTTAGCTATGTTAGTGCCAAGTCAGTTATTGGGTTACTAGGGTACCCATGCTGGTTAGTGACAATGTTTATGGTGAATTGGGTGTGATATTAATTAACTATGTTATCTAAAACTTTCTACTAATTGATTAAGGTATTTTTAGTGATCCTTGGCATAGGAAGTTATTTTCTATTATAATATTTCATACACATTCTTATGTTATGTTTTTAGGGATTCTATAAATTGATTATAAATTCCTGATCCCCATTTAAAATTTTATTTAGAAAAACATATGTAATTATTCATTATTTATTATCCATGTTTTATATGGTATGATCTCATTATGTTATGTTTATGTATAATTATTACGTTTTTATACTAACATGTTCAACTTATACAAACTTATTATATTTAGTTCATATATCTTATAATAACTCCTTTCATATATTAATATCTCACTAATTATTATGTTTCCATTATTATGAAAATGAAGAAAAATGTTATGTTTGATACATTTACTTGGATATAATGTTCAATGATTATTTGTGTAATATGTTGAAGAATATTTGTAATGTGTTTTATGCATATAATCACAAAAGAAACAAAAAATATATCTTCTTGGGTGTGATTTTATTATGAGTTGTAAAAAAATTATTATAAATTGATATAATACCAATTATTTTATGGTAGGTCCATCTAAAATATTTTCTATTTTTCAACCAATATTTTATAATAACGGATGTATACAAGTTTATAATCCAGTACTCAGTGATTTATCTTTCTTTAAATTAACTTGTGAAAAATGTTTACGATCACTATATTTATATATTTATGTCACGAATAATAATATATATCATTGTGATAAATATATAATATATCATAACATTAAAGGTAAATATGATTTATTAGTCATTAATTTTTCATCATACCAATTATGATGCACATAACATATCCATGAGAATCTAAATATTGTTTTTTATTATTATTCTATGTATATTATTTATGGTACATATTAATAATTTTATTTTTTCTACAAACCATCACACGTAGTCATGGGTGTGAACATTCATTGATAGATAGTGTATGTAATTATTACTATTGAGTTTTTACTCATTACCACAATATTTTTATAGAATACTAAGGTTTAAACATTAGATAGGGAGTCTAATTGGTTATACTCATTTGAAAACTTGGTAGGAAAAAATTGTATTTTTCATATTATTAGGATGCATCTAGAATATGTGATATAGTTTATGATGATTTTTATTGTATTCTTAGGTTCTCATTAAAAGGAGAACTGCTATAACTTATTGATGCAACAAATATTGTATGGATATTATTACATAATAAATGTTATATAATAGAAAATATGTTATAATAATGAAAAATGTATAAATATACATGTAGGCATAATATGGTTTTCTAAAATACCTAATAATATGGGTCCAAAAGAATGAACTTCAACGTACTCCCAATTTCACTATAGAAACCAACTAAATGTTACACTAGTTATCATTCACACGATACTAATGTTTCTATAGATAAATATATTTAGAAAATGGGTTGACAAAAATATCTCCAATAGACACCCTAATAACTATTATATATGAATAATGAATAAATTCCCTCATGAAATGATACTTTTGGAAGAATATGTTCTTTTTTTTGATGTGATATAGGGTTTTTAAGAGATAATATTGGAATTTTATCACTTTAAACAATGATATGATCTAAATATATACATAGTGAACCTTGATCTAATGAAAATTTTAATAGTGGAATAAATTTTTTTAGATTTATTAGAACATGTATCATACTCAGACAGATGAATAATGAAATTCATTGATATGATCATAACATTTTCTAAAAACTATATTATTAGAGAAACCGCATTTATTTAAAATCTTTTTTCTAAATATCACCTATAATGTTGCTCTTAATTTTTACGATATTCTAATAAAATATCTTATATATTATCAGGGATATATTTTAATATTTCCCATTACATTTCACATAGTATTTTCACGATATGACAAACTGAGTATATACTATGAAATATAAGAAATATTTTATTTTTGAATTCATAATGATTGTAGTCATTATATTTTATCTTATCATGTGTTAATGAATTTCTAATTGAAATATTTTTTTTTCATGTGAAATAGGTAATGCTCCTCCCTTGAATTTTCCTATATTTTATTTTTCAATACCTTGTACATTTATATAATTTAACAAATTCAATGTTGTTGCTCTGATATATTGCTATAGATTATAATCACTATATAATAAGTTGCTTCTTAAGGAATTTTTTGGAGAATAATTTAGACAATATATCCTTAAAAAATATTTTTTGTTTATATTATCCATATATTACATGGAAATATACTTCACTCCCACTAAATTGTTTTTATAGATAATGATATTTTTCACTTATAATAAAATGAAATTTTCATATTGTATAAAAAAATAAACATTTATTTATTTATATAGATACTTAAATATATAAAAGTATATTTTTAGTTATCATAATTTATATTCTTCCATTGATGGAATATTCTCTTCTGGATGTGTCTTATAGACATCTTCTGGAAGATTCCTTTTCAAGATTATGGGTTTTTAACAACTACCAAATCATGTATTCATAATATATTTTTATTTTTTTCTCACATTTAGGATATGAGTTCATCAACTTCTATAAATAACATTCCACTTTACTTTATGATTTGAAAATAATGTCACTCCCATTATCTAATTTCTCTTGTTATCCTATATAATAAATTTTTATATATAACATGTTCATTAATGTTGTATTATTTTGTTTTTAATTTTAATATAATCATTTATTTTTAATATATTAAGCATTGACTTTTTTAATTATATCTTTCATACACTATGTACTTTAGAGACGAGATCCCGTTCTATAATAAATTTTTACCACTACGTTGTAAAATTTTTATCCAAGGGATGATATAGGTAATATACATTTTTAATTAGAATATTCTCTAAAGATGGATTTTGTATTTAATAATGTATGTTTTTCTTTTATTATCCTTTTGAAAAACACATTAGATATCTACACACTAGTATTTGAATGACTAGTGCATTTTGATACTCTTACTCATATGGGATCATGTTTCTACCATGGTTGTCACATATGGTTAATTAGGTATGCTATATATTTTTTTTAAAAAAATATTGATATAAAATGATTATGAAATATTTCCATGGTTCTTCAAAAATATTAAAAAAATATAATATGATAAATATTGATTTGGGATATTATCCATCACACTTTATGATAATTAAGAATTTATAATTTTGAGATATTCTCTTTATGAATCTGATTAATGTTTCATTATTTTATTTTTCTTTTGATCACCTACATTAATTTAATATTACTTAATTACCATAATAGAATGATATTTTTACTCAAAATTTGGGTATATACATTTCTACAATTTCTATCTGTAAAAAGATGAAGTATGAGAACCATATCATAGCTTCTATCAGAAATAGTTCACATTTTTTAATTGAAAACTAATTCTACAAGTTTAATACTCATTAACAGTTATTATAAAAAATGTAACTTAGTTATTAAATTTTTTATAAGACAATGAAAATATCCAATTCTTTTAATTTTAAAGAGAATAAATACCATTCATAATACAAACTTGGTAAACATTTTATGACTTAAATAGCCATCTTATCAAAGCTACTATAACATATAATATGAATCATATTATTAGGAATTCATCATTTATTACCAATATAAGTTATATTGATATGAGTATTTATGGAATAAATTAATTTAATGTTCCATTCCGTAATGGAAAACCATTTATTTCTAAAAGTGACACAATAATGTTTTATAATTTTTATACAAATAATAAAAATTATACAACATAAGAATAAATCCAATGAGAAATATTATATGTTAATCTTTTTTAGATAATAAATCATTTCTAATTAAATTAAAAACTCCTAGATTTACTCTATCCCTAGAAGTATATGGAAATAATATTATTCAAAATAATAATGCAAAACATTAATTGAATGCTAAATTCATCGAAACCTAATTATTTAGTGAAATAATTAATATAATTGAATCATAATATTCTCTACACCTCCACATTAATTCATACAAATTCCATTTCTAATTATTTTTCTCACCAAATTAAAATAATAAATACTATAACTTATTCCTAAACCATTTAATCTTTATCATATTTAGATAACAATACCAAGTTTCCTTTATATTTGATCAGACCATTGACCTCTTCAATATTCCCATTATCTTGTTCAATATAAGAAAATGATATATTTTTTACTTGTATTTATTTCTTGGTTAAATATTTCAAAATATTATGAAATTGTATTCTTCATATTACTCACTTTTTATTTATGAATAAAACTAGGGAAATTGAATGGAAAAAATGAATCATTATAATGTGTAAATAGATATTTATCTATCATGGATACTAACTATGATATTGATTCAATGTACATAATTATATTGAGTGTATGAGGACTTGATTGGATTTAATTTCTAATTTACACATGAATAATTCATTAAAAATGTTATATCCCTAGTTTCTTAATTTATCCATGTAATCTTTTCAGAGATTTTTCAACATGTTGTATCCATACATGTCTGCATGTTGTGATTATATCTCACCAGACACTAATGAATATATAAATTTTTAATTTTAAAATTTCTAATCCATGTGACTCCAGTAGTCTTCCTTAACACCCATACTAGCCTAAAGAGGTTTCCCATTTGGTAGTGCAGACTTAAACACTTAGTACATCCTCTCCTAAAATAGTAATATAAATAAAGGATTATAGTTCTCTGAGAAATTTGTGATCGTGAGGAAAATTTCATTATAAAAATATATTTAATGGTGATAATGTAGTCATAGTGTTACTAAAAATATATAATATAATAAAATAATAATAATTATTAATTTACATTGATTTCCATTTCAAATAAATTATTTATTAGTAATTTATTCTTCTCAATATTTTTTCAAACCTCACTAGTAGTCGATATTAGATTAAAATAATATATTTTCTCATATATTCTAGTGGGAGAGGATCCATATTTTGTTTTTTTGTCGTATGAACATTGTTCATTCATCTAATCAATGTTATATTGTTATTTTTTCATTTTCCCACTTCATTAAATATCATTTAATTAATATTATTATTGTATTACAAGTCTATAAATCCAATACTCTTATTGAATAATGAAATTCTTATAAGTTTCATAAAATAAAAATTGATTGTTACCCATGATAAAATTTTGGATAAGTTGACACAATAATTTTATTAGAACACATAAATTAATGGATTTGGCCTCAAATATAACTATTGAAGCACATTAAGATATAGTTATATTCAAAAATAAAGAGATAAATGTCTTTTCATGACATAATATCATCTTTATGAGATTTTATTTATATATGATAAATTATGTTTTATTTTAGTTTTACTCAAGATATTATTTAATGGTGATTTTGTAAATTTTTATCCACATAAGATAATTAAATTTTCTATGAAAAACATTTATAACTATGCATTATTGTTAATTTTTTGATCTATGTGTTTGAAAAAAATGAAATTAGTAATTGAAAAAAAGAATAACATTTAGAAACAGTCACAAAAATTTGAAAAAATTATTTGTTTATTGTGCATTTATAATCCAAATGTGGTCTTAGGGTGATAAAATAATTTAGTATATCTGGAAATGAGTTTCAGTATCATCAGTTATCATATAGTACTACTTTTTTTTCTTATTTTCATCGCATCTCTTGATCCACCTCCTTATTGTAGATCCTCTTATTAAAATTATAATTTCATGAATTTTAGGGGATTGGGAAAGTGGTTACATAAAATTAACCATGTAAACACAAGACCACATATCATAAAGGATTAAGGTATCAATTTAGGTTGAGAATTATTTAATTATTTTATTATTATTAAAAGAAACCATGAACTAATTAAAATGGTATAAATAAATAAAACCCCACACACTCAGTTTAGTCTCAAGAATAAAATTATTCACTATAATATGATAAAATAACTATAAATAATTTTATCTCTTTTCATGTTTAGTATAGGAAAATAAATAAATAAATATATAAATTACAAATTTTAATTTTTACTCATCAAAAAATAATCCTCTAAATTACAGAGTTTTAATTTTAAAATTTTAAAATTTATTAATATTATATTTATTAATCAATCAAAATTATTTTAAAATTATCTTATTGAATACATAAAAACAAAATATCACACATAGACAGAAATTTATATATAAAAATATATAATAAAATATTAAATAAGATGGTATATTGGGGGGGGGATGATGTTTCATTAAGATTTACCTGTAACAACCTCTAGTTTTTCAGATACATTATGAGTTAACTAAAGATTATAATTATATTATTTCAACTTTAGATTTTTTGGCCTAATATTTGGGGGGTTTTAAATGGGTTAGAGACTTTTGGAGGTATTTATAAGGATTCAGGTTTTGAGGATAGTTTTTCTAATCCATAAGGATTCTCTAGAAAATCATGCAACTAGAGGTAATGACTCAGGGGGTACCACACTCTTAATGAAAACAGTTTGAAAAACCTTGTAGACTCACCTAGACTACAATTCTATAAGATCTAGTGACCAATATCATAGTTGGATCATTATTTAATAAATAACGTGACTCAACTATTTTCCTTTTAGAGAATCCTATAATGGGCACACAGTTAATGAACAGTTTGTGAAATCGGCTAGCAAAACCATGAAAACATGAAATTAATGAAATTAATTTATCTTTAACAAACAATTATTTTATGTTTTGAAAAATTATTATATTTATATGAATCTATATAAATTTTTGAGACTCCAATGGCCTTCCCTGATTATTTTCCCTCCTATAAAGCTATATTTCATCAAATCCATGTGGTTTGAAGATCTTGAATTGATATTTTTGATGTGAATCCATCCATTTTTAAAATTTCTACTTAGTCTACCACTTTTCTCTTAGGATGATTCTTAGATTTATTACAAGGATTCTCGATCTATGAATTAAAACGACAACTAATGATATATTATTGAATGGTTTGATGATTTTTGGATGTTTAAGTGTGTCAATGATATCAATTTTTAGTATAATTAAATTCCATGTGCACAAGGGAAGTTTCCTAGTAACTTTCCATTGCTCAAAAATTTGGATAATATAATCTTCATGATTCTCATCATGATTATCTTTTCAATTGATTGATTGTTGATGTATTAATCTTTGTTATATAGACCTTAGGTTTTATTCTAGAATCTGTTATGAATTTTTTATTTGTTCCTTGATTGACAAAAAAATATGGTGATTTAGAATCCTCTCCTTTGACATACCTCATAATAGGTTAGGTTGAAGGAATACATGAGGTATGCGATTCTATAACAACACCCCATGATATATAATCTCCATGATTTTATTTTTTAAACCTCTTTCTTGACGAACCAGAACACGGAATATATATCCATGATATACAGGCTACCTCTCAGTGGGTGTCCAATGTGGTTCAATAATTAATCCTCGATGATACTAGGAGTTATTAATCAATAACCAATAGGTAGGAAGTTACATAGTATTTTGGTATCTGGAATATTGGTTTTATATGGCATTATTCTAATTTTAGAATTAGTGTTTTACTGTGCTTGATTGAGATCATGTGTGGGTGTCTTTGTGGCATTTGGGACCCTTTTATGATGTTTTATTTCTGGAGTACACTTGTATTTTTTTACCATTTATTATGTTGATCACATGTATTATAATTTTCTAATATATTCACATAATGATATTCTAAGTTTTCCTTGTATTTTATACCATGTTATGTTTTTTACCGTCCATTTTGAGGTTTTTTCATCGTAATCAGAATAAGAGGATCATTTTGATATGGTTATTCCTTATAGTGGGAGTGTCCGTGACTGGTGATGGTATAAACAAATAACCTTTTATCAAATAAGTTGATAATGGTTTAAATGGATAAATTATTTGACCCATGCCAACAAGGTGAACCTTAATTTTCATAATCCTACCTAATTTTAACTTTATAGTAATAGAGGTTTTTCTTTAGAGTACGGATCAGTATGTGTGACCTCCTAGGATTTTTTCCACATTGTTTGTGAGTGAGGATAAATCAAATTTAAAGGATATTTCTTGGCCTTTGGGGATAATCATTAGTGTGATGATGCATTCAAGAAAATAAGAGGACCTCAGGTAGGGGATGACACATGCCTATAGGAAAAATGGCATGTCTTGAGTGCACAGTTGTTACATTAGTATCAGTGGATAGTTTTAAAATTTTATTTTTTTGACTAACATATGAAATGGTAAAAATTATATATTTGTGTGGGAATTGGGTAAGGGATTTTCCACATGCATGGCCAATACATGTGTAATGGAACACTTATTTACCAAGTATGGGATATTGGTTACTATTTTTATAATATTTCAGGTGCATTTATTCATCATTATTAGGAATGTAGGTTCACATTCCATATATACACCTATTTTTGTGCAATAAATTAGTTCTTTAATTTTATTCCCTAATTTTTTTATCTATTCCAGATAGAAATATATTTTTAATTGTATGATATATCTATTTTCCAAACTATTTTGTTATATTTTTTCTAGCATTAATAAGTAGAACCTGAGCATATTATTTTATTTGTATACATTTGACTATTACCAATTTTTAGTGTAACACCCCAAGGTTATGAAAATAAATATATAATCCAATTTTATAATCTATCCATTAAAGAAATCTTCGCCTCTTCTATGTTTTTAATTTTGAAAAATGGTCATCAAGAGTTGTGTTCAGTAAGTCATTTGGAGTCTAATAGAACAAACTTGATTTTTGGTGAATAGAAACATACCCTTCTGAATAGTGATGTGAATAGTAATATGACCCTTATGAAGAGTAAATAATGATATTATTTTATTTTCATAAGGTAATATGATAACGAGATCTTAATTTTTTTTCAATGCCACATAAAACTAATTATACCTCTAAGATTGTTAGTTTTCGATTTAACTATGAATTTATTTAGAAATTAAATTAATAATATTTAGCCAATTATTTTTGAAAAATGGAGTTAAAATTTGAATTATAAACATCGAAAAATGGTAGGGGTGAATTTTTGGGATTTTTCTGAATTTCTTGAATTTTTGATGAATAGTGAAATACGATAAAATACCGTATATACATATTATCAGTTAAATGCACTATTTTTGATATCATAAGTGATGTAAGGCCACTTTGTTAGAACTCACATGAACTTATTACTATTAGGGGTCTCATTAATCAACACTATTGGTTGTCTAGAGGGATATAATAAAATAATTAATTAAATATTCAAAATTCACTCCTCTCTTCCACTATAAAAAACCCTCACCAGTCCCTCTTCTCTTCACTCCTCTAAGCCTTGAAGATCCACATTGTTCTTCCCATTCACCCTTACCTAGTCTCTCCCCATGTCGAAGATGATTCCGGTCTTTCCAAAAGACCAAAACCTCTACCCTTAATGAGATTCTCAAGGAGGTTATTTCAAGAGGAAAACACCCTTCTTTTTGATTTGGTTTCATTTCAATTTATCTTTTTTTTCTATCCTCACATCACCTACTCGATCCAATTGATCATGATAAATGTAGTATCATGTATATACTAGAATTATATCATGTGAATGGAAGAACCATCATAAATATACTTACTCCCTCCATTTTATTTTTATAAACGAAATCAACATCCATGAGGTTCCAATTTATAGCCTTCATGGATGACGAAGTTTAGTTCTTCAATTTATTCTTTATTACTGGTCATGATACCATATTTATGGTCGCACCAGGCAATAGTATATGTATTACAACATAATTAATATTCAAGAACCATAATATGTACATATAATTATGTTATATGACAAAACTATATCATAATATTCCAAATTCTTATGAATAATCGAAGTGGTTGTCATCGAATGATTCATCCTCATTATGTGTATAAAAATGATATAAATGACCATTATAAATTACTTATGTTTATAAATAATATATAATTACAATCCTGGTGATTTATAACCATTCCACATGAACTCCATTACATAAAAACAAGTAAACCGATTATGAAAATAAAGAAAATGAACTCCCCAGAACAACGAAGTTCAACATAATAACTTAGAAACAAGGGTATAAATGAACTAAAAGGAATTATGATAAAATAAATACATTTCTAATAGGTTATTAAATAAGTTATTAATAAGTATAATTTCATATTCCAGGATCTTATGTTCAAGAGAGAAACACGTCTGGAGTAAAGGTAAGGGTTTTCTCACCCAATCATCCATTTTCATTCAGGTTACTTTCATTGTATAATTACCTCAATGAATTTGTTATATATTGTTATTTAATCCTCATAATTTTTGTGTGAGTATTCTATATATTTAAAACAATCAGAATCCTTCCTTATTTTATGGATAGTTACACGTTTTAAAAGGAACATTCAAAATTGTTTCCAAAATACAAGACAGATTCAAAGGAATTTCTCAAATTATTTCTTATATTCACGAGAACTCTATAATATTTTTTTGGAAACCATTATCTTTATAAAATCAATCATTTTATTGAGGAAATACTATCTTAATTCACTTATGGTTTTATAAAAATATTTTCAAAAATAACTCTTCTTTTCAAAATAAAATAGTATTTATCTCGAGATTTCTTAATGATTTTATAGGAGTATTTTCGTTTGATTCAATGCTCATGTTGATTCTGATGTATTATTGGGTTTAATCATTTATGAAGTCATCTACCATATTTGATTTAATATTTTATGACTAACTCTATTGTGGATGATCTATCCTAAAACCATTAACCTTATTACTCGTAATGGTTAGTGTTTTATATTTAGTGATTGGGGAAAGATAGTTACATTTCATTTGATAGTTTCAATATGAATGTACATGTTGTTTATGTTTATACCCAATAATATGAGTAATTAATTGGACTTATTATTTGATGGGTGGGGCCCGCTATATCCCCTCGATGCATTGGTAGGTCTCATAAGAAAAATAGATGTGGAATTGACCAATGCCTTTCCCAATGTGTTATATGGATTTTGGCCGAGGCCTTAATCATTAGACGACTTGGATGAGGGCTTGAAAAAATGTTTCAGAATGTCTTGAATATGCATTTCCCTCATTATGAAGCTATTAATTGAATGTTCATGTTGTTATTTGACAAGTAGAGTACCCATAATTATGTTTTATTATGGAATTATTTTCTCATCTAATATTCCTACCATAATGTGTTCAAGTTTACTGTTAAGGGAATGTGTATTCAATTATGCCCCATGTCTTATGTTTATTATACCTTTCGCTGTATTTATTACTCTTACTTATCATTTGAGCTAACCCCTTTTTTATGTTTCATTTTTCCAAGATATGAAGAAGTAAATTATGAATGACTTTGAAGCATAATCAAGGAGGCATTAATGTTTCTAATGGAATAAATTAGTGTTGTATTTCTTTTCTTGATGTAAGGTTGGACTTATTTATGTATCTTGTTTCCAATAATAATAAACTACTTGGTCCTTTGGGATGCTTATTCATTGTTTGTATGCCATTGTAATCAAATAAGGCACCAGCTCCAGGCAACTAGGGTTGGGTCCTTACAGTTGGTATCAGAGAAAATTTAAAAGAAAACATTGAAACTAGATTTAGCGAAAATAGATTAGGGAAGAGTCTATAAGATAGTCTTTGAGGATAAACAGACAATAATTTCCTGGTATTTTGGTATGTAATAGATTCTTTGGATCTTTTAAGCAATGCATCCCTATCTGCATATGAGATGGTTGAGGTGCCTCTGGCACAAATATACCTAGGAGTGAAAGCTTTGACAAGGAGATTTGGGCTTGACCTGGGGTATCCTAGTATATGACAATGGGACTTCTTGTAGTCTTGGTTATGACACTCCCGGTGGATATTCTTAGAATAATTCACGTTTTCTTTACAAGAAATTATGTGGTATTTAAATGTAAATTTTTTCTCAAAGATACCATGTTTATGAATAAGAGATTATCTATGAATATAATTTCAATTTATGCTTTGTATTTTTCTAAATTGATATTATAAATTATGATACATACACTAATCTAGTGTATGGAGTTAGTTAGAAATGACACCTAGTGGAAGGAACAGAAATATCATGAACCGTCCTAGGGATTTCCCTCCGATGCAAGATAATGATGTTGGCTCTGGTGCTATGATGGAGGCTGAGCAACTTATAATTATAATGGGACAACTTACTCAGGTTATAAAAAATAACCTTACCTGTATTGATAATCCTTATCCAACATGTGGAGGAGCTACGTTATATCTCTTTATGCGACAACAACCTCTATCAATCAATTGGACTATAAACCCTTTTGTTGCAGAGAAGTGGATATGTTACCTTGAGAAGATATTTCTCACCTTGGGAAGTAATGAATGAGAGAAGGCCGTCAAGGAATTCTATCATCTATTGGGAGATGTGGATCATTGGTGGTCATTAATCCAAAACACAAAGGAGGATGCATAAATAGAGGAGATGGAATAGAGGGGATTTAAGGAAATATTCCTGGATAAATACTTTCATATTGAACAAAGAGCTGATATAGAGAGGCAATTATAGAGTCTGAGGTTGGAGGAAGATGAAAATGTTGAAAAGTATGAAGCTAACATTACAATGTTAGAAAGACACGTTGTGGACTACATACAAAATCCAAGGAGAAAAATTGATCTATTCTTTGATGGCCTAAATCCATTCCTTCAATGGGCACAGGTCTCCCAAATTTATTAATCATATGAGGATATAGTTTCATGTGCTATCATGATAGAAAAATAATTATCTAAGTCTTATTACTTTAAGGGAAAGCAATAAAAAAAGACGGTTAATGAAAACCATGGAAAAGGAAATAAGGAAATGAGGAAGAAGGGAAAAGTAGAATTTCCACCATGAGATAATTGTGGAAGGAAACACCCTGGTGCATACTTAAAAGGAAAAAGAGTATGCTACAAATGTGGTCATAAATGCCATGTTGCTGGTGATTTCAAGGGGAAGAAGGAAGCCAATGTTGTTCAATTCTATAATTGTTGGGAGATGGGACACTATGCTAATGATTATCCAAAGCGTCAAGGAAATATTCAACAGAAAAGGCCATGGGATGAGGGACAAGCTTATGAAATCAGAAATGCAGGGTTTGAAGTTTTGAATGACGTAGTGGCAGGTACTTTGATTGTTTCATCAAACATAGCCAATGATTTATTTGATTCTGGAAAATCTCATTGTTTCATATCTTCACAGTTTTCTTTGAAAATTAGATATTTTCAATTTGATTTAATAATGGAGTTGTCAGTCAAAACTCTTGAGGGAATTATCATTGTAACAATGTTTTATGAATCACATCCCATTAAGGCTTATAAATTTACATTATCTACTGATCTCATTATTATACCCATTATTGAATTTGATATAATCCACGATATGGATTGGATTTCGGATCATGATGAGATACTTTATTTTAAGATGAAGGAGGATACAATTTTCGATGATAATAAGGAGTACCTTATCTTTAGAGAATAAATTGCACCACCTAATTCATATCTAGACCAACCCCTAGTAGCCTAACTAAATTCAATTATCGGGGAGGAAGAGAATGAAATAACTATGGGTGTGGAAAATAATGATCAAATATAATATGTACCTTTTGTGCAATAATATATTTATTTCCTTCCAGGGGATTTACCTGGGAATCCTAAAGAGAAGGAAATTGAGTTTTTCATGGAGTTAATTCCTAGTTCAAGGCCTATATCAAAGAACCCTTATAGTGTGGCCCATGTGATGTCAGTAGAGATAAAGAAACAACTAGAGTAATTGAGTGATAAAGGATTTATTCACCCTATGGTCTCTCCATGGGGAGATCCTATTCTTTTCGTTAAGAATAAAGATGGGTCTATGATGTTGTGCATTGATTATAGGGAAACCATTGCTACTACAATAAATAATAAGTATCCTCTTCCATGAATAAATGATTTATTTGATTAACATCATGGAGCCCAATATTTTTTGAAGATTGATCTTCGATCTAGATATCATCAGTTTCTTGGGAGAAAGGAGTACATTCCAAAAACACCATTTCGAACCAGGTATGAGCATTATGTGTTTACAGTAATGCCTTTTGGACTATCCAATGCACCATCTGTTTTCACAGATCTCATGAACAGAGTCTTCATGGAATATCTTGATGACTTTGTAGTGGTTTATATTCATGATATAATAGTTTTATCTAAGAGATATTAAGATCATGAAAATCACTTGTGCACTATTCTGAAGTCTCTGAGAAGAAATGAATTATATGGGATGTTCAGCAAGTGCGAGTTCTGGCTACAACCCGTTTCCTTTCTGGGCAACATTGCCTCTATGGATGGTATATCTGTAGATCCTATGAAGACAAAGGCTGTGGAAGAATGGCCTACTCCAATGAATGTAACTATGGTACGTAGTTTTATTGGTTTAACAGGTTATTATCGACGTTTCATTCAGAACTTCACCCATTTATCCATCCTAATGACCAAGATCACATGAAAAGGGGTTATGATCATATGGACCAAGTACTTTGAAGAGTTTTTTGAATAAATGAAGAGGATTTTAGTGAATTCTCTGATCATATCCCTACCATCGGGGAATGATGTTTTTGTAATCTATAGTGACGCATCAAAGAAAGGAATTGGTTGTGTCCTTATGCAGAATGATCAAGTGATTGCCTATGCATTTAGGCAGCTAAAAATTAATGAACAAAACTATCCAACTCATGATCTTGAGTCAGCAGTGGTAAATTGTTCTCTGAGGATTTGGAGACATTACCTCTATGGAGATAAATGTGATATATATACAGATCAAAAGATATTGAAATATATAATCTCACAGAAAGAACTCAACATGAGACAAAGAAGATGGATCGAGCTACTCAGAGACTACAATTGCACAATACACTACCACCCTGGGAAGAAAAATAAGGTGGAACATGCTTTGAGTAGAAAGGACCATTGAATTATGAACAAGATGAGATTTGAAAGAGATCCTTTGTTCATGGATATAGTAATGATGTATATGGGAATTATCAAGGAAGGTAACACATCACTACTTTTTCAAATGGTTGCCAAACCTTCTTTACTGAAAAAGATAAAATGTTCTCAGGATGATGATGAGGAGTTTCAAAAGAAAATTAAAGCTATAAATGATGGGAGGTTGACTGAATTCTCATATGAAGGTGGAATTTTGAAATTTATAAAAAAGGATTTGTGTTCCCACTATTCCCGAGCTAAAGAGGGAACTATTGGATGAGGCTAATAGCTCAAATTTTTCTAGACTCCCTAGTTGCACAAAGATGTTCATAGATCTAAATAAATGTTTTTGGTGGGAAAACATGAAGAGGGAGATTTCTGATTACACGTCGAGATGTTTAGTTTGTCAACATGTGAAGGTATGAAGACAACATCCTGGTGGAGTCATGCAACCCCTTCCAATACCTATGTGGAAATGAGATTATATTACGATGGATGTTGTCATTGGGATACCAAAGACTCCATGAAAGAATGATACGATATGGTTCATTTTTGACCATCTTACAAAATCTGCACATTTTCTTTCTATAAGGGAAGATTTACCACTTGAACGTTTAGTAAGAATATATATTAATGAAGTTGTAAGACTTCATGGTGTAACCTCATCAATTTTTTCCGATCATGATCCCAGTTTTACATCATGATTCAGGAAGATTCTTTAGAAGGCCCAAGATACCAATATTCATTTCAGAACTACCTACCACCGACAAACTAATAGAAATTCATAACGGACTATTAAAACATTAGAAGACATGTTGAGGTCTTGTTCACATGATTTTCAAGGCATGTGGGATCAGTATTTACCTATCATGAAATTTTCCTACAATAATAGCATTCATTAAAGTATTCAGATGGAACCCTATAAAACATTATATTGGAGGAGATTTCATACACCAACTTGTTGGGATAAAGTTGGTGAAATAAAGATCGTGGGCCCAGAACTTGTTGAAGAAACAACGGAATAGGTTATGATTATCCATAACTATATCAAAACGGCTCAAAGTAGGCAAAAGAGCTATTTTGATAACTGAAGGAAGGATTTGGAATTTCAAGAAGGTGATCACGTTTTCTAAAAGGTATATCCATGGAAGGGTGTTATATGATTTGGTAAGAAGGAAAAATTAAGTCCTAGGTACATCAGAACTTTTGAAATTCTGGACCGAATAGGAGCTGTAGCTTATTGTTTGGAAATTCGGCCATGCCATTCCAAGGTTAAAAATGTGTTTCATGTGTCGTTGTTAAGAAATTACCTGCCAGGCCCTACACATGTACTCACTTATGAAGAAGTAGAACTTGAGCACGATCTATCTTATTGTGAAAATCCTATCACGAATCTTGATACAAGAGAACATGTATTGAGAAATCGGACGACTCGTCTGGTAAGGTTCTTTGGAGGAACCACAAGATAGAGGAAGCAACATGGAATCCTAAAGAGATTATGTGAAATACATACCAGAATCTTTTTAGGTAATATTTTGTGAAATTCGAGGATGAAATTTTTATAAGGAGGGTAGAATGTAACACCCCAAGAATTTGAAAATAAATATAGAGCGCAATTTTATAATATAGCCATTATACACAACTTTGTCTCTTCTATGTTTTGATTTTTGAATAATGGTCATCTAGAGTTATGTTCAGTAAGTCATTTGGAGTCTGATAGAACAAACATGATTTTTGGTGATTAGTAGAATACCCTTATGAATAGTAATGTGAATAGTAATATGACACTTATGAATAGTAAATAATGATATTATTTTATTTTCATAAGGTAATATGATAATGTAATCTTAATTAATTTTTCAATGTCACATAAAACTAATTATACATCTAATATTGTTATTTTTCGAATTAACTATGACTTTATTTAAAATTTAAATTAATAATATATAGAAAATTATTTCTGAAAAATGGAGTTCACTTTTTAATTCTACACATCGAAAAACGGCAAGGGTGAATTTTTGGGATTTTTCTGAAATTCTTGAATTTTTGATGAATAGTGAAATACGATAAAATACCGTATATACAAATTATCAGTTAAATGCACAATTTATGACATCATAAGTGATTTAATGCCACTTGGTTTGAACTAAAATTCACTTATAACTATTAGGGGTCACATGAAACAACATTATTGGTTGTCTTGAGGGATATAATAAAATAACGAATTAAACATTCAAAATTTACTCCTCTATTCCACTATAAAAACCCCTCACCACTACCTCTTCTCTTCACTCATATAAGCCTTTAAGCTCCTAAAAGTTCTACAAATTTACACCTAACTTGTCTCTCCCCAAGTCCACAAAGCTTCTTGTCTTTCCAAAAGACCAAAACCCCTTCCCTTAAGGAGATTCTCAAGGAGGTTATTTCAAGAGGTAAAACACCCTTCTTTTTCATTTGGTTTCATTTCAATTTATAATATTTCTCTATCCTCACCTAACCTCTTCTTTCTATATGATCATGATAAGTCTAGTTTAATGTATATATTATAATTATATCATGTTAATGGAAGAACCATCATAAATATTCTTACTCCCTTCCTTTTATTTTTATAAACGAAATCAATGTCCATGAGGTTCCAATTTATAGGCTTCGTGGACGACGAATTTTCTTTCTTCAATTTCTTCTTCATTAATGGTTATGATACCATATTTATGGTTGAAAAAGACAATAGTATATGTATTATAACATAATTAATATTCAGGAATAATAATATGTACATATAATTAAGTTGTATGACAAAACTAATTCATAATATTCCAAATACCGCTGAATAATCGAAGTGGTTTTCATCTATGGATTCAACCTCATTCCATGTAAACAAATGATATAAAAGAACATTATCAATTATTTATGTTCATAAATAATATATAATTCCAATACTGATGATTTATAACCATTCCACATGAACTTCATTACTTAAAAACAAGTGAATCGATTATGAAAATAAAGAAAACGAACACCCCAGAACAATGAAATTCAATATACTATCATTGCAATAAGGGTATACATGAACTAAACAGAACAATGATAAACTAAATACATGTCTAATATGTTATTAATTATGTTATTAATAAGTATAATTTCATATTTATGGATCATAGTTTCAAGAGCGGAACACGTTTGGAGTTTAGGTAAGGGTTTTCTCACCCGAACTTCCATTTTCATTTGGGTTACTTCATTGTCTAATTACCTCAATGAAATTATTATATATTGACATTTAATCCTCATAAACTCTGTGTGAGTATTATATATATGTACACCAATCAGAATATTTCCTTATTTTATGGATAGTTACAAATTTTAAAATGAACATTCAAAATTGTTTCCAAAATTCAAGCCCGATTCAATGGAATTTCTAAAATTATTACCTATTTTCAAGGGAACTCTATATTCTAATTTTGGAAAACATTATTGTTATAAAATCACTAATTTTATTATGAAAATACTATCTTATTTATCTTTTGGTTTTATACAAATACATTTCAAAAGAAATATTCTTCTCAGAACAAAAGAGTATTTATCTCAAGATTGCTTAATGATTTTATAAGAGTATATTCATTTGATTCAACGCTCTTATTGATTCTTATGTATTATTTGGTTTAATAATTTATGAATTCATCTACCATATTTTATTTAATGTATTATTACTAACTCTATTGTGGATGATCTATCCTAAAACCATTCACCATATTACTCGGAATGGTTAGTGTTTTATGTTTAATGATTGGGGAAAGACAGTTACATTTCATATAATAGTTTCAATATGAATTTACATGTTGTTTATGATTATCCCCACTCATATGAAGAATGAATTAGACTTATTATGTGATGGGTGGGGCCTGATATAACCCCTCTAGGCATCGGTAGGTCTCATTAGACAAATAGACAGGTAATTGGCAGAGGCCTTTCCAAATGTGTTATATGGATCTTGGATGAGGCCTTAATCATTAGACGTCTTTGTCGAGGCTTTCACAAGATATTTTAGAATGTCTTCAATGTGAACTTCCCTCATTTTGAAGCTAGTAATTGAATGTTCATGTGGTTATTCAACTAGTATAATATCCATGATTATGTTTTATTATGGAATTATTCTCTCATCTCATATTCCTACCATAATGTGTTCAAGTTTACTGTTAAGGGAATGTGTTTTCAATTATGAACTATTTCTTATGTTTATTCTATCTTCCGCTGTATTGCTTACTCTAACTAAGAATTTGAGCTCACCCCTTTTTTATGTTTCATTTTTCCCAGGATATGAAGAAGTGAATTATGAATGTCTTACAATCAAAATCTAGGAGGAATGGATGTTTTATAATGGAATAAATTAGTGTTGTATTTCCTTTATTGATGTAATGTTGAACTTATTTTTGTATCTTCTTTCCAATAATACTAAACTACTTAGTCCTTCGGGATGCTTATTCTTTGTTTGTATTCCAATGTAGTCAAATAAGGCACTGACTTAGGGAAACTGGGGTCGGGTCCTTAAATGTTGGGATAAATAACAGGGTTAGTTCTAGGAGGGATATACCTAGGGTTGAGGTTAGAATCCTAGGATAACCTTTGTGTGATACCATAGACTGGTAAGGATATTTGATAAATGTTTGAAGTGTCTTTGCTTCAGATATGACACCTCGAAGATGTTTTATGGGACCTAATATTGAGGTATCCTAGGATGATCTATGGTCTCCACTTGTGGTGTAGGAGGATGTACCCCAAAATGTTATTTTATCATCATAGTTGATTTAAGATATATATCTCATTAATGTAGGAATATTTTAGATTGATCTCATCTACAGAGGAACCGTTCAAAAGACTATGAACCATTGTGATTGGTATTTCCATATCTATAATCCGTTGGTATTATAGAGTACTGGAGGTCTGTAGGATACAGTGGATAGGATGGACTTTATCAAGATCATTTTTGAGCTAGAATAGAATCCTAAGGATATATGAGATATTTTTGAAATATTTATGTTATAAGGACCCTATGAGATATTGGACATCCATGAGATAATTTGGGAGATGATAGAGTCTTAATTTGTAGAACATGTATAGCTACTTCTTAATTAATACTAAACTAACACAATAAAGTTAGATAATTCATAGTATTTCAAGGAATTTTGGTAGGGTTCTATGACTATTTCTACATATTCTACTCGGTATATGAAGTTACTTCTCTTTGCTCCTTTGTTTATTAGGAAAGAAGAACATTAGTCTCGAAAGATTGATATATAACTCTAACTGGAGCACACATGTTAGGTTACATTATTTTATTTAAGGATATATACATAGGTTTTTCACAAGTCCCTATGCATTAAGACGGGGTTAGAGAAAGGCATGAAAATATATTTACTTGAAGAACATAGTGATCTAGTGACTAAGATATCTCCCATTACAACATTTTTTTATTTTCATAGTACAAATTAGAAGGAAGACTAAGATTAGTAAGGAATCAAATGGATAAAACTGAGCAGAGGCGATTTAAAGCCATATTCTATGGAGAGGGATCCTTTTTGTAATAACTATAGATTATAGGTGAATTATCATACTTAATTCTATATACCAAAGACTAAGTTTCAATGGTGTGGAAAGATGGGACATTTACGGTGTTTCTTCTTAGATTGATCACAAACATGGTCTAACTGAGGTTTAAGATAGATGTAGTCATTGATCCAATCATCAAGTTGGAGTACCCAATAGCAGGCCCATATGAGATGAATCAGGTGAGTTTAGTTTTTAGGGATAAGGCCACATAACCAAGGAATATCATCTATACATAGTAGATCAGACTCCAAATGATAGGAGTGAGGGACCATCCACTATGCTAAATATTGTGTTGATTAATTATACCTAATCTACTACCTTTTTGATACCTTTACTTCTCATTACATAATATTTTGATAAGTAGTTGTTGGACACGACTTACCATTCATGTTATTCTATGTGTTTCATTCCATTGTTACACTATTGGGAATGAAATTTGACCACATTTAGTGATTCCAAGGATGTCCCATATTCATCACTTGTTAGGGAAATCTATGGGACTTCATGATTCTTTAGATGATAAGTTTCGATGTAATATTCAAGATGAAAAGGATGCCTATCCTCTATGATCACATTTATTACTATCATAGATGCATGTAATTCACTTCACAAAAGGGATATAAGTTCATTAGGAATGAATTTTGGGAATTGAGACCAGGTAGAGTTGATGCAGACTTGATATAGCTCCGGATGATCGCAATAGAGGTGGCTAGATTACCTATTTTATCAATATCATTGACAAGACCCTTGACTTTTCCTCTAGTAATGGATATCTATGATGATGTCTTTCCAAATGAATTCACCGAAATTACTTCTGATAATGGTGTTTATAATGAGATAGATATCATAAAGAATTGATTTACCATTTTGATACCTATTTATTGAATGGAACTAGAAGAGTTGAAGGATCATAAGGTGTAACCTTATTTCTTTATGAAAAAGGGATTAATCAGTCCATGAACATCACTATGGGGTGTACCATTGTCGTTTTCAAAGATGATAAATAGTCTAATTTTAATAAATCATTATTAATGAAATTTGAACCATGTGGTTTTGAAGAATATATATTCCATTTCCTAGGATCAATGACCTCCTTACTGAGTTATGGGGAGATTGATGGGCCCCCAAAGATTTAAATTCGATGGAGCTATCAACAACTAGAGGCTGGAGAGGAGGAAATCCTAAAGACTACTTCTTAGAGGATGTATGAGTTATATGATTTCTTGGTTATTCTAATTGGATAGAGGAATGTGTTGGAAGTGTGCATGTATCTCATGAATAAGATCTTATAACTTTACTCTGAGTCCTTTACTATGGTGTTCATTGAGGAAATCCTCTCCCACTCAATGACACGGGGGAAGCATATTAGAAATATTGAGATATTCCTATGTACACTTCGATCACATCATCTTTATGAAAAGCTATTGATGGGTAACTTATAGATTTAAGAAGTCATGTTCTTTTGGAATTAGTTGTCTAAGAGAGGTATATCCATGGACCTAGAGAAATTGAATCATGTGACTTCTTTAAAACACCCTCAAAACATGTTCATAGTCAAGAGATTTCTAGGATTGGTGGGATATTACATGGATTTTATATAATAATTCCCTTGATTATCAGTACATATGATTCAAAAATAAATATATTATTGTTCTAGTGGTCGAACTCGTGTAATTTGGTGTTTATGTAGGTGAAGAGGAGTTTGACTACATATCCAGTGTTGATAATTCCTGATAAAGGGGTCAAGAATGTAATATAATTTGATTCATTAGTTGTTGGTTTGGGAGTAGTGATGATGTATAGGGAGCATGTAGTGGTTTATGGGACACATCAAATATGACCCCATGGGTATAACTACCTCACTCGTGACTTAGATCTGGTAGTTGTGGTTCAAAATTTGATGTGTTGGAGATACTATCTCTTCGTCAAGAATTTTTTTTGTATATAATAACCTCAATATCCTCCTTTACAACTTCACACGATGGGGCATGAACCCGAGGTAGAAGCACTAGGTGGTTTATCTACATATGTTTGGATTTTAGATGGTGTATTCACCTAGGAAATATAACGTCATAGTAAATGCTCTGAGCTATAAGATACATGTATGGTAGGAGCTTGGTAAGCCTATTTATGAGGAGTAGTGTCACATGATGAGCTGTTTGGGTGATTAGAGCTTTTATGTTTCTAAGGATAAAGGATCGATGACTTGTGCACTATAGGGATCAAATATTATATAATAGGTACGGTGAAGGATGGTCAGGATTTAGACTCAGAGTGTGTTTTGATGCTATAGTGGATATCAATAGGTGACCTTATATCTGGATAGTTAATATATGATGATTCTGATATTAGGATACATTTGAGAATAGTAGTCTGTATATCTATCAGGTAAGATATGATGAGACACTTTCATATCTCTAAGTGGTTAATATATCCTAGCTTGAAAAGATGTACCACATCTTTAGGTGACATTTTTGGTATCTTGGAATGAAGAGGGAAATATCTGAATGTTTTGTTTGATGCATTGCCTACGAAAGGTTAAATGTTGAGAAACATCATCTTGGTTGTTTTCTCCAACCACTTATATTGCTCAGGTGGAAGTGGGAGGATGACATGATGGTCTTCGTGATGGGGTTACCTAGAACACCAAACGGTGCTAACACTATATGGGAGATTTTCTATTGACTTATGGTGGTTAATAAATTTTTACTGATATGAGTGATTCAGTTATTGGATAAGACGGGAAATTTTTTTGTCCATGAGATAGTACACTTACATGGAGATCTCCTGAGAATTTATTTTTCTGAGAGGGATCAACAATTTATATCACACTATTATAAGGGCCTATAGAAATACCTAGGGAATCAACTGAGATTGATCATAGTGTAACGTCCTAAGAATGATGGAAAATTAGAGTGAAGGACTCACTCACTAGAAGATATGATCCAATATTGACTTCTAAACATTCATTGAACTTGGGTTGAGAACCTTTCCTTGGTGTAGTTCTCTTACTATAACATTTTATATGAATATATATATATATATATATGGAACCATTTCAGGCTCTCTATAAAAGGATATTATTCTAACCAATGTGCTGAAATGAGGTGGGTGAGGTGGGTTTTGTTGGGCCAATGATGGTATAAGAGACCATATAGATTTTTTTGTTGATAAGTAATTGGAAGGTGACCACCCGAAGTGGGAAGTGATCATATGTAGACCTAAGGAGACCACCTTTAGAATTCCCTATTGGTGAATAGGTTTTATTTCACGTGTTTCCATGGTTAGGGAATATTAATTTGTAGATATAAGGGAAACTAACACTATGGTTTCTTGGACCCTTTGAGATCACCAAACAAGTGATACAATATAAAAACATGTAGACCTTCCTCCATGTTATTGAGGGATGCATGATGTGTTCCGAAGTTATCCACTTCAAATCTACACACATGATCTTTCACATGTTATGGACTGTGCATACAATGACTTGGAACCAAATTTATCTTATTAGGAGCATCCAGTGTGGAATATAAACCAGAGTGAGAAGGTATTTTAGGGTAAGATGGTTCTACTAGTCTAGATCCTATTTTATCATGGATGGTTACAGGATATGACATTGGAGTTGGAGTCTAATATTTGATCTTAATGGCCTGATTTGTTTGAGAAATTACTCTAGAGATACTCTTTGGGGATGATAAGTCATTAGAGGGGGATAATTTTAATATTACCAATATTTATTTTTTCTTAAAACCCTATTTTGTTAATAAATTATAATTTATTTGGTGAAAAATTAAAAAATTTAAACCTTTTTTACCCTTACATATAGCCTAGGGCCTAAGTGAAGTAAATGACACTTCTAGATATGCATTAGAGGGATTTTTGGGTGTTATGTAAAGGTAACAATTATTTTTCATGGTTTAAATATGGGTAAATAGCTAGTGAATAACGGTATTATGTTTCTTCTAGTTATTAAATTAGTGTAAATCCATTTTATATATTCTATGTAAGGGTAAGAATAGAACTACATAAAGATACCCATGGAATTGCATAAGGATATGGGGAATTCCATGCACTGTATAAGGGTTATCCCAACTGTGTGCAAGTCTATGAAAGGATTATCCTAATGGAAATACGTCATTTAATAAATCTATTTAATGGAAACCTATACATTAAATAATGTTAGGGAATAGTTTTTTAAGGTTGGTTAAGGGAACCTATTGCTAGGTAAGGGTAGTTCCCTTGCTATATAAGGGTAATTTCTTCTTCAAAAAGGATGTGTAAGGGTGAAATCTAGATTCTAAATGGTGTGTAAGGTTTGGGATAGTTTCTTAAGGGTAAATCATTTATTCTAAGGGTAACATTTGGATAACCCAGCTCCATTATGTGATAGATTTGAGTTGTGTAAGTGTAAAACCATGTTACCATTATACAATGATCTTTCTTGGAATAATGTATCTTTAAAAACAATATTTTATTCTTCTCCCATGAAATTATACTTTAATACTTTTGAGAAGTTTCTAAATATCTAACATCATTGAAATTAGTTTTTATGACATGTTTCAAGGTTATAATCCCTTTTATGAATTATTTTAAATAGACTTCAAATAAGAATCTCATAAATGTAAAATTAAATGACGAATTTAATTTTTGGGTGTTAATGTTGTGAATATTTATGCAGATTTCTTTCTTAAAAATATACAAACAGTTCTACCCTTCACTTTTGGGTGATCCTTTTGAGTCTGAGAAGGATGAATTTTATCTTGTTCATGTTTGGAGAAAAATTCCACGAACAATATGAGTTATCCATATGGTTTTTAGGATTGTATGAACCTCAACTCTATTATTTATTATTGGTTATTGCGAATTAAAAACATAAAACCCATTTAATATTTACATAAAATCATTTCATAGCCAGTTGTAAAATTATCTTTATGAAGTCTTATAAAAATTTATAATGTTTTCTTAAAAATATAATAACCTATAATTATGGAAATGAAAAATAATAATTATTATTTTAAATATTTAATTATTATGGAGAGAGAATTTTTTATATCATTTTTGGAATTATAATCTTCTCTGTGAAAGAAATGTTTAACAAATGATTTTTCATAAAATGATAATTTTGAAATTATACATGAAAGAGAATTTATTATCATATGTTGTGTTTTATTTATTTTTTATGTTAAATAATAGAATCAGTTCTAGGAATCCATGGTGATTGGTTTGTGTAGATGAACATATGGATGTGGTTTTAGTTATTATAAGTTAAATAATCTTGACATTGGCATAAAAAACTAGGAGTTATGAAGATCCTTACCATGTTGAGTCCATTTTTTATGATGATTATCATAATACGGTGATATGTGCTGATGTGCTTTAGGCCATATAAAGTTTATTAACATGTGTGTGTGTTTATTTCATTTTTTTCACACTCATGACAAGATATGTGTTCTTGATATGATTACACTATTGAATTATTTTATATTTTGGTATATTCTATGTTTATTTGTTAAATGTATGGTTCCAAGGTTATAGGTGGACCCATCATGTATTGGTGGTGCTAGAGGTGGAGAATTTTATGACATTTCATGTGAATTGGTGATAATACAGAGATAGGGATGAGGCATGATGGCCTTGTGTGGCCTAATCATGGGGCATGAAAATCATATGTAATCAGAATCGTGAGACAATAGTGGGGCATTATAGACTATGTGAAATGAATCTAGTGGCAATAGTGGGACATGATGGTCAACGTGGCCTGACTTGAGAGATAGAAACAAGGTATGTTTGACTATTGTCATCTAACATGGAGACAAAGTTAATGTATTACTATTGAGTAACATTGAGGCTAGCTAGATTATTTGTTATGTATTTATTATAATTTTTATATCTTTTAGTAATGAGCTGAAATATGTAAAACTGAGGCTTGTAGTGCCTTAGTTAGTGAATGAACACTTAGTATGGTTCTTTACTTATGTTCACATTTATTCATTATCATGGAATACATACTTAACCATGTGAAATTTTATTATGGTTGAATTGGTGATGTCTTAATAGGTTTTATTATTAAACCCATGAATGGGTATCTCGATGAACATGCAGATTTCATGTATATGGATCAGATAAAGGGAAAGGGGAGTATGGTATATGGTTAATCCATGGAGCATAGTGTTGTGGAATGAATAAGATAGATTCTAGGGGTTACCAGATTTTTAATTATTTATTTTCCTAAAACCCTTTTATACATAGGTTTGGCTTTTCAATTTTAGTGATTATTATTAGTATATGACATGTATTCCATATATTATTTTCTATATGATTACTCTGATTTTACATTATTTATTATTTGTTCTATGGAGTGATAATAATGGTATAGTCTCTGCACTAATATTCCTATACCCTCAATTTTGGTTGAAAACCTATTGATTATGTGTTGTAATACATGAGGTTACGTGGAAATGTGGTTACAACTCGATGGTTTTGGTTCAGGTGTTATAGACCTGAGCACTTGGTAGAGGCATGATGGCTTGAAGACTAGGCCTGAGGTAGTGACATTGTGGGAATGGTTTTTTGAAGCCCTAACATGAGTCATAGATTAGGTATGATGGTATAGAGGATAAACATATTTTGGAAACATAGTATGAATGTATTGAGGTCTGACCCATGATGGAATTAAGGTACAATGGAATGGAGGTCTAATACATGATGGATTAGTGATATAATAGTATAGAGTCCTGATATGACTCAATTACCTGAGAATTTTGCGAGATGTGATTATCATCTTTGTGGATATTTTTTTACCACTTGTGATATCCTATTATTATGCTTCCAACATGGATCTGAATTAGGTTTGGTTGAGGCTCATGGTGTTTTGGCTAGCACACAAATGATTAGTATACGATTGTTTATACTTTCTTGTGCATTTATTATTACCATGGAATACACTGGTTGTAATTGTTAAAACATTTTATGGATGAATTGGGGTTTCCTATTGTTTTTTTTCTCATAACCTATATGGGAATGCTGATATATGTGGAGACTTCATGTATAGGTATCCAAGCAAAGGAAAAGGGCATGTGGAAGGTCTTTGAATCAAGGAGCATAAATATAGTTGTGGAATATAGATATACTCTAGAGGATTTATACAATGTAAATTTATTTATATATTTACCTATATTTATTAATCTAGTTTATCTTAGAATATTGTGAGACTGTTTATTTATTTTATGAAATCTATGTCATTAGATATTATATTCATCATCCATTTTTTCTCTATGTTGTTTATATTAATTTATTTTTTATTATTGGTGCAATGTTATAATAATTAGGGTATCATCATAAATTGATGTATTTTAGATGATCCATAATAGTTGGTAGCCTCTTTCATAAGGGGAGTGACAAAATTTGTCTTGCATCACTTTAGATCAAACTCAGTGGTTTTGGTCGAAACATTACAAAATGGTTTCAAAAAATAAATTCTTTCTTTTTTATAAACCTAGGACATGGTTGAAAGAAGATAGGTTATGTGGAACATTAAAAGGGGAGTTTCCATGTTCATATCTAGATCATGTGTAACATACCTTCAGGTTACAATTGATGATATTTTGGTTTTTTATGGGATTTGGGTGTGTTCATGCATCCTAATTATGCATGTAGGATCATAAACCATATAGATATGTTATATGATTCATACTTATTAATTAATTAAATTACATAATTTTCATATCTATTCTAGAAAGATTTGTTTTATTTGATTGAGTGATATATATTTTGGTATTAATTAGATGAAATTGATCACACTATTATATATATATATGTTGTAATGAATTATATATAGGGATGAGAACCTTGGTTAGTTCTAGTAGGGATATACCTTGGGTTTTGAGTAGCCTCCTAGGGGAACCATTGTGTGATCCTATATAAGAATTAGTATTTTTTATAATGACTTCATTTTTTCTAATGTTTCCCACAAGCTTTAGAAGACGTCTCTTATAAGGAGACTGATGGGACAACCTACTAATGTGGGTTGGGATACTCATTTTAGGGAATGAACCTGTTCCACCACTTTTTTAGGCATGTGAAGTATATCATGCTATCATAGATTCTATATTATCTTATGTAATAGAAAAACCTCAACATGGAGTATTTTCTCTTGTTATAGACCATGGTGGAGGGGCATGATTTTTTTTGTTAAGTTCATCAAATTAGATATTATTTTTTAACTAGCGTTTAGGAAGTATATGAAAAATCCTAGGATGCATCTCGATGGATCCTTAGATTATTAATTAAAAAATAAAGTTTGGATTGTGAAAACTAGGGATGGGATTTTATGAAATTTTTGGTTTATTTATTTATTATGAAATCAAATAAAAGAAATCAATAAAAGAGAGCATAAATTGATAAATTTTAATATGCATGATCAGTAAGGGGAAATATCATGATACTCATCCTTCATATATTCTATATATATGGTTTATATATTTTAATAAAATGTTTTCAATACCTATAACATGGTTATTCCAATGTTTACACTAGGATATATCATAGGGATTGACTGAAAAAATACAATGATTCACTGGCCACTGTTGAAGATTGTGTAATTTATGTCTGATTTCCTAACCGAAACTCACCAAGTAAATACACGATGAACTGAATATTTTTTCCAACATTTTATGTTATTTCAATTTTATACCATGAAATAAATTTACATGGACATGTAAGTATTTATGAGAGTTAAATTGACCAATATTAACAATAGAAACACTATACTATTAAAGGGGAGAAGAAGTAGTGAACAATGTGTGAAACATCGGATGAATGAATACCCCCAATCCTGATAATATGAGTTTGAATATGAAATACCAGAAAAAAAAATCAACTAAAAAAGAAGATACAATGATGAAAAACAATATACAAACCTTTAATATAAAATATAATTATAAATAATATAGACATTAAGCATGGGATTTGAATCACATTCTCCCTGGGTGATCAAAGGGAGTTTAGAACTCCATGGGAAATGGGGAAGACAAATATGATAAATGAGAACATCCAAATATATAAAAACAAACCCCTATTATAGAAAAATTAAATAATGAGTTTCAAAGGTTATTTTATGGGAAAATACATCAAAATTTCTATAAAATAAGTCACGTTACTAAGGAACTATGTGACTATTCATGGAATAATTTTTTATCCTTATAAATAATGTTTGTTGGGTAAAGAAAACTTGTTAAAAGGTCTTAATGTTTTTAGATAGGTAGAACATAGAGTTATCTATCCAATGGATGTAGAATCATCCCAATTGGAGGTCCAAGTCCCGAGTTATGGCCCTAATATAGAAGGGTGGTCCAACTTGGCCTCCCCACAATATCTTCATTTGTGGGGCCTCTTTTGAGACCCTTTTGCTCATATTCAACATTTCGTCTTTATATATTATTTGTATTCCAAGAACCATAAAATCCTTAAAATTAATCTTAACATTTGGATTAGTTTATTGAATTCTATTATAGAAAAAGTGAACTGATGTCAAATTAGGCCAATCCGTAATTGCATCTTTTCATGCATGTTTTTTAAAAATGAATTAAATATAAATAATGAGTGTAAAATGATTTAATAATGGTATACTAAAAAAATAGAAAATGAAATACACAATTATAATGGTGATAATATATGATATATCAGTGAGCGATCAAACCCCCATACCAAAACCTTTATACTCATGGGAATGTCTTATATCCTAATCAAGTTCCATTCCTAAGTCAAAGATGATAAAACATCCAATATTCTTTTGAAATGAAATTAATCATGTCGTGTTTATAAAATCAAATTTCATATCATTTTATTATCTCACATTTAAATTTGTTTGACTTTATTTGTTGCCCCATGCACTATGTCACAACCTACCTCACCTAGAAATTTTCCATCCTCAATCAAGAATCATATGAAAGTGGAGTAATTATATTTTCTCATATTTCATGTGATATTACCATACCATTTATGACATTATAAGTTCTCTAAGAGTAGAAAATATTTTTCTACCAAAGAGTAATTCCAATAAGTTTTTCTAAGGTTTAAGGGATGATAGGATTTAATGTTTAAATATATGTTTCAAAGTAGGAGTGTTTAATATCTTAAGTGAAAAACATGTAAAAAATCATCATGTGATCATAACTAATATAAATAATCAATCCCTTATAAAGTTTATCCCTTCCAATTATCTAAACCCACTTTCTATTTCATTTGGGTTATATTTGAGTAGTGAATAAATATGATTACACTTACACATTTTTCTATATTTTTTCAAAAGATATATATATATATAATTATAGTTTTAATTTGAGAAAAATATGGAAAAATGTGTAAAAAAATGATAAAATATTGATTTTCAACCCACTACCCAAAATTTGTTTGGCACCCTTTCTCTCAACCCATATCAATTAATCTCTCCTAATATTACCCAAAGAAACAACCAATCCCCCACACTTGTTGAAAATAAAAGAATAATGTACACAATTTATGGGTAGGTAAGGATAAATTATCCTATAATGTGGCTACATAATATAAATTTAATAGTATTTATGGCATAATAAGGATAAAATTTCTAGGTGGCCAAAATACAAGTTTAATTGTATAAAGGGATTTTCAAAAAATGATGGCCAATATCATGAAGGTAACACACTCGAATCTTATAGATTCAAATAGAATCAATTCAAGTTCATGTTTCTATATATGACCCCAGAATATCAATAAAGTTATTAAAAATAAGAATATATAATAAAGGGATTATAATTTCTCTCAGCTATGGGATTAAAAATACTAGTCAGTGCTAAAGAGGTATGGGTTTAAAATATCCATCAAACTCATAATAATGAATAAGAAATAAAAATTATAGAAAAATATTCCATATAAACATTCATTTGAAAATTATTTCTTAAAAATAATATATTTTTACATATAATTAAATCATAAATGTAAAATTATTTTGGATATTCTATTTAAGAAAAATGATTAAAAAAAGAAACAAAATGGAGACACAATGATTTTTTAAATTAAATCCTAAATATAATATTCCACCCTCCCCCACACCTAAAAATTACAATTACTTAAATAAAAAGATTTTAAATAAATAAAAAAATAAATTATGGTTAGGAGAAGGGATTACCTCTTAAGTGGTATCATATTTGGCATATATTAGCTAGATTTTACCCAGCATAAACTTTAGAAAATCATCATAGAATTGTTTGAGACTTTGGCTATCGACAATAAACCTATGTATACTCTTCTCATTCAAAACCTATATATCACCAAAATGGTAAGAATTCGTAAAAGTATAAGGTCCATGAAAATAAGTAAAATGTTTACAAAGATAAATATTTATCATGGAATTGGACATGAGGACCTTATATCCAATATAAAACTTCCATTGATGAATCATATAATCATTTATATCCCTTTTATTCTCTTTATATTTCAGGGAGTTCTCATATGAATCACATTGAATTTCTTGCAAGTCTTGAATCTGTAGGTTTATATGCTAACCTATATCTGATAGATTCATATTGCGTTGTTTAACACCCCAATATGCATTTTTTTCTACCTCCAATATGAGGTATAAGACTTTCTAAACACAATACTATATAGTGAAATTATGTATGTGGTTTTTAATGCTATAATGTATGCCCAAAGTGCATCATCCACATAAAAACTTCAATATTTCCTATTCGGTTGTACCATTTTTTCCATGATTTTCTAAATTACTGATAATAGATTTCATCTTGTCTATTAGTTTGGGGATGATATGAAGGAGAGACTTTATAAAAAATCCTATAATTATAAAGAATGTTTTTCATGTTTCAATGGAAAAAATATGAACCCCGATCACTAATGTTGAATTTTGGCAAACCAACCCTACTGAAAATATTGGACCTCACAAAATCAATAACCACTCATGTGACATTAGTATTGATGGTCTTTTATTCCACCCATTTAATGACATATTCAACAGACAATTTTATTTAGACAAAGCCAAATTAATTTTTAAAAGGCCCTATTAATTCAATTTCCCATGCATTGAAGATCTCACAAACTAAAATGGGATGTTGGGGAATTTCATTACTCTTGGAGATATTTGTTGTGAATTGGCATCGATTACATGAATTAAAAAAACAAATGGGAATATATATAACATATTTTCAAAAAAAATTCCCTAGACAACGACCAATTAACTATACATTGTTAAACAAAGTGTCCCCCACAATACAAGTGTGTAAGAAGTCAAAATAGATGTGAACTCATCGTTTGTGACACCCTAAAAAACAACATGGTCACAAAATATTATCTAAAAATATGGATCATCCAAAATATACGATCAGAAATCATTATTATTTATTTGGGATTTATTAGTGCTAAAATTAGTAAGGACAATAGGTGCTACTAGAAAATTCAGAATATCCACATCCCATGGGGTAAGGTCCCCAACATCACAAAGGTTCTCATGAGGTAAGAATTATCCAATGGGGATGGTTGAGTTATCATGATGGCCCAATGGGGGGGGGGGGGAATCCTAAGAGTGTTTCCATTTACCTCATTTTCCAATCCTTTATTATCTCAAATCTCAAGGTCAAACTCTTGAAGGATGAAAATCCACCAAATTGGGTTGGGCATAGGTTCAATTTTCTTAAGGAAAAAAATGATGGGAAACATGATCAGAAAACCAAATAATTTTTTACCCAAGAATATATCACCATAACTGTTTCTTGGAAAACACAATACATTAAAGTTTTTTTTCTATGGTATTGTATTTTTTCTGGGAAGGGTCAAGGGCACCTGATGTATAAAAAATGATAAGAGGAGCCTTATCAATATATAATGACTAAACAACCCCTAATACTATGTTAGAGGCATCAATGATAAGTTGTAAGGGGAGATACCATATTGGTGATTGGATGATGGGAGGTTCTGTGGGACTCCTTTTCAATTAATTTAATGCACACTCATAGTTTTTATCAAAAAATAAATTCAAAATATTTTTTTACTAACTGATAAAATGGATGCGTGATCCTACTAAAGTCTTCAATGGATCCATTGTAAAAACCAACATGACCCAAGAAATATCGGACCTTATGAACACATTTATGATATTAGAGGGATGATATTAAATATGTTTTTTATTTATCCACTTGAATTCACTCATTTGAAATAACATGCCCAAGAAATATCCACCTCTCAACCATGAAATGAAATTTATTTTAATTTAATATTTGAATTTTTTTCAATGGAATGGTGGAGGAATGAACCTTGGTGTTCCTAAAAGTCATTAATGGAAGACCCATAAACTTTGAAACCATCCATATAATCTTCCATATAGTTCACAAGGTATTCAAAAAATATACTCAATATCCAATTCTAAAAAGCACCAGGAAGATTACAGAGATGAAAAGGCATCATTCTATAGGAAAATGTGTGGAATATAGAGATAAATGTTTTATTTTATTAATCATCATAGGATTTATGGTTTTTTAAATAACTTGAATAACCATCCTAAAAATAATAATGGGACTTACCAGCCAATATTTCTAACATTTGGTCAATGATAGGTAGAGTAAAGTGGTCTTTTTAATGGCTTTATTTGGTCAATGGTAGTTAATATAGACTTTCCAACTATTTTGCATATGTATTGGAACCAATTCATTCTTTTCATTTGACACTACTGTTATTCTAGTTCATTAAGAACAATTATCACTAGGGTAACCCATTTACTATATGATATAAGATAAATGATCCAAATAATAATTTTTTTTATACTTCAAAATATTACTACTGCGATGTGGGTTGTATTTAACCAAAATTTAGCTTACCTTATGAGTTTAATCTCCTTATATATAAGGATATGGTGTACAAAAATAGATGGTTTAATAGCAAGAATACCTTTAAATGTCCATCCTATTTCATTTTTGAACTCTCTCAAATGTTCTATCTATATTTATACCTTCAGTGGAGAGAGTTTGTTTCCAATAATGATGTAAAATTCAATACCCTCAAGATATGTGTATTTGGAAATATAAATAAGTGGTTTTAATTCCAACACGAACTGTTTTTGGATTGATGGAGTAAAATTAGTGGGATTTAGGTCTATGAATATATCTATCTACACATTTTTATTCTCTAAGGAATAATAATCAATGGAAATTAGATTTCTATAATCATTGACGGTCATGGGTACCTCATAATGAAGAAACTCATAAATTAAAGAAAAAAATTTACAGTTTTCTGAACCCACATAATAATCAAAGCATGAATAAAAATTAATACCATCCAAGAGTGAAGAAGAAGAAAATGAATCATTGTATGGGTCAATGAGTGAACATTGTGAGTGTTTGTGTTGTTGGTGATAACTTTCATCCCATATATTGGAATAGTAGAGTGATATTCCATAGCATCATTAATAACATCACTGATATTGAAACATACCTATTCTGCAACTAAATCCATTTACACAATACCATTATGAATGTTTATGATCATGATTTTTGTTTTAAAAATGGAATTCCAAGTATGAGAGGATAATTTACCTGGGTTCAAATATCTTCAATCTCAAGAATATAGAAGTCTACAAGGAATATGAGATTCTTAAAACTTTTGAGGATGTACTTGATCACTATTGATGGGTGTTTTTTGATATAGTTGGAATTTTTAAGGACGATTCTTGTTGGTTGATGCTCTCCAATTCAAAAAAATGTATACAAAGAATGAAGAATTAAATTAATTGGAGAACCTAAATAAAAAATTTCATAGAATAAAAGACTCCCCTATGGTTCAAGGAACCAATAAAATTTCTAGATCCTTGTATTTGGTTGGCAACACTGGTTGTATCAAAGTAGAGACTTTCCATACAATTTGGACCCTCTTATTCCCCTTTAGTCACCATCTGTGGGTGAAAAGTTCATTAAGGAATTTTTTAGGGTGGGGAATTTTTTTAACTACACCCAATAAATTAATTTTACCTTGTACCTTTTTAAATGGATCCATGATTTTTATATTAATATAATTTTCAAAATATTTATTATTTTTAGAGAGTATTTGGAGGAATGGAAGATGAATGAATTGTTTAATGGAATCCATAATAATAACTTGTCGACCCTTTTTGTTTTTTTCTTTACTAGAATCATTTTTAGGTAGAGAAAGATAGTTTTCATGTGGGGGAAATTCAAATTGTGTAGAATCATATGAAGGAAAAACTACTTTACCACTAAAATGTGTGATTTCACATACATTACCTTTATCATTTGGATTATAAATAGGTTTGGATGGTAGTTTTACCTAACCTTGCTTGTTTATCTCACACATGTTGTTTCCTAATTGTCCCACTTGTGTTTGTAGGTCGGGGAAATCAGATTTTGTGGCCTGTTGGAATTAGATGTTTCGGGATACCATTTTATTCACTATATCTTTAATGATTGTTTTTGATTTGGGAGGAAGAGTGTTATTATAATAAGGTTAAGGATAATAAGGTTTAATACCTTTGATTTTTTTATACTAATTTTATTTGGGGTAGCTTGAGTTTTCTACTTGTTTGTATGTGGCTATTCTTTCCACACATGGATTGTAATTATACTGCACGGTTCTTTCTTAAAGGGTGGTGCTTGTTGGAATAATCACCCATAAAAAACTACTTTTAAATACTAAGATGAATCCTGATGTTGTGGGTACTGGTAAAAAAGAGTGTTATTAGACCAAATACCAATATTCAATGGAATGAGATGAGAGTGTGAATTAACATGAGCCTGAGATAATTATTTTATAATGGAATGAATATCATAAACTTTATTATTTACCATTTATTATATGGATGAATGACTTACATATAAAACTCCTCAGGTTGGTGAATTTTCTTATTTACGAAATTTTTGTGCATTTTGAGCCATATTGGGTATTAAACCATGAGATGCCACATGATTTTTATCAACTAGGTCACCACCAGATGTAGCATCTATTGTACCATGATCCATTGGTACAATTACCTTCTATAATTATTGAAACTATAATTTTTCACAAATATGGTTTTGTGGGGAATGTGAAAAATGTATTTTGAATCACTCCCAATATTCATAAAGGGTATATCCTTTGGATTTTCTAATTCCACATATTCATTTTCTAATTGATGTTGTTAAAGAGGTGAAGAAAAAACATTTATAGAAAGAGTTGATTCAATTCATTCTAACCCTCAAATTTGGATGGTTGATTGTGTATATATTCTTTGGCCACAATATCATGGGAGTAAGAGAAGGCCCTAAATTTAGTAAGCTCCTCAGTCACATTTTGAGGTTTCATGGTGGGGAACATGACGTGAAAATAAATGAGATGTTTGTAAGGTTTCTAAATAGGAAGACAATATAATTTAGTTAGGAGGTGGATGAGGCTAGATCTCATCTAACAGTTGGCTGCTTATTTAGGATATTTTATGTATGTAGGTTCATACTCCACATATGGGGTGGTTAATTCTTTCAAGGTCTAGTTATTTTCAACCATGTTTTCTAGGGTTTTATTGGGTTCACATTTAGATTTGTTTAGGGATTAATGAGGATCCACAAGGGGATTCTAAATGTTACTTGACTATCCTAATCTAGATGGCCTAATTTGTGAGTTATGTGTCTTATCAAATTTTTAGTTAATTTGATGTAATATATCTTCTCTAGATCTTGTCATAAAAAATTATGATGTTTGTTTTTTGGGTTTTTTTGGCTGTTTATTTAAATTATTTTTTTTATAAAAGATAAATAAAATAAAACAATTAATAAAAATTAAATAAGAAAAAAAGATAATCCTATATAATATAATTATAGTGAGATAGAGAAGAATAATAGAGGGAGAAGAATCACACAAAAAAACAATCAAAAGGGGTGGGGGAAAGAATGAAATGGGTAATAAATAAAAAATGAAAATAAAAAATAAATGAAAAAAATCATATTGTCTCCCCCGAAACATCGCCAAAATATGATCGTGGTGTCAATCAAGTTAAATTAGATATTATTTATTCACTAGAATTCCTAAAATATAAGAGGACCCCAAGGTCATTTATTAATGGAGCCCTAGATCATTAATTTAAAAATTATATTTTAATTATTGAAATTTTAAATGGGATTGTATGAAATTTTTGTTTTTTATTTAATATGAAATAATATAAAAGAACGAAATACAAGAGGGAAAAAATTTACATATTGAATTAAGCTTGATCAACCAAGGGAAATCACATGATTTTCATCCTTTATCACTTCAATATATTGGGTTTAGATATTTTAATCCATAGTTTTTATTACTTATAGCATAGTTTTTACAGATTTTATCATAGTATATATCTTAGGGATTGGGTGGAACCACCCAATGACTCACTGGCTACAACTAATGAATGAGTGATTTGGGTTCGACTTCATAACCGAAACTCACCAAGGAAACACACAATGAACATGATATGTTGTCCATGATTATATTTTAATAAAATGTGATACCATAATATAAATTTATGTGTCTATATTAGTGTTTATGTGTGTTTAATTAACAATTATGAATATCCCATACACAATAATTTAATGGGTGAGAAGAAGTGGTGAATGATATGTAAAACATAACATGAATGAGTACACCCAAACATGATTATATGTGTTTTCGTGTGATATGAAAATACATAACTCAATTAAAAATGAATATAGTATGATGAAAACAACATAAAAATATGGAATTTAAAATATCATTCAAATTAATAAAAACATGAAGCTTGGGATTTTTTTCACGTTCCTCCTTGAGTGATCACGAGTAGTTTAGAACTCCATGGGAGGTAAGGAAGAAAAAGATGATGAATAATCATATATCAATATAATATAACTAAACCCTTGGTCGAGAAACCACATAAAAAGTGGTTTAATGGTGATTTTATGGGAAAATACATCAATATTTCCACTAAATAAGTGAAGTGCCTAAGGGACTATGTAACTATTCATAGAAGGCTTTTTCTTTATCTTTATCGAGATAGTTAACTGAAAAATGGTGTAAAATTTTCTTCAAATTCATTGGAGATGTGGAATATCAATCTATATGTTCAATGGAGGTTCAATCATCCCAATTTGTGGTATGAGTCCCAAGTTATGGCCAAATATAGATGGGTGGTCCGACCTAGCCCATCCAGAATTTTCTCACATGTGGGCCTATTTTGGGCCCCTTATTCTCATATTAAAACTTTGGTCAATCTAGATTAATTGAACCCCAATTACAAAATAATCCAAAAAATAATAATTTTAAAAGTTTGACAAATTTAGTGAATTTTAGGATGGAATAAATGAAATTTCTTCAAATTGGGACATTGTGTAATTGCATTTTTTTATTCATGTTCTCAAAAAATGAAATCAAAATAAATTTTCAGTGAAAATGGATTTAATAATGGGATTATAAAATCCATAAAAAATTTAATAAACAAGTATATGAGTGATAATATATGCTATATCATTGTGTGATCACCGACCCACACCTAAACCTTTAAACTCTTAGGATAGTTTTAAATCAAAATCAACACCCATTCCTAAATCAAAGGTGAGAAAACATCCAAGAATATATTAAAATTAATTTGTCATGTTTCATTTATGAAATCAATTTTCCTATCAAATTTATTACCTCACAATCATATTTTTTCAAATTCATTATTTAACACACTAATCATTTTGTAACCTACCTCACAAATAAATTTTCCATACTCACTCAAGGAACATATGAAATAGAGTTAGGCTCTTTTCCCAGAGTTCTTGTGATCTTACCATATTATTTTCATGATTATAAGTTGTCAATAAGAATAAACTAGTGTGATAATAATAAGTAATTCCAATAGGATATTATGTGGTTCAAGGGTTAGTAGGATTTAATGTTAAAAACAATAAGGCAAAAGAGGAGTGTTTAGTCTCTTAAGTACATAACATGTCAAAAACCTATCGGGGTTCACAATAAATGTATAGAATTGAACCCTCACAATGAATATCACATCAAACTCACCATCACAATTTACATTTTGTGTTGGTCACAATCAATAAATGAATAAAAATGAGTAAACTTTATTATTTATCCTTTTTTAGATTGTTCAGTTTTTTTAAGAAGAGAACTATTTTTTAAAATTTTCATTGGAGATAAAGAAGGAATCATGTATAAAATAATGATAAAATATATCTTTTAAACCTAATACCCAAAAAAATGAAGTTATATTTTATCAAAACCCATAATAATGAATATTTCCAAATAATTCCCATGAAAACACCCTCTCCACCACACTTGTTGAAAATAAAACAAAAATGTTTACAAGATATGGGTAGGTAGCGATAAATCAGATTTTAATGTGGCTACCTAATAACAATTTCATGGTCTCTATGTTTTAAAAATGGTAACATTTCAAGTTATCTAAAAATAGAGGTTAAATATACAAAGGAATTTTCAATGAACGATGGCCTCTATCTTGAATTTAGTACACTTGAATCTTATGGCTTCAAATAGAATCATGATATTTTATAGTTTCTCTACATGACCCATGGCTATCAAGAGAGTGATTAAAAATAATAATATATAATAAATTTCTTATAATTTCTCAAGGGTATGTGATTAAAAATATTATTTAGTGTTAATGATGTATATGTTTCAAAAATCCATTAGACTCCTAAATGATTTGAAAATAAAAATTCTAGAAATGGATTCCATATCAACATTAATTGGTAAATTATTTTTTAAAAAATATAAGAATTTTATTTTTAATTGACCTAATAATGAAATATGATTTTGATTATTCTCTTTAATTTCAAATTTTATTTTAAAAAATAAAAAATAACCAAAAAATAGAAACAAAGTGATTTTTTTGTTTTTTTTCTTATTTTAAATCAAAACTATCCGACATCACCCTACTCCGTATCTAAAAATCAAATTCTTATAAATAGAAGAAATTTAAATAAATATAAAAATAAATAAAGGTATAGATAAGGGACAACCTACTAAGCCGTGTCATATGTAATATTTATCGTCTATATTTTTTAACTATATGATTTGGAAAATATTCATAGATGTGTTTGAGCTTATGTCCATTATATGTAAATATATTTCCACTCTTCTCATTAAAAAAACTATATAGAACCCAATGATTAAACGTTATTAAAAGTATAAGGACCAACCCATTGGGAATGAAGCTTAACATGTTAGAGCCTCAACCCAAAATTATACATGAGGACATTATCACAAACATGAAACCTAAACTGATGAATAATATCATTATGGATATCCTTTGTATTCTCTTCATACATTTTGTAGTTCTCATATTAATCATGTAAAATTTTTTCAAACACCTAAATCTAAAAAACCCAATACACACCTCCATCTAAAAGATTCATATTACATTTTCTAAAAACCAAATATGCATAGTGCTCTACCTCCAACAAGAGGTGTAAAGACTTTCCAAACACAATAATATATGGTGAGATTCTGATGAGGGTTTTAAAAACTATATGGTATGACAAAATTGAATAATCCAAGAACAAACTATAATCTTTTTTATTAGGTTGTAACATTTTTACAAGATTCTATTAACTTGACTTTTTGATATTTTAAAATTTCCATTATTTTGGTGGTTGATTTGTAGTATATAATTTATGAACAACCCTATACATTTAGAGATTGTTTTCATGATCCGATTGCAAAAATGTGAACCTTGATCTGTAATAATGAATTTCGTAATACGAAACCTATGAAAAATTAAGGATCTCATAAAATCAAAAACCACTCAAGAATCATTAGACCAAGTGGCCTTTTATTTCACCCATTTATAGACATTGTGATCATACAAAAATATGTACACAAAGATAAATGAATTTGGAAAATTCCACACAATTTCAATGCCCCATGAATCAAATATCTCACAAACTAGCATCTTTTCTTGGGGAATTTCATTCCTCTTGGTGATATTCCCTATGAATTGACTTTGAGTTCATGACTTAAAAACTGATGGGTTTCTCTATAAAATTTTGGCCAATAAATTCGTAAGTTAAAGAACATGTGAATTGTACATTGAGAGATAAAGTGTACCTATAAGCCAATGTGTGGTGGAGTGTCCAAATAGAGGTGAACTAATGGTCAAGGACACACTGATAAAAAAATCGGTCTCTAAAAATTGTCCATAAATATGGGTCTTCCCAAATTTACCATAATGAATCATTCATAAGTATCTCGGATTGTGATGAACTGAAATCTGTGGGGAACCTAGATGCTGCTAAAAAATCAAAATGTTCTCCTACTAGGGGTAATGTAAACAAAATAAGAAAAATTATCACGAGGGAAGAATCGTCCAATGATGATGGGTGAGTAAACTTGATTCTTCAGTGGCGAGGAAATCCAACTAATTTGGCTATAAACCAAATTCTACCCCCTATCTTATATATAATATCAAGGTCAACATCCTAGAGGAGGAGCACCCATAAAATGGTAAAGGTCTTAGATTTGGGTTTTTAAGAAGAAATAGAACAAAAAAATAATAATAAAACACAATTTTTTTGATCCAAGATTATATGAATATAATATTTACAAGGAAAACACAATAGAATTAAGTACTTTTTTAGTGGTCATGTAGTTTTCCTAGGAATATGCAAGGGTATGGTAGGAATACACAATCACATGAGGAGCCTTCTCAACCATTTGTGATAAAACATACCTTACCAAAAAGTCATAGTCATTACACATAAGTTCTAGAAAAATATCCCACCATGTTGTAAGGATTATGGGAGGTAATGTGAGACTTCTTTTCGGTGAATTGAATACCTCACCCAAATTTTTATTAAAAATAAAATCATAATATTTTTGTAATTACTGAGACAAGGGATGTGAAGTCTCACTAAAGTCATTATAGAATCATTAGTAAAAAACAAGCATGACCCAAGAAAGATCTCACCTCATGAACACATTTTTGATATGAAAGGGACTAAATTAATTCAATTTATGATTTATTCACTTGAATTTACTCATTTAAAATAACATTTTCATGAACTATACCCCACTGAAACATGAAATGGAATTTCTCTTAATTCAAAATTATATATATTTTCAATAAAATGTTGGATAAAAGTACCTATGGGTGCCAAACTGTCATCAAATGAATATCCATAATATGGAATCCTAACATTTTATTTCGTTACTTTTCATTACTTTTTACATTCAGATGATCTTTAAAGTCTAGTGTCATGGAAATCACGAACATAAAACAAGAAACACAAAATATTATTTTAATAAAATTGTACAGAATCATAATAAGTTCATATTAATTACAATTATTGCGTCTCATAACCTAGATACATACATCAAAGGAAAGGGTGAGTAGAAGGCCCAGTACGGAAAACAAGGGAACAAGTTTACTTGTGAAATCAATAAGAACATGATAAAAAAACACAAAGACATGAGAAATGGAATTATAGGAATTTCATAATGAAAATAACTTGAATAATAACTTAAATATGTTGACACAACATTTAATTTAGACATTAATGAACATATCACCATGTTTCATCCCAATGGTGTCCAAAAAATTACCATAGTTATTCACCAAGTTATCTTGAAACTTTTCATCACTAGAAATTAAATTATTTACACAATGAATTGGAGTGATATTAGGGAAAAAATTAATATGTATTTATTTTCATGTGATATACATATATCATCATCCAAAATTTCATAAATGACCCATATATAATTAATGAAATGGGTTTCATGTCAGAATCGTGACGTTTAAAAAGTACTTAAAAATAAGATCATTGTGTCCTTTATAACCCATGGAAAGGGAGTGAGAGTTACATATATGTTAATTACAGAATCATATAGTTCAATTTTATTTATTTATTAGTACCATAAAATATGAATATATATTTGGTTATTCACATAAATAAAATAAAATAATTTCGCATGAAAAAGAGAGGGGATTTGAGACGAAAACTATGTAGCATAACAGCTACATAACATCATTTTAGGATACATAAAAAAGAGAAGGGACAAGGGTAAACCACTCATAAATAATTCATAATACAGTATGGGTAGATAATAATATCTTGTCATGGATTTTTGATTGACATACCACATGAAAATGAAACGCGAAAGAAAAGTGAAGATGTTATTTCTTTTACGAAACATTTTGGAGCCTAACAGCGTCACTTAAAAATTCAGAAAATAAATTAATGAGAGCAGAAAGGGTATCTCATCATTTTTAAATGAAATATATATTAATAAGAATATATATGAAAATACCCCTACATAATAATATGGAACTATAGGACATAACATAAAGGAAATCACGACTAAAAGGGGACGGTGAAAGTTTCCCTTTCTGTGAAAAGTAACTTCGAAAGCTCCATGGTTGGGATCTTGGGGGGATTGAGGGAACCTTGAGAGGAATAAATGGGAGGTAAAAAGACTATAAATTCTTTTATGAGGATTTTGTAATGAAATTAATGAGGGAATGGATTGGTATTTGTACGAAAATTGTGGAAATATTTAATTAATTTCCAAGGGACCCTCATCAGTGGTATTTGAAAAATCATGGACTTTCCCATGGTATTTGTGCAGGGTATTAGCCACTTGGGAAACATCATAGAATATATTAGTATTAAAAATTCTACCAGAATGATTAATTCATAATTACATCATTATTACATCAGTAATGATGTCATTAAACACTAGAAACTCAAAACTGTATTTTTACGATGCACCGAAAATTCAAATGTTTCAGAAAAATCCCAAAAATTAACCATAAAGTAATATCAATGATCTGAATTAAAAAATGAACTCAATTTTAAGAAAATATTTTTCTAAATATTTTTAATTTAATTTTTAAATAAAATCATTATTTATTCCAAACAAAAAACTTGAAATCTATAACTTGTTTTGTGACACCCTAGAAAGGTAATAAAGGTCCCCTAAAATTATTTTATAACCATAATAAAATAATGTAACAAATTATGATTACATTTGATGAAAAATATTTTTATTTTAAATTATTAAATTAATTATAAAAGTGTAAATTAAATATTTATGACATACAAAAATACCAAAACTTATACTATGATTGTTTTTTCACTTTTAAGATGTCTAAATTGTATTTATACCATCATGGGTTAAGTTTCTAAATTTTTGGCCGATTAAATATTCATTACTATTCATTACAATTCACAAGGGTTTGTTACTATTCATAATTTAATATTCACTAAAAACATGTTGATCTCATTAGACTCTAAATTTCTTTCTGATCACAATTGTAGAAGACCATTTTTTGAAAATCATTTCACATTATTAATTATTTAAAGTATTCAGAAATATTTTAAAATACCCTTTTTCCAAAATCATGAGTAATATTCATCCCATATTTATTCGGACAATTGAAAATCGCAAATTTTACCATAATAAGAAATAAAAATTTTATTTATATTAAGGGATTAAAAAAAGTATCTAAGGCCTCACTACATAGCCCCTTATAACACCTGCAAAGACCTAAGTGTAAGGTGTGCTATGGTGAGATAATATTGGGGTGGCTCGGAAAAAATTGCTCGAGGGGTAATTTCTATCACCTTGAAATTCTCCCTTAGGAATTTCTGTCCCAGCTTCACATATTGAAGCTCAGCTTAGGTTTGGTCTAGAGCAAAGCCCGGAGATACTACCTCTTTCCCAAGCTCTGACAGATGGACTTCATATGGCCCGTGTCTACTGGATGTGGCCATCGAATCTTCTTTCTATATTAATTATCCAATATCACTTGTATTTATAAAAGATAATTGTAATTTTATGAGTTTAGTTTCCAATGGTCATATTTGACCAACAGTTATATAACTGTTGAAACCCAATGGTATCAGTTCATTAATTAAAGGATGTAGTTTGTGGAGTATAAAATGAAATAACACTCAAATTTTGGAAAAAAATATTATTCAAATGTTTAAGTCATCACATTTATCCCCCCTTAAAAAATTTTGTCCCCAAAAATTTAACTCGTACCATAAGAAGAGAAAAGGTTTGGATACTTCTACCCTATAGACTCCTCTGGTTCCCATGTGGATTCTTCGCTTTTGTAATTCACCCACAAAACCTTAACAAGGTTAGAAGCCTTGTTGCGTAGAACCATGTCTCTATGATCTAGGATCTCTATTGGATACTCCTCATAAGAGAGGTCATGTTCGAGTTTTACCACCTCTAGATTTAGTACGTGTGAAGGGTTAGGTATGTACTTTCTCAAGAGAGATACATGGAAGACATCATGAACTTTTTTGAGATTTGGAGGAAGTGCAAGCCAATATGCCACTACTTCTATGAGATCGAGGATTTAATAGGGGCCAATATACAAAGGGCTTAACATTCCTTTCATCCAAAACCTCATGAATCTCATCCAAGGTGAAATTAGAAAAAGACCTTGTAACCAATATCAAACTCCAAGTCCCTTCGACGGTTGTTAGCATAACTCTTTTGCCGACTCTGAGCAACCTTAATCTGTTGCTGGATGGCATGGACCTTTTCTGTCATCTCTTGCACAAGATCAGGCCCAAGAAGAAATCTCTCCCTACCATAATTCCAAAAATTCGTAGTTCTACATCGCTTACCATATAGAGCTTCATAGTGTGCCATTTGAATTCTTGAGTGGAAGTAATTGTTGTAAGATAACTCAAATAAAAGGAGATGATGATCTCGTCCTCCTTTAAAATCCATTAAGCATGTTCTCAACATATCCTCGAGTGTTTGAATTGTGCTTTCATATTGGACATCAGTTTGGGGGTGATAGGCCAATCTAAAATTAAATTCAGTGCTCAGAGCCTGTTGATGACTTCTCTAAAAGTTTAATGTGAACCTTGGATCATGATTAGTTACAATATATAGTGGACCTCCATATAGCCTTACCACATCAAGTAAATCGTGGAATGTTGATGAAGAGAAAAATCTTTTTGAATGAATATAAAATGGGCTATCTTGGTGAGACAGTCCATAATAAACCATATCACATTGTTTCCTTTGGATGTTCTTGGGAGTCTAGTGATGAATTACATAATGATATTATCCCACTTCAATGATGGTATGGGTAGTGGTTGCAATACCCCTTTAGGAATTTGTCACTCTCCCTTCACTTACTGATATACCAGGCACCTTGAAGTGTAGTCAGCAATCTCCCTTTTCATATTATCCCACAATAAAGATCATGAAGGAACCTATACATTTGTGTGCTTCAAATATGTATAGATAAAGTAGAGCTATGATATTCATCCATAAACTCCTTATTTATTTCAAAAATTGATGGAAAACATAGTTTTGTATGAAATTTCAGTACACCTTCGTGATCGATATTGAACTCAGGAAACATCCCATCCTTCACAATGTCAAAATTATTCATAATAAAGGTTATTATTTATATGCTTTCTTGATCCTATCTAGTAATGACAGTTGAGATGTAACACCCCAAGATTTCATAGTATTTTATTTCTTCATAATAATTCAAAAACATTCACTACACGCAACACTGAGTTCTAGAGCACCATGACGTACCAATTAAGCCGTTCAAAAGAGGTTATGAATAGTATTAACTGATTTTTGATCTTTATATAATCCTTATAATTTTACAATCCATATTATGAGTTTTTTAGACATAATGTAAGAACAAATACATTTTTTCAAATAAAGGAAACATTTTTCCAAAAATGAAATTTTACCGCCTTTTAATGGCGAACCCTTTTTAAATCCAATATTTTAAACTTTTATATATTAAATTTTAAAAAATAAACTTATTCATTAGAATTGGGATTTATGAATTTAGATTCAATAAATTTTTGGTGTTTTTCTGATAACTTTCATAATTCGGTGAATAGTGGAAAATACTATATTTTAATTGAAAATAACTTTTTTAACAAAAATAATTTATAGTGTTCAACTATACATATTAATGGTTTGGATTTATAATTAGATTATATTTTTACTATATAATCCAATGTTGGTCACTGGAAGTAATTTCACTTTGAAATTGGACATAAATAAGTGTCAATCTTTTGATAGTTATTATTTCTTAAAAACACGCTTTTTGTTTTGAGAACAGAAATTAATTATAAATTAATAAATGAAACTTTAAAGTTTTGAATTTGGTAAAATAGACATCATTTTTGGATTTGGAATATGGAAATTAGCCTAGAGTAAATTTTTGGTATTTTTCTGAAAACTTTTAATTTTTGATGAATATTGAAAAACAATGAGTTATAGTTTAAAACCGAATTTTTATTTAAACAATTATTTATTTTATTTAAATTATTTTTAAGGTCAAAATAGATACATAATACCTATATATGATCAATGGAATTCATTGTATTTAGTTCAGAATAATTTTAGATATATAAAAATTCTATTGAACTTTTCACCATATTTTACCCACCTCCTAAGAGAATTTGGAAATTCACATAAGACATAATTTTACCGATTCTATGAGTGGAATTTTAAAAATCTGAGAGACATGGTTAATATGAAGGAGTAAAATGTGGTTCAATGAGATGAAAATAATTTTATTTTGAATAGTAACTTTTTACTTTTATTTACCACAGTTTAAATTAAATAGGGCAATTAAGGCTAAAAATGATATTAATATTACCCTAAAACATGTCTTAATTCTATTTTACAAGTGTATCTCAACTAAAAAAACCTTAGGAATAAAATATTATCATTTTGGTCCACTTGGATTAGATTAGGAAATTTATTATTATTTATTTGAAAGAAGAGTTAAAAGAGTTAAAATCAATGTTTATTAACAAAAACATTTTAAATATAGGGTTTTACATAAGATAAATTATATTATAAATATTCATTAGAAATATAGAAATATTTCCAACATAATGGTTTTTTGTTTATAATTTTTAGACACTAAATAATTTAATTTATTTATTACACAACGGTGATGCAGTAATTACCTAATTAATGAAATATTAAAATAATTGATATTATAAATATCAAAATAAATGTAATTTGAGACTTTTTATGAGTTACACTAATTTTATAGGTTAATATGACATATTATGATTTTTTATATAAATTTTTTTTCGATGTAATAATGTTGTTATGAATTTATCAAAAACAAAGTACCCAATAGTGTCAAAATTGACATAAAAGAGTTTTTAAAACAAATACTATATTATTAATTGATTTTAAATTTATAAAAATATAAGGTTCATCCAAGAGACTTATATTATGATAGTTGTATCATTAATGGTCCACTTGGGGGTCTATTGGATGTATATTGTATGTTTATAAACTATATAATATAAAAATACCAAGCGACATGGTAAGTGTCACACTAACTAACTAAGAGATAAAACTAAAATATAAGGTTAATATAGTGACCCAAACTGTCTAAAACCTATTGGTTGAATGTTTTTAGACCTATCCCCACCTTAAAATTTAAATAATCCACATTTGATCCATTAGAAACCGAATATGAATTTATTATAAAATAACATTTCTAGATTTTCCGAAGGTGCCCCTCACCCCTCTTATAAAAGGGCACTCCCCATTCTCTCTAATTAATACATTAAATGCCTTTGGCATCGGCCAACCTCTACCCAAATACCCTCTCAAATATCCTAACTTCATCCTAGAGGCATTCATTTAGTCATAAAGACTACCTATGGGGCCCTTTTGATCAAATCAAAAGGAAGAACCCGAAGAAGAGGTATTGTTTTCACCACCCTCATTCAAGTTCCTTTCTTCTTCAACTTATTCTTTCGTTGTTGTTACCATTATAAAATAATAACTCCATTATCTTCTATATACTGTAATGTTATTATAAATATTGTACAACCATATTCAGTATTATATCCATCCTTCGAATGATATGTCACCATACGTGCGTACGTACGGCTTACCGTCTCCACGTCGTGGTGCAAACATTATTCAAAATATTATTATTTGGATATCTATAATAATGATGTGTAATTCATGTAAATAATAAATAAAAAATGATATTTATTCTGTATATATGATATACTAGCCAATTATATATTATTTTTATATCAAAAGAATGATATTGTTGCTCGTGCGTACGTACGCACTACCGTCTCCATGAATGCGGTGAGATTCATTCCCCATCGTATCCATTCAAGTATAATTCTCATTTGATGATTAAAAATAATGTTAAAGGACTTGATATAATTTTGGATATGAATAATATACATTCTATCCATAAAAAACATGGCTTATGTAACAAAACATATAAAAGAAAACGAGTAAGTTAACACCCGACACGACGTTAATACTAAGATATTATTAACAAAGAAATTTTAAAAGATCATATACGATATCATATTAATGTATATGATTCTTGTATATTTTAATAACAATTATTTCTCCATTATAAAGGAGGTTAACCTACCCTCAACCAAGGAAAAGTAAAAGGTAAGGGTTTATTTCACAATCTCTTCATTATCCAAGGTTGTTTATACGTAATGATCTTATGGGGCCTCTTTATCATCCACATCCACGTTTCTTAAAAATGTATTTCAAATCATTCTTAGTATTTTACATACTATGGGTTAAAGTAATTTATATCCTTTTTGACTTTTTATAAGATGTTTATAAAGGAATATTTCTATAGTTTTCCAAACAAGGTACTTTTAACCTTTTCGACAAAATTAAGGTAAGAATATCTTTTTTAACTTATACGGCGGGTGTGGATATTTTTCGCCGTTATAAAATTGTATAAGATTACCATACAATATTATAATAATATTTTCAAATAAAATGTTTTATTTTATAATTATGTGACTTTTAAATAATTTCAAAAAAGGGATATTTCCCTTAAATAGTTTTGATTTCATCTCTGTCAACATCCATTGATGGATTTTAAGCTTATTTGAGGTTTATGTATTATGATATTAAACATCCATATTGTATTGAAGGTTTTGTGATACATTTGACTATTGATATTTTAATTTTATACCATTCATGGTTTATGGAGAAAGTATTTACATTTCGTATGCTAGTTTTAATAATAATGTTTATGTTATGTTTAAACCTGTTCATATGAGGAATGCATTGGAAATAATAACTAACGGGTGGAGCTCGCTATAGCTCTTCGATGCATTGATAGGTCTCATGAGACAATATAGTGTCTTGGAACAAGGCCTTGAAAAAATCATATTTGTATTCTTGGAACAAGGCCTTGACTACGTGGTTATGAAAGTCTGGAATTATGCATTCCATCATTATGAAAGTGGTTATTGATATTGCATGTGATTATTCAACTATTAGAATATCCATGTGAATAAGTAAATGGAGTTATTTAATTTATATTTTCCATATTATATTGGAGTTAAAGTTTAAAAGGATTTTGTTTTAGTTATGCATTGCCTTAAATGTTTATGCTTATTTATAAAAGATTCCTCTATATTGTTATCTTTACTGAGTATCTGACCTCACCGCTTTCAATGTTTTACTTTTCCCAGGATGTGAAAAGTAATTTATGAATGACCTGTAGGGATAGTATGAGGGGATATTAAGACAATATGTTGTTGTAGTAGTTTTTTCATTATGATGTAATGTAAACATTATGAATGTATCTAGTGATTCAAGGATACTTAACTAATCGGTCCTTCGATACATTATTCCTTGTAATCCTACAAATGTTATATAATAATCCACCGACTCTGGGTAACTAGGGACGGGGAATTACAGTTGGTATTAGAGGAAGTTTAGAAATAACCTTGGAAGCTAGATTTAGATAAACTTTGATTATAGAACATAGACCTAAGATATAATTTGAGGATTAGTATAGAATAACTTCCTAGAATATTGGTATTGTAGAGATTTTGTGAGTTTTTCGGAGCAATACATCCCTGTCTGGATACAAGATGGTAGAGCCGTCTCTGGCATAGATGTACCTAGGGGTAAAACCCTTAAACACTGCTTTGAGATAGACTCGAACGGGAACTGGTTCACGAAAACGGGCCTTGCTGCACTCTTGGTTACGACACTCCCGGGGGATATGCTTAGGATAATTCTCATTTTTTACAAACCATTATGAAGGGTCTATGAGTATATACTTACTCAATGAAAACATCTTTATGATTATGGATTATATCCATAAACCATTCAATTTACGTTAGGTTTTTTAAAAGTTTGGAATTATTCATTGCAATTCATAAACTGACCAAGTTTTTTCTATTGTATAGAAATGGAACCCAGTAGAAGGAATGTGAACTCTAGCAATACATATGATCCAAAGAGTAAGAAGGATCATATCTTTCACGGTATTAATACAAAATTTTGAAGGGAAATAGTCTCCCATATATTCTCAACATATGAATAAATACTACCATGTGTTAATAATTCCTTGAGTCTTATGGCTTTAAAGGGAAGCCAGAGAAGAAAATGATGGTAGAGAGAAGGAAAGATAAAGGGAAGAAGGTAAAGAAGTATTTTCCCATATATGATAACTGTGGGAAGAAACACCCAGGAACTTGACTGAAGGGAATGAGAGTTTTTTATAAGTGTGGAGAAAAAAGATACCAAGTATGTGACTGTAAGGGTTAGAAAAAGGTTTCTAATATACAATGTTTCGTCTGTAAATAGTTGGGACACTACGCGAACCAATGTCCAAATCATCAGAGTATTCCCCAAATGATTCCATTGGAAATTAGTCATTTTATGATACTACCTCAGATGAAGAAGAATGACTAGAGTTCTTATGTTGTTATTTTAGGATTATTTCATTTGAGTGTTGTATCAACAATATACTTGTTATATGAATTATTGAGATATATAATGATTGTAATTTAGTACTATTTTATTGAGTATTTGATATTATATGGTTCTAAGAAAATTGAATTAATAGTAAGCTACACTTTTTTGGAAAACACAAGGTTGAAGGAAAGGTAATCCTTAATATGTTCATGATAATGAGGTAGTGATTTTGGAATAAGAGATGGTTGATTTGGATAAATTATATTGGATATTCCTGACTTCCATAAAACTGATTAATGATTTGAATATTCCATCATTGTTGGATTTTAAATTTTTTTTTGATGGATGAAGTATATCCAATATTCTATAATGAATGAGGGAGAATGAATATATTCAATAAGGTTTAATGATAATTCAGGATGTTTCACTGTTTTAAAAGAATAGATGATGAAGGTATTCACATGCTATTACGAGGTAAAAAGGACCTTCATTGTGTTTACCTTCCTTATAAATTTTGGACTGTGAGTTTGGACTGAAGTATTTTGGATAATTCTAGTTTGAGATTATTTTTGGATTTCCATAAAAGGACAACCCGAAGGTCGGGCGGGAACACTTCACATCCGGCAAAGCCGCGAGACTTGAACCTGCAACCGAAGGGCGACAAGGGTGTATCACTAACAACTGGCCCACGTGATGTCATGGATTGAATAATGTATTATTTTTTAAAAAAATTTCTGGTAGATGAATTGTAAATTCATTTTTTTACCCTATACGAATAGGATAAATAGAATATTATTTTTAAGTTCTATTATCTTTTAGAGTGAAAGATGAGTTTGTGGTAGAAATTAGTTAATGGATGGGACTCTACTTGTCAAGTATATATTTTTCTTCTTCTCTTATTCTATGAATAAATTAATTATTATACTTTAGTTAAGGGATCTTAAAACAAATAATGTGTTATCCTAATACCATAATTTTTGTTGAACCGATGGTATTTCAAATCATCATAGATTGATGATTTAAGGCCCTCAATTTTACACTTGTTTGTGATTGATGAACTCAATCACTACTTATAAATATTTAAGTTTTTCCTCCAATTATATGTCTTTTATTTCCACCAATGTTATCCAAATCGAGATCATAATTTGGGGGTGACCCTTCCATTTCCCTTTTCCTCTTATTAAAACTAAATTTTATTAACCTAATTTCTGATGTGGGTTTTCCCAATGGTATTTTATATTTTCAAACTTTTATTTTTGAAAAATAATTTCAAATTTCAAGGACGAAATTTATTGAAGGAGGAAATAATGTAACACCCCATGATTTCATAGTATGTTATTTCTACAAAGTAATTCAATAACATTCACTACACGCAACACCGAGTTCTAGAGCCCCATGAATTACTAAACAAGCCGTTCAAAAGTGATTATTAATAGTATTAACTAAATTTTGAACATTATATAATACTTATAATTTTAAAATCTATATTATGAGTTTATTAGATATAATGTAAGAACAAATACATTTTTTCAAATCAAAGAAGCATTTTAAAAAAAATGCAATTTTACCGCCATTTAATGGAAAACCCTTTTTAAATCAAATATTTTAAAATTTTATATATTCAATTTGAATAAATAAACTTATTCATTAGAATCAGGATATATGAATTTAGATTCAATAAATTTTTGGTGTTTTTTCTAATAACTTTCATATTTCGGTGAATATTGAAAAATACTATATTTTAACTGAAAAAAAAATTTAATCAAAATAATTTATACTGTTCAACTATACATATGAATGGATTGGAAGTATAATTAGATTATATTTTTACCATTTAATCCAATGTTTGTCATTGCAAGTAATTTCACTTTGAAATTGGGCATAAACAAGTGTCAAACTTTTGATAGTTTTTGTTTCTTAAAAACATGCTTTTTGTTTTGACAACGGAAATTAATTTTAAATTAATAAATGAAACTTATATGTTTTTAATTTAGTAAAATAGACATCATTTTTGGATTTTAAATATTGAAATTATCCTATGGTAAATTTTTGGTATTTTTCTGAAAACTTTTAATTTTTGATGAATAGTGAAAATCACTGATTTATAGTTTAAAACCAAATTTTTATTTAAATAATTAATTATTTTATTTAAATTTATTTCAAGGAATAAATAGATAAATAATAACTATATATGTTCAATTTAATTCATTGGAGTTAGTTCATAATAATTTTAGATTTATAATAATTTAATTGAACTTTTCACCATCTTTTACCCACCTCCTAGGAGAATTTGGAAATACACATAAAACTCAATTTTACCATTTCTGTGAGTGGAATTTCAAAAATCTGAGAGACACAATTAATATCAAGTAGTAAAATTTGGTTCAATAAGTTGAAAATAATATTTTGTGAATAGTAAATTTTTACTTTTATTTACCACAGTTAAAATTAAATAGGATAATTAAGGGTAAAAATGATATTCATATTACCCTAACACATGTCCTAATTCTATTGGAATAGTTTATCTAGACTAAAAACAACCTTAGGAATAACATATTATCATTTAGGCCTACTTGGATTAGATTAGGACATTTATTATTATTTAATTCAAAGAAGAGTTAAAAGAGTTTAAATCAACGTTTATTAACTAAAACATTTTTAATATAGGGTTTTATATAAGATAAATTCGATTATAAATATTAATTAGAAATATAAAAAGATTTCCTACATAATGTTATTCTATTTATAATATTTCGACACTTAATAATTTAATTTATTTATGAAACAATGGTGATGTAGTAATTACATAATTAATGAAATATTAAAATAATTGATATTATAAATATAAAAATAAATGTAATTTGAGACTTTTTATGGATTCCACTAATTTTCTAGGTTAATATGACACATAAATATTGTTTATATAAATTTTCTTTGAATTAATAATGCTGTTATGATTTTATCAAAAACAAATACCTAATAGTGTAATAATTGACATAAAAGTGTTTTTAAACCAAATATTATATTATTAATTGATATTCAATTCCTAAAAATATAAGGTTCGTCCATGAGACTTATATCATGATAGGTGTATCATTAATGGACCACTTGGGAGTCCCTTGGATGTATATAGTTAGTTTATTAACTATATAATATAAAAATACAAAGTGACATGGTAAATGTCAAACTAATTAACTAAGAGTTAAAACTAAAAGATAAGGTTAATATAGTGACCCAAACCTATCTAAAACCTTTTGGTTGAATGTTTTTCGACCTATACCTACTTTAAAATTTAAATAATCCACTTTTGATCCATTAGAAACCGAATAATAATTTATTATAAAATAATATTTCTAGCTTTCCGAAAGGTGCCCCTCACCCGTCTTATAAAAGGGCACTCTCCCTTCTCTCTAATTCATATCTTCAAAGCCTTTAGGCTTGGAAAAAATCTACCCAAATTCCCTATCAAATATCCTCCCTTCATCCTAGATACCATCCTTTTGTCATAAAGACAACCTAAGGAGCCCTTTTGATTAAATCAAAAGCAAGAACCCGAAGAAGAGGTAATGTTTTCACCACCCTCTTTCAAGTTCTTTTCTTCTTAAACTTCTTCATTCTTTGTTATTACCATTATAAAATAACTACTAAAGTATCTTCTATATACTTTGATATTATTAAAAATATGTTACAACCATATTCAGTATTATATCCATCTTTTTAATGACATGTCACCATACATGCGTACATACGGCTTTCTGTCTCCACGTCGTGGTGTAATTGTTATTCAAAATATTATTATTTGAATAAGAATAATAAAGATGTGTAATTAATGTAAATAGTAAATATAACATGATATTGATTCTATATATATGATATAATATCCAATTATATATTATTTTAATATCAAAATAATGATATTTTCGCTCGTGCGTACGTACGGACTACCGTCTCCACGAACGCGATGAGATTCATTCCCCATCGTATCCATTAAAGTCTAATTCTCAATTGATGATTAAAAATAATTTTTAAGGACTTTATATCATTATTTATATGAAAAAGATACAACCTATACATAACAAACATGGTTTATGTAACAAAACATATAAAAGAAAATGAGTAAGTTAACACCCGAAACGACGATAATACAAAGATATTATTAACAAAGAAATATTAAAAGATCATATATGATATCATATTAACGTATATGATTCTTGTATATTTTAATTAAAATTATTTCACCACTATACAGGAGGTTAAACTACCCACATCCAAGGAAAATTACAAGGTAATGGTTTGTTTTACAATCTCTTCATTATCCGAGGTTGTTTATACGTAATTATCTACTGGAAACTCTTTATCATCCACATCCATGTTTCATAAAAAAGTATTTCAAATCATTATTACTATTTTACAGAATATGGGTTAAATTCATTTTTACCCTTGTTTTCTTTTTATAAGAAGTTTATAAAGGAATCATTCTGTTGTTTTCTAAACAAGATACTTTTAACATTTTCAACAAAATTAAGGTAAGAATGTCTTTTTTTAACTTATACGGCTGGTGTGGATATTTTCCGCCATTATAAAATCATCGAAGCTTCCATTACAAGATAATAATAATATTTTCAATGTAAATGTCTTATTTTATTATTATGTGACTTTTAAATGATTTCAAAAAGAGATATTTCTCTCAAATAGTTTTGATTTCATCTATGTCATCATTCATTAATGGATTTTAATCTTATTTGATGTTTATATATTATGATACAAAACTTCCATATTGTATTGAAGGCTTTGTGATATGTTTGATTGTGGATGTGTTATTTTTATACCATTCATGGTTTATGGAGAAAGTATTTAGATTTTTAATGCTAGTTTTAATACGAATGTTTATGTTATGTTTAAACCTGTTCATATGAATAATGCATTGGACTTAATAAGTGATGGGTGGAGCCTGATAAAGCTCCTCGACGCATCGGTAGGTCTCATGAGACAAACTAGTGTCTTGGAACAAGGCCTTAAAAAAATCTTATTTGTAGTCTTGGAACAAGGCCTTGACTATGTGGTTATGATAGCCTGGCATTATGCATTCCATCATTATGAAAGTGTTTATTGATATTACATGTGATAATTTAAATAGTAGAATATCCATGTGAATAAGTAAATGGAATTATTTCATTTTATCTTGGACATATTATGCTGATGATCAAGTTTAAAGGGAATTTGTATTAGTTATACATTGCCTTAAATGTTTATGATTATTTATGAATGTTTCTGCTATATTTTTATCCTTACTGAGCAGCTAAGCTTACCCCTTTCAATGTTTTACTTTTCCCAGGATGTGAAGAAGTAATTTATGAATGACCTGCAGGGATAGTATGAGGGGATATGAAGACAAGATGCTGTAGTAGTAGTTTTTACTTTATGATGTAATGTAAACTTTATAAATGTATCTAGTGATTCCAAGGATACTAAACTAATCAGTCCTTTGGGACATGATTCATTGTAATCATGCCAATGTTATGTAGTAATGCACTGAATCTGGGTAACTGGGGTCGGGGCATTACATGAGAAATCATTTGGGCCAGGGGTGATAATGTGCCTTCCCTTATAATTCCCATGTCCAAATTTACTAGGTCATTGATCAAAGGATATCTTTGAATCCTCATCATGGAAAGAACAACCAGGTCTCTCCTTCTAAATGAATCAGTGACTTTGTTTGCTTTTCTGGGATGATAATGAATTGAAAAATCATAGTCTTTGGGAAGTTCCAACAATCTTCTCTGTCTCATATTCAAATCATTTTGTGTGAAAATATACTTCAAACATTGATGGTCTCTGTATATATCAAATTTCTCCCTTAAAGATAGTGCCTCTATATCTTCAGAGCAAAAACGACCACAGCCAGCTCTAGATCATGCATAAGATAGTTCTGCTCATGAGTCTTCAACCGTCGAGATGCATAATAAATGACCATTTAATTTTTCATGTGGATGCACCCAATCCCTTTGAGAGATGCATCTCTAAAAATAACAGATCCTTTTCCACTTGAGGGAAGAGTTAACACATGTGAAGTAACCAATCAATACTTCAGCTCTTGGAAACATTCCTCATACTCATTTGTCCAGATGAACATTACCCCTTTTCAAGTTAACTTCGTTAATGGATTAGAAATTTGTGAAACGTTTTTCAGAAACTTCCTATAAAATCCCACTAATACAAGTAAACTACAAATATCAGTTATTATTGATGGATGATTCCACTCCTCTACAACTTATTTCTTTGCAGGGTAAGCTGAGATTACTTCTTTAGTTATAATGTTCCCCAAAAAAGAAACTTGTGGCAACCAGAATTCCCATTTTCTTAACTTCCAAAAAATACTCTCCTTTTGTAGAGTTTTAAAAATAACTATTTGATGATCTTCATGCTCCACACAACTTTTGGAATATATTAGAATATCATCAATAAAAACTACAACAATGTTATCATGGTAGTCCTTAAAGACTTTATTTATCAAATCTATAAAAATTGAAGGTTTATTAGTCAGTCTGAAGGGCCTAACAACATACTCATAATGCCCATATCTTGATCTGAAGGATTGTTTTAGAATATCATATTTATTCACCCTCAAATGATGATAACAAGATCAAAGGTCAGTCTTAGAGAAAAAATGAGCCCCATGAAGTTTTACAAATAAGTCATAAATTCTTAGAAGAGGGTATTTATTATTTACTGTGATCTAATATAGTTCTCTATAATCAATAAATAACTAAATTGATCTGTCCTTCTTCTCCACAAAGTGAACTGTTTCTCCTCAAGGAGATACACTCGGTCGGATAAAACCAATCTCCCAAAGATATTGAAGTTGTTTTTTTTTGACTCCTCCAACTCTTAATTTTCCATCCTATATGAGGTTTTTGATATCTGATGGGATCCAGGTATGAGTTCAATGAAGAACTCTACCTCTGTTTCAAGGGGAGGACCGGGTAACTCCTTAGTAAATACGTCATTGTATTCCTAGATGATGGGTACATTTTCTTTCATGAAACCCTCATATCCTTCTTCTTCATCACTGGTTAACTCCATAAAGAAGGATATTGGAGGTTATTTTAGACATAGATCTAGTCATGATATCTCTCCTTGTAAGATAACTGTAGGTTCTCTTTTCAAGACTATTGAGATTTCCTTGCTTCTGCATTTGATCTTAGCATTATAATTTGAGAGATAGTCCATCCCTCATGTAATGTTAAATTATATCATGGAAATGACTACTAGATTTGTGATAATATTGTGCATGCTAATGTAAATACTAGAGTTTATAAACACTGATGATTCTTGGATAATTCCACCAAGAGTTGTGAGTGATAACTCTACTTTTAGAAAATCAGAGGATGATTATAAATTCTTTGAAAACATAGAGAAAATAAAGGAATGAATAGAACCAAAATCAAACAAAGTACCTACTATCATGGAGAGAAAAACAATAGTAATTTCCACCACATCATTTGGCACTTCAACATCATCCATAGTCATAGAAAATGCATGACCTTTCTCCCTTGGTCGATGCTAAGGCTGAGGGTGATTCCCCTCCACTGCCATCTGATTTGGATATTGATTGGAAAAGATCCCCTGTTGTACACACTTATAGCATTGGAAATTAGGTAGGGATTGCACCATATTACCTTTGTCGTTTGTGTTTGTGAGTTGGGGCTTCACCTCACTACGACGATTCCCCACAATATGGCCATCTCTACCACACTTGTAGCACTTCCCACTTCTGAGTAGGCAGTTCCACGAATTCTTATTTCCACATTTATTACATGTGGGACGTTGCACTTTCTTGCCTCCAATTACTTGATCAAAGCTCCTCCCTATGCTTGGATCCATTGATCTCTTCTGTTCATTGGATTTATGAGACCACTCCGTCTCTCCAAACTCCAGTTCAACTTTCATCGCACTTCACACGATCTCCTCATAGCTATCATAGTCTCAGTTGGATAGATTCTTCCACAAATGAGGTCTTAGACCACTGAAGAATCTGTCAACCTTACCATTTGGATCCATGCCAAATATACAGGTGTAACGTGAAAGCCTTGTGAATTTCATCTCGTAGTATCCCACATATTCATTCTCCTTATGATTCAGCTCAAGAATATCCTTCTACATTCTTATTCTCATTTATCGAGGGAAATACTTGTTGATGAATATCCCTCTAAACTCTTCCCACTCCATAGCTTCAACTTCAACTCTTGACCTCATGTTTTTAATTAGTTCACACCCCTGATCAAATTATATCTCAATGCGATAAATATCCATGTTAACCATATCTTGTTTAGAACTGCATAAAACATAAAATATTGTCTCGATAGAGCTGTTCCATAGTTCAGAAATCAATGGGTCGGTAGATCCAATGAAGGTTGGTGGTCATTGACGTATAGTGGATTCATTAGAAAGTTGTTCCCATAATGGTGAGATTGGTATCTCAACTTGATTCAAGTTATTTCCCATAACTAGTGTCAGTTGGTTCATTATTCTCACGAAAGTTTCCATTCCAACTGCCATTGGAGGGTCGTCAGGGCATGGTCCATTGCGGTCACCATGTGAACGGTTCCTCCTATTTCCCACCATTTTCTAAAAGAATAAAACCATAGTGGTAACCTTATTTTATTTTCAAATAATTTAACTATAAATGATTTTATGTCATAAAACATCATGCTTTAAACAATTTCATTTCTATATAAATCCTTCATAATGATTCATAAAAATATTTTTATTAGCCAAACATATCCCCCAAGATATTTTTATCCAAGAGTGTAGCATGACCTGTTGTCATGTACCAGGATACCACGGGTCAAACCCAAAACTCCTTGTTGGAGTTTTCACTCCTATGTACATCTGTGCCTGAGCCGCCTCTACCTGCTCATATCCAGACATGGAAGTATTTTCCTGATAAACCACATACTCAATACTCACTAAAATACCAGGAAGTTTTCCTAAACATAAACATTTATATAGTGTAATTTATAATGTTTTCATAGCCTAATTTCCATAAATAAATAAACATTCCTTTGATAATAACTATGACATCCCTCCTTTTTATATCATAACTTTTCATTGCATTTTACATTCAGAGGATCTTTAAAGTCTAGTCTCTTAGAAATCAGAAACATAAAAAAATAAAACATAAAATATTTACACATTTACTAATTCCTCATAAGTTCATCTTAAGTAAAATTATTTCATCTCATATCCTGGAGACATACATAAAAGGAATTGGTGAGAAAAAGGCCCAGTAAGGAAAACAAGGGAATCTGTTTACTTGTGAAATAAATAAGAACTTGATAATAAACATAAAGAAATAATAATGGAAGTAGAGGTATTGCATAATTAAAATAACTTGAATCATTACTTGAATATGTGGATAAAACATGTAACTTATACATTCATGAACATATCACCAAGTTTCATCCCTAAGGTGTCATAAAATTTACAACAATTATTTTCCAAGGTATCGTGATACATATCATCTCTAGATATTAAATTATTTACCCAATGAATGGGAGATCTATCAGGATGAAACAATAATATGTAATTATTTTCATGTGATCCACATATATCATTATCATAAAATTCATAAATAACCTATATACAATCAAAGAAATGTGTTTCATGTTAATACTGTGATGTTAAAAACTACTTAAAAATAAGATCATTATGTCCTCCATAACCCATGGAAAGAGAGTGGGGGTTTTATGTATGTCAATTAAAAAATAAAATTGATCAATTTTAGGTATTGATGAATACCATTGGTAATGAATATTGATTTGGGTATCCACATAAATAACACAATATAATTTCTTGAGAAAAAGAGAGAGATTTTGAGACAAATAAATCTGCAGAATAACGACTACATAACATCATTTTAGAAAACATTAAAAAGGGAGGGGAGAAGGGTAAAACACTCATAAATAATTCATAATATATTATGAGAATATAGAAAAATCATGGTATGGATATTTGAATGACATAAGAAATGAAAAGTAAACATGAATGAAAAGAGAAGATGTTTTTTCTCTTACGAAAAATTCTACAGCCTAACGTCATCGCTTAAAAATTCAGAAAATAAATTGATGAGAGATGAAAGGGTCTTTCATCATTTGTAAATGGAATGGGCAGTAATAAAAATATATAATAACATACCCTCATATAATAATATGTAAACTACAAGACATAACCTAAACAAAATCATGACTAAAAGTGGAAGGTGAAAGTTTCCCTTTCCGTGAAGAGTAACTTCGAATGCTCGAAGGTTGGGACCTTGGGGGGCTTGAGGCCACCTTGGGAGGAATAATTTGGAGGTAAAAAGACTATATCTTCGTTGATTGGGATTCTGGAATGAGATAAATGTGGTAATTTCTTGGTATTTAAAGAAAAGGTGAGGAAATATTTAATTAATTTCCAAGGGACACCTCATCTGTGGTATTTGAAAAATCATGGGCTTGCCCAGGGATTTGCCCATGGTATTGGCCACATGGGACAACACATAGAATATATTACTATTCACAAGTCAACCAGAATTATTACATCATTATTACATCATTAATGATTTCATTAAACACTCGAAACTCAAAACTGTATTTTTACTATTCACCGAAAATTCAACCGTTTCAGGAAAAACCAATAAATTTACCATAAAATAATATTGATGATATGAATTAAAAAATGAATTCAATTTTATGGAAATAATTTTCTAAATATTTTTAATTTAATTTTTAAATAAAATCATTATTTAATCCAAATAAACCACATTAAATCCATAACTTGTTTTGTAACACCCTGAAAAGGTAATCAAGGTCCACTAAAATTATCGTATAACCATAAGACAATAAAGTCAAAATTTATGATTAATTTTTATGAAAATAAATTTTCATTTTAAATTTTTAAAAATAATTATAAAATTTTAAATAAAATATTTATGACAAAAAAATCAAAACTTATACTATGATCGTTTTTTCACTTTTCTGATGTATAAAATGTATTTATACATTAATGGGTGAAGTTTCTATTTTCTTTTCTAATTTACTATTCATTACTATTAATTACTATTCATAAGGGTAGGTTACTATTCATACTTTACTATTCATTAAAAATCATATTGATCTCATTAGACTCTAAAGTTATTAATTATCACAATTGTAGAAGACCATTTTTTTAAAAATTATTTCACATTTTTATTTATTTAAATTATACAAAAATATTTTGAAATGACCTTTTTCCAAAATCATCAATAATATTCCTCCCATATTAATTTAGACATTCTAAAATAACAAATATTACCATAATAAGAAATAAAAATATTATTTAAACCAAGGGATTACAAAAAATATCTAAGGGAACGTTACATATCCCCTTATAACACATGCATATGACCTAAGTGTAAGGTTTTCTTTGGTGATATAATCTTGCGGCGACTCATACAACATTTCCTGGGTGGTGATTTATATTAGCTTGAACTTCTTCTATAGGATATTCCATTCAAGATTCACATGTTTATTTATAGCTTGGGCTTGGTCCAGAGCAAAGCCCAAATATGCTAACTCCTTCACTAGCTCTGACAGATGGGCTTCCCAAGTCCCGAGTCTACTGTATTGGGCCATCGACTCTTCTTTTTGTATTAATTAACCAAGATCACTTGTATTTACACAAAATACTTATAATTTTTAGAGTTTAGTTTCTAATAGTCATATTGACCAACGATCATATAAAAGTTGAAACCCATCGGTATCATTTCATTAATTAAATGATATAGTTTGCAGAGTATAAAATGAAATAACCCAAAAATTTAGGAAACTAATATTATTCCAAAGTTCTGTTCATTAGACATTAACATTGAAATAATCTATAAAAACTACCATGTTGTTTCCAAGGTACTTATAAAATATTGTCAACATACAAATCTAGAAAGTAAAATGAGTATTACAGAGACCAAAATTCATCCTTGTGTATGAAAATGTGCTGAATGGATTGGTAAATGTTATCTTTTTTTTATACTAAAGGTCTATATCGATTTGAAAATAACCTGAATAGCCATCAGGGAAATAATAATTGGACATAACAACCAATCATTCTAAAATTTTTCCTATTAAAGGAATAAGGCAATTGTCCTTTCAAATTGATTGATTCAGTCGATGGTTGTCAATATAGACTTACCAGTTAATTTTCACACGTGTTATAATGAATTCATTCCTTTAATTTGACACTACTAGTAATCTATTGTTTATGGAAAATTTTCACTGTAATAATCCATTTACTATCGGATATGGGATAGATGATCCTAGAATCAATAATTTTACTAACATTATATTTTACAACTTCATGAAGGGTGGGATTCAATTAGTGTTGATCTTGAATTACAGGTTTAGCCTTATTATATAAAAGTATATGGTGCATGACAATAGATAGGATAATGATGATAATATCATCCAAAGTCCATCCAATTTCATATTTACACTCTCTAAAATGGTCTATCAGTTTTTTATTCTTATTGTGGAGAGTGGTTTTTGGATATAATGATTGGAATCTGGTCAATAACTTAAAGATAGAAATATTTTAAATTATATGGAAGTGGTTTTAATTCCAACAACTTTTTTTTATAGAGGGAGGGGGTTTAGGGTGATTGAAGTCCATGAAATTGTCTCTCTAAATTTATTAATTCTCTAAGTATAGAGAATCATTGGAAATGAGATTTTTCAGAATCATTGACGGTTATAAATACTAAAGAATGAAAAAACTCGTCAAATAATGCACAAAATTTATACTTTTATAAACCCACACAACACTAATAACGTGGATTAAAATTTAAATTATCCAAGAGTGATGAAGCGGAAAATTAATATAGTATGGATCAAGGAGAGAATTTTTTGTGTGAGTGTAATTATAGATCATTTCGATAGAATAGATAATAAGAGTGGAGTGATCTTTAATAGGGTGTTTTATAGCACCAAGGATATTGAAACATACTTTTTATCTACCAAACTCCAAGGGCATCGTAGCATTGTGAACTTTCATAATAATATTTTCTATTTTAAGGAATGGACTATTTATTTTTATAGGTGCATTTCCATAGGTTCGAGTATCAACCATATCAGGAATATAGAAGTTTATAGAAAATATGATATTTTTCACTCTTAATAAAATGTTTTCAATCACTCTTGATGGGTGTGTTGTGCTCTCTTTTTCAATATTCATGGCGATGAACATTATTTGAATCTCTCCAACCCATAAAGAATTATACATAGAGTAAGGCATTACATTAATTGAAACATGTAAATCCTGTATTTCATCAGAAAATGAGGCCTCCCTTATGGTGAAACATATTGTGAAAGTTCCTAGATCCTTTCATTTGGTCAGCATCATTGGTTGTATAAAATATGAGACATTCTATCCAAGGATGAATTTCTTACTCCCCTTTAGGCTCTATATATGGGTGTAAATTTCCCTTTGAAATTTGGAAAAGTGAGAAATTTGTTTAACTGTAACCAATAGAAGAATGTTAACTTGTACCCTTATAAATTTATCCATGATTTCCTTGTCAATATCATTACCAAAAAATTTCATTGATTTAAAGAGTATTTTGGGGAAAGTAATATGAATATATTATTCACGGAAATCCTCAATAATAATTTTTTTTACCATTTTAGTTTTTTTCTTCACTAGAATATTTTTTAGGTATTGAATGATATTTTCATGTTGGGGGACTTACCTACGATGTTGAATCATTGGAAGAAGAAAATTATCTAACAATAAGAGGTTTTAGTGAACATATATTACTTTTATCCTTTGTATTAATAACAGGTTGGGAAAATATTTGTCCAATACCATTCATCTTTATCTCACTGATGGTGTTTTCTAATTATCCCACTTGAGTTGGAAGGTCTTGAAAAACCGATTGGGTGGTCTGTTGGAAGGGGAGGTTCTAGGATACCATTTTATTCCCCATGGACTTGAGGATTTTTTTATATTGAGGATGAGGAGGGTTATTATGGTAAGGTTAAGGATAAGAATGTTTTATACCTTGTCCTTATCGATACCAATTCTATTCGGGGTAGCTAGAGTTTCCACCTTATTGGTATTATGGTTGTGATTTACAGCTGAGGTTTTTATTTTTCATGAATTTTTCTTGATTTAAGGGTAGTGATTATTGGAATGGATGCCTTGTAAATACAACTATGAAAGACTCGGAATAATCCCAATGTTTTGGCACTGGTTATAAAAATGAGTGTTATGAGAACAAACACCGCAATACAATTGAATTGGTTGATAATGTGAGTTACCCAGACCTAGATATAATTTTATTATAAGGGTATTCTACCCATAAATTTTATTATATATTGTTTTTTGGGGATGTATGACTTACCTCATGGGCTCCTCGGGCTAGTGCAATTTCACGTGTACAAAATTATTGTGTATTTTGAACCATATTGGCTATTATGACACAAGAAATAGCATGAGTTTTTTCTATTAGGGCACCACCATCTCTAGAATATATCATTCTAGGATCCATGGAGACAAGTACCTCATAGAAGTATTGAATTAGAAATTGTTCAATAGTTTTTTGGGAAAAGGCATGATAAATGTCTTTTTAATCTTTCATAATATTCGTGAAGGTTTTCTCCTTGTGGTTGTCTAATGACACATGTTTCTTTTCTAATTGATGTAGTTTGGTTGTAAGGGAAAAATTTCTCTAGAAAGGTTCGTTTCAATTCATTATATCCCCCTATTACGGTAGGTAGATAGTATATCCTGTACTTGGCTACACCATCAAGGGAGAAAGGGATAGTCGTAAACATAATAAAGTCCTCAATCACATTTTATGGTTCCAAGGGGGAGAAAACGATGTGAAACTCCTTGAGATGTTTGTGAGGGTCATCAATATGATGGACATTAAACTTATGAAAGTGGTTGATGATGCAATATCTCATCTCAAAACTAGATTCTTCTTTATGATATTGGATGTACATAGGTTGGTACTCCATATCTAGGGTGGTCAGTTCATTTTTTGTCTTGTTATTTATAGCCATTTTTTCAGGGGTTTGATTTGGTTATGATTTAGATTGTTTTAGGGATGCTTGAGGATCTACAAGGGGTCTTTCAATGTCACTTGACTTCATTACTATAGAGGACATAATTTGTTACTGAGGTGTCTTTTCAGTTTATGGATCAATTTGAAGAAACATTTGTTTTCCAGATATTGTCACGAAACAAAGTTGTGATGTTTTTTTGGGGATTAATTTTTTATTATATATATTTTAATAAAATATTAATAAAAAAATACTTAATAATAATTAATGTTAAAATAAAATATAAATCTATATTGCAGAATTAGAGAGAGGGGGAGAGAAGAAACACACCAAAATAGGCAAATTAAAAAAACAATAAAAATGGAAGGGGGAAATACTGAAATGGTAATAAATAAATATTAATATAAAAAGGGATAAAAGATAGTATCTCTTTAGAAATGGTTAAAAAATTGATCACATTTTCTAGAACATCAAAATAGTTAGTGTTTTTTATCTACAATTTCTATAGTATTATAGGAAACCTAGGTCATAACTCAATGAAGACTTTGATAATAAATTTAAAAAAGAAGGTATGGATTATGAATAAGGGGACTGGTATTGTATGAAATTTTTTTTTTATTTATGATGAAATCATATAATAGAAATCAACATAATAAGAAAGAAATTGATAGATTTGATTAAACGTGATCATCCCAAGGAAATATCATATGATGCTCATCCTTCATCATTTCAGGAGATAGGGTTTATATATTTTAATACCTATAATTTAATACAGATAAAATATGTTGTATAGATTTTATACATGTATATTTCTTAGGGTTTGGCTGGAAACACCCAACAATTCACCGACTATTACTGATGAATGGGGGGTTTTTTTCCAACTTCATAACCGAAACACACCAAGGAGGAACGTGCTAAACATGATATGTTGTCTGCGATTGTATGTTATTTAAATGTAATAACAAGAAATAAATTTAAATGGTCATGGAATTGATTATGAAATTTCAATTGACTAATATGAACCACAGAAACAATATAATATAATGGGGAAATAAGAAGCAGTGAACGATGTTGGAAACATCACATGAATGAGTACCCTAAAACATGATAGTATGAGTTTGAGTATGAAATTATAGTAAATAACTCAATTAAAAAAGAATATATTGAAATTATAAAAAACATATAAACCTGGAATTTAAAACTCCATTCAAAAAAATACAATCATGGGTCTTGGGATTTGCATCACGTTCCTCCTCGGTTGATCACGAAGTGTTTGGAACTCCATGTGAGGGGAGGAAGCCAAATATGATTAATAATAATGCCCTATGAAATCCTAACTAACCCCTGGACTAGAAACATTATATAATGAGGGTGTGGGGTACGTTTATGCTAAAATACAACAACACATCCAAATAATAAATCATGTTCCCAAGGGACTAGGTGACTATTCATAGAATAATTTTCTCTCGTTATTTATCTGGCTGTTTGACTGACCAAAATGCATGAAAATGTTTTAAAATTAATTGTAGAGTTATAAATTCTAGTTATATGTTCAATGGAGGTGGAATAATATTAATTATAGGTTTGATTCTTGATTTTTGTTCCAAATAAATAAGGGTGTTCCAATTTGGCCCTCCCATAATTTCTTCACATGGGGGCAAATTTTGGGCCCCTTGTGCTCAGATTTGGCATCTATTTGAGTTATATTAATTAAATAAAAATTACCATATAATCTTATAGAAAATGAATTTTTACATTTTCATCATGTTATTGAATTCTATTATAGAAAAAGTGAACAACACTCAAATTGGTCCATTGTAAAATTGCATCATTTTAATAATTTTTCAATAAATGAATTCAAAATAAATAATAAGTGAAAAAATGTTGTTGTGGGTTAATTAATCCTCTAAAAATTTAATTCATAAGGAAAAGGGTCATTATCTATGTTATATCTCTAAATGATTAGGGTACTACGGTCTGTGGTCCACTACAACAGATACTTAAATCACTATAATACGACACCCTATCTGGGAACTCGTAGATTTCATGATGTAGAGGACTGGATAAACATCATAGAGTATGTCTTGACCACATTAAGATGTTGTATGAAAGGATGATTAATATGTAGGTACCGATGATATAAGGACCTTCTAGGAGATAGTGGGGTGTGATGCGATAGGGTGGTGGTTGTGAGGATATCATTTAGGAGTTCATTAATGATATTTCATTGGGGAATTATTTCTTGATACACAACAAAATAGACTGATCATAGGCGTTTATTGATCTATAATATGGGTCAAAGAATGTTTCTACATACTTTTTTGATTTTACTAAACTACTTTATTTTTCTCCATACTTGGCTAGGAACAAGGCACGAAAGGAAAAGGATTTTGAGACCAATCCTTATCCTAAAATCCATTTATAGGTTATGACCATAGACCAAATGATATACCATGAGGTTATATATAAGGCCTTGACTATTAAAAAGGTATTAGAAGAGGATCAAGTAGTTTTTCTTCATTCACCTTTCACTGGTCAGACAGGTGGACCACTTTGTTCTACGATGAGTGCCTCTTCTTGTAGTAGTAATGAGAATACCAAGGACATGGAGAAGGGAAATGATATGATAGTGGAGCAGAGTAAAATTTCCTTATTAGCCTAATATAGTGATCCACAATGCAACCACTATAAAATTGTCAGACATTATCAAAGGTTTATCACAACACTGCGAAGAATGTGTCAAAAATATGGTAAGATGGAGCATAATAAATTATTTTTCTATAGATATTTTATGTTATGGATACATTGGGGATTGATAATGATATGGTCAAAGGACCAGTGATTTAGATAGGGTCCTCAGTAGTATGATCAGATGATAATGTCTCTGATGATTCACATTCCCCAAGGTGTGGGTCCCGGAGCTGTAGCATGATGTGTAGGTGAAATGGTTCAGACTCCATAAGATAGAAGTGAAAGAATTTCTACTGATCTATGTACAAAATTATTCGCTTTTATATTGTTTATAACTTTTTTTGGAATCATTAATTCTTATTCCTTTCTACCTGTATTGATTTTTGATGAACTTTATTTTTGGTTCAAGTTGTATCCTAATTTTCATTCCATTTATACACATTATTCATTAAAGTCGAACACCTTTAGAGATTCCAAAATATTTCTATATTCATTACTAGTAATGGATATCTATGAGACTTCATGATTCTAGTAATAATGAAATTTGATGAGATTCAGATAATAGAGTAGATAATTAGTATCCATGATCACATTGATTGTTATGAAAGACATGTAATATTTAAAATACATAAGGGATAGATGTTCGTGAGGGCCAATGAATGTGAGATTGGAGTAGGTAGAGTGGCTGGAAACCTGATTCATCATGGAGTGATCATGACACATATTTCATGGTTGGATCTCTCAGCAGGATTCACGGTAGACCTCTCATATTTCCATCAAATTTTGGATCTCCATCAGGATGATTTTCTAGAATATTTCATACGACATCACACTGGTAGAGGAGTAGACTATGGGATATAGGTTAATTAAGAAGTGAAACCAATTTTTATACCCCTTATTGTTTATCACAGACTGATTTGAGGGAGATTATCTAATATCTTGAAGACCATGAGATAAAATGATTTTAAAGTATGAGTACATCATCATGGGGTGAAACTATATTTTTTATCAAAAAGGAATATTGTAGTCTTCATCTCTTCATATATTACCAAAATAAGAATTAGGTGAGTGTGATGAACATATATCATTTTCCCAGGATCAATTATGTCTCTGATCAATTACTGGAAGCCTAGTGGTTTTCCCAAATTAATTGTAAATTAGGCTATCAACAGGTATTTCAGATACAGGGGATCCAAAATATGGTGTTTTTGAGAAGGCATGGGCTATACAAGTACTTGGTGATGATTTTTGGTTAGATTAATGTTCTGTAAGTGTTCATGAATCTGATGATCAATATCATTAACCCATATATTAACTCATATGATATGGTATTTTTTGATGACATCCTGATATAATCATTTACCCTTGTGTAGGATTCCATACATCATGATATTGTACTATGTTAATTTATGTACATCATCATAGTAAAAAGATGTTGAAGTATCACTTTTTTAATATGTAGGTGAAATTATTGGTCCAGGTGGTGTTTGATATATGTATATTCATGGACATAGAGAAATTCTAGGTAGTAACCACCAAGAATGGTCTATGAAATAGGTTTTAGATCAAGATATTTCTTGGTCTAAAAATATACTATTGACATTTTACCTTGCACTTTTAATTCTTATCAGCACCCATTACTATATTGAGAAAGAATGGGTGAAGTCTTATTGGTAGGACCAGTGTGAGGAGGTTTTTCTTGAGATAAAGAGAATATTGACTACAAATCAAATGTTGATTCATACCATGACATAGATTAGATGTGTTGTTGATTTCAATTCATATGTAATTGGTTTGGGATACACATTGATATAGAAGGGAAAAGTAGTATCTTATAGGTCACACAAAATACAAACCCATGGGTAAAAGTTTCTTATGCATGTCTTAGATCTGGAAGCCAGGGTCCATGCTTTAATGTGATGAAACACTATGTATTTCGTGAGAGGATGATTTTATATACAGAACACAAAATACTTTTTTATATATCTACCTTGATAGAAGTAAAGATGATGTAGATGCACTAGGTAGATTACATATATGCATTCAATTTTGAGATTTCCTATGCACATGTTTTTCACAATGGTGTTGGATATTCTCCATGCTATATGACATAGGTAGCTCTAGAGCTTAGTGAATGACCATTGGATTAACAATCACACATGATTATTATGTTGGATGTTTTGAGGGTGGATATTTCTCATAACAAAAGATCAATGACATTTTCCCCATTTTTGGTCACAAATTCCTTAGTAGCCTAGGTAAAGGCTGAACTAGTGACTATATTTGAGTTTGCTATTATGTTTGATCAACTAGTAGTTGGTGATATGATACTTTAGTGGTTGTTGGATAGTGATGATGTGATACATGTACTTGGGAGATTTTTAGTTCCTGATTCTACCACAAAATATATGATGAGATTAATACATAACGATCAGTGGGAAGTGTATCTTAGAGTGATAAAGATTTACCAAAACATTAGGCGTTAGTTATGGTGGATAGGGATGAATAGGGACATTGCTGGATTTTTATGTCGATTCCTTACAACTATTAGATTATGTCCAAGCACCATCATCATTGTATACCACTCTATCCACTTCGTGTTCCCATGCAGTTGTGGGAGTATATCACGATGGAAATTGTTATAGGGTCACCCAGGACCCTGAGGGGTCATGAAAATATCTAGGTTTTTTCGATTAGATAAATAACATATCACATTTTTTATCAATTGGTGAGACTCACTCAGTAGACAATCTCTTAATGTTCTATTCCAATGAGATAATAAACATAAATGGAATTCACCTGAGCATCGTGTATTATAGAGACATGTATTTTATGCATTAGTTTTAGTATGTCTTGTCGAAGTCCTTATGGACTCACCTTGTATTGAGAACAATGTACCATCCTTATAGAGACATAGAGTCAGCGCATACAATTAAAATATTAGAGTTTATGGATTGATATTGTGTCATATACTTTGGTGGATCATGTAATGATCACATATAATTGATTGAGTTCAGGTCCTACAATAATTATTAGACATTGATTTAAAAGAAACCTTTTAAGGACATCAATGGAATGTCATGTCATTCACTAATTTGTTGGCATGAGGATAATGAAGAAGCAGTTGTGGGGCCATGTATTATACATGATACCTTGTGAGGGTGAAACAAATTAAAAAATGGTTGTTCAAATCATTGAGTAGAAATCAATATTATTCCAACTACTTGAGGATACCTTTGGAGTTATCTACAGTTTATAGATGTTTCTTACGAGTGACTGCTAGGTTATTCCATTGATATACATGGAAGAAAGAGAACATAACCCTACATTTTATTAGACCTTTCATGATAAATGAATGGGTCCTGATAGTGGAATTCCATCTATATCTTCCTTCAAATTTCATGTCACGAATGATGTGTTTAATGTTTCTTATATGTTGTTTTATATACTTGATCTCGCAGATGATATTGACTATGAGAATCTTTATATTCCTTCATATGTTGGTTGTATCCTAACACATTATAGGTGGAATGATCAGTGCAGATTGTAAAATGGAGTGAGAATGTTATGTGAGAAAAAATGGGGCCATTTTTCTAGATTCTATGGTGGCATGGATGAATCTTGGAGGAGCCTTAAGAGCAGGAGGATGATATTCAATCTCAATGGCCTGAATTTTTCATTAAATATTCCCAAATATGATTCTCTGGGATTAGAATCTATTAAAGGGGTGAATCTTAAAACCTATTATTTTTATGTTGATTTAAAATTTAATTTCATTCATTATCCAAACATTTTTTATCTATGAATTATTTGATGTGAGTTCTGGTGTTTCTAGAATGGGTTTAGAGACATTTGGAGTTCTTTTTAGTGGTGTACAGTTTCAAAACAGTTTTCCATAACCATTCATGTTATTCCGGAAATAGCGAAAATATAAGAAATGGTTCAAGGGGAAGCACATAGTTATGGAGTACGATTTGAAAACCATTTAACATCTCTTAAACAACTATTTTAAAATATCTAATGGACAACAGTACAATTGTAACATTGTTTAACAAACAGTGTGACCAACCCATGGGGCTTGTCCATAAGCCATGAAAGGGTGCATAGATGGTGCTTGATTTGTAAAATCATGCATCTAATCAATGAAAACATGAAATTAATGATATGAATTTATTATTAACATCCATTATGGTATCCTTTGATATATTCCTATTTTTATAGGAATCAATCTTGATTTCATAGACTTCTCTAACCTTAACTAATGATTCCCACTCCTCCATGGCAATATTTTAGTGAATGATGATCAGTTTATGATGTAGAATTGAGACATTTGATGTGAAAACCTCAATTATTGATGTTTTTACATGATTTAACTCTTTTATCTTGAGACTATTTATAGATTTGGTATGTAATTACTGATATATGAATTTCAATTCCAACTGAAAATGGATTATTAAATCACTGCTAGATCAGTGGGGGTGTCAATGTGTCAATGGTATCAATTTTGATTAGAGTTAAATTAAACTTTAATGGTGGATGTCTCCATGTAATCCTCTATATATTGATCATCTTGAGAGTATATTATTCTCGATTCTAATCTTCAATATCATTTTTATTGTTAGATTGATGATCTATACATGAGGCTCTATTTTAGATTTATTGTCGAATTTACAATTTGTTCCTCGATCAATAATGGTTTTAGTAAATTGGAATCATATCCGTCTAAGTATCTTATAATTTTTTCCATTTATGGAATCCATGAGGTATTCAATTCAATAGTAACTTTTCTTGACATGGATGCTCTTGGAGGCTATTTTATAAACCGTCATATTGGTGAAACATAACCCGAAATAGGAATCCTTAACATAAAAGGTACATCTCCATGGATGTGTGGCATGGTTTGTCAATTAATCCTTAATGATACTTGGATTTATTCATCAATAACATTAATTTGATATGTTAATTACAATTTTGGGAACTTATATATACTTGTTTCCTTGGTGTGGATATTGTGATGGCATGGAATTTTAATAACGCTTGATAGAGATCACATGTGGGTTTGATTGTATCCCTTGGGACCTGTTTATGATGCTTGGTGCCATGAGTATACTTATTTCATATTTAAACATGTTTTATGTTTATGAATTGTTTCTTAAGTTTCTACAATATTATCATGATTATATGTTATTTTTTCCTTATATGTCCTATCCAGTTATGTGTGATTCCATGCTATTTGAGGTTTTTTATTGGTACTCAAAATAGGTGGACCATCGTGATGTGGTAGTACTTTTGAGGGGGTGTGTGCACATCTTATGATGACGGTGATTATTGACATAGGAAATGTGTATAGGTGTGAAAACCTAGATGATTGACCTAAGGAAACCAAGTTTGGGGCATGATGACCTCGAGTCCTGACCCGAGGCACAGATGGGTTAGGACAATCTGGAGTCCTAACCCATGATGGAACCAAGACCCAATAGTCTAGAGTTATGATCACCCTGATACCATGATTTCACTAAGATATGTGATTAAAATCCTAGTGCCTTGATTTAATCACTTGTGATATCCTACAAGTATCATTATAGTGTGGTGCCAAAGTAGGTCCAATTGAGGGTAATATTGGATTGTACCACACATAAGTTCTTGGTATATGAATTCTTATTCATGGTTGCGAATTTATTAATATCAAATCATATAAAATTCATGATTGTGAACACCTGTAAATGACACATTGGTGGTTTCCTATAGGTATTTATTACTCTCACCATATATAAGAATCTCAATACACATGAAAAATTCATGTTTTGGTTTCTAATAAAGGGTATGGGGCCCATGGAAGATGGTTTAATTAAGGATCATAGAGATGGTAGTGAAAGTAGGATGCAATTTAGAGTATTTAAAAAGTGTTACATATTTTTAATATTTTCTTGTTCTTATTATTCTAGTTTGGGTTGCCACACTGGGAGAAAGTTTATTTATTATATGACATGTGTGGCATCTGATATTATATTCTTCAAACTCATTTTATTGAATTTATTTATATTTATTTATTTTTTAATATTGGTGTAAACATATGATATAGAGGTTATTTTCTCCCCCAAAACAACATTCAAACCGTTGCTTCTAGTTACCAAACTATTGGCTAACATGAGGCACAAATGAGGTCTTGTGACTCTCCAGGTCGAAATGATGGTTTAGGTCACACTCATCATCACTATCAACCAATAATTGGTTACCAATTGGGGTGGAACAAAATAATTTTGAATTTTAAAACAAAAATTACATCCCAATTTTTATTCTTCTAATTAATAGTTATTTAATTATAAATAAATTTCAATAATAATTATTCATGTAATAAAAAAAATAACCATAGTGTCAATTAATAATTATTCATTTTTAACTTCCAAAATAAATTAATATTTATGTGAAATAGTTAAATGAATCTATTAACCAATTATCAAACTAAATAATTACTTAGATCTAAACCATTTACTATGTCTTTGTTATATCATGAAAATTAAATAACAATATTTACTCTGTAGGATAACTTTTTAATATTATATGAAATAAGAAACCAACACTATTAATTATGGACAAGATAATGTAGGACATAATTATTATCAACATATTTTGATGAGCGATTATTCTAAAAACTAATATTAGTTGTATTTTTATCATAACTGTGTAATTTTATTCTAAAATTATAAATAAAACTTTTTTTAATACTAGGGAATCAAATTGGAAAAAAACAACTTTTTGGTTAGGAAGGTACTGAGAAGAATAGTGGAATGAAAAATTAACTATAAAAAACATTGAAATAAAATAAAAAAACTAGAAAACAGTATCAAGAATCACCGTTTAACCCCCCAATATGTAAATATAGAAGTACCTTTAAATAATTTAATGTGTTCTATAAATTTTTTTTAATGCTACACCCAATGCAAAAAAAATGAATTATATTATGAATATATTATTCAAAAATCTATAATAAACATTATAATGGTAAACCATCAATATTTATTACCTTTTAAGGTAAATAATAAATATAAGTTAACAATTAAAAGGTAATTTTCAATAAGATAAATTCTCACTATATTATATATTTTATATTAAACGCAATATATTTATAGGTTTTATAATTTATAGGTGATAATCTAAACCACATTTCTTAATTCGTTAAAAAAAATTAACCTTGAATGTATTTTTGATATTTTTATAAAATAATTGATTATTTTGTGAATTTTTAAAAAATACCAAATTTCTATTAACATAAAATTTATATAAATAGAAGGTTTTAAAACAATTTTGGAATAAAAAATATATTATTAATTACTATTTTAAATTTATTTACTCATTAATATCATTTTAGAAAATCGAGTAATATTTTATGAAAATTTATTTTTCATCTATTTATTTAACTAAATTTATGCATTAGGAAATTGGGATTTGGATTTATCATAAAGAGACATAATTATTAATTGACCAATAATAATATTTTTAATATCAATATTATGAAAATCACTATGAATTTTTTCCAATATATAATCTTTATCCTTAAAAATACACTTTTCTTAAAAATAAGTTTTTACGTATTACATGTGATAACATTAAGACTCATTTCCCTAATCAGAGAATGTTAATCTGATAAAATGGGTCATATATTTGAGATAGAAAATTTAATATTATTTTAAATGTGCAATTTAATTTTATATAAAATAAATATTGTCAGGATTAATTCAAATTACAAAGATAATGGTGAAATAATTATTATAAAATTATTATTTTATTAATATCAAGGAACATATATAAAATTAATTAAATTGAAATATTTATTTAATGAATATAACATGATGTATAAAATAACTATTAAATATTTTAACACATTTTTATTTTATAATCATCACTAAATATTATTAAAAATCCATAATGGTAAAAATTTCATTTTATTTACAATAATAGTTTTTCTACACAATATATTTTTTACTTTAAAAGTTAAATTTTCAATTAGTTGATATTTAATTTGATTAACATTATGTAAAATTTTGGTCTATAACACCAGAAATTTAATATATTGGATATGTTATATTTTTAATTAATCATAAAATCACATTGTTAAAAACTATATAATTAGTATAAAAGTAAAAGAATAAAATGTAAACAATTTACTATAATAACCATATAAAATAATTAAAAATTGAGTTTAAATAATATTTTGATTATTTATTTACACATATACATAACAAATTCATTATTTTCGAAACAATTGATCCATTGACCTTGGAATAATGTCATGATAATATTAAAATATAAAGTGTGTTTCCAAAAGTGCTTGTTTTCTCTCTTATAAAAGGGGGTCACATAAACCCTTTAAAACATGAACCTAAAATAAATAACTACCTTGAATCATAACAAAATATAATATACTATAATCCCCCCCACTCTCATAATCCTCCGGTCACACTAAGTTAGCCGAAGTGTTCTAATTATAAGGCATTTTCTATGAAAAGATCAAGTCTCCAACATACGTATTATGTCCTTATTATGTTTATCACATTAATATTCCTTGTAAAAATATATTATAAAAATAAAAATAAAATTTAATCATAATAATAATTATCCTAATATTCTATTACATTTAATAAATAAATATTATTTTTCCCCTCCAACTACCAAGAAAAAAAGCCTTGTTATTGTGTTGTGTAGATTACCACCTCTCTAAAGTGACATGGTTTGTTATTCAATACCCCAAATAATGGTTAATAAAAAATGTAATGGATTAATAAATATGATTTATATAATTTAAATATGATTATGAAATTCCCATTTTTTATTTACCTTCTTTCTATCTCATTCGGTGAGAAGTGGAAATACTAATGATGTGTACGTGCGGACTATCTCCTCTACGAGTAATGAGTTAAATTTGTCATCACCCCAGTAAATGTTGGATTGAAAAATATATATAATATATTTATTATTTACATAACTCTATTAAAATTCTATATTTTATGAAACTTTTTAATGATTTCTACCACTGTCAACATACATATAGAGTTACAAAAAACTAACGAAATATCCTCATCATATCGACATGATAAGGGAAAGTATATAATAAATAAATAACATATGATAATAAATATTCTATATTAAATTACATAAATAATAATGATGTCTATAAGAATTCATATAATAAAAACTACTATATTATTAATTAATTTTATCCCATGCACAAAACGAATCTTGAATTAGGTAAGGAGTTTCCTCTCAACATCCTCTCATTGAGACATATATGATATGATGCACTTAATTTCAGTTATGTAGTGTATATATTCAACCCCGATGAGTTTATTTTCCGAAAAAATCCATCAAGGTGTCTTCTCGGCATGTTTTTTGTGTTATTTTGTTTGTTGACAAGGAATGATGATCACAAATGAGAATGAATGGTGTTTTCCAAAGTAGGTGTATATGGTGGCCCAAATTCCCAGTGTTTGAAAAAATATTTGGCCTCAAAACCCAGAGTTTGGTTTTTGGAAAATCAATATTTCAACATTGGATTGAACAATATTTTGACCATAATGCATAGTTCATGGATTGAAAAGAAGGTATGCTGAAGAAAAAATGGCTCACAGGGAGGCTTGAAGTTTGTAGAAGGTGAAGATTTTGCCGAATAGTTTTGCAGGATGGCATGCGGTTCACAGTGAATGTATGGGGTATGTAGATGGCATGCAGTATGTAGAAGGAAAGTGGTATGTGGAAGTCCTATAGTATTGGGGATGTCTTGTCATTCATGGAAATGAGGTGTTGATTTAAGAAGATGTTAAGGGCATTGATGGAGAAAACGCGATGGTGATTTGGGCCCCCTCGAAAGAATAAAGGTAGTATGTGTACTTCATTAGGATAACAATTCACGGGGAAATTGTAGTTTGCGAAAGATTCATGGCATGTTGTGAAGTTGGTTCTGCATTGAATATTTGGGTAAATCCAATATTAGAGGATTTTTCAGAACAACTTGAATATATAAGGAGGGATAATTCTCCCATTAATAGTGAGTGAATTTCATTATAAAACATGCTTTTTGTGGGAAGAAATTCAGCTAAGACTGAAAGTGTTTGCAGGGATTCCATAAAGGATAAGTGGTTCACATTGAATTGATTTTGAAAATGGTGAAGTGGTTCATGGGTGCAATTTTGTGAATGTTTTCTTCAAGGAACTGAATCCCACAAAGGAAGAAGTGGTATTTGGAAGAAGGATGTCTGTAGGTGGTATGAAATATAGAATATGGTATGGTGAAGCTAGAATCTGGAAGTGGTACATGGTAGGAGAATGGTATATGGAAGTTTGAAGAAGTACATGGAAGAAGGCGGTATGAATTAGTGCAGGAAGTTTGCAGAATATGATATCCACATAGCATACCCACTTCACAGTTCGTAGAGGAAAGAAGACTGTTTGTAGAGGACTCAAAGAAGATCGAAAAATCATTAAAAAAGACCACAAAATAAATTTATGTTTATCTAAAAGAGTGCAGAAAAGTGGATTTCATATACCAGGGAAAAAGAAACTTCAACAGACCATTTACATACAACCAATTATTCATGCATTCATGAAAATGAAGGGACCTAAAAGTCTAATAAACTTAGGATGGATCACTTCCAAAAGAAGTGAATGAAGGAAGAGGAATACAATGATCTTTACCACTAGAAGTGAGCCAGAGGGAGATATATAAAGAGCGACCCTTAGGAATACATTGAGTAGTATCCAAAATTTGTAAAGGAAGTGATCATAGGCATAGATGTGATCTAACCCAAACCATGTAATTAGAGGTCAGCTTTAGTGGATTTGGTATATCAGAACATCACCATTGTATGCTCCTTGGATGTAGATCAGTGAGGGAGAACCAAGTAAAATTATTGTGACCTATCCATGATTTCATTTCTATTCATACATTACAATGGGAGAAAGGGAGAAGTGTGTTTTATTTAATTTTGATATCATATCTGAAGAGGTAGTAGTTTTAGTCTGTCATATCATGATTCATTCCACCCTCTCAGGGAAATTGACCTAGTGGCCCTAACAATTGGTATCAGAGAAAAAGTTTAGAAGTCAGTAGTACTATATTAGTTAATGAAATAAAGGTGGTAATCACAAAATAATTACAATAGTCAATGAAAACAATTCTAAACTATGGAAGAATTGGATGCAACACTACTTGTGGTCATTATCAATGGATATATTCACATCATCTATGCATGGAATATTAACCGATATCAATAGTGGTTATTTATTAAAAGCTGAAAGAAGATAATTGGATGCTGATTCTAATGGGATAAATGATTTAGGGGGATCCCAGTCAATTTAAATTTATATGATGGTGATGTAATGCAAAACATCACATGCTATGTGGGAAATGATATTGCATATCAATGAAGGAGATTCAATTTTCAAAGAGGCAAAGATGCGTATTTTGATGGAAAAGTATGAAGATATAAGAATGAACCAAAATGAATATCTTTATGCATTCTTTAACAGGGTGAATTTTTTAGTGAAAGACATGTGTGGTCTTGGAGAAGTCATTGAAGATAAAAATATTTTCATGTGGATCTTGAGAAAACATTCACCTTGGTTTAATCCAAAGGTTTCTATATTGGAAGAAAATGATCTAAATGAGATGACATTAGATAACTGGAATATTACTCTCATTTCATATGAAATGAGAAATTATGATAATGATGTAGTGGAAAATGGAAGGTCCAAAGATTTAAAATTCAAGGCCATGGAGAATTTATCTCATGAATAGAGACATAAGGAAGAAAATTTGGATGATTTATTGTAAATTATCTCCTCAAATATGAAAAGAGGAAAAGGAAATTTCAAAATTTAACTTATATTTGCATACTTTCGATGTGAAAAGATTGGGCATTTTGCAGCAAAGTGTCCTAATAATATTAAAGATGAGAATAAGGACAATGATGAATATACCCAAAAGAAGCATCCATCCAATGTGAATGGTATGAGAAGTAAGAAGAGAAAATTATTTAAAAAGAATAATATTCTTTCAAAAGAAGCTAAAATTTCAAAAGAATATGTGGAAGAAGAGTTGGGGGACTATTTGGATCATGAAGTGGATTCTTTTGTGGAAGTTTTTGGAAATTACATTACAATAAAAAAGAAATTTTTAATGAAAAATTTATAATTTGAAGTAATAAGTTACCTTCAAGATAAATAATAATATGATATTGAAGTGATAGATGTTTAGAGATAAAAAAAGAAAGATAACAAAGTGGTTTATGATGCCCAAATCTATATATAGTAGCATGAATAAGAGAAGTCTATGATGAATGATGAAATTGAAATACTAAAGTCTTCAATTCTAGAAACCTCAGAAAATGTGGTTGAGTATAAAATCAAAATTGAATAACTGAAAATATAGATTGATAGTTTGACTAAAATGGGAAAAATATGAAATCAAACATATCAATGAACTTAAATAGGAAGTCATAGGTCTATGGATAAGTGTTAAGGATCATGGAAAAATTTTAACCCAGTGAACATCATTTTAAAAATAGATAACATAGACAACATAAAAGAAGAATGTGGAACATGGTTTTCTAGAATAATAAAAGAAAAAATAAAATTCAAATGATAAAGATGATATGGGGCTTGGTCAAAAATAGAAGGCTATAATGGTTGATGTTAGACCACAAGAACATACTCCAGGATTGATGATTGATTTGGGTATGAATCAAAATCATGATATTCAGAGAACTTAATGGATTACTGGGGTTGAAGTATTTTTAGGAAATAATATACCCCACATAATATGATATTGTTGTGAAATGATGAGACACCCAAAAAATGTTTGTTCCATATAACAACATAAGTGAAGGGAATATGACTAACTGAGACAATCATATATATATATATATCATTTTTCAATTCCATCAATTAATTTTCACTATTTCAAGTGTAGGGGATTTTGAAACATGGAAATATATTTCTAATAAACAATACACAAGAATATTTTTAAGCAGACTAAGGTTGGTTATAAGAAGAAGAAAAATGTATCATAAAATGAGATGAAAATGAAAAATCAATTTGCAACTCTATAAGATTAATTTGTCCCATCATATTATGAGTAATGTCCAGAGTTTCCATTCATACCATTTATGATGTAAAAAGAAATGATCAAAAATGAAAATATATAAAAAGGTAGTTGTTTTAGAACTTATGTTCAAGGCATGAGAGTACAATTGGATATGGATCATTGATAGTGGATTCAACTCTCATATGATAAGAAACAAGAATATGGTGATGGGATAGAGGTTCTATAAAAATGGTATCATAAGTTGGGACAATGATGAAGGGTTGAAAGTTATTGTCTCTAGGAATAAATTATTTGGTGGAAAAGAAATGAGGCATGAAAAAGTCTTGGTTGTTGAAGATCTTAGTCACAAATTTTTTAGTGTAATTCAATTGTGTGACTCAGGATATGCCATATTATTTTCAATGAAATTATTTGTCAAAAGGAAAAATATAATGTTTTAGTATTTAAGGTAAATCATAAAAAATGAATTTCAACCCCATGAGTCAAGAAGAAGATTTGTTCTTTCTATCCAATGAATAATAAAATATGCTATGTCGTAAGCATCTTGGCCTATTGAGAAAAAAATCATTGGAATATCTAATGAAATATGATGTTGTTCGATATCTCCCTAGATTATCACGTGATCATACACATATGTGTGATGCCTTCTAACAAGGGTAGATCATTCTAAAGACATATAAAAAAAATATAAAAGGTAAAAAAGATTTCGTGAGTTGGTTCACATTGTTGTTTGTGGAAAAATATCCCCAATATCTCTTAATGGGAGGAGATATTATGTTCTCTTAATTGATGATTATATCAGAATGGCATGAGTATCAATAAATACCCAACCTTAAACATAACATAATATTGAATTAAGTTAATAATTCACATTGAGGATCTTTTCAGGATTAGGGCATTAGAGAATTAGGTTACAACTTATAAATAAAAACTTGAATATTACAAGTAGAAACTTCTAATCACTATCCATTTTTTTTCATAAAACAAAAACTCTTAAAAATAATAAGTCCAGTTCCATGATTTAGACAACATGTATTTTTATTCATCCCATCATTGACCCTATTCATCTTTATGTCTTATAAAAAACATTTCAAAACATGGGATAAACAAAAAATGCTCAGAAAGGGATACATAAATAAAAAGATCTTTTAGTTTTTCAAAATAACATGTAAACCATGAATAATTTTTCATAAAGAAATACTTTTCACCTCAATGAAGTAGCGAAAACAATTCACTTAATATAATCTCTTTTCTTACCCTTTTGGTATCCAAAATATTACCGTAAATCCCATAGAAGACAATGTATATCATTTAATGTTATAATTTGGACATAATCACACTTAAATGGAATTACCATATGGTCGAATTCCAGAAATAATTATTATAAATGTAATAGCCATATGTTTGACTTCCATAACCAATGAATTGGTGGCTATAACATTACCACCGGTCTTTGTTTTATCACTAAACCACCCTTCATTTGGTTTATCATGAAACCACTCATCAAATTCCCAAGTACCATTATATAATAATAACACATATAATATTAAAAATATCAACATTACAGTAACAACATTTATTTTGAAATCACATGAAATAATTTTATGATATTGAAATACTAAATCCATTTCAAAAACAATTTTCAATACAGAAACACCAAAAAACAGTATTAGGGGTTTCCTTTTCTTTTTAAAGACATTAAGGCTTATAGAAGAAGACAAATAATGATTACGGTGATAGAGAGGTCATTGTCACTGCATATAATAAAAAAATTTCTTTTTTTGTAAAACACATCATAGATAAAATATTCCCTTTCAATGAAAATAAAATATAAAGGGGTTTATTATACACTGTGCAAAAGAATGAGGTGTATATTATCAACACATGCCACAATGAAAGGAGATTGAGACAAAGTCCCATAAAAATATAATTTTTGTAAATAAAATAGACCAATTATGTGTATTAACTATAATTACACATAAATTAAGTATAAATACAATATAGGATATCAAAATTTATATCTCAAATAATCATATAATGAAATAATAATGAAGTATAATTTTAACCCAGAGAATGGAAATTGGGTTAAGAAGTTCCCTTACCTCAAATCTGGCATGTCTCGCATGTTCCTTGTTCTTCTTGAATAATAAGCTTAAGAAATTTTCTAATTCATTAATAACCTTATTCATGTTTATTATTCCATTTATATCACTTATTATGTTTCTACAACTATTAGTTAATTATTTGTTTTCATATAGAACATTTTGTCGATGCTCGGAACTTCGGTCAAAAATGAACTTGTTATATATAAAAATTTTCCATGTGTTCAAAATTAAATTATCTAAAAAAATAATTCATGATTTAGATATCATATATTAATATATATCTAGTATATATGTTTTAATAATAGTCCATAGAATTTGGATATAATGAAAGAAAGACACCTTTCATGGAGACAATATGTTGTACGTACATATAAACACTATATTCATTTATTTTGCATATTTAAAGGAATGAAATATAAATGATAAATAGTTATATTATAAGACCATTATAATATAATATATAATTTCATTAAATCTTTCATATATATGTTCCATGTATGGAATGAACGAGTCATATCATTTTGAGGGGGCGGTAGTCCACACTTCCTCAAATGATATTATCATATTTATACAACATGTAAAGCATAAAGGAATGTTATAAATGAAAATTTATGAAGAATAGAGATAAAATTAATATCATATATATCATATATAATTACATTTTCATCAAAATTTCTACCATAAGAGGTGGTAGAAGAATATTGAACAATCTTCATTTCATGGGGCAGTAGTTTACCATCCAGAGAATTAGTTTGTTATATACCAATTTGATAGAGGTGAGTGCAAGTGTAGTTTGCATCCTTATCATAAAAACAAACTAGCATATTGAAAATAATTTTTTTATAAAATTATTGAATAAATAGAGTTTATGGGATGGATAAGGAAAATAAATAAAAGAATATTGAGAGAAGACATTTCCTCAAATCTGGTAACTACTATTGATTTAAGATAAAAGGCCTTCTTTAATTTCCTTATAACCAATGTAAGAACTATAATAGGAATATAGGGATATTTGGAGATTATTTGGGAAGAGGTTGGATACGATAAGGGGGATTTAGATGTGTGAGTTATGGGTAGAGGTGGTGTCCTTTTATAGGAGGGATGAGGGGCACTTTAGGATCATTTGAAAATATTATTTTATTTTAAATTGATTTTCGAGTTATAATTACACCAAATTTATGTATTTATAATATAATATGAATATATAACTAAATAATATCATCCAATTTATTTTATACATGATTAGGTAATAACATTAACCTTATCTTTTAGCTTTAAACCTTTGTAGACTAATTTATGTTTTACAATATCCTCTGGTATATTCATAAAATATGGTTACCATAGTTACTATAAAATGCCCTGAGACTGAAAAATGGAAAATTAATGACATTTTTAACATCATATATGTCAGTTTTCTAAATCATATTTGTAATGACTTTGATATAATATAATAAAAAATTTATTTATCTAAACACTCATTTATCTCAATTTTTATACCTTCCATATCAATCCTTTTTAAAAAATCCATAAAAACTTTATTCATTCAAAAAATTATCATTAAATAAAACATAACAAGTCCAAAAAATAACTAAAATATTTGGATGAGATAAAAAGTTTCAAAATAAATTTATTTTAATATTTATAATCTCATTTATTTAAATCATTCGTTAATAAGGTAATCACTAATCACCATTGTGTCATAAAAAAAATTATTTATTTGATGTCTACAAATTATAAATACAATACAATGATGTAGGAAATATATTTTTCTTTATAATGAAATTTATAGTCTTATATATCACTTATTTACCCCATATAAGAATTTTTTTATTAAAAGAGACATGTTGAAGTTATATTTTTCCTTAAACTTTAAATAAAAAGTAATTAAATGTCATTTTCACATATAAGTGGCTCCATGGGGTCCTAAAATCGACCCAGGGATTCCCATGGTCAGAAATATCTCATAATAATGGGTTAGTAAATGTGTTAGGGTAATTTAATATTGTTATAATAATATGTTTTAATCTTATTTACTAGATTTACCCTTTAACCATGGTAAATAAAATATTTACTAAAGTTACTATTCAGAATGTCTAAAAATAAAAAGAAACTGCTTAAAAAATTTGGACCTCATGATTCCAAATATTTAATCTATTTTCCCAAATTTGAAACAAATAATATGCTTAAATTAATTTAATATTAATTCCCATTGACATAACCAAAAAATCATTCTCTTAAAAAGTAAAAACTACAAAATAATTGAAATGTGTTCATGTCCGATATCAAAGTAAAATTAATTCCAATGACCAAAATTTGATTAAATGATAAATATATAATCTAGATACACTTTAAAAACAATTAAATGGGAAATATAATCATATAAATAGATTAGAGGAAAAGACTATTTTGAATTAAAATTCATTATTTTTCACTATTAATTAAAAAATGAACATTATTAGAAAAATACCAAAAATTTACCCAAAGTAAATTTTGAGGAACATATGCTAAATAAAAAGTTTATTTTTTTTCAAATGAAACATATAAAAGTAAAAAACTAGATTTAAAAAGTCTTTTCCAACAAAAGGTGGTAAATCGACCTTTTAAATAATATTAGAGTATTTCATGCTTAAAACCAGATTCAATAAAATTCTAAGCCTCTAAAATTTATTGGATAAGTGTAAATAATTTTATAAAACACATGTAATATTAATGTAGTTAGTTATGTTCATTCCTAAAAATACAACAACTTTGTGTTAGCTACCATTTAAAATAATAATATTATTATATTATTTTTTGGTATAAGTCAAAGTTGTGTGAAATATTAGATTTCAAAGAAACCCATACTTGCTTGTTGAGTACGCTATTGAACAAAGTGTCCTATTTAACATAAAATTAATATCTTATTCAAAAATATTAATAAATATGGAAAAAATATTATTCTATAAATACCTAGGTAATTACATCATGCACCCCTTTTGGAAATTGCATCTCAAAAATTTTAAAATTGGGCTTGGAAACTTCTTTGGAAATCCCAAATCGAGAATATAGTCAATAAAAATATCACTTTAAAATAAATAATGAGAAGTAAAAAGGTCAACCGAGATAAACCATACATGGATTCCATGTAGGAAAACATGGATTTGGAAGAGAAGCTAACTTGATAAGATTAATTGAGAGTGATAGATAACTTGATCACATAATGTTAACCACCATAATACCATAAATTTGCGGTTGGGTAAAAGTTTTATGTAAAAGAAAGCGTATAATATTTCTCCTTCATGATCCCTTTCATATAGTTGAAGAATTCTATTATTACCTAGTCTAAGATCATAAGGAAATATACATACATGAAAAGTAGTGTTTCATCCTTTAATAAAATTTCTACCACAAACCCATATTTTATCAAAATGATGAGTATTCAAGATGACTTGGTCACATCTAAAGCTCTATAATCAACTTATAGAGAATCACACAATCCAAAAAATGAACTATATATTTCCCTTGTCATTAGACATTAACTAAAACAAAAATGGTTAGTGTGATTGAAGATAATCCCAAAAAGGATAATACTTTATAAAAATAAATACTACTCTTAATATCCAAAATTTGAAAAACAATACCCAAAGTTCAACAATGTCCATTCAATAAACAAATGTCCTTAAAATTCATCAATGTAATAAAAACTAGGTTTGAAACCCAAAACTCAATAGGATTTAATCACATAGTCTTCCATAATAAATCTTAAAATTTATCTTCAAATAACATTGACTACTCTTAAAGTCTCATACAAAAGTGTAATTAACCTAATTACATATTCTATATGACATTTTAATAATTTAAATAAATAAACCAAATCAATATATGTCCATAATAAAAACATATATTCTTTAAAAATAAAATTTCAACCATTACTCAATAAATGAGATCCCATAGTATTCTATTTTCCATAAGCATGTAGTGTTCCAAAAAGAGAGAATGTTATCCAAAATAATATTTATCACTTAATCATCAAATCTTTTTCCTATACTAAGGATATCCATTTGATAAATCATAAGTTCCAAAAATCAACTTATTATTGATCCATAAAATCATTTAAATAAAAAAATAAGTCATACTAATGAGGGAATTCACATAGGCTAATGTTAGGTGATAAATCCCAATTGCTCTTCGGTTGTGGGTTGAATTCCTACATCTTTGTCCGATGTGATAGGTTGACATAAGGTCTGCATGTTGTGCTTTTTCAAAAACTATATAATTTAATAACATTCTAATAAATGGGAAAAATTCTTAAAATATAACTATAACATATTGTAACCACAAATGTTATCTCATACCTCACATTTTAATCCCAAAAATTAATAACCTATAATTATCTCAAATTAAAGGATCATAAAAACCCAAATAGTTCTTTTTAACTATATTCACAAAAGAAAAGATAGTTTTTCCTTAAATAAAATTTTCACATATCAAACATTAGGGATACACGTACTAGAAAAAGTTATCCAAATTAATCCTATCATTAATACATTTAATCATATCATCATCAATAAATCAAACATAACTCATTAATTCCTAAAATGTAGACATCCTAATATTTGAAATTTCTTTATGATCTTTTATCCTTGTTATTCAATATTATTCTTTTATACTTCTTTCCTATAATCAAAATCATGCATAATGTCATAATATTTCAGTAATGTCAAAGCATGAGCTAAGAAATAATCCATAATTTTTATAGGCCATTTTTAGTATGCTCATCTTCATTTGGAATGACATTAGGAATTGGTAAACGTACATTTGTATGATCCTACCGATCCCACTCTTAAAAATTATTTGGAATTAATGTAGTTTTTTAATTACCACACACACCTAATTAAAAACATTCAATTAATCCTTTAGAAATTACATCTTTCCCTTTCCTAGAATCAATTGGTTTCTTCCTTTTTTTATGATAGGTTATTGATTTGTGACCTTCATTACCACATCTGAATCATCTTCTCGTCCCTTTGAAGCATTTTCCTAGGTGTTTCTTTCCACATCCTTGACATTTAGATTTTTAAATATACTTAACTTTATTATTATTTATTGAACTTCCATTGGGATTCATTTCTTGCTTATATGATTCCATAGAAAAATAAACTAGGATAAATTGGTCAATGATGACTCTAGATAGTTGTTCAAGAGTAAATAAATGAGTTATTATTGTAGCTCTAATTTCATTTGATTGATCATTCCGAAAACCACCACAGTTTCCTTCACATCCATTGTTAATTTGGTGCCTCCTAGATCCATCCATTTACAAAAACAAAAAATTTTCTTGTGTGAGTATATCAGTAAAATCATCATATTCTATTTTATAAGGAGGGTAAACACTAAGATATAGTTATTCAAGTTATCTTAAACTCATTCAATTTATCTAAAAAAACTATGACTCTTTTTAATATGCTAACCATTTTGTTTTTATGTCACTTATGCTTAAATAACACCCTAACCACTGAAGTTATCTAAACCAACCTTTGATAAAAACTGTAAGGACCTAGCCTTAAACATTACAAAATCATGAATTATGTTAATAATTCACATTGAAGATCTTTTCTGGTTTAGAGCTTTATAGAATTCGGTTATAACTTATACATAACAACTTAAATATTACAAGTAGAAACTTCTACTCACTGTCCATTTTTTCATAAAACAAAAACTCTTAGAAAACATGTCTAGTTCCATGTTTTAGGCAACATTACTTTTCCTTGATCCCATACATGACATTATTCATCTTTATGTCCTATGAAAAACATTTGAAAACGTGGGATGAGTATAAAATCTCAATAAAGGATACAAAAATAAGGAAAATTATAGTTTTTTAAAACAACATATAAACCATGAATACCTTATTACAGAGTAATACTTTTCATCTAAATAGAGTAGCAAAAACACCTCACCGAATATAGGCTCATTCCTTCCCCATTTTGTAACCAAAATATTACTATAAAAACCCATTAAAAAAATTGTATACCATATAATGGTAAACATGGGACATAATCATACGTAAATAGAATAACCATACGGTCGACTTCCACAAATCATTATTACCAATCGAATAGACATACGACTGACTTCCATAACCAATGCATTGAAGGTTATAATGTTACCACCTGCCCTTGGTTTACCACAGAACCACCCATCGTTTAGTTTTTAATATTACCACCTGTCAAATTTCCAGATACTTTAATATAATCATCACACATAAAATATATAAAATATACACATTTCACTAATAAAAATTAATTTTCAATCACAAGAAATCATTTAATGATATAGAAATAATCAATCCATTTAAATACCAATTTTCAATACCAAAACACCAAAAAATGGAATAAGGGGTTTGTTTTTTCCCATTAAAAAACATTAAGCATTATAGAGGAATCCAAATAACAATTACTGTGAAAGATAAGTCATTGTCGCTTCATACGTTAAAAAAATTCCTTTTTCATTTAGTAAAATATTTATTAGATAAAATATTCCCTTTTAATGAAAATAAAAGTAAAATGTGTTTATTATAATCCTTGTAAAAGAAAGAGGTGTATATTATCAAAAAATCCCTTAATGAAAGGAGATTGAGACATAGTCCCTTACAAAGATCATTTTTTAAATAAATTAGATTGATTATGGGTATTAAATATAAGTACACATAAATAAATCATAAATACAATGTAGGATATCAAAATTTATATCTCAAATAATCATATCACTACATAATTAAGATGTTTAATATTAACCCATAGAATGAAAATTGTGTTAAGAAGTTCCCATACCTTGAGTCCAACTTTTCTCATATGTTTTTTATTCTTCCTAATAATAAAATTAAGTTAAATTATACTTCCTTAAGAAAATATTTCATGTTTATTATTCCTTTTATATAACTTATTACATTTTTATAACAATTAGTTAATTATTTGAGTTAATATCAGACATTTTGTCATGGTTCTAAACTTGACTAAAAAACAAACTTGTAAAAACTAAAAATTGTCCATGTTGTCAAAATCACAATTTCTAAAAAATGATATTAATGATTTATGTATCATATTTATCATATTTATCATATTTATCATATTTATCATATATATATATATCCAGTATATGTGTATTTAGAATATTTCATAGAATTTTTATATAAGAAATGAAATGCATCGTTCAGGGAGACGGTATGTCGTACATACACATGAAGGCTAATTTTATATCACTTTAATATTTAATGGAATTAAAACTAAAATATACATAATTATATTATAATTCCAGTATAATATGATATATATGTTTTTTAACTCAATCCTTTATATGTTCTATGTATGGTATGAACAAGTCATATCACTTTGGGGGAGCGGTTGTCTGCAGTTCCTCAAATGAAATTATCGTATTTATAAAATATAAAAAGAAAAAAATTATATTATAAAATATAATTTCATAAGAATAAAGATAAAATAAATATCATATATGTCATATATAATTATAGTTCTAAAATAATGGCCACCATAATAGGTGGTTGGAGAAGATGTAACAATAATTGTTTAATGAGGCAGTAGATCACCATCCACAAAAACAATATATTATATACCCATTAGAGAGAGGTGTGTGTAAGTGTAGTTCTAATACATATAATAACAATAACCAAGTATATTTAAGATACTGTAATTGTTATAAAATAATATATTAAATATAGTTATGGGGTTAGAGAAGGAAAATAAATGAAAGAATCTTGCGAGAAGATATTAAGTCAAATTGGGTAACACCTTTCGATTTAATCTAAAAGGACTTAATTAATTTCCTTATTTCCTATGTAAGGATTGTAGGAGGAATAATGGGATGTTGTGAGATTATTTGGGCAGAGGTTGATTGATCCAAGGGGGCTTGTGAGGTGTGATTATGTGTTATATGTGGTGTCCTTTTATAAGAGGGAGGTGGGGAACATTAGGAAAGCTTGAAAATATTATTTTATTATTAACTGATTTTAGAATTATAATTACATAAAAGTTAAATATTTAGAAGATAAGATGAGTATGAGTCTAGATTCTCTCATAAAATTAAATTTATTCATGTTTTCTTTCATAACATTAACCTTATCTTTTATCTTTAACCCCTAGTAAATTAATTTATCATTTATCATGTCTTCTGGTATATTAATAATATATGGATACCATAATTACTATAAAATACCCAGAGACTGAAAAATGGATCATTAATTAAATTTTTAATACCATATATGTCATTTTTATTAATCATAGATTTTTAGGACTGTTATATCATTTAATAAAATATTAATTGATTTAAAAACTCATTTATGTCAATTAATATACTATTCATATCATGATATTTTTAAAAATTCATAACAAATTTATTCATTAAAAATACATTATTAATCTAAAGTTAAATGTCAATAATCATCCCAAAAATTATTTTATGGCATAAAAGGTTTCGATGTAAATTTATATTAGTATTTATAATCTCATTTATTTAAATATTTCATTTATAAGGTAATCACTACATCACCATTGTATCACTAATAAATTTATTTATATGATGTAAAAATATTATAAATAAAATATAATGATGTATGAAATCTATTTTTATTTCTAATGACTATTTATAGTCAAAGATATCACCTATATAACCTCATATATAAAATGGTTTATTAAATGATACATTTTTTGGCTATATTTTCCTTAACATTAAATTGAAAGAAATTAAAATTCATTTTCACACAAAAGTGGCTCCATGGGGTCCTAAAATTGACCAATTAATTCCCATGGTATTAAATATCCCATGAAATAGTATTAGGACATGTTTTATGGTAATTTAATAATATTATAATATTATGTTTTACCCTTATTTACAAGATTTACCCTTTAACAATGGTAAATAAAATATTTACTAATGTTACTATTAATAATGTCTAAAAATAAAAGGTAACTTTTACACAATTTGGACCCCCTGATTCTAAATTCAAGAAATATATGTTGAAAAAATTAATTTAAAATTAATTCCCATTGTCTAAACCAAAAAGCATATTTTTAAGAAGTAAGAACTACCAAAATATTGACATGTATTTGTGTTTGATTTCAATGTGAAATTACTTAAAAATACCAAAATTGAATTAAATGATAAAATTAAAAACCAAATAAACATTAAAATAAATTAAATGGACAATCTAATCATATAAATAAATTAGATGAAAAGACAGTTTTGACTAAAAATGCTGTATTTTTCACTATTCATTAAAAAATAGATCTTTATCAGAAAAATATATAATGTTTACCCAAGCTGAATTTTGTAACCTACTTTTAAAGAATAATTTTATTTTGTCAAATGGAACATATTAAATTTAAAAAAACTATATTTAAAAAGGGTTCGCCATCAAAAGGTGGTAAATAAACCTTTTATAGAATATTAGAGTATTTAATGCTTAAAATAAGATTAATTATTATTTTACACCTCTAAATTTTATTGGATAAATGTAAAAACATTTAAAAATATGTGTAATACTATTGTAGTCAGTTATATTCATTCCCACCAATATAACGACTATGCGTTAACTACCATTTAAAATAATAGTATTATTATTTTATTTTTCAATATAACTCAATGTTGTGTGCAACATAAGATTTCAAAGAAACCATTTATTGCGTATTCAGTACACTATCAAACAATGTTTATTGTTTAACATAAAATTAATATCTTATTCATAAATATTAATAGATATTAAAAAATATTATTCATAAAAAACCTAGGTCATTACAATATCAATCATTTCCCACAAGTTTGAGGTGTTTAGTTCGATTGCATGATATTGATAGCAAGTGGAAAAGATGGTAAATTAGAAAATACATAAGACCCGAATAGAAAATGGAATAGAGTTAAAATATATCCAAGTGAAGGATTATCTTGTGAATCATGTTATAAAAAACCAAGTTTTAGTAGTGAGAACACCACAGTAGAATGAAGTAGTTCGTAGATGAAATTAGATTGTTACCCTAGCCAGAAGAATTCTCACTACGAAAGGCCTCAGAGAGAGATTTTGTAAAGAATAATTGGTGATGGTTGTCTAAAAATCAAATTGAGAGTTTATATTTCCTAAATAATAAAATACTCTATGTGAACATTGGAATGGAATAAAGCTATCATTAAATTACATTCTAATCTTCAGAAGAATGTGTTTCATTATCAATAAAGAGAAACAAATGATGTTTGAATCCTATGGAGACGAACGAATATTTATAGTCTACTCAAAGAAAAGTGAAGCATATAAATTCTTCAATAAGAGGATAGGAAATATTGTTGAAATCCATGATGTGACCAAAGTATATTATTTAAGGGAATAAGTAAGAAAGATTAAAGGATACTCCAGTTCTATAGGATTATTCATAAGAAGAGTTAGATAATGAAAATGATGAGGATAAATTAGTATCTACATAGATACCAGTGAGAATAGCTGAAATTGATTGAAAAAATATAATTTGAGATAAGACAAAACAAGTGCATACAAAGAGGATGAAAAAGATATAGAAAGAATCATACTTATCATAAGTAGATCCTAATTGCTTTAGTAAATCATCTGGTGATGAGAATTGGGTTCATTATACGTTTGAAGAACATGACCAAATTGAGAAAATTTAGACATGTAAGATTGTTTTAAGACCAAAAGAAAAGGATTTCATCGGGACAAAGTGGGTATTTTATAACTACATGAATGAAGGTGGTGCAGTGATTCATAACAAAGCACGAATAGGGTAAAAATGGAACTCCCAAATAGAAGGAATCAATGTTGATCAAACATTTTCACCAAATGAAAGGGTAGAGAAAATCATATTATTCTTTTATATAGTAGTTCAAAGGATGTTCAAATTGTTCCTGATGGATGTCAAGTCATAATTTATAAATAGAGTTCTAGAATAAGACATTTATATTGAGCAATTATATGGTATTATTATCATGAGGATGAGAATAATGTTTTTTGGATGAAGGAGGATTTATATGGTTTGAAGCAAGCACCACAAGCATGGTATTCAAGGCTAGATCAGTTTATGAAGAAGCTTGGTTTTTAGTATGGTGGTTTTGATTAAATCTTATATTTCAACTAAGATAGTAATCAAGGCATGGTGGTGCTAGTATATGTCAGTGACATTGGGGATCAGATGAAGAACAATACGAATTATTTTATAAATTCATTAAAAGTGAGTTTGAAATGTCAATGATTGGTGAGATGATGATTTTATTTTATTGGAAGGTAACACAAAGGAATAATGAAACAATCATTTCTTAATCTAAATATGTCAAGGTGGTTTTTATATGATTTGGAATGGATAATTCCATGGAGAAAAAGATTCTATTGGCTGACCAGATTAAATTATTAAGGGTTGATGGGGGAAATAATGTTAATGTTACATAATATAGGAAAATAATTTGTATTTTAATGTACATGATAACAAAAAGAACTGATATTGATTTTTATACTTGTCAAGTAGCATGGTATCAATGTAAGCCCAAGGAAACCCACATTCTTACAGTAAAGGACTGAATCACTATATCTAAGTATATATGGATTTTAGTTAACTATACAATGAAATATACTTGTAGTATTTTTTGGGATATACAGATGCATATTGGGCCAGATCAACAGATAATAGGAAAATCAATTTCAGGAGGTGCTTTATGTCTTTGTGGGTTCTGTATTTCATGGATGAGAAAGAAACAAGATTTCATTTCATTTAGAACCATATAAGCTGAGTATATCTCGACCACTCAAGCTTACACACAATTATTGTGAATGAAGTAGTAGCATGATGATATTTGAGTTGAAGTGAAGTCGTTGATCAGAATCCATTATGATAATCCATGTTCTATAAATCTGTGCAAAAATCTAGTCCTTCACTCAAGGACAAAGAATATTGAAATAAAGTATCATTTTATAAAGGAGAAGGTAGGGAAATGGATTGTGATGTTAGAGTATGTGCCTACAGAACAATAGGTTTTAGACATTCAAAAAAAGGCCTTACCCAAAGAAGTGTTTAAAAGGCATCGACTAGCTCTGTGAGTTTAGTCGACTCCCAACACTTGAAAAAGTGTGGATGTGGTTCCCCCTCTCCCTGAGCTATGGTCTATTTTTCCTTATGTGATGATTTTTTCATTACCCTATTGCATACCTCAAAGGAATTACCTTTAGGTTCATTGACAATGGGGGAGGAATTATGGCTATTCAAAGGGGGAAAATGTCTTAGTCATGACATAGAGACATGCAAAGTAATGAAGTAGTGAAAAGGGATGATTTGAAGCTAAGATAAGGCTATTTGGAGGAGAATTGATGTAGGTAATTATTAAACTTGTCAATGCAAGTCATGATCAATCGAAGGATACATAACACAATAGGTGGGGATCATGTTGAAAGTAGAATAATGGTTTTTGGAATGTAATAAATTGGGTCATTGATGAAATTTTCGTTATACTCATGTTTCTCATGTCAAGCATGGCTCGTGTAGGCTTAGAGATTTTGTTGAGTAAATCATTGATTTCTATCTTAATCACATAAATTGAATTCTGATATAAAAATTGAAATATCTTGACCAAGGTATCAATTTATAAAGAATATTCATCAATCCTAAATGGAATGATTGTTGTGTAAAAATCCTTCAAGGTGTCTTCTTGGTATGTTTTGGGATTGATTATGTTTATTGACAATGATATATGACTTCGAATGGACATGAATGGTTTTCGAAAAAGAAAGTGTTTAAGGTGGCATTATTTTCCAGTGTTTACCAATTTTTTAGGCCTCAAATTTGGTAGTTTGGTTTTTTTCAAAGGAATATTTCCACATAAGAGATAATAGTATGTGGACGATGTTTTACAGTTAACGGATTAAGAAGTAGGTACACAGAATGGTTCATGGAAATAAAAATGGTTTTTGGGGAGGCTAGTGGTTCGTGGAAGGTGAATAGTTTGCAAAATTAGTTCAAGAGATGGCATGTAGTGCATAGTGAATGAATACACGATGTGGAAGGCATGCGGTACATGGAATGCTTGTGGTACCCTGGTTGGATTTTCTTTCATGAAAATGGGGCGATTATTTGAGAAGCCTAAAAGGGAGTCATTGGTAAAAACATGACTATGATTTTGGTCATTGTGAAGGAAGGATGGAAGTATGTATACCATGTAGGGATAATTGTTTGTGGGACGATTGTAGTTAACAGAAGATGCACGATAAACAGTTAAGGTGGCTCCACCTTGAAGATAAGGGTAAATATAGGATTAAAAATTTATTTAGATATAATTTCATATATAAAGAGTGATAATTCCCTCATTATTTAGGGATAATTTTATTATTTATCATCTTTGTGGAAGTGGGGAAGTGATTCTGTGATGGCTGAATAGGTTCTTAGAATCAATTTCGTGAATGGATTTTTCGAGGCATTGAATCCCACAAAAGATGAAATGGTCTATGGAATAAGGAAGTATGAAGGTGGTACAAAGAAGATAATATGGTATGAGGAAGTTGGAAGTAGTATGTGGAAGGATAAAGGTACACAGAAGTTGAAAGTAGTACACAGAAGGAGGAGGTATGGGGAAGAGGTACAGGGAAGTGAAGGAAATACACAGAAGAGACAATCCATGTGGCATACCTGCTACATAGTTTATGGAGGAAGGAAGATGGTTCATGGAGGACATAAAGATTCTTTAAAACACACTGAAATAGTTCTTGATATAAATTTATACTAATATAATAGTATGCAGAAAATTTTATTTCTTCTATGGGTGAAGAAGGAACTTCAACGGAGCATCTACTTATAGTTGAGGATGCATGAATTCCTGAAAATTAAGGGACCTACAAGTCCCATAAACTATAGGTGAATCTGTTCCAATAGAAGTGAGCGAAGGAAGATTAATATGATGATTCTTCCCACTAGAAGTTATCCAGAGGAAGAGACATAGGTGGTCACCCTTAGGAATTCATTGCGCTGACCCTAAACCTTGTAAAGTAGGTGAACCTGGGCATAAATGTGATCTATACTGAACCTTATAATTATAAGAGAGCTTTAGTGGATTTGGTATATCAACACATCATCGTTGTATGCTCCTGGACATATCCCATTGTGGGAAAACCATGTAAAATATATGTGTCTTGTGCATGATTTCATTTTTTTCATACATTGCTTCGATAGAAAGAGAGAAGTGTGTTTTGATTAACGACGAAAGAAGACACGAAGCAGTAGTAGTTTTAATATTTCATACCCTGATTCACCCCCTCTCAGGGTATTTGACATAGTGGGTCTAACATATACAATATAATGAATTATATTTTAAACATTTTTTGATGTGAAATTTCAACCACTAACTTTTATGAGTATTTAAAGGACTATTGTAGAATCCAAAATATTTTTCTTGGTCTCATTTTTGATTCGTTATGTAATGCGACATGATAAGCACCCTGATTACTTTTTATGATATTTTCACTTCCCATGTATATTTTTTTATCAGACTCATTATATTTCAAGGTATTTAATAGAAATATATTTTTCCTTCATTCAAGTGATTATTGATATAGTTATTTATCCAGTAGTAATCATTTTTGGTAACTTAAAACTCCCTCTTTGAGTTATAATGTTTATCTTCAACATTATTCAAACATGATTGGTTTCTCCAACCATTATAATTTATTATATTATATTTAATAATCATATTTTGGGAAATGATGTATTAATATAAAAATCCGTTTGTTAATCTATTTGAAATGTGGGATTTTAATAATTGTAATTTCAATTATTAAAAACATCTCTTCCATAATCAATAGTTTTTGATCCATAGTTATTATTGAAAAATTATTTGATTTTCAAGGATCCATTATTGTATATTCTATAAAAAGTAAAATTTTTAATGAATTTATATTTCACCTTTTTAAAAACACTTTTACAAATGACCTGTAACATACTTTTTTACATCAATGCAAAAAATGTTTTTTAAAATCTATTTTATATTTTCACTTCCATTTCTCTTTCCACTTTTAAAAGGTTTTTTTATAATAAGGTTTTTCCTTCATTATTTATATTTTAATATATATATATATTTATTTGTTATCATTTGGGTGAAATAAACTCACGATACTAAATAATCCAATTCATGGCCCCTTCTTGGGTAGTATTGTTCAAGTATTATTTTACAAGGATAATTTTCAGCTATGTCAACTTCCTTTTAGTTTTCCTTAGTAAAAATGGAGAAATGTTATTTCAAAACAATCCATATTCTTCAAATAGAAGGATTTATATAATTTTATTTAGGTATTGACTTAGTTGTATACTCATTTCTCTATATTGCTTGATCATTACATCTTAAATAATTAAGATTATATGATGTTCACCTTGAAACAGTGATAATCTATTAACATGGGGGAACATATTCCCATTGAAAATAAATTTACTAAAATATGAATTATTATTGGAATATTGAATATGTATTTTTTAACCACCCACCTTCTTCCTCTATATGGGTTATGTTCATGTTATCCCTTTTATTGACACAGGGAAAGGTATTTAAATTATAGATAATTATTTACTACAAACACAACCTGATTGTGTATTTATTAACATATTTCTCATATATGGATAACCAAGATTTATTTATTAAGTGTTTCCTTAGGTAATTTTAGGAATGATCTTGATGAATCTTATAGTGAATTAATTGGACTTAATTATGGGATAGGTTAGGCCAAGAATTATATAGTACCTCAATGCATAAACGGATTTCATGCGATGAACCAGATTTGGTTCTGGTGTATACCTCATCCCATAATATGTTAGTTTCTTAGAATAAGGCCTTGATAGTAGGATGTCTTGATTATGGTCTTGATGGAAAGTGATGTATCTTGGAACAAGGCCTAGACAATAGGTTTTTTGATGTGTGGCATTACGAATTATGTCAACAAGAAATAAATATTATTTATATCAATGTTTTCATTTATTGATATGGATATATAATTATTTTAGATTCAATTAAACTATGAATTCACATTTTTTACATATTATTACCGAATATTTTATTCCATAATTGTACAATTATTTCTTCAGTTATATATTTGTCTTACTTAGCATTTCCTCGCACCCCTTCTTTTGTTTTAATTTTCCTAGGTTATAGAGACAGTATTATAATTGACATGTATAATTGGATAACACTTGTGAAAGAATTTAGGGGATTCATTGACAAATTTTCCTAAATTAGGTAGTTTCATATATAATGGAATAATTTTTTATTTGATACAATGGACATGAGATTTCTTAGTAGATGGGTTTTCTTAATTCTATAAATCTGTAAACCTAAAAAGATCCCTCTGATTTAAGAGATGAAATAACAATTATTTATTTTTTTATTAAATAATTTTATATCTAGTATAAATGAACGTATCGAATGTATGTTTTTTTGATCACTAGGTTCGTGAGTATGGGTCTAGGGTGTTACAATTTGTATTAAAGGAATCATTTAGATAACATTTCCGATTAGGATGATTGTGGAGAATAATTTAATGGTTGACCTGATAGGATAAATCTTAAAATAAAAACTATATATAATACTTTTTTATAGGTATATTATTTAATGTTAAGTAAATTTTTCACATTTTATTTGGTGGTTTTTATAAGATTATTGTAGTGAAAATAATTCGAATAAATATATGTATAGGATGACACCCTAATAATTTTTAAAATCCTTTCTTATGTGGTATTAATAGTAATTAAATAAATATATTGATACAAATAATTGATATAGGATCTATTATAGATGTACCTTGGGTAAATAACCATGAAAATTGATGATTGGATATTTACACCATCATCACTAAGTGCATGTCAAAGAGGCCCAACTACACACCTTGTTTGATACTCCCATGGTATATTGTTTCATTAACCACATTCTATTTACTAACAATTATATATACCATAATATTATTAATATATATATGTTCATTTCATAAAACAATGATTACATTTTCCCCTTATTTTCTACATTATAATTGATTAAACAATAAGCTTGATAAAAATTAGATTTTATTACTTCAAAAGTCAAATTTTATTTTTGTGTAAAATGAAATTTCAATTAAGGCACTAATTTTGATGAATTCATGATATTTTAATGTTTTTTTATTATAAAAATATATTATTTTTAGACAGTATATATGAAATCTAAATTATAATATAATTTAATGAAATGAAAATGTAATTTTTACAAGGCTTAGAAAACTGCTATTGTTATGAAAATTAGACATTTCAAAAAGGGATTTCAATTTTAAATAATAATTTGTAATATTTAGAGATTTATTTGTATGAAATAAATATTTTTTTGGAATCAACGCATTGAAATTATACAATGGTTAACTTTTTGAAATTTTCTGAGACAATCGAATTTTCAAGTAAAATATAAATATGGTATAAATATATGATATGTATTATGGAATCATAATGACATAAAAGTTTTGTAATATATTCCATAATTGGTATCATGAATAAAATATATATTTCCTCTTTCAAATAACGTGTTTTCACTATTTTTTACTAATTTATAAACCCTTTTTAAATCATAAAAAACCTATATTTTTTAAGGTATTAAAAAGAATTCTTTGTAAATATGACAAAAATTCACCGCACCAAGTATATTATTTTAATGTGACCAATTAATGGATATATAAAATAGTTAAATGTTATCATACATGGAAGAACCCATGGGAGAATACCATGGTATGTTTTGTGTTTTTGAATACCTTATTTTATAGAGTCCAAAACCAATGTTTAGAAAGTAATAATGAACTCCCCACTCTTTTCCAATGTAAAACCACCCATGATCCAATTAAAATTCACTAAAAAACCATGTATAATTAATAAAATTATACATTTCCTCTCTAGAGTCTGACTAAGGTTCCTCCACACTCTCAATAATCTCTTCCCATGATTTTGGAAACACCTTATCAAGGTAAGTGAGCCTCTCATACTTCTCTTTATACAAGTACATTATTTATGAAATGAATTTTGTATTCATATTCCAATTGAGGGATATTATTTTCCACATCCCATATAAGGCCCCAGCCTTAAACCTTAATTAATCTTGAGTTATTACAAGATTACACATTGAGGATCTTTTTACGTTTAGAGTTTTAGAGAATTAGATCATGAAACATTCATTACATTCCACATTTAAACAAAGTGGTTACATAAAAGACAATATTCATTCTTCCCATCAACGACATCATATTTAAAATAAAACAAGGATTCTTTACTGACAAATCCTTGACACTATCATCACACATGTACCTTTGCCTTGACCTGTGAAAAACATTTCAAAAACTTGGGATGAGGATAAAAAGATCAGTAAGGGTTATAAAAATATGGAAAGGAAACATGAGTTCATATATACATAAGAATGAAATCATACTTTACCCATAAAACATAGGCACTTTAACATACCTCATCAAACCATGAATAAATCATAGAAATCATAAGACATAAAGGTAACTTGAGACATTCATAACATTCTTACGTAGGGAGTAACCCTCTTGGTTACGTTTGGAATACCCATCACAGTATATTCCCTAAATCTCTTCGGAGAAACCTTAAAGTTTCACTCCGTTGCATTACCCAATGCATTGGAGAGCTATATCGGGCTCACCCGCCCTTAGTTTATCACCGAACCAACCGTCTTCATAATAATGCTCAAGAACCTCAACATAATCGTATCACATAAAACATGCATAAAGGAAACATAACATTTCCACATTTCAATCACAAGATATCAATACAACACATTGATATAAAAACATTATGAAAACCATTTTCAATACCAAAATAAAATAAAAGTAAAACATGGTATTTATTTTTCTTTTAAAAAGAAGGTATGGCTTGTAGAGGAAGCTGAAACTCAAATAATGGTCATGGCGGTGGAGAAGTCGTTGTCTCCGCATACGTACGACAAAAAAATTCCCTTTTGTCGTTTAGTAAACTCTTCGTATAAAACAATTCTCTTTTTAATAAACATAAAACTCAACGGGGTTTATACAATATATAAAAGAACATTGTGTATAAAACAAAATATGCCTCAATGAAAGGAGATTGAGACAAAGTCTCATAAAAGATGGTATCCTTGGATTAAGGATAAATCAGTTACTTAACTATGTGGGACAAACGAATACATGAAATATAAGTGGGTATTAAGTGTAAAAAAATTAGGGGACATTAACACATAATCATAGAACGACATATTCAAGGTGTACAAGTTTATCACAAAGAATCGAAATTGGGTTAAGAAGTTCCCTTGCAATAATTAGACAGCCTAACGGCGTCACTTCAAAATTCAGAAAAATAGTTGATGAGAGATAAAAAGGGTATATCATCACTTGGAAATAAAATTTTCATCAATAAGGACATATAAGAACATATACCAAAATAATATTATGTGAATTAAAAGACATAACAAAATAAGTCTTTTAAAAAGGGGAGGGTGAAATGTTCCCTTACCGACATGGGTATCTTTCGAAACATACGCCCCGTGAAAGAAGGACAATACAACATTGATGTAAATACTCATAAATGAAAGAATATTACACAATTAGTAACATAATGGTCAGTACATACACCACTCAAATGAAATTGTGGCAAATGTAGCATAAATCTCACGGGAATAAAAGTGAGATGAAAAATCCCTTACGAAAACTCGGCAGCCTAACGACGCCACTTAAAACATCCAAAAATTGATTGATGAGATCAAATAGGGTATCTCATCACATTACAATAAAATGTACAGCAAGAGGAATATAAAAGAACATCCCCCATCATAACAAATAGGATCTTAAAAGAAGTGACATAAAGGAGAGTACTTAAAGAGAAAGAGAGAGGTTAGATCTCTTACGAAAATTCGGCAGCCTTACGGCGCCATTCAAAACGTCCAAAATGGATTGATGAGAGAGAATAGGGTCTCTCGTCATATGAACATAAAAATTATAGTAAGAGTAATATAAAATAACATCCCAATAAAAAGAAATATGAGATTACAAGGAATGACATAAAAGTGTGTACTTAAAAAGAAAGAGAGGAGTATGATCCCTTACCTTAAGTCCAACTTGTCTTGTTCATTTCTTTATATTCCTGAATAATAAACATTGTTCAATTAATAATTGCCTATTTACCACCTTTATATATTATTATTCAGTAAATATCACATATTATAATGTAATAATAATTGTTTAATAATGTTAGTTCATATCAGATGTTTTTGCCGATGTTTGGTACATGAGTCAAAAATGAACTTGTTTGAAAAAAGATTGCCCATGTAGTTATAAGTAAATAATTTCTAGAATAGTATTAATGATTAAAATATCATATATATCCAGTAAATATTCATTTTATACTATTCCATATCATTTGGAGTTAAAAAACGAAATTCACCATTCATGGAGATTGTAGGTCGTACGTACGCATGAACGCTACTTTCATTTTTTTGTCATGTTAATGGAATTAAAACATAATGAGAGAGATATATATATGTTATAATTCCAGAATGATATCCATAATTTAGATGTAATATATTACATATATATCCATTATATATATGTACTAATAATATTACATTACATTTTGAGATAAGAAATGAAATGTACCGTTCATGGAGACGGTAAGCCGTACGTACGCATGAACGCTACTTCCATTTCTATTTCATATTTATTGGAATTAAAACATAATGATAAATAATATTATTTTAATTCCAGTATGGTTTAATATATAATATCATTAAATATATCCTTTATACGTACCACATATGGTATTAACGAATCAAATCACTTTGAGGGGCGGTAGTCCGCACTTCCTTAAATGAAGATATCACATTTAACCAAAATGGAAACCATAAAGGTACGCCATAAATAAAAAATACAGAAACTTAAGTAAAACATAAACATATTATATATCATATATAAATATAGTGTCATCTTAATGGAAACCTTTTAAGGTGTTAGAAGAATGTTGAACAATCATCATTTCGGGAGGCAGAAATTCGCCATCCACGGAAACAGTATGTTCTTTAACCATTAGATGTAGTTGTGTGTAAGTGTAGCTCGAATAATTCTTATAAAAACATCCTATTATATTGGAGATACTGTATTTTTTACTAAATAAATGAATAAAAAGAGTTAATGGGGTTGGAGAAGCAAAATAAAACAAAAGGACACAAGTGAAGACATTACCTTAAAATCGGGTAACTCCCTTTGGTTAGAGCTCAAAGGCTTCCATGGGAAGACTTCTGCCCAAAGGGAGGCTTCAAGGAGTAATAGAGGTAAGTGGAGAGACAAAATGGGCAGGTTTTGGATGAGCCAAAGGCTTTCGGAGTGTTGGTAAGGAGGTAGAGGTGGGGGCCTTTTATAAGGGGAGAGGAAAGGCACTCTTGGAAGGTAAAGAAAAGTCACATTATTTTAAAATGGTAGTCGGATTTAAGAGGTCCCACATTGATGTGTTTCTAGGATAAGGTGATAAGGGTTCGAAATCCACTCATACAATAGGTTTTTGACTTGTTTAGGTCTTAGATATTACATTATCTTTCAATTTTATTTAAATCGTTAAATAATGAGGTCATCGCTGCATCATCATGATGTCATAAATAATTTAATTTATTTAATGTCTAAAAAAATACTATGATGTAGGAATTATTTTTTAGATTTCCAATTAATATTTATAGTCAAAAATATGATTTTTATAACCCCATGTAAAATTTTTTTTAGTAAAACATTTCATGTTTGTCTCATTTTTACTTTAACTTTAAATAAAAAGATATTAATGTCATTTTCCAACCAAAGTTGCTTCATGGGGTCCCCAAGTTGACCCATGGGTTGTCTTGGTCAGCCATGACACATCCAATGAGGTTAGAACATGTGTCAAGTTCATTTCATATTATTAAAATATTATTTTTACCTTAAACTACACTAATGACCTCTAATCGCAATTAAAAACATAATAAGTTACTATTCACCAAAAAATTATTTTAATCCCATTGAACCACATTTTACTTCTTAATGACAACCATGTATGTCAGATTTTTTTAATTCAATACAAAAATATGGGAAAATTTCATTTAAACAGAAAAATCAGTTTTTATAAGTACCACTTAGTGGTTTCACTATTCATCAAAAATTGAAGTTTTTTAGAAAAACCCCAAAAATTCACCCTAAGCTATATTTGATATTCCGAATTCAAAAATGAAGTCTATTTTAAAAAATTCAAAATATATAAGTTGAATTAATTAATTTAATAATTAATTCCCACTGTCAAAACAAATAACATGTTTTTATGAACCAAAATGTATCAAAAGATTGACACTAGTTTAAGTCCGATTTCAAAGTGAAATTAATTCCATCGACCACTATTGGATTAAATGGTAAAAATATATTCTAATTTCACTTTAAAACCAATTCAAAAGATAATATAATCATATAAGTAAATTAGATTAAAAAGTGGTTTTGAATTAAAATACAATATTTTTCACTATTCATTAAAAATTGAACTTTTCGGAAAAATATCAAAAATTTACACAAAGTAAATTTTGATGTCCCAATTCTAAAGAGGAATTTTATTTTGTCAAATATAACACATAAAATTGTCAAAAGTGGATTTAAAAGAGGTTCGCCATCAAAAGGAGGGTAATCGATCTTTTAAAGAATATTAGAATGTTTACGCTTAAAATATGATTCATTCGCATTTTTAATCCTCTAACATTATTTGAAAAAAGTAAAAATATTTGAAAAACATATATAATAATTTGGTAGTTAGATCTGTTCATTCCTGCCATTACAACGGCTAGGTGTTAACTACTATTTAAAATAATATTATTTTATTATTAGAGTGCAACGTAAGATTCCCAAGAAACTCGTTGTTGCGTATTGGGTACGCCATCGAGCATAGAATCCCCTTTAATGTAATATTAATATTTTCTTCACAAATATGGATAAATATAAAGATGTCATTTTATTTATTTACCTGGGGTGTTACATCCTTCCCCCCTTTTGGGAATTGCGTCCTCGCAATTTTCAAATTGGGCTTAGAAATATCCTTGAAAGTCCCACATCGGAACAAGAGTTGGTAAAACAATCACTTTAAAATAAACAAAGATAAGTACAAAGGTCACCCGAGTTAACCCATACTAGGATTCCAAGTATGAAAATATTGACATGGAGGAAAAAAACAAAGGGTCATGTTCTGATGGAGAGTGATAGAAAACATGTTTAGGAGAAAGTTAACCATAAGGAAATCACAAAGTTGTGATGGGTTAAACGGTATTCGATTCCCCAGTAGGAAAAGTTAATAGACAAATTTTTTGTTTTAAGTTAATTTTTTTGAGGAATTTATTCATAAGGAAACATAATCACTTATCATGTTGACTTTCAACTTTTATTAGATTCCTTACACAAACTCATATTTTCTCCAAAAGATGAGTATTTAGGAAGACTTGTTCATATTAAGAGTAATATAATAAACTACTAGATAATCACCTAATCCACCAAAGAGAACTATATACTTCCCATGTCTTTAGGATTTAACCAAAACCAAAACCAAAAAGGTTAGTACAAGATCAGATAATCCAGAAAAGGATAACCCTTAAAAAAAACTATTCTTAATCTCCAAAATTTGCCCAACAAAACCCAAATTTCAACGAGGACCATTCGATAATAAATTTTTCCATAAAATTATTCAATGTAAACCAAACTAATATTGAATCCCAAATATTTGAGGGATTTAGTGACATATTCTTCCAAGTTAAATCATATCATTTATCTCCAAACAACATCAGTTGCTCTTAATATCTCGTATTGAAAAGTAATTAACCTAATCACATATCCTCCATGATAGGTTAATAAATATCCATATATAACCCAAAATCAACTTACTCTTAATTCATAAAATCATCTAACTAAAAATAATCAGTCAAACTAACCAGGGACATCACATAGTCCAGTGGTAGGTGATAAATACCTATCGCACTTTGGTTGTGGGTTCGATTCCCACAGCTTTGTCCGACGCGACGGGTAGTCACACGGTCTGCATGTTTTCCTTTTTCCAAAACTATATAATACTCAAATCATTCCCCAAAAAGGGATAAAATCATCAAAAATAACCATAACATAATTTAACCTCAATTTTATATCATGCCTTTCACTTCAATCATACCATATAGTAACCCATAATTACCTGCAAAGTAAGGATCATATAAACCCAAATGGTTCTTTATAACTATGTCCACAATAGAAAAGATAACTATTGCTTGAATAAAATTTTCATATATTAAACATCAGGGTTACACATAATATAAAAAGTCTTCTAATGTAACCCCATCATCAAAAGAAACTTAATACTCTTAAGAATTTCACCATAACTCTTGAAGCCCTTATATGTTGACAACTTACTCATTCAATATTCTTCATGATCCATTATCCATTCCTTTCCAACTTATTCCGAAATACATCTTTCTTACAAACAAAATCATGAATCATATCCTAGGATTCCAAAATAGGAAAACAATAGTCATGAAATAATGCATACCTTTGATTGGTCATTGTCAGTTTCTTCGTCTTCAATCGGAATGGCATTAGGTATTGGTAAATGAACATTTGTACGCTCTTGGTGATCCCATTCACGAAACTTCTTAATAGGAAATGTGTTTGCATAATGACCATGCACACCACATTTAAAACATTCAATTGATCCCTCAGAAAGAACTTCTTTCCCTTTCCTCGAGTCAACTGGATGCTTCCTTTTTCCATGGAAAGTTCATGATTTATGACCTTTATTTCCACATCAATAACATATTTCTGTCCCTTTGAAACATTTTCCTAGGTGTTTCATTCCACATATTTGACACATAGGTTTTTTAACACACTTACCTTTATGATTATTACCTGTACTTCCGTAGGGATTTGTTTCTAGAATGTATGATGCATTAGAGAAATCACCAAGGTTTAAGTGGTCAATCATGACTCCAGATAGTTGGTTGAGGATAATCACAGGAGTTCTCATTGCAGCTCGCATATCATTCAGTTGCTTGCTCAAAAATCTTTCACAGTTTCCTTCACATCCACTGTTACTTTGGTGCCTGCTAGATCCAGCCATTTACTAAAACCAAAAAGATCAGTGTGAGTATATAAAAAAACCATCATGTACTAATGAGGTAGATAAACACTATTATATACTTAATCATTCACTTTATCTAAAACTAGGACTCTTTCTGAAATCCTAACCATTATGGTAATGTCACTTATGCTTAGAGAATACCCTAACCTTAATGTTAGATAAACCGACCTCTGATACCAACTATAAGGCCCCAACCTTAAACCTTACTTAATCTTGATTTATTACAAGATTACACATTGAGGATCTTTTTAGGTTTAGAGTTTTAGAGAATTAGATCATGAAACTTGCATTACATTCCACATTTAAACAATGTGGTTACATAAAAGACAATATTCATTTATCCCATCAACATAATCATATTTAAAATAAAACATGGATTCTTTCTCGACAAATCCTTGACACTATCATCACATCATGTACCTTTCCCTTGACCTGTGAAAAACATTTCAAAAACATGGGATGAGCATAAAAAGTTCAGTAAGAGTTATAAAAATATGGAAAGGAAACATGAGTTCATATATATATAAGAATGAAATCATACTTTAACCATAAACCATAGGCACTTTAACATACCTCATCAATCCATGAATAAATCATAGAAATCATAAGACATAAAGGTAACTTGAGACATTCATAACATTCATACGTAGGGAGTAACCCTCTTGGTTACGTTTGGAATACCCATCACAGAATATTCTATAAATCTCTTCGGAGAAACCATAATGTTTCACTCCTTCGCGTTACCCAATGCATTGGAGAGCTATATCAGGCTCACCCGCCCTTAGATTATCACGGAACCAACCATCTTCATAATAATGCCCAAGAACCTCAAAATAATCGTATCACATAAAACATGCATAAAGGAAACATAACATTTCCACCATTCAATCACAAGATATCAATAAAACACATTGATATAAAAACATTATGAAAACCATTTTCAATACCAAAATAAAAGAAAATTAAAACATGGTATTTATTTTTCTTTTAAAAAGAAGGTATGGCTTGTAGAGGAAGCCGAAACTCAAATAATGGTCACGGTGGCGGAGAAGTCGTTGTCACCGCATACGTACGACAAAAACATTCCCTTTTGTCATTTAGTAAACGCTTCGTATAAAAAGATTCTATTTTTAATAAACTTAAAACTCAACAGGGTTTATACACTGTATAAAAGAAGGTTGTGTATAAAACAAAATATACCTCAATGAAAGGAGATTGAGACGAAGTCCCATACAAAGACGATATCCTTGGATAAAGGATAAATCAGTTACATAACTATGTGTGACAAATGAATACACGAAATATAAGTGGGTATTAAGTGTAAAACAATTAGAGGACATTAACACATAATCATAGAACGACATATTCAAGGTGTACAAGTTTATCCCAAAGAATCGAAATTGGGTTAAGAAGTTCCCTTGCAATAATTAGACAGCCTAATAGCGTCACATCAAAATTCAGAAAAAGAGTTGATGAGATATAAAAAGGGTATCTCATCACTTGGAAATAAAATTTGCATCAATAAGGATATAGAAGATCATATCCCAAAATAATATTATGTGAATTAAATGACATAACAAAATAAGTCTTTTAAAAATAGAAGGGTGAATAGTTCCCTTACCCACATGGGTATCTTTCGAAACATACACCCCGTGGAAGAAGAACAATACAACATTGATGTAAATACTCATAAATGAAAGAATATTACACAATGAGTAAAATAATGGTCAGTACAAACACCACTCAATGGAAATTGTGGCAAATGTAGCACCAATCTCATGGGAATAAAAGTGAGATGAAAAATCCCTTACGAAAACTCGGCAGCCTAACGGTGCCACTTAAAACTTCTAAAAATGGATTGATGAGATCAAATAGGGTATCTCATCACATTACAATAAAATTTACAGAAAGAGGAATATAAAAGAACATCCCCCATCATAACAATGAGGATCTTAAAAGAAGTGACATAAAGAAGAGTACTTAAAGAGAAAGAGAGAGGTTAGATCTCTTACGAAAATTTGGCAGCCTTACGGCGCCACTCAAAACTTCCAAAATGGATTTATGAGAGAGAATAGGGTCTCTCATCATATGAACATAAATATTACAGTAAGAGTAATCTAAAAGAACATCCCAATAACAAGAAATACGAGCTTAGAAGGAATGACATAAAAGAGTGTACTTAAAAAGAAATAGAGGAGTAGGATCCCTTACCTCAAGTCCAACTTGTCTTGTTCGTATATTTATATTCCTGAATAATAAACATTGTTCAATTAATAATTGCCTAAGTACCTCTGTTAGAGATTATTATTCAGTTCATATCACATATTATAATGTTATAATAACTATTTAATAATGTTAGTTCATATCAGACGTTTTTGCCGATGTTTGGTACATGAGTCAAAAATGAACTTGTTTGAAAAAAGATTTCCCATGTAGTTATAAGTAAATAATTTCCAGAATAGTATTAATGATTAAAATATCATATATATCTAGTAAATATTCATTTTATACTATTCCATATCATTTGGATATAAAAAATGAAAAGCACCATTCATGGAGACGGTAGGCCGTACGCACGCATGAATGCTACTTTCATTTTTTTGTCATATTAATGGAATTAAAACAAAATGAGAGAGATATATATATGTTATAATTCCAGAATTATATCCATAATTTATATGTAATATATTACATATATATCCATTATATATATGTACTTATAATATTACATAACATTTTGAGATAAGAAATGAAATGTACCGTTCATGGAGACGATAAGTCGTACGTACGCATGAACGCTACTTCCATTTCTATTTCATATTTAATGGAATTAAAACATAATGATACATAATAGTATTTTAATTCGTGTATGGATTCTTATGTAATATCATTAAATATATCCTTTATACTTACCACATATGGTATTAACGAATCAAATCACTTTGACGGGGCGGTAGTCCGCACTTCCTTAAATGAAGATATCGCGTTTACCCATAATGGAAACCATAAAGGTACGCCATAAATGAAAAATACAGAAGCTTATGTAAAACATAAACATATTAGATATCATATATAAATGTAGGGTCATCTTAATGGCCACCTTTCAAGGTGTTAGAAGAATGTTGAACAATCATCATTTCGGGAGGCAGAAATTCGCCATCCACAGAAACAATATGTTCTTTAACCATTAGATGTAGGTGTGTATAAGTGTAGCTCTAATACTTATTTTAACTACGTCCTAGTATATTTAAGATACTGGATTTGTTACAAAATAAATCAATAAAAAGAGTTTATTGGGTTGGAGAAGAAAAATAAAACATAAGGACACAAGTGAAGACATTACCTTAAAATCGGGTAACTCCCTTTGGTTTGAGCTCAAAGGCTTATTTAGGAAGACTTCTGCCCAAAGTGAGGCTTCAAGGAGTAATAGAGGGAAGTGGAGTGACAAAATTGGCAGGGTTTGGCCGAGCCAATGGCTTTGGGAGTGTGGGTAAGGAGGTAGAGGTGGGGGCCTTTTATAAGAGGAGAGGAAAGGCACTCTTGGGAGGTAAAGAAAAGTCACTTTATTTTAAAATGGTATTCGGGTTTAAGAGGTCCCACATTGATGTGTTTCGAGGATAAGGTGATATGGGTTCGAAATCCACTCATCCAATTGGTTTTGGACATGTTTAGGTCTTAGATATTACATTATCTTTCCATTTTATTTTAATCGTTAAATAATGAGGTCATCGCTGCATCATCATGATGTCATAAATAATTTAATTTATTTAATGTCTAAAAATTATAAAAAAATACTATGATTTAGGAATTCTTTTTATATTTCCAATTAATATTTATAGTCAAAAATATGATTTGTATAACCCCATGTAAAAATTAATTTAGTAAAATATTTCATGATTGTCTCATTTTTACTTTAACTTTAAATAAAAAGATATTAATGACATTTTCCAACCAAAGTGGCTTCATAGGGTACCCAAGTTGACCGATGGGCTGTCTTGGTCGGCCATGACACATCCAATGATGTTAGAACATGTGTAATGTTCATTTCATATTATTAAAACATTATTTTTACCTTAAACTACACTAATGACCTCTAATTACGATTAAAAACTTAATAAGTTACTATTCAAAAAAAAATTATTTTTTTCCCATTGAACCACATTTTACTTCTTAATAAAAACCATGTATGTCGGATTTTTTAATTTCAAAACAAAAAGATGGAAAAATTTCATTTAAACGGAAAAATCAGTTTTTATAAGTACCACTTACTGGTTTCACTATTCATTAAAAATTGAAGTTTTTCAGAAAAATCCCAAAAATTCACCCTAAGAAATATTTGATATTCCGTATTCAAAAATGAAGTCTATTTTAAAAAATTCAAAACATATAAGTTGCATTAATTAATTTAATAATTAATTCCCGCTGTCAAAACAAATAGTGTGTTTTTATGAAACAAAATGTATCAAAAGATAGACACTAGTTTAAGTCCGATTTCAATGTGAAATTAATTCCATTGACCACTATTGGTTTAAATGGTAAAAATATATTCTAATTTCACTTTAAAACTAATTCAAAAGATAATATAATCATATAAATAAATTAGATTAAAAATAGGTTTTGAATTAAAATACAACATTTTTCACTATTCATTAAAAATTGAACTTTTTCGGAAAAATACCAAAAATTTACACAAAGTAAATTTTGATGTCCCGATTCTAAATAAGAATTTTATTTTGTCAAATATGACACATAAAATTGTCAAAAAGTGTTTTTAAAAGAGGTTCGCCATTAAAAGGTGGTTAATCGACCTTTTAAAGAATATTAGAATGTTTACGCTTAAAATTGGATTCATTCGCATTTTTAATCCTCTAACATTTATTGAAAAAATTAAAAATATATGAAAAAAATATATAATCATTTGGTAGTTAGATCTGTTCATTCCCTCCATTACAACGGTTAGGCGTTAACTACCATTTAAAATAATATTATTTTATTATTAGAGTGCAACGTAAGATTCCCAAGAAACTCATTGTTGCGTATTGGGTACGCCATCGAGCATAGAATCCCCTTTAAAGTAATATTAATATTTTATTCAAAAATATGGATAAATATAAAGATGTCATATTCTTTATTTACCTGTGGTGTTACATCCCACTTACTAACATTATGATTTAAAAGTTATGATATACCTATTTAATCTCATTATTCCCTCCAATTATTCATTATACACCCCCATTATGCCGCCAAAATTGTTCTTCAATTTTCCATGCGAAAACATTGTATTGTGAATACCACCTCCATTTATAATCATGGGTATTCACATAAAAAAACTTATAATTTTTTTATTTGGTATTACCATTTGTTTTATACACACCCCATAATCATGGAATTAAATGTGATGAAATTTTACCTTGTGTTGAATGATCTATGGGGAACTCTTTTTCAAGTACATAATATAAAAGGGATGGTTGCATCCAAAATTATATAGTGCTCCAATGCATTGGGAAAGTTTTTAATCTCTTTTGAAGTAATTTATTAGATTATGATGTAATCCTTATCTAATATGGATCTTTTCCCACCATGTACTCATGTATTGGTCATTTTCCTTGGCCAATGATTATGATGTCATTTTTAATATTGTGTCCACATTCCCATGTTACATTTATTTTTTTCCTGCTAATCATGCATCATTATTCCAGATTTTTATTCTCACACATTCTATGTCCCAAAAAAATTCCCTTTAACTAACAAGTAATACTTTACTCATGTTACAAATTTATTATTCTTTTATAAGAATTTATACCTCACCCCTTTTATATATATTCCTCAGGTAATCCCATAATGTTTTAATCACTATTGAATATTAGAAGCATGTTAAAGAAGTTTTCAATAATTATTTTGTATCCATGTATGAATTTTATGTTCTATGTACCAAATTTCTCAATTAAACTAGTTTTATTATTCTATGGGGTTTTACTAAGAGTGTTTTTAGGTAATAAATCAAGAAAAAAGTGTTATAAAGATATGTTTTGTAATTTTTTGTATGAAAATAATGTCTAGTTATTTTTTTATTATTATTAAAAAATATTATAGAAATAATTATTGATAATAATAATCATTGTAAGGTACCACTAAATATTTTTTGATTATAGATTAAGTGGTTTCCATGAAAATATATCCCTTTCAGGATACTATGTGCGGAAGTGGATCTAGCATAGATATACCTAGGGGAAACAACCCTAAAAACACCGTACCAAGCATGAATAAATCACTAAATGGTGCATGAAAATGGCCTTGATGCACTCCATGTTTTAAAATCCTTGAATATTTTCTATAGTAAATCCACAAGCTCATTACAAACCATTATTATGTAAAAAAATTCTTATAATATTTTAAATTAAGAAATAGATCATGGATAACTTCGATTGAACACCTAAAAATTTATAGGTTTATGAATACATTTCATTTATGATCTATCCATTTAATGTTCATATTTACCCTTTTTTGTGTTTAATAATTTAAAAATTATCATCCATAATTTTCTATTTATTCTATTCAATGGATGAAATAGGATGAACTGAGTCAACAAACAATGAGGGATGATATTTTGTGACTACCAAAATGATATTCCCAATCTGATGTGAATAGGATGAACCGAGTCAACAAACAATGCGGGATGGAATGTGATGACTACCGAAATGAGAATCCCAATTCGATGGGAACAAGAATCGAGAACTTCATTACTATGCCTCCATAATTGACTCATGTTTTGAACTAAAAACTGAATCACGAGGAATTACCTAATCCCACTATTAAAGAAAAAGTTTAAATTGAGAAATTTATGTGAAATAGGAATCTATCATTCAATGGATCTTATGATCCCTTAATTAAAGAACAATGGTTCAGCTCCATTGACAATGTCCTCTATTTCCTTTAATAAAATGAGAAACTGAAGGTTATGCATGTTTATTATCAAATGGATGAAGAAGATGATCAATGGTGGACATTGTTAAAGAATATGAATCTTGATGATAATATCAAATAATTAATGTGGAAGGGATTCTGAAAATGATTTTTGATAGAAATTTCCCTTGAACTCTCTATCTAAAAATATGAAGGAACTTCCTTAGTCTCACGTAAAAGGATGTAGAATATACCAGTATGTACGAGGGAAAAATCATATGAATTTCATGATATAACTCTATATTTTTCATTTCTCCATAATGAAAATTTGACCACATCTTTAGTGGAATGAATCCATGTATATGAATTTCTATAGCCATTCAATACTTTTATTGTAATGAGGAAATTGTGTGATGTGCTGTCGAAGTCTAAAAAGATATAAAAAAATTCATGGGTTACATAGGTATATTATGTAGAGTGTTGAGTTAAATTCCTCAAGTGTATGGAGAAATTTAATGGTGGTATGAAAATTCAACATCATACTTTTCAAACCTGTGGGAATAAGCACTATGGAAATTTCATGAAGGGGAAGAAGAAAAGATTTAGGTGAGGGAAGGATGGTCACCAAGCTAGCAGTTTCAAATGGGATAAAACAACAAATGTAATGGATGAATGGAATGATACGGTCAACCCTCATCCCATTCTCCAATTTTTAAACAACATGGTTCATTGAAACTTTGTGATTCAATACACTAAGCCAAGGTTTGTCAATGACAACTGAAAACAGACCCCCTATAGCCTAGAGAGCAAGGGTGAGATTATGTTATCAAAACTCCAGAGGTGGATCCCAACATTGAATTGGTGATATCTATACTAGTTTTTAATTCAAGAATAGTAAATGTATATTTGTATTTTAGCAGTAAGAGTTATTTCATATATCACATGGTTATTGAACTATTCAAAAACAAATTCAAAAAATGGAAGTGGAGAAATCAGTGAAAATAGAAATTGGGGTAATTATTTCATTCCATGTATATAAATCCACCTATCAATATTTGTGTGTTTAAATTACCATAAAAACCTTTTGATAGTCCCTTTAATTTAATTCTGGGTATATATTGGCTTTCCCTATATAGAGCCAAATTATATTATAGGGAGAAATAAATCACCCTCATAATATTCATTTGTACCAACATGTCAAGCATCGATAATATTTCCTTACGAGTCTGTGTATCTAGCCCAAATTAATTATATTAAATAAAATATTATCCTTGAATACATTACCATTGTGATGGAATAAGAATATATGTGTTTCTCAGTGAATTTTTTGTCTTGCTCTTATACAATAGATTAAATTTTCAATTGATCTTATACCTATGGATTTTCAAATATCCAGTGCTCCATATATAATTTTTATTGTTGAACTTAAGGAGATAAATAAGAAACTATAAGTGAATATCGATAAATAGTTTATTCTCCCAATTTCTTCATCATGGGGTGCACTAGTCCTCTTCATCAATAAGGAGGATAGGTCAATGCACCTATATAATGATTATCATGAACTCAACAAGATCACTATAAAGAAAAAGTATCCTCTACCATGGAGTGATGAATTGTTCTACTAGTTACATGAATTCTATAATTTCTCTAAGATATATCGTCATCTAAGATAATATCAAGTATATGTGAATGAGGATATCCCCACGACTAATTTTTGAGAAGGTACATACACTATGAGTTCATAAAAATTCCATTTAGACTCTCTAAATCTCAAAAAAATATTGATTTATTTCATGGAAATTGTATTTAGGGATTACGTTGGAAATTTTTTGGTAGTATTTATTTATGATATTTTTATCTTCACCAAAATAAAGGGGGGATATTAGGAGAAATGTAAAATTATATTAAGGACCTTGTAGAAAGAAAAGTGTTATGAAAAGTTTAGTAAATGTGAGTTATGGTTGGAATAAGTGACATTACAGGGGAATGTGATCGCCCTTAGAGGGATATCATTGGATCCATCAAAAACATAAATGATTGGATTGTGTATTACATGAACTTCTATGATGGAAATAGTTAGTTTATTTTAATTTTCTGGATATTATTATTGATTCATGAAAAACTTCTCATGATTTCCGAGCCCCATAACCAATATAAATTAGAAAGGATTCCTGTTTTTATAGAATGATGAATATGAAGAATGTTTTAAAAGAGGTTAATATGAGGATAATAATTACACTATCACATACATTTCCCACCATTGGGGAAATATTTATGATTAATTAGGTTGTATCTAAAATGGTATGGGTTTCCAACTTATTAAAAATGAAAAATTCATATCCTATGCCTCTCTAAAAATAATGATCCATGAGCATAATTACACAACTCATGATCTAGAATTGGCTGCAATGGTCTTCTCATTAATTATTTGATTACATTATCCCTATAAGGAGATTTATGATACATATATTTACAATAAATGCCTCAAGTATGTATTCATACAAAAATATCTTAATATGCACCACCATAGATGGTTAGAGTTGGTCACATATATGATTTTTTAATACATTACCATCATGGGAAATAAAACATACTGGTAGATGCTATGAGTAGAAAGGACCCCACAACTCTATCCACGATGAGGATGATAAGGGATCCAATATTCTTGAACATGAAAAGAATGGATATGGGAAGAAAAAAAGGATATTCATCCTACCTTTCAGAAAATATTTTCTCAACCATCAATTATTGTCAAAATCAAGGAGACTGAAATATATGATGAGTGTTTATAGAAGAAGGTAGAGGATATTCTATAGTTCAAAATTGATGAATATGGAGTTATAAGGTTTGGAACCCATATGTATGTCCCATAAATAGAAGAACTGAATAAGGAAATTCTAGATGATACACGTAGCTCATCCTTCTTTATTCATCCAATAGGAACTAAAATAAAAAGAGATTTAATGTAAATTTTTTGGTGGGATAACATGAAAAAAGGGATTTTGGTGTTTGTATCTCTATGCTTGGTAGAAAATAAAGGCAAGGATAAATGCTATAATTCTAAGGGTATGAAGAAAACATTTCCCATACTATTATGGAAATTGGAAGATATAACCATGGATTTCATCATAGTACTTTTCAAGACATCTAAATGAAATAATGCCATATGGGTGGTATTTTATCATCTTATCAAGTCAATTATTAACATTTCCATCAGGTAAGATTTCCAACATGATAAAATCAAAAAGATATATAGAAGAGAAGTGGTAAGACTCCATTGAGTGACACTCTACATTGAATTGGATTGAGATTCAACATTTACCTTGATGTTTTGGATATTAATTCATCAAGAGTTGGATAAGAAAAATAAGCCTCAACATTTCTTATCACCCTTATATGAATGGTTAGTCTGAAAGTACCAATCACAATCATGAAAATATATTGATATCATGTTCAATTTATTTCCAAGGATGTTGGGATCAGAACCTTCCTCTAGTAGAGTTATCATATTACAACAGTTTCTATTCTAGAATTAAAATAACACCCTATGTTGATCTATATTGGAAGAGGTATCAAAATTCCACATGTTTGAAAGAATATTGAGAGTAGAAGATGATGGGTCCAGATCTTATATAATTGTTTCAAACCATTTAGTGTCACATGAAATTCACACAAAGTCAGCCAAAAATATATGAAAACATCAACCGACATGATCAAGAGTTTGTGGTTGGAGACACAATGTTCTTTTTATATATCACTATAAATAAAGTAATGAGGTTTTTAAAGGAGGTAAAGCTTAGTCCTAAATACATCATTCCTTATGAGAACTTTGACTGCATCAGAGAAGTGGCCTATCAACTAGCACTCCCACCAAACTAATCTAAAGTACAGAATGTATTTTCTGTATCCCTATTGAAAAAGTATATACTATACCCCTCACATATACTTAATTGAGTGTTGGTACCATTTGAAAAAAAATTCATACAAGGAGCATTTGGTGAATATCTTATTTCATATAAACAATGTTCTATGAAACAAGACAACTCACTCGGTCAAAGTGTTATGGTAGAACCATAATTTTGAGGAAGCAACTTGGGAAGTGGAATAGGTGATGAAAAATATATACCAATATCTATATTAGTATATTATTTGAAAATATTAGGGATAAAATTTCTGAAGGGTGAATAATTTAACTACCTAGAATTTTATAAATTAATTTCCCTTCTTAAATTATTAAGTGCCTTATTTCTGTAATGCGATTATATAAAACACATGCACTTATTTGGTTATATACGATTAGATTATTAAAAATATTGTGAATAATGAAAATTGATAATCGATCCATTTAATTGTTACCATATTATTATTATATATTAAGGGTTATGATAATTTCAAATTCACCGAGATAGAAGATGATATCGCGTTGACTAGTAGGATCGTACCCCATAGAGCCCATTTATCAGAGCTGAAAATGAAGATAGAATCATTAGGATTTTACCTTGATAAATTACTTTTTGATATTTAATAATTAATTCATGAGAAAAATGTTTAAAAGATAATCTCAAGCTCATCAAGATCACAACCCAAACCATGTTTCCGAACCACCCTATGAAAATATCAATGTCACCCACCTTTCCATTAGAGTGTTTTCTTGTGTAATAATGGGCTATGTATCTCAAACATAAGAGTATGAATATGAATATTGTTTAAATAGTATAATTATTATATTTATTCTTTGTTATTTTTTACTTATAAATGATTAAGTAATGAGTTTGATAAAAATTGTATTTAATTAGGACAAAACTTGAATTGTAGTTTTGGGTTATTTGAAATTTTAATTAAGACATTCCTTTTGATGAATGAATGATTTTATTAAAATAAATGATATTTTAATAAACTTTTCTAATTAAATAATATATAATAAATATAAATGATTACATTTATTTTTGATTTGAAATTTAATTTTTTATGGGCCAAAAAAATTTTGTTTTAAAAAAGTATTATTTTTTCATAAATGAGGATTTAAATTTAAAATTATAATTTATTTTATTTATATAATTATTTTGACAATGTAAATATTATTTTTTTGAGTTATCTTGTTAAAATTACCAAATGGTAAATTTTTCATTTTTTGAGATTGTCAGATTTTTGGGTAAAAATTAATTATGGTATAAATCTTCGATATGTATTATGACATCAAAATGAACTAAAAGTGAAGTAATATATTCCATAAAATGTATTAACAACCAAATATATATTTCCCATTTAAATTATTATTTTTTAGTTTATTTTAATTATTTTATAAACCATTTTTGAATCCTTCAAAACATATATTATATTTTTAGTTTTTAAAACAAATCATTATAAATACAGATCACTTCCACATCAATAATGGTAATATTTTAATTTGACCAGTTCTTGGACTTATTAAATAATAAAAACTCTTCCTATTTGTCAGAAAAAATTGTGAAAACAAGGGGAGTTTTCGGTTTTTCTTACATTTCTGTAGAGCCTTAAAAACCTATGTTTGGAAAATAATAATGAATTCCCCTACCTTTTCCAATATAATCCCATCCAAGATCCCATTCCTATTCTCCCAAAAAACATGGGTAATGTATATACTCTACCATTTTCTCTCTTGAGTCATCAAAAGGTTCCCTCATGCTATCATGAAGATCCTCCCATGATTTTGTAAACACCCTCTCAAGGTAAGGGATCCTCTCATTCTCCTATTTATCAAATAACTTTCATTATGTAATTCCATTTGTCTTAAAATTCTGATTAATGGTATATGATTTTAGAAACCCCTATTACATTATTTTTTATGTAAAAGTGATGATATACCACTTTCACTTTCATTATTACGTCCCATTATACATTATGTACCCCTATTATGCTGCCAAAATTATGTTGTAATTTTCTTAGACAAACCATGGTATTGTGAATACCACCGCCATTTCCACTCAAGTCTATTCACCTAAAAATATGTATAAATATTTTATTATGGAATCCCAATTATGTATTCCAAACTCCTTAATAATTTAATTAAATGTGATGAAATGTGATACTATATTTAATGATCTATGTAGAAAACCGATGCATGTACATGATATAAAAGCAATGAGTGTCCCCAAATTATATTTCCCTCCAATTCATTAGGTAATTTATTTGTCCAAAGATATATTAGGTATTGGATTAGGGGGTAACCCTAATATATTATTTGTCTTTTTTTAATCATTTTATTGTGTCTCGATTGTTTTCCTTGACTTATTTTTATGATTTCATGTTTAATATTGTAGCCACATTTCCATGTTGCCTTGATATCATGTTGTATCATTCCTCATTATCCAGGATTATGATTCTCACCCCTTTTATGTCAGATTGGAATTTATATTTACTAAAATGTAATACAATAATCATGTCAATATTTTTTATTACCTTACTTATTTTAATAGCTCACCTTATATTATATATGTCCATAGGTTATCTCGTATGATTTTAAAATAAACCGAGTTTTTTAAGATTGTTAAGTAAGTTTTCAATAATGTTGTTGTATCCTTGTTTCCAGATGATGTTCTATATACCTAATTTACCAAAGAAACTATGATTCATGATCGTCTAGATTTTACAAATTGTTGTCTTATGTAATAAATCATGAAATAAAGGTTATTAAAGATATGAAATTTCATATTGACCATATAAAAGTATCACATCATTATTAAAATATAATGGGTGTTTCAATATATCCATGTTCATATCTTATAAAAGGGTCAATTATAAATATTAAAACATACACATCAAATTCAAAATATCATTGAAAATCCCCAAAAATATCCACTCGTAGAAGGTCCTCAAAATCCATTAATCCATTGGTAATAGTAAGTTAGCCTAAGTCCTTCAATTTGAAGGATTTTTCTAAGTGCAGATCTACTCTACCATATAAGTATTACCCCCTTATAATTTGTTCACTCCTTAACATTACTCTTAAAAATATCAAATATCTATCAAAATATAATGGAATAAGTATCATAATTATACTAATATGTTATTATATTAATGCAATAACCATGATTTATTCCTTCCCACTAGCTATGAAAAACTAAAGCATCCTTAGTGTGTTGTACGTGCTACTACCTCCAAAAACTAACATATAACATTTTTCAGCATCACCATTAATATATTAACAATTAAATTTAATGGGTGAATAAATATTATTTCTATAATATAAAAATGATTAAAAAATTTTAAATTATCATTTACCTTATTTCACTCTAATTCTTTGAGAAATAGATACATTAAGCATGCTTATATGTGAACTACCACATTCACAAGCAATGAGTTCCATTTTTCATAACCATCCATCATGGTGGGTTTTTAAAATATATTTAAAATATTACATTATCTCTATATAAATATTATGATTCCTAATATTGGGAAAATATTTTATGAATCATTCTATCGTGGTCAACATACATTATGTGTTACAAATAATAATTAATGAATAACCTTAGGTAACTGATACATGAAAGGAAAATATATAAAAAATTAACAAACTATTAAATAATAAATTGACCATAATTAATTAAATAAACAAGTATAAATTTCATAAAAATTTCTCCAAAAATATTATCTTGATTATTCTTGAAGTTATCCTCATGCAAAAAATGAATTTGTAATAAGGCATGGGGTTTCATCACAAATTCCTATCTTTGAGACACGTTGGATATTATAAAACTAATTTCATCTATGTGGTTCATAAATAATACCTACATGAGGTATATTATTATGAATTATCTTTTAATTATGTTATATAAATTTAAATTACAATCCCACTCTTTCTAGGTGATTTATTAAAGTGTAACTCAATCCGTAATATTTTTCTTGGACTCAATTCTGATTCTCTGGGACATGTCACTTGTTTAGAAACTTGTTTCCCTTGTATGGTTGTAACGCCCCAACCCTAGTAACCCAGATTTGGTGCTTCATTTTAATACATTGGCATGATTACAAGGAATCATGTCTCGAAAGACCGATTAGTTTAGCAGTCTTGGAAAATAGATTACATACATGAATGTTACATTACACTTTATAACATACAAAACAACATAAATAATCCTTTATGAATGCCATTATTCCCTTTTCTTAACCCTTCTTATCAATCACAATATACTTCTTGGAATCATGGGAAAAATAAAACATAGAAAGGGGTGAGATCAAATGCTCCGTAATGGTAAGAAATACAGCAGAAACATTCATAAATAAGCATAAACATATAAGGCAATGTGTAACTAAAACAAAATCCTTTTAAACTTGAACTTAAACATAGTATGGAAAAAATAAAATGAAATAATGCCATTTACTTATTCACATGGATATTCTACTAATCGAATAATCACATGCAATATCAATAACCACTTTCATAATTATGGAATGCATAATGCCAGACTATCATAACCACATAGCCAAGGCCTCCTACCAAGACTACAAATGTGATTTTTCCAAGGCCTTGTTCCAAGACACTAGTTTGTCTCATGAGACCTACCAATGCATCGAGGAGCTATAGCGGGCTCCACCCATCACTTACTAAGTCCAATTCATTCCCATATGAAAAGGTTTAAACATAACATATACATTCGTATTAAAACTAGCATAAGAAATGTCAATACTTTCTCTATAAACCATGAATGGTATAAAAATAGCACATCCATAGTAAAACATATCACAAAACCTTCAATACAATACAAAACTTTTGTATCATAATAAATAAACTTTAAATAAGCTTAAAACCCATCAAAGGATGTTGACATAGATGAAAATCAAAACTATTTTACAGAAATATCTCTTTTCTCAAAATCATTGAAAAGTCACCCATTTGTAAAGGAAGTAATTTAAAAGAGATTTTTGAATCAAAGTGTCCCATACCACTTTGAAACTTTTGAAAAGAATTATCATTTCAAAACATTCATGTCCATATAAATAAATCCTTAAAATCATTTTGAAAACATTAACATTAATTAAAAGGTTTTAGAAAGATAAATCATTAAAACATTTAAAATTATGATCTTGATAAAGAGTACCTTCCACAAATTCTTAAAATATTCATTTTGAAATCATTTAAAAGTCACATAATTATAAAATAAAACATTTAATTTGAAAATTTTCTTATTAGATTCTAAGGGAAGCTTTGACGATTTTATAACGGCGGTAAATAGCCGCACCCGCCATATAAGTTAAAAAAAGACATTCTTACCTTAAATATGTCGAAAAGGTTAAAAGTGCCTTTTTTGGAAAACGATGGAAAGATTACTTTCAAAACAAATAAGGGTATAAATGACTTTAACCAATTGTCTAGTAAAAATTAAAAATGTTTTTAAATACATTTTTAAGGAACATGGATGTGGATGATAAAGAGATCCCAGTAGATAATTGCGTATAAACAACCTCGGATAATGAAGAGATTGTGAAATAAACCCTTACCATTTTGGTAACATATGAAACGTACAACCCATGAAAGAGGTATCATAAAATTAATATGTAAATACACATAAATTAAAGTGTATTACACAAATAATATAATTATGGGCAGTACATACACCACACAAAATGTAATAGTGGAAATATGGCATGAATCTCACGAGAATAAGGATTTAGATGAAAACCCATTACCTTGTACATTTCCTTGGTTGGGGGTAGGCCAACCTCCTGTATAATGGTGAAATAATTGTTATTAAATTATACAAGAATCATATACATTAATATGATATCATATATGATCTTTTAACATTGATTTGTTAATAATATCTTAGTATTATCGTTGTTTCGGGTGTTAACTTACACGTTTTATTTTATATGTTTTGTTACGTAAGCCAAGTTTGTAATAGATAGGTTGTATATTATTCATATCCATAATTATATGAAGTCCTTAAACATCATTTTTAAATCATCAAATGATAATTATACTTGAATGGATACGATGGAGAATGAATCTCATCGCGTTCGTGGAGACGGTAGTCCGTACGTACGCATGAGTGACAATATCATTCGTTTGATATTAAAATAATATATAAATGGATGGTATATCATATATACAGAATAATTAACATGTTATATTTATTATTTACATGAGTTACACATCATTGTTATACCCATCCAAATAATAATATATTAAATAACAATTACACCACGACGTGGAGACGGTAAGCCGTACGTACGCACGTATGGTGACATGTTATTCAAAGGTGGATAGAATTCTGAATATGGTTGTACCATATTTATAATAACATCACAGTATATATAAGATACTGGAGTTATTATTTTAGAATGGTAATAACAAAGGAAGAATAAGTGGAAGAAGAAAGGAATATGGAAAATGGTGGTGAAAACATTACATCTTCTTCGGGTTCTTCCTTTTGATTTGATCAAAAGGGCTCCTTAGGGTGGCTTTATGATCAAAATAAGGCCTCTAGGTTGTATTGAGGGAATTATAGAGAGTATTTGGGCAGGGTTTGGCTGAACCAAAAGGCTTTTAAGGTGTGAAGAAATGAGAAGGAGGAGTGCCCTTTTATAAGAGGGGTGAGGGGAACCTTTGGAAAAGCTAGAAATATTAATTGATAATAAATTCATATTCGGTTTCTAATGGCTCCAAAGTGGATTATATAAATTTTAAGGTGGGTATAGGTCGAAAAAAATTTAACCAATAGAATTTATACAGGTTTGGGTTACTATATTAACCTTATCTTTTTGTTTTAACTCTTCGTTAATTAGTTTGACATTTACCATGTCACTTTGTATTTTTATATTATATAGTTAATAAACTTATTATATACATCCAAGCGACCCCAAAGTGGTCCATTAATGATACACCTATCATTATATAAGTCTCTTGGCGGAGCCTTAGATTTTTAGGAATTTAATATCAATTGATATTATAATATTTGTTTTAAAAACTCTTTTATGTCAATTTTGACACTATTCAATAGTTGATTTTTTGTGAAACTCATAACAGAATGATTACTTGAAAAAATGTCAATTAAATCAATCCTAATATGTCATATTATCCTTGAAAATTATTTTAATTCATTAAAAGTCTCAAATTATATTTATTTGGGTATTTATAATATCAATTATTTTCATTTTTCACTATTATGGTAATTACTACATCATCATTGTGTCATAAATAAATTAAATCATTTAAAGTCTAAAAATTATAAATAAAACATAATTATGTAGGAAATCTTATTATATTTCTAATTAATATTTAAAATCGAATTTATCTTATGTATAACCTTATATTAAAAATGTTTTAGTAAATAAACTTTGATTTTAACTCTTCTAACTCTTCTTTGAATTAAATAATAATAAATGTCCAAATCTAATCCAAGTGGACCTAAATGATAATATTTTATTCCTAAGGTTGTTTTTGGTCGAGATACACTTGTACAATAGAATTAGGACATGTGTTATGGTAATATTAATATCATTTTTACCTTTAATTACCCTATTTACATTTAACCATGGTAAATAAAAGTAAAAAGTTACTATTCACCAAATATTATTTTCATCTCATTGAACCACATTTTACTTTTTGAATTAACCGTGTCACCCAGATTTTCGAAATTCCATTTAGAGAAGCGGTAAAATTAAGTTTTATGAAAAATTCAGTTTTTAACTACAACTTAGTAGTTTCACTATTCATCAAAAATTGAAGTTTTTCAGAACAATGCCAAAATTTCACCCTAAGATTTAATTGATATTACGAATTCAAAAATGATGTCTATTTTAAAAAGTTCCAAACATATAAGTTGCATTAATTAATTTTATAATTAATTCCTGCTGTCACAACAAATAGCGTGTTTTTAAGAAATAATATATACCAAAAGATTGACAATTGTTTAGGTCCAATTTCAAAGTAAAATTAATTCTAATGAACACCATTGGATAAAATGGTAACAATATATTCTAATTATACTTTAAAACCACTCAATTATATAATTTTTCAATATAAATTATTTTGATTAAAAAAGTTGTTTTTAATTAAAATTTAGTAATTTTCACTATTCATCAAAATATTAAAGTTATCCGAAAAGTACCAAAATTTCACCATAGGCTAAATTCGATACTCCGAATCCCAAAATGAAGTCCATTTTGAGAGATAAAATTTATAAAATTTCAAAAAGTAGGTATTACTATTCATAATCGCTAGTTTGATTTGGTTATGGTGTGTGTTAGAACTCGAAGTTGCGTAAATCACACGCTACTATATTATTCAAAGAGAAGCATATCGTGGAAGCTTGGGATGTTTCATTTTAAATTTTTGATGTCCCCATTAAGTCAAAAAGTTTAAAATATTGTATTTAAAGAGGGTTCACGGTTAGAAGTTGGTAAAAGTGCAATACTGAAAATGAATTTGTTCTTAAATTATGTCTAAGAAACTCATAATATGGATTCTAAAATTATAAGGATTATATAAAGTTTAAAATTTAGTTAATACTATTCATAGACTCTTTTGAAGGGCTTGTTTGGTAAGTCATGATGCGCTTGAACTCGGTGTTGCGTGTAGTGAAAGTTATTGAATTATTTTGAATAAATAACACATTATGAAATCTTGGGGTGTTACATTCTCCCCTCCATCAATAAATTGCGTCCTCACAATTTGAAATTGTTCTTCGAAAATAAAAGTTTGAAAATAGAAAATATCTTTGTGGGAGAACCCCCATCGCAAATTGGGTTACTGAAATTTAGTCTTAATATGAGGAAAAGAGAAACGAAAGGGTCACCACCAAATTATGATCTCGATTAGGAGAACATTGGTGGCAATTAGAGACATATAATTGGAGGGAAAACGTAAATATTTATAGGTAATGATTGAGGTAATCAATCACAAATAGTTCTAAAATTGAGGTCCTTAAATTCATCAATCTATGATGATTTGAAATACCATCGGTTCAACAAAACATGGGGTATTAGGATAACACATTTTTGGTTTTAGGATTCCTTAAATAAAGTATAAGAATTAATTTCTTCATAGAATAAGAGAAGAAGAAAAATATATTCTTGACAAGTAGAGTTCCATCCTTTAAGTAATTTCTATAACAAACTCATCTTTCACTCTAAAAGATAATATAACGTAATAAAATATTCTATTTATCCTATTTGTATAGGGTTCCCAAAAAAACGAATTTATAATTCATCTACCAGATCTTTTAAAAAAACTACATTATTTAATCCTAGACATTACATGGGCCAGTGGTAGTTGATACACCCTTGTCGCCCTTCGGTTGTGGGTTCAAGTCTCGCGGCCTTACCGGACGCGACGGGTTGCCGCCCAACCTCCGGGTTGTCCTTTTATGGAAATCCAAAAATAATCCAAACTAGAACTATCCAAAATGCTTTGGTCCAAAAATGGATATCCTTTTTTCTGCGTAATAACATGTGAAAACCTTCGTCGTGTATTCTTTTAAAACACTGCAACATCCTGAATTACCAAAAAACCTTATTGATTACATTCATGATCCCTTATTTCTTAAAGAATGATAGATATGCTCCTTCAATCCAAAAATGTTTTAAACCCCAACAATGATGGAATATACAAATCATTAATCAGTTTCAAGGTAGTCAAGAATATCCAATATTATTTATCCAAATCAATCATGTATTATTTGAAAATCACTACCTCGGTATAAGAACTATATTATGGGTTATCATTCTCTCAACCACATATTTTCCAAAATTGTATCCTGCTATTGAGTCACTTTTCTTTGTTCTACACAATCTCATGTCCTTAATGAAATATTAATGCAGTACAATCCTTATATACTCCATAATTATTATAACAAGTACATTGTTGATACAACACTCAAATGACATAATCAACATAAGAACTCTAATCATTCCTCTTCATCTGTGGTAGTATCATAACTTGATTATTATCCAATAGCATCATTTGCGGCATAGTCTGATGACTGGGACATAGGTTCGCGTAGTGTCCAAACTCCTTAAAAATAAAGAATTGTACATTTGAAACCATTTTCTTACCCATGCTGTCACGTACTTTGAGCCCTTTTCCTCCATACTTATAACAAAATCACATTCCTTTCAGGCAAGATCCAGGGTGTTTCTTCCCACAATTATCACATATGGGAAAATTCTTCTTTTCCTTCTTCCCGTTATCCATCTTTCTCTCTTTCATCCTTTTCTTCTCATGCTTCCCTTCAAAGCCATAGGACTCAGTAAACTCTTTATTTATCTTATCCACACATGATAATATTTCATCATATGATGATAATACGTGGGAAACTATTTCCCTTCTAAATTATAGCTTAGGACCACGAAATATGTGATCCTTCATACTCTTTGGATCATACGTATTAAGGGAGTTCACATTCCTTCTACTGGGTGCCATTTCTGTACAATAGCATAAACTAGTTCATTTTGTCAATTGCAATGAATAATTACCAAACTTGTAAAATACCTAACACGAATTGAACAGTTTATGGATATAATCAATAATCATAAAAATGTTTTCTTTGAGTAACTATATACTCATAATCCATTAATAATGGTTTCTAAAGAAAATGAGAATTATCCTAAGCATATCCCCTGGGAGTGTCGTAACCAAGAGTGCAGCAAGGCCCGTTGTCGTGCACCAGTTCCCATTTGATTCTAGCTCAAAGCGGAGTTTTCGGGTTTTACCCTTAGGTACATCTGTGCCAGAGCCACCTCTACCTGCTCGTATCCAGACAGGGATGTATTTCTCAGAAAAATCACAAAATCTCAACAATACCAAAATTCTAGGAATTTCTTCTATACTAATCCTCAAAGTCTATCTTAGGTCTATGTTCTCTAATCAGAGTATCTAAATCTAGTTTCCATGGTTATTGCTAAACTTCCTCTAATACCAACTGTAACACCTGACTCGAGTTACCCAGAGTCGATGCATTATTTTAATACATTGGCATGATTACAAGGAATCAAGTCTCGAAAGACCGATTAGTTTAGCAGTCTTGGAAAATAGATTACATACATGAATGTTACATTACACTTCATAACATACAAAATAACACACATAATCCTTTATGAATGCCATTATTCCCTTGTCTTAACCCTTCTTATCAATCACAATATACTTCTTGGAATCCTGGGAAAAATAAAACATAGAAAGGGGTGAGCTCAAATGCTCTGTAAGGGTAAGCAATACAACAGAAACATTCATAAATAAGCATATACATTTAAGGCAATGTATAACTAAAACAAAAGCCTTTTAAACTTGAACTTCAACATAGTATGGAAAAAATAGAATGAAATAATTCCATTTACTTATTCACATGGATATTCTACTAATCAAATAATCACATGCAATATCAATAACCTCTTTCATAATGATGGAATGCATAATGCCAAACTATCATAACCACATAGCCAAGGCCTCGTTCCAAGACTACAAATAAGATTTTGCCAAGGCCTTGTGCCAAGACACTGGTTTGTCTCATGAGACCTACCAATGCATCGAGGAGCTATAGAGGGCTCCACCCGTCACTTACTAAGTCCAATGAATTCCCATATGAAAAGGTTTAAACATAACATAAACATTCATATTAAAACTAGCATACAAAATGTCAATACTTTCTCCATAAACCATGAATGGTAGAAAAATAACACATCCACAGTAAAACATATCACAAAACCTTCAATATAATACAAAAGTTTTGTATCATAATAAGTCAACTTCAAATAAGCATAAAATCCATCAAAGTATGTTGACATAGTTGAAAATCAAAACTATTTGAGAGAAATATCTCTTTTCTCGAAATCATTGAAAAGTCACACATTTGTAAATGAAGTAATTTAAAAGAGATTTTTGAATCAAAGTGTCCCATACCACTTTGAAACTTTTGAAAATAAAAATAATTTCAAAACATTCATGTCCATATAAATAAATCCTTAAAATAATTTTGAAGACATGGACATTAATTAAAAAGACTTAGAAAGATAAACCATTAAAACATTTAAAATAATGATCTTGATAAATAGTACCTTTCACAAATTCTTAATATATTCATTTTTAAATCATTTAAAAGTCACATAATTATTAAATAAAACATTTACTTTGAAAATATTCTTATAAGATTCTACGGGAAGCTTTGACGATTTTATAACGGCGGTAAATAGCCGCACCCGCTGTATATGTTAAAAAAATACATTCTTACCTTAAATTTGTTGAAAAGGTTAAAAGTGCCTTGTTTGGAAAACTACGGAAAGATTACTTTTAAAACACATAAGGGTATAAATGACTATAACAAATTTTCTAGTAAAAATTAAAAAAGTTTTTAAATACATTTTTAAGAAAAATGGATGTTGATGATAAAGAGATCCCAGTAGATAATTGCGTATATACAACCTCATATAATAAAGAGATTGTGAAATAAACCCTTACCATTTTGGTAACATACGAAACGTAAAACCCATGAAAGTGGTATCATAAAATTAATATGTAAATACACATAAATTAAAGTGTATTACACAAAGAATATAATTATGGGCAGTACATACATCACACAAAATGTAATAGTGGTAATATGGCATGAATATCACAAGAATAAGGAGTGAGATGAAAACCCCTTACCTTGTACTTTTCCTTGGTTAGGGGTAGGTTAACCTCCTGTATAATGGTTAAGTAATTGTTATTAAATTATAAATTAATCATTTACATTAATATGATATCATATATGATCTTTTGGCATTGATTTGTTAATAATATCTTAGTATTATCGTTGTTTCGGGTGTTAACTTACTCATTTTCTTTTATATGTTTTGTTACGTAAGTTGTTTTTGTAATGGATAGGTTGTATATTATTAATATTCATAATGATATAAAGTCCTTAAACATCATTTTTAAATCAGAAAATGATAATTATACTTGAATGGATACGATGGAGAATGAATCTCATCGCGTTCGTGGAGACGGTAGTCCGTAGGTACGCACGAGCGACAATATCATTATTTTGATATTAAAATAATATATAAATGGATGGTATATCATATATACAGAATAATTAACATGTTATATTTATTATTTACATGAGTTATACATCATTATTATACCCATACAAATAATAATATATTGAATAACAATTACACCACGACGTGGAGACGGTAAGCCGTACGTACGCACGTATGGTGACATGTTATTCAAAGGTGGATAGAATACTGAATAAGGTTGTAACATATTTATAATAATATCAAAGTATATATAAGATACTGGAGTTATTATTTTAGAATGGTAATAACAAAGGAAGAAGAAGTGGAAGAAGAAAGGAACATGGAAAAAGGTGGTGAAAACATTACCTCTTCATCGGGTTCTTCCTTTTGATTTGATCAAAAGGGCTCCTTAGGATGGCTTTCTGATCAAACTAAGGCCTCTAGATTGTATAGAGGGAAGTTGATAGAGTATTTGGGTAGTGGTTGGCTGAACCAAAAGTCTTTGAATGTGTGAAGAAATGAGAAGGAGGAGTGCCCTTTTATAAGAGGGGTGAGGGGCACCTTTGGAAAAGCTAGAAATATTAATTTATAATAAATTCATATTCGGATTCTAATGTCTCAAAAGTATATTATTTAAATGTTAAGGTGGGGATAGGTCTAAAAACATTTAAACAATAAAATTTAGACAGGTTTGGGTTACTATATTAACCTTACCTTTTTGTTTAAACTATTAGTTAATTAGTTTGACATTTATCATGTCACTTTGTATTTTTATATTATATAGTTAATAAATTTACTATAAACATCAAAGAGACCCCCAAGTGGTCCATTAATGATACACCTATCATGATATAAGTCTCTTGGTCGAGCCTTATATTTTTATGAATTTAATATCAATTAAAATTATAATATTTGTTTTAAAACCTCTTTTGTGTCAATTTTGACACTATTCAATAGTTGATTTTTGTGAAACTCATAATTGAATTATTACTTCGAAAAAAGTCAATTAAATCAATCCTAATATGTCATATTATCCTTGAAAATTATTTTAATTAATTAAAAGTCTGAAATTATATTTATTTGGGTATTTATAATATCAATTATTTTCAATTTTTACTATTATGGTAATTACTGCATCATCATTGTGTCATAAATAAATTAAATTATTTAATGTCTAAAAATTATAAATAAAATATCATTATGTAGGAAATCTTATTATATTTATAATGAATATTTACAATCGAATGTATCTTATGTATAACCCTATATTAAAAATGTTTTAGTAAATAAACTTTGATTTTAATTCTTTTAACTCTTCTTTGAATTAAAAAATAATAAATGTCCTAATCTAATCCAAGTGGACCTAAATGATAATATTTTATTCCTAAAGATGTTTTTGGTCGAGATAAACTCATAAAATATAATTAGGACATGTGTTAGGGCAATACTAATATCATTTTTACCCTTAATTACCCTATTTACTTTTAACAGTGGTAAATAAAAGTAAAAAGTGACTATTCGCCAAAAATTATTTTCATCTCATTGAACCACATTTTACATATTGATATTAAACATGTCTGTTGGATTTTCAAAATTCCATTCACAGAAGCGGTAAAAATATGTTTTATGAAAAATTCAGTTTTTTAACTACCACTTAGTAGTTTCACTATTCATAAAAAATTGATGTTTTTCAGAATAATGCCAAAATTTCACCCTAAGCTATAATTGATATTCCAAATTTAAAAATGAATTATATTTTACAAAATTCCAAACATATAAGTTTCATTAATTAATTTTATAATTAATTCCTGCTGTCACAACAAATAGCGTGTTTTTAAGAAATAATATATACCAAAACATTGACAATTGTTTAGGTCCAATTTCAAAGTGAAATTAATTATAATGAACACCATTGGATAAAATGCTAAAAATATATTCTAATTATACTTTAAAACCACTCAATAATATAATTTTTCACTATAAATTATTTTGATTAAAAAAGATGTTTTTAATTAAAATTTAGTAATTTTCACTATTCATCAAAATATTAAAGTTATACGAAAAGTACCAAAATTTCACCTTAGGCTAAATTCGATACTCCGAATCCCATAATGAAGTCCCTTTTGAGAGATAAAATTTATAAAATTTCAAAAAGTAGGTATTACTATTCATAATGGCTAGTTTGATTTGGTTATGGTGTGTGTTAGAACTCGAAGTTGTGTACATCACACGCTACTATATTATTCAAAGAGAAGTGTACCGTGGAAGCTTGGGATGTTTCATTTTAAATTTTTTATGTCTCCATTTAGTCAAAAAGTTTAAAATATTGTATTTAAAAAGGGTTCACTGTTAAAAGTTGGTTAAAGTGCAATACTGAAAATGAATTTGTTCTTACATTATGTCTAATAAACTCATAATATGGATTCTAAAATTATAAGGATTATATAAAGTTTAAAATTTAGTTAATACTATTCATAGCCTATTTTGAACGGCTTGTTTGGTAAGTCATGGTGTGCTTGAACTCGGTGTTGCGTGTAGTGAAAGATATTGAATTATTTTGAAGAAATAACACATTATGAAATCTTGGGGTGTTACAATGGTGGATTGAATTCACATGGATATATTCTAATAATAAACCTTATATTTAATGGTATATTATTACCAAATAATTATCCCTTATTTGAGTGTCTATTATTGCAGCTATTTCAAATGTAAAAAGTATTTTTTGTCACTCAAATTCCCTTATTTGAGTTATAATGTTTTATTTTTAACAATGTTCTTTTATTATTGGGTTACACTACCATAATGTTTTATTATATGTTATTTTATACTAATATTTTGGAAACTTATGTTTCATTAGAAATAATATTTCTTTACTCTTATTAAAATTCAGTCCCTTAGAAAAGGTAATTTAAAGTATTAATAATGTTCCCTTAATAATTCAATGTTTTAGATCCACATTTCCTATAATATATATTTTTTCATTTTAAAGGATATATTTTTAAAAATATTTTAAAAGTAATATTTTTCAATTACTTTCACTTCACCTTTTGAAAAAATCTTTTACGTTGACCCCATATATCCTCGTTTAAATCAATGTTAAAAATGTTTTATAAAATATCATTTAAATCTTCACTTCCATTTCCCTATTCATTTTCAAAATATTGTTCCCTAATAGGGATTATGTTTCATGATTTATCCTATAATATACATATATATATGTGTGTGTGTGTGTGTGTGTATTCATTTGGTGTAAATGAACTCATGATACTAAAAAATCATATTCATGTTCCCTTCTTGGGTGGTATCATTAAATAATTATTTTAAATAGATGCTTTTCATCAATATAAACATCTTTACTGGTTTCCATTGTTACACCGGGGATGCGTTATTTTGAAACCATCCACCTTATTCATATGGATACCTTATGATATTGTTATTCAATTATTGAATTAGATATATACTCATTTATCTATATGGAATGATGATAACCTTTTACATAGTTCATATTGAATTATGTTCTCATGGAAGGAATGTCATTATATTAAAATAGAGGAATGTATCGGTGTTCCATATATTTTTATTCCCATATCGATGATTAATGAAATTTTTAGAATATATTTTTTAACAATCCAAATTCTTCCTCCGATTGAGTTATGGTCATGTTATCCTTTTTACTGAAATGGGAAAAATTATTTAAATTATTTATTTTTATTGAATAATAATACTGGTTATTTATGTATTGATAAACATATTCCTCATTATATATATATATATATATATCTAGGGTTATTTCAGTAAGAGGTTCCTTATTGAATATAATATAATGGATTGATGAATCTTATGTTGAATGCATTGTACTTAATGAGGTGATGGGTGGGCATATAATTATATATCCCCTTGATATATGTCTTGTGAGAAAAAATGATGGGTTTTGTTATATTAATATTTCCATATAATATAGTGACTTAGAATAAGTCATTGAATGTTTTATTTCATCACATTAGTATTGATGACAAGTAAAGTGTGTCGGCCGAAGGACTTAACCATAGGTTATTGATGTATGAAATTATTCATTCCAACAATGTGTGTTTTTATTATTTATATTGATGTTTCCATTTACTATTTTAGATATATTATGATTAAATTTTCATGTTGATTATTGTTTAACCCTTTTTTCCTATTTCTCCATTTGGATTATTCAATAGTTATTCCATGATTTCTTTAGTTTTATGTTTCCATTATAGAGCATTTTTGATGACCAATTATTTTGTTTCAATTTTCAGTGGTTATAGAAAATGTATTATGTGTTACATGATAAGAAGGAAAAAAACATGAGAAATAATTTTTGGGATATGTTGAAGATATTTCATTTTTTATAGAGTTTTATATATAATTGTAAAACTGTCTATTTGATACCATGAAAATCAGATTTATCAGTTTATGTTTTGTTATAATTCTAGAAATATCCTAACCTAAAACGATAATTTGGATATAATAGATTAAATAATTATTACTAATTTATTAATTAAGTATGGTTATATCTTATATTTTATGGTTGTTATTAAGGAATGTTTGTAAAAACGTTTTTTATGTGAACCATATTTTAGTGTGCGGGTCCGAGGTTTCACATGGCAATCACCTCTAAAATGGTCTTTGAATGATATTTACATTATAGATCCCTAATTTATATATTTGGATCGAAATAAAGGTTTTCTAAAATAATTATGGGGGTGTAGTCTAGAATTAAAATTAAATTTTTATAGGTTTAAGAATTTGGATCCATTTTCATATAGATAAAATCAACATGTCAGAAAATTTTCTCCATAATTTCTTATTGGGACATTATAGTATTATTTCATAGTCCATAACATTATCCTTTAGATATAAAATTACTTATATATCATTATCCTTATTTCATTTATCTGGTAAATCATTTCCAAACATGTGAATAATATATCTCATAATTAATAAAAAATTATTAGGTATATAAATTTTATTTGAACATCACTATTAGAGGCATCACACCTAGCATTTGAAATTGGATCCTCAATTTTTAAGAGTCCTTGTTGTTCCATGAAAAATTATTTAATGTTTGGTATTTTCAATGTAAATCAATTTATATATGTTACCACATTATATTGATACATCCCTAACAATTGATCATTTAGAATTAAAAAGTATAAGCAACCAAGAAAATACATTGATCTTCTACATCATCTCTTTAATGTAACCTCATATCCTACCTTTAATGATAATAAAAGAAGTAATAAAACTAGATAAGAAAATATTCTTAGGAAACAAACATCATATGGATTGTATGATTGAAACCTTAGCCCAAAATCCATGAGAGAAATGATGCACTTATTTATTCTAGGAACATAAATTGTCCATGTTAAAATGAAAAATTTTTGTCCAATATAATAACAAGATTAACAAATGATATCCAGATAATTTATCATAAAAGACACAAATATTTCATGCTCCAATACCATGATAATAAGAAAACAGTTGGATGTGATCCAATTTGTTTCACTATCATTCATTTTCCACCTTCTAAATATTTTTACTTCCAGACTATGAATTCACACCATTATAGTTAATGCCTCTGACATGTGGGTTATCTAAATATATTTATTCTTAGTGAAAAAATAACCACACTTCTGGTTCTAATATAATATTAATAATAGGTCCCAATAGATCAAATAGTTGCATCGATTTTTTACATTTAGAGTGGGACAACCATTTAGCCTAACAACATCTAATTTCCTATAGATATACCTATCGGAAATTACCAACTCAGAGTGAATAGTGTAATTTACTCTCCTAGTCCACACAAGTGGAATTTATTTATTATTCAATTTATAACTAAATGATTGGAAATGAATCCCTAGAATCAGAATTAGTAATCTATGTGCTTCTGTAACGTGTACATATTATCCACATCATTTCAATCTTGTTCTTAATTAAAAACTTCCCTTCTAGTGTCATCATGCAATTATCATAAATATGACTTATAATTCCAAATTAATTCATTGGATGTTTCTCTTTATAAATTACATCAACTATACACTACATTACATTTTCTTCTTTCAAAGTGATAACTTTTACTCTATGTTCTGTTACTACTTCCACTGAAATTCTCCTATTTAGCTACATCCGATGAATTAGATATACTGACAAGCATTCACATAGATAATTTATATTTTAATTAACTTAAATGGTGAATGTTTAAATATTTATATTTGGTTTTACTTATTTCTTCTTTTGAATGCGTAACATTAAAAAATCACAATATGTAACCAAAAAACTGTTCTCACACAATAACACAATACTCTCCCACTTGAGAACTATTTTCACATATTAATAATGATAATACCAAAAATATTGATTAATATAATTCTTTTATAAAGGTATAAAACCATATAATACACATTAATCCCATTGAAGTGTCCATTTAGTTATCTATTTTGTTCCTTCTGATCATCTATGTCTCCTCTAAATAATTTTCACTTCAAATTTATTGACCATGACCTTCAATATTATTGCCACAAAAAAATCATAACTACCATAATGGAACAGTCCTACACTAAAAATAAGTTTGATTTCCAATATTAATTCCTTTAAGTCCTGTTAAGACATTCGGTAGTGTATCGTATCCCTAGACACAAACCTTCCAATCTACTACACTTCAAAAAATAGAATTCATTGAGCTTCAACAACCTTAGAGAAATCGGGTACATTAAAATCCAATGATAGAAATGAAACCAAACTCTACCCAAAATTATCAATTTATAGAATGTATAATATCAAAAAGTTGAATCGCTTCTATTGAATACTATTTAAATGATTCAAATTAATTCTCAATCCTTTTATCCCTCTATGTTCTATCATCCATTCAGAACATTCCCTGACCTCTCTCTCTTAACATGGAACCTTTTTCAATTCTGATTACTTTCATATAGTCACTTCCAGAAGACATAGATAGTATAAGAGTCTCACTACCAAACATCATAAAGAGAAAATCCCCTATATTTATAATTGTCTATATTTCAATATTTATCATGGTTGGGGTTGATTTTATTAGAATTTATAGATGGTAGAAGAAACACCCATTGTGATACAATAATTTCAGCATTATTGAATGATAAATCCCAAAAACAAAAATAATCATTCTTAATCATTATGATAATTTTCCTTTAAAAAAGAACCAATAATCATGTACCACATTTTTTGTAACTCACCACTTGAAAACATCATTAAGTATACTTTTTGTGGACACAATTTTTCATATATCTGAATCATGGTCATAGCCTTCACAAATATGTCAAAAGGTTCACTCTATGAAACTAATTTATTGTTTATAGTTTTAGTATCATCATGGAATTGATTAAAAAATTAATATATTTTCCAGAACATGTTGTATGATTTTGGTTCTGTATTTCACTATAACATTATCCAGTACACTTCCATCCACAGTGGTTATTATGGGGAAGGATAAGAAAAATCCACAATTTGTTTTTTATGGGAATAATAACCACACTATTTTGTCACATTATTGATAAGGTTATGTTGTACATTGGCCCTGATAAAAAGCAACTAGAACATGGACAACATATGATTCAATGTTTTCTCCTTATTTTGATGAAATTGAACCAAGAATTACTTCTAAAAACTCTTTCAACTGTGTTTCTAATAGGAATAAATAGTTTCTATCCCAATCATATAACATTATGTATTATTGAAAATGCAGACACATACTTAATATTTTGGTTGTATGAACTTACACTTTTAAAATCACTTTTCATCATCTATAACCTACCATAACCACAATATCTATCTTTATAAAACTCATGAATTCCAAAAATCTTCATTTGGATATCCTATTGATAATCAAGAAGTTATTTTTGATACTTTATTATCTGGATGGAATCCTTCATTAAAATCCTTTTCTAGAAGAAACCACCACAAATTATTTCAATGATTATAGAACAAAAATCTCCCAATCTATTTGAAATGTGGAGTAATAATAACCCTAGAGTCATTTAGCCAAACATAAATGGGCATATGAACACTTGTTAGATGAAACAACCATGTTGTAATGAAGGATATTTGTGGATAATTATGGAGTGTTGTTTTATTTTGTTTTCAATCTGCACATGGATGATTGTGGAGTTTGCATGGAATGTGGTCAAACAATTGAGGATGAAAGTAGTATTAAAGGTGGCAATGCTTCATAGTGTTTTCCATGTTTTTCGGCCTTATAATCAGAAATTTTTTCATAAGAGTAAGCAACATGAATAATACTAAATAAAATTGGAAAAGGAATGGAACTGTGTAGCTTGGGATATGGACCATGTACCATGTCCGAGAAAAGTTTTTAGACCACATCCTGATCATCGGTAATAGTACGTGGAGTGGGTCATTGAACCAAAATCAGTGTGTGGTGAAGGTATATAGATGAAGTCATGAAATATGTGGAATTATGGAGGTCCATAGGATAGCTTCGGTTCATGGTATATGAGTGGTACATGGTGGAGGCTATACCAAATCAACGATTTGGTAAATCATGGATTCGATGATTTTTCGGATCCATTTTGTCTATATAAGGACTAGTAATCCCCTTTGTTAAGAAGCAATAATGAGATTAAAAATTTATGAAGAGATATGGTCAAGTAGAAAGTTTTTTTAGGAAAACTATTCCGCGATGGTTGTAGAGGTTCATGGAGGAGAAAGCGTTACCCGAAGAAGATGATCCATGGTGTCAAAATCAGTCTGCGTAAGAGAGGTAGTCCACAAAGGAAGAACTTAGTTTGAGGAGTAATATCTCCTAGTATGTGGTTGAGCATGGAAGTATGTAGAGAAACTAGGGTTTTATGTTAATTAAGAGCATGTTCCAAAGAACAAAGGTAATATGCGGAGTAGGGAAGTACGCAGGACAGAGGCAGTATGTAGAGCTTGAGCTATTTGTGGACATGGTATGTGGAATAAATATGTAGAGGCAGAACACAGATATGGTTTGAGGAGATGTAATATATAAACCATCACCACTACTTAGTACATGGAGGAGGTAAGGTCATACACAGAACACTCATGTAATCCTATAATGTGACGAAATAAGTTTGCGAAAGTAATTTTAATAACCTTCCAGTGAAAGGAAATTTGATATATATATATGTGAATAAAAATAGGACTTCAGTATAGCATCCATTTATAGTTGAGGATGCATGATACAATGATAAACCACTAAAGTATACTTCATGTCGATAAAATTGGTGAATATTCTTCCAACGTATTGAGTAGGGGGTTCAGTGGAAGTGTTCTGAGGGACAGAGTGTGCTATCCCTAAAACCTTGTAAATGTTGTTTTCCTGGAACAATGGGACTTTGATAATCTTTTATACTAAAAAAATAGTGAAGATTAATGAATTTTGGTATGAAAAACACACTATTGGTGTATGATCCTTGGACATAGCTCTTTGTGGTGAAACAAATAAAATTGTTGTGTTTTCAATTTTCATGTGATTGTTTGTTTGTTGTGTTTTCTAATCAAATAGGTTTAATAGGATCTTAATGACATATTACCAAGATTCATCAGATTAAAAGAAAAATTTGACGCCCAGATTCACCAATCCCCTCTCAAGGTGTTCCTAGTTCCTTAAAGTTGTATTAGATCATAGATGATGCTAGTGTTAAATTTTTCCTACTTTGCTGATATAGAGAATATATTTAATGTCAGTGGAGTTCTTCTATGTGATTGAAGTAACATTTAAACATATAATAATAGGATAAGATCTCATATAAGATCTTATGGAATGGAAGTCCTTTTTTCCACAACATAATGAAAAAATATCACATATATAACATGCCTATATATGACTAATACATACCTGAAAATGATAAATGGTAATGATAAAAGATTGAATTCCCTAACCGAAGCTCTTTCTTATCAAGTATATCTAATGGTGATAAAATATAAATTAGAAAAGTATTTGTGAAAAAATTTGGGGATATATATGAAGGATACAATAATGTGAAGGTGGCATTATTACAAGTCATGCATAGTACGTATAAGGATTTTAAGAGGCTTTCTAAAGAGAATACAGATTTTTTCTTCAATCAAATTACTGAAGTAGTAGGAGAAATTGGAGGTCTTTGTGAAGAAATAAAATACATTGTTATTTTAAATAAAATATTTAGAATAAATACACATCTATAAAATGTAAAGGTGTCATCCCTTGAAGAAAGGGATCTCTCTAAATATTCATAGGATGATTTTCTGAGTAGTCTAGTTGCCTATGAAATGAGAGTCAAATGTAAAGATGAAACACATCGTGTATGTAGGGAAATGACATTCAAATCCATGGAAAAATTAGATATTTAATGATATATTATTGATTAAGATGATGAGGAAAAATAAATTCTCTCTCTCATTTAGAAGAATTTCAGTAAGGGAAAAATGAAATTTGGAGGCATGTTACCTCTGGCTTGTTTTCATTATGGAAGAGTTGGGAACATTGCCCCTTTCTTCCCGTGAAATTTTTATGGTGAATAATGTCAAGTTGAATGAATTCAGAAGCCTCAAAAACGGTTTTTTAAAAAGTGAAACGTCAAATTTGTAAATAAATTTCAGAGAAAGGTTCATGTATGTGAATATAATGATGATGATAAAGACCTCCTTGAGGAAAATGAAGTAGAATTGAAATCATGGACTCATTATTTTATGATGGATACAATTGAGAAATTAGAACCATCAATAGATAAGGTTGGATATAATTAGTTGACCATTAATTTTGATCCCAAGTATCAACATAAAATTCTTTTGGTAATCTTAAGAATCAATGTAAGAGATGCAATGAGTGAATTGTACTTGTACAAGAATCATCATAATATTATTATCATTTTAAATTAGTAATTGAATGACTAGATGAATCTGTGAAAGAAAAGTCATCAATCCTTTAAAGCATAAAATATGTTTTAGAAATAAAACTCAAAATTGAAGAATTGGGAAAGGACATTAATGACCTTACCACTAAACTGGAAGGCATTTTCAAGGATATTGAGAGTCTAGGGGAAGAAGTTATTGTAGAGACACAAAGATTGATTTACCTAGATATTACATTACTTTTGCAGAATACTTAATATATAACAAAAATAGGCTCCCAAAGACCATATTAGTTTAGTGTCTTTGGAAACATTAAACATATTATTCTAATCATGGTGAAAGATCTTCAACATCTCCCATAAAGATCTACCAATTTTATTCTCTTACCTAAAACCTTTCTTTATATCATGGGGAAAAATAAAACATAAAAAGGGTGAGCTCAAATTCTCAGTAAGGGTAAGCATGGAGAAAAGAAAATAATCCATATTCAATTTAATTTAAAAACATGAACATAATGTTTAAACATATAAATTCTGAGAAATGACATAAAATAGGGCAGTACGTAACACATAGATCATAATGGAACATCAATCATGATAAAATAGCATGGGGAATAAAACATATAACTGTGTATAACCATTTATAAAATGACATGATTTCCATAGTATCCAAGGCATTGCTTCCAATACCATCATAGTGGACAAAGTCCCTTACTGAATCGAGTTCACTCCTTGTTCCAGTCCTGTATCACTGAACTGGATTAACTTGTTGTTCCAGCCATGCCTATCTCATGAGATATAAATATTTAACCAATGCATTGGAGGGAGATATAAGTCCGACCCATCTCATAATTAAATTATTCTTTCATGTGTCACAAAATAATCATACATCATTCATAATAACCCTACCAATAAAATGTGTTTCAAAAAAATCATCCCATCATAACATAATCCATATAAAAGAAAGGCATATCATTTCATCCTAAGAAAATTCAAACCTTTTAAATAGTAGAAAAATTATACTTGAAACATAAGCATACTAAATAATTTATCTTAGAAGGAATATAGTTATGATAAAACACATGAAATGAATTTATGAGGAAAATATCATTTCTTCTTCAAAATCATTTTCATTTATCGAAATGCCATGAGATTTTAAAATAAAATAATTTTTTTGAAAATAATAATGAAATATTTTAGAGGAATCTTCAAGGAAATAAGGCTTTATTATAGCATAAAAATACATCATTCCTTATAAGTTAAAAAAACATTCTCCTCTTACTTTTGTCGAAAAAGTCAAAAAGTACCTTATCTGGTAACCAAAGGAATGATTCCTTCCATACAATGTGGTAAAAAGTCAAAATAGCGTAAAAATTACTTTAAACATAAAAGTAAGAATATTAAACATTTTATGAAAACAATTTTAGAAAACATGGACATGGATGATAAACATAACCCCAGTAAATACATACGTATATGCAATCTCGGATAAAAATGAGATTTTCAAAATTATCCCTTACCTTATGTCCAATTTCTTCTGTAATTGTCTGAGACTCTAGTATATTGGGTTTAAACAGATTATTAACTTGTAACAGAACCATAATAATATTTATGATATCAAATATGATTCACTTAAGACTTTATATTACCCGTTCATTTGTCAATTCAATGTTGAAGCCGCATTTTGGGTAAAATCGTTTCATTTATCGTCCATGTTTTGACTTGTAATTATTCATATGATTACATAGATAATGATTAATTACTTCCTTAATTTAAAACATGATTTATATAATATATATATTCATAATATACTTATATAAAATAGATCTATAAATGGATTGAAATACACCGTTCATGGAGACGGTAGGCCGTATGTACGCATGAACGTTGTTTTCTTTTCCTTATTAAATTGAATGGATGTATGTAAATAACATATAAATAAATCCATTATCATTAATATGTCATATATTTCATGATTACTTAATAAATATACTTTATAATCATTCTTGAATGGATAACATGGAGAATAAATCTCATCGCGTCGTGGAGACGGTAATCCGTACGTATGCACGAGCGATGATATTGTTCCCATAATTATTGAATGGAATTAGAGTGGATGATATAATATCTCAGAATTAGTATCATGTTATAATAAACATATATAGTTATCCCTTTCACTATTATACCCATCCATGTAAGGTGGTGGTGGAAAATCAGATTACACCACGACATGGAGACGGTATTTCGTACATATGCATGCGCGGTGATTTCATTTTCCATAGGATGTATAGAAGGTGAAATAGAGTTGGTTCATATTTATAATAAGGTATAAGTATATTATTGATACTTATGTTATTACATAATTAGGAAAAAACAAAAGAAGAGTAAGTAGAAGAAGAAATGAGCTTGAAAGAATCGGTAAAGGTTATTACCTCTTCTTCCATGTGGATCTTTTAATCCTCCTCTTAGGAAAATAACGTTGGTCTTTGAACAATACCAGTACCTATAGTATGTTTCTAGGGAAGTGGAGAATAGAAATGAGCAGGTTTTGGCCGAGCTCAAAGGCTCAATGTGGTGTGAGGAGGAGAGGGAGGAGGTGCCCTTTTATAAGAGAGGAGAGGGGAACTTTTGAAAATCTCTAAAATATTAATTTATAATAAACCCAAACCCCTCATAAAATCTTCCAATGTGACTCAAATTAGGATACTAGATACTATAGGGTTGAAATTTTATCAACTAATTAAATTTAGACATGTTTTTATTTTCTTTTAAAACATATCATTTTGATTTATCCTTATTTAATCTATTTAATTTTATTTGTGGAAATAATGTTATAAATTATATATTGTTATAAATACATAATTATGTGTTTTTAATTATACAAAATTTAATAATTTATAACATCTTATAGAATATAAATTTTAATTTGTAATTTTTAAATTTTTAATTTTTTTTTTGATTTTTAAACAATTTTATAATATAAAATATCAATAGTGTCAATTTTGACACAATTCATTTATTTGAATTTAAATAAAATAAAAAAAGAATATATTTTCAAAAAACACTATTTAATAGATTAATAACAAGTCATATTCATCTAGAAAATTCTGGTAGCACATTAATTAGTTTATATAATATTTATTTTAATACTTTGAAAATCTTTTATTTCATATTTCTCATAATAAAATAATTAATACAACATTTTTGTATAATTATTTAATAAACTTATTTGTTGTATAAAAACTAAAAATAAAATATTTTGATGAGGATAAATATAATAGATTTTATAATAATACTTTTAGTCAAATTTAGCTTCTAAAACAACCGACTTTTAAAACTTTATCATTATTAAAGTATGAAGGTGAAAACTTTGACATCATTTAAAATAAAATAATACAAATGTCCTAATCTGTTTTATAAGGCTCCAAATGGTTCATAATTATACCCTTATATTCTTAGGGTATTGATATACTCGACCAATAAGGTTTGGCCAAGTTTCCAATCCTTTTGATGGGTATTATTATTTTAATAAGAACTATATTATTGATTTGTCACCAAATAAATAATTTTTTCAATATTAATGTATAAGATATTAAGCTACATAAATATCTCTTAAAATTAAAAATAAATTACCATAACAAATAAAAACATTTTATATTTCAAATAAGTATTTATAATTGAATTTATATTCTTTATAACCTTATATTAAAAATACTTTAATTATTAAAGTTTGAATGAGACATATTTCAATTCCATTCAAATAAAACAGATTAAAGGTCTTAATCACATCAAAGTGGGTTCCAATGTATTCCATTTCGACCCAAATATTCCTTAGGATGAAATATAATCATCCAATTATATTAAGCCAAGTTTTAGGGTAATTTTATAATATTATATTTACCCTTAATTACCCGATTTACCTTTAACTATGGTAAATAAAACTTACCGTAGTTACTATTCATGGTGCCCAATAATAAAAAGTAGCCTATTAACATAATTTGGAACTACTGATTCTAAATATGGAATCCATTTTTCCAAATTCAAATCACTGATGTTGCATAAATTAATTTAAAATTAATCATGTTGTTAAGAAAACGAGTTTTAAAAGTTAAAACATTGCAAAAGATTAAAATAATTTTACTTATGAATTCAATTTAAAATCATTGATAATGACATAAAAATATAAAATGTTAAAAATATATTCTATTTATACATTATACAATTTACTATTATAATTTATTTATATAAATTATCTCGATGAAATAAGTTGTTTTTAAGTAAAATTTACCGTGTTTTTACTATTCATCAAAATATAAAAGTTGTCAGAAAAATATCACAACTTTATCCAATGTAAATTTATATATCTTGATTCAATAAAAGGATTTTATTTTATAAAATTGAACTAATAATCTTGTCAAAAATTAGATTTAAAATGGGTGCGCCATCAAAAGGCAACAAAACTGCATTTTTTTGAAAAATACATCTTTTATTCGAAAAATTGATTTCGTTCTCATACCTCATTCTGAAAAATGTGTAAGATTAACTATAATGTTATAAAATTAAAAATGAGGTTAATAATATTCATAACAAAAATTTCATAATAATATTTTAACAATATATCGTCGTTTAGTGAAACGCGGAATTGAGGAAGGTCGTGATTCCTTGTAATGAAAGCCAAGTCAGGGCTGCGTGTAGTGGAAGCTCCCATTGGGGTTGAGTATAACATAATCAAAACATATTTCATTTACACATTAAAAAAACTATAATTAATGTTGTGTAAAATAATTTCTACAAAACGAACTTGAAATTGTGTATAATAGGAGCCAAGAATTGTGTTGCTTATACTACAAGTTAATATGGTGTTGCATATATAAAAAATCTAATCTTCATGCAGTGTACAATAAAAGACATAAAATTAATTAAAAAGAATATATCTCATAAAATATCTGGGTGTTACATTCTACCCCCTTAAAATTAATTTCTCCCTCGAAATTCGTTGGGGTTATAAATCTTTTACTACTTCAAAGATTCATTTATAGAAACCCACATCGTAAAAATGAATACTAAAACTTAATTTTAAAAAGTTAAGTATAAAACATAACGGTAAACCAAATAAACTCATCAATGGGTTTCCACATATGATTACATAGGTGAAAATATGGACATGGAAGAGAAATCTAACCATCAAATTTCGAGGGATAGTGGTAGAGAACATGGCTATGAAAAAGACAACAATCAAAAAGCCATAAATTTGTGATGATGTAAGGTACCATCTGATTCATCAGATATAAGGTCACTAGGAAAACATTTTTGTTTTTCATGATCGTTTCCCAAATGTTGATGAATTTTTGAACTAAAACAAATAATTACCTGATTTTTCTACAATTTCAATGTTGTTTGTGTCTTGAACAATTTCCACTTCATATCTTAAAGAAATGAAGTTGAGTTTGTCTTTTTTGAAGTGTTATAAGATCATGCGATAGAATCATTGGTCATTCCATCTATCTCAAACATAATGTTAGAAAAAGATATATACATAAGTCCACCTTATGGTGAGATCAATTGTATATGGTTCCAAAAATGTACTTATACTTCATATATCATACCTCTTAATCAAATAAAACTAGTTCCTACTAACCAGTGACTTCATGTAGGCCAGTGGTAGGCGATAAAGGCATGTCACACTTCAGTTGTGGGTTTGATTCCCGCAACCTTGTCCGATGCGACAGGTTTTCTCCTGCCCTGTAGGTTGTCCTTTTTCTAAAACTAATCTATTATAACATTCTAGAAATAATATCGAAAAAAGGTTCTAGAATTAAACAATACTATATGATGTCCAACTGAATCCATTCCAATCTCTAGGCTTATCTAAAATACTTCTATCCATTCTCATTATATAAAGTAAATTATTACTAGAAATGTCATATACTGAGCATGTGAATATCATCATTTATCATACGATATATCTTTTTTGGTTGCATTCCAAACATGTGAATACCTCATTCGTTTATTCTCTTGAAAAATGAATACCCATTGAGCCATAGTGAAAACATGAATTCTATCCAAAGTTAGTTCTCTCCACATACCAAAATCCCAAAAAATATATATACTAAAATCATGATATCACTTTTTCCTTTTATCAGTCATGACCTCATGAATACTATAAAACATATTATTTTATCCTTATCCCTTCATTAGGCGCATATCAACTTCTTTACAAAAATATTTCAATCACTTTTCATGGTTACTGGTACCATTCAACATATAATTTCAAATACTCTAGGATAAACAAATAGTGTAATAACCCTTAGATTTTTCATTATTCCATATTACCAAACATTATTCTTGATAAAAATGCAATCATTCCACTATATTCTTAAACCGTTGACTAAGCTTCTTCATTTTATTCCTCAAGATTTCTTTCATCTCATATATAATTTGTAGTATCTTCCTCATAATCAACAGAAATACTACCCATACAAACATGCTGACTCTCTTCATGAGATTTTCCTTAGCAAATTGGTTTGAAAAATTCATCTACATTCCACATTTAAAACATTTAAACATGGTTGATGTTTTAGCAACACCATTATCCTTGTCCATTGTGTTAACTGAATCTTTTCCTTTGCAATTACTGGCTTTGTGTCCTTATTTTCCACACCCAAAGCATCTTCCAGTTCCTTTGAAATAGTCTCCTTGATGCCTCTTCCCACATGATTTACATGATGGAAATTGAAATTTTTCCCCTCTAATCATAACGAAACTCCATATTTCTCTTATTAGCCAAGTCAGGAAACTTACCAAAGTTGATATTATTGATCATATTATGATATTGCTGATTAGGAATAATAATTATGCTTCATATTCCAAATCCCATTTCATTTGGATGCTCAAGAAGAATATCATTCAATTTTCCATTATATTCTACATTAACATCAGTATTCCTCCTTCCACCCATTTTCTAAAACCCAAAAAAGAATAGAGTGAGGGGTAAATATCATGCAAGGAAAGAAACATAATAAAGGGGAGTACTTTCAATCTCTAACATCTTAGGTTTAATTCTATGTTTTTTACCGTAATTTTAGGTATATAACCTATACTTATACTTTACCTTAGGGACATCCCTAGACATACCTTAGAAATATCTCTATGGATATAATGTTTTCACATCCTAGTTTCCAAAAGATAACTAAACCTTCACTCTGATACCAACTATAGAGACCCAAATATTTACGTACATAGACATTACATTACTTTTGCGGAATACTTAATACATAACAAAAACAGATGCCCAAAGACCATATTAGTTTAGTGTCTTTGGTAACTCGGAACATAATCTTTTAATCATGGTGAACGATCTTCAACATCTCCCATAAAGATCTCCCCCTTTTGTTTTCTTACCTAAAACCATTCTTTATATCTTGGGGAAATGAAAACATATAAAGGGTGAGATCAAATTCTCAATAAGGGTAATAATGGAGAAAATAAAACAAACCATATACATTTGAATTTAAATACATGAACATACTGTTTAAACATCAAAATCTTGAGCAATGACATAAAACATTATAGTACGTAAGCCATAGATCAAAATGGAACATCAGTCATGCTAAAATAGCATGGGAAATAAAACATGTAATTGTGGAAAACCGTTTTCCAAATGATAAGATTTCCATAGAAGCCAAGGCATTACTTCGAAGACCATCATGGTGGACAATGTCCCTTACTGAATCGAGTTCACTCCTTGTTTCAATCCTGTATCACTGAACTAGATTATCTATCTGTTCCAGCCATGTCTATCTCATGAGATATAAATCTTTACCCAATTCATTGGATGAAGATATAGGTCCCATACATCTCCAAATGAAATAATTCTTTTGTGCGCCACAAAATAAACATACATCATTCATAATAACCCAATGAATAAAATGGGTTTCATAAACATCAACCCATCATAACATAATCCGTATAAAATAAATGGATAAAATTTCATTATAAGAAAAATAAAACCATTTAAATAATAGAGAAATTATACTTGAAAAATATACATACTAAATAATGTCATCTTAAATGGAAAATACTTTTGATAAAATACTTGAAATGAATTTTTGAGGAAAATATCCATTCTTCATCAAAATCATTTTATTTTTTCAAAATTCCATGAAATTTTAAAAGAAAATAATTTTGTTGTAAATAATCATGAAATCATGTAGAGGAAACATCGTGTAAATAAGGAATTGTTAGACCATAAAAATCCATTCACACTGAAAATGTTTTAAAAAACATTCTCCTCGTACTTTGGTCGGAAAAGTCAAAAAGTACCTTATATAATAACCAAAGGAAATATTCCTTCCATACAATGTGGTAAAAATTCATCAAAGGGTAAAAATTAATTTATACATACATGGAAGAATAGTAAACATTTTATGAAAACATTTTTAGAAAACATGGACATGGATGATAAATATAACCCCAGTAAATACATATGTATATGCATTCTGAGATAAAAATGAGATATGTGAAATTATCCCTTACATTATGTCATATTGCTTCCGTATGTGTCCAAGGCTCCTGTATAGTGGGTTTAAATAGATTATTAACTTGTAACAGAACCATAATAATATTTATGATATCATATATGATTCCCTTAAAACTTTATATTACCTGTTCATTTGTCAATTCCATGTTAAAGCAGCGTTTTGGGTAAAATAGTTTCATTTATCATCTGTGTTTTGAATTTTAATTATTAATATGATTACTTAGATCATGATTACAAACTTCCAGAATGTAAAACATGATTTATTTCTAATATATATTCATAATATACATATATATAATAGATTGATAAATGGAATGAAATACACCGTTGATGGAGACGGTAGGCCGTACGTACACATGAAAGCTGTTTTCATTAACTTATTAAATTGAATGGAAGTAATTAAATAACATATAAATAAATCCAGTATAATTAATATGTCATATATTTCATTATAATTTAATATATTTACTTTATAATCATTCTTGAATGGTTAACCGGGATAATGAATCTCATCGTGTCGTGGAGATGATAATCCGTACGTACGCACGAGCGATGATATCATTCCCAAAATTATTGAATGGAATTAAAGTGGATGATATAATATCTCAGAATTAGTATCATATTATAATAACCATATATAGTTATTCATTACACCATTATATCCATCCAAGTAAGGAAGTGGTGGAAAAACAGATTACACCACGGGGTGGAGACAGTATTCCATACGTACGCACGTGTAGTGATTTCATTTTCCGTAGGATGGATAGAAGGTGATCTAGCTTTGGTTAATATTTATAATAAAATATAATTATATTATTGATACTTATGTTATTACTTTATTTTGAAACAACAACAGAAGAGGAAGTGGAAGAAGAAATGAACTAGAAAGGATCGGTAAAGGATATTCCTCTTCTTTGACGTGCCTCTTATAAAACACCTCTTAGGTAAATAAACCAAGACCTCTAGTATGTTTCTAGGGAAGTTTATAAGAGAAATGGGTAGGGGTTGGCCGAGATTTAAGGCTCAATGTGGTGTGAGGAGGAGAGGGAGGAGGTTCCCTTTTATAAGAGAGGAGATGCTCACTTTTGGAAACCTCTAAAATATTAATTTATAATAAACCCAAACCCCACATAAAAACTTCCAAAGGGACTCAAATTCAAATATTATATACGATAGTGTTTAAATATCATCAAACAACTAAAATTATAAATGATTTTATTTTATTTTAAAAATTATCATTTTGATTTATCCTTATTTAATATATTTAATTTTATTTCAGGTAATAATGTTATAAATATTATATGGTAATAAATACTCACTTATGTGTTATTAATTATAAATAATTTGTTACATCATGATAGTTTAGAATATTTAAATTTTAATTTCTAATTTCTAAATATTTTTGTGATTTTTAAACAATTTAATAATGTAAAATATCAATAGTTTAAATTTCGACACAATTCATTTATTAGAATTTTAATAAAATCCACATAGAATATATTTACGAAATAAACTATTAAATAGATTACTAACAAGTCATATTATTCTAGAAAATTCTTGGTGCACATTAATTATTTTATATAATATTTATTTTAATACTTTTAAAATCATTTATTTGATATTTCTCCTAATAAAATAAATAATACAAATGTTTTTGTATAATTATTAAATATATTTATTTGTTGTATAAAAACTAAAAATAAAATAATATTATGGAGATAAATATAATATATTTCATAATAATACTTTTAGTCAAATTTATCTTCTAAAACAATTATCTTTTAAAATTTTATCTTTATGAAAGTATGAAGGTGACAACTTTGACATCATTTAAAATAATATAAATGTACTAATCAGTTTCATAAGGCTCCAAATGGTCCATAATTCTACACATGGATGATTATTGGATATATATACTTGACCAATAAGGTTTGGTAATGTTTCTGGTCCTTTTGATGGGTATTATTATTTTAATATAATCTATATTATTGACTTTCCACTAAATAAATAATATCTGCATCATTAATGTTTAATCTATTAAGGTAATAAATATCTCTTAAAAATTACAAATAAATTACCATAATAACGAAAAAAAATTATCTTTCAACTGAGTATTTGTAATCGAATTTATATTCTGTATAACCTTATTTTAAAAGTACTTTAATTTTTAAAGTTTGAGTAAGACATATTTCACATTCTTTAAAATAATATAAATTAAATGTCTTAATCACATCCAAGTGGGGAAAAATGGATTCTATTTGGACCCAAATATGACTTAGGATGAAATATAATAATCCAATTATATTAAGGCAAGTGTTATGGTAAATTTTTAATATTATATTTACCCTTAATTACCAAATTTACCATTAACTATGGAAAATAAACTATACCGTAATTACAATTCGTGGTGCCCAATAATAAAAAGTAGCCTATTAACATAATTTGGACATAATGATTCCAAATATGGAATCCATTTTTCTAAATAAAAATCATAGAAGTTGCATAAATTAATTTTAAAATAATCTTATTGTTAAGAAAACGAGTTTTTAAAGTTAAAACATTGGAAAAGATTCAAATAATTTTACTTTTGAATTCAATGTAAAATCAATGATAATGATATAAATTATATTAATACTTTAAAACAACATAATATTATAATTTAACCATATAAAATATCTCAATGAAAAAAGTTGTTTTTAATTAAAATTTAGCGCGGTTTTTTACTATTCATCAAAATAAGAACGTTGTCAGAAAAATATCAAAACTTTATCCAATGTAAATTTTTAAATCTTGATTCCAAATAAGAAGTTTATTTTATAAAACTGAACTTATAAACTTGTCAAAAATTATATTTAAAATGGGTGCGGCATCAAAAGGCGGAAAAACTTCATTTTTTGAAAAATACTTCTTTAATTCAAAAAATAGATTTTTTTTCTCATACCTCATTCTAGAAAATGTGTAAGATGAACTATAATGTTATAAAATTAAAAATTAGGTTAATACAGTTCATAAAGACTAGTTCATAATAATATTATAACAATATATCATTTTTTTAGTGAAACACGCTATTGAGGAAGGTCATGATTGCGTGTAATGAAAGCCAAGTCAGGGCTGCGTGTAGTTGAAGCACCCTTTGGTGTTACATATAACATAATAAAAACATATTTCTTTTATACATTAAACTAAAACTATAATTAATGTTGTGTAAAATAATTTCTACAAAACAAACTTAAAATTGTGTATAACACGAGCCAAGAATAGTGTTGCGTATACTGCAAGCTAATACGGTTATCTGTATAGTACAAGCTAATCTTGGTGTAGTGTAAAATAGAAGACATCAAAGATATTAAAAATAATATATCTCATAAAATCTCGGGGTGTTATAGTTATTATCTTTACGAGTAAACTCAAATGTAAATCAATTTCCAAAAAATCAAATAAGAAAATACAGTTTTGAACATTATTAGATGTTGAGTTCTTGAGGAGAGCTAAGTGCAGTGCTGATTGAGTTGAAAAGATTTTGAATGAAAAAATTCATGCATGAATGGGTAACAGTGGAATCAGTTATGATGTCGAAATGTTAAATGCGATAAATAATGTGGACCGAAATAAAGGAATGCTGGAAGTTGATCATGTTGAAAAGATTATAGATGAATAGAAAAACAAACCATAAAATCGAACTAAAAGGATAACTAAAAATTATCCTTGATCATCATTAAATGAAAATATTCAAAATATTTTCTCGAGGAAGAAGGCATGTGGAGAAATAGAAGAAAAAAGACATTTCCTTTCATGAAGTGTTAGTTCTATGGAAATTAGGAACATTAAATGTCATATTGTGAAGAGGTATGGAGCTATTTGAATGGGGATGATCTAGGAAGTCAAAAAATGAGACCAATTTCATATTATACATCTTATAGAGGAAATAGTTTCTATGGATATGATTTTCACTATTTTATCTTTTTCCATAATGTTGTGTATTGTAGGAATATGTATGACATGAGAAATTAATACAATGATCAGAGAGAGGTTAATACTCTCCAACCAGACCATGTTTCTATCTAAAATGGGTTTTCCCCTTTGGATGAAGAATATGAATATTAAGAACCTATGTATATGGAATAGATAATTGAATGGTCATTAGTGTCTTACACTCAATTCGATATCTCATGGAAAGAAAAGAATAAAATTGAGAAATCCAACCTTACATAAGTAACCCTCAAAGTAATGAAGATGAACAACACCTGGATTCATGATATCTGATGTTCTTTTGACATGAAAAGTATTAATGAAATATTAAAAAAATTAATAAAATGGTTGTTGGGATAGTAAGGTTCAGTAATGATGGTGCATAGAAGATAAACAGTAGTGGAAGCACTGAACTGGCTAATAGAGAGCTGAAGAAGACTCAATTTCTGTATTTGGATGGTCTGTGTCACATTCAAATTAGTGTGAGTCATCTCTATGAATAAGGACTTATAGTGACTTTCAATAAAAAATATTGTAGTATAAGAGGAAAGATAGGAAATTCTCTTATGAAAGGATTCTGAGCAGAGGGAATATTATATCAGCTCGATAGTAAAGAAAACATTTTCTACATGACCATTGATGATAAAACAAAATGCGGAATCAGAGATTGGGGAACATCAATCAGTAATACATGGAAAAGATATTCATGATGAATATTTTCATGGATATCGTCAACCTGAAGCGAGAATGAGAAAAGGCTTGTGATGCTTGCATATGAGGGATGCTGGTCTACAGTTCCTATTAACCAAAGACGAAATGAACATATAATATTTTTTATTTCATTGATATAGACATATGTGACCCGATAAATGTTGTTGGAATACACAGTGAAAGGTAAAAAAAATCATATTTATAGTTTATTATAGTTGAATTTCATGTGGTGGTGGTTGTATATAAGAAACGATAACTTCTCGAGTGCCTGAAAACATTTCGTCGAATCAATGAGAATGATACAAGACCGACCATAAAATTTATACAATCTGACAATGGAGTGGGATACATATCATTGAGTTTTAAAATATTCTATATAAACATAGAATACAATATGAGGTAGCTACTATGAGAACTTCTTAGAGAAATGGAGTTGTTGAGTGCCAGAATCGACAGGTGAACTACATGGCTAGAACTATGTTTATTGAGAGTCATATCTGTCACAATTGCTAGAAAGAAGTTGTTTAAGTTGAATGGTACATTCAAAATAGAATAGGTATCTACATGGGAGATACGAAGACAACATATGAATTGTGGCATGGAAATATGGCCTCTTTGAAATATTTGCATGCTTTCAGAAGTAAATATTTCATCCAGAAAAAAGGAAATGAATGTAATTATTTTGAAAATGCAGATGAAGGAATGTTCCTTGGATACTCAATGAACAGAAATCCCTACAAGTGTTTCAATAAGATCTTGGGAAGGATTTTGGAAAGTGGTGATGTAAATATCTTTGAAGAGAAAACCAAAAATGCTACAAGTCATTATTACGAGGATATGATAGAAGATGAGGAATAATGTGAACATGGAACAAATGAAAATACAGAATTTTAGGAAGGTGTAAAAACCCTCAAGGGTCATAATAAGATGTTGATTCAGAAGAAGTATCAGTATAGGTGTTAGGTCCCCTAGGCTAGATACCCTAGGAGTGGGGGGGGGGGGTTAATTAGGGAATGATAGATTATAAAAACTACCCCTTTTGGTCTTTTTTCTGTTATAAAAAACTATCTTCTCTCTCTTTCCTATTACAGAGTATGAATAAGCCTTAAAGCACGCATATGAAACAACAATTTTTACATGGTTCACCCTCACTAGGATATGTCCAAGGAGCATACACCGGTAGTGTACCAATGTACCAATTCCACTATAAGTGCACTGCTGTATACAAGTTGGAAGCAGACTCATTGTCCTTACTGATTTACAACCACTCACAATTTGAGAAGTCATTACTCTCTCAACTAATGTGAGCTCACTACTTCTTTAAAAGATCCACTCAATGTTTATATACATGTATTTATCTTCATTACCACTAATCAATGCATCCTACATTGCATGTAGATGCTCTATTGATGTCCATATTTCATCCACTAATGAATACCACTTTTCCCCTAGCCACTAGGCATTAAACATTGGGAAGTTCCTTCGTAAAGAACCCTACATCACGACACTCCCAATTTCATGAAGCTTAAACAAGACTTAGGGAAGCTTCTCCCTTTTCTAAAAGCTCACATCTTCGTAGATCTCATGTCGTCATAGAGCGACTTAGTTCGTGAAGCTCACTGAGCTAACATAGAGCACACCAGATTCACAGAGCTAGATTAGTCGTTGTGAAGGTCCTTCCTTTCATGAAGCATACTGCCTTCGAGAACCAACTTTGCGATTCTAGAGAAAATTATTTTCTTAGAATACTCTCTACTTCTCTCGAGGAGGTTGAGGCCTATTTATAGGCGATTCATCCGAACCTCATACCATGCACACTATTTTAATGTCATGTCATCTCAAATCACGAAGCTCCGAAATTCCTCATGAAATTCTCTCAATGTCATGAAGCACCACAGAAAGTTTTTGATTGCACATATAGTCATAATCGCATAGCATTCCACCAATACCTTCACACCTTCTCCGCGAGGCTCTACTCACAGTAACCTTTTCCACTGAAATATTCTTCAACACTTCCATTTGCGAAGCCCATCGTAATCACAGAAAAACACTGTCAACATTATTCATGTATTTTCTAAATCCAATAAATGAAGCATATATTAAAAATAATCATGCCTTTGCCCTATTTTTATGATATCTTCATGGATATCCACTTTATACGATGCTTACCAAACTCCAAATTTTGGGCCCAATTTTTTTTCGAAAACACTAGAAAACAATGCCACCTTGTATCTGTTCTTCTATACCACCTCTATATCATTCATTCCTTTGTCATGGTTCTTTGTCAATGTGGATTTTCAACAAAATCTCTAGAACTCAACAATTCACCAAAGAAACCTGCATTTTCAACAAAAACAAGCATCCCAAAAATGATGCAATGTTACCTTGAGGGATTTTTGGCCAATAAGAGGAAATTTTGACTGAATAAAATACTGCTAAACCACATAGAATAAATCGAAGAGAATAAATTGATCAGTCTAAAATAATAGGGGACTGGACAATTCCCATGCATACAATGAGAATGAGAAATAAAACAAAAACAATGAACTACTAGTGTGTACAGGTTATTCATTGATTGAAGGCATTGATGTTAAAGAATCATTTTCTCCGGTGGTTATACAGGATTCAATCTAGATATTTCTTTCCCTGGAAATCTAAATAGGATATAATGTGGATCAAATGGATGTCATAAATGCTTTCCTAAATGATTTTCTTGATTAAGTAGTTCGTATTGAACAACCGTTGGGTTTAATTCTTAGAAATTATGAGATTAAGGTCTAAAGATTAATGAAAACACATTATGGATGGAAGTAGGAACCAGAGACATGGCACTATTGATTGGATTCTTACCTAAAAAATATTGAACTAAATAGAGGATGAGTGGATCAAAATCTCTATGGGATGAATTCTCAAAAGGACCAGTTCATGGGATTGGTGTATGTTGATGGAATTATTTTTTGTGGAAGGTGGCAAGGATCAGTTGACTAATTTTACAATCATAGGAAATTTGAATTTTAAATGTATATGATTGGTAAAATCACACACATTTTATGGCTTCATGTGATTTAGAAGAAGGTTTAAACTTTCACTTATTAGGAAAATTAAGTAAGATTTCTACTAAATGAATTTAATATACATGATTACATACCAATGTTGACTCCAATTGTGGTTGGAATAAAACATGGAATGCATGAATATGTTACTTATGTGGATCCCACAATTTATATGAGAATCATTGTAATCATACTATACCTGATTGCGACAAGACTATAATTGTTTTTGAAACATTCTTAGAAACCCACTTTTAGAGTAATATGAATGATGAACATACGATGGAATTTAAATGAATCATGAGGTACATTTAAGGTACTCTTAATTAGGGATTATATTTTTCTACATGATGTTATGGTGAACTATCAGCATTTTCTCATGTTGACTGGGCTGGAGATGTTGTGGAATGAAATTCCACCCATGGGGGAGCATTCAATGTTGGGTAGAACTGTGTGGGATGGATGTTAATGAAATAGTAAAGTACTTCTCTTCGTAATAAAAAAGCTATATATATCTCTACAATGAAATCTTGTACCTAGCTACTATGGGTAAAACAAAAACTGACTGACATTGGTTATGAGGTGAAACAACCAATGATGATTTACTGTGATAAGAAGATTTCAAATGATCATACTAATAATCCTATTCAGTACTCATGTATGAAACATATTGAAATTAGATATCACTTTATCAAGGAAATGTTTGAAGAAGGTGTGACTAAAATGGATCACTTATGAACTGATTAGAAAATGGTTGATATTCTGATCAATCCACTGGCAGCAGCTATGTTTGAGAGAGATTGTTTGAAACATGGTTTTCATCCACCTCCCAATGCATGAGGAGGTTCTTGAACTCTCCTCTCCCTAGTTTTTTAACTATTTTATATATTTGTGGAAGTGATGCGGGTTAATGGTGGAGATACCATCCAGGGGGAGCATGTTTTTGAGATCTCCATGTCCATATTTGGTTCATTTGGTTTATTTCCAATGGGGTAGAATGGATAAATTCACCAAATAATTTTTTACAGGAAATATGCTGAATATAGAAATTAAAATATTCCACTATTGGGGAGAAAAAAAATCATGAGAAATCAATTCTTGTACCTCTTGTTTTCGACACCGAGGATTGCTCACGTAGACTTAGAATGTCAGCCGAATTGTTTCTTGATGTTTTAGTTTTTTTGTGGTTTGTGCTTTAGTTAATTTATATGGAGATTTCCAAAAAACTCAAAGGGGGAGAATATTGGAACCATAGATATTTGTGGATAATTATAGAGTATGGATTGTGTTGGTTTTCCATATGCATGTGGTCATTAAATTAAGGGTGAAATAAGTATTGAATGTGGAACTATTTCCAAATATTTTCCAAATTATTGCGCCTCATAATAAAAAATTGTTTCATAGGAGTGATCAAAATGAAGAATGCTGATGAATATTAGAAAAGGAAGGGAATTTAGTAGCCTAAGACATTGACCACATACCATGTGCAGGAACGATTCATGAACTGTATAAGGATCAACGAGAAGGGTATACAGAGCAGTTTACAAAACTAAAATTTGGTCACGATGAAGGTATACACAAAGAGGTGTACAATACAAAAAAGGATGAAGGTTTATAGAATATTTTTGGTTTACGGGATAAGAGTGGTAGGCTGTGGAGGCAGTACTAAATCAATGATTTTGTAAACCTTGCATTAGTAGAATTTGTGGATCCATTTTTTCTCTATAAGGAGCATTAATCCACATTGGTAAGGCGTGACAATGAGATTAAATATTCGTTGTGAAATTAGGTGATGTTTGAAGTGGTTTGCAGGAACACTACTCTATGAAGGATGTAGAAGTTCATGGAGGAGAAAATAGTACATGGGGAAGATGATATGTGGAGTGAAAATCAGTCCACATAAGATAGGCAGTCTATGGAGGAAGACCACAGTTTGGAGAGGAATCTCTCACAGTATCTAGAGGAGAAAGGCATTCCACAATGAAATTAGGGTTGTAAGCAGAGTAAGAACACATTCTATAGAGCAGAGGGAGTATGATATGTATGGCAGTATGTGTAGTAGAGGAATTACGCAGAGCAGGAGATGTTTGAGGACAAGATATGTAGGGGTAGTCTGTGGAGGTGGAATATAGATATGGTTCATGGAATGGTGATACATGAACCATACCCACTACTTAGTATGCAGAGCATGTAAGTTAGTATGCAGAACACTCAAGGAATCCTATGAAGTGACCAAATAAATTTTCAAAATCAATTTCAATAACCTTTCAATGTGATCAAAATCAATACACATTTGTGAATGAAAATGAGACTTCAACCAAGCATCCATTTCTAATTAAGGATGCATGATACAATGATAAACCATTGGAGAGACATTCACATTGATTAAATTTGTGAAGATTCAGCCAATTTAGTGAGAAATAGTAAGTTAGAGGAAGATATCCTAGGGACTTAGTGTGATATCCCAAAAACCTTGTAAAGGTAGTGTGCCTAGCAAAGAGATATTGTGCTAAACTTTTTTAATCCACAAATAGTGAATATTATTGTCTTTTCGTATGACTAAAAAACTGTTAGTGTATGCTACTTAGATGTATCCCATATTGGTGAACCAAGAAAAATTATTATGTTTTCACATTGTATGTTATTTTTTGTTTGATGAATTTTCTTATCAGAAAGGTTTAACTAGTTTTTACTAACGTGGGAAAATGATCCATCATATTAAAAAAAAGATGACACCCTGATTCACCCCTCCTCTCTTAGGGTGTTCCCGGGTCCTTCAAACCGACCCATATCAACTTCAAGATATGAAACAATAAAATATGAACTATAAGAGAAAATGAATTCTAGTTTGACCATTGAAATGTTAATTAAATTGATATTCAAAAATTAAATTAGATCAGTTAAACTCCCTTTAAATTTACTGTTAAATCCACATTCAGAGTCATTCATTATTATACCTGACTAAACCTTCATATATTGTCCATATGTACATGAAATTGAGGCCTTCCAGTTCTACTTAAAACACCACTAATGGTTGAAACACCATCAATCAAAACATACAAAGACACGTAGAGTGGAAATATAGTGACATGTAAAGTCTATATCCCCCACTTTTGAAATATTAAACATATCCCACCCCATTATGCAATGAACCAGCATAGGTCAATATGAAAAATAACCTAAGATAACATTCCAAAAGTAGTAAATAATACAACAATAATAAATATGTCCCACATGTACTACAAAGGATGGAAATTTCAAAGTACATCACAAAATACATAAGCACGAGACATACAAACTCAGACCAAAATATAGACAAAGAGAAAAAAAGAAAAATTTCAATAATAAAGATGAAAAAACATTTCTATTTAATCATTCACCCCCATGATCACATACCACTATGATGGAATCAAAAAATGATAGAAATTCATGAATCATTATGCACTTCCCTTTACCGTAATCCTACAAACCCAAATTTATAAATTCCTAATCGAGAAAAATAGGGTTTGAGAACCAAATATCAATAAGATTCCACCAAGAATCCATAAAATATCAGTCTCCAACAACGAGTTAGTTATTTATTTAAAAGAAAACAATATTATAAATCCATATACATTGAAAACCCCATCATTAATAACTCTTTTATTTTATTTAAAAAAATATTCAAACCCACTATAACTATTTAAAAACATGAATTTAAATATTGAAAGTATTGATCAAATAATTAATATCTCAAAAGATAAAAAAGTGATCATATAAAACATGATAAACAAGTAAATATAACATGCACAAAACCTAGATGGACTCTACCATATGGGAATATATAACTATGATAAATAAATAAAACCATATTGGAATATAGTGAATCATAATCATGTGGAGTATTGCAATAATCTATCAATATTACAACCATCTGTCATCACCCAAGGTTATAAAAGGTTCCCCATGTGACATGTATTAAAAAGAACATAAATAATTCATGTTAATTGTTTTGAAAACCACTGTCATAAGTGATGCATCACCGCCCATGTGCATTAAAAAATACATTTTTTTTGTGAAAACTATATTTTGAAGTAATTCCCCAACCATATGAAGTTCATAAATATGTTTTAAAGAAAAAACCCATTTATAAACCATTTCCTAGGAAACCCAAGATGTAATTTTAGAAAACAACCCACCTATATTAAAAATAAATGAATTTAAAATACAACAATCCAATAGAATTTCACTATAACATAAGTAAAAAATAAGGGATATGAATATTTTATTGGGACACATATCTCAAGGGAAAAACCATATTTTTATGAAACATAATGATGGAAGGGAAATTGATCTAGTCCTAACAAACCTCTATCCACACCGAGTAATAATGATAGTAAGGGATTAATACTAATCTGCTTCTAGACAAGAGAAAAATATAAACCTCTTCCTACAATTATCTCTATTTAAATTCAAATTCATTAGTAAGTAGACAACCATTATAATATTTGAATATAGTTTCATTAAAATATATAAAACACCCATTAAGATCCCTCATGTCTTGAGAAACTAACCCTAAAACTTTAGATGGTTTTCTTGGAATTTTAAAATTTGAGACCCCTATAAAACTTTATAGCTCTCACCCTAGGTTAGAAGTATAGGTCGTTCTGTCTTGGTCATAACCACCACCATGCCCTGATGTAGTCATCTTAGAATTCTTGTATATAGAGACCATCATCATACTATGAATAAGACCATTCTATACATTGGTTGTTTTATCTTACCTATATTACATAAGAAACACTCACATATAAAACTAGTTTTAAGAGCACATGGTTGAATTGGTTTTACACATTGAAAACAAAAAAATTCTTATTAATATTCGAAACACCTCAAATGTTTCCAAAAAAACATATAGAAAAACTCAAGGATCAAAAGAATATAAATAAAATACAAGAAATAAATGGTTGGTATGTTACAATTCTGCCCACTATAATCTCTTAATTCCTCAAAAAAGGATCAAAATTTTGGAATCAAAAAAAAAAGAGAAGAACAATTATACCTCAACAATTATTATTGCTTTTATTTCCTTTGGATATGATAAATATACTTCCCTATTACATGTATCAAATTAATTGTTTAACCTGACAAAATCTTATAATGAAAATCAATAATCTCAATTAGTTGTTCAACCATTGAGGTGTTAGGATCCATATCAATATCCTCCCATTATATAATATGTAAAGAATTAGGATCAAATCATCCCAATTATGAAACATGAAACACATTGTGAATTGATTCCAAGTTATATAGATATTAAAATTAATAATATTCCATCCCAATTTGATAAATGGTCTTGAAAGGGAAAAAAATCCCCAGTGCCAACTTACCATGATTACCCAAATGACGATGTCCCACTTCTGGTGATACCGTGAAAAATTCCAATCACCCACTTAAAACATTAATGATGGACGATGGTGGTATTCATATAATTTTTTATGACGTTGATCTATCACAAAAATCATCAAAATTAAGTGATCATTTTTTTCATTATTCAAAAAAGGTTGGATCCAAAAAAAGACCATTCTCCTAGATATTTCCATCATAAAGGATATATATATGTAATCCTATAAAATGATTCAAATTGATCCATTTTAATCAAGTTTAGATAACTATTATTATTGTGAAACATAACCAAAGATAAATTATTCAACCATACCACTGAAATCAAACATCAACACCTATATCATATCCTTAGTAATATGAATAATATGATCTATCTAGTCATTAATACACTACTAGAAAAAGAGGTATTTGCGACGGGTCATTTGCGACGGAATGCCGTCACAAATGGCCTTTTGCGATGGGGGCCCGTCGCAAATTGCCTGTTGCGGAAAACGCCGTCGCAACAACAATTATTTGCGACGGGGATCCTTCCCGTCGCAAATATTTCTCCATATATTTGTAAAAACTTTTAAAATAGTAATTGCGATGGGGCCCGTCGCAATTACTATTTTAAAAAAAAATTAAAAATATTATTAAATTATTTTAATGAATATAATAATAATACTATTTGCGATGGGCATAGTATCCCATCGCAAATACTATAAAAAAATAAAAATAAAGAAATTTTTAATAAATTATTTTATTTAATCTATTAATAATCCAATTATAATTCAAAAATAAAAATTAATAAATTATTAATAAATTATTTTAATTAATATAATAATAGAATTATAATTCACATATAAAAATAATAAATTATTAATAAATTATTTTAATTAATATCATAATAAAAGAATTATAATTCAAAAATAAAAAATAATAGAATATTAATAAATGATTTAATTAATATAAAAATATTTGAATTATAATTCATAAATAAACAAAATATTAATAAGTTATTTTAATAAATATAAAAATAATAGATTTATTTTACATTCAAATATTACAAAAAAAATAATTAAATTATAATATTATAAAATTTTAATATATATATAAAATTTAATATTATAAAATATAAATAATATTATTATTCATATTAATATTTTTTTTCCAAAATATAATATTATTAATATTTTATAATGAGACAGAAACTACGAATAGAACAAAATTCATATTTTGATTTAACAAACTTTATAACATAAAAACAAACTCTAATCTGAAGGAGGGGGGGGAGGGGGGGTCTGCAGATGCTGGTGGAGGAAACTCCATCCCTAAACCATGAGTGAGTCGGCACATGTACTACATCTGTTACTGGTGCTGCTGCAGCCACCAACACATCTGCTCCTCGTACAACTGCTGCTGGCATCGACGCTCCTCCTCATGCTGCTGCTGCTGCTGATGCATCTGTTCCTGCTCCTGTCGGAGACTCTCTATCAGTGTAGTCTGAGATCACAACTGATCCTCATACTGTGTAGCAGAAGAAGATTCATGAGCACCTCTCGATCTGGATGCCGACATCGCATTACTTCCATAATAATCTCCGGGAGTCAGTCGAGAGCTAATACCAACTACCCAGCCCTTCTCGAAGGCATACTGGGTGGCCTGCATCCATGCCGCCTCATCAAACTGATAGCCAGTGGTCTGATCGGATGACTCGACCTGAATCTCGGGCCGGGTCTGTGACGCTGCGACCTCATATGACTCCTGTAGTTGCAATTTAAAAATAAAATTGTGAATATATTATATGCAGTTAATTTTTAAACATGAAAATAAATAATATTGACCATGATGTGATGCTGACGATCACCTCTGAGCTCCCCAGTAGCAGGATCACTATACATCCTCTGATATATGTCGTACTCTATAATATCTGGGTGCTCGACAGCCTATAAGAATAAAAAATAAACTGTTAATATTTATAGTTATATAAAATATTTATAAATAATGCACGTACCAGATGTTGTCTATGAGTACTGAAAGAATGACTCCCAGCTCGATGAGTTACCTCTTGTCTCCCCCGATTCTGCCTCCCCACCGATGATCTCCTCTGAAAGGCACCACTCAACCAATGCACACATAATCTATCCCATACATGGGATGAAATGTACTCTGGTCGGTGCGCTCTACATGACTCGTCAAAATCTGGCACTCCTGCTTTCTTCATGGCATATTTTCTTAAATTGTGCAAAAACTAACGAAAGCGATCACGCATGGCCACCTTCAATTCCTTGTGGATGGCGTCACGCATGGTCCTCGATCGGATACCATAAACCCTACAAATAAATCAAAATATCAAGTTAGAAATGAAATAATTTTCAAAATAAAAATTATTTATTTACGTACGCACCAACCAATGGCCGAACATGGCCTGCTGCACATCAATGGGAATCTACTCCCATGTGGTCCACGACTGAGAGAAATAGTTAAGAAAAATAGCGCTGCCCTGTCTGACTGATATATGCGGAAAACTGTAAAAATAATAAACATTTATTATGTGAATAGATTAATGAAATCTTAGTCAAATCCACAGATTATCACACAGGTTATCACACCTCTGTATGCGTGGATCAAACCCAAGACGCGGACGTTGCTCGGGGACGGGGTCAGGAATCATCAATCGTGCAAGACCGCGCCCCCTCCGTGTACTCCCTGGAGCACCTGCAGGCTTGGGGTCATCTGCCAGCAACTCATCCGCATCGAAAGGCAGGTCAACATCTGCCAACTCACGAAATGTGTCGTCGTCCATCAGAAACAGAAAATGTTAATGTTGTTAGAAAATAATTGATAATTACTATTATATATACATATATATATATATATATTATGATTGTATATAACTACCATGGAAATCTATCAGTGTTCATCTTCATCATCATCTTCATATATGTCAATGTCATATTCATATTCCTCCTCAACATCATCGATATCCATTCGAGTTCCAGTTGCTTCATCTCTTACCATTTCAAATTCATATGTGACATCATTAACATCATCGTCATCACCGAATCTTAAATGTGGGGTGTCGTCATCGATACTCATGTCTCTTTGTAAAAAAGATTGATTTTGATGACTCTCTTGAAAAACATCAATTATTTGCACATTAGTGAAAGCACATTCACTTTGACTAAACTGATTGTCTCGAATAAAATGAGACATGTCTGTTATGGAATCCCAAATCAAATAATTCAACAGACCTCTAAATCCAATGGGTAGAAGTCTTTCCATTATAACATGAAAATCATGACTTTTTAATCCAGTAATATGAACTTTCTTTACACATCTACCCAAATTGGAAGCACAACCATCTGGAAGTCTCAAATCTGCAATCAACTGACAAAATAATAAACGGTTTTCTTTAGACAGTGTATAAGATTCTTTTAGTTTCAGTAACCTTTCTTTTCTGACATTCTCAAACAGTTCCAGTTCTAAACGCCTGCAAATTTGGGAAAGATCAAAAAATGAATTTACATTGTCTTTGCTCTTTCCTGGCGTATCCAAAATTGTATGAAACAAATTATCAAAACAGTTCTTCTCAATATGCATGACATCTAACATGTGTCAGACCAACAAATCAGACCAATATGGAAAATGCCAAAATATGCTACGTTTAATCCAATTGTGTTCTTTCCCAAAACCAGAAATTTTCTATTAGTTTATTGTGGGACCAAAATTAATGGGAGATAATGAAAACACAACTGATTTTAACTCCGAACCTGATAGCATTTTTGGAGGTCCATCCCTTTCAACTGTTCCTTTTCTGAAATGAGATCTATTTCTGTGAAAAGGATGATCAGCTGGAAGAAATCTACGATGACATTCAAAATAACAAGGTTTCTTTCCATGAATGAGCATAAATTCTTTGTTCTCTCCCATACAGTAAAGACAAGATTTCTGACCATGTGTACTCCAGCTAGATAATTATTCCTAATTATTGGTAATTATTCCTAATTATTGGTAATTATTTCTAACTAATGGTTATTATTGGTAATTAATGGTAATTATTCCTAATTATTGGTAATTATTCATATAATTACCAATAATTAGGAATAATTACCAATAATTAGGAATAATAACATTATTAGTATATTTTATTATTAATATTAAAATAATATAATTTTCTATATTATATACAATTCTCCTTTCATCTGTGTGTTTTTTGTCTCCACATACAAATATTACATGTGGAGACAGAAAACACACAGATGAAAGCAGAATTGTATATAATATAAAAAATTATATTATTTTAATATTAATAATAAAATATACTAATAATGTAATAATGTTATTATTCCTAATTATTGGTAATTCTTACTAATTATTGGAAATTCTTACTAATTATTGGTAATCATTACGAATCATTACTAATTATCGGTAATTATTCCTAATTATTGGTAATTATTCCTAATTATTGGTAATTATTCATAATTATTGGTAATTATTCCTAATTATTGGTAATTATTGGTAATTATTGGTAATTATTGGTAATTATTGCTAATTATTGGTAAGTATTGGTAATTATTTGTAATTATTGGTAATTATTGGTAAATATTGGTAGTTATTACTAATTATTGGTAATTATTACTAATTATTGGTAATTATTACTAATTATTGGTAATTATTACTAATTATTGGTAATTATTACCAATTATTACTAATTATTACTAATTATTGGTAATTATTACTAATTATTACTAATTATTGGTAATTATTATTAATTATTACTAATTATTGGTAATTATTATTAATTATTACTAATTAGAGATAATTATTGGTAATTATTACTAATTATTACCAATTATTACTAATTATTGGTAATTATTGGTAATTATTACTAATTATTGATAATTATCGGTAATTATTACTAATTATGGATAATTATTGGTAATTATTTCAAACGATTAGTAATTATTGGTAATTATTGGTAATTATTATTAATTATTGATAATTATTACTAATTATTGTTAATTATTATTAATTATTGGTAATTATTACTAATTATTGGGAATTATTACTAATTATAACTAATTATTACTAATTATTGGTAGTTATTACTAATTATTACTAATTATTGGTAATTATTATTAACAATTACTAATTATTGGTAATTATTATTAATTATTACTAATTAGTGGTAATTATTGGTAATTATTACTAATTATTACCAATTATTACTAATTATTTGTAATTATTGGTAATTATTGGTAATTATTACTAATTATGGATAATTTTCGGTAATTATTACAAATTATGGATAATTATTGGTAATTATTTCTAACTAATGGTAATTAATGGTAATTATTTCTAATTATTACTAATTATTGGTAATTATTACTAATTATTTGCAATTATTACTAATTATTACTAATTATTGGTAATTATTACTAATTATGGATAATTATTGGTAATTAGTAAATCATGACTAATTATTCGTAATTATCAGTAATTATTACTAATTATGGATAATTATTGGTAATTAGTAAATTATTACTAATTATTGCTAATTATTGGTAATTAGAGTTAATTATTACTAATTATGGATAATTATTGGTAATTATTACTAATTATGGATAATTATTGGTAATTATTACTAATTATAGATAATTATTTGTAATTATTACTAATTATTGGTAATTATTACTAATTATTGCTAATTATTGGTAATTATTATTAATTATTACTAATTATTGGTAATTATTGGTAATTATTACTAATTATTCCTAATTATTGGTAATTATTAATAATTATTACTATTTAGTACTAAATATTGGTAATTATTGGTAATTATTACTAATTATTTGTAATTATTACTAATTATTGCTAATTATTAGTAATTATTACTAATTCTTGTTAATTAGTAGTAATTATTACTAATTATTACTAATTATTGGTAATTATTGGAAATTATTACTAATTATTGGAAATTATTACTAATTATTGGTAATTATTATGAATTACTAGTAATTATTACTAATTATTCCTAATTATTGGTAATTATTTGTAATTATTACTAATTATTGGTAATTATTGGTAATTATTACTAATTATTCCTAATTATTGGTATTTATTACTAATTATTAGAATTTATTCTTTATTATTGGAAATTATTACTAATTATTACCAAGTACCATTATCTATGAACAATGAATACTAATAATTCAAATTTATTAAGTAACAAAACAATGTAAACATAATTAAATTACAACTAATTAAGAATAATTGAAACTAATAAAACATTTAAAATAAACATTAAATTAAAATGAACATAAATACCTTTAAAATTGATCTGAGGTTGATCTCTGATCGTAGTTGAAAACTTCAATATCAACTCCAGAAAAAAAATTAACTTATGAAACGCTGAACTCTAAAAATAGAGTTTTGAGAGAAGGAGAAGATCGAGTTTGAGAATGAATGAAAAAAAAACAGATGGGGGGTATTTATAGGTTAGATCATTTGCGACGGGATACCCGTCGCAAATACCTTAGCCCCCATTTATTACGGTCAACGGTTAAATAGTTATTTGCGACGGGACCCGTCACAAATAATGACCTGCCGACATACTATTTGCGACGGGAGTATATTCCCCTCGCAAATAGCTTTTACCGCCGCCGGTTATTTGCGACGGGCGGTTACCGCCCGTCGCGACTATCTTTCCCACGATTTCCTTTTGCGACGGGGGTATATTCCCGTCACAAATAGCTTTTACCGCCACTGGTTATTTGCGACGGGCGGTAACCACCCGTCTCAACTACCTTTCCTGAGACTTGGCGCTTAAAGTGCGCCAGTCTTTTTGCGACGGGGAAAGCTAACCCGTCGCAAATAACTACTTATTTGCGACGGGAAAATTCCCCCGTCGCAAATAAGTTTCTAGCGGGACTATTTGCGACGGGAATTATCCCCGTCGCAAATAACCCGTCAGAAATACCCATTTTTCACGTAGTGATATTTGGGAGAAAATTCTTTCTTAACTTAATTTTTGTACCCATCACACCCTGTAAAACTTTTTAGAATTTGGATGTAACCTATGGGTCCTTAGTAGAAAAAACTGTAAAAGTCACTCCATGGAGATTCAAAACAATTAGAAATGTTGGTTATAGAGAACTTCCACTTTTTTAAACACATTAATGGGGAAAATGTATTGATTTTGTACATCGGTCAATAATATCCCTAATAGAATCTATCCCACACGAGTCGATGGAAAACCAAAAAGAAATTCCATGGATATCTTGTACCACATCTATACTAGAATTGGTAAAAAAAATAACCTGGATGGTCTATGGTGTTCTACCTTAATCTTGTAAAAAGTAAGGAGTCTTTAAATGATGTTATGAATAAACGACCTCATCCCCAACCACATGAACAAATATTTATCAAATAATGGTAGAAAATTATATTTCTAAGGTGCATATATGATCTATACTGATGTTTGTAATCCATTAACTCCTATATTAAAGATACCAAAACAAACATCCTACTTTGTAAACACAAGGCACCATCAGAAGATTGAGACTAGTCAACTATGGTCTCCCCACTATTTAAAATTCCAATAAAACACTGGTAGTCGATATATGTTGGTTTCTCAATATGAATCTGACCATCAAGGAAAAAATCATCTTTCTCCGAAGCTATGAACACATTTCTATCACACTTTTTTATATTCAAACTCATCTCAATTAGAAAACTCATCAAAAAATACTCGTACACCTATTTCATCCAAACTTGTATCAATAATTTCATGCTTAGTGAATCAAAAACCAGATTCCCTTTCCCATGTGTATAAGAAATATCAAAATTAAAAGTTTAAATATAATTAACCCAGCTTCTCTATCATTATTTAATGTCACATTGGATAAAAAGATACTTAAATATATGAATAAAAATTTAATAATTCACCAAAGATATTGTCACACCAGCTCTTGATTTCATGAATCACTACAACTAACTAGAGATAATGGGTACAGAAATTATTCTCATGAAAAAATATGGTGAATTCCATAGGCCACCACCTATTTCACCTATATCAAAACACATCGTAATACTATACAAGAGGCATCATGAAAAAAATCATTACTCAGACACAGTTCTAGAAAAATCTAAAATGGAACTAAAGTTAATCTCAACTTCATTTCATCAAATGATCATTGAAAGTTTTTATTCCACTCAAACCTGAAACCATCTTAGGTTAGGTTCATCACCCGAGATTCAATTTTGGAGAAATCAATAATATAAAATTAAAAATAAGAAGTTATATATTTCAAAAACATATAAAAGATGAATTTTATTTATAATTGAATGTAGAATATTCTCGGTAGAAATACCTTGGGGGCCCAAAGAAGTGGATACCAAGAGCATCATGAATTAAAATGTAGACACCACATGGAGAGAGGGAACCGATACTAAAAAACACTTTGAGAAGTAACGCCTAAGAAGATATTCTAGCCAAGAAGTTAGACACATGATTAACTTCATGCCACAAGTGAAGAAACTGGATTTTATTGTTAATGATAACCTTTAATTTGGAGATAAAATAAAGGATTAGATGTGGAGTAGAACTCAGGTCTTTAATGGAGTTCTGTATGATCATTGAGTATTTCTCCACTATATCTAGTGAAATATTTTTTGAGTGAAATATTTCAATCACATGAAGGATGTTATTAACATCCACCCCTAGGGAGTCTCTATTCCCATAAAACTCATTGAAGTGAAAGATTACATAACCTATGGAGTTGCAAAAAAACCTCACCCACCCAGGAATATATAACTACAAGTGACATGAACATTATTTTTAAGGACATAAGATGGGTGAATCCATCTAACCAAGTTTCCCACTAGTGAGGAATTTGGATCATATGAGGAAAAACTCCAAGCCAATCAACTACTTCAAGAGGGAGCCTCCTTCCAGTGCTTCAGGAGCTACACATGCTCCATGATGAGACAAAGGGTCCTCAACATGAAATAAGTTCTATATGATTAGTGGATATTATGTAGAAACTTGTTCCATGACTCTTATATACACTAGATACTCTTCATGATAATGATCAAGGGAGCAAGAATTTCATGAGTATTATAGCCAACACTAAGTTACCAACAATGAAGGAACTCTTTATATGACTCCACCTACATTCTGAAAGCAGTAAACTCACACCCCAAATTGATTAATCACCCTTTTTCTTTGACAAAATAGATTCATATTAGTTTCCTCCTTATGAAAAACGCATACACTAACCAGACACCCTTACCCATGACCACCACATCCTTGGGTATCACAAGATTTCTAGATTACTTGAAATTATATTGCACTAGATTATATCCCCAAAAAATCATTGGATTGACATAATATCATCGTTTTATTGTAACCCATGGATAAGAATATACCTTGATGTGGATCCCTTGAATATACATTCATATATAGAATCCTCTATCCAACCCAAAAAATATTATTTTATATGGGATTCGAGATTGGTTGAATGAAGGATGGGTAGTGGAAATCCTACTTAAAGAATAATGGCGGGATGGGGTATCATGGATTGCCTAACACATTTCCCACCATGTTTCAATCCCATTAGTTGATATCCCTATGACTAATTGTCCAACAAGAGTGTCGTTGAAGCACTGGTATATAAATTTGGACTGACTTACATAAGGGAGAATAATGAACTCAATAATTTCTCAAATCATCTCCATATATACTTATGATAAACATGCTCCAAAGAGACCGCCATTCAATAACCTCCGAATACATTTTACCATGAAGATAATGAATCACCTCACCCATATTCCACACATTGATACCACCATTATATAAAAGTCTAGAAAGTTTATTCAAGGAGGCCCAATGACACCCCCTTACCCCATGGAATTCCGAATAAATACCAAAAATAGGTTATCAATATCATTGAGAACCATTTTAGAATCATTTAAAAATGAGAGAATATTCATAGGAATGAAGGATATCAGACAGTTGGAGGGGGTGATTCTACCACCTAAGGAAAGAAACCAAATTTTCCAATTTATGAAATGGTTGGTAATTTTTGCAACCACACCTTTAATGTTTATGATATAAATCATTCTAGGCATTAGAGGAGAACCCAAATAATCCATGGGGATGTTATTACTCTGAATTCCTAGAATGTGTTCAATTTTTTATTCACTTATCTGAACATTAGGGAAGAAAAAGACACATCTTTTGTTTCAACTAATTATATTTCCACTCCATCTAAATTTGTATAAATTGGTTTTTTTAAAACCCCTAAAATAAGAGCGGGAAAAATTGATAAAGAAGACTGTATCATCAAAAAATAGGATGTGGGTTACCCCAAAGAAGTGAGCTCTCAAGTGGTAAGGGGGACTGTTTCAATATTCATATTAGAAGTAATGAGTCTACTAAGAGAATAATGAGCCATAATAAAGATGTTTGGAGACAATTAAACTCTAGTTCATAGTCCCATAACTAATTATATAAGGCCATATTTCCTCTCCATGAATCAAATAGTGAAATAGGGTGCGATAAAACCTCAGAAGAAGAAATCAACATACCATTCCGAGAACACCATTCATCTCATCACTCATAGAATAAATTTCTTCTTGAGCCGATAATAAACATTATCTGTATCCACTATATTTATAATATCAAAACCCACCAACTTCAATTTTATATCTCAGATCATCTCTTGAGCTACACCCATGCCTCCTTGAACGGACCTAACATTAATTAAAATTCATTTATCTACAGAAAACCAAATTTGGATCTCCTTAGAAAGCCTTCTATTAATAATGGAATCTAAAACATTATAAAGGAAACTACACATGTTGATGGGTCGATATAACATGATGGAGGATGTGTATTTCTCTTTTGGAATCATAACCACTGTAGAGACATAAGAAAATTGTGGTAAGTTTCCACCATGAAATAAATTTTCAATGGCCTGAATCAGATGATTTTTCATGACATCCAAGGATCGGACATAAAAAAAATCTTGATAACACATCATGTAATAGTGAACACTATTGATTAATGAACTTAACTGTTTCTCAAGCCTTATTCTCATCAATAATGGTCTCTAACAAGTCTATGACATGTTGGGATACCACATTCAGAATAGAAGTAAAGATGCATGCCTTACCTCCTTGGTAGCCATTCTGCATGCACTGTGTAGGGTTTCAATGTAAGGATTTAAAATAGAATAAAACTATACCACTAATTACTTGTATATCACTTGAGAAACATCCGTACTAAAGATTAATATATATATCACTTCTACAATATTTTTCATTAAATCATTCATTGAAGAAGGTCATGTTATGATCTCCTTACCTGATCCAAGGGGCCCTAGATCTTTCACCTAGACATATACATTTTCAAGAAACATATCAATGAACTTTTTATTTTTGAGAGAAAGGGAACAAAAGGTGTCATTGTCCCTTGTATCATTTATACTAGCTTTGGCTTGAGAAATCTTGGTTTTGATGACATTCAGGTTATGGTTAACAGAAGGCACAAAAATGGCCCAAGGGGTCAGATCATTTTTCAGCCTCCAAAAATTATTGTGAAAATTGATCAAAGGAATTTGATATATAGTATTATCCTTTGATTCCTATACCAATATGTCATAATTTTTTTATGATCCTGTTATATGGAGAAAAATAAACACCTTCTCCCATTATGTTGAGAACTCATTATGATGATAAGAGGATAATGATTTGATAATGCACAGTCTATATTGATGACCTCTGTATTAGGGAAAGAATATATTGTTTATATATTGGAAATATAGTGATCCAACCTGCACCATGTACATTTATTAACTTTCCAGTTATTACAACAAGTAAACTTATCACCTATAAAACCAAGGTTGATGAGGCCCATCTCAGATGCGAAGGCCAAGTAATCTATCCCATCCCTATGAGAAGAAAAACCTCAACCCTTATTATCTTAATAATCCATAATAATATTAAATTATCCACACAATATATAGGATGAGTCCCCAGAGATGAAGGTTTTTAGGTCCCTCCATAATTGATCTCTTATCTGAGCACCACATTCCCCATAAACAAATGAAAAGAAACAGACCACATTACCAATCCTCACATTCCCTGAAATGTTCTTCCAGAATCTCCATTGAGATGGAGGACTTCTAAAAAATCCAAATATGATGATTAAATGCATCATCGTTCATATAATAATGCATGATTATATTTCAATCAAACTCCCCCATATTAGAGATACATTGTTTCAGTTCAATATTCACAACAAGGGGAACCCAATTATTAAACACATCTTTATTGTGGAATCCTTCATAACCCAGGCTCCTTGGACATAAGAATTTTATAATATAGGCCTGATCATTGAATGTGGGTGCTATTAGAACTGACCCCAAGTGAAGGGAGCTTCATGGATTGGGATTTTTAATAGAATGTAATCTTTTTTTATTGAGATCTGATGAATACAAAAGATGAGTGGTTGGAAGAACCAAGGGGGTTTGAGGATCATCCATTAGTGGTATAGAATTATTTTGGACAAAATTAGAGACAAAATCATGGTGAGATAGGATTTCCAACATATTAAATAATTCATTGTATCTATTTTATATTTGAACCAGAGAGTAAGAATAGGATCCCAGTTCCTGGGAAAGAAAATAACAATGTGAATAACTAGAATGATCAATTTATTTCCATTTGAATTTAGATATTACATATTGGGAGGATATCGAAGGTAATTTATAGATAAATTAGGAAAATAAATATTTGGAAGGAGAGGGATGAGCTCTATGCATGGACAGACAAATGAAAAAACCACCCACTGATTCATACCAAAGCAGAGAGGTAGGACCATCGATTGAAAAACCGAAGAACTATCATCAACTTCATTGATATCAAATGTTGTATGATAATAGAGTTGAGTATTTACAAAAACCAAAAGAGCATATATTCCATTGGGTGAAGGATTAGGATGGAATGGGGTTGAATGATGGAATGAATTATTTCTGTATATTAATAATGAATTTCGGTGGAGGTGGCATAGAGAACAGTAGTTGATAACGAAGATATAAAGTAGTGGTTGCATCCATTCCACTTATTCTTAAACCTAATGAAGGAGGTGAATTGGAGGAGAATTATAGAGGTCTATAGTGACATATATCTGCACCAAGGGAAGATGCGGAGGCTGATTCGACATATATAACTTCTCAGAGTAGTCTATTTCCATCGTAATAGTATCTGAATTTTGAATTCGTGGTGGTTCATGCAGCGTATTATTCAACTTTAATTTTTTCCATCCATGATATATTACATTTCCCACATTTCAAAAACATTTATAGGTTTTCTCGATGACATAACCCTTAAATTAGTTTTAGTATTCATTGACACATCCTTCTTAGATATAATATGTCTCATAAATTTCTCATCATGAAGCCAAAACTCCAATTTTGATATCTTTCCATACATAATATATCCATTCTATTTTTTAAAGAGTATATCTACATGATCCCTCTATTTCTCCTCTAAATTGGAGTACATAGAAATATCATCCCCAAAAACTATGAAACACTTTTCTAATAATTCATGAATAGATAAATTCATTAAATTCCTAAAAACAAAAATGGTGCATGTGAGATAGAAAGTAATAACCAATTATGCATATTGTCCACACATTGTCTGGAAGGATATTGAAGGAATATATTCCTCTCAGATTCTTAACTAATGGTACCGAAAATGAATTAAAAAAAAAATAAAACCTTATATTATCCTTGACTTCATCAAATAGGTCATCAACCGTATGAATTTTATATAAGTTCTTATAATTCACATTTTGATAATCCAAAAAATTATAGAGTATTATATCTAATTTATTTATAATGAGAACTCAGGTAGCCCAATGTGAAACCATAAGATCAATAAATCCTTTGGCCTTGAGATCATTGAGTTTAACATTATGATCCTTTATCTCATCAGGTACCATATGAAAATATATTGTAGAGATGAGATTCATTATTGGAAGAAATTTTAGGGATAACTCTACAATTCGTTGGGGAAGTAACCCATAATAATAAGTATGAATATACTATTGGTACTCATCCACCGCTGCAACATGTGAAATAATATAATGATTGAATACATTATTAAAAAAACCTCTTATAACTAGCATTAGATCAGTTTATCATCAAAAAGAAGAGACCATGCTATTCTTGATCTAGGATCTCACTCACACTCAAATAAGTCTGTAATTGAATTGGAAGATAAAAATGAAACCTGATAGAGAAAACAACCAATCTAGTATTTATATTAAACCATCAAATTATAGTATAATTATGAGGTCAATGATATCATGATTATCAACTAGAAAATACCACATGACATTGTGGATAGTGATCAAGTCATAGAACTCAAAACATTTGAAACCATGCACATTACTTTTATATAAGGGAGTGGTAATATACATCCTCAATGGAATAAGCTTTGAGAATAATCCTAAAACAACAATGAACATATTTTATATGAATGGATGATATGCACCTATATTATAAAAATAAAATACCATAGAGGATTAAATAAAAATCATACCTCCCACAATATCTATCATTGCTTCTAATTCCACTAGTTTCTATCCTGAGGCATAAAGATGTCGAACCTCAGATCCTCTATAATCTTTCTTCGTCACATGGGTTTCCCTCTTTACAAGGTAATATGATACAACCCCTTTTTATTCATTTAATCAGTCTTATAAAAATTAGTAAAAGTGTACCATGCTAATCTAACATAAGATACTTTTTTTGAAAAAAAAAACATTAATAATGTCTAGATTTCACATAATGATGGAATGTCCTAAGTGCCTCTATTAAATCAATATTATTATGACCAGTTCTCCAACACTGAGATAAAATTACTCTATACTGTCTTGAGGAAATCCCATAAAACTATCCATAAGGAAAACAAAAAACCCTTAACAAGCATTGTTTCCATGATAGATGACACAATGCAGCTATCTCCCCCAATAATCAATTCTCCACATAACCCTTTCTTCCATGAAATTTTTCCACATTGATAATTGAATTATTAACCACCTTATTAAAATACAATAGGCATCAGAGGATCAATATCAACCAAATATCATCCGTCAAATCAATATCAATTTTTTTTTCATAACTTGACCCAATGAGACCCCAAACGAGTTGGAAGTAATATGAGTGTAACTCCCCATGACCACCTGCAATAGGCTATGGGATGGATATAAGTTAGGAATTGGTTTAAAATTGGAAATGGATGAATTATAATAATGTACCTGAACAAACACACACACACATAGACACACATAAATCCATTAAATAATGAGAGATATAACAGTATAGATGCCTCTAAAGAGTAAAAAATGCATGCAAAAACCTCTTTGATACATAATAGAGTGGAATAAGGTTATATAAATATATAGGTTTAAAAATACATTCCCAACCAGAAAAATACTAAGAATACCAACATTAATCAATTTTAAAGGTCAATGTGGGGTAGTTTCTAACTCAATATTCCAGATTTAGTCCTAAAAACACAGTCAGTACCACCGTGTACTACTAATTTACACCAATACCATGTACACCATCGTCACAATTTGTCTTTCTTTCTCTTTTATTAAGAAAATAAAAATGAGAGAAAATACCATGCAGGGGTGAGTGTATAAGTACTAAGTAGAATTCCCAAAAAACCAAACTGAGATTAAAAAAGAACAATATATTCATATCATCCCATAAGGAATGTGGGTAAACAAACCAAACATTTGGGATACTGAAAAGAAACACAAGTTATTATAGAAATTGGATCTACATCTCCATATCCATGATAAAAATTATGAGTCAGCCTAAAGCTAATAAATATCCATCTTTGAGTCCAATCACCGGTTGCATCTTCACATGAATCAAAGTGGAGGGACCATACCTCACCATTGCACTACCCAATTGAGGAGGTAACTATCACCAATGAAAGACACTCTCCCCACCTGATCTCAATTATGAGGGAGTAACATTCCATAGATATATGACTTGTTCCCTCTATAGTATAGGGGCAGTGCCAAATCAACCTATATAATGTGGATAAGAAACCTACATCGTGGTGTGATATGGGATTACTAACTTTTATATATGTCTGATGACTGAACCTAATAACTAAAATGAGTCAAGAATAATTGAATAAAACTTCCCACTCCTAACACCACTTTTCATTTATCTATCTCAAATAGTATAAATACCACATCATCCTACATGGATAACCACACAATATGGGATGCATTCAGTACAAATTATATGTCTTGGAGAAAGAGATATGAAAGGTAAAAGGTTTTATGGGAAGTAAAAAATGTTTCATAGAAGGGTACATGGTGTGTCTCATGAATCCAAACACTAGTCGTGTCCCATCACAGCACTTAGAGTGTAAAATAAATGGTAGATGACATGTCATATCAGTGCCATGTAATGTAGGAGCACCAAGGTTCCATGTCATGTTCTTCATTGAAAACAAGATTCTCTAGACACGTAGGGGTACATGGGGTGTACTCTAATATACATGGAGTGTGGGACCACCTAGGTTCCATGCTATGTTCTTCTCTAAACATGGTATTCTCTAATAATGGTACATGGTGTGTAATATTAATTACACGTCTTATGGACCACACATGCAATCTTGGAGTGTTCAATCCATTCATGATTGGGCTCCCCATCTAATAGAATATAGAACGTGGGTACTCTACATGGTTTTTGATATTTATAGTAGTCTGAATACCTATCCTCCACATGGGAGAGTCCACAAAACAAATGTTCTTCCAAATTTCATGCCATTTATATTTTATTTTTGTATAATACAATGGTATTCATGTTTACGAACCACATCACCTCATCCTCCACTATATCTAGGAAATAAATCACGAATCATGGATCTTCATTGATCGATCTTGTAGCATTTTCAATGTCCTGATTTTTTTTATACTATTGCTTGAAAAATACTTAGTGTCATCATTATGAAACACTGCATAATTTGACTATTACAAACCACCAACTCTACCATTTTTGATCTCTATTATCACTCTCATGCCTCTTTTGTAATACAAAAAAAATCAATCCCTAGACTCAATTTGTTGGAAATCAGGATTCAGTCTCCCCATGCATAACTCGTTGTTCCTCTCATTTCAAAAATGGTGGTTCGATACCTATAACTATAACATGTAATCAATTTTCACCTCACTATCCTTACACAACATTCAAACCATTTCCATTCACATAACCACCATGTATTTGATTGTTTTATTGTGATCAAAACTATTTTGACAATGTCAAATCACCAACCCCATTGTCACAATGATGAATAATGTAAAGAATAATGGTATGGAATGAATAAAAACAAAGTGATATTGTCATTGTACATTTTGAGATCATCCAAAAAATTTCTATTTGTGGATAAAAATGTATGATAAATGGGTGAAACATAACATATAATCATTCAAACACTAATTAAAACTGATTCTAGTGGGAATTGTAAACCAATAAAACCTAAGAGGAAAAAAGTCCCATTACCAATAATTAAATTATAGGGGAAAAAATCAAATGAATAACATTACATACCTCAATATTAGATCAATTACAGATTAAAAAAACATTCATGTGTGAGTTATCTATATAATACATTTTCTTCATTGTTCACTCTATGAATATACATTATTTATTTATCATTGATCCATGATCCAGAATCACCGACACCAACATATCTCTCCTCCTCATCTTCTATAATCTCTTAGTATTATAAGGATGACCTTGTGAATTTTACACAGTGATGAATTTATACAGAGTTAATGAGGATTTAGAACATTAAACAAACTAAATAAATAAATTATTGAATTTACATAATGTATTATCAACAAATTATTTCAACTAGACCACCAACAATAACCAATTTTATATCATTCCATGGGTAAAATCAATGTCCCAAAAACAACCACAATCTCAGACATCCCTTATAAACTCCCGATCATTGAGAAAAAAAATTATTACAAAAATATGTGTATGTTTTCATTAATATATATCAATATTTTTAATATATTAATTCTTGGGTCCTATGACACCCAAAACACAGTTCCAACTATGATAAAAAACCCCAAATATATATATTCAAAGGATCATTCTACATAATCCAAAGTCATTAAATTCTCTTCTCAATCAAGTATTTTTCTTAAAAAAGAAGAAGTTACACAAAAAAGGTGGGGGTAATGAGCCTACATCTAGCTCACAAACTCCCAAGATATCTCTTATTCGCTCAAATGATGCCAATGCACTCGAACAAGAGGAATGATCCATCAATGTAGGATCCTCTCCCGTCAATCCTTGATCAACATTGGGAACTCTAGGCATGTGGCACTATCCTCGATGTCCAACTCAACCCAGTTAAACATTTGTGTATGGTTGTGCAAGTTTCTCCTTATCTGTGACACATGGAAGACATAATTCACATGGTCTAACTTTGTGGGAAAGGTCAGGTGATTAAAAACCTCACAAACCCTTCATAGGATCTCGAATGGCTCGAATAACCTCAGGGAAAACTTTCTACCCAACCCTAATTTATACAATTGTCATAAAGGAGAGACTCTCAATAAAACATGTTATTTTTGGTAAAACTACAAAGGCCTACAATGTCATTCATTGTAAAATTTATTTCAACTATAGGGTGTACTCATTTAGGGATCAACTAAACATTATCTGTCATTTCCTACACTGGTTTTTTACTAATAAGATATGTCTCTCAAATCTCATTCAATCCCAAGGGTGGCCTGTAGGGTCTCTCATTCATTTATATGAAAGTTTCCTTACTGATAGTGGAATGATTGGTGTTATTATATGTGAACTATAACAATGTAACATGATCCCTTCATCGGTGGACAATGTTTATCAAACAATATCTTGGAATATCTTGTAAAACCCGAATGTTCTTCTTAGTCTGAACATTTATCTGGGGGTGAAATTCCATACTCATCTATAATAGGTTCCCTGAAGCCTCCTAGAATCCCCTCTATAATAGTTATGTGAGTTGAAAATCTTGATTGGAGATGATCATTGTGGGTACCCTATGAAGCAAGTTGATATGACACATGTAAAAATTCAACAAAAAATATATAAAAATATGCACCTTTATAAGAATAATGTTTATCAACTTGGTAAGTCGATCTAAAATCACCCATATAGAATCATGGACTCTGAATGTGCAGGAAAACCCTATCAAAAAATACAATTATATGACATACCACTTCCATTTTAGGATCTCTAGTGGTTGGGTAAAACATACTAGTGATTGATGTTCAACCATTACCTATTGACATGTGAAACACCAATAAACAAACTCAACAATGCTCCTCATGCCATCCTAGAAAACTAACACTTGAAGCCCTAGTATATATTTTACATGCTTAGATGTATGAAAATGGGGAAATTATGAAACTCTCTTAACACCTCCCAACACAACTTCTCTAGATAAATCATCCATATCTAGATAAGGATGACATAGTCTTTATATTTAAAAAATACATCATGAAAATATCTTTAGGAAATATGGAAAAGAAAAACCTCATAGTTGACATTACCCATTTGATATTCTCTCACATGCTGAAGAATTAGTGAATCTACTACCATAGAATGCAAAGGAGTTTCAACCCACTAATCCACTAGAAGTATCTATAATGAGTCTGACTACTCTATACCCTACTCAACCAAATTATAATGTGATTTCCTATTAAGGTAATATACTACCAAATTTCTTTTCCCCGAAGTATAGACTAGATCAATGTCATAGTCCCATGGGAAATTTGGCCAATGCCTCTACATTAGGTGTAGTTATATATGGGTATATATGTACTAGAAACTCTAGTGGTCTGAGGAAAACAACATAATTATCACTTATAAGATATCACTAAAACCAATTCAAAGTTAATACTATCTCTAAAATTTTTTTTGGTCACATAGTTCTTCAAATGTGGTCTCAACTACCTCAACCCATAAGATATCATAATCTACCTTGACATCAACATGCATCAAGGTCCATCTTTTGAGGAATCATAAAAATCTAGGTACTTAAATCCTAAATCTAGAAGTCTCATCATAGGAACACAAATCTAGATCTATCCTAGTTCCTTGAGGACTCTATCACTGCGTAGGTTATGAAAATTTCTACGCTTTCCATTTCATGGTACATAAAAGAGATATAATCCTAGAAAAGTCTTCCATGACCCTTCGATAGTATCTTTTAAAATCGGGAAAACTAAACACCTCCCCTATGATGTTGGGTGGACCATAATAATACACTACATTGATCATTTCTAGGTCCATAGGTAAACCATTATTTGAGTTTTCATACCCAAAAAATTTAACCTCTCTAATACAAAATTGACTCTTCGAGAGCCTTTCATACTTAAGTCTCCTAGAGTAAGTCTAGGAACATCCTAAAAATCAATTTGTTCCCTACCTCAGGAATGGATTATATGAGGATGTATTAGATAATTGTAACCATTAACTTATCCAATAAAGGAAGGAATATCTGATTCAATAGTGAGTTGAACACTGAGGGGTAATTCATTTCACCAAAGGGCATCAGCAAGAGCACAACATTACCATAACAATTCCATAACGTCAACATCAATATACCATAGTCACGAGTCCTCAAAATGATTTAGATACACCTAAGATAAAACATTTAGGACCATCTCACACCATACAAAATGTGAAAGAGTTAATGAATCCTTTGAAAATGGATATTATCTTTAGCCATCACCGAATTCAAGTGAAAATGAAAAAAATTAAGATTCAAGCTCTTATCCACCAATTTTCAAAATCAAAGTTGGATATACCTAGGGGAACAAACTTGGTATAAAAGAACCCTTCTCAAATTGGCTACCACATCAAGGTGTATACAATCCAATTAAGTAGAGGTCAGTTTTATCCTCTAGTATAAAATCATAGCATTCTCTACATGATATTCCCACTTTCCAACAAATGAAAAACTCATCCAAGACACATAGGCACACTATAAAATATCATAGGGTCACATTAAAACTGTATAAATTCCCCATAATAATCACTATATTCCAAGAGTCATGTCACACTTACATAAGAGAAGTGTGATCATCAACACTTACTTGGTAGGAGTCTCATGGTGCAATGGTCGAGCTAAAGACTCCAATGGAATCTCCAGGACTCATAAAAGGAATTTTTCAAGGAATACATGACATGGTACTATATCTACAAAAACTAAAACTATAGTATAAAAATCACAAGTCACACCACATATCACTATAAAACCTCTGAGTTAAAATCCTCTACATCCTAAATCTTCCTTTCCAATTTACTTCTGATTTCCAATAAATATGGTCTTCACCAACACCTTAGCACCACTAAAAATACCTCAAGTATAAAAACAAAAGGAACTAATCAAACACACCTCAACAATATCATATTTGGGTGGTATTTAATCACCCACATAGTTTTAGATTGAATTATAGAGAATACATCATTGTAGGGGAATCATTTCTCTTCCTTGTATTTTGGAAGCCACATCACAGATCTGCAACACAAGGACCCACCAATTGCCTATGTCTCCATAACTATTTATAGATATTAGGACCAATATTATCATAAGATATCCTAAACTAAGAGTAAATCCCAAGAAATCACCTCTAGCTAACCTATAGTTACCCACATGGTTTTTGGAAATGAATTTCTAAAGGGAACCTCATATATATTTATAGATAATGTCCCCTAATTATAGATCTAGATGACCAAACCTCACCAAATATATGATGCTTCATGATGAATACTAGTTTATAGTGAAAAAATTTGGTTTGATAATGTCCAAACATTCAAGAAAACTCTGACCATTACCTTGAGGCAATCCTCCACTACCTAAGGGTCTATCTCTCCATGATACCTAAGTGGAATATATCGATTGAACCCACAAAACATGTTAACCCTATAGAAATCATGTTTTCTAATGTATTAGAGATATGGTATTCTCAACATGTATATGATCATCTTCGTGGAATTCTATAGGTAGACCTACATACTACCCCCGGGGGGAAGCACTTATCTATGGTATAATAAAGGGAACAACTCAAGGTTTGGCCCCTCCACTATGATCTCATCACTCAACTAGTCACTATCAAAACCACCTCAAAATCCTAGTTGTATTTTATCATGGAAGAAAAAAAGAAATAATCAAGATGTACCATAATAAAAAAGATTATATGGAGAACTGAATCAAGATGAATGTGAAAGCCAAAAGACCAAATCCTGTAGGATCAATATACTATTGGATCTTTATAAATGATTCCTTAACATGCCAAATTAACATGTTTCTTATCAGGGTCCCAGTTTGTGTATATGTCAGTTTTCACACCAACACTAGGTTCCCTATCCGGATATCCAATCTCGATACACTCCAACATTTTTTCTGTATGTTCTCTAATCAATATTCATGACATGTCAAAATGAAAACATGAACCTAAGTAATAACCACCTTAGATACCACACTGTCAGGACCTGACCCACCAGTACCCCACATGGGCAATTAGTATGTTGAGAGTGACAACCCAATCCCACCTCCAATGGGATATGGGATAGTAACAAGCATCGAGTAGGAATGGCATTGAAATGGTGGCCTTATCATTAAGTACATGTACACACACCCACCCAGCCCTATGGAATAGTGAAGAGATATAATAATGTTGAATCCTATAGAGAGTAAAAAATACATGAAAAAAACTCAAGGATAAATATAATAGTGGAACAAGGTAGTACAAATGTATATGTTAAAAAATAGGTTCCCATCATAAAATATTGGAAAAAACCAACTGTCAAAAATTATAAATTGAAAAGTGAGGGAGATCCCATCCCAAGATCACAGAGTCCAACCACTTAACTTGGTCGACACCATCATATATTTCTATTATCAATCGATACTGGGTCATCCATAGTCATCACTAGCACAGTTTTTGTCTTCATAAGACATGACGTGTGTAGGAAGATCTCATATAGGGGTGAGTATAAAAATATATATTAGTTCACCCCAAAACAAAAAAATCAAAGAAAAAGAATAAAACAATTTGCTCAACCAATATTATAATATCCTATGGTTTTAAAATAAAACATTACTTTTGATATTATACATGATATTCCACATCTAACTTAAAAAAACTAAATATTATTATTTTAATGTTACCATTAAAACCAATCTATTAGAATTCCAGTAATGAAAAAGATTAAATAGATTATGAAAATATTTTTTACACATGAATATATAATTGGTTGACAAATTAATTATAAAATAATGTAATCCCCTTCTGAAATAAAAATTAAATATTTTTTGAAAAACTATATAAATGTGAACAAGTGTGTTTTATACCAATAAATATACAAATCCCTCTTATTAGATTATATTAATGATATATATATATATATATTATTAAATATACTGTTTAACATTAATATTAAGTGTTTTCTATACATTATATAAGAAAAAATCCAATTTTACACATAATAGACACATTTTTCTAAAAATCCTAATTTTCAACCTTTTGATGGTGAATTTATATAAAATCTATTTCTTGAAAAATTTAAAAATTATATTTGAAAAAATAAAATATGTATTTTAATTTTCAATATAAAATTTTTATTTTTTTAAATTTTTGGTATTTTTTGATATGATTAATCTTTTGATGAAAATGAAAATATATTGTATTTTTAATTGAGAACAAATTTTTCAACAAAAAAATTTATAGTGATAAAATATATAATTAATTGAATTTAAGTTATAATTAGATAAGTATTTTATAAATAAATTCAATTAATTTCATAGGATTAAATTCCATATTTAATTTTTTATATAAATACATTTCAATCTTTTGAACGTTTTCACTTTAAAAAATTATTTTCTCGTTTCATCAACGAGATTATTTTAAAATTAATTTCTTCCAATTATGTGTTTTGAATATTGAAAAATTGATTCCATATTTTGATTGATATGGTCCAAAATAATTAAATAGGACCCTTTTATTTTTGAAAAAAAATATGAATAGTAACTTCAGTAATTTTTATTACCATGGTTTATGTTAAATGATGTAATTATGCATAAAAATAATATAATAAATATTATAAAATTACCCTAACACATATCCAAAATTTATTGGATGAGTGAATTTTGATTGAAATCATCTTTGGGAAAAAATATTTATCTCTTGGTTTAAATTGGATGACTTTTTCCAGTTATTGTATTTTATTCAAAGAAAATTCAATTTTGTCATATTTTTGTTTTTATTAAGAGAAATATTTTTAATATTTGGTTGTATAAGGCATATGTTCAACTGTAAATATTATTTTAAACGCTAAAATATTTATCTTCATCATATAATTTTCTTTAATTTTTAGGAAATAAAAAATTAAATTAATGTCTTTCACATTAATGATGCAATAAAGAAATATCAAATAAATTATATTAAAAATATGAAAATAAAAATAATTTGAGATAATTAATGTCATCAAAAAATTTATAGATGATTTTAATATTTTTTAATTATTTAAAATATTTGTTTTGTAGATATCATATTGGTATGATATATTGAAAAATTCATGTAATTAATAGTGTCAAAATTGATATAAATGATATTTTAAAATTAATAATATTTTATTAAATGATATAAAATTATTCCAAATTATCTTTATAAGGTTTTAAATGTCATAAATTATCCATTTTTGGTTTAGTTTAATTTAGTTGTATGCATATTAACCCTTAAAGAGTAAAGACACATGTTTTCAAAGTAAGAATTAAAAAGGATAAAGAAGGGTTAAAAATAGATAAGAATTTAAAAATTGTAAAAACATGTATCATTTTTCTTATATGTATTTATTATGACCAATAATAATACTTTCGTCTAAATAAATTAATTTTGAGCCATTTGGAATATAAAATTAATTTATATTAATTTAATAATGTAGAAAATTGCAATAGGACCCTCCCCTCTCTTATAAAAGAGAAACCCTTTTTATATATTCTTCCAACATATAAACTAATTTGTTTCTAAAAATATCAACCTAAATGATTTCCTATATTTCATACCCACATTAAAGAGGCATTATTCAAGGTGTAACACGCTTAGTATATGTGTTAAGGAGTTAACCAATGGAGATTGTTTGAAGAAATGCATGGTTTTTAATGATTTTTTTATTTCTTGTTCAAATTATATAAAATATTATTATACCATGTATAAATAATAAATAGGGTATCCATAATATAATGATATTTTTATATGTTAATATAATCACCAATATCCATCTTATTTTCCAAAAAATGGGAATATAATTCATTGACTATGTGTACGACAGACTACCACCTCATGAACCCATAAAATATGTTTTCCATTACCATCTATCAAGACTTCCAATAATGATTTAATTAATTTTTATATATGATATTCATGCCATATTTGTTCTTATAATATAATTATATAACATTTACCCTCTTACATTTACATGTAAATAAAAATAATAATGTCATTCATGTGCAAATGTGAATTACAACCTCCACTAAATGTTTTGATTCGTTTTTCATCACCACATCACATGGATGATATATATAAGTATATTTAAAAGATTAAAAGGATATTTTATAAGTAATTATAATTTTATAAAGTTAAAATAATAAATATCTTATTTCCATAATGATAATTGAAAAGTGGAAATGTTACTCTTTCATACATACAATGTACTGTCTCAATGATGGTAACACTGTTCATTTTTAATAACAATACATAATGATTTGATTTTAATATATAATTGATTTATAAAAATTAAAATCATGTCATGAATATTATTTTAGAGATTATGTACTTATGACCACTTTGACTGTTGACTTCATACCAAATTCATTTTTGACTCATGTACTGAATATCGTCAAAACGTCCAATGTGAACATATATAATTAATTTTTATAACATGATTTTAAGTGATATAAAAGGAATAATAAAGATTAAAATGTTGCTAATGAATGTAAATAATTAACATAAATTTATTTTTTAGGATGATAAAGAACATATATGATGAATTGGACTCAGGATAAGGGACTTCATCTCAATCTCATTTCATTATGGAATATCTTGATGTTATACAACCACCTTCTTTAACAAGATATATATATAGTCCTGTTTACCTATCACATAATATCATGAATTTAATTTAATTTTATTTTAATATTTTGTTAAATATTATTAAATCATGGGTTGTATGATTCAAATGTTCCAATTTGTTATGTGAAACTATGATTTAAAAATATTTTTTTAAATGGTTAATTATTTAAATTCAAAATAATTTCCTTTATTATTCATATTATTTTACATATTTATTTATATTGATATAAAATTATTATAAAGGAAATTTTATTTCTATATTGATATTTTTATTCCTCTATATGTTCTCATGGTTTTTGAAGAAACCCCCTCTTTTCCTTTTTTGGGTATTTTCTTACTGATAATGGGTTTTGAAAATAGATTGGATATATCTAAAACATGATATTTTTTCTTAAGAGTGAAACTGATATTTTGAAAGTGACGTGTTAAAAACCACTAAAATTTATGATCTATGATTACATAATGGTACTTTGACATTTTATGGGTGGTTACATGATTAACCAAGGATGGGAGGTTCTATGATAAACCAAGGACGGGTGGTTACATTTTACCCTCAATTGCATTGGATATATAGGTCGATCATATGGTTATTAAATATATAAGAGTGACATGTTTGGAGGTAGACTACAAGTTTATTCCATTTATGTATAATTATGTCCCAAGATACCTTTATGTGTTATCTATGATTTCTATAGGTTTTATTGTATTTTTTATTACAAATGAAATTATGAAATGAACTTATTTTCAAAGGAAACTATTTACTACTTCTTAAGGGTTAAAAGTATTACTTTATGATAATTTTTTCATTGCTTTTCATGTTATCATATGACTAAAAGTTTTCCTTGTTTGTGAATCCATTTTTATTATTTTTGTTCTCATCCCTTGTTTTAAGAAAAAAATCTGGCGATTTAATAATAGATAAGGGAAGGGATGGAGTAATGTTGATGGTATATAATATTTTAAATGAAAGAAATCATTATTTATTTTAAATAGTATTATGTTTTTGAAAAATAGATACTTATTATAAGTGTCCACTTTTAATGTATGAGTTTTCTTTGTAATAATTTTTCCTAATTCTCTAAAACCCAAAACTAAAAAGATCCTTCAATGTGAATTTGTGTTCCAAAAAACTAGAATATGTAATTTTTAAGGTTGGGTCCTTTCATTAAGACAAGAGGGTAAAGAATCCCACCACAAAATATTCTTAAAAAACCCAAGAAAAGAAATAAATGGATCTTTATCTCTATATATAAGATATGAATGATGAGTCTAATTTTATATCCCAAAGGTCCATCTATGATGCTATGAACCATGTTAAACCTCACATGATTCAGAGTAGATGGCCTCCACCTCACCATTGTGTTTTGCAGTTGTGGGAGGAACTATCTTAAATGGAGTACCCACACCCTATTGGAGATCCATGATGAGGGAATACCACTCCATATAAAGATAACCCACATACTCTTTAGTATATGGGAGTGACAAATCTATATGTAAAATGAGTATTGGGGACCTGCGCCCTAGTGTGATAAGAGAGTATTGCTCCCAACATCTCTATTATGATAAAACCTAATACCATACATAGGTCAATAATCATTGATGTTTGTTTCAATATCATAATACCTCATGGTGTGTCACTCTTTCATGATATAAGACTACCTTCACATCCTATGTGGAAAACCAATCAGAATAGACTACTTACAGCCCAAATTCGAGTCCTAATGATAGAGATAAACAAATTTGAATGTTTTGAGGGTTTTATATGATGTGTCCTACTAGGTTACATAGAGTGTCTCACAAATACAAACAATGTTCATGTCCCATCACTATACTCATCTTGTAAAATCCATGTTACACAGCCTATCATTTCTGTGACAAGGTGTGTACGACCACCCGAGGGCTATGTCATTTTCTTCATTAAACACATGATTCATAGTCCAAGTGGGTGTAGATGGAATATAATATGATGTGTACTACATGTGGGACCACCTATGTTCCAAAGTGTGTTCATCACTAATCATAGGATTATTTAACCAACTATTGGTTTATGGGGTGAACTCCTATGTAACTGAAATATAGGACACATAGGATTCGTATGAAGATTTTTCTATACATGGATTGCTACCTAGGAAAAGAAACACTTATTGTGGGTCCTTGTCAAAATGTGTGATATATATAGAAAATAAAAACCCTTGTCACCCATGAGGGGTCCTCACAATGCGTTTTCTTTGGATGTAAACACCGTGTATATCAGGTTTTCACTAAAACCCATGGTCTTCATACAAACCACCAACATTTCCTCCTCCTCTTCTAAAGATATGTAATCTTACATTAATACATGATATACGTTGATCGAGCATGTAGTGTTACTGACGGTCATATTTTGGTCATCCCATTGTTAGAAAATTATCATGCATCATCATCTCAATACACCACGCAGTTTGGATATCAGAAATTCCACTACCCATTCCACGTTCAGATATTTGTTTTTTCACATCCAAGCCTTTTTGGCATGAAACATAAATAAATACCCTGTTATGTCTAGAAATCAAGAGTTTTGTTGCTTGTGTATAACTCGTTTTGTATCCATTTGAAAAAAATATAGATCCTTTACAAGAAACCATCACCTACAATCTGCTGTATCCTTTTGATACTTCCAAAAAATTCAAAAAATTTCAATTCACACAACCTCAACATATATGGAAGATTAATCATGCTTGATACCAGTTTGGAAATGTCGAATCACTAACCTCATTAAAACAAAAATGAATATAATATTTAGGAAAAGAATAAGAAAAATGTGAGATCATAATTGCCTATTGAAAGCATTCATATTGATAAAAAATCATATATAAAATGATGATACATTGACAGAACATAAAAAATAATTATAATAAAAAATACGGATTAAAACAATATCATTTGGAAATTGGAAACCAATAAAAAATAATAATATAAAATATCCATTCTAAAAAAGAATATAAATGGGAATAAATCTATCAAATAATGATCTTTACCTTGAGATCATATTTCTTACTAGTGAATAATAAATTCACTATTGATGTAATTAGAGAATATTATGAATTCATCATTATTATTTTGAAACTCATTGTTTCGTTCATCATAGATCCATTTTCACGAGTTTCCTACACCAAAAAATCTCCCCTCCTACTACACTTTAATCTCCCAGTGTTATGATGATATCCCTAGTGATTTTTCATAATGATGAATTTATGTAGAGGGAATCATGTTTTAAGCCAAAAAATAAATTATTGAAATAAATTATTTAATTTACTTAACAGAAAACAAATAACTACCTTTTACAATATTAGGTACACTGACTAACATTATATCACTCCTAGGTTAAACATCCCATACCAAAAATAATTTTGGTCACTAATTTCTTATCTATGGTCTCAATGAATGGGAACCCCATTTATTTTCAAAAGAATAATGTGTGTGATTTAATATATAACAATAATTTTAATATATTGATTATAGAGTCCTTTGATACCCAAAACATAAATCCATCTCCGAGAGAAAATCTACAGATATATATAATTATTCAAAGTATCAAATTATAGAATCCACAGTCATTAAATATCATTAATTTATTCATTAGAAACAATAATAGAAGATAGGTGAACTAAAACCTAAAAACATTTATCATACACCATAAATTAACACTCCCCATTATCCATTTTTAATAACTATAGATCCTTTACAACACATGGTATTTGAAGATAAAACTACTGATTGTAGGCCTTCTTGGAAGAGATCTACGTAATCTCCTCATGAAACATACTTGTTTAATGGAGTTCCACTATTTCCTTCCCAGTCTATCGAGAACATAATATGTTAAAGCTATATTTGAGTTCTCTAGATTCCTAAATAAATGGAAGATGATCTAAATACACTCATCACACTTTTTTGAATCATAGGGTCCCTTATCACCACATATGATAGGTGTATTCTAAATGGTTCTTCAAAACCATGATCCACCATTCACCCTTGGATTGTAACACTCATATGGATCACTGTCTAAATTATTTTGTCAACTTCTCCCACTGATGATTAGTCTATTAGAGGGTTCACCTATGTGTCATGTTTTCCAGCTTCCCCTCTTAGATTCAGAATAGATCTTTTAGGATGGATTATCTATCAAACACAATAGATAACACCAAATAATATAAAACATCAATAATATAGATTGAATCCATCAAATGTAAATAATATAATGAATAAAATGATTTAATAGTTGGGAAGAATACAATATATGGTTTATCTAAATAAACCCAAAAGAAAGAATAAATAATTTATCCAAAACCAAGATTTATTCATGAAGAAAACCCCTAACCATCCATGGTAACATTGAATCTGATATATAAGTGTGCTATACAAGAACCCATATTCCCTTTCATCTTATGTTTATAAGGTCCTAACATTCATATACCATAAACGCCAGAAACAACCAATGTAGTAACTGTTGAGCATGTATTATTTCAACAATACTCTATATTTTTTATAACGATTTTGATGCTCATAAACACCCTTATTTGTTATTATAATGATTTAACATTAAGTATATTTCAGGAAATTAATATTATTTATATTACCAATTTTGGAATAATATTCGAGAAAATCATTCACGTGAAATATTTGTCAAATTTTTTGGATAGATATTCAGCATGTTCTGGAAAAACTGTTCATACTGTATGTTGGAGAGCATAGTGTAATGATTAAATAATATGTTTATTTTACAAGTGTTCAGAATATTATAGTTAATCAACCTTACATTAACATAACAGTATGGTAAAATAACCTTATGTTTGGAATTAACCTTATGTTTTTATATGAGAAATGTATAAATGACAAACCTTACGTATGTATGGAAGTTACATTTTATTCACAAAAGTATGGATCGTCAACCCAACTTTTATAATGAACCATACATTTTATCAAGAATTATGGATCATGTACCATACGTTCTGAACATAAGTAAAGTATGATTTATATACCATATATTTTGAAGGAGAATACAAAATTATGGATCATCACCGTTGCATTTGAAATCAACCTTACGTTTGGACCCCTACGTTTAACTTCTTCAGATGTTAGAGATTTGAATTTATGACATTATTGTGCAACATTATTTTGTGGAATATTAGGCTAATTTCATGAAAAATTCAAGGCCCTATTTTAAAATGCATATTTAACAAATTTCAATATATTTATTCACAATTCAGTAGATCGATTTAAGAGTAGGACTTCATGATGATTGTTAAGGGATGTAATGACTGCTCTGTTATTAAAATATTTGAATATTTCTATATGTCAGGAGACTTGTGTGGATATGAATTTATAAATAATGTGCTCGTCCTTATTCTATATATTCCACGTATATGATTTTTTGTAATATCCATTAGTGACAATATGTCTATTAATTTTCATGGTGATAAAACGATTCAAATCTAGAGATAATAATATTTCAAAAAGGCAGAGATATACTGATTCTTTAAAGTGATCTTTTAATGATCTGCTGCTACAAAGAATGATCAGATTCAGTTTTATGTCAGAGAAAGAAATGTTGGATATTTTCTTATTCTACATTTGAAATCAATCATGAATCTACTAATGATTTGTTGGTGAATATATTTCATGATGAATTATAACTAGATCGATTCAGAACTGCTCTTATCTGAATAATAACCTTTCTGAAAACGAAATTTTTTTCACTGCTAGTTGTGTGCTCCTACATCTGTGGAAATCAACCGTAAAGTATTTTAAATCAAATAATATTTTATTTTGAGTACCAACTTCTCGTACATAGATGTTTTATAGGTTTTGTTATTTAGAACCAGAAGTAACTGTTTTATCCTTAAACTGTAATGGTGGCAAGTATGTGCACTCAGTTGTGGATGGTCTTGTGAAAAGAAGACCGACTACTGAAAATCACTAAGCTCGTAGAGAAGAGCAATGGTGGAGTGGACTCGGGGATCTTTGCGCCCCACAAAACTATAAATGTTTTCTTCTTGATTTCTATTTATTTATACTATATAAACTAACTAATAAGGATTAAAGGAAAGAATTGGTTGTCATCAATAATCATTGAAAGACCCAATTCACCCCACATGGGTAAATTTTTTATAACACGATCAAACAATTGGTATTAGTGGGTGGTTATTTTTTTAAATCTATTGTAAGTTGAAAGTAAAGGAATATATTGATATCTCAATGACTGATACATGAGAGGGAATGTAAATGATTGAAAATCCATGCTTAAATGGTGAAACTTTGGATGTTGGAAATTGAGGTGATTATCTACATGAAGAATCTTGGATACAAAGTCTAATAAAAAATTCATACTTCATATGAAATTCCTAAGATACCAAAAAATATAATACATATATTAAAATAAAGCATAACATAAATTCAAAAGTTATGAATGATATAATCTGAGGGCTTGGACCAGATTAATTTAATTGAGTATCTCAATTCCCTATTGTTTATGAGATGTGGCAGACAATTGCAGTTTCTTATGAAGGAACTGATAATGTCAGAAAAATGAGGTATGCTTCATCCAAACTAAAATTTGATATATTTATAATGATTGATGGTGAATGAACCACTCAGATTAATGAAAGGTTTACAGAGATATTATACAACATTACTGACGTGGGAGATCCTATTAACCAAGCATATCAATCCTTGAAATTACAGAGTATACTTCCAACCCAATAGAACTGGATATCAGAAACCATTAGGCTGTCATCACCTGTTAAAAATATAACCACGAGAGAATTGATTGGAACCATGATGATGTATGATGTCGAGATGGAAGATAAAGATAATGAGCATAAATTCTTGATAAAAAGGGAAAATACTTCTATGAAAGTTATATCTCAGAAGAAGTACAGAAAGATGAAACGAGATATCAAAAAGTAAGAAAGTTATGACTCATCTGATTTAGAAATGATACTGGCATAGATGAATTGAAAAATCAGAAAGTTTTATATGAATAATAAAGTATTCAAAAAAATTTATGAAAAATCAGAAAGATCCAAAGTAATTCAGATGCTATGAGTACAAGAGAATGGGTCACATAAGACATGATTGTCCACTACTAAATAAAGAAAATAAAAAGATGTTTTTCAAAAATACTGATTATGAAAAGAAATGGAAAAGAGAAACGAAATATACATGGAGTGTTTCTAATGACTTCAACAGATCATTAAAATATGACTCAAAAAAGAAGAATCAAATCTAAAAGAAAACATGTGCGTCATGGATGAAGATAATGAGGTACAATCCTATTACACGTCCAATTTTGATTCTGACCCTAGATATTCAAATAAAAAACTTATAGCCTACTAAAAATTTCAAGAAGAAAGATATGATTTCTTATTAAAAATGAATAAGTCACTAAAAAATATTCACAATGAAATTTTATCAGAAAGAGACACTTTCCTAAAATAGAATCAAGATTTAATTTAAAAATAAATCTTATCCAATACAAACAGTGTAGACTATGAAACCAAGATCAAAATAGTACATGTTGAATTAGAATCCTACAAAAGTATAACACTCATTTTTACAAAAGGAGAAAATACTGTAAATAAAATTCTTTGTAAGAATGTGATTAAGAAAGAATGATATGGAATAGGAATTAAATGAGAGAAACCTAAACTGTTCAAAAACATTTTTGTTCCAAATTCTAAAAGAATAATTTGTAATTACTGTGGGACAAAAGGTCATAAAACTAAAAATTGTTATTTAATAAATCCCAAAATAAGTGGAATTAAAATGGTTTTTTTTCATTATGTTTATTTGACTCAAATGAATATATAAAAACAAAGAAAATCTAGATACCTAGATCACTACTAGATAACACTACTGGAACCTAAAAAATATGGGTACCAAAAAAAATTTGGTTAAATAAATTTTCAGAAATCAGGACATAGATGTAGAAAAGAAATATGATACATGGATAGTGGCTTCTCTATGAATATGAGTGGAAACTCATTGAACATTAATACCATAACTCAAAAGGGTTTTGTATTAGTCACCTTTGGTGACAATGCCAATGGAAAAATTATTGGTATTGAAACTATTAGAGATCTAGAAGATGTCTCAATAAATAATTCTCTTTATGTACAAGGATTGAAACATAACCTGATTTCAATATATCAACTATCTTATAATGGTTATTGGATTGATTTTTCTAACAACTGATTTTATAATTTCAATGATAAATTGATTAAATTTAGAGAACCCAGAACTGAAAAAGTTCATACCCTTGACTTAAATTCAATGTGTAATCAAAAATTAAATTGTTTTACTACTAAAATAAATGAATCATGGATATGGCATAGAATATTTCACATTTCAATATTAATAATTTACATAAGTTAGCTAGGAAACAATTATTCTATGATTTTCCAAGTCTTAAATTTGCTAGTGAAAGATTCTATGATTCATGTCAATTTGGCCTGCAATGTAAATCATTCTTCAAACTAGTTAACCAAATTGCAACATCTAATCCATTAGAACTTATCCATATGTATTTTTTTAACATTAAAAATTAGTAAGTTTGGTTAGTAAATTATATGTATATTTTTTAGTTGATGACTATTCTAGATTTACATGGATATTTTTTTAATATATAAAAATGATACTTTTAGTATATTGGAATGTTTTTGAAAAGCTGTTCAAAATGAAAATGATTTTAAAAAATTTTTCACTATGAATTGGATATGGTGGAGAATTTGTGAATTGGGAATTCAATTCCTTTTTCTCAAATTTTGGAATTAAAAAGTCCTTCTCTGCACCAAGAACACCTCAACATAATGGAATTGTTAAAAGAAGAAATTTAACTATTTTAGAGATGAAAATGGCTATGCTAAATGAATATAGTCTTCTTATCTATTTCTAGGTAGAAGCTACAAGAACAGACTGTTATATAATGAATAGATTATAAATTAGGCATATTTTAAAAAATAAACCCTATATACATTTAAACAAAAGAAATCCTATAGTAAAATACATTAATGTTTTTGGATGGAAGGATTATATCCTGAACACCAAGGAAAATATTGGTACGTTTGATTCAAAATATGATGAAGGAATTTTCTTAGGATATTCTACTACCTCCAATGCTTCTTTAGTTTTTAATAAAAATTCAAGGATTTTTGAAGAATAAATTCCTGTGAAATTTGATGAATCTGCCTCTTTTGACAAAAGGGTAGACTAAATTGAGGAATCTGACCCTAATGATAAAATGAGACTTGAAAACCTGAAAGATAAATTTCAAAATAATATAAACAAAATTTATCCTAGTTCAGAAGAACATGACACTAATAAAACTAATTTTTTTATACCAAGATAGTTAAAAACACAAAATAAACATCCTATATATATGCTTATAAGAGACCATGACACATGAATAAAAACTTGAAGAAATATAGGAAATCTAGTTGAGTTTTATGCCTTTATATCCCAGTTAGAACATAAGTCAATAGAAGAATCCTTAGTTGATAAAAGTTGTGTGATAAAAATGTATGAAGAAATAAACAAATTCAAAATAAATAATGTTTGGAAATTAGTTGAAAGGCCAATGAACTATCCAGTTATTTGAACTAAATGGGTTTTTAGAAATAAGCAAGATAATCAAGGAATTAAAAATTGAAATAAAAGAAGACTAAAAGATAATGGATATAATCAGAAATAAGGTATAGACTATGACGAGACCTTTTCCCCTATAGCAAGGTTAGAAGCCATTAGGATCTTTTTAGCTTATGCATCTCATATGAACTTTAACTTATTTAATATTGATATTAAGTCTACCTTTTTAAATTCTTATTTAATGGAGGAAGTATATATAGAACAAGCTATTTGTTTTGAAAATTCTCAAAAACTAGATTTTGTTTTTAAACATACTAAAGCCATTTATAGACTTAAACAAGAACTTATTTCTTGGTATGAAATATTAAGTTTTGTTCAAATTTATTTTACTATTTTTATGGAATATCCAACAAATTTTAGGAAAACTAAAAATTATAATATTATATGGGTTTAAATTTATGTTGATGATGTAATTTTTTGATCAACAAATAAAATAAATTGTCATGTGTTTTCAAACATAATGAAAAAATAATTTGAAATGAGTATGATAGGAGAACTAAATTTCTTTTTAAGATTAAAAATATATCAAAAATATTTTGGAAATGTTTTGAATCAAAATAAATACATTACGTATTTACTAAAGAAATTTGGACTTGAAAACAACAAGAGATATACAACTCTTATGTATACTAATATAAAACTTGATTTGGATGAAACAAGAAAACAAGTAGACAACAAGTTATATAGAGGTATGCTTCGTAGTTTATTATATCTTACTGCTAGCAGGCCAGCTATTATGTATTCAGTATGTATTTGTGAAATATTTCAATAAAATCCTAAGGAATCTCATCTAACGGTTGTCAAAATTATTTTTAGATATTTAAAATGAACTGTTTTCTAATCTCTTCTTTATCCAAAAACTTATGATTTTACATTAATTTCATATTCAGATTCGGGTTTTTGGATGTTGTAGATTAGATTGAAAAAGAACCATTGGAACCTATAACTTTATAGGAAAATATTTAGTGTCATTTTCTAGTAAAAAACAACACTCAGTGGCTTTATCAACAGCGGATGCAGAATATGTATCAGTAGGCAGTTGATGTGCACAAGTTTTGTGGATGAAAAACACTCTTATAGAATTTAGAATATATTTTAATAATACACCTATTTTTTGTGATTATACTAGTGCTATAAATATTTAATAAAACCGTATAAGTCATTCTAGAACTAGGGACATTAATATTAGACATAATTTTATAAAAGACCATGTTCTTAAAACAAATATATATTTATAGAATTTATAAATACTAAATTTCAATTATCTAATATTTTTAGTAAACCAAATCCCACAGAAAGTTTAGATTTTATTAAGGGGGAGTTATTTTTAATTTTTTTTAAATAATTTTAAATTTTTTAATCTTAATTTTATTTATAATATTATTTTGAAATAATTTAGTTATTCATTTTTTAAATAATCTACACCTTTTATTTTTATCCTTTAATAAATTTTACATACGCCGCATATAGTTATATTTATTTTTAAACTCTGTAATGATTATTATGTATGTAATGACATGTGAATCAAGGATCTTTCAGAAACCTTTTCAAATAGGTAAAACCAATATTTTTATAAAAAACTTTAAAACTATTGAAACCCTTAACCTATTTCATCTTCATTTTGTCACACCTTTGAAACCCTAGAATCTCAACCTTTTAGAGATTTTCGAGAGAAAAGGAAAAAAAAGGGAATTGGAGAAGGAGAACCTAGTGATGCGAAGTGTCAGAATAAAACTAGAAAAATAATATTTTAGAGAAAATTTGTTGATCTGGAATGGCTGTATTAGAAGAATATGATGTTGAAGCAAGTGTTATCCTTTCAGGGTTTTGAAACAATGTTTAGTGAGGATTATAATACATTTTTTTATGAAGATGAGTTGAGAATTTTCTTTAAATATGTTCAATTTAGTTTTGGAGATACCGAAGATTCAATAGTTGCGAAGATTTAAGGGAGGGTTATCAATATCTTCTATTGAAATTGAAAAAATCATGAACTACCCTCACGAGGGATTTTTCCATTTTGATGTAAAGTATATCAGGGATAGAAATCATAAATTTGAAGATATAATGACTTTTATATTTGGTTATACCTATATACGGAAAATGTTAGTCAAATACTTAGAACCAGATTAGAAAATTTTTGTTAAATTTATTCTGGTTGGGATATCCCCAAGGATCTAAGAAATGGAGTAAATTCTATTTCAAGATATGTACATTATGTTTCTGTTTTTATGTGATAAAAAGCTTAATTTCACATGCTACATGATTAGATATTTGAGTTACTATTGACAACCTGAGGCTAGGATGAGTTTTTATCCTTATTCAAGGATTATATCAAAGCTGTTGTTTAATAAATACTGGGTGAGGCTGATTGAAGAAAGGGTCAGATGCCATCATAGTAATGTTTTTAATTCAAGAACAATGAGAAATATCAGATTTTTCTAGAGCACTATAAATGTTAAAACCATGCATGTTGTAGCACACGAAGAACATGAATCAGCTCAAGGGGAGCATCATGAAAAATCTAAAGAATGTATGGTTAAATTTAGAATAGGGGATGTTTTATTGATAGAAATCATACTGAGATTTGAACCGGAAGATGAAGCTTCTCATATAGAATGTTAGGGAGGACTTTTTAGATCAAGGAAGAGAACATTTTTTCTGGAACCTACTACAATGATATTTCATGAAACTAGAGACATTTGATGTTAAATTTTTGTGAGAGAATTTATTCATGAAGAAATTCAAGAGGAAGCTGCTTCTCAAGCAGAAGTGGAAATTTTGTCTCAGGTTGGGCAGAGACAATAACTGTGGAAGTAGCTCCGGTTGGAAAATCACAGAAAATAGAAATAATGTTTCAATATATGGGATCATATTGACTCCATGCAACAAATTCAGGATGAAATCCAAGAAGAAATTCCTCAGGATTAGCAACATCCTTTAGAAGTTGATAATTATAAAGACAAATCAGTTGAGCAACCAGTGGATCAAAATGTAGTAGAAAAATTAGATGCTCAATATTTACCATCGATTTTAGTATATTCAGCTGTGAATCAAGCTCATGGTTCCTCTCATTATATGTTCGATCATGTTGAAGAACTTCTCATATAATTTAACAAATATAAATCAGAGAATTATAATTTATTAAGAGAGTTATAGAAAGAGAAAAATATATTTCCAAATATGAACGTTATTTCTGTTTCTATGCAAGCAGGTGACGTTTTTAATAAAGAATATCTAGTAGAGGTTGCAATGTTCAAATCTGAAGTTGTGTTGAAATCTTATTTGGATGATTTGAAAACTTTAATGGAGATATATGTTTCAACTATCAAAATAATTCAAGTAATTACATCGGGTCATTCACCTGATTGAAACAAGAGATTCCAAGCCATTGCATTTTTAATGAGAAACATGAATGACATGCTGTAGGATTTATAGTTTAATAGCGCTCCTTTGTCTGTTTTTTTAGATAATCAGAAATTCCTTTTTGATAATATTACCTAAGTTGAATTGAGTGTTAGACAATTACTGAATAGATTCACTAAGAAGATAAATCTGTTTATGGAGAAGGAAGAATGATAACATTAATTTTTCAGAGTAATCCTCATTGAAGATATTCATTTGAACCAAGAATGAATGGATCCGATCATTTAGCTGGGAGATGGTGTAATGAAGAGACTAAGGATATAGTTAGAAGAATTGAAAGATGGTATTCAGAGTCACTGAAATAACATTTTTCAATCCGTTATCCCAAAAACCATGATTCTTATTCATGCATGAAAATTTAAATCTTTTATCAATGAAATTTCTTATTTTTCATATTTTATGAGTTTTTTCTTTTGTTTTTGTCTATGATAGATTGCCTCAAAAAATATATAATCCTTTATTATAAATTGTTTAATATAGCATTTGCATACAAGATCACTACTAAATTAAATGTGTCAATTTCCTTTTTATATCATTCTTTTTTATATCACAATAATGCGGAGAAACTAGGATAAACAAAACATTCTATAACGAATGTTTTATAATTGAAAAAGAGGAGAACATTTTTTAAGAGAAATATTTGGAAGTAAAAATTAAATATTTTTTTTAATCTTGTAGAATTCTATATTTCATATAAATTATTTTCATGGTTATTTTGATAATCATAAAGGGGGAAATTGTTGCGCTTGCATGGTTTCAATAATACACTATATTTTTTATTAGGATTTTGATGCTCACACATACCTTTATTTGTTATCTACGGATTTTAATTTAAGTATATTTCATGAAATTAATATTTTTTATATTTCCAATGTTGGAATAATATTAAATTATATGATCCACATGAAATATTTGTCAAAGTGTTCAGAAATCTATTCAGTGTGTTCTAGACACACTCTTCATACTTTACATTAGAGAGAGTAGAGTAAGGATTAAATCCTATATTTATTTTATGAGTGTTCAGAAAAGTGTGGATAATCAAACTTACGTTAACAGAAAAGTATGGTAACATAACCATACCATTGGAAGGAACCTTATGTTTGTTATATGAGAAAATTATAGATGATGAACCTTACATAAGTATGGAACCTTACATTTTCTTCACAAAAGTATGGATCATCAACCATAATTTTGAAATGAACCTTACATTTTATCAAGAAGAATGGATAATGTAATTTACATTCTACAGAAAAGTAAATTATAAATTATATATCGTACATTTTGAAGGCAGAGAAAAAAGTATGGATCCTAAACCTTATGTTTGTAATCATCCTTATATTTGGAACCCTAGTTTTAACTTCTTTAGGTGTCAGAGATTTGAATTTATGACTTTATCGTGCAATGGTCTTTTGTGGAATATCCGGCTGATTTCAAGCTAGATTCAATGACCAATTTTAAAGCGCATATTTTAGTGATTTAAATATGTTTATTCAAAATTCAATGGATCTATTTAAGAGGAGGATTTCATGGTGATTATTAAAGGATGTAGCGACTACTCTGTTATTAAAATATTTGAATATTGTGATCTGTCAGGTGACTTGTGTGGATTTGAATTTATGAAAAAAGTTCTCATCTTTATTCTATATATTTTCTGTATCTAAATTTTTGTAATATTCATGGGGGACAAGATATCTCTTGAAATTCATGATGATTACAACATTCATATCTGGATATATTCATGATTCAATAAGACTGAGATATACTAATTTTTTAAAGAGATATTTTACAGATCTGTAGCTACAAAGAATGATTAGATTCTATTTTATTTCAGAGAATGAAATGTTGAAAACTTACTTATTCAATATTGGAAATGTATCATGAATCTACTACTGAATTATTTATTAATATATTTCATGATCAATTGTAACTAGGTCAATTCAAAACTGATCTTATCTAAAGAAAAACCTTTCTTAAAATGATGATTCATTCATGGTCAGTTGTGTACCACTGCAACTAAAGAGATCAACAAGAAAGTAATTTAAATAAAATAATCATTTTTTTGGGTACCAGATTCTTGTACTATGATTTTTGATTGGTTATGTGTTTAGAACTAGAAGGATCTATTTTATCCTTAAACTGTAAAGGTGTCAACTTCCTGCACATAGTTGTGGGTAGTCTTTTTAAAAGAGGATTTGCGATTGAAAATCACTAAGCTCGTAGAGAAGAGCGTTGGTGGAGTGTACTTGGGAATATTTATGCCCCGAACCACTATAAATCATTACATCCTGATATATATTTATTTTAGCTGCATAAAAATCTGATAAAGATAAAAGGACAACATTTATTGTCATCATGATCTCCCAAATAATTGTTAAAAGACACAATTCACCCCCCTCTTGTGCAAATTTTTTATAACACGATCCAACAGTGGCATCACAATTCTTGTTGGGTATTCCTTTTAATACCATTTTATTTGGAACCAAACTAGGTAAACATGATGTGCCACCCAATATTTCACACTACATGGTAGAAAAAAAGATAAGAATTGAAAACATGCATCTTATAAATAAGAAAATATAAATTACATCAATTTATGTCAAATAAGACACGAGAATGAGACATAAAAACTAACCCCAAATGAAAAACATTGAAAACTGTACAATTTTAAGAAGAAAGGGGAAACTATATATCCTTGTGAAAATTTTTCAGCATCGTCCCATCCCACTAAAAAGGAATTTACAAAACAATTGAAACTAATGAGTAACTTGACATTCTTCCCTTTATATGAATCTTGGAAAACCAAAAATGAAAATTCCCAAAGGAAAAAAGTAGGGTTTGAGCAATGAAGCTCAGTAGGATACCACCAAGAATCTATACAATTTCAATCCAAAAGAATCTTCTAGTTCTACCTTTATAATAAATAACATATTATTGATCTATTTCCATTGAAAACCCATGATTAATCATCCATTGGTTTTCATTAAAACCAACCATATTCAAAGCCACAAGAATATGTTTATAAATATGAATGAAAATGTAGAGGGAATTAATCAAAGAATTTATATCTCAGAAGAAAAAAATATGAGTATGTAAAACATGACACAAATGTGAAACCATATTATGTGAATCATTATTGAAATATATCCTAGAGGAATACATAACTAGGAAATAAACTACCACATTGTGGGTATAATTTGAATCTTAACGAAATTGAGTCCATACATAGTAATTTTATATTACAACAATATGTCCTCACCCATGTTTCCAAATTGTTCTTATGTTCAATTTTTCATAGAAACATATATAAACTACAGTCGCATGTTTGAAAAACAATTTCATGAAGTGAAGCATCGCTGCTCCCATGCATTGGAAAAAAAATTTTAATGTTAAACCAATATGTCAAAAAAATATATCAAACACATGATATGTATATATATATTTTAAATTAAAAACACATTTAAAGACCTTTTCACATGCAACCCAAGTGGTAATTTTATAATAAAACCTCATATATTTTAAATAAATTAATTTAGTAAACAAAAAAAGTAATTTTCCAAGAGCACCTAAAAAAATAAGGGATTGAGCCATTTTATAGAGACATAATTTTCAAGAACAAATAAAACATTAATTACTTACTACTGGGTGATGGAAGAGGAAGATATCTTTTCCACCATAATCATAACCCATAAGAATCAGGCTAAAGAATATGAGACTCACCCAATGTTACTGATGGATAAGAGACAATTGCTTAAAAACTCTTTATGGAATGAGATTGATCTGAAATCTAAACCAAAGTGTAGTGTAAATTCAGTTTAATAGACTAAAAATGTGTCATAAAATAGTTATAAACCATACCCATTAATAATTCTCATGTATAAAGTAAATTCCCCTAGATGTTAAAACAATCATTTGGAAATTTCAATATTTTTAACCACCAAAAAACACATAATCCACACCCTAGTGTATATGTATAGGTTTTTAGCCTAGATACAGCCACCAACATGACTTGGTGGAAACCGTTTATCTATGGGGGATAGCAAGACCACCAGTAGGATACAACTAGGACCACACCCTACTCTAGTCATTTTTTCCTAGCCATTTTACAAAGGGAACAGTCAAGCATTATATAGAATATATTAGGTTGTGGTTCATCCCATTCTACACTGTAAAAATCAAAAACACTATTTAATAAAAAAACTCCATATTCTCTAAAAACTAATGAAAAAAAATCAATGGATAATATATAAAACAATATATCTGAAACAAACAATTGGGTTGTTAAACAATACAATGTTATCCAATGGAAACAATGTGCTCCCAATGAATTTGGAAAGAATAAGGTATCATGACCAGTATTTCATAAGTCTAATATAGTCATCCAAGATGACATAAAATCTACATTAATAAATGGATCATTTTATAGGACACAAACATCATGAAATACAATGGATATACTTAATATACCCTTGTACCACTGCCAACTTCCTAGGGAAAATCATTCAAGATACATATAAAACAACATAAATAGAGGAACATAATGGCCTTACTGCCACAAAATAATTATGATTCCCTCATAAAATTATTAATATATTTAATTATATAAATCATTGATACAATTTTTTAGGAATTTTTAAGGAAGCTCAATTTCTAGACATTCAATTTTTTGATCCATACCGCCCCATAGATTGATGTATAAAATTATGAATTCTATACACACCATCCAATGTGTTAATACACATTTTTATTTTTTAACCCACTAAATACCCTTTATTCATATACATATGTAAATGAATGATAATAATCATACAATATACACTAGGTAAACACCCATCATAATTTTTATGTGATCTATACTTTAATACTACATCAACAGATGACTAGATTCAATTAATTATTCAAGGAAACTAATTTATCTAATTTAGAAGTTTCAAATTTAGTCTGATATACTTTTTATATTTCATTAAAATATCATACCAATTTCTCTATAAACAATTTATTAAATCATGTGAGACAAAAATGATAAATTAGAGGTATTGGATGTGATCCTATTAGAAGCTCCATCTTCAATATTTTCCCTTTTCGATCTTCTATCCTTTCTAACTATGAGACCCAACCGCTAGCCATAACGCCTCTAACACATGAGTTCATAAGATATATTTTTTATTCTACAAATCATGACCACACATGTGGTTCCGCTATACTAATTATAATAGGTCCCTTTAGGATAACAGGATCGAGAGACATTAGATATTTATGGGGGACATAACATTGGCCTCAACTACATATTATTATATATATCAATATTTGATTTAACTGATAACTCCTATTGAACATTTAAAGTTACTTTTCTATCCCAAAATAATTAATATTTAATTTCATTCCATTTTCCATAGAACCATGAGGAAGGAATCCCATGAATCCTCAATAAAAATTTAAATGTTGTTGTAAAATTATTCACATCCACGAAATCTAGTAAATTTGCTTATATAAAAAATTACCAATTTATCTGAAACAAATATTCTTCTAAAAAAAATTTAGCTAAAATTCTCATCTTAATATATTATTTATTCCAAACATACAAACTTGGACAACAAACATCACTATTAAATTTCACTTAGTTAACATTAGCGTGGTTGTTTTTCACAGCCCCCAATGAAAATATTTCATTCAGTAACACATAATAAACCACATCTCTAGTGTTGTGTATGAATAACTAAATTCCATTTAAATGATCAACCATTAGGAATATGTAACTATCACGATATTATTTCTCCATGGGTATATCTTAGATATTTAAATTCTGTAAATATAAAAACATAACTAGAAAAATAGTTGTAACACCAATACTCAACCTAGACCTCATGTGGAAACTCCAACCAATAAAATGATTTACTCGATTAGCTGTTATCCATTTTCTTTTGTATGTTTGAGTATGAAATTCAAACCATTTCATTCTAACATGAATCCAAATTGTGCCCCTCTATGTCATATAAGACCCTTTTTACACTATTCATGTATTCTTGAAAATGGATCATTTCTTTATTATTATTCTAAATTCTCTAACATAATGTAGGATGAATCTTCTACCTAATAGTAATAAATAGTGATATCATATTTGAAGACTTCTTATAAAGACTATTTTTACTTATCATATAACTATATAGGTTATATTTCTAGATTCTATAACTACCCCTATATATTATTTCATTTTATATCCTACTATTTATTTCGCATCTTCATTTCCCATGATAACTACATTACTGGAATTTTAAAATGTATTTTTTAAATAATTTTTATGAAAATTAAACTCGTATTGGTAAATACATGGTCCTTTTGAGAGAAATAAACCATATAATAGTGTTCAATAGTATATTATGATATTACTTTACTATAGGTTTTCTTTTCTTAATCAAAGTGAGTTTATATCTATTATAACTTCTTCATTCTAATTGGGGGATTTTCATGAAACAAAAGTTGAAGAATCCATCCATAGTCATTTTATAACTCATTAATTTTCAAATACGTTCTTTTTACTATGTCATATTTTATATTTGGGAAGACTTAAGAAACTAATAAATATTAGAAAACCAAGATTGCAATCTTCATAACAGTAGTCTAGGGAAGATTTTGAACTCTTAATAGACAGGACTTCATAGAGTGTGTTTTGAATTCATTATCATTACTCTATAGAATTATAGTGTCTTAGATAGTATGGGACCCAATAATTTATTTAGAGGTTGGACATATTCTTTCAATGATGAATTGGTCTATATCATCCTCGTTTCCATCTAAAATTTCACCCAGGGTGAATTCAGTATGAATACAAATAGTGGGATCCCTTAAATCAAGGTTGAAACCCTTAGATATTTCATATTTCATGGTTTAGATCATAAGTATATAATGATTTAATTAACTTATCACTTTCACAAAAATAAAAAATTCTACAAACATTCAAAAATGATAAATTTCAATTACAATTAGTCACCTTCAATTTCAAATCAAACAACCCCTTATGAGGGAATCAGGTTGTAAAAATTGAGATAGGTTTATATGATGATGGGATATATGTGGGTTTTTATGTAGTGATTTGAATAGAGATTTCATCATAGATCATGTTATAAAAGTGTGATAATTATGCAAATTTAAATGGGTAGGATAATATATTGGGGTTGAATCTATATCAAGAGTGTGGGAATGTCATTATTTATGCGGAAGTCGAAGGACCAGTGATTCACATGGAGATAAAATAATCCCAAAAATATCACTCTAATGTTGAAAAATTGAATTCAATTTAATTGGGATAGCTTCTAGATAAACTTAGTTTGAAATCCACTAGGTCTCTTTCTCAGTGGCTGTGAGTCAAAAACACTAATAAAGACCATCATTTTGTAACAAATCATGGATTATATAGAAAAGGAGATAGTATTAACAATAGAAGTATTCTTATTAATGAAAATTTTCAAATATAATCCCACTGAAATAAGATATTATATATTTTACGGTGTATTCTTATTTCATTATCCAATAATGATTGATCTATTCTTAATTTATTTTCTAAAACAAATTTGTATGTGATCACCCTGGACACATAATATAGCTAGGAACTTTCTTTTCAATCAAAGGGAGATCATTATCAACTTTTATAATACAGAATAGAAAATTTTATTAATTATAATTAAATTAACATTATTGTACTAATAGATGACCAAACACATGGTAATTATACATTAAAATGTATTTTATGGTTTAATCATTGATTTACATATGTAATTCATGATATACATTAATAATTATTTCGTTTCTAATGAAACTTACAAGCCATCATAGATAGAAATTTCTAATGAATTTTTTTACATAGAATTGATATTGTTTAGTTTGACATCATTATATAATACCTATAGAGATCATAAGTTATGAACTGAATGAGAATAAGTATCCATTCTTATAGAATATAAACACTCAATATTAAATTTTTTTATGTCCTATTAAAAAATATATCTATCCAATGTGAAATATAATAAGAATTTTTACATGGAATTTTCATATATTCAAATTAAATGAAACCATTATATCATATCAATGTAATATATTTTCTATTGATATTACAATATAAAGTATGATTATGGAAATAAAATATGTGATAAGAATAAAACATGTATATAAAAACATGTCTATCTATTGTGGTAGTATAATGTATAAAATAATTCTCATTCTAAGGAACCAATATCAACACTAAAAACCTCATCAACTATCCATTAGATCCCCCATGAATTTCAATAATATATTTCCATGTTTTTGGGAATCAAATTGAATCAAAAACACTAAAATAGAGGGAATATTTTTTACATACTGATTTACACATCATGGGATAAATCATTAAAATACCATTATATTACTTCTTTCTCTATTCTTAATTTATCAAACTATGAAGTAAATCCTCATAAAGATCAATAAAAATGCATACTCTACTAAAACACTTCATAATTGTCCAATTGTAAAAATTCAAATATATAACTCTTTTGAAAACATTCCTGCACCTTAATACCTAATATCATGTGAAGAACCAAAATCATTGCAAACCAATAAATTCTAATGTAATATAGAGAATCAACCTATCTCCCAGGGTATAACAATTCATACAATAAGTTAAAACCAAAAATATCATAAGAAACCCAAAAGACATTGTATGCCTAAAGGTCAAAATAAACAAACAAAAAAACATCTAACTAAAGAATAAAATTATTTTAAATGAACTCAGATTAAAATTATTTTCACTTTTTTTCTTAAAAGAAACCTGAAATAAATTTCATATTCAACTTAACCACTATTTAATTGTATTTAATTATAACAAAACATCTGAAGACAATTTTCTTTGATTAATTAATACACTTAAACCTTTTATAAAAATATCATAAATAAAATCTAAAATAATTCTCATACTAACTAATAATGTTGTCTTTTTACTCTATATTAATTAGGATATAAGAAAATATACCTTTTAAATCAAATTATATAACCCATTTTTAACTATTACATTTATTTATATGACATCATATTTTACTGGTATTAAATATAAATCATGGATTTATTAACCAATAATAAGGGCACTAAATTAATAAAAAATAAAATGTAAAAACCCCAATAATAATAATAGTACTAGTAATAATAATAAAAATACATCATATATACTTATTTTATATAAGAACAATTCATTTAAAAACACCTTCCATAAACATGCAAGCATATCGTGGAAACCTAATTCAAATCACATTTATAATTCCACCAAAATCCAGAAATGACAATAAAATAGTAATAAAATATATAATATAATAAATTAAAAACAATTACCCAAAAAATAAAGATAAATTTATTTGAATAGTAAAATTTTGTAAAAAAATTATTTGGTTAGTTAAACAATGTGAAATCAACTATCAATGTTTTGTAAAACCATAATTGATGTATCCTTTAGAATCTTAAGTAAAATTTCCTTTGACTTTAAAAGGTTTATACCTTATATAAAATACCCATAAACAAAAATTCATGGATCCATGAGAAGAAATAGAATATATAGTCATGATATATGATGAAATGGGTGTTATCTGTTGTACCCTAGGATATGGTGACAAAAATACAAAGAAACAATATCAAATGGACTTTGGATGTAATAATAGAAAATAGAGGTATGTGAGGGTTCATCTAGTTCAAATTGGATAATAAATGTGTATATTTAAAAGTTTATTAGGTTAAAAAATAATTTTATTTAATCTTATGATGTTTATTAACATAGTTTAAAATCCCCCCCCCCAATGTGTACTAACATAATCTACATTTTCCACCCATTGATTTTTTGTGGACCCATTGGTAAATTTTATAAATAATACATAATGAAAAAAGAAAAAACTACCATTTAACAAATATGGTAGCATCCTATGTAGTGATATAATAAAAATTTCATATTTATTAGTATTCATGAGATAGATATTTATATTTACTATAAATGTTCAAATAAAAAAAGGAAATAGTTTTATTAAAAACTTTTGTTATATGGTTTTATTTAAATGATTAATTTAAAAATTATATAATTTCAATTTTAAAAAATGAATTTAATTTTTTTAATTAAATATTCTAAATTTATCTTTGGGTAATTTTTTATAATTTTATGAAAATAATGATTTTATGGAATAATAAAAATATATTGATTTTTGTTGAAAATTTTATTTTCTTTGGGATTATTTAAAATGTAAAATTATATTCTAGTTTTTTTAAATTTAATATGTTTTTTTAATTTAAAATTAATAAAATATTAATTTCTAAATCTTATTTATATATAAATTTAGTATAAATTACTTTTATTCTAAACAAGAGGGATTGTTTTTCTAAAAACCCATTTTTCGACGTGTTTCTCATGTATAATGTTAAATTAAATTATGAAAATTAAATTTTTCGAATATTGAAAGATGGATTCCATATTTTTAATCAGGGTTTCCAAATTTGATAAATATTATCCATTTATTTCATGCCAATAGGAATAATAACTTTAGTATTTTTTTTCCACGATACAGGGTAAATCATGTAATTAATGTAAAAAATAAAATTATGAGGACTATAAAATGTACCAAATACCTGTAAAAATGTTATGTTATGAGTATATTTTTTCATTACTAATTCTAAATTTAAATATATGCCATTTCCAATTTTTATGTGATTATAACCTTTAAAATATTTTATGTAAAGCATAGTGAAAAATGTGACACTCTTGTTTTTAATAACTATAATATTTTTAAAATGGGGATTCCCATAAGATATATTCAGTTATAAATATTATTTGTAAATATAAATGATTTATATTCATCACAGTGATTTATTTTTAATTTTTATTAATGAAATAATTACTTTAAATGCATACAAAATGATAATGAATAAATTATTCAATTACTAGGAAAAAAAATAAATGATATTAAAAATATTAAATGTAATATAATTCTAAAAATAAATGTGATCCATGAGTTTTTTAGAAAACCCTAAAATTTTATGGATATTATAATTTATGATATTTTAATTATATTATTTTATTTAGGTTGTAAAAGATAGTGTGACTGAATAGTTATAAATTTGACATTATTTATATTTTATGAAAATAATAATTTATAAAATTTTATAAAATTGAAAAATACAATATTTTTCAAGTGATTTGGATATTATTTAAAATATCAAAAAAAGTTATATTTAAAATAATTTTTTTCAATTTATAGTTACTATATAGACCCTTAAAGAGTAAAAATGATTGTCTGCACGATAAATATGAAAAAGATTAACAGCGGTTAAAATCAAAAGATAAGGGTAAACAAGTAATCTAATGTTTTAAAATTATTATTTTATGAGTTTATATAAGCTCATAATCATATTATAATATAATAATATCCATTTTTATCCATTTTTACATCAAAAATAATTTCTATTAAATTAATTTTTTAAGAAATTCCAACAGTATTCCACTCTTCTCTTATAATAGGGCACCATTTTGTCTAATATATTCACATATAAAATGCCATTGTTTCAGAAAATATATACACAAATACCTTAATAATATTTGAATCCAAATTATATATTCTCTATTTTGGTTATAATATCAATATAAGAGGTCTTTAGGTGTAAAGAAAAGAATATTTTCCCTGGAATAGGTATAGATTAAACCATATATTTTTTATATATTTCTTCTTCCACCCCACAGAATATTTTTCAGACATGATCAAATAATGAAACCAGTATATTATATATAAATATACTTAATTATTTTAATTAAAGAACTTATATCCATCTTTAATTCCATCAAATGGGAAACCAAACCATCATTTGGGTGTACAAGGAATTGTCGCCTCACAAATCGATGTAATTCATTTTTCCATCACTATATAAAATGGATGGATTATAATGATTTAATTAATTTTTAAATATTATATTAATAAAAAATTTATCATTATTAATATATTCTATTATATTATCCATTTTACCATTCCATTCATTGAAAATTGATAATTCCATTCAACTGTATGGGTGGACTACCACCTCCATAAAGCGATGTGATTCATTTTTCATCACCACATAATATGTATGATATATTTTAGTATATTTAAAGAGATAATTTTATATTTATGATATTATGATAATTTTGGAAATATAAAATAATACTTAAAACATTCCATAATGATCATTGAAAAACAGAAACATTACTCATGCGTATATATAATATATCATCTTCGTTATTGTTACATAGTTTATTTTTAATAAAAATATTTAATGGTAGGGTTTTGAAGTATAATTTAGGTATATAAATGATAGTATTATCATAATTTATATTCCAGATATGATGTAATAATGACTGCTTTTACCATAGCCAACCTACCAATGTCATTTTGGATTTATCAAATCGAATATTGTCAAAACATCTGTTGTGATCTTAAATGAAAAATTAATTACTATAATGTTGTAATAAGTAAGATACATGTAATAATAAAATTTAATATTGTTCTAAAGATTGAAAATACCTGATTTAATTTTATTATTTAGGAGGATAAAAATGTACACGATGAGTCGAACACAAGGTAATGGGCTTCCTTTTAAAAACTATATTTTAATGTTTCCCTTATATCTCACATTTTCTTCAATAAACATATTTTAAAAATTTATCACGTATTTATATGGAAATAATTGAATTATAGTGGGAAAATTATGTTTTATTTGACTTTAATTCAAATATTTTCAAAAGGAATCATTTTATTGAATGTTTTGATGTTCTTTACAATAAGACAAATCAAAAGATCTATTTTAATGTATACAGTAATAATGATCATTCTCACCATCCTAACCATTATTTTATTGTTGGATACCATTACATGATTTGAAATTTTATTCGAAGAAAAATCCTCTTTCAATTTAATTTAGGAATTTTTATATTAAAATATTTTTTTAATGAAAATGGATATATCCATATCAGAAAATGATTTCTTATGGGCGAAAATAATGTTTTATGATGAAAAATTTTATGTATTCTTTTAATGTTATTGGTAATTATTTATAAGATCAGTGATTACATTATAAAACAGGCCTGGGTGATACCATTATAGAACTCCATTACATTGGGTAAAGGGATAAAGATAACTAATTAGGTTTCTCCTAAGATATTATGGGAATATACTACTGTGATTATTCCAAGTATAAATGTGGTGGTTATTTCAAGTGTAATTGGGATGGTTAATCCAAGTATAAACCTGATGGTCCTTCCATGTGTATGTAAGAGTGATATGAAAATGATTCCTCAAGTTACATAGATGATTTATATATTCGTAATATGTATTTTTTTGGAGGTCATATGATTTCACAAGGTAATGTAAAGTATATATTGCTTCATAAGGTTGAAAATTATAACTCTGTGAAAAAACTACTATTAGTTTTTCATGAATTTTAATAATAAAATATTAGTAATAATTTTCATTTATTTGTTTTGAAATGTTTTATGAAAATATTTGGCTATTGAAGTTGATTTGTTGCGAAATAAAATGTTTATTTGATCCTAATGATTATTTTATAAAATGAAATTTTTTATATGTATTCATTAAATAGCAGTTTTGTTCTTTATTTTTATCTCATTTTTTGATCTTTTAGTGTTTAACCCAAATTTTAAAATGGTTTTCATGGGGTTTATGGATGGTATTGGAAAAATATGAATTCAAGTTGAAATCAATGAATATTTTTCATAAAAAAAAATATTCCTGATTTAATGTTTAACATTACGGGAACAATGAATACTGATTAAAAGTATCCTCTTTATAATATATTTGTTTTCATGTAATATTTTTTAATTAAATCTCTAAAACTATAAACCTAAAATATCTTTAGGAATTTATGAAAGTGACTTATCTTTTAAATTCACTAAAATATGTAATGTTTAAGGTTGGATCTTTATAGTTGGAATAAGGGCACGGATTAGATAAATTTATAGGTTAGGATAATGGTAATATAATACTAGGAAAATTTTTTACTATATGGTTGAGTTTAACTGAAATTAAATTTGAATATTAAAATGTTTCTTCATCTAAACTATGTTCGTTCAGAATGGTTTTCCACAAAGGTAATATAGAAGATGAAGTTGGAAGGCACCAAGGGTATGATTCCCTTTCAAATTAGTAACATGGAATTATTGGAATTCAATGAAGTATTTTTCTATTGTGATGTCCAAGATGACATGGGCTGAAAATAGTCATGGTATCCATGATATAGAACCACCAGATCTACTACATAGAAACATTCAATTGTGGAACATTTTATGAGACAGACCCCTTTTATATATAGTGAATCTTCTGACATAGTGGCAGATTAAGGATGTATTAATGTCCTAAAAAGTATATTCATTGTCATGGGATGTTTGGATCATAAAAAATAATGTATTTATATTTACATTTTTGATGGATAAGCTGACTAGTGGGGTTATATAATCCAGAACATCAACGAATGAAATGAGACAGATGCCTTGGAATGGGATGAATGCTAGAACATCTTACTTGTGAAATATTTTCATAAAGATATCAAAATTATAATGGAAAATAAATTCATATAATTTAGTATAGTGTAGGAATATTCAATGGTTGCGTACAAAGTAATGTTCACCTAATTGTAATGGTAGGCACCAAATTTAATTTTTGATCTTCATATTATGATTAATAATTTTTTATATAGGGATTAATCCAAAATTTATGAAGGAATTTACTTCCAATGAATTTAAAATTTATGATAAAAATGTGCTATATTCTGAGAATGTATAAATGATGTTTGAGGATAATCATGTGTACATTTTCAAATTGAAGAAAAATTGGTCTTTGTGGATGGTAAAGGGGAAAAATAAATCAAAAAACGATGATTGCAAAAAAATTGTGTTATTTAGTTTGTGAGAGTTGTGGTAAAAAAAACTAATGAATACTATATAATGTATTTTAAGTGCATATAATGTGTAATACATAGGAACATGGATAAGTTTTTTAATGAAAATGATGTAATTTTTTTAAAAATGTATTGAGATGGGTCATTATGAATACGTTTGTCTAAATAAGAAACTGAATGATGGGAAGAAGATGGACTCTAAGAAGAATGGTGTGGTGAAATCATTTTTAACTACAAAAAAATTGGTCTATAAAATGAAGTTGTATCAATTACATTACTGGTTCATTTAGATTATGTTAATTCCTTGTTTGATTTGGGGTCTTCACATTCTTTCATTTCTGAGAAATTTTCTACTAAATTGAAAATTCCACCATAACAAATTAACCCAGAACATATGGTAAAAACTCCAGAGGGAAGTATAAAAGAAAAATTACATTATGATAATCATCTTGGCATTGTGTGTGTAAATAATTTAAATGAAAAACTTGGTGCCTTTCACATAGTATAGTCTAACGTTATTATGGGTATGAATTAGATTTTAATTTAATATAAAATGATATATTGTACAACTAAAGATGATTTTTTTTCAGAAATAATTTTAGTATGTATATAATAATGAGCTCATACCTTTGATAACATATTACAAATCCAAGAAGTTGTCACTCCCCAACTACCATTTATTAATTATTTAATTATAAATTGTTTTTTTTAGGTTTTTAGGTTTATCCTATTTAAAATTTCAAAATTTTGGGGGTCTTTATCATAAGATCAATGTGGTTCTACAGTTAGTACAAACCATGCAAATACCTTGTGAGGATGTCTTTAATTTTTTGAAGAGTTGAATCGCATGTTCAACACATGGTTTGAAAGTTGTGTGAATGCCCATGTGGGATGTATAGGGCTTCTCATGGGGACTCAAGATTATAACATTGTTTGGAATACCATGTGGCCAAATAGTGTAAGGTTTCTATGATTTTGAAATGGAAAAAAAAGAAAAAAATTAAATTGTTTAAATAATAATCATAATAATAAATTTATTATTATTATTATTAGGATTATTATTATTATTATTTATTATATTATTATTATTATTATTATTATTAAAATTAGTTTATTTTTTTAAACCCTAAAGGGGTTCCCCATCCCCCCTTAATGCGACACCCCCTTCCATCTCCTTATTTGTACGACCCCCTGGCTGAATCCCTCCAATACACCACCACCCTCCCTCTAATGACTGATCCTCCTTCCAATGTATTGCATAAGTATCTTTGTTGAGTTTGTTCTTCCATCATCTTCATTTTTTTCTTGTTTACCTTCTCTTCGGGGTGGTTTATTAATTTTTATCCAAACCCTAGGGTTCTGTTTGAATCAATTTTTAATGATTTTATTCTTAATAGGGGGTGTGATGTCTCCCTCAGTTAGATTTAGGTGTGTTTCTATGTTCTCCATTGAAGGTGAAAAATTTTGGACCATTTCCATATGAACTCCCTTAATTTTGGGTAACATATATCAATTACATGTTCTAGAAAAATTTTAAATTATGCGTTTTATAGTAAGTGAGTTGATAGTAATTTTTCTAGAATTTATTGGATCAATTTGAGTTGGTTTTAAACTGTGGGAATGAAGAACCCTTAAATGTGAATGCATGGTTATTTAATATACATATATATTCCCTATTTTAGCATATTACCAAATGTTATGGGAATATGTTCAATTATTCTAGGAGTATATATATATATATATATATATGTTTGTATAAATGCATGTGTGTTTAATTGGAAAGGGTCAGTTACAATGGTTATCATAAAAAAGAGTCATGTTTGAGGTAGGTTCCCTATTCCCAACACTTTAATTTTAATTCTATAACTTCTTGATTCTCTTAAAAATATGTTTTATATTTTTGTATTATATATATATTCTATGTGATGTAGTTGTGGTTGTTTTATGTTGTTATACATTTGTTTTGCATAATTTATCAAAGCTTTTGACATGGGGTTTTCATGTTGAAATATGATCCTTCCCTTGTTCTCGAAATTGTTATGTATTTATTATGCTCAACTGGTCTTAAATGAAATTTCATTAAATGTGGCTTCATAATTGGTTTTGAATATGCAATGGGTATTTTCAAATATATTTGGTGTTTGTAAAATAGTTTTCAAAGATAACATTAATAAAAATGTGTTTGTGTGTGATTTTTAAAAGAGGTAAAACTCTCCTGAGGCATTCAAACTTATTTTAGAATCATTATGTGTATGTTAAAAGTGTGATTTATGATATGTTCCTAGTGAATAAGCCATTGAATTATAGTGTGATGTAAAACAGGGGATGTGCTCAAGGGGAGAGATTAGTGGTGAGAGGTTGGATGCATTTTTGAGTAAAGAAAATGACATGTTCATTTTTTTTGATAAAAACTAGTGACCAATTGAAATATATCACATGGGAAAATTGGTTTCCAGGGTTGTAGAATAGTTCTAGTATGCAAGGAGAATC